>CM046952.1:38649843-41288157 GCA_025698515.1 Gossypium sturtianum
AGGGGGTTTTAGGGTTTTCTTATGTTTTGTTTTATATTTTCTTCTGAGATGTATTCTTTTATGATTATGAACTAAACCCCTCAGATACCTGAGGGGGATGAAACCTAAGATGGATCTTGTTATTATTTTCTGAACTATATGATAAATACTTGATTTGTTCTTAACTATGTGTTCTTAATTCTTGTTTTGATATTTTAGGATATTGATTCAAGTATTGATGTGCTTAGGCAGTGGAGGAATATTCCCTGTTTAAGAGTAGATCTAGCATAGTTAAGCGGAGTTGATCGCAACCCTAGAGATAGGATGACGAAAATCTGCCGGATTAGGGTCAAACCTAATATGGGAGTCTATAGATCGAGTTAATGCAATCCTAAGGGTTTTAATTAGAAAGAGATTTCAATTAATCAACCTAGGGTTAGACGTTAGTAGCCTCGAGAGAGGTATTAATATAATTTAGGTAATCCTACAGATCGAGTCAAGTGAATAAATCGTCTGGTTCAGAGTTAAATAACAAGTGAAGTCTAGGTGGATTCTTCTTTGGGTATCGTCTTAGTCAATTGGTTTTTCCCACAAGTATTTTCCCCAATTCATTCTCTGTGTCTTAGCGTCTTTAGCTTAGTATTTATTTAATTTTAGAATAAACAACAAATCCCTTAATCCTTAGGCTAAATAATAAAAAGAAAGTCAGTATTAGTACTTTTGGTTCCTTTGGGTTCGACATTCCGGTCTTGCCACTAAGCTATACTACTGTTCGATAGGTGCACTTGCCTCAATCGTGGTGATAGTTAGTTTCTAGGCTAGATCATTCATTATATAAATTTTAAGACTCTCGACACACGATCAGTGTCGTTCGCTATTTTTCGGGATTGAAGGTACACACTTGGTTGTTTTTTGATGCCAACATAATAGCAAGGATTCCAGAACCTACGACTCCAGACAAATTGATTAAGACCAAAACATCAGATTTGAACTAAAATCTGACCCTTATTGAAACTTAACATTCAACCCAAAATATTTAGGCAATCGACCCTAGAAAAAGAACGTACACCCAGCCTCCAAACTGGCATATTTAGATACTTACCCAAAGAAAGAATGCCTCCTAAAGCACTCAACTCATCGAAGGAGTAATCGTCGCACAACCTGCACCTAACAGAAACACAGAAAGACTGCAATAGATATCTTAACTAAAAACTCACCCTCCAAGAGAAGATAATAACATGTCAAAACCGAATCAACAACAGGAAAGAGAACTAATATACTTACCAAAGACCGTCTCACTTAACTAAAAATTCTGATCACCACAACCAACAATGAAGAATGATAACAGGACAAGGATACGTAAAAGATAAAGAATAATAAAAGAAAAGATGTCAAAAGAAAACCCAATAAATAGGAGGATTTGGAAACAAAAATGAGGGAAAGTGGAAAAGTGAGGGACGTAGGAGTGAAGAGTGGGAGAGAAACGACAGTTTTGGAAGAATTTTGGGGAGAATATTTCTCTAATTTTTAAAAAATATAAATAAGATAAAATATTATTAAATCCTATTAGTTGCTATCTTAATAGGCTGATCAGAATTCAAATTTAACCAAACCACATCCACATGGTTGGCACAGTAAGAGCGAATAAAAATATCTTCTGCTTTTGCATGCACAATATTCGAACACGAGACCTCTGGGTAAGTTGAAGCTTTACCATTGAACCAGCAGGCTCATTCTTGTCAATAGTTGAGAAAAAAATAATTAATGAGCTAGATATTCAAAGTCAAGGGTTTGAACAAAAAATAAAAAAAAATTCAAGGGAAGGGATTTGAACACAGGACCTCAGGTACATAAATAGAACTCTTATCCATTGAACCAAATTAATTACTTGACATGATTCCTACAACCTCAATTCAAAAATAGGACGTGGCCACTCTTGGTTTACTAACCCCAATTTCTACTAACCCGATTTTTGGAATGTGACAAACATATGTGTGATTGACAAAACTAACAGTATATCGAACATGACCCAAGTAGAATAGATCTTAAATTTGTTTATGGATTTATTCACTTGTGACATTCATTCTGTGGCATACCTTAATCCTAAGTGGATGATGTACTATGTATGCGTGACTCGTATACTTTGATGTAAGTAAAAGCCTGAGTTCAAATAAATAAGGAACCGAAAGTTGGTGTTTTGGGTATATTGCTTCTATAGTATGTAGCATCATTCATAATAATGGAAAATCATAGTTCAACTAATGGGTAAATGATTATGTGATTCACTTAACTAACTAAAATCACGAAAAAGGCAAGCACACCTATCGAATAATAGTATAGCTGGTGAGTCAGGAATATCGTATCCACGAGGACTAAAAGTACTAGTACTTACTATCTTTCTATTATCTAGCCTATAAATTGAAGGGTTGTTTTTAATCTAAAATTAAACTAATTACTAAAGACTCGACATAGAATGAATTGGGAAAATATTCGAAGAAAACCAATGATAAATATGATACCCAGGAAAGAATCCACCTAGACTTCACTTGTAACATCTCGATTTTGGGTCTAGTCAGAATAGTGGTTTTGAGACCACAAATTTGAAGTAGAAATATTTTTTTTATGATTGTTTTGCGGTCCATAACATGTTTGCATGATTGTGTGAAAGTTTCATGAAGAAATTTTGTGAATAAGTGTCCAATTTGACTTTTTGGACTAAATTGCAAAAGTTACAATGTAACACCCAAAAGAGACCCACATTCGGCCTCCACACTCAAAATTCTTTTTGCCATCAATTCAAACTAATTTTGAATTAAACTCACTCCTAAATTTCTCCTTATTTCCTCCTAATCACATTCAAAATTAAGTCAACCCCCCTAGTCCACTAAACTGTCTACATTCATGGTCAAATGGCCATAGAAAAATTTCCAAAACAGCCCTCCATACTTCAAGCCTTATGTCCCCTTATCCTACCAAAATTCCTTGATACCATACCATAAATAAGCACTTGCCTTATTCCTTAGTCTACTATCCATAAATAACAAAGTCCATCCTTACCATAAGTAAAATTTGACCAACACATGCCATACAAAAATTAAAGGTCACCTTAATGTCATCCATGGGATTCGAACCTAAGACCATTAGTACACTTCCACAGCCACTTGCCACTTTACCAATTAACTCATTGTGATTAAAACCTCAAACTAATTTTCTTAAGGCCAATTTTGCTTAGCTCCCCTTCTAAGACTAAAAATCTAATATTTTTCTAAGGCATTCCCTTACATTCTAAAATTCTAAAAACCCTTAAAACATATCCAAACACACACACTAAGCCCACTATCACTTGAATTATGCATAAACGCATAACCCCTAAATCTAGGATATTACAGTTCTACCCTCCTTAAAAATAATTTCGTCCTCGAAATTACTTACTAACGAACAATCGTACATCCTAACTCACCATACTACGCTCTTCACTGCACTCACTCGATCTTAATAAAACTAACATATTTCTATGCACGGTCTCTAAAGTTCACACTCGTGGTTCCATCCACTTCACTAGCAACACAAATACGAACTAGCTCTATAACAAACAAGGCAATAAAGGGTATTCCGACGTAAGAAACTTACCCGTTGTCACATCCGGCACATCACTATCCTCCTCCGACGAATCGAATACACCGGACACAGGCCGTCTTGCCTCGCTGCTACCATTACCTCGGCCGGTGCTCCACGACCTCGGCGTAACCATTTCCTCCATGGTTCGCACCACGACCCCTCGTCGCTTGCTGACCACCTCTGCCCGGCTGCTCATAACCCTGGCCTTCTGTCTGAGCCCTATTCGGATCCTGGGGACAGTCTTTAATCAAATGGGACTTAGACTTACATCTAAAACACTCCCGATTCCGGTTCCAGCAGTCGCCAACATGATACCTTCCACACTGAGCACACGGACGGTCTGGATTTCTAGTAGTTGGCTTAGAAACACGAGAAGAATTCTCAACCCTCGGTCTTTTCTGAAGGCTCTCAGACGATTCTGACGGTCCAAAACTCCTCTTATCCCGATTCCTATCCCTATCTCTGTTCTGCCTCACAGAGTCCTTAATCCCCTCAGCTACCTTAGCCTTCTTTACCAACACAGCGAACTCCCGTTCTTGATGTGGAGCTATCAACAACCTCAAGTCATCCCTTAATCCGTCCTCAAACCGGACACATCGTTCATGCTCAAGTAACTACTCCTCGAGCATACCGACTTAACCTTAAGAATTCGCGCCTGCGACTCACTACGGACTTGCTCCCTTAAACCAACCCCAAATGCCTTCCTCACATCAATATAATGAGTACCAACATACTTCTTCCGGTATGCCGTCTTGACATACTCCCAAGTAAGATCCCCACCGTGGCACCATCCCGAATCATAGCCACCATTGATACGCTTCGTCGCGAAGTAACGCCACCATTCCTTCACTTTCTCCTCATCGGTTAAATCGAGCTCATCCATGATTCGCTCGGTCGCCTCCAACCAATACTCAGCTGTACTGGGTGCCACACCAGATACGCCACGGAACACCTCAGCTCCATTGGCTCGGAGTCGCTCGGGTACGGACTTCCTAGCTCTCATATTTTCACCTGCTCCAGCCACCATCTTAAGAATTCACAGCACTGCTTGCGACACCGCATCATCCCTCGTCTGATCTCGCTGCTCAACACCAAAAGATGGTGGTGGTGGTGGTACCTCATTCTCAGACCCTTGACCTGATCTAACGGGTTCCGATACGGCCATTCTGCCTCTACCGCGTCCACGACGACCACATCCCCTAGAACTCATTTCTAACGTCGTGATTTAATCTGATTAAAAAGTTTTATGCCTTAGTAAGTTGTTCCACTGATTAACCGCGAACAAATTTTATGGAAAGAAGTTTCAGAGGTGGTTCTTTCGATCAAACAAAGTTTCAGCTTAAGTTCACTATTCTAATTCGAGAATCACATTCACATTCATCCATAGAGTCACATTCATTCATCCACAAAGATCCACCATACCACGATGGCATTTTATCCATTCCCCACCCAGGGGTAATTTGGTAAATTTCCCAAATCAAGGTATCTGAATATTTTGCAAATAGGGTTTCTGGATACTTTTGCAAAGTAAGAAAATTTCATTAAAATCAAGGGTAGTATGGTAATTTTGAAATCCAAGGGCATTTTAGTAATTTTACCACTGTGGGTATTTTGGTAATTTTGTCAACCGAATAATTCAAAAAATATTTTTCCCAAAATCTAATTTAGTGTTTTCAAATCAAGAAGAGGAATTTGGAGATTTAAAAACTAAGGTTTTTATAAAACATTAAGGCTAGTCCCTTTCGGGTTTTAATTATCGGTTTAGCCCGTGAATAAGTCCTCTTAGTTAGGGTGAACCGTAGCTACGCACTGGTAGGATTCGAGTAAAGAGGAGGTGAGTCACTCGAACCGCTTAAATACCAAGCTCTTACTGAATCCACTCCTGACATGCGCACAATGGTTGCCACACCCTAGCTCGCGACCTAATCACGAGTTTGTTTAGTGGTTCTTAAGTCTTATGAATCTTGTGTTGGAGTAGACTAGTCCTAGGGTCCATTAGCCCTAATATTCTAATCTACGAGCCCAAATAAGCCCATAACATTCACATATATAAATCACTTCAATAGTCGAGGTACTTACCGTGGACTCGGGTTGGAGATATAGGTGCCATGCCGAATAAACTCAAAAATTTATGAAAGCCCAAATCTTTGAAAAGCCCATCTAAAAAAAAATATTTTTGAGCCCAAAACCCTCAAAGCCGAGTTTTGAACCGGGCTCTGATACCAATTTGTAACACCCAAAAGAGACCCACATTCGACCTCCACACTCAAAATTCTTTTTGCCATCAATTCAAACTAATTTTGAATTAAACTCACTCCTAAATTTCTCTTTATTTCCTCCTAATCACATTCAAAATTAAGTCAACCCCCCCTAGTCCACTAAACTGTCTACATTCATGGTCAAATGGCCATAGAAAAATTTCCAAAACAGCCCTCCATACTTCAAGCCTTATGTCCCCTTATCCTACCAAAATTCCTTGATACCATACCATAAATAAGCACTTGCCTTATTCCTTAGTCTACTATCCATAAATAACAAAGTCCATCCTTACCATAAGTAAAATTTGACCAACATATGCCATACAAAAATTAAAGGTCACCTTAATGTCATCCATGGGATTCGAACCTAAGACCATTAGTACACTTCCACAGCCACTTGCCACTTTACCAATTAACTCATTGTGATTAAAACCTCAAACTAATTTTCTTAAGGCCAATTTTGCTTAGCTCCCCTTCTAAGACTAAAAATCTAATATTTTTCTAAGGCATTCCCTTACATTCTAAAATTCTAAAAACCCTTAAAACATATCCAAACACACACACTAAGCCCACTATCACTTGAATTATGCATAAACGCATAACCCCTAAATCTAGGATATTACATACAAAATAGGAGATTCTAGAAGCTGTAAGTATGAAATAGCTTTAAATTATTAATTAAAGGTCCTTAAATAGAAATTTGACCAATTTCCATATTTTTGGACAAAAATGGGCATGAATAGGAAAAAATTGAAAGAAAGGCCTTAAGGGCATTTTTTTCATTTAGTTAATAAAAGAATTAAAAGGGGAAACTAAGTCAAAAAACTTGTCTATCTTCTCCATGCTTGGCCGAAATTCTCAAGAACACCATAGCTAGGGTTTCTTCAACTTTCAAGCTTGATAGTAAGTGCATCCTAGCCCCATTTTTGATGTTCTTTATGTTTTGGAAGTTGTTATCAACCGATCTAGCTATTTCTACCATTTATTTGAGCTAGGGTTCTTGTTAAAAATCTACCCATGTGTGACATGCATGTATTCATGGTAGATTATGAAAGTTTGATGTGTGTTTAACATATTTTACTAAGTGATTTTTGATGGAAATGCATAAAAAGGACTTATTTGTAAAAGATGTAAAATGAGTAATAAGATGTATGTTTTAATGAGAAATGTGGACTCATATGAGTATTTGTTAGGTTTGGCTAGACTTGGGTAACAAAGAAAATGGACACATTTCATTTTACGAGCTTAGGGACTAATTTGTAAATATGTGAAAGTTTAGGGGTAAAACAGTAATTTTTCCAAAGTATAAATTTTGGACTGATTTGAAAAATGTGATAATTAAATGAGCTAAATTTTCTATTATAGATCAAGAAAAACGGAGTCCTGACCTAGACCTGGGAAAGAATAAGATTTCGGACTAAATCGAATTAGTTGTCCATATTTTGTACCGAGGTAAGTTCGTGTGTAAATAATGCAACTTTATATTATGCATTTAATATTTGATATTTCATGAATTGTTTATTTATTGTTATGAGTACATTCGACGAAGATTCGATGTGGTAAAATTCCCGGTTGAACCTTAAGAATAGATAGGATACAAATGTCATGACATTATAGTTATGTGTGATTTCGTGTAAGACCATATCTGGGATATGGCATTGATATGTGATTTCGTGTAAGACCATGTGTGGGACATGGCATCGATATAAGACATCATGTAAGACCATAGCTGGGCTATCGGCATCGATATGTGATCCCATGTAAGACCATATCTGGGATATGGCATTAGCATTTTACTATGTGTATGAGGTTTCTCGGGTATCCTTTAGTATTCCAAGTGGTTTGACGGGTAATTTAAGGATTACGTCAATGATATGAAAGGATATGATTATGTTATGAAGTGGTACAGGTGCGTACGCAAAACTCATAAGAAATGCGCTCGGTTTATGATGCATTTTTGGTAAGAATGCAAATGAGTAAGTTATGCCTATGATCATTTGATGGTTATGTGCAAATTTATAATATGCTATGAGTATGGTACTACATGTTTAATGTTGCTTATTATTTACATGCAAACTTACTAAGCTTTAAGCTTACCCTTTTCCTTTTCATTTCTTATAGTGTCGCCAAGCTAACTCGGGGATCAAAGGACGTTAGAGCTCGATTCACACTATCAAACTAATCTTTTGGGTATAGTGAATTCAAGTATTTTAGTATGGCATGTATAGGGACTTGGTCTTTTTGTTATATGTCATATTGGTTAGCCAAATGTGTTGGCTTATGATGATAGTTGATTCATTTTGTATAAGGCCATGGGATGTGGCTCATATTGATTATTTGGTTGTAAACCTATTTATATATGCATGCATGTGCCAATGCCATTATGATATGGCCTATGGTTATTGATGGTTGAATGATGATGTGTTGCATATGGTTATGGATGTTTGATGATGGTGAAACCCTTAGTTATGCCATGTTAAGTGTCTTGAAGTTATGTATATGCTTGGATTGGTGTGGTTTTGATGTGTGTATAGGTTGGTGTAAGTTTGGGTGGCAAAAAGGCTTGGTAATTAGCCTTATTTTGTCCACACGGGTAGGCACACGGACGTGTGTCTAGGCCGAGTGTGACACACGGCTTGCGTCGTAGGCGTGTGTTATGGCCGTGTGTCCCCTGCATCCTAATTAATGCAAAACAGAATGCCCAGTAGTAAACACACTGGCACGAGACAAGGCCGTATGTCTCGGCCGTGTGAGAGACACGACCATAGGACATGGACGTGTGCCCTGGCAGTGTGAAGTCTACACCTTATTTATGAAAAATCATGAAAATAAAATCGACCGCATGGCCTAGTACTCGGGCGTGTGACTTGGCCGTGTGGCTACCATTTGTTGCTGACATCATAAACAGAATGTCCTCTATTTTGGACACGGCTTGAAGCACGGGCGTGTTATATGCCACACGGGCGTGTGGATCTTTTTGATGAAATTTTTTTAAGTTTTCCCAGAAGTTTCTAAAGTTTTCGGTTTAGTCCCAAACCACTCCTAATATATGTTTTGGGCCTCGTAGGCTCGTATTAGGGACGATATGTATGTTTTTAAAAAGTTAAATTTGAATGGAAATCCATGCCTCGGTTTTGTATTATTATTTGCGTATAAGTCCAATAACGCCTCGTACCCTGTTTTGGCATCGAATACAGGTTAGGGGTGTTACATTTAGTGGTATTAGAGCTACGATTTAGTCGATTATCGGACTAACGTAGCATATGTGCGAGTCTAGATATACATGCCATGAATGAATTATGATAGTGTGACGACTCCTGACCTTTTAAATTGTGTTTTCATATAGTAATGGATCGCGATCGAGCTATGGGAGATGAAGTCGAAAGTAATGCGCCGGCTCCCGCTCAGGGGGTAGCGCCGTCTGATAGTAGACCCCCTACAGTTAGTCAAGGAGAAGGAGGAAGGGAAGCCTTTCTCCATATGATGAATGCATGGTATACGGAGTTCGTTCGAACGAACCCGAATGCTCAACCCCCTCCATCCCCACCTATTCCCCAGCCTATTCTTGTAGCACCTCAAGGTATGGACTTTATGAGACTGAATAGACCTCCAGTTGATAAGATTTGAAAACAAGGAGCCGAAGAGTTCCGATCTAATATAGATGATGATCTCGAAAGGGCAGAGTTCTGGCTTGAGAATACCATTAGGGTATTTGATGAGTTATCATGCACACTGAGGAATGTATGAAATGTGTTGTATCACTCCTGAGAGACTCGGCTTATCAGTGGTGGAACACCCTTGTGTCGGTTGTACCAAGGGAGAGAGTTAATTGGGAATTTTTCCAAGAAGAGTTCTGTAAGAAGTACATTAGCCAAAGGTTTATCGATCAGAAACGAAAAGAATTCCTTGAGTTAAAACAGGGCCAAATGACGGTAACAGAGTATGAGCGTGAGTTTGTGAGACTAAGCAAATATGCTCGAGAATGTGTTTCGACTGAAGCCATCATGTGTGAGAGGTGTGAAGATGGACTTAATGAAGACATTAGATTGTTGGTTGGCATTTTAGAATTAAAAGAATTTGTTGTACTTGTTGAGAGAGCTTTCAAAGCCGAGGAATTGGCTAAAGAGAAAAGAAAAGCTGAAATTGAGTCTCGTGACTCGAAGAAAAGACAGATGGGTAAGTCATTTTAGTCCTCATCTAAGAAACCGAGAGAGTTTAATACTCGATCAAGTGCTTCAATTGGGTTTTCAAACAGAAACCATGGGAAACAGTATTCGGGTCATAAGGCTCAGACTACTTCGATAGCGAGTGTGGGTAATGCTCGACCTAGTAGACCTGAATGTCCATATTGTGGTAGACGTCACCCCGGTGAGTGTCGGGTGAATGATCAAACTTGTGTCAAGTGTGGTTCTCAAGATCACTTCATTAGAGATTGCTCCGAGATGGTTGAAAAAGAGAAATTTCAGAGTGCGAGATCTGGTAATGTTGCTTCTAGAGGAAGGCCACAGAGAAATCCGGGAAATGGAGCAAATAGCAAGAGTGCACCTAGAGATTCGGCTGTGAGATCTGAAGGTAAAGCACCTGCGAGGACTTATGCCATTCGTGCTCGCAAAGAGGCTTCATCTCCTGATGTGATTACGGGTACTTTTTCTCTCTATGATACTCATGTTGTTGCTTTGATTGATCCGAGATTAGCCCATTCTTATATTTGCATGAAATTGGTATCTAGCATGAATATGCCTGTTGAGTCTACAGAATTTGTAATAAAAGTATCAAACCCATTAGGCAAGTATGTGTTAGTTGACAAAGTGTGTAAAAATTGTCTTTTGATGATTAGAGGTCACTGTTTTCCGGCTAATCTTATTCTTTTTCCGTTTGATGAATTTGATATAATACTCGGTATGGATAGGTTGACCATGCATGATGTAGTAGTAAACTGTGGAAGGAAAATCATTGAATTGAAATGTGAAAGTGGTGATATTCTTTGGGTTAAATTAGATGGATCAGATGGCTTGCCTGTACTGATTTATTCTATGACTGCTCAGAAATGTATAAGGAAGGGTTGTGAAGCTTATCTTGCCTTTGTGTTGAATACAAAAGAGTCTGAGTTAAAGATTGAGTCAGTGACGGTGGTGTGTGAGTATTTGGATGTGTTTCCGGAAGAGTTGCCAGGATTGCCTCCAGTCAGAGAAGTTGAATTTGGTATTGAGTTAGTTCCTGGTACTGCACCTGTTTCGATTGCTCCGTACAGAATGGCTCCGACCAAATTAAAGGAGTTAAAAGCTCAGTTACAAGAGTTGACGGATAAAGGTTTTACGAGGCCTAGTTTTTCTCCATGGGGTGCACTGGTATTATTTGTGAAAAAGAAAGATGGATCTATGAGACTTTGCATCGACTACCGATAGCTCAATAAGGTAACCATAAAGAATAAGTATCCTTTACCGAGGATCGATGATTCGTTTGACAAATTGAAGGGAGCCACAGTATTTTCCAAGATTAACTTGAGGTCCAGTTACTACCAGTTGAGAGTTAAAGACTCTGACGTGCCAAAAACTGCATTTCGGACGAGGTATGGTCACTATGAATTTCTGGTTATGCCTTTTGGTTTAACGAATGCTCCTGCTGTATTTATGGATTTGATGAACCGTATTTTCTGACCTTATTTGGATAAATTTGTTGTTGTTTTTATTGATAGATACTGATTTATTCTCGTGATGAGACCGAGCATGCCGAGCACTTGAGAACGGTTTTGCAAACTTTGATAGACAAGCAGTTGTATGCTAAGTTTAGTAAAAGTGAATTTGGCTTAGAAAATTTGGATTTTTGGGCCATATTGTTTCGGGTGATGGTGTTAGAGTTTACCCGAGTAAGATTTCGGCTATTGTTGAATGGAAACCGTCGAGGAATGTGTCAGAGGTTAGAAGCTTTCTAGGCTTAGCTAGTTATTATAGACGGTTTGTTAAAGGATTTTCCATGATTGCTACTCCGATAATGAGGTTGTTACAGAAAGATTTCAAGTTTGAATGGACAGAAAAGTACCAACAGAGTTTTGAGAAACTAAAGGCATTATTGACTGAGGCTCCAGTATTAGTACAACCTGAATCGGGCAAAGAATTTGTGATTTATAGCGACGCGTCATTGAATGGTCTCGGATGTGTGTTGATGCAAGAGGGCAAGGTGATATCTTATGCCTTGAGATAGCTGAAACCACATGAGAAAAATTATTCGACACATGATTTGGAGCTAGCCGCCATTGTGTTTGCGTTGAAGATTTGGAGACATCATTTGTATGGCGAGAAATGTCGGGTATTCACTGATCATAAAAGTCTAAATTACTTGATGACTCAAAAGGATCTGAACCTACGGCAACGGAGATGGCTAGAGTTGATAAAAGATTATGAAATAGTGATTGACTATCACTCGGGAAAGGCGAACGTGGTCACCGATGCCTTGAGTAGGAAATCCTTATTTGCATTGAGGGCTATGAATACACGGTTGGCTTTATCAGATGATGGTTCTATTCTAGCTGAGTTAAGAGTTAGACCGATGTTTCTCCAAGAGATTTATGAAGCTCAGAAAGGTGACAGTGATTTGCAAGATAAGAGAGTTCAGTGTGAGTCGGGTATTGAATCAGATTTTTAGATTGGTTCCAATAATTGCTTAATGTTTCGAGATAGGGTCTGTGTACCAAGAGATGATGAACTTATTCGAAAAGTTTTGCACGAAGCACATAGTGGATGTTTATCTGTTCATCCAGGCAGTTAAAGATGTATAATGACTTGAAGAAAATGTATTGGTGGTCGGGAATGAAAAGAGACATTTCAAAGTTTGCATCGAGATGCTTGGTTTGTCAGTAAGTGAAAGCCGAACACCAAGTACCTTCGGGTTTACTTCAGCCTGTGATGGTTCCCGAGTGGAAATGGGACATAATTACTATGGACTTTGTGATAGGATTGCCCTTGTCACCGAAAAAGAAAGATTCCGTTTGGGTTGTGGTTGATAGGCTTACGAAATCGGCTCATTTTATTTCGGTACGTACTGACTACTCACTTGATAAATTAGTTGAATTGTACATTTCTGAAATTGTGAGATTGCATGGAGTGCCTTTGTCGATTATATCGAATAGAGATCTAAGGTTCACTTTGCGATTTTGGAAAAAGTTACACGAAGCGTTGGGTACGAAATTGAATTTTAGTACCGCTTTTCATCCGCAAAAAGACGGTCAGTCTGAGCGAGTAATTCAGATTCTTGAGGATATGCTCCGGTGTTGTGTTCTTGAGTTTCAAGGTAGTTGGGAAAAGTATTTACCGTTCGTGGAATTTGCATACAACAATAGTTTTCAGTCGAGTTTGAAAATGGCGCCTTATAAGGCATTGTATGGGCGTAAGTGCCGAACACCCTTGTATTGGACCAAACTCAGAGAAATCCAGATTCACGGAGTTGATTTAGTCAGAGAAATCGAAGAAAAAGTAAAGGTAATTCATGATTGCTTGAAAGGTGCTTCGGATAGACAGAAATCCTACGCCGATTTGAAACAGAAAGAGATTGAATTTCAAGTCAGTGATAAGGTATTCTTGAAAGTATCTCCATGGAAGAAAGTTTTGCGGTTTGGCTGGAAAGACAAATTAAGTCCACGCTTTATTGGACCGTATGAGATTACTGAAAGAATAGGGCCGGTAGCATATAGGTTGGCTTTGCCATCTGAGTTGGAAAAGATCCATGATGTGTTCCACGTTTCTATGTTGCGCCGTTACCGATTAGACCATTCGCATGTGATTTCACTGACAGAAGTTGAGATTCGATCGGATATGACTTATGGCGAAGAGCTAGTTAAGATTTTGGCTAGGGAAGTCAAACAATTGAGAAAAAAAGTATTTCCCTAGTGAAAGTACTATGGCAAATACATGGGGTTGAAGAGGCTACATGGGAACCCGAGAAAGCCATGAGAAAACAGTACCGAAGCCTTTTCACCAGTAAGATTTTTGGGGACGAAAATCCTTAAGGGGGGAGAGTTGTAACATCCTGATTTTGGGTCTAGTTAGAATAGTGGTTTCGAGACCACAAATCCGAAGTAGAAATATTTTTTTTATGATTGTTTTGAGGTCCATAACATGTTTGCATGATTGTGTGAAAGTTTCATGAAGAAATTTTGTGAATAAGTGTCCAATTTGACTTTTTGGACTAAATTGCAAAAGTTGCAAAATATGAGATTCTAGACGCTTTAAGTATGAAATAGCTTTGAATTATTAATTAGAGGTCCTTAAATAGAAATTTGACCAATTTCTATATTTTTGGACAAAAATGGGCATGAATAGGAAAAATTTGAAAGAAAGGCCTTAAGGGCATTTTTGTCATTTGGTTAATAAAAGAATTTAAAAGGGAAAATAATTCAAAAATCTTGTCCATCTTCTCCATGCTTTTCCGAAATTCTCAAGAACACCATAGCTAGGGTTTCTTCAACTTTCAAGCTTGATAGTAAGTGCATCCTAGCCCCGTTTTTGATGTTCTTTACGTTTTTGAAGTTGTTATCAACCGATCTAGCTATTTCTACCATTTATTTGAGCTAGGGTTCATGTTCAAAAATCTACCCATGTTTGACATGCATGTATTTTGATGTTTCATGGTAGAATATGAAAGTTTGATGTGTGTTTAACATATTTTACTAAGTGATTTTTGATGGAAATGCATAAAAAGGACTTATTTGTAAAAGATGTAAAATGAGTAATAAGATGTATGTTTTAATGAGAAATGTGGGCTCATATGAGAATGTGTCAGGTTTGGCTAGACTTGGGTAACAAAAAAAGTGGACACATTTCATTTTACGAGCCTAGGGACTAATTTGTAAATATGTGAAAGTTTAGGGGCAAAACTATAATTTTTCCAAAGTATGAATTTTGGACTGATTTGAAAAATGTGATAATTAAATGAGCTAAATTTTCTATTATAGATCAAGAAAAATGGAGTCCGGACCTAGACCGGGGAAAGAACAAGATTTCGGACTAAATCGAATTAGTTGTCCATATTTTGTACCGAGGTAAGTTCGTGTGTAAATAATGCAACTTTATATTATGCATTTAATATTTGATATTTCATGAATTGTTTATTTATTGTTATGAGTACATTCGACGAAGATTCGATTTGGTAAAATTCCCTGTTGAACCTTAGGAATAGATAGGATACAAATGTCATGACATTAGGGTTATGTGTGATTTCGTGTAAGACCATATCTGGGATATGGCATCGATATGTGATTTCGTGTAAGACCATGTGTGGGACATGGCATCGATATGAGACATCGTGTAAGACCATAGTTGGGCTATCGACATCGATATGTGATCCCATGTAAGACCATATCTTGGATATGGCATTGGCATCTTACTATGTGTATGAGGTTTCCGGAGTATCCTTTAGTATTCCAAGTGGTTCAACGGGTAATTTAAGGATTAGGTCAATGATATGAGAAATTAGCTCGGTTTATGATGCATTTTTGGTAAGAATGCAAATAAGTAAGTTATGCCTATGATCATTTGATGGTTATGTGCAAATTTATAATATGCTATGAGTATGCTGCTACATGTTTAATGCTGCTTATTATTTACATGCAAACTTACTAAGCTTTAAGCTTACCCTTTTCCTTTCCATTTCTTATAGTGTCGCCAAGCTAACTCGGGGATCGAAGGACATCGAAGCTCGATTCACACTATCAAACTAATCTTTTGGGTATAGTGAATTCAAGTATTTTGAGTATGGCATGTATAGGGACTTGGTCTTTTTGTTATATGTCATATTGGTTTGCCAAATGTGTTGGCTTATGATGATAGTTGATTCATTTTGTATAAGGCCATGGGATGTGGCTCATATTGATTATTTGGTTGTAAACCTATTCATATATGCATGCATGTGCCAATGCCATTATGATATGGCCTATGGTTATTGATGGTTGAATGATGATGTGTTGCATATAGTTATGGATGTTTGATGATGGTGAAACCCTTAGTTATGCCATGTTAAGTGTCTTGAAGTTATGTATATGCTTGGATTGGTGTGGTTTTGATGTGTGTATAGGTTGATGTAGGTTTGGGTGGCAAAAAGGCTTGGTAATTAGCCTTATTTTGTCCACACGGGTAGACACACGAGCGTGTGTCTAGGCCGTGTGTGAAACACGGCTTGCCCCATAGGCGTGTGTTATGGCCGTGTGTCCTCTGCATCCTAATTAATGAAAAACAGAATGCCCAATAGTAAACACACGGGCACGAGACACAGTCGTGTGTCTCGGCCGTGTGAGAGACACGGCCATAGGACATGGACGTGTGCCCTGGCCGTGTGAAGTCTGCACTTAATTTACGAAAAATCATGATAATAAAATCGACCACACGGCCTAGTACACGGGCGTGTGACTTGGCCGTGTGGCTACCATTTGTTGCTGATGTCATAAACAGAATGTCTTCTATTTTGGACACGGCTTGAAGCACGAGCGTGTTATATGCCACACGGGCGCGTCCCTTCACCCACACGGGCGTGTGGATCTTTTTGATTAAAATTTTCTAAGTTTTCCTAGAAGTTTCTATAGTTTTCGGTTTAGTCCCGAACCACTCCTAATGTATGTTTTGGGCCTCTTAGGCTCGTATTAGGGACGATATGTATGTTTTTGAAAATTTTTAAATTTGAATGGAAATCCATGTCTCGGTTTTGTATGATTGTTTGCGTATAAGTTCGGTAACGCCTCGTACCCTGTTCTGGCGTCGAATACGGGTAAGGGGTGTTACATCACTTATTATTTTGAATCTGAGTTAAATGATTTATTCACTTGCCTTGATCCGTAGAAATCCCTAAATTATATTAATATCTCTTTCGAGAGTAAAAATAACTGACTCTAGGTTGATTAATTGAAATCTCTTTCTAATTAAAACCCCTATTGTCGCATTAACTCGATCTATAGATTCCCCTATTAGATTTGACTCTATTCTGGTAGATTTATGTCGTCCTATTTCTAGGATTGCATGCAACTCCACTCAATTATGCCAGATCTACTCTTAAACAGGGACTTTTGCTCCACTGAAATAAGCACATCAATCATGAATTAATATCCTGAAAACATTAACACATGAAGTAAGTACACATAATTGAAATCAAGAACAAATATTTATCATGTAACTTAGAAATTTCAAATAATGATATTCATCATAGGTTTCATCTTCCCTAGGTATCTAGGGAATTTAGTTTATAATTTGGGAAGAAAACATCTCAAAATTAGGAAAACAATAAGACATAAAGAATCCAAAAACTTCTAGAGAAATTGAATGGAGATCTTTAATCTTGAAGGAAATCCTACTTCTGAATTGATTCTGACGGTGTTCTTCGAGTAATTTCTTCGTTCTACTCTGCGTGCTCCCTTAGATCCTCTTCTAGTGTCTATTTATAAACTTTAGAATGCTCAGAAACCATAAAATTTGGCTTTTTTTTGCGTGTTAGGGAAACAGGGTTCAAAATCGACACAGGCTGGCACATGGGCGTGTGGCCAGCCCGTATGGCTCACATGGGCGTGTGCTCAGCCCGTGTGGGAGTGCCCAGGCCATGTGGATCCTGAAAGTAGCTCGCTTTGTCCAATTTTGGCCCGTTTTCCGCTCCTTTTGCTCCCCTATGCTCACCTAAGGATGGAAACATAAAATTAAAGGTTTAGGAGCATCAAATTCATTAATTCACATAATAAGTCATCCAAAAATGCATCAAGAATGGGATTAAAACATGTTACTTTTATGGCTTATCAAATATCCCCACACTTAAGCGTTTGCTTATCCTCAAGCAAAATCCTCAACTTACAATCAAAATTAAACTTTCTCAATTCATAATTCTCATCAATAATGTTTTATCATAATTCACAAATAATCACATATTAATAATTCAACTAAAAGAGCACTAAAGATTCAAACAATCCAAGTCACACATTTTTAAAGCATGAAAACATAGGCATTTCCTCTTATCTAAGTAATTACCTTTAATTCAAAACTGACAAGAATTGACATCCTCACTAAAGATTCACTCAAAGGACTCAGTAAGGTTCAAAAATTAAGCACTCAAAAGTCAAACATGAAAAGTCATTACCATAGGCTTGGATGAAAATCAAATCTCCACCACTATAAAATGAGAGAATACACAAATCAAAAGGTTTTTAAAGGGTTGTAATGGGGCTTGGTTAAAGGAGTGGGTAAAGGCTGAAAAGGAGGGTTAGAATCAAGATTGAATTGATAAATTACCTAACTAGAAAAATAAGCTAATGCTGAATAATTACATTAATCGAAATTATTAAAGAATACATGAGCTTCTTTTCAAAATATGAATATAACTGTTCAAGCTCAATCGTCATATAACTATGTAATAATCAATAAATATAAATGTAAATGAATACAATAATAATTTTTTTCTTTTCTTCTTCTTCTTCTTCTTTTTTATCATGAAGATAATAAGAGATAATTTAACAATTGAACAAAAGATTATAGTTAGGCAACTAACCAAATCAAATCTTGATAAAAAGGGAGTCAAGAAAATAGGAAAAATTCTTTATGAACCAAAAAGAATGAGTTATGGGTTAATATTAAGGGTAGATCAAGAAACGGTTTATTAGGCTCAAAGGAGTTCACTAAGGGTTAATTATGAAGGTAGGCTTTTTTTTTTTTGAGATAAGTGGGTTAAAACCTGGGTGCCTTTATCATCTCAGTATATATAATCAAAGGGGTGGTCTCGACATGCATAATCGAAGCAAATTCTAGAATAACAAATCAATGTTGACACACTCATGACCAATAATAAAGTCAGCAAGAAGAATATATGCTCTAAAGGCTCAAAATCTCACAAAAATTATGGTTTTTGATGTCAATCTTGCAAATCTCAAACTTCAAGGTAATACCTCAATTAAGGAAAACGACCTAACAATTTTTTAATTCTGAAAATAGACATATCATGCTTGATTCTCTAGTGTCTTAAAGTTTAAACAATCAATGCACAATTACCTATGAATTTAATCTAAAACATATCAATAAAAATCACAAATCGAAAAGAATTCATTCTAATAGTAATATGAAAAAATTACTTAAGCACAAAGCATAATTCAGGGATTTTCTAATAATCATAAAAAAAACCTCCCCACACTTAAGATGTACATTGTCCTCAATGTACAAAAATAGATAATCATAGTAAAAACAAAATATCATAAGAGAGGGAGAGAATTGAAACTGCCCTGAATATTGGATGAAATTCCCAGAATAGTGAAAAGTGGAATTGTAGATAAATGTAGATGAAGTGCATGATTCTGAGCAACTGGTAAGAAAATAAACACAATGCTGAAGAAGATTAAAATATTACTCGATTAGAAACAACCATAATAAAAAAATATAAATATATAGTTCAAAATAAAAGCGAAAAAGTCTAGGAAAATAAAACTAACAGAAAAATAAAAATAAAAAATAAAAATAAAAATAAATGGACTCAATGGTCCTCATCATCAAACGCATCAGCATCGTGAATCGTCGGCGCTGGAGGAGAAATATGGAAATGCTGACAAATCTGCTGCAATGTCGCATCAATACTGTCGAACCTCTGAACGCAGTACTGACGGAAACTAGCAAACTCTTCGATGGATACTCCTCGGAAGCTAGCAGCAGAAGGAACTGGTCGGTGACTCGAAGGTGGAGGCTGTGGTGGGTCCTCGTGATAGGGAGGAACATCATCAGCGAAGTCCTCGGGTTCATTCTGAGCGTCAGAATGAAACAATCTGTACTGAGGAGGATCGACTCCACTACGCCGCTCGATCATCCTCATGTGTATCATGCTCGAGATGCCTTGTGGGTTCATCTGGCCGACAAGTGTGAGTGTGGAGGACTGCTTCGGTGTGTCTAGGAGACCGTAGTGTCGAGCGAGGCGAGTCACGTAAGGGCCTAGATAAATCGGGCCCTTCTTGTGGCGGTTAGCCTGATGGCGGAAGGCTAGAGCGATGAAGTATGCCAAGTCAAATATATGGCCGTGCGCCATGCTCCATAGAAAATAAGCGTCGTGAGTGCTAACGACTCCGGTGCTCTCTCTCCGACCTATCAAAGTGTGTTCTAAAAGGGCGTGAATGTACCGTAAGGCCGGAGAGAGAGAAGTCGCCTTCAAGCGACTCGCGTCATATTGGATCTAACTCGCTTTAAGATCGGTCCAACAACGCGATGGCGAGTGATGGATGTGCCTATGGAGGCTAAGGTGGCGCTCGAAAGAAGCGCTCGAGGAGGAGGTCCCACTGGGGCCCTTTTGCTTTTTTAAAGTGAGAACGGCTGTCTTGGTCTTGCCAAGAGTGTTCTTCATGGTGTGCCTACAATATCGTGATCAAAGAAATCAACTTGAAGAACCAACTAAATATAAATAAGCTAAGAAAAGGGCAAAATCTAAAATAAAACTAAGAAACAACATGTTACTACTAAACAAAAACTAATAATAAGCAAGAAGAATCATAAAGAAGTATACTAGCAAGAAGAAAATAAAATATCAACAAAACCAAATAAGAATAATATATAATATAGTCAATACGAATAAGAATAAGCATGAGAATGATAGCTATCTAATCTACCTATACTAAATAGGAATCAATATCATCAAATAAGGAAAATAAGAAAAATAATAACATAGAAAACTAAAGAACAAAAACAACAAAGAATAAACTAAAATGAAATAAAATAACAAATAAGAAACAAATAAACAAATAAATAGATAAATAAATAAATATTAAATAAAATAAAGACAAGGGTAAAAGGGGACAAAATCGATGGTGGGGTACTAATGGTCGGAGGTGCGGAGGTCGACGGGAAAAATGGCGGGGCTGTGTAAATAGGGGGCCGAGGGGTTGTGGCTAGTGTGTTGGGTGTTGTGTGACGAGCTGAGTGAGGGAGGATGCACTATCGGTGTTGCGGGTTGCTTAGAGGGGAAGAAGAAGGGAAAGGCAGAAAGAAAAGAGAGGGAAGGAAAAGGGAAATGGAGAGGTTGAGGGTGGGGTTTGGGTGGCTGACGCGGATGGAGGGAGTTGGAGTGGCGTGAGGGGTGGCTGGTCTGGTTCTTGGGGTCGGGTTTGAAAAGGGGAAGGGGGCTGGTGGCGCGGGGAGTTGGTTGGTTTTGTGTGAGTGGGTTTGGAGGGATAAGAAGGAAGGAGAGGTGAGGGGTAAGGGGACGATGGTGGCTAGAGAGGTGGGGGTGAGCGGTGGTCGGAAAGAGGGGTGCAATTAGGTCAAGGGGAATCAGCGGCTAAGGTTAAGTGGGTAGGAAGAAGACAAAATAAGAAAAATAAAAAGAAATTGAGGGTTTGGGGGTTAAAAGGGACACGGTCGTGTGAGGCCCGTGTTGGGCCACACGGCCGTGTTACATGCCCATGTTGCCTCCTGTTCAGCCCGTGTCGATTAAGATAGAAAGCCCAGTTTTCACACGGCCTTGGTCACGTCCGTGTGTCTAGGCCGTGTGGTTCACACGGCCGTGTGCAATCTCGTTCACTTCAAGCCACACGGCCGTGTAACTCTCTGACTTGTTTTAAATTTGAAAAATTAAGCTCCAGGTTTCACACGGCCTAGGGCACGCCCGTATGTCCAGGCCGTGTGATTCATACGGCCGTGTCATACGCTCATGTGGTCTATTTTAGGCCGTGTCTCTATCAATTTTTGGGTAATTAAGCTCCAGGATCAACACGCCCAAGAACAGGACCGTGTGTCTTGGCCGTGTGGGTTACATGGCCGTGTCGCCTGGCCGTGTAACTCTCTGTCAATTTCTTTAAAATTTAAAAAACTAAGTCTCAAGATCCACATGGCCAAGGACACGCCCGTGTATCCAGGCCGTGTGGATTACATGGCCATGTTGCCAGGCCGTGTAACTCACAATCGCACCCCTGTCAGGTCACACGGCCAAGGACACGCCCGTGTGTCCAGGCCATGTGAGTAAAAAACCTGCATTTTTAATATTTAGTTAAATTTAAAGAAATACTATGAAATGAAAATAAGGAAATTAGCAGTGTTAACACTTGGGTTGCCTCCCATGAACCTGTATTTCTTTTTTTTTATTTCGGCTATAAAATGAGGCCGAAGTCAATCTGTAAAGAGGGAAATTTTTTTGAAAAAATACAAAATCAAAAAAATCGTCTAAGAATAAAGAGTTGTTGTTAAGGTATTCACTGGTTTAGATCTATTTCTTCAAGTATTATACATAAAAGCATAGTATAAACGTTGTTAGGATAGGGATTTTCACCTTTTTTTGGACAAACAGAGAGGCTGAATCCGAGGGGTCACTTGTCCCTTTTTTGATTTTGGGGTGGGATTCGGCTATTCAATGTCTGGATCTGCGTTTAAGGTGCCTTAAAGGACCGAAATAATCGTTTTTCGGGGTCTCCAACCACCGCGTACGACGGCGGATGGTGGCGGAGTAAGTTGGCTCAATGACGGAGTTAGGCCTGAACTCCGAGAGCCCTCAGAGGATTTTTTTGAGTTTTTTTAGAAATTGTGGGAAAATGATTTTATCCCTGATTTTTTAGTATTTAAAGATGATCCATGCGATGTCGTTTTGGAGTGGGTCATTAAGACCTAAAACGGCGTCGTTTCATGGCTAAATATCCGCGCGTTGACCTGACCCGGGGAGGATCCGCGCATTTTTCACAAAAGGGCTATTTTCTCTTTAGGTCCCTTTTCATTTTTATTGCTATATAATTGCATCCAGCTTATGTTTTCCTTTTATTTTTAAATTGGCATTAATTTTTTTCCTTTTGTTTCGATCTGGTCCTTAGGCCATTTAAACATGGATTTTGGAACGGCGCCGTTTTGGTGATAAGGCATAATTGCCCATTTTGTCCCTATAATGTGGCGCGCGTTTTATTTTAATCCTTATACATTTTTTTACCTCTGACTTTATTTTTGTTCCGATTTGGTCCTTAATTATTTGGGTTTTGACCTTTTCCTTAATTCATTATTTATTTATTTATTTTAATATGTTACATACTGTTTATTTTAAATTAGTTTTCATTTACATAAGATTATTTTATTAAATATATTATTTTATTTATCATATATTATCTTCTATACATATTGTTAATTTTAATTATTTTTAATCTAATTTAAAATTTTGGTGTATCTTTTACTTTTTAAATTATTTTTATTATTTATCTAAATATTTTTATCCTATTATTTACTTAAAATATATATTATTCATTTTATTATATTATGTATATATGTTATCTATTGTAAATTTCATCGTATTTTTTATTTGTTTCGTAAACTATCTACTTTTATATATCATTCATTGTACATACTTTATTGTATTTTATATATATTCGATTCCTTTTATATAAAGCCTCATTTTATTTCTTAGTTTTTATTTTATGTATATATTTTTGAGCTGTTATTTACTTTATGTTTTTAGATTGAAATTTCGATGTTTATCACTATTATTATTATTTTTTATGTTAGCCTTGGCATTGTCTTTGTACTATTTGAGTTATTAGTTATGTTGTTATTACATTTTCTTTTAATTGTTTATATTAGTATTGAAAGTTAGCATGTTGTGTAATTTCCGTGAATTGTCATTTAGTATTTGTATTCTGTATTTTATTGATGTAATGGTTTTATTAACAAATCATTGTCCTAAATAAAAAACACATTTCGTTTAATTACTATATTTTATTCAAAAGTTTTTCAAAATAAGGCAATACTTGTATTTGGGAATTTCGAGAAGATTGTGCCCTAACTTACTGGGTTCCAATTTTCCTCGTTGAATCTAAGTAACCGAGTACCCTTTTTAAATAAAAATGTATAAATTTCAAATAAAAGCTTATTCTCGGGAATTTGAGGTGTTGTGTCCTAACTCACTGGATATGACGTTTTGTTATCTCGAGGTAAGGATTTCTAAAAACAAAGGCAATATTCTGTATTTAGAATTTTGAGAAATTGTGCCCTAACTTACTGGGTTCCGATTTTTCATTTGACCCAAATGATCGAATATCCTTTTTGAATTTAAATACACGAGTTTTAAAAGTCAAAAGGCAAGCTTAATTTCGAGGATTCAAAATGTCATATCCTAACTCACTGGGCATGACGTTTTACTTTTTCGAAATAAGCAGGTCTCAGCATCCAATTTAATTTATTCAACTTCTTTTTAAATAAAGAGGATCGCATTTTAAAATCTTTTCAAATTTTTGACAATAAGACGTTAATCAATCAATTCGGTACCAATTTTGGGCGTTACGAGGGTGCTAATCCTTCCTTGTGCATAACCGACTCCTGAACCCATTTTCTTGAATTTCGTAGGCCAAAATTATTATTTTTATAAATCAAAATGTTTTAATGATTAATCTCAAGGTGTCCCGATCACACCTCAAAAAGGATTGGTGGCGACTCCATTTTTGTTTTTTAAAGTCGACCCTATTTTCCAACATAAAAATGGTTTCGACATGAGCGTTACAAAAATGTGTACCCCTATCACTAATAATTTCTCTAGGTGTTCCGAATCGCGAAAAGAGCTTTTTAAGAAATCTGACTACCACTCTAACATCATTAGTAGGTAAAGCTTGAGCTTCTACCCATTTTGACATATAATCGACCGCTACTAGGATATAGTTATTACCAAACGAACTAGGAAATAGGCCCATAAAATCAATACCCCAGACATCAAATATTTCACATGAGAGCATATAAGCTTGAGGCATTTCATCACGTTTAGAGATATTACCTGTTCTCACGAGTTTTAAAAGTCAAAAAACAAGCTGTAACAGCCCGACTTAGGGGCTAGTCGGAATAGTGGTGCGAGACCACAAATCTGAAGTAAAAATATGTCTTTAAATGATTTTACAAGGCTTATGAGGTATTTGCATGATTGTGTGAAAATCTCATGAAGAAATTTTATTAATTAGTGAATAAATTGTCCATTAGGACTAAATTGCAAAGAATAGAAAATGTGAGATTCTAAAAGGTTCAAGTATGAAATATAATTATAAAAATTCCTAGAGGTCCTTATTTGGAAATTAGACCATTATATTTGATGATGGACAAAAATGGCCATGGGATGGAAAAATCTCAAGAAAGGGGTCATTAAGGGCATTTTAGTCATTTGGTAAATAAAAGAATTAAAAGGGAAAACAAGGCCAAAAACATGTCCATCTTCCTCCCTTGGACGAAATTTGCAAAGAGCACCATAGCTAGGGTTGGTTCAACTTTCAAGCTTGATAGTAAGTGCATCCTAGCCCCGTTTTTTATGTTTTTCGTATTTTTGAAACCCTCGTAACTCGGTTTAGCTATTTCTAGCTATATTTTGAGCTAGGGTTTATGTTCAAAAATTTACCCATGTATGACATGCATGTATTTTGATGTTTTATGTAATATTATGAAAGTTTGATGTAGGATAAACATTTTTTTTCAAAGTGATTTTCATGAAAAATTCATGTAAGGACCAAATTGTAAAAGTTATGAAAATGGTCATACATGAGTGAAATAATAGGAATTGAAAGATGCTATAGTTGAGAATATGATTCAGCTAGGCGTGAAGTATAAGAAAGTTAAATGAAAATCATTTTACGAGCCTAGGGGCAAAAGTGTAATTATGTAAAAGTTTAAGGGCAAAATCATAATTTTGCCAAAATATGAATTATGAGTTGGTTTAGTCAATGCATGTGTTTAACAAGAGAAATTTATTATTTTAGATCAAGAAACACAAGCCCAGATCGATATCGAGGCAAGAACAAAATCGAGGACTAAATCGAGCATTGAGGCACAATTTGAGAATCGAGGTAAGTTTGTATGAAATTAGAGTTTCATAACTTACGATGTTGAAATTACCTAATAATATGACAAATGCATGTTATGGTTATAAAAATTGGGCGATGAAGTCTCGGTAAAAGAATGATGAGAATAAGTTAAGTTTAAGTCCCGGAATAATTTCTAAGGTAAGGATGATATTATGTATTCATATGAGATAAGAAAGGTCCCGTATAAGACAATGTCAGGGACATGGCTTCGGCACCAAAGAATGATCTCGTGTAAGACCATATCTGGGATATGGCATCGACATCTATGTACAATCTCGTATAAGACCATGTCTGGGACATGGCATCGACATCGAGTTATGAGATCCCGTATAAGACCATATCTGGGATATGGCATTGGCAATCAAGGAATGATCCCATGTAATACCATATTCGGGATATGGCTTTGGCATCAAAACTTATGTATGATAAGTTTGATTAATTCATGATGATCCGATTTATTCATAAGCAAAAGAGTTAAGTACGTGAGTTGGCCTAGATCCAAATCTGTTTATGGATGGCCTTGAGTGATGTTCATGATATGAATGATAAAGATATGAGTTATGGTTATGTTAGGATATGTTCTAAACCACGTGATTCAGTGATACAGGTAACACGAGTAAGTAAAAGTTACTAGATCATATTGATATGAGATGGGTAAGAATAAGTAAGAATAAGTGTGAATAAGTACGAGTAAGTACTTTTATACATTTGAGACTATGTTGCCATTGTTTCATGATATGAATGATTATAGTTTGAGTAAATATGTTATCCTAGAGTTTCATGCAAGCTTACTCAGCTATATGCTTACCCCTCTATTTTCCCTTTTCCTTGTAATTACGCCAAGTTAGCTCGGGAATCACAAAACGTTGGAGTTCGGAATCACACTATCAACCGCTCTTTTGGTATAGTAAAGTTAATTCATTTTGGGTATGGCATGTATAGGAGGGTATTCTATGTTATAACATGTTTAAGGGCCAAAGTGTTAGCTATCAATGGTTTACACTTATTTTGTAAAGGGTCAATATGAGGTGGCCATAATTGTCAAGTTTAAGCTATAAGAATTATGAGTATGATGAGGTGAATGTTCATGCAAGTTATCGAGTATGATTATCGTTGGAATGAATGTTAGTTTAAAGATTTTTCATAGCTTAATATTGCCATGTTTTGTGCTAATTGAGATTATATGAATGAGACTTTGTTTCAAGGTGGCAAAAAGGCTTGGAGAATAGCCTATAGTTGTCCACACGGGTAAACACACGAGCGTGTGTGACACACGGTCAACCCATATGGGTGTGTTGATAGGCCGTGTGTCCCCTGCACTTAATTACGAGAATGTGATTCGTCACACAGGCCAGCACATGGGCGTGTGCCTTGGCCGTGTGCTAATTAAGATTTGGTGACGTCATAGTCAGAGAGCTCCACGGGCAGGAGACACGGGCGTGTCTAGGCCGTGTGAAGGACACTGGTTATAGACACGTGCATGTGCTAAGCCGTGTGAAATAAGTCAGTTTACCACGGGTATCGAACACGGGCATGTCCTAGGGCACATGGGCGTGTCCCTTGGATAACACGAGCGTGTGGCCCCTGTCTAGGTAAAAATTTTCAAAGAGCATTTAAGTTTCCGGTTGAACCCCGAAACCTTCCTGGTGTATGTTTAAGGCCTCGTGGGCCCAGAAGATGTACGTTATGATTAAGGCAGGAAGGTTATAAGTTTGAATGAAATTTTATAGCCCGTAATTATACGTTCAAGTGAGATTAAGTATGGTAATACCTCGTATCCGTTTTCGGCGTTTGGTTCAGGTAAAAGGTGTTACATTTAGTGGTATCTGAGCTACGGTTTAGTCGATTCTCGAACTAACGTAGCGTGAGTATGAGTCTAACTATACATGCCATACGTAAGAGTACTTGTGTAATGATAGTGTGACGACTCCTGACGATTTGAATTGTATTTTTTTATATAGTTGATGGATACTGATCCTGACCGAGCTGCAGTTGATGATGCTGCAAGTAATGCACCGGCTCCCGCTTAAGGGACCGCGCCAATTGAAAGTAGACCCGAGACTTTGGGTCAGGGAGAAGAGGCCCGAGAAGCCTTTCTCCGAATGATGAGTAATTGGTATACAGAGTATATACGAGCAAATCTGAATGCTCCACCCCCTCCACCCCCGCCTATTCCTAAACCTACCCCTGTAGCTCCTCAAGTGGTAGAAGTTGTAAGAAGAGAAAAGCCTTTGGTTGATAGAATTCAGAAGCAAGGAGCCGAGGAATTCAGGGCTAGTAAGGATGATGACCCAGAAATAGCATAATTCTGGCTTGAAAATACCATCAGGGTATTTGATGAGTTATCGTGCACACCTGAAGAGTGCATGAAGTGTGTGGTTTCTCTTCTAAGAGATTTCGCTTACCAGTGGTGGAATACCCTTGTGTCGGTTGTGCCAAGGGAAAGAATTTCGTGAGAGTTTTTCCAAGAAGAATTTTGAAAGAAATACATAAGCCAAAGATTCATTGATCAAAAGAGAAAGGAATTCCTTGGACTGAAGCAAGGAAAGATGACAGTAATTGAATACGAGCGCGAGTTTGTGAGACTCGGTAAGTACCCTCGAGAGCGTGTGTCCTCGGAAGCCATCATGTGTAAGAGGTTTGAGGACGGACTAAATGAAGATATCAAGTTGTTCGTTGGTGTCCTCGAGTTGAAAGAATTTGTGGTGTTAGTGAATCGGGCTTGTAAGGTCAAAGAATTAGTGAAAGAGAAAAGGAAAGCCGAGATGGAGTCTTGTGACTCGAGAAAGAGGCAGATGAGCAAGTCATTTCAATCTTCATCTAAGAAGTCAAGAGACTTCCCTACCCGATCAACTACTTCTGCCGGGTTTTCAAACAAAGGTAAGAGTAAGCAGTACTCAGGGTCTAAAGCCCAGACCACCTCGGTTGCTAGTGTTGGCAACGCCCGACCGAGTAGACTAGAATGCCCGCAGTGTGGCAGATGTCATTCCGGTGAATGTCGAGCAAATGAAAAGGCCTATTTCATATGTGGGTCTTTAGACCATTTTATTAGAGATTGCCCAGAAGGGGATGAGAAAGAGAAGCCCCAGGATGTTAGGCCGGGAGGCACTGCTAGAGGGAGACCACAAAGAAACCCGGAAAGTGGGGAAAGTAGTAAGAATACTCACAAAGAGCAGGCTACGAGACCTGAGGGTAGAGCACCTGCGAGGACCTATGCCATTCGCGCTCGCGAAGAGGCGTCATCTCCTGATGTGATCACGGGTACCTTTTCTCTCTATGATACTAAAGTTATTGCTTTAATAGATCCGGGATCTACCCATTCTTATATATGCATGAAATTAGTATCTAGAATGAGTATGCCCGTAGAGTCTACAGAATATGTGATAAAGGTGTCTAATCCTTTAGGAAAAAGTGTGATAGTTTATAAAGTATGCAAAGATTGCCTATTAATGATTAGAGGCCATTACTTTAAGGCAAATCTAATGATATTGCCATTTGATGAATTTGATATTATTCTTGGTATGGACTGATTAACCACTCATGATGTGATAGTAAATTGTGGAAAGAAATATATTAAATTGAGATGTGAAAATAAGGACACTCTTCGTGTTGAATCAGATGATCAAGACAGGTTGCCGGTAGTAATATCCCATATGTCCGCTCAGAGGTATGTAAGAAAAGGGTGTGAGGCTTATCTAGCTTTTGTGATGAATGCTAAAAAAACTGAATTAAAGATTGAATCAGTTCCGGTAGTATGTGAGTATCTAGATGTTTTTTCCAGAGGAACTGCCAGGACACCCCCGATTAAAGAGGTCGAGTTTGGCATTGAGTTAGTCCCCGGCTCTGCACCCATATCAATTGCACCATACAGAATGGCTCCAACAGAGTTGAAAGAATTAAAGGCACAATTACAAGAGTTAACGGATAAGGGTTTTGCAAGACCGAATAGTTCTCCATGGGGAGCTCCAATGCTATTTGTGAAAAAGAAAGATGGTTCCATGAGGCTATGTATAGATTACCGACAGCTTAATAAGGTAATAGTGAAAAAGAAGTATCCGTTGCCAAGGATCGACAATTTGTTTGATCAATTGAGGGGAGCCACTGTGTTCTCCAAGATAGACTTGAGGTTGGGATATTATCAGTTGAGAGTCAAAGACTCAGATGTACCTAAGACGACTTTTCGAACGAGGTATGGGCACTATGAATTTCTAGTCATGCCTTTTGGTTTAACAAACGCTCCGGCGGTGTTTATGGACTTAATGAACCACATCTTTTGGCCATACTTAGATAAGTTTGTGGTTGTCTTTATTGATAATATATTGATATACTCTCGTGATGAGGGAGAGCATGCCGAACATCTAAGGACAGTTTTACAGATTCTTCGAGATAATCAGTTGTATGCCAAGTTCAGCAAAAGCAAATTTTTGGCTTAGGGAAGTTGGATTTTTGGGACACATTGTTTTGGGAGATGGATTCCGAGTTGACCCAAGTAAAATTTCAGTTATTGTTAATTGGAAATTGCCGAAAAATGTGTCTGAGGTTAGAAGTTTCCTGGGCCTAGCTGGTTATTATCGATGGTTCGTTAAAGGATTCTCCATGATAGCCACACCGATGACGAGATTATTACAGAAAAATGTAAAGTTTGAGTGGACGGAAAAGTGCTAACACAGTTTTGAGAAATTAAAGGCAGTGTTGACAGAGGCTCCAATTCTAGTGCAACCTGAGCAGGGAAAGGAATTTGTGATCTACAGCGATGCATCTTTAAATGGGTTGGGCTGTGTACTTATTCAAGAAGGCAATGTGATAGCATATGCTTCCAGACAATTAAAGTCGCACGAGAAGAATTATCCGCCACATGATTTAGAGTTGGCTGCCATTGTTTTTGCATTGAAGATTTGGAGACACCATTTATATGGTGAGAGATGTCGGATATTCACCGATCACAAAAGTCTAAAGTATTTGATGACTCAGAAAGAATTGAATTTAAGGCAACGAAGATGGTTGGAGTTGATAAAAGATTATGAGCTAGTCATTGACTACCACCTGGGAAAGGCGAATGTAGTCGCAGATGCTTTAAGTAGAAAATCCTTATTTGCCTTGAGGGCTATGAATACACGTGTGAGTTTGTCAGATGATGGTTCTATTCTAGCTGAGTTGAGGGCTAGACCAATGTTTCTTCAAGAGATCTGTGAGGCTCAGAAAGATGACAGCGACCTACAAACTAGAAAAGCTCAATGTGAGTCAGGTGTTGAGTCCAATTTTTGAATTAATCCAGACAGATGTCTAATGTTCAGGGACCGAGTATGTGTACCAAGGAACGATGAGCTTATTCGTAAAATTTTGCATGAGGCACATAGAGGATGTTTATCTGTACACTCGGGTAGTACCAAGATGTATAATGATCTGAAGAAATGGTACTGGTGGCCGAGTATGAAGAAAGATATTTCCGAATTTGTCTCAAGATGCTTGATTTATCAGTAGGTAAAGGCCGAACATCAAGTACCCTCGGATTTACTTCAACCTATTATGGTGCCCGAGTGGAAGTGGGACCGAGTTAATATGGACTTTGTAATAGGTTTACCGTTGACACCGAGCAAGAAAGATGCTGTATGGGTTGTAGTCGATAGACTTACGAAGTCAGCCCATTTCATACCAGTGCGTGTTGACTATTCACTGGATAAGTTGGCAAATTTGTACATCTCTGAGATTGTGAGACTTCACGGAGTTCCCTTATCGATTATATCAGATAGAGATCCGAGATTCACCTTCAGGTTTTGGAAGAAGTTGCAAGAGGCCTTGGGCACCAAGTTGAGTTTTAGTACAGCCTTTCACCCCCAAACCGACGGACAGTCGGAAAGGTTAATACAAGTACTTGAGGATATGCTTCGGTGCTGTATTCTTGAATTTAAAGGCAGTTGGGAAAAGTATCTACCGTTGGTAGAGTTTGTTTATAATAATAGTTTTCAGTCAATTTAAAAATTGCACCTTATGAGGCTTTATATGGGCGTAAGTGCCGAACGCCTTTACACTGGACCGAGCTTAAGGAAAACCAGATTCACGAGGTTGACTTGGTTAGAGAAACCGAAGAAAAAGTAAAGGTGATTCGAGACTGTTTAAAGGCTGCTTCTGATAGACAGAAATCTTACTCGGATTTAAAAAGGAAAGATATTGAGTATCAAGTCGGCGATAGAGTATTCTTAAAAGTTTCGCCATTGAGGAAAGTTCTTAGATTTTGCCGGAAAGGCAAATTGAGTCCACATTTCATCGGACCATATGAGATCACCGAGAGGATTGGGCCGGTAGCCTATCGGTTGGCTTTGCCTACTGAGTTAGAAAAGATTCATGATGTGTTTCACGTGTCGATGTTGCGACGCTACCGATCAAACCCATCACATGTAATCACACTGACTGAGGTTGAGATTCAACCCGACATGACATATGGTGAGGAACCAGTTAAGATTCTAGCACAGGAAGTCAAACAGTTGATAAATAAAAGTGTAGCTCTAGTGAAAGTCCTACGGCAGAGACATGGGGTAGAAGAGGCTACATGGGAGCCCGAGGAGGCTGTGAGGAACCAGTACCCAAACCTTTTCACTGGAAAGATTTTCGGGGACGAAAATCCCTAAAGGGGGAGAATTGTAACAGCCCGACTTAGGGGCTAGTCAGAATAGTGGTGTGAGACCACAAATCCGAAGTAAAATATGTGTTTAAATGATTTTACAAGGCTTATGAGGTATTTGCATGATTGTGTGAAAATCTCATGAAGAAATTTTATTATTAGTGAATAAATTGTCCATTAGGACTAAATTGCAAAGAATAGAAAATGTGAGATTCTAGAAGGTTCAAGTATGAAATAGAATTATAAAAATTCCTAGAGGTCCTTATTTACAAATTAGACCATTATATTTGATAATGGACAAAAATGGACATGGGGAGGAAAAATCTCAAGAAAGGGGTCATTAAGGGCATTTTAGTCATTTGGTAAATAAAATAATTAAAAGGGAAAACAAGGCCAAAAACATGTCCATCTTCCTCCCTTGGCCAAAATTTGCAAGGAGCACCATAGCTAGGGTTGGTTCAACTTTCAAGCTTGATAGTAAGTGCATCCTAGCCCCGTTTTTAATGTTTTTCGTATTTTTGAAATCCTCGTAGCTCGGTTTAGCTATTTCTAGCTATATTTTGAGCTAGGGTTTATGTTCAAAAATTTACCCATGTATGACATGCATGTATTTTGATGTTTTATGTAATATTATGAAAGTTTGATGTAGGATAAACATTTTTTTCTAAGTGATTTTCATGAAAAATGCATGTAAGGACCAAATTGTAAAAGTTATGAAAATGGTCATACATGAGTGAAATAATAGGAATTGAAAGATGCTATAGTTGAGAATATGATTCGGCTAAGCTTGAAGTATAAGAAAGCTGAATGAAAATCATTTTACGAGTCTAGGGGCAAAAGTGTAATTATGCAAAAGTTTAGGGGCAAAATCATAATTTTGCCAAAATATGAATTATGAGTCGATTTAGTCAATGCATGTGTTTAACAAGAGAAATTTATTATTATAGATCAAGAAACACGAAGCCCAGATCGAAATTGAGGCAAGAACAAAATCGAGGACTAAATCGAGCATTGAGGCACATTTTGAGAATCGAGGTAAGTTTGTATGAAATTAGAGTTTCATAATTTACGATGTTGAAATTACCTAATAATATACAAATGCATGTTATGGTTATAAAAATTGAGCGATGAAGTCTCAGTAAGAGAATGGTGAGAATAAGTTAAGTTTAAGTCCCGGAATAATTTCTAAGGTAAAGATGATATTATGTATTCATATGAGATAAGAAAGGTCCCGTATAAGACCATGTCAGGGACATGGCTTCGGCACCAAAGAATGATCTCGTGTAAGACCTTATTTGGGATATGGCATCGACATCTATGTACAATCTCGTATAAGACCATGTCTGGGACATGACATCGACATCGAGTTATGAGATCCCGTACAAGACCATATCTGGGATATGGCATCGGCAATCAAGGAATGATCCCATGTAATACCATATCCGGGATATGGCATTGGCATCAAAACTTATGTATGATAAGTTTGAATAATTCATGATGATCCGATTTATTCATAAGCAAAAGAGTTAAGTACGTGAGTTGGCCTAGATCCAAATCTGTTTATGGATGGCCTTGAGTGATGTTCATGATATGAATGATAAAGATGTGAGTTATGGTTATGTTAGCATATGTGCTAAACCACGTGATTCAGTGATATATGTAACACGAGTAAGTAAAAGTTACTAGATCATATTGATATGAGATGGGTAAGAATAAGTAAGAATAAGTGTGAATAAGTACGAGTAAGTACTTTTATTCATTTGAGACTATGTTGCCATTGTTTCATGATATGAATGATTATAGTTTGAGTAAATATGTTATCCTAGAGTTTCATGCAAACTTACTAAGCTATACGCTTACCCCTCTCTTTTCCCTTTTCCTTGTAGTTACGCCAAGTTAGCTCGGGAATCACAGAACATCGGAGTTCGGAATCACACTATCAACTGCTCTTTTGGTATAGTAAAGTTAATTCATTTTGGGTATGGCATGTATAGGAAATTGGGTATTCAATGTTATAACATGTTTAAGGGCCGAAGTGTTGGCTATCAATGGTTTACACTTATTTTGTAAAGGGTCAATATGAGGTGGCCATAATTGTCAAGTTTAAGCTATAAGAATTATGAGTATGATGAAGTGAATGTTCATGCAAGTTATCGAGTATGATTGTGGTTGGAATGAATTTTAATTTAAAGATTTTTCATAGCTTAATATTGCTATGTTTTGTGCTAATTGAGACTATATGAATGAGTCTTTGTTTCAGGGTGGCAAAAAGGCTTGGAGAATAGCCTATAGTTGTCTACACGGGTAGACACACGGGCGTGTGTCTAGACCGTGTGTGACACACGGTCAACCCATATGGGTGTGTTGATAGGCCGTGTGTCCCCTGCACTTAATTACGAGAATGTGATTTGTCACACGGGCCAGCACACGGGCGTGTGCCTTGGCCGTGTGCTAATTAAGATTTGGTGACGTTATAGTCAGAGAGCTCCACGGGCAGGAGACACGGGCGTGTCTAGGCCGTGTGAAGGACATGGGTTATAGACATGGACGTGTGCTCAGCCGTGTGAAATAAGTCAGTTTCGACCACGGGTATCGAACACGGGCATGTCCTAGGGCACACGGGCGTGTCCCTTGGATAACACGGGCGTGTGGCCCCTGTCTAGGAAAAAAATTTCAAAGAGCGTTTAAGTTTCCGGTTGAACCCCGAAACCTTCCAGGTGTCTGTTTAAGGCCTCGTGGGCCCAGAAGATGTACATTATGATTAAGGCAGGAAGGTTATAAGTTGGAATGAAATTTTATAACCCATAATTATACGTTCAAGTGAGATTAAGTATGGTAATACCTCGTATCCGTTTTCGGCGTTGGACTCGGGTAAGGGGTGTTACACAAGCTTAATTTTGAGGATTGGAAATGTCATATCCTAACTCACTAGGCATGACGTTTTACTTTTTTTAAATAAGCAGGTCTCAGCATCCAATTTAATTTATTCAAGTTCTTTTTAAATAAAGAGGATCGTATTTTAAAATTTTTTCAAATTTTCGACAATAAGACGTTAATCAATCAATTCGGTACCAATTTTGGGCGTTACGAGGGCGCCAATCTTTCCTCGTGCGTAACCGACTCCCAAACCCGTTTTCTTGAATTTCGTAGGCCAAAATTATTTTTTTGATAAATCAAAATGTTTTAATGATTAATCTCAAGGTGACCTGATGACACTTCAAAAAGGATTGGTGGCGATTCCATTTTTGTTTTTTACAGTCGACCCTATTTTCCAACAAAAAATGGTCTCGACAGCTTGGCGGCTCCACTGGGGACCAATAAGAGAGTCAAGCCGTAAAATTGATTATTTTCTATCTTGTTGTCAAAAAATTGAAAATCTTATTTGAAAAATTACGATCCTTTGATTCCATTGGTTTGTGTTATTTCATATGATTATTGGGGTTTGATTCCCGTAGAATGTTTTTGCATCATATTGCATAAGGACCGTTTGGTCTTACCTTTTTATGTGGGAGTGAGAAGCTACTCTTTCGCGAGGTTTTCATCTCCGTGTAGGACAGTGGACCGCTTTCGGGATACATCCGTACCTATGTCTTCGTGAGATTTTCATCTCCGTGTAGCCATAGGGAAATGTATTCCCCTGAACTGAACTCGATCCATATGAGCCTATAATGGGTGAGGATTGAGGAATCTGCTGGTTCAGGTACCTCGACTTTAGAACCAAACCGCATGTAGAAGACCCTAGGAGCCCACCCTAGATAGTACTGTGCGAAACCCTAGCGGTTACCCAGATAGGTGCTTGATTCTCTTGGTTTGCATTTTATTTTTGTATGTTGAACTGACTTATTGTGTTTTTGCTATGTTTGCATGTCATTTCATATTCAAAAGAGTGTCGATTCAAGTTCGATTACTAAATTAGAGAGCTTATCATGGAGAACGAATTTCTTGATAAAGTGGAAGATAACGCGGCTGTCCTTATTTGGTCAGAGAAAACTCAATTAGAGAAGGGAGATAGTCTAGCCGAGGGGTATACGTCAGAATTATGGGACTATACCTGTATCAGTGTGACGTAGAATAGCCTTCAGGAATTAAAAGAAATATGGGATCAGTGGAATGATGAGATCAAGCAGTTGTTCTACTATAATTATGGGGACTTACCGTATCTACTCGACATCAAGGTAGGGAAGCATTTATTCCGATCCATCGATTAGTATTGGAACCCTGCTTACAGTTGCTTCACCTTTGGGAGGGTCGATTTAGTGCCCACTGTGGAAGAATATACGGCCCTACTGTGTGGTCCAAAGGTTCAAGTCGATAAAGCCTATTTCAGAGCCGCTTATGTCCCGACCTTTTGGAAGAAATTGATGAATATTACCGGAATGAGTGAACAGTGGATTACAGCTAGGATCAAGCAAAAAGGCAAATATAAGTGCATCCCATGGAGGAATTTGAGAGATTTGATTCTAGCGCATCCTGATACGAAGAAGGGAGTCGATGTGTTTGCTTTGAGCATCTACGGATTAATGATCTTCCCTAGGGCATTAGGGTATGTAGATGAGGCGGTCTCGGATCTCTTTGATCGACTTGATAAAGGGGTCACACCTGTTCCGGAAATCTTGGCTGAGACATTTAGATCTTTGAATGCATGTAGGAGGTCCGGTGAAGGCAGATTTATAGGGTGCGCACAGTTGTTGTTAGCTTGGTTCCACTTTCATTTCTTGAAGGTGGATAAGGTTTCTTATCGGGTTTTCTCCGGGAATTACTCTCCATTAAAAGAGATGGTGGCCACACCAAGAAGGGATGACATATCAGAGGAAAATTGGATAGCACTACTCCAAAATCTCCAGGAAGAAGACGTCGAGTGGAGAGCTCATTGGTTGATTCTTGACGAAATTCTTTACTGATGTGGACGTTTTGACTGGGTCCCTTTGCTTGGGATTTGAGGAGCAGTTGGGTATGCTCCTTTGCTCGTACTAAGGCAGTACAGATTAAGACAGTTCATACCGGCAGCACATGGGCTGGCTCAATGTGAGTTTTCATACGGGGGAGATAACTACAAGAAAAGGGTAAATGAGATTTCTAACGCTTGGAATCAGACTCGTTGATAAACCGAAATAGTAACATATTTTAATCCCACATTTAGTATGCTTTTGGATGAATTATCCCTTGATATATGTAAAAAGGTGCTCTTAATCCTTTCTTTTCATGTCTTATACTCAGGAAAGCACCCAAGGATAAAAAGAACGAGAAACGGGCTCAAAACGGACCAAAACGGGCCAAAGAAGAAATCGACACAGCCTGGACTTGGACCCACACGGCCGTGCCAAGTCAATCATCTAGAACACGGTCGTGCCTCATCAACGAAGTCCACACGGCCTAACCACGATTCACACGGGCGTGTGCCATGGCCATGTCCCTACCGCGGCCAAGAAGAGTTTTACTCGGATTTGGATACTTGGAGGCAAAGAAAGGCATTCCAAAGCCTATTCAAACACCCAAATAGGAATCCTATTTGAATTAGGATACTTAGGGGCCAAGCAAGGCATCTCAAATTCTATATAAACACCCTAGGGGGCAACTTATTCGGAGAGTTGGACGGAAACCCTCTGCTAAGGGGAGCCCAAAGCCATCGTCTAGGGGCGTTGCGCTAGGCCAGAGAAGGCAGATTTGTGGGGATTCACTTAGGGATAGCCAGTTGATCCATCTCAAGAAGCCAGAATTATACTCAAGACGGAGGATCTCTCCTTCAATTCCTTCAGAGGGTTTTAGGGATTTCTTATGTTTTGTTTTATCTTTTCTCTTGAGATGTTTTCCTTTACTGTTATGAACTAAACCCTTCGGATACCCGAAGGGGATGAAACCTATGATGAATCTTGTTATTTTTTTTTGAATTATATGATAAATACTTAGTTTGTTCTTAATTCTGTGAGCTTAATCCAAATTTTATGTGCTTAGGTGGAGGAGGAATAGACCCTGCCGAAGAGTAGATCTAACATAATTAAGCGGAGTTGATCGTACGCCTAGAGATAGGGTGACGAGATTTTGCCGGATTAGGGTGAAACCTAATATGGGAATCCATAGATCGATTTACTGCGACTCTAGGGGGTTATTATAAGAGAACGAGAGTTCCACTAATTAACCTAGGGTTAGACATTATTCGCCTCGAGAGAGGGTTTAAGATACGTTAGGGAGTCTTACGGATCAAACTAAGTGAATAAATTGTATGGTTCAGTGTTAGATAACAAGTGAAGTCTAGGTGGATTCTTCCTAGGGTATCATCTAAATCAACTGAGTTTTTCCCAAGTTATTTTCCAAATTCATTCTTCTTTGTCTTAGAGTCTTTAGTTTAGTAGTTAATTAATTTAGATTAGATAAACAATCTCTCTTTATTTTTAGGCTAGATAATAAGAAGAAAGTTAGTATTAGTACTTTTAGTTCCTTTGGGTTCGATAATCCGGTCTTGCCTAAGCTATACTACTGTTCGATAGGTGCACTTGCCTCAATCGTTGTTAGAGTTAGTTTCCAGGTTCGATCATTCTTTTTATAAATTTTAAAGCTCTGATTCACAACGATCAAGTTTTTAGCGCCGTTGTCGGGGAACTAAAATATTAAGAAAGCTCTATTTTTATTACTTTGGCCAATTTTTTTTATTATTAGTTTCATTTTTTTTTACTTTGCTAAATTTTCTTTTATTTGCTTTGACAGGTAATTTTAGTTTATAGAGGAGATGTCACTAAATAACTATCGGTGGCAAGTTATGAGGACAACGCCAACAAAAGCCGCCATGTCTTCAACCTCGACGTGGTCACGGGTTATCTAACCAAACTAGAGATGATGAATGAAAAGATGGATGGTTTGTATAGTCTCTCGCAGTACACCCGAAAATGTAATATGACTCGAATCTAGGAGGCGTGGCGAATCCCGAGTACCCACCCTACGGATATGGCATGAAAAACGAGCAAGGTCACTATACGGGTAACTATTCTAGACCACAAAATAATTTTTATAATGACACTTATAATATAGGTTGGAGGTACCATCCCAATTTCTCATGGGATGATCAAAATAGCCAAGGATCGGAACTTCCTCCAGATTTTCAACAACCACCTCAAAAACAGGAAGATGAGTCGAACATTGAAGAGATGCTGACAAAATTCATGGCAGCCACAGAAACTCGTCTCCAAAACACCGAAACAGCACTCGAAGATCAAGAGGCATCAATCAAAGGGATCGAGAACCAAGTTGGGGAACTTACTAAGTTAGTTGGACAACTTGCGAAGCTGATCTCAAAACAACTACAAGAAAGCTTGCCAAGCAACACTGAAACTAACCCAAAAGAGCAAATTCAAACCATCACAGCTCATGATAGTAAAGGGTTAGATGAACCCAACTCAATACAAGAACACGAGGTAGAAGAAGGTAAAGTAGAGGTAACACGAGAAAAGCCAAAACTGGTAATCAAAGAGTACCAACCTCGCATACCTTACCCCGAAGCATTAAAGAGAGATGATACAGAGGAACAGTTTGGTAAGTTTCTTAAACTTTTAAAGAAATTACATATTAACTTACCTCTACTCGAAGCTCTTTCATGCGATACCGGACTCTAGAAAATTTTTAAGGGAGCTGTTAACGAAAAAGCGAAGGATAGACGAGGAATCACATGTGGAACTCAACGTAAAGTGCTCGGCAATTCTACATAATAGACTACCACAGAAATTAAAAGATCTAGGGAGTTTTACAATTCCATGTATAATTGGTAGTTTATCTATAGAAAATGCGTTAGCCGATTTAGGGGCAAGTATAAATGTTATGCCTTATAAACTGTTTAAACAATTAGGTCTAGGGAAACCCAAACAAACTAGGATGAGCATCCAATTAACTGATAAAACTATCAGAATTCCTAGGGGTATAATAGAAAATGTTCTAATCAAAATTGATAAATTCGTATTCCCAGTGGACTTTGTCGTTTTATACATGGATGAGGACAATAATATTCCTTTAATTTTAGGAAGACCCTTTTTAGCAACTACCAGAGCTAAAATTGATATCCATGCAGGTGAACTCATACTTCGTGTAGGCGACGAGATAGTCACTCTTCAAGCTCTTGATTCGGCCAAAACATCAAGTGATAAAGCTGAGAAAGTAAATTCAGTTGATAACCAACTTGTTCAACCTTCATTAAAGGAAACACCACAAAGCTACAAACCGGAGCCAGATCATAGACCTTGTGCCAATAAAGAAGAACTATATGAGGAATGAAGCCTTAAGGTCGACGAACTAGACAAGCGAAAAACACACTTTAAAGAGAAACTAGGAATACACAAAGTGAAACCAACGAAAACCCTAGACGAGCTGATAGGAACAACAAATCACTTCAAAATAGGGGATCATGTATTATTGAATAAGGAAGACCCTCGAATCACCAATTCAGACCTCAAGACAAATGAAGAAATCACTTTTGAGGTACTTAATGTCTTCCTATACGGTACAGTCGAGGTAAGTAATCCTAAATTCAACACTTTTGAAGTAAACATTACTCGACTTAAACTTTATATCCACAACCGAATTGATCGCATGAGAAAGGATTTTCACCTCCTCAAACCACCTTGACCATACGAATGAGAGGTAAAGTCTAGCTTAAGACTATAAACGAGCGCTTCTCGGGAGGCAACCCGAGCACTAACCCCATTATTTTTTACATTTTTTTCTTTTACTTTTATTTTCCCTTTTTAGCACCTAACTATAAACTAACCAAAGTGCAGATTTCCAGACCACACGGCCTTACACACGGCCGTGGCCGTGGCCATGTGGCCACCACAGGAAGGTACAAGGGCGGGGGCAACCACCAGATCCATAATTTAACCCCCTTCTTCCTTTTTCTTTTCCATTTGTTTTTCTTTTTTCATTTTCCATTATTTACTTTTACTTTTATTTTTATTTTTATTTTTATTTCTTTTAATTTTCTTTTATTTTCTTTATTATTTTATTCTTATTATTATTCATTCCATTTAGATTTAGCTTAGGATACAATAAAATTAGGACGACTGCTTCGAGGACTCAAATGGTTCGAGACGCTTTCCCATGTTCACCTCCAGTCCTATCCGATTTCTTTTCATTGATTTCATCCAAAATTCAGGAAGTTTCACTTCTCTCTCTATCTTATGATTTTATGATTATTTTGCTATTATCTATCTTTGTACATTGAGGGCAATGTACATCTTAAGTGTGGGGGGTTAACTATAGTATTATTTGAAAACCCCTGAATTATGCCTTGTCTTAAAGTAAGTTTCTCATATTATGATTAGAATGAAATTTTTGATGATTTATGATTTTCATCGATATGTTTTAGATTAAGTCATTGATAATTTTGCATTGATAATTAAATTCTAAGAATACTAGAGAATCAAGCATAATAAGTCTATTTTTCTGAATTAAAAATAGGACGTCTACCTGAATTTAAATATTACCTTGAAATTTGATATTTACAAGGTTGATGTCAAAAATACCCATAATTTTTGTGAGTTTTTGAGCCTTATAGAGCATAAATTCTTTTTCTTGCTCACTTTATTGATTATGAGTATGTCAACACTGATTTGTTATTCTAGAACTTGCATCGATTATACATGTCGAGACCACACTTTTGATTTGATATACAGAAATGATAAAGGCACCTAGGTTTTAACCCACTAACTCCATTAAAAGCCTACCTTCACAAATTAACCCCTAGTGAACCCCTTTTAATCCTAACAATCCTATTTATTGACTCACCCACTAATATTAACCCAAAACCCTTTGTAATTGTTATCACCATTCTTTCTAACTACCCTTATATCGAGATTTGATCTGATTAGTTGCCTAATTATGAATTTTAGTAATTTATCCTTTATTATGTATTTAGTTTGTTCTTAAAAAAAAAGCGACGAAGTATATTCATTATTAGTTATGTGATTAAACGAGCTTATACATTTATTTAAATTCCAAATATCGAAGAAGAAGCTTGTATTATTAGTATTATTAGTTTTCAATTGATGTAATTATTATTATTGGTTCATTAGTTCTTAGTTAGGTAATTTGTCAATTCAATCTCGATTCTAACCCTCTAATTCAGCCTTATTCCACACCTTAACCCTAGCCCCGTTACAACCCTAACAAAGACCTTTTGAATTGTGTTTCATCTCATATTTCAGTGGTGGAGATTTGATTTTCATGCAAGCCTATGGGATTAACTCTTCATGTTTGACTTTTGAGTGCCTAAATTTTGAACCTTAAACACTTTGAGTGATTTGAGTGAATCTTTAGTGAGGATGTCAATCCTTGACAATTTCGAATCAGAGGTAATTATTTAGATGAAGGGAAACACCTATGTTTTGTGCTACAAAATATAAGGCTTATAGTGTTTGAATTTTTAGGACACTTTGAGTTGAATTATCCATGTATAAATTATCCCTGAATAATGATGAGACACTATCAATGACTATTATGAATTATAGGAAGTTCATTTTAATTGTAAGTTGAGATTTTTGCTTGAGGACAAGCAAAAGCTTAATGGTGGGGGTATTTGATAAACCGAAATAGTAACATATTTTAATCCCACATTTAGTATGCTTTTGGATGAATTATCCCTTTATTTATGTAAAAAGGTGTTCTTAATCATTTCTTTTCATGTCTTATACTCAGGAAAGCACCCAAGGATAAAAAGAACGAGAAACGGGCTCAAAACAGACCAAAACGGGCCAAAGAGGAAATCGACACGGCCTGGACTTGGACCCACACGGCCGTGCCAAGTCAATCATCTAGAACACGGCCTGGACCATGATTTACACGGCCGTGCCTCATCAACGAAGTCCACACGGCCTAACCACGATTCACACGCGCGTGTGCCATGACCGTGTCCCTACTGTGCCCAAGAAGAGTTTTACTCGGATTTGGATACTTGGAGGCAAAGAAAGGCATTCCAAAGCCTATTCAAACACCCAAATAGGAATCCTATTTGAATTAGGATACTTAGGGGCCAAGCAAGGCATCTCAAAGTCTATATAAACACCCTAGAGGGCAACTTATTCGGAGAGTTGGACGGAAACCCTCTGCTGAGGGGAGCCCAAAGCTATCGTCTAGGGGCGTCGTGCTAGGCTAGAGAAGGCAAATTTGTGGGGATTCACTCAGGGATAGCCAGTTGATCCATCTCAAGAAGCCAGAATTATACTCAAGACAGAGGATCTCTCCTTCAATTCCTTCAGGGGGTTTTAGGGATTTCTTATGTTTTTTTTTATCTTTTCTCTTGAGACGTTTTCCTTTATTGTTATGAACTAAACCCTTCGGATACCCGAAGGGGATGAAACCTATGATGAATCTTGTTATTGTTTTCTGAATTATATGATAAATACTTAGTTTGTTCTTAATTATGTGAGCTTAATCCAAATTTAATGTGCTTAGGTGGAGGAGGAATAGACCCTGCCTAAGAGTAGATCTAACATAATTAAGCTGAGTTGATCGCACGCCTAGAGATAGGGTGATGAGATTTTGCCGAATAAGGGTAAAACCTAATATGGGAATCCATAGATCGATTTACTGCTATTCTAGGGGGTTATTATAAGAGAACGGGAGTTCCACTAATTAACCTAGGGTTAGACGTTATTCGCCTCGAGAGAGGGTTTAATATACGTTAGGGAGTCTTACGGATCAAACTAAGTGAATAAATCGTATGGTTCAGTGTTAGATAATAAGTGAAGTCTAGGTGCATTCTTCCTAGGGTATCATCTAAATCAACTGAGTTTTTCCCAAGTTATTTTCCAAATTCATTCTTCTTTGTCTTAGAGTCTTTAGTTTAGTAGTTAATTAATTTAGATTAGATAAACAATCTCTCTTTATTTTTAAGCTAGATAATAAGAAGAAAGTTAGTATTAGTACTTTTAGTTCCTTTGGGTTCGATAATCCGGTCTTGCCTAAGCTATACTATTGTTCGATAGGTGCACTTGCCTCAATTATTGTCAGAGTTAGTTTTCAGGTTTGATCATTCTTTTTATAAATTTTAAAGCTCTGATTCACAGCGATCACTCGTCGAATGAAAAGGCTGCCGTAGGTTCAACGACGACTCCCGAGTACAGTGGATGGTAGGGTAAAAGAATTAATGATAATATCCCCGGGCCAAATTCAGAAGGCGCTCGACCAATGGAAGAGTACTTGCAAGTGATCCCGTCAAAACTTGAAATCATAAAGCAAGACTTCGAGAGGATGAATTTGGAACTTGAAAAGAAGATAGATCAATTGGAGGAAGAAAAGACGCATTTAAGGTTAGATGCTGATGTTCAAAAGCTAGAGGCCGAGAAATTAAGGAAAGGAAAGAATAAAGCCGAGGAAGACTTAGATAGTTTGAAGACGGATTACAAGAAATTGCGTCTATCGATGAGAACCGCCAGATTGGGAAAAACGTCAGAGTAATGGCGACAAGAGATCCAAGAAGAAAGAACCAAAGTCGATCGGTGGGAGAGAAAATTCCAGGAGGCTCGGGCACAGAAAGAGGCTCTAGAAAAGAGTTTGTTAGAAACCCAAAATGATAAAAGAGAATTAAAGGCGAGAGTAGCAGAGCTTGAAAAATCACTTCATCAGCATAGAAATCGTAATTCTACGGTTGAATTGAGGGCAAGTTTGAGCAAGATTGAAGAAATGAAAAGAAAGATAGAAGAATTAGAGTCTGCATTACAAAGTTGTGAGCTCTGGGTAGAGTTTTTGGAGGTAAGTGAAGAACGCTTGAAGGAATAGCTTCACCATTCTCAGAATCAAGTTAGAGATAGAGATTACATTATGGGTGAGGCCGTGGCTCAGATTCGGGAGGTAGCCGATAATTTACAGACTTTGGCGATTCAAGTCGACATGCTAAGCGTGAAGTACGAGCTAGAATCAGATCGAGGTCATGAGTTGGCTTCATTGCTTAGGAAGGTTAAAACTTTGAGCATTAGGGAAAAGCCATATTTGTAATCCGTTTTATGTAAAGAATTTTGTTTTCTAGTAAAGTTTTCTAAATAAAATTGAATCAGAATTGACGCTTTTTCGCATTCATTTCATGCATTAGAGTTGCATTACATCATCTGCATTAAATCTCATGGAAAGACCCTAATTGGTTAAAATCATTTCAGAGTTAATCTGGAAATAAAAAAAACTTATCAACCAAACATCATTATGGTACGCGAACAAATACTAAAGAAATGGGCCAAAGGTTGGAAAGATTAGAGCAAATGCAAATACAGATGCTAGAGCAATTAGCTGAAATTCAACAAGATATAAAGAATCAGATGCTAGAATTTCAAAGAAATATGATGAGCCAGTTAACCCAGATGCTAGCTGGAGGGTTAGGAAAAGGAAAAAGCCCTATGGTCAATTTCGGGGATGATAACGAAGACACCGCTTATCATTCAGGCTTTACCCCAACAAGCACCCAAGCACAACCAAATGCGTATCCACAAAGGGTGTCTATTAAGATCAGACCCCAATACCAGACTGGTACCTCGATATCGGTGAACTTCCCGACAGGTTCAGGTTTTAGTCCAGGGGATAACCCAATCAACCCTGTTGTTCGTGATCTGGGTGATCTAGCGGAAACAAAAAAGGCGAGAGTAGAGCTCCCAAAACAATTTGAAGATCGTTACAATGGAAAAGGCAAGAGAGAAGCTCCCAAATCAATACTTCAAAGGCCCCGAGGAAGAGGGAAAATGAAGTGAATAATGCGCGTATGTATAACAAGGGCTATTCAAAGCCGAATACCGTAAGCCAACCAAGGACGGCAACTGCTAGCCATCAGATCCCTCCAAGGCAAGATTCCAATCCAAGACCGAACTTAGAAAAAATCCGGTTCACGCCCATCCCGATCACGTACGGGGAGTTGTACCAAAGTTTGTTTGATACACATATAGTATCCCCTTTCTACCTAAAACCTATACAACCTCCCTTTCCCAAATGGTACGACGCGAACGCCCAGTGCGAGTACCATGCGGGAATAGTAGGACACTCGATTGAGAACTGCACTGCTTTCAAAAAGATAATCGAAAGACTCATCAACATGGGTATTGTGAAATTCGATGTAATGACCCAAAATTGGGCCTAGTAGGATTAGGCCCAATGGGCCTTGAGCATTGAAGCAATTTAAAAATTTTTGAGAATAAGAGAACGGCATTATTTCAAGTTGGACTTATTAGGAAGGTGATTTTGGAAAGTTACGGGGTTCTATGAAGTTCCGGGTTCAAGTTGGGCTTTAGTAAAATTTTGTGTTTTAAGCACTTTAAGGAGAGATAGTAAGTGGCATCAAGGCTTATGGAAATAAGAGAGCAATTTGCTCGCATAAGAGAGCATATGGCAATGAGGTTAAGGCATCAAGTGGAGAGCATGGAGGGAAGGGGTTCAAATCCCATCAAGTGCAAAATTTTAACAATTTTTTTGTACTCTTTCCCTAAGTGTCGGCCAAGCTTGTAAATAAGGCAAGGTGGACTTTTTATTTTTGGCAAGATGGCTAAGGAAAATAGGAAAGGATGAAGGTGAGGAAAGAAATCAAGAGAAAGGGGAAAGTAAGGGGAACATGTGGCCTTTTTCAAGGGAAGTGTTATGGAAAGTGTGGTTGGCCAATTTTTGACCATTATGGTCATGAATGTGGACGGTTTTGGGTGTAGAGGGAGGTAGCCGAATTTTCTTTGGCAATTGGTAAAGGTTTTGGTGTTGTTTTGGCCAAAAAATCCTATTTGCAACTTTTGTGTCATTTTTCTTTTCTCTCCAAATTTCCTTCTCCTTCTTGCCGAATTTTCAAGCTTTGAGTGTACATCTTTCTCCTTTGTTTGGCCGAATCACTCACCTTTTTGTTCATCTCCCCTTAGATAGCTAAAAAAATCTAGCACTCTTCTCTCCATCCATTCTTTTCTTTTGACCTTTTCATCAACATTTTCTCTATTCTTAATTCGACATTACCTTGTGATCAAATCATCCTCTTTTCGTAGTGATTTAAGTGAGTGGCGCTACAAGGAAATTAACAATCGGTAAGTAGTAGTTCTCTCTTTGTCGATAACTTTGTTCCATCCGAGTTTTTCCTTAATAATCGAGTGTTCTTCTTTCTCTCTCGTTAGGTCTAAGTTACATTCTTTTCTGTGATATGGCCATCGTTGGATTTAGGGCTTTCCACAAGGTGAAGGAGCACAAGTGATTTGTATTAACCAAATCGTTTACGTCGACTCATCAAGCAAGTGGGGTAAGGACGTTGTTATAGGATTTGTTTTGGTCAAAGGTGGGATAATTGCTAACGACTCTTTCGCTCACCAAATATTGTTAGGATGGGATTTCAGTAGCCAAAGGGTAGGATCGATTTTTGGTGCACTGAGGGAGATCACATTCGTGGTGTTGAAACGGTAGAAAGCACAACTTGTAATCAAAGTGTGTAATCCCGTACCCTTTCGAATATATGTTTGAAATGGTGTGTAATCTCATACATCTCTAGATGTTTGTATGATATGTTCTATGATTCGGTCAAAATACCGAAGAAAACCAGAAGCCGGCATCCGTGACCACTCGGGAGTGCGTATATTCGTAGTAGTAACCATATTTTTGCAATGAAACAGTTTGGTCATCAGCAGTGACGTGATTTTGGAAAAATCACGAAAAGCAGGATAAAGGGAATTAGAAAGTGAATAAGATATTGAATTAAATATTACTGTGTCTATTTTGATATGAAAGAAACGGAGAAGGAAAAAGAATTTTATATTCTGAGATATCTTAATTTTAGTGAGACTGGTACTGATCAACTTCGCGGTTCCCTGTTCTGTCTTGGAAAAATTGGTTAAAGTTGTGCAAAGTGAATTAAGAGTTATAATTTATATGTATAGATTTCTTAGTGAGCCTATTTTCAATAGAAATAGGTGGGAGCAACATATGAAAATCGTACAGAGAGATATTTGAATTTTGGGTAAGAGAGGTCAGAACCTTTGGTTAGTGAAACAAGGGAAACTTTAAAGAATAAACTATACTAAACGGCTAAGCCAAAAAATTTTGGAAAATTTTTAATAAGAAGATATATGAGTCTAGTTTCAAGGAAAATTTACGGGTTTAAATTTCGAGTTTTCTGACTCGAGTTATAGTCAATTTAGTCAGTATGACGCAGATGGACAGTTTCAAATTTTTATGCCCAAATTAGTAGTTAAGTCCGGGGTTGTGAAATTACCAAAATACCCTTGGAGTGTAAATTACCGAAATACCCCTGGGTTGCGAGATTACCGAATTACCCTTAGTGGGTAAAATTACCGATTTACCGAAATGCCCCTATGGGTCGATTTGATAGATTGTTATAATGGGCCGATTTGATAGATTGTTATAATGGGCCAATTTACCGAAATGTCCTTATGGACCGAATTATCCAAATGCCCCTACGGGCCGAATTGTTAAAATGCTTTAATGGGCTGATTCATTAAAAATATTCTATAGATTAATGGTTGTATTTATATGTGGATATTATATGTTACTATGTATATTGCATCTTCATATATTGCATGGGATGGGAAACTTGAATGAAGAGAAGTGAAGACCGGTGGCTCTGCCACAAATTCTGATAATGGCTTTGTGCCAATTTAAATATGGCTTTGTGCCATCTTGATTAAGGCTGTGTGCCGATTATATTACCGTATATGATTATGGTGGCTCAGCCACAAATAGTATAAATGGCGGCTTGACTGCAAATTGGAGAGACTGGCGGGGTGGGTTGACTTGATCCCCACAGGAGAGACTGGCTGGTACGGGCAAATTGGAGAGACCGCGCGGGTGGGTTGACTTGATCCCCACGGAGAGACCGGGTGATGCGGGGAGAGATTGGATGGATGGGTTGGGTTACATACATTGCATATATATATATTCTGTTATGTTAATGGGCTTAGGCCCAAGATGATTGCTATATGGGTTCAGGCCTAGTGAATGACGGTAAGGGGTTTCACACTGAGTTCTTGTAACTCACCCCCTTTTTCTTAACCCTTGCAGGTAATACTCAGTGACGAGGACTTGGGCCCATGGATGACTCGGTGGAGGCCATACTTGAAACGGTGTTTTATTTTGAACTTTAGATTTTTAATTCCGTTCACTTTACTATTTTGGGTTTTTATGTTGTAATAAGGCCTGCAGGTGTTTTATTATTTGCTTTATGGTTGATATACTTATTATTTTGCTTAAATTGTTTAAAACGAGAATTTTCTAAAACTTAAATAAAGGTTTTCCAAAATTGATTAACATATGGATTTCATAACAAACTTTTACAAATATTTTTAACATTGGAAATTTTCTCTCAAATTATCAACGATATTTTCAAAAGTCACGGTTTTAAAAGATTACTAGTTCGATTATCGATTTATCAGACAACCTCTCAAAAATACTTGCATTTTATCTACGTTTCCGCAACGTTTTCAAAATAGTTCTGCAACTCTATTTCTAAACGTCACATTTTCGTAAAGTGTTTATTTCAAATATGCTTCCGCAAACGAAAAGGTTTTTAAAGATAATTACGTTTTCAATTAGACATGAATTGCTTAAGTTTTTTCGGTTTTTAACAAAGAGGCTGTATTTCTCAAGCAAGTTTTTACTTCCATGTGACACACTAGATTCGGGCCTAACTTCTAGGCCGGGTTTGGGGTGTTACATTCGATGCAGAAAATCTGTTACCCAACCATTCTGGCAAAGAGGTAAATGCGATAATCGAGAATACGGGAAAGAGAATCAAGATGAATATAGCAGAAGTGAAAACCCCACTAAGAGAGATTTGGAAGAAAATGGTAGAAAGTGGATTAATCACACAGGATTTAGGGGAGAAACCTGGAGAAGCAATGAACTACTGTGAGTTCCATGATGAAAAGGGTCACGTGATTCAAAAGTGCAATGAATTTAGAACCTTGGTGCAAGGCCTGATGAATAATAGGGAACTGGAATTCTATGAATCTACTGAAGGCCCGGATGGAATGTTCAGAAATGGGAGCATCAATGCTATATCCGAAGAAGGGATCGGAAGAGAAAACTTATCAGATATTCGCCCTTGTGAACCTGAGAGTGTTCTAAACAATTGAACTGCAGAAGAAATTCCTGTAGTTTTTAGAACTTAGTCAAAGTAATGTTCAAAACACACTTGTTGCTTTAAGCCTAGAAGCAATATGAATTCCTTTGTGAAATAGGCTCATGTCCAACATCTTTATTTCAATAAAAAAAAACATTTTTGTGTCTCACTTTGAGCAAATATTCTTTCATTCATTTATTTCATTCATGTTCATACCCCATAAATAATTATTCTTAGATACATTTGTTCTTTGAATATTCCTTCATACCTACAACAGGTCCCTAGATATCAACGATATGAGCGATGCTGCTACTGACTCAGGATCTACTTTTGAGCAAGATATGTGTCTAGAGGGATCTCAGGACTTTGAAGATGACAAAGATTGTAACCTATCTCCTGATTTGTTAAGGATGGTAGAACAAGATGAAAAACAGATCCTACCTTACAAAAAGTCATTGTGAGCCTAGGAGAAGAGAAAGAGGTGAAGATCGGAGCCTGTATCTCCACAGAGACAACGCGAGACGTCATTTCAAAGATGTTTTCGCATGATCGTATCAAGAGATGCCTGGGATACTAAGACGTGTGGACGCTGTTAAGGCTAAAAATCTTAGAAGAGGTCCATAAGGGTGTCTGAAGAATACATGCTAATGGTTTTATAATGGGCAGACAAATCATGAGATTCGGGTACTGCTGGTCCACCATGGAAGGGGATTGCATCAGTTATACCAAGAAATGCCATAGGTGCCAAATTTATGGAGACAAGATTCCTATGCCTCATTCATCTCCTCATGACATCTCCATGAACTTTCTTTATGTGGGGCATGAATGTCAGTGGGCCAATCTCACCAAAGGCTACTAACGGGTATTGATTCATCTTTATGGTCGTCCATTACTTCACTAAATAGGTGGAAGCTGCTTCATATGCCGATGTCACAAAGTCGACAGTCAGCAAATTCTATGTCAGTATGGAATGCCAAAAAGGACCATATCTAACGATGCATTAAATTTGAACAACAGCATGATATCAGAAGTTTGCAGTTTGTTCAAGATTAAACATCGTATCGTTTTAAAATGAATGATGAAAAAAAAGATTGTGGGGAAAATGGCTGAAACTTATAAAGATTGGCACAATAAGTTACCATTTGTTCTCTATGCTTATCGAACGTCTATAAGAATTTCCACCAGGGCAACGCCTTTCTCATTGGTTTATGGAATGGAGGCGATTTTTACCCATTGAAGTAGAGATACCTTTCCTTCGAGTTTTGTCAGAACTAAAGTTAGATGAAGTAGAATGGATACAGTCTCGATACGATCAGTTGAACTTGATTGAGGAAAAGAGGCTAAGGGCTATTCGTCAGGGTCAGATGTACCAAAAAACGAATGATGCGAGCTTATAACAAAAAAGGTTCGCCCAAGAGAATTTCACGAGGGGGACCTGGTATTGAAAAAGATCCTCCCTATACAAAAGGATTTCAGAGGGAAATGGATGCCAAATTAGGAAGGACCTTATGTGGTAAAAAAGGCTTTCTCCAGAGGAGCACTGATTTTAACCGAAATGGATGGGAAAAACTTGCCCAATCCTGTAAATTTGTATTCAGTCAAGAAGTACTATACTTGAAGAGGAAAAGAGGCCAAAGTGAAAACCCGCAAAAGGCACTTTGAGACTTTCTTAAAAAAAATGGAGAGGCCAAGGTGAAAACCCGCAAAGGGCGCCTTGAGACCAAAGGGGTTTAGAGTCGAAAACCCGAAAAGGGTGGCTCAAATTGTGATCAAAGATGGGGCATGCGGTGATCTTTCTATACCTGAATTAACAAGAACGAGAGATGTTACGCCTTGAGACCAAAGAGGTTTTGAATTAAAAACATGTAAAAGGCAACTCAAACTTTGATTAAAGGAGGGCATGCGGTAGTCTTGCGATGCCTGAATTAACAAAGAAGAAGTATGCTACATCTTGGGGCATCGACAAAGTCCTCTTGATCTCCTAAACACATATTGAGCTTAAAATGGTCTTCAGAAAGTTCGTACAGAGAAGCTTAGGCTGCGATATCTGGGGCACCTATTTTTTTCCCCTCACTATTTTGTATTCCAGCAATGTTTGCTTTCCTTAATTAACCCATTCTTTTCAGATTTTCTTCCTGATAAATCTCAGTTTCATCCATCATTATAATCCTTTTCAAGCATTTTGCATTGAAATAACAATTAATGGACTAATAATACTTTCACAAAAGGAGTTTTACATGTTACTCTGGAAGCTTCTAAATAGTACGAGAACCTGAAACAGGACTATTATTTAGAACTCACCAAACCTAAGGGTTGGAAATATTTGAGAAAGAAGAGTCTAAATTGTGACTATTTCTTCGGACTTTTTGTCAAGGACATCAGCTAAACAAGAAGACAAGATATTGTGTCAGTGATACAACCTTGATGAACAACGAGCAATGACAACCTAAGCATTAGAAAGGGGTCCTTCTCGCAAAATGGTATTCTGCATTCATGCAAATATTATTCATACATAGCCAATTAGGAGCATTTAATTTATCCTGATCATGACGTCCTAATCATTTGGCATAAGCATAGGCCCATGAAATTGATTCTACACGTCATGTCCCCCAGAGGACGGTGTAGCAAGATTGGTGAATCCACAAATCTCATCTCCCTGAAGTAGCAGTGGTGCAGATTGAAGTTGTAGATCTTACCTTCTTGAAGTTGCAGTGGAGTAGATCGAAGATGGCGAATCTCATCTCCCTGAAGTAGCAGTGGAGTAGATTGAAGTTGTAGATCTTACCTTCTTAAAGTTGCAGTGGAGTAGATCGAAGATGGCGAATCTCATCTCCCTGAAGTAGCAGTGGAGTAGATTGAAGCCACCAGCCTTATCTCCTTGAAGTTGCAGTAGAACAGACTGAAGACAGCGGATCTCATTTCCCTGGCGTTGCAGTGGAACATATTGAAGCTACAAATTGGCGGACCTTATCTTCCTGAAGTTGCAGTGGAGCAGATTGAAGCCACCAGCCTTATCTCCCTAAAGTTACAGCGGAGCAGACTGAAGACAGCGGATCTCATTTCCCTGGCGTTGCAGTGGAATAGATTGAAGCTACAAATTGGCGGATCTTATCTTCCTGAAGTTGCAGTGGAGCAGATTGAAGCCACCAGCCTTATCTCTGATAAACCATAAAAGTAACATATTTTAATCCCACATTTAGCATACTTTTGGATGATTAATCCCTTAAATTGTGGAATTTGATGCTCCTAATCCTTTAAATTCATGTTTTATACTTAGGAGAGCATCGGAGGATGAAAAGAACGAGAAACAAGCCGAAAACGGAGAAAATGGGCTAAAGTAAGAAATTAACACGGCCTGGAGTTAACCACACGGCCGTGCCACTTTAGAAGACTCGAACACGGCCTTGGGCTCGATTCACACGGGCGTTTCACACGGGCGTGTCCCTGTAGTGGCCAAGATGAGTTTCGTTCGAATTAGGGTACTTGTGGGCCAAGTAAGGCATCCCGAAAGTCTATATAAACACCCTAGAGGGCAACATAGAGGGGGAGTTTGACAGAAGCCTTCTATCAGGGCTTTTGACTAAAGGGACGAAGCCAGAGAGGGCTGAACACAGGGAATTACTCGAAGACAGCCAGTTGATTCATCCCAGAAGCCGGAATCACACTCAAGACGGAAGATCTTCCCTTTAAATTTCCTATAGGGGGTTTTAGGGTTTTTCTTATGTTTTGTTATTTACTTTCTTCTGAGATGTATTCTTTATTAAACATGAACTAAACCCCTCAAATACCTGAGGGGGATGAAACCTAAGACGGATCTTGTTATTGTTTTCTGAACTATATGATAAATACTTGATTTGTTCTTAATTATGTGTTCTTAATTCTTGTTTTAGTATTTCAGGATATTAATTCAAGTATTGATGTGCTTAGGCAGTGGAGCAAAAGTCCCTGTTTAAGAGTAGATCTAGCATAGTTAAGCGGAGTTGATCGCAACCCTAGAGATAGGGTGACGAAAATCTGCCAGATTAGGGTCAAACCTAATATGGGAGTCCATAGATCGTGTTAATGCAACACTAATGGTTTTAATTAGAAAGAGATTTCAATTAATCAACCTAGGGTTAGACGTTAGTAGCCTCGAAAGAGGTATTAATATAAATTAGGGAATCCTACGGATCAAGTCAAGTGAATAAATCGTCTGGTTCAGAGTTAAATAACAATTGAAGTCTAGGTGGATTCTTCCTCGGGTATTGTCCTAATCAACTGGTTTTCCCCAAAAAGTATTTTCTCAATTCACTCTCCGTGTCTTAGCATCCTTAGTTTAGTAATTAGTTAATTAAAAATCGATTCCCTTAATACTTAGGCTAGATAATAAAAAGATAGTAACTACTAGTACTCTTGGTCCTTGAGGATACGATATTTTCGGTCTTGCCATAGCAATACTACCGAACGATAGGTGCGCTTGCCTTATTCGTTGTCATAGTTAGTTTGGACACGATCAAGTTTTTGGCACCGTTGCCGGGGACTAAGATATTAGGAAAACTAATTTTTTATTAATTTATCTATTTTTATTTTTGCAATTAATTTTTATTTTATTTCTACTTTGCTAATTTTTCTTTTTCCTTGCTTCTGGCAGGTATTCTAGTTTATGACTAGAAGAAACCCGTCAGGACATCTACTTTACGATAGTGACATAGAAGGAACCGTTTGCAGAAACAAAAGAGAGATAAGGTGAAGCCTAGAAGATATACAAGAAGAGCAAGAGGACGATACTAATAACACGGAAGAGATGGCTGATCCCCAGAATAATCCACTTCCTCCTGTGGTTGCCGAAAATCTTCCTCCTCGAACTATGTATGATTATGATAAACCTAATTTAACAAGAACTGAATCAAGTATTGTTAGACCTCCTGTCGCTGCAAATAATTTTGAACTGACACCTAACACTATACAAATGATTCAGCAGTTTGTTCAGTTTGATGGTTTGCAGGATGAGGATACAAACAATCACTTGACAAATTTTATAGAGTTTTGCGACACTTTCAAAATAAATGATATTTCTGATAATGCCATTCGTCTTCTCTTGTTTCCCTTTTCATTAAGGAGCAAAGCTAAATAGTGGTTGTGTAACACCCCTTACCCGGGTTCTACGTCGGGAACCGGGCCCGAGGCGTTACCGAACTCAAACCACTTAATCGCCACTTAGGCTCAACGTCATTACTCACTATAACCTTATTCTCGACTTACGAGGCCTCACTCACACACACGAGGGCTCTCGAGACTAATCCGGAACTTTTACGATCCTTAAAATTTTTCTCTTTTATACAGGTCTCACATGCCCGTGCAAGATTAGACACGCCCGTGCATGGGCACACACGCCCATGTCCCCAGACCGTGCCTAAAAACCCAAGCATTCTGCCAAATGCCCCATGGTTAAGGCACACGCCCATGTGGTTTGGGAACACGCCCGTGTACCCTATTACATGTCCGTGCCTTCCACCCGTGGTCGACACTGACTAAATCCACACGGCCTGGACACGCCCGTGGCCCTGGCCCGTGTGACTATTAAATTTCTAAGTGTCAAGTGCAGACTTCACACGGCCTCAAAGCCTAGTCACACGCCCGTGTGGCTAGCCCGTGGACTATCCTGACTTAAAATGTTAACATGCAGGGGACGCATGGCCACAGCACACACCCGTGGGCTGACCGTGTGTCACACATGGCCTAGACACACGCCCGTGTGTCTATCCACAGGGTGAAGAACATGACTAAGTGTCAAGTTCTTTTCACCCTTCTAACATACACAACATATACTCATCTAACACCATCATAATCAACTCAAATTGAAGTGCATTCTCACATATAAAACTACATCTTTCTTTCATATAATGTAATAGCCAACAACCATGGCATTATACAAAATAAGCTATCCATCTAAAGGCCAACACATCTTAGCCATTTACAACAAAATTTACTAACTTATCTAGCCCCTATACATGCCATATACAAAACATTAAGTTTCATGTACCAAAGTGTGGTGATATGTGGGCTATCTTCTGATGATCCTCGCATCTCGATTCAACGCTTTTAATCTATAAGACAAGGGAAAAGAAAGAGAGTAAGCTTTGAGCTTAGTAAGTTTACACATAAACAAATAAGCATCATAGTATAAGCTAAACAACAATTAGCATTATACTACCAAAAGTAATGAACAACTATGCTTACTCTTTCTAACCCTTACCACATTTCCAACACATCATGAGCCACATACTCATAACCATCGAAATGCACCCCTGCATTCTATGTCACATTTACACAATATACAACACATCATTATTTCTCGTAATACATCCACACAGTTTATCCACATAACTTATCCCCACAGCCTATCCACACAGCTATTTCATATGGCTAATCCACACAGCTATTACACATAGCTAATACACACAGCTATTACACATAGCTAATACACACAGTTAATCCACACAGCCAATATCTCAGTGGTTTCGCACTTAGCACACCGCAATTGATTAATAAGGTGGTATCACACTTAGCCTACCACAAAGGTATTCATAGTGATTCAGCACATAGCTCACCAAACGATATACCTCACGATAGCATCGCACATAGATAGCTCATCGTCAATATGCATTAGGATGGCATCGCACTTAGCCCACCACCTAGCATTATCACAACACATGCACAAGTCTACATACTTAATCATTCTCGATCATACATTCATTCCACATTTTCTACTACATTCATCCCACATAGGTTCTCAAATATGCTACACACTAGCTAGCATTAACAAATTGTAAGTATGAATGCATTATTTATGCATAGACTTACCTCGATACTCAAAAGTATGGAAATATGCAATTTAGTCCACCACCTTGCTTTTGCCTCGGTTTCGATCCGAGCTTCGTCTTTCTTGATCTATAATGAATAATTCAGCTTATTCAATACACACATTGACTAAATTGACCCACATTTCATACTTTAGCAAAATTACTATTTTGCCCCTAAACTTCCTCATATTTACACTTTAGCCCCAAGGCTCGTAAAGTGATTTTTATTCAACTTTCTATCCTTTCATGCTTAGCTGAGCCACTTACTCAACTAAAGCATTCATCAAATCTCACTAAATCACACATGTATGACCAAACTAAAGTTTTTCACAATCAAGTCCCTACATGCATTTTCATGGAAAATCACTTAACAAAAGATGTTTCTACTACATCAAGCTTTCATAATCTTCCATAAAACATCAAAATACATGCAAGTCATTCATGACCACATTTTTGAGCATCCATTGTAGCTCATCAAATAGCTAAAAATAGCTTACTCATGCTACCGGGACTTCAAAAATACAAAGAATATCAAAACCGGGCTTAAGAGCACTTACTAGCAAGCTTGAAAAATTAAAAGAACCCTAACAATGGCTTCTCAAATTTTTGGCAGCTAAAGGGGAAGAAGATGAATGAATTTGTCATCTTTTCACCTATTTTAATCACTTATTTGATAAATGACCAAAATGCCCTTTTGATAAACTTCAAATTTTGACTCATCCATGCCCATTTTTGTCCAAAAATTAGAATTTGGGTAAATTACTATTTAAGGACCTCTAATTAATAATATAAAGCTATTTCACATAAATAGCTTCTAGAAACACATATTTTGCAACTTTTGTAATTTAGTCCTTTTGGACAATTCAACCACAATTCCACAAAATTGCTTCATGAAACTTTCACACTAGCATGCATACATAATATAAACCTCAAAAACTCATTCATAACCCTCGGATTTGCGGTCTCAAACCACTATTCCGACTAGGCCCTAAACCGGGATGTTACAACTCTCCCCCCATTAGAGATTTTCGCCCCCAAAAATCTTACCAGAAAAGAGGTTTGGATGTTGCTCTCTCATAGCTTCTTCCGTTTCCCACGTAACCTCTTCCATGCCATTTTTCTGCCATAACACTTTCACTAGTGCTATGCTTTTATTTCTCAACTGTTTCACTTCTCGAGCTAAGATCTTAATCAGCTTCTCTTCATAAGACATATCCGGTCTTATCTCAATTTCCATTGAAGGAATCACATGTGAAGGATCAGAGCGATACCGTCGCAACATCGACACATGGAACACATTATGAATCTTTTCAAACTCTACCGGCAAAGCCAACCGGTAAGCTACAGGCCCAATTCTGTCTGTAATCTCATACGGCCCTATGAACCTTGGACTCAATTTCTCTTTCCGTCCAAATCTCATAATCTTCTTCCACGGTGACACTTTTAAAAATACTTTGTCGCCTACCTCAAACTCAATTTCTTTTCTTTTCAAATCCGCATACGACTTTTGTCGGTCCAAAGCAGCTTTCAGACTATTACGGATTGCTTTCACTTTCTCTTCGGTCTCTTTTACTAGATCGACCCCATGGATCCGCTTCTCACTAAGCTCAGTCCAATACAAAGGAGTCCGACACTTACGGCCATACAAAGCCTCATACGGTGCCATCTGTATACTCGACTGATAATTATTGTTATAGGCAAATTCGACCAAAGATAGATATCTCTCCCAACTACCTTCGAATTCTAACACACAGCATCGAAGCATATCTTCAAGAACTTGAATAACTCTTTCAGACTGACCATCGGATTGCGGATGGAACGATCTTGATCAAATTCAATCTCGTACCCATGGCTTCTTGCAACTTCTTCCAAAACCTCGAAGTAAACCTCGGATCTCTATCCGATATAATAGACACAGTACACCATGCAATCTCACTATCTCGCCACGCACAACTCAAATTAACTTATCCAAAGAATAATCAACACGTATTGGAATAAAGTGAGTGGCTTCATCAATCTATCCACAACAACCCACACAAAGATCTCTCTTTCTGAGTCGTTGGCAACCCCAAGCACAAAATCCATGGTAACCCGATCCCACTTCCATTCGGGAACCATCACCGGGTGAAGAAATCCAAAGGCACTTGATGCTCAGCTTTCACTTGTTGGCAAATCAGACACTTAGTCACAAACTCTGAAATATCTCTTTTCATACCCGGCCACCAATACAACTTCCTCAAGTCGTTGTACATTTTAAATCGCCGGATGTCTTGACAAGCATCCACTGTGGGCTTCATGCAAAACCTTTCGAATCAACTCCTCATTTTTAGGAACACAAATTCTGTCGCGATACATTAGACAACCATTCAAATTCACACGAAAATCAGCATCACATTCTGACCCGCACTTAGCTATCTTAGCTTGCATCTCGCTATCATTTCTCTGAGCTTCACATATTTGTTGAATAAATAGTGGCCTAGCTCTCATCTCTGCCAAAATAGCACCATCATCAGACAATGCTAAACTCGTTCTCATAACTCTTAGAGATTACACGGATTTCCTACTCAAGGCATCCGCAACCACATTCTCTTTTCCCGGATGGTAATCAATGACTAACTCATAGTCTTTCAACAACTCAAGCCACCGTCTCTGTCTCAGATTCAAATCCTTCTGATCCATCAAATACTTTAAACTCTTGTGATCCGTAAAGATTCGGCACTTTTCGCCATACAAATAATGTCGCCAAATCTTTAATGCAAACACAATCGCAGCCAACTCCAAATCGTGAGTCAGATAATTCTTCTCGTGCAGTTTTAACTGCCTCGAGGCGTAAGCGATTACCTTACCCTCTTGCATCAACACGCAACCGAGACCATTTAACGACGCATCACTATAAACCACAAACTCCTTCTCCGATTTTGGTTGAACCAAAACCGGCGCCTCAGTCAACATTGTTTTCAGTCTCTCAAAATTCTGTTGACATGTCTCAGTCCATTCAAACTTGACATCTTTAGGCAACAGTTTCGTCATCAGGGTAGTAATCACAGAGAACCCCTTTATGAAACGTTTGTAATATCCAGCTAATCCCAAGAAACTTCTGATTTTTGACACATTTCTCGGTGGTTTCCAATCCATAATAGCCAATATCTTACTCGGGTCAACTCTGACACCATCACCTGACACCATGTGTCCTAGGAATCCGACCTCTCGAAGCCAAAACTCACTCTTGCTAAACTTAGCATATAACTGCTTATCTCTCAAAGTTTGTAAGACAATTCTCAAGTGCTCTTCATGATCGTTCTCATCCCGAGAGTAGATCAATATGTCTTCAATAAAGACAACCACAAACTTGTCCACATATGGTTTGAAAATACGATTCATCAGATCCATAAAAATCGCAGGTGCATTCGTCAAACCAAACGACATAACCAAAAACTCATAATGGCCATACCTTGTCTGAAACGCAGTTTTCAACACATTTTGCTCTTTCACTCTGAGCTGATAATAACAAGACCTCAAGTCTATCTTAGAGAACACTGTAGCTCCCTTCAGTTGATCAAAAAGATTATCAATCCTTGGTAAAGGATACTTATTCTTAACCGTCACCTTGTTTAGTTGTCTATAGTCTATACACAACCTCATAGACCCATCTTTCTTCTTCAAAAACAATACCGGAGCACCCCACGGCAAGTAGCTCGGTCTTGCAAAACCCTTATCTGTCAATTCTTACAACTGAACCTTCAGTTCCTTCAACTCTACAGGTGCCATTCTGTACGGAGCAATCGAAATAGGTGCCGTTCCCGGAACCAACTCGATTCCAAACTCGACCTCTCTCACTGGAGGTAATCCAGGTAACTCTTCCGGAAATACATCTGGGTACTCACATACCACTGGCACTGTTTCAAACTCTACTCCAACCTCTTGAGTATTCAACACAAACGCAAGATAGGACTCACACACTTTTCTTAAACATTTCTCATCCACTAGGGAAGAAATCATCACGGGTAGACTGTCCGATCCACCTGATTCAACCCGAACTACATCTCCACTCTCACATTTCAGTTCAATAAACTTACTACCACAGTTCACTAAGACACTATGGGTAGTCAACCAATCCATGCCAAGGATTAGATCAAACTCATCAAACGACAACAACATAAGGTTTGCCAGAAAACAATGATTCTTAATCAACAAAGGACAATTCTTACACACTTTGTCCACTAACACATACTTTCCTAACGGGTTTGACACCTTAATCACAAAGTCCGTAGACTCAACGGTCATACTCAAACTAGATGCTAATCTCATGCAAATATAAGAGTGAGTAGACCCTGGATCTATTAAAGCAATAACAAGGGTGTCAAAGAGAGAAAAAGTACCCGTTATCACATCAAGGGAGGATGCCTCTTCGCAAGCGCGAATGGCATACGTCCTCGCAGGTGCCCGACCCTCTGGTCTCACAGCAGAATCTCTGGGCGCACCTCTACCACTAGCCCCACCTCTTGGGTTCCTTGGCGGTCTACCCCTCGTAGACACATCACTAGGTATCACTTCTTGTTTCTCTTCCTTATCATCCCTCTCGGGACAGTTACGGATAAAGTGGTCAGGGGAACCACACTTATAACATTTCCGACTGTTTCCCCAACACTCTCTAGTGTGATACCTACCACAACTAGGACACTCCGGTTTACTCTTTGTATTGCCCACACTTTCCATCGAGGGGGCTTGGACTCTCGAACCCGAACGAGTATTGCCCAAGTCTCGATGCGAATAACCCACTGGTGCCGTCATCCGAGGATTCACTTCCTTGGATCTTTTCGACTGGGCTTGATACGACTTGCCCATCGGTCTCTTTCTAGCATCTCGGGCTTCACTCACAACCCTTCTCTTTTCTGAACTCAATTCCTCTGCCCTACTTTCCCTCTCAACTAGTACCACAAATTCTTTCAACTCCAAAATGCCCACTAGGAGTTTGATATCCTCATTCAGCCCATCTTCGAACCTCTTGCACAAGATGGTCTCTGTCGACACACATTCTTGAGCGTATTTGCTAAGCCTAATAAACTCACGCTCGTGATCTCGCTACTATCATCCTTCTTTGCTTCACTCAAGGAATTCTTTCCTTTTTTCACAAGAAACCTGCGGCTTATATACTTCTTCCGAACTCTTCCGGAAAGAAGTCCCACGTCACCCCGCTCTTTTGGGACCACTAACGCCGCGTCTTCCACCAATGGCATGCCGAATCTCTCAAAGAATGATACGGCACACTTCAAACTCTCCTCGGTGTACATGAGAGCTCATCGAACACCCTCATCGAGTTCTCCAACCGAACTCGCCCTTTCTGGGTCATCATCTACCTTAGCTCTAACCTCCTCACCCCGTGTTTCCTAATCTTATCCACCGGGGGTTTCGATATCCTCACTACATCCATACCTTGAGGAGCCACTAAATTTGGCTGAGGTACAGGAGGAGGTGGAGGAGGTTGAGCATTAGGGTTCGCTCGAACATAATCCGAGTACCAATTAATCATCATTTGGAGAAAGGCTTCCCGTGCCTCTTCCCCTTGACCCCTGACCTCGGGTCCACTCTCAACTGGCGTGGTCCTCAGTGCGAGAGCAGTAGCGTTACTCATTTGCTTCATCAGCATCAATGGATCGGAATCCATATACTATAATAAACAAGATTTAAATCATCAGAAACCACCACATTATCATTGTACACTTATGGCATGTATAGCTAGACTCTTACACCCGCTACGGTAGTCCTAGAAACGACTAAACAATAGCTCTGATACTACTAAATGTAACACTTTTTACCCGCGTTCTATGCCGGGAACCGAGCCCGAGGCATTACCGAACTCAAACCACTTAATCGCCACTTAGGCTCAACGTCATTACTCGCTATAACCTCATTCTTGACTTACGAGGCCTCACTCATACACACGAGGGCTCTCGAGACTAATCCGGAACTTTTACGATCCTTAAAATTTTTCTCTTTTATACAGGTCTCACACGCCCGTGCAAGATTAGACACGCCCGTGCATGGGCACACGCGCCCATGTCCCCAGACCGTGCCTAAAAACCCAAGCATTCTGCCAAATGCCCCACGGTTAAGGCATACGCCCATGCGGTTTGGGAACACGCCCGTGTACCCTATTACATGTTCGTGCCTTCCACCCATGGTCGACACTGACTAAATCCACACGGCCTGGACACGCCCGTGGCCCTGGCCCGTGTGACTATTAAATTTCTAAGTGTCAAGTGCAGACTTCACACGGCCTCAAAGCCTAGTCACACGCCCGTGTGGCTAGCCCGTGGACTATCCTGACTTAAAATGTTAACATGTAGGGGACGCACGGCCACAGCACACACCCGTGGGCTGACCGTGTGTCACACATGGCCTAGACACACGCCCCTGTGTCTATCCACATGGTCAAGAATAAGACTAAGTGTTAAGTTCTTTTCACCCTTCTAACATACACAACATATACTCATCTAACACCATCATAATCAACTCAAATTGAAGTGCATTCTCACATAAAAAACTACATCTTTCTTTCATATAATGTAATAGCCAACAACCATGGCATTATACAAAATAAGCTATCCATCTAAAGGCCAACACATCTTAGCCATTTACAACAAAATTTACTAACTTATCTAGCCCCTATACATGCCATATACAAAAACATAAGTTTCATGTACCAAAGTGTGCTGATATGTGGGCTATCTTCTGATGATCCTCGTATCTCGATTCAATGCTTTTAATCTATAAGACAAGAGAAAAGAAAGAGAGTAAGCTTTGAGCTTAGTAAGTTTACACATAAACAAATAAGCATCATAGTATAAGCTAAACAACAATTAGCATTATACTACCAAAAGTAATGAACAACTATGCTTACTCTTTCTAACCCTTACAACATTTCCAACACATCATGAGTCACATACTCATAACCATCGAAATGCACCCCTGCATTCTATGTCACATTTACACAATATACAACACATCATTATTTCTCGTAATACATCCACACAGTTTATCCACACAGTTTATCCACATAACTTATCCCCACAGCCTATCCACACAGCTATTTCATATATCTAATGCACACAGCTATTACACATAGCTAATACACACAGCTATTACACATAGCTAATACACACAATTAATTCACACAGCCAATATCTCAGTGGTTTCGCACTTAGCACACCGCAATTGATTAATAAAGTGGTATCGCACTTAGCCTACCACAAAGGTATTCATAGTGATTCAGCACATAGCTCACCAAACGATATACCTCACGATAGCATCGCACATAGCTAGCTCATCGTCAATATGCATTAGGATGGCATCGTACTTAGCCCACCACCTAGCATTATCACAACACATGCACAAGTCTACTTACTTAATCATTCTCGATCATACATTCATTCCATATTTTCTACTACATTCATCCCACATAGGTTCTAAAATATGCTACACACTAGCTAGCATTAACAAATTGTAAGTATGAATGCATTATTTATGCATAGACTTACCTCGATACTCAAAAGTATGGAAATATGTAATTTAGTCCACCACCTTGCTTTTGCCTCGGTTTCGATCTGGGCTTCGTCTTTCTTGATATATAATGAATAGTTCAGCTTATTCAATACACACATTGACTAAATTGACCCACATTTCATACTTTAGCAAAATTACTATTTTGCCCCTAAACTTCCTCATATTTACACTTTAGCCCCAAGGCTCGTAAAGTGATTTTTATTCAACTTTCTATCCTTTCATGCTTAAATAAACCACTTACTCAACTAAAGCATTCATCAAATCTCACTAAATCACACATGTATGACCAAACTAAAGTTTTTCACAATCAAGTCCCTACATGCATTTTCATGGAAAATCACTTAACAAAAGATGTTTCTACTACAACAAGCTTTCATAATCTTCCATAAAACATCAAAATACATGCAAGTCATTCATGACCACATTTTTGAACATCCATTATAGCTCATCAAATAGCTAAAAATAGCTTACTCATGCTACCGGGACTTCAAAAATACAAGAAATATCAAAACCGGGCTTAAGAGCACTTACTAGCAAGCTTGAAAAATTGAAAGAACCCTAACAATGGCTTCTCAAATTTTCGGTAGCTAGAGGGGAAGAAGATGAATGAATTTGTCATCTTTTCACCTATTTTAATCACTTATTTGATAAATGACCAAAATGCCCTTTTGATAAACTTCAAATTTTGACTTATCCATGCCCATTTTTGTCCAAAAATTAGAATTTGGGTAAATTACTATTTAAGGACCTATAATTAATAATCTAAAGCTATTTCACACAAATAGCTTCTAGAAACACACATTTTGCAACTTTTGCAATTTAGTCCTTTTGGACAATTCAACCACAATTCCACAAAATTGCTTCATGAAACTTTCACACTAGCATGCATACATTATATAAACCTCAAAAACTCATTCATAACCCTCAGATTTGTGGTCTCAAACCACTATTTTGACTAGGCCCTAAACTGGGATGTTACAGGTTGAACTCGTTACCACGAGGATCAATCATTACATGGGATCAAATGATCGAAAAATTTTTGTTAAAATATTTTCCACCGGCTAAGTTGAGTAATGATATCTCTTCTTTTGTGTAGATGGATTTAGAGACACTTTACGATGCATAGGAGAGATATAAGGATTTATTGAGAAGGTGCCCTCACCATGGGTTACCTTTGTGGCTACATGTTCAAACCTTTTACAACGGTGTAAACCCCTCAACTAGGCAGTTGGTTGATTCAGCCGCCGGTGGAACCCTAAATAACAAGACTCCTGAGGCGGCTTATGAGTTTATAGAGGAGATGTCACTGAATAACTATCAGTGGCAAGTTACAAGGACAAGGCCAACAAAAGCCGCTAGTGTCTTCAACCTTGACGCAGTGACCATGCTATCAAACCAAGTAGAACTCCTTAATAAAAAAATTGATGGTTTGTATGGTTCTTCGCAGGTACATCTAGTGATGCAGTGCGATACAAATGGAGGAGGGACAAACAATACAGAATACCCACCCTACAACCCTGGCGTGGAAAGCGAGCAGATGAACTATATGGGTAATAATTTTAGATCTCAAAATAATCCCTATAGTAACAATTATAATCTAGGTTGGAGGAACCACCCAAACATTTCATAGGGTGGCCAAGGAAATCAAAGACAACAACCCCCTCCAGGCTTTCAACAGTAACCCTACCAACAAGTGAAAAATTTGAACCTTTAAGAGATGCTAATGAAATTCATCACGGTGTCAGAAACCCGTTTCCAAAACACTGAAACAGCACTTAAAAATCAGCAAGCGTCAATTCAAGGGCTCGAGAACCAAATAGGTCAGCTTGCTTAGCTGATCTCAGAATGACCACAAGGAAACTTGCCAAGCAACACTGAAACTAACCCAAATGAGCAAATTCACGCCATTACTATTCACGATAGTGAAGGGTTAGACGAACCAGAACTGAGGCAAGAGAATGTGGTAGAAAAATGTAAGGTTGAGGTAAGCCATGATAAACCAAAACCGATAATTGCAGAGTACCAACCTCGTGTGCCATACCCCAATGCGATGAAGAAAGACAACACAGATGAACAATTCGGTAAGTTTCTTAAACTTCTAATAAAATTATATATTAACTTACCGTTTCTTGAAGCTCTTTCGCAGATGCCAAATTCAAGGAAATTTTTAAAGGAGCTTCTCGCAAACAAACGAAAGTTAGACGATGCGTCGCACGTGGAGTTAAATGCAGTTTGCTCAGCCCTTTTAAAAAATAAACTACCCAACAAATTAAAAGATCCAGGGAGCTTTACTATTCATTGTTTAGTTGGTAGTTTAGATGCTAACAATGCCTTGGCTGATTTAGGGGCAAGTATTAACGTCATGCCTTATAAAATGTTTAAGCAACTAGGTCTTGGGAAACCTAAACAAACTAGGATGAGCGTTCAACTAGTAGATAAAACTATTAGATTTCCTAGGGGAATTATTGAGGATGTGCTTATAAAAGTCGATAAATTTATATTCCCATTTGACTTTGTTGTCCTAGACATGGATGAGGACAGTAACGCACCTTTAATTTTAGGGCGACCCTCTTTAGCAACTGCTAAAACTAGAATTGATGTTGGTATAGGTGAGCTCACACTTCGTGTAGGTGATGAAACGATCACTTTTCAAGCTCGTGACTCCGTTAGGATATCTAGTGATCAAGATGATATTACGAGTTCTGTTAATGTTAATGACCTTGTGGCTCAACATTCTGTGCAGAAAACACCTCAAAAAAATGTGATAGAACCACGGTCTAGTTTATATGACACAAACAGCACAAATCATGAAGAAAGAAGACTACAAATCGATGATCTAGATGAATGGCGGACACACGATAAGTGGAAATAAAAAATACACGATGAACCAAAGCGGCTCCATGACGAGCTTAAAGGAGGAACAAATCACTTCAAGGTTGGGGACCAGGTACAGTTAGATTCAACCGATCCTCGGATTATCACCTCAGAGCTTAAAGCGAACGAAGAAATTCCTTTTACGATACTTAAGGTCTTTCCATACGGAACGGTCGAGGTAACTCATTCTAATTTCGGCACTTTTAAGGTAAATATTACCCGACTCAAACCATATGTTGATAGATTTGATAGTAATAAAAAGGAGTTTCGACTCCGTAAACCACCATGACCATACAAATAAGAGGTAAGTCGAGCTTAGACTCTAAATAAGTGCTTCTCGGGAGGCAACCCAAGCACTAACCCCATTAATTTTCATATTTTCAAATTTTAGCATCTAACTAAAAACTAACCAAATTTTTAAGAGTAGGTTTCCCTACCCACACGGCATTGCACACGGGCGTGGTCGTGGCCTTGTGGAAACAGGGCAAAACCTTTCCCAAAAACACGGGCTGCGATAAAACACCACGGTCGTGCGATTCAGCCGTGGTCGAAACTGAGAAATCTACACGGGCGTGCAACACGCCCGTGGGACCTTTGAGTCCATTTATATTTTTTCTTTTTCTCTTATTTTCACTTTTAATTTCTTCCCTTTTCTTTTATCTTTCTCGTCTTTAATTTATATTATTATATTTTGATTTTCTTAATTTAGGTTCAAGGGGCTGTTAACGAACGACCACACCACCACCGAAGTATCCTTTCCACCTTCACCTCTCTCCAACTTTACCGGTTCTTTTCATCGACTCTATCCAAAATTCAGGAAGTTTTACTCCTCTCCCTATCTTATGATTTTCTTACTATATTGTCACTATTTATTTTTGTACATTGAGGACAATGTACATCTTAAGTGTGGGGGGGAACTATTAATATTATTTGAAAATCTCTGAATTATGCCTTGTTCTTAAGTAATTTTCTCATATTACTGTTAGAATGAAATTTATTTTGATTTATGATTTTTCATTGATATGTTTTGGATTAAGTTATAGTTAATTGTCAGTGATGATTTAAACTTTAGGAGACTAGAGAATCAAGCATGATGAGTCTATTTTCAGAATTAAAATTTGATAGGTTGTCTACCTAAATCTAATTATTACCTTGAAGTTTGAAATTTACAAGGTTGACATCAAAAACCATAATTTTTGTGAGTTTTGAGCCTTTAGAGCATACATTTTTCGTGCTCGCTTTATTGATTATGAGTGTGTCAACATTGATTTGTTATTCTAGAACTTGCTTCAATTATACATGTCGAGATCACACTTTTGATTTGATATACAAAGATGATAAAGGCACCTAGGTTTTAACCCACTTATTCCACTAAAAAGCCTACCCATTTAATTAACCCTTAGTGAACCCCTTTGAGACTAATAAACCATTTATTGACTCACCCATTAATATTAACCCAAGACCCATTCTTTTTGATTCATTGAGAATTTTTCCTTCTTGTTTTAACCTTTTTTGTCGAGATTTGATTTGAGTAGTTGCCTAACTATGTTCTCTATTTCAGTTGTTAAAAGTTCTTTATTATCATTTGGATGTACTTATTCTTAAAAAAAATTATTTGAAGCATATTCATAATTAGTTTTATGTTAGTTGAGCTGATACGTTTAAATTCCACATCTTGAGAAGAAGCTCGTGTTATGAAATTTTAATGTAACTATTGAGTATTAGTTTATTTTTCTAGTTAGGTAATTTGTCAATTCAATCTCAATCTTAACCCTTTAATTCAGCCTTTATCCGCACCTTTAACCCAAGCCCCGTTACAACCCTTTTAAATACCTTTTGATTTGTGTATCATCTCATTTTATAGTGGTAGAGATTTGATTTTCATGCAAGCCTATGGGATTAACTTTTCATGTTTGACTTTTGAGTGTTTAATTTTTGAACCTTAAACACTTTGAGTGATTTGAGTGAATCTTTAGTGAGGATGTCAATACTTGTCGGTTTTGAATCAGAGGTAATTATTTAGGTAAGGGGAAACACCTATGTTTTCATGCTATAAAAATCTATGACTTAGAATGTTTGAATCTCTAGGACTCTTTTAGTTAAATTATCCATGTATGAATTATCTATGAATTATGATGAAACATTTTTTGATGAGAATTATGAATTTAAGAAAGTTAATTCTAATTGTGAGTTGAGGATTTTGCTTGAGGACAAGCAAACGCTTAACTGTGGGGGTATTTGATAAACCATAAAAGTAACATATTTCAATCCCACGTTTAGCATACTTTTGGATGATTAATCCCTTGAATTGTGGAATTTGATGCCCCTAATCCTTTAAATTCATGTTTTATACTTAGGAGAGCATCGGAGGATGAAAAGAACGAGAAACGGGCCGGAAATGGAGAAAATGGGCTAAATTAGGAAATCAACACGGCCTGGAGTTAACCACACGGCCATGCCACTTTAGCAGACTCGAACACGGCGTTGGGCTCGATTCACACAGGTGTTTCACACGAGCGTGTCCCTGCCATGGCCAAGATGAGTTTCATTCGAATTAGGATACTTGTGGGCCAAGTAAGGCATCCCGAAAGCCTATATAAACACCCTAGAGGGCAACCTAAAGGGGGAGTTCGACAGAAGTCTTCTGTCAGGGCTTTTGACGAAGGGGGTGAAGCTAGAGAGGGCTGAACATAGGGAATTACTCGAAGACAGCCAGTTGATTCATCCCAGAAGCCGGAATCACACTCAAGATGGAAGATCTTCCATTCAATTTCCTTCGGGGGTTTTAGGGTTTTTCTTATGTTTTGTTATTTACTTTCTTCTGAGATGTATTCTTTATTAAACATGAACTAAACCCCTCAAATACCTGAGGGGGATGAAACCTAAGACGGATCTTGTTATTGTTTTCTGAACTATATGATAAATACTTGATTTGTTCTTAATTATGTGTTCTTAATTCTTGTTTTAATATTACATGATATTGATTCAAGTATTGATGTGCTTAGGCATTGGAGCAAAAGTCCCTGTTTAAGAGTAGATCTAGCATAGTTAAGCGGAGTTGATCGCAACCCTAGAGATAGGATGACGAAAATCTGCCGGATTAGGGTCAAACCTAATATGGGAGTCCATAGATCGAGTTAATGCAACACTAGGGGTTTTAATTAGAAAGAGATTCAATTAATCAACCTAGGGTTACACGTTAGTAGCCTCAAAAGAGGTATTAATATAAATTAGGGAATCCTACGGATCAAGTCAAGATCGTTTGGTTCAGAGTTAAATAACAAGTGAAGTCTAGGTGGATTCTTCCCCAGATATTGTCCTAATCAACTGGTTTTCGCCAAAAAGTATTTTCCCAATTCACTCTCTGTTTCTTTGCATCCTTAGTTTAGTAATTAGTTAATTAAACATCGATTCCCTTAATACTTAGGCTAGATAATAAAAAGATAGTAACTACTAGTACTCTTGGTCCTTGAGGATACGATATTTTTGGTCTTACCATAGCTATACTACCGAACGATAGGTGCGCTTGCCTTATTCATTGTCATAGTTAGTCTGGACACGATCAATCTCCCTGAAGTTGTAGCGGAGCAAACGGAAGACAGCGGATCTTATTTCCCTCGCGATGCAGTGGAACAGATTGAAGCTACAAATTGGCGGATCTTATCTTCTGAAGTTGCAGTGGAGCAGATTGAAGCCACCAGCCTTATCTCCCTGAAGTTGCAGCGGAGCAGACTGAAGACAGTGGATCTTATTTCCCTAGCATTGCAGTGGAACATATTAAAGCTACGAGTTGCAAGTACTATACCTCTGAAGTTGCAGTAGGTCGGATAAAATTTACCAAAACAAAACCTTATCTCCCTGAAGTTGCAGCGGAGCAGACTGAAGATAGCAAATCTTATCTCCCTGAAGTTGCGGCGGAGCAGATTGACGCTACAAGTCTAATCTCCTTGAATGGGATCGAAGCGCTAGTTCCTATGCCCCTGAAGATGCAGTAGGATGGAATGAAGCTACTCGAAGAAGAAAGGCACCAAAACAAGTAGAGACTCAGCGAGGCCGGGCAAAATTCACCATTTTTAAGTCTTTGCTCCATTTTTTGTGGGAATACCTCAAGTAGATACTCCTTAAATGGTTTTTGATGTCAATCTTGCAAATCTCAAACTTCAAGGTAATACCTAAATTAAGGGAAACAACCTAACAATTTTTTAATTCCAAAAATAGACTTATCATGCTTGATTCTCTAGTGTCTTAAAGTTTAAACAATCAATGCACAATTACCTATGAATTTAATCTAAAAATATCAATAAAAATCACAAATCGATAAGAATTCATTCTAATAGTAATATGAAAAAATTACTTAAGCACAAAGCATAATTCAGGGATTTTCTAATAATCATATAAATAACCTCCCCACACTTAAGATGTATATTGTCCTCAATGTACAAAAATAGATAATCATAGTAAAAATAAAATATCATAAGAGAGGGAGAGAATTGAAACCGCCCTGAATATTGGATGAAATTCCTAGAATAGTGAAAAGTGGAATTGTAGATAAATGTAGATGAAGTGCATGATTCTGAGCAACTGGTAAGAAAATAAACACAATGCTGAAGAAGATTAAAGTGTTACTCGATTAGAAACAACCATAATAAAAAAATATAAATATATAGTTCAAAATAAAAGCGAAAAAGTCTAGGAAAATAAAAATAACAGAAAAATAAAAATAAAAATAAAAATAAAAATAAAAGAAAATAAAAATAAATGGACTCAATGGTCCTCATCATCAGAAGCATCAGCATTGTGAATCGTCGGCCCTGGAGGAGAAATATGGAAATGCTGACAAATCTGCTACAATGTCGCATCAATACTATCGAACCTCTGAACGCAGTACTGACGGAAACTAGCGAGCTCTTCGGTGGATACTCCTTAGAAGCTAGCAGCAGAAGGAACAGGTCAGTGACTCGAAGGTGGAGGCTATGGTGGGTCCTCGTGATAGAGAGGAACATCATCAGCGAAGTCCTCGGGTTCATTCTGAGCATTAGAATGAAATAATCTGTACTGAGGAGGATCGAGTCCACTACGCCGCTCGATCATCCTCATGTGTATCTTGCTCAAGATGCCTTGTTGGGACATCTGGCCGACAAGTGTGAGTGTGAAGGACTGCTCCGGTGTCTCTAGGAGACCGTAGTGTCGAGCGAGGCAAGTCACGTAAGGGCCTAGACAAATCGGGCCCTTCCTGTGGCGGTTAGCCTGATGCCAGAAGGCTAGAGCGATGAAGTATGCAAAGTCAAATATATGGCCGTGCGCCATGCTTCATAGAAAATAAGCGTCGTGAGTGCTAACGACTCCGATGCTCTCTCTCCGACCTATCAAAGTGTGTTCTAAGAGGGCGTGAATGTACCGTAAGGCCAGAGAGAGAGAAGTCGCCTTCGAGCGACTCGCGTCATATGGGATCTGACTCGCTTTAAGATCGGTCCAACAACGCGATGGCGAGTGATGGATATGCCTATGGAGGCTAAGAAAGTCCTAGGTGCTCATAAATTCCTCTGTATAGAGTCCCATAGTCGCACCGAACTCAGGGACGCTCATATGTTGTACTAAACCGTCAAGTCAAAAACTGATGGTCCTTGGCTCGTCATGAACCGTCATGACCTACTGTACCAAAAACGTCAAGCAAAACTCCAACGTCAGCTCCATGTAGGTGGGCTCGATGATGGCAAAGAATCTATCCCACGGAGCTGTGGCGATAATGGCGCGCACGTCATCAGCGAGTCAGACCTGCTCCAATGTGGCCCAATCAATGCAGCAGCCTAGGCCGAGTGGTCATACGCGAAGAAGCTAATACAAATCCTCTTGGGGGCCTGCCGCAAATCGGAGGTAAAGGGGGCGCTCTGCAGAAGCTGATAAACCAAAATAGTAACATATTTTAGGCCTACATTTAGTATGCTTTTGGATGAATTATCCCTTATTTTATGTAATTTGGTGCTTTTAATCCTTTCTTTTCATGATATATACTCAGGAAAGCACCAGGGGATGAAAAGAACACAAAACGGGCTTAAAATGGGACAAATGGGCCAAAGCATGAAATCGACACGGCCTGGACCAAAGATCATACGGCCGTGCCTCACTAATCATCTAGAACACAGTCTTCCCTCGATTCACACGGTCGTGCTTCATTAAAGAAGTCCAAATACAGCCTGTCCACGATTTACACGGGCGTGTGCCATGGTCGTGCCTCTGCCGTGGAGAGGAGCAATTTCATTCGGGAAAGGATACTTAGGGAGAAAGAAATGTATTTCAAAAGCCTATAAATACACCCTAAGTATGACCTGAAAAGGGGAGCCCAAAGCCATCGTCTAGGGGCATCGTGCTAGGCCAGAGAAGGCAGATTTGTGAGGATTCACTCAGGGATAGCCAGTTGATCCATCTTAAGAAGCTAGAGTTATACTCAAGACGGAGGATCTCCTCTTCAATTCCTTCAGGGGGTTTTAGGGATTTCTTATGTTTTATTTTATCTTTTCTCTTGAGATGTTTTCCTTTATTATTATGAACTAAACCTTCGGATACCCGAAGGAGATGAAACCTATGATGAATCTTGTTATTTGATTATTTGAATTATATGATAAATACTTAGTTTGTTCTTAATTATGTGAGCTTAATCCAAATTTAATGTGCTTAGGTGGAGGAGGAATAGAACCTGCCTAAGAGTAGATCTAACATAATTAAGCAGAGTTGATCGCACGCCTAGAGATAGGGTGACGAGATTTTGCCGAATTAGGGTGAAACCTAATATGGGAATCCACAGATCGATTTACTGCTATTCTAGGGGGTTATTATAATAGAACGAGAGTTCCACTAATTAACCTAGGGTTAGACGTTATTCGCCTCGAGAGAGGGTTTAATATACGTTAGGGAGTCTTACGGATCAAACTAAGTAAATAAAATCATATGGTTCAGTGATAGATAACAAGTGAAGTCTAGGTGGATTCTTCCTAGGGTATCGTTTAAATCAACTGAGTTTTTCCCAAGTTATTTTCCAAATTCATTCTTCTTTGTCTTAGAGCCTTTATTTTAGTAGTTAATTAATTTAGATTAATAAACAACTTCACTTATTTTAGGCTAAATGATAAAAAGAAAGTTAGTATTAGTACTTTTAGTTCCTTTGGGTTCGACAATCCGGTCTTGCCTAAACTATACTACTATTCGATAGGTGCACTTGCCTTTAATCGTTGTCAGAGTTAGTTTCCAGGTTCTATCGGTCTTTTATAAATTTTAAAACTCTGATTTACAGTAATCAGAAGCGCTCGAGGAGAAGGTCCCACTGGGGCCCTTTCGCTTTTTTGAAGCGAGAACGGCTGTCTTGGTCTTGCCAAAAGTGTTCTTCATGGTGTGCCTACAATAACGTGATCAAAGAAATCAACTTGAAGAACCAAATTAATAGAAATAAGCTAAGAAAAGGGCAAAATCTAAAATAAAACTAAGAAACAACATGTTACTACTAAACAAAAACTAATAATGAGCAAGAAGAATCATAAAAAAGTATACTAGCAAGAAGAAAATAAAATATCAACAAAACAAAATAAGAATAATATATAATATAGTCAATACGAATAAGAATAAGCGTGAGAATGATAGCTATCTAATCTACCTATACTAAATAGGAATCAATATCATCAAATAAGGAAAATAAGAAAAATAATAACGTAGAAAACTAAAGAACAAAAACAACAAAGAATATACTAAAATGAAATAAAATAAGAAATAAGAAATAAATAAACTAATAAATAGATAAATAAATAAATATTAAATAAAATAAAGACAAGGGTAAAAGGGTACAAAACCGATGGTGGGGTACTGATGGTCGGAGGTGCGACGGTCGACAGGAAAAACGACGGGGCTGTGCGAAGGGGGCCGAGGGGTCGTGGCTGGTCTGTTGGGTGTTGTGCGACGAGCTGAGTGGGGGAGGATGTACGATCGGTGTTGCCGGTTGCTTAGATGGGAAGAAGAAGGGAAAGGGAGAAAGAAAAGAGAGGGAAGGAAAAGGGAAATAGAGAGGTTGAGGGTGGGGTTTGGGTGGCTGACGCGGATGGAGGGAGTTGGAGTGGCGTGAGGGGTGGCTGGTCTAGTTCTTGGGGTCGGGGTTGAAAAGGGGAAAGGGGCTGGTGGCGCGGGGAGTTGGTTGGTTTTGTGTGAGTGGGTTTGGAGGGACAAGAAGGAAGGAGAGGTGAGGGGTAAGGGGACGGTGGTGGCTGGAGAGGTGGGGGTGAGCGGTGGCCGGAAAGAGGGGTGCAATTAGGTCAAGGGGAATCGCCGGTTAAGGTTAAGAGGGTAGGAAGAAAAAATAAGAAAAATAAAAAGAAAATTAGGGTTTGGGGGTTAAAAGGGACACGATCGTGTGAGGCCCGTGTTGGGCCATACGGTCGTATCACATGCCCATGTTGCCTCCTGTTCAGCCCGTGTCGATTAAGAAAGAAAGCCGAGTTTTCACACGACCTTGGACACGCCCGTGTGGTTCACACGGCCGTGTGCAATCTCGTTCACTTCTCCCACGCCCGTGTGACCTTCCACATGCCCGTGTGGCTTCCAACACGGCCGTGTGCCTTCCCCGTGTAACTCTCTAACTTGTTTTAAATTTGAAAAATTAAGCTCCAGGTTTCACACGGCCTAGGACACGCCTGTGTGTCCAGGCCGTATGATTCACACGGCCGTGTCATACGCTCGTGTGGTCTCTTTTAGGTCGTGTCTCTATCAATTTTTGGGTAATTAAGCTCCAGGATCAACACGCCAAAGAACACGACCGTGTGTCTTGGCCGTGTGGGTTACATGGCTATGTCGCCTGGCCGTGTAACTCTCTGTCAATTTCCTTAAAATTTAAAAAACTAAGTCTCAAGATCCACACGGCCAAGGACACGCCCGTGTATCCAAGCTGTGTGTGTCACACGGCCAAGGACACGCCCGTATGTCCAGGTCGTGTGGATTACATGGCCATGTCGCCAGGCCATGTAACTCACAATCGCACCCCTGTCAGGTCATACGGCCAAGGACACGCCCGTGTGTCCAAGCCATGTGAGTCAAAAACCTACATTTTTAATATTTAGTTAAATTTAAAGAAATACTATGAAATGAAAATAAGGAAATTAGCAGTGTTAACATCTGGTTGCCTCCCAAGAAGCGCTTATTTGAAGTCTAAGCTAGACTTACCTTGTGCGCACAATTACGAAGGTTTGCGGAGCTGAAGCTCCTCTCTATCATTTCTACAATCCTCACCATTATAAAGTTTAAGTCGATGACCGTTTACCTTAAATGTGCCATATTCTGGATGAGTTACCTCTATCGTACCGTATGGGAAAACGATTTGTACTACGAATGGACCTGACCATCTTGATTTCAACTTTTCGGGAAACAACCTGAGCTTTGAGTTATATAAAAGGACAAGATCTCTAGCTACAACTTGTTTGGGTTGCTTCAAACGAGCATCATGGTGTCGCTTTCTCGCTTCTTTATATAATCGTGAGTTCTCGTAAGCATTCATTCGCCACTCATCTAACTCGTTCAGTTGCATCAATCTCTTCTCACCTGCAAGTTTAAGATCATAGTTTAGGAATTTTATAGCCTAGAATGCTTTGTGCTCTAATTCAAATGGTAGATGACAACTTTTCCCATAAACAAGTTTGTAAGGAGATGTTCCTATGGGTGTTTTAAAAGCAGTTCTATAGGCCCATAAAGCGTCATCTACTTTCATCGCCCAATCCTTCCTATTTTATTCTACTATTTTCTCTAGGATGCATATAAGCTCTCGATTTGCGACTCAACTTGTCCACTAGTTTGAGGGTGATAAGGGGTAGCTGTCCTATGATGCACTCCATACTTCTTAAGAACTTTATCAAATTGAGCTGTACAAGCCCAAATTTGCCCGGGCCCAAACCAGTAATCCAGAACAAAATAAAACATTTTTAAAACCAAAATAAAAATCTAAAACAGTCCAGTCTACTACAAATTATCAGCCCAAATTACAAAGGCCCAGATAATAAACACAAACTAATTTTAACCCTAAGGCCCGAGTGGCCCAAAAAATGTTAATATTCTCAGAAACCCTAGGGGTTTCTAGAATCTTCCGGCGCTGCTCCCCCACACGCGCGCCACAGCCACACACGTGCCGCATACTTCCACGTCACCCCACACGCGCGCCTCTGTACGACGATTTCACCTACAGAAGAAGGAAACAAAACAGCAGCAAAAAGCGAGAAAATAGAAAACAAAAAAATGGAATGCTTTCTGTATTTATTTTTTTCGGCTATAAAATGAGGACGAAGTCAATCTGTAAAGAGGGAAATTTTTTTGAAAAAATACAAAATCAAAAAAATCATCAAAGAATACAGAGTTGTTGTTAAGGTATTCACTGGTTTTGATCTATTTCTTCAAGTATTATACATAAAAGCATAGTATAAACGTTGTTAGGATAGGGATTTTCAGCTTTTTTTTGGACGAACAGAGAGGTTGAATCCGAGGGGTCACTTGTCCCTTTTTTTGGTTTTGGGGTGGGATTCGGCTATTCAATGTCTGGATATGCGTTTAGGGCACCTTAACAGACCGAAATAATCGTTTTCGGGATCTCTGACCACCACGTACGATGGCGGATTGTGGCGGAGTGTGGTGGCTCAATGACGGAGTTAGGCCTGAACTCTGAGAGCCCTCAGAGGATTTTTTTGAGTTTTTCTTAGAAATTGGGGAAAAATGATTTTGGCTCTGATTTTTTAGTATTTAAAGATGATCCATGCGACATCGTTTTGGAGTGGGTCATTAAGACCTAAAACGGCGTCGTTTCATGGCTAAAGATCCGTGCGTTGACCCAACCCGGGGAGGATCCGCACATTTTTCACAAAAGGGCTATTTTCTCTTTAGGTCCATTTTCATTTTTATTGCTATATAATTGCATCCGGCTTATGTTTTCCTTTTATTTTTAAATTGGCATTATTTTTTTTCCTTTTGTTTTGATCTGGTCCTTAGGCCATTTAAACATGGATTTTGGAACGGCGCCGTTTTGATGATAAGGCATAATTGCCCATTTGGTCCCTATAATGTGGTGCGCGTTTTATTTTAATCCTTATACATTTTTTTTTACCTCTGACTTTATTTTTGTTCCGATTTGGTCCTTAATTATTTGGGTTTTGACCTTTTCCTTAATTCATTATTTATTTATTTATTTTAATATGTTACATACTGTTTATTTTAAATTAGTTTCCATTTACATAAGATTATTTTATTATATATATTATTTTATTTATCATATATTATCTTCTATACATATCGTTAATTTTAATTATTTTTAATCTAATTTAAAATTTTGGTGTATCTTTTACTTTTTAAATTATTTTTATTATTTATCTAAATATTTTTATCATATTATTTACTTAAAATATATATTATTCATTTTATTCTATTATGTATATATATTATCTATTGTAAATTCATCGTATTTTTTAATTGTTTCGTAAACTATCTACTTTTATATATCATTCATTGTACATACTTTATTTTATTTTATATATATTCGATTCATTTTATATAAAGCCTCATTTTATTTCTTAGTTTTTATTTTATGTATATATTTTTGAGCCGTTATTTACTTTATGTTTTTAGATTGAAATTTCGATGTTTATCACTTTTATTATTATTTTTTATGTTAGCCTTGGCATTGTCTTTGTACTATTTGAGATATTAGTTATGTTGTTATTACATTTTCTTTTAATTGTGTATATTAGTATTGAAAGTTAGCATGTTGTGTAATTTTCGTGAATTGTCATTTAGTATTTGTATTCTGTATTTTATTGATGTAATGGTTTTATTAACAAATCATCGTCCTAAATAAAAATGCATTTCGTTTAATTACTATATTTTATTCAAAAGTTTTTCAAAATAAGGCAATACTCGTATTTGGGAATTTCGAGAAGATTGTGCCCTAACTTACTGGGTTCCAATTTTCCTCGTCGAATCTAAGTAACCGAGTACCCCTTTTAAATCAAAATGTATAAATTTCAAATAAAAGCTTATTCTCGGGAATTTGAGGTGTTGTGTCCTAACTCACTGGATATGACGTTTTGTTATCTCGAGGTAAGGATTTCTAAAAACAAAGGCAATATACTGGATTTGGAATTTTGAGAAATTGTGCCCTAACTTACTGGGTTCCGATTTTTTATTTGACCCAAATGATCGAATATCCTTTTTGAATTTAAATACACGAGTTTTAAAGGTCAAAAGGCAAGCTTAATTTCGAGGATTCAAAATGTCATATCCTAACTCACTGGGCATGACGTTTTACTTTTTCGAAATAAGCAGGTCTCAGCATCCAATTTAATTTATTCAAGTTCTTTTTAAATAAAGAGGATCGTATTTTAAAATCTTTTCAAATTTTTGACAATAAGACGTTAATCAATCAATTTGGTACCACTTTTGGGCGTTACGAGGGCGCTAATCCTTCCTCATGCGTAACCGACTCCCGAACCCATTTTCTCGAATTTCGTAGTCCAAAATTATTGTTTTGATAAATCAAAATGTTTTAATGATTAATCTCATGGTGACCCGATCACACCTCAAAAAGGATTGGTGGCGACTCCATTTTCATTTTTTAAAGTCGACCCCGTTTTCCAACATAAAAATGGTTTCGACATTAGCGTTACAAAAATGTGTACCCCTATCACTAATAATTTCTCTAGGTGTTCCGAATCGTGAAAAGAGCTTTTTGAGAAATCTGACTACCACTCTAACATCATTAGTAGGTAAAGCTTGAGCTTCTACCCATTTTGACATATAATCGACCGCTACTAGGATATATTTATTACCAAACGAACTAGGAAATAGGCCCATAAAATCAATACCCCATACATCAAATATTTCACATGAGAGCATATAAGCTTGAGGCATTTCATCACGTTTAGAGATATTACCTGTTCTCTTCCATCTATCACAAGAAGTAACATAACTGTTAGCGTCATTGAACAGTGTGGGCCAATAAAAACCTAATTCAAGCGTTTTATGTGCTGTCCTAGTCCCACTGTAATGTCCTCTTGTTGGTCCTGAGTGGCAGTGTTCCAAGATTTTACTCGCTTTTGATTTTGTAACACACCTCCGAATTACTTGATCTACACATACACGAAAAAGAAAAGGATCCTCCCAAAAATAATTTTTCACATCGGTAAAGAATCGCTTCTTTTGATGATGTGTCAACCCTTTTGGTAGGATGTTAGTAGCTAGGTAGTTCGCAATATCCGCAAACCAAGGGACTTCAGAGTCAGTTATAACAAAAAGTTGTTCCTCAGGAAATGATTCATTTATCTCATTCTCATCAAGCTCATTGAGATGTGAATTTTTTAACCTGGAAAGGTGATCTACTATTTCAGCTCCCTTCTTGTCCTAGATTTCTAAATCGAATTCCTGCAATAATAAAATCCATCTTATGAGTCGAGGTTTTACATATGATTTAGTGAGGAGATAACAAAGAGCCGAATGGTCAGTGTAAACGACAACTTTAGATAATATTAAAAATGGCCTAAATTTATCGAATGTAAAAACCACAGCTAGCAATTCTTTTTCTGTAGTAGTGTAATTTTCTTGTGCAGCCGTCAATGTCTTGCTAGCATAATAAATCATTTGAAAATGCTTGTCTCTTCGCTGTCCAAGAACTGCACCTACTGCAAAATCACTCGCATCACACATTAGTTCAAAGGGTAAATTCCAATTAGGTGCAACTACAATCGGAGCATTAATTAATTTATCTTTAAGAGTATTAAATGCTTCTAAACATTCCTGACTGAAATCGAAAGGCACATCTCTTTCTAGCAAATTTGTCAAAGGCTTAGCTATTTTAGAAAAATCTTTAATAAATCTTCTATAGAACCTATCATGTCCTAAAAAGCTTCGAATAGCCTTAACTGAACTAGGGGGAGGTAAGTTTTCAATGGTTTCAATTTTTGCTCTATCAACCTCAATCCCTTTACTAGAAATTTTATGGCCTAGCACAATCCTTTCTCGAACCATGAAGTGACATTTTTCCCAATTAAGTACAAGGTTCATTTCCTCACATCACATTAGAACTCGTTTTAAGTTTTTAAGACAAAGATGGAAAGAGTTATCGAATACCGAGAAGTCATCCATGAATACCTCCATAATGTCTTCTACGAGTTCATCAAAAATGGGCAACATGCAGCGCTGAAAAGTAGCAGGAGCATTACATAATCCAAAAGGCATTCTTCGGTAAGCAAACGTACCATATGGGCATGTAATGTCATTTTTTCTTGGTCCTCGAGAGCTATCGGGATTTGAAAGTAGCCAGAGAGTCCATCTAGGATACAATAATACATATGTCCAGATAATCTTTCCAACATTTGATCAATGAATGGTAAAGGAAGTGATCTTTTCTTGTGGCATCGTTCAATTTCCTATAGTCAATGCAAACTCTCCATCCCGTGACTGTTCTCGTTGGAATCAACTAATTTTTCTCTTTAGCTACAACAGTCATGCCTCCCTTCTTAGGAACAACCTGCACAGGACTCGCCCAAGTACTGTCAGAAATAGGATAAATAACTCCAGCATCTAGAAGTTTAATTACCTCAGCCTTAATGACTTCTTTCATGTTAGGATTCAATCATATTTGAGCTTGCACACATGGTTTGTATTCATCTTTCATTAAAATTTTATGGGTGCAAAAAGAAGGACTGATCCCTCTAATGTCAGAAATCTTTCAAGCTATGGCTCTTTTATGCTCCTTCAATACTTGTAATAGCTCATCCTTCTCATTTGGCTACAAATCTGAAGCAATAATAACTGGTAATGTAGAATTATTTCCAAGGAACGCATACTCTAAGTGATTTGGTAATTGCTTCAGTTCCAATTTAGGAGGTTCTTCAATAGAGGGTTTTAATTTTAATTCATCGTTTACCTCAATACCCTCATAATTCTTCTGTCTCAGGGAAGACTCGTTAGAATCTAAATTAACTTTTGTCTTACCTATCACGGCATCATCGTCATCGACCTCCTCTCTTTGGACAAGACACAGTTCCAACATGCCTTTATGAACAATTTCCTGTAAAGAATCTTGAATAACATGATCAATAGAATCAATAAAATAATAGGAATCATCTTGTTCTCTAGAGAATCTCATGGCATCATAGATTTTAAAAATAATCTCTTCGTCACCTACCCTAAGCACAAGTTTACCGTCACCCACATCAATAACAGCCCTAGCAGTGGCTAAAAATAGGCGACCTAAAATTAAAGGTACTTCAACATCCTCATCCATGTCAAGCACAACAAAATCAACAGGGAATATGAATTTATATACTTTTACAAGCACATCTTCAATAATACCCCTAGGATATTTAACAGATCTCTCAGTTAATTAAATACACATCCTAGTAGGTTTTGGTTCCCAAAGACCAAGCTGCTTGAACATTTTATAGGGCATTAGATTAATGTTAGCACCTAAATCAGCTAATGATTTCTCAATATTTAAACTACCAATTAAACAGGGAATAGTAAAACTTCCTGGATCTTTCAGTTTGGTTGGTAGTTTATTTTGAAGAATAGCTGAACATTCCTCGTTGAGTTCCACAGTGGATAGCTCTTCAAACTTCTTTTTATTTGTTAATAGCTCTTTCAAAAATTTTGCATATGTAGGCATCTGTGAAATAGCTTCAACAAAAGGTAAGTTAATATGTAACTGTTTAAAAATTTCAAGAAATTTACCGAATTGTGCATCCATGCGATATTTTTTCAACTTTGCCGGATATGGGATTGGTGGTTTATATTCCTTGAGTACCAGTGTTTCACTCACTTCAGGTTTTACCTCCTTGTCCTTTTCCTTATTAGATTCCTGTTACAGCTTCTTTTCAGGTTCAGTTAACACTTTCCCATTCCTTAGTGTAACTGCTTTCACATGCTCTTTTGGGTCGGGTTCGGTGTTACTGGGTGAACTACCTTGCTGCCTTTCTGAAACTAATTTAGCAAGTTGTCCAATTTGATTTTTGAGACCATGAATCAATGCTTGCTGATTTTTCAAAGTCGTCTCGGTGTTTTGAAAATGAGTTTCTGACACTGAAATAAAATTTTCCAACATCTCTTCAAGGTTCGGTTTCTTTTCTTACCGATAATGTTGTTGCTGAAAACCTGGAGGAGGTTGTGGTCTTTGATTTCCTTGACCTCCCCATGAAAAGTTTGGGTGGTTCCTCCATCTTGCATTGTAAGTGTTACTGTAAGGATTATTTTGAGGTCTAGGATTATTACCCATATAATTTATTTGCTCGATCTCCATGCTAGGACCGTAGGGTAAATATTCTAAGTTGTTCATTCCACCTCCATTTGCGTCGCATTGCATCACCGGATCTACCTGTGTAGAAACACATAAACCATCAATCTTTTTATTCAAGAGTTCTACCTGGTTCGATAACATGGTGACCGCATCTAAGTTGAAAACACGGGCTGCTTTTGTTGGCTTCGTCCTCATGACTTGCCACTGATAATTATTCAGTGACATCTCCTCTATAAATTCATAAGCATCCTTAGGTGTTTTATTATTTATAGTACCACAGGCAGCTGCATTGATCATTTGCCTAGTTGAGGGATTCAAACCATTATAAAAAGTTTGAACCTATAGCCATAGAGGTAACCCATGATGAGGCCACCTTCTCAATAAGTCGTTATACCTCTCCCATGCATCATATAAAGTCTTTAAATCCATTTATATGAAGGAAGAGATATCATTCCTCAACTTAGCTGTCTTAGCCGGTGGAAAATACTTTAACAAAAATTTTTCGGTCATTTGCTCCCATATAGTGATAGAACCTCGTGGTAGGGAGTTCAACCACTATTTAGCCTTATTTCTTAATGAGAATGGAAACAACTGAAGACGAATGGCATCGTCGGAAATGACATTTATCTTGAAAGTGTCGCAAAATTCTAAGAAATTAGCCAAATGAGTATTTGGGTCTTCGTCCTACAAACCATCAAACTGAACAAACTGTTGAATCATTTGAATAGTGCTAGGTTTCAGTTCAAAATTATTTGCACAATAGCAGGTCTAACAATACTCGATTCAGCCCCAGTTAAATTGGGCTTGGTATAATCGTACATAGTATGAGGAGCAGGATTTTCAGCAACCACAGGAGGTAGCTGATTATTATGATTTTTTGCCATCTCCTTAGTATTAATAGCTTCCTCTTGCTCTTCTATTGTACTTTGTCAGCTCTGCCATGCTTCTCTACGGTTTCTGTGAGCTGTGCTTTCAATTTCACTATCGAAAAGTAGTGGTCCCAACGGGTTTCTTCTAGTCATAAACTAAAGGAACCTGCCAGAAGCAAATAAAAGAGAAGTTAGTAAATTAAAATAAAAACAAAAACAAAAACAAAATGCAAATAAAAATAAAAATGGCTAAAGTAATAAAAATTAAGTGTTCCTAATATTTCAGTCCCAGGCAACGATGCCAAAAACTTGATGATGTGATTCTCTTAACTAACTAAAATCACGTCAAAGGCAAGCGAACCTATCGAATAATAGTATAGCTAGTGAGTTGGGAATATCGTATCCACGAGGACTAAAAGTACTAGTACTTACTATCTTTCTATTATCTAGCTTATAAATTGAAGGGTTGTTTTTAATTTAAAATTAAAGTAATTACTAAAGACTCGACAGAGAAAGAATTGGGAAAATATTCGAAGAAAACCAATGATAAAGCCGATACCCAGGAAAGAATCCACCTAGACTTCACTTATTATTCTGAATTTGAGTTAAATGATTTATTCACTTGCCTTGATCCGTAGAAATCCCTAAATTATATTAATATCTCTTTCGAGAGTAAAAATAACTGACTCTAGGTTGATTAATTGAAATCTCTTTCTAATTAAAACCCCTATTGTCGTATTAACTCGATCTATGGATTTCCCTATTAGATTTGACTCTAATCCGGTAGATTTATGTCGTCCTATTTCAAGGATTGCATGCAACTCCACTCAATTATGCCAGATCTACTCTTAAACAGGGACTTTTGCTCCACTGAAATAAGCACATCAATCATGAATTAATATCCTGAAAACATTAACACATGAAGTAAGTACACATAATTGAGATCAAGAAGAAATATTTATCATGTAACTCAGAAAAATCAAATAATAATATTCATCATAGGTTTCATCTTCCCTAGGTATCTAGGGAATTTAGTTCATAATTTGGGAAGAAAACATCTCAAAATTAGGAAAACAACAAGACTAAAGAACCCAAAAACTCTAACTTGATTTCGATGGTGTTTTTCGAGTAATTTCTTCGTTCTACTCTGCGTGCTCCCTTAGATCCTCTTCTAGTGTGTATTTATAAACTTTAGAATGCTCAGAAACCCTAAAAATTGGCTTTTTCTACGTGTTAGGGAAACAAGGTTCGAAATTGACATGGGCTGGCACTTGGGCATGTGGCCAGCCCATGTGGCTCACACGGGCGTGTGCTCAGCCCGTGTGGGAGTGCCCAGGTCGTGTGGATCCTGAAAGTAGCTCGTTTTGCCCGATTTTGGCCCATTTTCCGTTCGTTTTGCTCCCCTATGCTCACCTAAGTATAGAAACATGAAATTAAAGGTTTAAGAGCATCAAATTCACTAATTCACATAATAAACCATCCAAAAACGCATCAAGAATGGGATTAAAACATGTTACTTTTATGGCTTATCAGTAAATGATATCCTATCATCAGAATTACATGATAGATGAAAAGAAAACGTGGCCACGAGTCGTTTGTCTTTGTGATAAATGACTTAATTACTATTTGATAGTAATTGACTTTTCATGAAGGAATATGTAATGGCTACCATGAGATAAAATATGTAACATCCTGAAATTCAGGAATTTATGTTTTACATTATACCATGCGATAGGCTAGTCAATAGTGTTAATTGTGTATGTTTAGGGGTCCTAAGAAGGCTTGGGGTTGAGTTGGGCCTTAGCAAAATTTTTGTGTTTAAACACTTTAAGGAGAGAAGGTAAGTGGCATCATGACTTAAGGAAATAAGTATGTAATTTTGCTAACACAAGTGGAGCATTGGCAAGGTGGTTGTGGCGTGAAATGGCAGAGGGGAGAGCTTGGGTTCGAATCCCATCTAGTACAAAAATTTTGGATTTATTTTTGTGTCCCTATTACAAGTGTCGGCCATGGTTCTTAATTTGGTAAGGGAGACTTTTTATTGATGGAAATATGAATAAGAAAATAAGGTAAGGAGGAGGGTAAGGAAAGAAGTAAAAAGGAAAGGAGAAAGAAGGGGGATATGTTGGCCGAATATTTGGAAGGTGCTTGGAATAGAATTTTGGTCAACACTCATCCTTTTGGCAAAAGTAATACATGGTTTTGGGAGGGGGGAAACTTGATAGCCGAAATTCCTAGAGTCATTTTGCTAGTTTTGGTTCAAGAAAGGCCTATTTTCTTTTTAGCATATTAGTGTTTTCTTTTCCCAATTCTTTTCCTTGTTTTGGCCGAAATACCTAGTCATTGTTCACCTTGTTCCCTTGTTGTGCCGTAACCCTTAATCCATCCTTGTTCATTCTTCTTTGATTACCAAAATACTCACATCTTTTGGTTTATTTCTCTTTTGGTGTTGGCTGAAACCTCTTAACACCTTTTTTTCATCTTCTCTTATCTTTTTATTATTATTTCTTCAACCTTCCTTTCACTTCTTAAATCAACATTACCTTGTGACTGAATTTTCTTATTCATTTCTCTCCATAGTCGAATCTATTAAAATCCTACTTCCTCTCTATTTCTTTTTCTTTCGTGTTGGGCACTATCTTCTTGACCGAATCGGTAAGTAATCCTCTTCTTTTCAATTTCTTTTCTTCATGTAGAATACGTGCCCTTGACTTGGGATGGTTCTTTTAACTGAAAGCATCACTTTCTTCTACTCACTCAAAGCGTGATCATCTCTTTTTCGTAGTTTTAAAGTGGGAAAGCCGAATCTAATATCCTTATCTAATCCGTAGCCATAAGTCAACCGGTAGAAATCGAATTCATCATCGATAATGTAAAGAGTTTTGTTATGGTTTATTTCGATATCTTTCATTGCTCGGTTATTTCGTTAAAATGGAATGATAGATTTGTCTAATCGATTGTTATAGGGATTAAATCACTCGTTTTCTCTACACGTTGGTTCTTCAAAGTAGAGGTGTGGCAATCCATCCCTAAACAACTACTTTCTCTCATAGTATTTTCTTGACCGGGACTTTTCAATGGAGGCAAGTGGTAGCGATTTGAAAGGAAAAGCGATAGGAGAACACAAAAGGAGTGGATTTGCAATTCCTACTCCTAAGTTCAAACGTGAGGCGCGTATCGATAGGTTTGGGATTTTCCACCGGGTTGTGGACCATCATCCGGTGAGAATAGACAAATCGTGGTCGTTCACGATACTAAGGGTAAGCGTTTCACTAGATCGTTTGATTTAGATTAATAAAATCTCATTTGTTGGTTAATCGAGTGTAATGATGATTTAGGTGCCGACGATCAAGAAGGTTTAATCCTTACCGTAATCAGGTGTGTAATCTCACACCAAAATCCCGTAGATTCATGATTCGATAACATGTTGGATAATAGATCGTTATTATTATAAGGCTAAAAATCGTAATATGGCATAGATCGAGTAACTTGCTTAAATTACATTATTTCTAAAATCTGTTAAAATCGGTATAAAATTTGTAAAATTACCAAAATGCCCCTATGGGCCGATTTACCAAAATGCCCTTATGGGCCGATTTACTAGAATGCCTTAGCGGGCCAAATTATTAAAATGCTTTATTGGGCTGGATCTCCAAAATTGTTCAATAGAATAATGGTTGTTATTTATATGTGAATACTTTATGTTAATTATGTATGTTGCATTTTCTTTTACATTTTGCATGAGATGGGAAAATTGTATGAAGAGCAGTGTAGCCTGGTGGCATTGCCACAAATTGTGTATTATTGAGCCTAAATTATGTTTTCAGTGGTTTGACAACAAAAATAAAATGCTATAGCAGTTTGACTGCAAATTTGGTGTGAGCGGCGGGGTGGGTTGACTTGATCCCCACAAGTGTGATTGGTTGGTCGGGGGTGTGATGGATGGATGGGTTGGGTTGCATACATTTACTTCATACAAATATTGTTATGTAAATGGGCTTCGGCCCAAGAACATGCTATATGGGCTTAGGCCCAAGATTATGCGATGCGGGTTTAAGCCCAGTGGATGACGGTAAGGGGATTATGCATTGAGTTCTAGTAACTCACCCCCCCTTTTTTAATCCTTGAAGGTAATGCTCTGTAACAACCCAAACCCGGCCCAGACATTACGACCGAATTTGATTTGTTACGGAGAAAAGCCGTGTGAACACCATTTCAAAACCCATTTAAGTTTTATTGAAAACTTCTCGTTTTTGGTTATCTTGCCAAAATTATACTTGGATTTAATTTGGGAAATTTAATTAAGTCCGGTTATTATACAAGTTTCAAGTGTGCCCGATGGCACGATAAAACATTTTCGTGTTAGTTTAAGAAAAACATGTGACTTTAATTCAGTTTTAATAATATAGTTTAAAGTAAATATCCAACATATAAGAAATAACACAAATAGAGTTTATGGAGGCCTTATTACAACCAAAACAAAAACAACCCAATAAAATAAAATAACCAAGTTTAAGTTCAGTTTATGCAAGTCCGCTGCATGGCCACCTCGAGTCCAACCGGCTCCTCAACCGCCATCTACGAGTCACCAAAAATGTTAAAGGAGAAGGTGAGTCACCAAGACCAGATATGTAACCCTTCCTCGTATTTAAGCAATTTCATACACAGCATATAATCAATCATCATGTACTAAGTCATGCACCCAACCTAGCCAACCATACGCCTTTGTCTACCCCATGTGGTACCAAACCACTGGTGACCGTGGTCACAATGTGTTACCAAAGCACTGGTGTCCGTGGACACAATTCGGGTGATGGGGCCAACCCATCGTGTGATACCAAATCACCGCGATTTATCCCATATCTCAAGTGGGGCCAACCACGCGGTGGTGTTAACCACGTGGACGAGTCGCTATGAGGTACCAAACCTCCGGAGGTACCAAACCTCCGGTGACATATAGTCACAGCAGTGTTACCAAAACACCGGTGCTCGTCAAGACCTGAAACATCACCGCCCCTCCACTCATCAAGCCCACATCAACATTTATATCCCATAATTTATGCTACCATATACTTAATCACATGTATAGGTTTTATCATCAGCATTAAGCAACGTGTACTAAACACACCATGCTTCCCAAAAGCATCTTAAAATATTTCATAGTCAACAAGGACTTACCCGTTTCCTTGCTTATACCATTCATGGTATTAATCCGAATCTACACAGATCCTAAGTTAGCACACACAACAAATTTAGTACATTAAATTAATTATAAGTGTGTATGTACACACCTGTCACCCTTGGATGCTCTAAATCCGAAAAAGAAACGTTGGCCACCCTAGATCTACTGATCCCTATATTCGGCCAAATACCCATATTAGTACTATGGCCTATTCGGCCAAGTCAAATTATTAGAAGGGGTTCATATGAACCCGAACCTTACCTATCACCCTTGAGTACTCACTTGGTACTTGGTATGCGATTCCCGCTTCACTCCTACATTCGGCCATCACTAGAGTTATTAGTCTTCTACTTAAAACGAATAGTAAACTAAAGGAAATCTTCTTACCACCACTTACCAAAGCCGAATGCTAGAGATTAGGAGTTGGGATTGAGTACTTCAAAATCCCGGGATACCTAATGGAATCGATTGCAAAGAAGAGAAATAGTTAGCCATTACCAACACCAAATCTCGGCTCTTCTTTCCACTCTAGTCGACAACAATATAAGATTGAGAGAGAAGAGTTTCGGCCCTTCTTACCTTCACCCAATCGACTATCAAAAGAAATCCCGAAAAGTTCTGCACTACTTATGATATTCGGCCAAGAAGCTCCAATATAGAAAGGACTTTCGGCACAAGAAAAAGTTGGTAGATTCAGCTATGATGAAAGAAAAGTAGTGGAGAGAAAGAAAGGTAGCAAGAGTTTCGGCTAAAGGAGTTGGGAAAAGAAAAGAAAGGTTTTAGGGGATGTGCTTTCGGTTTTGGAGAGGATGGAGAAAAGAAAATAGCAAATGGAAGACTTTTTGGGAGGATTCGGTTGATAGAGAAAAAAAAACAAAGAGAATTTGACACTCCCCAGTACTCCTTGCCGTCCACTCTCCTTGCTCAAGGAGTTCAAATTCGGCACAACACCTAAAAATCCTCTTGGCCACTTATTTAATTTAATTCAAACAATTTTGAATTAATAAAAATAATCTCCTAATATTCCATCAATTATCCATGAATATCTTCTTATTAATACTATAATTAAACAATTAAAACTCTCCTATTATCCATTGATAATAACACTTAATAAAAGAGTTTGAAGGGAGAAAAACTCTCCCACTTGTGCCGTCCAAATAAAGAGCAAAAAGGAGGATTTTGTGACTCGAACCAAGGCTCTCCCTTGTTCCTTGGTGGCGTCACATGCTAGCTCCTAAGTGGGCTTGCTTTGCCACTTATTCTAGGCTCATCCTATGTCCAATTTATCCCAATTTATTCTTATAACACCCACTTGCTAAGGCTCCCTGCCTTTTAAATTAAAAACTGAAATTTTTTCTATCAAACCGGCACACTCAAAGCCTTAAATTAAGCTCTATTATTCCATAAATAATATCACAGCTGTTCATAATAAGAAAAATAATTAAATTCTAAATAACCCCATTTTTGGGATGTTACAGTTCTACCCCCCTTAAAATAAATTTCGTCCTCGAAATTCCTTGATCAAAAGAGATGGGGGTATTGCTTTGCATCACCTCCTCGGGCTCCCACGTAGCTTCTTCCACTCCGTGGTTCCGCCATAACACCTTCACTAAAGGCACCGCCTTCCCTACGTAGAACTTTCACATCTCGGTTTACAATCTGAACCGGTTCTTCTTCAAAAGATAAATCCGAGTTCACCTCAATCTCTGCTCATCGGGCACAACGTGCGAAGGATCTCGACCGATACCGTCTCAAAGATTGATACATGAAATACGTCATGAATCGATTGATTCTGCGCGGCACTCTAGGCGATAAGCTACCGGTCCTACTCGCTTTACAACGATTATATAGCCCGATGAACCTTGGGCTTAGCTTCCTTTCCGTCCAAATCTCAACACCTTTTTCCAAGGCGACACTTTCGGAAAGACTTTATCTCCCCTGACAAAGATACTCCACTTCCTTGCGTTTGAGATCGGCATAAGACTTCGCCTATCCGATGCTTCCTTGAGACGAGACCGAATCACCTTGACTTTGTCTTCCGTCTCTGTTACCAGTCTCGGACCCGTAACTTGTCGTTCTCCCAACTCCGTCCAACATGTAGGAGTACGGCACTTTCGTCCATATAGGGCCTCATATGGAGCCATTTGAATACTAAACTTGATAACTATTGTTATAAGCGAATTCCGCTAATGGTAGGTACTCCTCCCAACTACCACTAAAATCCAAGACACGACCTCTTAACATGTCTTCTAAAATCAGATCACCCTTTCCGATTGTCCACGATTTGTGGATGGAAAGCCGTCTTCGAAATCTAACAGTGTACCCAAAGCTTGATGCAACGCTTTCCAAAACCTTGACGTGAATCGGGATCCCTATCCGAGATAATCGACACCGCACGCCATGCAACCTCACTATTTCACCCACATACGCCTTCGCTAGCTTCGGAGTGAGTAATCCATTCTCACCGACATGAAGTGAGTCGATTTAGTCGGCGATCCACAATTACCCAAATCGCATCCTTCTTGGTGGGCGTAAGGGTAGCCCACTAACAAAATCCATGGTGATCCTCTCCCATTTCCATTGAGGATCTTTATCGGTTCTGATAGTCCCGATGGTAATCGATGTTCAGCCTTAACTCGCTTTGGCATGTCGGACACTTTCCTACGAACTCCGTTATATCACGCTTCAACCCTGGCCACCAGAACTGTTTCCGCAAGTCTCCATACATCTTGCTTCCTCTGGGATGCATAGCATATGGGCTGCTATGTGCATCTTGGAGAATTTTCTGCCTTAATTCTGTATCCTTTGGCATACATACTCGTCCTTGAAACCAAAGCACTCCATCACTAGACAAACTGTACCCTTCCAAGCCACCATCCTGAACTTGTACCCTCTTAGCACTCAAGCCTTCATCCACTAACTGCTTTTCCTTAATCTCCTCAATCCAAGTCGGCTTTACTTGAAGTTCTGCCAAAAGACTCCCATCATCATATAGACTCAACCGAGCGAACATTGCTCTTAAGTCCGTCACCACCTTCCGGCTCAATGCGTCGGCTACCACATTAGCCTTACCCGGATGGTACTCGATTGAACAATCGTAGTCCTTTAGTAGTTCAATCCACCGACGCTGTCTCAGATTCAGATCCTTCTGAGTCAGAAGGTACCTCAAGCTTTTGTGATCCGTGTAGACTATCGACTTCTCCCCATACGTGTAATGTCTCCATATCTTGAGCGAAGACGATCGCCGCTAACTCTAAGTCGTGAGTTGGGTAGTTAACCTCATGCGGTCTTAATCGACGGCGGGATGCATAGGCTACTACCTTCCCATCCTGCATCAACACACATCCCAAACCGGTGTGAGATGCATCACAATAGATCGTGAATAACTTTCTGCTTGGTGTACCAAAACCGAGCTTCCACAAAAATTTTCCTTAACTTATCAAAGCTTTCTTGCTTCTCCGTCCATACAAATGGAACACCTTTCCTTAGTAACTTGGTCAACGTGCTATATTAGAGAGAATCCTTCCACGAATCTCCGATAGTACCTCGCTAAACCTGAAAACTTCGTTTTTGCCCACCGTCCTAGGTGGTTTCCACTCCAATCTTCGCTTCAATCTTGCGAGGGTCTACCCTAATTCCTTCAAATTGATACTACATGACCTAAGAAAGCCACTTCCCTAAGCCAAAATTCACACTTACCGAATTTGGCATATAATCGCTTCTCCTCAATACTTGTAGAACTATCCGTAAATGCTTGTCATGCTCCTCTTCTGTCTTTGAATAAACCAATATGTCGTCTATGAACACCACGACGAATCGTCCAAGTCTTTGTTGAAATACTCTATTCATCAAGTCCATAAATGCCGCGGCGCATTAGTCAACCGAATGGCATTACCAAGAACTCGAAATGCCCATACCGAGTTCGAATGCCGTTTTGTGAACGTCACCTCCTTCACCTTAAGTTGATGGTAACGACCTAAGGTCAATCTTGAAAACACCGAGGCACCCCAGTTGATCAAACAAGTCGTCAATCCGAGGCAACGGATACTTGTTCTTGATCGTTAACTTGTTCAATCGACGGTGAGTCGATATACATCCGCATAGAACCGTCCTTCTTCTTGACAAACAACACAGTGCTCCCACGGGATATACTTGGTCGTATAAACCCTCTATCCAAAAGCTCCTGAATTTGAGCCTTAAGCTCCACTAATTCCTTTGGTGCCATTCGGTATGGTGCTATGGACACAGTGCCGCCTGTGTAGCAAGTCTATACCGAATTCGACTTCCCGATCCGAGAGCAAACCCGGAAGTTCTTCTCGGGAATACATCAAAGAAATTCCCCAACCGTTCGGACCTTTCCAACTACTAACCCTTAGCTTCCAAAGCATGATTTGAACCAAATACGCCTCACAACCCTTCTTGACCATCTTTTCACCTTTCAAGGCGATCACTACATTGGATAGATAATTCCTTCTATCTCCTATCATAACCACTTCATCACCTTCACTGCCTTAAGGACCATGCGCTTAGCGCGCAATCCAAATTCGTTTGGTACTTAACCAACCAATCCATACCAAGGATCAAATCGAACTCCCCAAACGGTAGTTCCATTAGATCGACTACAAATACTACCCTTGAAGTTCTAGGGTACGCCTCTATAAAGTCTATCTACGACTACGGAGTGACCTAAGGGGCTAACTACAGTCATCTCCCTAGAAGCAGTTTCAGAGTTTAGGTCCATAGTTCCTACCACACTACTAGCAATGTACGAGTGCGTCGAGCCCACATCAATCAATGCAACATAAGGAAAACCGAAAATTAGAAACGTACCGGTTATGACATCCGGTGCGTCACCTTCTTCGCGACACCTCATTGCGTAAACTAAACCAGTGCCTAGCCTCGTGTTGCTCGAACCTCCGCGCTTGAGTTCCACGACCTCGGTTAGGGCCGTTGTTTCCTCTGCCATTACCACGACCCTCCGTGGTCCTACATTTCTATCCTCGAGCACGGCTACGCCTCTCCGCCGCTTCTTAGCTAGTTTCTGGGACAATCTCGACACGATGCTCCAAAGACCCACACTCAAAACATCCTTTATCACCGGTCCAACAACCTCCCCAATGGGTCTTTCCACGGCGATTGCACCGAGTCGGCCTCTCGATTAGCGATCGTGGGCCTTGTCGCTGCTGATTGGGCCCACTTGGCCTAGCCTTTTTCTGAGCACTTCCGCTTGATCCAGCTGACCCAAAACTTCTCTTCTGATTGTTCTTACTATAGCACTGCCTCACAGCCTCCTTGATCCCTTCGGCTACCTTAGCCTTCTCCACTAGAGACGAGAACTCACGAACTCTTTGTGGGGCAATCGGTAACCTTAAATCATCTCGAGTCCGTCCTCAAAGCGGACACACGGCGCTCATGTTCGATGAGACACGATGCCTCTCGCATACCTACTCAGCCTTAGAAATTCCACCTCATATTCCGACACGGACTTAGTTCCTTGCACTAGTCCCAGAAAAGCCTTTCTCTGCGCATCAGTGTAGCTGATGCCCACATACTTTTTCTGATAGGTGGTTCTGAAATACTCCCAAGTCAAATCATCTGTTGTAGCCCCATCTCGAACCGTAAGCCACCACTGATATGCTTCATCCTTTAGAAGCGACATCGCCCCTTTCGACTTTTCTTCCTCGGTCGGTCAAGGTCATCCATGATTCTTTCAGATTGACTCTAGCTGATTCCACAGACCTGGCCGCCACTCTGACACACCTCGGAATACCTCCGCTCCGTTAGATCGGAGTCGCTCGGGGACAGATTTCCGAGCTCCTACATTTCCACCACCCGACCACCATCTCCAAAACTCGCAACACGACTTGCGATACCGCCCTCGCCACCGGTGCGATCCGCTCTCACTCTAAAAGTAGGAGGTGGTGGTGGCGATGGTACCTCATTTTCCGAACCTTGTCCTCGACCGCCGACTGGTTCGGACACCGTCATCCTACCCTACCACGTCCACGGCGTCCACGTCCTCTAGAACTCATTCTATCTACCGCGCTTTTAATCTGGTTAAGAAAAATTTTATGCGTTAGCATTTGTTTCACTTTATTACTCGCGACGAAATTTTATGGATAGGGTTTAATCAGAGATTCTTTCGAGCAACCAATATTTCAGTTTCCTATCCTAGTTCACACAAAGAAGTTCATGCATCCATTCCCTAATACTTTCCATACCTATTCACTCATCGGACATTTCTGCCCATTTCTAACCCAGGGGTATTTTCGTCTTTTTCCTACAGGGGTATTTTCATAATTTTCCAGAACCAAAATATTTTGCTGATGATTTCCAAAGCTAAGTTGCTGGATATTTGTAAAATAGTTGAAATTTTTGGGCAAAACCATTGAATTAATATTTTATGAACCGAGGGCATTTTGGTAATTTTACTCCTAAGGGTATTTCTGTAATTTTCCACAAGTCACGTTTTCCGAGAAAAACGTTGTAAAAGTAATGTTCTAAGGTTTAAGAAAGTTATTGGACAAGTTTTGAAAACATTAGGGCTTGTTGTTTCATTCTATTTTGAAAAACAAGGCTAATTCCCTTTTCGGGTTTTAATCATTGTGTTTAGCCTATGACCGAGCCCTCCCGGTCGGAGGTGAACCAAAGCTACGCACCAGTGCGGTCGAGTGAAGAGGAGGTGGGTCACGCGGACCGCTTAAATACCAAGCTCTCACCAACCTTTCTAGACATGCGCACGCAGGTTGCCACACCATCAACCCTCGAGTTAGGGTGAACCAGAGCTACGCACTGTGTAGGATACTGCGAAGAGGAGGTGAGTCACGAGGACTGCTTAAATACCAGCTCTTCCGATCCAATCCTGAGACATGCGTCATGTTTACTACCACACCTAGCTCATTGACTAAGTCATAGGTTGGTTTAGTTCTTTAAGTCTTATGTCTTGTTTGTGTGTTTGAGTAGTCTAAACCTAGGGTTCAAGTTCCTATAAGTCTATCTACGTTCCATGCTTCCTACCCTTCTACTGAATATAATTCACAAAGAGGTTTAGATGTACTTACAGGCGGATCGGTCTGGGAGACTCGGGCCATGCTTTGCTTAAAACCCAAAACAATTCAAAAGGCCTACTAAAACATTTTTGGGCCTTGGGCCCCCAAGTAGGAGCTTTGAACTGGCTCGATACCAGTGTGTAACAACCCAAACCCGGCCCAGACATTACGACCGAATTTGATTTGTTACGGAGAAAAGCCATGTGAACACCATTTCAAAACCCATTTAAGTTTTATTGAAAACTTCTCGTTTTTGGTTATCTTGCCAAAATTATACTTGGATTTAATTTGGGAAATTTAATTAAGTCCGGTTATTATACAAGTTTCAAGTGTGCCCGATGGCACGATAAAACATTTTCGTGTTAGTTTAAGAAAAACATGTGACTTTAATTCAGTTTTAATAATATAGTTTAAAGTAAATATCCAACATATAAGAAATAACACAAATAGAGTTTATGGAGGCCTTATTACAACCAAAACAAAAACAACCCAATAAAATAAAATAACCAAGTTTAAGTTCAGTTTATGCAAGTCCGCTGCATGGCCACCTCGAGTCCAACCGGCTCCTCAACCGCCATCTACGAGTCACCTGAAAAATGTTAAAGGAGAAGGTGAGTCACCAAGACCCAGTATGTAACCCTTCCCTCGTATTTAAGCAATTTCATACACAGCATATAATCAATCATCATGTACTAAGTCATGCACCCAACCTAGCCAACCATACGCCTTTGTCTACCCCATGTGGTACCAAACCACTGGTGACCGTGGTCACAATGTGTTACCAAAGCACTGGTGTCCGTGGACACAATTCGGGTGATGGGGCCAACCCATCGTGTGATACCAAATCACTGGCAGACGATCCCATATCTCAAGTGGGGCCAACCCACGGTGGTGTTAACCACAGGGACGAGTCGCTATGAGGTACCAAACCTCTGGAGGTACCAAACCTCTGGTGACATATAGTCACAGTGTGTTACCAAAACACTGGTGCTCGTCAGCACGAAACATCACTGCCCCCTCCACTCATCAAGCCCACATCAACATTTATATCCCATAATTTATGCTACCATATACTTAATCACATGTATAGGTTTTATCATCAGCATTAAGCAACGTGTACTAAACACACCATGCTTCCCAAAAGCATCTTAAAATATTTCATAGTCAACAAGGACTTACCCGTTTCCTTGCTTATACCATTCATGGTATTAATCCCGAATCTACACAGATCCAGGTTAGCACACACAACAGATTTAGTACATTAAATTAATTATAAGTGTGTATGTACACACTGTCACCCTTGGATGCTCTAAATCCAGAAAAGAAACGTTGGCCACCCTAGATCTCACTCGATCCCTATATTCGGCCAAATACCCATATTAGTACTATGGCCTATTCGGCCAAGTCAAATTATTAGAAGGGTTTCTTATGAACCCGAACCTTACCTATCACCCCTTGAGTACTCACTTCGGTACTTGGTATGCGATTCCTGCTTCACTCCTACATTCGGCCATCACTAGAGTTATTAGTCTTCGGCTTAAACGAATAGTAAACTAAAGGAAATCTTCTTACCACCACTTACCAAAGCCGAATGCTAGAGATTAGGAGTTGGGATTGAGTACTTCAAAATCCCGGGATACCTAATGGAATCGATTGCAAAGAAGAGAAATAGTTAGCCATTACCAACACCAAATCTCTCGCTCTTCTTTCCACTCTAGTCGACAACAATATAAGATTGAGAGAGAAGAGTTTGGCCCTTCTTACCTTCACCCAATCGACTATCAAAAGAAATCCCGAAAAGTTCTGCACTACTTATGATATTCGGCCAAGAAGCTCCAATATAGAAAGGACTTTCGGCACAAGAAAAAGTTGGTAGATTCGGCTATGATGAAAGAAAAGTAGTGGAGAGAAAGAAAGGTAGCAAGAGTTTCGGCTAAAGGAGTTGGGAAAAGAAAAGAAAGGTTTTAGGGGATGTGCTTTCGGTTTTGGAGAGGATGGAGAAAAGAAAATAGCAAATGGAAGACTTTTGGGAGGATTCGGTTGATAGAGAAAAAAACAAAAGAGAATTTGACACTCCCCAGTACTCCTTGCCGTCCACTCTCCTTGCTCAAGGAGTTCAAATTCGGCACAACACCTAAAAATCCTCTTGGCCACTTATTTAATTTAATTCAAACAATTTTGAATTAATAAAAATAATCTCCTAATATTCCATCAATTATCCATGAATATCTTCTTATTAATACTATAATTAAACAATTAAAACTCTCCTATTATCCATTGATAATAACACTTAATAAAAGAGTTTGAAGGAGAAAAACTCTCCCACTTGTGCCATCCAAATAAAGAGCAAAAAGGAGGATTTTGTGACTCGAACCAAGGCTCTCCCTTGTTCCTTGGTGGCGTCACATGCTAGCTCCTAAGTGGGCTTGCTTTGCCACTTATTCTAGGCTCATCCTATGTCCAATTTATCCCCATTTATTCTTATAACACCCACATGCTAAGGCTCCCTGCCTTTTAAATTAAAAACTGAAATTTTTTCTATCAAACCGGCACACTCAAAGCCTTAAATTAAGCTCTATTATTCCATAAATAATATCACAGCTGTTCATAATAAGAAAAATAATTAAATTCTAAATAACCCCATTTTTGGGATGTTACATGCTCAGTGATGTGGACTTGGGCCATCGATGACTCGATGGAGGCCATACTTTAGAAATGGTGTTTCGAACTTAGTAAATTCATTTTTCGTTTATTTTCGTTACTTTTACTATATTAGGTTAAAGTTGTAATGAGGCCTCTGGGATTTTAAATTTAGATTTTATGTTTGACTATTTATTTTCTATCATGGTTTGATTTAAACGGGGATTTTTCTGAAAATCATAAACAACAGTTTTTCATAAAATTTATCAACAAACGAATTTCATAACAAATATGTTCGAATAATTTAACTTGGACTTTCCTTCGAAATATCAATATTATTTTCAAAAAATTACGGATTTAAAAGATCACTAATTCAATTATCGACTCTTCAATTAACCTTTCAAGAATTGTAGTATTTCTATTAAATATTTCTGATCCAAATTTGTTTTCTTAAACTAAAATCTAATCTTTAGTAAGAAGCATAAGTTCTTTACTCGTTTTCTTCATGTGACATGTCAGATCCGGTCATACCGCATAGGCCGGGTTTGAGGTGTTACATTTTATGGTATCAGAGCCCGGTTGCAAAACTCGACTGTGGCTTGGGTTCAAAAGCGATTTCCAAAGCTATTTAAAATTTTAAATTATAAATGTATGATCTAAAGGAAGTATGGCACCACGGGTATCCGGCACCAAGTCAAGTAAGTTTATGTTTTCATTTTATGATTATTGTGGTATGACTGTAGAAATACTCTAGAACTTTTAGCTTTAGGAGCTCAAACTATAGAGATTGAGACCTTAGGATACGTTTTGCGAAAATGACTATACTTCCTATACTTCGTAAAACATTGTTTAATAAACATTGAATAATATACTGATTCATAAGACTTGTAATCAGATTAAATCGATTTAGTAAACATGAGCGCTAGAGGACATGGACTTGGTAGACGTGGCCGTGGTAGAGGCCGAGGTGCTAGAGTTGTATCTGAGGCATCGGGACATATGTCAGAAATGGACGCACCTGCGTCACCTGTGATTGAAGCTGGGTCACATGATCGAATGAGAGAGGACGACGCTCTGTCCCAAGCGATGTTGCGAAGTTCGGAAAGGGTTTCTTTGGGCAAGAACTGGTCGGCGGCTCGTGGTCGATATCGGAGCGACTCAGATCGAATGGGGCTGAAGTCTTTAGGGGTATTTCGGTGTAGCCCCTAATGTAGCGAGTATCGGCTTGAAGCGGTGGAGCGGATTATAGACGACACAGATTGCACCGCCGAAAGCGTAAACCGAAGGGGTTGTGTCATTACTGAGAGACGAGGCGTATCAGTGGTGGCTCACTGTTCGGGAAGGCACTCAGGCTGATCGTATTACGTATGAATTCTTTAAGACAGCATTTCAAGGAAAGTATGTCGGGGCTAGCTATGTGGATGCTCGAAGGAAGGAATTTCTGAATCTGGTCCAAGGAGGTAAATATGTGGCAGCTTACGAGGCAGAATTTCTGCGTCTGAGTCGATATGCCCGGGCTATAGTGTCGATTGATCATGAGCGCTGTGTGCATTTTGAGGATGGATTGCGTGATGAGTTGCGGGTATTGATAGCCCCACAGAAGGAGAGGAATTTCGCCACACTTGTGGAAAAAGCTAAAATAGCTGATGAGGTTAAGCACTCGGAATGGCAAAACCGAGACAAGGATAGGGGCAGGAATAAGAGAGACTCTGGGTACTCAGGTCCTGCTAGAGGGTTTCAGAAAAGGCCCAGGAATGAGGAGCCAGCTCGAGTGAGAGTTCAAGCTACTACTAATCGATTCATGTGTTTGTGCGGATTATGGGAAACTTCAATCGGGAGAATGCTAGAAGAGAACTGGTGGTTGTTTCAGATGTGTATCCAAGGACCATCGGTTTAGTGATTGCCCTCGGCTTTGATCAAACTCGAGCAGGTTCATAATGATTTGCGCACCAAGCAGAGGTGCTCAGCAGCCACCGAGAGGCCGTGGGCCAGGTCGAGGTGGTAATGGTGTAGGACGAGGTCAAGGTGCACCGGGTAGAGGTACCGGTAACAGGGTAACACGGAGGCGAGACAGCCAGGTTTTGTCTATGCGGTCAGACGTCGAGAGGATGGCGACGCACCAGACGTTATAACCGGTACATTCTTCATATTTGATGTACCTTTTACCACTTTGATAGACATTGGATCCACCCATTCGTATGTTGCATGTGTGGTGTCTGGAACTCTGAATATTAGATTTGAGATTACTGCTAGAGAAACAACTGTAATTAGCCCGTTAGGACAGTCGGTAGTAGTAAATAAGTTGTTTAGGGATGTGCCCTTAAAAGTTCAGGGGGAAGTATTTCTAGCGGATTTGATGGAACTGCCATTCGGGGAGTTCGATCTTATTTTAGGCATGGACTGGCTGGTTAAGCATCGTGCAAATTTGGACTGTGCTGCAAAGCAGATGGTATTAAGAACTTCAGAGGATAAGGAAGTGATGATGATAGGTGAAAGAAGAAACTATCTGTCTAATGTGGTATCTGCTTTAAAGGCAGAGAAGTTGGTGCGAAAGGGGTGTGGAGCGTTCTTAGCCTTTATCAGTGCTTTGGATGCCAAAGAGTTATCGGTTGAGAGTGTTCGAACGGTGAAAGAGTTTTCAGATGTCTTTCCCGAAGAGCTTTCAGGATTGCCTCCGGATCGGGAAGTGGAATTTGGTATTGAGCTGTTGCCTGGAACGGCTCCGGTGTCCGTTGCCCCTTACAGAATGGCGCCGAAGGAGCTCGTGGAACTTAAGGCTCAAATTCAGGAGTTGATGGATCGTGGATTTATTCGACCAAGTGTGTCACCGTGGGGAGCACCGATTTTATTCGTTAAGAAAAAGGATGGATCAATGCGTATGTGCATCGATTATAGGTAATTGAATAAGTTGACGATCAAGAACAAGTATTCGTTATCGAGGATCGATGATCTGTTCGATCAGCTGTGAGGAGCTTCGGTTTTCTCGAAGATAGACTTGAGATCGGGATATCACCAGTTAAAAGTCAAGGAGGTGGATATTCATAAGACTGTGTTTCGAACTCGTTATAGACATTATGAGTTCTTAGTGATGTCGTTCGGGTTGACTAATGCACCAGCTGCATTTATGGACATGATGAACCGAGTCTTCCAACCCTATCTAGGCCGGTTTGTGGTGGTGTTCATAGATGACATCTTGGTGTACTCAAAGACTAAAGAGGAGCATGATTCGCATTTACGGGTCGTATTGCAGATATTAAGGAGAGGCAATTTTATTCCAAATTCGGTAAGTGAATTACAGGTGAAGGAGGTGACCTTTTTGGGGCATGTTGTGTCTCGCCAAGGAATTAGAGTTGATCCCGAAGGTTGAGGTCAGTGTATTGGATGAAGCCACCAAAGTCGGTGGCCAAAATTCGAGTTTTCTAGGTTTGGTTTTGGTATTACAGAGCGCTTCGTTGAGGGTTTTCGTTGATTGCTTTGCACCCTAACTAAGTTGTTGTGTAAGGGAGTACCGTTTGTGTGGTCGGATAAGCAACAAGAGAGCTTTGAGAAATTGAAGAAGATTCTCGGCGAAGCACCGTATTGATTCAACTGAGGTTGGTAAAGAGTTCATTGTGTATTGTGATGCGTCACACACGGGCTTAGGATGTGTGTTGATGCAAGGGGGAAAAGTGGTGGCATATGCATCTCGTCAATTAAGGCCGCATGAGGTGAACTATTCCACTCATGATTTGGAGTTAGCTACAGTGTGTTTGCTCTGAAGATTTGGAGACATTATCTGTACGGGGAGAAGTCGATTATCTACACGGATCATAAGAGTCTGAAGTACCTTTTTACCCAGAAGGAGTTGAACTTAAGACAGTGGAGGTGGATAGAATTGTTGAAGGATTATGACTTCTCAATCGAGTATCACCCAAGTAAAGCTAACGTAGTGGCAGATGCGTTGAGTCGTAAGGTGATATCGGATTTGAGAGCGATGTTCGCTCATATCAGCCTTTATAAAGATGGTAGTCTGTTAGCCGAACTTCAAGTGAAGCCTGCATGGGTAAATCAGATTAAGGAAAAGTAGTTGTCAGATGAAAGATTGAGTTCTCGACTTTAGCAAGTGGAAAGTGGTGAGATAGGGGATTTTGGATTGAATAGTGATGGAGTATTGTGTTTCTGTGGAAGAGTTTGTATGCCCAGGGATTCAGAATTGAGACAAATGATTCTGCGTGAGGCGCATAGTAGCCCATATGCTATGCACCCCGGAGGAAATAAGATGTACCGAGATCTCCGTGAGCAGTATTGGTGGCCAGGGTTGAAACGAGAGGTTACTGACTTCGTGAGTAAGTGCTTGACATGTCAGCAGGTGAAGGCGAAACATCAACTGCCTTCAGGGTTGCTACAACCGGTGAAAATTCCACTATGGAAATGGGAAAGGATAATGATGGACTTTGTTAGTGGGTTACCCTTAATGCCTACTAAGAAATATTCAATATGGGTGATAGTGGATCGGTTAACGAAGTCTGTCCATTTCCTACCTGTTCGTACGGATTATACGTTGCAGAAGTTGGTCAAGTTGTATATAGCAGAAGTCGTGAGGTTGCATGGGGTACCAGTGTCGATTATATCGGACAGGGATCCTAGGTTTACATCACGATTACGGAAGGCTCTACATGAAGCTTTGGGTACAAGGCTAAATTTCAGCACGGCGTTTCATCCACAGACTGATGGTCAGTCAGAGAGAGTAATCCAGATTCTAGAAGACATGTTAAGAGGCTGTGTGATTGACTTTAGGGGTAGCTGGGAAGATTTTTACCATTGGCGAGTTTGCATACAACAACAATGACTATCAATCCAAAGATCCGGATGGCACCCTATGAGGCGTTGTATGGTCGTAGGTGTCGTACTCCTACTTGCTGGACTGAGTTGGGGGAGCGACAGTTATTGGGTCCAGAGTTGATCTCGGAGACGGAGGAAAAAGTTAAGGTAATTTGGGCACGGTTAAAAGAAGCTTTGGAAAGACAGAAATCGTATGCGGATCTGAAGCGGAAGGAGGTAGAGTTCTCTGTGGGTGATCAGGTCTTTTTAAAGGTCTCACCTTGGAAAAAGATCTTAAGATTTGGACGGAAGGGCAAGTTGAGCCCCAGGTTCATCGGACCATACCGTGTACTGAAGTGTGTTGGGCCAGTGGCTTATCTGCTGGAGTTACCTCCAGAGTTAAGTCAGATACATAGTGTATTCCATGTCTCGATGTTAAGGCGTTATTGTTCGGATCCGTCTCATGTTGTGCCAGTGGAAGAAGTTGAGATAAGACCTGACTTGTCTTTTGAAGAAGAGCCAGTGCAGATTTTAGATCGGGATATTAAGGTGCTGAAAAAGAAGTCAGCTCCGTTGGTCAAAGTATTATGGCGTAATCACGGGTCAGAGGAAGCTACATGGGATCCAGAGGACACGATTCGGCAGCAATATCCTCATCTCTTCTAATCAGGTAAATTTCGAGGCCGAAATTTCTTTAAGGGGGTAGAATTGTAACATCCTAAAATTCGGGAATTTATGTTTTACATTATACCATGCGATAGGCTAGTCAATAGTGTTAATTGTGTATAATTAGGGGTCCTAAGAAGGCTTGGGGTTGAGTTGGGCCTTAGCAAAATTTTTGTGTTTAAACACTTTAAGGAGAGAAGGTAAGTGGCATCATGACTTAAAGAAATAAGTCTGTAATTTTGCTAACACAAGTGGAGCATTGGCAAGGTGGTTGTGGCGTGAAATGGCGGAGGGGAGAGCTTGGATTCGAATCCCATCTAGTGCAAAAATTTTGGATTTATTTTTGTGTCCCTATTACAAGTGTCGGCCATGGTTCTAAATTTGGTAAGTGAGACTTTTTATTGATGGAAAGATGAATAAGAAAATAAGGTAAGGAGGAGGGTAAGGAAAGAAGTAAAAAGGAAAGGAGAAAGAAGGGGGATATGTTGGCCAAATATTTGGAATGTGCTTGGAATAGAATTTTGGTCAACACTCATCCTTTTGGCAAAAGAAATACAGGATTTTGGGAGGGGGGAAACTTGATAGCCGAAATTCCTAGAGTCATTTTGCTAGTTTTGGTTCAAGAAAGGCCTATTTTCTTTTTAGCATATTGGTGTTTTCTTTTCCCAATTCTTTTCCTTGTTTTGGCCGAAATACCTAGTCATTGTTCACCTTGTTCCCTTGTTGTGCCGTAACCCTTAATCTATCCTTGTTCATTCTTCTTTGATTGCCGAAATACTCACATCTTTTGGTTCATTTCTCTTTTGGTGTTGGCCGAAACCTCTTAACACCTCTCTTCCATCTTCTCTTTTCTTTTTATTATTATTTCTTCAACCTTCCTTTCACTTCTTAAATCAACATTACCTTGTGACCGAATTTTTTTATTCATTTCTCTCCATATCCGAATCTATTAACATCCTACTTCCTCTCTATTACTTTTTCTTTTGTGTTGGGCACTATCTTCTTGACCGAATCGGTAAGTAATCCTCTTCTTTTCAATTTCTTTTCTTCATGCCGAATACGTGCCCTTGACTTGGGATGGTTCTTTTAACTGAAAACATCACTTTGTTCTACTCACTCAAAGCGTGATCATCTCTTTTTCGTAGTATTAAAGTGGGAAAGCCGAATCTAATATCCTTATCTCATCCGTAGCCATAAGTCAATCGGTAGAAATCGGATTCATCATCGATAAGGTAAAGAGTTTCGTTATGGTTTATTTCGATATCTTTCATTGCTCGGTTATTCTGTTAAAACGGAATGATAGATTTGTCTAATCGATTGTTATAGGGATTAAATCACTCGTTTTCTCCACACGTTGGTTCTTCGGAAGTAGAGGTAAGCCGAATCCATCCCTAAACAACTACTTTCTCTCATAGTATTTTACTGACCGGGACTTTTCAATGGAGGCAAGTGGTAGCGATTTGAAAGGAAAAGCGATAGGAGAACACAAAAGGAGTGGATTTGCAATTCCTACTCCTAAGTTCAAACGTAGGGTGGTATCGGCAGTTCCAGATTTTCCACCGGGTTGTGGACCATCATCCGGTGAGAATAAACAAATCGTGGTCGTTCACGATACTAAGGGTAAGCGTTTCACTAGATCGTCTGATTTAGATTAATAAAATCTCGTTTGTTGGTTAATCGAGTGTAATGATGATTTAGGTGCCGACGATCAAGAAGGTTTAATCCTTACCGTAATCAGGTGTGTAATCTCACACCGAAATCCCGCAAATTCATGATTCGATAACATGTTGGATAATAGATCGTTACTATTATAAGGCTAAAAATCATAATATGGCATAGATCGAGTAACTTGCTTAAATTACATTATTTCTAAAATCTATTAAAATCGGTATAAAATTTGTAAAATTACCAAAATGCCCCTATGGGCCGATTTACCAAAATGCCCCTATGGGCCGATTTGCTAGAATGCCTTAGCGAGCCGAATTATTAAAATGCTTTATTGGGCTGGATCTCCAAAATTGTTCAATAGAATAATGGTTATTATTTATATGTGAATACTTTATGTTAATTATGTATATTGCATTTTCTTTTACATTTTGCATGGGATGGGAAAATTGTATGAAGAGCAGTGTAGCCTGGTGGCATTGCCACAAATTGTGTATTATTGAGCCTAAATTATGTTTTCTGTGGTTTGACCACAAAAATAAAATGCTATAGCAGTTTGACTGCAAAATTGGTGTGAGCGGAGGGGTGGGTTGACTTGATCCCCACAGGTGTGATTGGCTGGTCGGGGGTGTGATGGATGGATGGGTTGGGTTGCATACATTTACTTCATAAAAATATTGTTATGTAAATGGGCTTCGACCCAAGAACATGCTATATAGGCTTAGGCCCAAGATTATACAACGCGGGTTTAAGCCAAGTGGATGATGGTAAGGGGATTATGCACTGAGTTCTAGTAACTCACCCCCTTTTCTTAATCCTTGCAGATAATGCTCAGTGATATGGACTTGGGCCATGGATGACTCGGTGGAGGCCATACTTTAGAAATGGTGTTTTCGAACTTAGTAAATTCATTTTTCGTTTATTTTCGTTACTTTTACTTTATTAGGTTAAAGTTGTAATAAGGCCTCAGGGATTTTAAATTTAGATTTTATGTTTGACTATTTATTTTCTATCATGGTTTGATTTAAACGGGGATTTTTCTGAAAATCATAAACAACGGTTTTTCATAAAATTTATCAACAAACGGATTTCATAACAAATATGTTCGAATAATTTAACTTGGACTTTCCTTCGAAATATCAATATTATTTTCAAAAAATTACGGATTTAAAAGATCACTAATTCAATTATCGACTCTTCAATTAACCTTTCAAGAATTGTAGTATTTCTATTAAATATTTCTGATCCAAATTTGTTTTCTTAAACTAAATTCTAATCTTTAGTAAGAAGCATAAGTTCTTTACTCGTTTTCTTCATGTGACATGTCAGATCCGGTCATACTGCATAGGCCGGATTTGGGGTGTTACAAAATACGATCATATTAATAGGCGAAAAGTTGAAACTCAATTATAAATTATTTGATCCCTAATTATATATGTCAAATTGGTCCTTCCATTAGCTCGTTGAAACTAGAAATTGATTGCATGTTGAACCAAATGAACAAAAATGAATAGAAATGATGAAGTTAGGGAAATGGGTCACATTCACAAATGAATATGTTTTCTCACTGAATATAGAAATAATTTGAGAATTAATTTAAGGTTTTCAAATTATTATTTAATTAATTAAAATTCAAAAATGTAATTAAATTAATTAGCCATTATGAATCCATTGAATATGGAAATTAAATATATTTTCTCATAGATTCTTTTACAGTAAAGTTGTTGTGATTTTAATAGAATTATAATTTAGTTGAGAAAATTATTTAATTGAGAAATTAATTTAGTTCATTAATTAATTAATTAATATTTATTTTGGGAATAGAAAAAAATTTGTGTTTGATTAAATTATAAAGTACTAGGTCAAATGTCTAGGAAGCACATATAATTGAACCCAATACATGAGAAGCCTAATTTCCCTCATTTTACATGTGAGAGGCGACAACCCTAGTGTTTTTATCTAGGGTGTGTCGCCCTCCTCTTCTAGTTAGACTAGGAGAGTGTTTTTCTATTAAATAAATATTATTTTTGTTTTTCTATTTAGAGAATTATTTTCTTACTAAAAGTAATAAATCGTTTTTGGTTTTTTGTTTGGTGCTTGTTGCTTGAGTTTACATGACCTGTTGTCAAATGTAGTAGCTAATTTGAGTCAATTCTGCACTTAAAGAGTTTTTTGTCTAGGAAATTTAGGATTTTATATTTCGTTTTCGATAATTAGGCCTTAGGATTAAATGTTAATAAAATAAGTGTTTTCTAACACATTTTATAAGTATTGTGACCAATAAGCTGACATGAGCCTTAGGTAGTACTAATATGTTCATTTGAGTTTGTAGGATGGAGATATAAAGGCCAATTGACGTGGAAGCAAGGGACGAGTGATGCAAAAGCTTCCCGGGATGTCAAAGTACAAAACAAACAACACAAGGCGGGAATTGTGTGCCGTGTCATGCCATAGACTTAGTGCGGTACGACACAGGTCGACATGCTACCTATGTATATCGAGGCTATTTTTGTCCATGCAATCAACTTTATACGAAGACCTAAGACGTGTCGAAGACCTAATTTAGGCTACCAACACTTTTATAAATAATACATTAGGGGTTTGATGTAACCAAGTTGTCCTAGACGCCTTCAAAAAACCTAGTAGTTTAGGAGTAGGATTAGATTATTTTTCTTTCGACTTTTCTATAACTCTTTTGTTTTTCCTCTTGGAATAAGTTTTTATCCAAGAGTTTATTTATTTAATTGAAGTATTTTAGTTTATATTTTCTTTGTATTCGATTTATTTCTTTATTCCAATCAAGTGATTGCTACTCCGTTCCCCATTCGATATTCAATCCACAATTATTCAAATTTCTTGTAACACCCCAAACCCGTCATAAACATTATGACCGAATCTGACGGCATCACATGATAGTTCTTTAGAAAACTTAACTACGTTGAAACCATTTGTAAATATCTTAGGCTTTCGTCAAAACGTGTCATTTAATTATTATCCATTTTCAAAACATTATAAGTTGCGAAAGCTTTTAAAATAATTTGCAAGTTCGTGTGTACTTGATAAAACATTTGTTTATTTTGAAACTCGCGTCTTATCCTACTGCTAGCAGTTCATTAATATAGAAATCCCAAATTTTAAGCAAAAATCCTTAAAGGCCTTATTACATGAAATTTACCCAAATATAACCAAATCATAATTAAAATAAACCATAAAAGCAAATATCCAGAACCGTGGTCACCTCCGAGTCCTCCGCTGCACCAATCCGTCTACTGCTGGGGATTACCTGAACAGATTAAACAGAAAAGGGTGAGTTTTCGCAAACTCAGTGTGTAATCCTCAAAGAAAACATACACACAGAAATATCAGATAACAGACATGGTTTTCACAGTTCGGGTCTGAGCCCATTACAGAAACGGTGTGGACCTTAGTCCACTCAGATACAGAATCAGACATATTACAGGGCCTTGTCCCATTTTAGACAGAATATGCAGATAACAGAGTCCTACCCACCAGCCTCTACACACCAACTCCGTCCAACCCTACACACCATGTGGGGATAAAATCAACCCACCCAAATTTACACACCATTTTGTACCGAAAGCGGCACATAATCGAAAATTTGCACTGAAGCCGCGGATAACAAAGCTTAAGAGCCTTTCAGATACTTCCTCCAATCATAATCAACCCACCCCGAAGCAATGCAACATACAAGAATGACATGCTATTAACTTAGATATTCAGATCAGTATACATGCTTAGTACAGAAATCAGACAGACAGATCATTCATTTAGGGGTCTAAGTATTGCTTATCGACCCTATGGTAGGTCCACAGTCGACTTGGGCGACCCGTGAACCTTACAAAGTTTTCCAGAAAAATGGGCTCACACGCCCATGTGGCCTGCCCGTGTGGGCCCACACGCCCGTGTGGCCTACACGGCCCAAATTGGCCTTGGTCGTGTGGATCACACGGCCTGGCCCAGAATTCCACACGCCCGTGTGGTTCACTCGTGTGGGCCCCTACACACCCGTGTGGCCAACACGACCCAATTGGTCAAGCCTGTGTGTCACACACGGCCTTGCCCAGCCACTACACGGCCTTGTCGCTCGCGTACGGCCTGGCTCGTCGATCACACGGTCGTGTGGTGACTAACAATCTTGCACACGGCCTACCACACGGGCAACCACACGCCCGTGTGGCGTCGACAGAATGGTTTTTGACTTTCGCTGAAACCTTGTTTTCTGCGTTTTCGGGTACACACCTGGTTTTGATTGAAGCTAAAATGACTCCCAAGCTGTAACACCCCAAACCCGACCTAGACGTTATGGCCGAATCTGGCGACGTCACATGATAGTGCTTTGGAAAACTTAATTACGATAAACCACTTATAAATATCTTTAGGTTTTCGTCAAAACGATTCATTTAATTTTTCATTATCCATTTCCAAAACGTTTAAATGTTGCGGAAGCTTTTAAAAAGTAATTTGCGAGTTCTTGTGTTTTTGATAAAATATTTGTCTACTTTGAAAACTCGAGATTTATCCTATTGCTAGAAGTTCATAGATTAATAATCCCAAATTTAAGTAAAAATCCGTAAAGGCCTTATTACATAAAAATTACCCAGATATAATCAAACCATAATTAATAATTAAAAATAAAACCATAGTAAAGTGTCCAGAATCATGGTCAGCACCGAGACCTCTCCCGCACTGATCCATCTACTACGAGGATTACCTGTAAAGATTAAACAGAAAAGGGTGAGTTTTCGCAAACTCAATGTGTAATCCCCACAGAAAACATACACACAGAATATCAGATTACAGACATATATTCACATTTCGGGTCTGAGCCCCTTACAGAAACAGTGTGGACCTTAGCCCAGTCAGATACAGATTCATATATATTACTGGGCCTTGGCCCATTCTAGAGAGAATATGCAGATAACAGAATCCTACCAACCAGCCTCTACACACCAACTCCGTCTAACCCTACACACCATGTGGGGATAAAATCAACCGACCCAGCCCTACACACCATGTTGTACCGAACGCGGCACAAAATTAGAAATTTGCAGCCGAGCTGCCAGATAACAGGCTTAAAAGCCTTTAAGAGACTTCCTCCGAATATCATCAATCCCACCCCGATGCAATGCAACATACATAAGATGTCATACTATTATGCAAACACAGTTCATACATTAAGATATAAGAATTCATGCTCGGTACAGAAATCGGAATGTCAAGTCACATAATTAGGGTTTTAGGTAAAGCTTACTGACCCTACATTAGGCCCACAGTCGACTAGGGCGACCCGTGCAACCTTATAGAACATTACAGAAAAATGGGCTCACACGCCATGTGGCCTGCCCGTGTGGGCCCACATGCCCGTGTGGCCCACACGACTCAAATTGGCCTTGGCCATGTGGATTACACGACCTCGCTCGGCCCTTGCGCACGGTCGAGCTCGTCAATCACACGGCCTGACCCAGAATCCCACACGCCCGTGTGGTTCACCCGTGTGGGCCCACACGCCCGTGTGGCCCACATGGCCCAATTGGTCGAGCCCGTGTGTCGTAGACAGCCTCGCCCAGCCGTCACACGGCCGTGTCACTCGCGCACGGCCTGGCTCGTCGATCACACGGTCGTGTGGTGACTAACAGTCTTGCACACGGCCTACCACACGGGCTACCACATGTCCGTGTGGCGTCGATAAAAAGGTTTCAGGCTTTCGCTGAAACCTCGTATTCTGCGTTTTTGGGTACACACCTGGTCTCGATTGAAGCTATAACGACTCCCAAGCACTCCAGCACCTTCAATCGAACAATCGGGGTTTCGTGCACTTAGCTCGTCAATTAACGATCTCCAGCCCTCTGGTTATCTCCAAGACACAAAGAACCGAAGCGGAGGATCGCGGATACTAAAAGAAAACGGTTGGGATCAAGTGCAAAGGGGAAAAATTCGACATCAAAGGTGGGGATTTGGGGAAGAAAACGACAGCACAAATTGGGAATAAAAGTGAAAAGCTGAATTTTTTTGAGAGAGCAATCAGATTGGCAAAATTCTGATAACTTTCCCTCAAAAGTCTCCTAAAGAATCTCCCCACAATCCCACTACTCAGAGTCTTGGTAAAACACAAACTCTAGCCGCCCATAATAGCAAAAATATTAATCCTTGCCAACATAGGGATTCGAACTCCGGACCTCCAACAACCTCTACACTCCACTTAGCCACTAGACCAGCAGACCCATTCTGTCAATTACTTACACATTTTAGCCTTTAAGCCTACTAACCAGTGTTTGGGCTTTATTCATAAAAATACCAAATTTTACCCAAGTTGAGATTTGAACTTGGGACCTCTCAGACACACCCAAACACACCCAAATCACCCAACCACTGAAGCAGATAGGTATATATGTCTTGAAATTACAAAAGCCAAAATTAAGCAAAAACCGAGGCATTACACAAGCACTCCAGAACCTATATTCGACAAATCAAAGCCCCAATTTCAGTAACATAATCGAGATTTAAACGGATTTGTAACGAGGCATCCATCCCTAATTAACGACCCCTTACCTTCGATCAAAACGAGAATTCCACGTGCTCAACTCGTCGATTGAGGACGATATTCAGTCGCTTGATTGACTCCTAACAATCAAAATAACCACTTTTCTTAAGTCACTTATCCACGATCATATTCAAGATAAAACTTAAGCAAAACTTACCGAACAAGCAGAATGACGGTTGCACACAACGGGATGATTTGTAAAAGAAAACGGAGAGAGTGGGGAAGGGAAAGTAAAATTTTGACAGCAAATAGTCAAAGGAAGAGGGAAAAAATTGGCAGCAAGGCGGGAAGGAGAAGAAGAATGGCGTCAGGAAATTTTGGGAACGGGTGATAGCCTAGAATTTCAAAAAAGGAAATCTGCTAACCCCCTAATCCCTCCCCTTAATTCTCTCCCTACTATCAGATTTTCAGTCCAACACAAACACTCTGGACATGACAGGCAAAAAAATGCTCACGTAGGGATTCGAACTCAAGACCACCAACATCTCCAACACTCCACTTAACCACCAGACCAGCAGGACCATTCTGTTAACTACTTACACACTTTAACTTAGAAGCCTATTAGCCAGAGTTTGGGTTTTATTCATAAAAATACCAAAATTTACCCAAGTTGAGACTTGAACTTGGGACCTCTCAGACACACCCAAACACACCCAAATAAATCAACCACTAAAATAGATAGGTATTTATGTCTTGAAACTACAAAAGCTGAAAATAATAGAAAACCGGGGCGTTACAACTCTACCCCCTAAAAGAAAATTTCGTCCTCGAAATTTTACCTGATCAGAAGAGGTGAGGATACTGCTAACGCATCGAATCCTCCGGCTCCCAAGTGGCCTCCTCAGTGCTATGATTCCGCCACAGCACCTTCACTATGGGGATAGACTTCCTTCGAAGCACTTTAATGTTGCGATCCAGAATCTGAACCTGCTCCTCCTCAAATGTCAGATCTGGTCTAACCTCAATGTCCTCAATAGGAACAACATGCGTGGGATCAGAGCGGTAGCATCTCAACATTGAGACGTGGAATACATCATGAATGCAATCCAACTCCGGAGGAAGTTCCAACTGATATGCGACTGGCCCCACTCGTTTCAGAATATGATATGGCCCAATAAACCGAGGGCTCAGCTTACCCTTGCGGCCGAACCTCAAGACCTTTTTCCATGGTGAGACCTTGAGAAATACTAAGTCCCCTACAGAATACTCAATATCCTTTCTCTTCAAATCAGCGTAGGATTTCTGCCTATCAGATACCGCTTTCAGACGATCCCATATCAACCGAACCTTATCTTCCGTTTCAGAAACCAATTCTGGACCCAAAATACGTCATTCACCCAACTCAGTCCAACATAAGGGAGTACAACACCTACGACCATACGGGGCCTCATACGGTGCCTTCTGAATGCTAGACTAATAGCTGTTGTTATAGGCGAACTCTGCCAACGGCAAGTACTCCTACCAACTGCCTCAGAAATCTATAACACAGCTCCTCAACATATCCTCCAATACTTGAATCACCCTCTCCGATTGACCATCTGTCTGAGGATGGAAAGCAGTACTGAAGTCTAACCTCGAACCCAGAGCTTCATGCAATTTCTTCCAGAATCGAGATGTGAAGTGAGGATCCCTATCGGAAATGTCGAGACAGGAACCCCATGAAGTCTCACTATTTCGGACACGTATAGCTTAGCCAATTTTTGGAGCGAAAAGTCTGTCCTGACCGGAATGAAGTGAGCAGACTTGGTCAATCGATCCACGATGACCCAGACAGAATCCTTCTTAGTGGATGTTAAAGGCAGCCCACTAACGAAGTCCATAGTTACTCGCTCCCATTTCCACATCAGTATCTTTACCGGCTGTAGCAACCCCGAAGGCAACTGATGTTCAGCCTTAACTTGCTTACAAGTCAAACAGCGAGCAACAAAATCCGTGACCTCACACTTCAACCCTTGCCACCAATATAACTCTCGTAAATCTCGATATATTTTATTCCCACCGGGATGCATAGCATAAGGGCTACTATGCGCCTCCCTCAGAATCGACTGTCTCAAATCCTCATCATTCGGCACACAGATCCGACCGCAAAAACAAAGTTTCCCATCACTGTTAATCCCAAAATCAGTAGTATCCCCATTCTCAACCTGACGGAACCGCAACTCAAGTGACTTATGCCCCATTTGATAACCTTTGATCTGATCAATCCATGTTGGCTTAACCTGAAGTTCTGCTAAAAGAATCCCATCATCGAATAAACTGAGTCGAGCGAACATCGTTCTCAGATCGATCATAGCCCTACGGCTCAAAGCATCTGCCACCACATTAGCCTTACCAGGGTGATACTCAATGGTGCAGTCATAGTCCTTAAGCAGTTCAACCCATCTACGCTGCCTAAGGTTTAACTCCTTCTGGGAGAGGAGATACTTGAGGCTTTTGTGATCAGTGTAGATAGTACACTTCTCACCATACAGATAGTGCCTCCAAATTTTCAGAGCGAAGACAACAGCAGCCAGTTCCAAATCATGCATCAGATAGTTAGCCTCATGCGTCTTAAGCTGACGAGACGCATAAGCTACCACTTTACCATCCTGCATCAGAACGTAACCCAGACCCACATGCGATGCATCACTGTATACCACGAAATCCTTCCCAGATTCAGGTTGTATCAGAACCGGAGCCTGCGTTAGAACAGATTTAAGCTTCTCGAAGCTCTCTTGCTACTTATCGATCCAGACAAAGGGAACTCCCTTACGTAGAAGCTTGGTCAATGGTGCTGCGATCAAAGAGAACCCTTCTACGAAGCGTCGATAGTAACCCGCTATCCCCAAAAAGCTACAGATTTCAGACACATTCTTTGGCTGTTTCCACTCCAACACAGCCTCGATCTTACAAGGATCAACATGAATCCCCTCCGCAGAGATCACATGCCCCAGAAAGGTTACCTCTCGGAGCCAGAACTCGCACTTACTGAACTTCGCATACAACTATTTCTCGCGAAGCGTCTGTAATACCACTTGGAGATGCTCATCATTCTCGTCCTCAGTCTTCGAATAAACTAGAATGTCATCAATGAAGACTACCACGAACCAATCCAGATAGGGCTGGAACACTCGATTCATCAGATCCATAAAAGTTACTGGTGCATTCGTCAGTCCAAATGGCATCACTAGGAACTCGTAATGTCCATACCGAGTCCTGAATACCGTCTTATGCACATCAGTCTCTTTAACCTTCAGCTGGTGGTATCTAGACTGCAAATCGATCTTGGAGAAAATAGAAGCCCTTCTGAACTGGTCAAATAAATCATCTATTGTCGGTAGTGGGTATTTGTTCTTAATGGTCAGCTTATTCAATTGGCGGTAGTCGATACATATACGCATGGATCCATCCTTCTTTTTCAAAAACAGAACAGGTGCTCCCCATGGAGACACACTAGGGTGGATGAATCCACGATCCAGTAACTCTTGAATCTGAGCCTTAAGCTCTACAAGCTCCTTCGGTGCCATTCTATAAGGGGCAATGGACACTGAAGCTGTACCAAGAAAGAGCACAATTCCAAACTCTACCTCTCGGCTCGGAAGCAGACCCGGTAGTTCCTCAGAAAAAACATCTGGAAAGTCCCTTACGATTCTGATGTCCCTAACCGAAGAGTCCCCAGAATTTGAAACACTGATGTAGGCCAAGAATGCCTCACATCCTTTCTGTACCAACTTTTCCCCCACCAACGCAGAAATCACATTCGCCAGATAATTTCGATGTTCCTCAATCACCACAACCTCGTTCTCCTCCTCAGTTCTCAAAACCACCTTCTTTTTTGCACAGTCCAGACTTACTCGGTGCTTGACAAGCCAGTCCATTCCAAGAATCAAATCGAACTCCCAAATGGAAGCTCCATCAGATCAGCCAGAATTACTATCCCTTGAACCTCTAGCGGAACGTCTCTAAACAATTTACTAACCCAAATAGATTGCCCCAATGGACTCACAACAGTTATCTCGCTCGAAGTACTCTCAACCGGAATTCCTAAAGTTTCAGAAAAGAACTAGCTACGTAAGAGTGTGTTAAGCCTATGTCTATCAATGTAGTGTATGGTACATTGAAAATTAAGAACGTACCCGTAATGATGTCCGAAGCATCACCATCCTCTTGGCGACGTGCAACATAAACCAGTGCAGGCGGCCTCGCCTCCGTCGGTCCAGTATCTCTGCCCGGTGCTCTCTGTCCTCGGCCCATGCCATTACCAACCCTGGCCTGTCCTCAGCCCCTAGGTGGCTACTGAACTGCCCTCTGCGGCTGTGCAGCACCAGTACCCGTAGCTTGCACCTGATCAGTTCTCAACAGACAATCTCAGACACGGTGCTCAGTCGACCCACATCTCAAACATGCCCCAGTCGTTCTCCAACACTCGCCCGGATGGCGTCTACCACAGTGCCCATAAAGCGCCACCCCAGCAGGTGCAACAGAAGGCCCAACTCTCACTGGCCCATCTGGTCTGGCCTTTTTCTTAGGCCTCATCACAGAATTGAAGGGCTCTGATTCCCTCTTATTCTTTCCTTTCTCGCAGTTTTGGCGCTCAGCGCGCTTAACCTCCTCGGCGATCTTCGCCTTATCCACCAGAGTAGAAAAATCACGCTCCCTTTGCGGAGCTATCAGAATCGTAGGCTGTCCCTGAGTCCATCCTCGAAACAGATGCATCGCTCATATTCAGTCGCCACCATGCCCCGGGCATAACGGCTCAGTCTCAGAAACTCGGCCTCATACTCGGCCACTGAACGATCTCCCTGGGTGAGATTAAGAAACTAACGCCTCCTAGCATCGATGTAGTTGGCTCCCACATACTTATTCTGGAAAGCCGTCTTAAAATAATCCCAAGTCAGACGGTCAGGCTGAGTGCCCTCCTTAACAGTCATCCACCACTGATACGCTTCATCGCGAAGCAGAGAGACAGCCCTTTTAAGCTTCTGCTCAGCAGTAAAGTCCAAATCATCCATGATCCTCTCTATGGCCTCCATCCAATACTCGGCCACGCTAGGGGCAACTCCACTGACGCCCCTAAATAACTTAGCCCCATTGGACCGGAGTCGTTCCGTAACTGACCCACGGCCCCCAAATCCAATGTTGGGCCCAACGACCCTCTCTAAAATCCGTAACATGGCTCGAGATAGTGCGTCGTCCCCATCCTCACGATCATAAGATCCAGTCTCTATAGCAGGTGAGATCAGCGTCTCGCTCGTATATAGATTAGGCAGATTCTCAGATGACGAGGACCCTGCTCGAGCCCCTATACAGCCTCTACCACGGCCTCTTGTACCCCGTCCACGGATACCTCGTACACTCATCGTAAATTTGAAGTTTATTTGTATTAGCAGTTTTATGCATTAGTTATAGTTCCAATATTTATTAACAAATGTTTTATGCAGAATAGTATCAGAAGTTCAGAGTTCGTTATCGCGAATCGCAGTTTTACTACGATTTTCAGTTTCGCTATAGTTTTCAGTCTACACTACCTAAAGTGTTTCAGTACAATATACTACCTAAGGCTGTTTCAAGCATGCAAGTAGTATTTCAGAAAAATCTTAAACAGAGTTCAGAATACTTACAAGATCGGCGTCGGAGACTCGGTGTACCACATACTTATTTTAAAAAAATATTTTGAATCACTAAATATTGTTCTGGCAAAACCATTTTAAAAACCCAAACCACAGTCGAGTTTTGCAACCTGGCTCTAATACCACTAAATGTAACACCCCAAACCCGGCCTAGACGTTATGGCCGAATCTGGCGGCGTTACATGATAGTGCTTTAGAAAACTTAACTACATTGAAACCATTTGTAAATATCTTAGGCTTTCATCAAAACGTGTCATTTAATTATTATCCATTTTCAAAACATTATAAGTTGCAGAAGCTTTTAAAATAATTTGCAAGTTCGTGTGTATTTGATAAAACATTTGTTTATTTTGAAACTCGCATTTTATCCTACTACTAGAAGTTCAATAATATAGAAATCCCAAATTTTAAGCAAAAATCTGTAAAGGCCTTATTACATGAAATTTACCCAAATATAACCAAATCATAATTAAAATAAACCATAAAAGAAAATATCCAGAACCGTGGTCACCGCCGAGTCATCCGCTGCACCGATCCGTCTACTGCTGGGGATTACCTGAACAGATTAAACAGAAAAGGGTGAGTTTTCACAATCTCAGTGTGTAATCCTCAAAGAAAACATACACACAGAAATATCAGATAGCAGACATGGTTTTCACAGTTCGGGTCTGAGCCCATTACAGAAACGGTGTGGACCTTTGTAACACCCCTTATCCGTATTCAAGTCGGAATAGGGTTTGAGGCATTACCTAACTAATCTTGCTTAAACATCTCGAATAGGGTTATAAAATTTTATTTAAACCCATCACTTGCACATATTCGGCCTAGGAGGCCCTAAACATACTTTCAAGAGGTATCGGAACTATTCCAGAAACTTTTACGAGGTCAAGAAACTTTTCAACAAAACAAGGGCCACTTGCCCGTGTAGGTCTAAGGACACGCCTGTGTGCCCCTAAGGCATGCCCGTGCCTTCCACTCGTGGTCGACACTGACTAATTTCACACAACCTTGGCACGCCCGTGGCCCTGGCTTGTGTACCAAACCTTGGCATTCTGACATATCCACACGGCTTATACACACGTCCGTGTGCTTCAGCCGTGTGGCGATTTAAATTCCAAGTGCAAGGTGCAGACTTCACACGGCCTGGGCGTACTCCCATGTGCTAACCATGCCTCCCACACGGTCTAGACACACGCTCGTGTGTCTACCCATGTGGACAATTAGAAGGCTATCTACCAAGCCCTTTGCCACCCTACATTGCATGCATACATACACCAATTCCATTCAACACAATTCATGACCTAAAGACACATCTAAATACTCCATTCAACATCCATACACAAGGGCATACACTTCAAGAATATCACTTTCATTAAGCAAAAGAATTTGCCAAGTATTTGCCTAACTTAAGGCCATTTACAAAATGACTTTAGTAACATACATAGCCAACACTTTGGCTAACAATTACAACTTAACAAAATACTCGAGTCCTATACATGCCATACTCAAAATAAGTCTAAATTATCATACCAAAGTGATGTTGATAGTGTGATTTCCAAACTCCTACGTCCACAATCCTCGAGTTATATTGGCGATACTACAAGGAAGAAGGGCAATGAAAGGAGTAAGCATAAAGCTTAGTAAGTTTGCATGGAAATAAATAGCAATAATAAGCTCATAATATAATCCATCCATGGCATTAACTAATCATACACGAGTCAAAGGATTCTTAACATACTTACTTACAATTGCCCTTATTTAGCACATACCGTGCCACATATCATAATCGTTTCTTCGTGACTCATTCACGAGTACCTGTACTCATTCATTCCCATGACTTTAGTACGATTTCATTTCTACTTCTAAACTCATCTACTTATCCCATTAATCACTAGGGATAATCAAGACGCATATTCATCATCATTAATATATATACGAAGCTAATGCCACATCCCCGAGGTGGTCTTACATGGAGCCACTTCTAGATGCCAATGCCATATCCTGGATATATTCTTATATGGGGATTTCATATCATGTATCGATGCCATATCCTGGATATGGTCTTATACGATTCTCATATTCATTACCGAAGCCATATCCCAGATATTATCTTATACGGGATCTCAACTCAGTGCCGAGGCCATATCACGGACATGGTCTTATACGGGACCTTATTTATTTCATATCTCGATGATAGCATTTTCGAAATCAATATGGTTCACTAGGACTTCATCCTCTCATTCAACATTAACTACTCAATTTAGCAGAGCTACATGCATTAATATAATGCCAAGCGTTCTCAATATGCTAACATAGATGTTGCAATAATCACATACAAACTTACCTCGTTTTCAAAATGAGTTAGCTCGTCGGTTTAATCCACAACTTTGTTCTTTCCCCGATCGAGTTGGATTCTCGATTCTTCTTGCTCTATAATAGAAAAATTAGCTCATTTTAATCACTACATTAATAAAAGCATCTCAATAATGATACTTAGGCAAAATTACTATTTTGCCCCTAGGCTTTGGCAAAATGACCATTTTGCCCCTAGGCTCAGAAATTAATTCTAATCACATTTCTACCTTCAACAAGCCTAGGTGAACATTTAATACTCTTATAGCTATCATCAAAACTCCACATTTCACATATTTACTACAAATTTGTAAACTTTTCATTAAGGTCCAATTAGGTGTTTTCAAGACAACACCTTTCACAAAAGTTGTTCATCTAACAACCAAGACTCATTTTCTCCCATAAAAATATAGCAAACAACTTAAAATCTCACATGTTAAGTCCCTAGACTTTTCACCATAATACAAGATAGTCCCCTCTTTAGAAAGCTTAAGCTTTAGGGGTCTCAAAAGTACAACTATTTTCAAGAAAAGGTCACTAGAACACTTACTTGAATGGATGAGAGCTTGCTGAAATTTTGAGCATTCAAAAACCCCTATTTGCTTGCTATTTTTGGTGGAGAAGAATGAACAAAAAGATGGATATAATCTTTTCTTTATTATAATATTAAACTAACAATTTAGTCCACCAAACATCACCAACTTTGACCAACTTGGTCAATTTTTGTCCCCTATGATGTCTATGGCCGGTCAAGCCTTTTAAAAGGGCTAAATTGCCTTTTAAAAACCTCAAATTTACAATCTATGGCTATTTGGTACTTTTAGCTTATAGAATGGAACTTTCGTACTTTATGCGATTTAGTCCCTTTTTCGCGAGTAAACATGAAATCGCTAAAATAAAAGCACCAAAATTCTCATGCACATATACTATCATGCTCTGACTCCTAATATAACGTGAAAATAAATTTCTCAAATCTTAAATTAGTGATCCCGAGATCACTATTCTGACTAGCCACTAAATCGGGCTGTTACAATTCTCCCCCCTTAAGGATTTTCGTCCCCGAAAATCTTACCGAAGAAAAGGTTGGGATATTGGTTTCTCATCGTTTCCTCAGGCTCCCATGTAGCCTCTTCTATTCCATGCCTTTTCCATAGAACTTTCACTAGGGCTATGCTTTTGTTTCTTAACTGCTTGACCTCTCGCGCAAAAATTCTAACCGGTTCTTCACCATAAGTTAAATCCGGTTGTATCTTTACCTCTATCGGAACTATGACGGGCGAAGGGTCTGAACGGTATCGGCACAACATGGATACATAAAAGACGTCATGAACCTTTTCCAGCTCAAGTGGTTAGGCCAACCGATAAGCTATCGATTCTATCCTCTCGATAACTTCATAAGGTCCGATAAAACGCGGACTCAATTTGCCTTTCTGGCCAAATCTGAGGATTTTCCTCCAAGGTGATACTTTCAAGAACACTTTATCACCGACTTTGAAATCTATCTCTTTCCTTTTCAAATCTGAATAGGACTTTTGTCTATCTGAGGCGACTTTCAAACAGTCACGTATCACCTTCACCTTCTCTTCAGTTTCCTTAACCAAGTCGACCCCGTGTATCTGTTTCTCTCTGAGTTCTGACCAATACAAGGGCATTCGGCACTTACGCCCATACAATGCCTCAAAAGGCACCATTTTTAAACTTGACTGAAAGTTGTTGTTGTAGGCGAATTCCACTAATGGTAAGTATTTCTCCTAATAACCTTGTAATTCCAAAACACAACATCTAGGCATGTCTTCAAGTATCTGAATTACCCTATCCGACTGCCCGTCGGTTTGTGGATGAAAGGCTGTACTGAAACTCAATTTCGTGCCCATGGCCTCTTACAACTTTTTCCAAAATCGTGACATGAATCTCGGATCTCTATCCAAAATGATCGATAACGGCACACCATGGAGTCTTACTATCTCTGACATGTATAAGTCCGCTAATTTATCAAGCGAATAGTCGACTCGCACTGGTATAAAATGGGATGACTCTGTGAGTCTATCAACCACTACCCATACTGCATCTTTCTTCTTTGGAGTCAACGGTAAGCCCGTCACGAAGTCCATGGTAATGCGGTCCCATTTCCACAAAGGAACCATAATGGGCTGAAGTAAACCTGAAGGTACTTGATGGTCAGCCTTCACTTGCTGACAAATCAGGCATTTCAATACAAACTCGGAAATGTCTTTCTTCATACCAAGCCGCCAATACCATTTCCTCAAATCATTGTACATCTTCATGCTACCTGGGTGTACATTTAAACATCCGCTATACGCTTCATGCAAGATTCTACGAATAAGCTCGTCATTTCTGGGTACACAGACCCTATCTCGAAATGTCAGACAACCATCAGGATTTACTCGAAAGTCTGACTCAACGTTCGACTCACATAAAACTCTCTTAGCTTGCAAACTGTTATCATCTTTCTGAGCTTCACAAATCTCTTGGTGAAACAATGGTTTAGCCCTCAATTCGGCTAAGACGGAACCATCATCCAACAAAGTCATCTGAGTACTCATGGCTCTTAGTGCAAATAATGATTTTCTGCTCAAAGCGTCGGCGACTACGTTCGCCTTTCCCGGATGGTAGTCAATTACCAACTCATAATCCTTAATCAGCTCTAACCACCTTCGTTGCCTCAAATTTAATTCATTTTGAGTCATCAAATATTTTAGGCTTTTATGGTCGGTGAAAATCCTACACCTTTCACTATATAAATGATGCATCCAAATTTTTAACGCAAACGCAATTGCGGCCAACTCTAAATCATGAGTCGGGTAATTCCTCTCGTGCGGCTTCAATTGCCTAGAGGCGTAAGCAACCACCTTACCCTCTTACTTAAGTACACAACCCAATCTGTTCAAGGACGCGTCACTATAAACCACAAATTCTCTTCCCGGCCCAGGTTGCTCCAAAACAGGAGCCTCAGTCAACAGTGTTTTCAGTTTCTCAAAACTCTGTTGACACTTTTCTGTCCAATCGAACTTTACATCTTTTTGCAAAAGTCTCGTCATCGGGGTAGCTATCATGGAAAACCCCTTGATAAAATGCCTATAATAGCCGGCTAGGCCTAGAAAACTCCTTACTTCAGTTACGCTCCTTGGTGGTTTCCATTCAATAATTGTTGAAATCTTACCCGGGTCGACTCTAATCCCGTCTCCCGAGACAATGTGCCTCAAAAACCCAACTTCCTTGAGCCAAAATTCACTCTTACTAAATTTGGCATACAATTATTTTTCTCTCAAAACTTGTAGAACCATACTCAAATGCTCAGCATGATCGTTCTCATCCCGAGAGTAGATCAGTATGTCGTCGATGAAAACCACAACAAATTTATCCAAGTATGGCCAAAAAATGCGATTCATCAAATCCATGAAGATCGCCGGGGCATTCGTTAGACCAAAAGGCATGACCAAAAATTTATAGTGGCCATACCTAGTCCTAAACGCAGTTTTTGGCACATCCGAGTCCTTAACTTTCAGCTCATAGTACCCGGACCTCAAATATATCTTGAAAAATACCATGGCTCCCTTCAATTGATCGAATAGATCGTCGATCCTCGGTAACGGGTACTTGTTCTTCACAGTTACCTTGTTGAGTTGCCGATAATCTATACATAGTCTCATGGAACCATCTTTCTTCTTCACGAATAAAACGGGAGCACCCCAAGGAGAGAAACTCGGCCTTGCGAAGCCTTTATCCGTTAGTTCTTGCAACTGTGCTTTTAGCTCTTTTAGCTCGGTTGGAGCCATTCTATATGGAGCAATAGAAATAGGGGCAGTACCCGGAGCTAACTCAACCCCAAATTTAATTTCTCTAACCGGAGTTAATCCTGGCAACTCTTCCGGGAAAACATCTAGGTACTCACATACTATGGGTACCGACTCAATTCTCAAATCAGCCTCTTTAGTGTTCAACACAAAGGCAAGGTAAGCTTCGTACCCCTTCCTCAAATACATCTGAGTCGACAGAGTTGATAACACTACAGATGACCTATCGGGCTTGTCTGATTCAACACGAATAAGATTACCATTTTCATCTTTCAACTCAATATGTTTCCTCCCACAATTCACAATTACTCCATGAGTAACTAACCAATCCATCCCAAGGATGACATCAAACTCATCAAACGGCAATAGCATAAGATCAACAGGGAAACAATGACCCTTAATCATCAAAGGGCAACCTTTGCAAACTCTATCAACCAACACACACTTGCCTAGGGGATTAGACACTCTTATGATGAATTCGGTAAACTCTATAGGCATGCTCATGCTAGAGACTAATTTTATGTATATGTATGAGTGGGTAGATCCCGGGTCAATTAAAGCTATAACACGAGTATTATGGAGAGAAAAGGTACCCGTGATTACGTCGGGGGAAGATGCCTCTTCACGAGCACGAATGGCATATGTCCTCCCCGGTGCTCTACCCTCGACTCTAGCAGCTTGCTTTCTAGATGGATTCTTGCTACCCATTTCATTTCTCGGGTTTCTCAGTGGTCTTCCCCTAGCAATACTTCCCGGTCTTGCATTCTGAGGCTTTTCTTTCTCGCCCACCTTGGGGCAGTCTCTAATAAAGTGGTCTAAGGACCCACATCTAAAACAAGCTTTCTCATTAGCTCGACACTTACAAGAACGGTGCTTGCCACACTGAGGGCATTCTGGTCCACTTGGTCAGACGTTGCCCACACTAGCAACTGATGTGGTCTGTCCTTCCGACCCCGAAAATTGCTTGCCTTTATTTCGGGTTGAAAACCCCGCTGAAGTGACTGATCGAGTAGTGAAATCCTTCGATTTCTTAGATGAGGATTGGTAGGACTTATTTAACTGCATTTTTCTTGAGTCACGAGACTCATTCTCAGCTCTTCTCTTCTCTTTAGCCAGCTCTTCAGCTTTACAAGCCCTATCCACCAATACTACAAACTCTTTTAACTCAAGGACTCCGACATATAAACGGATGTCTTCATTCAGTCCGTCCTCGAATCTCTTTCACATGACTGCCTCGGTAGACATGCACTCCCAGGCATATTTGCTAAGTCTTACGAACTCCCGTCAGAGTCGATCCACCGACATACGGCCTTGCTTCAGTTCTAAGAACTCATTCCTCTTATGGTCGATGAACCTCTGACTGATGTACTTCTTCCAGTATTCCTCTTGGAAGAATTCCCAGCTAACTCTCTCCCTTGGCACCACTGACACCAGTGTATTCCACCATCGGTAAGCTGAATCTCTCAGGAGAGATACCGCAAACTTTAAGCACTCTTCAAGCGTACAGGATAACTCATCGAATACCCTGATGGTATTCTCGAGCCAAAATTCTACTCTCTCCGGGTCATCGTCCTTATTTGCCCGAAATTTCTCGGCTCCTTGCTTCTGGATCTTATCCACCGGAGGCCTTTCTCTTCTCACCACCTCAACCACTTGAGGAGCTACCGGAGCGGGTTGAGGGATTGGTGGGGGTGGAGGGGGTTGAGCGTTAGGATTTTCTTGGGTATACTCAGTATACCAATTGCTCATCATATGGAGAAAGGCTTCTCGAGCCTATTTCTCCTGACCCAAGGTCTCGGGTCTACTATTAGTTGGCACGGTCCCTTGAGCGGGAGCCGGTGCGTTACTTGCAGCATCATCAGCTGCAGTTCGGTTTGGATCAGAACCCATATACTACATAAAACAAGATTTTATACGTTAGGAGCCATCACACTATCATTACTCAGACACTCTTACATATGGCATGTATAGCTAGACTCGTACTTACGCTACGTTAGTCCTAGAATCGACTAAACCATAGCTCTGATACTAATAAATGTAACACCCCTTACCAGTATTCAAGTCGAAATAAGGTTTGAGGCATTACCTAACTAATCTTGCTTAAACATCTCGAATAGGGTTATAAAATTTCGTTTAAACCCATCACTTGAACATAATCGGCCTAGGAGGCCCAAAACATACTTCCAAGAGGTATCGGAACTATTCTGAAAACTTTTACTAGGTCAAGAAACTTTTCAACAGAACAGGGGCCACACGCCCGTGTGGGTTTAGGGACACCCCCGTGTGCCCCTAAAGCATGCCCGTGCCTTCCACCCGTGGTCGACACTGACTAATTTCACACGGCCTTGGCACACCCGTGGCCCTGGCCCGTGTACCAAACCTTGGCATTCTAACATATCTACATGGCCTATATACACGTCCGTATGCTTCAGCCGTGTGGCGATTTAAATTCCAAGTACAAGGTACAGACTTCACACGGCCTGGGCATACGCCCATGTGCTAACCATGCCTCCCACACGGTCTAGGCACAAGCCCGTGTGTCTACCCATGTGGACAATTAGAAGGCTATCAACCAAGCCTTTTGCCACCCTACATTGCATGCATACATACACCAATTCCATGCAACACAATTCATGACCTAAAGACACATCTAAATACTCCATTCAACATCTATACACAAGGGCATACACTTCAAGAATATCACTTTCATTAAGCAAAAGAATTTGCCAAGTATTTGCCTAACTTAAGGCCATTTACAAAATGACTTTAGTAACATACATAGCCAACACTTTGGCTAACAATTACAACTTAACAAAATACTCGAGTCCTATACATGCCATACTCAAAATAAGTCTAAATTTTTATACCAAAGTTATGTCGATAGTGTGATTTCGAACTCCTACGTCTACAATCCTCGAGTTATCTTAGCGATACTACAAGGAAGAAGGGCAATGAAAGGAGTAAGCATAAAGCTTAGTAAGTTTGCATGGAAATAAATAGCAATAATAAGCTCATAATATAATCCATCCATGGCATTAACTAATCATACACGAGTCAAAGGCTTCTTGACATACTTACTTACAATTTCCCTTATTTAGCACATACCGTGCCACATATCGTAATCGTTTCTTCGTGACTCATTCACGAGTACCTGTACTCATTCATTCTCATGACTTTAGTATAATTTCATTTCTACTTCTAATCTCATCTACTTATCCCATTAATCACTAGGGATAATCAAGACGCATATTCATCATCATTAATGTATATACGAAGCCAATGCCACATTCCCGAGGTGGTCTTACATGGAGCCACTTCTAGATGCCAATGCCATATCCCGGATATGGTCTTATATGGGGATTTCATATCATGTATCGATGCCATATCTCGGATATGGTCTTATACGATTCTCATATTCATTACTGAAGCCATATCTCGGATATGGTCTTATACGGGATCTCAACTCAGTGCCGAGGCCATATCTCGGACATGGTCTTATACGGGACCTTATTTATTTCATATCTCGATGATAGTATTTTCGAAATCAATATGGTCCACTAGGACTTCATCCTCTCATTCAACATTAACTAATCAATTTAGCAAAGCTACATGTATTAATATAATGCCAAGCATTCTCAATATGCTAACATAGATGTTGCAATAATCACATACAAACTTACCTCGTTTTCAAAATGAGTTAGCGCGTCGGTTTAGTCCACACCTTTGTTCTTTCCCCGATCGAGTCGGATTCTCAATTCTTCTTGCTCTATAATAGAAAAATTAGCTCATTTTAATCACTACATTAATAAAAGCATCTCAATAATGATACTTAGGCAAAATTACTATTTTGCCCCTAGGCTTTGGCAAAATGACCATTTTGCCCCTATGCTCGGAAATTAATTCTAATCACATTTCTACCTTCAACAAGCCTAGGTGAACATTTAATACTCTTATAGCTATCATCAAAACTCCACATTTCACATATTTACTACAAATTTGTAAACTTTTCATTAAGGTCCAATTAGGTGTTTTCAAGACAACACCTTTCACAAAAGTTATTCATCTAACAACCAAGACTCATTTTCTCCCATAAAAATGCAGCAAACAACTTAAAAGCTCATATGGCAAGTCCCTAGACTTTTCACCATAATGCAAGATAGTCCCCTCTTTAGAAAGCTTAAGCTTTAGAGGTCTCAAAACTACAACTATTTTCAATAAAAAGGTCACTAGAACACTTACTTGAATGGATGAGAGCTTGCTAAAATTTTGAGCATTCAAAAACCCCTATTTGCTTGCTATTTTCGGTGGAGAAGATTGAAAAAAAAGATGGATATCATCTTTTCTTTATTATAATATTAAACTAACAATTTAGTCCACCAAACATCACCAACTTTGACCAACTTGGTCAATTTTTGTCCCCTATGATGTCTATGGCCGGCCAAGCCTTTAAAAAGGGCTAAATTGCCTTTTAAAAACCTCAAATTTACAATCTATGGCTATTTGGTACTTTTAGCTTATAGAATGGAACTTTCGTACTTTATGGGATTTAGTCCCTTTTTCGCGAGTAAACATGAAATCGATAAAATTAAAGCACCAAAATTCTCATGCACATATACTATCATGCTCTGGCTCCTAATATAACATGAAAATAAATTTCTCAAATCTCAAATTAGTGATCCTGAGATCACTATTCCGACTAGCCACTAAATCGGGCTGTTACAATTCTCCCCCTTAAGGATTTTCGTCCCCAAAAATCTTACCGAAGAAAAGGTTGGGATATTGGTTTCTCATCGTTTCCTCAGGCTCCCATGTAGCCTCTTCTATTCCATGCCTTTGCCATAGAACTTTCACTAGGGCTATGCTTTTGTTTCTTAACTGCTTGACCTCTCGCGCAAAAATTCTAGGCGGTTCTTCACCATAAGTTAAATCCAGTTGTATCTTTACCTCTGTCGGAACTATGATGTGCGAAGGGTCTGAACGGTATCGGCACAACATGGATACGTGAAAGACGTCATGAACCTTTTCCAGCTCAAGTGGCAAGGCCAACCGATAAGCTACCAGTCCTATCCTCTCGGTAACTTCATAAGGTCCGATAAAACGCGGACTCAATTTGCCTTTCTGGCCAAATCTGAGGATTTTCCTCCAAGGTGATACTTTCAAGAACACTTTATCACCGACTTTGAAATCTATCTCTTTCCTTTTCAAATCCGAATAGGACTTTTGTCTATCTGAGGCGACTTTCAAACAGTCACGTATCACCTTTACCTTCTCTTCAGTTTTCTTAACCAAGTCGACCCCGTGTATCTGTTTCTCTCTGAGTTCTGACCAATACAAGGGCATTCAACACTTACGCCCATACAATGCCTCATAAGGCACCATTTTTAAACTTGACTGAAAGTTGTTGTTGTAGGCGAATTCCACCAATGGTAAGTATTTCTCATAATAACCTTGTAATTCCAAAACACAACATCTAAGCATGTCTTCAAGTATCTGAATTACCTTATCCGACTGCCCGTCGGTTTGTGGATGAAAGGTTGTACTGAAACTCAATTTCGTGCCCATGGCCTCTTGCAACTTTTTCTAAAATCGTGACGTGTATCTCGGATCTCTATCCAAAATGATCGATAACGGCACACCATGGAGTCTTACTATCTCTGACATGTATAAGTCCGCTAATTTATCAAGCGAATAGTCGACTCGCACTGGTATAAAATGGGCTGACTTTGTGAGTCTATCAACCACTACCCATACTGCATCTTTCTTCTTTGGAGTCAACGGTAAGCCCGTCACGAAGTCCATGGTAATGCAGTCCCATTTCCACTCAGGAACCATAATGGGCTGAAGTAAACCTGAAGGTACTTGATGTTCAGCCTTCACTTGCTGACAAATCAGGCATTTCAATAAAAACTCGAAAATGTCTTTCTTCATACCCAGCCACCAATACCATTTCCTCAAATCATTGTACATCTTCGTGCTGCCTGGGTGTACATTCAAACATCTGCTATGCACTTCATGCAAGATTCTACGAATAAGCTCGTCATTTCTGGGTACATAGACCCTATCTCGAAATGTCAAACAACCATCAAGATTTACTCGAAAGTCTGACTCAACGTTCGACTCACATAAAACTCTCTTAGCTTGCAAACTGTTATCATCTTTCTGAGCTTCACAAATCTCTTGGAGAAACAATGGTTTAGCCCTCAATTCGGCTAAGACGGAACCATCATCCAACAAAGTCATCTGAGTACTCATGGCTCTTAGTGCAAACAATGATTTTCTCATTCAAAGCGTCGCGACTACGTCGCTTTCCCGTGGTAGTCAATTACCAACTCATAATCCTTAATCAGCTCTAACCACCTTCGTTGCCTCAAATTTAATTCATTTTGAGTCATTAAATATTTTAGGCTTTTATGGTCGGTGAAAATCCTACACCTTTCACTATATAGATGATGCATCTCAATAATGATACTTAGGCAAAATTACTATTTTGCCCCTAGGCTTTGGCAAAATGACCATTTTACCCCTATGCTCGAAAATTAATTCTAATCACATTTCTACCTTTAACAAGCCTAGGTGAACATTTAATACTCTTAAAGCTATCATCAAAACTCCACATTTCACATATTTACTACAAATTTGTAATCTTTTCATTAAGGTCCAATTTGGTGTTTTCAAGACAACACCTTTCACAAAAGTTGTTCATCTAACAACCAAGACTCATTTTCTCCCATAAAAATGTAGCAAACAACTTAAAAGCTCACATGGCAAGTCCCTAGACTTTTCACCATAATGCAAGATAGTCCCCTCTTTTGAAAGCTTAAGCTTTAGAGGTCTCAAAAGTATAACTATTTTCAAGAAAAAGGTCACTAGAACACTTACTTGAATGGATGAGAGCTTGCTAAAATTTTGAGCATTCAAAAACCCCTATTTGCTTGCTATTTTTGGTAGAGAAGATTGAAAAAAAAGATGGATATCATCTTTTCTTTATTATAATATTAAACTAACAATTTAGTCCACCAAACATCACCACCTTTGACCAACTTATTCAATTTTTGTCCCCTATGATGTCTATGGCCAGCCAAGCCTTTAAAAAGGGCTAAATTGCCTTTTAAAAACCTCAAATTTACTATCTATGACTATTTGGTACTTTTAGCTTATAGAATGGAACTTTCGTACTTTATGCAATTTAGTCATTTTTTCGCGATTAAACATGAAATCGCTAAAATTAAAGCGCAAAAATTCTCATGCACATATACTATCATGCTCTGACTCATAATATAACGTGAAAATAAATTTCTCAAGTCTCAGATTAGTGATCCCGAGATTACTATCCCGACTAGCCACTAAATCGGGCTGTTACAACCTTAGTCCACTCAGATACAGAATCAGACATATTACAGGACCTTGGCCCATTTCGCATGTAATATGCGAGATAATGAGTCCTACCCAACAAATTCTACACACCAACTCCGTCCAACCCTACACACCATGTGGGATAAAATCAACCCACCCACCCTACACACCATATTGTACCGAAAGTCGCACATAATAAAAATTTACACAATGAGCCGCATGATAACAGCTTAAGAGCCTTTCAGATACTTCCTCCAATCATAATCAACCCACCCCGATGCAATGCCAAATACAGGAATGACATGCTATTAACTTAGATATTCAGATCAGTATACATGCTTAGTACTGTAAATCGATGAGACGGATCATTCATTTAGGGGTCTAAGTATTGCTTACCGACCCTACGGTGGAGGTCCACAATCGACTTGGCGACCCGTAACCTGCTGCGCAGTTTTCCGTAAAAATAGGCTCACACGCCCATGTGGCCCACACGGCCCAAATTGGCCTTGGCCGTGTGGATCACACGGCCTGGCTCAGAATTCCACACGCCCGTGTGGGCCCCTACACGCCCGTGTGGCCCACACGACCCAATTGGTCGAGCCCATGTGTCACACACGGCCTTGCCCAGCCATCACACGGCCGTGTCGGTCGCGCACGGCTTGGCTCATCGATCACACGACTGTGTGGTGTGTAACACCCCATACCCGATTCCGAAGCTAAAACCGAATATGAGACATTACTAAGCTTGAACTTCCTTAAACATGTACTTACGGGCTATAAAATTTTGCTCCAAATTAAAACTTCTCTTCCTTAGTCAAATCATTCATATCGTGGGCCTACGAGGCCTTAAACTTGCATCCGAAACTTTTATAAGCTAAAGGAAACCTTTCTTTAAGACAGGGCCACACGCTCAGAAAGTTGGTATAGGGACACACCCGTGTGTCCTCAAGACATGCCCGTGCCTTCCACCCGTGGTCGACACTAGCTAAATCTACATGGCTCGACACGCCCGTGGCCCCGGCCCGTGACAATTAAATTTCTAAGTGTCAAGTGCGGACTTCACACGCCTTGGCACACGCCCATGTGCCAACCGTGTATCACACGGCCTGAACAAACGATCAGTGACCAGCCCGTGGCCTATTTTTACTTAAGACATTAAGGTGCAGAGAGACACGGCCCAGACACACGCCTGCAGTGTCTATCTGTGGGGCACTTAGAGGCTATCTTACAAACCTTTTACTACTCTTGTTTGCATACATTCATATACTTTTTCAAAACATTCTCAAATCATCAATTGAAACTCATAAATTAACACATTTTGTTCATGAAAATAAAGTTTTCCTCTCATACACTAGGAGGATTGTTCCCACAACATTTACAACAACTTAAGCCATCATCACTGGCTATACACAACCATTCTATAAATTCTCTTATGCCAACAACATTTGGCTACAACAATTAGACTTCATCAACTTTAAACGAATCCCTATACATGCCATGACTCTTAAGGACTTGATACCTCATACCGTGTGTCCGCTTCGATAGTGTGAAAACATCTCCCATGGTCTCCAACCCGAGCTAAGTAATGAAACCTATAAGAGATGAGAAAAGTAAAGGAGTAAGCAATAATGCTTAGTAAGTTCATCTACATAATCTGACAAATATTGATATTCACTGAATATACATAACCCCAAGGCAATATGCCGAGTTTTTCTCATCAATTCATGGTTACTTACTCAATTATTCTTGAATCTTACTCATTCTATCTCTTACCACATTTCTACCATGCCACAAGCCAATTCGCTCGTTTTAATTAGCATACATTCCTGCACCGATCATCACAAGATCATACAAAACAACACATCAAGCATTTTCAATAAGTCGCTCATACTACTAATCTCTCGGTGGTTACGCACTTAGCCTACCATTGAATCTCTTATAGGGTGGTATTGCACACAGCCCACCAATCATTTATACCTATGGTGATTTCGCACTTAGCTCACCAATCATTTATAAGCGATGGTATCGCATACACACCCATCGACACTAATCAATCGTGTGGTAACGCACACAACCCACAAATCATTTATAAGCGATGGTATCGCACACAACCCATCGACATTAATCAATCGTGGTAACGCATTACAGCCCACCAATAAATAATATAGTTGATGGTATCGCACACAGCCCATCACTAACTATTAATAAGGGGATATCGCACATAGATCACCGTTATTTACATTCATGGATAATAATCCACAAGTATATCTCTATTTCAAATGTTCATTCGAGAACATCCTCATATGCTTCTATTCTTACTTAACTTTCTATGGTACTCGTTATCATTCACACAGTACATCAATAAATCTGTCTCATGCAACTAAGGTACATCAACTACACATACTGTTGGAACGCCGGCACCCCTTGGCGCAGCAAAATAAAATTAAATTTCGGCGATCCAAACCATGAATCCATGTGTGAGGAACAAATCGGGATGAAATAAAGGTTTCAAAATTACCGAAACTTCAATCTGAGTAGATAGCGACGCCTCGGTAACATGAACTTTGATCCACTGTCAAACCAAGCCACAACCTTTTACGATGTCGGCCTCTACGTAATCCACCCAGTTTGACTATGAACAGAAGAAATCTCCAAAACTGTTTTGGAGGTTTTTCTTGCTTGATGGCTGCTAGACCTTAAAGCAATCTTTTAGGGTTTTTTCTTAATAAGCTCTATATAACCTATTACCTTTTATAATCGGTATCTTTTCAATGAATCATAAAATTAAATAAATATAATAATGTTTTAACCGAAAATTACAATTACATTAATTATATCCAAAAATAAATTATAATTACATTAATTATAACATGGATTTCGGTAAACTATATTTATTTAAATCTATATACGAACCAAATTCATATATTAATTCTCATTATGTGTACAACATCCTTGTACATATAATATGTTCAATATTTGATTGCCCAATTTAAATTAATTCTTTAATTAATTTAATTCATGTGACAATCAAACACAATACCAACTATGTTTTATTCCGCTCATTTCAACCATAGGGTGTGACCACAGTAGGTTCTTGTAACGTTAGCGATAATACTAGAACGATTCTAATGTTACAAATAATGAGTGGCATCTAGCAATGCATCATTTCTACCTAAGTTACAAGGAGTCATGATTCGACATAACCTTTTTGTGATTAACCTTTCATGCATTAATCCTTAAGTCCTTTATCTCTGAATGGACACAAGTCATGGAATAGTCACACTTGTATAGTCCATCCCATGTTTCTTGATATCTTGAGTAGACTATGATATACAAATTAGTATGACATCTCATGTCAACTTATTTGAGCATAGCCATGCATTTCTAGTCTCACTCAATCAAGTGGCCTAAGATATTACTCCCATTATGTAGGAGAGACTTATCCTATATTGATCAACCATATCCTCTACATAGATTGTGGTATATCCAACATCACTTTTATAGAACAAATTCACGATTATGCGTTTGATCAGTATCAAAATATACAACTCACGATGTTGGGATAATGATGATCTCAAGTCTGAGGATCATATACATATTAATCACTATAAGTAATGTTGTGACAATTACATAATAATCCAAGAAACATACTCATAGCGGGTCAGTCCAATATGTTGTTCTCTAACCACATATTCATGCATTGATTTTGACACTCCATATCAATGACAACTCTTTATCATCAATCAACTACATGTTAGTCTTAATGCATTATTGTTGTCCTAGTCAACAAATACTTGACTAAGGATCTATTAAGAATAATCATATTATTCTCAGGACATTATTATAAAACAGTTTATTTGTACACACAGAAAGAAAAACTAAAATAATAATGACAACGCTTTATATTAATAAACATGGTAAATCAAGTATGTTATTACAACCATCTCATGATTGATCTTTGGGCATACTCTTAAACATACCCCACTAGGGGTTCATCATATATTGAATTCATCTCAATTCAGTTCTACGTATACTTGTGCTACTCATGGTACAACCACATACATTCAACATATACATTGAATCATTCGAATTGTTAAATAACTCTCTTGAGTCTCATGTACATAGTTCTCATTATCATCGTACCCCAATTGGGTCTTACATACACTAACATATCGATGCCACGTCCCTGACATGGTCTTATATGAATTCTTACACCGAGGCCTTATTCCAATATGGTCTTATTCGAGACTTTAACCATTGTCCTATCGTGCTATACACCTTTCCCATTTCTCTAAATTTAATTCCATTGACATCTCATCAAGAGACATTTCATACATTCATATAGTAATATACATTCCATACAACATTGGAATACTAAATCAGCTCATACGTAATTGCAACATTCGCACATGAACTTACCTCGATGTCGAAAGAGCCGAAAAAGACTTTTTGCCCACATTTCTCTTTTCACCCGTTCTAGGTTCGAAACTCATTTTCCTTGATCTAGAACAATGAAATTTACTGATTTAATCACTTACAAATCATGATATACCATAATCTAAACTTTAGGCAAAAATGACTATTTTACCCCTACACTTTGGCAAAATTACTATTTTGCCCCTAGGCTCGTAAATAAATTTTCATCACATTTTCTTGTTAAAAAAGCCTAGATAAACATTTAATCCTCTTACAACTATTTTCAATTCCATCAATTTCATGCTTAAATGAACAAATTACAACTTTTGCATTTTAGTCCCAATTAGGTGTTTTCATGACAACACCTTTCACAAAAGTTGTTTTTCATCATCCTATCATTCTTTTTCTTCCATAAAAACTCAGCTAACATCATAAATACTCTCATGGAAAGTCCCTAGACTTTCAATCATATCTCAAATTAGTCCTCTCATTAGCTAGCTTAAGCTTTGGGGACTCCAAAAACACAAAAATCATCAATTAAAACCACCTAAATCACTTACTTGGATATGAATTGAGTGGCTGAAAGTTTGAACCCCAAGAGCTCTATTTCTTCTTCAATTTTCGGTGGAAAGAGATGAGTGAATAGTGAAAGATGATAGTTTTTCTTTTTGTCATATTTTATTCATCTTTTCTCACCTAATTTTGACTAAGCATTAAATGCTCTTGTCTCCCATACCACATGGCTGGCCATCACACTCCAAAATTGCCTATTTTCACTTTAAAGACCTCTAATTTACAAACCATAGCTTTTTGGTACCTTTAGCAATTAAAATAGAACTTTCGCACTTTATGCGATTTAGTCCTTTTTCACAATTTAGCTAGAAATCGCTAAAATTAAGGCACCAAAATTTTCATGCATCCTTATAAACATGTTATAACACATAAAATATCATGAAAATAATTTTCTCTAACCTCGAATTAGTGATTCCGAGATCACTGTTCCAACTAGCCCCTAAATTGGGCTGTTACATGGTGACTAACAGTCTTGCACAAGGCCTACTAGACGGGCGACCACATGCCCGTGTGGTGTCGACAAAATGGTTTTTGGCTTTCACTGAAACCTTATTTTTTGCATTTTTGGGTACACACCTGTTTTCGATTGAAGCTAAAACGACTCCCAAGCACTCCAGAACCTATATTCGACAAATCAAAGCCCCAATTTTTGTAACATAACTGAGATTTAAACGGATTTGTAACGAGGCGTCCATCCCTAATTAACGAACCCTTACCTTCGATCGAAACGAGAATTCCACGCGCTTAACTCGTCGATTGAGGACGATATTCAGTCGCTTGATTGACTCCTAACAATCAAAATAACCATTTTTCTTAAGTCACTTATCCACGATCATATTCAAGATAAAACTTAAGCAAAACTTACCGAACAATCGGAATGATGGCCGCACACAACGGGACGATTTGTAAAAGAAAACGGAGAGAGTGGGGAAGGAAGAGTAAAATTTTGGCAACAAAGAGTCAAAAGAAGGGGAAAAAAATTGGCAGCAAGGCGGGGAGGAGAAGAAGAATGGCGTCAGGAAATTTTGGGAATGGGTGATAGCCTAGAATTTTGAAAAAAGAAATCGCTAACCCCTAATCTCTCCCCTAATTCTCTCCCCTACTATCGATTTTCACCCAACACAAACATTCGGACGTGTGACAGCAAAAAAATGCTCAAGCAGGATTCGAACTCAAGACCACCAACATCTCCAACATTCCACTTAACCACTGCACAAAGAGCCCATTCTCATTAATTACTTACACACTTTAACTTATAAGCCTATTAGCCGAGTTTGGGTTTTATTCATAAAAATACCAAAATTTACCCAAGTTGAGACTTGAACTTGGGACCTCTCAGACACACCCAAACACACCCAAATCACTCAACCACTAAAACAGATAGGTATTTGTGTCTTGAAACTACAAAAGCCAAAAATAATGGAAAACCGGGGCGTTACATTTCTTTTCTCTTCCGAATCGATCGTGTTCTTTGCATGATTCATTCAATTGATATAGAGATTATGTATAACATGAGTGACTAAATCCCTTAGGGGAGATTAACGAGTGGATTGGGATGTGATTAACAAAAGATTTAGGGTTTTTTCTTGAGGGATTAGTTGATATGAATTACGTCTACTTAAACCATTAGGATTGACAACCCTAGGAAGTTATCATAGGCTAGACGAGGTTGGGAGATAAGTTGAACCGAGTAAATCGTAATTTATCCTGGTTGATAAAGTGAGGTCGGGAGATAAACAAGTATCAATCAATTGATTAGTTAATTAGAGGCCGGGAGGTAATAATTTGTTAATCGATAGGTAATCCGCCCTAAAACCCTAATAGGAAGTTAGTTACAAACCTTAAAGTGAGTTAATCTTCTTGATTGGTTTATTGATTTTTATCGTTTGTTTATTTTTCTTATTTATTTTCGTTATTTATTTTTATCTAAATTCTCTATTTTATGATTTATCATAATATATGAATTAATTAGTACTATTTAGACTTATTATTGCAAAATTATTTTCATGATTTATTCCGTCCCCCCTTAGGTGCGATACTCAAAATACTTCCAAATATTTTGTTGTACAAACTATATTACAATTTCACCCATGCACTTGTGGATACTGTCGTTCTCAATTCTTATATTTTTTGTATTATATTTTTACTATAAACGATAACTCGTTTATAGGCAGTCATTACACTCGATGCAATTCAAGGTATGAAGATAGCAGAGAAAGCTGGGAACGTTTTGGATCCGTCTCGCACAAAACAAGGTACTTTTGATAGAATATTTATTACTAGAAATATCATAAACTAGCTCGATTTTAAAAATTTTAAAACTTCTGCTGTAACAGTAAACTGTTTTCATAACCGAATTTTTCCAACATGATTTTCTAATGATAATTGTCTTCTTTGTAGTTAGAAGAGTCATCATGGAGGGTAAGGTTAAGAAGAAGAGATACAACCACAACTAGCTAGTAAAACTCTAGCAAATAAGTTCCTTTGATCTCTATTAATGTATATTCATGCATTAATAAAAAACTTCAAGAGCCAAGGTTCTCTAGTGGACATACAATTGGGTTTATCTCAGTGTTTTACTTTTAGGGGAAAAACTTATAATGCAACAAATATTAACCCTGCCTTTGCAAAACAACGTAGAGCAACTTGTCCACGTGATGGAGGTAACACTAACCTTGCTCCTCTAGACCCACTGCCAACATGTTTTGACATTTCATACTTCGAAAACTTGGTGAAAAAGAAAGCATTACTCATTTCAAACCAAACACTTTTCAATGGTGGCTTAATCGATAATTTTGTAAAGATCTATAAATCCAACCATAAAGTGTTTTGGGATGATTTTGCTAAGTCTATGATTAAGATGGAAAATTAAGCCTTTGAATGGAGAGCAAGGACATGAATTATAATAAAGTGAAGTAGGCGAAGAAAATGATGCCATTAGGGTCAATTTTCCCCTTTAAAAACCATTTCATATTCAGTAATTGTTTCTTTTTTCTTTTTTTTTTAGTTAAAGGGTTCAATATGGAAACCCAAAAGAATTTAAAATCCTCGAATGATTCAAAATCCCAAAAAGATATTAAAAGAATGGGAAAAATGAAGTCATAAGATTTCAAGCAACACTTATAGTATAAAGATTTTATACAAAAATTCCTAAAGGATTTATAATTCCAAAATGATTTAAAACGAAATAAGAAAATGAAGTCAAAAGATTAAAAGCACAACTTCTAGCATAAGGATTATATGAAAAATTCCTAAAGGATTTAAAATCTCAAAATGATATAAAATTTCTTTAGAAATTTGCTCAATTAGATTAAAGAAATTTTAATATGGATTAAAATAATTTGGATGTATGTGTTACAATCATCTTAACGATTATTTGTTGAAATAAGGTTATGAAAATGATCCATGTCAGGTTGTCGAGACCTACAAAAATAAAACCTACTTGAAAAAGAATAATTAGTAGAAGCGACAAGTAGGGCCGTATCCACAGTGACCGTAATAACTTTATTTCTTCAAACAAAAACAATAAAAGTAAATTGTAAGGGAGCTTAAATTAAAAAAACTAAAACTAAAATTAAAACAAAGTAAAAAGAGATTGTAAAAAAAAAATCAATGAGGAAATACTCTAGCCAAAGGTAAAATCTCCGTTTGATTCATAGATTCGTTGCTAACTCAACATCGGGCAACCAATCTATCCTTACTTGTTCGGTAACCAAGAGGCAGCTCATTTGAAATTATTTCCCTAACCAATAAATAACTATGTAACTCAACACCCAATATTTAACTTATCGACAACTTTAAGAAAAAAAGAGACCTAATTCTAAGCAAAAAAACTCACCTCAACAAGGTCCATTAAAGTTAGATCACACATCCACACCACATAATCGTAAATTACGTCATAAACGAGTTATGTAACTTGCCACTAGTATTAAAATGAATTAAACAATTATGAATTTAATTATTCTAATTGATAAGGCAAGCACTCTAAGCTATCAAATACCGATAAAATATTTAATAAACCTGAGTAATTGTAATTATAACAGAAGATGTATAAATATCAAAGAACAAAGAATAATTACATTACTTTTTAAATTTATTAATGATTTTTTGAAAAAAAATATTAATAAATTTAAATAAAGCTAATGTTATAAAAATATTATAAATTTAATACATAAAATCAACTCGTGCATCATAGGGTATACACAAGCTTATAATTAGACATTTTATAAAAAAAAAATCTCTCTCTTAATGTTTTATATTTATTACTTTTACCTGTTTGATGATGGATGTTTGATTTAATTATTTTATAATAAAACTTATTAATTAAACCAATCTGTTTAATATTTTTGTATTTCAGATTGCTACCAATTAAGAATTCACATTGGCAAAAGAAAAAAGGAAGCCAAGTTTTGATGGTGAGAGACAAAGTTAAAAGCAAAAGACATAATGAATGATTTAATAACTTGATAGAGAATGAGAAAATAATAAAAGAGAAAAAGAAAAGTCTAACTTAATTAAATATTGTTTGAGGAATTTCTAAATATTGCGATTAAAATTGTGAGAAATGCCGGCGCCAAAGGTTGATTTAATCCTTGAGAATAATTTAATTCATATGATAATGTTTGACTTTTAAGATGTAGCATGCGACAATTAACTTTTTACTTGGTACTACTATTACTTGTTTGTCCTTTGATCCTGTCAATCATTCATTTTCTTCTTATTTTTCAGAATATAGGGCAGCAATCGATAAATAAAGTATTCAAAGGAGGATATATATACAAAGGTTTTGTAATTTTTTCTTATTTGCGCAAACTTACGTAAAAGTTGAATTAGTAGTAATTTGGGCACCTTTGTTTCGTTCAAGGAGGAGGTAGCAATTAAGTAATATATTTAAAGCTGGTTATGGCTAACTTGTAAGAAGCAGTCCGGTTGGCCAAGTCCAATAATACCAAATCCTTGTAAAATAGTAGCGTTGGCTATCACTATAAATAGGCGACACCAACGTAACCATAAAATCAAACAAAAGGAAATTAAACTCCTCAGCAAATTTCATTTGTCATGGCCTCTCACGCCTTAATCCTCCTTCAAATCATTGTCTTGTCGAGTCTTGCAGCAACAACTTTCTCATTATCTCCTTATTACTATCAAAATATTTGTCCCCAAGCTTTACCCACCATCAAAAAACTAGTGGAGGCTGCTGTGTATAAAGAGCGCCGCATGGGAGCCTCTTTACTTCGTCTTCACTTCCACGACTGCTTTGTTAATGTACTTTTAACTGTATACTGTATTTTATTTTTCTGCAATCTTAAGGATCACTGTTTTAACTTTTAACAGTTTTGTCTTTTCTAATTCAGGGATGTGATGCTTCCATTCTTCTGGATCCCTCTCCCACCATTGACAGTGAAAAAGGCGCTCTTGCTAATCAAAACTCTGCTCGAGGATTCGAAGTGATCGATGAAATTAAGGCAGAAGTTGACAAGATTTGTGGACGCCCTGTGGTCTCTTGCGCTGATATCTTGGCTGTTGTAGCTCGAGATTCCGTAGTTGCAGTGCGTATTTGTGATCATTCATCCTTCTAATTATCAATTTTTTTTTTGAAACATCATTATTTGCAAGCATTCTCTAACGAAAAGTGAAATGGATATATGGCCATGCAGCTTGGAGGACCGTCATGGAAAGTGCGACTTGGTCGGAGAGATTCAACGACAGCCAGTCGAACTCAAGCAGACATCGATATCCCATCCCCACTCATGGATCTTCCTGCATTAATTAACAACTTCAGAAATCAAGGTTTGAACCAGAGAGATCTTGTAGCTCTCTCCGGTGGCCACACCATTGGGTTCGCTCAATGTTTGGCCTTTAGAGGCCGAATTTATAATGCAACAAACATCGACCCTTCGTTTGCAAAAGAGCGAAGAGCAACCTGTCCACGCACCGGAGGAGACACTACCCTCGCTCCTTTAGACTCGACAGCCGCACGCTTTGACACTGCATACTTCAACAGCTTGGTGAAGCAAAGGGGTTTACTCACCTCGGATCAAGCTCTTTTCAGCGGCGACTCGACTGATAATCTTGTCAATACTTACAGACTTTACCCACATGTTTTCCGGAAAGATTTTGCTCAGTCAATGATTAAGATGGGAAATATCAAGTCTTTGACAGGAAAACAAGGACAAATTCGTGTCAACTGCAGGATGGTGAATTATTAAATGCAATAATTATTTTATGAAATTATTATGATCAAATTCTGAGTTTTCTTTTCATACCCAATTGAATTAATCGTTGATTGATTGTTTCAATCTGTTTTATGTTGAATTCTAGTGTATCATCCTGTTTGTAGTTCTGTTATTCTGAGTTTCTCTCTCAAGTATGTCTTACTATTTGTGTTTTCATTTTATTGTGATATTTGACGAAAATTGAAGATGAATTGTTTTTGTTGAGATTTCTTTTATGCTAGATATGTAATCACCTTTGAATGGATAGATATGTAATCACCTTTGAATGGAACCCTCAGAACTGTTGAGATATTTTAAGTTTATTTTAGCTGAAATTTTTCATGATAATATTTGAATTGAGATAAATATTTTAAGTGAAAATTAATTTGAGATGATATTTTTCTTAGAAATTATTTTGAATTAATTTTTGGAAAATTAGACATGAGGAGTGATATTTAGATATCAGACCTTTGAGTTTGGTTTTGAAAATTGGAAATTATTTAAGGTTTATTTGGACAACACGATGAAAGTAGAACTATTTAGGTATTAATTACATTCTCTTATAATTACAAAGAATTACAATTCCCTAGACGGTGTTTGGATGATAAAGTGTAATTACATTATAATTCCATATATCATGTTCAATTGTACAAATTATAATTACATAATTATATAATTTATTTTTAAATATTAATTACTATAAAAAATTATTAGCACGATAAAAAAATTTCTAAACAAGTAACAAAAATTAAAATCAAATCATCATATGTATTATGTTAGTCCAAAGAAGCACTTGATAATACAATTACTAATAAAAATAACAAGAAAGATAAGCATAATATGCAATTTTATCTAATTGTTTAAGTGCTCCATATTTGTTGGGTTATTCTCTTTTTAAGATTACCAAAATCTCTTTCTTTCATGTATCCTTCGAATTATGGATTATCTCAAATTCACTTATGAATGAAGTTATGAAGTATGAAACATACTAATACAATCCAATATTGTTTTTTTTTAATGTTATACTAAGGTAATGTTGTTAATATGAGAAAAATATTTTTTTAGAATAACAATGCCATCTCAACACATTTTAGAGTCTTGAATGTCTCAAATTAAAGGGTTTGTTAGCCGTCTCTAGTGCTTGTGTCTAGCTCCATTCTCTAAAATGGTATCATACCCTAAGATAATTAACATCTGCCATATAATATTTGCAGGCCCGTTCTTGATTTTTTGGGACCTTAGACGAAACAATAAATTGGGGTCCCTTTTAAAAAAATTATAAAATGTAATACAATAATATAAAAACATATACTAGTAATAAAATAAAAAAAAGTGGGGCCCTTTTTTATTTTCTTTTTTTTTTTCCTACTTGCAATGAAGCGTCCATCAAAAGACTTAAAAGGGTAAAGATTTTTTTCCACATTAAAAGAAAAAGAAAATTTTTTTTGGCCCCTTCCAGCCCTAGGCCCTGGGCTGCCGTACTCCCAAACTACTCCTAATGCCGAGCCTAAATATTTGGGTTTATAGTGTAAATAATTTGTAACTTTAACCATAAAAATTTATATACGCTTAATTTGAAGAAATAATTATGCTAGGTTATAACCCTTCTAATTATATGTAAACTAAGTAAAAATAATATAAAATTTATAATATACAACCTTTATAGAAAAAGTTTTTATAAAATGTCTAATAACTTTTTTAATACATCTTAATTTTTAACAAATAAATTATGATAAAAATACTCTAAGACATTTTTTTTTACAAATAAACATATTATTTTTATAATATATAGCATGGATACATAAATAAGTTATGTCCATATTTCTTAGCCATATCTTTTTATAAATAATATATTATAACACTTTTGTGATATGTAAATTATTTTTTATAATAAAACTTTTTACCACAACTTTAAAAGAATTAGGATTTAAATAATATATTTTTTTGTTATAACTTTAAAAATACAAAATTATTTTTATAATATAATTTTTAGGATTTATAATATAATAATTTTTTTATCATAATCATCTCACAACTCACGTACTCATATTTGTTCATGCTTATAATATAAAAATTTATAATTTGTATAAAAAATAATTTTTAAAAATTAAATTTTGGTGTAATTATCTGCATAATTGCTCCAATTCTCACCCTCCCCTAAGATTGGAATGTAACATCTCATACCCAACCCAATCACCGAGTCTAAGCTATGGGATGCCACATCGTTTTCGAAGCAACTACAATAAATTACAACTCAATTTAATAGTTCATACAAGCTATTAAGTTCAATATGCAATCACAACATGTTCTACAATCATATCCAAGTTATACGAGCTTACGAAAACTCTTTGGATAACCCGAGACCAGTTGAGGACTAATATGTAAAATATTCAAAACTATTAAGTTGGCATCGCAACATCAGGGTATCACATCACGACTTCAAACAAATATTGAGTGTTGTCATGACGTTGGGGGTTTCAATTTTCAATGTCAGCTATTGTTTCCAAAGTAGCCATTAAACAACAACTCAATTGTCAACCAATTCAACACCTATACTCATCAAACATACCAAATAACAATTAGGCACAACTAAACACATATGCTTTAAGCAATTCCACATTTCAATACGTATATATTCATTTGCCTATTTCAACCATTTAACATCATATATATACTTAACAACCATATGCTTAAATTCAAATAGACATTAACTATCCAAATTTCCAAAATGACCATTTATGATACAAAACGACTCAAAACTTAGGTACATTCCATTTATTGAAAACATGGGGAAACTATACAAATATTTTTGAGTCGAGTGTCACGGTTTGAATGTTGCATCACTCATATAGTCTTCGATATCTACAATTACCTGTGCACAGAATAAACAAACCGTACACTAAGCGATAAAGCTTAGTGGTACTTCCATGATTCAAGTCAATAATACGAACGCATTAATATGTTAAAGATACAATTCAACACATGATCTAATTTTATTCAAGTCTTATAAATCAATTTTATGCATTAATCCATTGAACCAAATTGTATACACATATCAAGCCACATATTATAACCACATAATATATTCATTTCCATATCATTTCATACTACCCATTCATTTCATTATCTCATTCTTTCTCAAATCTATTGATTTGTTTCATTACCAAACCGACCATCAAGGCTCGTTTAAACTGGTTTGTATGATCTTTGACATGTTGTTATTTCCACATTCATATACCTATATACATAGTATACCAATTTCAATCACATTTCATATAAAATATTGTTTAGTTAGTTTATGTTTTATAACCCCTATTAACAAGACACGGACTCAGGAAAGATACACGAATCATTCAACCATTACACCAATCTAGCACCCAGTGCCTCATCGGAACGTTTGAAGTATAATTTGTTCCCAGCGCTCATTGGTATATCTGAAGTAAAATGTGTGCCCAGCACTCATTGGAACGTCTGAAGTAATAAGCGCCCAACGCTCATCAATATATAATCGAATAATAACTCGTACACAATCTAATCCTGTGGCATGCCAACAATATCTTACTTTAGCCAAGACAATTAATAGACTAATCAACAAATCAGTCCATATATGTTCAATATCACATATCATAGTTCATATCATTCTCGATTACGCTAAGCTCAACTAGAATTAATTCTCGACAATCCAATATCATCATATTCAAACTAAGTCACGAGATAGTAATATGCATACCTCAATGGTTAGTTTGCAAAAATCATATATATATATATGTATATATATACGTATTTATGTATAGCATTCGAATCATAAAAGTACAAATCGAGTCACTTGTCTTCCCCTTCTCTCGCAACAACCCGACGTCATCTTTAGCTACATTCGATAAATCAATTATAAGAATAATATCAGTTTACATCCAAATCACATTAAAATACATAACCAACATATTTTGCATTTTATTCAATTTAATCCCTATAGCTGGGATACTTGTATCTTTCCATATCTAACACCGGATCAAAACCTGATTTAACATTCTTTCATTATGGACCTTATACTTTCTATCTATAGCATAATTTTATAACAAGTTCTAATTTATTCAATTTAGTCTCTGATGTCACAAAGTTATCTAATAAGTTTAACTTAGTTTTTAATTTAGTCCTTATCATAATCTAAGCTTACTAACTATCAATTTATTCAAATAAAGCTCAAAATGTCACATCCCATAAACTGGATTAGTAGAAATTTTATAATTTTTGGGTTAAATTATGTCAAGTAAATTAATCTGGTTCAGTGGTTAAGTACCTTGGTGGTGTGCTAAAAGTCCTGTGTTTAAACCCCTTTCCTTGATAATTTGTATTATTTTTATTATTCCTTCTCTTGGCTCCTTCCCTGTGGGTTATATTTTAATCTTCTTAGTTTGCTGACAAGAATGAGCCTATTGGTTCAGTGGTAATGTTTCAGCTTACCTATAAGTCTCGTGTTCGAATCCTATTGTGTGCAAAAGTGGAATTATTTTTGGCTCTGTCACATGTTTCCATACAGGGTGTTAGAGTTTCGATCAAACTCAACTGCCAAGCAAATCTGATAGGTTGTAGTTAATTTGGTTGTTAGTATTTTATTTGATTTTTATTCTTTTTGAATTATTTTCAAAAAATAAAAAATAAAACAGCTTCCACATTCTCACGTTCCCCTATTTTCCCACTCTGTTTCTTCACTTTTTCTTTCTCTTTCTCTTTTCTTTTAACCTTCTATTGAGTTGAATTTTTCTTCTTCCGCCTCTCTCTGCTTCGATTCTAATGTTTCCCTTGATTTTCTTCTCTTATTTTGTTATTTTCTGTCTTGTCGCCTTTTTGCCAATTGATTTGTTTTGCTCATGCATGGTAAGTATCTCGGAGTAGGATTCGTAAGTTCGTCGCAAGTAAATTTTTCGAATGTTATTTTGTGTACTAATCATCGTTGTGTTTTTGGGGTTAATTGATATTTTTTAATTTTGGTTAGGTGATGAGTGTGAATTACTTAATTCTCCGATGAATTAACTCTGTTAGCTGCTGTTTTTTAGGGCTAAGTGTTGAGTGCCCAATTTTTCGAGGGCTAGTTGGTTAATTCGAGAATTGTGTTGACGAATGCTTTAGTTTTTGGTCGATTTGCTTTAGGAATTAAGAGTCGTTTCTATGTAATTAAATGTTTTGGATGTCATTTGTGTAGAGTTTGTTGTTGTTGTTATGTCGACATCTCAAAATCGATCAGGTGTGTGACCTGAACTTGAAAACTTATAAAAACTTTTGAAAAACGAATCTACCAGTCGATGCCACACGGTCGTGTAGGCCACACAGGCTGTGCCATGTAGGGTGTCTGAGTCACATGGGCATGTAGGCCCATTTTGAGTAAGTTTAGCTAGGATCGAGTTTTGGATTGCATATTCGAGGTCAGCAATTTCATAAACTCTGATGAATGATATGTATATTTGTTCGATCAATGAAATTTGTTGTTTCTGTTAGGCGCGATTTATCTTGTTTGATAAGAATATAGTATGTTTGATTTTCGATAAATTTAGTAATATGAAATTTATTACAAGTATTATAGAGTGGCTGATTGTGTTAAAGGATTTGTGTGTTGAAAGAATGTAAGTATTATGTTTAAATCTATCAAATGATTGTTGTACGATTATTGATAAATTATGTTTTGTTCCAATTCTCATGGCATGTGACATTGTGGCTATTCCGATCATATTGATTTATATTATTGGAATCTAACATATCTATTCTGCAAAGTATGAAATTCCATGTCTACTGATTTTTGTTAAATATACGATAACATGTTCAACATGAATACTGTTCTGATTCTATATTTGCATACCATGTCACATTGCATAGGGTTGGAATGATATGGTAAGGAGGAAGTTCTGACAGTTTAATGTTTTGCACTATATGATGGTTTAACCACATATCTGTTCTGGTGGCTTGATTGCAAATATAGTGGCTCGACCACATATATCTAATCGGGCAGTTTAACTGAAACTCTAGTGGCATTGTTCACAACTATCTGTTGGTGTGTTTTGGATGGACGAGTTCTGGGGAACTCTAATTAGTGTGTAACGGAGTTGGGTAGGAAGTTTTCTGAAAAATCTGCATTATGTTTTCCAAAAATATTGCATTGACATAACCATGCATGCTCAATTTTGCTCGTTTGAATTTGATGAAATCCTCTATGATATTTTGGTCTGCTTATTGTAGTATCTATACTTATGCTAGAGTTAAGTTACACACTAAGCTTCATAGCTCACCCATTTATGTCATCTTCTCAGGTAATTCACGGGCTTAGGATTGGGCGGCGTTCGAGAGCTCGGATTGGTTTTCTCGCGTAAGATTATATTAATTAATCATTAATTAAACTTTTTTGGATTTTGGAACTGACTTTCAAACTTATAATTTTGGTTTTGAGTTCGCTGGACTTCAGTTAGTTACTTTAATAGAAAATTCCACATGATTTCTGATAATAATAAAAAATTAGACGTTTAATCTTTCAATATTAAACAAGTTAAATGTTTTTTCGCTGCAAATTATTTTAGTCAAGAAAATGAGTTTTACAAAAATAATAAATAAAGTCAATAGTGCGACATTTTTTTAAAAATAAATTGATTATTGTATGTTGTCGTTTTGGAAAAACTCACACACCTTACAACAGTCAAGTTTCCTAATTAATAAATTAAGATAAGTTTTTGCAACATTTCTGATATATGATGACATTATATATGGAAAGCAAGCGTCCAAAGATTTGGGTTGTTAATAAGACCTTCAAAATCCAACCATAATATCTAGGTCGGGTTTGGTGTGTTACACAAAATCATCAATTTCACTGTAATGGAGACTTGCTAAAACTAAATGAACAAATTGATAAATGGGCTAGTGATAAATGATGAAAGTAACATATTTTAATCTCGTTCTTAATGCGTTTTTGGATGATTATTTATGCAAATTGGTGAATTTTATGCTCCTAATCTGTAACACCCCAAACCCGATCTATGCGTTAAGACCAGATTTGACATGTCACACGAAATGAACATACGTAAAGTCTTTTTAAAGATTTAAAGAAAACGGGTTTTTAAAAAAAAACTTTTTGACGTGGAGTTTATTAAAAACCGAGGTTATTGGTAAATCTAATAATTTAAAACGTAAGGATTTATAAATTGAAAACTTAGAAAAATTTATTTAATATTCCGAGAAATTTAAAAAAAAAGAGTTCGAAAGAAATTTTGAAAACAAAGATTTTGAAAGAATTGTTACAGAAAGTTTCCGAGTTAAAAATATTTAAGAATGAAACCTTTTTCGCACGTATATTTGAGGTAAACGTTTATTTCTATTTTGAAGGAAATTAATTCCGCTTAAGTATTTAAATCATAGTTATAAAATCCATCCACAAGAAAAACATCCATAAAAATTTAACCAGAGGCCTTATTACAACACAACTTAAATAGCAAATAATAAAAAGTACTTAAAGAAATCCAAAATTTAAATAACCCATTATTCGTAGTATGGCCCCCACCGAGTTGTCCACAGCTCAAGTCTCCGTCACTGATCATTACCTGAGAAGAGTAAGGAAAAACGGGGTGAGTTACTTAGAACTCAGTGTGTGAACCACTTACCATCGTCCACTGGGCCAAAATCCAATTTAGTACTTATTGGGCCAAAGCCCAATACAAATATAACATAATAACATGTATTAAATGAATGTAATATGCAATTCCCAAACCAAACCTAATTTCCATCCGCTACACACCACCCGTACCAACCAAAGACACTGTGGGGAGCTTTAGTCACCCACCCCGCCAACACACCAAAATAGGCATTAAGCCATTTATCAATTTGTGGACAAGCCACCAGATTTACAGAGTTTACATGGCATTTGCCATTTTTCAGATTTGTGGCAGAGCCACCAGAATTTTGTAGCAAAGCTACTGTAACTTCTCTTCATCAATATCCCAACCCATGCAAATCATGTATATAATATGCATATTCATTTACAACAATCCATTCATATAATTATTACGAACAATATGGCCCATTATAAAAATTTCCACAATCTGGCCCATATCACCTTTTTGGCCCATATATCAACTATCACATTTGGCCCATATATCAAATATCACATTTGGCCCATTAAGGGTAATCTCGTAATTTTTTACAGTCTTAATACCGATTTCATAGTCTTTACCATTTTAGTAATAATTATGCCATTTTACCCGATGTCACTAACATGCGATTTAGTCAAACGGTTAACACGATATAATTATCTAACCCATGGAATACGGTGTGAGATTACACACCTGATTACGGTAAGCACTACACTTTCCTGATCGTTAACACCTAAAAATATTTTTAACGCTCGATTAGAACATTAACACTTATAGTAAATCTATTCTAAGACAAACGGTCTAGGATTTTTACCCTCGGAATCGCGAATAACTATGATTTGCCGATTTTCCCCGGTTGACGGTCCACAACCCGTTGGAAAATCCCTAATAGCTAATGGCTCAGAACTGCGAACAACCTCGAATAGTTGATTCTCACCGGATGAGGGTCCACAACCCGGTGGAAAATCCCGGATTGCCAAACGACCGCCGCTTGAATCTAGAGGGGATCGCGAATCCGCTCCTTTTCTGATCACTATTCACCACTCCTTTTGATTCGATCTTGTTTGCCTCCATTGACAATTAAATATTAGTCCAAACTAATATTTCGTAATTAAAAACGATTGGTCTTATGAGTGAAGTCGGCTTACTACAAAATCCTTACGTTCACAGGATGAAAATCGAACGATAGAGTCCCTAAGATAAAAATCGGTTAATCACCCTATCTTTAATAAGTAATATGGAATCCTTGAAAGAAATCCTTACCTTAGATTTTTGGACCGAATCCTAATGATAACACGATGACTTCGGACACTCCAAGTTTCGGCCTTCCACTAAATTTCTATGATAGAGAAAAAGAGATTCGAATAATATATGGTATGATAATGGTCTCGATCCAAAAAGGCCATCCCACAAAAAAAGTGTAGATTCGGCACAATGGATAAGGTGAAATAAAAATACCAAAATGTTGAAACTAGCCACTTACCGATTGATCAAAGTGAGAGTAGAAAAAAAATGATTGAGAAGGAGATATGTGTGTGATAGAAGATTCTGCTATGGTGGAAAAATTGAAGAGGATGATGCTTAATGACATTCAGCCATGGTGAATATTAAGGAGGGAATGATGTTTGAGAGATTTTTCCAAGAATAAAAAGAAGAAGAAAGGTATAAGAAAATAAGGTATTTAGGTTTCGGTTCTTTTCAAGAATGGAAGATGAACAAAGAAGAAACTTTGAGACTAGTGTGCATTCGGCAAAGAAGAAAAGAAGAGAAAAGAAAAATGGCCCTTCAAGGATATGTGGTTTCGGCACCAAGAGGAAAAAGGTTTGGGAGAATAAGCAATTAAGACCGAAATGGTCAAAAATGAAATGGCCAAAAAGAAAGCAAATGTTTACCTATTGCTCAAGGTATATTCGGCTAGGGAGAGGAAATTAGAGAGAAAATTGTAGAAAAGAGAAGCTATTGACTACACCAAAAGCTAAAATGAAAAAGTGACCAACTAGCACCTAAACCTTACCAAAAGCCAACAAAAATTCGGCCACCCCCCTAGCCCCTAAAACCGTCCAAGTACATGGCCAAATGGTCAAAGTTTGGCCACCCCAAACTTTCCAAAACATTTTCCTTGCTATAAGCCTTGTGTTCCCCCTACATACCTTTTCCATTTGATTCCATTCCTTAAGTTAAAACTTGCCTTTTCTCTTAGCCACCTTACCATAAAAATAAAAGTCCAACTTACCATATGTACTAGGCTTGACCGACACTATGAGGAAGGAAAGCATAAAAATAAAATTCATGCACACCAAGGGATTCGAACTTCTTCCCTCAAGGAACACACATGGCGCCATATCCCCTATACTAATTGTTCAATTATGCTAACTTTCTACCACCTAAATACCTTAAGCTTTAAGGTCACTTATTCCATTTCCTTAAAGAACTAAATACTAAAAATTATTCCAAATCCAAAATAAATCCCGAGCCTTCTCAGGACTAAATAAACACACACATTGGATAATTAAACTAGCTGAGTACCAAAATAATGTAACATATAAAAACTCATATTTTAGGATATTACAATTCTACCCCCTAACAAAAAATTTCATCCTCGAAATTTACCTGGTTAAAAGAGGTGAGGGTATTGCTGTCGAATTGCATCCTCAGGCTCCCACGTAGCTTTCTCTGCTCCGTGATTTCGCGATAGAACCTTAACCAACGGTACTGACTTCTTTCTTAGCACCTTAACATCTCGATCTAAAATTTTCACTAGTTCTTCCTCGAACGACAAGTCAGGCCTTAACTCAACTTCCTCTACCGGTACTATGTGAGACGGATCCGATTGATAACGCCTCAACATAGAGACATGGAAAACACTATGAATCTGACTCAACTCCGGAGGTAACTCAAGCTGATAAGCCACTGGTCCTACCCATTTCAACATACGATACGGTCCGATGAACCTAGGGCTCAACTTGCCCTTCCTTCCAAATCTGAAGATCTTCTTCCAAGGTGAGACCTTTAGAAAGACCTGATCTCCCACCGCAAACTCAATATCCTTACGCTTCAGATCCGCATACGATTTCTTTCTATCCGAAGCTTCCTTTAACCTTGTCCGAATTACTTTTACCTTTTCCTCCGTCTCTGATATCAATTCAGGACCCAATAACTGTCGTTCCCCCAATTCAGTCCAACAAGTAGGAGTACGACACCTACGACCATACAATGCCTCATAGGGTGCCATCTGGATGCTGGATTGATAGCTATTGTTATACGCAAACTCCGCCAACGGTAGAAAATCCTCCCAACTACCTCTGAAGTCAATCACATAACCCCTTAACATGTCTTCCAAAATCTAAATTACTCTTTCCGACTGACCATCTGACTAAGGATGAAAAGCCGTGCTGAAATTTAACTTTGCTCCCAAAGCTTCATGCAAAGCTTTCCAAAACCGCGATGTAAACCTAGGGTCCCTATCCGAAATAATAGACACTGGTACCCCATGTAACCTCACGATCTCTGCTATATACAACTTGGCCAACTTCAAGTGTGAGAAATGCATGATTTAACAGTAGAAAATGGGCGATCTTCGTCAATCGATCCACTATTACCCGCACGAAATCTTTTTAGTAGGCGATAAGGGTAACCCACTAACAAAGTCCATCGTTATCCGTTCCCATTTCCATAATGGAATCTTCACCGGTTGTAGCAATCCCGACGGTAATTGATGTTCTGCCTTCACTTGTTGACAAGTCAAGCACTTACCCACGAAATCAGTAACCTCCCGCTTCAACCTTGGCCACCAAAACTGTTCACGGAAGTCTCGATACATCTTATTTCCCCCGGGGTGCATAGCATAGGGGCTACTATGCGCCTCTCGCAGAATCATTAGTCTCAAATCTGAATCCTTGGGCATACAAATTCTTTTGCAAAAACACAGTACTCCATCCTTATTCAATCCAAAATCCCCTATTACACCACTTTCAACTTGTTGAATTAAGGGACCCAACTTTTCGTCTGATAACTGCTTCTCCTTGATCTGTTCTAACCACATAGGCTTCACCTGAAGTTCCGCTAGCAAATTGCCATCTTCATACAAACTAAGATGAGCAAACATTGCTCTCAACTTCGATATCACCTTACGACTCAACGTGTCTGCCACCACGTTAGCCTTTCCAGGATGATACTCAATTGAGAAGTCATAATCCTTCAACAGCTCTATCCATCTCCGCTGTCTTAAGTTCAACTCCTTTTGGGTAAGGAGGTACTTCAGACTTTTATGATCTGTATAAATGATCGACTTCTCACCGTACAGGTAGTGCCTCCAAATCTTTAAAGCAAAAACCACCACAGCCAACTCCAAATCATGAGTAGGATAATTGACTTCGTGCGGCCTTAACTGACGAGATACATAAGCCACCACTTTACCACCTTGTATCAACACACATCCCAAGCCCGTGTGTGACGCATCGCAATAAAACAATAAACTCTTTTCAAATTTCGAGTTGAATCAATATGGGTGCTTCCGTCAGAATCTTCTTCAATTTCTCAAAACTCTCTTATTGCTGATCGACCACACAAATGGTACTCCTCATGCACCTTGATTTAGTTAGAGGTGCTTGCAATCAACGAAAACCCCTTAACAAAACGCCTGTAGTAACCAGCCAACCCTAGGAAACTCTGAATTTCAGCCACTGACTTCGGTGGTTTCCAATCCAACACAGCCTCTACTTTCCGGGGATCAACTCTGATTCCTTCGGCCGACACAACATGTCCTAAGAAAGTCACTTCCTTCAGCCAAAATTCACACTTACTGAACTTGGCATAAAGTTGCTTTTCCCGCAATATTTGCAATACTATCTGCAGATGTGAATCATGCTCTTCTTCATTCTTCAAATATACCAAGATGTCATCTATGAACACCACCACAAACCGGTCTAAATAGGGTTGGAAGACCCGGTTCATCATGTCCATAAATACAGCTGGTGCATTGGTCAACCCAAACGGCATCACCAAGAACTCGTAGTGTCCATAACGAGTTCGAAACGCTGTCTTATAAATATCCGCCTCCTTGACCTTAAGTTGGTGATAACCCGATCTCAAATCTATTTTGGAGAAAATCGAAGCTCCTCACAATTGATCAAACAAGTCATCGATTCTCGGCAACGGATACCTATTCTTGATCGTCAACTTATTCAACTGCCTATAATCGATGCACATACGCATCGACCCATCCTTCTTCTTGACGAACAAGACCGGTGCTCCCCACAGTGACACACTCGGTCGAATGAATCCCCAATCCAACAACTCCTGGATTTAAGCCTTAAGCTCCGCTAACTCCTTCGGCGCCATCCTATAAGGAGCAATGGACACCGAGCTGCTCCGCAAAAAGCTCAATGCCAAACTCTACTTCCCGATGCCCGAGGTAAACCTGTTCCTCGAGAAAAACATCTGAAAATTCTTTCACCGTTCTAACACCTTCCACTGATAATTCCTTGACATCCAAAGCACAAATGAAGGCTAGGAATGCTCCATACCCTTTTCGCACCAACTTTTCTCGCTTTTAAAGCGTATATCACATTTGCTAAATAGTTTCTCCGTTCGCCCATCATCACCACTTCCTTATCTTCCAAAGTCCTTATCGACATCCGCTTTGCATCACAATCCAAGTGCGCATTTGCTTCACCAACCACCCATGCCCAAAATAAGGTCGAACTCTCTCGAAAGGTAGTTCCATCAAATCCGCCAAAAATATTTCTCTTTGAATTTCTAAGGGCACGTCTCTAAACAATTTATCCACTATCACAAATCGTCCTAAAGGACTAATTACCGCCATCTTTCTATCGCAAATCTCGTAACTAATGTTCAAATTTCCGATATAGCACTAGCAACATACGAATGGGTAGATCCGATATCTATCAAAGTAGTAACAGTACATCGAGATGAAGAACGTGCAGCTTATCACATCAGTGCATCGCCATCCTCTCGGCGCCCGACCGCATAAACTAACCCCCGGCCGCCTCGCCTCCGTGTTACCCCCGGCCATTACCTCTACCCGTGCGCGCTTGACCTCGACTGCGCCATTACCACCTCGACCGGTCCACGACCCTCGGTGGTCGTTGAGCGCCTCTAGCCGGGTCGTATATCGTGGTTACGAGCTTCTTGAGTCAGAGCAGTCCGTCGAGGACAATTCTTAAGCTGATGGTCCTTAGAACCACATTTGAAACACCCACCGGTTCTCTTCCAAAGATTCACGTGGTGTCGTCTTCCACAGTCAGCACATGATTAAATCTGATTGGTAGTAACAGGTGCTCTAGTTTGAGCTGGCTCATCATTTCTGGGCCTCTTTTGGAACCTTTTAGCGGAACCCGAGTACTTAAAGTCCCTCTTGCCTCTGCCTCTGTCTCTTTCTCGGTTCTGATGCTTGGAGTTCTTAGCCTCTTCAGCTATTTTGGCTTTCTCCACAAGCGTGGCGAAAGTCCTTTCTTGTTGTGGGGCTATCAGTACCCGCAACTCATCATTCAACCCGTCCTCAAAACGCACACAGTGTTCATGGTTAGTTGGCACTATAGTCCGAGCATAACGACTCAAACATAGAAATTCTTCTTCGTAAGCGGCCACCGTCTTATTTCGTTGAACCAGATTAAGGAATTCCTTTCTTCGGGCATCCACATAGCTTCCCCCGACATACTTTCCTTGGAATGCAGTTTTGAAGAAATCCCAAGTAACACGATCGGCACCGGTGCCCTCCCGAACGATAAGCCACCATTGATACGCCTCATCTCTCAACAAGGACACAGCCTCTCTCGCCGCTTTCGGCGGTGCACTCTGTGTCGTCCATGATCCGCTCCACGACCTCGAGCCAATACTCTGCGACATTTGGGGCTACTCCCCGAGATACCCCTAAAAGTCTCAAAGACCATTTGATCTGAGTCGCTCCGATATTGACCCACGAGCTACTGGCCCCGATCTAGCCCCAAAGAACCCTTTCCAAGACTCGTAACATTGCTTGGGACAGAGCAATGTCTTCTCTCATACGGTCATGTGATCTATTATTCGACACAGGTGACGCCGGTGCGTCTATTTTTGGTATATGTCCCGACGCTTGAGACGTAACCCTAGCACCTCGGCCTCTACCACGGCCACGTCTACCACGTCCACGTCCTCTAGTGCTCATTTTGAGTATTTCGGTTTAGTTTAATTACAAGTTTTATGAATCAGTATACTATTTCAGTGTTTATTAACGATATTTTATGAGATATAAGAAGTAGAGTTGTTTTCGCAAACACATCCTATAGTCTCAATCTCTATAGTTTTCACACCTAAAACTAAAAGTTCTAGAGTGTTTCTATAGTCATATCACAATAATAAGAATTATTCAATTCACTTACTTGACTTGGTGCCGGATACTCGTGGTGCCATACTACCTTTAAAAACATAAGTTCTATAATTCAAAACAGTTTTGATCAATAAATGTTTTTGAACCCAAACCACAGCCGAGTTTTGAATCGGGCTCTGATACCATAAAATGTAACACCCCAAACCCGGTCTATGCGTTAAGACCAGATTTGACATGTCACACGAAATGAACATACGTAAAGTCTTTTTAAAGATTTAAAGAAAACGAGTTTTTTAAAAAAAAAACCTTTTGACATGGAGTTTATTGAAAACCGAGGTTGATTGGTAAATCTAATAATTTAAAACGTAAGAATTTATAAATTGAAAACTTAGAAAAATTTATTTAATATTCCGAGAAATTTAAAAAAAAAGAGTTCGAAAGAAATTTTGAAAACAAAGATTTTAAAAGAATTGTTACAGAAAGTTTCCGAGTTAAAAATATTTAAGAATGAAACCTTTTTCGCACGTATATTTGAGGAAAACGTTTATTTCTATTTTGAAGGAAATTAATTCCGCTTAAGTATTTAAATCATAGTTTTAAAATCCATCCACAAGAAAAACATCCATAAAAATTTAACCAGAGGCCTTATTACAACATAACTTAAATAGCAAATAATAAAAAGTACTTAAAGAAATCCAAAATTTAAATAACCTATTATTCGTAGTATGGCCCCCACCGAGTTGTCCACAGCTCAAGTCTTCGTCACTGATCATTACCTGAGAAGAGTAAGGAAAAACGGGGTGAGTTACTTAGAACTCAGTGTGTAAACCACTTACCATCGTCCACTGGGCCAAAATCCAATTTAGTACTTATTGGGCCAAAGCCCAATACAAATATAACATAATAACATGTATTAAATGATTGTAATATGCAATTCCCAAACCAAACCTAATTTCCATCCGCTACACACCACCCGTACCAACCAAAGACACCTGTGTGGAGCTTTAGTCACCCACCCCGCCAACACACCAAAATAGGCATTAAGTCGTTTATCAATTTGTGGACAAGCCACCAGATTTGAGTTTACATGGCATTTGCCATTTTTCGATTTGTGGCGAGCCACTGAATTTTGTAGCAAAGCTACCGTAACTTCTCTTCACAATATCCCAACCCATGCAAATCATGTATATAATATGCATATTCATTTACACCAATCCATTCATATAATTATTACGAACAATATGGCCCATTATAAAAATTTCCACAATCTGACCCATATCACCTTTTTGGCCCATATATCAAATATCACATTTGGCCCATATTTCAAATATCACATTTGGCCCATATATCAAATATCACATTTGGCCCATATATCAAATATCACATTTGGCCCATATATCAAATATCACATTTGGCCCATTAAGGGTAATCTCGTAATTTTTTACAGTCTTAATACCGATTTCATAGTCTTTACCATTTTAGTAATAATTATGCCATTTTACCCGATGTCACTAACATGCGATTTAATCAAACGATTAACACGATATAATTATCTAACCCATGGAATACGGTGTGAGATTACACACTTGATTACGGTAAGCACTACACTTTCCTGATCGTTGACACCTTAAAATATTTTTAACGCTCGATTAGAACATTAACACTTATAGTAAATCTATTCTAAGATAAACGGTCTAGGATTTTTACCCTCGGAATCGCGAATAACTATGATTTGCCGGTTTTCCCTAGTTGACGGTCCACAACCTGTTGGAAAATCCCGAATAGCTAATGGCTCAGAACTGCGAATAACCTCGAATAGTTGATTCTCACTGCATGAGGGTCCACAACCCGATGGAAAATCCCAGATTGCCGAAACAGCCCTTCATTTGAATCTAGAGGGTATCGCAAATCCGCTCCTTTTCCGATCACTATTCACCACTCCTTTTGATTCGATCTTGTTTGCCTCCATTGACAATTAAATATTAGTCCAAACTAATATTTTGTAATTAAAAACGATTGGTCTTATGAATGAAGTCGGCTTACCACAAAATCCTTACGTTTACAGGATGAAAATCGAACGATAGAGTCCCTAAGATAAAAATCGGTTAATCACCCTATCTTTAATAAGTAATATGGAATCCTTGAAAGAAATCCTTACCTTAGATTTTTGGACCGAATCTTAATGATAACACGATGACTTCGGACACTCCAAGTTTCGGCCTTCCACTAAATTTCTATGATAGAGAAAAGAGATTCGAATAAGATATGGTATGATGATGGTCTCGATCCAAAAGGCCATCCCACAACAAAGTATAGATTCGGCACAATGGATAAGGTGAAATAAAAATACCAAAATGTTGAAACTAGCCACTTACCGATTGATCAAAGTGAGAGTAGAAAAAAAATGATTGAGAAAGAGATATGTGTGTGATAGAAGATTCGGCTATGGTGGAAAAATTGAAGAGGATGATGCTTAATGACATTCGGCCATGGTGAATATTAAGGAGGGAATGATGTTTGAGAGATCTTTGCAAGAAGAAAAAGAAGAAGAAAGGTATAAGAAAATAAGGTGTTTAGGTTTTGGTTCTTTTCAAGAATGGAAGATGAACAAAGAAGAAACTTTGAGACTAGTGTGCATTCTAAGAAAGAAGAAAAGAAGAGAAAAGAAAATGGCCCTTCAAGGTTATGTGGTTTCGGCACCAAGAGGAAAAAGGTTTGGGAGAATAAGCAATTAAGACCGAAATGGTCAAAAATGAAATGGCCAAAAAGAAAGCAAATGTTTACCTATTGCTCAAGGTACATTCGGCTAGGGAGAGTAAATTAGAGAGAAAATTGTAGAAAAGAGAAGCTATTGACAACACCAAAAGCTAAAATGAAAAAGTGACCAACTAGCACCTAAACCTTACCAAAAGCCAACAAAAATTCGACCACCCCCCTAGCCCCTAAAACCGTCCAAGTACATGGCCAAATGGTCAAAGTTTGGCCACCCCAAACTTTCCAAAACATTTTCCTTGCTATAAGCCTTGTGTTCCCCCTACATACCTTTTCCATTTGATTCCCTTCCTTAAGTTAAAACTTGCATTTTCTCTTAGCCACCTTACCATAAAAATAAAAGTCCAACTTACCATATGTACTAGGCTTGACCGACACTATGAGGAAGGAAAGCATAAAAATAAAATTCATGCACACCAAGGGATTCAAACTCCTTCCCTCAAGGAACACACATGGCGCCATATCCCCTTTACTAATTGTTCAATTATGCTAACTTTCTACCACCTAAATACCTTAAGCTTTAAGGTCACTTATTCCATTTCCTTAAAGTACTAAATACCAAAAATTATTCCAAATCCAAAATAAATCCCGAGCCTTCTCAGGACTAAATAAACACACACATTGGATAATTAAACTAGCTGAGTACCAAAATAATGTAACATATAAAAACTTAAATTTTAGGATATTATATAATCATTTGAATTCACGTTTCTATACTTAGGTGAGCATTTTGGAGCAAAAGGAGTGAAAATTAGACAAAAAGAACATATTTCAGTAGCCACACGGGCTGGGCCTTCCTACATGACCGTGTGAGCCATACGAGTTGACACAAGGCCTTGTGCCAGACCGTGTCGATTTCGCAACTTGCATCCCAAACACGCAGAAAAACACAATTTTTAGGCTTTTTAGGCATTTTAAAGTCTATAAATATAAAATAGAAGAGAGATTGGGCCATCAAAGAATATTGAAGAAAACAACTTGAAGAACACTATTGGAGCCAACTCTGAAGCAGATTTTCATCAAGATTGAAAACCTCCTTTTAATTTCTTTTGAAGTTTTTATGAGTTTCTTTATTTCTTGTGGGTACTCTGACTTTAAGATGTTTTTATTCACAATTATGAAATAATTCCTAGATACCTAGAGAAGATGAACCCTATGATGGATTCTATTATTTTATTTCTGTTTTACGCGATAAATACATGATTCTTGTTCTCAGTAATGTGTGCTTATCACTTATTTTAATATTTTTGGGATATTAATTCATGTTTAATGTGCTTAAATCAGAGGAGGAAAAGCCCCTGTTTAAGAGTAGATCTAGCATGCAATCCTAGAAATAGGACAACATAAATCTATCGGATTAGAGTCAAATCTAATAGGGCAATCCATAGATCGAGTTAATGCGACAATAGGGGTTTTAATTAGAAACATGTTTCAATTAATCAACCTAGAGTCAGCTGCTCTTACTCTCAAAAGAGATATTAGCATAATTTACGGATTTCTACGAATCAAGTTACCAAGTGAATAAATCGTTTAATTCAGATTCATGATAATAGATGAAGTTTAGGTGGATTCTTTCTTGGGCATTGTCTCTCTCATTGGTTATTATTCGATTATGTTCCTGATTTATTATCTGTTAAGTTCTTAGTTAAATTAATTTAGTAATTTTAGTTTAAAACCAATCACTCCAACTTGTTGGCTAAATAATAGGAAAACGGTAATTACTAATACTTTTAATCCTCGTGGATACAATATCTCTACTCACTATAGCTATCCTATTTATCGATAGGTGCACTTGCCTTTGTCGTATTTTTAGTTAGTTATGTGAACAGACATCTGCTAGCTAATTCAAGCTCCAATAATCCAAAATCTATGAAAATTTCAAAGAAATTGTTTGATACTTTGTGAATTGTATTTGTCAAATGTTTGCTTCCAAACTTGGAGTTTTTTTTCTTTTTTTCTTAACTTGGATGGTGGAAGAAGATGAAATTAATCTTTCATTCCACTAAGTTTCCATTTATACTTAGTTTAATGACTAATTAAACTAAATTAAACTAGCTAATTATAGTTACTTACTTCATTAACCCTTATTTCATGTTTTTTCAATTTTAATGTCATTAAATAAATGGCCATCATCATCATCATCATTTCCCATTAACTTAAAAAAAACAATGATTTAATTACCATTTTGGTATTTTGGATTATTACGATCTAGGTCCACAAGTATTTTCTAAATTAAAACTCAAAAGCGATTGGACATTTACAATTTAGTCCCTGAGCTTTGATTAACTATTTTCTCAATTAAATTACTTCACCGATCTTCAATATATTTTCATAATAACTCCATAAATATTCCTATTTTTCCTTTACGAGCTCAGTTTACAAAAATCTTCCCTTAGGGGCATCAATCCTAAATTTTTATGTTTATTCAATTTAGTCCCATTTGTTGCAATTTAGTCCCTTAACAAAAAATTAGCTTACCCACATCTCTATCAACCAAACCCCTTAAGAGTTTAGTTACTCATGTTAAAAACTAAGCTAACAAACATAAAAATAACAATCATGACAGCCATTAAAGAAAAGCTCAAGAAAAATATGAAAGTTGAGATTTTTAATGAAGAAAACTTAAAAGAAAAGTAAAGATAAACATATAAAAACAAAATAAGAATCAAGAAACATTAAAAATAAATACTTTAACAACTAAAACTAAATAAAATTGAAAATACATTAATCAAAGATGAAAATGGCATTAGAAGTAAAGGAAATGGACTAAAAGTGCAATTTAACCCTAGCTACAATGTTAACTAACTTAACTTCCACTAAAGAACAATAAGAACAACAATAAAGTGTAAGAAAAATAAACACTACACTAAGGGTGAAGATGAAAGAAGAAACCCTAAAAAATGAAGAAGAAAACCCTAAGAGAAAGCTAAAGAAAATTAAAGCAAAAACTAAAACTAATGTAACCTCCTCTCTCCTCAACCAATTTTTGCTGATTTAGTTGCAAATTCTAACCTAATTTGCTGACTAAAATGCCTTTGAACAGGTCTTCATTTATTGGTGGTTTGGTTGGACAAAGATTACCCCTGGTGTAATTTTTTGTCCCCTCACTATATAGGTGTCGTGATATCCATGGTAGGATATCGCGACACCGTCGATAGTCTTTGTAACCACCCAAATCCGACCTAGATGTTATGGCTAAATCCTGAAGGTTATATTAGCCATTGAAATGGCAAGTAAACACGTTCGCTATAAAATCGTTATTTTGGTCAATTTTCGAAAAACTTAGCGCGATTGCCTTAGGTTTATTTAAAACATTGGGTTGTTATGTCATCTATGATTTAAGTTCAATTTATTAGAAAATCGTGTCGTTTGAAAAAAAATTCAATTTACTCTATCAACAAACCTTTTAAAACTTCATTTTACCATTATGCAACGAAAAAAGTGTTGGATTTGATTTTTGTATAAAAATCCATGTTTTAAGTTCTATTATTAAATTCGTTCGGTTTTCATCCAAATATTTCATGCATGCAAAATTAAGAGGTCATACTATTATTATAATAGTTCATACTGTTTATCATGGCATAACCCAATATTTGCATATGGCATGCTCAAATGAAACAGTGTAGAAGTCCTACATGTAACACCCTAAAAATTAAGAGGTTATAATTTTAAAATTTACATAAACTAGATCCTAGCATTAGTGGTTAAGAGCTTAAGTAAAATCTCTAGAGAACTAAGGTTCAAATCCCACTTTTTTCATTTTCCCTTTTATTTTTCTGCACTTAAGGAACCAAGGTTAAAGTAGCTTATGTATTAGTTGTGGTAAAATATGGCCATAGAATAGGCATTAGTCTAATGGCCAAGCTTTATCTTTTCCATTCCAATGATCTTAGGTTCAAGTCACATTGGATTCACTTCCTTTCCTTTATTTTTTCTTGATTTTGACCAAAAAAGGGGTAATTGCCAAACAACCCTTATTCTTTCCGAAGTCCAACTAATAAACCATTTCCTAGCACAATTAGGATTTCCTATTTGATTCTAACCCAAATTAAAACCCCCATTCTCCATATTTATTCTCAATTTTCTCTACAAACCCTCTTTTGCAAAAATCTCTCAAAAGTTCTTACTGGAAAATTTAGTTCTTGAATTTTAACTTTGCAATCAAGTCCCAATTGAATCGTTTATCAATCAATCGTTTAATTTCGTACCATAAGTCTCTAAATTTCTATCAAGATCGGTAAGTTTTTCTCATTTTCCAATAGCTAGATCTCACAAATTTTGGAAAATCATTGTTTTCGCTAGATCTTTCATCCGTTACGGATCTTTTACGATCTTGTAAAAAAACTCCCTAAATCTTGAAATCTGTAATTAATTCTTGCGTTTTGTCAATAGAAAGTAGGTAATCTGAATCATACTTCGACGTAAAGACCATCATACGGGACCTCAGAAGTCATGTGTGTGTTCTTTTACGAAAAATTGAGTCAAATTTTGAAACTGCCCAGTCGCACACGGTCTACCATACAGGCATGTGGCTTGCCCGTCTGGATCACACAGTCTTATACATGGTCATGTCCCTCTGTAATCCCTCATATCTTTGCATCGCACACGGTCATGTTACATATCCGTGTGGCCGCTGGATCTCACCGCTTTGAATCGCACACGACCTGGGGCTTTGCACACGGTCGTGTGGCCCCTGCCTCTTACCCATTCGAATTGCACACGGACTAGGGCTTCGCACACGGTCTAGTCACACAGCTGTATGGCCCCTGCACCTCACCCATTCGAATCACACACGGCCTGAGGCTTCACTCACGGTCACACGGCCATGTGGCCCCTAAAACTAAAAAATTACAATTTTTTCTTGACTTTTATTATTTCACTCAAATCAGTCTCTGATTAGGTTTTTAATGGCATTTAGAGAACTAGATTATGCAATTAGGTCTTGGATTAGGACTAGATCAACGAGATATATGGATGATTGAATTTATTACTTGAACTACTCCTGATTGATTGGCTGAATAGTCAATAATATTACATGTACTATGTGAATACCTAATTGTATGATCCGAATGCTTAATTGTTTGCAAAATTGGATGCCTAACTTATTCATGACTTTCATTGATTGGATATGAGATTAAAGGTAAATGATATATTGATTGAATGTCTTGGAATGTATTTATTTTGAATTTTCATGAGTTGAGATAATATGATCGGAGGAAGAACCGTCAGTATAACTACATTTAATCATTCATTGTGTACTCACAGTTACAATAGAGTCCAACTGCGACGGTCTTGCTATGTACCCACAGTTATAGCAGATCCTCAACTGCGACATTTTCACTGTGCTCTGACGGTCCCTCTAACAGCTCTTATCTGTGATATGGTCATGTTTTCACAGTTACCAATAGTTTTATCTGCAATTACACGAATCCAAATGTGATATTAAGTCCACAAAATAGAGTGATGGTGGAGGGAGTTCTGGGGAACTCCCAATTTCGGAGCATTGGTGGTTGGGGGTAGGACAACTGATTTTTAAATCGATTTTTGTGTGACATATCTAATAATTTAAACATATATGACTGAATTTACTTGATGAAATGATTGATTTGATTTATGTGCATATATCTTTCGTGAACAATATGAATAGCTCTGAAATTAATTCACTTGATTGTCTATGTTTGAGAATATTATTATTGCTTGACTAGAGTAGCAACACTGAATTATCATATTTGAAATTGACAGGTATTTATAACCGATTTTTATTCTTGGTAATGATGTACGATGTTATTGAATGTTTAAAAATATAAATGTATAATTTGGTTTATTGTAAAGGGACTCACAGTGAGCTTTCATAGCTCACCCCCTTTATTTTTCTTTTTTTCAGATAACCCACAAGGTTAGGATACAGACTTAGCATTCGGAGGGCTCGGTTCGGAATATTGATTTCTATATAAAAGTATTTTAGACTGATTATTTTATAATTATGGTTATTTGAAACTATATTATTATTGTGGCATGAGATTTAGTTTACGATTTTTACTTAGGCATGAATGACATTTAAATCATTTAGGCTATTAGAATATGAATTTTTATTTAATTAAGTATTAAACATGTTTTTTTATTAAAATTATGTTAATATCACTTTTCCAATGCTAAATTGTAATTGTGTTTTGTTAAGAAAATAATTCATATTTTCAACTAAGTTTTCAATAGTAAACATCGTTATAATGAAGAAGTTAAAATTAATCATTTTTCTTAAAACTCCTGAGTTTTTTTTGAAAAGAGACTAAGCTTTCTTCCAAAAGAAATATTTTAAATAGATTGTTTTATAAACCCCGATTGCTACTAGTCCATTCTGATGGCCGATGTAATCTCTCGAATTCGGGTCGAACATCTAGGCTGGGTTGGGGAGGTTACACTACACAACCATCCGCTACACACCATGAGTTCACTAGAACCCAACATCCAAACACCAAAATAGTAAGAGTTGAAGCTGGATGTGGATAAACCACTAGTAACAGTATGCAGTAGAACTACCAATAATTTGCAGACAAGCTGCCAATAAGTTGCGATAAGTTGCCAATACTCCAATAATACTCCGGGGCATAGATATATTGCTAAACAATAATATTGCGGATTAACCGTCAGTACTCCACAGAACTCCTCTATCACCCATCAATACCCAAGCCCATGCAATGCAATATGACATATTAATAACATAGCATATCATGCTAATCAATATCAGTATTAATAACAATGGCATGCTTATCCATGCAATCAATATACAATAACACATCATATGATACAAAAAGCATACAATCAATAATTTTTGTCGGCACTTACACAATTACTTAATCACAATAAAGGCCCCTTAAACATTCTACCATTACCTTTTTAGTACTTGCCTTAATCAAAGACCAAAAATATTTTAATAGTGGAGTGACTATAAATTGAAATTGATCTAATAGGAGTGATTGAATTAACAAAACAAATCAATGACCAAACTAGACACGTGTTAAAACTTGAGTGACTATTTAGGTTGTTTATCTTGAATTTTTTATACTGAATTATTTATTTAAAAATAAATTATATAATATATTATGTATTGTATACGACAATAAGGTCAAGTCTAGGGTGTATTATTGTTTAGCAAGATAATGTAGGATTCTTCTATGTCGAATCACCATATCTTAAGTTCAAAGGGTTATAGGTGTAGGGCACTGATATGTGTCTAAATGTTAGATTCATCAATTTTCATGAACTTAAAACACAAATATTTTACACAAAAAGAACCGAGAGAAGGATACAAGTGTAGATATTTATTTTACATATTAAATACATGAGGTAATATAATACATTCATATTTTATATGAACAAAATTATTTTTTATTTAGAAAAATTATTTATTAATCTTTGTCGATTTTAAGTAATTATAATCCATTAACAGTGAATTAAACAGTTTTGGACCAATTTTATTTGGACTAAACAATTAAACAATTAAAACTATCTTGTACTTTGGTTTTTTTAAACTACACCGCAAGTCACTCTAAAATAGTGTCGTTCCTATTTTGATCATTCTAAAATTTTTTTGTCGATTTAGTCACTTTAATTAAGATAATTGCTCAAGTGGTTACTATCGTTCAAAATTCTGTTAATCCACTAACTGATTGTTGACGTGATATTTTTTTTACTTATCACTTAAGTTAGAGACCTCTCTATAGTCAGTCCAAAGCAACTTTTTTGTGTGTTTATTTGCAACATAAAAACCATCAATTATCATCACCGCCCATTCCCTGCTCCCGATCTTTATCGCTCCTCATTATGCTGCCCTCGTACCATAAGAACCACCTTACACAGCTACTTCTCCAGCATGGGTGATGAGACTGTTACTAAATGAGGATCACAAGAACAAACTGCTTTTTGTAATTACGAGTCCATGAACGATAGAACAATAGGGAAAGGATTTTATGAAACAGTGACGCCACGTCATCTGTATCCCTTTTCTAATAGATTTATGCCACATCAACATTTTCATCCTGAATTTCAACATTTTCATCCTGAAAAAAATCAAATCCAAATTAAAATCCTGAAATTCAGGATAAGAATACTGATGTGACATAAAACTATTAGAAAGGGATACAGATGATGTGGCGTCACTGTTTCATACAATCCTTTCTCTGGAACAATGACATTTATCTTGAAAGCTTCAGCTTTATATTCTATTTTATCATAATACTCAAGTCATGCAACTGCAAGAAATGGATGCAACGACATTTCGAGGGTTTCAGAGTCATGAATGGCACATCAGTGTGGTAAGCAACTTGGATTCAACATCATCTATGATCTTTGAAACTCATTTATTCTCCACTGCATTATTCCATATTTCGGGCTTTGTGTTTTACCAAAACTTTTCTTCTTCTTTTTTCCTCTTTTAACTATTGCAGTCGACTTCTATCTGAGACGAAAACTCTAGAGATTTGGTTTTTGTAACAATTCAGCATCCAAATGCATATCGACCGATAACAATGATTTCATCAAGAAAACAACCAGTATAACTTCTCAAAAACCTCAAATTTTTGAAGTGGAGGATCATGTTGATGCAAAGCGTAGATAATGATAACCCCAATATGATCTCAAGAGTTTTGTATAGTAACCAACAAATATTTTTCTTTTCATTTTTTCTTACATGAATCCGATTATATATATTATAAGTACATAAGGTCCAGCTGATGTGGACAATCTCTTTTAACGACACGTGGCATTTCCTCTTAATGACATGTGATACTCTCTTTATATTTTAATTAAGATATTTTTCTATTTTAATATAAAGTAAGAAAAAAATAAAAATTTAAAAATCATATATGACTTGACGAGTTTAAACAATAAAAATCTAAGTACAATTTTTTCATATTTTAATCTAATAAATTTAAATCATATTTTAATTTATTTTTCTTTCTCATATTCTAATTTCTTTGTTATTAAACGAATTTCACCCATAAATTTAAAAATATATATAAAAAATATGTGATAAATGGTTATATAAAATTTATTTTCTCAATTTCTCATATTTAATTACATAATACTTTCTATTTAATTACATGATATTCAATATAAATATAACAGTTTTGTCAGCATATGCTACCTTCTTTAATTTGACAAGTTTAAAACACTGCAAATCAAGCTTTTTTGTGTGTGTGTGTGTAAATTCACAGTGATGGAATGATTGAGTGGTTCAAAACACAATTTGTATGATTTGAAGTCTAAAATTCTCCAATTTGATGAAAACGATGAGCCACAGTAGAAAAATCTAAAATTTGATATTTCCTCCCACAGAATAAAATTCAGGTAATTTGTATAATAATTAATTGTATACATACTATATTTCTTAACTATTTCTATTTCTATGTATCATTTCAATTGTTTATATTTAATCCTTTTTTTCTATAAGCCCTATTCTTACAACATTAAAGAAGTCAAATTTTAGTAAGTATTACAAATTTAATTGAAGAAGTTCAATTATATTTTGATCTACATAAGGAGCACAACAAAATTTGTAAAGAAATATTTGAAGAATTGGAGCAGTGTTAAAAGAATCTAAATGACTACAGAAACAAATTTTTGGAATGGACTTCAATTATTAGTGAAAATAGAAATTTAGACTATCACAATTTATTTCCTTTGTTTCATCATTAGCAAATAAATTTTTTATGTAAAAAAACTATAATTGTTTTAATTTATTATCTTTTGTTTTGTTGATTTCATGTTATATTTCATAAAGAGATTTTATCGAAAAGGAGATAGATGCACTTAAAGCAATCGAAGAAAAAATCCAACAGAGTACACTCAAAATAATGAAGAGGAAATCAAAAGGATTAAGAAGTATTGAGACAAGATTGACAAAATCAAGAAAGTAAGAGATGAATACATCCACACGGTTGTGAAAATTACTCACGAGAAAGAAAAAAATCTGAAACTTAAGCATGAACTTAGAGAGCTAATTAATACTTCAGAATAAACAGTTAGTTCTTATAGATAAATCTTATTATATTTTTCAAACTAGAATAAGGGGATTAAAAATAAACAATTGAGAGCTCAATATTTTGCATTGTCAACCACTTTTATGTCAGATACTTGATTTAACGATGACAATAGCTCAATTGCAAAATCATGCATTAATGGAGATTGAAAAGATCATAAACAAGAATGCGTGAGTTCCAGTTTGTTCCTTTTACCAATTTTGATCCACATTATAATGAAGTTAATTCATTAATCAAGGAAGAACTGGATTATGATAGAGACGAGTTGGTAGTACGACACTGTGAATTGTATACTGGTCTCAATGTTATACAATGCAGTTATCAACTTTGTTTATAGTGCTTCTAGACGCTTCATTTTTGTGTATGGAAGTGGTGGCATGGGGAAAACATATTTATGGAGGACAATCACTGTAACAGCCCGTTTTCGGTAAAATCAGAACAGTGGTTCCGGTACCACAAATTCGTTTCCGGAAAGAAAATTTATTTAAAATTATTTTATGGCCTAGAGTACGATAGTAATGTCGTATAAAAATTTCGTAAAGAAATTTTACCGATTACATGTTTAATTTGAAAAATGACCAAATTGCACAAAGTGCAAAAGTTGAGTTCTAACAGCTAAAGGAATTAAATAGCTATGGAATTCAAAATTTGAGGTCCTTAAATGATAAATAGACCATTAAAAATGCTTAGTTGTTAAGGATGATGATTCATCCATGGAAAATAAAATAAAGAAAAGGATGAAATTGGAAAGTAAAAAAAAATAAAGATAATAAATGATTAAAAAATGAAAATATCATCAATGTATTATCTTCTTCCCCCCAAAAAAAATACATGGAAACCCTAGGAAAGAGAAAGCAAGCTTTATTGGCTCAATTAGGTATGTTTTCTTGTCCCGTTTTTAATAATTTTTATATTTTCAAGATCGTAAAAACTTAATTTAGCTATCTCGAGGACTAATTTATAAAGTTATTAAAGTACTAGGATTTTGCCATGGATGAGTATGTTGAAATTTTGAAATTTATGGTAGAAAATGAAAGGTTGTTGATAGATAAACAACTTTTGTAAAGTGAATTTTGATGAAATTATGATTTCAGGACTAAATTGTTATAACACCCTAAACCCGGCTTAGACGTTATGGCCGAATCTGGCGATGTCACATGGTAGCGTTTTTCGAAATACATGTGTTGTCGTAAAATCCACTTTTCTATTTAACCTCTTTACAAAATCTTGTGTTAATTTTCGGGTGTGTCGTTCAGTAAAAAAAGCGTAGTGCATTATAACAAAATTATTCTTTTTCAAAACGTTGTTAATTTTCAAAACGTTACTTATTGCGGAAGCTTTTTAAATCAGTTTGCGTATTTGAGTGTATTCTGTTAAAGCATTTGATTCGTTTTGAAAACTCAATTAACCCTACTACTAGAAGTTGTAAATCAAAATATTAGAAATCCCAAATTAACCATGAAAATCCAAAAAGACCATTATTACAGTAAAATACCACAAAATAAACTTAAAAATCGTTATTAAGTACTAAATCAAATAATTTAGGTCGTGTGGCCACCTCTGAGTCCTCCGCCGCACCGATCCATCTATGTCTAGGGATTACCTGTACAGTCAAATCAAAAGGGTGAGTTTTCGAAAACTCAGTGTGTAATCCCAAATAAAGCAAACAGGTAGAAAGCAATCACAGTCTGGGCCTGAGCCCTTTTCAGTATCGATGACAATATCAGTTTGGGCTTTAGCCCATCTCAGTACAGAAGTAGGCATGTGTTTGGGCCTTGGCCCATTACAGTAACAATAGTCAGTACAGTAACAGATCATACAGTATACAGGTCCAACCCAGCCAGCCTCTACACTCTATCTCCGTCCAACCCTACACTCAATGTGGGGATATAATCAACCCACCCATCCCTACACTCTAGAAAGTACCGAATGCGGCACTAGACAGTAGTTTGCAGCTGAGCTACCAGTAAGTTAAGCTCGAAGCCTTTCAGTACACTTCATCTGATCCATATAAACCCATCCCCATTCAATGCATCATACAATCATGTCATGCCAAATCATGGTATCATATATGTATTCAAGATGCTTTTAACGAAAGATGCTCAAAATACAGTCGTACATATATATATATAAAGTACATGGATATAACAGTTATTTAGTCAATTAGGGATCTAGGTAATCTTACCGACCTAAAAAGTAGGTCCACAATGACTCAAAGTGACCGTGCAACCTTAGCAACATCAAAAAAGAAAATGGGCCCACAAGCCCATGCAATTTGCCCATGTGGGCCCACATGCCAGTGTGGCCCACAAGGCCAAAAATGGCCTTAGCCGTGTGCATTACACGGCTTGGCCCAAAAATCCCACACGCCCGTGTGGTTCACCTATGTGGGGCCTACAAGCCCATGGGGCCCACACAGCCCAATTCGGCCCGGCCCATGAATCGCACATAGCCTGCCTCGTCGATCACACGCCCGTGTCCGATCACACGGCCTACCACACGGGTGGCCACACGCCCGTGTGGTGTCGACAGTCTCACTTTTTGTAACACCCCCAGACCCGGCCCAGACGTTATGGCCGAATCCAGCGTGTCACATTGAAGTGTTTTTGCGAAAACCTTGTTTTCATTGAAAACCCTTCTAAAGAAAAGTTAAGTGAATCCGGTGATGTCACATCAAAGGGCTAATTCCAAAACGACTTTGTTTAGTTTAAAACTTAAGTTTAAGATTTAGAAACCCAAAATCCTTGCAACTTGTTAAGTTATGAAGAAAGCCCATGTTTTAAGAAAATGTCCATATGTTATAGTTATTTCGAAAACCATGTTAAACTTTAGAAATTTATTTAAGTTTAATAATTAAGCAGTTGAAACAAAAATAAAGTAATTAAAATAAAGTAATTAAAATAAAGTAATTAAAATAAAGTAATTAAAATAAGTCAAATTGGAGATACAAGGACTTATTACATCCCAATGAAAATAAAGTAATTAAAATAAAGTCATTCGAAACTAATTAAAAACTTCTAAGTAGTTTGCAGTGTGGCCACCTTCGAGTCCTCTTCCACGTCGAGCCGTTTACTGAGAGTCACCTGAAACATTAAAAAAAAGGGTGTGAGTTTCAAAACTCAGTGTGTAAGACCCTTGGTAAACCAACCAACATGCAATTATCACATTGGGCCTAAGCCCTATCAAAATCGGTGGTCTTGGGCCTTAGCCCACATTGACCTCATATCACATCAGTATCACATGAATGCAATGCTCCCATCCCAAATCCAACCCTGCACTCCATTTCCCTTCCAACCCTACACTCCTGTAGGGATATAAATATCAACCCACCCATCCCTACATTCCAAAGGTTGCACCAACAGCGGCACTACTCAAATGTTGCAGCAAGGCTACTAAGCATATAATGGGCTTAAAGCCACCGATGGATCCACGGTCGTCATGCGACTATGCGATCCTCACATATCTTCCTCCGTATCATCAAACCCACCCAAGTGCAACATATATCTCATGAATGCAACATACATATTTTCACACATTAAGCACCTAGGGGTATTTTAGTCATTTCACTACCCACGGGTATTTTTGTAATTCTACCCTACAGGGGTATTTTCATAATTTCTTTCAACTCGAGTTTTATTTATGAACTTTGGCCCATCAACAAGTCCTCGCGGCTAAAGTGAACAGACACTATGCACCAGGTAGGATCCCAGAGAAGAGGAGGTTGGTCACTAGGACCGCTTAAGTACCATGCTCTCCCTAGATCCAATCCTAAACATGCATATGTCCATTGCCACACTCTAACCTAGCGACTTGTCCACAGACATGTTTGATTATTAAATTAAGTTTTATGCTATTTAAGAATTTATCAGAACTAGGCCTAGAGTCCATTAAACCCTAGCATGCATTTCTAAAATCCCATAAGGCCCACTAAGCCCAATCATGTCCATATAGCCCATTAAGCCCAATCATGTTTATGTAGCCCATTAGGCCCGATCATAATCAAATCATACAACCATCCATATCAATCCATCATTCAATTTCACATATCAACTCTTGCCGATTTGGGCCCACGAGCTCGGGAGGCCCATTTAGCCCCGTCTGGCCAGGTCGGCCAAATAGTGGCCCGAGACCATGAGATCACTCTCTTAGCCCCGGTAATCATATCGGTGTTCCCACACAAATGTTCGCACGCTCATGTGATTGCCAGTGCCAACCTTTCAGCTTTTCGGCTTTTTGGCATTCCGGTTTTTTGGGATTTCGGCTTTTGCTGATTTTTCGTGTGTGAAGTGTATGTACACACCTGGTTAACAGGACATGCTACACTATCCCCAGCCTTGAACCTATAACCAATACCAATCTCCAATCAATCACACACTTAACCACAATATTTACCCAAAAACCGAAGCCTTACCATAACCTTACCGTGTGCCACCAGTTCTAGTAGCCCTTCCTTAGCTACTATTCACGAATATCCCCTAGATCTGCACCCTCACATATACTATCAAAAATCAAGTGACTCATATTCCACACAAGTCACCTCTATAAGCCACACTTACATTCGGCTACTTACTAATCCACAATTGAGACGAGTACAGTTACCACTTGCTAGCGATCCTTACCACGCTTCCGATCTTTGAACCCTACCCTTGTTAACACAGGGTTAACGACAAGAAAGAGTTAGATAGCCCTCCGGCTTTTACCAAAACAGACTAAAGGAGGTTGACTAAGTACTTACTGAATCCAACCTTTGATCCTGCGGCCTAGATAGTTACTGAACGAGATCCGACTTTTAAAACTTGATTAAGAGTAGATAACAGCAACCGATTTGTGATGGAGGAAAAACAACAAGGACTCAGCAAAAAGATAGGGCTATTCGATTATAAGGGAGTATTCGGCTTTTAGAGAAAGAAGAAGAACGCAACACCAATAGGGATTTTGGCAAAAAGGAATACTGGACTTTAGGGACCAAGAATATTCGGCACAAAAGAAATAGACTAGAAGCAGAGGAAAGAAAAGAGTTTGATGAGAAGGAAGGGAAGAAATCGGCACAAAATAGAAGATGAAGAATAAGGGATTTCGGCTTTCAGGTATTTGGAGAGAAAAGTAGTTTTCGAAAAAATAAAAAGAAAGAATTTGGCATTAGCCTAGAACCCCAAAATCGACACCTATTTATAGCCTATAGCCGAATTTCCTATCCCCAAATTCCTAATTCGACTCAACCTCTTCCGCATATCTCATCTCCTAATTTTTCTCCACGATAACTCCCCAATCCTTTTCCTAAATTTTCTCTTCTGATCACTCTCCTTAGAGTCCATCATCACACCACTTCCAACCTTCTAAAAGGCCAAAATTAAACTCCTAAAAAAATACTAAGCTAGGATTCGAACCTAAGATCTCCTTGCTGGCTCATAACGCCACCTTCCTATACCCTAAGTGGCATCATTTAGCCACTCCACCACAAGACTCTTTTATGCCATTTTCCCTATTTTTATTTAAAAGCCCAACTACTCACCGCCCTGGTTCTTTTAATAATTAACTAAAAATTCCTTCTCCTCAAAGTTCGAACCCAGCACTTCTCCAACACCCCTAGACACTCCAAGTTTATTAAACCCTTAAAGCCAACATGTCATTTGTCATTTTCTCGTTCACTTAAAAATTTTCTGAGATCCAAAGCCCAAAGCGTAATAGGCCCAATTCTACTAGGCCCAAATTAAGGGGCTTTACAATTCTACCCCCTTAAAGAAATTTTGTCCTCGAAATTTCCAACTAACTATTAATCGCACCGCTCAAGTCACACCACTATGCTTTCGCTGCGCACTTTGATTTTAATAACACTAACACACTTTAACTCTAATTGAACCCTCTTACACTTACCCCAAAAAAAACCTACCCACTGGAGCAGATAAACATTACACACATACAGTTTCTATACCCAAAATATCGCATCCACACAAAACATACCCATTATCACATTTGGGCATCCCCGTCTTCCCGGTGAATTAGGAATTTTATGAAATTTTAGTTCATAGTTCCACTGTTTAAAGCACATGTCTTATGCAAGTAACAATTTAAAAGTTGTTTCGCAGTCGTAAATCCACTACAGGCTTAAGTTTCCTACGGGCTTTAGTCTCTAAGAACCTATTGTTTAAAGTAGCCCAATATCTAAATATAGTTCAGTAATTTAAACAAGTGCAATAATAGAAAAACTTACTTGGCTCGACGTCGAGGGCTCGGTGAACCACACTTCAAGAATCCTGCAAAAACTTTTTAATCTACTTGTTTTAAAAACCCAAAATCTAAGGCCCATTTCACAGCTCGAGCTTTGCAACCGGGCTCTGATACCACTAAATGTAACACCCCCAGACTCGGCCCAGACGTTATGGCCGAATCCAGCGTGTCACATTGAAGTGTTTTTGCGAAAACCTTGTTTTCATTGAAAACCCTTCTAAAGAAAAGTTAAGTGAATCCGGTGATGTCACATCAAAGAGCTAATTCCAAAACGACTTTGTTTAGTTTAAAACTTAAGTTTAAGATTTAGAAACCCAAAATCCTTGCAACTTGTTAAGTTATGAAGAAAGCCCATGTTTTAAGAAAACGTCCATATGTTATAGTTATTTCGAAAACCATGTTAAACTTTAGAATTTTATTTAAGTTTAATAATTAGGCAGTTGAAACAATAATAAAACCCAATTGTAAAGTCAAATTGGAGATACAAGGCCTTATTACATCCCAATGAAAATAAAGTAATTAAAATAAAGTCATTCGAAACTAATTAAAAACCTCTAAGTAGTGTGTAGTCTGGCCACCTCCGAGTCCTCTTCCACGTCGAGCCGTTTACTGAGGTCACCTGAAACATTAAAAAAAGGGTGTGAGTTTCGAAACTCAGTGTGTACAACCCTTGGTAATCCAACCAACATGCAATTATCACATTGGGCCTAAGCCCTATCAAAATCGGTGGTCTTGGGCCTTAGCCCACAATGACCTCATATCACATCAGTATCACATGAATGCAATGCTCTCATCCCAAATCCAACCCTGCACTCCATTTCCCTTCCAACTCTACACTCCTGTAGGGATATAAATATCAACCCACCCATCCCTACACTCCAAAGGTAGCACCAACAGCGGCACTACTCAAACGTTGATGCAAGGCTGCTAAGCATATAATGGGCTAAAAGCCATCGGTGGATCCACGATTGTCAAGCGACTATGCGATCCTCACATATCTTTCTCCGTATCATCAAACCCACCCAAGTGCAACATATATCTCATGAATGCAACATACATATTTTCAGACATTAATCACCTAGGGGTATTTTAGTCATTTCACTACCCGGGGGTATTTTTGTAAATCTACCCTATAGGGGTATTTTCGTAATTCTACCCTACAGGGGTATTTTCATAATTTCTTTCAACTCGAGTTTTAGTTATGAACTTTGGCCCATCAACAAGTCCTCGCGGCTAAAGTGAACAGACACTATGCACCAGGTAGGATCCCAGAGAAGAGGAAGTGGGTCACTAGGACCGCTTAAGTACCAAGCTCTCCCTAGATCCAATCCTAGACATGCATATGTCCATTGCCACACTCTAACCTAGCGACTTGTCCACAGACATGTTTGATTATTAAATTAAGTTTTATGCTATTTAAAAATTTATCAGAACTAGGCCTAGAGTCCGTTAAACCCTAGCATGCATTTCTAAAATCCCATAAGGCCCACTAAGCCCAATCATGTTTATGTAGCCCATTAGGCCCGATCATAATCAAATCATACAACCATCCATATCAATCCATCATTCAATTTTAGATATCAACTCTTACCGATTTGGGCCCACGAGCTTGGCAGGCCCATTTAGCCCCGTCTGGCCCGGTCAGCCAAGCAGTGGCCTGAGACATGAGATCACTCTCTTGGCCCCGGTAATTGTATGGGTGTTCCCACACAAATGTTCGGACGCTCGTGTGATTGCCGGCGCCAACCTTTCGGCTTTTCAGCTTTTCGGCATTCCAGTTTTTTGGGATTTTGGCTTTTGCCAATTTGTCGTGTGTGAAGTGTATGTGCACACCTGGTTAACGCGACGTGCTACACTATCCCCAGCCTTGAACCTATAACCAATACCAATCTCCAATCAATCACACACTTAACCACAATATTTACCCAAAAACCAAAGCTTTACCATAACCTTACCGTGTGCCACCAGTTCTAGTAGCCCTTTCTTAGCTACTATTCACAAATATCCCCTAGATCTGCACCCACACATATACTATCAAAAATCAAGTGACTCATATTTCACACAAGTCACCTCTATAAAAGCCACACTTACATTCGGCCACTTACTAATCCACAATTGAGACGAGTACACTTAACACTTGCTAACGATCCTTACCACGCTTGTGATCTTTGAACCCTACCCTTGTTAACACAGGGTTAACGATAAGAAAGAGTTAGATAGCCCTCTGGCTTTTACCAAAACACACAAAAGGAGGTTGACTAAGTACTTACCAAATCCAACCTCTGATCCTGCGGCCTAGATAGTTACTAAACGAGATCCGACTTTTAAAACTTGATTAAGAGTAGATAATAGCAACCGATTTGTGATGGAGGAAAAACAACAAGGTCTCAGCAAAAAGATAGGGCTATTCAATTATAAGGGAGTATTCGGCTTTCAGAGAAAGAAGAAGAACGCAAAACCAATAGGGATTTCGGCAAAAATGAATACTGGACTTTAGTGACCAAGAATATTCGGCACAAAAGAAATAGACTAGAAGCAGAGGAAAGAAAAGAGTTTGATGAGAAGGAAGGGAAGAAATCGAAGCAAAATAGAAGAGGAAGAATAAGGGATTTTGACTTTCAGGTATTTGGAGAGAAAAGTAGTTTTCGGCAAAATAAAAAGAAAGAATTTGGCATTAGCCTAGAACCCCAAAATCGACCCCTATTTATAGCATATAGCCGGATTTCCTATCCCCAAATTCCCAATTAGGCTCAACCTCTTCCACATATCTCATCTCCTAATTTTTCTCCACGATAACTCCCCAATCCTTTTTCTAAATTTTCTCTTCTGATCACTCTCCTTAGAGTCCATCATCACACCACTTCCAACCTTCTAGAAGGCCAAAATTAAACTCCTAAAAAAATACTAAGCTAGGATTCGAACCTAATATCTCCTTGCTGGCCCATAACGCCACCTTCCTATACCTAAGTGGCGTCACTTAGCCACTCCACCACAAGACTCTTTTATGCCATTTTTCCCTATTTTTATTTAAAAGCCCAACTACTCACCGCCCTGGTTCCTTTAATAATTAACTAAAAATTCCTTCTCCTCAAAGTTCGAACCCAGCACTTCTCCAACACCCCTAGACACTCCAAGTTTATTAAACCCTTAAAGCCAACATGTCATCTGTCATTTTTTCGCTCACTTAAAAATTTTCTGAGATCCAAAGCCCAAAGCGCAATAGGCCCAATTCTACTAGGCCCAAATTCAGGGTGTTACACTTTTTGGCTATTCGTCGATTTCCGTTTGCAGAGTTGTGTTTACACACCTGAAACATTTTTGATGCTAACGCCACCACAATCACTCTAGCACCCCTCGACACTTCAACGATCCAACTACAAATCAATGCTATAACCGCCCCAGTCCACCCAATTCCTTGCTGTCAAAACAGAAAGTAACCCTCCAATCGGTTACTTTTAATCGATAATTAATCAAAATTCAGTGAGGTATACCAAACTATAATCATAAAAATCCCTTACCTTCGGTTAAAAAACAGAGATCCTATACACTTAAATCGTTGAAGACCACTGTTCAGCCTCTCGATTAACACCTAAAACCAGCCGAAACCCCTCTTAATCAATTAATAAGCAAAAGAATCGATAGTCTAACAACAGTTCCAAGCTTACCAACCTCGCACAACGCAACGATATGCAATCCCGAACAATTGAATAGAATAACGCAAGTGAAAGAGGAAGAAAGAATACCAGTTGAAATTTCGACAGCAACAATGAGGAGTTGAGGGAGGAAAAATGACAGAAAGTGGGGAAGAAAAGTAAAAGAAAACGGTGGAGACTATTTGGGAAAAACACTCGGCAGAGGAAACAAAGAAGCAGAAGGAAAAAAAACTGACAGAAGGTTGGGAGTGTGAGAGGGGAGAGCCGAAACTTGCCACTACACAATTTTGGATAATTTGAAACTCCTCCATCCCTTATTTTTCTCCCTAAATCCCTCATTCCACTCCTCAAAACCATCTACCACTACCTCACAACAACCGAATTTAAATTCCAGTCAAACACTTCAGTATTTTGGCTAAACCAAAACACCCAAATGGTACAAGCAGCAAAATAAAACACTCCCTTGCACGCACAGGGATTCAAACTCAAGACCACCAGCATCTTGACACTCCACTTAACCATCAGACCAGCAGGCCCATTCTGACATATTTTACCAACACTTAATTATAAGCCTACTGACCTGAGATAGGGGTTTATTCATTTAAAAACAAAAATTTGCCCAAGCTAATGCTTGAACTTGGGTGTAACATCCAGAATTTTTGGGCCTATGCGTTTAATGGGTGGATATGTTTAATGTGTTAATTTAAGTGTTAGGGGTCCAAATTGGGCTCAGGCTTAGGTAGAGGCCTTGATTAAAATTATCTGTTTGGGCATTATAGGGTTTAAAAGGTAGTATCTATGTTTAAAATACCAAAGTAGGCTTGTGGCCCAATCTTAGGAGGTGACGCCACACAAGGGAGTAAGGGGCCCAAATTTAAGTTTCATGGAGCCTAATTCTTTTAATTTAAGTTAGCTAAATTTTGGGCATTAGGATTAGGTGGAGTGGATGGCAACAAGGCTAAAATTTAGGGGTTTTAATGTTTAAAATATGTGGATAATAAGCGGATAAAGGCTATTATTTAAGAATTTATTTTATGTGGATAATAAGCGGATAAAGGCTAAAATTTAGGGATTTTAATGATTAAAATATGTGGATAATATGCTGATAAAGGAGGAGGAGTTAGAGATAATTAAGTCTCTTTTAGATGAGCTAGTAGATTAAGATAAAGGAGAAAAGATAGGATTTATCTGCAAGGTTAGGTAAGTCTTTGAAATTTCTATAAATAGGGGAATATCTCTTCAATTTCATCATTTGGGTTTTTCTCTCATTCTTTTCTCTTCTTCTCTGAGTAAAAGCCGAAAACTCCTAAAGTTCCATCTTCTTCTTCATTCTCTACAAAAGCCAAAATTTCTAAGCCTATTCCTCATCTTCTTGATTTGATTTAAAAGCAAACTCTTTTCATTCTTTTTCTTCCTAGCCAAATCTTCAAGTCTCTTCCTTGTTTTCTTTTCTTCTTCTCTTTTCCTGTCAGAAACCGAAACTCCTCACTCAAGTATTTTAAAAGCCAAAGACACATCAGCCTTCTCTTGTTCATACTTTTTCCGGGATTTTCCTAAAAGCCGAAATCCCTAGATCTCATCTCCTGTGATTGCCGAATTACTTCTGTGGTGCCTACTTGTGCCGAAATCTAAAGGGAACTTTAGTGGAGTCAATCGCATAGATCTCTAAGTTATAGAATCGTGTTACTTTCGGGATTTCAAGGTAAGGGATCTATTAGTTTTAACGTGTGATTTGGGATTTATTAACCTTGGCCGATTGTTGAAGGGGCTAAATCTTTGTGTGTTTTTCTGTCTTTTGAGCGAGGCTTTACATTGAGGATAATAAATCCGGATAGCAAGGATTCCGACTAAGAGTTTAGTACTTCGCGATAACAGGTGTGTAATACTTCCCCACCATCTAGATCTGATTATTAATGTATGCTCATAAGTTTATATGTTGTGATAAATACCGATATCTCGGTTTAATGTTGGAAACCCAAAAAGGGTGAACCAAATCACCGGGTCAGTGAATGTTTGACTTTACATGATAAAAGCATATTGATTTTATGACTGCATGGGTTGGGTTGATGAAAGGAGGAAGTTATACGTTATATGTGTAGCGGTTTATACCGTGATCTCAAGATATGTTGTAGCGGCTAATGCCGTGATGCATTATAAGGGCTTCGCCATAATATGTTGATGAGCGACATGATCGCCATCTTGGCGTTTAGCGGTGTGGGTCAATTGTAGAAATCCCCAATGGTGTGAATGGTTGGTACGGGGGCGTGTAGCGGATGGAAACCTAGGCAAATGGGTTGGGCCTTGCATATTATTTGTTATTTTTTTATAAATGGAATTATTAATCTGCTTTTATGGGCCTAAGGCCAAAATCTAGTGGTGCATGAGGGTTGCACACATCGAGTCTCGCGACTCACCCTATTAATTAACCTTTCGGGTGATACCTAGTGCTTGGGCCGGGTTGAGAGGAACGCAAGGTGGCCATGCAAAAGACCAACTGGATCCAACAAAAGTCTCAAGTTAATACTTTATATTTTTAATTAATGGATTTTAAATCTCGTTGTAATAAGGCTATGGGCCACTAGTTTATGTTTTGTTTTATTTTGAGCTTTAATTACTTTTAGTTATTTAAATTCTTATTGAACTAATGTATCTATTTAAATTTGGGTTTTTTAATTTATAAAGGCATATTTTATTTAAACTATCAACTATTAAATTTCTCTCGAATAAGAAGATAAACTTTAGAAAAATATTTTTACAAAATACGACATGTTCTTCCAAAATTTTTAGTGACATACTAGATCCTATCGTGGTGTTTGGGCCGGGTTTGGGGTGTTACAAATTGGTATCGAGCCCGGTTCAAAACTCGGCTCTTGCGGTTTTTTTGGGTTCAAAACGTTTTCTAAAGTTGGGTTTTGAAACATGCATATTTATACAGTGTCATTAGCTCAAAGATGGCACTTTGCATCTCCTACCCAAGTCCGCTGTAAGTATTCGAACCATTGTGTGATATAATATATGTGGGCTTGATGGGCTTTATGGGACGTGAGATTAGTTAGATTAGAACTTGATGGACTTTAGGCCTAGTTTGAAACAACTCTTAAAATCTCATAAGACTTAACTTCACTAAACAAACCCGTGAACGAGCCGCAAGACTAGGGTGTGGTAACAGCATACGCATGTCTAGGATTGGATCCGAAAGAGCTCGGTATTTAAGCGATCCTAGTGACTCACCTCCTCTTCACTGAATCCTACCTGTGCGTAGTGACTGCTCACCTTAGCCAAGTTAGGGTGTGGCAATGGGCATACGCATGTCTAGGAGTGGATTCAGGAGAGCTTGGTACTTAAGCAGATCCTAGTGACTCACCTCCTCTTGCTTGAATCCTACCAAAAGTGCGTGGTGACTATTTACCCCCATTCACGAGGACTTGTTGATGGGCTAAACCTTATAATTAAAACCCGAAAGGGACCAAACACCCTAGTTTGAAAAAAAAAAAATTTCTCAAGTTTTGCAAAATTTTCAAAATACGTTTGATTTGTGAAAACTACCAACCACCATGAATTTGTAAAATACCTATGTTTTGAAAATTTACCCAAAAATCTCATGTTTATAAGAGTAACCCTGACCATGAAACTAGATTTTCCCCATAGTACCCTCTGCTTGAAAAGAAAAAAAAACAACAACAACATCGAAATATCCTCGGTTAGAAAAAATTGCCAACCTACCCTCATTTTGTCAAATGACCAAAATACCCCCTGGTTTGTACAATTACCAAATTACCCCTGATTTGCAAAATTACTAAATTGCCCCTGATTGCAAAATTACCGAAATACCCCTGATTTCAAAAATTACCAATATACCCCTGATTGTAAAATTACCAGAATACCCTCACTTCACGAAATCAACAAGGAATTTTATTATGAAAAATTACGAAAATACCCCTGGGTAGTGAATCAACGAAAACACCTTTACGTGAAGAATGTAAGTGCTTGGATGATTTTTGTATGATTTATGTGTTTTATTTTAGTTAGAGGTTACAAACTTGAGACTGTATTGTGAATGCGAATTCAAAAGAACCACTCTTAAAACTATTATTCATAAAACTGTTAGTGGTTAACTAGTGAAAGAAAACTAATAATCCATAAAATTCTTAATCGGATAAACGCCAATCAAGAAAATGAGTACAAGGACGAGGGCGCTCTAGATGCTAACATCAAAAGTGCGTACTTACTACCATAGTATACTAAGTGTTTATTTTGACTTTAGAATTAGAGTGCGCAATGAAAGCATAGTGGTGAGACTTGGGTAGTGCGATTAACATTAGTTGGAAATTTCGAGGTCGAAATTTCTTTAAAGAAATAGAACCAGAACATCCTGAATTTTTGGGCCTATGCGTTTAATGGGTGGATATGTTTAATGTGTTAATTTAAGTGTTAGGGCTCCAAATTGGGCTCAGGCTTAGGTAGAGGCCTTGATTAAAATTATCTGTTTGGGCATTATAGGGTTTAAAAGGTAGTATCTATGTTTAAAATACCAAAGTGGGCTTGTGGCCCAATCTTAGGAGGTGACGCCACACAAGGGAGTAAGGGGCCCAAATTTAAGTTTCATGGAGCCCAATTCTTTTAATTTAAGTTAGCTAAATTTTGGGCATTAGGATTTGGTGGAGTGGATGACAACAAGGCTAAAATTTAGGGGTTTTAATGTTTAAAATATGTGGATAATAAGTAGATAAAGGCTATTATTTAAGAATTTATTTTATGTGGATAATAAGCAGATAAAGGCTAAAATTTAGGGATTTTAATGATTAAAATATGTGGATAATATGCTGATAAAGGAGGGAGGAGTTAGAGATAATTAAGTCTCTTTTAGATGAGCTAGTAGATTAAGATAAAGGAGAAAAGATAGGATTTATCTGCAAGGTTAGGTAAGTGCCGAAATTTCTATAAATAGGGGGAATATCTCTTCAATTTCGTCATTTGGGTTTTTCTCTCATTCTTTTCTCTTCTTCTCTGAGTAAAAGCCGAAAACTCCTAAAGTTCCATCTTCTTCTTCATTCTCTGCAAAAGCCAAAATTTCTAAGCCTATTCCCTCATCTTCACTTTGATTCAAAAGCCAAACTCTTTCCATTGTTTTTCTTCCTAGCCAAAATCTTCAAGTCTCTTCCTTGTTTTCTTTTCTTCTTCTCTTTTCTGTCGAAATCAAAACTCCTCACTCAAGTATTTTAAAAGCCAAAGACACATCACCTTCTCTTGTTCATACTTTTTCCGGGATTTTCCTAAAAGCCGAAATCCCTAGATCTCATCTCCTGTGATTGCTGAATTACTTCTATGGTGCCTACTTGTGCCGAAATCTAAAGGGAACTTTAGTGGAGTCAATCGCATAGATCTCTAAGTTATAGAATCGTGTTACTTTTGGGATTTCAAGGTAAGGGATCTATTAGTTTTAACGTGTAATTTGGGATTTATTAACCTTGGCTGATTGTTGAAGGGGCTAAATCTTTGTGTGTTTTTCCGTCTTTTGAGCGAGGCTTTACATTGAGGATAATAAATCCGGATAGCAAAGATACCGACTAAGAGTTTAGTACTTCGCGATAACAGGTGTGTAATACTTCCCCACCATCTAGATCTGATTATTAATGTATGCTCATAAGTTTATATGTTGTGATAAATACCGATATCTCGGTTTAATGTTGGAAACCGAAAAGGGTGATGCAAATCACCAGTCGTTGAATGTTTGACTTTATATGATAAAAGCATATTGATTTTATGATCGCATGGGTTGGGTTGATGAAAGGAGGAAGTTATACGTTATATGTGTAGCGGTTTATACCGTGATCTCGTTATATGTTGTAGCGGCTAATGCCGTGATGCATTATAAGGGCTTCGGCCATAATATGTTGATGAGCAGCATGACCGCCATCTTGGCGTGTAGCGTGTGGGTCGATTGTAGAAATCCCCAATGGTGTGAATGGCTGGTACGGGCGTGTAGCGGATGGAAACTTAGGCAAATGGGTTGGGCCTTGCATATTATTTGTTTTTTTTTTATAAATGGAATTATTAATCTTTTTTATGGGCCTAAGGCCAAAATCTAGTGGTGCATGAGGGTTGCACATCGAGTCTCGCGACTCACCCTATTAATTAACCTTTCGGTGATACCTAGTGCTTCGACCGGGTGAGAGGAACGCAAGATGGCCATGCAAAAGACCAACTGGATCCAAAGAAAAAGTCTCAAGTTAATACTTTATATTTTTAATTAATGGATTTTAAATCTCGTTGTAATAAGGCTATGGGCCACTAGTTTATGTTTTGTTTTATTTTGAGCTTTAATTACTTTTAGTTATGTAAATTCTTATTGAACTAATGTATCTATTTAAATTTGGGTTTTTTTAATTTATAAAGGCATATTTTATTTAAACAATCAACTATTAAATTTCTCTCGAATAAGAAGATAAACTTTAGAAAAATATTTTTTCTGAAAATACGACATTTTCTTCCAAAATTTTTAGTGACATACCAGATCCGGTCGTGGTGTTTGGGCCGGGTTTGGGGTGTTACATTGGGACCTCTCAGACACTTCCCAGAGCACTTAACCACTGAAGCAGACACATATTTGTGTCACAAAAATACAAAAATAAATATTAAGGATTTTTGGGGTGTTACAACTCTACCCCCCTTAAAGAAAATTTCGGCCTCAAAATTTTTACCTGTTCAGAACAGATGGGGATATTGTTGTCGCATCGCATCCTCAAGCTCCCACGTGGCCTCCTCAGAACTATGATTACGCAAAAAAACTTTAACCAGTGGGATAGACTTTCTTCTTAGAACCTTTACATCGCGATCTAATATCTTGACTAGCTCCTCTTCAAAGGTCAGATCTGGCCTAACCTCGATCTCCTCAACAGGAACAATATGTGTGGGATCAGAGAGGTAGCGCCTCAACATTGAGACGTGTAATACATCATGAATCTGGTCTAGCTCCTGAGGTAACTCCAACTGGTAGGCAACTTGTCCTACACGCTTCAGAATACGATAAGGCCCAATGAATCTAGGGCTCAGCTTACCCTTGCGACCAAACCTCAGTACTTTCTTCCATGGTGAGACCTTGAGAAAAACGGAGTCCACCACAGAATACTCTATCTCTCGACACTTCAGGTCTGCATAGGATTTTTGTCTATCAGATGCCGCTTTCAGTCGGTCTTGAATCAATCTAACTTTTTCCTCAGTATCAGAAACTAGTTCAGGGCCCAGAACACGTCGGTCGCCCAACTCAGTCCAACACGAAGGTGTACGACACCTACGACCATATAATGCCTCGTAGGGTGCCATCTGAATGCTAGACTGATAGCTGTTGTTATAAGCAAACTCTGCCAGCGGTAGGTAATCCTCCCAACTGCCTCGGAAGTCAATCCCACAACTTCTCAGCATATCCTCCAATATCTGAATCACCCTCTCTGTCTGACCGTCAGTCTGAGGATGGAACGCAGTACTGAAGTCCAATCTTGTACCCAAAGCTTCATGTAGCTTCTTCCAGAACCGAGACGTGAAGCGAGGGTCCCTATTAGAAATTATCAAAATCGGTACCCCATGAAGTCTCACTATCTCAGACACATATAGTTTAGCCAGCTTCTGCAGAGAGTAATCGCTACGAACTGGTATGAAGTGGGCGGACTTGGTCAATCGATCCACGATGAACCATACTGAATCCTTCTTAGTGGGTGTGAGGGTTAACCCACTAATAAGTCCACAGTTACACGCTCCCACTTCCAAAGCAGAATCTTGACTGGCTGCAACAATCCCGAAGGTAACTGATGCTCAGCCTTAACCTGCTGGCATGTCAAACACTTGGCCACAAATTCAGTAACCTCTCGTTTAAGACCTGGCCACAAGTATAACTCACGAAGGTCTCGATACATCTTATTTTCGCCAGGATGCATAGCATAAGGGCTACTATGCGCCTCAATTCAGTATCTTTCGATACACAGATTCTCCCACGGAAACAGAGCACCCCTTCGCTATTCAGTCCAAAATCCTCAGTATTCCCACTCTTAATTTGTTGAAATCGAGGACCCAAAGACTCGTCCTCTAACTGTTTACCCTTAATCTGCTTTATCCACGTCAGTTTAACTTGAAGTTCAGCCAACAGACTTCCATTATCAAATAAACTAAGACGAGCAAGCATCTCCCTTAGATCTGTTACAGCCCTACGACTCAGTGCATTGGCCACCACATTGGCCTTGCCAGAGTGGTATTCAATCGTACAGTCATAGTCTTTAAACAGCTCAATCCATCTACGCTGCCTAAGATTTAGCTCCTTCTGAGTGAGGAGGTACTTGAGGCTCTTGTGATCAGTGTAAATGATACACTTCTCACCATACAAGTAATGCCTTCAGATTTTCAGTGCAAATACCACCGCGACCAACTCCAAGTCATGCGTCGAATAATTTGCCTCATGAGTCTTAAGCTGACGAGACGCATTCGCTACCACCTTACCCTCTTGCATCAACACACACCCTAAACCGACATGCGATGCATCGCTGTAGACAGTAAACTCTTTTCCAGACTCTAGCTGTATCAGAACTGAGGCCCCCGTCAGTACAATCTTGAGCTTCTCAAAGCTCTCTTGCTGCGCGTCGGTCCAGTTAAACGGCACACCCTTACGTAGCAGCTTAGTCAAGGGTGCGGCGATCAGTGAAAACCCCTCTACAAATCATCGATAATATCCTGCCAGTCCTAGAAAATTGTGGATCTCAGATACAGTCTTAGGCTATTTCTATTCCAATACTGCCTCTATCTTTCAAGGATCAACCCTAATCCCCTCAGCAGAAACCACATGTCCTAGAAACATTACTTCACGTAACCAGAACTCACATTTACTGAACTTGGCGTAAAGTTATTTCTCTCGTAGAATTTGCAGAACCACTCTGAGATATTCATCTTGCTCATCCTCAGTTCTCGAATACACCAATATGTCGTCAATAAATACCACTACGAACTGATCCAGATAGGGCTGGAACACTCGGTTCATTAGATCCGTGAAAGCTGCTGGTGCATTCGTTAGTCCAAATGGCATCATTAGGAACTCGTAGTGGCCATAGCGAGTCCTAAATGTCGTCTTATGCATGTCAGCCTCTTTAACTCTCAACTAGTGATACCCTGATCGTAGATCAATTTTAGAGAAAATCGAAGCCCCTCGGAACTGGTCGAATAGATCATCTATCCTCGGTAGAGGGTACTTATTCTTGATGGTCAGCTTATTTAGTTGACGGTAGTCGATACACATACGCATGGATCCATCTTTTTTTCACAAATAAAACTGATGCTCCCCACGGAGACACGCTAGGGCGGATGAACCCACGATCCAATAGCTCTTGAATCTGAGCCTTAAGCTCCACAAGCTCCTTCGGTGCCATTCTATAAGGGGCGGTGGACACCAGAGCTATACCAAGAAGGAGCTCAATCCTAAACTCTACTTCACGATTCGGAGGTAACCCAGGCAGCTCATCAGGAAAAACGTCCGGAAAGTCCTTAACTGTCCTTATATCCTTAACTGAAGAATCCCCAGAATCTGAAACACTGATGTAGGCAAGATACGCCTCACATGCCTTACGAACAAACTTTTCAGCCCTCAATGCAGAAATCATATTCGATAAGTAGTTCTGACGTTCCCCAATTACGACTACCTCGGTGTCCCCCTTAGTTCTCAGTACAACCCTTTCTGTGGCACAATCTAAGCTCACTCGGTGTTTAACTAACCAGTCCATTCCCAGTATTAGATCAAATTCTCCAAAAGGTAGTTCCATCAGATCAGCCAAAAAGATAGCTCCTTGAACCTCTAGAAGAACGTCTCTAAACAGTTTTTTAACCCTTATTGACTGCCCCAACGGACTCAGTACAGTGACCTCACTCGTAGTGCTCTCAACCAGTATACCCAAGTTTTCAGTTACGGTACAAGATATATAGGAATAAGTGGATCCTATATCTATCAGTGCAGTATAAGGTATATTGTAAATAAAGAACATACCCATAATGACGTCCGGAGCATCACCCTCTTCTCGGCGACGTGCAGCATAAACTAGAGCCGGCTGCCTCGCCTCAGTATGACCAGCACCTCTGCCCGGTACTCTCTGACCACGGCCCAGACCATTCCCACCTCTGGCCTGACCACGGAATCTTGGTGGCTGCTGAACTACCCTCGGTGGTGGGGCAGTACCCATGCCAAAAGCTTGCATCTGATCGGACCTCCGCGGACAATCCCTAATATGGTGCTCAAAAGAACCGCACCTCAAGCATGCTCCAGTCTTTTTCCAACATTCGTTCCGATGGCGTCTACCATAGTCAGTACACGGCGGCTATCCAGTAGCAGCAATAGGAGCCCCAACTCTGGTCGGCCCATCAACACTGGCCTTTTTCTTAATCCTCTGAACGAAACTCGATGGCTCCGAATCCCTCTTATTCCTGCCTCTCTCTCTATCTTGGCACTCAGTGCGTTTCACCTCCTCGGCGATCTTCGCCTTATCAACCAGTGCAGCAAAGTCTCGCTCCCTCTATGGAGCTATCAGAACCCTCAGATTATCCTTGAGGCCATCCTCGAAGTGAACGCATCACTCGTACTCAGTCGCCACCATTCTTCGCGCATAACGACTTAGTCGCAGAAATCTGGCCTCATACTCGGCCACTAATTTATCACCCTGGGTCAAATTCAGGAATTCTCTCCTACGGGCATCCACGTAACTGGCACCCACATACTTTTCGTGGAACGACGTCTTAAATAACTCCCAGGTCAGTCGATTGGGCTGAGTGCCCTCCTTAACAGTGAGCCACCACTGATATTCCTCATCTCGTAGTAGCAATACAGCACCCTTTAATTTCTGCTCAGAGGTGTAGTCCAGGTCGTCCATAATCCTCTCTGTGGCCTCAATCCAGTATTCAGCCACATTAAGGGCAACTCCAGCAATACACCTGAAGAGCTCAGCTTCGTTAGATCGGAGTCGTTCCGTAACTGACCCTCGGCCTCCAGCTCCAGTATTGGTCCCAGCGACCCTCTCTAGAATCCTTAACATGGCTTGGGATAGTGCGTCATCCCCAGCCGCTCGATCATGAGACCCAGTCTCAGTCACTAGTGAAGCCGGCGTCTCACTTGTATCCAAATTAGGAAAGTTTCCAGAATATGAATATCTAGCTCGAGCACCTCTACGGCCTCTACCACGGCCTCTTGTACCCCGTCCGCGAGTATCTCTCATGCTTATTATCTAAGCGCATTTATTGGTTTTAACAGTTTTATTCGTCAATTTATAGTTCCAGTGTTTATTAACGGGTATTTTATGAAATCAATATCAGAAGTGTAAAGTTTATTTTCGTACAACGCGATGTCTATCAGTGTCTATCGATTTTACTACAAAGACGTGATACACTAACCTAAGTGTTTTCATCTTTCTATAGCAAATTTAGTATATACTATCTATAGCGCTTTCGCCATACAACACATGACAGCTTTGATAAACTTACAGGATCGTAGCCAGAGACTCGGGTGTACCATAAATGCTGCGAAAATATTTCAATCATTTAAAAATTGGTGCTTTAAAATGCAAGTTTAAAAACCCAAATCCACAGCCGAGTTTTACAACTTGGCTCTGATACCACTAAATGTAACACCCCAAACCCGGCTTAGACGTTATGGCCGAATCTAGCGATGTCACATGGTAGCGTTTTTCGAAATACATGAGTTGTCGTAAAAACCTCTTTTCTATTTAACCTCTTTACAAAATCTTGTGTTAATTTTTGGGTGCGTCGTTTAGTAAAAAAAACGTAGTGCATTATCACAAAATTATTCTTTTTCAAAATGTTGTTAGTTTTCAAAATGTTACTTATTGCGGAAGCTTTTTAAATCAATTTGCGTATTTGAGTGTATTCTGTTAAAGCATTTGATTCGTTTTGAAAACTCGATTAACCCTACTCCTAGCAGTTGTAAATCAAAATAATAGAAATCCCAAATTAACCATGAAAATCCAAAAAGACCATTATTACAGTAAAATACCCCAAAATAAACTTAAAAATCGTTATTAAGTACTAAATCAAATAATTTAGGTCGTGTGGCCACCTCTGAGTCCTCCGCCGCACCGATCCGCCTATGTTTGGGGATTACCTGTACAGTCAAATCATAAGGGTGAGTTTTTGAAAACTCAGTGTGTAATACCAAATAAAGCAAACAGGTAGAAAGCAATCACACCTGGCCTCGAGCCCTTTTGAAAGACGATGACAATATCAGTTTGGGCTTTAGCCCATCTCAGTACAGAAGTAGGCATGTGTTTGGGCCTTGGCCCATTACAGTAACAATAGTCAGTACGGTAACAGATCATACAATATATAGGTCCAACCCAGCCAGCCTCTACACTCCATCTCTGTCCAACCCTACACTCAATGTGGGGATATAATCAACCCACCCATCCCTACACTCCAGTACCGAATGTCAGTACTAGATGCGAGTTTACAAACCGAGCCGCCAAGTGAGTTAGGTTTGAAGCCTTTCAGTATAATTCATCCGATCCATATAAACCCATCCCCCTTCAATGCATCATACAATCATGTCATGCCAAATCATGGTATCATATATGTATTCAGAACAGTTTTAACAGCATGCTCAACATACAGTCATACATATATATATATATATATATATAAAGTACATGGATATAACAATCATTTAGTCAATTAGGGATCTAGGTAATCTTACCAACCCTACAGTAGGTCCACAGTCGACTTGGGTGACCCTTGCAACCTTAGCAGTCAAAACAGTAAAAATAGGCCCACAAGCCCATGCAATTTGCCCATGTGGGCCCACACGCCCGTGTGGCCCACAAGGCTGAAAATGGCCTTAGCCGTGTGGACCACACGGCCTGGCCCAATAATCCCACACGCACGTGTGGTTCACCCGTGTGGGGCCCAGCCCATGAATTGCACATAGCCTGCCTCGTCGATCATACGTCCGTGTCTGATCACACGGCCTACCATACGGGCGGCCACATGCCCGTGTGGTGTCGATAGTCTCACTTTTTGGCTTTTCGTCGATTTCCGCTTTTAGATTTGTGTTTACACACCTGAAACATTTTTTATGCTAACGCCACCACGATCACCCCAGCACCCCTCGACACTTCAACGATCCAACTACAAATCAATGCTATAACCGCCCCATTCCACCCAATTCCTTGCTGTCAAAACAGAAAGTAACCCTCCATTCAGTTACTTTTAATCGATAATTAATCAAAATTCGGTGAGGTATACCAAACTATAATCATAAAAATCCCTTACCTTTGGTTAATCAACAGAGATCCTATACACTTAAATCATTGAAGACCACTGTTCAGCCTCTCGATTAACACTTAAAACCAGCTGAAACCCCTCTTAATCAATTAATAAGCAAAAGAATCGATAGTCTAACAACAGTTCCAAGCTTACCAACCTCGCACAACGCGACGATATGCAATCTCGAACAATTGAATAGAACAACGCAAGTGAAAGAGGAAGAAAGAATACCAATTGAAATTTTGGAAGCAACAATGGGGAGTTGAGGGAGGAAAAATGAAAGAAAATGGGGAAGAGAAGCAAAAGAAAATGATGGAGACGATTTGGGAAAAACACTCGGCAGAGAAAACAAAGAAGCAGAAGGAAAAAAAACTGACAGAAGGTTGGGAGTGTGAGAGGGGAGAGTCGAAACTTGCCACTACCCAATTTGGGATAATTTGAAACTCCTCCATCCCTTATTTTTCTCCATAAATCCCTCATTCCACTCTTCAAAACCGTCCACCACTACCTCACAACAACCGAATTTAAATTCCAGTCAAACACTTTAGTATTTCGGCTAAACCAAAACACCCACACGGTACAAGCAGCAAAATAAAACACTCTCTTACACGCACAGGAATTCGAACTCAAGACCACCAGCATCTTGACACTCCACTTGACCACCAGACCAGCAGGCCCATTCTGACATATTTTACCAACACTTAATTATAAGCCTACTGACCTGAGATAGGGGTTTATTCATTTTTAAAAAAAAAATTGCTCAAGCTAATGCTTGAACTTGGGACCTCTCAGACACTTCCCAAAGCACTTAACCACTGAAGCAGACACATATTTGTGTCACAAACATACAAAAATAAATATTAAGGATTTTTGGGGCGTTACAATTGTAAAGTTGTAAAATTCATGGAAAATTCTAAATTTTTATGAAATACATGGGCTGTAAATATTATATGAGAAATTCAGCTAGGCTTGAAATAAGGATTAAATTGTATGAATTTCATTTTCCGAGCCTAGGGACGAAATCGTTATTAATTAAAACTTTATACCATTTTGCCTAAGATGTGAATTGGAATGAATTGAGTATGAATTGTATTAAATTGATGTTAAATTTACTCGTATAGATTCGGATAGACCAAATTCGGAGTTAGAGCGAGGAAAAGAGATAGTGTCGAATTAGTAGATTTTACGTACACGAACATTTATTGAGGTAAGTTCGTGTAACTTAATTATGTATATTAATATGTTTGTATCACATGTTGTATTTGTGTGAATTGCATAAATGTTTAATATATGAAATTAATCACATACCCGATATTGTTCGATAAATGATAAGTCCCGTATGAATAATGAAATGCAATAGATACAGTATTTTCCCGTATTGATTATAGTTGGTCATATGTTGCGGACATTATAGCTCGAACGAGCATCCTGATAAAATCCTTCTCGAGCATTCCTGTTAAATGGTTCTTGCGAGCATCCTGATCGGTAGTGATTTTGCATGTGTTATGCACTACCGCAGCTCTTTGTGAGCATCCTGTTACATGATTTGATCGGTTGTGATCCAGCATTTATTACGGACACAAATGCAGCTCTTCGTGAGCGTCTTGATATAGGCTCTTGTGAGCTTCCTGACATGGCTCGCTTGAACTTCCTGTTATGCTATCCGGAGCTCCTGTTACATGGCTCTTTGTGAGCATTCCTGATAGGCTCTTCGTGAGCTTCCTGATTAAAAGTTCTTTGTGAACTTTCTGTTATAGACTCTTATGAGTTTCCTGATATAGCCCCGATAAGCATTCTATTACATGGCTCATATGAGCATCCTGTTATATGGCTCGAGAGTGTGCTTCCTGATTAGGTGCCCTTATGGGTACCCCTGAATATGAATTGACAGTTTCTGATTTGTACACTTCGAGTGTACTACTTATGTATCCATCGATGTTTTCAATTATTCAACGGGCAAAATCCTGACATGAGAAAATATGAATACGAAATGAATTATTACATATATTTGCCTGAAATACATGAAAATGATGATACATGATATACGGAAGTATGAGATGGTGATATATGAACATGGAACTTGTTTGATGAATATGTTCATCTAAGATTATAGATTTGTACACTTCAAGTGTATTTTCCCGAGTTTCCATTAATATTTTAATTAATTTAATGAGCAAATTCTTGACATGAAATAATATGAACTTAAGACGAAATATTATGAAAATCTACTTGAAATACATGCGTATGATTTGTATATGTTATTTGAATTCATGATGTGGAGAGTAAATGTATATGGGAATTTGGTTATTTTTGAGCCCGTACATGTTTCTTGATGTTTATATGAGATAGTATGACTTAGAAACAAACTATTACCCGTATGTACATGATGTACATGGAAATGACATTACTGATATAATGATGCATGAATTGGTTATTACATGAATGTGAATCATGCTTGATGACTTTGTTCATCCATGATTAAGGACTATTATATGTGATTACTTGGCTAACATGATGAGGATATGTGTTTAGGGCTTGTGACCAAATTGGTTGATAGTGCCTTACAAGTTTATTTTGAACATAAATATATGGTAAGTTATTTACCATGTTATAAGAACTTACTAAGCATTTCATGCTTACTCTGTTTACTTTCCTCTGTTCTATAGTAATTCGGAGGCTCGTAGGATTGGAAGCTTGGCGGAGATCACCCACACTATCCATCAGCCCATCTTGGTATATATGATAAATTAATTATGGTTATAATGGCATGTATAGGTTAATTAACCAATGTTGGCATGTAAATGTTTAGGTTATAACTAGCCATCGGAATGGCTTGTGATGAACACGTTTTGATATGTATAAATGAGGCTATAACATGTTTGGTGTGTGCTTAAATGGTTGAATTATAGAAATCATGTTGGCATATTGATGATTAATTCTAGCATATTTGGTAAAATATGCATATAGGTGAATTTGATAAGTTAAGTAAGTTTTGTATGTTTGGTTACATGATGGTAAAAGTGTATTTGAGGTGCTTAAGAGCACTTTGGTTGTATGTGATGTTATGTCATGTATGAGACTCGGTTTTGACTTGAATTAATTGTTTTAAAAGTGGCTTGTGAATATGTAAAAGTATTGGTGTAAGAGGAAGACAAATTGGGTGAGAAATGTGGCTTGGAAAATAGCCTATTTTTTCCACACGGGCGCGTGTCTTAGCCATGTGTGACACACGGCCTAGCACATGGGCGTGTGATCTGGCCGTGTGTCCCCTACATCTTTAAAATGTCAAAACAGAATGCTCAGAATTGATCACACAGCCTGGTACATGGGCGTATGGCTTGACTGTGTGACCCCTGCACCTACACACAGTCTAGCACACGGGCGTGTGACTTGACCATGTGACCCAAGTCAGAGAGTTACACGGCCTGAGACACGGGTGTGTCCCTTGGCCGTGTGAGCCACACGGCCTGACCATACGGGCGTGTGACCCCTGCACTAAGGAAAAAAAAATTGAGATTTTGTGAAAAATTCTCTAAGTACCCGGTTTAGTCCCGACTCATTTCTAATGCATGTTTTGGACCTCGAGGGTTCATACAAGGGTCTTTATATTTGATTTCTAACCTGAATACTGTATAAACGAAATATCTGTTTATTTGATCTGTATATCCTGGTAATGCTTCATAACCCTGTTTCGACGACAGATACGGGTTAGGGGTGTTACAATCACAGCTTAACTAAGGTTTGAAGGTGTAATAACTTGTTTTTCAGTGGTGTCAGAAATGTTGATTTTGGAACCCCATTTTCGATACTAGAGTCTGTAAATATTATTATTTAATATTTACAAGTCTAATTTAGAAATATATTGAATTATGGTCTAGAAATTTTGGTAAACTGCTAGTTAATTAAGGTATAAGGATTAAATCGTAAAAGTTATAGTCAATCACTATAGATTTTATTTAGTTGCTAAAGGACTAAAAAATTAATTAAACCAAGGTTTAAAATTACAATTATTCCACTTTAGAAGTAGTGGACGGTTAGGTGGTATTTTATTTCTAAATAATGCTATTATTATTATCATAGGTTATAACATAAAATTTAAAGAAAAGAAAACCATTTTTCTTTTCCCATTCATCTTTTTGGTTGAACCTTAGAGAAGGAAGAAAGCTTGAGCTTCAATCTTTTCATCCTTGTATGGTGAGTGATTTTAAGTCCTTTTCTTGTAAAATTTATGTTTTTGTGATTGTGAAAGCTCGGTTTAGCTGACCCATGTGTTATTTTTCAAAAATGTTAAAGTTTTCAAAACTTTCCATTGTTGAATACTTGATAAATTGGTATTAATTTGTTAGATTTTAAGCTTAAAAGTGAAAAAGGACTAGTTTGTCAAGTTTAATTGCTAGTTTTTTTTAAACATAGGAACTAAAGTGCATAAATCTTGAAATTGATGTTGAATTTTTGTAATTATGGATAATAAAAGGCTATAAAAGGATGATATTGAGATCGATTTTGAAAGTTAGGCTCAAATTTGAAAGTTATGGTAACTTCAATTTAAGGACAAAATTGAATAAAATGTAAAATTTTAGGAAATTTTCAAAAAGTGAAATTGAACTGACTTATGCTTATAATAGGATGATATAAGGTAATGACAATTGATAAATTGAAATAAATTATAGTATAAATTGGGAATTGAATCTGTCAGAAGATAATTGAGGAAAAGACAAAATGTAACACCCCAAACCCAGCCTAGAAGTTGTAACACCCCTAACCCGTACCCGTCGCCGGATTAGGGTTATGAGGCATTACCTAACTAAACTCAATTCCGAATAAACATTCCATTGAATTCAAGCATACACAGTGCAATCATTACTATAATTATAACATTTCAACGTTTTAGACTTAATTTCTAGAATAGCTAAATACATGAGCATATCCACTCAATCACTTCACATCACATTACTAAAGATCCTTTATCAAATTATTTCATCAAACCGTCAAGCATAGATTAAACAAATCGTAACCATATGCACAATGTCTTAATCGAATTTAATATCTCACATACCATCGTTTAATCACATGCTAAATATGTACCTCATGAATTCGGCCGAATAATGTAACAAACTCATCATTCATATTTACGAGATATTAATAATCTGTCTAATCAGGCCTAACATATAAGTATATTTACCACTACATACAGAATCAAAGTAACCAAGACTCAAACGATCACATCACAAATATATAAAATGCGCTTGGTCTATATCTACTAAAAGAACAAATGCACCTTTGGTTCCTTAAACAAATATTCGTGCACAAATCAATTCTCTTATGAACAAACCAAAACAATCATAGAATATACATTCTGTCATTAATGAAAACATCCAATATATAATACATTTATATTATATTGAGTCCAAGCCTTAGCCGAATATACAAATACACCTTATATTAAATTTTAATCCAAACACAAATTATCACCCAAATCAAGCCTAAAGCATATGCATACTAAACCAATACAAACTAAATCAACATATCCATTATACCATCAATTATAAATTCATCTCATATATAAATATACTAATGCATGTACGAACAAACAAGTTACTATACTTCTAATTCATTTAAAATCACATATACTATAATTAAAACACGAAACATTGAAAACACAAGATATTGAAAGTAAGCCATATTCGCATGGCTTTAATATAGATACATAACAAAAAATTCCAACTCAAACGTAGACATTATCCATCCTATACATGCCTTTATCCAAAATAAACTAAACCAAAAGAGTACCAAAAAGTTGATAGTGCGATTGACTTGCTGACAATTTTCCCGAGCCCGTAGCTTGATCAAAATCTATAAATCAAAACATTAAACATAAACAGAGTAAGCTTACTAGCTTAGTAAGTCTTAAGCATTGATTTAAGTCACTCAACTAGTTAAACATGATTTAAATCAATTCATGACATAAAACATACATGTCTTACTCATAGGCTCACCATAACAAGATATCACTACCTTACTTAACTTGGTAACTTCCAATTCTTTACCAAATACATCAATTGCCGAATACACATAGACAATTACATAATTGGATGAATAAATATACTTACAAGAACCTTTTAACCATACTCAAACTTTCGCATTTCCAATAACCATATGGCAAATTTTATTATATTTATATAAACTTCACAACCAAGTGCACAACACATTTTTCTTTCATAGTTTCATTTGCTCACTATTATAGCACATATATATATATATATGACATTAATGTATGAAGTACATACCTTGTTGCTGAATTAACAAATTCATTTTCAAAGCTCAAGCTTACTAGATTTGCTTCATGACCTTATTACTATATAAATGAAGTTTAAAATTAAAACTCATCGGTATAGCACCTGCTAGGCTTTAACCCGAATTGCACACACCGGCACTAGGCCTGCTAGACTCAAGGTCCGAGATTTAAACACCGGCATTTAGCCTGCTAGGCAATAAGCCCAAAATATTTCACCCAAGACAAGGCCCGCTAGGCTCAAGCCCAAATAAATCACCGGTACAAGGCACCGCTAGGCTCGAAGCCCGAAATAAATCACCAAGCACAAGGCCCGCTAGGCTCAAGCCCGAATAACAACATAATTTATCCTTCAATACACATTTCTTAATGCTAACATCACAAACAAATCATATACATTATATTACATCCACATATCATATCGGATATACTTATTCATATCACATTAACAAAAATATATTCAATCCAATTTAACACCTTTACATTCGGCTAACACATAAATTTGTACTCAAAATTTATCAAATATCATCATTTAACGTGTTCATAATTAACTCTTTAATATATGTTTTCTTAAGGACTTACCTCGACTGTCGACGGACAACGTAGGTCGGCTATTCGGTAACCTTCGCCTTTCCCCGATCCAAATCTATTTTTCTTTGTTCTTGATCTAGACACATTAAAATTTAGCTCATTCAAGCACATTTCACCTCAATTTAATCCCAAAACACATAAATGGGCAAATTACCATTTTACCCCTAATGTTTCACATTTTTACAATTTAGTCCTATTTGCACAAAACACAAAATACACAAAATTTGACTATAATACCTTAGAGCCGAATTTTCATAGGGACTATACAAGTCTATTTCTTTCATTTATTTTGCATTTGGTCCCCACAAAAATTCATTTTTGAAATTTAGCCCAAAATACTCAAATTTACTAAAATCTCAAATACAAAACATGCTAATCTTTAACATATCTTTAATATAAAAGTCATTAAACATCAAAAACCCCAAGAACATGTCAATAGCCAAATATCAAACATGCTTAAATTTAAAAATTCCAACATGGGCCAGCTACTGTTCGAAGCAACGATCTCAAAAACATAAAAATTATCGAAAACCGAAATCAAACTAACCTTGGATTGAGCTTACAAGTGCCGAATTTTGAAACTTAAAAACCCCCTTTTTCTTTCTTAGAACATTCGGCTTTCCTCAACTAAAAAGATGATAATGGTTTTATTATGTTTTATTTAACATATATTATGACATTTAATCATTTACTTATATAACCTTATTATATAAAATTATATAATATAAAACTTAAGGTTAATCTTGTCATATGCCACCCACTAACTTAAAAATGGGCTATTTACCCATTTAATACCTCATATTAAAAAGCCATTATCATTCTAGCACTTTTCACTATAGTATGCAACTTTTACACTTTACGCGATTTAGTCCTTTTTGTTAAATTGAACATACAAACGATTAAATTTTTCTACGAAACTTTCACACACATTAAATCACATATAATAAGCACAGAATATATCATTTAAATATATTTCAGACTTGGATTCGTGGTCCCGAAACCACCGTTCCGATTAGGGTAAAATTCGAACTGTTACAACTCTCCCCCCCTTAGGGATTTTCGTCCCCGAAAATCTTACCGTTAAACAAAGTCGGATATTGTTGCCTCATTGAATCCTCAGGCTCCCACGTAGCCTCTTCAACTCTGTGCCGATTCCATAGCACTTTCACTAATGGAATTCTCTTGTTTCTCAATTCTTTCATTTCTCGAGCTAAAATACGGATTGGTTCTTTCTCATACGTCATATTAGATTGGATTTCAATCTCAGACGGAGTGATCACATGTGACGGATCTGATCTATATCTACGAAGCATCGAAACATGAAATACGTTGTGTATCTTTTCTAATTCAGAGGGAAACTTCAATCTATAAGCAACAGGCCCAATACGTTCGATGATCTCGTACGGTCCGATGAACCTCGGACTTAGTTTGCCTTTTCGACCAAATCGGAGTACCTTCTTCCACGGAGAAACTTTCAAGAATACCCGGTCTCTGACCTGAAACTCAATGTCTTTGCACTTCGAATCAGCATAGGACTTTTGACGATCCGAGGCAACTTTCAAACTATCTTTGATCATAGCCACTTTTTGTTCCGCCTCTTTTATCAAATCAACCCCATGTATCTTATTTTCACTAAGTTCGGTCCAGTACAATGGTGTACGACACTTGCGGCCATATAGAGCTTCGTAAGGTGCCATTTTGATACTCGATTGAAAACTGTTATTATAAGCAAATTCAATCAGAGGTAAATATCTTTCCCACGTACCTTCAAACTCGAGGACGCAACATCTCAACATGTCTTCAAGTATCTGAATGGTTTGTTCAGACTGACCGCCTATCTGCAGATGAAAGGCTGTGCTAAAGTGGAGTTTAGTACCTAAAGCATCTTGCAACTTCTTCCAAAATCGCGATGTGAATCTTGGGTCTCTGTCTGAAACAATGGAACTCGGCACACCATCTAATCTCATAATTTGAGATATATACAACTCAGCAAGTTTATCAAGCGAAATAGTCTGCATTTAACCGCACAAAAAGTGAGCTGATTTGGTCATCTATCCACTATAACCCGTGATCGCATCTTTCTTGCTCGGTGTCGTAGGCAAACCGGATACAGAATCCATAGTGATTCTATCCCATTTCCATTCAGGTATCATGATCGGCTGAAGTAATCCAAAGGGCACTTGATGCTCGGATTTTACTTGCTGACAAATTAAACACTTTGAAACAAATTCAGATATATCCCGCTTCATGCCAGGCCACCATTAAAACTGTTTCACATCATTATACATTTTCGTGCTACCTGAATGTACAGATAGTCGACTATTATGAGCCTCATCCAAAATCATCTGAATCAAATCCATATTCCTCGAAACACATATTCGACTTTTGAAGTTCAAACAATCATTTGGATAAATTCAAACTCGACTCGCATCATTTTCACACCGAACTCGTCTAGCAATCATATCTTTGTCAATTTTCTCGCAGGCATCACAAATTTGTCGAATAAACATCGGTCTTGCTTTCAACTCGCTATGATCGAACCATCACGAGACATAACCATATGTGCGCTCAACGCACGGAGAGCAAACAATGATTTTCGACTTAAGGCATCTGCGACAACGTTAGCTTTCCCGATGGTAGTCAATCACTAATTCATAGTCTTTTAACAAAATTTCTAACCATCTGCGTTGTCTCAAGTTCAAATCTTTCAAATCATCAAATACTTCGGACTTTTTGTGATCCGAATAAACATGACATTTATCAACGAATAAGTAATGACGCCAAATTTTCAATGCAAAACGGTCGCTAATTCCAAATCGTAAGTTGGATAATTTCTTTCGTGAGGCTTCAATTGTCTCGAAGCGTAGGCTATGACTTTGCCTTCCTGCATCAAAACGCAACCCAAACCATTCAAAGAAGCATCACTATAAACAATAAATTCTTTACCCGATTCAGCCGAGCTAAGCAAGAGAAGCTTGGTCAAAAGGGCCTTCAACTGATCGAAACTTTTCTGACACTTTTCCGACCACTCGAACTTGACATCTTTCTGTAGTAGCTTTTTCAAAGGGGTGTCTATCATAGAAAAACCTTTCACAAACCGTCTGTAGTATCCCGCAAGTCCCAGAAAACTTCGAATTTCAGAAATATTCTTTGGTGGTTTCCAATCAAGTAAAGCCGATATTTTGTTTGGATCAACCCGAATACCTAATGCTGAAATGACGTGACCCAAAAAGCTGACTTCCTTCATCCAGAATTCACACTTACTAAACTTTGCATACAACTGTTCATCTCGCAAAGTTTGTAGCACCAATCTCAAATGTTCGGCATGCTCGGTTTCATTTCTGGAGTAGATCAGGATATCATCTATAAACACTACCACAAACCGATCCAAATACTGTCTAAACACCCGATTCATCAAATCCATAAAAACAGCAGGTGCATTAGTAAGTCCAAAAGGCATAACTAGGAACTCAAAATGTCCGTACCTCGTTCGGAATACAGTCTTTATCACATCAGAATCTCTGACTCGCAACTGATAATAACTCGATCTCAAATCTATCTTCCAAAACACTGAAGCCCCTTTCAACTGATCAAACAAGTCATCAATCCGAGGCAACGGGTATTTATTTTTTATAGTCACCTTATTCAGCTGCCGATAGTCAATACACATTCGCATAGTTCCATCTTTCTTTTTTCACAAATAGAACTGGTGCACCCCAAGGAGAAAAGCTCGGTCGTGCAAAGCCTCTATCTGTCAACTCTTACAATTGTGCTTTCAACACTTTCAATTCAGTAGGTGCCATCTGATACGGAGCTATCAAAATTGGAGTCGTCCCCGGTACTAATTCAATACCAAACTCTATCTCTCGAATTGGCGGTAAACCCGGTAATTCTTCAGGGAACACATCTGGGTATTCATATACAACCGGTGCGGATTTAATTTGCTTTTCAGACACTTTATTATCCAACACATAGGCCAAGTAAGCCTCACATCCTTTTCTTACATACTTACGAGCTAGCATCGAGGATATTACTGCCGGTAACCCACTCAGATCATTAGATTCAACCCGGATGATCTCACCGTTCTGACATCTCAAATCAATAATCTTTCTTTTGCAATTCACCACTGCATCATGCAAAGCTAACCAGTCCATTCCCAAAATTATATCGAACTCGTCGAAAGGCAACAACATTAAATTAGCTGGAAAGAAGGAATCCCGAATCATCAACGGGCAACCTTTACACACTTTATCAACGAGTACACATCGACCCAAGGGGTTGGACACACGAATCACAAACTCAGTAGACTCCACAGGCAGAGTCTTACTGGATACTAGAGTTTCACACACATACGAATGAGTCGAACCAGGATCAATCAATGCAATCACAGTAGTATCATAAAGTGTGAAAGTACCGGTAATGACATCTGGGGAAGAAGCATCCTCTCTGGCACATATAGCATAAGCTCTAGCTGGTGCTCGAGCCTCTGATCGAACTGCAGTGTCCTTTGTTCCTCTCTGACTGCCTCCTACATTCCCTGAATGTCTGGGTGGTCTGCCTCGTGCTGATGCGTTGCTCGGTTTAGTGTTCTGAGCCGTATTTTGCTCGGGTAGCATCGGGCACTCTCTAATAAAATGGTCCGATGATCCACATTTAAAGCAGGACCGATCACGAAATCTACAACTCCCAGAATGCCATTTTCCACAATGCTTGCACTCATCCCGGTTCTGCTAGACATTACTAACACTAGCCATCGAAGTGGCTCGGGAATTCACTGGAGGTCGATCTCGTCTAGAGAAGTCTAAAGTAGCCTTAAGTCGACTGGAGTCATCTTTAAACTTCTTTGGTGCAGAATGAAAGGTCTTACTCGATGATCTTTTTTGAATATCTCTAGCTTTAAACTCGGCTTTTCTTTTCTCTTTTCCAAGCTCTTCGGCTTTGCAAGCTCGTTCGACAAGTACCACGAACTCTTTGATCTCAAGTATGCCAACTAGCAATTTAATATCTTCATTCAGACCATCTTCAAACCGCTTGCACATGATGGCTTCCGTTGACACTCACTCTCGAGTATATCGGCTCAATCTGACAAATTTTTGCTCAGATTCAGTCACAGTCATGCGACCCTGTTTCAGTTCTAGAAATTCTTTCCGTTTCTGATCGATAAATCTCTGGCTAATATATTTCTTACGGAACTCGCTCTGGAAGAAATCCCAAGTCACTTTTTCTTTCAGAACCACCGATACCAGTGTGTTCCACCAGTGATATGCAGTGTCCCGTAGTAAAGATATAGCACACTTCAAGCATTCATCTGGAGTACAGGATAGCTCATCAAGTACTCAAATAGTGTTATCAAGCCACATATCGGCTCGCTCTGCGTCATCATCATCATTAGCTTTGAATTCTTCGGCCCCATATTTCCTGATTTTATCAACGGGAGGCCTACTAGATCTCATCGGATCTATCATCGGAGGTGCGGAAGGTGCCGGAGTTGGATTATTCAGGGGGAGGTTGTTGTACAAATACCGGTTAGTCTGAATGAACCGGGTGAACCATTCATTCATCATCTGGTAGAAGGCTTGCTTAGCCTCCCCCTCATGGCTACCCGAAATAGGTCGAGAGTCTACTGGCGCTGATCCACGTGCACGATCAGGCACTACACTATCTACATCATCCGCTACGGCTCTGTCAGGATCGGAATCCATTTACTATATAAAACACAGTTGAAAATGTCAGAAGTCACCACACTATCGTATATACAATAAAGGCATGTATAGCTAGACTCTCACGCGCTACAGTAGTCCTAGAATCGACTAAACCGTAAGCTCTGATACCAATCAAATGTAACACCCCTAACCCGTACCCATCGCTGGATTAGGGTTATGAGGCATTACCTAACTAAACACAATTTCGAATAAACATTCCATTGAATTCAAGCATACACAGTGCGATCATTACTATAATTATAACATTTCAACGTTTTAGACTTAATTTCTAGCATAGCTAAATACGTGAGAATATCCACTCAATCACTTCACATCACATTACTAAAGATCCTTTATCAAATTATTTCATCAAACCGTCAAGCATAGATTAAACAAATCTTAACCATATGCACAATGTCTTAATCGAATTTAATATCTCACATACCATCGTTTAATCACATGCTAAATATGTACCTCATGAATTCGGCCAAATAATGTAACAAACTCATCATTCATATTTACGAGATATTAATAATCTGTCTAATCAGGCCTAAAATATAAGTATATTTACCACTACATACAGAATCAAAGTAACCAAGACTCAAACGATCACATCACAAATATATAAAATGCGCTTGGTCTATATCTACTAAAAGAACAAATGCACCTTTGGTTCCTTAAACAAATATTCGTGCACAAATCAATTCTCTTATGAACAAACCAAAACAATCATAGAATATACATTCTGTCATTAATGAAAACATCCAATATATAATACATTTATATTATATTGAGTCCAAGCCTTAGCCGAATATACAAATACACCTTATATTAAATTTTAATCCAAACACAAATTATCACCCAAATCAAGCCTAAAGCATATGCATACTAAACCAATACAAACTAAATCAACATATCCATTATACCATCAATTATAAATTCATCTCATATATAAATATACTAATGCATGTATGAACAAACAAGTTACTATACTTCTAATTCATTTAAAATCACATATACTATAATTAAAACACGAAACATTGAAAACTCAAGATATTGAAAGTAAGCCATATTCGCATGGCTTTAATATAGATACATAACAAAAATTTCCAACTCAAAAAGTTGATAGTGCGATTGACTTACTGACAATTTTCCCGAGCCCGTAGCTTGATCAAAATCTATAAATCAAAACATTAAACATAAACAGAGTAAGCTTACTAGCTTAGTAAGTCTTAAGCATTGATTTAAGTCACTCAACTAGTTAAACATGATTTAAATCAATTCATGACTTAAAACATACATGTCTTACTCATAGGCTCACCATAACAAGATATCACTACCTTACTTAACTTGGTAACTTCCAATTCTTTACCAAATACATCAATTGCCGAATACACATAGACAATTACATAACTGGATGAATAAATATACTTACAAGAACCTTTTAACCATACTCAAACTTTTGCATTTCCAATAACCATATGGCAAATTTTATTATATTTATATAAACTTCACAACCAAGTGCACAACACATTTTTCTTTCATAGTTTCATTTGCTCACTATTATAGCACATATATATATATATATATATGACATTAATGTATGAAGTACATACCTTGTTGCCGAATTAACAAATTCATTTTCAAAGCTCAAGCTTACTAGATTTGCTTCATGACCTTATTACTATATAAATGAAGTTCAAAATTAAAACTCATCGGTATAGCACCTGCTAGGCTTTAACCCGAATTGTACACACCGGCACTAGGCCTGCTAGACTCAAGGTCCGAGATTTAAACACCGGCATTTATCCTGCTAGGCAATAAGCCTAAAATATTTCATCGGCACAAGGCCTGCTAGGCTCGAAGCCCGAAATAAATCACCGGCACAAGGCCTGCTAGGCTCGAAGCCCGAAATAAATCGCCGGCACAAGGCCTGCTAGGCTCGAAGCCCGAATAACAACATAATTTATCCTTCAATACACATTTCTTAATCCTAACATCACAAACAAATCATATACATTATATTACATCCACATATCATATCGGATACACTTATTCATATACATTAACAAAAATATATTCAATCCAATTTAACACCTTTACATTCGGCTAACACATAAATTTATACTCAAAATTTATCAAATATAATCATTTAACATGTTCATAATTAACTCTTTAATATATATTTGCTTAAGGACTTACCTCGACTGTCGACGGACAACGTAGGTCGGCTATTCGGTAACCTTTGCCTTTCCCCGATCCAAATCCGTTTTTCTTTGTTCTTGATCTAGACACATTAAAATTTAGCTCATTCAAGCACATTTCACCTCAATTTAGTCCCAAAACACATAAATGGGCAAATTACCATTTTACCCCTAATGTTTCACATTTTTACAATTTAGTCCTATTTGCACAAAACACAAAATACACAAAATTTCACTATAATACCTTAGAGCCGAATTTTCATAGGGACTATACAAGTCCATTTCTTTCATTTATTTTGCATTTGGTCCCCTCAAAAATTCATTTTTGCAATTTAGCCCAAAATACTCAAATTCACTAAAATCTCAAATACAAAACATGCTAATCTTTAACATATCTTTAATATAAAAATCATTAAACATCAAAAACCCCAAGAACATGTCAATAGCCGAATATCAAACATGCTTAAATTTAAAAATTCCAACATGGGTCACCATTTGTTCAAGCAACGATCTCAAAACATAAAAATTATCGAAAACCGAAATCAAACTAACCTTGGATTGAGCTTACAAGTGCCGAATTTTGAAACTTAAAAACCCCCTTTTTCTTCCTTAGAACATTCAGCTTTCCTCAACTAAAAAGATGATAATGGTTTTATTATGTTTTATTTAACATAATTATGACATTTAATCATTTACTTATATAACCTTATTATATAAAATTATATAATATAAAACTTAAGGTTAATCTTGTCATATGCCACCCACTAACTTAAAAATGGGATATTTACCCATTTAATACCTCATATTAAAAATCCATTATCATTCTAGCACTTTTCACTATAGTATGCAACTTTTACACTTTACGCGATTTAGTCCTTTTTGTTAAATTGAACACACAAACGATTAAATTTTTCTACGAAACTTTCACACACATTAAATCACATATAATAAGCACAAAATATATCATTTAAATATATTTCAGACTCGAATTCATGGTCCCGAAACCACCGTTCTGATTAGGGTCAAATTCAGACTGTTATAGAAGTTAGGCCCGAATCTGGCGTGTCACATGGAAGTGTTTTTCGAAACCATATTTCTTGTTGGTAAAACTTGTTTGAGAGTTAAAGCCTCTTTGTTAAAACTCAAAACACTTAAGAAATTGTTATACACTTGAAAACGTGGTTACTTTTAAAACCTTATCTTTTGCGGAAGCATATTGAAAATAAACAATTTACTAAAACGTGATGTTTAAAATTGACTTGCAGAAGCAGTTTGAAAACGTTGCGAAAACGTAGTGTTTTGAAGACAGTTATCATTTTGGAAATCGTATTCCACTTTTAGCAGTTATAAAACATCATAAATAAATATCACAAATAATAATTTAAAAATAGAGAGGTCTTATTACAACCCAAATCAAAATATTTGAATGTAAATAATCAAAACGGAAAACACAAGCAGTGTGTGTGGCCTTCTCCGAGTCCCTCGTAGCTCCGATCCGTCTAAGGCTGGGGATTACCTACACAGTTAAAAATGGGGTGAGTTTGCGAAAACTCAGTGTGTAATCCCCTATTACGGTCACAGTCTGGGCCCGAGCCCATACGGTATCAGTTTAGGCCTAAGCCCTATTCGATAACAGTCTGGGCCTAAGCCCTACATCATATCAATGCAAAACAGGCATTTACCCCAACCCTGCCCAACCAAATCTCCACCCGTACCAACCATCTCTCCATGTGGGGACCACGTTGACCCACCCAGCCAACTCTCCACCCGTACCAACCAGCTCTCCATGTGGGGACCAAGTCGACCCACCCAACCAACTATCCAATAGTGCAGCCTAGCTGCTAATCAACAAAATACGTGGCTAAGCCACTAGAATCCAAATACGTGGCGATGCCACTATAACGATACTTTCTCCAAATCAGAAAAACCTAACCCAATGCAATATGTCATGTCGTAACTAACCCATGTATGCAGTGCATCACAATCATATATAGTTATATAAATATCACATAAACATCATTTAAGCTACCACTAAGGGTATAACGGTTATTTTGTCGGTTAGGGGGTAAAACGGTAATTTCACCCCTTAGGGGTATTTCGATAATTTTACCCATCGAGGGTATTTCGGTAATCTTACCCATGAAGGGTGTTTCGGTAATTTTACCCTTATAACAGCCTTTCTGAAGGCCCACTGTCGCCTCGAGTGACACGGATACCCTTTTTGATCAAAACGGTACATTTGGGCGAAAGCTTAATTTTTAGCCCAAGTGGACCCACACACTCGTATGGCCCATTTAGCCTAAAAACAACCAGGACTATGCAACGGCACAGCCCAAATCTAGCCACAGATATGAGATTCACATAGACCAGTCCAATATCTACTACACAATCATACAATTTATTCATATGGGCCCAGGGCCCATTGGGCCCTCTCGGCCCACGGCAACCTAAACCCATGAGAACACTCATGATGGCCTCAACTATCGCGTTGAATCCCCCACACGTGCGCTTGCACGCTCGTGTGGCTACCATCACCGTGTGACCGGTATTTTGGCATTTGCCGCTCTATAGCTAGAGTAGTGCGAAATACACACCTGATAGGAATCTGAAGTTAATCCGCGCTATGAACACTGTTCTGTGCAGAAGCCAACAATGATCGCACCCTTGACCCCCAAGGGGTGTGTCGATCAACTTCGGTCACCACCACCGCGACCCAATGGCATACAGATCAACGAATGATCCAACGCCTAACCCAAACGAGCACGCCACAAAGTGAAAGGGATAAGCCAAGAAAGGTATGCTTAATCTCCTCATGGTTTGCTCTATTTAAAGCCAGCTTCTTGCCTATCCTCATGCTAGCTTCCCGATGTGGGATTCTTTATCAATCCTCAAAAAAACGACTCATTAGCAAAATAATCCATATTTGCGTGCAAAGGGATTCGAACCAAAGTCCTCTCGATAGCCATGTCACGCCACCACCACTAGGACAAAAGCTCCTTTGTGTCATAAGTCCAACACATTTAACTATAAAGCCTACCTACTCGCTTCTAGATTTATTTAAAAGAGAAACCAAAATAAATTTGAAGAGCCAAGACTTGAACCTTGGACCCCTTGCTTCCTTTAAGGCGTCACTTCCTTGTCTCCCATGTGGCACCATTTGCCACTAGACCATAACTCCTTTTGTGTCTTTTTTTACCCTAATTTATTTATGAGTCATACCATTAGAGATCAGGGTTCCACTAAGGCTAAAAATCAAAATTTTTCCTATGGCCTAACTTGAACCCGGGACTTCATAGTACCCAATAAACACTCCAAAACCACTCACCTAATAGGTCCAACTCGCATTAGTGCCGTCCTCTTGTTCTCAAAAAAAAAAATTTTAAACGCTCCCATGCCCATGGCCCAAGAGGCCCAATTCTACAAGGCCCAAAAATTCGGGGCGTTACACAAAATTACAGATTAATCCTCAACATTTTGTTTGTTGTTTTTTCCAGGTAAGTTCATATATAACACCTTATACCCGGCCTGGTCGCCAAGCCCGAATATTAGGATTTCACACCACCGCATCATGTCACACACAACAAATAAAAGCTCATTTTAGAAGAAACGTCTTTCATATTATCATTTGTATGGGCTTAAGAGAATCCTACTCTTTAATTATCATCATTACATGCTAAACATAAATTAAATGGTCTTATAATAATAATTCCGCATGCATAGGGTCCATTGAGCAAAATTTTCTAATCAAGTACATAGGTATCGATACTAGAATATGGGTATCGATATTTTCTCAAATAGTATCGATACTGCTTGAAAAATCAGAACCAAATTAGCATTTTGTTTCTCATCTAAAATCCAAAGTCTCAAAAATTATCGGTACCTTTCGAAAAGTATCGATTTTTTTACTCCAAGTATCGATACTCGTGATAGGGTATCGATACCAATTTATGATTCTAACTTCCTGCACATTTCAAAATCAAAGAGGTATCATTTTTACAACACAAATATCGATACCTCTGCTTCAGACTAGAAAAATACCTCAATTTTAAGCATATAAGTCATTTCAATTTAAGTCTAATCAGCATGCATTTTCTAGCACATCAAATAAACGTCAAAACATCCATAATAACAGTTTCAAACACCAAAACTAAGTCCAAGTAATAATCAACATATTACGAAACAAATCTCATAATCCTAAGAACGAATAGACTATGGAAGCATCCAAAAGCATCATGACAAATACCAATAAAAGTCTACCATATTGCATTATTTACTTACTCGTGTCATATTATACTTACTTATGCATTATTTACTAGTTCATTTACATGGTAATCATATTCACTTTTAAGCATATATCACATTACACATATAATCACATAACATTCAAGCATATATCACAATACTCATACAATCACATAACATTCAAGCATATATCACAATACTCATGTAATCACTTAACATTCAAGGATATATCACAATAATCAAAAACATGTTTAGAGATAAATTGGCACTTGAGCTATAACGCCCCAAATTCTCTTATATATACTTCTGCTAAATTTTGACACAATTGTGTATCTGCTTCAGTGGTTAAGTGTTCTGGGTGTGTGTGAAAGGTCCCAGGTTCAAGCCTTACCTTTGGTAAATTTTGGAATTTTTCTGACTTAAGACCTTTTACTTGCTCATTGGGCTTATATTGAAATAATTGTAAAAACATATTAGAATGGACTTGCTAGTCTGGTGGTTAGGAGGAGTGTGGGTTTGCTGGAGGTCTTGTGTTTGAATCCTTGCACAAGCGTGATTGTTAATATTTTTGTTCTGTTGGCTTGTAGAGTTTCGGTAGAACGAAAATTTTGAGTAGTGGTTGATAGTGGGATTAGTGGAGTAAATTGAGGGATTGAGGGATAATTGCTTTTTATTTTTTTATTTTATATTTCTAAAATCCCCAAAATATTTCTAATGTCAAAAATCTCTTCCCCTCTTCCTTCACGGTTTCTTTTCCCTTTTCTTCCTCTCCCGTTATCTTTTTCTCTTCATGCGATATCATCTTTTTGTTTCTCAAAATACCGTTTCTCTGTTCACGATATACGTAGTATTGGTAAGTGATGGTAGTATTTCTGATTGAGTAAGGAGTTCTTCTTTGAATCATTAGAACGACTTTCTTTTTTTTTCTTATTTAGTAACGAAACTGTTGTATTGACAGCAGCAACCCGGAAAGATTGTGACTTTGCTCGCGCTAAATCGTAGTCAGTTGTTCTAAGGGTTGGGGTAAGTGTTGAGCATCCGAATCAAATTCTTGTCAATTTTGTAATTTCAGATTATCGTGACCTAAGATTGAATTTAGGGCTTTGGTTTGACAATTATAGGTTCTGGTGGTCTCGGGACGGCTTTGGCATCAAAATCAAACCAGGTGTGTAACCGAAAACGCAAAAAACGGGAATCGACGAAAGCCAAAAATTGCAAACTGTCGACGCCACACGGGCGTTTGGTCACCCGTGTGGTAGGCCGTGTGCGATAACACGGTCGTGTGATCGACGAAGGCCAGGCCATGCGCAAGACACAGCCGTGTGATGGCCGGGGTGTGTAACGACCTGAAATTGGGCCTAGTAGGATTGGGCCCAATGGGCCTTGGGCGTAGGAGTGTTTAAAATTTTTGAGAACAAGAGAACAACATTATTTCAAGTTGGACTTATTAGGAAGGTGATTTTGGAAAGTTACGAGGTTTCTAGGAAGTTCTGGGTTCAAATTGGGCCTTAGCAAAATTTGGTATTTTAGCACTTTAAGGAGATATAGTAAGTGGCCTCATTGCTTATGGAAATAAATGAGTAATTTGCTAGCACAAAGGAGCTTATGGTAAAGGGGATATGGCGCCACACGAAAGACTTTGAGGGAGGAGGTTCAAATCCCATCAAGTGCAAAATTTTGACAATTTTTTTTTTGTATTATTTCCCTAAGTGTCGGCCAAGCTAGCAAATAAGGCAAGGTGGACTTTTTAATTTTGGCAAGGTGGCTAAGGAAATTAGGAAAGGATGAAGGTGGGGAAAGAAATCAAAAGAAAAGGGAAAGTATAGGGAACATGTTGGCCTTTTTCAAGGGAGGTGTTTTTGAAAGTCTTGGTTGGCAAATGTTTGACCTTTTTGCCAAGGTATGTACGGTTTAGGTAAGGAGGGAAATATAGCCGAATTTTGCTTTGCCTTTTGGTAGAAACCTAAGTTTTTGTTTTGGCCAAAATTCTTTAGTATCAATTTGTGTCTTTTTCTCCAAAATTTTCTTCTCCTTGCCGAAACTCCAAGTTGCTAGTGAACATATTTTCTTCTTCATTTATTCTTATTGCCGAATGTACCAAACCATTGAGACCAAATCATTCTCTCTTATCATCTCTTGAAAACCGAAACTAGTTAGCACCCATTCTCTCCCTTTCTTTTCTTTTAATCATCTTTTCAATCCTTCTTCCATTTCTTGAAAGCAAAACTTCATCTTGATCAAATCCTTTTTGTTTTATTCATTCTCACCATAACAGAAACATCAACTTCATCTCATAGTCGAAACTTGGTTATTGTGGTTGCCGAAGCTTCTTTGTCTTCTCGGGTTTTCGGTGGTTGCAAGGCCGAATCTATTCTTTGCTACTTCCATCTTCTTGGTTCTCTTGGTGTGGGCCGAATCGGTAGAGTGTTAGCTTACACTCTCATCATCTTTCTAGCCTTAAGGAAATCGATAGAAGGGGATCTATTATTGTCAAGGTAAGGGATTCGTCATGGTTCTTTTTGATCTTTTTCGTTGATCGGTTAGTTTGCTAAACGGTATAGAGGTGATGACTAATCGTTTATTTTTAGGGACCAAATCGCTTGATTACCTATCCCTTGTAATAAGAGACTCGAATTGTTGGTAAGTGATATAGATTGTTAATAATCGCAATACTTGGTTGAAGTTGAAACTTGGGCTTTGGACTAATTGTTAACCGATTGTACCTTTAGGTGCCGCGGAGAGTATCGTGTTACGGATTCCGAATAAGGTGTGTAATCCCATACCCTTCTGAATACCTGTTTGAAATGGTGTGTAATCTCATACCTCTCTGAAATTTTGCATGAAATGTTCTGTGATTTGGTCGAAATACCGAAGGAAAACCAGAAACCGGCATCCGTGACCACTCGGGCGTGCGTATATTCGTAGTGGTAACCGTATTTTTGCAATGAAACAGTTTGGTCAGCAGCAGTGACGTGATTTTGAAAAATCACGAAAAATAGAAGAAAGAGAATTTGAAAGCAGATAAGATATCAAATTAAATCTTACTACGTCTATTTTCATATGAAAGAAACTGAGTAGAAAGAGGAATTTTATATTTTGTGATATCTTAATTTTAGTGAGACTGGTTCTGATTGACTTCGTGGTTCCCTGTTCTGTCTTGGAAAAATCGTTTAAAATTGTACAAAATGAATTATGAGTTATAAGTTATATGTATAGATTCCTTAGTGAGCCTATTTTCAATAGAAACAAGTGGGAGCAACATATGAAAACCGTACAGTGAGATATTTGAATTTTGGGTAAGAGAGGTCAGAACCGTTTGTCAGTGAAACAAGGGAATATTTAATGAATAAACTGTACTAAATGGTTAACCCAAAAATTCTGTAAAAATTTTAGTAAGAAGGTATATGATTCTAGTTTGAAGGAAAATTTACGGATTTAAATTTCGAATTTTCTAACTCGAGTTATAGTCAATTTAGTCAGTATGATGCAGATGGACAGTTTCAATTTTTATGCCCCAAATTAGTAGTTAAGTCTGGGTTGCGAAATTACCATAATACCCTTAGAGGGTAAATTACTGAAATACCCCTGGGTTGCGAGATTACCAAATTACCCTTAGTGGGTAAGATTATCAAATTACGAAAATGCCCTTATGGGCCGAATTACGAAAATGCCCCTATGGGCCGAATTACGAAAATGCCCCTATAGGCCGAATTACGGAAATGCCCCTAAAGGGCCGATTTGTTATATTGCCTTAATGGGCCGATTTTTTATATTGCCTTAATGGGCCGATTTGTTATATTGCCTTAATGGGCCGATTTGATATATTACCATATGGGCCGATTTGATATATTGCCATAATGGGCCGATTTGATATATGGTCTTAATGGGCTGATTTGCAAGTGCTACAATGGGCCGAATTTTTGTAATGAATCTCTGAATTAATTATTGTTGTTTATAATTGTAAATATCATGATTTGCTATGTATGATGCATTTACATGATTTTGCATGGGATGGGAAAATGTTGAAGAGAAGAAATTCTGGTGGCACTGCCACAAATATATTTGATAATATGATACTCTGAGATTCTGGTGGCTTGCCCACAATTAAATTTGTTATAAAAGGCTTAATGCCTGCGATTGGTGTGTTGGCGGGGTGGGTTGACTTGATCCCCACAGGTGTGATGGATGGTACGGGTGGTGTGTAGCGGATGGATTATTAGGATGGTTTGGGTTTGCATTACATTCATATGATATGATTGATACATTATATTGTAAAAAGGGGCTTAGGCCCAAAATATTGATAAATGAGTTTCAGGCCCAGTGGACAACGGTAAGGGGTTTCACACTGAGTTCTTGTAACTCACTCTCCCTTTTCTTAACCCTTGTAGGTAATGCTCAGTGATGTGGACTTGGGCCATGGATGACTCGGTGGAAGCCATACTTCAGAAATGGTGTTTTATTTTGAACTTTAAATTTCTATTTCCGTTCACTTTACTATTTTGGGTTTTTTTTTTTATGTTGTAATAAGGCCTCTAGAGTATTTTATTATTTTCTTTATGGTTGTTATACTTATTATTTTGCTTAAATTGTTTAAAATGAGAATTTTCTAAAAACTTAAATAAAGGTTTTCCAAAATTGATTAACAAATGGATTTCATAATAAACTTTTATAAATATTTTAACACGGAAGTTTTCACTCAAACTTTCAAACGATATTTTTTTAAAAGACACGATTTTATAAGATCATTAGTTCAAATTTTCGATTTCTCAATTAAATTTCGAGGATTAGTAGTATTTTATCAAATATTTCTAATTAAACATGTTTTCTTGATTATAACAAAATAATATCTATTTTAGTACAAATCAAAAGAGATTTAACACGTTTTTCTCATGTGACATGTCAGATCCGGTCATAACGCATGGGCCAGGTTTGGGGTGTTACATTTTATGGTATCAGAGCCCGATTGCAAAACTCGACTGTGGTTTGGGTTCAAACACATTTTCAAAGCCGTTTAAAATTTTAAATTATACATGTATGTTCTAAAGGAAGTATGGCACCACGGGTATCCGGCACCAAGTCAAGTAAGTTTATATTTTCAATTTATAATTATTGTGGTATGACTGTAGAAATACTCTAGAACTCTTAGCTTTAGGAGCTGAAACTATAGAAATTGAGACCTTAGATACGTACTACGAAAATAACTTTACTTCCTATACTCCATAAAACATTGTTTAATAAACACTGAAATAGTATACTGATTCATAAAACTCGTAATAAGATTAAGTCGACATTAGTGAACATGAACGCTAGAAGATGTGGACGCGGTAGACGTGGACGTGGTAGAGGCTGAGGTGCTAGGGCTAGATCTTCAGCAACGGGGCATGTTTCCGAAAGGGAGGTGTTGGCATTGCCAGTGGCTGAGACGGAGTCTTATGATCGAGCTGGGGTTGATGAGCTAACTCAGATAGTTAAGGAAGTATTGGAGGAGGTTAAAGGAATCAGTGAAGCACTTCGAATTGAGTGTGTGGACTGTAAGAAGAAAAGAGATCGCGGTTCTTTTGGGTCGCAGTCTCGTTCCGTAAAGCGTGTTAAGGCACGTCCAAACTTTCTGGCTTGCAATTATTGCGGCGTCATCCTAAGAATCTTTGGAGGAGGTCGAGCATGCTTGAGATGCGGGTCTAAGGAGCATAAGGCTCGGGATTGTTTCATCACCATCAAGTCAGGTATGTTTTGGTTGGACGTGATGATTGAATGTAGAAAATTTTAGGTATAAGTGGTAGATAACTACTTGCTTCTGTGGTTAGGTGTTTGGTTGTGTGAAAGAGGATTCAAGATTATGTTAAAAGTACATTAGTGTTATTAAGATCAGAGTGCGCAGCGAAAGCATAGTGGTGTGATTTGAGCAATGCGTTTAGTAGTTGGTTGGAAATTTCGAGGACGAAATTTCTTTAAGGAGGGTAGAATTGTAACGACCCGAAATTGGGCCTAGTAGGATTGGGCCCAATGGGCCTTGGGCGTAGGAGTGTTTAAAATTTTTGAGAACAAGAGAACGACATTATTTCAAGTTGGACTTATTAGGAAGGTGATTTTGGAAAGTTACGAGGTTTCTAGGAAGTTCCGGGTTCAAATTGGGCCTTAGCAAAATTTGGTATTTTAGCACTTTAAGGAGGCTAGAGAGGTCAGAATTGTGGGATTTACTCGAAGAAAGCCAGTTGATTCATGTCAAGAAGCCGAAATCATACTCAAGACGGAGGATCTCTCCTTCAATTCCTTCAGGAGGTTTTAGGGTTTTCTTATGTTTTGTTTTATATTTTCTTCTGAGATGTATTCTTTTATGATTATGAACTAAACCCCTCAGATACCTGAGGGGGATGAAACCTAAGACGGATCTTGTTATTATTTTCTGAACTATATGATAAATACTTGATTTGTTCTTAACTATGTGTTTTTAATTCTTGTTTTGATATTTCAGGATATTGATTCAAGTATTGATGTGCTTAGGCAGTGGAGGAATATTCCCTGTGTAAGAGTAGAACTAGCATAGTTAAGCGGAGTTGATCGCAACCCTAGAGATAGGATGACGAAAATCTGCCGGATTAGGGTCAAACCTAATATGGGAGTCCATAGATCGAGTTAATGCAATCCTAGGGGTTTTAATTAGAAAGAGATTTCAATTAATCAACCTAGGGTTAGATGTTAGTAGCCTCGAGAGAGGTATTAATATAAATTAGGGAATCCTACGGATCAAGTCAAGTAAATAAATCGTTTGGTTCAGAGTTAAATAACAAGTGAAGTCTAGGTGGATTCTTCCTCGGGTATTGTCTTAATCAATTGGTTTTTCCCACAATTATTTTCCCAATTCATTCTCTGTGTCTTAGCATCTTTAGCTTAGTAGTTAGTTAATTTTAGATTAAACAACAAACCTCTTAATTCTTAGGCTAAATAATAAAAAGAAAGTCAGTATTAGTACTTTTTGTTCCTTTGGGTTCGACATTCCGGTCTTGCCACTAAGCTATACTACTGTTCAATAGGTGCGCTTGCCTCAATCGTGGTGATAGTTAGTTTCTAGGCTAGATCATTCATTATATAAATATTAAGACTCTCGACACACGATCAGTAAGTCAAGCTTAGACTTTAAATAAGCTCTTCTCGGGAGGCAACCCAAGCGTTAACACTGCTAATTTCTTAAGTTTATCTCATGACAGTTTTTAAAATTAATTAATTTTCAATTTTTTTTAAAAAATAAGTTTTTAAAACCAACACAGCCTAGACACACGGACGTGTCCTTGGCCGTATGGACCCTATGACTTAGTTTTAAAATTTTTTAGAAAATCGACAGTGAGTTACACGGCCTGGCGACACGGTCGTGTAACCTACACGGCCTAGACACACGGGCTTGTCCTTGTTCGTGTGGATCCTGGGACTTAATTTTTCAAAAATCGACAAAGACACGGCCCAAAATAGTCCACACGGGCATGTGGCACGGTCGTGTGAAACCTAGAGCTAAAATTTTCAATTTTAAAACAAGTCAGAGAGCTACACGGGTAAGGCACACGGCTATGTGCGGGAGACGGGCATGTGGGAGGTCACACAGGCATGGGAGAAGCGAAGGAGGTTGCACACGGCCATGTGACACGGCGGCATGTCCAAGGCCATGTGAAGACTGGGCTTGTATTTTAAAACGCACACAGGCTGGGGAGAACCACACGGGTGTGTGACACGACCGTGTGGCCAAACACGGGCATCACACGACCGTGTCACCCTTTTAAAACCTAAGTACTTTTTTTGTCTTCTTCTTCATCCCCTCTCCAACCCTAGCCACCATTCACCTCCCTTCGAAAATCCGACCACCGTCATCGTCGTCGTTGCCCCACCGTCTCCCTCACACTCCTTTGCCCTCCCCTTCCTCTCTTTTTTCTTATCATTAAATAGCCCCACAACCCCCCTTACCTCACCTCACCGACACCCCGACCCCCATAACCAACCACCCTCACTACCCCCATCCCTCCTTATTTTGAGCCGACCAAACACCCCCTCCTTCCTCCTTTTCTCCTCCACCCAGCCCCATCCACACAACCATCTCTCCCACGACCACCCCACACCCGACCACCAAGCCGTAAACCCCCTTCCCTTATCCTCTTTCCCTTCCCTTTTCCCTTCCCCTCAAGCCGCAGCCTCCTTTTGCCACCATCGGCGCACAACCCGACCCCACCCATCACCGTTCGCACCAACCCCATACCTCCAGTCACCGTCTGACATTCAGTTGGTTTCCCCTTTTACCCTCTTTCCTTTTTCTTATTTTTATTATTAGTTATTTTATTTATTTTATATTGTTTCTTTATTTATTCCTTTCATTTACTTTATTATTTTGTTTATGTTATTTCCTTTATTTATTTATCCCATTTTAGTATTTTTACTATTCTCCTTATTTGATTTTGTTTATTTTCTTTTTTAGTACAGTACAATTAGGTTAGCTTTTATTTTCATTCTTATTATTATTATCTTTGGCTATATTATATATTATTCTTTAGTATATTTGTTTATTGCTCTTATTGTTATTTTTATGATTCATTATTTGTTCATCTTATTATTATTCTGCAACAGTTATCTAGTTCTAGTACTCGTTGTTGACTTACTACTCTCTTACGAAAAAGCTTCATTTCATTATCTTGACATTATCTTAGTATTATTATTATTGGTGTTATTGTTTTGATTCTCCTTTTTTATCATATAGCCTTCTTTTATTCTAGTTCTTGCATTATTAGGTATTACTACATATTATGTTAGGACTAGATTTCTATTTTGATTACTTGGATTTTATATTCTCGAACCTGGGCCTGAATATTTGGCGAGGCTTTATTTAATTACTCTTGAATTCTTCTATTTTCAGGCACACCATGACGAACACACGAGGCAAGTCTAAGGTCGTTGTACCCGCTTCGAAAAAGCGAAAGATCCTTGGTGCGACCTCCTCTTCGAGTGCTTCTGCCGAGGCTCGCCACCCTTATCTCTAATTTTTGGCAGGCCCCCAGGAAGATCTATTTCAGTTACTTAGACAGCGCCCACTTGGTCTAGGTCGCTGTATCGATTAGGCTACGTTGGAGCAGGTCCGGCTAGCTGATGATGTTCGCGCCTTCATTATCACAGCTCCGTAGGATAGATTCTTCTCCATCATCGAGCCCACCTACATGGAGCTTACTTTAGAGTTCTGCACGACATTTCTTCTACAGCAGGTCATAACGACTCATGACGAGCCAGGCACCATCACTTTTTGACTTGGTGGTTTCGTGCTCCAGATGAGTGCCCCCGAGTTTTGTAACATCCTAAAATTTGGGGTTCTGCATTTTGCATTATTTCATGTGTTTGGCTAGCTATGCTTGTTGTTTTGGTGTGTTTGGGGGTTTTGGGGAGGCTCGGGTTCGAGCCAGAGCTTTGGTAAATTTTTCTCTTTTGGGCACTTTAGGGGGAGAGCTTGTGGATGCAGGCCTTAAGTATGTTTGGTTATAATTTGATGTCACAAGGAGCAAGGTGGCTAAGTGGTTGGCATCACAAGGGAGTATGGAAGGAGGAGTGGGTTCGAAACCCACAGGTTGCAATTTTGGAGTATTTATTTTGTGCTAGGATGGGGAAGAGGTGGAGTTCGGCTTGGACTCTGAGGGGTGGTTGTTGAATGAGTCAACCCGTTTGAAATGGATGGAGGAGATGAGCTTGAGGTGTTTAATTGGTCAAAGCAGTTTGAAAGGGTGATGGAGAGGGCTTAGTGGAGTAAAACAAGGAGCAAATCAAGGAAGTGGGGAGGTGGGTGAGAGTTGGCCGAATGTTGGAGATTTGGGAGGAGAATTTCGGCTATGTGATGTTGTGGCTAGGGAGTTTCGGCATCTTGGTGTGAGTTAACAAAACTGAACCTTTTTGGGAGTGATGTGCCGAATTCTATAGTTTCTTTAGAATTCTTTTTACGTTTTGTGCTTTTGACATAAGGCATTTCGGGTATCTTTTCCTTCATTTTTTTTGTTTGCTATCAACCGAACCCTCCCTCATTCATATCATCTTTCCTTTCATTTCAATTCTCTTCTTTTGTTTTTCTACACTCCTTTTTCCATAGCCGAATCTCTACTTGCCATTTTCCTCCCCTCTCGTTTCTTTCGTGTTCTAGTCTTTTCTCTCCTTTGAGCCGAATGTTCTCAACACTTCATCTCCTCCATTTCTTCTTCTTTTGACCGAATCACTCTTCTTTCACACTTCTTCTATTTTCTTCATCTTTTCTTCCTACACCTTTATTTCTTGCGTAACTAGCAGAACATCGAGAAGTACCCCTTTTGGTTTGCCGTAAGTCTCTTCTCAATCAGCTTTGATTGTTACAAGGTAACGAGTTCTCTCCTCAGATGTTTTTCTTTTCTCTTTTCGATGGACTGAAGCGGTCATTCTCTTACTTCTTCCTTTTTAGGCCGAATATAAGTACTCTCTCCATCTTAAAGCGTGTTTGTTCGTTCGTAGGAAGTCGAAACTTGTGTCAGCAGTGGTTGAACCTAAGATATCTTGGTAAGTTAGTTTTGGCAGTTTATGGGTGATGGTTGGACGTTCTTAATAAGAGTATTTAGGCCGAAAGGCCATTTCTTCTTTATTTATTAGAAAACATCTTTTCTAACTCGTGAGTTATTTAGGAACTCAGTCAAGAGGATAGAACCAAGCGGCGTTGATAATTAAGGTAAGGAGTTTTTCTCTAGTCCTATACGATTAGACTCTATCCATTTTATTTTGCCATAACCAAAACCTTCTGGTTTAACAATTATCGTTTCTCTCTGAAAGTACTGTACTGATCAAGACTCTCTTCATGGATGCGAGTGCTAGCCGAACCAAGGAGGGTGCGTTAAAGGAGTCTGAGGGGAGTGGACTCGTAGTCTCTGCTCCCAAGTTCAAACGGCGTGCTGTGTCGATGGTTCGAGACTTTCTGCCGGGTTGTGGTAGAGAGCCGACATCTGTTTGGGATAGACAGATCATAGTTGTTCGTGATAGTGAGAGTGACGACGATCAGGAGTGTTTAGTCCGTCGCGTAATCAGGTGTGTAATCCACACGCCTTCATTTTTTAGTTTAGCATTAATATGTGTATTGACTAAAAGCCAGAATAACCGAAATGACGAATGAGATTCCCAGTGGGTATGGTTGGAGATATCAGGTAAGTAACCGTTATGATTATGCTATTTGGATAACTTGGTATGTTTATTTGGGTGATCATATTATCCGACATACATTGTTATATGTTTGCATTCATCACATCGTGATTATATGTTGCATGGGATTGGGATATGATATTGATGAAAAGGGGCAGTGTATATCGGTGACTCTATCACATTGTTTTGGTGGCTAGGCCATATATATCGGTGACTCTGTGGGCCAAATTTGTTACTATGAGGGCTAAGTCCCAATGTGCTTCTGTGGGCTTAGGCCCAGATTTCATTTGTAAGGGGAATTACACACTGAGTCCTCGTGACTCACCCCTCTGCCTAATGTTGCAGGTAACCCCTAGTTTGAGGATTTAGAGCCGAGGTGGACTCTGTGGTGGCCATGCATTACTACTTTCGTAAACTCTATTTTCTTTATCTAAACTTATTTTTAATTTGAGAATTTGTTATGTAATAAGGCCTCTGGGATAGTTTCGGTTGTTCGTATCACAAACAAGTTTTCGATAGTTAGTGTTATTAACTACATTTTGCAAGAAAACCATTAAGTAAATTCTATTTTTAAATGGAACCAAATCTTCAGAATTTTTAAACGAACACAAGTTTCTTTAACAACCTTTCTATGTGACATGCCAGATCCGATCGTAACGTCTAGGCCAGGTTTGGGGTGTTACATTTAGTGGTATCAGAGCCCAATTGCAAAACTCGGCTGTGGAATGGGTTCGATAACGTTTTCCAAAAATTGGTTTGAAACATGGTTTAAAAATATAGGTCTTTTTGGGAAGTATGGCACCCGAGTCTCCGGCACCAAATCCGTACTGTAAGTCTTCTGACTATTGGTTGATTTGTATGAAAAGATTATTATTGTGTTGTGATTGCTAGTTATAAGAGATACAATTTTAGAGATTGAGACCTTTAGAAATACGATTTGTGGAAACTACTTCTAAATCTGTTTCCATAAGCTATCCATTAATAAACAGTGGAACGATATACTAATTCATAAAATTTTTAATCAGATTAAGTCGACTCAGTTAACATGAGCGCTAGAGGATGTGGACGTGGTATATGCGGCCGTGGTAGAGGCCGTGGTGTTGAGGCTGGATTCTCAGAATCGGAACATGGGCCGAAAGGCGAAGTGCCATCATCACCAAGAGTAGGAGAAGGATCTCAAGACCGAACTGGTGGGGACGATGCTTTGTATCAAGCTATGCTGTATGTTCTGGAGCGGGTTGCTGGAGCAAGCACGAGATCGGTAGCTCGAAAATCTATTCCTGAGCGACTTCGAGCAAACGGGGCTAAAATATTTAGAGGTATTTCTGGTGTGGCCCCAAACGTAGCAGAATATTGGCTGGAGGCCGTTGAGCAGATTATGGATGATTGGGACTGCATGGCAGAGGAAAAGTTGAAAAGAGCAGTGTCCCTCATTCAAGATGAGGCATACCAGTGGTGGGTCACGGTAAGGGAAGGTACTCCAGCGGATTGTATTACCTGGGATTTCTTTAAGACAGCGTTTCAGGGAAAATATGTTGGGGCTAGTTATGTGGACGCCCAGAGGAAAGCATTTCTGAATTTGGTCCAAGGGAATAAGCCAGTGGCCGAATATGAGGCGGAGTTTCTATGTTTAAGTCGCTACGCTCGAGGAATAGTTACGACTGATTATGAGCATTGTGTTCGGTTTGAGGATGGTCTACGGGACGAGCTGCGGGTACTGATAGCTCCGCAGCGGGAAAGAGATTTTGCCATTCTGGTTGAGAAGGAAAAAATAGCCGAGGAGGTGAAGCGGTCTGAGAGACAAAATCGGGATAAGGATAGGGGTAGGAATAAGAGGAGTTTTAGGTCGTCAGGATCTGCTGGGGGCGTCCAAAAGAGGCCTAGGTTTAACGGGCCGGGTCGAGTTGCGATGCCTGTTGCTGTTGGTCAGTCTCGACCGTGTGCTTGTTGTGGGAAATTACATTCGGGGGAGTGTTGGGGAAGAACTAAAGGATGTTTCAAGTGTGGATCTATGGATCATCTGATAAGGAACTGTCCACAAGAGTTAGCTAGGGCACGATCGGTAGGTCAGGGGTATGCACAGTCTGGAAGAGGCGGTCAGCAGCCATCGAGAGGTCGTGGTCCGGTCAGAGGAGGAAATGGATTTGGTCGCGGGCGTGGAGCTTCGGGTGGATGTGCTGGTAATGCATATGCAAGACAGCCTCGATTGGTCTATACGGCTAGACGGCGAGAGGATGGCGACGTTCCGGACATCATAACTGGTACATTCCCTATTTTGGTGTACCCTTTACAGCTTTGATAGATATTGGGTCTACACATTCATATGTTGCTAGTACTGTGTCTGGGACTTTGGGTATAGAATCTAGGATTGTTTCTAGGGAAATGACTGTGATTAGCCCTTTAGGACAATCTGTAGTGGTAAACGAACTATTTAGGAATGTGCCTTTAGAAGTGCAAGGGATTGTTTTCCCGGCAGACTTGATGGAGTTGCCGTTCGGCGAGTTTGATCTGATCTTAAGTATGGACTGGTTAGTTAAGCATCGAGCAAACTTGGATTGTGCTGCTAAACACATGGTATTGAAGACTTCGGAGGATGAAGAGGTGCTGGTGATAGGTGAGAGAAGGAATTACCTGTCCAATATGGTGTCTGCATTAAAGGCTGAAAGGATGGTGCGAAAAGGTTGTGAGTCTTTTTTAGCTTTCATTAGTGCTTTGGAGGCCAGAGAATTGTCTGTAGGGGATGTTAGAATGGTGAAGGAGTTCTCAGACGTCTTTCTGGAAGAGCTTCTAGGGTTACCTCCAGATCGTGAGGTAGAGTTTGGCATTGAAATGTTGCCAGGAACAGCTCCGGTGTCCATCGCCCCATATAGGATGGCGCCGAAGGAGCTGGTAGAACTTAAAGCTCAGATCTAGGAACTGTTGGATCGTGGATTTATCCGACCAAGTGTATCTTCGTGGGGAGCACCAGTGTTGTTCGTAAAGAAAAAGGACGGGTCGATGCGTATGTGCATTGACTATCGACAGTTGAACAAGTTGACGGTTAAGAACAAATACCCGTTACCAAGGATTGACGACCTGTTCGATCAGCTGCGAGGAGCTTCGGTTTTCTCGAAGATAGACTTGAGATCTGGATATCATCAGCTAAAGGTCAAGGAGGCACATATTTATAAGACTGCGTTCCGAACGCGTTATGGGCATTATGAGTTTCTAGTGATGCCGTTCGGGTTAACAAATGCACTAGCCGCATTTATGGACATGATGAATCGGGTCTTCCAACCCTATCTAGACCGGTTCGTGGTGGTATTCATAGATGAATCCTGGTGTACTCAAGAACGGAAGAGGAGCATGATTCGCATCTTCGGGTTGTTCTGCAGTTATTGAGAGAGAAGCAACTGTATGCCAAATTCAGTAAGTGTGAATTTTGGCTAAAGGAAGTTACCTTTTTGGGGCATGTTGTTTCTACCGAGGGGATTAGGGTTGATCCCTGAAAGATCAAAGTCGTTCGACTGAAACCGCCAAGTCTCAGAGCGAGAAATTCAAAGTTTTCTTGGGTTAGCTGTGTACTACAGAAGGTTCATTGAGGGATTCTCATTGATTGCTGCACCATTAACCAAGTTGTTACGGAAAGGGGAACCGTTTGTTTGGGCTGATAAGCAGAAGGAAAGCTTTGAGAAGCTAAAGAGGATTTTGACCGAGGCACCAGTGTTGATTGATCAATGAGGTCGGGAAGGAATTAAATCGTTTATTGTGATGCATCACACACAGGGTTAGGATGTGTGCTAATGCAAGAAGGGAAAGTGGTAGCGTATGCGTCTCGGCAATTAAGGCCACATGAATTGAATTATCCTACTCATGACTTGGAACTGGCGGCAGTGGTGTTCGCTCTAAAGATATGGAGGCACTACTTGTATGGAGAAAATTCGGTTATCTACACCGATCATAAGAGCCTGAAATATCTCCTTACCCAGAAGGAGTTAAATTTAAGGCAGCGGAGGTGGATTGAATTGTTGAAAGACTATGACTGCTCAATCGAGTACCACCCGGGTAAAGCTAACATAGTGGCGGATGCGTTGAGCCGTAAGGTGATATCGGATTTGAGGGCAATGTTTGCTCATCTCAGTTTATATGAAGATGGAAGCTTGTTAGCCGAACTTCAGGTGAAGCCTTCGTGGGTAGGTCAGATTAAGGAAAAGCAGCTGTTAGACAAAGTGTTAAGTTCTCGACTTCAGCAAGTGGAAGGTGGGGAAACAGAGGATTTTGGTCTGAACAGTGATGGGGTATTATGCTTTCGTGGAAAGGTTTGTATGCCGAAGGACTCCGAGTTGAGACAGAGGATTCTGCGGGAGGCGCATAGTAGCCCATACGCTATGCATCCCGGTGGGAGTAAGATGTACCGAGATTTGTATGAACAGTATTGGTGGCCAGGTCTAAAGCAAGAAGTTACCGAGTTTGTGAGTAAGTGTTTAACGTGTCAACAGGTAAAGGCAGAACATCAGTTGCCTTTGGGATTGCTGGAGCCGGTGAAGATCCCACTTTGGAAATGGGATAGGATAGCGATGGATTTTGTTAGTGGGCTACCTCTGATGCCTACTAAGAAAGATTTGGTGTGGGTGATTGTCGATCGGTTGACAAAGTCCACTCACTTCATACCGGTTCGTATCGGCTATTCGTTGCAGAAGTTGGCCAAGCTATATGTAGCAGAGATTGTGAGGTTACACAGGATACAAGTGTCTATCATATCAAACAGGGACCCTAGGTTTACGTCGCGATTCTGGAAGACATGTTAAGAGGCTGTGTAATCGACTTCAGGGGTAGTTGGGAGGATTTTCTACCATTGTCAGAGTTTGCGTACAACAATAGCTATCAATCCAGCATTCAGATGGCACCCTACGAGGCGTTGTATGGTTGTAGATGTCGTACTCCTACCTGCTGGACAGAGTTGGGTGAGCGACAGTTGTTGGGTCCGGAATTGGTCTCAAAGACAGATGAAAAGGTTAAGTTGATTCGGGCTCGGTTGAAGGAAGCTTCCGACAGGCAGAAATCGTATGCAGATTTGAAGCGTAAGGAAATAGAATTCTCAGTGGGTGATCAGGTCTTTCTGAAAGTTTCACCTTGGAAGAAGGTTTTAAGATTTGGGCGGAAAGGCAAATTGAGCCCCAGATTCATCGGGCCTTACCAGGAGTTGAAACGTGTGGGACCAGTGGCTTATCAGCTTTAGTTACCTTCGGAGTTGAGTCAGATACATGATGTATTCCAGGTTTCAATGTTAAGGCGTTATCATTCGGATCCATCTCACATAGTGCCAGTGGAGGAAATTGAAGTAAGACCCGATCTGTCTTTTGAAGTAGAACCAGTGCAAATCTTAGATCGAGATGTTAAGGTGTTGAGAAGGAAGTCAGTTCCGTTGGTCAAAGTTTTATGGCGAAATCACAGTTCAGAGGAAGCCACGTGGGAGCTAGAAGATGTGATGCGACAGCAATACCCTCACCTCTTTTGATCAGGTAAATTTCGAGGCCGAAATTTCTTTAAGGGGGTAGAACTGTAACATCCTAGAATTTGGGGTTCTGCATTTTGCATTATTTCTTGCGTTTGGCTAGCTATGCTTGTTTTTTTGGTGTGTTTGGGGGGTTTTGGGGAGGCTCGGGTTCCAGCCAGAGCTTTGGTAAATTTTTCTCTTTTGGGCACATTAGGGGGAGAGCTTGTGGATGCAGGCCTTAAGTATGTTTGGTTGTAATTTGATGTCACAAGGAGCAAGGTGTCTAAGTGGTTGGCGTTACAAGGGAGTATGGAAGGAGGAGTGGGTTCGAAACCCACAGGTTGCAATTTTGGAGAATTTATTTTCTGCCAGGATGGGGAAGAGGTGGAGTTCGGCTTGGACTCTGAGGGGTGGTTGTTGAATGAGTCAACCAGTTTGAAATGGATGGAGGAGAGGAGCTTGAGGTGTTGAATTGGTCAAAACAGTTTGAAAGGGTGATGGAGAGGGCTTAGTGGAGTAAAACAAGGAGCAAATCAAGGAAGTGGGGAGGTGGGTGAGAGTTGGCCGAATGTTGGAGATTTGGGAGGAGAATTTTGGCTATGTGATGTTGTGGCTAGGGAGTTTCGGCATCTTGGTGTGAGTTAACAAAACCGAACCTTTTTGGGAGTGATGTGCCGAATTCTATAGTTTCTTTAGCATTCTTTTTACGTTTTGTGCTGTTGACATAAGGCATTTCGGGTCTCTTTTCCTTCATTTTATTTTGTTTGCTATCAACCAAACCCTCCTTCATTCATATCATCTTTCCTTTCATTTCAATTCTCTTCTTTTGTTTTTCTACACTCCTTTTTCCATAGCCGAATCTCTACTTGCCATTTTCCTTCCCTCTCGTTTCTTTCGTGTTCTAGTCTTTTCTCTCCTTTGAGCCGAACGTTCTCAACACTTCATCTCCTCCATTTCTTGTTCTTTTGACCGAACCACTCTTCTTCCACACTTCTTCTATTTTCTTCATCTTTTCTTCTTGCACTTTTATTTCTTGCGTAACTAGCCGAACATCTGGAAGCACCCTTTTTAGTTGGCCGTAAGTCTCTTCTCAATCAGCTTTGATTGTTGCAAGGTAACGGGTTCTCTCCTCAGATGTTTTTCTTTTCTCTTTTCGATGGACCGAAGCGGTCATTCTCTTACTTCTTCCTTTTTAGGTCGAATATAAGTACTCTCTCCGCCTTAAAGCGTGTTTGTTCGTTCGTAGGAAGCCGGAACTCGTGTCAGCAGTGGCCGAACCTAAGACATCTTGGTAAGTTAGTTTTTGCCGTTTATGGGTGATGGTTGGACGTTCTTAATAAGTGTATTTAGGCCGAAAGGCCATTTCTTCTTTATTTATTAGGAAACATCTTTTCTAACTCGTAAGTTATTTAGGAACTCAGTCAAGAGAATAGAACCAAGCGGCGTTGATAATTAAGGTAAGGAGTTTTTCTCTAGTCCTATACGATTAGACTCTATCCGTTTTATTCTGCCATAACCAAAACCTTCTGGTTTAACAATCATCATTTCACTCTGAAAGTACTGTACAGATCAAGACTCTCTTCATGGATGCGAGTGCTAGCTGAACCAAGGAGGGTGCGTTAAAGGCCTCTGAGGGGAGTAGACTCGTAGTCTCTGCCCCCAAGTTCAAACGGCGTGCTGTGTCGGCGGTTCGAGACTTTCCGCTGGGTTGTGGTAGAGAGCTGACATCTGTTTGGGATAGACAGATCGTAGTTGTTCGTGATAGTGAGAGTGATGACGATCAGGAGTGTTTAGTCCTTCGCGTAATCAGGTGTGTAATCCACACACCTTCATTTGTTCGTTTAGCATTAATATATGTATTGACTAAAAGCCGGAATAACCAAAATGGCGAATGAGATACCCAGTGGGTATGGTTGGAGATATCAGGTAAGTAACCGTTATGATTATGCTATTCGGATAACTTGGTATGTTTATTTGGGTGATCATATTATCTGACATACATTGTTATATGTTTGTATTCATCACATCATGATTATATGTTGCATGGGATTGGGATATGATATTGATGAAAAGGGGCAGTGTATATCGGTGACTCTGTCACATTGTTTCGGTGGCTAGGCCACATATATATATATCGGTGACTATGTCACATTGTTTCGGTGGCTAGGCCACATATATCGGTGACTCTATCACATTATATCGGCTTTGAGCAAATGACATGGTCACAAAGATGACTTCCAATGAGGAGTGTAGCGGATGGAGGGTTGATTGTAGAAATCCCACGGTGTGTGTTGAGGTTGGACATATGGAGCGTGTAGAGGATGGAATACTAGGTTGGGGTGGGTTGCATTGCATTCACTATCCGATATGCCATGTTGTTAGGGCTACGGCCCAATTCGATACGTATGGGCTTCGGCCAAATTTGTTACTGTGAGGGCTAAGGCCCAATGTGCTTCTGTGGGCTTAGGCCTAGATTTCGTTGGTAAAGGAAATTACAAACTAAGTCCTCGTGACTTACCCTTCTGCCTAATTTTGCAGGTTACCCCTAGTTTGAGGATTTGGAGTCGAGGTGGACTCTGTGGTGGCCATGCATTACTACTTTCGTAAACTCCGTTTTCTTTATCAAAACTTATTTTTAATTTGAGAATTTGTTATGTAATAAGGCCTCTGGGATTTTAATTTGGTTTTTGATTTAATGCGGTTATTCTACATATTATGAAATGTTAAATATGGAGTTTTTCTAAAAATATAAACAATCTTTTTTTTTTCCAAAATATTAACAAAAGGATCACAAGCAATAAATAATTAAACTCGGGATTTTATTAGAACTACAAACACTATTTTCAAAAGGTCACGATTCCGACGTCCACTAGTTTTGGTTGTTCGTATCACAAACAAGTTTTCGATAGTTAGTGTTATTAACTACATTTTGTAAGAAAATCATTAAGTAAATTCTATTTTTAAATGGAACCAAATCTTTGAAATTTTTAAACGAACACAAGTTTCTTTAACAACCTTTCCATGTGACATGCCAGATCTGGTCGTAACGCCTAGGCCGGGTTTGGGGTGTTACAAGTTTGGTAATGCTATGGGACTCTACACTGAAAAGTTCATGAGTGCCGAAAATTTCCTACGTCTACATCGGCATATCCATTACACTCCATCTCATTGTTGGACAAAGCTTACAGCGAGCTAGACACTTTATGATGCGAGTCGCTCGAAAGCGACCTCTCTTTCTCCAGCCTTAAGGTACCTTCATGCACTTTTAGCTCAAACTTTGATCGGTGGGAGGGAGAGCAACGAAGTCGTTAGTACTCATGACGCCTATTTTCTATGAAGCATGGCCACCGGGCATGTCTTTGACTTGGCGTACTTCATCGCCTTAGCCTTCCGCCATCAGACTGACCGCCACAGGAAGGGCCCCATCTGTTTAGGTCCTTATGTGACTCGCATTGCTCGACACTTCGTTCTCCTTGACACATCGGAGCAATCCTCTACACTTACCCTAGTCGGCCATATGTCCCCACAGGGAATCTCGAGCATGATTCATATGAGGAAGATCAAGCGGCGTCGTGGAGTGGATCCTCTCTAGTATCAATTATTTCATTCTGAAGCTTAGAATGAACCTGAGGACTTCACTGATGATGTTGTTCTCCATCACGAGGACCCACCATAGCCTCCACCTTCGAGTCACCGCCCTATTCCTTCTGCTCCTACTTTAGCGGACCTCCCCGAGCGGTTCATTCGCTTCGAGTACTACTGCGTTCAGCGGTTCGACAGTCTTGAGGCGACATTGCAGCAGTTATGTCAGCATCTCCATATCTCCTCTTCAGCGTCGACGGCTCACGACACAGACGAATCTGATGATGAGGACCATTGAGTCCATTTATGTTATTTTCTTTTATTTTTATTTTTATTTTTATTTTTTATGTTAATTGTTATTTTCTTAGACTTCTTTCGCTTTTATATTTTGAACTATATTTTTATTTATTATGGTCATTTCTAATCGGGTTAGTAACCCTTTAATCTTATTCACCATTTGTGTTTATTTTCTTATTTGTTGCTCAGAATCATGCACTACTTTTAGATTTGTCTCCAATTCCGCTTTTCACTATTCTAGGAATTTCATCCAATATTCAGGGCAGTTTTAGTTCTCTCCCTCTATTATGATATTTTGTTTCTATTGTGATTATATCTGTTTGTACATTGAGGACAATGTACATCTTAAGTGTGGGGAGGTTATATATATGATTATTAGAAAATCCCTGAATTATGCCTTGTGTTTAAGTAATTTTCTCATTTTACTATTAGAATGAAATTTTATCAATTTGTGATGGTTATTGATGTGTTTTGGATTAAATTCATAGGTATTTGTGCATTGATTGTTTAAACTTTAAGACGTGAGAGAATCAAGCATGATAAGTTGATTTTCAGAATTAAAAATTTTAGGTTGTTTCCCTGAATTCAGGTATTATCTTGAAGTTTTAAATTTACAAGTTTGACATCAAAACCATAATTTTTTGTGAGATTTTGAACCTTTAGAGCATACACTTTTCTTGCTCATTTTATTATTGGTTATGAGTGCGTCAATATTGATTTCCTATTCTAGAACTTTCTTCAATTATGCATGTCAAGATCACACCTTTGATTTGATATACTGAGATGATAAAGGCACCTAGATTTTAACCCACTTATCCCATAAAAAGCCTACCTTCATAATTAACCCTTAGTGAGCCCCTTTGAGCTTAACACACCATTTCTTGATTTACCCATTAATGTTAACCCATAACTCGATTTTTTTTATTCGTTGAGAAATTTTCCCGTTTTATTAACTCCCTTTTTTATTGAGATTTGATTTGGTTAGTTGCCTGACCATGCTCTTTTGTTTTATTTGTTGATTTATTTCTTATTGTACTCAAAAGAAAAAAAGCAAAAAAATATAATACATTATTATTTAGTTCTATGTTAATTGAGCTTGAACAGTTAAATTCAAATTGTGAGAAGAAGCTCATGTTATTCTTGAATAGTTTTCGATTGATGTAATTATTTAGCATAAGTTTATTTTTCTAGTTTGGTAATTCATCAATTCGATCTCGATTTTAACCAACTTTTTCAGCCTTTCTCCACACCCTTAACCTAAGCCCCATTATAACTCTTAAAAACCTTTTGATTTGTGTATCATCTCATTTTATAGTGGTGGAGGTTTGATTTTCATGCAAGCATATGGTAATGAGTTTTCATGTTTGACTATTGAGTGCTTATTTTTGAACCTTAAACACTTCGAGTGATTTGAGTGAATCTTTAGTGAGGATGTCAATTCTTGTAGGTTTTGAATTAAAGGTAATTACTTAGATAAGGGGAAATACCTATGTTTTCATGTGTTAAAAAAAATGCTCGACTTGGATTGTTTGAATCTTTAATGCTCTTTTAGTTGAATTATCAATGTATGATTATTTGTGAATTATTTTGAAACATTATTCATAAGAATTATAAGTTGAGAAAGATTAATTTTAATTGAGAGTTGAGTATTTTGCTTGAGGACAAGCAAACGCTTAAGTGTGGGGATATTTGATAAGCTATAAAAGTAACATGTTTTTAATCCCATTCTTGATGCATTTTTGGATGATTTATTATGTAAATTAGTGAATTTGATGCTCCTAATCCTTTAAATTCATGTTTCTATATTTAGGTGAGCATAGGAGAGCGAAAGGAGCAAAAAACGAGCCAAAATCGAACAAAAACAGTTGTTTTCAGGATCCACACGGCCTGGGCATTTCCATACGGGCTGGGCACACACCCATGTGATCCATACGAGCTGGCCACATGCCCATGTGCCAGCCTGTGTCGATTTTGCAACCTGTTTCCCAAACACGCGGAAAAACCCAATTTTTAGGCTTTCTGAGCATTCTAAAGTCTATAAATACATACTAGAAGAGGACCTAAGGGGGCACGCAGAGAAGAACGAAGAAAAGACTCGAAGAACACCATCAGATTCATTTCAAAAGCGGATCTCCTTCAAGATTGAATATCTCCATTCAATTTCTTTAGAAGTTTTATTGGGCTTCTTTATGTCTTGTTGTTTTCCTAACTTTAAGATGATGTTATTCCAGGTTATGAACTAAATTCCCTAGATACCTAGGGAAGATGAAACCTATATGAATCTTATTATTTGATTTCTAAATTACATGATAAATAATTGATTCTTGTTCTCAATTATGTATGCTTATTTCGTGTTTTAATATTTTTAGGATATTAATTCATACTTAATGTGCTTATTTCAGTGCAGTAAAAGTCCCTGTTTAAGAGTAGATCTAGCATAATTGAGTGGAGTGGCATGCAATCCTAGAAATAGGACAACATAAATCTACCAGATTAGAGTAAAATCTAATAGGGGAATCCATAGATCGAGTTAATGCAACAATAGGGGTTTTAATTAGAAAGAAATTTCAATTAATCAACCTAGAGTCAGTTGTTTTTACTCTCGAAAAAGATATTAACATAATTTAGGGATTTCTACGGATCAAAGCGCAAGTGAATAAATCGTTTAATTCAGATTCAGAATAATAAGTGAAGTATAGGTGGATTCTTTCCTGGGTATTGTCTATATAAGTGGATTCTTTCCTGGGTATTGTCTATCTCATTGGTTTTCTTCAAATATTTTTTAATTCATTCTCTGTTGCATTCTTAGTAATTTATTAGTTAATTTTAGATTAAAATCAATCCCATTAATTTGTCGGCTAAATAATAGAAAAAACAGTCATTACTAGTACTTTTAGTCCTCGTGGATACGATATTCCCGACTCACCATAGCTATACTATTATTTGATAGGTGCGCTTGCCTTTGTCATAATTTTAGTTAGTTTAGTGACCATCAGTAACCATATAACGAACTTACCTGGACTAGATCGTAGAAATTTAAGAAGTTCAGGGACTATTTTGCTAATTTTCCTTTTCCTCGAATATCTACGAATTCTTGATCTATAATGTAAATTTATTCAATAATTAGCTTATATTTCATTTAAAATCTATTTTTACAATTAATACCCTTTTATTTTTCAAATTTACAAAATCACCCTAAACTTTTATAATTTTTGCAATTTAGTCCATTAACTCGAAATTCATCAAATTAACTAATTTTATCAAGTCAATAATTTATCCAAATATTCTAGGCCCTCAAACAGCCCCTAATAAACATCAAATTCACATCAAACCCTAATATTTTGACATTTTCACAATTTAATTCTAGAATCAAGATTTAACAAAAATCTCTTTACAAATTCATCAAATAGAATAATAAAGGCTCCAAATACATGGTATTCATCAAAAAAAATTCAATATTCATCAATGGAAACTTCCAAAATTTGTAACAGAATCGAAAATGAAGGTATGGGATAGCTGGACCTAGTTGCAACGATATCAAAAACATAAAAATTACAAGAAACGTGTAAGAATTGAAACCACATGCATAAAGATGATGAAACTGAACTTAAATATTTCTCCTATGGTGGTTTCGGCAAAGGGAGATTCAAAATGAAGAAGAAAGCATTTTTGTTTTAATTTCATTTTATTTACAATTTTGTCATTCAATACACATTAAATTATTATTGTCATATGCTTAACAGTCCAACACTAACTATTAGGGACTAATTATTATATTGGTCCCTCTTTATATGGTTAATATGCTATTTAGTTATTTAATTAACTTAATTACTAACTGTTGCACCTTTTTCAGTCTAGTCCTTTTTCTTTAATTAACTATCTAAACGTTAATATTTCTAAACGAAATTTTAATACGACTTTAATGACTCTATAATTATTCTAAAAATAATATTTACAAGTCATTACGATAGAAATTTGTGACCTCGAACCACTGTTCTGTCACCATTGAAAATCGGGTTGTTACAAATCTCTCCCCTTAGGAAATTTCGTCTTCAAAATTATTACCTGAAAATATATTCGGATACTGAAGTCTCATTGATTCCTTAGTTTCCCAGGTAGCTTCTTCTGAACCATTTTGATGCCACAAGACTTTTTCTAATGGTACTCATTTATTCCACAATTCTTTGACTTCCCAAGATAAGATTCTTACTGGTTCTTCCGAATACGTCAAATCTGATTGTAACTCAATTTCACTATGAGGAATCACGTACGAAGGATCAGATCTGTACCATCTCAACATCAAAACATGGAATACATTATGGATTTTCTCGAGTTCAGATGGCAAGGCTAATCTATTAACTACAAGGCCTATTCTTTCAACAATCTCGTATAGTTCTATAAATCTCGGACTCAGCTTTCCCTTCCTGCCGCAACGCAACACTTTCCTCCATGAAGAAACTTTCAGGAATACTCGATCGCCAACCGCAAATTCTATATCTTTTCTTTTCAGATTCGCATACGATTTCTGAAGATCCGATGCAGCCTTCAAACAGTCTCGAATAAATCAAACTTTGTCTTCTATTTCTCGGATCAAATCAATTCTCACCATTTTGGATTCACTCAATTCAGACCAATACAATGATGTTTTACACTTCCTCCTGTAAACAGCTTCAAACGGTGCCATTTTTATATTAAATTGATAACTGTTATTATATGCGAATTCAGCTAACGGTAAGTACTTTTTCTAGTTACCTTCAAATTCGAGTATACAACATCTCAAAATATCTTCCAGAATCTGAATCACTCGTTCTGATTGCCCGTCAGTATGAGAACAAAATAAAGTGCTAAAATTAAGCTCAGTGCCTAGAGCATCATGAAGTTTACTCTAAAATCTCGATGTAAATCTCGAATCTTGATCTGAAATAATAGATGTTAGAACTCCATGTAATCTCACAATTTTAGACACGTATAGTTCCGCTCTCTCAAGTGTGAAATTTGTTATGACTGGAATAAAATGTGCCGATTTCGTCAATCTGTCAACAATCACCCAGATAGAATCTTTCTTTCTCGAAGTTAAAGGTAAACCAGATACGAAATCCATTGTGACTCGCTCCCACTTCCATTCAAGAATCATAATCGGTTGTAGTATACTCGATGGTACTTGATGTTCTGCTTTCACTTGTTGACAAACCAAGCATTTAGCTAAATTACTCGAAACGCAAATTCTATCATGATAACGCAATGTACCATTATCATCAACACTATACTCTGAACTCAAATTATGTTGAACCATAATTATGCTGAACCATCTGTCGTTTCAACATCAACTTCGGATCTTCATCTTGCAATTCTCGAATTCGTTAAAGAAACATGGGTTTTGTTCTCAACTCTGCTAATACAGAACCATATTTATTCAAAACTGAATGAGCGTTCAACGCTCGAAGTGCAAACAATAAAGATTTCCAACTGAGTGCATCCACAACTACATTAGCCTTTCCCAGATTATAATTAATAACAAGATCGTAATCTTTCAGTAGCTCTAACCACCACCTCTGTCTCAAATTCAATTCTTTTTTAGTCATCAAATACTTTAACTTTTGTGATCTGTGAACACATGACATTTCTCGTTGTATGAATAATGTCTCCAAATCTTCAAAGCGAATACAATCGCGACCAACTTGAGATCCTGAGTAGGATAATTCTTTTCATACGACTTTAACTGCCGAGAAGCATAAGCTACTACTTTTCTTGTCTGCATCAGCACACAACCCAAACCACTGATAGACGCATCACTATAAACTACATATGCTATCCTGCATTCAGTCATGACAACATTGAAGCTTCCGTCAACATGTTCTTCAGCTGATCGAAACTTTGTTGGCACTTATCAGACCAAAAACACTCAACATTTTTTTGTAACAATCTGGTCATCGGCGAAGCAATAATTGAAAAGTTTTTAACAAAATGTCGATAGTAACCTGCTAAACCCAGAAAACTTCGCACTTCTGAAAAATTCTTCGGAGTCTTCCAATTCATCACATCAAAAACTTTACTTGGACCAACTCGAATCCCGTCGGCTGATACTACTATGTGACCCAAAAATCCGACCTCTCGAAGCCAAAATTCACATTTACTAAATTTTGCCTACATTTGTTTTTCTCTCAAAGTCTGTAGTGCGATTCTTAAATGTTTAGAATGCTCGGATTTCGACTTGGAATAAATCAATATATCATCAATAAACACAACAACAAATCTATCCAAATGAGGTTGAAAAACCCGATTCATTAAATCCATAAAAGCAGTAGGGGCATTAGTCAAGCCAAATGGCATTACCAAAAACTCATAATGACCATAACGAGTTTTGAATACAGTCTTTGACACATCACAGTCTTTAACTTTCAATTGATATACCTGGATTTGATATCTATCTTCGAGAACACTGTGGCACCTTAAAATTGATAAAATAAATCATCAATACATGGCAAAAGGTACTTATTTTTTATCGTGACTTTGTTCAACTGTTTGTAATCTATACACAATCTCAAAGAGCAGTCTTTCTTTTTCACAAACAACACAGGTGCACCCCAGAAAGATACGTTTGGTCGAATAAACCTTCGATGCAATAACTCTTACAACTGTGCTTTCAATTCTTTTAATTTAGCTGGTGCCATATGGTATGGTGATATCGATATCGATTTAGTTCCAGGAACCAAGTCAATCACAAATTCAATTTCACGATCAGGAGGTATACCCGGCAGCTCTTCAGGAAATACATCAGCAAACTCACAAACAACTTGTAACTGATCTAGCTTCAATTCTAAATCTCTGGTATCAAGAATATATGCTACAAATGCTTCACTACCTTTTCGTATCAATGTCTAAGCAGAAAAAACTGAAATAATTCTAACATCTTTCAAACTCTCAGACTCAACTGAAATCATCTCTCTTGTCTGATATTTCAAATCAATTCGTTTCTATCTATAGTTTACTACAACATAATGCAACGATAACCAATCCATACCTAGAATAACATCAAACTCCTGAAAGGGTAACAACATCAAATCAATAGGGAATTCATAGCCTCTAACTTTCAGTGGATAATTACGACAAACTAAGTTAACTATCACACTCTGACCTAGTGAATTAGTAACTTGAATATCATAATCAGTAGATTCAACAGATAGTTTCTTTTCCGTCACTAATCTAGTGCATATATATGAATATGTTGACCCCGGGTCAATTAAGGCATACACACTAACATTAAAGATAGAAAATGTACCAAAATAACATCAGAAGTCCATGCTTCCTCTCGCGCACGAATAGCATATGTCCTTGTAGGAGCCCTGGCTTTAGATTTGGTCGCTGACTCTTTAACGCCACCTCTATTGGCCCCTGTCGTTGCACTATTTTTAAGTCTTAAGAAGTGGTCACTGGTTTCTCGTTATGCTCTTTAATAGGTTCTTTTAGACTTGGACACTCTCTTTTGAAATGGTCAGGAGATCCACAATTAAAGCACGTCCCATCGTTAATTTTGTAGACACCAAAGTGAACCCGTCCACATTGCTTACACTCTGCTCTATTTTAATTCTTCACATTGCCCACACTAGCTACTGAAGGAGTCGAAGTTCTCTTGCTATTCTGTCTTAGCTGATCTCTTCCCAAAAACCTTGACATGTCCTCCTCGGTAAGCACTATCTCACAAGCATATTTGCTAAGCTAAACTAACTATCTCTCATACTCTACTACTGACCTACTTCCTTGCTTCAACTCAAGAAATTCCTTCTTCTTCCGCTCTAAATAACGTTTGCTGACATACTTCTTTCAAAATTCAGACTTAAAGAAGTCCCAATTGATTATTTCTTTCTGTACCACTGCCCCAAATTGATTATTTCTTTCTATACCACTGTCGTTAGTGTGGACCACCATTGGAATGCATCCTGTTTTAACAATGATATCATAAACCGTAAACAATCTTCAGGGGAGCACAACATTTCATCTAGCACCCTCTGAGTATTTTTTAACCAATATTCTGCCTTGGTTGGGTCATCACTCATGTTACCACAAAATTTAACGGCTCAACACTTTCTAACTTTATCAATGGACACTTTATGAACACGTTGCTTACTCAAACTTTGAGGGTGAAAAGATTGAGGTTGTGGAACTGTGGAGTTTACCTTTAAGTACGCATCATACATGTCATGCATCATACGAAGAAATGCATCAGGTGCGACATCCCTAGATCCTTGCGGTCCAAGTTCATTCCGCGTACTTTCCTCACTAGTAGGTGGAATAAAACTTTCTACCTCATCAGAACCTGCTCGATTGGATCCTGACGACATCTTTTTATCTATATAAGAACAATTCAAAATAATCAAAAGATATTACACTATCATCGGTTAGTCAAGTGGCATGTATTTCTAGACTCTATACATGCTATATTCAGCCTGAGAACCGACTAAACCATACTCTGATACCACTAAATGTAACACCCCTAACTCGTATCCGTTGCCAGAATAGGGTTACAAAGTGTTACTATAAAATCGTAACTAAAAATATTCAATTCCAAACATTTCATAATTCATAGCAATTCCATTCAAACACATGCATAATGTCCCTTATACGAGCCCCCGAGGCCATAAAAACACATTAGAAATGAGTCAGACTAAATCAAAAAATTCGAAGTAGGGTCACACAGCCATGTCCCAGCCCATGTCTGTGCCCGTGTAACTCTCTAGCTTGGGTCAAACAACCAAGCCACACGCCCGTGTGCCAGGCTGTGTACCCCTCGAAATGTCCTCACAGACCCGTGTGTCAGGCCGTGTGCTAAGCCGTGTAACTACCTAACTTGCTACCCTTTTGTAACCTACAAGGGACACATGGTTGTATCGCATGACCATGTGGACATGAAATTAGCCAAATTTAAGACATTTCTATGCCTAACTTCAATATATACCTAAAAACAATTTTATGCCCATATTATAGACCTCAAGACCAACCAATTCATTCATGCAGTAATCCATTCAATATACCAAAATAATTCATCCAACCAATATGCCCACAAGGCACCTCAATTTCAAGCAACTAACATTAAATCTAAACATGCCAAACACTTGTCAAAATTAAGCATCATAACTACTTAAAAACTAAGCTAATTCACATAGCATACTTGAAGCATTCAGTCATCATCAAAAGATTTATACAATTGCTACTTATATATGTTTCTAAAGGTTTACCTAATTAAGCACACAAGTTCAACTATCATTACTAACAACAAGCATAACATATTACTTTCAATATTTACATCCATACAAAATATCTAAGTATTAGAGACCCTTCATCATACATGCCACTTAAACCAACTGGCAAGAACCAAAATGACTACCGAAATGTTGATGATAGTATGTGAGCTTCCGAGTCGATCCAATCAACGCAACGATTCCAAATGTCCTACAAGAATAAATCAAACTAATAAGCATCAAAAAGCTTAGTAAGTTCGGTATTAGTTTCATTTATTAATTAACTGAAACTATCAAATTAATGTCAATTTGCATTACACCGGCACAAAGCCTACTAGGCATATAGCCTGAATATCACCGGCACAAAGCCTACTAGGCACATAGCCCGAAATCACCGGCACAAAGCCTGCTAGGCACATAGCCCGAGTAACATTGGCACAATGTCTGGTAGGCACATAGCCCAAATAACATTGGCACAAAGCCTGCTAGGCACATAGCCCTAAATCACCGGCACAAAGCCTACTAAGCACATAGCCTGAATAACACCGCATTTCTATTTTGTTTAACAGAACTAAATTAAATTCATGATTCAATCAAAAAGGAAATAGTATGAAATATTCAATAATATTAATAGTAACCATATAATGAACTTACCTGGACTGAATCGTAGAAATTGTAGAAGTTTAGGGACTATTCAGCTAATTTTCCTTTTCCTCGAATATCTACGGATTCTTGATCTATAATGTGAAATTATTCAATTATTAGCATATATTTCATTTCAAATCCATTTTACAATTAATACCCTTTTATTTTTAAAATTTACACAATTACCCCAAACTTTTAAATTTTTTGCAATTTAGTCTATTAACTCGAAATTCATCAAATTAACTAATTTTCTCAAGTCAATAAATTATCAAAATATTCTAGGCCCTCAAACAGCCCCTAATAAACATCAAATTCACTATCAAACCCTAATATTTTGACATTTTCACAATTTAATCCTAAAATCAAGATTTAACAAAAATCTCTTTACAAATTCATCAAATAGCATAATAAAGGCTCCAAATACATGGTATTCATCAAAAGCATTCAATATTCATCAATGGCAACTTCCAAAATTTGTAACAGATTTGAAAACTAAGGTACGGGCTAGCTGGACCTAGTTGCAATGATCTCAAAAACATAAAAATTACAAGAAACGTGTAGGAATTGAACGCACATGCATAAAGATGATGAAACCTGACTTTAATCTTTCTCCTACAGTGGTTTCGGCAATGGGAGATTCAAAATGAAGAAGAAAGCATTTTTGTTTTACTTAATTTTTGTTTTAATTTCATTTTATTTATAAATTTGCCATTCAATACACATTAAATTATTATTATCAAATGTTAAACCGTTCAACACTAAATATTAGGGACTAATTATTATATTGGTCCCTCCTCATATGTAGAGCTGATCATGGGCCGGGCCGGGTTTGGGCCGGTCCCAAGTAAAAATTTTGGCCTATTTTCTGGGCCTGGGCCCGGCCCGACCCGAAATATGGGCCTAAAAATTGTCCAAGCCAGGCCTAAAATAAAATTGCTAAGCCCGACCCTGCCCGGCCCATATTAATTTTTTTAAATTATTTTATTAAATAAAAAAAATTTAAAATATAATAAATCAAATACATTTAAAAACATAAAAACAAATATTAAAACAAGAAACAAATAAAAAATGATACTAAAACAATTCTTAAAACAATACACAAATTGAAAGTGAAAGTGAAATTAGAAAAGTAAAGTTAAAAAAATTAAAATGATTAAAAATAAAATAAAATATTTATTATATAATTCGGCCGGGCCCGGGCCAAAAAATCTTGCCCGAGGCCCGGCCCTTTTTTTAAACGGGTCTAGTTTTTTGTCCAAGCCCATTTTTTGGGCCTATATTTTTGTTCGAACCCTCCCTTTTTCGGGCGGGCCTTCGGGCGAGGTCTATTCATATGGTTAATAGTCTATTTAGTCATTTAATTAACTTATTTACTAACTTTTGCACCTTTTTTAGTTTAGTCCTTTTTCTTTAATTAACTATCTAAACGTTAATATTTCTAAACCAAATTTTAATACGACTCTAATTACTCCATAATTATTCCAAAAATAATATTTACGAGTCATTACGACAAAAATTTGTGATCTCAAACCACTATTTTGTCACCACTGAAAATCGGGCTGTTACAGAACGTTAGTTGAGCTTTCGGTTTTCGACAAAGGCATAAAGTGGTGAGTGTATGGAACTGCTACTCGTAAACACGAGTCATGTGTTATTGGGAATTTATATGTAGCCTAAACCCCTACTCTGAATTCTGAGTGTAAGTTTTCTTGAATTATACTTGTCTTGTAGTTATATAATATGCATGTTATGTGATATGTGGATTTGGTGCTTATTGTGTAAAGAGTAGTTATATACATGTAATACATGTACATTATACATGTTATATGAATAAGTTAGTATTTTGCAAAAGATGCTAATATACAGTGATGGTGCACGGATAATCGGTAAGAAATATGTATTATTTTTCAGATATTTTGGCCTTGAGATCTTGGAACCATTGGATATAATTGGAATGCCATAGAATTGTGAGTACTCACTTATATATAGATATATTTTTGGGTGTTGTGGTCGTGGGACATGTTTGGAGGGATAAGGAAATGCGAGCTAAGCTCCATTCAACGGGACATGTGAGGGGAAATAAGGAGAGTGTTAGCTAAACGCTTCACTTTTGGGACATGTTTGACTCCACGAGTCTATGTGGTGTAAGGAGATCCGTGTATCCAATGTGTGTTGATAGAGCTCACTACTTGTTTTGTAATATCCCAGATTTTTGGCTCATGCATTAATGCTTAATTGTATGATATAGCATGTCTACGTGAATGTTGAATGTGTTTTATGAATTTTGTGAACCTTAGAATGTAGGAAAATGCCTTAGAAAATATTAAGTTTTAAGCTTTGAAGTGGAACTGAAGCAGAGTGGCCTTAAGAGAAATTGTAGGGGAAATATGACACAAAAATGGGCTTGTTTAAGTGGCTTGGAGGTGCCACTTAAGGCCTCAGTAGGTGACGCCACAAGCAGGGTGCAAGGGCCTAGGTTCGAGCTGCAAGGGAAGCAAATAAAAGAATTTTATTTTTGTAGCAAGGAGCAAGAGAGGTAGGCTACAATAGGATACTAAGAGGATGAGCTTAAGATGAGCTAAATCCCTTTTAAAATTTCGGTTAAGGTAAGAATAAATGATGATTTTATTTTAATTATTTTTAAATGGGAAGATAAGAGATAAAATAGGAGAAAAGCAAGGACGAGCTAATGTTTGAGTGTTAGCCGAATTCAAGGGGGAGTAAGTGAGGCAATCGGTTATACTAAGGGGATTAAGTGCCGAATTTCATTCTTTTTCTCACCTTTCTCTTTAAGCCGAAATTCTTCTACTTTCTCCTCCTCTTCTTTTTCTTTCGTTCAACATTAATTTTTGCACCTTTTTCCTTATATGGCCGAATATTCCATCACCATTTGAGAGCCATAGCCGAACCCCTTATAGCCCTCATCCTCTTCTCATTTTTCTTTTCACCATTAAAGTGCCGAAACATCACTTCCATTTTGGGATCTAGAAGCCAAATAAACCCCAACCCCTAGCCGATTGTTCAAAGCCAAAAGTTCACTTCTTTGGCACTCTCTGAATCGATTTCCCCTGCAAATCTCCTTGTCGATATTGTGAAGGTGGATGATCACTTGCGGTTGGTCTTTCTTCTTTGGTAAGAAATCTCTTTGATGTCGATTTATTTTTTTCTTCTCTGACTGTCGAAATCAAGACCCTAACCACATTGTTGCTTTATGGCCGAAACTCTGAAAGAGGGTTTCGGGATTCTGTATTGTCGACTACAAGGGAGGAAGACCTCGGGATTTCAAGATCTAAGGTAAACGTGTGTAGCCATAGGCCGAAGGCCATTTATCTAAATGTTAGAATGGAATCTAACATATACCTATAGGGATTTCGACATCACTAGGAGCAAGGACAATTTCGGGATTTTAGATCCACAAGGTAAGTGCTTATGGTATTCGACCAAGTCCATAGTTGATGTTTCAGATTTGTTTCTTATTTGTTGGAAAGCCAAAATTAACCGGTTAAGTGATTTAATAGTTGGCCGATTACAAGAAGAGTTATCACGAAGTTTCCGGGATTTGATTAGTAATCAAATCGGTAGCAAGGTAAGGACTTTGGTTGCAATAATCCTTCGGGATTTGATCATATAGCCGAATAGGCTTTTGCTAAACATTAAGTAATTGGCCGAATGTAGGAATTTGAGATCTAAAACGTTAGATCGAGATTTTTCGGGATTTCAGTGAACTCGATAAGTATACTAGGTGTGTACCCCACACTAAACCTTATTAGATTACGGCTTAAATTAGTTATGTGCGTTTATAATAATATGAATGTGGCCAAAGGTTCCATGCAATGGTACAAAGTACTCAGGTACGTTTACCCACTCCTACTATGAGTATAATATGATCTGTTATGGCACACATGTGAAACTATAAGAATGTGAATAAAGAATATGGCATGATATTGCATGTTTTGTATGGCATGGGCATATGGGTTATATGGAAAGGGGAAGTGATTGGTGGTTATATACCCCAATATATGAATGTGGTGGCTTCGGTCACAATATCTGAATGTGGTGACTTCGGTCACGTTATCTAAATGTGGTGTCTCATGACACAAAATAATTATCCGTGGCTATGCGACGAATATTATAAGGGCGATGAGCACGCCGATCACTTCGATCGCTTTCGATGATGTGTGTAGCGGATGGAGGGTTGACTTAGTAGTCCCTACGGTGTGCGAGTTGGTACGGGTGATGTGTAGCGGATGGTAACTAGGTTTGGGTTCGGGTTTGCATCATTTTATTATTTAATTATATGCATATGTATGAACTGATATGCCTAAACTATTGGGATTTAGTGTTGGTTACACATTGAGTCTGTTTGACTCACCCTCGCTGGGGAATGTTTTTCAGTGACACTCAAAGATGGACCTGCCTACAGGAGCTTAGTGGTGGCCATGCTCAAGACAAAAATTATTTCCAATTTGGACTCTTCATTTTCTTATAAGTATCTTGGATTTATTTTGGGTTTTCCTTTGATGTAATAAGGCCACTAGTATGAAACTGTTTATGCATGCACTTTAATTATTTAGTATGATACGAATTTTATCAATTTAAAGTTTAAGCAATTTTCCTTAAAAATAATTTTTTAATGTTTAGACACCCAAAACACAAACGATTTTCGAATTAAAGATTAATCCCAAAACAACTCGGTATTTTTATAAAACCACCCCAAATTTTCCAAGTAATAACATGAAATTAAAACGTTCTACTCGAGGAACATACCGGATCCTGTCTGGGCTCGTGGGCCGGGTTTAGGGGTGTTACAAATTGGTATCAGAGCCAGGTTTAAAACTCGGCTCTGGGGTTTTTGGGCTCCAAAATGTTTTCTAAAAATGGGCTTTTTAAAGGATAACTGGTCTGTTAGCTCAGCATGGCACCTGCGTCTCCAACCCAAGTCCGCCAGGTAAGTACCCTAAACCATTGTGTGATATACATGTGGGCTTTATGGGCTTTATGGGATGTAGACTAGTTTAAATAGACTCTGATGGACTATAGGCTTAGTTTAAACCACTTCTTAAACTTTCATAAGACTTAATTTCACTAAACAAACCCGTTAACGAGCCACAAGACTAGGGTCCGCAACCGCCATACGCATGTCTAGGATTGGATCCTAAGAGCACAGGTATTTAAGCGGTCCCCAGTGACTCACCTCCTCTTCGCTAGAATCCTACCCGTGCGTAGTACTGCTCACCTTAGTCGAGTTAGGGTGTGGCAATAGGCGCACGCATGCCTAGGAGTGGATTCAGGAGAGCTTGGTATTTAAGCAGTCCCAAATGACTCACCTCCTCTTGTTTGAATCCTACTCGTGCGTGGTGACTATTCACCCTAGTTATGAGGACTCGTTGATGGGCTAAACCCTATAATTAAAACCCGAAAGGGACCAACCACCCTAGTTTGGAAAAAAAATTTACCGAAAAACCCTTATTTCATAAAATCACCAAGGAACCCTGAATTGGAAAATTTACGAAATTACCCCTGATTTACAAATTTTTAAATTGACCCCGATTTATTACCAAAATACCCCTATAGGTGAAATGACGAAAATACCCCTGGGATAGGAATAGGACGAAAATGTTTGAATGATGAATGTGTGTTGAATGAATGTGCTCCTTTAAATTAGGATAGAAGACTTGAAACTTTGATCGATCGAAAGAACTACTTCTAAACTTCTTTCATAAAATTTCTTCATGGATAATCAAGTGGAACAAAATACTAATGCATAAAAATTTCTTAATCGAGTTAAAGCGCGATCGTGAGACATGAGTTCTAGGGGACGTGGTCGTAATGTGCGAGGACGTGGTAGAGGCGGAATGACCGTGATCGGAACCCGTTAGGTCCGGACAAGGGTCCGAAAATGAGGTACCACCACACCCCACCACCACCGTTGGTGTTGGAGCAAGAAAGATCGGACGGGGATGATGCGATGCTCGCAGCAATGCCGCAAGTTCTTGAGATGGTGGTGGAGCGGTGGAGGTATGGGAGCTCGTAAATCTGCACTGCCGGCGACTCGAGCCAATGGGGTTGAGGTGTTTCGTGGTGTATCTCGTGTGGCACCCAAAGACGCGGTGAGTATTGGTTGGAGGCAACCGAAGCGAATTATGGATGAGCTCGATTTAATCAAAGAGAAACTAAAAGGGATGGTGGCACTACTTCGCGACGAGGCATATCAATGGTGGCTCACAGTCCGGGATGGTGCCACAGCTGAGGATCTTACTTGGGAATATGTTAAGGAGGCGTATCAGAAGAAGTATGTTGGTATCAGTTATATTGATGCGCAGAGGAAAGCATTTCTGGGGCTGGTTCAAGGGAATAAGTCTGTAGTGGAGTACGAGGCTGAATTCTTAAGGTTGAGCTGGTATGTTCGAGGAATCGTGGCTAAAAAGCATGAACGATGTGTCCGGTTTGAGGACGGATTGAGGGATGACCTGAGGTTGTTGATAGCTCCACAGCAGGAGCGGGAATTTACAGTGTTGGTGGAAAAGACTAAGGTAGCCGAAGGGGTTAAAGAATCTGTAAGGCAGAATACAGATCGGAACAGGCATAAGAGAGGTTTTGGATCATCAGGGTCATCTGGGAATGCGCAGAAGAGGCCTAGAGTTGATGGGCCGCGAGGTCAGCAAGTTGTGACAAGAGGGCAGTATCGTACTTGTGATCAGTGTGGGAAGAGGCACCTAGGAAAGTGTTGGAAGAAGGCAGGGGGATGTTTCAAGTATGGGTCCAAGGACCACATGATTAAGGACTGCCCTATAAAAATAGATGGGGGCTGACCAACAGGTCAAGGTTCTAATCAGGCTGGAAGAGGGGGACAGCAGCCTCAGCGGGGTCGTGGTCCGAATGGCAGAGGAAATGGTGCTTTGAAAGAGGACGTGGAACACCAGGTAGAGGTGTTGGTATCTCGAGGCTAGACAACCAAGACCGGTATATGCGCAGTTAAATCGGAGGAAGACGGCGATGCACTGATGTTATAATGGGTACGTTCCTTATTTCGGAGTTACCCTTTATTGCTTTGATAGGCATAGGGTCAACTCATTCCTATGTTGCTAGTAAAGTATTCGAGACTTTGCATGTGAACTTTGAGACTGTATCTAGGAAGATGGTCAGTATTTAGTCCTTTAGGCGCATCGTGATAGTAGATAAACTCTTTAAGGAAGTGCCTTTAGAAGTTCAGGGGCGCAGCTTCCCGGTGACTTAGTGGAACTACCCTTCGGGAATTTGATCTAATCTTAGGCATGGATTGGTTAGTGAAGTGCCGTGCGAATGTGGATTGCGCCACAAACGCATGTCGTTGAGAACTCCCGACGATAAGGAAGTTGTGGTGATGGGCGAAAGACTAACTATTTGTCAAATGTAGTATCCGCTCTTAAGGTGGAGAAGATGGTAAGGAAAGGATGTCCGACTTTTCTGATGTGGGTCAGTGCCTTGGACACTAAGGAAACAAGTGTTGAAGGGGTTAGAATAGTAAGGGAATTTGTGGATGTCTTTCCGGAGGAATTACCTGGAATACCCCCTAATAGGGAGGTGGAGTTCGGAATTAACTTGTTGCCTAGAACGGCGCCAGTATCTATCGCTCCGTATAGAATGGCACCAAAGGAATTGGTTGAGCTCAAGGCTCAAATCCAAGAGTTGCTTGATCGTGGGTTTATCCGACCCAGTGTGTCTCCATGGGGAGCACCGGTCTTGTTTGTGAAGAAGAAGGATGGAACTATGCGTATGTGCATAGATTATCGTCAGTTGAATAAGCTGACCATCAAGAACAAGTACCCGTTGCCAAGGATAGACGACTTGTTCGATCAGCTTAAGGGAGCCGCGGTATTTTCGAAGATAGATCTAAGGTCTGGGTATCATCAGCTTAAGGTCAAGGAGGTGGATATCCATAAGACGGCTTTCCGGACAAGATACGGGCATTATGAGTTTGTAGTAATACCGTTTGGATTGACGAATGCCCCAGCTGCGTTCATGGATATGATGAACCGAGTTTTTCAACCTTACTTGGATAGGTTCGTCGTTGTGTTCATAGACGACATCGTAGTATACTCCAAGTCTGAGGAAGAACATGATGAGCATCTTCGGAAAGTGTTGCAAGTGTTAAGGGAGAAGAAGCTATATGCCAAATTCAAAGAAGTGCGAGTTTTGGCTTAAGGAGGTTGCATTCTTAGGGCATGTAGTGTCCGCATGAAGGAATAAGGGTGGATCCTAGGAAGATCGAGCGATCTTTGGATTAGAAACCACCTAAGTCCGTGGGCTGAGATTCAAGTTTCTTGGGATTGGCAAAGCTACTACGTAAGGTTTGTGGAAGGATTTTCATCAATAGCCGCACCTTTGACGAAGTTGTTGAGAAAGGAAGTACCTTTCATCCAGTCGATAAGCAAACAGGAGAGCTTTGAGAAGCTTAAGAGGGTTTTGATCAAGCTCCTGGCCTTGATTCAACCGGAGGCGTGAAAGGACTTTGTGGTGTACTTGTGGCGCTTCTCACGGGATTAGGATGTGTTCTGATGCAAGACGGGAAGGTTGTTGCTTATGCATCTCGACAACTAAGGCCACACGAGGTTAACTATCCGACGCACGACTTGGAATTGGCGGCGGTGGTCTTTGCTCTTAAGGTATAGAGGCACTACCTATATGGAGAAAAGTCAGTGATCTACATGGACCACAAGAGCCTTAAGTATCTGCTGACTCAGAAAGAGCTGAACCTGAGACAGCGAAGGTGGGTGGAGTTATTAAAGGATTACGATTGTTCTATAGAGTATCATCCGGGCAAGGCGAATGTAGTGGTAGATGCCCTAAGTCGGAAAGTAGTGTCGGATCTGAGGGCAATGTTTGCACATCTTAGCTTGTATGATGATGGAAGTTTATTGGCAGAGTTGCAAGTCAAACCGACATGGTTGAATGAGGTGAAGGAAAGTCAGTTAATGGATGAGGATCTAAGTGCTAAGCTACGGCAAGTGCAAAGTGGAGAGTTGGAAGACTATGGTATTAATGACGAGGGAGTATTGTGTTTCAAGGGTAAGGTGTGTATACCGAAGAATAAGGAGTTAAGGCGGAGAATTCTTCAGGAATCACATAGTAGCCCTTATGCTATGCATCCTGGAGGTAGTAAGTTGTATAGAGACCTAAGGGAACAGTTTTGGTGGCCTGGTCTTAAGAGGGAAGTTACCGAATTTTTAGGGAAATGCTTGACGTGTCGACAAGTTAAGGTTGAACACCAAGTTCCGTCGGGATTACTTCAGCCGATAAAGATTCCGCAGTTGGAAGTGGGAGAGAATCACCATGGACTTCGTTAGTGGGCTTCCCTTACGCCTACTAAGAAGGACTCGGTATGGGTGATAGTGGATCGGTTGACAAAGTCCGCGCATTTCATTCCAAAGGCGGGTTGATTATTCTTTGCGAAGTTGGGGAAGTTGTATGTGGCGTAGATTGTAAGGTTGCATGGAGTACCGGTGTCAATTATTTCAGATAGGGATCCAAGGTTTACGTCTCAGTTTTGGAAAGCTCTGCATCAAGCTTTAGGCACCAGATTGGATTTCACTACGGCTTTTCATCCACAGTCGGACGGACAATCTGAGCGAGTGATCCAAGTGTTGGAAGATATGTTGAGGGGCTGTGTAATAGACTTTAGAGGAAGTTGGGAAGAATACTTGCCTTTAGCGAAATTTGCTTACAATAACAGCTATCAAGCCAGTATTCGGATGGCACCATATGAAGCGTTGTATGGACGGAAGTGTCGCACTCCTACGTGTTGGACGTAATTGGGGGAACGACGAGTTTTGGGTCCAGAGATTGTAGCAGAATCTGAAGAGAAAGTTGAGATAATTCGCGCACGGTTGAAGGAAGCATTTGAAAAGCAGAAGTCGTACGCAGATCTTAAGAGGAAAGAAATAGAATTTGATGTGGGAGATCAAGTGTTTCTTAAGGTATCGCCTTGGAAGAAGGTGATGAGATTTGGTCGCAAAGGGAAGTTAAGTCCAAGGTTTATAGGACCATATCAGGTATTGAAGCGAGTTGGACCAGTGGCATACCAGTTAGAGTTGCCTTCGGAATTGAAGCAGATACACGACGTATTCCATGTGTCCATGCTACGTCATTATCGTTCGGATCCATCTCATGTAGTTCCGGTTGAAGAGGTGGAATTAAGGCCGATTTGTCCTATGAGGAAGAGCCGATTCGATCTTGGAACGAGATGTGAAAGTGTTGCGAAGAAGTCGGTTCCTTTGGTCAAAGTGTTATGGCGTAATCACGGATCGGAAGAAGCTTCGTGGGAGCCGAAGAAGCAATGCGACAAAGAATACCCTCACTTATTTTAGCTGTGTAATTTCGAGGTCGAAATTATTTTAAGGGGGTAGAACCGTAATATCCTGCATTTTTGGCTCATGCATTAATGCTTATTTGTATGATATAGCATGTCTACGTGAATGTTGAATGTGTTTTATGAGTTTTGTGAACCTTAGAATGTAGGAAAATGCCTTAGAAAATATTAAGTTTTAAGCTTTGAAGTGGAACTGAAGCAGAGTGGCCTTAAGAGAAATTGTAGGGGAAATATGACACAAAAATGGGCTTGTTTAAGTGGCTTGGAGGTGCCACTTAAGGCCTCAGTAAGTGACGCCACAAGCAGGGTGCAAGGGCCTAGGTTCGAGCTGCAAGGGAAGCAAATAAAAGAATTTTATTTTTGCAAAAGGAAGCAGCAGAGAGAGGTGGGCGGCAATAGGATACTAAGAGGATGAGCTTAAGATGAGCTAAATCCCTTTTAAAATTTCGGCTAAGGTAAGAATAAATGATGATTTTATTTTAATTATTTTTAAATGGGAAGATAAGAGATAAAATAGGAGAAAAGCAAGGACGAGCTAATGTTTGACTGTTAGCTGAATTCAAGGGGGGAGTAAGTGAGGCAATCGGTCATACTAAGGGGATTAAGTGCCGAATTTCATTCTTTTTCTTACCTTTCTCTTTAAGCCAAAATTCTTCTACTTTCTCCTCCTCTTCTTTTTCTTTCATTCAACATTAATTTTTGCACCTTTTTCCTTATATGGCCGAATATTCCATCACCATTTGTGAGCCATAGCCGAACCCCTTATAGCCCTCATCCTCTTCTCATTTTTCTTTTCACCATTAAAGTGCCGAAACATCACTTCCATTTTGGGATCTAGAAGCCGAATAAACCCCAACCCCTAGCCGATTGTTCAAAGCCAAAAGTTCACTTCTTTGGCACTCTCTAAATTGATTTCCCCTGCAAATCTCCTTGTCGATATTGTAAAGGTGGATGATCACTTGCGGTTGGTCTTTCTTCTTTGGTAAGAAATCTCTTTGATGTCGATTTATTCTTTTTCTTCTCACATCATCGAAATCAAGACCCTAACCACATTGTTGCTTTATGGCCGAAACTCTGAAGGAGGGTTTCGGGATTCTGTATTGTCGACTACAAGGGAGGAAGACCTCGGGATTTCAAGATCTAAGGTAAACGTGTGTAGCCATAGGCCGAAGGCCATTTATCTAAATGTTAGAATGGAATCTGACATATACCTTTAGGGATTTCGACATCACTAGGAGCAATGACAATTTCGGGATTTTAGATCCACAAGGTAAGTGCTTATGGTATTCGGCCAAGGCCATAGTTGATGTTTCAGATTTGTTTCTTATTTGTTGGAAAGCCGAAATTAACTGGTTAAGTGATTTAATAGTTGGCCAATTACAAGAAGAGTTATCACGAAGTTTCCGGGATTTGATTAGTAATCAAATCGGCAGCAAGGTAAGGACTTTGGTTGCAATAATCCTTCGGGATTTGATCATATAGCCGAATAGGCTTTTGCTAAACATTAAGTAATTGGCCGAATGTAGGAATTTGAGATCTAAAGCGTTAGATCGAGATTTTTCGGGATTTTAGTGAACTCGATAAGTATACCAGGTGTGTACCCCACACTAAACCTTATTAGATTACGGTTTAAATTAGTTATGTGCATTTATAATAATATGAATGTGGCCAAAGGTACCATGCAATGGTACAAAGTACTCAGGTACGTTAACCCACTCCTACTATGAGTATAATATGATCTGTTATGGCACGCATGTGAATAAAGAATATGGCATGATATTGCATGTTTTGTATGGCATGGGCATATGAGTTATATGGAAAGGGGAAGTGATTGGTGGTTATATACCCCAATATATGAATGTGGTGGCTTCGGTCACAATATCTAAATGTGGTGAATTCGGTCACGTTATCTGAATGTGGTGTCTCATGACACAAAATAATTATCTGGTGGCTATGCCACGAATATTATAAGGGCGATGAGCACGTCGACTGCAGCGACTGCCTTCGATGATGTGTAGCGGATGGAGGGTTGACTTAGTCGTCCCCACGGTGTGCAGGTTGGTACGGGTGATGTGTAGCGGATGGTAACTAGGTTTGGGTTCGGGTTTGCATCATTTTATTATTTAATTATATGCATATGTATGAACTGATATGCCTAAACTATTGGGATTTAGTGTTGGTTACACATTGAGTCTGTTTGACTCACCCCGTTGAGGAATATTTTTCAGGTGACACTCAATGATGGACCGGGTCGGTAGGAGCTTAGTGGTGGCCATGCTCAGCACAAAAATTATTTCCAATTTGGACTCTTCATTTTCTTATAAGTATCTTGGATTTATTTCGGGTTTTCCTTTGATGTAATAAGGCCACTAGTATGAAACTGTTTATGCATGCACTTTAATTATTTAGTATGATACGAATTTTATCAATTTAAAGTTTAAGCAATTTTTCTTAAAAATAAATTTTTAATGTTTAGACACCCAAAACACAAACGATTTTTGAATTAAAGATTAATCCCAAAACAACTCGGTATTTTTATAAAACCACCCCAAATTTTCCAAGTAATAACATGAAATTAAAACGTTTTACTCGAGGAACATACCAGATCCGGTCTGGGCTCGTGGGCCGGGTTTGGGGGTGTTTCATGTTTCTTAATCCAAGTGTCATCATATCTCATCTTATCTTATGTTATATAATTGTGCGTTATATGTTCTATGCTTGAATGATTTTGTATATGTGCAACGAAAAGACTCCTAGACTATGCATGTTTTAATATTAGATGATGCTAGACTTAAGAATATGCTACTTGTGAATGAATGACTGGTTTTGTTGCATGATGACATGTTTATGCTATGGTTATTCTATTCATTCACTAAGCTTGCAAAAGCTCATCCTGTAACAGCCCAGTTTTAGCTAAATCAGAACAGTGGTTTCAGAACCACAAATCTGATGTCAAAAAAATTATTTTAATATTATTTTATGTGTTTACAACATGTTATTTGATATGTGTGAAAATTTCGTGAGCTAATTTTATCATTTAAATGGTTAATTAGAGAAAAAAGACTAAATCGTGTAAAGTGCAAAACTTGTGTTCTATTAGCTAAAAGTGTCTAATATCTATAGAACCTTAAAGTTAAGGTCCTTATGTTGAAATTAGACCATTAACATGATAGTGGATGATAGTGGCTTGGTAAATTTGAAATTATTAATGTTCATTAAGGTTAAATAGGTAATTTTGTTAATAAAGGTTATTATAATAAAACAAAGTTAAAACATTTGTTCATATTTCTTCTTATTGCCGAAATTAAAGGAGAACAAGAAGTGAAATAGGGTTTTTCATTTAGCTAAGGAAAGTTAAGCAATTAGGTATGTTTTGAGCTCAATTTTTAATGATTTTTACATTTTTGTGATTGTTGCTTCGTGTTCTAGCTAGCCCGTACCTTTAATTTCGAAACTGTTAAAGATTTTGAGAGTTGCTATTGTTGAATCTATCTATTCTTTGATGTTTAATGTTGAAATATGAAAGCTTGATGATAGTTTTACATGTTTTGTTAAGTTATTTTTGACAAAAAATGTAAAAAAGGGACTAAATTGAAATATGTGAAATTTATGTGGTAAATTTGTGAAACAAATGAAACATGTAGGCTACTAGGGACACAAGTGAAATTCGGCTATGGTGAAATTGGATTAAATTGCACGAATTTGTGATTTTAGGAAATAAGGACTAAATTGTAAAAGTTGTGAAACATTAGAGGCAAATGTGTAAAAATGCCCAAATGTGTATTTTCAAATTAAACTGAATGAGTAGATGATTAAACGAGTTAATTTTGAATACATATAGATCAAGAAAGAAAGAATTCGGATTTATATCGGGGGGAAAGCAAGGTTATCGAGTAGTCGATCTGAACTGTCAATTCCAAATACGAGCTAAGTTCGTATGTGATGATTACATTATAAATGTGTGTTAAAATGCTTTAATATTGCATAAATTGTTAAAACGGAATTATGGATGATGTATGAATTGTGGAAACAACTCTACAAATGCATTCGACGATAGAAACGAAAAGTGTGAAAGCCTGGTTGAACCTTGGGAATAGTTTTGGATACTATGGAAATGTCAGCAAGTGATAGATTTAGTTGGCTTCGGGCCATGATATTAGCACTTCGGGTGCGTATTTTACCGATTTGGCTTCGGGCCATGCATATCGGATGATTTGGCTTCGAGCCATGATAATAGTTCTTCGGATAAGTTACCTTGATTTGGCTACGGGCCATGGTATAGGTACTTATCGTATGAGACTCCTGAATATCTGATTTCTATTCTGAATGGTTCAACGGGTAAACAAACGATGTGGTTGAAAAAGAAGTTAGTACGAGGAAATACAGGTATGTACGGAACCTATTCGAGTATTACATAAAGAAAGTTTGATGAGTTTGTATTTGATCATGTTTTGAGACATGAGAAAGGTTTGTAGATAATGTGTATATTATTTTTTCATGTGTAATTGGTTGAATTACATTTATTTGATGAATTGATTTATTCACCTACGAGCTTACTAAGCTATGAAGCTTACTTCGTGTTATTTTTCTATGTTTTATAGAGAATCAAGGCTAGCTCGGATCCGGAAGTCGTCGAGAACATCATCGCACTACCAAACATCTAAGTTGGTAATTTTGAATTATACATATATGGTATATAGCATGTATAGGCTAGATGTGGTATTTTGGTTGTGATTCTAGCCATGAGAGTTGGCTTGTAAATGATGTTAGTATTGATATGTGTTTGGCCATTAGAAGTGGCTTGTAAATGTATATGTTTTGGTTTGTATATATAGCCATGAGTGATGGCTTATTTTGGTATGTTTTGGCATGAATGTGGTTATGGTTTTATAGTTGCTCAAATGGTTATATTTTGAGTTTGGTAATTGATCTATAAGGTGTGATTGAAGTTGATAATTTGAGTAGTTATGTGCTTGTGAATTTGTGCTTGATGATATAAATGTGGAATAGTTATTTGATTGAATTGTATATGTGAATTTATGTATGAAACTAGATGGAAAATTATAGCATATTTGAGATTGGCATTGATGGTAATTTGATGCATATTAGTGTCTTGAAATGGTGCCATTTGAGTTTGAATAGGTATATGTAAAATAGGTGATAGAATGGCTTGGTAAATAGCCAATTTTTGTCCCCACGGGCAGAGACACGAGCGTGTGTCTCAGCTGTGTGTGACACATGGTTATGTTACACGGTCGTGTGTCTCATGGTGTTGATATTGAAGTAAAGTCAGTATGATCCACACGGTCTGGTACAAGTCAGCATACCCCCTAAATGGCACACGGCCTAACACACGGGCGTGTGGTCGGCCGTGTGACCCAAGTCAGTATACCCTCTAATTTTCACACGGCCTAGCACACAAGCGTGTCTTCGGCCGTGTGTTGCAAGTCAGTATGTATGCCCTGTTTCCACATGGCTTGAGACACAGGCGTGTCTACTAGCCATGTGAGGCACACGGCCTGTTCACACGGGCGTGTCTACTAGCCGTGTGAGGAACACAGCCTGTTCACATGGGCGTGTGACCCCTGATTATATGAAAAATTTCTAAGTTTTCCAAAATTTTAGTATGTTATCGTTTAGTCCCGAACCACTTCTAAAGCATGTTTAAGGCCTTGTAGGCCCTTATAAGGGACAATGTGATTGTGTTGAATGATTTATGAGAATGAATGTTTTATGTTGATAAAAGTATGCTATATGTTGTGAATTGATCGGTAATACCTCGTAACCCTACCCCGGCGATTGATACGGGTTAGGGGTGTTCCATTTATTGGTATCAGAGCTATAGTTTAGTCGATTCTAAGAATAACATAGCGTGTGTGAGAGTCTAGCTATACATGCCATATATACTCTGCGATAGTGTGATGATTCTTGACAGCTTAAATTGTGCTTTTGTATAGATATGGATCCAGGACGAGCTGTAGCTGATGATGTAGAGAGTAATGTGCCCGCTCTTGCTCAAGGGGCAGCGCCATCTGATACTAGGCTTGTAACAAGTAGCCACGAGGGAGAGGCTAAACAAGCCTTTTTCCAAATGATGAGTGAGTGGTTCACGGGGTACGTTCGAATGAATCCGGCTGCTCAACGACCTCCATCCCCACCTATTCCTCAACAAATCCCTGTTGTTCCTCAAGTTATAGATCTAATACGGTTGAATAAGCCGCCAGTAGATAAGATACGTAAACATTGGGCTGAAGAGTTCAGGGCTACTGTTGATGATGATGCGGAGAGAGCTGAGTTCTGGCCTGAAAATACGGTTCGAGTATTCGATGAATTGTCTTGTAGTCCTGATGAATGTATTAAATGTGTTGTATCTTTTTTGAGAGACACCGTGTACCAATGGTGGAACATGTTGATATCTGTAGTTCTGAAAGAACGAGTTACTTAGGAGTTCTTTCAATCTGAATTCTTAAAGAAATACATCAGTCAAAGATTTCTCGATCAGAAGCATATGGAGTTTCTAGAGTTGAAACAGGGCCGAATGACTATAACAAAGTATGAAAGAGAATTTGTACGGTTCAGCAAGTATGCTCGGGAATATGTTTCCACTGAAGAAATTGTGTGTAAGCGATTCGTAGATGGATTGAACGAAGATTTAAAACTACTAGTTGGAATTCTAGAGTGAAAGAATTTGTCGTTCTCGTTGAAAGGGCTTGTAAAGCCAAAGATCTTTGCAAAGAAAAGAGAAAGCCAGATTCAGAAGCTAGAGACTCGAGAAAAAGATCAATGAGTAAGCAGTATCAATCTTCACCGAAGAAATCTAGAGATTCGTACGCTCGTCCAAATGCTTCAAATGAATATTCGATCAGAGATCGTAGAAAACAATACTCAGGTTCTAAAGTTCAAGCTACATCAGTATCGAGTGTTGGTAATGTGAGAGGCAACAAACCCGAATGTTAGCAATGTGGGAGACGAAATTTTGGGGAATGCTGGAATAAAAGTAATAAAGCTTGTTACAAATGTGGCTCGCTAGATCACTTCATCCAAGATTGCCCTGAGCTGGATGAGAAAGATAAAGTTCAGAATGTGAGACCTAGTAATACGGCTACTAGAGGGAAACCACCCCGAAACACTGGAAATACGATTTGTAACCGAGGTGCTACGAGATATTCTGCTATGAGATCTGAGGCACGAACACCTACCCGAGCTTATGCTATCCGTGCACGGGAGGAGGCATCATCGCCAAACGTTATCACCGGTACTTTCACTCTCTATGATACTAATGTGATTACATTGATAGATCCAGGATCAACTCATTCTTATATATGTATGAATTTAGTATCTAGTAAGACTTTGCCTGTAGAGTCTACTGAATTTGTGATTAGAGTTTCGAACCCCTTAGGCAAATGTGTTTTGGTTGACAAAGTCTGCAAGAATTGTCCGTTAATGAATCGGGATTCCTATTTTCCGGCTAATCTGATGTTGTTGCCATTCGATGAATTTGATGTGATTTTGGGTATGGATTGGCTAACGATGCATAATGCTATAGTGAATTGTAGATGAAAGACAATTGAACTGAAATGTCAGAATAATGAGACTATTAGAATTGAATCTGATGATCTGAATAGTTTTCCAATTGTTATCTCATCTATGTTAGCTCAGAAATTTGTGAGAAAGGGGTGTGAAGCTTACCTTTCTTATGTACTTGATATAAAAGTGACAGAAATAAAGATTGAATCAGTACCAGTAGTGTGCGAGTATCCAGATGTATTTCTCAAAGAGTTACCGGGTTTACCACCTATCAGAGAGGTTGAGTTTGGTATTGAATTAGTACCGGGAACAACACCCTCTCTGTCTGACTGTCAGTCTGAGGATGGAATGCAGTACTGAAGTCCAATCTTGTACCCAAAGCTTCATGTAGCTTCTTCCAGCACCGAGACGTGAAGCGAGGGTCCTTATCAGAAATTATCAAAACCGGTACCCCATAAAGTCTCACTATCTCAGACACATACAGTTTAGCCAGCTTCTGCAGAGAGTAATCACTACGAACCGGTATGAAGTGGGCGGACTTGGTCAATCAATCCACGATGACCCATACTGAATCCTTCTTAGTGGGTGTGAGGGGTAACCCACTAACGAAGTCCACAGTTACACGCTCCCACTTCCAAAGCGGAATCTTGACTGGCTGCAATAATCCCGAAGGTAATGCGATGCTCACTTTTAACTTGCTTTGGCATGTCAAACACTTGGCCACAAATTCAGTAACCTCTCGTTTAAGACCTGGCCACCAGTATAACTCACGAAGGTCTCGGTACATCTTGTTTCTGCCAGGATGCATAGCATAAGGGCTACTATGCACCTCTCTCAGTATAAACTGCCTCAATTCAGTATCTTTCGGTACACAGATTCTCCTACGGAAATAGAGCACCCCTTCGCTAGTCAGTCCAAAATCCTCAGTATTCCCACTCTCAATTTTTCGAAAGCGAGGACCCAAAGACTCGCCCTCCAACTGTTTACCCTTAATCTGCTTTATCCACGTCAGTTTAACTTGAAGTTCAGCCAACAGACTTCCATCATCAAATAAACTGAGACGAGCAAGCATCGCCCTCAGATCTGTTACAGCCCTACGGCTCAGTGCATTGGCCACCACATTGGCCTTGCCAGGGTGGTATTCAATCGTACAGTCATAGTCCTTAAGCAGCTCAATCCATCTACGCTGCCTAAGATTTAGCTCCTTCTGAGTGAGGAGGTACTTGAGGCTCTTGTGATTAGTGTAAATGATACACTTCTCACCATACAAGTAATGCCTTCAGATTTTCAGTGCAAATACCACCGCAGCCAACTCCAAGTCATGCGTTGGATAATTTGCCTCATGAGTCTTAAGCTGACGAGATGCATACGCTACCACCTTACCATCTTGCATCAACACACACCCCAAACCGACATGTGATGCATCGCTGTAGACAGTAAACTCTTTTCCAGACTCTGGCTGTATCAGAACAGGGGCCTCCGTCAGTATAGTCTTGAGCTTCTCAAAGCTCTCTTGCTGCGCGTCGGTCCAGTTAAATGGCACACCCTTACGTAGCAGCTTAGTCAAGGGTGCGGTGATCAGTGAAAACCCCTCTACAAATCGTTGATAATATCCTGCCAGTCCCAGAAAATTGTGGATCTCAGATACAGTCTTAGGCTATTTCCATTCCAATACTGCCTTTATCTTTCAAGGATCGACCCTAATCCCCTAAGTAGAAACCACATGTCCTAGAAATGTTACTTCACGTAACCAAAACTCACATTTACTAAACTTGGAGTAAAGTTGTTTCTCTCGTAGAATTTGCAGAACCACTCTGAGATATTCATCTTGCTCATCCTCAGTTCTCGAATACACCAGTATGTTGTCAATAAATACCACTACGAACTGATCTAGATAGGGCTGGAACACTCGGTTCATTAGATCTATGAAAGCTGCTAGTGCATTCGTTACTCCAAATGGCATCTTTAGGAACTCGTAGTGGCCATAGCGAGTCCTAAATGCCGTCTTATTTACGTCAGCCTCTTTAACTCTCAATTGGTGATACCCGGATCGTAGATCAATCTTAGAGAAAATTGAAGCCCCTCGAAACTGGTCGAATAGATCATCTATCCTCGGTAGAGGGTACTTATTCTTGATGGTCAGCTTGTTCAGTTGACGGTAGTCGATACACATACGCATGGATCCATCTTTTTTTTTCACAAACAGAACCGATGCTCCCCACAGAGACACACTAGGGCGGATGAACCCACGATCCAATAGCTCTTTAATCTGAGCCTTAAACTCCACAAGCTCCTTCGGTGCCATTCTATAACGGGCGATGGACACCGGAACTATTCCAGGAAGGAGCTCAATCCCAAACTCTACTTCACAATTTGGAGGTAACCCAGGCAACTCCTCAGGAAAAACATCCGGAAAGTCCTTAACTGTCCTTATATCCTTAATCAAGAATCCCAGAATCAAAACACACCGGTAGGCGGATCGCCTCACATCCCTTACGAACCAACTTTTCGGCCCTAAATGCAGAAATCACATTCGATAAGTAGTTTCGATGTTCCCTAATTACGACTACCTCGCTATCCCCCTCAGTTCTCAGTACAACCCTTTCTGTGGCACAATCTAAGCTCACTCGGTGTTTAACTAACCAGTCCATTCCCAGTATTAGATTAAATTCTCCAAAAGGTAGTTCCATCAGATCAGCCAAAAAGATAGCTCCTTGAACCTCTAGAGGAACATCTCTAAACAGTTTGTTAACCCTTATTGACTGCCCCAACGGACTCAGTACAGTGACCTCACTTGTAGTGCTTTAACCAATATACCCAAGTTTTCAGTTACGTTACAAGCTATATAGGAATAAGTGGATCCTATATCTATCAGTGCAGTATAAGGTAATTTATAAATAAATAACGTACCCATAATGACGTCCGGAGCATCACTCTCCTCTCGGCGACGTGCAGCATAAACTAGAGCCGGTTGCCTCGCCTCAGTATGACCAGCACCTCTGCCCGGTGCTCTCTAACCACGACCCAGACCATTCCCACCTCTGGCCTGACCACGGACTCTCGGTGGCTGCTGAACTACCCTCGGTGGTGGTGCAATACCCATGCCAGAAGCTTGCATCTGATCGAACCTCCACGTACAATCCCTAATACGGTGCTCAAAAGAACCGCACCTCAAGCATGCTCCAGTCCTTTTCCAACACTCGTCCTGATGGCGTCTACCACAGTCAGAACACGGCAACTGTCTAGTAGTAGAAATAGGAGCCCCAACTCTGGTCGACCCATCAACACTGGCCTTTTTCTTAAGCCTCTGAACGGAACTCGATCGCTCTGAATCCCTCTTATTCCTGCCTCTCTCTCTGTCTTGGTGCTCAGTATGTTTCACCTCCTCGGTGATCTTTGCCTTATCAACCAGTGCAGCAAAGTCTCGCTCCCTCTGTGGAGCTATCAGAACCCTCAGATTATCCCTGAGGCTATCCTCGAAGCGAACGCATCGCTCATACTCAGTCGCCACCATTCCTCGTGCATAGCGGCTTAGTCGTAGAAATTCAGCCTCATACTCGGCCACTAATTTATCACCTTGGGTGAAATTCAGGAATTCTCTCCTACGGGAATCCACGTAACTGGTACCCACATACTTTCCCTGGAACGACGTCTTAAAGAACTCCTAGGTCAGTCGATCAGGCTGAGTGCCCTCCTTAACAGTGAGCCACCACTGATATGCCTCATCTCGTAGTAGCAATACAGCACCCTTTAATTTCTGCTCAGAGGTGCAGTCCAAGTCATCCATAATCCTCTCTGTGGCCTCAATCTAGTATTCAACCACATTAGGGGTAACTCCAGCAATACCCCTGAAGAGCTCAGCTTCGTTAGATCGGAGTCGTTCCGTAACTGACCCTCGGCCTCCAACTCTAGTATTGGTCCCAGGGACCCTCTCTAGAATCCTTAACATGGCTTGGGACAGTGCGTCATCCCCAGCCGCTTGATCATGAGACCTAGTCTCAGTCACTAGTGAAGCCGGTGTCTCACTTGTATCCAAATTAGGCAAGTTGCCAGAAGATGAAAATTCAGCTCGATCACCTCTACGGCCTCTACCACGGCCTCTTGTACCCCGTCCGCGAGTACCTCTCGTGCTCATTGTCTAAGCGCGTTTATCGGTTTTAACAGTTTTATTCATCAGTTTATAGTTCCAGTGTTTATTAACGGGTATTTTATGAAATCAATATCAGAAGTGTAAAGTTTATTTTCGTACAACGCTGTGTCTATCAGTGTCCATCGATTTTAGTACAGTATCAGTATACACTAACTTAAGTGTTTTCAGTCTTTCTATAGCAGTGTTAGTATATACTATCTATAGCAGTTTCAGTTTACAACACATGACAGTTTCAGTAAACTTACAGGATCGGCGCCGGAGACTCGGTGTACCATAAATGCTGCGAAAATATTTCAATCATTTAAAAATCGGTGCTTTAAAATCCAAGTTTAAAAACCCAAATCCACAGCCGAGTTTTGCAACCTGGCTCTAATACCACTAAATGTAACACCCCAAACCCGGCTTAGACGTTATGGCCGAATCTAGCAATGTCACATGGTAGCGTTTTTCGAAATACATGAGTTGTCGTAAAAACCTCTTTTCTATTTAACCTATTTACAAAATCTTGTGTTAATTTTCGGGTGCGTCGTTCAGTAAAAAAACGTAGTGCATCATCACAAAATTATTCTTTTTCAAAATGATGTTAATTTTCAAAACGTTACTTATTGCGGAAGCTTTTTAAATCAATTTGTGTATTTGAGTGTATTCTATTAAAGCATTTGATTCGTTTTGAAAACTCGATTAACCCTACTCCTAGCAGTTGTAAATCAAAATAATAGAAATCCCAAATTAACCATGAAAATCCAAAAAGACCATTATTACATTAAAATACCCCAAAATAAACTTAAAAATCATTATTAAGTACTAAATCAAATAATTTAGGTCGTGTGGCCACCTCTGAGTCGTCCGCCGCACCGATTCGCCTATGTCTGGGGATTACCTGTACAGTCAAATTATAAGGGTGAGTTTTCGAAAACTCAGTGTGTAATCCCAAATAAAGCAAACAGATAGAAAGCAATCACAGTTTGGGCCTGAGCCCTTTTCAGTATCAGTGACAATATCTGTTTGGGCTTTAGCCCATCTCAGTACAGAAGTAGGCATGTGTTTGGGCCTTGGCCCATTATAGTAACAATAGTCAGTACGGTAACAGATCATACAGTATACAGGTCCAACCCAGCCAGCCTCTACACTCTATCTCCGTCCAACCCTACACTGAATGTGGGGATATAATCAACCCACCCATCTCTACACTCCAAAAAGTACCGAATGCGGTACTAGACAGTAGTTTGCAGCTGAGCTGCCAGTAAGTTAGGTTCGAAGCCTTTCAGTACACTTCATCCGATCCATATAAACCCATCCCTCTTCAATGCATCATACAATCATGTCATGCCAAATCATGGTATCATATATGTATTCAGTACAGTTTTAACAGCATGCTCAACATACAGTCGTACATATATATATATATATAAAGTTCATGGATATAATAGTCATTTAGTCAATTAGGGATCTAGGTAATCTTACCGACCCTACAGTAGGTCCACAGTCGACTTGGGCAACCCGTGCAACCCTAGCAGTCAAAACAATAAAAATAGGCCCACAAGCCCATGCAATATGCCCATGTGGGACCACACGCCCGTGTGGCCCACAAGGCCAAAAATGGCCTTAGCCGTGTGGATCACACGGCCTGGCCTAATAATCCCACACGCACGTGTGGTTCACCTGTATGGGGCCCACATGCCCGTGGGGCTTACACGGCCAAATTCGGCCCAGCCCATGAATTGCACATGGCCTGCCTCGTCAATCACACGCCCGTGTCCGATCACACGACCTACCACACGGGCGGACACACGCCCGTGTGGTGTCGACAGTCTCACTTTTTGACTTTTCACCGATTTCCGTTTTCAAAGTTGTGTTTACACACCTGAAACGTTTTTGATGCTAACGCCACCACGATCACTCCAGCACCCTCGACACTTCAACGATCCAACTACAAATCAATGCTATAACCACCCCATTCCACCCAATTCCTTGCTGTCAAAACAGAAACTAACCCTCCAATAAGTTACTTTTAATCGATAATTAATCAAAATTCAGTGAGGTATACCAAACTATAATCATAAAAATCCCTTACTTTCGGTTAATCAACAGAGATCCTATACACTTAAATCGTTGAAGACCACTGTTCAGCCTCTCGATTAACACCTAAAACAAGCTAAAACCCCTCTTAATCAATTAATAAGCAAAAGAATCGATAGTCTAACAATAGTTCCAAGCTTACCAACCTCGCACAACGCGACGATATGCAATTCCGAACAATTGAATAGAACAACGCAAGTGAAAGAGGAAGAAAGAATACCAATTGAAATTTTGGCAGCAACAATGGGGAGTTGAGGGAGGAAAAATGACAGAAAGTGGGGAAGAAAAGCAAAAGAAAACGGTGGAGACGATTTGGGAAAAACACTCGGCAGAGAAAACAAAGAAGCAGAAGGAAAAAAAAATTGACAGAAGGTTGGGAGTGTGAGAGGGGAGAGTCGAAACTTGCCACTACCCAATTTGGGATAATTTGAAACTGCTCCATCCCTTATTTTTCTCACTAAATATCTCATTCCACTCCTCAAAACCGTCCACCACTACCTCACAACAACCGAATGTAAATTCCAGTCAAACACTTCAGTATTTCGGCTAAACCAAAACACCCACACGGTACAAGAAGCAAAATAAAACAGTCTCTTGCACGCACAGGGATTCGAACTCAAGACCACCAGCATCTTGACACTCCACTTAACCACCAGACCAGCAGGCCCATTCTGACATATTTTACCAACACTTAATTATAAGCCTACTGACCTGAGATAGGGGTTTATTCATTTAAAAACAAAAATTTGCTCAAGCTAATGCTTGAACTTGGGACCTCTCAGACACTTCCCAGAGCACTTAACCACTGAAGCAGACACATATTTGTGTCACAAACATACGAAAATAAATATTAAGGATTTTTGGGGCGTTACAATTGTAAAGTTGTAAAATTCATAGAAAATTCTAAATTTTTATGAAATACATGGGCTGTAAATATTATATGAGAAATTCAGCTAGGCTTGGAATAAGGATTAAATTGTATGAATTTCATTTTCTGAGCCTAGGGACGAAATCATTATTAATTAAAACTTTATACCATTTTGCCTAAGATGTGAATTGGAATGAACTGATTATGAATTGTATTAAATTGATGCTAAATTTACTCGTATAGATCCGGATAGACCAAATTTAGAGTTAGAGCGAGGAAAAGAGATAGTGTCGAATTAGTAGATTTTACGTACATGAACATTTATTGAGGTAAGTTCGTGTAACTTAATTATGTATATTAATATGTTTGTATCACATGTTGTATTTGTGTGAATTGCATAAATGTTCGCAGCTCTTTGTGAGCGTCCTGTTACATGATTTGGTCGGTTGTGATCTAGCATTTATTACGGACACAAACGCAGCTCTTTGTAAGCGTCTTGATATAGGCTCTTATGAGCTTCCTGACATGGCTCGCTTGAACTTCCTGTTATGCTATCCAGAGCTCCTGTTACATGGCTCTTTGTGAGCATTTCTGATAGGCTCTTCGTGAGCTTCCTGATTAAAAGTTCTTTGTGAACTTTCTGTTATAGGCTCTTATGAGTTTACTGATATAGCCCGGATAAGCATTCTATTACATGGCTCACATGAGAATCCTGTTATATGGCTCGAGAGTGTGCTTCCTGATTATGTGCCCTTATGGGTACCCCTGAATATGAATTGACAGTTTCTGATTTGTACACTTCGAGTGTACTACTTATGTATCCATCGATGTTTTCAATTATTCAACGGGAAAAATCCTAACATGAGAAAATATGAATACGAAATGAATTATTACATATATTTGCCTGAAATACATGATATACGGAAGTATGAGATGGTGATATATGAACATGGAACTTGTTTGATGAATATGTTCATCTAAGATTATAGATTTGTACACTTCGAGTGTATTTTCCCGAGTTTCCATTGATATTTTAATTAATTTAATGAGCAAATTCCTGACATGAAATAATCTAAACTTAAGACGAAATATTATGAAAATGTACTTGAAATACATGCGTATGATTTGTATATGTTATTTGAATTCATGATATGGAGAGTATAAGTATATGGGAATTTGGTTATTTTTGAGCCCGTACATGTTTCTTGATGTTTATATGAGATAGTATGGCTTAGAAACGAACTATTACCTGTATGTACATGAAGTACATGGAAATGACATTTCTGATATAATGATGCATGAATTGGTTATTACATGAATGTGAATCATGCTTGATGACTTTGTTCATCCATGATTAAGGACTATTATATGTGATTACTTGGCTAACATGATGAGGATATGTGTTTAGGGCTTGTGACCAAATTAGTTGATAGTGCCTTGCATGTTTATTTTGAACACAAATATATGGTAAGTTATTTACCATGTTATACGAACTTACTAAGCATTTCATGCTTACTCTGTTTATTTTCCCGTATTCTATAGTAATTCGGAGGCTCGTAGGATTGGAAGCTTGGCGGAGATCACCCACACTATCCATCAGTCCATGTTGGTATATATGATAAATTAATTATGGCTATAATGGCATGTATAGGTTAATTAACCGATGTTGGCATGTAAATGTTTATGTTATAACTAGCCATTGGAATGGCTTGTGATGAACACGTTTTGATATGTATAAATGAGGCTATAACATGCTTGGTGTGTGCTTAAATGGTTGAATGATAGAAATCATGTTGGCATAGTGATGATTAATTCTAGAATATTTGGTAAAATATGCATATAGTTGAATTTGAAAAGTTAAGTAAGTTTTGTATGTTTGGTTACATGATGGTAAAAGTGTATTTGAGGTGCTTAAGAGCACTTTGGTTGTATGTGATGTTATGTCATGTATAAGACTCGATTTTGACTTGAATTAATTGTTTTAAAAGTGGCTTGTGAATATGTAAAAGTATTTGTGTAAGAGGAAGACAAATTGGGTGAGAAATGTGGCTTGGAAAATAGCCTATTTTTGACACCGCGGGCAGAGACACAGGCGCGTGTCTTAGCCGTGTGTGACACACGGCCTAGCACATGGGCGTGTGATCTGGCCGTGTGTCCCCTACATATTTAAAATGTCAAAACAGAATGCTCAGAATTGATCACACGGCCTGGCACACGGGCGTGTGGCTTGGCCGTGTGACCCCTGCACCTACACACAGTCTAGCACACGGGCGTGTGACTTGACTATGTGACCCAAGTCAGAGAGTTACACGGCCTGAGACACGGGCGTGTCCTTTGGTTGTGTGAGCCACACGGCCTGACCAGACGGGCGTGTGACCCCTGCACCAAGGAAAAAAATTTTGAGATTTTGTGAAAAATTCTCTAAGTATCCGGTTTAGTCCCGACTCGTTTCTAATGCATGTTTTGGACCTCGAGGGTTCATATAAGGGTCTTTATATTTGATTTTTGACCTGAATACTGTATAAATGAAATATATGTTTATTTGATCTGTATATCCTTGTAATGCTTCATAACCCTGTTCCGACGACGTATACGGGTTAGAGGTGTTACAATCACAGCTTGACTAAGGTTTGAAGGTGTAATAACTCGTTTTTCAGTGGTGTTAGAAATGTCGATTTTGGAACCCCATTTTTTATACTAGAGTCTGTAAATATTATTATTTAATATTTACAAGTCTAATTTAGAAATATATTGAATTATGGTCTAAAAATTTTGGTAAACTACTAGTTAATTAAGGTATAAGGATTAAATCGTAAAACTTATAGTCAATCACTATAGATTTTAGTTTCTAAAGGATTAAAAAATTAATTAAACCAAGGTTTAAAATTACAATTATTCCACTTTAGAAGTAGTGGACGGTTAGGTGGTATTTTATTTCTAAATAATGTTATTATTATTATCATAGGTTATAACATAAAATTTAAAGAAAAGAAAACCAATTTTCTTTTCCCATTCATCTTTTTGGTTGAACCTTAGAGAAGGAAGAAAGCTTGAGCTTCAATCTTTTCATCCTTGTATGGTGAGTGATTTTAAGTCCTTTTCTTGTAAAATTTATGTTTTTGTGATTGTGAAAGCTCGGTTTAGCTGACCCATGTGTTATTTTTCAAAAATGTTAAAGTTTTCAAAACTTTCCATTGTTGAATACTTGATAAATTGGTATTAATTTGTTAGATTTTAAGCTTAAAAGTGAAAAAGGACTAGTTTGTCAAGTTTAATTGCTAGTTTTTTTTAACATAGGAACTAAAGTGCATAAATCTTGAAATTGATGTTGAATTTTTGTAATTATGGATAATAAAAGGCTATAAAAGGATGATATTGAGATCGATTTTTAAAGTTAGGCTCAAATTTGAAAGTTATGGTAACTTCAATTTAAGGACAAAATTGAATAAAATGTAAAATTTTAGGGAACTTTCAAAAAGTGAAATTGAACTGACTTATGCTTATAATAGGATGATATAAGGTAATGACAATTGATAAATTGAAATAAATTATAGTATAAATTGGGAATTGAATCTGTCAGAAGATAATTGAGGAAAAGACAAAATGTAACACCCCAAACCCGGCCTAGAAGTTAGGCCCGAATCTGGCGTGTCACATGGAAGTGTTTTTCGAAACCATATTTCTTGTTGCTAAAACTTGTTTGAGAGTTAAAGCCTCTTTGTTAAAACTCAAAACACTTAAGCAATTGTTATCCACTTGAAAATGTGGTTACTTTTAAAACCTTATCTGTTACGGAAGCATATTTAAAATTAACAATTTACGAAAACGTGATGTTTAAAATTGAGTTGCAGAAGCATTTTGAAAACGTTGCGGAAACGTAGTGTTTTGAAGATAGTTATCTTTTTGGAAACCGTATTCCACTTTTAGCAGTTATAAAACATCATAAATAAATATCACAAATAATAAGTTAAAAATAGAGAGGTCTTATTACAACCCAAATCAAAATATTTGAATGTAAATAATCAAAACGGAAAACACAAGCAGTGTGTGTGGCCTTCTCCGAGTCCCTCGTAGCTCCGATCCGTCTAAGGCTGGGAATTACCTGCACAGTTAAAAATGGGGTGAGTTTGCGAAAACTCGGTGTGTAATCCCCTATTACGGTCATAGTCTAGGCCCGAGCCCATTCGGTATCAGTCTGGGCCTAAGCCCTATTCGGTAATAGTCTGGGCCTAAGCCCTACATCATATCAATGCAAAACAGGCATTTACCCCAACCCTGCCCAACCAACTCTCCACCCGTACCAACCATCTCTCCATGTGGGGACCACGTCAACCCACCCAGCCAACTCTCCACCCGTACCAACCAGCTCTCCATGTAGGGACCAAGTCGACCCACCCAGCCAACTATCCAATAGCGCAGCCTAGCTGCTAATCAACAAAATACGTGGCTGAGCCACTAGAATCCAAATACGTGGCGATGCCACTATAACGATACTTCCTCCAAATCAGAAAAACCCAACCCAATGCAATATGTCATGTCGTAACTAACCCATGTATGCAGTGCATCACAATCATATATAGTTATATAAATATCACATAAACATCATTTAAGCTACCACTAAGGGTATAACGGTCATTTTTTCGGTTAGGGGGTAAAACGATAATTTCACCCCTTAGGTGTATTTCGGTAATTTTACCCATCGAGGGTATTTCGGTAATCTTACCCATGAAGGGTATTTCGGTAATTTTACCCCTATAATGGCCTTTTCGAAGGCCCACTGTCGCCTCGAGCGACATGGATACCCTTTTTGATCGAAACGGTACATTTGGGCCAAAGCCTAATTTTCGGCCCAAGTGGGCCCACACACTCGTGTGGCCCATTTAGCCTAAAAACAACCACGGCTGTGCAACGGCATAGCCCAAATCTTGCCACAGATATGAGATTCACATAGACCAATCCAATATCTACTACACAATCATACAATTTATTCACATGGGCCCACGGGCCCATTGGGCCCTCTCGGCCCAAGGCAGCCTAAACCCATGAGAACACTCATGATGGCCTCAACTATCACGTTGAAGCCCCCACACGTGCGCTCGCATGCTCGTGTGGCCACCATCGCCGTGTGACCGATATTTCGGCATTTGCCGCTCTATAGCTAGAGTAGTGCGAAACACACACCTGATAGGAATCTGAAGTTAATCCGCACTCTGAACATTGTTCTGCGCAGAAGCCAACAATGATCGCACCCTTAACCCCCAAGGGGTGTGTCGATCAACTTCGGTCACTACCACTGTGACCCAACGGCATACAGATCAACGAATGATCCAACGCCTAACCCAAACGAGCACGCCACAAAGCCAAAGGGATAAGCCAAGAAAGGTATGCTTACTCTCCTCATGGTTTGCTCTATTTCAAGCCAGCTTCTTGCCTATCCTCATGCTAGCTTCCCGATGTGGGATTCTCTATCAATCCTAAAAAAAAAATGACTCCTTAGCAAAATAATCCATCTTTGCATGCAAAGGGATTCGAACCAAAGTCCTCTCGATAGCCATGTCACGTCACCACCACTAGGACACAAGATCCTTTGTGTCAGAAGTCCAACACATTTAACTATAAAGCCTACCTACTCACTTCCAGATTTTTTTAAAAGAGAAACCAAAATAAATTTCAAGAGCCAAGACTTGAACCTTAGACCCCTTGCTTCCTCTATGGTGTCACTTCCTTGTCTCCCATGTGGCGCTATTTGCCACTACACCACAACTCCTCTTGTGTCTTATTTTACCCTAATTTATTTATGAGTCATACCATTAGAGATCAGGGTTCCACTAAGGCTAAAAATCAAAATTTTTCCTATGGCCTAACTTGAACCCGGGACTTCATAGTACCCTCTAAACACTCCAAAATCACTCACCTAATAGGTCCAACTCGCATTAGTGCCGTCCTCTTGTTCTCAAAAAAAAATTAAACGCTCCCATGCCCAAGGCCCAAGACGCCAAATTCTACTAGGCCCAAAAATTCGGGGCGTTACACAAAATTACAGATTAGCCCTCAACATTTTGTTTGTTGTTTTTTCCAGGTAAGTTCATATGTAACACCTTATACTCGGCCTAGTCGCCAAGCCCGAATATTAGTATGTCACACCACCGCATCATGTCACACACAAAAAATAAAAGCTCATTTTAGAAGAAACGTCTTTCATATTATCATTTGTATGGGCTTAAGACAATCCTACTCTTTAATTATCATCATTACATGCTATACCTAAAATAAATGGTCTTATAATAATAATTACGCATGCATAGGGTCCATTGAGAAAAATTTTCTAATCAAGTACATAGGTATCGATACTAGAATATGGGTATCGATATTTTCCTCAAATAGTATCGATACTGCTTGGAAAATCGGAACCAAATTAGCATTTTGTTTCTCATCTAAAATCCAAAGTCTCAAAAATTATCGGTACCTTTCGAAAAGTATCAATTATTTTACTCCAAGTATCGATACTCGTGATAGGGTATCGATACCAATTTACGATTCTAACTTCCTGCACATTTCAAAATCAAAGAGGTATCATTTTTACAACACAAATATCGATACCTTTGCTTCAGACTAGAAAAATACCTCATTTTTAAGCATACAAGTCATTTCAATTTAAGTCTAATCAGCATGCATTTTCTAGCATATCAAATAAACGTCAAGACATCCATAATAACAGTTTCAAACACCAAAACTAAGTCCAAGTAATAATCAGCATATTACGAAACAAATCTCATAATCCTAAGAACGAATAGACTATGGAAGCATCCAAAAACATCATGACAAATACCAATAAAAGTCTACCATATTGCATTATTTACTTACTCGTGTCATATTATACTTACTTGTGCATTATTTACTAGTTCATTTACATGGTAATCATATTCACTTTTAAGCATATATCACATTACACATATAATCACATAACATTCAAGCATATATTACAATACTCATACAATCACATAACATTCAAGCATATATCACAATACTCATAAAATCACTTAACATTCAAGCATATATCACAATACTCAAAAACATGTTTAGAGATAAATTGGCACTTGAGCTGTAACGCCCCAAATTCTCTTATATATGCTTCTGCTAAAATTTGACACAATTGTGTATCTGCTTCAGTGGTTAAGTGTTCTGGGTGTTTGTGAAAGGTCCCAGGTTCAAGCCTTACCTTTGGTAAATTTTGGAATTTTTCTGACTTAAGACCTTTTACTTGCTCATTGGGCTTATATTGAAATAATTGTAAAAACATATCAGAATGGGCTTGCTAGTCTGGTGGTTAGGAGGAGTGTGGGTTTGCTGGAGGTCTTGTGCTCGAATCCTTGCACAAGCGTGATTGCTAATATTTTTGTTCTATTGGCTTGTACAGTTTCGGTAGAACGAAAAGTCTGAGTAGTGGTTGATAGTGGGATTAGTGGAGTAAATTGAGGGATTGAGGGATAATTGCTTTTTATTTTTATTTTATTTTATTTTATATTTCCAAAATCCCTAAAATATTTCTGACGTCAAAAATCTCTTCCCCTCTTCCTTCACGGTTTCTTTTCCCTTTTCTTCCTCTCCCGTTATCTTTTTCTCTTCGTGCGATATCATCTTTTTGTTTCTCAAAATACCGTTTCTCTGTTCATGATATACGTAGTATTGGTAAGTGATGGTAGTATTTGTGATTGAGTAAGGAGTTCTTCTTTGAATCATTATAACGACTTTCTTTTTTTTTCTTATTTAGTAACAAAACTGTTGCATTGACAGCAGCAACCTGGGAAGATTGTGACTTTGCTCGCGCTGAATCGTAGTCAGTTGTCCTAAGGGTTGGGGTAAGTGTTGAGCATCCGAATCAAATTCTTGTCGGTTTTGTAATTTCAAAATCGTGACCTAAGACTGAATTTGGGGCTTTGGTTTGACAATTATAGGTTCTGGTGGTCTCGGGACGGCTTTGGCATCAAAATCAAACCAGGTGTGTAACCGAACACGCAAAAAACGGGATTCGGCGAAAGCCGAAATTGCAAACTATCGACGCCACACGGGCGTTTGGTGGCCCGTGTGGTAGGCCGTGTGCGATAACACGACCGTGTGATCGACGAAGGCCAGGCCATGCGCAAGACAGAGCCGTGTGATGGATTGGGTGTGGTCGTGTGGGCCACATGGGCTAAACCGAACTGGGCGTGTGGGCCACACGGGCGTGTGATATCTAGGCCAGGCCGTGTGATCCATACAGGCTCGTGTGGGCCCACACGGGCAAACCATATAGACGTGTGGGCCCATTTAGATAAAGTGTTTCCTAGGGTTGCATGGGTCGCCCAAGATGATTGTGAACCTACAGTAGGGCCGGTAAGCGCTACATAGACTCTAAATCGTGTGACCTGACTATATACTGTATGTATTGAGCATGTTAAATTTATACATGTTTACTGATTTGTATGTATGACTGATAACTGGATTTTAGCATGTAAGCATGTACTTCCGTATGTCTACATTGAGCATGTTTAGTTGCATCTGCATTTGGGTGGGATGATTGATTATTGGAGGAAGTGTACTGAAAGGCTTTCATGCCTATTATCTGGTAGCTCAGCTGCAATATTACTGATATGTGCCACATTCGGTACGACTTGGTGTGTAGGGTGTAGGGCCCAAAATTTGCTCGGCCCATTAACCAAATAAAATAAAGTCCAGAGTACATTAAATTACAGCAGGCCTAAAACCATTAAAACCCAAACACAAATAAAACCCAATCAAAACCCAACAGAGCCCAAATTTGCAAAACCCGAATGGCCCGTCAAAGTAAACAAAAAAATACAACAAACAGAATAAATTAAACAGTCCATCAGTCCATTTTTACAAGCCCAAATGCTAATTACAAAATTTCAAACCCAATACCTAACCCATTTACAAACTTACCTAAGCCTAGCCCAATACATAACCCAATCCTGCACTGGCCCAAATGGCCCAACACCTTAATGTTTCCGAAACCCTAAGGGTTTCGAATTTTCAAATGACGCTTGATAGGCCCACACACATGCGCGCAAGCCTCACACGCCGCAGCCTCCGTACGGCCTCCGTACGACCCTTGTGCCTCCACGTTGCCTCGTACCTGCACAAGAGAACAAAACAATAGCAAATGGGAGCAAATAACAACAAAGAAAAACAAAGCAAAGACGATTGTATTTTTTATGTATTTTTGTTTTTCAATTTCGACTTTAAAAGGCCCGAAAAGAAATAATTGTAATCGGCTGGAATTCTTCACGTTTTTGAATACAAAAGAAACACAGGCATTCTAAAAAATATACATTAGCCATCAAAGAAAAGAGGTTGTTTTTTTATTTTGATTTTTTCTCTGTTTTTTTTCTTTTCCTTTTTTTCTCTTGAGTTTCAAAAGAGAAGAAGGTAAAAAAAGGGGGCTTCGACGATTTTCGAATACATAATACAAAATATATCAACAAATCAAAAGAAAAGGTTTTTTTGACTGCTTATTTTCCATTTTCTTTTTGAATCGATCCTTTTTCTTTCCTTTTCTTGCTTCAAGTATTTCTTTTTGTTCAGATATTTTTTTTAAAAAGAGAGAGAGAGAGAGAAGGAAAGGGTTCACCTTCAGAATGGGGACCGTCGGGTTGCTTTCTTCGCGGTGATCGGAGTAAAGCAGTTCGTCGAGACGTAGACACGAAGCATCCTGGTCGAATTTAGGGGGGGGTTGCCGTTGAATGGTCTAGATTTGGCCACTCATCGCCGACCGTCATGGTGTTGTAGTGGTTGTTTCGTCTCCCTTTCTTTTCGGCGGAGAACGAAAGCAAATCCGGTGGGCTAGGGTTTAGTTCGAATAGCATCTGGGTGTTTTTAATCGGCTTTATGGCCATTAATGAAACGACAGCGTTTCAGGTTCAATTTGATAGCCTTGAAACGACATCGTGTGGGCGCATCGATCCGACCCGACCCATATTCACAAGATCCGCGCGTTTCAGTCCATGGAGGGATATTTGCACTGTCGATCCTTCCCTGTTTCGTCACATTTTAATTAAGTCATATATATCTTTTTTATTTTCTTAATTTCGCACTCAAATTTTGTACGACATTTCAATTTAGTCCCTATTTAAATGTCATACTCAATAATTCGGCAAATTATGCTTTTAATCCCGCTGCGGTTTCGCGCATGTTATTTTAGTCCTTTTATTCCTTTTTATATATTTCGTTTTTGCCCAGATTCTCGCTTTATTTTAATTTAATCCTCTTTTATATTTTTATTTTCTTTAATTATTTTGCTATTTTGCTATTATTTAAATATATGTTATTTTATTAGTATCATTATTGTTATTATTTTTAATATTATATTGAATATTATTTATACTTATTATTTTGTATGCAATTAATTTTGATTTCCTTTTTACATGTGATTTCCGAACTTATGCACATACAATTTGTTGTTTGTAGAATAATGATTTCAAATATTTTGTTTTTATATATTATTTGTTCATTTTATTTGTCTTAAAATTGGTGGCATTTTATTTGTGTTAAGTTACTTGATGTTTCTTTCTAAATTGTTTTTTAATTCATTAGTTTTGAATATTAATATTTGTAAAGTATATGTTGTATTGCCATCGTATGTGCATTAATTTGGTTCTTTTTTTTTTGATATTTTCATATGATTATGTTCCTTTATATGTTATTGTTACCATGTATTATTATTCTATGCTTGATACTACGTTTTTGTTTCTCATTATTTAGTGATTCAATAAAAGTATTTTGAGTCATTTTTAAGCACTTATTTAAAAGTTTTAAACCAAGGTAATATTCGTATGCGTTTGGAAATTCAAGAAATCGTGCCCAATCGTCTTTGGGTGTGGTTTTTGTTTGACCAAATAAACGAATATCCTTTCAAATTTTGTCCATATTTTCAAAATAAGGTAATATTTGTGCGTTTGGAAATTCGAAGAAATCGTGCCCAATCGTGCTGGGTGTGGTTTTTTTTTTGTTTTGTTTTGTCCAAATAACCAAATACCCTTTCAAAATTTCAATACATGTGCCTGGAGAATTTTGGGGATGATCCTGAATTCGAGGACTCAGATTGTCGTATCCAATCATGCTGGATATGATACTCTATTCCTTCGGAACAAGGGAATCTCAATATTCAATCAAGTTATTTAAAATTATAGAAAAAAAGGAACATAATTTCAAAATCATTTCAAACTTTTCAACGATAGGACATCAATTAATCAATTTGGTACCAATTTTGGGCGTTGCGAGGGTGCTAACCCTTCCTCGCACGTAACCGACTCCCGAACCCGTTTTCTTTTGGAAATTCGTAGACCAAAATATTTTTATAGGTGATCCAATCACACCTAAACAAAAAGGATTGGTGGCGACTCCATATTTTTAAAGTCGATTCCCGTTTTCCAAAACTGCGATAAAAAAATGGTTTCGACAGCTTGGCGACTCCACTGGGGATTGGTTGAGAGTCAGGCCATAAATTGATTAATTTTTGTCCTTTTGATTGAAAATTTGGAAAATTGTTTTGGAAAATCATTTTTTATGCATTTATTTGTGCTATGATTGCAATAATGTCAAGTCTCATAAAATATTTTGGCATTGCATGACCGTTGTGGTCACACCTTTAAGTGGGAGTAAGAAACTATGCTTTCGTGAGGTTTTCACCTCCGCATGGGCTAGTGGACTGCTTCCGGGATACATCTGTACCTATGTGCTTCGTGAGATTTTCATCTCCGCATGGTCATAGGGAAATGTATTCCCCTGAACTGAAATCAATCCATATGAGCCTATAATGGGTGAAAATTGAGGAATTTGCTGGTTCAGGTACCTATTCCTTAGAACTAAACCACATATAGTGAACCCTAAGAGTCTACCCTAGATAGAGCCACACCAAGCCCTAGTGGTCACTCGGTCAGGTGTTCTAGGTTGATTATTTCTCTAACATGTTGTCTTTTGTTTTGAGTGCATTGCATTGTATTCATTCCATGCATTTGCATTGCATTACATCATATGCATTAGATTTCATGAGAATACCCTGATTGGTTGAAATTATTTCAGCATTAACCTGGACACCGATAAAACCAAACATCCCTACGGTACCCGAATCAAGATGAAAGATATGGATCAAAGATTAGAGAAGCTTGAACAACTCCAAAGGGAGATGCAGGATAAACTTCAGCTGCAAATGCAAGAGCAGCTTGCTAAGATCCAGCAGGATATGATAGACCGAATGATAGAATCACAAAATAGTATGATGACTCAATTAACTCAACTACTGGCGGGAGGAATAGACAAAGGAAAAACCCCCATGGTTAACACTGGTGAAAATAGTTTTACCCCGACACATCCTGAAGTGCATCCACAAAAGACATCCGTCACAATTAAACCTCAACAATTTCAAGAAGATGTTTCGATACCGACCAACTTCCAAACGGGATCGGGTTCTAACTTAGGGGATCATCCAATTAATGTTGTTATTCCTGACTTTGATGAGGCAGCAGAAAGAGAAAGGGCAAGGGTTGAATTGCCAAAACAGTTAGAGGAGCAATGCAAATGGTTGGAAGACAAATTTAGGGCCATGGAAAACGTTGATAGACAACATGGAATTGACGCTAAAGATCTGAGTTTGGTGCCAGATCTAATACTTCCTCACAAATTCAAAGTGCCAGAATTTGAAAAATATAATGGGGCTACTTGCCCAGAGGCTCACATAACTATGTTTTGCTGGAGAATGACTGGGTACGTTAACAATGACCAACTGCTAATTCATTGCTTCTAGGATAGTCTGGCGGGAGCAGCATCTAAATGGTACAATCAGTTGAGCCATACTGAAATTGGTTCTTGGAGGGATTTAGCACAGGCATTTATGAAGCAAATGACGGTCACGTGAATGATATGACCCACAGCTGCAATTACCTGCAAAACATGGAGAAGAAACCAAGCGAGAGTTTTTGGCAATATGCACAAAGGTGGAGAGAGGTTGCCATACAGGTTCAACCACCTCTTCTGGAGAAAGAAACCACTATGCTCTTCATCAACACCTTGAAAGCCCCATTTATCACTCATATGCTAGGGCGCTACAAAAGAGCTTCTCGGACATCGTAATGATCGCGCGAAATGATTGAGAATGCCATAAAGAGTGGTAAAATAGATACGGGGAAAGTGCCAGAGATCAACTCCGGAAAGAAAGAAAATGAGGTAAACAATGTGGGAGCATACAGTAAAGGTTATTCAAAGCAAGTTACTATGGGATCACCAAGGACGACAACTACTAGTCTTCGGACTCCTTCAAGGAATGAATCTAGTCAAAGGACGAACACGTAAAAGCTTGATTCACTCCTATTCCAATAACATACTAAGAGCTATATCAGAGATTTTTTGACACACACGTGGTGTCCCCTTTCTACCTGACACCATTGTAGCCCCTGTACCCCAAGTGGTACGATGCAAATACCCAATGTGACTATCATGTGAGAATTTCGGGGCATTCAATAGAAAATTGCACTACTTTTAAGAAAGTCGTGGAAAGACTTATTAAGATAGGGGTTGTGAAGCCCGATTAGCTGAACGAAGCAGTAAATTGAAGGAGGGGGTAAGAGAGTTGCGATTCCTTGAAGAAGTCATCAGAAGCCTAGAAATCGGGAAGTCAGAACACCAATGGCATATCCAAAGAGTGAACTAAGGAATAAAAGTTTTCCAAGCATCGGCCTTTATATACTCGGGAGCGTTTTGGACAATCGAACTGTGAAAGAAATTTCTGTAGTATTTAGAGCTTACCTAGAGTAATGTACAAAATGCACTTGTTGCTTTAGGCCTAGAAGCAATAAGATTTCTTTTGTGAAATAGGCTTGTGTCCAGAGTTTTTATTTCAATAAAATGCATATTTTTGAGCAAATATTTTTATTCTTTACATCTCATACTGAACATTCCGTGGTTTTTTAGAATATTATTTCATTCTTTATTCATGACCATACCCTACAAATAAATCATCCTTAGAATCATTTATTCTTTGGAATTTGCCTTCGTACCTACAATAGGTACCCAGATATCAATGACATGAGCGACGCTGTTACTAACTCCCTTTTTGAATGAAATAAGGGTCTAAGGGATCGCATGACTTTGAAGATGACAGAAATTGCAACATATCTTCTGATTTGTTAATACTTGATGAAAAATAGATCCTATGTCGCGAGCCAAGGAAGGAGATGAAGATCAAAGCCTGGCTCAATGCAGAAACAAGATTTCCTATATGTGGGGCATGGATGTTACCAAGACAGTCTCATCAAAAGCTTCTAGCCAACATCGATTCACTTTCGTGGATGTCGGTTACTTCACTAAGATGGTAAAATTCACTTCATGAGCCAACATTACAAAGTCGATAGTCCTCAGAACAAAAAAAAACAAAAAAAAAACAAAAAAAATACCGAAAAAAGGGGAAAAATGTCGAAAATATCATATTTAACCGCACAATGTCAAAAGTTTGCGGTCTGTTCAATGATCAGGTGCCACATCATAGTGCAGTAAAGGTAGCCAAAATGAAAAACCAAAATCAAAAAGACCGAGACTTGTAAAGATTGGCATACAGAAGTTACAATTTACCTTCTATGCTTATCAAACATTTCTCATCGGTTTCGCCCATTGAAGTCGAAATTCCTTTTTCTGAGTTTTATCAGAACTGAAGGTGGATGAGGCAGAATGGATCTGATCCCGATATAATCAATCAAATTTGTGAGGAAAAGTTAATAGCTATTCGTTACAGTCAGATTATGCGGGTTTACGACAAAGAGGTTCATCCTAGAAAATTCCCAAAAGGGGGACCTGATATTGACGAAGATCCCTCATATACAAAAGGATTTCAGCAAAAAAAAATAGAGGCCAAACTAGAAAAGACTTTATGTAGTGAGAAAGTCTGTTCTGGAAACATTGACCAAATGGATGGCAGGGATATGCCCAATCCGGTGAATTCAGTCGAGAAGTATGCAAAAAAAAAATTCAAAAAAAAATCAATCAAAAAAAGAAAAGAAATTTTCAGCAAAAAAGAAAAAAGAGAGGCCAAGGCGAAAGCCTGCAAAGGGCGCTTTGAGATAAAAGGGGATTTGAGTTGAAAACCAGAAAATGGCGGTTCAAATTTTGATCAAAAGTGGGGCATACAGCAGTCTTGCTATGCCTAAATTAATAATGAAGAAGTATGCTACGACTTGGGGCATCGACAAAGTACTTCGGATCCCCTAAACACATATTGAACTTAAAATGGTCCTCAAGAAGTTGGGACAGAGAAGCTCAGGCTGCGATATCTGGGGCACCTAGTTTCCATTTTACCCATGCTAAATTTGTTATTTGTGATTATATTATTCTTTTCAAAATATGTTCACAATAAATTTCCTTCTTGATTGCGATTGCTATCTTTGCTTAACTTATTTGTTTCGAGCTATGCTCCTAATTAATTCCTTCCTGTCCACGGTTATGATCTTTTTCAAGCATTTTGCATTGAAATAATGATTAGTGGACTAATAATACTTTCATGAAAAGAAGTTTCGCATATTAATCTGGAAACTTCTGAATAATACAAGAAACTGAAACATGACTATTGTTTAAAACTCACCAAGTGTAAGGGATGGAAATATTGTGGAGGAAGAGTCTAAACTGAGATTTTCTCTCCGAATTTTTGTCAAAAATGGTGGTTGAACAAACGACAAGATATTGCGTTAGTGATACAATCTTGACAAAAAATAGGCAATGTTAACCCAAGTGTAAAGGGGAATCACTCGCAAGAAAAACCTGATATTTTGCACCCATGCAAATATCATGTATACACATTTGGTTAGGTCACCTGGGGAGCGATCAGTTGATTGAACAAGTTACAGTCCTCTACCCCTGAGTTGCAGTGGCATGGATGGAAAATGATACAAGTCCTGTACCCTTGAATAGTAATGGGATGGATGGAAGAAGAAACAAATTCTACATTTTGGAGTTGCAGTGGATGCGATTCAGATCTTATATCCCTAAGTCACAATGAGATGAACCCTGAAGTTACGGCGGGGGCAAATCTATTGGGCAAGATATAATCGTTTTCTCGGGTTTTCTGTTGAGAATACCAGCCGAACAAGATGGCAGCATAATACATCAATGACAAAGCCTTAATAAACAATGAGCGATGACACCTGAAACTTTAAAAAAAAAGGGATCATTTTCATGAAATTCTGCATGCATGCAAAACATATTTAGTTAGGAGCATTTGATTCATTCCGATCATTGCATCCTAATCATTGTAAGAAATCATTCTCATGACATTCTGCATTCATACAAATGTCATCCATAAGACACATCTATTTAGGGGCATTTGATTCATTCCGATCATTGCATCCTAATTTTTGTAAAAAGACTATTCTCATGACATTCTGCATTCATACAAATGTCATCCATAATACATTTAGTTAGGAGCATTAGATTCATTCTGATCATTGCATCCTAACCATTTTGCATAAGCATAAACACAAAATTGATTTTATAGGACAGGTCCTCTAGAGGACGTTGTCGCAACATCGGTGAATTCGAAGATCTTGCCTTCCTGAGCGAAGCAGATTGATGATAGCAAATCTGGCAATCCTGAGTTTGTAGGAGCAGATTGAATAGAAAATCTGGCAATTCAGAGTTTGTAGGAGCAGATTGAAGATAGCAAATTTGGCAATCCTGAGTTTGTAGAAGCAGATTGAAGATAGTAAATCTGGAAATCCTGAAGTTGCGGGAGCAGATTGAAGATAGCAAATCTGGCAACCTTGAGTTTAAAGGAGAAGATTGAAGATAGCAAATCTTGCAATCCTGAGTTTGTAGGAGCAGATTAAAGATAGCAAATCTGGCAACCCTGAGTTTACAGGAGCAGATTAAAGATAGCAAATCAGGTAATCCTGAGTTTGTAGGAGCAGATTGAAGATAACAAATCTGGCAATCCTGAAGTTGCAGGAGCAGATTGAAGATAGCAGATCTGGCAATCCTGAAGTTGCAGGAGCAGATCGAAGACATTAAATCTTGTCTCCACGAGTTTGCGATGGAAGCGATTGAAGATAGCAAATCGGCAATCCACGAAGTTGCGGGAGCAGCATTGAAAATAGTAAATCGGCAATCCACGAAGTTGCGGAAGCATTAAAGATAGCAAATCTGGCAATCCTGAAGTTGCAGGAGCAGTGTAACATCCTAAAAATATTAGAGTATCATCTTGTTATTTGTGTTAGCTCGGATATGATTGTTATTGTGTGCTTAGTATATTTGTGTGAAGGCTTGGAAATATTAGCTAAGCTAGAATAATTTTTAGTGTGGAAAATTTAATGAAGTGGATTAAGTGAGCTTGACACTTAAGATAATTTAAGTGTTAAATTAAAGCACATGAGGAGTTAGTGGCAAGGTGGTTATGGCGCATGAATGGTTGCTTGAGGGGAGTGGTTCGAATCCCATGGATGGACTTTAGGTGACTTTTATTTTTCATTTATATGGCATGTGTTGGTCAAACTCTAATTAAGATAAGGTTGGACTATTGTCTTTTATGGATAGTAGACTAAGGAATAAGGCAAGTTATTAGTTAAGGTATGGAATCAAGATGTTATGGAAGGATAAGGGGACAAAAGGCTTGGCTCAAGGAAGATGTTTTGGAAACTATTCCAAGGCCTTTAGTGCATGTATGTGGACGGCATGTATGGCTAGGGGGGTGGCCGAATATTGATAGGAGGTTTGGGGAAGGATAGTTGGCCAACTTTAGCATTTGTGCACCTTTTGGAATTTGTTTCTTTTCTCTCCAAAAACTCCTTCTTTGGCCGAATGTACCTAGGCATTTTTGTGCAAATTTGCTTTGGATTTTAGCTCTCATTTTTGTGTTGAACCAAATACCATTCTCTTTCTCTCATTTTCCTTTTGAAACCGAAACTACATTTGAACTTTGTGCATTTTTGTGCACTTTTCTTCTTTAGTAAAATAGGTGTTGGCGAATCTCTTAATCCCATTTTCTCTCTTTTCTTTCTTTTGAATATTGTTCAAAATGACAACATTTCTTTTACTTTCTTCTTGGCCGAATCTCTTTCTTCCCCTTTCCCCTTGATTTTTCTTTCATTAGTTGCCAAAGCCGAATCATCCTTCTTCCCTTTTCATTTTTTTTCTTTTTTCTTTTCTTCTTTGCCATACTAATTCTTCATCTCTTTTGAGCCGAATATCAATTGTTTTCTTTCAAAATCATAGCCGAAACTCTCATATCCTATTTGATTTGTCTTGGCCGAATTTCTTCAAGGGTAGGACTTCATTTGGTTTTCTTCAATCGGTTTTGGAAGATAGGTAAGTGTTATGGCCATTTTTCCTTAGTCTTTTTATAGTTTCTATGTTGTTCCTCTTGTGGACAAAGGCCGAATTTTGGGCAATTGTTGCAAGGTTCTAATCATTCTTAGAAATCGATTTCTTTTAGGCTCCTCGGGACGTTGGAAGCAATCAATCTAAGCCTCGATTCTTTGTCAAATCGTTTTGGGTAAGCTTTAGGTAAGACTTGGTATTTCAAGTGATAACTCATTGGGATTTAGTAGTATGCCCGAATGGCCTTTGTTTATAATTTAAATATTGGCCGATTGTAGGACAAGGTGATCTAGTGCGGTAGATCGGGTCTTCGAATTTTAGTACTTGCGGTAGTGAAAGGTGTGTATCTTACACACTTTATAACTTGATTTATATATATATTTGTGTGTGTTAAATAACTATTCAAGTTGTTAAAGCCGAAACTATGAGATATTGATATGATACCTTGATGGGTATGAGCAAGGATACGGGTAAGTCCATTTCGATATGATGTTGCTATATGTTGTTTAATATCACGATCTACGATATGTTTTGGTTATATGTTCATATCAAAGTATATTGACATGATTTGTTTATCTTTTGCATTGGTATGGGCAATATGAGAGGAGGGGGAAGATTGATATTCGTGTCTTCGGACACCGGAGGTTTGGCACCTCCGGTGATTTGGTATCACATTTGTGTCTTTGGGACACGAGAGGTTTGGCACCTCATAGCGACTCGTCCTGTGGATTAACACCACCGTGGGTTGGCCCCACTTTGAGATATGGGATTGTCGCCATGATTTGGTATCACACGTGGGTTGGCCCCACAACTTGATTATTCGTGACTTTGGTCACCAAAGATTTGGTATCACAATTGTGTCTTTGGGACACCGGAGGTTTGGCACCTCATAGCGACTCGCCCCTCGTGGATTAACACCACCGTGGGTTGGCCCCACTTTTGAGATATGGGATTGTCGCCAGTGATTTGGTATCACAAGTGGGTTGGCCCCACAACTTGATTATTTGTGACTTTGGTCACTGGTGGTTTTGGCACCACCGGTGGTTTGGTACCACACGGGGTAGAAAAAGGAGTTACGGATGGCTAGGTTGGGTGCATAATATATATATATATATTGCTTGGTTATAATTTGTGTAAGTATGTGGTATTTACCCGGAGAGGGAATATGCACTGAGTCTTGGTGACTCACCTTCTCCTTACTTTTTCTGTAATTCGTAAATTCGCGGATGAGGAGCCTGGATGAACTCGAGGAGGCCATGCAATGAAATTTTGTTTTACATGAACTTCCATTTGGGTACTTGATTTTAATTTGGTTTTCATTTTTATGGGTTTGTAATAAGGCCTCTTTAATTATGTTTTTGGATTATTTATATGCTTTGGATTTGTTTTAGGAATAACTTGCAAATTACATGATTGATTTAATGATATGTGAACAAAGTTTTCTAAAATACAAAGCGCGATGTTTTTTTAAAACGTTACCATCGGGTAACCTAAATAAATTGATAATTTTTAACAACTTAAGTATTTTTGATAACTCAAACTATTTTACAAAACTTAAGTTTCCAAAATTCTATTAGATACGATTTTTAACCTAATTGCTTTAGTTTCTCTTTAATTTATAAATGGTTTACTCTAATCTAAGTGCGACTAAGTTTTAAAAATCTATTTACGGAATTGCAAAGTAAAATATCAGTTTTCAACTTAATTTTCTACGAATTTAGAATAATAAAAAGTTTTTCACTAAAATTTTATCGTTAACTTATTTTTCCTCAAAACGTTTTCCTTCGTGGCATGCCAGATTCGGTCGTGGCGTATTGACCGGGTTTGGGGTGTTTCAAATTGGTATCAGAGCCAAGTTCAAAAGCTCGGCTGTGGGCCCGAGGCCCAAAATGTTTTAAAGTATGGTTTTAAAATGATTTTGTTGAAAGTTGTATGGTTGGAAAGGCATGGCCCCGAGTCTCCGACATCAATCCGCCCTGGTAAGTACATCAAACTGTTGATTTTGATGATATGATATGATGATGTTGGCATGACTGTATAGAAGTATGAACTACTCTAGAAGACCCAAACTATAGGTTGAATGTACTCGCGAAACAACTTCTTATTAAAATTATTCATAAAACTTTGTTTTAAAGAAAGTGGAATAATGACTAATGCATAACGCTTTTAAATCAGATAAGTCGAGACTTTAGACATGAGTACTCGTGGTCGAGGTCATTTTACTCGTGGGCGTGGTCGGGGTAGGATGGTCGTGTGCGAGCCGGTGAGGTCCGGTCAAGGATCCAAGAATGAGGTACCACTACCCCCACCACCGGTTGGAGTTGAGCATCGTGGATCAAGCGGGGATGACGCAGATGTCTCGAGCGATCTTTGCGAGTTCTTGAGAGGGTAGCCGGAATAGGTGGAGGCGCGAATTCAAAATCCGTATCTGAGCGACTTGAGCCAATGGAGCCGAGGTATTTCGAGGTGTTTCGGTGTGGCTCGATGCAGCCGAGTATTGGTTAGAGGCGACGGAACGAATCATGGATGACTTGGATCTGAGTCTTGAGGAAAAGGCGAAAGGATTGTATCGCTTCTTCGGGATGAGTCATATCGGTGGTGGCTCACGATGCGAATAGTCTTTGCGTGGAGGATCTCACTTGGGATTATTTTAAGGCGCCAGATCGGAAGAAATATGTTAGGTCGAGTTACATTGATGCACAGCGTAAGGCATTTACGAGTTTGGTCCAAGGTAATAAGTCCAGTATCGTAATATGAGGCGAAAATTTTTAAGATTGAGCCGGTATCTTTGGAGTATCGTGGCTTGAGCACGAGCGATGTGTCCGGTTCGAAGAAGGATTGAGGGCGAGCTGAGATTGTTGATTGCTCCATATCGGGAGCGAGAGTTTGCTGCGCTAGTTGAAAAGACTAAGATAGCGAGAAGGGATAAAGGAATCAGTAAGCGCGAGGCACGATAAGAATAAACATAAGAGAAGTTTTGGATCATCCAGTCGGTAGATAATTCTCGAAGAGAGGTTAGGCGAGTGGGCGAATCAATCTGGGAGGCTGTTACTCCTAATCGAGGACCAAAGACAAGATGTAATCGATGTGGAAAATCTCATTGGGGCGAATGTTGGACCGGAGGAAAGAATGTTTTGAGTGTGGCTCATTTGGATCATCGTGTGAGAGACCGCCCACGTAAGCTAGCCGAGAATCGGTCGAGGGTCAAGGTCGTGCTCGGTTCGAAATGAGGGACCGTCACCACAGAGAGAGTCGTGGTAATGGTAGAGGAGGTAATGGTTCTGCAGTCGAGGCATTGAGCATCCGCGAGGTGCTTGGCAACACCGAGGCAAGATAGCCTGGTTTGGTGTATGCAATGAGAGGCGTCGAGAGGAGGGTGGCCTTGCCCGGACGTCATAACTAGTGCGTTCTTAATCTTTGGTGAACCATATCTTTGCTTTGATAGATGTGGGTTCGACACATTCGTATGTTGCTAGTAACATAGTAGAGACTATGAATCTAGACTCGAGACTACTTCTAGGAAGATGACAGTACTTAGCCCTCTGGGTCACTCTGTAGAAGTAAATAAGCTGTATAGAGATATACCTCTAGAACTCCAAGGGGTAATGTTTGTAGCTGATCTGATGGAACTGCCGTTTGAGGAGTTTGATATGATTCTTGGGATGGACTGGTGGGTCAAGTATCAAGCAAGTTTGGATTGTGCTGCTAAGCACATGGTTTTGAAGACAGCTGAGGGCAAAGAGGTGGTTATGATAGGTAATAGAAGAGACTATCTATCCAACGTGGTATCTGCGTTGAAAGCTGTGAAGTTGGTCAGGAAGGGCTGTGAGGCATTTGTGGTTCATGTGTGTGCATTGGAGGCTAAGGAATCTCACTGTGGGGAATGTCCAGAGCGGTAAAGGAATATGTTGATGTATTTCGGAAAGAACTTCCGGATTGCCTCCGGATCGTGAAGTTGAATTTGGTATAGATCACATTTGCCGAATCTGCGCCCAGTGTCTATTGCTCCGTATAGGATGGCAATCGAAGGAATTAGGGAATTGAAGGCTCAAATTCAAGAGTTGTTGGATCGAGGTTTCATCGACCAAGTGTTTCGCCTTGGGAGCACCGGTACTTTTTGTCAAGAAGAAGGATGGATCGATGCGGATGTGTATAGACTATCGCCAGATTGAATAAGTGACGGTCAAAAACAAGTATCCTTTGCCGAGGATAGATGACTTGTTTGATCGACTTAAGGGAGCAGCGGTTTCTCCAAGATTGATTTAAGGTGCCGGATATCATCACCGAGGGTGAAAGAGGTGATATCCATAAGACGGCATTTTACACTCGGTATGGGCACTACGAGTTTACGGTAATGCCGCTTTGGGTTGACTAACGCACCGGCAGCATTCATGGACATGATGAATCGGGTATTCCAACGATTTTGGATCGGTTTGTCGCGATATTTATAGACGATATTTTGGTATACTCCAAGTCGGAGGAGGAGCATGATGCGCATTTGCGAGTAGTGTTGCGATTTTGAGGAAAAGCGACTTTATGCAAAATTTAGTAAGTGCGAGTTCTGGCTTAGGGAGGTGACTTTCTTGGGTCACGTAGTATTAGCTGAGGGGATTAGAGTGGATCCTCGGAAGATTGAGGCAGTGTTGGATTGGAAGCCGCCTAAGTCAGTGGCTGAGATTCGGAGTTTTCTAGGTCCAGCGGGGTATTACCAAAGATTTGTAGAGGATTTTCTTTGATAGCGGCACCTATGACTAAGTTATTGAGGAAAAGGAGTTCCATTTGTATGGACCGAGAAGCAGCAAGGAAGTTTCGACAAGTTGAAGAAAATTCTAACTGAAGCTCCGGTTTTGATTCAACTTTGAGGGGCACAAGGAATTCATTCACGGTTTCTTGTGATGCATCACATCTTGGTTTGGGATGTGTCTTGATGCTGAGGAAGGGAAGGTAGTGGCTTATGCATCTCGATAGTTGAGACCACATGAAGTTAACTATCCAACGCATGACTTGGAATTAGCTGCAGTAGTTTTTGCTTTGAAGATATGGAGGCACTATTTGTATGGAGAGAAGTCAATAGTCTACGCGGATCACAAGAGTCTTAAGTATCTTTTGACTCGGAAGGATTTGAACTTGAGGCGGCGTAGATGGATTGAGTTGTTAAAGGACTACGATTGTTCGATTGAGTATCATCCGGTAAGGCTAATGTGGTGGCCAGACGCGTTGAGCCGTAAGGTTGTGGCCCGACTTAAGATCGATGTTTGCTCGTCTTAGCTTATATGACGATGGGAGTCTTTTGGGTGAATTGCAAGTCAAGCCGACTTGGTTAGAGCAAATCAAGGAGAAACAGCTAGAGGATGATGGTTTGAATGATCGGAGGTTCTGAGTTCTGAATGGTGGTTTAGAGGATTATAGTTTGTCGGTGATGGAGTATTGTGTTTTAAAGGAAGAGCTTGTATGCCAAAGGATGTTGAGTTGAGGCAAAAGATTCTTGGGGCGCTTGACATAGCAAACGACCCATACGCTATGCATCCCGGAGGTAGCAAGATGTATCGGGATTTAAGAGAGCGATTTTGGTGGCAGTGTCAGGCGTGAGGTAACCGAGTTTGTGGGTAAATGTCGGCGTGTCGTCGCCAGGTCAAGCGGAACATCGATTGCCGTCAGGTTACTTCACCGGTGAAGATTCCACGATGGAAGTGGGAAAGAATCACTATGGACTTTGTCGATGGATTACCCTTACACCTAGTAAGAAGGACTCGGTTTGGGTGATTGTGGATCGTCGACTAAGTCGACTCATTTTATTCCGGTAAGGGTGGATTATTCGCCTGAAGTTAGCTAAGTTGTATGTGGCGGAAATAGTGAGGTTGCACGGTGTACCGGTGTCGATCATCTCGGGCAGAGATCCTAGATTTACGTCGAGGTTTTGGAGAGCGTTACATCGGGCTTTGGGTGCGCGGTTGGATTTTAGTACCGCATTTCATCCACACCGATCGGAGCGATCGGAAAGAGTTATCTGATTTTAGAGGATATGTTGAGAGGTTATGTATTGGACTTGAGAGGGTAGGGAAGAGTTTTTGCCATTAGTCAATTCGCATACAACAATAGTTATCAAGCAAGCATTAAGATGGCACCATATGAGGCATTGTATGGTAGGAGGTGTCGCACACCTACATGTTGGACAGAGTTGGATGAGTCGGATGTTAGGACCAGAGTTGGTTGCGGACGAGAGGATAAGGTTAAGGCGGTTCGAGCTCGTCGAAGGAAGCTTCAGATAGGCGAAAGTCATATCTTGATCTCAAGCGGAGGGATATAGAGTTTGCCGTGGGTGACAAAGTTTTTACGAAGGTCTCGCCATGGAAGAAAGTGTTAAGATTTGGGAGAAAAGGCAAGTTAAGTCCAAGGTTTATTGGACCGTATAAGGTGTTGAGACGAGTGGGACCAGTAGCCTATCACCGAGAGTTGCCATCGGAGTGAGTCGATTCACGATGTGTTCCATGTCTCCATGCTTAGACGCTATCGTTACGATCCATTGCATGTCGTGACAAGCAGAGAGGAAATAGAGGTGAGTCCAGTTTGACGATAGAAGAAGAACTGTGCGCATTCTAGATCGAGATGTGAAAGTTTTGCGTAGGAAGTTCGTTCCTTTAGTGAAGGTTTTATGGCGGAATCATGGCGTGGAAGAAGCTACGTGGGAACCGGAGGATGCGATGAGGCGGCGGTACCCTCAACTCTTTTGATCGGGTAATTTCGAGGACGAAATTTTTCTTAAGGGGGTAGAATTGTAACATCCTAAAAATATTACAGATATCATCTTGTTATTTGTGTTAGCTCGGATATGATTGTTATTGTGTGCTTAGTATATTTGTGTGAAGGCTTGGAAATATTAGCTAAGCTAGAATAATTTTTAGTGTGGAAAATTTAATGAAGTGGATTAAGTGAGCTTGACACTTAAGATAATTTAAGTGTTAAATTAAAGCACATGAGGAGTTAGTGGCAAGGTGGTTATGGCACATGAATGGTTGCTTGAGGGGAGTGGTTCGAATCCCATGGATGGACTTTAGGTGACTTTTATTTTTCATTTATATGGCATGTGTTGGTCAAACTCTAATTAAGATAAGGTTGGACTATTGTCTTTTATGGATAGTAGACTAAGGAATAAGGCAAGTTATTAGTTAAGGTATGGAATCAAGATGTTATGGAAGGATAAGGGGACAAAGGCTTGGCTTAAGGAAGATGTTTTGGAAACTATTCCAAGGCCTTTAGTGCATGTGTGTGGGCGGCATGTATGGCTAGGGGTGGCCGAATATTGATAGGAGGTTTGGGGAAGGATAGTTGGCCAACTTTAGCATTTGTGCACCTTTTGGCATTTGTTTCTTTTCTCTCCAAAAACTCCTTCTTTGGCCGAATGTACCTAGGCATTTTTGTGCAAATTTGCTTTGGATTTTAGCTCTCATTTTTGTGTTGAACCAAATACCATTCTCTTTCTCTCATTTTCCTTTTGAAACCGAAACTACATTTGAACTTTGTGCATTTTTGTGCACTTTTCTTCTTTAGTAAAATAGGTGTTGGCGAATCTCTTAATCCCATTTTCTCTTTTTCTTTCTTTTGAATATTGTTCAAAATGACAACATTTCTTTTACTTTCTTCTTGGCCGAATCTCTTTCTTCCCCTTTCCCCTTGATTTTTCTTTCATTAGTTGCCAAAGCCGAATCATCCTTCTTCCCTTTTCATTTTTTTTTCTTTTTTCTTTTCTTCTTTGCCATACTAATTCTTCATCTCTTTTGAGCCGAATATCAATTGTTTTCTTTCAAAATCATAGCCGAAACTCTCATATCCTATTTGATTTGTCTTGGCCGAATTTCTTCAAGGGTAGGACTTCATTTGGTTTTCTTCAATCGGTTTTGGAAGATAGGTAAGTGTTATGGCCGTTTTTCCTTAGTCTTTTTATAGTTTCTATGTTGTTCCTCTTATGGACAAAGGCTGAATTTTGGGCAATTGTTGCAAGGTTCTAATCATTCTTAGAAATCGATTTCTTTTAGGCTCCTCGGGGCGTTGGAAGCAATCAATCTAAGCCTCGATTCATTGTCAAATCGTTTTGGGTAAGCTTTAGGTAAGACTTGGTATTTCAAGTGATAACTCATTGGGATTTAGTAGTATGGCCGAATGGCCTTTGTTTATAATTTAAATATTGGCCGATTGTAGGACAAGGTGATCTAGTGCGGTAGATCGGGTCTTCGGATTTTAGTACTTGCGGTAGTGAAAGGTATGTATCTTACACACTTTATAACTTGGTTTTTATATATATATATGTGTGTGTGTTAAATAACTATTCAAGTTGTTAAAGCCGAAACTATGAGATATTGATATGATACCTTGATGGGTATGAGCAAGGATACGGGTAAGTCCATTTCGATATGATGTTGCTATATGTTGTTTAATATCACGATCTACGATATGTTTTGGTTATATGTTCATATCAAAGTATATTGACATGATTTGTTTATCTTTTGCATTGGTATGGGCAATATGAGAGGAGGGGGAAGATTGATATTCGTGTCTTCTGACACCGGAGGTTTTAGCACCTCCAAAGTGATTTGGTATCACATTTGTGTCTTTGGGACACCAGAGGTTTGGCACCTCATAGCGACTCGTCCCTGTGGATTAACACCACCGTGGGTTGGCCCCACTTTGAGATATGGGATTGTCGCCAGTGATTTGGTATCACACGTGGGTTGGCCCCACAACTTGATTATTCGTGACTTTGGTCACCAAAGGTGATTTAGTATCACAATTGTGTCTTTGGGACACGGAGGTTTGGCACCTCATAGCGACTCGTCCACGTGGATTAACACCACCGTGGGTTGGCCCCACTTTTGAGATATGGGATTGTCGCCAAATGATTTGGTATCACAAGTGGGTTGGCCCCACAACTTGATTATTTGTGACTTTGGTCACCAGTGGTTTGGCACCACCAGGTGGTTTGGTACCACACGGGGGTAGAAAAAGGAGTTACGGATGGCTAGGTTGGGTGCATAATATATATATATATTGCTTGGTTATAATTTGTGTAAGTGTGTGGTATTTACCCAGGAGAGGGAATATGCACTGAGTCTTGGTGACTCACCTTCTCCCTTACTTTTTCAGGTAATTCGTAAATTCGTGGATGAGGAGCCGGATGAACTCGAGGAGGCCATGCAATGAAATTTGGTTTTACATGAACTTCCATTTGGGTACTTGATTTTAATTTGGTTTTCATTTTTATGGGTTTGTAATAAGGCCTCTTTAATTATGTTTTTGGATTATTTATATGCTTTGGATTTGTTTTAGGAATAACTTGCAAATTACATGATTGATTTAATGATATGTGAACAAAGTTTTCTAAAATACAAAGCGCGATGTTTTTTAAAACGTTACCATCTGGTAACCTAAATAAATTGATAATTTTTAACAACTTAAGTATTTTCGATAACTCAAACTATTTTACAAAACTTAAGTTTCCAAAATTCTATTAGATACGATTTTTAACCTAATTGCTTTAGTTTCTCTTTAATTTATAAATGGTTTACGAATCTAAGTCATGACTAAGTTTTAAAAATCTATTTACGGAATTGCAAAGTAAAATATCGATTTTCAACTTAATTTTCTACAATTTAGAATAATAAAAAGTTTTTCACTAAAATTTTATCGTTAACTTGTTTTTCCTCAAAACGTTTTCCTTCGTGGTATGCCAGATTCGGTCGTGGCATATTGCCCGGGTTTGGGGTGTTACAAGCAGATTGAAGATAGCAGAGCTGGCAATCCTGAAGTTGCAGGAGCAGATAGAAGCCATACAAGTCTTATTTCCTCGAAGTCCCAGTGGAGTAGGTGGAGGTTACAAATCCCTTCTCCTTAAGGTTATTGAGGATCAAACTATATTTTCGAGAAGTTTCAGTAAGAAGACTGAAGTTACAAATCTCTTCTCTCTGAATTCTTATCACCCCGAAGTCCCAGTGGAGTAGGTGGAGGTTACAAATCCCTTCTCCCTGAGGTTATTGAGGATCAAACTATATTTTCGAGAAGTTTCAGTAAGAAGATCAAAGTTACAAATCTCTTCTCTCTGAATTCCTATCACCCCGAAGTCTCAGTGGAGTAGGTGGAGGTTACAAACCCCTTCTCCCTAAGGTTATTGAGGATCAAACTATATTTTCGAGAAGTTTCAGTAAGAAGATCGAAGTTACAAATCTCTTCTCTCTGAATTCCTATCACCCCGAAGTCCCAGTGGATTAGGCGGAGGTTACAAATCCCTTCTCCCTGAGGTTATTGAGGATCAAACTATATTTTTGAGAAGTTTCAGTAAGAAGATCGAAGTTACAAATCTCTTCTCTCTGAATTCCTATCAGCCCAAAGTCCTAGTGGAGTAGATGGAGGCTACAAGTCCCTTCTCCCTGAGATTATTGAGGATCAAACTATACTTCCTTGAAGTTTCAAGTAGAGAAGATTGATGTTACAAATCTCTTCTCTCTGAAATTCTACTGGAGCAAGTTGAGACATCATTTCTCATACCCTGGAAGACGCAATGAAGCTACTCGAAGGAAAAAAGCGCCAAGAAGTCAAGATTTAGCGAGACCGGGCAAATTTGGCCCTCTTTAAAGTCTTTGCTCTATTCTCGTTACACGACAACGAGCAAAGAGGGGCAGCTGTAGGGCCCAAAATTTGCCCGGCCCATTAACCAAATAAAATAAAGTCTAGAGTCCATTAAATTACAGCAGGCCTAAAACCATTAAAACCCAAACACAAATAAAACCCAATCAAAACCCAACAGAGCCCAAATTTGAAAAACCTGAATGGCCCGTCAAAGTAAACCAAAAAATACAACAAACAGAATAAATTAAACAGTCCATCAGTCCATTTTTACAAGCCCAAATGCTAATTACAAAATTTCAAACCCAATACCTAACCCATTTACAAACTTACCTAAGCCTAGCCCAATACATAACCCAATCCCAGAATTGGCCCAAATGGCCCAACACCTTAATGTTTCCAGAAACCCTAAGGGTTTCTGGAATATTCCAGCGCCGCTTCAGTAGCCCCACACATGCGCACAAGCCTCACACGGTGCAGCCTCCGTACGACCCTTGTGCCTCCACGTCGCCTCGTACCTGCGCAAGAGAACAAAACAATAGCAAATGGGAGCAAATAACAACAAAGAAAAACAAAGCAAAGACGATTGTATTTTTTATGTATTTTTGTTTTTCAATTTCGACTTCAAAAGGCCCGAAAAGAAACGATTGTAATCGGCTGGACTTCTTCACGTTTTTGAATACAAAAGAAACACAGGCATTCTAAAAAATATACAGTAGCCATCAAAGAAAAGAGGTTGTTTTTTATTTCAATTTTTTCTCTGTTTGTTTTCTTTTCCTTTTTTGCTCTTGAGTTTCGAAAGAGAAGAAGGTAAAAAAAGGGGCTTCGATGATTTTCGAATACTTAATACAAAATATATCAACAAATCAAAAGAAAAGGTTTTTTTGACTGCTTATTTTCCATTTTCTTTTTGAATCGATCCTTTTTCTTTCCTTTTCGTGCTTCAAGTATTTCTTTTTGTTCAGATATTTAAAAAAAAAAGAGAGAGAGGGAGAAGGAAAGGGTTCACCTTCAGAATGGGGACCGTCGGGTTGCTTTCTTTGCGGTGATCGGAGTAAAGCAGTTCGTCGAGACGTAGACACGAAGCATCTTGGTCAGATTTAGGGGGGGCTGCCGTTGAATGGTCTAGATTCGGCCACTCATCTCCGATCGTCATGGTGTTGTAGTGGTTGTTTCGTCTCCCTTTCTTTGCGGCAGAGAACGAAAGCAAATTCGGTGGGCTAGGGTTTTGTTCGTATAGCATCTGAGTGTTTTTAATCTGGCTTTATGGCCATTAATGAAATGACGGCGTTTCAGGTTCAGTTTGATAGCCTTGAAACAACGTCGTGTGGGCGCATGGATCCGACCCGACCTATATTCACAAGATCCGCGCGTTTCAGTCCATGGAGGGATATTTGCACTCTCGATCCTTCCCTGTTTCGTCACATTTTAATTAAGTCATATATATCTTTTTTATTTTCTTAATTTTGCACTCAAATTTTGTACGACATTTCAATTTAGTCCCTATTTAAACGCTGCGCTCAATAATTCGGGCAAATTGCGCTTTTAATCCCCTGCAGTTTACGCGCATGTTATTTTAGTCCTTTTATTCCTTTTTTTATATTTTCGTTTTTGCCCAGATTCCTGCTTTTATTTTAATTTAATCCTCTTTTATATTTTTATTTTCTTTAATTATTTTGCTATTTTGCTATTATTTAAATATATGTTATTTTTATTAGTATCATTATTGTTATTATTTTAAATATTATATTAAATATTATTTATACTTATTATTTTGTATGCAATTAATTTTGATTTCCTTTTTACATGTGATTTCCGAACTTATGTACATACAATTTGTTGTTTGTAGAATAATGATTTCAAATATTTTGTTTTTATATATTATTTGTTCATTTTATTTGTCTTAAAATTGGTGGCATTTTATTTGTGTTAAGTGACTTGATGTTTCTTTCTAAATTGTTTTTTAATTCATTAGTTTTGAATATTAATATTTGTAAAGTATATGTTGTATTGCCATCGTATGTGCATTAATTTGGTTCTTTTTTTTGATATTTTCATATGATTATGTTCCTTTATATGTTATTGTTACCATGTATTATTATTCTATGCTTGATACTACGTTTTTGTTTCTCATTATTTAGTGATTCAATAAAAGTATTTTGAGTCATTTTTAAGCACTTATTTAAAAGTTTTAAACCAAGGTAATATTCGTGCGTCTGGAAATTCGAAGAAATCATGCCCAATCGTGCTGGGTGTGGTTTTTTGTTTGACCAAATAAACGAATATCCTTTCAAATTTTGTCCATATTTTCAAAATAAGGTAATATTTGTGCGTTTGGAAATTTGAAGAAATCGTGCCCAATCGTGCTGGGTGTGGTTTTTTTTGTTTTGTCCAAATAACCAAATACCCTTTCAAAATTTCAATACATGTGCCTGGAGAATTTTGGGAATGGTCCTGAATTCGAGGACTCAGATTGTCGTATCCAATCGTGCTGGATATGATACTCTATTCCTTCAGAACAAGGGAATCTCAATATTCAATCAAGTTATTTAAAATTATAGAAAAAAAAGGAACAGAATTTCAAAATCATTTCAAACTTTTCAACGTTAGGACATCAATTAATCAATTTGGTACTAATTTTGGGCGTTGTGAGGGTGCTAACCCTTCCTCGCACGTAACCGACTCCTGAACCCATTTTCTTTTGGAAATTCGTAGACCAAAATATTTTTATAGGTGATCCGATCACACCTAAACAAAAAGGATTGGTGGCGACTCCATATTTTTAAAGTCGATTCCCGTTTTCCAAAACTCCAATAAAAATGGTTTTGACATAGGGCTAAGTGGGTGTTTTAAACCCCACATGGTGTGTAGGGATGGTCGGAGATGGTGTGTAAAGGCTGGAAGGTAGGATACTGATTTTTGTTCTTTGTGTGCTAATCAGATCCGAATGGGCTAAGGCCTAAATCATGATCGAGAATCAGTAATGGGCTTAGGCCCTGCATCGCATTTGACTGATAACTGTTGTTTGACTGTATGCAAGTCTTCTGTGGGGATTACACACTAAGTTTACGTAAACTCACCCGTTTTTGTTTAATCTGTATAGGTAATTCCCAGACTTAGACGGATCGGTGCGTCAGAGGACTCAGCAGTGACCACATGCCTGTTGATGTGCTTTTAATTCAGTCATGGTTTTAAATTCCTATTTTGTTTGATGTAATTTGGGACTTTTGGACTGTTTGCCTTTATTTTGGGTTTTTAACTGTTTTCATGGACGTTTAAACTGTAAAACTCTACGACAACTCGATTTTAATTAAAGATAATGTTTTTCCTAAACGCGAACGGTTTCCTTTAAATATCACGGTTTTAGAAGCTTCCACTACAGAATTTGTTTTCAAACGAATCAAATTAACAAGAAAATAAATTTTGAAACTGATGGGAGATAAATAGAAGCTAATAAACGGAAACGGTTTAAACTTGATAAACTCGATTTCAAATTCCATTTCATGTGACACCGCCAGATTCGGCCATAACGTCTAGGCCGGGTTTGGGGTGTTACATGAGCTATGAAACGTAAAAGTGAGCACTATCACCACTCATCGGATACACGGATCTCCAACACACCACATAGACTCGTAGAGTCAAACATGTCCCAAAAATGAAGCATAAAGTTAACACTCTCCAACATACCAAACATGTCCCATTGAATGGAGCTTAGCTCACATTCTTTATCTCTCCAACATGTCTCAGGGCCTCAACGTCCAAATCATATAACATATAAGTGAGTACTCACAATCGGCATGTCAACTATATCCAACAGTTTCAAGAATCACAAGGCCAAAATATTTGTTATTAAGCTTACATAATTTACTTACCGATTTACATCATAAGCACATAATTATCACTATCACTTGGCATGTTTGACATGCCTACATATGCACTTTCACAACAATAATCATGAACACATGTCACATGTAATTGCATCTCATCTCAATTCACATTGTTATAATAACACAAGCACATATTTCACAAGTTAAACATGAGTATGAGAAAGCTTAAACTCAAAATTTAGAGAAGGGTTTTAGGGTACAACTAAATTCCCAAATAACGCATTGAATCATGTCCACAAGCAATTATTCCAAACATTCACCAATACGCTTTTGCCGAAAAGTCGAAAGCTCAAACTAGCCTTTCCTAACTCGTAAATGGTTCTAGTGAATCCGAAGCTTCAACACAATAATTCACACAACAATACATTCAAAAATCAGCTAAGGACTCACCATAAGCAATCAAAATTATAAGCCTAAACTAAGTTCTCATGTAATCAAAACCTTTAACATAGTAAACTTTAAATTTGAATATCTAGTTTTACACTTAATATTTTTACCTAAAACCAATTCAGTTCATCTTAAAATTCACCTACAACTAATTCTCAACCTTCAATCCACGCTAAACTACTCAATTCATGGTATCGACTTTTTTGACATGTTTATGGAAATTTTCCAAAAATTTAATAAAACTAAAGAAATATTTAACGAAACTTGAAAGAAAGTTTAGAAACCACTTAATCATGTCAAAACAAGTTGAAAAACACTTTGAAACCATATTTTTACACAAAATCTCAAAATCCACCATTAACGACCCATTTTTTTGCTTTTATTTAAAACATGTGATTCAATAACTAAAAACTCAATTTTAAAGACTAGATAACATTAAAAACTATAAGAAAACGATTCGTTACCATAGTAGACAAAAATCTAAGTTTTGACTCTTTTATAAATCAATCCTATTTTCAAAATTAAAGGTATTTAAAACTCATTTTCAGAAATTGATTTAATTTTCTAAAAACCATATTCGAAAATATTACCAATATACCATGTCACAAAATTTCAAACATTCTAAGGCTAAAATTCCTAAATTACCCTTAAAACTCCTAGGCCCTATTTTGGGGTGTTACATCATATGGGACTTACTTTATTAATTCATTATATATTTTTAGTATATGGTTTTGCTTTTTAGTTTGAATTGTTATGTATGTAATGTTTTTGACATCAAATGGACTAAATTGTAAAATATGATATATATGATAAATAAGAATAGACTCATGGTATTGAATAGATGTGAATTATTTATATGATTGAATTACATGTATATAATGATGTTACAAGGTTTAAAATGTATATGGGTTGCTATTTGAAATATGAAAAGCGTGTAAATAGTTACAGGGTCTGAAATAATACGATAACAATAACGATGCCCATGTGAACTTGGTAAATGATTAGGATAAAAATGGCATGCCATTAGGGTCCCAAAAAAGGAAAATGGATATTTGATCAGGGGTTTATATGATGATTTGAGATCTAGTATGTGCTGCGGATTCTCTAAAAGCTTGTATGAGTCATCATCGAACCTAAACAGAAGGCTTGTGTGAGCCAATTTTTATATATGACAGCTTGTGTGAGCATACAAGTCTGATATCCAAATTCAATTTACTTTAGTTCTCCGAGGAAAATAGAAATGACAACGGTAATTAAAAAGGAAATGAAATAGTTGAAATGAAAGAATTTAATCTGAATTGAATTTTTTATGTTAGCAAATTGAACATAGCTTGGTTAGTATATGGTATAAGATGGAAATTCTTGTATATGTATATGACTTGGTATTATGTTTTGTTATGCAAATGAACTAACATGTTTGTTGTATGGTTGTATTGTGCATGAAAGTATAAGACATCCAAAAGATGTCATATTTATACCAATGTGTTTCAATTGTTGAATTATTGTAATGTCAAGGTATGTTAAGTGAATTTCATTTGAACTTACTAAGCATTCAATATGCTTATACCATTTTTTCTTTTCATTGTAGTTGTCAGCTTGCGAAACGTGTCAATCGGATCACCTTGAAGCTCACACTAACTTACCATCGACTCAGTAGTCTTTTTCTCATTTTAATCTCAATTATGTGGAATATATATAGGTGTTAATATTTGTTTTTACTTGAATGATAGTTGGTTTGGATTTGATCAATGGTTTATTTATGAAATGTTGTGGTTCATATGTGTATGTTTGGTTATATGGTAAACTATGAATGTGGTATAAGAGTAGCAAACTTGAAAGTCGAATGGTATGGTTAATGTGACGAAATTGAATGGACAAGCATTAAAATGGCATGGCTAAATGTTGGATTGAATGGTTTCAAAGCGTATGAAGTAGGTTGAATTGGAGTAGATTGTTTTGGTTTGAATTGGTGTCAAATTTTGGCATATTGGGTTGGTTGATTTTAGAAATGATAGAATGGATGTTTTGGTATGTGTTTTGGCACGTTTTGTAGGTTTGAATGTGCATTTATGCACCATTTGAGTAAAAAGTTAGTTTGGCATGAGAAACGTATCAAAATGCAAGTTTTTGAAATTTTTGGAGCATAGGTATAGATACCTTGACAAGGGTATCGGTACATCAATGGTTTTTCTTTAATTTTCAAACATCGAACCTAAAAATGGTATACATACAAAGGTAAGGTATCGATACCTTGATCAAGGTATAGATTATGTCTGGTATCAATACCTTCTTTTTTTAATCCAATTTTTCTAAAACATCGAAGCTTAAAATGATATCAGTACCTATATGGGGTATCGATATCTATTATGGAAACTTTAAGAACTTTGCAATTTGGTCCTATTTTTTGCTCGGGTCAACAAAAGAGATTTTGTAAGCTTGATTAAGGCTCGATTTAATGGTATATCATAACGTGAATGTGCTAATGCATGTTGGAATGTTTTGAATGATTTATTTATGATTTACTTAATCTAAAGTTTTATAAATGTTGCAAAAAGGTCCCTATTCGATCTCAGGATTACTTTAAAGCATTCGTATGCTTATATAATACTTGGGAAAGAATGTTCTTGTAACAACCCGTTTTCAGTTGTGTTAGAAACAGTGGTTTTGGGACAACAATTTCGATGAGTGAGTAAACATTTTTGTTTTTATTTATTGTTTATAGGGTTAAATTAGAGTCGTATTAAATTTTCGTTCAAAAATTTTAAAGTTTAAATGGTTAATTAGGTAAAAATGACTAAATTGAAAAAGGTGTAAAAGTTAAATTCTACTTGTAATATCCGGGATTTAGGGCTTGTGCATTTTTACTTAAATATATGTGGAAGCATGCCTGTGTGTGTTTTGAATGTGTTTTATGAATTTTGAGAACTTCAGAGTGTAGGTGAATGCCTTAGAAAATATTGTATTTTAAGTTTTAAAGGGGAGCTAAGCCTGAGAGGCCTTAAGAGAAATTGTAGGGGAAATTGGACATAAGATTGGGCTTGGTAAAGTGGCATGGAGGCGCCACTTAGGGGCCTTGGTAGGTGACGCCATAAGCTGAGAGGAAGGGCTAAGGTTCGAGTTGCAGAGGAAACAAATGGGAGTTTGTTTTGCGTCAAGGGGGAGAGGTGTTGGACGGCAATGGGGCACTGAGTGGATGAGTATAGATCAAGTCAAATTCTTTTTAAATTTTCGGCTAAGGGCAAGGATAATTGCTGATTTATTTTAATTATTTTTGAATAAGTAAAAGAAGAGAGAAAATAGGAGATTGGATAGAGAGAGGGGGAGTTGGCCGGTCAAGGGAGTCTTTAGTGTCAAATTCGGCTAAGGGGGTAAGGAGTGTGTAGCCGAATTTCATTAAGCATTCTAGCCTCCCTCTCGTTTACTCTTTTCTCTCTAAAGCTATCACTTTTCTCCTCTTTTTCTTTTATTTGTTCTAGCCGAATTATACTTGAGCCTCCATATCATTCCTTTTTCATCTCTTTCTCATTATCACTACTGTTAATCAAAAGCCAAAGGTAAGTCCTCCTAGCCATTGTCGATTCTCCCTAAGTCTTAAACTTTTCCTTTTCATTCTTGATGAGGTGGAATCTCCATCATCAACCTTCTCTTCTTCTTTTGCAAGTTCACTCAAAGCCGAATACTCAAAGTAGTCTTAGCCGATTGCTCAGTAGATCCAAAAGCCGAAACCTATTGATCACTACCTAGTCTATATAGTCGAATTTCTCTGTGGATTCAAGCAAGGGAGCAGTCGACTTCTGTGTATAGGGTAAGGATCAACTGTCGTTCTTCTCTTCCTTTTTCTTTTAGCCGAAATCTAGGAACTAATCCCATTAATGCACTTTGGCCGAAACTTTGAAGGAGGAATTCGGGATTTGGTTGTTGTCGACTACGAGGAGGAGATCATTCGGGATTTCAAAATCTAAGGTAAGAAAAGTGTGGTTTAGGCCAAAGGCCATTTATTCAAATGTTGGAATCGGATCTAACATACACCATGTAGGTATTGCGACATCTTCAAAGACAAGGGATAAATTTGGGGTTTAGATCCGCAAGGTAAGAGAGTGTTAACATTCGGCCAAGGCTATATTTAGTGATTATTTGAGTGGCGGATTCTAACTTTGACTGTTTAGGGAGGAGTACAATCTGATTCGATAGACTTTCGGGATTCAGTGAATACAATAGTAACCAGGTGTGTACCCCACACTAACTCTTAATAGATTTATGGCATCAATTTAATATATGTGTTTATAATAATGTGAAAAGTGGGCAAAGGTACCATGTGATGGTACAAAGTACTCAGGTAAGTAACCTTAACATTATGTTAATAAATGATATGAATAATATTATGATATGAATACTTGGAATATGGTACATATGTGAATATCGATAAGAATGTGGAATAAGGCATAAGGCATGATATTGCATATTCTATGTGACATGGGGCATATGGGTTATATGGAAAGCGGAAGTGATCTGGTGGTTTATACCACAATATCTGAATGTGGTGACTCATGTCACGAAATCGAATGTGGTGACTTATGTCACAAAATAATGTCACAGTGGCTATGCCACAAAATTTATAAGAGGCGATGAGCAAGTCGTCTGCAGCGATCGCTTCGATGATGTGTAGCGAGATGGAGGGTCGACTTAGTAGTCCCCACGGTGTGATGGTTGGTAGTGCGGGTGATGTGTAGCGGATGGTTATCTAGGTATGGGTTCGGGTTTGCATCATTATTTCCATCTGTTATATATACGTATGATATGATATGATATGCCTGAATCGTTGGGGCTTAGTGTTGGTTATACACACTGAGTCTGTTTGACTCACCCCGTTGTGGGATATTTTTTCAGTGACACTCGAATGGACCGGGGGTGGCGGGAGCTTAGTGGTGGCCATGTTCAACTCATACTTTATTTTAATTTTGGACTTTTTATTTCTAAGTATTTTGGATTTATTCGGGTTTTGTTTTAATGTAATAAGGCCATAGTTATAAACTGATTATGCATGCATTTTATTTATTTTATTATGATACAATTTTTATCAATTTAAAGTTTAAGCAACTTTTCTTAAAAATAAATCTTTAAATGTTTTGACACCTAACACAAATGATTTTCAATTTAAATAGTAAACTCTAAAAACTCGACTTTTTCCTTTAACTTATGGTTTTGAAATATAACAATAAAGTCTTAATAAAGCCTAATCTTCGAGAATAATGATGTTTTCAATTTGAACCCAATCCAAATTTTTCTCCTAAATCACCCAAAGTTTTCCAAGAAACAAACAAGTTTTGAACTGTTTTACTCCAGGAACATACCAGATCCGGTCAGGGTTCGTGGGCCGGGTTTGGGGTGTTTCAGGTTTGATATCGAGCCAGTTTTAAACTCTTGGCCTTGGGTTTAAAGCCCATAACATTTTCAAAATCGAGCCCAAATAAGTTTTGTGAAAATTTTCGTGAAATAAGCAGGTTTTCTGGCATGGCACCTAAGTCTCTAGCCCGAAGTCCACCAGGTAAGTACCCCTAACCGTTGTGTAAATTAATGTATGATTTGTATATGGGTATAACGGGAACGTAGAGTAGTATATTAAGTTATGGAACCCTAGGATTAGCTTACTTCAATACAGAATTCCATAAAACTTTAAGGCCTAATTAAACAAACCTGTGACTGAGTCAGCGAGTTAGGGTGTGGCAACCATTGTGCGCATGTCTAGGATTGGATTCAGGAAGAGCCTAGTATTTAAGCAGTCCTAGTGACTCACCTCCTCTTCACTCGAATCCTAGCTGGTGCGTGGTAACGGTTCACCCTAACCAAGAGGACTCATTCACAGGCTAAACTCAATAATTAAAACCCAAAAGGGACTAGCCATATTATTATAAAAACCTTAGTTTTAAAAGCACCAAATTACCCCTTTGATTTGTAAAAACTCTTTTACAATTTTTTTTTCCGAAAAATATTCCCGATTTACAAAAATTTACTAAAATACCCCTAGGTTGAGAAATTACTAAAATACCCTTGGTTTATGAAATTACCACACTACCCTCAATTTTTTTCTAAAACATTCTTACTTTACAAAAATACCAAAAACCCCTATTTTGCAAAACATCAAGATACCCTGGTTTGGAAATTTACCAAAATACCCCTATAGGGCAAATTACGAAAATACCCACAGGATTAAAACGGACAAAAATGTACAAGTGATGAATGTGTGTAGTAGATACTCTTGAGCGAAGGGCATCTTTCTCTGAACTAGGATAGAAGACTTGAAACAAAACTCGAAATGATCGAAAGAACTACTACTAAACTTCCTTACATAAAACTTGTTCGTGGATAATTAGTGGAACAAAGACTAATGCATAAAACTTTCTAAAACAGTTAAATCGCGATCGTAGACATGAGTTCTAGGGGGCGTGGTCGTAATGTGCGAGGACATGGTAGAGGCGGAATGGTAGTGTCGAACCCGTTAGTTCCGGTCAAATTCCGAGAATGAGGTACCACCACCACCACTCATCGGTGTTGAGCATCGAGGATCGGATGGGGATGGTGCGATGCTCGCGAGCGATCTTTGCGGGTTCTTGAGAGGGTGGGTGGAGCGGTGGAGGTATGGGAGCTCGAAAATCAGTATTAGAGCGACTCAGAGCAAATGGAGTGAAGTATTCCGTGGCGTATCTGTTGTGGCACCCGACGGGTGAGTATTGGATGGAAGCGACAGAGCGAATTATGGATGAGCCGGATCATTTCTTGAAAGGAAGCCGAAGGAATGGTGTCGCTACTTCGCGATGAGGCATATCGGTGGTGGCTCACGATTCGGGATGGTGCTACACCGAGGATCTCACTTGAGAGTATGTTAAGGCGGCATATCGGAAGAAGTATCTTTGGAACTAGTTATCACGATGCTCGAGAGGAAGGCATTTCTAGGGCTGGTTCAAGGGAACAAGTTCGTAGTGGAGTACGAGGCTGAATTCTTAAGGTTGAGCCGGTATGCTCGAGGTATTGTGGCTATGGAGCATGAGCGATGTGTCCGGTTTGAGGACGGACCGAGGATGACTTTGAGATTGTTGATAGCTCCACAGCCAGAGCGAGAGTTTGCCGTGTTGGTGGAAAAGGCTAAGGTAGCCGAAGGGATTAAGGACTCTGTGAGATAGAATACTGAACGAAATAGGCACAAGAGAGGTTTTGGGTCATCAGGGTCATCCGAGAATGCTCAAAAGAGACAGAGAGTTGATGGGCCGCGAGGTCAGCAGGTTGCTACTACTGAGGAGCGTCACTGCATACTTATGCCTTTGGGTGTGGGAAGAGGCACCTAGGAGAGTGTTGGAAGAAGACAGGGGGATGCTTTAAGTGTGGGATCAAGGAACACATGATTAAGGACTGTCCTATAAAAATAGATTTGGCCCGACCAGCAGTCGAAATTTCAATTAGGTTTGGAAGAGGTGGGCCCAGCTGACCTCGGTGGGTCGTGGTCCGATTGGCAGAGGTAATGGTGCTGGAAGAGGACGTGGAACACCGGGCAGAGGTATTGGTAATACAGAGGCAAGACAGCCGGGTCTAGTGTATGCAGTTCGCCGGAGGGAGGATGGAGACGCACCGGACGTCATAACCGGTATGTTCCTTATAGCTGATAAGCCTTACTTTGCTTTAATTGATGTTGGCTCGACCCACTCGTATGTTGCATGTAGAGTAGTTGAAACTCTAGGCATAGCCTCTGAACTATCTAATAGAGAGATGACTGTAGTAAGCTCGTTAGGTCAAACTGTAGTGGTGAACAAGATATTTCGGAATGTACCCCTAGAGATGCAGGGAGTGATATTCCCTGCCGACTTGATGTAACTACCTTTCGGAGAATTTGATCTCATGCTTGGCATGGATTGGCTAGGGGAACATCGGGCTAAATTGGATTACGCAGCTAAGCGAATGGAGTTAAGGACCCCGGAGGATGAGGAGATAATTATGATAGGAGAAAGAAGAAAATATTTGGCTAATGTAGTTTCAGCATTAAAGGCGGATAAGATGGTTCGAAAAGGGTGCGAGGCATTTTTGACTTTAAATCACAATCGTTGGGTGCAAAAGAAGAGGGAGTTAGTGGAGTTAGAACAAAGAAAGGAATTTGTGGATGTTTTCCCGGAGGAGTTACAGAATACCCCGATAGGGAGGTGGAGTTTGGAATTGACTTACTGCAGGCAGCGCCGGTCATCGCGCTCCGTATAGAATGGCACCTAAGGAGTTGGTGGAGCTCAAAGCTCAAATTCAGGAGTTGCTTGACCGTGCGTTCATTCGACCCAGTGTGTCTTCATGGGGAGCACCGGTCTTGTTTGTGAAGAAGAAGGACGGAACTATGCGTATGTGCATAGATTATCGTCAGTTGAATAAGCTGACCATCAAGAACAAGTACCCGTTGCCAAGGATAGACGACTTGTTCGATCAGCTTAAGGGAGCCGCGGTGTTTTCGAAGATAGATCTAAGGTCTGGGTATCATCAGCTTAAGGTGAAGGAAGCGGATATCTATAAGACAGCTTTCCAGACAAGATACGGGCATTTTGAGTTCGTAGTAATGCCATTCGGATTGACGAACGCCCCAGATGCATTCATGGATATGATGAACCGGGTTTTTCAACCCTACTTGGATCGATTTGTCGTTGTGTTCATAGACGACATCCTAGTGTATTCTAAGTCGGAGGAAGAACATGACGAGCATCTCCGGATAGTGTTGCAAGTGTTAAGGGAGAAGAAGCTCTACGCCAAATTCAGCAAGTGTGAATTTTGGCTTAAGGAGGTTGCATTCTTAGGGCATGTGGTGTCTGCAGAAGGGATAAGGGTGGATCCTAGGAAGATCGAGGCAGTGCTAGATTGGAAACCACCTAAGTCGGTGGTAGAGGTTTGCAGTTTCTTGGGATTGGCAGGCTACTACAGAAGGTTCGTGGAAGGGTTCTCATCAATAGCCGCACCTTTGACGAAGCTATTGAGAAAAGAGGTACCCTTCGTTTGGACAGATAGGCAACAGGAGAGCTTTGAGAAGCTTAAGAGGGTCTTGACTGAAGCTCCAGTCTTGATTCAGCCTGAGGCAGGGAAGGATTTTGTGGTGTACTGTGATGCTTCCCACACAGGATTAGGATGTGTCCTGATGCAAGACGGGAAGGTAGTCGCTTATGCGTCTCGGCAATTAAGGCCACACGAGGTTAACTACCCGACACATGATTTGGAATTGGCGGCAGTGGTCTTTGCCCTTAAGGTATGGAGGCACTATTTATATGGAGAAAAGTCGGTAATCTACACAGACCACAAGAGCCTTAAGTATCTGCTAACTCAAAAAGAGCTGAACCTGAGACAGCGAAGGTGGGTGGAGTTATTGAAAGACTACGATTGTTCTATAGAATATCATCTGGGCAAGGCGAATGTAGTGGTAGATGCCCTAAGTCGGAAAGTAGTGTCAGATCTGAGGACGATGTTTGCACATCTTAGCTTGTATGACGATGGAAGTTTGCTGGCAGAATTGCAAGTTAAGCCGACATGGTTGGAGGAGGTGAAAGAGAGTCAGTTGGCAGATGATGATATAAGTGCTAAGTTGCGGCAGGTGCAGAGGGGGGAGTTAGAGGATTATGGAGTTAGCAGCGATGGAGTATTATGTTGCAAGGGTAAGGTCTGTATGCCTAAGGATAAGGAGTTAAGGCGGAGAATTCTTCAGGAATCGCATAGTAGCCCCTATGCTATGCATCCTGGAGGTAGTAAGATGTATAGAGACCTAAGGGAACAGTTTTGGTGGCCTGGTATTAAGAGGGAAGTTACAGAATTTGTAGGGAAGTGCTTGACGTGTCAACAAGTCAAGGCAGAGCACCAAGTTCCGTCGGGGTTGCTTCAAAGATAAAGATTCCGCGATGGAAGTGGGAGAGAATCACCATGGACTTCGTTAGTGGGCTTCCCCTTACGCCTACTAAGAAGGACTCAGTATGGGTGATAGTGGATCGATTGACAAAGTCCGCGCATTTCTTACCAGTGCAGGTAGACTATTCTTTGTAGAAGTTGGCGAGGTTGTATGTGGCTGAAATTGTAAGGTTGCATGGAGTTCCGGTATCGATTATTTCGGATAGGGATCCAAGGTTTACGTCTTGGTTTTGGAAAGCACTACATCAGGCTTTAGGCACCAGATTAGACTTTAGTACGGCATTTCATCCACAGTCAGACGGTCAATCTGAGCGAGTGATCCAGTGTTGGAAGATATGTTGAGGGGTGTGTGATAGACTTGAGAGGAAGTTGGGAAGAATATTTGCCTTTAGCGGAATTTGCATATAATAACACTATCAAGCCGATGATTCGGATGGCACCGTATGAAGCATCGTATGGATTTGAGTGTCGCACTCCTACGTGTTGGACAGAATTAGGAGAACGTCAAGTTTTGGGTCCGGAGATTGTGGCGAAATCCGAAGAAAAGGTTAAGTTAATTCGGACACGATTAAAGAGGCATCCGACAGCGTAAGTCGTATGCGGATCTTAAGCGAAAGGAAATAGAATTTCTTTGTCGGAGATCTAGTGTTTCTTAAGGTTTCGCCTTGGAAGAAGGTGATGAGATTTGGTCGCAAAGGAAATTAAGTCCATGGTTTATAGGACCTTATCGGGTATTGAAGCGAGTTGGTCGATGGCATACCGATTAGAGTTGCCTTCGGAATTGCGGCAGATGCACGATGTATTCCACATTTCTATGCTACGTCGTTATCAATCGGATCCGTCTCATGTAGTACCGGTTGAGGAGGTGGAGCTAAGGCCAGATTTGTCCTACGAGGAAGAGCCGATGCAGATTTTGGAACGAGATGTGAAAGTGCTACGAAGGAAGTCAGTTCCTTTAGTCAAAGTGTTATGGCGCAATCATGGATCGGAAGAAGCTTCGTGGGAGCCGGAAGAAACAATGCGACAGCAATACCCTCACTTATTTCAGCTAGGTAATTTCAAGGACGAAATTATTTTAAGGGGGTAGAATTGTAATATCCGGGATTTAGGGCTTGTGCATTTTTACTTAAATATATGTGGAAGCATGCCTGTGTCTGTTTTGAATGTGTTTTATGAATTTTGAGAACTTCAGAGTGTAGGTGAATGCCTTAGAAAATATTGTATTTTAAGTTTTAAAGGGGAGCTAAGCCTAAGAGGCCTTAAGAGAAATTGTAGGGGATATTGGACATAAGATTGGGCTTGGTAAAGTGGCATGGAGGCGCCACTTAGGGGCCTTGGTAGGTGACGCCATAAGCTGAGAGGAAGGGCTTAGGTTCGAGTTGCAGAAGGAAGAAAATGGGAGTTTGTTTTGCGTCAGGGGGAGAGGTGTTGGACGGCAATGGGGCACTGAGTGGATGAGTATAGATCAAGTCAAATTCTTTTTAAATTTTCGGCTAAGGGCAAGGATAATTGCTGATTTATTTTAATTATTTTTGAATAAGTAAAAGAAGAGAGAAAATAGGAGATTGGATAGAGAGAGGGGGAGTTGGCCGGCCAAGGTAGTCTTTGGTTTCAAATTCGGCTAAGGGGGTAAGGCGTGTGTAGCTGAATTTCATTAAGCATTCTAGCCTCCCTCTCGTTTACTCTTTTCTCTCTAAAGCTATCACTTTTCTCCTCTTTTCTTTTATTTGTTCTAGCCGAATTATACTTGAGCCTCCATATCATTCCTTTTTCATCTCTTTCTCATTATCACTACTGTTAATCAAAAGCCGAAGGTAAGTCCTCCTAGCCATTGCCGATTCTCCCTAAGTCTTAAACTTTTCCTTTTCATTCTTGATGAGGTGGAATCTCCATCATCAACCTTCTCTTCTTCTTTTGCAAGTTCACTCAAAGCCGAATACTCAAACTAGTCTTAGTCGATTGCTCAGTAGATCCAAAATCCGAAACCTATTGATCACTACCTAGTCTATATAGCCGAATTTCTCTGTGGATTCAAGCAAGGAGCGATGCGACTTACGTGTATAGGGTAAGGATCAACTGTCGTTCTTCTCTTCCTTTTTCTTTTAGCCGAAATCTAGGAACTAATCCCATTAATGCACTTTGGCCGAAACTTTGAAGGAGGAATTCGGGATTTGGTTGTTGTCGACTACGAGGAGGAGATCATTCGGGATTTCAAAATCTAAGGTAAGAAAAGTGTGGTTTAGGCCAAGGCCATTTATTCAAATGTTGGAATCGGATCTAACATACACCATGTAGGTATTGCGACATCTTCAAAGACAAGGGATAAATTTGGGGTTTAGATCCGCAAGGGTAAGAGAGTGTTAACATTCGGCCAAGGCTATATTTAGTGATTATTTGAGTGGCGATTCTAACTTTGACTGTTTAGGGAGGAGTACAATCCGATTCGATAGACTTTCGAGATTCATGAATACAATAGTAACCAGTGTGTACCCCACACTAACTCTTAATAGATTTATGGCATCAATTTAATATATGTGTTTATAATAATGTGAAAAGTGGGCAAAGGTACCATGTGATGGTACAAAGTACTCAGGTAAGTAACCTTAACATTATGTTAATAAATGATATGAATAATATTATGATATGAATACTTGGAATATGGTACATATGTGAATATCGATAAGAATGTGGAATAAGGCATAGGGCATGATATTGCATATTACGTGTGACATGGGGCATATGGGTTATATGGAAAGGGAAGTGATCTGGTGGTTTATACCACAATATCTAAATGTGGTGACTCATGTCACGAAATCTGAATGTGGTGACTTATGTCACAAAATAATGTCTGGTGGCTATGCCACAAAATTTATAAGGGCGATGAGCAAGACGTCTGCAGCGACTGCCTTCGATGATGTGTAGCGGATGGAGGGTCGACTTAGTAGTCCCCACGGTGTGATGGTTGGTACGGGTGATATGTAGCGGATGGTTATCTAGGTATGGGTTCGGGTTTGCATCATTATTTCTATCTGTTATATATACGTATGATATGATATGATATGCCCGAATCGTTGGGGCTTAGTGTTGGTTATACACACTGAGTCTGTTTGACTCACCCGTTGTGGGATATTTTTTCAGTGACACTCGATAACGGACCGGTCGGCGGGAGCTTAGTGGTGGCCATGTTCAACTCGGACTTTATTTTAATTTTGGACTTTTTATTTCTAAGTATTTTGGATTTATTCGGGTTTTGTTTTAATGTAATAAAGCCATAGTTATAAACTGATTATGCATGCATTTTATTTATTTTATTATGATACAATTTTTATCAATTTAAAGTTTAAGCAACTTTTCTTAAAAATAAATCTTTAAATGTTTTGACACCTAACACAAATGATTTTCAATTTAAATAGTAAACTCTAAAAACTCGACTTTTTCCTTTAACTTATGGTTTTGAAATATAACAATAAAGTATTAATAAAGCCTAATCTTCGAGAATAACGATGTTTTCAATTTGAACCCAATCCAAAATTTTTCTCCTAAATCACCCAAAGTTTTCTAAGAAACAAACAAGTTTTGAACTGTTTTACTCCAGGAACATACCAGATCCGGTCAGGGTTCGTGGGCCGGGTTTGGGGTGTTTCACTACTAATTAAATGGATTGAATGGCCTTGGAAATGTAAGTTGGTAGATCTATAAGGTAATTATGTCATTTATATTGGTGGTGGACAATGATGGACATGGGTTGGTTATTTTATAAGTGTTAATTAAAGGGTAAAGTAGTAAAACAATAAATAAAAGCATGTACAAGTAAAATAATGCTATCACCTTTTTCCATTTTCTTGTGTTTGCTGAAAATCACCATTATTGAGCTTGAGAAAATTCAGCCAAGTATCCTTTGGTGCATGGTGAGGTTTTTGAACCTCGTTTTTAATGATTTTTATGTTTTTGAACTCGTTATAGCTTATTCTACTTAGCTCGGGGGCTGAATTGTAAAGTTATAAAAATTTTAGGGTTTTCCATGAATGAATTAATAATATTTATGAATTTTTTTGATAGATTATTAATTTTAATTTTTAGATAAACATGTTTTGTTAAGTAATTTTTGATAAATTTAAAGTTTAATGACTTAATGGTGAAAATAGTAAAATTCATGGTTAATGTTGTGAATTAGAGAAAGTTAGGGGCTTTTTGGAACCTTAAGAATATTTGGGTATTATGATATTTTATTTTATTGGTTAAATTATAAGATTTAGATTTAGAGGCTAAACGATAAAAAGTTAAAATGTTAGGGGTAATTTTGTAATTTCATGTTAATATGGATTATAGGTTTGAATTGGATAATTGTAGTCACTAGAAATATTTAATTGATTTAAATTATTAGTTAGATCAAGAAAATAATCAACCGGACTTGAATCGAGGAAAAATGAAAGTCTCAGATTAATTATCGACTTTTGTTGATACAACCGTTATAGTCGAGGTAAGTTCGTATGAATTTTATATTTATTAAATGTTATTTTGGTTGATTATTTGTTAACGTTATATTATTTACAATTGATTCGGTAACAATTCGATAATTGAACACTTGACGACAAAAGTCCCGTTTTTATCCTAGAGAATGCTTAGTATACAAATGACATGTCATTAGGTATTATATGTTTGGCGGATGATGGTCCTAGATGTCCTACCGATGGCTGAGGTCATGCATTTGTTGCAGATTCTCCATAGCTTGTGTGAGCAGCATCGTGTAGCTAACATCCTGACCCACAGCTCGTGAGCATTATTGAAAAGGTTATGGTTATATGGAAAGGTGTTCCTGAGTATCCAATGTTATTTTATACGATTCAACGGGTAAGTAAAGTAATGGAAAGGTTTAGATATGAAATTACTGATATCGATGATTTTATGAAACAGTAAGATGAGCTATGAAAACGAATGAATAAGGGCATTAATCACATATGTGAAGTAATGTGAGTAAATGTAACTCATTTCATGTTGTATCCTATGTTTCATAGATTATGAATTGTTAAGTTATTTACTAATGATGTGAATTGTGGTCTTTAGGAAAGTCAAGTAATATATGATTTAATGAGCATGATTGAATGATTAAATATTATTGAATGATTAAATATTAAGAAACGGTAAGTTTAAGTTTCTTTTATACGAACTTACTAAGCATTAAATGCTTACATAGTTTTTTTCTTCTGTTTTATAGATCATCGGAAAGCTCAATCGGTTGGAATCTTGTCAGAGCCTATCACACTATCCACCGATCATTTTGGTAGTTTTTGAACATTTTGGTTATGGTTATAAATGGCATGTATAATGCTCATATGTTATAGGTGTATTTGTATATGCTTGGATACTTATTACAAATGTTATGTATTAAGCTTGGTATAAGCTTACTTGTGTATGTGCCTTTAATCTTGGTGTGAATATGTTTATGTAAAGTTTTTTTAGTCTTTTGATATAAACCTTATTTTAGTGATTGAATCATGGTAAGAATAAATGTGAATGAACAAGAATAAATGATAAGTTTGGTATGAGTTTTATATATGAACTTATAAATTTGAATGCAAATTAGTTGATGTGTCATGTGAATTGAGGTTGATAATTAAATTGTGGTGTCAATGAGGACACATTGATTAGGAATTTATGTTGATTGTTTTGGCATGTTTTAGGCTTGTTTAATTGTGTTTTTAAAGTGTGGAAATGGTTGATTTTGATTTAGCTTGGTACCTAAGTTTTGGATGAAAGTATGTATTGTTTTTTAAGTTTTTTAAGGTGCACGCGGCCTGGGCTTATCCACAAGGCCTAGCCACACGATGATGTGCCTTATTAATTTTAAGTGCAAGATTTCTCACACAGTCACAGTGAGTTACACGGTTTGAGCACACGGGCGTGGGTAGCCACACGGGTGTGTTTGAAGCCACACAGGCTGGCCACACGGCCGTGTGACCCCTGTTTCCAAAATGTTCAAATTTTTGCATATTTTTCTGTTTTAATTCAATTTTGTTCTTGATTGTTCCCAAACTATTTTTAGGGCCACGTAAGCTCATTTTAAGGCCCATAAATTTTTATTTTGCTATGAATGAAATGCATATTCGAATGTTGTTATTTAAATTAATAAATGAATAGATTAATGATGTAAATTGTTTTTATATGTGTCGTAATACTCCATAACCTTAATCCGGCGACAGAGAAGGGTTAGGGGTGTTACAATTCTGTAACATCCCGCCCAACGAAACCTGTAACACCCCAACATAGGGCCTAGGAGTTTTAAAGGTATTTTGGGAATTTTGGCCTATATGAGTTCAGAATTTCGTAACGCTGGTACTCAATAGTATTTTCGACTAGGGCATCTGAACTGTCAAATCAATTTTTGAAAATATTTCTTAAAAACACTTAATTTTGAAAAGGGATTGATTTGTAACAAATTCAAAATAGTAGGAATTTATGTTGCAGTTTTACCATTTTGTAAAATTGAACCTATTTCATCCCCTTCAACATGTTTTTCATGTCTATTTCTTTTTGCTTCAAGTTTGTGCCGCCCCTTGCTATTCCCCTTGCTTTCTCCATTGATTTTTGAGTCCCAAATCACAATACATTGATTTTCTATCATTCCTAAGTCGTTTTCCATCATAAACCTTAAAAAAAACCCAAAACTCCATAGATTTCAACATCTTCTTCAAATATGGGGTTTCCATATTTTCATCAAAACTCGTTCATTCTTTTTCCAAAGGTAATCATTCATGTATTCATAAGTTTTTAATGTTATTTAAACTCTAGAATTGAATTATTAACCCTTGAATCGCATATTTTAAATAAAAGCCGAAAATCGAACCATTAATGGTGGATTTCGGGATTTTGAGTCAAAACTTGGTTTTAAAGTATTTTTTAACTTGTTTTAGCATAATTAGAAGGTTTTTAAACTCATCTCCAGGTTTCATAAATAATTTCCCATGTTTTTAATAATTTTTTGAAAATTGCCTAAAAGATGTCGAAAATGTCGATACCATGAATCAAGTATATTTGTCTAGTTTGGAGGTTGTGAATTAGGCGTAAATGATTAAGTAGATGAGCAGAACTGATTTTAAGCAAAAAGGTGGTGTATAGATCAAGATATTGGTATATAAATTTTGTGATGATAACAGTTAAGTTATATTGGGACTTAACTTAAAGCTTATGTTTTAGTCAGTTTGAGTGATATTTGACTTGTGGTTATTGTGTGATTATACGTATTAAGCGTCGAATTCGTTAGAGATTGCTATGAGTTAGAGAACGTGTAACACCCCTAACTTATATCTATTTTCGAAATAGGGTTACAAAGTGTTTCTGTAAAACCATAACTAAAAACATCCAATTCCAAACATTTCATAATTCATAGCAATTCCATTCAAACACATGCATAATATCCCTTATACGAGCCCCCGAGGCCATAAAAACACATTAGAAATGAGTCAAGACTAAATCAAAACATATAGGATTTTTGGGAAAAACTTGAAAAATTGCATACTGCAAAGGTCACACGGCCGTGTGGCCGCTAGGCCGTATGGGCATTCGAAGTAAGATCACACCGCCGTGTCACAACCCGTGTCAGTGCTCAAGTAACTCTCTGACTTGGGTCACACGGCCAAGCCACACGCCCGTGTGCCAGGCTGTGTGCTAGGCCATCTAACTGTCTGACTTGCTACCCTTTTGTTACCTGCAGGGGACACATGGCCGTGTCGCATGGCCGTGTTTCACACACGGCTGAGACACACACCCGTGCCTCAGGCCGTGTGGACATGAATTTGGCCAAATTTAAGCCATTCCCATGCCCAACTTCAATATGTACCTAAAAACATTTTTATGCCCACATTTTAGACCTCAAAACCAACCAATTCATTCATGCAATAATCCATTCAATATACCAAAATAATTCATCCAACCAATATTCCCACAAGGCACCTCAATTTCAAGCAACTAACATTACATCTAAGCATGCCAAACACTTATCAAAATTAAGCATCATAACTACTTAAAAAACTAAGCTAATTCACATAGCATACTTGAAGCATTCAATCATAATCATTTGACACCAAAAGATTTATAAAATTGCTACTTATATATGTTCCAAAAGGTTTACCTAATTAAGCACACAAGTTTAACTATCATTACTAACAACAAGCATAACATATTACTTTCAATATTTACATCCATACAAAATATCTAAGTACTAAAGACCCTTCCAAATACATGCCACTTAAACCAACTAGCAAGAACCAAAATGACTACCGAGATGTTGATGATTGTGTGCGAGCTTCCAAGTTGATCCAATCAAAGCAACGATTCCAAAGGTCCTACAAGAATAAATCAAACTAATAAGCATCAAAAAGCTTAGTAAGTTCGGTATTAGTTCCATTTATTAATTAACCGAAACTATCAAATTAATGTCAATTTGCATTACACCGGCACAAAGTCTTCTAGGCACATAGCCTGAATATCACCGGCACAAAGCCTGCTAGGCACATAGCCCGAAATCACCGGCACAACGCCTGCTAGGAACTTAGCCCTAAATCACCGGCACAAAGCCTACTAGGCACTTAGCCTGAAATCATCGGCACAAAGCCTCTAGGCACATATCTTGAAATCACCGGCACAAAGCCTTCTAGGCACATAGCCCGAATAACACTAGCATAAAGCCTGCTAGGCACACAGCCCGAAATCACCGACACAAAGCCTGCTATGCACATAACCTGCTAGGCACATAGCCCAAATAACACGGCATTTCTCTTTCGTTTAACGTAACTAAATAAAATCCATGATTCAGCCAATAAGAAAATAGTATGAAATATTCAATAAGATTAATAGTAACTAATAAGCTATAAAAGTAACATGTTTTTAATCCCGTTCTTAATGCATTTTTGGATGATTTATTGTGTAAATTAGTAAATTTGATGCTCATAATCCTTTAAATTCATGTTTCTATACTTAGGTGAGCATAGGGGAGCGAAAGGAGTGAAAAACAGGCCAAAATTGGACAAAAAGTGCTATTTTCAGGATCTACAGGGGCTGGCCACACGCCTATGTGCCAACCCGTGTCGATTTCGTACCCTATTTCCCAAACACGCAGAAAAACCCAATTTTTAGGCTTTCTGAGCATTCTAAAGTCTATAAATACACACTAGAAGAGGACCTAATGGGGCACGCAGAGAAGAACGAAGAAAATACTCGAAGAACGCCATCGGATTCATTTTAGAAGCGGATCTCCTTCAAGATTGAAGATCCCGTTTCAATTTCTTTAGAAGTTTTATTGGGTTTCGTTATGTCTTGTTGTTTTCCTAACTTTGAGATGATGTTATTCCAGATTATGAACTAAATTCCCTAGATACCTAGGGAAGATGAAACCTATATGAATCTTATTATTTTATTTTTGAATTACATGATAAATACTTGATTCTTGTTCTCAATTATGTATGCTTATTTCGTGTTTTAATATTTTTAGGATATTAATTCATGCTTAATATGCTTATTTCAGTGGAGCAAAAGTCCCTGTTTAAGAGTAGATCTAGCATAATTGAGTGGAGTTGCATGCAATCCTAGAAATAGGACGACATAAATCTACTGGATTAGAGTCAAATCTAATAGGGGAATCCATATATGAGTTTATGCAACAATATGGGTTTTAATTAGAAAGAAATTTCAATTAATCAACCTAGAGTCAGTTGTTGGAATTTTTACGGATCAAGGCGCAAGTGAATAAATCGTTTAATTCAGATTCAGAATAATAAGTGAAGTATAGGTAGATTCTTTCCTGGGTATTGTCTATCTCATTGGTTTTCTTCAAATATTTTTGTAACATCCTGAAAAGGGCCTATGCATTTTTGGTTTAATTGTACGAAATGACATATCTTATGTGTTATGAATATATTTTGAACACTTTTGAAAACCTGGAAATGTATGGAAATGTTAAGTTTAAAAGAAGAAAGTGAACATTTTTAGAACCTTGGAAATGTAAGGAAATGTCTTGTAAGGAAATGTCATGGAAATGTAAGGAAATGTCATGGAAATGTAAGGAAATGTCATGGAAATATAAGGAAATGTCAAGTTTACAGAGCCGATCGAAAATTTTTGGAAACTTAGAAATGACCTAGAAATGACGAGTTTTAAGGTTTAAAAGGGGAAATTAAGGCAAGGTGGCCTTAAAAGAAAATGTTTGTGAATTTGACACACAAAAAAAGGCTTGGAAAAGTGGTCTCAAGATGCCACTTAGGGCCTATGGAAATGGCGCCATATGCAAGAGGAATGGGCCTAAGTTCGAGTCACATGGGAAGCAAATAAAAGAAATTTTATTTTGCTACAAGGAGCAGAGAGGTGGACGGCACATGGCTATAAATTAGGAGCTTTTATTATTTTATAAATAGTGGATAAATAAGGGATTTATTTATCATTATTTTCAAGAGATAATTGTTGGATTAAATTCTTTTAATTTGAATAAAGAGATAAAGAGGAAAATAAGGGAAAAGTGATGTCCAAGTAAGGGACTTTGAGTTTAATAATTTCGGCTAAGTAAGGATAGTTGCTGAATTATCTTTTATTTTAAGGATAAAGTTATCAGATAGAGTAGTGGTGGCCAAGTAAGGGACTCCTTAGATGATAATTTCGGCTATAAAAGGAAGGAAGGAGGGCTACTCATCAATTTGTGCTTCCTCCTTTCTCTGCCGAATTCTTAGTGCTCTCTTCTCTTCTTTTCTTTCTTTTCTTTTGTCAAGTCGAGATTAAGTAATTGTTGGAACCTAGACGAATATTTTCCTCTCCATTAGAAGCCATAGCCGAATCCTCCATCTTTATTCTTCATTTTCTTTTCTTTCCAATCCATCAAAAGCCGAATCTTGGAAGGGCTTCAAGCATAGGTGCTGTCGATTTCTTCAAAGGTAAGAACAAGTTTGATTCCCTTTCTTTTCTTTTAGATTAGCCGAGAGATAATCTAACCCCATACATATTATGGTTGCCGAATATGGAAGGACCTTTCGGGATTATCAGAGTAGTCGACTAAAAGGAGGAGTATTCGGGATTTCTAAGATTAAGGTAAGATATGTGAATATTCGGCCAAAGGCCTTGATTTATGTTTGATGATTAAGATTAAGTCTAACGTAAGGTTTTAGGGATTTTGACATTCCTAGTGAAACAAGGAACAGTTTCGGGATTTGTTGGTGTTCCAATCGGCAACAAGGTAAGAATACTAATCCTACTAGGATTTGGAGTTTTGGTAGAATGGCTTTTATTAAGGTAATAAGTGATAAATCAATGTAGGGATTAAGGATCTAAGCATTAGATCAAGGTTTTCGGGATCTCAAGGAAATTTTAAGCAAATCAGGTGTGTACCCCACACTACTTCTTAATATGTTTCATGGCCTATTTTATTAAAATATGTGATATTAAGAATATGAAAGTGGCTAGGGTACCATGTTATGGTACTAAGTACTCAGGTACGTTTCCTACTTCTACAAAGAATATGAAAAATGTCATTAGTAACATGAGAATATGATAAGAATGTGAACTCTAGCATATTTATGCATATCATTATTATATGGGGCAAATGGGTTTATTTGAAAGGGGAAGTGAATGTGGTGACTTAAGACCACGAACACGGTGACCTAAGACCGTGGTATCCGAATGTGGTGACCTAAGACCACGATGTCTGAATCACGGTGACCTAAGACCGCGATATCTGAAATGTGGTGACCTAAGACCACAAATGCGGTGACCTAAGACCGCGATATGGAGTGTAGCGAAAGGAGGGTCGACTTAGTAGTCCCCACGATTATGCACAGGTTGGTGCGGGGAGTGTAGCGGATGGCTTATTAGGTTTGGGTTTGGGAATGCATCATAACCTGTATTCTATGTTTTGAATGTGTAATATGTGATATGCCTGATTCTATTATGATTTAGTGTCGTGTACACATTGAGTCTGTTTGACTCACCCCATTGGGGAACATTTTTCAGGTGATGAACAGTGATGGACCGGGACGGCAGAACTTGTGGTGGCCATGCTCAACATAAAGTTTATATTTTTGAGGACTCTTGAATTTATTTTAGTACTTTGAATTATTTTGGGAATTTTTTTTTATGTAATAAGGCCATAAGGCCATAGTTGAATTACTTTACACTTATTTTTATTTATTATGATTATGAATTTTATCTATTAAAATTTAATTAAAATTTCTTTTAAACTAAACCCTAAATATTTTGTCACTTAAGATAAAAGGGATTTTAATATAAAACGAACCTGTTTTCAACACAAGCCCAACCCAAAACAATATTTTTCCTAAAATCACACAAGTTTTCCTAAGAACAAAAGAATTTTGAACCGGTTTACTTGAGGAACATACCAAATCTGGTCAAAGCTCGTGGGCCAGGTTTGGGGTGTTTCAGTTTGGTATCAGAGCCCAGTTTTAAACTCTCGGCCTGTGGGCTAAGGCCCAAAACGTTTTCAAATCGAGCCAAGTAAGCTTTTTGAAAGAATTTTATAAAATAAACAGGTTTTCTGGCATGGCACCTAAGTGTCCGACCCGCAGTCCACCAGGTAAGTACCCCTAACCATTTGTGTGATTATGTGGTTTATGTTATGAATTATGGAAGGGTAGAAGAGGAATGGAACGTAGAATAGCATGATAGGAACTTGAACCCTAGGACTAGTTTACTCAAACACAAACACATAAGACTTAATTCCATTAAACAAACCTATGACTAAGACGCCGAGTTAGGGTGTGGTAACCATTGTGCGCATGTCTAGGATTGGATCCGGAAGAGCACAGTACTTAAGCGATCCTAGTGACTCACCTCCTCTTCTATTGAATCTGCACTGGTGCGTAGCTTCCGGTTCACCCTAACCAAGAGGACTCGGTCATAGGCTAAACACAATGACTAAAACCCGAAGGGAACTAGCCGTGTTTTTATAAACCCTAGTTTTAAAACTCTTAAAATTACCTTTTTAATTTGTGAGAACTATTTTTACAAAATTCTTTCGAAAAAATTTTTGATTTATAAAATTACAAAAATACCCCTAGTGGTAAATTACAAAAAATACCTTTGGTTTATGAAATTCCCAAAATACCCATAGTTCTTATCAAAATTTTCATTACTTTATAAAATGTTCAAAAACCCTAATTTGCAAATTATCAAAGAAACCTTGATTTGGAGAAAAATTACGAAATTGCCCTTAACTCACAAAATTACCAAAATGACCCTGATTTTCAAAAATTTTGTAACACCTCTGATTTGGAAAACAAAATAACCCAGAGATTTTGTAAATTCTGAAATACCTTTAATTTGAAAAATATTTTCGAATTGACCCCGATTTATTACCAAAATACCCTGTAGGGAAAATGACGAAATTACCTTCAGGTAGGGAAATGGATGGAATGGCCATAAAAGTGTAGTGAATGATGTTGTGAATGAATGTGACTTCATGGAAAAATGAATGTGTCTCTGCTTATAAATGTGAATGTGACTCCACGAGTTAGAGTAATCGAACTTGAACTAGAAACTTTGGTTGATCGAAAGAACTACTTACAACATCTCTTTTCATAAAACTGTTCGCGAATAATCGAGTGGAACAAAATTTCGATGCATAAAACTTTTAATCAGTTAAATCGCGACGTTAGAAATGAGTTCTAGGGGCGTGAACTTAGAGATTGTGCCTAGAAAGTATGATGGTCGAGTCTGCGTGAGATAAGCGTAGTCGGTGAGTTAAGATGTACGATTATTCGTTAATAAGTAATTTCGAGGACAAAATTATTTTTAAGGAGGGCGAGATCAGAACATCCTAAAAAGGGCCTATGCATTTTTGGTTTAATTGTATGAAATGACATATCTTATGTGTTATGAATATATTTTGAACACTTTTGAAAACACAGAAATGTATGGAAATGTTAAGTTTAAAAGAGGAAAGTGAACATTTTTAGAACCTTGGAAATGTAAGGAAATGTCTTGTAAGGAAATGTCATGGAAATGTAAGGAAATGTCATGGAAATGTAAGGAAATGTCTTGGAAATGTAAGGAAATGTCTTGTAAGGAAATGTCATGGAAATGTAAGGAAATGTCAAGTTTACAGAGCCAATCGAAAATTTTTGAAAACTTAGAAATGACCTAGAAATGACGAGTTTTAAGGTTTAAAAGGGGAAATTAAGGCAAGGTGGCCTTAAAAGAAAAAGTTTGTGGAATTTGACACACAAAACAGGCTTGGAAAAGTGGTCTGAAGATGCCACTTAGGGCCTATGGAAATGGCACCATATGCAAGAGGAATGGGCCTAAGTTCGAGTCACATGGGAAGCAAATAAAAGAAATTTTATTTTGCTACAAGGAGCAGAGAGGTGGACGGCACATGGCTATACATTAGGAGCTTTTATTATTTTCTAAATAGTGGATAAATAAGGGATTTATTTATCATTATTTTCAAGAGATAATTGTTGGATTAAATTCTTCTAATTTGAATAAAGATATAAAGAGGAAAATAAGGGAGAAGTGATGGCCAAGTAAGGGACTTTGAGTTTAATAATTTCGGCTAAGTAAGGATAGTTGCTGAATTATCTTTTATTTTAAGGATAAAGTTATCAGATAGAGGAGTGGTGGCCAAGTAAGGGACTCCTTAGATGATAATTTCGGCTATAAAAGGAAGGAAGGAGGGCTACTCATCAATTTGTGCTTCCTCCTTTCTCTGCCGAATTCTTAGTGCTCTCTTCTCTTCTTTTCTTTCTTTTCTTTTGTCAAGTCGAGATTAAGTAATTGTTGGAACCTAGCCGAATATTTTCCTCTCCATTAGAAGCCATAGCCGAATCCTCCATCTTTATTCTTCATTTTCTTTTCTTTCCAATCCATCAAAAGCCGAATCTTAGAAGGGCTTCAAGCATAGGTGTTTGTCGATTTCTTCAAAGGTAAGAACAAGTTTGATTCCCTTTCTTTTCTTTTAGATTAGCCGAGAGATAATCTAACCCCATACATATTATGGTTGCCGAATATGGAAGGACCTTTCGGGATTATCGAGTAGTCGACTAAAAGGAGGAGTATTCGGGATTTCTAAGATTAAGGTAAGACATGTGAATATTCGGCCAAAGGCCTTGATTTATGTTTGATGATTAAGATTAAGTCTAACGTAAGGTTTTAGGGATTTTGACATTCCTAGTGAAACAAGGAACAGTTTCGGGATTTGTTGGTGTTCCAATCGGCAACAAGGTAAGAATACTAATCCTACTAGGATTTGGAGTTTTGGCCGAATGGCTTTTTATTAAGGTAATAAGTGATAAATCAATGTAGGGATTAAGGATCTAAGCATTAGATCAAGGTTTTCGGGATCTCAAGGAAATTTTAAGCAAATCAGGTGTGTACCCCACACTACTTCTTAATATGTTTCATGGCCTGTTTTATTAAAATATGTGATATTAAGAATATGAAAGTGGCTAGGGTACCATGTTATGGTACTAAGTACTCACGTTTCTTACTTCTACAAAGAATATGAAAAAGGTCATTAGTAACATGAGAATATGATAAGAATGTGAACTCTGGCATATTTATGCATATCATTATTATATGGGGCATATGGGTTTGTTTGAAAGGGGAAGTGAATGTGGTGACTTAAGACCACGAACACGGTGACCTAAGACCGTGGTATCTGAATGTGGTGACCTAAGACCACAGTAATCTGAATGCGGTGACCTAAGACCGCGATATCTGAATGTGGTGACCTAAGACCACAAATGCGGTGACCTAAGACCGCGATATGGAGTGTAGCGGAAGGAGGGTCGACTTAGTAGTCCCCACGGTGTACAGGTTGGTACGGGGGAGTGTAGCCGATGGCTTATTAGGTTTGGGTTTGGGAATGCATCATAACCTGTATTCTATGTTTTGAATGTGTAATATGTGATATGCCTGATTCTATTATGATTTAGTGTCGTGTACACATTGAGTCTGTTTCACTCACCCCATTGGGGAACATTTTTCAGGTGATGAACAGTGATGGACCGGGACTGCAGAACTTGTGGTGGCCATGCTCAACATAAAGTTTATATTTTTGAGGACTCTTGAATTTATTTTAGTACTTTGAATTATTTTGGGAATTTTTTTTGATGTAATAAGGCCATAAGGCCATAGTTGAATTACTTTACACTTATTTTTATTTATTATGATTATGAATTTTATCTATTAAAATTTAATTAAAATTTCTTTTAAACTAAACCCTAAATATTTTGTCACTTAAGATAAAAGGGATTTCAATATAAAACAAACCTGTTTTCAACACAAGCCCAACCCAAAACAATATTTTTCCTAAAATCACACAAGTTTTCCTAAGAACAAAAGAATTTTGAACCGGTTTACTTGAGGAACATACCAAATCTGGTCAAAGCTCGTGGGCCGGGTTTGGGGTGTTTCAATTTTCTTAATTCATTCTCTGTTGCGTTCTTAGTAATTAGATAGTTAGTTTTAGATTAAAATCAATCCTATTAATTTGTCGGCTAAATAATAGAAAAACAGTCATTACTAGTACTTTTAGTCCTCGTGGATATGATATTCCCGACTCACCATAGCTATACTATTATTCGATAGGTGCGCTTGCCTTTGTCGTAACTTTAGTTAGTTTAGTGACCATCAAGTTTTTGGCGCCATTGCCGGGGACTAAAATATTAGAAACACTCGATTTTTATTAATTTAGCCTTTTTTATTTTTATTGCATTTTATTTTTGTTTTTAGTTTAATTTTTTGTTTTTTAATTTTTCTTTTGTTTGCTTCTAGTAGGTTCCTTTAGTTTATGACTAGAAGAAACACATCGGGACCATTACTATTTGATAGCGAAATTGAAAGCACAACTCGTAGAAACCGTAGAGAAGCAAGGCAGAGTCGACAAAGTACAGTGGAAGAGCAAGAGGACGTAATTGTTATTACTGAGGAGATGGCTTGTAACACCCCTTACCTGTATTCAATGCCGAAACAGGGTACGAGGCATTACCGAACTTACAACACAATCATTCACACAATTCTGAATCATAAATTTGTGTCCAAATTAAAACCATTGGTATTCAATCCTAAAGTCCCTGATACGAGCTTACGAGGTCCAAATCATGCTTTAGAAATGGTTCGAGACTAAACCGAGAACTTTAGAAATTTTTACTAAACTTAGAAAATTTTTACTATAGATAGGGGTCACACGCCCGTGTGGTTTGGGACACGCCCGTTTGGGTAGGCCGTGTGGTCACACACGCCCGTGTCCCGACCCCGTGTAACTCTCTAATTTGTAACCCATGAACAAATGGAGATCACATGGCCAAGTCACATACCTGTGTGCTAGGCCATGTGGAAAATTAATTTTCACAAAATAGGTGTAGACTTCACACGGCTAGGGCACACGCCCGTGTTTGAGGCCTTTTCGTCTACACGGCTGAGACACACAGCCGTGTCTCTGCCCGTGTGCTGAATTCTGAGCATTCTGTTTCTCAAAATTAAGGTGCAGGGGACACACGGCCTAGACACATGCCCGTGTGTCTACCCGTGTGGACAAAAATAAGGCTATTTACCAAGTCATTTGCCACCCTCATTTACACCTACACTTACACCAATTCAATGGCACAATTCATAGCATACTTAGGCAACCAAAACATCAACAACCAAGGCATTAACATCATAATTTATCAACACAAATCATGCAAGTTTCCAAATTCATGAATGGTATCAACATATAAATATACTCATAACCAACATTAGCCAACTTACATGGCCATATACAAAATGAAATCATTAACCATTATAAGCAAATACATTTGGCTACATAACCAATGACACATGTAACAAAATGACCAAGTCCCTATACATGCCATAACTCAAAATATTGACATTTCAATGGTACCCAAAATAATGGTTGATAGTGTGAATGGATCTCCGACGATCTCCGATCCCGAGCTAGCTTGGTGATACTATAAGATAAGGGAAACAAAGGGGGTAAGCTATATAGCTTAGTAAGTTCATATGCAAATAATAAAAAACATTAATTATACATTTGTCATATAAATAACTTAACATATACTAACATAAATGTCATTAAAATTTCATGAGCATAACTTACTCAATCACATTCCTACAATTAGTTCATCATATATCGAATCCATTTCCATTGTGTTTTTTGTACATACTTGTACCAACTCGTAACATAATCACATACTTTCTCATCTTTGACATACCCGTTGAACCACTTGGAATATTATCGGATACACGAAAAGATTTGCACATAAGTGCCACATATGTAGCCAATGCTACCACAAATCTCATCACATATAGGCTCGCTCTCGAGCTATCCACGGGCCTGCTCACACAAGCTGTCAGTCAAGACGTAGCTACTTAGTGCTGCTCACACAAGCTGTCAGGTATCCGCAACATATGACGGTATACCCAGCCACCGGTAGGACGTACAAGACCAGCACCTGGGATACATAAATCACATAATTACATATTCACATGGGTTCCTAGTGACATGTCACTTGTATCCTAATATATTCCTAAGGTTCAACTTGGATTTTCTCGCTTCTCGAAACTTTGTCAATCACATCCTTAGAGTCAATCATACAATTCATGCAATATCAAAACATTATAAATACAATAGTAACGTTGCATTATTAACATACGAACTTACCTCGGTACAAAAATAGTAGAAATAGACTTAATCGTCAAACACCTTGTTTTTCCCTCGATCTAGGTCCGAACCTCGTTTTTCTTTATCTATAATAGCAAATTTAACTCATTTAATACTCACATTATTCATCTCAGCCCAAAATCACATTATGGCAAAATTACCTTTTTGCCCATAACTTTTCAACATTTTACACTTTAGTCCCTAGGCTCGTAAAATGAGTTTCATTCAATTTCATTACACCCAAGCCTAGCCGAACCTATTCCTTGCTCATAGCAGCCCACATTTTTTCATTTATTCACATTTTTACACATTTTACAACTTTTACAAATAGGTCTTTTTTTTACATTTCCATCAAAAATCACTTTGTAAATGTTGTTTGTCTAACACCAAACATACATTTTCTACCATTAGACATCAAAATACACAAATATCTAACATGGGTAAAATTTTAGACTTTAATTTTCTTTCAAAATAGTTCTTGAAATAGCTAAATCAAGTTACAACATTCACAAAAATGTAAAAATCATTAAAAACGGGACAATGACGGACTTACAATCGAGCTTGGAAGATAAACAAACCCTAGCTATGGTCTCCCTTGAAATTTCGACACTAAGGGACTAAATTGAAGAAGATGACATCTTTTTATTTTAGTTATTTTGGCTTTATTTACAAAATGACCAAAATGCCCTTAATGCCTAACTTCAAAATTTTACCTAACCATGTCCATTTTTGTCCATACTAAGACATAATGTTCTAATTACCATCTAAGGACCTCTAATTTAAAATCTCATAGCAATTGGACACCTTTAACACATAGAACTCAAATTTTTCACTTTTTGCAATTTAGTCCCTTTAACTAAATTGAGTGCCTAAACATCAAAATTTTTGAACAAAATTTTCACGAAATCATTCCATAAAATTGTAGACCATAAAAATATAGTAAAAATAAATTTTACTGCACTGGATTTGTGGTTTCGAAACCACTGTTCTGACTAGACCCAAAATCAGGCTGTTACATTGCTAATAATCAGAATAATCAGCTACCTCATGTGGTTGCTGTAAATCCTATAAATCTGAATCTTGCTCCTCGTATTATGTATGATTATGCCAAGCCTACTCTAACTAGGGCTGAATAGAGTATTGTGAGACCCACTATTGCTGCGAATAACTTCGAACTGAAGCTGAACACTATTTAGATGATTCAAAAGTTTGTTCAGTTTGATGGTTTGCAAGATGAAGATCCAAATACTCATTTGGCCAATTCTCTGGAATTGTGAAACACTTTCAAGATAAATGGTGTTTTTGATGATGCTATTTGCTTACTGTTGTTTCCATTCTCGTTGAAGAATAAGGCTAAATAGTGGTTGAACTCCTTACCAAGAGGTTCTATCACTACATGGGATCAAATGACCGAGAAATTTTTACTAAAGTACTTTCCACCGGCTAAGACAGCCAAGCTGATGATTGATATCTCTTCCTTGGTTCAGATGGACTTAGAAACCCTTTATGATGCATGGGTGAGGTATAAGGATTTATTGAGAATGTGCCCTCACCATGGGTTACCTCTATGGTTATAGGTTCAAACCTTCTACAATGGTTTGAATCCCTCAACTAGGCAATTGATCGACGCAGCAACCGGCGGTACTCTGAATAGTAAGACACCTGAAGCGGCTTACGAGTTTATAGAGGAAATGTCACTGAATAATTATCAATGGCAAGTCATGAGGACGAAGCCGATGAAGGAAGCCGGTGCTTTTAACGTAGATGCGGTCACCATGTTATTGAATTAGGTAGAACTTTTAAATAAAAAATTGATGGTTTATATGGTTCTACGCAGGTGCATCTGATGATGCAGTGCGATACGAATGGAGGAGGGATGAACAATCCAGAATGTCTACCCTACGGTCCTAGCACAGAGAACAAACAAATAAATTATATGGGTAACAATTCTAGACCTCAGAATAATCCCTACAGTAACACTTATAATGCAGGTTTGAGGAACCATCCCAATTTCTCTTCGGGTGGTCAAGGAAACCAAAGACCATAACCCCTTCCAAGATTTCAACCACCTTACCAACAAGAGAAAAAGCTAAGTCTTGAGGAGATGTTGATGAAGTTTATCTCGGTGTCAGAAATCTAATTCCAAAACATCAAAATAACACTTAAAAATCAACAAGCATCGATTCAAGGGCTCGAGAACCAAATAGGTCAGCTTGCTAAGTTAATTTCAAAAAGACCACAAGGTAGCTTGCCTAGAAACACCGAAACTAACCCAAGAGAGCAGGTTCATGCAATTACTGTTCGAGATGAAGACGGGTTAGTTGAATCTGAACCAGAACTGAGGCAAGAAAGTGTGGTAAGTAAAGGTAAGGTTGAGGTAAGCCAAAACGAGCAACAACTGGATGGAAAGGAATATAAACCTCGAGTTCCATATCCGAATGCAACGAAGAAAGACCACACTAACGAACAATTTGGTAAATTTCTTAAACTTCTAAAAAAGTTGCATATTAACTTACCGTTTATTAAAGCTCTTTCGCAGATGCCCAATTCTGTAAAAATTTTAAAGAGCTTTTGGCAAACAAACGGAAGTTAGATGATTCGTCGCACGTGGAGCTAAATTCAATTTGCTCAGCCATTTTGCAGAATAAACTAACCAACAAATTAAAAGATCTAAGGAGTTTTACTATTCCTTGTTTAATTGGTAGTTTAAATGTTAATAATATTTTGGCTGATTTAGGGGCGATTATTAATGTCATGCCCTATAAAATGTTTAAGCAACTAGGTCTTGGGAAACCCAAACAAACTAGGATGAGTATTCAATTAGCAGATAGAACCATTAGATTTCCTACGGGTATTGTTGAAGACGTACTTGTAAAAATTGATAAATTTATATTCCCAGTTAATTTTGTTGTTTTAGACAAGGATGAGGATAGTGACGTACCTTTAATTTTAGGACGACCCTTTTTAGCAACTGCCAGAACCATTATTGATGTTGAGAATTAATACTTCGTGTAGGTGATGACACGATTAAACTCCAAGCTCGTGATTCTGTTAAGACACATAGTGATCGAGATGATTATATGAGTTCAGTTAATATGAATAACATTGTGGCTCAACCTTCTTTGCAGGAAACCCCTCGAAAAAACGTGATAGAGCCTCGTTTCAGCTTATGCGACGAAAACAGAACAACTCATGAAGAACAAATGCTACAGATCGATGAACTAGATGAATGGTGGACACATGTCAAGGAGAAACCGAGAATACACGATGCAAAACCGAAGCGATGCCATGACGAGCTAAAGGATGGAACGAACCACTTTAAGGTTAGGGACAATGTATTGTTGGATAAAGCGACACCTCGAATTGCCACTTTAGAGCTTAATGCCAGTGGAGCAACTCCTTTTACGGTACTGAATATCTTTCCATACGGTACAGTCGAGGTAACGCATTCTTAATTCGACACTTTCAATGTAAATATTACTCGACTCAAACCTTATTTTGATAATAGAATTGACAACGAGAAAAAGGAGTTTCAACTCTGCGAACCACCGTGACTGTGCGAATACGAGGTAAGTGATAAAACGTAATTTATACATATTTTAATCCCACATTTAGCATGCTTTTTGGATGATTTATCCTTTGAATTGTGGAATTTGATGCTCCTAATCCTTTAATTTCATGTTTTATACTTAGGAGAGCATCGGAGGTCGAAAGGAACGAGAAACGGGCCAAAAACGGAGAAAATGAGCTTATCTTAGAGGCTCACACGGCCTGGACTATGACCCACGGCCGTGTGTTTCGAGTAACAACCGGTACAAGCCTAGATTACACGGTCGTGTGTGGCAAATAGGATCGACCATGGCCAAGGGAGTTCACCACGGGCGTGTCACACGGGCGTGTCCCTGTTTTAACCAAGATGAGTTTCATTCGGAATGGGATACTTAGAGGCAAAGAAAGACATTCCAAAAGCCTATATAAACACCCTAAAGGCCAACCTTGAGGGGGCGTCCAGCTAGGCCAAGGAGCCAAGCCAGAGAGGTCAGAATTGTGGGATTTACTCGAAGAAAGCCAGTTGATTGATCTCAAGAAGCCAAAATCATACTCAAGACGGAGGATCTCTCCTTCAATTCCTTCAGGGGGTTTTAGAGTTTTCTTATGTTTTGTTTTATATTTTCTTCTGAGATGTATTCTTTTATGATTATGAACTAAACCCCTCAGATACCTGAGGGGGATGAAACCTAAGACGGATCTTGTTATTGTTTTCTGAACTATATGATAAATACTTGATTTGTTCTTAACTATGTGTTCTTAATTCTTGTTTTGATATTTCAGGATATTGATTCAAGTATTGATGTGCTTAGGTAGTGGAGGAATATTCCCTGTGTAAGATTAGATCTAGCATAATTAAGCAGAGTTGATCGCAACCCTAGAGATAGGATGACGAAAATCTGTCGGATTAGGGTCAAACCTAATATGGGAGTCCATAGATCGAGTTAATGCAATCCTAGGGGTTTTAATTAGAAAGAGATTTCAATTAATCAACCTAGGGTTAGATGTTAGTAGCCTCGAGAGAGGTATTAATATAAATTAGGGAATCCTACGGATCAAGTCAAGTGAATAAATCGTTTGGTTCAGAGTTAAATAACAAGTGAAGTCTAGGTGGATTCTTCCTCGGGTATTGTCTTAATCAATTGGTTTTTCCCACAAGTAATTTCCCAATTCATTCTCTGTGTCTTAGCATCTTTAGCTTAGTAGTTAGTTAATTTTAGATTAAAAAACAAACCTCTTAATTCTTAGGCTAAATAATAAAAAGAAAGTCAGTATTAGTACTTTTGGTTCCTTGGGGTTCGACATTCTGGTCTTGCCACTAAGCTGTACTACTGTTCGATAGGTGCGCTTGCCTCAATCATGGTGATAGTTAGTTTCTAGGCTAGATCATTCATTATATAAATATTAAGACTCTCGACACTCGATCATGTTTTTGGCGCCGTTGCCGGGGAACTAAAATATTAAGAACGCTCAATTTTTAGTACTTTAGCCATTTTTATTTTTGCGATTTACCTTTATTTTGTTTTTAACTTTGCTAATTTTTCTTCTTTTATTTGTTCCTTGCAGGTACCCCTAGTTTATGACTAGAAGGAACCTGAGAGGACCCTTAATTTGCGACAGTGATATTGAAGGAACCGTTTGCAGAAATCGTAGAGAAATAAGACGAAGCTTAAATTACATAGAAAAAGTGCAAGAAGACGAAACCAATACTACCGAAGAGATGGCTTAGAATAATCTGCTACCTCTAGAGGTGGCCGAAAATCATGCTCCTCGAACTATGTATGATTATGCTAAACCTAATTTAACAGGAACTGAGTCAAGTATTGTTAGACCTGCTATTGCTGCAAATAATTTTGAACTGAAACCTAACACAATTCAGATAATACAGTAATTTGTTCAGTTTGATGGTTTGCAGGATGAAGATCCAAATAATCACTTGGCAAATTTCCTAGAATTTTGCGATACTTTCAAAATAAATGGTGTTTTTGATGATGCCATCCGTCTTCGGTTATTTCCCTTTTCTTTGAGGAATAAAGCAAAACAGTGGTTGAATTCTCTTCCACGAGGGTCAATCACTACATGGGATCAAATGACTAAAAAATTCTTGTTAAAATATTTTCCACCGGCCTAAACGGCCAAGTTGAGGAATGATATCTCTTCTTTTGTGTAGATGGATCTAGAAACACTATATGATGCATGGGAGAGATACAAGGATTTGTTGAGAAGGTGCCCTCACCATGGGCTACCTTTGTGGCTTCAGGTTCAAACCTTCTACAACAGTGTGAACCCCTCAACGAGGCAACTAATCAATTCAGCCGCCGGCGGAACACTGAATAACAAAACTCTTGAAGCGGCCTATGAGTTTATAGAGGAGATGTCACTGAATAACTATCAGTGGCAAGTTACAAGGACAAGGCCAACAAAAGCAAATGAGTTTTCAACCTCGACGCAGAGAACCATGCTATCAAATCGGTAGAGATGTTAAACAAAAGATTGATGGTTTGTGTTCTTCGCAGGTACATTCGGTAATGCAGTGCGAAACAAGTGGAGGTGTGGCGAATCCTGAGTACCCACCCTACGGACAAGGCATGGAAAATGAACAGATGAACTATATGGGTAACAATTTCAAATCTCAAAATAACCCTTTATAGTAATACTTATAATCCAGTTTGGAGGAACCACCCCAATTTTTCATGGGGTGGTCAAGGAAATCAGAGACAACAACCCCTCCAAACTTCCAACAACAAACTTTCTACCACGGAAAAGAAGCCGAACCTTGAGGATATGCTAGCAAAATTCATTTCAAATATCGAAATTCATTTTCATAATACGTAAAACGGAAGTTGAATAATCAGCAAACATTAATTCAAGAGCTTAAAAATCAACTAAGACAAATGACCAAGTTAGATTTCGAAAGGCAACAGTCGTCGCTACCTAATAATACCGAACCTAAACCACAAGATCAAGTAAAGGCAGTAACATTAAGGAGTGGGAAGGAATTGGTTGAAGCAAAAAAGAAGATGCCACAAGAAACTAATAAGGAGAAAAGTGAAGAAACCGAGAATGTAACACCGGTACGTGAAGAATTTAAGCCACCGATCCCATATCTGGCAAAGTTGAAGAAAGATCGCTTAGACGCACAATACGGTAAATTTCTTGAACTTTTTAAACAGTTACATATCAACTTACCTTTTGTTGAAGCTCTTTCGCAGATGCCGACATACGCAAAATTCCTAAAAGAGCTTCTAACAAATAAAATGAAGTTTTAAGAGATATCAACAGTGGAACTTAATGAAGAAAGTTCAGCCATCCTCCAAAACAAGCTACCAACCAAATTGAAAGATCCAAGAAGTTTCACTATTCCCTGTTTAATTGTTAGTTTAAACATTGAGAAAGCACTAGCTGATCTAGGTGCCAGTATTAATTTAATGCCTTATAAAATGTTTAAGCAACTTGGTCTTGGGGAACCAAAACCCACTAGGATGAGTATTCAGTTAGCTGACATATCTATTAAATATCCTAGGGGAGTTATCAAAGATATTCTGGTAAAAGTTGATAAATTTATATTCCATGTTGATTTTGTTGTGTTAGACATGGATGAGGACATTGAGGTACCTTTAATTTTAGGGCACCCCTTTTTAGCTACTGCTAGGGCTATTATTGATGTAGGTGATGGTAAACTTGCGTTAAGGGTAGGCGACGAGGAAATTATTTTTCAAATTTACGACGCTATGCAATATTCTAGAGAACAAGATGATTCCTGTTATTTTATTGATGCCATTGATCATTTTATTCAAGATTCTTTGCAGGAAATCATACATGACGACACGATGGAACTGTGTCTTACCCAAGGTGAGGGGGTAGATGATGATACCGATGAGTTGAATTCTAATACATCTTCCTCTAGACAAAAGAAAGAAGAGGACATTGAAATCAACGATGAACTAAAACAAAAACCCTCTATTGATGAGCCATCAAAATTAGAATTAAAATATTTGCCAAATCACTTAGAATATGCATTCCTCAGGAATAACTCTACGCTACCAGTAATCATCTCTTCAGAACTGGAACCCGAAGAGAAAGACGAGTTGCTACAGGTATTAAGGGAACATAAAATAGCCATAGCTTGGAGAATTTCTGACATTAAAGGAATAAGCCCATCATTTTTCACCCACAAAATTTTAATGGAAGATGAGTATAAATCATGTGTGCAACCTCAAAGACGATTGAACCCCAACGTGAAAGAAGTTGTTAAAGCTGAGGTAATTAAACTTCTAGATGCTGGAATAATTTATCCTATTTCTGACAATACTTGGGTAAGTCCTGTGCAGGTCGTTCCAAAGAAAGGAGGCATGACTGTTGTAGCCAACGAAAAGAATGAATTGATTCTTACAAGAACAGTCACAGGTTGGAGAGTCTGTATTGACTATAGAAAGTTGAACGACGCCACTAGAAAAGATCACTTCAATTTACCCTTTATTGATCACATGTTAGAAAGATTATCTGGGCATATGTACTACTGCTTCCTGGATAGACTCTCCGGCTACTTCCAAATCCCAATAGCCTCTGAGGATCAAGAAAATACAACATTTATGTGTCCATACGGTACGTTTGCTTATCGTAGAATGCCTTTTGGATTATGTAATGCTCCTGCTATTTTTCAGTACTGCATGCTGGCCATCTTTGATGAACTTGTGGAAGACATTATGGAAGTATTTATGGACAATTTTTCAGTATTTGGTAATTCTTTCCATCTTTGCCTTAAAAATCTAAAACGAGTTCTAATGAGATGTGAGGAAATGAATCTTGTTTTAAATTTGGAAAAGTGTCACTTCATGGTTCGAGAGGGAATTGTTTTAGGACACAAAGTTTCTAGTAAGGGGATTGAGGTTGATAAAGCAAAGGTTGAAACCATAGAAAAATTACCTCCTCCTAGTTCAGTTAAGGCTATTCGAAGCTTTTTAGGTAATGCTGGATTTTATCGAAGATTTATTAAGGATTTTTCTAAAATAGCTAAGCCTTTAACAAAACTACTAGAAAAGGATGTGCCTTTCGATTTTGATCAGGAATGTCGAGATGTATTTAACACCCTTAAAAATAAATTAATAAATGCTCCAATTATAATTGCACTTGATTGGAATTTACCCTTTGAACTAATGTGTGATGCGAGTGATTTTGCAGTAGATGCAGTTTTGGGACAGCGGAGAGATAAGCATTTTCAGCCAATTTATTATGCTAGCAAAGTGTTGACGGCCGCACAAGAAAACTATACCACCACAGAAAAAGAATTGCTAGCTGTGGTTTTTGCATTTGACAAATTTAGACAGTATTTGATATTATCTAAAGTTGTTGTTTACACTGACCATTCAGCTCTTCGTTATCTTTTAACTAAATCCGATGCAAAATCTCGACTCATAAGATGGATTTTACTCTTAGAGGAATTTGATTTGGAAATTCAAGATAAGAAAGGAGCTAAAAATCTTGCAGCAGATCATCTTTCTAGGCTTGAAAATTCACATATCGAAGAACTAGATGAGAGTGAGATAAATGACTCATTTCCTAAAGAACAACTGTTCACTATATCTAACTCCGAGGTACCCTGGTTTGCAGACATTGCAAATTACTTAGCTGCTAATATCCTACCAAAAAGGTTAACACATTAGCAAAAGAAGTGATTCTTTGCTAATGCGAAAAACTATTTTTGGGAGGATCCTTTTCTTTTCCGTATATGTGTAGATCAACTAATTCGGAGATGTGTTACAAAAGCAGAAGCAAGCAAAATCTTAGAACATTTCCATTCAGAACCTTCAGGAGGACATTACAGTGGGATCAAGACAGCACACAAAACGCTCGAATCAGGTTTTTATTGGCCTACCTTGTTTAAAGACGCTAATAGGTATGTTGCTTCATGCGATAAATGTCAGAGAACAGGTAATATCTCTAAACGCGATGAAATGCCTCAAACATACATGCTATCATGCGAAATTTTTGATGTATAGGGTATTGATTTTATGGGCCCATTCCCTAGTTCATTTGGGAATAAATACATCTTAGTAGCAGTGGACTATATGTCAAAATGGGTGGAAGCTCAAGCTTTACCCACTAATGATGCCAGAATGGTAGTGAGATTTCTTAAGAAACTCTTCTCTCGATTTCGAACACCCAGAGCAATTATTAGTGATAGGGGTACTCATTTTTGTAATACTCAATTTGACAAGGTCTTAAAGAAATATGGAGTACACCACAGAACATCTACCCCTTATCACCCTCAAACCAGTGGACAAGTGGAAGTAGCAAATCGAGAACTTAAGCATATTCTAGAGAAAACAATTGAATCAAACAAGAAAGATTGGGCATTAAAAGTAGACGATGCTTTATGGGCCTATAGAACAGCGTTTAAAACTCCCATAGGAACATCCCCATACAAACTTGTCTACGAAAAAAGTTGTCACCTACCATTTGAGTTAGAGCACAAAGCTTTTTGGGCCATAAAATTTTTAAATTACGATCTTAAAACTGCAGGTGAGAAGAGAATGATGCAGTTGAACGAGCTAGATAAATGGCGAGCTAATGCTTATGAGAACTCACGACTATATAAAAAGGCAACAAAGCGACGCCATGATGCTCGCTTAAAGCAACCAAAGCAATTCGAAGTAGGAGATTTAGTCCTGTTATACAATTCAAGGCTTAAATTGTTTCCTGGAAAGCTGAAATCAAGATGGTCAGGTCCATTTGTAATCAAAACTATTTTTTCTCTACGGCACAATCGAGGTAACTCATCCAACTCGTGGCACATTCAAGGTAAATTGTCAGCGACTGAAAATCTATAATGGTGAAGATTTTAGGGATATAAGAGAGGAGCTTCGGCTCTGTGAACCTTCATTTAGAAATGAAAATAGGGTAAGTCTAGCTTAAGACTTTAAACGAGCGCTTCTCGGGAGGCAACCCGAGCACTAACTTCACTAATGTCATATTTTCAATTTTTAGCACCTAACTACAAACTAACCAATTTAATAAAGCGCAGGTTTCCCCACCACACGGCCTTGCACATGGGCGTGGCCGTGGCCGTGTGGACACCACAAATGGGTACATGGGCATGGCGGAGATTGTGCAGAAATAGGACAAAAATTTTCCCCAAGACACGGGCTTCAACTAAACGCCACGGCCGTACGACTCGGCCGTGGTCGAAACTTCCTAAAGACCACGGGCTGCGACAAATCCACACGCCCGTGCGTTGCGACCATGGCCAATACTGATTAATCGACACGGGCGTGCGACACGCCCATGCCCAAAAACTATGGTCGATTATGAGTAAAACGACACGGGCGTGGCTCACGCCCGTGCCTCAAGGCTGTGGTCGACACTGATAAAAAAAACCACGAGCGTGGGAAAAGCGAACAAGATAGCACATGGCCGTGTGATATGGCCGTGTGTCTCAACACGCCCAAGGAACACGGGTGTGGACTACACCTCAAACGCGCCTAAATTTAAATTTCTCGAAACACACGGGCCAAATAAATGGAACACAGGCATGGCGATGGACCGTGTTCCCTACCCCCTATTTAAAGCAGCCCACGCCCGTCTTCCCCAAAAAAAAATCTCCCCTCCCCAAACCCTAGCCGTTTCTCTTAAACAAGAAACCACCACTTCCCTTCCCCATTCCGGCCACCGGCACTCTTTTCCTCTCCTCCCTTCACTTCCCCTCACTCCTTTCTCTCCCTTCTCTCTCTTTCTCTTCCTCATCCACACATGGTCCACACCCGTGTGACGTTACCACGCCCGCGCATCCTTCCACGACCGTGCGCCATCTCCCCACCTCCATCGGTTCACGTTACTTCCCCCTCTATACCTTGTTGCTACTTTTATTTAATCCATGTTTAGTCTCTTTTAGAACTTCGATTTATTTCTTGAAATCTTTAGTATTCATTTTGGATTATTAATTTTGATATTCATTTTTACTTAAGTGTTATAAATAATATTATTCTAAATTTTGCACCTCTAGTATTAGGAGAATACCTAGGAAAAATCTTTCGTGTTAATATTATGAGACAATAATATTAGATTCCTAAGTTCTCTCATAGCAAAAATTGGGATGATGTTATTCTATCTATCTTGCAGGAACATAATGTCGTCTTCCCGAGGCAAGAAAACCGCAGTCCCTGTCTCAAAAAAATGAAAGGGACCCGACTCGTCATTAGCCAGCGCATCGGCCGAAGTAAGACACCCATTCTTACAGTTTCCTCCTGGAGCTCAAGAGGAACTTTTTCAGATCCTACGAGCGCGACCTCTCAGTCAAGGCAGATGTATCGACTGGGCCATCCTGGAACAAGTACAACTCGCTGATGATGTTTGGGCCCTACTAACCACGGACCTTTGGGAGCGGTTCTTCAGCATTGTCGAGCCCACCTACCTCGAACTAACATTAGAGCTTTGCTCCACTTTTCATTTGCATGTAGTAATGATGAACCATGATGACCCAGGCACCATCCAATTTCGCCTAGGTGGTTTGGTTCACGAAATTAGTGTCCCCGAATTTTGAGTTGCTCTAGGCCTTTACACGGATGAGTTCATGAGGGAAAATGATCTTGCAAAACTCCATCGCCACATCCATAACTCTCCTGCGAGATGTTGGTATAATATAGCCCCCGCCTCGGCCACTTACGATCCTAGTCGCTCAAAGGCGACAGCCCTCGCCCCATCTTTGAGGTACTTACACGCCATTTTAGTTCATACATTGGTAGGACGGCGAGAGAGCACCGGGGTAGTTAACACCCATGACGCCTATTTCCTATGGTGCATAGTGAACGGCCATGTTTTTGACCTTGCCTACTTCATCGATCTAGCCGTCCAGCATCAGATGGAGCGACATCATAAGGGGGTCATTTCAATGGGGCCTTATGTAACACGGCTCGCGAGACACTTTGGTCTCCTCAATATTGCAGCACAATCAGCCTCGCTCACCTTGATAGGCTAGATGTCTCTACATGGCATCTCGATGATGATAAACATGCAGATGATTAAACGTCACCGTGGGACCGATCCTCCCCAATATCGGCTAGCCCATACAACTGAGGAGGAGGACCCTTAGGACATTACTGACAATGTCCCACACCCACACGAGGAGCCAACACCGAGCCATTGCCCAGTTCATGCGACAGCTTCTCTTTCAGACATATCTGAGTGCCTCACACGATTTGAGCAGCATTGTTTCCAGCGCTTCGATCACATCGACGCCACTCTCCACCAGATATGTCAGCACCTTCACTTCTCATCGCCGCCCCCACCGCGCGAGCCATCAGACGATGAGGACTTCTAAGTCTTTTTCTCTTCATATGTTTATGTTATTTTAAAATTTTCCTAAAAAGACTTATTTTTAAAATTTACTCTTATCTTTATTTTTTTTATTTTTGTCTTATCTTTATTTCAATTATTTTTAGATTCCATATTAGCTGTGATCCAATTTGCATCTTTTGGCAAAAATTTGAGTAATCCTTATTCTGAAGAACCTAATGATTGTCTCGCAGTTTAAAACCCTAAAATAAAACTCTGGAATAACCATCTATACTGAGGAAAACATGCCATGCCTCCTCCAACTTATCTTTCACCTCCGAATCAAATTTCTACACTTCCGACTCAAGGATCCATCCAAAATTTAGAAAGTTTCACTTCTCCCTATCTCTTATGATTTCATATATATCTTTATACATTGAGGGCAATGTACATCTTAAGTGTAGGGGGTGAACTTTATTTTGAAAAAGTTCCTAACTTTTTGCATTATTCTCAAATCCCTGAATTATGTCTTATTTTAAAGTAATTTTCTCATATTACGATTATAATGAAATTTCCTTTAATTTATGATTTTTATTGATATGTTTTGGATTAAGTCATTGATAATTGTGCAGTGATGATTTAAACTTTAGGGGACTAGAGAGTCAAGCATGATGAGTCTATTTTCAAAAATTTTGTTAGGTTGTCCACCTGAATCTAACTATTACTTTGAAGTTTGAAATTTACAAGGTTGATATCAAAAACCCATAATTTTTGTGAGATCTTGAGCCTTTTAGAGCATATTTTTTTTTCTTGCTCACTTTATTGATTATAAGTGTGTCAACATTGATTTGTTATTCTAGAACTTGCTTCGATTATACATGTCGAGGCCACACCTTTGATTTGATATACTAAGATGATGAAGGCACTTAGGTTTTAACCACTTACTCCATAAAAAGCCTACCTTCATAATTAACCCCTAGTGAACCCCTTTTGAGACTAACAACCCAATTCTTGACTCACCCATTAATATTAACCCAAAACCCACTTTGTATTTGTTATCGCCATCTCTCTTGACTACCCTTATATCGAGATTTGATTTGATCGGTTACTTAACTATTTCCTTTATTTCAGGTATCAAATTCTATATTATTGTACTTAAATATTTGTTCTTTAAAAAATTATTATTAGGAATCTATTCATTATTACTTCTTTGTTATTGGAGCTTAAGCAGTTAATTTCATAATTTGAGAAGAAGCTCATGTTATTAGTATTAGGTTTTCAATTGATGTAATTATTCAGTATTAGTCCAACTATCTAGTTAGGTAATTTGTCAATTCAGTCTCCATACTAACCCTCTAATTCAAGCTTTTATCCACACCTTTAACCCAAGCCCCGTTACAACCCATAAAAGACATTTTGATTTGTGTATCATATCATTTTACAGTGGTGGAGATTTGATTTTCATGCAAGCCTATGGGATTAACTTTTCATGTTTGACTTCTGAGTGCTTATTTTTGAACCTTAAACACTTTGAGTGATTTGAGTGAACCTTTAGTGAGGATGTTAATTTCTGTCGATTTTGAATTAAAGGTAATTATTTAGGTAAGGGGAAACACCTATTTTTCGTACTATAAAAACTATGACATTGACTGTTTGAATCTTTAGGATCCTTCTGGTTAAATTATCAATGTATGAATTACCTATGAATTATGATGAAACATAATTGATGAAGATTATGAATTAAGGGGAGTTAATTTTAATTGTAAATTGAGAATTTTGCTTGAGGACAAGCAAATGCTTAAGTGTAGGGGTATTTGATAAACCGTAATTTATACATATTTTAATCCCACATTTACCATGCTTTTTGGATGATTTATTCTTTTAATTGTGGAATTTGATGCTCCTAATCATTTAATTTCATGTTTTATACTTAGGAGAGCATCGGAGGTCGAAAGGAATGAGAAACGGGCCGAAAACGGAGAAAATGGGCTTATCTTAGAGACTCACATGGCCTGGACTATGACCCACGGTCGTGTGTTTCGAGTAACAACTGGTACATGGCCAGATTACACGACTGTGTGTGGCAAACAGGATCGACCACGGCCAAGGGAGTCGACCACGGGCGTGTCACACAGGCATGTCCCTGTTTTAACCAAGATGAGTTTCATTCGGAATGGGATACTTAGAGGCAAAGAAAGACATTCCAAAAGCCTATATAAACACCCTAAAGGCCAACCTTGAGGGGGCGTCCAGCTAGGCCAAGGAGCCAAGCCAGAGAGGTCAGAATTGTGGGATTTACTCGAAGAAAGCCAGTTGATTGATCTCAAGAAGCGAAAATCATACTCAAGACGGAGGATCTCTCCTTCAATTCCTTCAGGGGGTTTTAGGGTTTTCTTATGTTTTGTTTTATATTTTCTTCTGAGATGTATTCTTTTATGATTATGAACTAAACCCCTCAGATACCTGAGGGGGATGAAACCTAAGATGGATCTTGTTATTGTTTTCTGAACTATATGATAAATACTTGATTTGTTCTTAACTATGTGTTCTTAATTCTTGTTTTGATATTTCAGGATATTGATTCAAGTATTGATGTGCTTAGGCAGTGGAGGAATATTCCCTATGTAAGAGTAGATCTAGCATAGTTAAGCGGAGTTGATCGCAACCCTAGAGATAGGATGATGAAAATCTGTCGGATTAGGGTCAAACCTAATATGGGAGTCCATAGATCGAGTTAATGCAATCCTAGGGGTTTTAATTAGAAAGAGATTTCAATTAATCAACCTAGGGTTAGACGTTAGTAGCCTCGAGAGAGGTATTAATATAAATTAGGGAATCTTACGGATCAAGTCAAGTGAATAAATCGTTTGGTTCAGAGTTAAATAACAAGTGAAGTCTAGGTGGATTGTTCCTCTGGTATTGTCTTAATCAATTGGTTTTTCCCACAAGTATTTTCCCAATTCATTCTCTGTGTCTTAGCATCTTTAGCTTAGTAGTTAGTTAATTTTAGATTAAAAAACAAACCTCTTAATTCTTAGGATAAATAATAAAAAGAAAGTCAGTATTAGTACTTTTTGTTCCTTTGGGTTCAACATCTCGGTCTTGCCACTAAGCTATACTACTGTTCGATAGGTGTGCTTGCCTCAATCGTGGTGATAGTTAGTTTCTGGGCTAGATCATTCATTATATAAATATTAAGACTCTCGACACACGATCAGTAAGTCGAGCTTAGACTTTAAATAAGTGCTTCTCGGGAGGCAACCCGAGGGTTAATACTGCTAATTTCTTAAGTTTATCTCATGATAGTTTTTAAAATTAATTAATTTTCAAAATTTTAAAAAAATAAGTTTTTAAAACCAACACAGCCTGGACACACGGGCGTGTCCTTGGCCGTATGGACCCTATAACTTAGTTTTAATTTTTTTTTTAGAAAATCGACAGTGAGTTACACGGCCTGGCGATACGGTCGTGTAACCCACACGGCCTAGAGGACTTAATTTTTTCAAAAATCAACAAAGACACAGCCTAAAATAGTCCACACGGGCATGTGGCACGACCGTGTGAAACGTGGAGCTAAATTTTCAATTTTAAAACAAGTCAGAGAGCTACACGGGCAAGGCACACGACTGTGTGTGAGACACGGGCGTGTGGGAGGTCACACAGGCATGGGAGAAGCGAAGGAGGTTGCACACGGCCATGTGACACAGCGGCGTGTCCAAGGCCATGTGAAGACTGGGCTTGTATTTTTTTAAAATGCACACAGGCTGGGGAGAACCACACGGACGTGTGACACGACCGTGTGGCCAAACACGGGCATCACACGACCGTGTCACCCTTTTAAAACCTAAGCACTTTTTCTTGTCTTCTTCTTCATCCCCTCTCCAACCCTAGCCACCAGTCACCTCCCTTCGAAAATATGACCACCGTCGTCGTCGTTGCCCCACCGTATCCCTCACACTCCTTCACCCTCCCCTTCCTCCCTCCTTTCTTATCATTAAACAGTCCCACAACCCCCCTTACCTCACCTCACCGACACCCCAACCCCCATAACCAACTACCCTCACCGCCCCCATCCCTCCTTATTTCGAGCCGACCAAACACCCCCTCCTTCCTCCTTTTCTCCTCCACGCAGCCCCATCCACACAACCATGTCTCCCACGACCACCCCACACCCGACCACCAAGTCGTAAACCCCCTTCCCCTATCCTCTTTCCTTCCCTTTTCCCTTCCCCTCAAGTCGCAGCCTTCTTTTGCCACCACCGGTGCACAACCCGACCCCACCCATCACCGTTCGCACCAACCCCATACCTCCGGTCACCGTCCGACATTCAGTTGGTTTCCCCTTTTACCCTCTTTTCCTTTTTCTTATTTTTATTATTAGTTATTTTATTTATTTTATATTCTTTATTTATTTATTCCTTTCATTTATTTTATTATTTTGTTTATGTTATTTCCTTTATTTATTTATCCCATTTTAGTATTTTTACTATTCTACTTATTTGATTTTGTTTATTTTCTTTTTTAGTACAGTACAATTAGGTTAGCTTTTATTTTCATTCTTATTATTATTATTTTTGGCTATATTATATATTATTCTTTAGTATATTTGTTTATTGCTCTTATTGTTATTTTTATGATTCATTATTTGTTCATCTTATTATAATTCTGCAACAGTTATATAGTTCTAGTACTCGTTGTTGACTTACTACTCTCTTACGAAAAAGCTTCATTTCATTATCTTGACATTATCTTAGTATTATTATTGGTGTTATTGTTTTGATTCTCCTTTTTTATTATATAGTCTTATTTTATTCTAGTTCTTGCATTATTAGGTATTACTACATATTATGTTAGGACTAGATTTCTATTTTGATTACTTGGATTTTATATTCTCGAACCTGGGCCTGAATATTTTGTGAGGCTTTATTTAATTACTCTTGAATTCTTCTATTTTCAGGCACACCATGACGAACACATGAGGCAAGTCTAATGTCGTCGTACCCGCTTCGAAAAAGTGAAAGACCCTTGGTGCGACCTCCTCTTCGAGCGCTTTTACCGAGGCCCGCCACCCTTATCTCCAATTTTCGGCAGGCTCCCAGGAAGATCTATTTCAGTTACTTAGACAGCACCCACTTGGTCTAGGTCGTTGTATCGATTGGGCTGAGTTGGAGCAGGTCCGACTAGCTGATGATGTTCGCACCTTCATTACCACAGCTCCGTGGGATAGATTCTTCTCCATCATCGAGCCCACCTACATGGAGCTTACTTTAGAGTTCTGCGCGACATTTCTTCTACAGCAGGTTATAACGATTCATGACGAGCCAGGCACCATCACTTTTTGACTTGGTGGTTTCGTGCTCCAGATGAGTGTCCCAGAGTTTGGTACTACTATGGGACTCTACACTGAAAAGTTCATGAGTGCCGAAAATTTCCTACGTCTACATCGGCATATCCATTACACTCCATATCATTGTTGGACAAAGCTTACAGCGAGCTAGACACTTTATGATGCGAGTCGCTCGAAAGCGACCTCTCTTTCTCCAGCCTTAAGGTACCTTCATGCACTTTTAGCTCAAACTTTGACCGGTAGGAGGGAGAGCAACGGAGTCATTAGTACTCATGATGCCTATTTTCTATGAAGCATGGCCACCGGGCATGTCTTTGACTTGGCGTACTTCATCGTCTTAGCCTTTCGCCATCAGACTGACCGCCACAGTAAGGGCCCCATCTGTTTAGGAACTTATGTGACTCGCATCGCTCGACACTTCGGTCTCCTTGACACATCGGAGCAATCCTTTACACTTACCCTAGTCGGCCAGATGTCCCCACAGGGAATCTCGAGCATGATTCATATGAGGAAGATCGAGCGGCATCGTGGAGTGGATCCTCTCTAGTATCGATTATTTCATTCTGAAGCTTAGAATGAACCTGAGGACTTCACTAATGATGTTCTTCTCCATCACGAGGACCCACCACAGCCTCCACCTTCGAGTCACCGCCCTATTCCTTCTGCTCCTACTTTAGCGGACCTCCCCGAGTGGTTCATTCGCTTCGAGCACTACTGCGTTCAGCGGTTCGACAGTCTTGAGGCGACATTGCAGCAGTTATGTTAGCATCTCTATATCTCCTCTTCAGCCCCGACGGCTCACGACACAGACGCATCTGATGATGAGGACCATTGAGTCCATTTATGTTATTTTCTTTTATTTTTATTTTTAGTTTTAGTTTTATTTTTATTTTTTATGTTAATTGTTATTTTCTTAGACTTCTTTCGCTTTTATATTTTGAACTATATTTTTATTTATTATGGTTATTTCTAATCGGGTTAGTAACCCTTTAATCTTCTCACCATTTGTGTTTATTTTCTTATTTGTTGCTTAGAATCATGCACTACTTTTAGATTTGTCTCCAATTCTACTTTTCACTATTATGGGGATTTCATCCAATATTCAGGGAAATTTCAGTTCTCTCCCTCTATTATGATATTTTGTTTCTATTGTGATTATATTTATTTGTACATTGAGGACAATGTACATCTTAAGTTTGGGGAGGTTATTTATATGATTATTAGAAAATCCCTGAATTATGCCTTGTGTTTAAGTAATTTTCTCGTTTTACTATTAGAATGAAATTTTATCAATTTGTGATGGTTATTGATGTGTTTTGGATTAAATTCATAGGTATTTGTGCATTGATTATTTAAACTTTAAGACATGAGAGAATCAAGCATGATAAGTTGATTTTCAAAATTAAAAATTTTAGGTTGTTTCCCTGAATTCAAGTATTATCTTGAAGTTTTAAATTTACAAGTTTGACATCAAAACCATAATTTTTTGTGAGATTTTGAACCTTTAGAGCATACACTTTTCTTGCTCATTTTATTATTGGTTATGAGTGCGTCAATATTGATTTCTTATTCTAGAACTTGCTTCAATTATGCATGTCGAGACCACACCTTTGATTTGATATACTGAGATGATAAAGGCACCTAGGTTTTAACCCACTTATCCCATAAAAAGCCTACCTTCATAATTAACCCTTAGTGAGCCCCTGATAAACCGTAATAGTAACATATTTTATCTCCACATTTAGCATGCTTTTGGATGATTTATCCCTTGAATTATGAAATTTGTTGCTCTTGATCCTTTAATTTCATGTTTTATACTCAGGAGAGCATAGGAGGATGAAAAGAACGGAAAACGGGCTTAAAATGGGCCAAATGGGCCAGAGTAGGAAATCAACACGGCCTGGGCCCAAAGCACACGGCTGTGCCCCTTTAGCAGGCTTGAACACGGCCTGAAGTCGATTCACACGGGCGTGCAACACGGGCATGTCCCTGCCGTGACAAAGAGAAATTCCACTCGGATTAGGATACTTAGAGGCAAAGAAACACATTTCGAAGCCGATATAAACACCCTAAGTATGACCTAAAAGGGGGAGTCGACAGAAGACTTCTGTCGGACGCATCCAGCTAGGCCAAAGAGCCGAGCCAGAGAGGTCGGTGTAACACCCCAAACCCGGTCAAAATGCTACGACCGAATCTGGCATGTCACAGGGAAGAAAACATTTTTGAAAACCGAGTTATCATCTTGAATTAGAAAGAAAACCTTTGAATTTATAAAAACAGAGTTTGTATTGAGGGACCAGTTGAACCATTTTGAGACTTAGTTTGAAAAGTTGAGTTGCTTTGTTATTAATACTCATCATTAATTACCCGATTGTAAAATCTTGAAAATCCCGAAATTTATTTAAGTTTTGAAAAACATCCATTTCATAATTTATCAGGCATGCCTTAACGATCAAAACAAAATTAAAGAAAATTAACAAAATAAATAAATCCAAGTTAAAATTTAGATGGCCTTATTACATTACCAAAATCTAACTTAAAGTAAAATAAATCCGAAATAACTATTTAAAATAGAAACCAAAATATCGTGCATGGCCACCTCGAGTCCACCTCGGCTCCATATCTGCGATCTAAGGATTACCTGGAAAAAAAATAACGGAAGGGGTGAGTCACCGAGACTCAGTGTGTAAATCCCCGTCCAATAGATTTTAGGCCCTCACACAGATTCATATGCAAAATATGTATGTCATGCAACCCAACCAACCTAGATTTCCATCCGCATCTCCTATGTCTACCCAACATTTGTGGCACCTAGCCACTGGTGGCACCTAACCACTGGTGTCAAAAGTCACAAATAATCATATGTGGGGCCAACCCACTCGTGGTACCTAACCACTGGTGACAATCCCTTATCTCAATATGTGGGGCCAACCCACTGTGGTACCAAACCACTGGGACGAGTCACAGAAATAAATATATGTGGTACCTAACCACTGGTGGTTCCAAACCACTGAGACTTAGTCACAAAATGATGATATGTGGGGCCAACCCACTTGTGGTACCTAACCACCGGTGACAAATCAAAGATCATATTTTCTCCCTCTTCTCATCATGCCCCAATTGCATGTACACGCATTACAATATGGTATGATCATACTTAACGATTTAAATAACATGGCACATTCAGGTTTCAAGATATGTAATTAACGTTAGCAACCATAATAGACTTACCCGGAGTCCTCGCTTTTACCCACAAGGGTAACTTAGTGATCCCTACCATCACTTCGGCTTTTGGCAACACACGATAATAACATATTTAACATATAAAGTGTGTAAGAGTTACACACACGATAACGCTGTGAACACAATACTTTCTATGTCGACACTCTCGACAGCACTACCGCTATCCGCCTACTACTGCTTTCGTCGTCGGCCACAACTCGGTGGCCAATCCCAAGCTAACGACACTGCTGCTTAAACTTAGGGGTTTGGGTTTATAGATCCAACCCCTCCTATCGCTTAGTGACATTTGAGTCCATGAACAAACCTTGGTCACTAGACCGGATTAAAGCAGTGAAATCGAATCAAAAGAAATTAACACTCAAAGCTAAGACCCTTACCTAAATTGACAAATCCCGAGGCTTTAGGCTTGATTCACAAGCCAAACGAATCCTGAAAGTCTCCAAAAGAAAGCGTCACCACCCCCACCTACATTCGGCCAAGAGTTAATAGAATAGGATTACTGACTTCGGCACCCAACGCAAGAAAGATGATTGAAACGAAAGAAGACCCTTACCACAACCACTAGAGGAACTGAATGAGAGTGGTGACAGATCAATAACGGCGATCCACTGCAACCAGGAGTCAAAAGAGAAGATTTGAGTGCCAAAGAATTTCGGCTCACAAATAAGTAGGAACTACTTAAAACAGATGGCAAGTTTCGGCTTTTCTTTCTAAAGAAAATGAAAGGAAAAGAGATGAGAGGGTTAGAGAGATTCGGCCAAAGTAAAAAGGACTTACCCAAGTGCCAAAGTTGTTCTGCTATTGAACCGAAAGGAATAGAGAAGAGAAGATAAGTTTCGGGCTTAGAAGAGATGAAGAGAAGGGATGAGAAATAGAGTTTGACTTTCTTTGAATCAAATGAAAGAAAGCAAAAGAACAAGAGATCGCAAGATGGTAGGAGGATTCGACTATGGCGCTTGAGAGAGAAGGAAATAACAAGTTCCGGCCAAGCACAAAAGAAGAAGAAGAAGAAACTTGGAAAGCCACTCGGTTTGGTATTTGAGAGAAAAGAAAGAATGCAAATTAAGAAGTGTGGTTTCGCACAAAAAAATGAGAGGAAAAGGCCCTAGATGCTCCTAACTAACCGAATATTCAACACCCCCAACGCCACTTACCAACAATCGGCCACCCCATAAGCTACACCCAAAACCGAATGCCCTCCTCACCTAACTCCTTTCAAATTCGGCTAACACACACCCTCTTCAATCCCTTCTTTCCTTCCTTGTTTTTCTCCCCGATCACACATTCAAACTTGTTTGAATGCTTCAAACTCCTTGAATTGCTCTCCTCCACTTATTCAAAGGTGTTGACCCTTCAATACTCATCCACCGAGTCCAAGCCGAGTGCAACTCTCCTTTGCCTTGGTGTCAAAAGAAATCCCAAAAGGAAATCCCCGCACTCAACCAAGTCCCTGCAAGCTTCCCTGAGGCGTCACTTCCTTGAGCCTTAAGTGGCGCCTCCTTGCCACTTTACCAAGGCACTTCTTGTGTCAAAACATACCACCAAACACCCCTTAACTCCTATCCCATTCAGCTCCCGTTCTAAGCGCCCAAAAAATTTTTTTCCTAAGGCTCCGGCCTACCCCCAGGTCACACCTAGACCCTGAAGTACCCTGAACTAACATGACAACCATAGTATCCACATGCAAACACATAAAATGCAAAGGCCCTTGATTTAGGATGTTACAGTTCTACCCCCCTTAAAAATAATTTCGACCTCGAAATTACCTGGTCAAAAGAGTTGAGGGTATTACTGCCGCATAACCTCCTCTGGCTCCCACGTGGCTTCTTCTGATCCATGATTCCGCCATAACACCTTCACCAAAGGAACTGATTTTCTACGCAATACTTTGACATCCCGATCCAAGATCTGCACTGGTTCCTCCTCAAAAGACAAATCTGGGCTTACCTCAATTTCTTCTACTGGCACAACATGAGACGGATCCGAACGATAATGTCTAAGCATCGAAACGTGGAATACGTCATGGATCTGACTCAACTCAAGGTAACTCGAGTGATAAGCTCACGGTCCCACACGCTTCAACACCCGATAAGGCCCGGATAAACACCGGGCTCAACTTGCCCTTCTGACAAAACCTTAGCACCTTCTTCCACGACGACACCTTTAAGAAAACCTTGTCACCCACTGCAAATTCTATATCTTTCCGTTTAAGATCAGCATAGGACTTCTTTGTCCAAGCTTCCTTCAAACGAGTTCGAATCGACCTTAACTTATATTCCGTTTCAGCCACCAACTCTGGACCCAACAATTGACTCTCACCTAACTCTGTCCAACACGTAGGGGTACGACACTTCCGCCCATATAGCGCTTCATACGGTGCCATCTGAATACTCGACTGGTAGCTATTGTTATACGCGAATTCCGCCAACGGTAGGAATTCTTCCCAACTACCTCTGAAGTCTAAGACACAGCCCCTCAACATATCCTCCAGAATCTGAATTACCCTCTCCGACTGCCCATCAGACTATGGATGAAACACTGTACTGAAATCAAACCTTGTACCCAAAGCCTGATGCAACGCCTTTCAAAATCTTGACGTAAATCTAGGGTCTCTGTCCGAAATGATCGACACTGGCACCCCATGCAACCTTACAATCTCCGCTATATATAATCCAGCCAACTTCTGAAGTGAGTAATCCACACGCACAGGTATGAAATGAGCAGACTTTGTCAAACGGTCAACAATCACCCAAACCTTATCCTTTTTAGTAGGCGTGAGGGGTAGCCCACTGACAAAATCCATCGCAATCCTTTCCCATTTCCACTGCGGAATCTTCACTGGTTGCAACAATCCCAACGGTAACTGATGTTCTGCCTTTACCTTCTAACACGTCAAACACTTACCCACAAATTCAGTTACCTCTTGCTTTAGACCCGGCCACCAAAACAGCTTCCGCAAATCCCGGTACATCTTACTACCTCCAGGATGCATAGCGTGGATCGCTATATGTGCTTCTGAAGAATCTTCTCGCCTTAACTCCACATCTTTTGGCATGCAAACCTTCCCCTGGAAACATAACACTCCATCGCTATTCAAGCTATACCCCTCTAATCCCCCATTCTGCACTTGCAAACATCGAGCGCCCAAGACATCATCTGATAGTTGTTTCTCTTTAACCTGATTCACCCAAGTCGGCTTCACTTGCAGTTCCGCTATCAGACTTCCGTCATCATACAGACTAAGGTGGGCAAACATTGCTCTTAAGTCTGATACCACCTTACGGCTCAACGCGCCTGCCACCACGTTAGCCTTACCCGGATGGTACTCAATCGAGCAGTCATAATCCTTCAACAACTCAATCCACCTCCGCTGCCTTAAATTCAACTCCTTCTGAGTAAGGAGGTATTTCAAACTCTTATGATCCGTGTAAACAATAGACTTCTCCCCATACAAGTAATGTCTCAAAATTTTTAGGGCGAAAACCACTGCAGCCAACTCTAGATCATGTGTCGGATAATTCCTTTTGTGAGGCCTCAACTGTCGAGAAGCATACTCTACTACTTTCCCCTCTTGCATCAGCACACATCGTAACCCTGTATGCGACGCATCACAATAAACCGTAAACTCTTTCCCTGCTTCAGGCTGAATCAATACCGGAGCTTCCATCAAAATCCTCTTTAACTTCTCAAAACTTCTTGCTATTTGTCTGACCAAACAAACGGAACCCCTTTCCTTAGCAACTTGGTTAACGGCGCTGCAATCAAAGAAAACCCTTCCACAAACCTTCTGTAATACCCTGCTAAACCCAAAAAACTCTGAATCTCTGCCACAGACTTTGGTGGTTTCCAGTCTAACATAGCTTTAATCTTCCGAGGGTTAACTCTAATCTCCTCAGCTGACACCACATGACCCAAAAAGGTAACTTCCTTTAGCCATAACTCGCACTTACTAAACTTTGCGAATAATTGTTTTTCCCTCAGAATTTGCAAAACCACACGAAGATGTGCATCATGCTCCTCCTCGAACTTCGAGTACACCAGAATATCGTCTATAAACACTAAGATGAACCAATCCAAATACGGTTGAAAAACCTGATTCATCATATCCATAAACGCTGCTGGCGCGTTGGTCAATCCAAACGGCATCACCAAGAATTCGTAGTGACCATAACGAGTACGAAACGCCGTCTTATGAATATCTGCCTCCTTGACCTTAAGCTGGTGATACCCCGACCTCAAATCTATCTTGGAGAAGACTGATGCTCCCTTAAGTTGGTCGAATAGGTTGTCTATCCTCGGCAACGGATACTTATTCTTAATCGTTAACTTATTCAGCTGACGGTAATCTATACACATTCGCATCGATCCGTCCTTCTTCTTAACAAAGAGCACGGATGCCCCCCAAGACGACACACTCGGCCGGATAAAACCCCGGTCTAACAACTCCTGAATCTGTGCTTTCAGCTCCACTAACTCCTTTGGCGCCATTCTATATGGGGCAATAGACACTGGTGCTGTTCCGGGTAGAAGGTCAATACCAAACTCAACCTCGCGATCTGGAGGCAATCCCGGCAACTCTTCCGGGAAAACGTCAAAAAATTCCTTTACCGTTCGGACATCCCCCACAGTTGATTCCTTAACCTCCAAAGCACAAACATACGCCACAAACGCCTTACATCCTTTTCTCACCATTTTCTCAGCCTTCAAAGTGGATACCATATTAGATAGGTAGTTCCTTCTCTCACCTATCACCACCACCTCTTCATCCTCGATAGCTCTCAACACCATGCGCTTTGCCACATGGTCCAAACTTGCTTGATATTTTACTAACCAATCCATACCTAAGATCAAATCGAACTCCCCAAATGGCAGTTCCATCAGATCAGCCGGAAACACTACCCCTTGCAGTTCTAGGGGTACATCCTTATACAGTTTGTTCACTACCACAGAGTGTCCTAGAGGGCTAACGACAGTCATCTCCCTAGAAGAAGTCTCATAGGCTAGGTTCAGAGTTCCCGCTATAATACTAGCAACGTAAGAGTGCGTCAAACCAATATCAATCAAGGCAGTATAAGGCAACCCATAAATTAAGAACGTACCGGTTATGACGTCCGGTGCATCGCCCTCCTCTCGACGCCTAGTCGTATAGACCAACCCAGGCTGTCTTGCATCTGTACTCCCAGCACCTCTGCCCGGTGCTCCACGGCCCCGTCCGTTACCATTACCACCTCTGGCTGGACCACGACCCCTCTGCGGCTGCTGACCATCTCTTCTGAATTGTGCACGTCCTTGACCCTCAGACTGTGTCCTAACTGGCCTCTGAGGACAATCCCTAATCTGATGATCCATCGACCCACACTCGAAGCACCCTCTGTTACCTGTCCAACACTCTTCTAAATGAAACTTCCCTCATCGAGCACACTGTGGTGGCTCTCGAAAGCAAGAAGAGCTTCCACGCTCGACTCGCCCGCCAAATCTAGCCCTTTTCTGAAAACCCCCAGCAAACCCTGATGGCCCAAAACTCCTTTTACTCCTATTTCTGTCCCGATTCTATTTCTCGGACTGCTTCACCTCCTAAGCTATCTTGGCCTTTTCCACAAGAACGACAAATTCTCTCTCTTGCTGTGGAGCAATCAACACCCGCAGCTCATCTCTCAGCCCGTCCTCAAACCTAACACAGTGCTCATGGTCCGTAGCCACAACACCCCGGGCATAACGGCTTAACCGTAAGAATTCTGCCTCATATTCGGACACCGACTTACTCCCCTGAACTGAATTCAAAAATGCCTTACGCTGCGCATCCATATAACTAGACCCGACGTACTTCCTCTGATATGCCGCTTTGAAGAAATCCTAGGTGATATCCTCAGCCATCGCGCCGTCCCTGACCGTGAGCCACCACTGATAGGATTCGTCCCGAAGAAGAGACACGATCCCTTTCAACTTCTCCTCAGCCGTGAAGTCAAGATCATCCATTATGCGCTCAGTCGCCTCTAACCAGTATTCAGCTGCATTAGGGGCTACGCCAGAAACGCCCCTAAATACCTCCGCTCCACTAGCTCGGAGTCGTTCAGACATAGATTTCTGAGCTCCCGTACCCACGCCTACTCCAGCAACTCTTTCCAGGACCCGTAGCATCGCCTGCGACACCGCATCATCTCCACCCGTTTGATCCTGAAACTCTACGCCCACAGCTGGCGGTGGCGGCACCTCATTCCCTGACCCATGGCCAGACCCTACTGGTTCCAATACAGTAATCCTACCCCTACCACGACCACGCACATTACGCCCACGTCCTTGAGTGCTCATGACTAACGTTCACGATTTAATCTGATTTCAAGAATTTTATGAGTTAGCTTTCTTCCCACAGTTTATTACGGTACAGTCTTATGAGTATATTATCAGAGTAGTTGTTCTCGCAAATGCACACAGTCCTACAGGCTTCAGTCTCTAAGGTAAATTTCCTAATACTAGCATTCATATCACAAAACATACAATCAGCAATTAGAAACCTTACCATCGCGGATCGGTACCGGAGACTCAGGTGCCATGCTTCCCAAAGCATGTATTTCATCAAAACCATTTTGCAAACCCTCTATTGTAAAATAATTTAGGCCTTATACCCACAGCCGAGCTTTTAAACCTAGGCTCTGATACCAAAATTGTAACACCCCAAACCCGGTCAAAATGCTACGATCGAATCTGGCATGTCACAGGGAAGAAAACATTTTTGAAAACTGAGTTATCGTCTTGAATTAGAAAGAAAACCTTTGAATTTATAAAAACAGAGTTTGTATTGAGGGACCAGTTGAACCATTTTGAGACTTAGTTTGAAAAGTTGAGTTGCTTTGTTCTTAATACTCGACTGTTAATTACCCGATTGTAAAATCTTGAAAATCCCAAAATTTATTTAAGTTTTGAAAAACATCCATTTCATAATTTATTAGGCATGCCTTAACGATCAAAACAAAACTAAAGAAAATTAACAAAATAAATAAATCCAAGTTAAAATTTAGATGGCCTTATTACATTACCAAAATCTAACTTAAAGTAAAATAAATCTGAAATAACTATTTAAAATAGAAACTGAAATATCGTGCATGGCCACCTCGAGTCCACCTCGGCTCCATATCTGCGATCTAAGGATTACTTGAAAAAAATAACGGAAGGGGTGAGTCACCGAGGCTCAGTGTGTAAATCCCCGTCCAATAGATTTTAGGCCCTCACACAGATTCATATACAAAATATGTATGTCATGCAACCCAACCAACCTATATTTCCATCCGCATCTCCTGTGTCTACCCAACATTTGTGGCACCTAGCCACTGGTGGTACCTAACCACTGGTGGTTCCAAACCACTGGTGACAAAAGTCACAAATAATCATATGTGGGGCCAACCCACTCGTGGTACCTAACCACTGGTGACAATCCCTTATCTCAATATGTGGGGCCAACCCACTGTGGTACCAAACCACTGGGACGAGTCACAGAAATAAATATATGTGGTACCTAACCACTGGTGGTTCCAAACCACTGGGACTTAGTCACAAAATGATGATATGTGGGGCCAACCCACTTGTGGTACCTAACCACTGGCGACAGTCTGAAAGATCATATTTTCTCCCTCTTCTCATCATGCCCCAATTGCATGTACACACATTACAATATGGTATGATCATACTTAACGATTTAAATAACATGGCACATTCAGGTTTCAAGATATGCAATTAACGTTAGCAACCATAATAGACTTACACGGAGTCCTCGCTTTTACCCACAAGGGTAACTTAGTGATCCCTACCATCACTTCAGCTTTTGGCAACACATAGATAATAACATATTTAACATATAAAGTGTGTAAGGGTTACACACCTGATAACGCGTAACACAATACTTTCTACGTCGACACTTTCACTGACAGGCACTACCGCTATCTGCCTACTACTCTGCTCAGAAGTCGGCCCACAACCCGGTGGCCAATCCCGAACTGCTGACACTGCTGGCTTCTTAAACTTAAGGGTTGGGTTTATAGATCCAACCCCTCCTATCGCTTGGCTGACATTTGAGTCCATGAACAAACCTTGGTCACTAGACCAGATTAAAGTAGTGAAATCGAATCAAAAGAAATTAACACTCAAAGCTAAGACCCTTACCTAAATCGACAAATCCCGAGGCTTTAGGCTTGATTCACAAGACAAACGTGTAACACCCCAAACCCGGCCCAAAAGTTTCGACTAGATCTGGTATGCTACGGGTTGTACGTTGAAAACTTTTGCTAAGTTGGTTTTAGTAAATCATAAGTTATTAGGAAAAATTTTAATAAACAAGTGACTTTTGAAAAAAAAAAACCTTGTATTATTATTATTTTGAATAATAAAACCTTTGACAAAGTTCCATAAGTTGCAAATATTAAAAACTAAGTAGTGAGTATAAACTATGGGGCCTTATTACATAAATGATTCCAAAATTAAAAACTTAAGGAAAAACTGAAATAATCTATAGGAATAAAAACTTGATGGCCCCTCGAGTCCGCCTTTGCTCCCATGTCCACGATCTACTGCTCATCTGCAAAGTTAGGGAAAAATAATAGGGTGAGTCACCAAGACTCAGTGTGTAAATCCCAAAAATACATCAAAGGCTTGGCCCACAAACACATTATGGCCTTGGCCCATATACAAGGGTAACTATATATGCATCATGGCCCATCCCAGCCTAGAAATCCATCCTCTATACACCAACTCGTACCAACCATCACACCTTGGGGATTTCTACAATCAACCCTCCAACCGCTACACACCATATCGGCAATTTGTCTTTGTCTTAAAGACCGATCATCAGTGACCTATGTGGCAAAGCCACCGATCGCCATGCGACCTTATTAATACATCGTAGTATTTTGACAAATGAGTCAGTCATGTCATAAAGACCGATCACTATGTGACCTATGTGGCAAAGCCACCGATCGCTATGCGACCTTCTTCCCCTTCATCATATCAATCCCATCCCATGCATACATACATGCAGAATCAAAACAATATACTACCTAAAAGTTCACGATCCTATCACATACATCGATACACATAGAGAAGTTTCTATGATTACGCACTGCATCCCTTGCATACCCTTTTTGGGTAATCCGACTGCCTATACAAACCTTTTTAAACTTTTAGCCCATAACATATATTTAGTACAGATTACTATACAGCCTTTTTCCGGCTTTTAGCCCATAACATATATTTAGTATAGATTACTAGTGTGTTAGAGATCTACACACCTGATTACCGTTAGAACGAGACCCTCTAAGTCGACGTTATCCGTAGCCAACACCACCGCTATCTGCCTTGAAATCCCGAAAAGTGATATGAGATTCAGGAACTAATGTTTCTGGCTTTTAGATCTAAGAGATCTTACTAGAGAAGATTCGGCTACTCTCAGAGGATTCCGGCTTTTTGCGAAAAATCAGGAAGAGAAGATGATTCGAAGAAATCTATAGAGATTCGGCTTTTAGAAGAAAGAAGAGAAAAGAATAATGGAGTTTTTGGCTTTCGACTTTTTAGAAGAAAGAAGAGAAGAGAATAATGGAGTTTTCGGCTTTTAGAAGAAAGAAGAGAATAATGGAGTTTTTGGCTTTTAAAAGAAAGAAGAGAAAGGAATAATGGAGTTTTCGGCTTTCGGCTTTTAGAAGAAAGAAGAGAATAATAGAGTTTTTGGCTTTTAGAAGAAAGAAGAGAATAATAGAGTTTTTGACTTTTAGGAGAACGAAGAGAAAAGAATAATGGGGTTTTCGGCTTTTAGAAGAAAGAAGAGAAAGAAAAGGTGGAAACCCTAAATGCCAAAAAAATAAAGAAGAGAACCCTCCCTATTTATAGAAATTTCGGCACTTACCTATGAAAAACCGAAAGTGCCCTTCCTAATAACTAAAAATTAATCAAATAAAAAGGGAAAATTTGGCACCCCCTTTGCCATAAAGAAACCGATTTCTTCACTTCTCTAGGTGATGGAATTTCGGCCAACTCCTAGCCTTGTAGATAGCTCCTATCTTTTCTCCTTTTTTTTCCTTCCATATTATCAACTATATTATCTACATTATCCCATTCACATAAATCCTCCTATTTTTGAGCCTTGTTGTCGTCCACTCTACCTAACCCTAATGTCGAAATTTAGCTAACTTAAATTAAAAGAGTTAGGCTCCATGTAACTTAAATTTGGGCCCCTTACTCCCTTGTGTGGCGTCACCTCCTTGCTCCCTAAGTGGAGCCACTGACCACTAGGCCACAAGCCCATTTTGATATTTTAAACTCAGATACCACCTTTTAAACCTTATAGTGCCCAAACAAAAAAAATTAACTAAGGCTTCAGCCCGATCCTGAGCCAAATTTGGACCCCTAATGCTCAAATTAACTCATTACACATATTCACCCATTAAATGCATAGGCCCAAAAATTCAGGATGTTACAGTTCTACCCCCCCTTAAAGAAATTTCATCCTCGAAATTTCCAACTAACTATTAATCATACTACCCAAGTCTCACCACTATGCTTTCGATGCGCACTCTAATTTAATAATATATAACCATTGCACGCATACAGTTTCTATACCCAAAAATATAGCATCCACACAAAACATACCCGACTTAATGGTGATTGAACAATCCCGAGCCTTATGCTTCTCAGACCCGCATCTTAAACACGTTCCTGACTTCCTCCAACATTCACCCGAATGACGTCTTCTGCAATATTTACAAACCCGAAAGTTTGGACATACCTTAACATGCTTCACAGAACGAGATTGCAACCTTAGAAAACTACGATCTCTTTTTTTCTTACAGTCCATGCACCCCACCCGAAATGTTTCACCGATTTCTTTAACCTCCTTCAGTACCTCCCTAACTAGCTGAGTCAGCACATCAGTCCTAATACTTCCACGGCCTCGGCCGCTGCCTCTTCTTCCTCTCCTAGCACTCATCGTCAATTCTCGTAGTATCTGAATTAGAAATTTTATTAACTATTAATTCCTTTCACTGATTAACCACAAACAATCTTATGGAAAGTAGTTTTAAGAGTGGTTCTTTCAAATTCGAACCTATCTACAGTTTTAGTCTCAAGTTTATCTCCTAATTCTTGATACCACATACATCAACCCGTATACATCAATCACATAAGTGGCATCCATGCACACACATTCATCGCATAAGGTTTTTTTTTTCGTCATTCCTCTACCCAGGGGTATTTTCGTAGTTTTGCCCTACAGGGTATTTTCCAAAATAAAGTGTCTTGGTGATTTTCTCAAAATAGGGTATCTTGGTGGTGTTGTTGTTTTCATTTTTTTTAGCAGTGGTATTTTGGAAATTTTAATTTTTCAAACCGGGTCACATTTGTAAATCTAGGGGTTTTCGGGTAAATTTGCAAAACATGGGTATTTTATAAAATCACGGTTGTTTGGAAATTTTCACAAATCAAGTGTATTTTGGAAATTTTACAAAACTTGGGGGTATTTTGGTTGCGAAATAGGGTGGCTGGTCCCTTTCGGGTTTTAATTATAGATTTTGGCCCGTCAACAAATCCTCGTGGCTAAGGTGAAAAGTCACTGCACACCAGGTAGGATTCTAGCGAAGAGGAGGTGAATCACTAGGACTGCTTAAGTACCAAGCTCTCCCTGAATCCAATCCTAGACATGCGTATGCCTGTTGCCACACCCTAACCCATCGACTCGTTCACGGGTTTGTTTGGATAGATTAAGTCTTATGAATTTAAAGAGTTGTTTTAACTAAGGCTATAGTCCATCAATGCCGAACATACTAGTCTACGTCCATCAAGCCCACATACATATCACATCTAAAAGTTTAGAATACTTACCTGCGTGGATCGGGTGCCGGTAGACTCGAAGACCATATCTTCTTCCAGATTTTTTCTCAATTTCACATAAATTTTCAAAACACTACTAGACCCATTTCACACACCGAGTTTTAAATCTGGGCTCGATACAAAATGTAACACCCCAAACCCGGCCCATAAGTTTCGACCAGATCTGGTATGCTACGGGTTGTACTTTGAAAACTTTTGCTAAGTTGGTTTTAGTAAATCGTAAGTTATTAGGCAAAATTCGAATAAACAAGTGACTTTTGAAAAAAAAACCTTGTATTATTATTATTTTGAATAATAAAACCTTTGAAAAAGTTCCATAAGTTGCAAATATTAAAAACTAAGTAGTGAGTATAAACTATGGGGCCTTATTACAGAAATGATTCCAAAATTAAAAACTTACGGAAAAACCGAAATAATCTATAGGAATAAAAACTTGATGGCCCCTCGAGTCCGCCTTTGCTCCCATGTCCACGATCTACTGTTCATCTGCAAAGTTAGGGAAAAATAATAGGGTGAGTCACCAAGACTCAGTGTGTAAATCTCGAAAACACATCAAAGGCTTGGCCCACAAACACATTATGGCTTTGGCCCGTATACAAGGGTAACTATATATGCATCATGGCCCATCCCAGCCTAGAAATCCATCCTCTACACACCAACCCGTACCAACCATCACACCTTGGGGATTTCTACAATCAACCCTCCAACCGCTACACACCATATCGATAACTGTGCTGCCTGTCTTAAAGACCGATCACTGTGTGACCTATGTGGCAAAGCCATCGATCGCCATGCGACCTTAATAATACATCGTAGTATTTCGACAGCTGAGCTGCCTGTCATAAAGACCGATCACTATATGACCTATGTGGCAAAGCCACCGATCGCTATGCGACCTTCTTCCCCTTCATCATATCAATCCCATCCCATGCATGCATACATGCAGAATCAAAACAATATACTACCTAAAAGTTTACAGTCTATCACATACATCGATACACATAGAGAAGTTTCTATGATTACGTGCACTGCATCCCTTGCCTACCCTTTTTGGGTAATCCGACCGTCTATACAGCCTTTTTCTGGCTTTTAGCCCATAACATATATTTAGTACAGATTACTATACAGCCTTTTCCCGGCTTTTAGCCCATAACATATATTTAGTACAGATTACTAGTGTGATAGAGATCTACACACCTGATTATCGTTAGAACAAGACCCTCTAAGTCGACGCTATCCGTAGCCAACACCACCGCTATCTGCCTTGAAATCCCGAAAAGTGATATGAGATTCAGGAACTAGTGTTTCCGGCTTTTAGATCTAAGAGATCTTACTAGAGAAGATTCGACTACTCCCAGAGGATTCTGGCTTTTTGCGAAAAATCAGGAAGAGAAGATGATTCGAAGAAATCTATAGAGATTCGGATTTTAGAAGAAAGAAGAGAAAAGAATAATGGAGTTTTCGGCTTTCGGCTTTTTAGAATAAAGAAGAGAAGAGAATAATGGAGTTTTCGGCTTTTAGAAGAAAGAAGAGAATAATGGAGTTTTCGGCTTTTAGAAGAAAGAAGAGAATAATAGAGTTTTTGGCTTTTAGAAGAAAGAAGAGAATAATAGAGTTTTCGGTTTTTAGAAGAAAGAAGAGAATAATGGATTTTTCGGCTTTTAGGAGAAAGAAGAGAAAAGAATAATGGGGTTTTCGGCTTTTAGAAGAAAGAAGAGAAAGAAAAGGTTGAAACCCTAAATGTCGAAAAATAAAGAAGAGAACCCTCCCTATTTATAGAAATTTTGGCACTTACCTATGAAAAACCGAAAGTCCCTTCCTGATAACTAAAAATTAATCAAATAAAAAGGGAAAATTTGGCACCCCTTTTCCATAAAGAAACTGATTTCTTCACTTCTCCAGGTGATGGAATTTCGGCCAACTCCTAGCCTTGTAGATAGCTCATATCTTTTCTCCTTTTTTTTTTCCTTCCATATTATCAACTATATTATCTACATTATCCCATTCACATAAATCCTCCTATTTTTTAGCCTTGTTGCCGTCCCCTCTACCTAACCCTAATGTCAAATTTTAGCTAACTTAAATTAAAAGAGTTGGGCTCCATGTAACTTAAATTTGGGCCCCTTACTCCCTTGTGTGGTGTCACCTCCTTGCTCCCTAAGTGGCGCCACTGACCACTGGGCCACAAGCCTATTTTGATATTTTAAACTCAGATACCACCTTTTAAACCCTATAGTGCCCAAACAAAAAAAAAATTAACTAAGGCTTCAGCCCAATCCTGAGCCCAATTTGGACCCCTAATGCTCAAATTAACTCATTACACATATTCACCCATTAAATGCATAGGCCCAAAAATTCAGGATGTTACAAAATGAATCCCGAAAGTCTCCAAAAGAAAGCGTCACCACCCCCACCTACATTCAGCCAAGAGTTAATAGAATAGGATTACTGCCTTCGGCACCCAACGTAAGAAAGATGATTGAAACGAAAGAAGACCCTTACCACAACCACTAGAGAAACCGAATGAGAGTGGTTACAGATCAATAACGGCGATCCACTGCAACCAGGAGTCAAAAGAGAAGATTTGAGTGCCAGAGTATTTCGGCTCACAAATAAGTAGGAACTACTTAAAATAGATGGCAAGTTTTGGCTTTTCTTTCTAAAGAAAACGAAAGGAAAAGAGATGAGAGGGTTAGAGAGATTCGGCCAAAGTAAAAAGGACTTACCCAAGTGCCGAAGTTGTTCTGCTATTGAACCGAAAGGAATAGAGAAGAGAAGATAAGTTTCGGCTTAGAAGAGATGAAGAGAAGGGATGAGAAATAGTGTTTCGGCTCTTGCTGAATCAAATGAAAGAAAGTAAAAGAACAAGAGATCGCAAGATGCTAGGAGGATTCGACTATGGCGCTTGAGAGAGAAGGAAATAACAAGTTTCGGCCAAGCACAAAAGAAGAAGAAGAAGAAACTTGGAAAGCCACTTGGTTTGGTATTTGAGAGAAAAGAAAGAATGCAAATTAAGAAGTGTGGTTTCGGCACAAAAGAAATGAGAGGAAATGGCCCTAGATGCTCCCTAACTAACCGAATATTCAACACCCCCAACGCCACTTACCAACAATCGGCCACCCCCTAAGCTACACCCAAAAACTGAATGCCTCTCCTCACCTAACTCCTTTCAAATTCGGCTAACACACACCCCTCTTCAATCCCTTCTTTCCTTCCTTGTTTTTCTACTGATCACACATTCAAACTTGTTTGAATGCTTCAAACTCCTTGAATTGCTCTCCTCCACTTATTCAAAGGTGTTGACCCCTTCAATACTCATCCACTAGAGTCCAAGCTGAGTGCAACTCTCCCTTGCCTTGGCGTCAAAAAGAAATCCCCAAAAGGAAATCCCCACAGCTCGAACCAAGTCCCTGCCAGCTTCCCTGAGGCGTCACTTCCTTGAGCCTTAAGTGGCGCCTCCTTACCACTTTACCAAGGCACTTCTTGTGTCAAAACATACCACCAAACACCCCTTAACTCCTATCCCATTCAACTCCCCTTCTAAGCGCCCAAAATTTTTTTTTCCTAAGGCTCCGGCCTACCCCCAGGTCACACCTGGACCCTGAAGTACCCTGAACTAACATGACAACCATAGTATCCACATGCAAACACATAAAATGCAAAGGCCCTTGATTCGGGATGTTACAGTCGGAATCTTGGGATTTACTCGAAGAAAGCCAGTTGACTCATCTCAAGAAGCCAAAATCATACTCAAGATGGCGGATCTCTCCTTCAATTCCTTCAGGGGGTTTTAGGGTTTTCTTATGTTTTGTTTTTTCTTTTCTTCTGAGATGTATTCTTTTATAATTATGAACTAAACCCTTAGATACCTGAGGGGGTGAAACCTAAGACGGATTTTGTTATTGTTTTTTGAACTATATGATAAATACTTGATTTGTTCTTAATTATGTGTTCTTAATTCTTGCTTTGATATTTCAGGGTATCGATTCAAGTATTGATGTGCTTAGGCAGTGGAGCAAAAGTCCCTATCTAAGAGTAGATCTAGCATAGTTAAGCGGAGTTGATCGTAACCCTAGACATAGGATGACGAAAATATGCCGGATTAAGGTCAAACCTAATTTGGGAGTCCACAGATCGAGTTAATGCAATTCTAGGGGTTTTAATTAGAAAGAGATTTTAATTAATCAACCTAGGGTTAGACGTTAGTAGCCTCGAGAGAGGTATTAACATAAATTAGGGAATCCTACGGATCAAGTCAAGTGAATAAATCGTCTGGTTCAGAGTTAGATAACAAGTGAAGTCTAGGTGGATTCCTCCTTGGGTATTGTCTTAATCAATTGGTTTTTCCCACAAGTATTTCCCCAATTCATTCTCTTTGTCTTAGCATCTTTAGCTTAGTAGTTAGTTAATTTTAGATTAAACAATAATTCACTTCAATTCTTAGGCTAAATAATAGAAAGAAAGTTAGTATTAGTACTTTTGGTTCCTTTGGGTTCGACAATCCGGTCTTGCCACTAAACTATACTATTGTTCGATAGGTGCGCTTGCCTCAATCGTTGTCACAGTTAGTTTATAGGCTAGATCATTCATTATATAAATTTTAAGACTCTGACATCACGATCAGCCCCTTTGAGCTTAACACACCATTTCTTCATTTACCCATTAATGTTAACCCATAACTCAATTTTTTTTTGATTCGTTGAGAAAATTTCCTGTTTTATTAACTCCCTTTTTATCGAGATTTGATTTGGTTAGTTGCCTGACCATGCTTTTTTGTTTTACTTGTTGAGTTATTTCTTATTGTACTCAGAAGAAAAAAAACAAAAAAAAAATATTTATTATTTAGTTCTATGTTAATTGAGCTTGAACAGTTAAATTCAAATTGTGAGAAGAAGCTCATATTATTCTCGAATAGTTTTCGATTGATGTAATTATTTAGCATTAGTTTATTTTTCTAGTTTGGTAATTTATCAATTCGATCTCGATTTTAACCAACTTTTTTAGCCTTTCTCCACACCCTTAACCTAAGCCCCATTACAACTCTTAAAGACCTTTTGATTTGTGTATCATCTCATTTTATAGTGGTGGAGGTTTGATTTTTATGCAAGCGTGTGGTAATGACTTTTCATGTTTGACTATTGAGTGCTTATTTTTTAGCCTTAAACACTTCGAGTGATTTGAGTGAATCTTTAGTGAGGATGTCAATTCTTGTAGGTTTTGAATTAAAGGTAATTACTTAGATAAGGGGAAATACCTATGTTTTCATGTGTTAAAAAAATGCTTGACTTGGATTGTTTGAATCTTTAATGCTCTTTTAGTTGAATTATCAATGTATGATTATTGTGAATTATTTTGAAACATTATTCATGAGAATTATAAGTTGAGAAAGATTAATTTTAATTGAGAGTTGAGTATTTTGCTTGAGGACAAGTAAATGCTTAAGTGTGGGGATATTTGACAAGCTATAAAAGTAACATGTTTTTAATCCAATTCTTGATGCGTTTTTGGATGATTTATTATGTAAATTAGTGAATTTGATGCTCCTAATCCTTTAAATTCATGTTTCTATACTTAGGTGAGCATAAGGGAGCGAAAGGAGCAAAAAACGGGCCAAAATCGAACAAAAAAAGTTGTTTTCAGGATCCACACGGCCTGGGCATTTCCATACGGGCTGGGCACACACCCATGTGATCCACACAAGCTGGCCATGTAACATCCTCAAATTTGGGGTTCTGTATTTTGCACTATTTCATGCGTTAGGCTAGCTATGTATGTTAGTTGGGTATGTTCGGGGGCCCTAAGAAGGCATGGGGTCAAGTTTGGGCCCTGGTAGAATTTTGTGTTTAGGGCACTTAAGAGGGAGAGCTAGTGGATGCAGGCCTTAAGAGTGTTTGGTTGTATTTTGATGTCACAAATGGCCATATGGTGGAGTGGTGGTGGCGTCAATAGTGGAGCAAGGGGAGTGGGGTTCGAATCCCACATGTTGCATTTTGGGAGGTTTCTTATTGTGCCAGGAAGGGGGGAAGTGGTGGAGTTGGCGTTGGTCTCTTCTAGGAAGAGTTTGAATTGGTCAAATAATTCAAATGGTGGATGGAGAGGGCTTGGTGGAGAAAAATTAGGAGCAAATCATGGGATTGAGGTATGAGGGAGATTTTGGCCAAATGTGGGAACTTGGGAAGGGGTGAAATTCGGCTAGGGGGTGTTAGGTGGTGTATTCAGTTTTAGCTAGTAGGGGAGAGTGCTAAAACTTCCTTTAGTTCTCTAGACATTTCTTTATTGGCATTTTTGGGTCATAGGTTGTGGGAGTGCCGAATTTTGCAAAAATTCTTTGAGATTCTTTTCTTTCCTCTCTTTCGGGTTTCCATTTCTTTACTTGTGCCAAATTTCCAGTACTCTTTTCTCTATCTTTTCTTGCCTCTTTGGTATTAGCCGAAACTTGAGTGATTCTTTCTCCCTTCATTCTTTTTCTTTCTACTATTTTCTCTTTTATTCTATCATAGCCGAAACTTACTTTCCCTTCACTGTTTTTCTATTGTTTCCCTTAGGCCGAATTCCTTTTGTTCATCTCCTACAAGTTTCACCATAATCGAATCTTCCTTGTTACCCTTTTCTAAACTGACTTCTTTCTTGTGTGTTCATCATAGCCGAATTTGGGTTGCTTCTATTATTTCTGCCAGTGCCAAATTACCCTGGGTTCCATTCGGCTTCTCTCTGTTCAAGGTAATGATCTCTTCTTTTTTTTATTTTGCTCATTCTCTTACTCCTCCTAAAGAAGCCGAACACTCATCTTCTACATCATCAAGCCGAATGTGGTTTCTCTCTTTCGTAACTGTTTACTCCATCACGTTGTGACCTTGTGCTTTCTGTGATTCGCGATAGACTTTCGTTAGATAGGCCGAACATCCTGCAACCGAATCTGTGGTTGTGCAATTCCTCGTTTATTAAGGTAAGGAGTTTCTCTCTAGTTTCTATATGATTAGTCTTTTTCGTTTTACTCTGCCATGACCAAAACCCCTTTTGTTAGACAATCGCTGATTTCACTGTAGTACTGTACTGATCAAAGATTCTCTTCATGGATGCGAGTGCTAGCCGATCCAAGGAGGGTGCGTTTAAGGAGCCTGAGGGGAGTGTACTCGTAGTCTCTAATCTGCCATTCAAACGTCGTGCGGTGTCGGCAGTTCGTGACTTTCCGCTAGGTTGTGGTAGAGAGCCGACATCCGTTTGGGATAGGCAGATAGTGGTTATTCCCGCTAGTGAGAGTAGCAACAATCAAGAGTGTCTAGTTCTTCGTCTAATCAGGTGTGTAATATTCGCACCACCTTTGTTTGATTATTAATTAGTATGTGAATTGTTTAAAAACTAAAACATCGGTGATGGCTGTTGAGTTACCCTTGGGGGGTAAAATCGGAGATACCAGGTTAGTTACCTTTGGTGGTGTCTTGTAAATTCTTTATCACGAATATATGTATGCTCTGATTATTCGATTTACATTGACATATGTTGCATTCATTATATTATGATTATATGATGCATGGGGTTGGGATATGAAATTGATTAAAAGGGGAAGAGCATGTCAGTGGTTTGGTACCACATATATCAGTGGTTTGGTACCACATATATATCAGTGACTCTGTCACATTATTTCAGTGGTTTGGTACCACATTCAGTGGCTTGGTGCCACATATATGGAGTGTAGCGGATGGAGGGTTGATTGTAGAAATCCCCACAGGTGTGTTTGGCTGGTACGGGTGGTGTGTAGAGGATGAAATACTAGGTTAGGTTGGGTTGCATTGCATACACTATTTGATATGCCATATTGTTATTCGTATGGGCTTAGGCCAAAATCATTACTTTGAGGGCTAAGGCCCAATGTGCTTCTGTGGGCTTAAGCCCAGATTACGTTCGTAAGGGGAATTACACACTGAGTCCTCGTGACTCACCCCTCTGCTTAATTTTGCTGGTAACCCCTAATTTCAGGATTTGGAGCCGAGGTGGACTCTGAGGTGGCCATGCATTATTTCTTTCATAAACTTCGTTTTCTTTATTTGAACTTATTTTAAAGTTGGGATTTTGATATGTAATAAGGCCTCCGAGATTTTAATTTGGGTTTTTGATTTAACACGGTTATTATTATATCATGAAATGTTAAACACAGAGTTTTTCCTAAAAATATAAATAATCATTTTCCCAAACATTAACAAGCGGATCACGTGCGGATTTATAGTTAAATTCGGGAATTTTTCTTAGAACTACAAACACTATTTTCAAAATGTCACGTTTCAGAACACCACTAGTTTCAGTTTTTTGTATCACAATACCTGATTTCGACTGTTAGTTTTATTAATAATAGTTTTTAAGAAAACCTTAAAGCGGGATCTGATTTTCAAAATGAAAACAAAACGCGAAGTTTCTAAAAATTTCTTTAAACAATCTTTCCTTGTGACATACCAGATCCGGTCGTAATGTTTAGGCCGGGTTTGGGGTGTTACAATTATGGTATCAGATCCTAGGTTACAAAACTCGGCTGTGGAATGGGTTCAAAAATGTTTTCCAAAATTTGTTTGAAATATGGTTTAGAAAAATATGTTTTTCTGGAAGCATGGCACCCGAGTCTCCGACACAAATCCGTACTGTAAGTCTTCTGACTATTGGTTGATTTTTATGAAAAGATTATATTGTATTGTGATTGCTAGAGATTCAATTTTAGAGATTGAGACCTTTAGAAATACATTTTGCGAAAAACTACTTCTAATTCTATCTTCATAAGCTATCCGGTAATAAACAGTGGAAGATATACTAATTCATAAAATTTTTAATCAGATTAAGTCGATTCAGTAATCATGAGCACTAGAGGACGTGGACATGGTACACGCGGCCGTGGTAGAGGCCGGGGTCTTGAGGCTAGACCTTCTAATCGGGGCATGGGCCGTAGGCGGCGTGCCACCGTCAGCGATGTGACGGTCTCAAGATCGATCTGGAGGGATGATACTTTGTCCCAAGCTATGCTACGTGTTCTAGAGCGGGTTGCTGGAGCAAGCACGGGATCGGTAGCTCGAAAATCTATTCCTGAGTGACTTCGAGCAAACGGGGCTGAGATATTTAGAGGTATTTCTGGTGTGGCTCCAAACGTAGCGGAATATTGGCTGGAAGCAGTCGAGCGGATTATGGATGATTTGGACTGCACGGTAGAGGTAAAGCTAAAAGGAGCGGTGTCTCTCCCTAGGGATGAGGCATACCAGTGGTGGCTCACGGTAAGGGATGGTACACCAGCGGATCGTATTACCTGGGACTACTTTAAGACAGCATTTCAGGGAATGTATGTTGGGGCGAGTTATGTGTACGCTTAGAGGAAAGCATTTTTAAACTTGGTCCAGGGGAATAAGTCGGTGGCAGAGTATGAGGCAGAGTTTCTGCGTTTAAGCCGCTATGCTCGGGGTATCGTCGCAACTGATTATGAGCGTTGTGTTCGGTTTGAGGATGGTCTGCGGGATGAGTTACGGGTACTGATAGCTCCGCAATGGGAAAGAGAGTTTGATATTCTGGTTGAAAAGGCAAAAAATAGCCGAAGAGGTGAAGCGGTCTGAGAGGCAGAATCGGGATAAGGATAGGGGTAAGAATAAGAGGAATATTGGGTCGTCAGGATCTACTGGGGGTTTTCAAAAGAGGCCTAGGTTTGATGGGCCGGGTCGAGTTACGATGCCTGTTGCTGTTAGTCGGCCTCAACCGTGTGCTCGATGTGGGAAATTACATTCGGGGGAGTGTTGGGTAAAAAATAGAGGATGCTTCAGGTGTGGATCTATGGATCATCAGATAACGGATAGTCCACAAGAGCCAGACAGGGCGCGGTCAGTAGGTCAGAGATATGCACAGTCCGGAAGAGGTGGGCAGCAGCCACCGAGAGGTCGTGGTCCGGTCAGAGGAGGAAATTGTTTTGGTCGAGGACGTAGAGCACCGGGCAGAGGTGCTAGGAGTACAGATGCGAGACAGCCTGGATTGGTTTATACAACTAGACGTCGAGAGGATGGTAATGTACCGGACGTCATAACCGGTACGTTCCTTATTTTTGGTGTGCCCTTTACAGCTTTGATAGATATTGGGTCTACACATTCATATGTTGCTAGTACTATGTCTGGGACTTTGGGTATAGAATCAGAGGTTATTTCTAGAGAAATGACTGTGATTAGCCCTTTAGGACAATCTGTAGTGGTGAACAAACTATTTAGGAATGTGCCTTTAGAAGTGCAAGGGATTGTTTTCCCGGCTGACTTGATAGAATTGCCATTCGGCGAGTTCGACTTGATTTTAGGCATGGACTGGTTAGTTAAGTATCGAGCAAACTTAGATTGTGCTGCTAAGCGCATGATATTGAAGACTCCCGAGGATAATGAGGTGCTGGTGATAGGTGAGAGAAAGAATTACCTGTCCAATGTGGTGTCTGCACTAAAGGCTAAAAGGATGGTGCGAAAAGGGTGTGAGGCATTCTTGGCTTTCATCGGTGCTTTGGAGGCCAAAGAATTGTCTGTAAGGGATGTTAGAATGGTGAAAGAGTTCTCGGACGTCTTTCTAGAAGAGCTTTCAGGGTTACCTTCGGATCGCAAGGTGGAGTTCGGCATTGATCTACTTTCGGGAATAGTTCCGGTGTCCGTCGCCCCATATAGAATGGCACCAAAGGAGCTGGTAGAACTTAAAGCTCAGATTCAGGAACTGTTGGACCGTGGTTTTATCCAACCAAGTATGTCTCCGTGGGGAGCGCCGGTGTTGTTCGTTAAGAAAAAAGACGGGTCGATGCGGATGTGCATTGACTACAGGCAATTGAACAAGTTGACGATTAAGAACAAATACCCGTTGCCAAGGATTGATGACTTGTTCAATCAGCTGCGAGGCGCTTTGGTCTTCTCGAAGATAGACTTGAGGTCGGGGTATCATCAGTTAAAGGTCAAGGAGGCAGATATTCATAAGACTGCTTTTCAAACTCGTTATGGGCATTACGAGTTTTTAGTGATGCCGTTCGGGTTGACGAATGCACGAGCCGCATTTATGGATATGATGAACCGGGTATTCCAACCCTACCTGGATTAGTTTGTCGTAGTGTTCATAGACGATATATTGGTATATTCAAGGACTGAGGAGGAGCATGATTCGCATCTTCGGATAGTTCTGCAGATTTGTAGAGAGAAGCAACTGTATGCAATATTCAGCAAGTGTGAATTTTGGTTGAGGGAAGTTACCTTTTTGGGGCATGTTGTTTCTGCCGAGGGGATTAAGGTTGATCCCCGAAAGATCGAAGCTATTTTGGATTGGAAACCGCCGAAGTCAGTAGCAGAAATTCAAAGTTTCCTTGGGTTAGCTGGGTACTATAGAAGATTCGTTGAGGGATTCTCGTTGATTGCTGCACCTCTAACCAAGTTGTTACGGAAAGAAGTATCATTTGTATAGACTGATAAACAGTAGGAAAGCTTTGAGAAGTTGAAGAAGTTTTTGACGGAGCACCAGTGTTGATTCAGCCTGAGGCTGGAAGGGAGTTTGTCGTCTATTGTGATGCGTCGCACACAGGGTTAGGATGTGTGTTGATGCAAGAAGGGAAAGTGATAGCATATGTGTCTCGGCAATTAAGACCACATGAAGTGAATTATCCCACTCATGATCTGGAGTTAGCTGCGGTGGTGTTCGCCCTGAAGATTTGGAGACATTACTTGTATGGAGAAAAGTCAATTATCTACACCGATCATAAGAGCCTGAAATATCTCCTTACCCAGAAAGAGTTGAATTTAAGGCAGTGGAGGTGGATTGAATTGTTGAAAGACTATGACTGCTCGATCGAGTATCACCCGGGTAAAGCTAATGTAGTGGCGGATGCGTTGAGCCGTAAGGTGATATCAGATTTGAGAGCAATGTTTGCTCATCTCAGTTTGTATGAGGATGGAAGCTTGTTAGCCGAACTTCAAGTGAAGCCTTCATGGGTAGGTCAGATTAAGGAAAAAATAGTTGTCAGACGAATTGTTAAGTTCTCGACTTCAGCAAGTGGAAGGTGGTGAGACAGGAGATTTTGGTCTGAGCAGTGAAGGGGTATTATGCTTTTGTGGAAAGGTTTGTTTGCCGAAGGAATCTGAGTTGAGACAGAGGATTCTGCGGGAGGCGCATAGTAGCCATACGCTATGCATCCCGGTGGGAGTAAGATGTACCGAGATTTGCGTGAACAGTATTGGTGGCCAGGTCTAAAGCAAGAAATTACTGAGTTTGTGAGTAAATGTTTGACGTGTCAATAGGTGAAGGCAGAATATCAGTTGCCTTCGGGGTTGCTGCAACCAGTGAAGATTCCACTTTGGAAGTGGGAGAAGATAACGATGGATTTTGTTAGTGGGCTACCTCTTACGCCTACTAGGAAAGATTCGGTATGGGTGATTGTCGATCGGTTGATGAAGTCCGCTCATTTCATACTGGTTCGTATCGACTATTCACTACAGAAGTTAGCCAAGCTGTATGTATCAAAGATTGTGAGGTTACATGGGGTACCAGTGTCCCTAGGTTTACATCGCTATTCTGGAAGGCGTTACATTAAGCTTTAGGTACAATACTGGATTTCAGCACGGTGTTTCATCCATAGACTGATGGTCAGTCAGAGAGAGTAATTCAGATTCTGGAAGACATGTTGAGAGGCTGTGTAATCAACTTCAGGGGTAGTTGGGAGGATTTTCTACCATTGGCAGAGTTTGCGTACAACAATAGCTATCAATCCAGTATTCAGATGGCACCCTACGAGGCGTTGTATGGTCGTAGGTGTCGTACCCCTACCTGCTGGATAGAGTTGGGTGAGCGACAATTATTGGGTCTGGAATTGATCTCAGAGACAGAGGAAAAGGTTAAGTTGATTTGGGCTCGGTTGAAGGAAGCTTCTGACAGGCAGAAAAATCGTATGCAGATCTGAAGCGTAAAGAAATAGAATTCTCAGTGGTGGATCAGGTCTTTTTGAAAGTTTCACCTTGGAAGAAGGTTCTAAGATTTGGACGAAAAGGCAAGTTGAGCCTCAGATTTATCGGGCCTTATCGTGTGATGAAACGTGTGGGATCGGTAGCTTATCAGCTTGAGTTACCTCCGGAGTTGAATCGGATACATGATGTATTCCATGTTTCAATGTTAAGGTGCTATCGTTCGGATCCATCTCATTTGGTGCCGGTGGAAGAAATTGAAGTAAGACCCGACCTATCTTTTGAAGAAGAACCAGTGCAGATTTTAGATCGAGATGTGAAGGTGTTGAGAAGAAAGTCGGTTCCATTGGTCAAACTGTTATTGCGTAACCATGGTTCATAGGAATCCACGTGGGAGCCAGAAGATGTGATGCGACAGCAATACCCTCACCTCTTTTGATCAGGTAAATTTTGAGGCCGAAATTTCTTTAAGGGGGTAGAACTATAACATCCTCAAATTTGGGGTTCTGTATTTTGCACTATTTCATGAGTTAGGCTAGCTATGTATGTTAGTTGGGTATGTTCGAGGCCCTAAGAAGGCCTGGGGTCGAGTTTGGGCCCTGGTAGAATTTTGTGTTTAGGGCACTTAAGAGGGAGAGCTAGTGGATGCAGGCGTTAAGAGTGTTTGGTTATATTTTGATGTCACAAATGGCCATATGGTGGAGTGGTGGTGGCATCAATAGTGGAGCAAGGGGAGTGGGGTTCGAATCCCACATGTTGCATTTTGGGAGGTTTCTTTTTGTGCCAGGAAGGGGGGAAGTGGTGGAGTTGGCGTTGGACTCTTCTAGGAAGGGTTTGAATTGGTCAAATAATTCAAATGGTGGATGGAGAGGGCTTGGTGGAGAAAATCTAGGAGCAAATCATGGGATTGAGGTGTGAGGGAGAGTTTGGCCGAATGTGGGAACTTGGGAAGGGGTGAAATTCCGCTAGGGGGTGTTAGGTGGTGTATTCGATTTTAGCTAGTAGGGGAGAGTGCCGAAACTTCCTTTAGTTCTCTAGACATTTCTTTCTTGGCATTTTTGGGTCATAGGTTGTGGGAGTGCCGAATTTTGCAAAAATTCTTCGAGATTCGTTTCTTTCCTCTCTTTCGGGTTTCCATTTCTTTACTTGTGCCAAATTTCCAGTACTCTTTTCTCCATCTTTTCTTGCCTCTTTGGTATTAGCCGAAACTTGAGTGATTCTTTCTCCCTTCATTCTTTTTCTTTCAACTATTTTCTCTTTTATTCTATCATAGCCGAAACCTGCTTTTCCTTCACTATTATTCTATTTTTTCCCTTAGGCCGAATTCCTTTTGTTCATCTCCTACAAGTTTCACCATAATCGAATCTTCCTTGTTACCCCTTTCTAAACAGACTTCTTTCTTGTGTGTTCATCATAGCCGAATTTGGGTTGCTTCTATTATTTCTTCCAGTGCCGAATTGCCTTGGGTTCCATTCGACTTCTCTCTGTTCAAGCTAATGTTCTCTTCTTTTTATTATTTTGTTCATTCTCTTACTCTTCCTAAAGAAGCCGAACACTCATCTTCTACATCATCAAACCGAATATGGTTTCTTTCTTTTGTAACTGTTTACTCCATCACGTTGTGACCTTGTGCTTTCTGTGATTCGCGATAGACTTTCGTTAGATAGGCCGAACATCCTGCAACCGAATCTGTGGTTGTGCAATTTCTCATTTATTAAGGTAAGGAGTTTCTCTCTAGTTTTTATACGATTAGTCTTTTTTGTTTTACTCTGCCATGACCAAAACCCCTTTTGTTAGACAATCACTGATTTCACTGTAGTACTGTACTGATCAAAGATTCTCTCCATGGATGCGAGTGCTAGCCGATCCAAGGAGGGTGCGTTTTTGAGGAGCCTGAGGGGAGTGTACTCATAGTCTCTAATCCGCCATTCAAACGTCGTGCGGTGTCGGCAGTTCGTGACATTCCGTCGGGTTGTGGTAGAGAGCCGACATCCATTTGGGATAGGCCGATAGTGGTTATTCCCGCTAGTGAGAGTAGCAACGATCAAGAGTGTCTAGTTCTTCGCGTAATCAGGTGTGTAATATTCGCACCACCTTTGTTTGATTATTTATTAGTATGTGAATTGTTTAAAAGCCGAAACATCGGTGATGGCTGTTGAGTTACCCTTGGGGGGTAAAATCGGAGATACCAGGTTAGTTACCTTTGGTGGTGTCTTGTAAATTCTTTATCACGAATATATGTATGCTCTGATTATTTGATTTACATTGAAATATGTTGCATTCATTATATTATGATTATATGATGCATGGGATTGGGATATGAAATTGATTAAAAGGGGAAGAGCATGTCAGTGGTTTGGTACCACATATATCAGTGGTTTGGTACCACATATATATTAGTGACTCTATCACATTATTTCAGTGGTTTGGTACCACATTCAGTGGCTTGGTGCCACATATATAGAGTGTAGCGGATGGAGGGTTGATTGTAGAAATCTCCACAGGTGTGTTTGGCTGGTACGGGTGGTGTGTAGAAGATGGAATACTAGGTTGGGTTGGGTTGCATTGCATACACTATTTAATATGCCATATTGTTATTTGTATGGGCTTCGGCCAAAATCATTACTGTGAGGGCTAAGGCCCAATGTGCTTCTGTGGGCTTAAGCCCAGATTAAGTTCGTAAGAGGAATTACACACTGAGTCCTCATGACTCACCCCTCTGCTTAATTTTGCTGGTAACCCCTAGTTTGAGGATTTAGAGCCGAGGTGGACTCTGAGGTGGCCATGCATTATTTCTTTCGTAAACTCCATTTTCTTTATTTGAACTTATTTTAAAGTTGGGATTTTGATATGTAATAAGGCCTCCGGGATTTTAATTTGGGTTTTTGATTTAACACGGTTATTATTATATCATGAAATGTTAAACACAGAGTTTTTCCTAAAAATATAAATAATCATTTTCCAAAACATTAACAAGCGGATCACATGCGGATTAATAGTTAAATTCGGGAATTTTTCTTAGAACTACAAACACTTTTTTCAAAATGTCACGTTTCAGAACACCACTAGTTTTGATTTTTCGTATCACAATACCTGATTTCGACTGTTAGTGTTATTAATAAAAGTTTTTAAGAAAACCTTAAAGCGGGATCTGATTTTCAAAATGAAAACAAAACGCGAAGTTTCCAAAAATTTCTTTAAACAATCTTCCCTTGTGACATACCAGATCCGGTCGTAACGTTTAGGCCAGATTTGGGGTGTTACAGGCCACACGCCCATGTGCCAGCCCGTGTCGATTTTGCACCCTGTTTCCCAAACACCTGGAAAAACCCAATTTTTAGGCTTTGTGAGCATTCTAAAGTCTATAAATACATACTAGAAGAGGACCTAAGGGGGCACGTAGAGAAGAACGATGAAAAGACTCGAAGAACACCATCGGATTCATTTCAAAAGCGGATCTCCTTCAAGATTGAAGATCTCCATTCAATTTCTTTAGAAGTTTTATTGGGCTTCTTTATGTCTTGTTGTTTTCCTAACTTTAAGATGATGTTATTCCAAATTATGAACTAAATTCCCTAGATACCTAGGGAAGATGAAACCTATATGAATCTTATTATTTGATTTCTAAATTACATGATAAATAATTGATTCTTGTTCTCAATTATGTATGCTTATTTCGTGTTTTAATATTTTTAGGATATTAATTCATGCTTATTGTGCTTATTTCAGTGCAGTAAAAGTCCCTGTTTAAGAGTAGATCTAGCATAATTGAGTGGAGTTGCATGCAATCCTAGAAATAGGACGACATAAATCTACCGGATTAGAGTAAAATCTAATAGGGGAATCCATAGATCGAGTTAATGCAACAATAGGGGTTTTAATTAGAAAGAAATTTCAATTAATCAACCTAGAGTCAGTTGTTTTTACTCTCGAAAGAGATATTAACATAATTTAGGGATTTTTACGGATCAAAGCACAAGTGAATAAATCGTTTAATTCAGATTCAGAGTAATAAGTGAAGTATAGGTGGATTCTTTCCTGGGTATTGTCGATATAGGTGGATTCTTTCCTGGGTATTGTCTATCTCATTGGTTTTCTTCAAATATTTTTTTTAATTCATTCTCTGTTTTATTCTTTGTAACACCCCTAACCCGAAACTGTCACCGGAATAGGGTTAAGAGGCATTACCGGACAATAGAATCATTTCACAACCTATTTACGACACAAAGTCAATCATCATAATAATACATCAAACATAAACAATTAGTCCCTTTTTAAGGCGTATAAGACCTTAAACACATGCTAGGGAGGGGTCGGGACTAAACCAAAACATATACTGAAACTTTTCAAATTTAAAGACTTTTCTAGGTTTCAAGGGATACACGCCCGGGGGGTAGGGCCGTGTGCCTCCCACGGCCGCTAAACACTCGTGTGACCTCCCGGATGATGAAATCGACTTGGTTCCACGGCCCCCAAGCACGCCTGTGCATCGTGGCCGTGGTCGATCCTGTTGAAACAACACGGCTACTGTGCACGCGTCCGTGTGCCGTGGCCGTGTACTCTTAGACCATATATCGACTTTCTCACACGGCTACTAGACACGCCTGCGTGTGTCTTGGCCGTGTGCTATTAGGCTAGCTACTGACTTAGCCCCACGGTCCCTAGGCACGCCCGTGGGCCACAACCGTGTGGCAAAAATAGGTCATTTACAAAGCCAAAATGCCACCCACATGGGTCAATCCTACAAGCACTTTTAGGCATCTTTATACACACAATTTGGCAACCAATTTCATGTCAAACAATCATCATATCATCACATAGAATCTCATTTCTAAGCATGCCATTTTATACAACCAAATTACATGTAAATCTAGGTATAAATCATCCATAACCTCACTAAATCACTAAGACATTATTTCATCATTGAACTCACCATTCATATGCTAATTCATTACCATCATGCCATATCAAAAGATGCATCATATATATATGTACCAAAGTCATTCATGCTAAAACAAGCACATATTTAGCCACATCTCATGGCTACTTACAAGTCCCAAACATGATTCAAATAACTAGCCTATACATGCCATATTTTAACTATGTACAACTTTCCAAAATACCCCAAAATAGATTGCTGATAGTGTGACTGAGATGCTGACGATTCTCAGATCCGAGCTAGCTTTACTGACACTGCAAAGCAGAGAAACAAATCACACAATAAGCTTACTAAAGCTTAGTAAGTTCAGAACATATAAAACATTATACTATACCAACAATCACATAGATTATCTCATGAACACATATGTACCATACCATACAAGCTAATATGTTCAATTTACATTTCATGATCTTAACCATAATTTCATTAACCACATAGGTTCCGAACGTACCTTAGCCAACACTTAATTTTTGATCTCGTGCTACTAAATACTCACTGATTTCTTTTTGATCAACTTACATAACTTCTTTGGTTATTTCGCACACTCAGTGCTCCAAATCATTAACCGAAGTTTAGTAAACATCGCACACTTAGTGCATCTATATCAAAACGATTATATATCGGTGATCGCACACACAAAGGCCCACCATAAACTAAAGCTTATATTATTTCGCACACACAGTGCTAATCATCTCGATTACATCTCTGATCACGCACACTTAGTGCCATGTAACATCGAGCTCTCACATAGCATTCATAATTCATTTTTACCATGCCACTCATTTCAAGCATTAAACATAACTATATATATATTACATGTAATATGTCCGAACTTACCTCGGATGTCAAAATACCGAAACGATCTATTAATCAAGCACTTTCTCTTTGCCTCGATCTCGATCCGAACCTCTTCTCTCTTGGTCTTGAATTTAAGCTTGTATGTACCGAAAATTTGAAAGCTTTTGTTCTTTCTTTTCTTTAAAATTTTCGATGATAGATGGATGAATAAAATCCACTATCATACTTGTTTGTTTTATTAACTAATAACATAATTATTTAATTACCCATTTACCCATTTAATAATCATATAAGACAAACATATATAATGGTTATCATGACATTCCACCATCCACTAACTCAATGATGGCTTATTTGCCATATAAGGCCTCCACCTTTACAAAGCCACAACACTTAAGTACTCACAAATCAGCACACAACATTTTACACTCTATGCAATTAAGCCCTTTCTCTTAATTCGGCACACAAACGATCAAATTATCGCACAGAATTTTCACACAGACTAAGTCACATATCATTCACACAGAAAATAATATTAAATTATCATTACAACCTCGGATTTGTGGTCTCAAACCACTGTTTCGACTAGGGCCCAAACCAGGATGTTACATTCTTAGTAATTAATTAGTTAATTTTAGATTAAAATCAATCCCATTAATTTGTCGGCTAAATAATAGAAAAAACAGTCATTACTAGTACTTTTAGTCCTCGTGGAAACGATATTCTCGACTCACCATAGCTATACTATTATTTGATAGGTGCGCTTGCCTTTGTCATAATTTTAGTTAGTTTAGTGACCATCAGTAACCATATAACGAACTTACCTGGACTAGATCGTAGAAATTGAAGAAGTTTAGGGACTATTTCGCTAATTTTCCTTTTCCTCGAATATCTACGGATTCTTGATCTATAATGTAAAATTCTTCAATTATTAGCATATATTTCATTTAAAATCTATTTTACAATTAATACCCTTTTATTTTTCAAATTTACACAATTACCCCAAACTTTTATATTTTTTGCAATTTAGTCCATTAACTCGAAATTCATCAAATTAACTAATTTTATCAAGTCAATATTTTATCCAAATATTCTAGGCCCTCAAACAGCCCCTAATAAACATCAAATTCACATCAAACCCTAATATTTTTACATTTTCACAATTTAATTCTAAAATCAAGATTTAACAAAAATCTCTTTACAAATTCATCAAATAGCATAATAAAGGCTCCAAAAACATGGTATTCATAAAAAACATTCAATATTCATCAATGGAAACTTCCAAAATTTGTAACAGAATCGAAAATGAAGGTATGGGCTAGCTGGACCTAGTTGCAACGATCTCAAAAACATAAAAATTAAAAGAAACGTGTAAGAATTGAAACCACAAGCATAAAGATGATGAAACCAAACTTAAATATTTCTCCTATGGTGGTTTCGGCAATGGGAGATTCAAAATGAAGAAGAAAGCATTTTTGTTTTAATTTCATTTTATTTACAAATTTGTCATTCAATACACATTAAATTATTATTGCCATATGCTTAATAGTCCAACACTAACTATTAGGGACTAATTATTATATTGGTCCCTCTTTATATGGTTAATATGCTATTTAGTTATTTAATTAACTTAATTACTAACTGTTGCGCCTTTTTCAGTTTAGTCCTTTTTCTTTAATTAACTATCTAAACGTTAATATTTCTAAACAAAATTTTAATACGACTTTAATAACTATATAATTATTCTAAAAATAATATTTACAAGTCATTACGATAGAAATTTGTGACCTCGAACCACTGTTCTGTCACCATTGAAAATCGGGTTGTTACAACTCTCTCCCCTTAGAAAATATCGTCCTCAAAATTATTACCTGAAAATATATTCGGATACTGAAGTCTCATTGATTCCTTGGTTTCCCAGGTAGCTTCTTCTGAACCATTTTGATGCCACAAGACTTTTTCTAATGGTACTCGTTTATTCTGTAATTCTTTGACTTCCCAAGCTAAGATTCTTACTGGTTCTTCTGAATACGTCAAATCTGACTGTAACTCAATTTCACTATGAGGAATCACGTACGAAAGATCAGATCTGTACCATCTCAAAAACAAAACGTTGAATACATTATTGATTTTCTCTAGTTCAGATGGCAAGGCTAATCTATTAACTACAGGGCCTATTCTTTCAACAATCTCGTATGATTCTATAAATCTTGGACTCAGCTTTCCCTTCCTGCCGAAATGCAACACTTTCCTCCATGAAGAAACTTTCAGGAATACTCGATCGCCAACCGCAAATTCTATATCTTTTCTTTTCAGATTCACATATGATTTCTGACGATCCGATGCAGCCTTCAAACAGTCTCGAATAAATCGAACTTTGTCTTCTATTTCTCGGATTAAATCAATTCTCACCATTTTGGATTCACTCAATTCAGACCAATACAACGATGTTTTACACTTCCTCCCATAAACAGCTTCAAACGGTGCCATTTTTATATTGAATTGATAACTGTTATTATATGCAAATTCAGCTAACGGTAAGTACTTTTCCTAGTTACCTTCAAATTCGAGTATACAACATCTCAAAATATCTTCCAGAATCTGAATCACTCGTTCTGATTGCCCGTCAGTATGAGAACAAAATAAAGTGATAAAATTATGCTCAGTGCCTAGAGCATCGTGAAGTTTGCTCCAAAATCTCGATGTAAATCTCGAATCTCGATCTAAAATAATAGATGTCAGAACTCTGTGTAATCTCACAATCTTAGACACGTATAGTTCCGCTCTCTCAAGTGTGAAATTTATTATGACTGGAATAAAATGTGCCGATTTCGCCAATCTGCAACAATCACCCAGATAGAATCTTTCTTTCTCAAAGTTAAAGGTAAACCAGATACGAAATCCATTGTGACTCGCTCCCACTTCCATTCAAGAATCATAATCGGTTGTAGTATACCCGACGGTACTTGATGTTATGCTTTCACTTGTTGACAAACCAAACATTTAGCTAAATTACTCAGAATGCAAATTCTATCGCGATAACGCAATGTACCATTATCATCAACACTATACTCTGAACTCAAATTATGTTGAACCATAATTATGCTGAACCATCTGTCGTTTCAACATCAACTTCGGATCTTCATCTTGCAATTCTCGAATTCGTTAAAGAAACACGGGTTTCGTTCTCAACTCTGCTAATACAGAACCATCTTTATTCAAAACTGAATGAGCGTTCAATGCTCGAAGTGTAAACAATAAAGATTTCCAACTGAGTGCATCCACAACTACATTAGCCTTTCCCAGATTATAATTAATAACAAGATCGTAATCTTTCAGTAGCTCTAACCACCGTCTCTGTCTCAAATTCAATTATTTTTTAGTCATCAAATACTTTAACTTTTGTGATCTGTGAACACATGACATTTCTCGCCGTATGAATAATGTCTCCAAATCTTCAAAGCAAATACAATTGCGACCAACTTGAGATCCTGAGTAGGATAATTCTTTTCATGCGACTTTAACTACCGAGAAGCATAAGCTACTACTTTTCTTGTCTGCATCAGCACACAACCCAAACCACTGATAGACGCATCACTATAAACTACATATGCTATCCCAGATTCAGGCTGCGACAACATTGGAGCTTCCGTCAACATGTTCTTCATCTGATGGAAACTTTGTTGGCACTTATCAGACCAAAAACACTCAACATGTTTCTGTAATAATCTGGTCATCGGCGATGCAATAATTGAAAAGTTTTTAACAAAACGTCGATAGTAACCTGCTAAACCTAGAAAACTTCGCACTTCTGAAACATTCTTCGGAGTCTTCCAATTCATCACAGCAAAAACTTTACTTGGACCAACTCAAATCCCGTCGGCTGATACTACTATGTGACCCAAAAATCCAACCTCTCGAAGCCAGAATTCACATTTACTAAATTTTGCCTACATTTGTTTTTCTCTCAAAGTCTGTAGTTCGATTCTCAAATGTTTAGAATGCTCGGATTTCGACTTGGAATAAATCAATATATCATCAATAAACACAACAAAAAATCTATCCAAATGAGGTTGAAAAAACCGATTCATTAAATCCATAAAAGTAGCAGGGGCATTAGTCAAGCCAAATGGCATTACCAGAAACTCATAATGACCATAACGAGTTTTGAATACAGTCTTTGACACATCACAGTCTTTAACTTTCAATTGATATACCTAGATTTGATATCTATCTTCGAGAACACTGTGGCACCTTAAAATTGATAAAATAAATCATCAATACATGGTGTCGAAACCATTTTGGTTTAAGTTTGGAAAACGGGATCGACTTTTAAAATGAAAATGGAGTCGCCACCGACCTTTTTCGAGGTATTATCGGATCACCTTGAATTTGATGATTTTAATAAAACTTTGATTCATTAAAACGATTTTTTTTTGGTCTACAAAAACTCGAGAAAATGGGTTCGGGAGTCGGTTACGTACGAGGAAGGGTTAGCACCCTCGTAGCACCCAAAATTGGTACCTAATTGATTACTTAATGTCTTAATGCCAAAATTTTGAAAAGATTCTAGATTACGATCCATTTGCTTAAAACACATTTGGATAGTATCATATTAGATGCCAAAACTTCTTATTTCGAAGAAATAAAATGTCGTACTCAGTAAGTTAGGGCACAACATCTTATATTCTCGAAATTAAATTTATCTTTTGATTTTAAAAACCCACGTAATAAAGTTTGAGAAGGGTATTCGGTTATTTGGGATTTTTGAAAAATTGGAACCCAGTAAGTTAGGGCACAATTTCTCAAAATTCCCAAATACGGAACATTCCCTCTTTTTTTTTTTTGAAATTCTTATCACGAGATGATAAAATGTTACACCCAGTGAGTTAGGGCGCAATGTCTCAAATTCCCGAGAATAAGTTTTTATTCAAAATATTTCAATTAAAAAATGAAAGGGGACTCAGTTGCTAGGTTTTAACGAGAAGAATCAGAACCCAGTAAGTTAGGGCACGATTTTCTCGAAACCTCCAAACACGAGCATTGCCTTATTTTAAAAAAAAAACCTTTGAATGGAATGATTTTGAAACTTGAACGACATTAAACATGACTTTTTAAACGAATAAAATGTGACAGAATAGTAACATACAACGTAGAGTAATTATTTACAAATGAAATGCTATACTATTAAATCGCAAAGTACAAATAAATATAAAACAAGAATTACCATACACATAATAGCAATAATCACATAACATCTTATCTTAATATCTACATTACCACAATACGAAACAAGTAATAAGAAAATCTTAAATAAAACATAAAACAATTCTAAGCGAATAATATATAAAAGATTTGAAATGGATGTTATAAAAGCGACTATTATAAATAAGATATAATATATATATACATACCAAAAATAATTTCAAAATAAATAACATAAAGGGCAATGATATAAAAAAAAATTTAAAAATATTATACAAAACATTCTTAATAATAAGACAATATGTAAAATGATTTTGAAATAGTTAATAAATATAAAAAAAACTATCAATTAATCTTAATTTACTAATATATAAAAAAGTTTGCCATGAATAATATATATACAAAACAATTTTAAAATAAATAATACATAAAGAAGAATTTAAAATAAATTGTAGAAATAATTTAAACTAACTAATATATATATATGTGAATATTCAAAGTAAATAATATATAACTTTAAAGTAAATAATATGCATAAAGGAAATTAGGATGAAAAGGGCTTTAATTGACAATATAGAATTATTTTTCAAAATAAACCATAATAATAAGACAAATAAATGACAAACAAGCAAATTAAAACAGATTTTAGAGCAAATTTAGAAATAAATCAAAATTCAGGGTCTAAATGTTAAATATCAAAATAAAAAGGGACCTAAATGGAATGCGCGCGCAAAAAATAGGTGCTGAATGGGTAATTGCCCCGAACCTTTCAAAACGCGTCGTTTCAGCGCAAATTTAGAAACAGATTTTAGAGCAAATTTAGAAATAAATCAAAATTCAGGGTCTAAATGTTAAATATCAAAATAAAAAGGGACCTAAATGGAATGCGCAAGCAAAAATAGGTGTTGAATGGGTAATTGCCCTAACCTTTCAAAACGCTGGCTTCTTCAATGCAAAATTTAGAAACAGATTTTAGAGCAAATTTAGAAATAAATCAAAATTCAGGGTCTAAATGTTAAATATCAAAATAAAAAGGGACCTAAATGGAATGCGCGCGCAAAAAATAGGTGCTGAATGGGTAATTGCCCCGAACCTTTCAAAATGCGTCGTTTCAGCGCAAACCCAAATGAATCGGAGGCAAAAAATTAGGGGGCCAAATTACAAAATAAAGAAAAATTCGGGACCACATTGCACAACGCCACAAAAGCGGAAGGGCTCGTTGTGTAAATATACCAATAATCGAAAATGCGCGGATCCTCCCCGGGTCGGGTCACTCGCACGGGTTATGGCTCTTAAATGACGCCGTTTTGGTCATTAACAGACCCTACCAAAACGACGTCGTACCGAGGGGCAATAAATACTAAAAAAGACCAAAAAAAATAATCTCATTTTAAACATCCTCTCTTCAAAAAAAAAAGGGTTTAAACTCTCTGAGAAAACCTCTGCCCTCCGAGTGCCGGCCAAGGTTCGGTCGAGCTCCGATCATCGGGCCGCCGTACTCTGCCACTGTCCGCCGTCGTATGCGGTGGTCGGAGCTCACAAAAAGAATAAATTGGCCTTTAACAAAATCCCTTAAACCCGAATCTATCCCTAGAACACTCTAAACCCCAACCAAAGATCGAAAAACAAACATGGAACGCTTCGTATTCGGGACTTTAAATGTCACGAAAAGGTAAAAGTTCTCACTTTTATTCTCTTTCTATGTATATGCAGTATAATAGAGATGAAAATATCCTAAGAAAATACCTCTGGTTTGGTATCTGTATTCAAAAATTGTGAAGAAGCATTACAAATGTTTGCTTCCGTTCTTTTATAACCAGATTCGAAAAAGAAAAAAATAAAAATAAGAAAATTACAATCGTTTTCTTTTGATTTGCTGTTGTCTGTCCTTTCTGTGTAGGTACAGGCGTGCGTGGCGCTGTAGGGAGGCGTGGACGTGGCGCGTACGGAGGCTGTGCATCGGGGGCTGCGGTGCACGTGGGGAGTGGCTGCGACGTATGAAGCTTCCATAAGGTAACAGAAACCCTAGGGTTTCTGTTCAGATGAGCATTTTGGGTCATTTGGTCGACTGGGCATTGGGCTAGTGTAGGCTAGAGTTTAGGCCGATTGGGCTTTAGATTATTGGGTTTGTAATAAAAACTGTTATTTGGACTGTTATTAATTTTTTAATTTTGGTTTCTGTTTGGTTAATGTTCAATTGGTCCCGGGCATAAATTGGGTCTTACAGCTGCCCCTCTTTGCTCATTGTCGTGTAACGAGAATGAAGCAAAGACTAAGAAAGGGCCAATTTTGCCTGGTCTTGCCGAATCTTTACTTTTTTCAGTTCTTTTCTTCTTCGAATAGCTTCATTCCATCCCACTGCATCTTCAAGGGCATAGGAACTAGCGCTTCGATCAAATTCAAGGATTTTAAACTTGTAGCTTCAATCTACTCCGCCACTACTTTGGGGAGACAAGATTTGCTATCTTCAGTCTGCTTCCTTGCTACCTCGTGAATACTGCATCGGTATCTTCGATCTCTTTCACGCAAACTCAAGAAGACAAGATCCGCTATCTTCAACTGCTCCATCAGAAACTCAGGGAGACAAGATATGATGTCTTCGATCTGCTCCTATAACTTCAGGAATGCCAGATCGGCTATCTTCAATCTTCTCCACTACAAACTCAAGGAGACAAGATCTCGATGTCTTCGATCGCTCCTCGCAACTTCGTAAATGCCGATCTCGCTATCTTCAATCGCTTCCATCGCAAACTCGTGGATGCCGATCGTATCTTCGACCGCTTCATCGCAAACTCGTGGAAGACAAGATCTCGATGTCTTCGATCTGCTCCTACAACTTCGTGAATGCCGATCCGCTATCTTCAATCGCTTCCATCGCAAACTCAAGGAGACAAGATCCGATGTCTTCGATCCGCTCCTACAACTTCGTGAATGCCGATCCGCTATCTTCAATCTGCTCCACTTCAAACTCGTGGATGCCGATCGGTATCTTCGACCGCTTCATCGCAAACTCGTAAGACAAGATCTGCTATCTTCAATCTGCTCCACCGCAAACTCGTGGATGCCGATCGTATCTTCAATCCACTTCACCGCAAACTCAGGAAGACAAGATCTGCTATCTTCAATCTGCTCCGCTGTAAACTCAGGGATGCCAGACTGGTATCTTCGATCCACTTCACTGCAAACTCAGGAAGACAAGATCTGCTATCTTCAATCTACTTCGCCACTACTTAGGGATGCCAGACTGGTATCTTTGATCCACTTCACTGCAAACTCAGTAAGACAAGATCTGTGAATTCACCGATGTTGCGACACCGTCCTTTGGGGGACCTATCCTGTAAAATCGGTTTTATGTGTTTATGCTTATGCAAAAATGGTTAGGATGCAACGATCAGAATGAATCTAATGCTCCTAACTAAATGTATTATGGATGACATTTGCATGAATGCAAAATGTCATGAGAATGGTCCTTTGCTAAAATGTATAAGGATCAGGATGCAATGATCGGAAATAATCAAATGCTCCTAACTAAATGTGTCCTGCATGAATGCAGAATTTCATGAGAATGATTCCTTTTTAAATGTTTAAGGTGTCATCGCTCATTCTTTATCAGGGCTTTATCACTAACATATTGTGCTGTCATCTTGTTAGGCTGGTATTCTCAACAGAAAACCCGAGAAAATAATTATATCTTGCTCAACCGATTTGCCCCATTGTAACCTCAGGGTTCATCTCATTGTGACTTAGGGGTATAGGATCTGAATCTTTTCCAATCCATCCCACTGCGACTCCTAAATGAAGGATTTGTTTCTTCTTCAATCCATCCCATTGCTATTCAAGGGTACAGGACTTGTATCATTTTCCATCCATACCACCGCAACTTAGGGGTTGAAGACTATAACCTGTTCAATCAACTGATTGCTCTCCAGGTGACCTAACCAAATGTGTATGCATGATATTTGCATGTATGCAGAATATCATTTTTTCTCACGAATGATCCCTCTTTTACACTTGGGTTAATGATAAACCGAAATAGTAACATATTTTAGGTGTAACAACCCAAACCCGGCCCAAACACTATGGCCGAATCCGAGTTGCTACAGTGGAAAAGATTGTTGGAAAACCTTACTTAGAATTTATTTAAAAGTTAATTCAACCAAGTTATTATAGAATATCGAGTGTGCCCGATGGCACTATGAAAACATTTTCGTGTTAATTTGGGAAAACATGTGACTTTAATTTAATATTGGTGATCATAGTTTAAAACAATTATTCGACATATGAAGAATAACAAAACAAAAAAAAAATAAAATAAAATATCGTGAGGCCTTATTACATCCAACAAACTAAAAACCGGAAATAAAAGTTATCATAACTAAAATTAAAGTTCATTTAATTTAAATCCACCGCATGGCCACCTCGAGTCCAACCGGCCTCAACCGCCATCTACGAGTCACCGAAAAATGTTAAAGGAGAAGGTGAGTCACCAAGACTCGTGATGTAACCCTTCCCCGCTTTAAAGACATTTCCATACACAACATATAACAGCTTAATATGTAGAATATTATGTGCCCTCAACCTAGCCAACCAAACGCCACTGCCTACCCCATTGTGGTACCAAACCACCGGTGGTGCCAAACCACTGGTGACATATAGTCACGATGTGTTACTAAAACACTGGTGTCCGTGAGACACGAATCGCTTGATGGGGCCAACCCATCGTGTGATACCAAATCACCGCGCATTTATCCCATATCTCAAGTGGGGCCAACCCACGGTGGTGTTAACCACGTGGACGAGTCGCTATGAGGTACCAAACCTCTGGAGGTACCAAACCTCTGTGACCGTAGTCACAAAGCAGGTGTTACCAAAACACTGGTGCCCGCCTACACGAATACACCGCCTCTCCACTCATTAATCCCACATCACCACATATGTACATGTTTCATGTCATCACATACTTAAATCTCATGTATCAATACATCATGCTTCCCAAAAGCATCAATAACACATTCATATTAACAGGTACTTACCTGAATCACCACTCATACCGTTATGGTATTAATCCGATGCTACACAAATCAAAGTTAGCATACATAGCACTCAAAGACATTTAAATAGTTATACGTGTGTATGTACACACCGTCACCACCGAATCGTCTAAATCCCAAGAAGAGAAGTCGGCCACCCTAGATCTACTTGTCCCTATATTCGCCAACTATCAAAGTTAGTGAAATGGCCATTCGGCCAAACCAAATAGTTTAAAAGGGTTCTCTTTTTGAACCCGAATCCTTACCTGAATGTCTTGAGTACTAGCCCTTTGTTTCACCACCCTATAATCGGCACTTGACCAAGTTAGTAGCTTTCGGCTTAAACGAATAGTAAATAAATATAGATCCTTACCAAAGTCACTTGACAGGGAATGGGCTTGGATCGTATACCTTAAGATCCCTAAGACCTAAATGTAATCGATTCCATCACCGATTAGCCATCTGAAATAATTCGCTTTTCCTTTTAATCAAGTCGACAGAGAGAGAGGGGTATGGGAGAGGAGTTTCACATACTTACCCTTGCTTTTGATATTTGGCCCAAGATACACCAAATGGGAAAAAGGAAAATCGGCACACCAAGGGAGAGGATTCGGCTTGAGTTGGAAGAAGAAGAGAATGAAGAAAGATATGGAATGAAGGTTTCTGCTAAGGATGTTGAGAGAAAGAAAATAGATGGGAGGGTTGAGACTTTCTAAGAACTTGCTAAGATGGAAAAAAAAAGCCAAACAAGTGATAGATTGATGCTTTTATAAGCATTCGACACCCCCCAAAGACCTTGCCGCCCACTCCTCCTACTACAAGGAGTTCAAATTCGCCAACACCTAAAAATCCTCTTGGCCACTTATTTTAATTTAATTCAAATAATTTTGAATTAATCCCCAATTAATCACTCAAAATCCCTATTAATCCAATTAATATCCTTATTATCTCCATATTTAAGCAAATTAAAACCAATTTAAAGTGCTCATATTATCCCTTAATAATAATAATTAATAAAAGAGTTTAAACCGAGGGAAAACTCCTCCCTTGTGCCGTCCCACTAATGAGCAAAAGAGGGATTTCCGTGACTCGAACACAAGCTCCCTTGTTCCCCCTTGTGGCGTCATCTCTAGCCCTTAAGTGACCTTCTTTTGCCACTTTTCCAAGCTGATTTTTGTGTCAAATTATCCACATTTATTCTTATAACACCCTCCTGCTAAGGCTCCTTGCCTTTAAGCCTATAAATAATATTTTCTACCAAACCGAGCCTACTCAAAGCCTTTAACTAAGCCCTATTATTCCTTAAATAATATCACAAAGATTCAAACATAAGAAAAAATAATTTAATTCCAAATAGCCCCATTTTTGGGATGTTACGCTTCTACCCCTTAAAATAAATTTCGCCCTCGAATTACTTATTATCGCTCAATCGTGCATCCTTAACTCGTCATCCTACGCTATCACAAGCGCACTCGATCTTAAAGAACTATCATACTTCTGCCTTACGGTCTCCTTGATCCCTTCACTACCTTTAGCCTTTTCCACTAGAGACGAAAACTCACGAACTCACATGTGGGGCAATCAAGAACCTCAAATCATCTCTAAGCCCGTCCTCAAAGTGGACACAAATACATGTTCAGAGCCACAATGCCTCGAGCATATCTACTCACCTTAAGAATTCCCTCATATTCTCGACACCGACTTAGTTCCTTGCACTAACCCTAGAAAAGCTTTTCTCACACCGCCTAGCTGGTACCCACATACTTCTTCCGATAGGTGGTTTTGAAATACTCCCAAGTCAAATCATCTGCAGAGCCCTGCCTCGAACCGTAAGCCACCACCGATACGCTTCATCCTTTAGGAGCGACATCGCCCCTTTCAGCCTTTTCTTCCTCGGTCAAGTCAAGATCATCCATGATCCTTTCAGCTTGACTCTAGCCAAATTCTTCTCACGCACTGGTGCCACTCCCGACACACCCCTAATACCTCCGCTCCGTTAGATTGGAGTCGCCGGGACAGATTTCCGAGCTCCCAAATTTGCACCACTTCACCACCATCTCCAAGACTCGCAAAATAGCTTGCGATACCGCCTCACCACCGATCCGATCCGGCTCTCACTCTAAAAGTAGGAGGTGGTGGTGGCGATAGTACCTCATTTTCGTAACCTTGTCCCGACTGACGGGTTCGCATTACTCGTCATCCTACCCTACCGCGTCCCACGGCGTCCACGCCCTCTAGAACTCATTCTATCTACCGCGCTTTTAATCTGATTAAGAAAAATTTTATGCGTTAGCATTTGTTCCACTTTCTTATTCACGAAGAAATTTTATGGATAGAGTTTTAATCGAGATTCTTTCGAGCAAACAAGGTTTCGTGTTCCTATCCTAGTTCGCACAAAGAAGTTCATGCATCCATTCCTTAATACTTTCCATACCTATTCGCTCATCGGACATTTCGCCCATTTCTAACCTGTGGGGTATTTTCGTCTCTTTTTCCTACTGGGGTATTTTCGTAATTTTCCGTAACCAAAATATTTTGCTTGATGATTTCCAAAGCTAAGTTGTTGAATATTTGTAAAATAGTTGAAATTTTTGAGCAAAACCATTGAACTGATATTTTATGAACCGAGGGCATTTTAGTAATTTTACCCCTAAGGGCATTTCTCTCGTAATTTTCCACAATCAAGTTTTTCGAGAAAACGTTGTAAAAATAATGTTCTCAGATTTGAAAAAGTTATTGCACAAGTTTTGAAACATTAGGTTTGTTGTTTCATTCTTTTTCAAAACATGGCTAATTCCCTTTTCGGGTTTTAATCATTGTGTTTAGCCTATGACCGAGCCCTCCTAGTCGTGGTGAACCAAAGCTACGCACTGTGCGAATTCGAGTGAAGAGGAGGTGGGTCACGCGACCGCTTAAATACCAAGCTCTCACCGAACCTTTCTAGACATGCGCACAGCAGGTTACCACACCACCGAGCCCTCGAAGTTAGGGTGAACTGGTTACGCACTGCAGGATACTGCGAAGAGGAGGTGAGTCACGAGGATCGCTTAAATACTGTGCTCTTCCGCATCCAATCCTAGACATGCGTCATGGGGGTTACCACACCCTAGCTCATTGACTAAGTCATAGGTTGGTTTAATTCCTTAAGTCTTATGCTTCGTTTGTGTGTGAGTAATCTAACCTTAGGGTCCAAGTCCTATAAGTCTATCTACGTTCCATGCTTCCTACCCTTCTACCGAATATAATTCACCAAGAGGTTTAGATGTACTTACCTGGGCGGATAGTTGCCGGAGACTCGGGCCATGCCGTTCAAAATCCCAAAACATTTCGAATCCCTTAATAAGGCCCACTAACCGTAAAACCAAACCTTTTTGGGCCTTGGGCCCCCACAGCCGAGCTTTGAACCGGGCTCTAATACCAACTTTGTAACAACCCAAACCCGGCCCAAACACTATGGCCGAATCCGAGTTGCTACAGTGGAAAAGATTGTTGGAAAACCTTACTTAGAATTTATTTAAAAGTTAATTCAACCAAGTTATTATAGAATATCGAGTGTGCCCGATGGCACTATGAAAACATTTTCGTGTTAATTTGGGAAAACATGTGACTTTAATTTAATATTGGTAATCATAGTTTAAAACAATTATTCGACATATGAAGAATAACAAAACAAAAAAAAATAAAATAAAATATCAGGAGGCCTTATTACATCCAACAAACTAAAAATCGGAAATAAAAGTTATCATAACTAAAATTAAAGTTCATTTAATTTAAATCCACCGCATGGCCACCTCGAGTCCAACCGGCTCCTCAACCGCCATCTACGAGTCACCTGAAAAATGTTAAAGGAGAAGGTGAGTCACCAAGACTCAGTATGTAACCCTTCCCCCATTTTAAAGACATTTCCATACACAACATATAACAGCTTAATATGCGTAATATTATGTGCCCCCAACCTAGCCAACCAAACGCCATCGTTTACTCCCATTGTGGTACCAAACCACCGGGTGGTGCCAAACCACTGTGACATATAGTCACGATGTGTTACCAAAACACTGTGTCCGTAGACACGAATCGCTTGATGGGGCCAACCCATCGTGTGATACCAAATCACCGCGCATTTATCCCATATCTCAAGTGGGGCCAACCCACGGTGGTGTTAACCACGTGGACGAAGTCGCTATGAGGTACCAAACCTCCGGAGGTACCAAACCTCTCGTGACCGTAGTCACAATGTGTTACCAAAACATCGGTGCCCGCTCGCACGCGAATACACCGCCTCCACTCATTAATCCCACATCGATCCACATATGTACATGTTTCATGTCATCACATACTTAAATCTCATGTATCAATACATCATGCTTCCTAAAGCATCAATAACACATTCATATTAATGTACTTACTTACGAATCACCACTCATACCGTTATGGTATTAATCCGATGCTACACAAATCAAAGTTAGCATACATAGCACTCAAAGACATTTAAATAGTTATACGTGTGTATGTACACACCGTCACCACCAAATCGTCTAAATCCCAAGAAGAGAAGTCGCCACCCTAGATCTACTTGTCCCTATATTCTACCAACTATCAAAGTTAGTGAAATGGCCATTCGGCCAAACCAAATAGTTTAAAAGGGTTCTCTTTTTGAACCCGAATCCTTACCTGAATGTCTTGAGTACTAGCCCTTTGTTTCACCACCCTATAATCGGACTTGACCAAGTTAGTAGCTTTCGGCTTAAACGAATAGTAAATAAATATAGATCCTTACCAAAGTCACTTGACAGGGGAATGGGCTTGGATCGTATACCTTAAGATCCCAAGACCTAAACAGAATCGATTCCATCACCGATTAGCCACTGAAATAATTCGGCTTTTCCTTTTAATCAAGTCGACAGAGAGAAGGGGTATGGGAGAGGAGTTTCACATACTTACCCTTGCTTTTGATATTCGGCCAAGATACACCAAATGGGAAAAAGGAAAATCTGCACACCAAGGGAGAGGATTCGGCTTGAGTTGGAAGAAGAAGAGAATGAAGAAAGATATGGAATGAAGGTTTCACTAAGGATGTTGAGAGAAAGAAAATAGATGGGAGGGTTGAGACTTTCGGCAACTTGCTAAGATGGAAAAAAACCAAACAAGTGATAGATTGATGCTTTTATAAGCATTCGACACCCCCAAAGACCTTGCCGTCCACTCCTCCTACCAAGGAGTTCAAATTCTACCAACACCTAAAAATCCTCTTGGCCACTTATTTTAATTTAATTCAAATAATTTTGAATTAATCCCCAATTAATCACTCAAAAATCCCCTATTAATCCAATTAATATCCTTATTATCTCCAGATTTAAGCAAATTAAAACCAATTTAAAGTGCTCATATTATCCCTTAATAATAATAATTAATAAAAGAGTTTAAACCGAGGAAAACTCCTCCCTTGTGCCGTCCCACTAATGAGCAAAAGAGGGATTTCCGTGACTCGAACACAAGCTCCCTTGTTCCCCTTGTATGGCGTCATCTCTAGCCCTTAAGTGACCTTCTTTTGCCACTTTTCCAAGCTGATTTTTGTGTCAAATTATCCACATTTATTCTTATAACACCCTCCTGCTAAGGCTCCTTGCCTTTTAAGCCTATAAATAATATTTTCTACCAAACCGAGCCTACTCAAAGCCTTTAACTAAGCCCTATTATTCCTTAAATAATATCACAGTGATTCAAACATAAGAAAAAATAATTTAATTCCAAATAGCCCCATTTTTGGGATGTTACATTAGGCCCACATTTAGTATGCTTTTGGATGAATTATCCCTTGATTTATGTAAAAAGGTGCTCTTAATCATTTCTTTTCATGTCTTATACTCAGGAAAGCACCCAAGGATAAAAAGAACGAGAAACGGGCTCAAAACGGATCAAAACAGACCAAAGAGGAAATCGACACGGCCTGGACTTGGACCCATACGGCCGTGCCAAGTCAATCATCTAGAATGCGGCCTAACCCCGACTCACACGGCCGTGTCTCACTAAAGAAATCCTAACCCCGACCACGATTTACACGAGCGTGTGCCATGGCCGTACCTCTGCCGTGGAGAAGAGCAATTTCATTCGGGAAAGGATACTTAGGGAGAAAGAAACGTATTTCAAAAGCCTATAAATACACCCTAAGTATGACCTGAAAGGGGGAGCCCAAAGCCATCGTCTAGGGGCGTCGTGTTAAGCCAGAGAAGGCAGATTTGTGGGGATTCACTCAGGGATAGCCAGTTGATCCATCTCAAGAAGCCGAAATTCTACTCAAGACGGAGGATCTCTCCTTCAATTCCTTCAGGGGGTTTTAGGGATTTCTTATGTTTTGTTTTATCTTTTCTCTTGAGATGTTTTCCTTTATTGTTATGAACTAAACCTTCGGATACCCGAAGGGAATGAAACCTATGATGAATCTTATTATTTGATTATTTGAATTATATGATAAATACTTAGTTTGTTCTTAATTATGTGAGCTTAATCCAAATTTAATGTGCTTAGGTGGAGGAGAAATAGACCCTGCCTAAGAGTAGATCCAACATAATTAAGCGGAGTTGATCGCACGCCTAGAGATAGGGTGACGAGATTTTTCCGGATTAGGGTGAAACCTAATATGGGAATCCATAGATCGATTTCATCGCTATTCTAGGGGTTATTATAAGAGAATGAGAGTTCCACTAATTAACCTAGGGTTAGACGTTATTCGCCTCGAGAGAGGGTTTAATATATGTTAGGAGTCTTACCGGATCAAACTAAGTAAATAAATCATATGGTTAAAGGTTAGATAACAAGTGAAGTCTAGGTGGATTCTTCCTAGGGTATCGCCTAAATCAACCGAGTTTTTCCTGCTTATTTTCCAAATTCATTCTTCTTTGTCTTAGAGTCTTTAGTAGTTAAGTAATTTAGATTAATAAACAACTTCACTTATTTTAGGCTAAATAATAAAAAGAAAGTTAGTATTAGTACTTTTAGTTCCTTTGGGTTCGATAATCCGGTCTTGCCAAAACTATACTACTGTTCGATAGGTGCACTTGCTTCAATCATTGTCAGAGTTAGTTTCCAGGTTCGATCATTCTTTTATAAATTTTAAAACTCTGATTTACAGCGATTAGTTAACATTGCCCATTTTTTGTCAAGATTGTATCACCGACGTAATATCTTGTCATTTTGTTCAACCACCATTTTTGACAAGAATCCAGAGAGATGGTCTCAGTTTAGACTCTTCCTTAAACTTGGTGAGTTTTAAATTATAGTCCTGTTTCAAGTTCTTGTATTATTTAGAAGCTTCCAGATTAATATGCGAAACCCCTTTTATGAAAGTATTATTAGTCCACTAATCGTTATTTCAATGCAAAATGCTTGAAAAAGATCATAACAATGGAGAAGAAGGAAATTAATTAGGAGCATAGCTCGAAACAAATAAGTTAATTCAAGATAGAAAATGCAAAGAAATTTTATTGGGAGCATTCTTTGAAAATAATAAGATAATCCAAATAACAAATTTGAAATGGATAAAATGGAAACTAGGTGCCCCAGATATCGCAGCCTGAGCTTTTCTGTTCAAACTTCTTGAGGACCATTTTAAGCTCGATATGTGTTTAGGGGATCCGTAGTACTTTGTCGATGCCCCAAGATGTAGCATACTTCTTCATTGTTAATTCAAGTATAGCAAGACTCATCAGATGCCTTACTTTCGATCAAAATTTGAGTCGCCCTTTTTAGTTTTCAACTCAAATCCCTTTGGTCTCAAGGCGCCCTTTGCGGGTTTTGCCTTGGCCTCTCCTTTTCTTTCTTCTTTTTGATTGAATTTTTTTTTTGGTCTCAAAGTGTGTAATGCATCGACTTGACCCTAATCGAACGGTGGTTTCGGACCACGAATCCGAGTCCGAGAAATATTTTAATATTATATTTTGTGTTTATTATATGTGAATTAATGTGTGTGAAAGTTTCAGAGAAAAATTTAATCGCTTGTGTGTTCAATTTAATAATAGGACTTAATCGCGTAAAAATGAAAAATTTAGTGTTATTTGTAAAAGGGCCGAATAGTGATTGTTCTATTAATTTGGAGGCTTTAAGTGGTAAATTACCCATGATAGGTTGTAGTGGACGGTGAAAGACAACCATTATATGTTTTATTATTATTTTATAAAGGTTTATTAATTTATAATTTGGTTAATAAAGTTTTATAACATAAAAACATATTATAATAAAAACAAAGCCATGGTTTTCTCATTTTTGCATGACCGAATAAAAAGAAAAGAAAGAAGAAACAAGAGTTCCTTAGGTTCGCCATCTTTGGAGCTTGATTAAAGGTATGTGTTTAGCTCGGTTTTTGATAATTTTTACGTTTTTGAGATCGTTGCTTCAATACTATCCGACCCATGCTAGAATTTCCGATTTTGATGCATGTTTGGAGTTCGCCATTGATGAAAATTTGTGTTTTATGATGTTTGATGACTATATATTAAAGATATGTTTTAGATTTACATGTTTGGTATTGGAAATTTTGATGATTTTGAGTAATTAGGACTAAATTGTGAAATTTGTAAATTGAAGGGTCAAAATGTGAAATAAATGAAAGAAATGTACTTGTATAGTCCCTATGAAAATTCGGCCCTAAGGAATTATAGTGAAATTTTGTGTATTTTGTGTTTTGTGCAAATAGGATTAAATTGTAAAATGTGAAACATTAGGGGTAATATGGTAATTTGCCCATTTATGTGTTTTGGGACTAAATTGAGATGAAATGTGCTTGAATGAGCTAAATTTTAATGTGTTTAGATCAAGAACAAAGAAAAACGGATTTGAAACGGGGGAAAGGCGAAGGTTACTGAATAATACCCACGTTATCCGTCGACAATGAGGTAAGTCTTTAAGCAAAGTAATTTTCGTAAGAATTGATTATAACATAGAATACATATTGAATCATGAAATTGTGGAATTAATCATGTTAAAACCGAATGTGAGAAAGAAATTTAGCCATGTATATAATCGAATTCATTGAGTTAATTATGTGATAGTGATGTGAATTATATGTGATATTTGTGATACTGTTGATGTGTAGTGTGAATGAGTTGGTTTGGAAATAAATGTTTCAGCTTATTGCCTAGCAGGCCTTGTGCCTGAAATATTTCGGCTTATTGCCCAGCGTGCCTTGTGCCTGGTGAAACGTTTCGCTTATTGCCCAGCAGTCAATGCCTGATTAAATTTCGACTTCCGGTCTAGCGGGCTTAATGCCGGTGTACATTTCGTGCATTGATGCCTAGCGTGCTTATTGCCGTGATGTGTTATAATGGAGAAATTATAAATCATACAAGTGAAGCATATTTAATGCAATGAGCTAAGAGCTCGTAAGTATAAGCCTTTTCTTTTATAATTATAAAGAGTAAGGTAAGTTGGCATAGTATTATTTGAATTAAGTATGATATGGTATGGTTGATGATTTGATAAGAATTATGATATACTTTATTGAGATTATTATTGATGTGTATGAATATTATATAATAGAATTTGAGTTTAAATGTGCTATTTTGGGGAATCGGTTATAAGTGAAAGTGTTAAGGATGAAAGAATTTGAATGTTTGCATATGTGCATAAATAAGTTTATAAGTTTGATATTAATGTTGTACTCATATGACTTGGAGTATGCGAATACATATGGTATATTTCTTTAGTTTCGATGAATTATATGTTTATGGAAATAATGTGCAAACATTTAGGTTAATGAATTAATAGAATTCGCCATGTTTAAATTCACATATGGAAATGTTTATATTCAATTCCATAAGCTTAAATATTAAAGGTTTAAGTGTTTAATTATTATATTATCCTTTGTTTGAGACTTACTAAGCTAGTAAGCTTACTCTGCGTGTGTGTTCAATGTTCTGCTTTATAGATTTTGATCAAGCTACGAGCTCAGAGGATCATCATGTGAAGTCATCCACACTATCGACTTGTTTTGGTATTTTGAAATTTAGATTTTGAACTTAAGGCATGTATAGGCTAACTCTATGTCCGAATATCGCTTTGATGATGTATTATAGCCATGCGAAAATGGCTTAAAATTTTCATATTAAGTTCGGTTCTATTTACCCTTGACTATGTGATTAATATATTTGGTTCAACTATTCGGCTAGGGGTCAGTTTTTTTATTTCTAGCTTACATATTATGCGTACTATATGATTGCTTGTTTGTAATGTCAATGTTTGTGTTAAATTGGTCGAGTGGGTCGACATTTAAGTTAATATTTGCAGTATAATTCAAGGTAGGTATGTGTAGTTGAGCATCATTCGGAATTTATGTATGCATGTGAACTTTATGTCGAGTTACGAGATATGAATTATATTGGGTAATGCATATATGTGTATTCGGCCAAACCTAGGTGATAGTTGCAAATGTAGTCAACATGTTTAAATAAGTAATTGCTTAGGCTCATAGTCAATATGGAAAATATGTATAACCATGATGTATTCATTATATATATATTTGGCTTGTGAGATTGCTTAACTTAATTGAGTGCATGAAACTACCAAACTCGATTTGTGCTAGGTAACGAACATGAAATGTTATGAATAAGACCTTGTACATTCGGCCAATTTTTTTTAAGCACATAGGTGATGTGTAATATGTTGCATGTATTCGATTATGTGAGAATAGGTTTTATGCCATGTGAAATTGGTCTTAATAGAAAGCATTATGCATTGACATTTATAGTATAGTCATTTTGTGTTCATCGATGATTATATCGTATATGACTTGGATTAATATATCAAGTATGTGTTACACATGTGTGATTTGTCTATTTATGATTAAATTATTTGATAAAGATGATAAACAGAGATTCAATCGATTGAATCAAGTTTTAACTTACATGGTAATACCCGTAAACCCTAATCCGCGACGGACACGTTTAGGGTGTTACATTTTATTAGTATCGAGCTACGGATTAGTCGATTCTAGGACTACCGTAGCGTGTGTGAGTCTAACTATACATGCCTTTATCATATATTGATAGTGTGGTGACTTCTGACATTCTGAACTAAGTTTTATATAGTAAATGGACACCGATCCCGAAAGAGCCGTAGCGGATGATGTAGAGAGTGTAGTGCCCGACTGGTGCACACGGATCGCTTGCGGTGAGACTCTCGACCGCCTCGGTAGCCATGAGGGGGAGGCTAAACAAGCCTTCTATCGATGATGAATGAGTGGTTTACCCGCTTATTCAGACTAACCCGGCTGTACACCAACCTCCACCCCGAATAATTCAACTCCGATACCTTCAAGACTTCGATGATAGATCCGATGAGATCTAGTAGGCCTCCAGCTTGATAAAATCAGAAATTTGGGGTCAAGAATTCAGGGCCAACGATGATGATGACGCAGAGCGAGCTGAAATGTGGCTTGATAACACTATTCGGTACTTGATGAGCTATCTTGTACTCCGGATGAATGCCCTCAAGTGTGCTATATCTTTACTTCGACACCGCATATCACCGTGGAATACACTAGTATCGTGAGTTCCGAAAGAAAAAGTGACGTGGGATTTTTTCAAAGCATGAATTCGCAAAGAAATATATCAGTCAAAGATTCGTTGATCAAAAACGAAAAGAATTTCTCGAACTAAAACAGGGCAAATGACCGTGGATCGAATATGAGAGAAAATTTGTCGATTGAGCCGATATGCTCGGGAATGTGTATCAACCAAGCCATTATGTACAAAAGGTTCAAGACGGTTTGAATGAAGATTTAAAGTTGCTTGTTGGCATTCTTGAAATCAAAGAGTTTGTGATACTAGTCGAGCGAGCTTGCAAAGTCAAGAACTCGGGAAGGAGAAAAGAAAGGTCGAGACGTAGCTAGAGACACTCGTAAGAGATCGTCGGGTAAGAGTTTCCATTCCACATCTAAGAAGTTCGTGAGATGACTTCACCGACATAAAGCTACTTCGATTTACCTAGACGTGATCGACCTCCGGTGGGCTCCCGAGCTACCTCGATGGCGGTGTTGGTAACGCTCCACGAATCGAGTTGAATGCAAGCACCGTGGGAAATGGCATTCCAGAGTTGTAGATTCCATGATCGGTCTTGCTTTAAATGCGGATCGCCGATCATTTTATTAGAGAATGTCCGATGTTAGTTGAGCGTAATACGCTTCAAAACATTAAGTTGAGCAACACATCATCGTATGCAGGCAAAGCACCCGGACATTCAAGCAATGTAGGTTGTAGTCGAGAGGAACGAAGAACATCAGAGTTCGATCCGAGGCTAGAGCCCCACTAGAGCTTATGCCACACGAGCCGTAGAGAGGATGCTTCTTCCCGATGTCATTACTGTGACTTTCACCCTTTATGATACTACTGTGATTGCATTGATTGATCCTGGTTCGACTCATTCATATGTGTGTGAAACTCTAGTATTCGATAAGACTCTGCCAGTTGAGTCTACTGAGTTTGTGATTCGTGTGTCCAACCCTTTGGGTAGATGTGTGCTTGTTAATAAAGTGTGTAAAGGTTGGCCGTTGATGATTCGGGATTCTTGCTTTCCAGTCGATTTAATGTTGTTGCCCTTCGATGAGTTCGATATAATTTTGGGAATGGACTGGTTAACTTCACATGATGCAGTGGTGAATTGCAAAATAAAGCTAATTGATTTGAGATGTCAGAACGGGGAGATTATCAGAATTGAATCCAGTGATTTAAGTGGGTTTCCTACAATAATATCTTCGATGTTAGCCCTGAAATATGTGAGAAAAGGATGTGAAGCTTATTTGGCGTATGTAATTGGATAATAAAGTGTCCGAAAAGCATATTGAATCAGACTCGTTGTGTGTGAATACCCAGATGTGTTTCTGAAGAACTACCGGCTTACCACCAAGACGAGAGATTGAGTTCGGCATTGAATTAGTACAGGAACGACTCCAATTTCGATAGCTCCGTGATCGGATGGCACCTACTGAGTTAAAAGAATTGAAAGCGCAGCTTGCAAGAATTGATGAGATAGGGGCTTTGCACGACCGAGCTTATCTCCTTGGGGTGCACCGGTTTTATTTGTGAAAAGAAAGATGGGACCATGCGAATGTGTATCGACTATCGAAAACTAAATAAGGTAACTATAAAGAATAAATACCCGCTACCTCTGATTGATGACTTGTTTGATCACCTAAAAGGGGCTTCAGTATTTTTCAAGATAGATTTGAGATCGAAGCTATTATCGGGCCATAGTCGAGATACAGATGTGAACAAGGTACGGACATTTTGAGTTTCGGTTATGCCTTTTGGACTCACTAATGCACCCGCTGCTTTTATGGATCTAATGAATCGAGTTTTGACGCTTTTTGGATCGGTTTGTAGTAGTGTTTATTGACGATATAATCGATCTATTCCAAAATGAAACCGAGCATGTTGAGCATTTGAGATTAGTGCTACAAACTTTGAGAGATCAACAGCTTGTATGCGGTTTAGTAAGTGTGAGTTCGGATGAAAAAGGTCACTTTTTAGGACATGTTGTTTCAAAGATCGTATTCAAGTCGATCCGAACAAAATTTCGGCTATACTTGATTGGAAGCCACCAAGAATGTTTTGAGATTCAAGCTTTCGGGACTTGCGGGCTACTATAGACGGTTTGTGAAAGGTTTTTCTATAATAGCTACACCTTTGACAAAGCTACTACAGAAAGATGTAAAGTTCAAATGGTCGGAAAATTGTCGTAAGAGTTTCGATCGCTTGAAAGCCCTTTGACTAAGCCCTGAAAGTTAGCTCACCTGAGTCGGGTAAGGAATTTGTTGTGTATTCTTATGCTTCTTTAAATGGTTTGGGCTGCGTATTGATGCGGGAAGGCGAGTAGTAGCCTACGCATCAAGACAATTGAAGCCGCATGAAAGAAATTACCCGACGCATGATTTGGAGCTTGCGACCATTGTGTTCGTGATCAAGATTTGGCGTCATTACTTATTCAAGCGAAAATGCCATGTTTACTCGGATCATAAAAGTCCAAGTATTTGATGACTCAAAAAGACCTGAATTTAAGACAACGCAGTGGTTGGAATTGTTAAAAGACTATGAATTGGTGATTGACTACCATCCGGAAAAGCTAACGTTGTTGCGGATGCGTTAAGTCGAAAATCATGGTTTGCTCTTCGTGCAATGAACGCGCAGATAACTATGTCTAGTGATGATTCGATCATAGCCGATTTACAAGCAAGACCGATGTTTATTCAAAGAAATTTGTGATGCATGTAAAGTTGACAAAGATTTGATTACTAGTCGAATTCGGCAGTGAAAAAGGTGCGTAATCGATTTTCGTGATTGATGCAAATGATCGCTTGAATTTTAAAAGCCGAATGTGTGTTCAAAGAACTCGGATTTGATACGAGATGATTCTCGAGTGAGGCCCATAGTGGTCGACTATCGATACATCCGGGTAGCACAAAAATGTATAACGATTTGAAACAATTCTATTGGTGGCCTGGCATGAAACGGGATATATCCGAATTTGTTTCAAATGCTTAGTTTGTCGCCAGTAAAAGCCGAGCATCAAGTGTCATCCGGACTACTTGACCAATCATGATACCCGAATGGAAATGGGATAGAATTACAATGGATTTTGTATCCGGTCTCCCTATGACACCGAGTAAGAAAGATGCCGCTTTGGGTTATAGTTGATAGATGACCAAATCAGCTCATTTTGTACCAGTTCGTGCGGACTATTCACTCGATAAACTTGCCGAATTGTATGTATCACAAATTGTGAGATTGCATGGTGTACCGAGTTCCATTGTTTCAGACAAAGACCCGAGATTCACATCGCGGTTTTGGAAGAAGTTGCAAGATGCTTTAGGCACTAAACTTCATTTTAGTACACCTTTCATCCGCAGATGACAGACGGTCACCCCGAGCGAACTATTCGTATACTTGAGGACATGTTGAGATGTTGCGTTCTCGAGTTTGAAGGTACGTGGGAACGATACCTACCTTTGATTGAATTTGCTTACAATAATAGCTTTCAATCTAGTATCAAAATGGCACCTTATGAAGCCTTGTACGGGCGAAAATGTCGAACACCATTATACTGGACTGAGCTCAGCGAGAATAAGATACACGGGTTGATTTGATTAAAGAAACCGAACAAAAAGTGGTCGTGATCGAAATACTTTGAAAGTCGCCTCGCATCGACAAAAAAGTCTTATGCTGACTTAAAGCGTAAAGATATTAAATTTCAAATCGGAGATCGAGTATTCTTGAAAGTTTCTCCGTGGAAAAAGGTATTCCGATTTGGTCGGAAAGGCAAACTTAGTCCGAGATTCATCGGACCTTATGAAATCACTGAACGTATTGGGCACATTGCTTATAGGTTGAAGTTGCCCTCTCGAGTTAGAAAAGATACATGACGTATTTCATGTTTCGATGCTTCGTAAGTACAGATCGATCCGCCTCATGTGATCACACCGACAGAGATTGAAATCCAACTGATTTGACATATGATGAAGAACCGATCCGTATCTTAGCTCGGGAAATAAAAGAGTTGAGAAATAAAAGAATTCCATTAGTGAAGGTACTATGGAATCGTCACAGAGTTGAAGAGGCTACGTGGGAGCCTGAGGATTCAATGAGGCAACAATATCCGACCTTGTTTAACGGTAAGATTTTCGGGGACGAAAATCCTAAAGGGGGGGAGAGTTGTAACAGACCGAATTTGACCCTAATCAGAACGGTGGTTTCGGGACCACGAATCCGAGTCTGAGAAATATTTTAATATTATATTTTGTGTTTATTATATGTGAATTAATGTGTGTGAAAGTTTCGTAGAAAAATTTAATCGTTTGTGTGTTCAATTTAATAATAGGACTTAATCGCGTAAAAATGAAAAATTTAGTGTTATTTGTAAAAGGGCCGAATAGTGATTGTTCTATTAATTTGGAGGCTTTAAGTGGTAAATTACCCATGATAGTTTGTAGTGGACGGTGAAAGACAACCATTATATGTTTTATTATTATTTTATAAAGGTTTATTAATTTATAATTTGGTTAATAAAGTTTTATAACATAAAAACATATTATAATAAAAACAAAGCCATGGTTTTCTCATTTTTGCATGACCGAATAAAAATAAAAGAAAGAAGAAACAAGAGTTCCTTAGGTTCGCCATCTTTGGAGCTTGATTAAAGGTATGTGTTTAGCTCTGGTTTTGATAATTTTTACGTTTTTGAGATCGTTGCTTGAATACTATCCACCCATGCTAGAATTTCCGATTTTGATGCATGTTTGGAGTTCGCCATTGATGAAAATTTGTGTTTTATGATGTTTGATGACTATATATTAAAGATATGTTTTAGATTTACATGTTTGGTATTGGAAATTTTGATGATTTTGAGTAATTAGGACTAAATTGTGAAATTTGTAAATTGAAGGGTCAAAATGTGAAATAAATGAAAGAAATGGACTTGTATAGTCCCTATGAAAATTCGGCCCTAAGGAATTATAGTGAAATTTTGTGTATTTTGTGTTTTGTGCAAATAGGATTAAATTGTAAAAATGTGAAACATTAGGGGTAATATGGTAATTTGCCCATTTATGTGTTTTGGGACTAAATTGAGATGAAATGTGCTTGAATGAGCTAAATTTTAATGTGTTTAGATCAAGAACAAAGAAAAACGGATTTGGAACGGGGAAAGGCGAAGGTTACCGAATAGCCAGTCTACGTTATCCGTCGATAGTCGAGGTAAGTCTTTAAGCAAAGTAATTTTCGTAAGAATTGATTATAACATAGAATACATATTGAATCATGAAATTGTGGAATTAATCATGTTAAAACCGAATGTGAGAAAGAAATTTAGCCATGTATATAATCGAATTCATTGAGTTAATTATGTGATAGTGATGTGAATTATATGTGATATTTGTGATAATCTTGATGATGTGTAGTGTGAATGAGTTGGTTTGGAAATAAATGTTTCGCTTATTGCCTAGCGTGCCTTGTGCCGTGAAATATTTCGGGCTTATTGCCTAGCGTGCCTTGTGCCTGGTGAAACGTTTCGGGCTTATTGCCTAGCAGGCTAAATGCCGGTGATTAAATTTCAGACTTCTGGTCTAGCAGGTGTAACATCCCCAAACCCGGCCTATTCACTATGACCGAATCTGGTTATGTTAGTGAAAATATGTTTCTTTACTTAAAATTTAAAACATGAAAATTTATTATCTTTGGAAAATTGTGTCCACAAAAATTTAATACACAATATAAGTTTGTTGAAAATTTCAATTAAAACATTGTTATAAATTACTATAATATGAACCTTTTTAATAAAAATATTTCGAATATAATGTAAACTTCAACAAAATTAAATAGAGTATTGTAATCATAGTGGCCCTTATTACATCAAATAAATTGAAACCAAGTAATTAAAATGCTTGAAATAAAAATATTCAAAACGTCAACTTCTCGCATGAAAATCCGCTTTCGCATGGGCCACCTTGTATCCACTCCAACCCGTCCCACTAATCACGACTCACCAAGCGATGATGGATAAATAATTGGGTGAGTCACAATGACTCAAAGTGTAAGTTAACCATGAAATCCACCCACATGCTAGCCACATAATATCCCAATTATCAAATGCAACAAGTAATATATATATCATTTTAACAATTACTACAATCTGGGCTTGGCCCACATTCAAATCACATCACATACCGGGCTTGGCCCATTTCTCAATAAACCACATATCATCTGGCTTGGCCCATTTCCACGTATGTTCCCAAAACATACCTATCCACATGTCATATTGGGCTTGGCCCATTTCCATATTATTACAAAAATAATGCAACATGATCCCCAACCCAACCTAGGGTCCATCCGCTACACACCCCCTTATCCACCTTACCACACACCAGGGGGACTATCGAGTCACCCTCTCCTTTTCCTCCAAAAGGCAACCAATGCCATCCACGATGTAGCGTATAGCCAACACCAAACCACGATGGAGCACACAGCAATCCATCAAGCCACGATATGGCATAAAGCCCATATCAATCAAGGTAACCACGCGAACTAAATCGCAAAGATCCACAACGCGACCTCGATCAGCGCCAATCCACGATGTAGCACAAAGTCGACATCAACCACGTACTCAAGTACACCCGCACCTTCTTTCAAAACCCACCCATGCACATGTAACATAAAATGATGATAAGGTGGTGAATGTACATATTAAACGCAATCATAGGCATACTCACATAATAAAATCGGTGATCACATATTTACAAACTTTGCTACTAACTCGATCATCTTCATACCCTTTAAGGGTACCATGTCCACATTTAATCGCTGCCTTTGGTTAGCTTACATATAAAATAGACATTTATCACACAAATCCGGAAACAATGATTAACTACACACCTTATTACTAGGAGTTCTAGACTCTCGATCCTCGACGCTATCGTCTCAGCGAAACTACGACTTTACGCTTAACGCTTTCTTGCTTGTTGGCCCACACCGTGGCCAATCTCGAAAGCCAGAAACGGATCTCTTCTTGAACTTTGGGATGGGAGCTTTCCCTTGCCCACTTTGACTGGTACTCGAATCCACGCCCATCGTAATCACTTAATTAGAACCCTTTGGTTAAACACCATAATACAAAATCTCAAGCGAACAACTACAATTTAACTACTTACCGAAACGATCTAAAATCTCAAAGGCTCCTCTGTACTTTGTCGATATGCCCCTTAGATGATCGAATCCAAGAGACTTCCTCAATGCTTCCTTCTTTCGGCTACACATAAGAGAACATACTTAATGGCACTATGACATTCGGCCATGCCAAAACTAAGGCCAATCATTCGGTTTTGGCCACTACAACAAGAAATTCATAAAATGATTGCTAAGGACAGAATATACTTCCCACTCTTGCTTAAGATTCGGCCAACCCCACTAGGACACCAAGGGAGATTTCGGCTAACAAGGGATTAAAAGAAAACAAAAGAAATACTTGGCTACAAAGGCCAAAGGAGAAATCGGCACACCAAGAGGGAGAGGCAAAAGACTTGATGAATAACTAGCACTCTACCCTCCCCTATTTATAGCATTCTACCAACACCCCTTGAAGTCTCCAAGATTTGGCCAACACCTCACTAATTCAATTCCATTTGAATTAGTTAAAAACAACTTGAATTGTTCTACTATTATCCCACTTATAATAAAAAACCAAATAAATAATAATTATCCCTACTTAATCTAATTAATAATAAATAATAAATAATAAATAATTATCCCACACTCAAATAGATAAATAAATAATAATAAAACAAAATAAAACAAAATCCCATACTTAATATAACTAAGTAGATAAATAAAATACTAATAAAAACTAACTAAAATAATCCCCCAATAAACAAAGAAAAAAAAATAAATAACATAAAGCAAGATTCCCACCAACCGAATTCAAAAAACTAAACAACACTAATCTAACCTTATCTATTAAAATAAAGTAACAAGAATTCATCTTCTAATTACAAATTTTAAACTAAATAAAATACTCCTACAATTATCCTACCATTATCTAGAATAAAAAATAATAAAAACCCACCCTTATCACTCCTTCCACCCAGATTCAAGAAGAACTAAACAACTCACCCATGTGCCGTCCCATCTTTACCAAGTCAAGCTTTGCAAAAATAAGGGTGAAATAAAAATAAAACTTCAATTGCCTGACCTTGGATTCGAACCTGGGACCAACTGCTGCACGCCTCCCTCCAAAGCCCCAGGCCACTCGGCCACTTTGATTTTTATGCCATAAAGCCCCAACATTTATTCTTAAACCCTTTCTACTCCAGCCCATAACCACCAACAAAAATAAAAACGCCAAATGCTTCTCCCCCTCGAAACCGCGACCTCTCCTCCTCTCCAGCGCCTAAGTAGCGCCCAAGAGCCACTTCTCCCAATTGGACTTTCATGTCCATCAACTTGGACATTTATTCTTAAGGCCTACTTAGCCCAGTCTCTTGACGCAAAAATAAAACCAAAATGCTTTTGCTGGACTCGAACCCTTGCTCACTTAGGCGCCACCTTCCAAAGCCCCCAAGCAGCGCCTCAATCGCCACTTTGCCAAAGTCTTTCTTGTGTCATAAACTCCCCTAAATTATTTTAAGGCCTTCCTGCCCCATTTCCCCTTTTTACCCCAAAAATCTAAAAATTTTCTAAGGCATTCTTTGCCTTCTGTGGTTCTCAAACCCCTAAAAATCTATCCAACATGACCATAAGCCTACTAATCGCTCGAGCTATGCTCCAAGCGCATAACCCCTAAAACCAGGGTGTTACAATTCTACCCTCCTTAAAATAATTTCGTCCTCGAAATTACTTTACTAACAAACGTCCATACAACCTATCTTACCACCTTACGCTTATGTCACGCACTCACGATCTTACTAAGGCTATCGTACCTACACAATCTCTAAATTCATGCTCAAAATTCAAACACCTCTCTTAGCAACACGTAAAAGGCTAAATCGTAATCAAACAAAGTAATTAAAGCATGTACCAAAGCAAAGGAGCTTACCTAATATCACATCCTTGGTTGACTCGACTAGAACCATTCCTTCCATGACTTGAACCACGACCCTCGTCGCTTGAGGACAATTCTTAACTAAATGTGCCTTAGATCCGCACCGAAAGCATTCTTTACTATTTCCCCAACACTCTCCTGTGAGGTCTTCCACATCGAACACAAGAACGATTCCGATCCATTGGTACAAGTGCACTTACAGGGTTCTCGGTCCTTGGTCTTTTCTCGGACATTACCAAGCGATCTTGACGGTCCAATATTTCTCTTATTCTCGCTCCTATTCTTTTCTCGGTTTTCTCTTATAGTCTTCTTAACCTCTTCAAATGATCCGAGCTTTCTCTACTAGCACCGCGAAGTCTCTCTCCTCTCATGAGCAATCACCATTCGAAGTTCATCTCGCAATCCGTCTTCAAACCGGACGCACCTCTCATAATCGATGGCCACAATTCCTTTAGCATACCGACTAAGTCGCACGACTTACGCCAGACTCACTATCGACTTACTTCCTTGTACTAGATTTAGAAACGCTTTCCTTTGCGAGTCCAAATAATCGGCTCCTACGCATTTTCCTTCAAACTTAACCTTAAAGAAGTCCCAATCCTGCCGATCTGTGGTACACTTTGCTTGACAAATGCTGAGCCACCAACGATAAGCTTCGTCGCGAAGCAACGAAACAAAGACCCTTCGACTTTTCTTCATTGGTGCAGTCCAAATCGTCCATGATTCTTTCGATCGCTTCTAGCCAATACTCCGCTACGCTCGAGCTACTCGCACACTCCTCTAAAGATCTCGGCCCATTCGATCTAAGCCTTTCCGACATCGACTTCCGAGGTCCATTTCCTCTACTAGCTCCTGCTACACGTTCTAAAATTCGTAACATGGCCCGCGATCGCTGCGTCATCTTCTCCTCGTCTCGTCTTGCCCCTCTACGCCCACCGGCGGCACTTTCACTTTCTCGACCCATGGCCGGACTTACTCTGCCCGATCTTCGCCATTCTACCTCTACCGCGTCCCCCTAGAACTCATCTCTATCGTCGCGATTTAACTGATTAACAAATTTTATGCATTAGAAATTTTGTTCCACTATTTAATCGCGAGCAAATTTTTATGAAAGAAGGGTATTGAAGTAGTTCTTTCGATCACACAGAGGGTTCGATTCGAGTTTTACTACTCTAATTGTAGAGAATCACTTTCACATTCACCAATAGAGACACCTTCATTTCTCAATGAAGACACATTCAGTGGTATCTATCACACACATTCACTATTCGGACCTTTCTACCCGTTTCTACCCGAGGGGTATTTTCGTCATTTTGTCCTACAGGGACATTTTTGCCATAAACCAGAGCGATTCAAAACTTTAATAGGTCAGGGTCTTTTTGAAATTCCCAAAATTGAAGAGTATCTTGAAAATTTCATGAATTGAAGGTATAACAGATTTTGGTAACTGTGTATTTTGGTAATTTTGATAATCAGGGTAATTTTGTAAATTTCCAAAGTCAGGGTTATTATTTTTGCCATACAGAAAATTGGGTACTTTTACAAAGTAAGAAAATTAAACTTGGGGTTAAACCGGAAATTTTAAAAGTCGAGGGCATTTTAGTAATTTTCAACATAGGGTATTTTTTGTAAATTTTAAAACTAGGGTTTTAAAACAGTTGAGGCAAATCCCTTTCGGGTTTAATATTTGGTTTAGCCTATGAACAAGTCCTCTTGGTTAAGGTGAACCGTAGCTACGCACTAGGTAGGATTCCAGTGAAGAGGAGGTGAGTCACGAGGACTCGCTTAAGTACCGTGCTCTTCCTGATCCACTCCTGAGACATGCGCACAATGGTTGCCACACCTTAACTCTCACGACTTAATCACGGGTTTGTTTAGTAATTTCAAGTCTTATGTATATGTTTGAGTAGACTAGTCCTAGGGTTCAATAGATCCTAGTTCACTAATCTCTGAGCCCAACTAAGCCCATAATTCATATAACAAATTACTTCACAAGTCCGGAGTACTTACCGTGGACTCGGGTTGAAGGTACAGTGCCATGCCGAATAACCTGAAAAATAATTTCCTAAAAGCCCATATTTTTTAAAAAGCCCATTTTGAAACGTTTTTGGGCCCAAAACCCTCAAAGCCGAGTTTTGAACCGGCTCGATATTAATCAGTAACATCCCCAAACCCTACCTATTCATCGTGACCGAATCTGGTTATGTTAGTGAAAATATGTTTCTTTACTTAAAATTTAAAACATGAAAATTTATTATCTTTGGAAAATTGTGTCCACAAAAATTTAATACACAATATAAGTTTGTTGAAAATTTACGAATTAAAACATTGTTATAAATTACTATAATATGAACCTTTTTAATAAAAATATTTCGAATATAATGTAAACTTCAACAAAATTAAATAGAGTATTGTAATCATAGTGGCCCTTATTACATCAAATAAATTGAAACCAAGTAATTAAAATGCTTGAAATAAAAATATTCAAAACGTCAACTTCATGAAAATCCGCTTCGCATGGGCCACCTTGTATCCACTCCAACCCGTCCCACTAATCACGACTCACTGCGATGATGGATAAATAATTGGGTGAGTCACAATGACTCAAATGTGTAAGTTAACCACTTGAAATCCACCCACATGCTAGCCACATAATATCCCAATTATCAAATGCAACAAGTAATATATATATCATTTTAACAATTACTACAACTGGGCTTGGCCCACATTCAAATCACATCACATACTGGGCTTGGCCCATTTCTCAATAAACCACATATCATCCGGGCTTGGCCCATTTCCACGTATGTTCCCAAAACATACCTATCCACATGTCATATTGGGCTTGGCCCATTTCCATATTATTACAAAAATAATGCAACATGATTCCCAACCCAACCTAGGGTCCATCCGCTACACACCCCCTTATCCAAATTACCACACACCAGGGGACTATCGAGTCACCCTCTCCTTTTCCCTCCAAAAGGCAACCAATGCCATCCACGATGTAGCGTATAGCCAACACCAAACCACGATGGAGCACACAAGAATCCATCAAGCCACGATATGGCATAAAGCCCATATCAATCAAGGTAACCACGCGAACTAAATCGCAAAGATCCACAACGCGACCTCAGTCAGCGCCAATCCACGATGTAGCACAAAGCTGACATCAACCACGTACTCGAAGTACACCCGTACCTTCTTTCAAAACCCACCCATGCACATGTAACATAAAATGATGATAAGGTGGTGAATGTACATATTAAACGCAATCATAGGCATACTCACATAATAAAATCAGTGATCACATATTTACAAACTTTGCTACTAACCTGATCATCTTCATACCCCTTAAGGGTACCATGTCCACATTTAACTGCACTGGTTAGCTTACATATAAAATAGACATTTATCACACAAATCCCAGAAACAATGATTAACTACACACCTTATTACTAGGAGTTCTAGACTCTCGATCCTCGACGCTATCGTCTAGCGAAACTACGACTTTACGCTTAACGCTTCTTCTTTGTTGGCCCACACCACACCGGTGGCCAATCTCGAACAGCAGAAACGGATCTCTTCTTGAACTTTGGGATGGGAGCTTTCCCTTGCCCACTTTGACTGGTACTCGAATCCACGTCCATCGTAATCACTTAATTAGAACCCTTTGGTTAAACACCATAATACAAAATCTCAAGCGAACAACTACAATTTAACTACTTACCGAAACGATCTAAAATCTCAAAGGCTCCTCTGTACTTTGTCGATATGCCCCTTAGATGATCGAATCCAAGAGACTTCCTCAATGCTTCCTTCTTTTGGCTACACATAAGAGAACATACTTAATGGCACTATGACATTCGGCCATGCCAAAACTAAGGCCAATCATTCGGTTTTGGCCACTACAACAAGAAATTCATAAAACGATTGCTAAGGACAGAATATACTTACCACTCTTGCTTAAGATTCGGCCAACCCCACTAGGACACCAAGGGAGATTTCGGCTAACAAGGGATTAAAAGAAAACAAAAGAAATACTTGGCTACAAAGGCCAAAGGAGAAATCGGCACACCAAGAGGGAGAGGCAAAAGACTTGATGAATAACTAGCACTCTACCCTCCCCTATTTATAGCATTCGGCCAACACCCCCTTGAAGTCTCCAAGATTTGGCCAACACCTCACTAATTCAATTCCATTTGAATTAGTTAAAAACAACTTGAATTGTTCTACTATTATCCCACTTATAAAAAAAAACCAAATAAATAATAATTATCCCTACTTAATCTAATTAATAATAAATAATAAATAATTATCCCACACTCAAATAGATAAATAAATAATAATAAAAAAAATAAAACAAAATCCCATACTTAATATAACTAAGTAGATAAATAAAATACTAATAAAAACTAACTAAAATAATCCCCCAATAAACAAAGAAAAAAAAATAAATAACATAAAGCAAGATTCCCACCAACCGAATTCAAAAAAACTAAACAACACTAATCTAACCTTATCTATTAAAATAAAGTAACAGCAATTCATCTTCTAATTACAAATTTTAAACTAAATAAAATACTCCTACAATTATCCTACCATTATCTAGAATAAAAAAATAATAAAAACCCACCCTTATCACTCCTTCCAAAGAATTCAAGAAGAACTAAACAACTCACCCATGTGCCGTCCCAATCTTTACCAAGTCACTGCAAAAAATAAGGGTGAAATAAAAATAAAACTTCAATTGCACAGCCTTGGATTCGAACCTGGGACCAACTGCTGCACGCCTCCCTCCAAAGCCCCAGGCCACTCGGCCACTTTGATTTTTATGCCATAAAGCCCCAACATTTATTCTTAAACCCTTTCTACTCCAAAATTAACCACCAACAAAAATAAAAACGCCAAATGCTTCTCCGGCCCCTCGAAACCGCGACCTCTCCTCCTCTCCAGCGCCTAAGTAGCGCCCAAGAGCCACTTCTCCCAATTGGACTTTCATGTCCATCAACTTGGACATTTATTCTTAAGGCCTACTTAGCCCAGTCTCTTGACGCAAAAATAAAACCAAAATCGCCGCTGGACTCGAACCCTTGCTCACTTAGGCGCCACCTTCCAAAGCCCCCAAGCAAATACCTCAATCGCCACTTTGCCAAAGTCTTTCTTGTGTCATAAACTCCCTAAATTATTTTAAGGCCTTCCTGCCCCATTTCCCCTTTTTACCCCAAAAATCCAAAAATTTTCTAAGGCATTCTTTGCCTTCTAGGGTTCTCCAAACCCCTAAAAATCTATCCAACATGACCATAAGCCTACTAACTGCTCGAGCTATGCTCCAAGCGCATAACCCCTAAAACCAGGGTGTTACAGCAGGCTTAATGCCGGTGTACATTTCAGGCTTTGATGCCTAGCAGGCTTATTGCCGGTGATGTGTTATAATGGAGAAATTATAAATCATACAAGTGAAGCATATTTAATGCAATGAGCTAAGAGCTCAGGTAAGTACAAGCCTTTTCTTTTATAATTATAAAGAGTAAGGTAAGTTGGCATAGTATTATTTGAATTAAGTATGATATGGTATGGTTGATGATTTGATAAGAATTATGATATACTTTATTGAGATTATTATTGATGTGTATGAATATTATATAATAGAATTTGAGTTTAAATGTGCTATTTTGGGAATCGGTTATAAGTGAAAGTGTTAAGGATGAAAGAATTTGAATGTTTGCATATGTGCATAAATAAGTTTATAAGTTTGATATTAATGTTGTACTCATATGACTTGGAGTATGCGAATACATATGGTATATTTCTTTGGTTTCGATGAATTATATGTTTATGGAAATAATGTGCAAACATTTAGGTTAATGAATTAATAGAATTCGGCCATGTTTAAATTCACATATGGAAATGTTTATATTCAATTCCATAAGCTTAAATATTAAAGGTTTAAGTGTTTAATTATTATATTATCCTTTGTTTGAGACTTACTAAGCTAGTAAGCTTACTCATGTGTGTTCAATGTTCCATGTTTTATAGATTTTGATCAAGCTACGAGCTCGAGAGGATCATCGATGAAGTCATCCACACTATCGACTTGTTTTGGTATTTTGAAATTTAGATTTTGAACTTAAGGCATGTATAGGCTAACTCTATGTCCGAATATCGTTTTGATGATGTATTATAGCCATGCGAAAATGGCTTAAAATTTTCATATTAAGTTCGGTTCTATTTACCCTTGACTATGTGATTAATATATTTGGTTCAACTATTCGGCTAGAAACATGTTTCTTTTATTTCTAGCTTACATATTATGCGTACTATATGATTGCTTGTTTGTAATGTCAATGTTTGTGTTAAATTGGTCGAGTGGGTCGACATTTAAGTTAATATTTGCAGGTATAATTCAAGGTAGGTATGTGTAGTTGAGCATCATTCGAATTTATGTATGCATGTGAACTTTATGTCGAGTTACTTAGAGATATGAATTATATTGGGTAATGCATATATGTGTATTCGGCCAAACCTAGGTGATAGTTGCAAATGTAGTCAACATGTTTAAATAAGTAATTGCTTAGGCTCATAGTCAATATGGAAAATATGTATAACCATGATGTATTCATTATATATATATATATATGGCTTGTGAGATTGCTTAACTTAATTGAGCGCATGAAACTACCAAACTCGATTTGTGCTAGGTAACGAACATGAAATGTTATGAATAAGACCTTGTACATTCGGCCAATTTTTTTTAAGCACATAGGTGATGTGTAATATGTTGCATGTATTCGATTATGTGAGAATAGGTTTTATGCCATGTGAAATTGGTCTTAATAGAAAGCATTATGCATTGACATTTATAGTATAGTCATTTTGTGTTCATCGATGATTATATCGTATATGTCTTGGATTAATATATCAAGTATGTGTTACACATGTGTGATTTGTCTATTTATGATTAAATTATTTGATAAAGATGATTAACAGAGATTCAATCGATTGAACTGAAGTTTTAACTTACATGGTAATACCTGTAACCCTAATCCGGTGACGGACACGGGTTAGGGGTGTTACAAAGTGCCCCTTTGCGGGTTTTCACCTTGGCCTCTCCTTTTAGACAGAAATCTGAATTCACCGGCTTGAGCATGTCCTTGCCATCCCTCTTGGTCAAAGTTAATGATCTTCCAGAACAAGTCTTCTTCACCACATAAGGTTTTTCCAAATTTGGCATTTACCTCTGAAGTCCTTCTGGATGAGAAGAATCCTTCTTAATGCCAGGTCCCCATCCTGAAATTCTCTTGAGCGAACCTTTTTGTCATAAGCCCGTACCATCCATTTTTGGTACATTCGACCATGATGAATACTTTCAATCAAGCTTACTGGAGACATTCTACTTCATCCAATTTAATCAAAACTTGGAGAAAAAGAATCTTAACTTCCAACAATTGTTTCATTTTCATATCCAAATGAGAAAGATGTTGCCCCGTTGAAGGTCCTGGCCAACGTTCAAGAAGTATAGAGGGTAAATGGTAACTTCTCTATACCAACCTTTACAAATCTCAGTCCCTTTTTTTTTATTATTTTGAATAGTTTTTGGCTGCCTTTGCTGCATTGATATGGTGTCTGATCTTTGAACAGACCGTAAATATTTGACATTGTGCAATTATGTTTCTTTCTGACATTCTTTATTGCCACTTTTTTTTCGAATTTGAATTTGAATTTGAATTTGAATTTGGATTTGGATTTGGATTCAGATTTGAATTTGAATTTGATGACTTTTGACTTTGCAAATTTGGCATATGAAGCGACCTTCACCCTCTTAGTGAAGTAATTGACAACCACAAAGATGAATTGGTGTCGGCTAGATGCTTTTAATGAGATCGGCCACATAATATCTATGCCTCACATATAGAAAAAAATGGAGGAGGCATATAAGTCCTGCCTTCCTCAATTTGGCATTTGATGCAATTTCCCTTTCTGGGTAAACTAGTAGCCCGAACCTCTTGATTAGCCTGGCCATTGTAGAACCATTAACATGGGTACCAACCTTAGCAACATCCCCACGTTTCAGTAGTTTGGCATGCCTTGATATGATCGTGTGAAAACATCTTTGAATTCTTGAAAATAGCTCAATGATGTCTCGCCTTATTTTTGTGGAGAGCTAGGCTTCGATCTTCACCTTTTTCCTAAACTCGTAACTTCTACTGACCCTTTGCAAGGTAGAGTCTATTCTCATCTTGTTCTACCATCCTTAACAAATCAAAAGTTAGGCTACAATCTCTGTCATCTTCAAAATCCCTAGATCCCTTAGGCCCATATCTCATTCAAAAAGGGAGTCAGTAACAACGTCGCTCATGTCGTTGATATCTGGGTACCTAGGTACGAAGGCAAAAAAATCCAAAGAATAAATAATTCTAAGGATGATTATTTGTGTGGTATGGTCATGAATAAAGAATGAAAGAATATTCTAAAAACAAAAGAATGTATAGTATGAAATTAAAAATATTTGCTCAAAAAGATGCATTTTATTGAAATAAAAATTCTGGACACAAGCCTATTTCATAAAAAGATTCTTATTACCTCTAGGCTTAAAGCAACAAGCATGTTTTGAATATTACTCTAGATTAGCTCTAAAAATACAGGGATCTCTTCCACAGTCCCATTGTCTAAAATCTTCCCAAGCATGTAAGGGCTTTGGAAACTTTTATTCCCCGATTCTCTCTTCGGATATGTCATTAATGTTCAGATTTCCCAATATCTGGTCTTGCACTAGAGCCCTGAACTCGACGTACTCTTGGATCTCATCCCGCTATCCATCGTGGCTCTCACAATATTTACCCCTTTAACAGAAAGGTTGGGTAACGGATCTTCTGCACCAGATGGATTATCGAATTTTACAATATCTATTTTGATGAGTCTTTCGATTATCTTTTTGAAAGCGGCGCAGTTCTCGATCGAATGCCCTGTGATTCCTGCATGGTATTCGTATTGGGCGTTCATATCTTACCATTTAGGGTATGGAGGCTGTATTGGTTCCACGTAAAAAGGGGATACAACATGTGCTTCAAACAAAATTTGGTACAACTCTCAATACGAGATTGAAATGGGCACGAACTGGAGTTTTTCCGAGTTTGATTTTGGATTGGGCTCTCGTCTTGGGGAGACCTGATAGCTGGTATCTGCTGTCTTTGGCTGGCTTACCGCAATCGGCTTCGAATTACCCTTGTTATACTTATTTGTATTATTCACTTCTTTTTCTTTCTTCTTCAGGGCCTTTAAGGTCCATTCTCCCTTTTCCTTTGTTTTGGCTAAGCCATGTACCACAGGATTGACTCGATCATCCCCCGAATTAAAACCTGAACCCATTGAAAACTTCAACAATGCCAAGGTATCAATCTGACATTGGGGTTTGATAATGACGGGTACCCTTTGTGAATGCGCGCGTCTCAGTTGGGTGGGACACTTATTGGAGTAAAATCTGAGGAATAGATAAGGTCCTCATTATGGCTCCCATTGTTGACCATCGGGCTTTTCCTTTCTTCAAGCCTTCCGACTAGTAACTGGGTTAATTGGCTCATCACATTCATTTGATCTCGCATATCCTGTTGGATTTCGGTCAATTGCTCATGCATCTGTATTTGCCTTTGCTCTAATCTCTCCAACCTTTGTTCCATGTCTTCTATGTTAACTGAAATAATTTTTAATTAATCAGAGCCTTTCTACAAATTTTAATACATATGATGCGATGTAATGCAAATGCATGAAATGCAATGCAAATGCATGGAATGAATGCAAAAAGAAAGAGAGGCATTGATTATGAATTCAATTCCATTAGAAGAACTTTTCTAGAAAATAAATTTCTTTACATAAAATGGGTTGCATATGCGACTTTGCCCTCATAGTCTAGGTGAAAACACCAATCCTTTTCTTAGTATCCGGATGTTATGGTCGTGTCCCGTGAACTTTCTCAATGGATGCCTATTCTAGCTTTTTGTTGCTTGGTCCAGGCCGTACCTCTTCACTCACTTATCCTCCGCGATGTTCATAAGCTTCTTTAAGAAAATTGAGACATGATGACTCTCGAATAATCCTTGTCAGCTTGATCCTCGGGCAAAGTCTTGTATTCTTCTGCGGACAATCAGCCTTCTCTCGTTGTTTACCTGGACTATGTTCGAATGACCGCATTATAATCCACTTTATCAAGTAACCCATTTCCTTATGACAAACTCTGCTATTTAGCAATCGAATATGAATCAACACCTCCTTTCTATGATGATGCAATGTAGTCATAAACAAAAGAAAACACGTTAGTATCGTATACAAATGGTAAAAATCAAATCAAACAAAAAATAGTGAAACACCTATCCATGTAACTGCTAGGGTTCAACATAGTTCTACCTAAAATGGGCTCCTAGGGTTCACTATATGTGGTTTGGTTCTAAAAAGATGTACCCGAACCAGCGGATTCCTCGATCCTCACCCATTATAGGCTCATACGGACCGAGTTTAGTTCAGGGGAATACATTTCCCTATGGCTGCACGGAGATGAAAATCTCACGAAGACATAGGTACGGACGTATCCCGAAAGTGATCCACTATCTTACACAGAGGTAAAAACCTCACTTAAAAGGGTAAGACTAAAATAGTCCTTATGCAGTATGATACGAGACTCAAACCACAGTAATCATAACGATACGAACAAGCACGATAATAGGATCATAACGTTTCAAATCAGATTTTCAATTTTCGAGAACAAAACAAAAAACAATCAATTTTTTGGCTCGACTCTCTCAATCCCCAGTGGAGTCGCCAAGCTGTCGAAACTATTTTTATTTAAGTTTGGAAAACGGGATCGACTTTTAAAATGAAAATGGAGTCGCCACCAACCTTTTTCGAGGTATGATCGGATCATCTTGAATTTGATGACTTTAATAAAAATTTGATTCATTAAAACAATTTTTTTGGTCTACAAAAACTCGAAAAAACGGGTTCGGGAGTCGATTACATACGAGGAAGGGTTAGCACCCAAAATTGGTACCAAATTGATTACTTAATGTCTTAATGCCAAAAATTTGAAAAGATTCTAGATTACGATCCGTTTGCTTAAAACACATTTGGACAGTATCATATTGGATGCCAAAACTTCTTATTTCGAAGAAATAAAATGCCGTACTCAGTAAGTTAGGGCACAACATCTTATATTCTCGAAATTAAATTTATCTTTTGATTTTAAAAACCCATGTAATAAAGTTTGAGAAGGGTATTTGGTTATTTGGGCTTTATGAAAAATTGGAACCCAGTAAGTTAGGGCACAATTTCTCAAAATTCCCAAATACGGAACATTCCCTCTTTTTTTTTAAAAAATTCTTATCTCGAGATGATAAAACGTCACACCCAGTGAGTTAGGGCGCAATGTCTCAAATTCCCGAGAATAAGTTTTTATTCAAAATATTTCAATTTAAAAATGAAAGGGTGTAACAACCCAAACCCGGCCCAAACATTACGACCGAATTTGATTTGCTACGGAGAAAAACTTTTTGAACACCATCCAGAACCAATTTTAAGTTTCGTTGAAAAACCCCTTGTTTTTGGTTATCTTGCCAAAACTATACTTGGATTTAATTTGGAAGTTTAATTAAGTCCGGTTATTATACAAATTTCAAGGGTTCCCGATGGCACGATAAAACATTTTCGTGTTAATTTAAGAAAACATGTGATTTCAATTCAGTTTTAATAATATAGTTTAAAGTAAATATCCAACATATAAAAAAAATAACACAAATAAAGTTTATGGAGGCCTTATTACAACCAAAATAAAAATAACCAAATTTAAGTTCAATAACTTTAAGTCCATTTGCATGGCCACCTCGAGTCCAACTGGCTCCTCAACCGCCATCTCTGAGTCACTGAAAAATGTTAAAGGAGAAGGTGAGTCACCAAGACTCGATATGTAACCCTTCCCCGTTTAAAAAACAACATTTCATACACAACATATAACTTTAATATGCAGAGTATCGTGTGCCCAACCTAGCCAACCAAACGCCTTTGTCTACCCCATGTGGTACCAAACCACTTTGACCGTAGTCACAATGTGTTACCAAAACACCGGGTGGTGCCAAACCACTTTGTGACATATAGTCACAATGTGCTACCAAAGCACTTGGTGTCCGTAGACACAAATCGGGTGATGGGCCAACCCATCGTGTGATACCAAATCAGCGCGAGGCGATCCCATATCTCAAGTGGGGCCAACCCACGGTGGTGTTAACCACGAGGACAAGTCGCTATGAGGTACCAAACCTCTGGAGGTACCAAACCTCTGGTGACATATAGTCACGATGTGTTACCAAAACAACGGTGCTCGTCGACGAAAACATCACTTGCTCCTCCTCTCATATAACCCACATTAGATAAACAGGTTAACAATAGATCTCATGCATTCATCACATGTGTCAATAAGCCATGCTTCCCAAAAGCATTAAAGTAATCTCATCTTAACGAGAGACTTACACGGGATCCTCACTTGTACCGTTAAGGTACCAATCACGCATCTACATCAAGCGGTTTACATACAAAATATATATATATAACACAACATTAATCGCTATAAGTGTGTATGTACACACTGATATCGATGATAGTCTTAATCCCGAAGAAACCAATCGGCCACACTCTAAGTCCTTGCCCTATATTCGGCCAACTTATCAAGATTAGTGAAATGGCCATTCGGCCAAACCCAATGATTCTATAGGGTTATTGCTTGAACCCGAATCCTTACCTACTCGCTTTGAATACTAGTCTCAGCACCCAAATCACGAATCTGGTTCACAAATTATAATCGGTCAATGGACAATGTCAGTAGCCTTCGGCTTTAATCGAATACAAACTAAATGAAATCTTCTTACCACTACTTACCCAAGCCGATTATTAGAGAATAGGAGTTGGGATTGAGTACTTCAAAATCCCGGAATACCTAATGGAATCGGTTCCAAAGAAGAGAAATAGTTAGCCATTACCAACACCAATTCTCGGCTCTTCTCTTCACTCTGGTCGACAAAAATATAAGATTAAGAGAGGAAAGTTTCGGCCCTTCTTACCTTCACCAAATCGGCTTCCAAAAGAAATCCCGAAAAGTTCTGCACTACTTATGATATTCGGCCAAGAAGCTCCAATATAGAAAGGACTTTCGGCACAAGAAAAAGTTGGTAGATTCGGCTATGATGAAAGAAAAAATAGTGGAGAGAAAGAAAGGTAGCAAGAGTTTCGGCTAAAGGAGTTGGGAAAAGAAAAGAAAGGTTTTAGGGGATGTGCTTTCGGTTTTGGAGAGGATGGAGGAAAGAAAATAGCAAATGGAAGACTTTTTGGGAGGATTCGGCTGGTAGAGAAACAAAAGAGAATTTGACACTCCCTAGTACTCCTTGCCGTCCACTCTCCGTGCTCAAGGAGTTCAAATTCGCACAACACCTAAAAATCCTCTTGGCCACTTATTCTAGGCTCATCCTATGTCCAATTTATCCCCATTTATTCTTATAACACCCACTGCTAAGGCTCCTTCCTTTTAAATTAAAAACTGAAATTTTTCTATCAAACCTAGCACACACTCAAAGCCTTAAATTAAGCTCTATTATTCCATAAATAATATCACAAATTTGTTCATAATAAGAAAATACTTAAATTCTAAATAACCCCATTTTGGGATGTTACAGTTCTACCCCCTTAAAATAAATTTCGTCCTCGAAATTCCTTGATCAAAAGAGATGGGGTATTGCTTGCCGCATCACCTCCTCGGGCTCCCACGTAGCTTCTTCCACTCAGTGGTTCCGCCATAACACTTTCACTAAGGGCACGCCTTCCTACGTAGAACCTTCACATCTCGGTCTACAATCTGAATCTGGTTCCTCTTCAAAAGATAAATCCGAATTCACCTCAATCTCTGCTACTGGCACAACGTGCAAAGGATCTGACCGATATCGTCTCAGCATTGATACATGAAATACGTCATGAATCTGATTCAGTTCTGCCGGCAGCTCTAGCTGATAAGCTACCGGTCCTACTCGCTTTACAATCGCGTATGGCCCGATGAACCTTGGGCTCGACTTCCCTTTCCGTCAAATCTCAACACCTTTTTCCAAGGCGACACTTTCAAAAAGACTTTGTCTCCCACAGTATACTCCATTTCCTTGCGTTTGAGATCGGCATAGGACTTCTGCCTATCCGATGCTTCTTTGAGACGAGACCGAATCACCTTGACTTTGTCCTCAGTCTCTGTTACCAATTCTGGACCCAGAACTTGTCTTTCCCCCAACTCCGTCCAACATGTAGGAGTACGGCACTTTCGTCCATATAGGGCCTCGTATGGAGCCATTTGAATACTAAACGATAACTATTGTTATAAGCGAATTACTGCTAATGGTAGGTACTCCTCCCAACTACCACTAAAATCCAAGACACACCCTCTTAACATGTCTTCTAAAATCAGTATCACCCTTTCCGATCGTCCAGTCAGTTGTGGATGGAAAGCGTCTCGAAATCTAACCGTGTACCCAAAGCTTGATGCAACGCTTTCCAAAACCTTGACGTGAATCGGGATCCCTATCCGAGATAATCGATCTTCGCACACCATGCAACCTTACTATTTCCCCACATACGGCCGCTTAGCTTCGGAGTGAGTAATCCATTCTCACCGGCATGAAAGTGAGCCGATTTAGTCGGCGATCCACAATTACCCAAATCGCATCCTTCTTGGTGGGCGTAAGGGTAGCCCACTAACAAAATCCATGGTGATCCTCTCCCATTTCCATTGAGGATCTTTATCGGTTGAAGTAGTCCCGATGGTAATCGATGTTCGGCCTTAACTCTGCGACACGTCGGACACTTCCTCTGAACTCCGTTATCTCACGCTTCAACCAGGCCACGGTAATGCTTTTCACAAATCTCCATACATCTTGCTTCCCCGGGATGCATAGCGTATGGGGCTGCTATGTGCATCTTGGAGAATTTTACGCCTTAATTACGTATCCCTTGGCATACATGCTCGTCCTTGAAAACAAAGCACTCCATCACTAGGCAATTGTGTACCCTTCCAAACCACCATCTTGAACTTGTACCCTCATAGCGCCCAAGCCTTCATCCACTAACTGCTTTTCCTTAATCTCTTCAATCCATGTTGGCTTTACTTGAAGTTCCGCCAAAAGACTCCCATCATCATACAGACTCAACCGAGCGAACATTGCTCTTAAGTCTGTCACCACCTTCCGGCTCAATGCGTCAGCTACCACATTAGCCTTACCCGGATGGTACTCGATTGAACAGTCGTAGTCCTTTAATAGTTCAATCCACCGACGCTGTCTCAGGTTCAGATCCTTCTGAGTCAGAAGATACCTCAAGCTTTTGTGATCCGTGTAGACTATCGACTTCTCCCCATACAGGTAATGTCTCCATATCTTGAGCGAAGACGCATCGCCGCTAACTCTAAGTCGTGAGTTGGGTAGTTAACCTCATGCGGTCTTAACTGACGGGATGCATAGGCTACTACCTTCCCCTCCTGCATCAACACACATCCCAAACCGGTGTGAGATGCATCACAATAGACTGTGAATAACTTCCCCGCTTCAGGCTGTACCAAAACCGGAGCTTCCGTCAAAATCTTCCTTAACTTATCAAAGCTTTCTTGCTGCTTCTCCGTCCATACAAATGGGACACCTTTCCTTAGCAACTTAGTTAACGGGTATTGCTATTAGAGAGAATCCTTCCACGAATCTCCGATAGTACCGCTAAACCCGAAAACTTCATATTTTCACCACCGTCCTAGGTGGTTTCCACTCCAATCTTGCTTCAATCTTGCGAGGGTCTACCTAATTCCTTCAACACACTACATGACCTAAGAAAGCCACTTCCTAAGCCAAAATTCACACTTACTGAATTTGGCATATAAGCTACTTCCCCTCAATACTTGCGGAACTATCCGTAAATGCTTGTCATGCTCCTCTTCTGTCTTTGAATAAACTAATATGTCGTCTATGAACACCACGACGAATTGGTCCAAGTACTGTTGGAATACTCTATTCATCAAGTCCATAAATGCCGCCGGTGCATTGGTCAGCCCGAATGGCATCACTAAGAACTCGAAATGCCCATACCGAGTTCGGAATGCCGTTTTGTGAACGTCAGCCTCCTTCACCTTTAATTGATGATATCCTGACCTAAGGTCTATCTTGAAAACACCGAGGCACCCTTCAGGTTGATCAAACAAGTCGTCAATCCGAGGCAACGGATACTTGTTCTTGATCGTTAACTTGTTTAATTGACGGTAGTCGATGCACATCCGCATAGAACCTCCTTCTTTTTGAAAAACCACACAAGTGCTCCCCACGGAGATATACTTGGTCGTATAAACCCTCTATCCAAGAGCTCCCGAATTTGAGCCTTTAGCTCCACCAATTCCTTTGGTGCCATTCGGTATGGTGCTATGGACACAGTGCCGTTCGGTAGCAAGTCTATGCCGAATTCGACTTCCCGATCCGAGGCAAACCCTAAGTTCTTCCGGGAATACATCAAAGAAATTCCCCAACCGTTCGGACCTTTCCAACTACTAACCCTTAGCTTCCAAAGCACGATTTGAACCAAATACGCCTCACAACCCTTCTTGACCATCCTTTCGGCCTTCAAGGCGGACACTACGTTGGATAGGTAATTCCTCCTATCTCCTATCATAACCACTTCATCACCTTCACCGTCTTTAGAACCATGCGCTTGGCGCGCAATCCAAATTAAACGATACTTAATCACCCGGTCCATTCCAAGGATCAAATCGAACTCCCCAAACGGTAGTTCCATTAAATCGACTACAAATACTACCCCTTGAATTTCTAGGGGTGCGCCTCTATAAAGTTTGTCTACTATTCTTGAGTGACCTAAAGGGCTAACTACGGTCATCTCCTAGAAGCGATTTGAGTCTAGGTCCATAGTTCCTACCACACTACTAGCAATGTACGAGTGCGTCGAGCCCACATCAATCAATGCAACATAAGGAAAACCAAAATTAAAAACGTCACTCGGTTATAACATCCGGTGCGTCACCTTCCTCGCGACACCTCATTTGCGAAAACCAAGCCAGCCGCCTAGCCTCTATGTTGCTGAACCTCGCCTTGAGTTCCACGACCTCGGTTAGGACCGTTGTTTCCTCTTCCATTACCACGACCCCTCTGTGGTCCTACATTTCTATCCTGAGCACGGTTCTGCCCCTCTGGCTGTTTCTTAGCTAGTTTCTGGGGACAATCTCTGACACGGTGCTCCAAGGACCCACACTCAAAACATCCTTTATCACCGGTCCAACATCCTCCCCAATGGGTTTTTCCACAGCGATTGCCTTTGAGTCGGCCTCGATTAGCGATCGTGGGCCTTGTCACTGATTGGGCCCACTTGGCCTAGCCTTTTTCTGAGCACTACCGCTTGATCCAGCTGACCCAAAACCTCTCTTCTGATTGTTCTTACTATAGCTCTGCCTCACAGCCTCCTTGATCCCTTCGGCTACCTTAGCCTTCTCCACTAGAGATGAGAACTCACGAACCTGCTGTGGGGCAATCAGTAACCTTAAATCATCTCGGAGTCCGTCCTCAAAGCGGACACAGCGCTCATGTTCAGTAGCCACGATGCCTCTCGCATACCTACTCAGCCTTAAAAATTCCGCCTCATATTCTCGACACGGACTTAGTTCCTTGCACTAATCCCGAAAAGCCTTTCTCTGCGCGTCAGTGTAGCTGATACCCACATACTTCTTCTGATAGGTGGTTCTGAAATACTCCCAAGTCAAATCATCTGCTGTAGCCCCATCTCGAACCGTAAGCCACCACTGATACGCTTCATCCTTTAGAAGCGACACTTGCCCTCTTCGACTTTTCTTCCTCGGTCGGTCAAGGTCATCCATGATTCTTTCAGATTGACTCTAGCGATATTCATTGACTGGGTGCCACTCCCGACACACTCGGAATACCTCCGCTCCGTTAGATCGGAGTCGCGCTCGAGACCAATTTCCGAGCTCCCACATTTCCACCACCCCGACCACCATCTCCAAGACTCGCAACACGACTTGCGACACGCGCCGCCACCGGTCTGATCCGGCTCCTCTGCTCTAAAAGTAGGAGGTGGTGGTGGCAGTGGTACCTCATTTTCAGAACCTTGTCCTGACCTGACGGGTTCAGACACCGTCATCCTACCCCTACCACGTCCACGGCGTCCACGTCCTCTAGAACTCATTCTATCTACCGCGCTTTTAATCTGATTAAGAAAAATTTTATGCGTTAGCATTTGTTTCACTTTATTACTCATGACGAAATTTTATGGATAAGGTTTAATCGTGAGATTCTTTCGAACAAACAAAGTTTCATTTCCTATCCTAGTTCACACAAAGAAGTTCATGCATCCATTCCTTAATACTTTCCATACCTATTCGCTCATCGGACATTTACGCCCATTTCTAACCCGGGGGTTTTTCGTCTTTTTCCTACTGAGGGTATTTTCGCAATTTTCCGAAACCAATATATTTTCTTGATGATTTCCAAAGCAAGGTTTTGAATGTTTATAAAATCATTGGAATTTTTGGGCAAAACCATTGAGTTAATATTTTATGGGTCGAGGGCATTTTGGTCATTTCACTCCTAAGGGTATTTACGTAATTTTTCACAAGTCAAGTTTTTCGAAAAAACGTTGTAAAAATGATGTTCTAGGACTTGAGAAAGTTATTGCACAAGTTTTGGAAACGTTAGGGTTTGTTGTTTCATTCTATTTCAAAAACAAGGCTAATTCCTTCTCGGGTTTTAATCATTGTGTTTAGCCTATGGCCAGAGCCCTCTGGTAAGGGTGAACCAAAGCTACGCACTGTGCGAGTCGAGTGAAGAGGAGGTGGGTCACGCGGACCGCTTAAATACCAAGCTCTCACTTTGAACCTTTCTAGACATGCGCACGCAGAGGTTACCACACCACCGAGCCTTACGAGTTAGGGTGAGCCGAAAGCTACGCACCGGGTAGGATACTGCGAAGAGGAGGTGAGTCACGAGGACCGCTTAAATACCGGGCTCTTAGGATCCAATCCTAGACATGCGTGCGGGGTTACCACACCCTAGCTCATTGACTAAGTCATAGGTTGGTTTAGTTCCTTAAGTCTTATGCTTCATTTGTGTTTGAGTAATCTAACCTTAGGGTCCAAGTCCTATAAGTCTATCTACGTTCCATGCTTCCTACCCTTCTACAGAATATAATTCACCAAGAGGTTTAGATATACTTACAGGCGGATTGGTGCCGGAGACTCGGGCCATCTTTGCTTAAAACCCAAAAATCATACCATAAGGCCTACCAAAACATTTTTGGGCCTTGGGCCCCACAGTAGAGCTTTGAACTGGGCTCGATACCAGTCTGTAACAACCCAAACCCGGCCCAAACATTACGACCGAATTTGATTTGCTACGGAGAAAAACTTTTGAACACCATCCGAACCAATTTTAAGTTTCGTTGAAAAACCCTTGTTTTTGGTTATCTTGCCAAAACTATACTTGGATTTAATTTGGAAGTTTAATTAAGTCCGGTTATTATACAAATTTCAAGGGTGCCCGATGGCACGATAAAACATTTTCGTGTTAATTTAAGAAAACATGTGATTTCAATTCGGTTTTAATAATATAGTTTAAAGTAAATATCCAACATATAAAAAAATAACACAAATAAAGTTTATGGAGGCCTTATTACAACCAAAATAAAAATAACCAAATTTAAGTTCAATAACTTTAAGTCCACTTGCATGGCCACCTCGAGTCCAACGGCTCCTCAACCGCCATCTACGAGTCACTGAAAAATGTTAAAGGAGAAGGTGAGTCACCAAGACTCGATATGTAACCCTTCCCCGTTTAAAAACAACATTTCATACACAACATATAACGATTAATATGCAGTATCGTGTGCCCAACCTAGCCAACCAAACGCCTTTGTCTACCCCATGTGGTACCAAACCACTTTGGTGACCGTAGTCACAATGTGTTACCAAAACACCGTGGTGCCAAACCACTTGGTGACATATAGTCACAATGTGCTACCAAAGCACTGGTGTCCGTAGACACAAATCGGGTGATGGGGCCAACCCATCGTGTGATACCAAATCACTGGCAGACGATCCCATATCTCAAGTGGGGCCAACCCACGGTGGTGTTAACCACAGGGACAAGTCGCTATGAGGTACCAAACCTCTGGAGGTACCAAACCTCTGGTGACATATAGTCACAGTGTGTTACCAAAACACTGGTGCTCGTCAGCACGAAACATCACTGCTCCCTCCTCTCATATAACCCCATGTGAGATAAACAGATTACAATAGATCTCATGCATTCATCACATGTGTCAATAAGCCATGCTTCCCAAAAGCATTAAAGTAATCTCATCTTAACAGAGACTTACCGGGATCCTCACTTGTACCGTTAAGGTACCAATCCGCATCTACATCAAGCAGATTTACATACAAAATATATATATATAACACAACATTAACTGCTATAAGTGTGTATGTACACACCTGATATCGATGATAGTCTTAATCCCGAAGGAAACCAATCGGCCACACTCTAAGTCCTTGCCCCTATATTCGGCCAACTTATCAAGATTAGTGAAATGGCCATTCGGCCAAACCCAATGATTCTATAGGGTTATTGCTTGAACCCGAATCCTTACCTACTCGCTTTGAATACTAGTCTCAGCACCCAAATCACGAATCTGGTTCACAAACTATAATCGGTCAATGGACAATGTCAGTAGCCTTCGGCTTTAATCGAATACAAACTAAATGAAATCTTCTTACCACTACTTACCCAAGCCGATTATTAGAGAATAGGAGTTGGGATTGAGTACTTCAAAATCCCGGAATACCTAATGGAATCGGTTCCAAAGAAGAGAAATAGTTAGCCATTACCAACACCAATTCTCGGCTCTTCTCTTCACTCTGGTCGACAAAAATATAAGATTAAGAGAGGAAAGTTTCGGCCCTTCTTACCTTCACCAAATCGGCTTCCAAAAGAAATCCCAAAAGTTCTCAGACTACTTATGATATTCGGCCAAGAAGCTCCAATATAGAAAGGACTTTCGGCACAAGAAAAAGTTGGTAGATTCGGCTATGATGAAAGAAAAAATAGTGGAGAGAAAGAAAGGTAGCAAGAGTTTCGGCTAAAGGAGTTGGGAAAAGAAAAGAAAGGTTTTAGGGGATGTGCTTTCGGTTTTGGAGAGGATGGAGGAAAGAAAATAGCAAATGGAAGACTTTTTGGGAGGATTCGGCTGGTAGAGAAACAAAAGAGAATTTGACACTCCCTAGTACTCCTTGCCGTCCACTCTCCTTGCTCAAGGAGTTCAAATTCGGCACAACACCTAAAAATCCTCTTGGCCACTTATTCTAGGCTCATCCTATGTCCAATTTATCCCCATTTATTCTTATAACACCCACCTGCTAAGGCTCCCTTCCTTTTTAAATTAAAAACTGAAATTTTTCTATCAAACCGGCACACTCAAAGCCTTAAATTAAGCTCTATTATTCCATAAATAATATCACAGCTGTTCATAATAAGAAAATACTTAAATTCTAAATAACCCCATTTTTGGGATGTTACAAAGGGGACTCAGTTGCTAGGTTTTAACGAGAAGAATCGGAACCCAGTAAGCTAGGGCACGATTTTCTCGAAACCTCCAAACACGAGCATTGCCTTATTTTAAAAAAAAACCTTTGAATGGAATAATTTTGAAACTTGAGCGACATTAAACATGACTTTTTAAACGAATAAAATGTGACAGAATAGTAACATACAACGTAGAGTAATTATTTACAAATGAAATGCTATACTATTAAATCGCAAAGTACAAATAAATATAAAACAAGAATTACCATACACATAATAGCAATAATCACATAACATCCTTATCTTAATATCTACATTACCACAATACGAAACAAGTAATAAGAAAATCTGAAATAAAACATAAAACAATTCTAAGCGAATAATATATAAAAGATTTGAAATGGATGTTATAAAAGCGACTATTATAAATAAGATATAATATATATATATACATACCCAAAATAATTTCAAAATAAATAACATAAAGGGCAATGATATAAAAAAAAATTTAAAAATATTATACAAAGCATTCTTAATAATAAGATAATATGTAAAATGATTTTGAAATAGTTAATAAATATAAAAAAACTAACAATTAATCTTAATTTACCATGAATAATATATATACAAAACAATTTTAAAATAAATAATAAATAAAGAAGAATTTAAAATAAATTGTAGAAATAATTTAAACTAACTAATATATATATATATATGTGAATATTCAAAGTAAATAATATATAACTTTAACGTAAATAATATGCATAAAGGAAATTAGGATGAAAATGGCTGTAATTGACAATATAGAATTATTTTTCAAAATAAACCATAATAATAAGACAAATAAATGACAAACAAGCAAATTAAAACAGATTTTAGGGCAAATTTAGAAATAAATCAAAATTTGGGGTCTAAATGTTAAATATCAAAATAACAAAGGGACCTAAATGGAATGCGCGCGCAAAGAACATGGGCTGAATGGGTAATTGCCCCGAACCTTTCAAAACGCGTCGTTTCAGCGCAAACCCAAATGAATAGGAGGCAAAAATTAGGGGGCCAATTTACAAAATAAAGAAAAATTCGGGACCACATTGCATAACGCCACAAAAGCGGAAGGGCTCGTTGTGTAAAAATACCAATAATATAAAACGCGCGATTCCTCCCTGGGTCGGGTCACTCGCGCGGGTTATGGCTCTTAAACGACGCTGTTTTGGTCATTAACAGACCCTACCAAAACGACATCGTACCGAGGGGCAATAAATTCAAAAAAAGACCAAAAAAAATCTCATTTTAAACATCCTCTCTTCAAAAAAAAAGGGTTTAAACTCTCTGAGAAAAACTCTACCCTCCGAGCGCCGGCCAAGGTTCGGCCAAGCTCTGATCATCGGGCCGCCGTACTCCGCCACCGTCCACCATCGTATGCGGTGGTCGGAGCTCGCAAAAAGACTAAATCGGCCTTTAACAAAATCCCCTAAACCCGAATCTATCCCTAGAACACTCTAAACCCCAACCAAAGATCAGAAACAAACACGGAACGCTTCGTATTCGGGACTTCAAATGTCATGAAAAGGTAAAAGTTCTCACTTTTATTCTCTTTCTATGTATATGCAGTATAATAGAGATGAAAATATCCTAGGAAAATACCTCAGCTTTGGTATCTGTATTCAAAAATCGTGAAGAAGCATTACTAATTATTATATTGGTCCCTCATCATATGTAGAGCTGATCATGAGCCGGGCCAGGTTTTGGACGGTCCCAAGCAAAAATTTAGGCCTATTTTCTAGGCCTGGGCCCAGCCCGGCCTAAAATATGGGCCTAAAAATTGTCCAAGCCCGGCCTAAAATAAAATTGCTAAGCCCGAGCCCGACCCTACCCGGTCCATATTAAATTTTTTTAACTTATTTTATTAAATAAAAAAATTTTAAAATATAATAAATCAAATACATTTAAAAACATAAAAACAAATATTAAAACAACAAATAAAAAATTATACTAAAACAATTCTTAAAACAATACACAAATTGAAAGTGAAAGTGAAATTATAAAAGTAAAGTTAAAAAAAATTAAAATGATTAAAAATAAAATAAAATATTTATTATATAATTCGGCCGGGCCCGGGCCAAAAAATCTTGCCCGAGGCCCGGCCCGTTTTTTAAACGGGTCTATTTTTTGTCCAAGCCCATTTTTCGGGCCTATATTTTTGTCCGAACCCTCCCTTTTTCGGGCGGGCCTTCGGGCCAGGTCTACTCATATGGTTAATAGTTTATTTAGTCATTTAATTAACTTAATTACTAACTTTTGCACCTTTTTCAGTTTAGTCCTTTTTCTTTAATTAATTATCTAAACGTTAATATTTCTAAACCAAATTTTAATACGACTCTAATTACTCCATAATTATTCCAAAAATAATATTTACGAGTCATTACGACAGAAATTTGTGATCTCAAACCACTATTTTGTCACCACTGAAAATCGGGCTGTTACAGAACGTTAGTTGAGCTTTCGGTTTTCGAAAAAGGCATAAAGTGGTGAGTGTATGGAACTGCTACTCGTAAACACGAGTCATGTGTTATTGGGAATTTAGATGTAGCCTAAACCCCTACTCTGAATTCTGAGTGTAAGTTTTCTTGAATTATACTTGTCTTGTAGTTATATAATATGCATGTTATGTGATATGTGGATTTGGTGCTTATTGTGTAAAGAGTAGTTATATACATGTAATAAATGTACATTATACATGTTATATGAATAAGTTAGTATTTTGCAAAAGATTCTAATATACAGTGATGGTGCACGGATAATCGGTAAGAAATATGTATTGTTTTTCGGATATTTTGGCCTTGAGATCTTGGAACCATTGGATATAATTGGCATGCCATAGGATTGTGAGTACTCACTTATATATAGAGATATTTTTGGGCGTTTTGGTCGTGGGACATGTTTGGAGGGATAAGGAAATGCGAGCTAAGCTCCATTCAACGAGACATGTGAGGGGAAATAAGGAGAGTGTTAGCTAAACGCTTCACTTTTGGGACATGTTTGACTCCGCGAGTCTATATGGTGTAAGGAGATCCGTGTATCCAATGTGTGATGATAGAGCTCACTACTTGTTTCATAATCCAAGTGTCATCATATCTCATCTTATCTTATGTTATATAATTGTGCGGAATATGTTCTATGCTTGAACGATTTTGTATATGTGCTACGAAAAAACTCCTAGACTATGCATGTTTTAATATTAGATGATACTAGACTTAAGAATATGCTACTTGTGAATGAATGACTGGTTGTGTTGCATGATGACATGTTTATGCTATGGTTATTCTATTCATTCACTAAGCTTGCAAAACCTCATCCTGTAACAGCCCAGTTTTAGCTAAATTGGAATAGTGGTTTCAGAACCACAAATCTGATGTCGAAAAAATGATTTTAATATTATTTTATGTGTTTACAACATGTTATTTGATATGTGTGAAAATTTCGTGAGCTAGTTTTATCGTTTAAATGGTTAATTAGAGAAAAAGGACTAAATCGCGTGAAGTGCAAAACTTGTTTTCTATTAGCTAAAAGTGTCTAACAGCTATAGAACATTAAAGTTAAGGTCCTTATATTGAAATTAGACCATTAACATGATAGTGGATGATAGTGGCTTGGTAAATTTGAAATTATTAATGTTCATTAAGGTTAAATAGGTAATTTGGTTAATAAAGGTTATTATAATAAAACAAAGTTAAAACATTTGTTCATATTTCTTCTTATTGCTGAAATTAAAGGAGAACAAGAAGAGAAATAGGGTTTTTCATTCAGCTAAGGAAAGTCAAGCAATTAGGTATGTTTTGAGCTCGATTTTTAATGATTTTTACGTTTTTGAGATCGTTGCTTCATGTTCTAGCTAGCTCGTACCTTTAATTTCAAAATTGTTAAAGATTTTGAGAGTTGCCATTGTTGAATCTATGTGTTCTTTGATGTTTAATGTTGAAATATGAAAGCTTGATGATAGTTTTACATGTTTTGTTAAGTGATTTTTGACAAAAATATCAAAAAGAGACTAAATTGAAATATGTGAAATTTATGTGGTAAATTTGTGAAAAAATGAAATATGTGGGCTACTAGGGACACTAGTGAAATTCGGCTATTGTGAAATTGGATTAAATTGCATGAATTTGTGATTTTAAGAAATAAGGACTAAATTGTAAAAGTTATGAAACATTAGGGGCAAATGTGTAAAAATGCCCAAATATGTATTTTCAAATTAAATTGAATGAGTAGATGATTAAATGAGTTAATTTTGAATACATATAGATCAAGAAAGAAAGAATTCAGATTTATATCGGGGGGAAAGCAAGGTTATCGAGTAGTCGATCTGAACTGTCAATTTTGAATACGAGCTAAGTTCGTATGTGATGATTACATTATAAATGTGTGTTAAAATGCTTTAATATTGCATAAATTGTTAAAACGAAATTATGGGTGATGTATGAATTGTGGAAACAACTCTACAAATGCATTCGACGATAGAAACGAAAAGTGTGAAAGCCCGGTTGAACCTTGGGAATAGTTTTGGATACTATGGATGTGTCAGTAAGTGATACATTTAGTTGGCTTCAAGCCATGATATTAGCACTTCGGGTACGTATTTTACCGATTTGGCTTCGGGCCATGCATATCGGATGATTTGGCTTCGAGCCATGATAATAGTTCTTCGGATAAGTTACCTTGATTTGGCTACGGGCCATGGTATAGGTACTTATCGTACGAGACTCCTGAATATCCAATTTCTATTCTAAATGGTTTAACAGGTAAACGGACGATGTGGTTGAAAAATAAGTTAGTACGAGGCAATACAGGTATGTACGGAACCTATTCGAGTATTAAATAAAGAAAGTTCGATGAGTTTGTATTTAATCATGTTTTGAGACATGAGAAAGGTTTGTAGATAATGTGTATATGATTTTGTCATGTGTAATTGGTTGAATTACATTTATTTGATGAATTGATTTATTCACCTACAAGCTTACTAAGCTATGAAGCTTACTTCGTGTTATTTTTCTATATTTTATAGAGAATCAAGGCTAGCTCGGATTCGGGAGTCGTTGAGAACATCATCGTACTATCAAACATCTAAGTTGGTACTTTTGAATTATACATATATGGTATATAGCATGTATAGGCTAGATGTGGTATTTTGGTTGTGATTATAGCCATGAGAGGTGGCTTGTAAATGATGTTAGTATTGATATGTGTTTGGCCATTAGAAATGGCTTGTAAATGTATATGTTTTGGTTTGTATATATAGCCATGAGTGATGGCTTATTTTGGTATGTTTTGGCATGAATGTGGTTATGGTTTTATAGTTGATATTTTGAGTTTGGTAATTGATCTATAAGGTGTGATTGAAGTTGATAATTTGAGTAGTTATGTGCTTGTGAATTTGTGCTTGATGATATAAATGTGGAATAGTTATTTGATTGAATTGTATATGTGAATTTATGTATGAAATTAGATGGAAATTTATAGCATATTTGAGATTGGTATTGATGGTAATTGGATGCATATTAGTGTCTTGAAATGGTGCCATTTGAGTTTGAATAGGTATATGTAAAACAGGTGATAAATGGCTTGGTAAATAGCCAATTTTCGTCCACACGGGCTGTAACATCCTAAAAATATTAGAGTATCATCTTGTTATTTGTGTTAGCTCGGATATGATTGTCATTGTGTGCTTAGTATATTTGTGTGAAGGCTTGGAAATATTAGCTAAGCTAGAATAATTTTTAGTGTGGAAAATTTAGTGAAGTGGATTAAGTGAGCTTGACACTTAAGATAATTTAAGTGTTAAATTAAAGCACATGAGGAGTTAGTGGCAAGGTGGTTATGGCGCATGAATGGTTGCTTGAGGGGAGTGGTTCGAATCCCATGGATGGACTTTAGGTGACTTTTATTTTTGCATTTATATGGCATATGTTGGTCAAACTCTAATTAAGATAAGGTTGGACTATTGTCTTTTATGGATAGTAGACTAAGGAATAAGGCAAGTTATTAGTTAAGGTATGGAATCAAGATGTTATGGAAGGATAAGGGGACAAAAGGCTTGGATGATGGAAAATGTTTTGGAAACTTTTCTTAGGCCATTATTCCATGAATGTGGACGGCATGTGTGGCTAGGGGGAGTGACCGAATCTTGGTCTTGTTGGTAGCTAGTTGGTGCCAAAATTTCTTTTGGATGGTGGTCATTTTCGGTTAGTTAGGAATGCTTTCATTTCTTGTTTTGAGCCATATCAAAAATCCCTTTTGAACCTTACCAATTCTTCTCTCTTGTGCACCAAAGTGAACCATAGCCGAATGCCATTAGGTGTTGTTGATTTTTCCTCTTAGGCATTTGGCCGAAACTCATTTGGAACCTCCCTCTCATATTTTAAATTCTTTGTAACCGAAAAGAACCTCTTTTGGTTCTCATCTTCCTATTCTTTTCTTCTCATATATGTTAACACTTACAAATTGCTTTTACTTTCTTTTGGCCGAACCTCTTTCTTCCCCAAACTCTCTTTTCTTTTCTTCCATTTTTGCTTAAGCCGAATCCTCCCTATCTTATTTTTATTCTCTTTTCTACTCACGTACTTCATTTCTTTTTAGTCTCTAATCAATTACTTTCTTCTTTTCAAAACCATAGCCGAAAATCCCTTCACTATTTAACCATATTGCCGAAACTTCCCATTTCCTTTTTGATTTGTCTTGGCCGAATATCAACAAGGGTAGGTCTTCATTTGGTTTTCTTCAATCGGTTTTGGAAGGGGGGTAAGCATTCATGGCCGTATTTCCTTTGTTTCTTTCCTCTTTTCTTTGTAAATTATCAGGAGGGCAAAGGCCGAATTTTTGGACAATTGTTGCAAGGTTCTAACTATTATTAGGAACCGATTATTCTTATAGGCTCTTTGGGACTTTGGAAGCATTTGATCTAAGCCTTACTTCTCTAGCAATCAAAGTTGGTAAGTCAAGTGGTAAGGATTCTTGTCGATTCATCATTCTTTTAACGGTTGAAAAGCCAAAGGCTATTGGGATTAAGATGTGATGTTGGTCGAATGGTTTTGATTATAGTTTTGTGGTTTGGCTGAATGTAGGACAAGGTGATCTAGTGCGGTAGATCGGGTCTTCGGATTTTAGTACTTGCGGTAGTGAAAGGTGTGTATCTTACACACTTTATAACTTGGTTTATATATATATGTGTGTGTGTTAAATAACTATTCAAGTTGTTAAAGCCGAAACTATGAGATATTGATATGATACCTTGATGGGTATGAGCAAGGATACGAGTAAGTCCGTTTCGATATGATGTTGCTATATGTTGTTTAATATCACGATCTACGATATGTATTGGTTATATGTTCATATCAAAGTATATTGACATGATTTGTTTTGCATTGGTATGGGCAATATGAGAGGAGGAAAGATTGATATTCGTGTCTTCGGACACCGAGGTTTGGCACCTCCAGGTGATTTGGTATCACATTTGTGTCTTTGGGACACCGGAGGTTTAGCACCTCATAGCGACTCGTCCCTCGTGGATTAACACCATCGTGGGTTGGCCCCACTTTTCGAGATATGGGATTGTCGCCAAGTGATTTGGTATCACAAGTGGGTTGGCCCCACAACTTGATTATTTGTGACTTTGGTCACCGTGGTTTGGCACCACCAAAGTGGTTTGATACCACACACTGGGTAGAAAAAGGAGTTATGGATGGCTAGGTTGGGTGCATAATATATATATTGCTTGGTTATAATTTGTGTAAGTATGTGGTATTTACCCTGGGAGAGGGAATATGCACTTTGAGTCTTGGTGACTCACCTTCTCCTTACTTTTTCAGTAAATCGTAAATTCGCGGATGAGGAGCCTGGATGAACTCGAGGAGGCCATGCAATGAAATTTGGTTTTACATGAACTTCCATTTGGGTACTTGATTTTAATTTGGTTTTCATTTTTATGGGTTTGTAATAAGGCCTCTTTAATTATGTTTTTGGATTATTTATATGCTTTGGATTTGTTTTAGGAATAACTTGCAAATTACATGATTGATTTAATGATATGTGAATAAAGTTTTCTAAAATACAAAGCGCGATGGTTTTTAAAACGTTACCATCGGGTAACCTAAATAAATTGATAATTTTTAACAACTTAAGTATTTCCGACAACTCAAACTATTTTATAAAACTTAAGTTTCCAAATTTCTATTAGATACGATTTTCAACCTAATTGCTTTAGTTCTCTTTAATTTATAAATGGTTTACGAATCTAAGCTGCGACTAAGTTTTAAAAATCTATTTACGGAATTGCAAAGTAAAATATCAGTTTTCAACTTAATTTTTTTTATGAATTTAGAATAATAAAAAGTTTTTCACTAAAATTTTAATCGGTAACTCGTTTTTCCTCAAAACATTTTCCCCTGTGACATACCAAATTCGGTCGTGGCATATTGACCGGGTTTGGGGTGTTACACGGGCAGAGACACGGGCGTGTGTCTCAGCTGTGTGTGACACATGGTTATGTTACACGGTCGTGTGTCTCCTGGTGTTGATATTGAAGTAAAGTTAGTATGCTCCACACGGTCTCACACAAGGGCGTGTGACCGGCCATGTGGTACAAGTCAGTATACCCCCCTAAATGGCACACGGCCAAACACACGGGCGTGTGGTCGGCTGTGTGACCCAAGTCAGTATACCCTCTAATTTTCACACGGCCTAGCACACGAGCGTGTCTTCGGCCGTGTGATGCAAGTCAGTATGTATGCCATGTTTCCACATGGCCTGAGACACGGGCGTGTCTACTAGCCGTGTGAGGAACACGGACTGTTCACACGGGCGTGTGACCCCTGATTACATGAAAAATTTCTAAGTTTTCCAAAATTTTAGTATGTTATCGTTTAGTCCCGAACCACTTCTAAAGCATGTTTAAGGCCTTGTAGGCCCTTATAAGGGACAATGTGATTGTGTTGAATGATTTATGAGAATGAATGTTTTATGTTGATAAAAGTATGCTATATGTTGTGAATTAATCGGTAATACCTCGTAACCCTACCCCGGCGATGGATACGGGTTAGTGGTGTTCCATTTATTGGTATCAGAGCTACAGTTTAGTCGATTCTAAGACTAACGTAGCGTGTGTGAGAGTCTAGCTGTATATGCCATATATACTCTGCAATAGTGCGATGATTCCTGACAGCTTAAATTGTGCTTTCGTATAGTAATGGATCCACAACGAGCTGTAGCTGATGATGTAGAGAGTAATGCGCCCGCTCCTGCTCAAGGGGCAGCGCCATCTGATACTAGGCTTGTAACGAGTTGCCACGAGGGAGAGGCTAAACAAGCCTTTTTCCAAATGATGAGTGAGTGGTTCACGGAGTTTGTTCGAATGAATTCGGCTGCTCAACGACCTCCATCCCCACCTATTTCTCAACAAATCCCTGTTGTTCCTCAAGTTATAGATCTAATACGGTTGAATAAGTCGCCGGTAGATAAGATACGTAAACATGGGGCTGAAGAGTTCAGGTCTACTGTTGATGATGATGCGGAGAGAGCTGAGTTCTGGGCCAAAAATACGATTCGAGTATTCGATGAATTGTCTTGTAGTCCTGATGGATGTATTAAATGTGTTGTATCTTTGTTGAGAGACACCGCGTACCAATGGTAGAACACGTTGATATCTGTAGTTCTGAAAGAACGGGTTACTTGGGAGTTCTTTCAATCTGAATTCTGAAAGAATTACATCAGTCAAAGATTTCTCGATTAGAAGCATAAAGAGTTTCTAGAGTTGAAACAGGGTCGAATGACTGTAACAAAGTATGAAAGAGAATTTGTACGGTTGAGCAAGTATGCTCGGGAATATGTTTCCACTAAAGAAATTATGTGTAAGCGATTCGTAGATGGATTGAACGATGATTTAAAACTACTAGTTGGAATTCTAGAGTTGAAAGAATTTGTCGTTCTCGTTGAAAGGGCTTGTAAAGCCAAAGATCTTAGCAAAGAAAAGAGAAAGGCAGATTCAGAAGCTATGGACTCGAGAAAAAGATCGATGAGTAAGTCGTATCAATCTTCATCGAAGAAATCCAGAGATTCGTACGCTCGCCCAAATGCTTCAAATGAATATTCGAACAGAGATCGTAGAAAACAATACTCAGGTTCTAAAGTTCAAGCTACATCAGTATCGAGTGTTGGTAATGTGAGAGGCAACAAACCCGAATGTCAACAATGTGGGAGATGACATTTTGGGGAATGATGGAATAAAAGTAATAAAGCTTGTTACAAATGTGGCTCGCTAGATCACTTCATCCAAGATTGCCCTGAGCTGGATGAGAAAGATAAAGTTCAGAATGTGAGACCTAGTAATACGGCTACTAGAGGGAGTCCACCCCGAAACACTGGAAATACGATTTGTAACCAAGGTGCTACGATAGATTCTACTATGAGATCTGAGGCACGAACACCTGCCCGAGCTTATGCTATCCGTGCACGGGAGGAGGCATCATCGCCAGACGTTATCACCGGTACTTTCACTCTCTCTGATACTAATGTGATTGCATTGATAGATCCAGGATCAACTCATTCTTATATATGTATGAATTTAGTATCTAGTAAGACTTTACCTGTAGAGTCTACTGAATTTGTGATTAGAGTTTCGAACCCCTTAGGCAAATGTGTTTTGGTTGACAAAGTCTGGAAGAATTATCCGTTAATGAATTGGGATTCCTGTTTTCCGGCTAATCTGATGTTGTTGCCATTCGATGAATTTGATGTGATTTTGGGTATGGATTGGCTAACGATGCATAATGCTATAGTGAATTGTAGATGAAAGACAATTGAACTGAAATGTCAGAATAATGAGACTATTAGAATTGAATCTGATGATCTGAATAGTTTTCCAATTGTTATCTCATCTATGTTAGCTCAGAAATTTGTTAGAAAGGGGTGTGAAGCTTACCTTGCTTATGTACTTGATATGAAAGTGACAGAAATAAAGATTGAATCAGTACCAGTAGTGTGCGAGTATCTAGATGTATTTCCCAAAGATTTACCGGGTTTACCACCTATCAGAGAGGTTGAGTTTGGTATTGAATTAGTACCGGGAACAACACCGATATCGATAGCTCCATACAGAATGGCTCCGACAGAGTTAAAAGAATTGAAAGCTTAGTTGCAAGAGTTGATAGATAAAGGTTTTGTTAGACCGAGTTTCTCTCCTTGGGGTGCACCGGTGTTATTTGTGAAAAAGAAAGATGGCACAATGAGAATGTGTATAGACTATCAATAGCTCAACAAAGTGACGATCAAGAATAAATACCCTTTTCCACGAATAGATGATTTGTTTGATCAGTTAAAAGGGGCAACAGTGTTTTCAAAAATTGATTTGAGATCGGGTTATTACCAGTTGCAAGTTAAAGACTCCGATATGCCAAAGACTGCATTTAGAACAAGGTACAGACACTACGAATTTCTTATTATGCCTTTCAGACTAACAAATGCACCTGTTGTTTTTATGGACTTGATGAACCGGATTTTCAGGCTGTATTTAGACCGATTCGTAGTTGTGTTTATTGATGATATTTTGATTTACTCTCGTGATGAATCTGAGCATGCCGAGCACTTGAGAATTGTGTTGCAAACTTTGAGAGATAAATAGTTGTTTGCAAAGTTCAGCAAATGTGAGTTTTGGTTACGAGAGGTTGGTTTTCTGGGACATATAGTTTCAGCCGCGGGTATCCGAGTCGACCCGAGCAAAATTTCTGCGATTATAGATTGGAAGCCTCCGAGAAATGTATCTGAAGTCGGTAGTTTTCTGGGACTAGTCGGCTATTATAGACTATTTGTGAAAGGCTTCTCGATGATTGCGACTCTGATGACACGATTGCTTCAAAAAGATGTTAAATTTGAGTGGTCAAAAAAGTGTCAACAGAGCTTCGAGCAGTTGAAAGCATTATTGACAGAGGCACCCGTGTTAATTCAGCCTGATTCGGGTAAAGAATTCGTAGTTTTCAGTGATGCATTGTTAAATGGCCTGGGTTGTGTTTTGAGGCAGGAAGGCAAAGTTATAGCTTATGCCTCGAGACAATTGAAGTCGCACGAAAAAAATTATCCGATGCACGATCTAGAGTTTGCCACGATAGTGTTCGCATTGAAAATTTGGCGTCATTGTTTGTTTGGTGAGAAATTCCATATTTATACCGACCACAAAAGCTTGAAATATTTGATGACTCAGAAAAATTTGAATTTGCGATAGCGGAGATGGTTAGAATTACTAAAAGACTATGAATTGTTGATTGACTACCATCCGGGAAAAGCGAACGTATTTGCTGATGCTTTGAGCCGAAAGTCCTTATTTGCCTTACATGCTTTGAACATACAATTAGCTTCGTCTGACGATGGTTCGATAGTAGCTGAGTTGAAAGCGAGACCGTTATTTCTACAGCAGATTTGTGAGGCTCAAAATTTTGATAATGAATTGCAAGCAAAACGAGCTCAGTGTGAGTCGATTTCTGATTCAGAGTTTTGAATAAGGCTTGATGACTGCTTGATGTTTCATGATAGAATATGTGTACCAAGAAATTCTGAGCTCATTCAGAAGATTCTAAACGAACCACACAGTAGTTGTTTATCAGTACATCCGGAAAGCACAAAAATTTATAACGATTTGAAACAGTTTTATTAGTGGCACGGCATGAACGAGATATCTCAAAATTTGTTTTGAAATGTTTGATTTTTCAGTAAGTCAAAGCTGAGCATCAAGTGTCGTCAGGTTTATTACAGGCTATTATGGTTCCTGAATGGAAGTGGGATAGAGTAATAATGGATTTCATATAGGGTTTACCCTTATCTCCGAGAAAGAAAGATGCGATCTGGGTTGTTGTTGACAGATTAACAAAATCAACTCATTTCATTCATGTACGTACGAATTATTCACTTGATAAGCTGGCTGAGTTGTATATCTCAGAGATTATTCGATTGCACGGAGTGCCACTATCTATTATTTCGGAGAGAGATCCGAAAATCACTTCACGATTTTGGAAGAAATTGCAAGAAGCTTTAGGTACAAAGCTACTTTTCAGCACCGCGTTTCACCTACAAACGGATGGTCAATCCGAATGAATTATTCAGATACTTAAGGATATGTTGTGTTGCTGCATTCTTGAGTTTGAAGGTAGCTAGGAGAAATATCTATCGCTAATTGAATTTGCTTACAATAATAGCTTTCAATCAAGTATAAAGATGGCACCGTACGAAGCTCTATACGGTCGTAAATGTCGAACACCATTGTATTGGAGTGAGCTCAACAAAAATAAGATTCACGGGGTTGATCTGATCAAAGAGACTGAAGAAAAAGTGAAAGTAATTCGCGATAGTTTGAAAGCAGCTTCGGATCGACAGAAATCGTACGCAGATTTGAAATGGAAAGATATTGAGTTCCAGATCGGGGATAAAGTGTTTTTGAAAGTTTCGCCGTGGAAAAAGATATTGTAGTTTGGTCGAAAAAGGAAATTGAGTTCGCAATTCATCGGACCGTATGAAATTACTGAGCGAGTTGGACCAGTGGCATATCGACTATCTTTACCGTCTTAGTTAGAGAAAATACATAATGTGTTTCCCCGACTGAGGTTGAAATTCAGTCTGATATTGTCATATACTGAAGAACCAATTTGAATTTTAGCTCGTGAGATCAAAGAGCTAAGAAATAAGAAAATCGCTTTAGTGAAAGTATTATGGCATCGACACGGGGTTGAAGAAGCTACATGGGAACCCGAGGATGCTATAAGAAAACAATACCTGAACCTATTCACTGGTAAGATTTTTGGGGACGAAAATCCCTAAGAATGGAGAGTTGCAATAGCCCGGTTTTAGCTAAATCAGAACAGTGATTTCAGAACCACAAATTTGATGTCGAAAAAATTATTTTAATATTATTTTATGTGTTTACATCATGTTATTTGATATGTGTGAAAATTTCGTGAGTTAATTTTATCGTTTAAATGGTTAATTAGAGAAAAAAGACTAAATCGCGTAAAGTGCAAAACTTGTGTTCTATTAGCTAAAAGTGTCTAATAGCTATAGAACATTAAAGTTAAGGTCCTTATGTTGAAATTAGACCATTAACATGATAGTGGATGATAGTGGCTTGGTAAATTTGAAATTATTAATGTTCATTAAGGTTAAATAGGTAATTTGGTTAATAAAGGTTATTATAATAAAACAAAGTTAAAACATTTGTTCATATTTCTTCTTATTTCTGAAATTAAAGGAGAACAAGGAGAGAAATAGGGTTTTTTATTCGGCTAAGGAAAGTCAAGCAATTAGGTATGTTTTGAGCTCGATTTTTAATGATTTTTACATTTTTGAGATCGTTTCTTCGTGTTTTAGCTAGCCCGTACCTTTAATTTCGAAACTGTTAAAGATTTTGAGAGTTGCCATTTTTGAATCTATGTGTTCTTTGATGTTTAATGTTGAAATATGAAAGCTTGATGATAGTTTTACATGTTTTGTTAAGTGATTTTTGACAAAAATATCAAAAAGGGACTAAATTGAAATATGTGAAATTTATGTGGTAAATTTGTTAAAAAAATGAAATATGTGGGCTATTAGGGACACTAGTGAAATTCGGGTATGGTGAAATTGGATTAAATTGCATGAATTTGTGATTTTAAGAAATAAGGACTAAATTGTAAAAGTTGTGAAACATTAGAGGCAAATGTGTAAAAATGCCTAACTGTGTATTTTCAAATTAAATTGAATGAGTAGATGATTAAATGAGTTAATTTTGAATACATATAGATCAAGAAAGAAAGAATTCAGATTTTGATCGGGGGAAAAGTAAGGTTATCGAGTAGTCGATGCGATTCGTCAATTCCGAATACGAGGTAAGTTCGTATGTGATGATTACATTATAAATGTGTGTTAAAATGCTTCAATATTGCATAAATTGTTAAAAGGGAATTATGGATGATGTATGAATTGTGGAAACAACTCTACGAATGCATTTGACGATAGAAACGAAAAGTGTGAAAGCCCGGTTGAACCTTAGGAATAGTTTTGGGTACTACGGACATGTTAGTAATTGATACATTAAGTTGGCTTCGGTCCATGATATTAGCACTTCGAGTACGTATTTTACCGATTTGGCTTCGGGCCATGCATATCGAATAATTTGGTTTCTGGCCATGATAATAGTTCTACGAATAAGTTACCTTGATTTGGCTACGGGCCATGGTATAGGTACTTATCGTACGAGACTCCTGAGTATCTGATTTCTATTCTGAATGGTTCAACGGGTAAATAAACGATGTGGTTGAAAAATAGGTTAGTACGAGACAATACAGGTATGTACGGAACCTATTCGAGTATTAAATAAAAAAAGTTCGATGAGTTTGTATTTGATCATGTTTTGAGACATGAGAAAGGTTTGTAGATAATGTGTATATGATTTTGTCATGTGTAATTGGTTGAATTACATTTATTTGATGAATTGAGTTATTCACCTCTGAGCTTACTAAGCTATGAAGCTTACTTCATGTTATTTTTCTATTTTTTATAGAGAATCAAGGCTAGCTCAGATTTGGGAGTCGTCGGGAACATCACCGCACTATCAAACATCTAAGTTGGTACTTTTGAATTATACATATATGGTATATGGCATGTATAGGCTAGATGTGGTATTTTGGTTGTGATTATAGCCATGAGAGTTGCCTTGTAAATGATGTTAGTATTGATGTGTGTTTGGCCATTATAAATGGCTTGTAAATGTATATGTTTTGGTTTGTTTATATAGCCATGAGTGATGGCTTATTTTGGTATGTTTTGGCATGAATGTGGTTATGGTTTTATAGATGATATTTTGAGTTTGGTAATTGATCTATAAGGTGTGATTGAAGTTGATAATTTGAGTAGTTATGTGCTTGTGAATTTGTGCTTGATGATATAAGTGTGGAATATTTATTTGATTGAATTGTATATGTGAATTTAGGTATGAAATTAGATGGAAAATTATAGCATATTTGAGATTGGTATTGATGGTAATTGGATGCATATTAGTGTCTTGAAATGGTGCCATTTGAGTTTGAATAGGTATATGTAAAATAGGTGATAAAATGGCTTGGTAAATAGCCCATTTTTGTCCACACGGGCAGAGACAAGGGCGTGTGTCTCAGCTGTGTGTGACACATGGTTATGTTACACGGTTGTGTGTCTCCTGGTGTTGATATTGAAATAAAGTCAGTATGCTCCACACAGTCTCACACACGGGCATGTGACTGGCCGTGTGGTACAAGTCAGTATACCCCCTAAATGGCACACGGCCTAACACACGGGCGTGTGGTCGACCGTATGACCCAAGTCAGTATACCCTCCTGTTTTCACACGGCCTGGTACACGGGCGTGTCTTCGGCCGTGTGATGCAAATCAGTATGTAGGCCATGTTTCCACACGACCTGAGACACAGGCGTGTCTACTAGCCGTGTGAGGCACACGGCCTGTTCACACGGGCGTGTGACCCTTGATTACATGAAAAATTTCTAAGTTTTCCAAAATTTTAGTATGTTATCGGTTTAGTCCCGAACCACTTCTAAAGCATGTTTAAGGCCTTGTAGGCCCTTATAAGGGACAATGTGATTGTGTTGAATGATTTATGAGAATGAATGTTTTATGTTGATAAAAGTATGCTATATGTTGTGAATTGATCGGTAATACCTCGTAACCCTACTTTGGCGACGGATACGGGTTAGGGGTGTTACACATCTCCCTCATTTCAACGTTTGCAGATTAGTGTTGTCACGGTGTGGGCGGTGTGGTATCCAAGGGAGTGATCCAAGGAAGTTCGAACATCCTTCGTAGGTGCTTATTTATTTCTATTTATTTTAGGGAAATTGGCAATGTGGTAGAACCTGTTTGAGTTGTTGGTTTTTGGACAATTGAGTTAGCTTATGTGAATTTCATGTTATTATTATGTTAGAATACTTTGTCCTTGAAATTAGCATGATCACAACTATTCGGACTCGGTTTTGATGTTTTCCGTTATTGATTAAGCCGTATTAATGAGTATTTAACTTAGTACTTGATGTATGTTGTTTAGAAACTATTTGTGATGAGTTATTTGCATTCCTATGCTGAATTTTCAGCTCCAGTAGCAGGGATATCGATATTGGGCTTGAAAAAAATAGATAACTCTGTGAATTAAAATGTACAGGAAACAAAATAGGAATTTGGTATCGATACCCTATCTCGAGTATCGATACTCGGGGCTAAAGTATCGATATTTCTTAATCGGTACCGATAATTTTCGATACCTCAGGTTTTTGGCCGAGAAATAGTATGCCCATTTGGTATCGTTTTTCCAAGTGGTATAAATATCACTTAAGAAAAATATCGATACCTAGTTATCAGTATCGATACATACGAACATTTTTATGAAATTTTGCTAATCAGCCCTTATGCATGATTCTGGTTGTTTGTATGATCGACTAACGAAAGATTTGTAGGTAATAACAATAGTTAACCATTTGGACGTATTAAAACTTGATCGACTTAACAAAAGATGTTCGGTTTGCTTAAATCTAGCTTCCTGTTTAATGTAATTGAGATGAGACGGTGGTGTGGCATCCCGTATTCAGGCCTGGCGACCAAGCCGGGTATAGGGTGTTACAAAACCCTAGTGTTCAAATGATGTCTATAGAAGTAAGGCGTAAAAAGTAAGTTTTAAGTGTGTGTAAAGTATAAGAATTTGACTAAGTATAAGAATTATTTGAGCAAGCCTATAATGCCCCAGTTTTGGTGGGCACAAAGTGTGGCGTAGTTGTTGAAAAGTACGAATGGCGAATTGGTAATCGCCCAAGTGCTCTTTCTGGTCTATAATGGGGGCAGGCACAGTTATGTGTTCAAGATGTTGAGAGTTCCACGCCAAATAATTGTGATTTGATAGAAGAAGGATGTGGTCAGGTAAATAGATACTGAAGGAATGAGCCCACGTCAGAAATAGTACACCCTTTTTCTCATGATATTGTATAGGTTAAGTTATAAGGTAAGTTGGTTGGGAACTAACCGAACGAGAACTAGGATAGTTAAAAGAGAAAGGGAAAGTATTTAATTAGTTTCTTCGAAAGTTTTAGCCCTTTAATAAGACAAGTCAGTAGTGATGTGACATTTGTCAAGTTCCAATAAAGACTTTGACTATTTTAATAGGTCTTCAAGTTGAAATAAAGGGGGTTATCTTCTTCTATTTTGAAAATATTGAAATCTAAGTCTAAAGGAAAGGAGATGCATTTTTCTATTAGCTAGATCCAAAACTCTGGATTCTTCTAGAAATCTCTCCATGTCGAGATGAGTTTTATGGCTCTGAAAAGTAGATCTACATGAATGTCTGAAATGTTTATAGATTATTTGTGTTTAAGATGATGGAAAGGTTATCTGAATGGATTTTTATGATGTTCTTTTGTTTTAAGAGGCAGTGGTTGTTGCAACTCCTGAAAGGATTTGGATTTGGAGCTCAAGCTACTATACATTCTTGTCAGTTGTGTCCCTAAGTAGACTCTCGTATGTAAGATAGTATTTGAAATGTTTCTATAGATAATGATCAGATTATGAACACTAAATGAGTCATGCATGTATAGTTTGTGAGGAATCTGATAGGTTAAGCATGAGATGGATGTTCTAATGATGAAATAAATTGTATGAGTGCTTCTGGAATGCATAAGTAATTATATAATGATTTTAATTTATATATTATTTTTACCAAAACATCCATTATAGATTCCATCAATTTTTGATGCAGTGGTAATCTCTTGGACATCACATTTTAGGGATCATGTGAAACACCCCACACCCGGCCCACGAGCCTGAACCGGATCTGGTATGTTCCTTGAGTAAACCGGTTTCAAAATTCTTGGTTTCTTAGAGAAAATTCGTGTATTTTCAGGAAGATTTCGTTTGGGGTTGGGCTTAGATTAAAAACCCATTTATTTAATTTTATAAATCCAATTTAGTTCGTGACATATTATCTAGTAGTAAAGCGAAAAGAAATAAAGAAATTCACTTGGGCCTTATGGCCTTATTACATCAATCAAAACCCAAAAAAAAATAATAAAATTTAAGTACTTAATATAAATAACAGTCCCAAATAATTAAAGTCTTTCCTTGCTATGCATGGCCACCTTTAGCTCCTGCCACCCGGCCCATTACCGATCATCTCCGAAAAAAATATTCCCCAACGGGTGAGTCAACAGACTCAATGTGTACACAAACCAACATTCAACAATTCAGGCATACATGTTCATATCAAAGACATATTCATAAAAAGAATGATGCAACCCAAACCCAAGCCTATTTGTCCATCCGCTACACACCACCCGCACCGCCAATCACACCGTGGGGACTACTAAGTCAACCCTCCATCCGCTACACACCATCGAAGCGATCCATCTGCGATCGACGTGCACATCGCCCATATAATTTGTGTCATTAGACACCATATTCAAATAATGTAACCGGTTACCAAATTCGAGATAATGTAACCGGTTACCATATTCAAATTTTGTGACCGTAGTCACCATATTCCGCTAGTGAGACCGAAGTCAACACCTTCTTCCCTTTCTCATATATCCCGAATGCCCCATAAATTTTTATATCATGCATAACATACTTAATTTCTCATTATTCACATGTTAACAATATAACATATTCGTAATCCTATCGAAAGTAGGAAACGTGCTGGTACTCTTACCACATTTGTGGTACTTAGCCACATTCACATTCTTATGCATATTCATATATTAAAATAATTGCCATATGATATATTGAAAGTTAGTGTGAGTACACACATTCTTAATAATACATTTAATTTAAACATAGCCATGAACCTATCAAAACTTAGGGTAGGTACACACCGATTTGCTTAACGAATTCCTTGAAATCCGAAATCGATCTAATCGCCTTAGATCTCAAATTCCTACATTTGATTAATCACTTACTAATTTAATAAAAGCCATTCGACCATAAATCCAAATCCTAGTAGGATTAGTATTCTTAAAACTTACCTTGAAATTCTCAAATCCCAAAATCCTTGTATCCTCTCTCATCGAAATCCCTATAACTACATGTTAGATCAATTTCTAACATTTATTCACAACAAATAACCCTTAGCCAGTATGTTAAATATGACTTACCTTAGATTCTTAAATCCCGAAATTCACCGAATAACTAGGGAACACGCGACTTATGGTGTACCTTCGGAAAAGAACTTCTCCTTCCTTGTAGTCGACACTTAGTAAATCCCAAAAGATCTCTTCACAGAATGATATTAAGGGTATTAGAATCTTAATTTCGACAAATTTAAAAGAAATAGAATGAGAATCTAACCTAATCTTACCCTTATCAAGAATTTGATGGAACTCTTGCTTGAACCCTTAGCGATTCGGCTATGGCTTTGATGTGGATAACAATTTCGGCTCTTGAGGCTTAGTAAGAAATCGACTAGGGCTATTGGTATCTTCGGCTTTTGATTGTGTTTGTAATAGAAGAAGAAAAGAAAAGAGAAAAAGAGAATAATGGCAGAGAAAATTCGGCAGAGAGAAGAGAGAGAAACTTTAGAGAATTTCGCAGAGGTTTTCTTGAAAAGAAAAGAATGAATGAAGAATAGCCTTACTCTTCCTTTTATAGCCAAAATTACTAGCTAGAGTCCTTTACTTGGCCACCACTCTTCTATTTTGATAGCTTTATCCCTTGATTTATCACTTTAATAAAACTTAATCCAATAATTATCTCTTATCTCTTAATAAAAATAATACTAATAATAATCCTCTTTTATCTCTTCCTTATCTATCAAAATAAAAGAAATAATATCCACATTTATCTCTTGAAAATAATCTAAAATAAATCCATTATTTATCCCTTATTTATCCACCCTTTATCTCTTAAAAATAAAAGAATAAAAGCTCCTAATTTATAGCCATGTGCCGTCCACCTCACTTCTTCTGGAAGCAAAAATAAAACTTATTTATTTGCTCCTCAAGTGACTCGAACTCAGGCCCAACACCTTGCATGTGGCGCCATTTCCAGGGGCCCTAAGTGGCATCTCCAGGCCACTTTTCCAAGCCTGTTTGTGTGTCAAATTCCTCATATTATTTTTCTTAAGGCCACCTTGCCTTAGTTTTCTCTTTTTAAGCCTTAAAACTTGACATTTCCTTACATATTCAAGTTTCCAGAAATGTTTACTTTCCTCTTTTGAATCATTTCCACATCATTTCCTTACATTTCCATACATTGCCTTACATTTCCATACATTTCCATGCACCTTAGGGTTCCTAGAACTCCTCAGAACACATCCAACACACCCACTGAGCCCACTATCTCATGAATTACACACGAACGCATAACCCCTAATCTAGGATGTTACATCATGTGCTTATCAAATTGATGATATGCTCCTAGAGGAACAAAATGAAATCATTGTCATTGTTGTTACTTCCACAACTATATCAAAATTCCTTGGTTTAGTAAACACAAATAATAAATTTATTCCATATTTATTCAATTTTCTATTGTTTTCATTTATTGAAATTGATTACGACCTTTAAAAAGGTAAGCACACAATATCCTCTACAATATCGACAAAGGTTTACAAGAATTCGAACATTCCTAAAAGATCTGCACTATTACAAAGATATTTTTAAATATATTCCTTTAATTAAACATTCAAAAAAAATTAATGATAAATAATCACCACAATAATTGAAAATACACAAGTTTTAATCCACATGCAATCTTTCATTTCTTTCATTCTACCTAACGCAATTGAGGAATTCACAACACCTAAGAACACATCCCCTGCAAAAACATCATTCACTAATATAGTATACATTGCACAATTGATCAATATTGTTCAATAAGGTTCTTCGGATGTATTTAATTTTATTGTATGTTTATGACACAATATTTATTTTAACGAATACTACATACTCCAATCTACATTTACATCATTATTAACTTTTGTGTATATTTTTTTAAATATATAACAAATATGTAATTTCACATGTCGAACAACTATAACAACAGTTGATACGAAATTTGGTCGGTATTGCCTAGCATGTGCTATTCATAGGACAAAGGTAGAACAAGTGGAAGGAGGTTTATGTAACAATTGTGGTGATCCTGTTCAATTCCTGATTCATTAGTATCATTCTACTTATCATAATATGAGTTATTTTTTAAAAATATAGCATTAAAATTTAGTGTTTATATCTGATACACTGACAGTGTTATTTTTTTATTCCACAAGCTGTCTTAAAAAATTTGCTATGTGTCGCTTTGTTTTTAAATATTCATTTATTACTATTTTACTATACCCTTATAAGATACTTGTCAACCTTTTAACTTTATTTATGGAGTCTGAGACCTCCACAAGTAGTTAACCAAATATTTTCTCTAAAATTTAATATGATTAACAAGTATATCATTATACAGAAATATAGTTCTATATATGTATACTTATTAACAAATTATTTCCTTACTACTAAATTTCAAGTTTAAATTAACTGTTAAGAGTTATCGAGGAGACCACTACAGCTTTTTTGTGCTATTCGATGGAATTGTAAGTCAAATTCTGAATTACACTAGAAAACAATTGTGCAAAATTCAGTATGAGGTTTTTACATTTTTATTACACTTATTTAATTACGAGAATTTCCTCTCTTTTTTCTTAATAAATATATATTATACAATTTACTAAATAAAATTGCTTTTGACAGAAGCATGGAGCCACCAAACTGGAAAAGATTCTTGATTAGTTATCTTTTCGAACTTATATTTTTCAAGTGCAATTAATTGATTTCAACTTCAGACTTCACTATATCACAGATTCATGAAGTTGATTACAAAGATGAATCAAATTTTGTTCTTGCAAGCATTAAGAAGGTACATTAGGATGTTTGTTTAACAAGTCCATATTAATTGACAAAATTATGCAGTTAAACATAATCGAATTTATTTTCTAGCTTCTCAATAGTTCTATTGTCCATGGATCTTCTTCCGGCAAGGGAAAGGGGAAAATTGATGAAGATAATGATGGATATGCAAGATATAAAGGAAAGAGGAAGATGTTTGATGAAAATACACAAGATGAATATACTACCCCATCTAAATGACATAAAGGAATTAAGATGCGTGTTTAATTACACCTTCTACACTTTTAATTGACTATTAAAATATTTTTTGAAGCAAAATATTGATGTTCTACATATTATCTTGCAGATCCGAACCTCAATTTATCAGGAGTGAGTAGTTCAGTCCATTTTTTTCCCACCAAATATACAATCATTCTTAACATACGTTGCCTCAAATTTAAACTTTTCCATTTTTAGTGACACTTTTAGATTCATTATATTATTATTGTTTAGTTTTTTTTTAAAACATTAAAACCTAAGTAAAATATACAATTTTATTCGTAAATTTAAAAAATTATAATCTGTTAAAAATTCTTAATTATTATTATATAAGACACGAAATTTTAAAAATAATAAATCTTTCGTACATCGCACAGATTATATATTAAATGTGAAATTTCAATCAAATGGGGTTAGAGAGTATATAATACTTCCCATTATCCATATTTGTATCCAAATGCTTATGTAAATTACAAAATTGTACATTCTTCTTCCCCATTTCAAGCTGCAATTTTCGTTGCAGTCTTTTGAGTATCCAATTTAAAGTTTGTTTATCATTTAAAGTTAGGATTGGTTTAGTGTTTTAGCATTTTTGTTGGGTTGGAGAAATAGTTGTGTAAGGTGGTTCTTATGACGCAGGAGTGACAGAGTGAGGAGCGATAGAGATGAAGGAGGAGAAAGGGATGGGTCGTTGGTTTTTATGGTGAGTGTTGAGCGGTGATAAGGATTGGTGGTTTTTATGTTGCAAATAAATAAAAAAAAAAATTGGATTAATTATAGAAAAGTCCCTAGCTTTAGTCAAAGGTATAAAAAAAATGTTACGTCAAAGATTAATGAAATTTTTAACGGCGGTGATCAATTCGAGTAATTATTTTAATTAAAATGACTAAATTGACAAAAGAATAGAATGACCAAAATAAAAACGATGTTATTTTAGAATGACTTGCGGTACAATTTATTTAAAAAAAAATTGGCTTTTTGTTGCTTGCATCTACTACCGTAGTTGCTTTTCTCCTCTTCATCTCTACTTTCGTCTCTATTTTGCTCCTCCTTCCATGGCCACATTCCCCCAATCACCTTGTTTTTTTTCTTCCATTGGCTTTTTATTCAGTGTCAAAGGAGTGTTGGAAGATTTTTGACAAGTAGTAGCAACATAGATTAAGCGACTTGAGTTAACACTTTTCGATGCAATTTGATATCTGTTAGAGTTTGTGACTCGAATTCTTATTAAAGATATAAAATATAGTGGTAAATTAAGGGGATCTGTATACGAACTATGCTGCACAAGTAAAATCCGTATAGAACTACAATTCTTCTATTTGGCATTGATTAGAATAAGATTTTTCACCCTTTAAATAGATGTAGTCAAAACTCCTCTTGTAATCATTCAATTTTCAACATTAGTAAATTTTTTCTCCTCTGCCCGTGGTTTTTTTCCAAAAAGGTTTCCACGTAGTGTGTTTTATTTTTCTTTTCTTATTGTTTCGCGATTGTTTCTATTATCATTATCGATGTTAGTTTTTAACAATATCTTTTTTTTATTAATTTATTTAATAGGATAAAAAATAAAAATTTAAAGGTAGAAAAATAAAAAGATATAAAATATAATTTTCGATAATTGTGCTTGTTAGAAAAAAAATAAAAAATAAAAATAATTTCTTTTCCATCTATTGCTTCATATAGTTTAAAGAAGAGATGAATGAAAATGAAACTTAAAATATATATATATATATATATATATATATATAATTTTGAACTATCATACACTCTTCTCTTGTGTTCTCTTTCTTATCATTTCAATTGGGAAAGGCGAGTTTTTAATTCATTAGGATAAAAAATGTTCATCTCTATTTTTTTTTCTCAATTTTATTTCTTATCAAGCATATTCAGAATTTATTTTCTTTCCACTGTCGAAACCATTTTTTAAGTTTTATTAAAAAACGGGGGTCGACTTTAAAAATAAAAACGGGAGTCGCCACCAATCCCTTTTTACTTAGGTGTGATTGGATCACCTTACAAAATGTTTTATTTCAAAACATTGATTTTGGTCCACGAAATACAAGAAAACGGGTTCGGGAGTCGGTTACGTACGAGGAAGGGTTAGCACCCTCGTAACGCCCAAATTTGGTACCTAATTGATAATTTCATGTCCTAATGTTAGAATTTTGAAAATTTTAAAATATGATCCTTTTATTTGAAAGAAAACCAAGACTTACTTATCTCAAAGAAATAAAATGCTATACCCAATAAGTTAGGATGCAACATCTCATAACTTTGAAACTAGGCTCGCCTTTATTTGTAGAAAATTCTTACCTCGAGACACAAAACATCATATCTAATAAGTTAGGATACAATGTTCTGAATTCCCGAGAATAAGTTTTGATTTGAAGTTTACAAGTTTCAATTTCGAAAGAAAAGGGATACTTAATATTTTAGGTTCAACGAGAAAAATCGAAACTCAGTGAGTTAGGGAACAATTTTTCTTGAAGCTCCCAAATATTAGGTATCACCATATTTTTTGGAACAACTTTGAATAAAAATGTGACAATTTAGTAAAATATATTTTTTATAAAAAATGATTTGAATAATATATCGTATCAATGCATTACAAAACATAAATTCCACATAGTAATTCACTATAATTACAAGTTGTATTAACAAATAATATAGACAATAAACGAAAGAATAATGTGACATAGAAAATGATACTCATAATAAAGGGATTATGCTAAAACAATATTAAGCAAATAAAGAACATAAATAAACAAATACAAGTTATAAAATATGCATTAACAATTTTAAAAAAAAAATCTATATGGAAGATAAAAATTAAGAAATAAATATGAAATACTACAAACAAGATCAAATAAAAAAATGAAATATATATATATATATTTAAGAACATCGAATAAAAAAATAAAAATGACAATCTCTAAAATGATTAATATGTATAAACAATATATTTTAAATAAATAATATAAAAACTTAGAGTATATGAAAAATATAAGGATACTTATAATTTAATAATTTAGTACATAAAAATATAAATAATAATATATGATAAAAAATTATAAGTAAGTAATATATAACTTAAAATAAAAATATATTTATAATACGATAATCATAAAAAAAACTACATATTTAATATAAATAATATAAACAATATTTGTTATATGATATACAAAAATTTATATAATATAAAGGATAAAATAATTTAAATTATACATATAATATAATATAATAATATATAATTTTATAAAATGTATAATATAATAACTAATATAGAAATTATAAAATAAAAAGTAATATATATAAATAATATTAAACTAAATAAAATAACCTAGTAAATAATAAATAGTAATAACTTAATACATATATAATATTAAATAATTTAAAATAAGAATGAAAATAAAATAAAAAGATTAAATCAGAAAATAAAAAAAAATCCAGGGTAAAAATGTAAAGGGACCCGATTATAACGCGCATCATAATGTAGGGACTTATTAGGCAATTAAGCCTTATCTCCTAAACGACGCCGTTCCGTCTCTTGCCTTGAAATAGCCTGATGGACTAAATTGAAGTGAAATACAGATTTCAGGGCTAATTTAAAGATAAAAGAAAATTCAAATTGGGACGAAATTATAAAGAATAAAATTGCAGAGGGACTAAAATGGAAAATTGCCCTTTTTATAAAAACACGCGGATCCTCCCCGGGTATCGGGTCAACGCGCGGATCCTAGCCCCTGAACGACGTCGTTTTGGTCATTAATTGACCACACCAAAACGGCGTCGTATAGATATCCTATAAAAACTAAAAATCAGCAAAAAAAATCATTTTAAACTCTAACTTTTAAAAAAAATAGCAGAGGCCCCAAAAAAAAATGCTTTGCCTTCATCGATCGTCTGACCTCCGGCCGTCATCGCACGCGTCCCACGCGCGTCACGCGCCGTCGTTCATGGCGGCTCTAAAGCTTAAAAAACTTTGTTTTTTAAAGCCGATCGAAAAGGTAAACTCCCCTCTATTTTCGTTATTCGTAAATATAAAAAAAATTGCATGAATAATAAAAAAAATTTAGGCAAGATATAACATAGGAAAATCACCTCTGTTCTTTGTTTTTGTTTTTTTTTTTGGCTTCTTATTTCTCTGTATTTTTTTGCGTGTATATCTCTGTCTTTATAGATTATTTTGGGGGTTTTTATAACCCAAAAAAATTTAAAAAAAAAAGGAAATACACCAATTCTGTCTTGTTTGCCATTTTTACTGCCTTTTCTTTCCTTTTTGCAGGCGACCGACGAGAGATCCGGCAATGGAACGTGATTTGTGCACTGATTGTGGCTTGACGAGGGGAAAAGCTGGGTGCTGCGGCGCAATTGGTGGCTTGGGCGCGAGGAAGGGCTTGCGGCGCCTAGGGTTTCCCAGAAACCCTAAGTCTCTGAAACTGTTTAAGTTTTGAGCCCTTTTGGGCCGTGTGAGTTTGGCTCTGGGTCTTTAGTTCTGGGTGGTCTGTTTGGGGTAATGGTTTATTGGGTCAGGGTGTAACTGGGCTCGGGGTGTTATTTGGTTTTGGGCTTTAAGCCCGTTTATTATAAACGGACTGTAGTAAAATTTGGACTTTGGTTTATTATTTATTATTTTTCTGTTTTATTTTGGTTTGTTTTATTTTACACGGGCCTGGGCAAATTGGGTCAATTACAGCTGTCCCTCTTTGCTCATTGTCGTGTAACGAGAATGGAGCAAAGACTATAAAGGACCAATTTTGCTCAGTATTGTCGAGTCTTGACTTCTTGGTCCTCATCTTCTCCAAATGGCTTCCAATCCCAACTGCAAATTCAGGGGTATTGGAACTGCAACTTTAGAAGTATTGAACTATAAGTTTGATGGCTTCAATCTGCTTCACTGCAACTTTAGGAAGGCGATGATCTCGCTATCTTTAATCGCTCATTGCAAACTCAGGGATGCCAGGTGGGTGTTTTCAATCCGCTTCAATGCAACCTCAGGAAGGCAAGATTGATGTCTTCGATCTACTTCACTGCAACTTCAGGAATGCCAGATCCGCTATCTTTAGTCTACTCCACTGCAACTTCAGGGAGACAAGACTGATGTCTTCGATCTTCTTCACTGCAATCTCAGGAAGGCAAGATCTGTTGTCTTTTAGCCTGCTCCACTGCAAACTCAGGGAGATAAGACTATAATATTCAGCTTGTTCCCTTGCTACCTCAGGGAGATAAGACTGGTGGCTAAAATCTGCTCCCCTGCTACCTCGGGAAGATAAGATTCGACGTCTTCGATTTGCTCCACTGCTATCTCAGGGAAACAAAATCTACAGTCTTTAGTCTGCTTCCTTGCTACCTCAGGAAGATAATACTAATGGCTTAAATCTGCTCCGTGCTACCTCAGAAAGATAAGATTCACCGTCTACAATCTTCAGTCTGCTCCCTTCCTACATTAGGAAGATAAGACTTGTATCTTCAACCTGCTCCACTGCAACTTCAGGGAAATAAGGTTGGTGGCTTGAATCTGCTCCCCTGCTACCTCGGGAAGATAAGATTCGCCAAATTTGATCTGCTCCATTACTGCTTAGGGAGATAAGATCTGTAAATTCACCGATGTTGCTACACCGTCCTCTGAGGGACATATCCTGTAGACTCGGTTCCATATGTTTATGCCAAATGACCAAGATGCTATGATCAGAATGAATCAAATGCTTCTAGCCACATATGTTATGAATGCAACATGTCATGAAAATGATTCCTTTTTTAAACGTTTAAAGATTAAGATGCAATGATCGGAATGAATCAAATGCTCCTAATGAGATTCGCTATGGTATATGAATGCAAAAATGTTATGAGTATGATTCCTACTCAATGTGTCATCACTCATTTGTTCTTCATCCTTGTTCCTCTCGAAACATCAATCATATTTTGCTCAACAAGCTTGCCCCGCTGTAATTTCAGAGTCAGCTCCACTTGAAACTTGAGGACACAAGGCTTGTACCCTCCTACCACGATTTTTAGGAATTGAAACTTTTTCAATCCGTCCCTTCTGCAATTTAAGGGTACAAGATTTATTTCAAATTCAATCCATTCCACCACAATTCAGGAGTTCTGAATTTTTCCATCAACTTAGTTTGTCACACCATTCCCTGAATGTTATGACCTGACGACATCGCTTACTTTCATCACATCAACTCATTATTTTGTCCAATTACCATTTGGACAAAGAATTCAGAGAAATAGTCTCCACCTAGACTCTTCTTTCTCAAATATTTTCAATCTATGTACATGGAAATTCTAAACAATTGTCCTGTTTCGGTTCCTTGTTTTATCTAGAAATTTCCAAAGTAATATGTAGAACTTCTTTTGTGAAATTATTAGTTCATCAATTATTATTTCAATGCAACATGCTTATAAATAATGGGAAACAAGTAAATTGATCTTGATAAAAGTTGAATAAATTATCAAAAGAAAAAAATTGGTAACATATCTTCGATAAGAAAAAGAATCCAAAGATAGTAAACTAAATATAAATAGTACAAAGGTCAGATGCCCAATATATCGTAGATTGGGCTTCTATATACAAACTCCATGAAGACTGCTTTGAGCTTAACATGTGTTTAGAAGATCCAATGTACTTTTTTGATGCCTGGATATGCAACATACTTCATTTCTTGTTGATTCAGGTATAGCAAGATCACTACATGCACGTTCAGAATTTGAGCCACCCTTTTCGGGTTTTCAACTCAAAACCCATTTGGTCTCTAAGCGCCCTTTGCGAGTTTTCGCCTAGGCCTCTCCCTTTTTTTTCTCTTTTTTTCTTTTTTGAAGACTCAAAGCGCCCTTTGCAGGTTTTCACCTTGGCCTCTTCTCCTTTTCAAGAAAAATATTTTTTTACTGCATCCGAGTTTATAGGATTGGGTAAGCTTTTCCCACCCATTTCGGTCAAAATCAGTGCACCTCCAGAGAAAGCCTTCTTCACCACATATGGTCCTTCCCAATTCGGCATCCATTTTCCTCTGAAATCCTTTTGTATGGGAAGGATCTTTTTCAGTACAAGGTCCCCCTCATGAAACTCTCTTGGGCGAACTTTTTTATCATAGGCTCGCATCATTCGTTTTTGGTACATCTGACCGTGACGAATAGCCCTTAGCCTCTTTTCTTCAGTTAAGTTCAACTGATCATATCGAGCCTGGATCCATTCAGCTTCATCCAACTTTATTTCTGACAATACTCGAAGAGAAGGTATTTCCACTTCAATAGGTAGAACTACCTCCATCCCATAGACCAATGAGAAAGGAGTTGCCCCAGTAGAAGTTCTGACGGACGTCCGATAAGCATAGAGTGCAAACGGTAACTTCTCATGCCAATCCTTATAAGTCTCGATCATTTTTCCTACTATCTTCTTGATATTTTTATTGGCCGCTTCCACTGCCCCATTCATTTTTGGCCGATACGGAGACGAGTTGTGGTGTTTGATCTTAAATTGACTAAAAACTTCTGCTATCATGCTGTTGTTCAAATTCAGTGCGTTGTCTGATATGATCCTCTCAGGCATTCCATATCGACAAATAATCTCCTTCAGGAATTGACTAACTGCTGACTTAGTAACACTAGCATATGAAGCAGCCTCTACCCATTTTGTGAAGTAATCAATAACCACGAAGATGAATCGATGCCCATTCCAAGATTTCGGTGAGATTGGCCCAATGACATCCATGCCCCACATGGAAAAAGGCCATGGAGAAGTCATAACATGCAAAGGTGAAGGTGGTACGTGAATTTTGTCTCCACAGATCTGACATTTATGGCATCTTTTGGCATAGTTGATACAATCTCCTTCCATAGTGGACCAATAATATCCAAATCTCATTATTTGTCTAGCCATTGTAAATCCATTAGCGTGTGTTCCACAAATGCCCTCATGAACTTCTTCCAGGATTTTCCTAGCTTCAACAGCATCAACGCCTCTCAATAATACTTGATCCTTTCTTCTTTTGTACAAGATATCCCCGTCTAAAACATAGTCAGAGGCCAATCTTCTTAATGTCCTTTTATCATTCTCAGTTGCATGCTCCGGGTATTCACGATTTTTTACGTATTGCAATACATCATGATACCAAGGGTGGTCATCTTTTTCTTCATCTTCCATGTTATAACAATGAGCTAGTACTTCAAAAATACTCATCTGAATAGGTCTCATATCCTCTGATTTGTTCACTTTGATCATAGAAGCCAAGGTGGCCAAGGCATCTGCCATCTGATTTTCATCACGTGGGAGATAATTAAAAGTGATGTCGTCAAACTCCTCAATCAATCCCAAAACTATCTTTCGATAATCGATCAATTTGGGATCTCTCGTCTCCCATTCACCTTTAAGCTGGTAAATCACTAGTGCAGAAGCTCCATATACTTCTAGCACTCTGATTTTACGCTCTATAGCTGCTCGAATTTCCATGATACATGCTTCATACTCTGCATATTGTTTGTGCAATCAAAATCCAATTTGCATGTGAATGGATAATGATCGCCACTAGGGGATACCAAGATTTCCCCAATTCCATTTCCCACAGCATTTGATGCCCCATCAAAATTTAGCTTCCACAGACATTCTTCAGTAGTTGCCACATACATTAGCTCTTCATTTGGGAAATCAAAACTCAATGGTTCATAATCCTCTAAAGCCCTGCTAGCCAGAAATTCTGCTATTGCGCTCCCTTTTATAGCCTTTTGGTTCACATAGACTATATCAAATTCAGAAAGCAAAATATGCCATCGTGCCATCCTTCCATTCAAAGTCGTTGACTCCATCATATACTTTAACGGATCAAGCTTCAAAATTAACCAGGTTGTGTGATATAGCATATATTGTCTCAATCTCCAAGTTGTCCAAATCAAGGCGCAACACAATTTCTCAATCGACGAATATCTCATTTCATATTCAGTGAACTTTTTACTGAGAAAGTATATCGGCTTTTCTTTTTTTCCTGACTCATCATGTTGACCAAGCACACATCCCATGGAGTTGCTGAACACTATCAAGTACAGTATTAATGGTCTATCTGGATTAGGCGGAGATAGTACTGGGACATTTGACAGATATTGTTTGACTTTGTCAAAAGCTTTCTGGCACTCATCGTCCCATACGCCTTGATTGTGTTTCTTAAGAAGCCGAAATATGGGATCACATTTCTCAGTTAATTGTGAAATAAACCGAGCAATGTAATTTAACCTCCCAAGAAAACCTCGAACTTCCTTCTGGGTGCATGGTGGAGGCAATTCTTGTATAGCTTTGACCTTATCTAAATCAATCTCAATTCTTCTCCCACTGACTACAAAACCCAGTAATTTCCCTGACCGAGCTCCAAAAGTACATTTTGCCGGGTTAAGCTTTAATTGAAATTTTCTCAGCCTCAGAAATAACTTCTACAAAACTTCAATGTGCTCCTTTTCTGTTCGAGATTTGGCGATCATATCATCAACATATACTTCGATCTCTTTAGGCATCATGTCATGGAATAAGGTTACCATGGCTCTTTGATACGTCGCTTCTGCATTCTTTATCCGGAATGGCATCACCTTATAACAAAAGGTACCCCACAATGTTATGAAAGTAGTTTTCTCCATATCCTCAGGGTGCATCTTGATCTGATTATATCCCGAAAAACCATCCATAAAAGAAAACAGTGAGTATCCCGCCGTATTATCCACCAACGTGTCAATATGAGGCAAAGGGAAATTATCTTTTGGTTAGCTTTATTTAAGTCCATGTAGTCTACACACATCCGAACCTTTCCATCCTTCTTAGGAACAGGTACAATGTTGGCTACCCATTCTGAGTATTTTACCACCTGTAGAAAACCAGCATCAAACTGTTTATTGACTTCCTCCTTTATTTTCAACACTACATCAGGCCTCATCCTTCGTAGCTTTTGCTGAACCGGCTTGCACTCTTCTCTTATGGGAAGGCGATGCACTACTATATCAGTACTTAACCCAGGCATATCTTGGTATGACCATGCGAAGACATCTTTGAATTCCCGTAATAATTCAACAAGGTCTCGCTTCGTTTCCTCAGCTATGCGCGTTCCAATTTTCACAACCTTTCCTTCCTCTAAGGCTATGTTCTCTACCTCCTCTTCGTGGGGTAAAATTTGTTTCTCCTCTTGCTTTACCATTCTTGACAAATCTGGAGACAAGTCACAATCTCTGTCACTTTCAAAATCCTGAGATTCCTCTAAACACATGTCTTGCTCAAAATGGACCTCTGAATCTGTAGTATCGTTGCTCATGTCATTGATATCTAAGGACCTGTGGTAGGCACAAAAGAATGTACAAAGAACAAATGAATTCAAGAACAACTATTCATATGATATGAATGCGAATAAAAAAATTTGGAATGAAATTAGAAAATCAAAAGAATGTAAGAAATGAAAGAATATTTGCCAAATTTGATCATCAAAGATGTATTTTATTGAAATAAAAGATGTCTAAACATGAGCCTATTTCACAAAAGAAATCTTATTGTTCCTAGGCTAAAAAATAACAAGTGCTTTCTGAACATTACTCTGTGTAATTTCTAAAAACTACAGGAAGTTCCTCTGCGGTCCAATTGTTCAAAATGCTTCTAGGTTCATAGAGGCGAATGCCCAACAGGTTTCTTTACCCAGTTTCTTCCTTGTTTATGGCATTGATGTGAAGATTTTCATTTTCCAACAATTCTCTCTTCGGGTGAATTATCCCTCCTGATACAAAAGTCTAGGATATGTGGGGAAATGTCATCGATTCCCACTTGACTTCTTCCCCATTTAACCGTGTCATTCTTCTCTCTTACTTCTTCTCTATTTCTTTTCTCCTCTGTCTAGCATCTGGCCTGAAACCCAAGCCAAAATGGTCTCTCTTCTCTTTCAGCATTGGAACTTGAATCTCTCCTTGAAGATGTGTGCCCAGTCATTTTCCCGGTAAGGCTCCTCTCCCCATCATCATTTGCAGGCCCATTCTAGTGGTCCTGGATATTTTAGGCACTGGAACCTCATTTCCTTCCAATACGAATGTTGCATTTATGAATTCTAAAGATCGAAAAGAGCATTCAGTTGCCTCTTCATTCGCCTCTAAGTATGGTGCGTCGTTGGTAACAGTTGCTATGATGTCCTCTTCTGTGTTTATAGTTACCAGTCGACCCTCTATTACCAGTTTCAATTTTTAGTGCAGCGATAAGGGCACTGCCCCTGCCGAATGAATCCAGGGCCTTCCCAACAAGTAGTTGTAGGAGGGATTGATATCCATCACCAGAAAGTCCACTTCATATGTATTAGGTCCAATCAACAATGGTATGTCAATCCTTCCCATCACTCTTCTCTCGGTGCTATCAAATGCTCTCACTATGTTCTGGCATGTCTTCATGTGAGAACTGTCTATAGGCAACCTCTTCAGCGTAGACAATTGTAAGACATTCAAAGCCGATCCATTATCTATTAACAAACTTGGTAGAGTATATCCTTTGCAACGAGTAGTGATGTGCAAAGCCTTTTTCGATCCCATGCCTCCAGGTAGAATTTCATCATCACTGAAGTAAATGAAGTTGTCGGCACTTATATTACTAACCAGACGATCAAGTTTGTTGACAGATATGTCTTTAGTAACATAGGTCTCATTCAACACTTTCATCAATGCCTCACGATGTACTTCTGAACTTAAAAGCAAGGAGCACTGATATACGAGCCGGTTATTTACGCAGCTGCTCTACCATGCTATATTCGCTGTACTTCAAGAATTTCAAAAATTCTTTAGCCTCTTCCTCCTTCACAGGTTCATTTATAAGCGCCTCAGCCTCTTTCTCCTGCTCAACTACCAAAGTCTTTGCTTTCACAGGTACGGTTCTGACGTTTCCTGAGTCGTAACGCCTTCCACTACGTGTGTAAGATCCTTCATTTTGGACCTCCTTGGAAGTGCTAGCTGAATTTTCCACTCCTGGTATTGTCACATTGCAGTCGTAATTCCAAGGTACCATTTTGTTATCCTTGTAAGGAAAGGAAACAGGTTTCTAGATTACAACTTTAGGCGCGATTTGTGCTCCACCTTCCGTGTTTCTTGGTCGAGAAATGATGATCCTCGGATAATTGACTTTTTGACCTGTCAACTCTCCTTCTGTCACGCATATGATTCCTCCCTCTGAGCCTTCTTCATAAAATTCTAATTCCTTATTGTCCATAAGGCTTTGTACTAAGACCCTGAACTCAGCACATTCCTGGATCTCGTGTCCTTCAGCTTTGTGGAACTCACAGTAGTCCCTTTCACATCTTCCTCAAAATCTGATAACAGCAGTCCTCTTCTTACCATTTCCCTCCAGATTATTCTCAACGGGGTTTTTACCTCCGCCATATCCTCCTTGATTTTTCTCACGACATTTTCACCAATCGCATTTATCCCTTTATCCCCATGATTAGGTAACGGGTTCTCCACACTAGGTGTATCATCAAACTTCGTAATCCCCATTTTTATGAATCTCTCGACTAACTTTTTGAAGGCAGTGCAATTTTCTATTGAATGCCCTATTATTCTCGCATGGTAGTCACATTGAGCGTTTGAATCATACCATTTAAGATATGGAGGCTGTAACAGTTTCAGATAAAACGGGGACACCACATGTGCGTCAAATAAACTTTGATATAGCTCCTTATACGTCATTGGAATTGGAGTAAATTGGAGCTTTTCAGAGTTCTGCCTTGTGCCCGATTCCTGTCTTACCGACCCTTGTTGCCCAGTAGTAATTACTTTTGGCTGGCTAACAGTAATTGCCTTCGAGTACCCTTTGTTGTATGTACTCGTATTATTCACCTCATTATCCTTTTTCCTAGGAGCAGACCTTTTAGTGCTTTCCCCTACTTCAATCTTGCCACCCCTTATGGCATTTTCAATCATTTCTCCTGCCATCACTATATCTGCAAAGCTCTTAGTGGTGCTTCCTATCATGTGAGTGATGAAGGAAGCCTTCAAGGTATTGATAAATAGTATTGTAGTTTCCTTTTCTAAGAGCGGTGGCTGAACTTGCATGGTAACCTCCCTCCATCTTTGCGCATACTGCCTGAAGCTTTCATTTGACTTCTTTTCCATGTTTTGCAAGGTAATTCTGTCAGGCGTCATGTCTGTGACATGATTGTATTACTTCATGAAGGCTTGGGCTAGGTCTCTCCAGGAGCTAATCCTAGCACGGCTGAGTTGATTGTACCACCTGGATGCTACCCCTACTAAACTATCTTAGAATCAATGAATCAAGAGTTGATCATTGTTAACATAACCGGTCATGCGTCTACAAAACATGGTAATGTGGGCTTCAGGGCAGCTAGTCCCATTGTACTTCTCGAATTCTGGTATTTTGAACTTATGAGGAAGCACCAAATCTGGAACCAAACTTAAGTCCTTAGCGTCAATACCATGGGGATTATCGGCATTCTCCAAGGCCCTGAACTTCTCTTCCAACCATCTGCAACGATCTTCCAACTGCCTTGAAGATTCAGCTCTTGTCCCTTCCCTCTCTACTATATCTAAGTCAGGGATAACAGGATTAGCAGGGTTATCTCCTGGGTTAGATCCTGTGCCAACTTGGAAATTCATGGGCACTCCAGTTTCATTTTGCCCTTATTGAGGCCTGATCGTGACGGATAGCCTTCGGGGATACTCCTCAGGTTGTGCTTGTACATGTGGTGGGGTAAAACCTGGAGGAAAGTCCTCATCACCTTCTCCAGCATTAGTCATGGGACCTTTTCCTTTGTCCATCGCCCCATTCAGTAGCTGAGTCATTTGAGCTACCATATTCTTTTGGGCTTCCATCATTTGTTCCCTCATATCTTGCTGGATTTTCGCCAACTGCTCTTGCAGCTGGTCTTGCATGTCTCTCTGAAACTGTTCGAGTCTTTGATCCATATTCTTTGTTTTGGCGCGTGTACCGTAACGATGTTTGGTTTCTAGATTTTTCTTTCTCTCTCTCTCTCTTCTCTCTCTCTCTGTGATAATTTCAACTAATTAGGATTTTTCTATGGACTTAAATGCATATGATGTGATGTAATGCAAATGCATGAATGCAAAAGAGAAGGTATCGATTCATATTCAATTTCATTTAGAAAACTTTATTAGAAAACAAAATCTTTTACATAAAACGGACTACAAATATGCTTTCGCTCTAAGGCCTAAAGTTTTGATTTTCCCAAACAAAGAGGTTAGCTCTTGACCACGATCCGACTGTAGCTCATACTTCATGCTCAATACATCAGCCTATGCCGCCAGAGTCTATAGGTGATCAGCTACCTCTCGAAACTGAACTATTGCTTCACCCATGAGGTAATCCCGACTTTTAACTTGATCATGAGAATGGTGAAGCTCTTCCTTCCAACGCCCTTCTCTTATTTCAAGAAGCTCGATCCGGAGTTCACAGTTGTGCAATGTCAATTCTAACTCTTTGATCTTACCCTTCATTTCCTCAATCTTGTTTAGACTTGACTTTAACTCGATCGCAGAATTACGAATTCGATGGTGATGAAGAGACCGCCCAAGTTCGGCCACTCTAGCTTTTAATTCTCCTTTTTCATTTCGACTTTCTGTCAAACTCTTCTCTAAGGCCTCATTCCGCGCTTGTATTTCTTGGAACTTCCTCTCCCAATGGTCAACTTTGGCCTTTTGCTCTTGAACCTCCTGTTGCCACTGCTCCGAAGTCTTCCCCAATCTGGCATTTTTCATTGACAGACGTAGCTTCTTATATTCCGTCTTTAAACTATCTCGATCATCCTCAATCCTCCTTTTCTCCTTTTTTAATTTTTCGGTCTCCAGTTTCTGAACATCCACGTCTAAGCTCAGGTACATTTTCTCCTCTTCCAACTTCTCTATTATCCTTCCTAGTTCTGAATTCCTCCTTTCGAAATCTTGTTTTATAATTTCCAATTCTGATGGGACCACTCGTAAGTACTCTTTGATCGATCGAGCACCTTCTAAACTTGGCACAGGGATATTATCATTGACTCTTCTACTCCACCATCCATTATAATCTGGGGTCGTCATTGGGCTTACGTCTACTCTCTTCATGCGACGAGTCTGGTTCCAAGCATTAGAGATCTCCTTAACCCTTTTCTTGTAGCTATCTCCTTTATACGAAAACTCACTTTGAGCCAATCCATGCGTAGCCGGTACAAACTGCCTTGATCTGTATTGCCTTAGTACGAGTAAGGGCGTATATCCAATGGCTCCCTAAATTCCAAGTAGAGGGACCCAATCAAAACTCCCGCACCGATACAGAACTTCATTAGGAACCATCTAGGGAGCTCTCCACTCAACTTCCTCTTCTTGGAGATTTCGTAGAAGCACTATCCAATTTTCCTCTGATATGTCATCTCTCCTCGGGGTAGCCACTATCTCCTTTAATGGGGAATAATTTTTTGAGAAGACCCGATAGGAAACCCTATCCACCTTCCAAAAATAACTGTGGAACCAAGCCAACAACAACTGCGCACATCCTATAGATCTGCCTTCGCCAGCTCTCCTACATGCATTCAACGATCAAAATGTCTCAGCCAAGATTGCAGAAACAGGTGTGACTTGTTTATCAAGTCGATAAAAAATATCTGAGACTGCTTCATAAACATATCCCAATGCCTTAGGGAAGATCACTAACCCGTATATACTCAAAGCAAAAATATCTACCCTCTTTTTCATATCAAGATGTACTAAAATCAAATCTTTCAAAACTTTTCAAGGGATACACTTACACTCACCTTTTTGCTTGATTCTGGCTGTGACCCACTGTTCGCTCATCCCCATAATACTCATTAATTTCCTCAAAAAGGTCAGAACACTAGCAGCCCTTGAGTAAGCTTTGTCAACTTGAATCTTGGGACAATGCAATAGAACTGTATACTCTTCCACCGTGGGTGTAACATCCCCAAACCCGGCCCATTCACTACGACCGAATCTGGTTATGTCACTGGGAAAAGACGGTTGAAAATCTTCTTAATTTAAAATAAAACATCGTAGTTTGCTGAATTTTGGAAAACATATCTTTGGAATAAAACTTTGCTATTAAACTCATTCATTTTTAAAACTTTAGTTTATAATATCCAATTTGAATAAATAGGTTGCCAACCATAAATCATTTTCACTTAGCAATTTAATTTAAATAAACCATAGTTAAAGTAATACCAAAAACATAAAATGGCCTTTATTACAACCCAACAATTCAAATAAAGTACTTATATCAAAATCAAGCATGAAATAATTGAACATCATCTTCGGCATGGGCCACCTTGTCCTCTCCGATCCCTACCCACTTTATGCACTACTCTGAAATGGTTAAGGAAAAGGTGAGTCACCAAGACTCAGCAGTGCTACCCTTTTTCCCGGATTAGCAAAATATCACATACAAACATAATCATGATCATCATGCATCCCAATCATATGCACCCAATCCTAACCGGCCCATACACCTTTTCTACCCCGTGTGGTACCAAACCACCGGTGGTGCTAAACCACCGGTGACGTATAGTCACAATGTGTTACTAAAACACCGGTGACCGTCACAAATCCAATGATGGGGCCAACCCATCGTGTGATACCAAATCACCGCGACAATCCCGTATCTCAAAAGTGGGGCCAACCCACGGTGGTGTTAACCACGTGGACGAGTCGCAATGAGGTGCCAAACCTCTCGTGTCCCAAAGACACAAATGTGGTACCAAACCACCGGGTGACCGTAGTCACGATAATCGAGTGATGGGGCCAACCCATCGTGTGATACCAAATCACCGCGACGATCCCATATCTCAAAGTGGGGCCAACCCACGGTGGTGTTAACCACGGGACGAGTCGCTATGAGGTACCAAACCTCCGGAGGTACCAAACCTCCGGTGACCGTAGTCACGCAGTGTTACCAAAACACTTTGTGCTCGTCGGCACAAAATATCACCGCTCTCTCACTCATATCACCCATCATCATACCAACTCATGTATAGTATTCAAATCATGCAAACATGTTTAACGTTGCATCTCATAGCACATACATCATAAATCATGACATCATGTATCAATAACAATACTCATAATGAAACGGACTTACCTGATCCGCGCACATACCCCATAGGGTATCATATCACTCAACCATACTATTTCGGTTTTACCAATCAATCGCTTTTATCAAACATATACAAAGCAAGAAGTGTGTTAGTTTACACACTGATTACTAATGCGACTATCAAATCCAGTAGATCAAGATCTAACGCACTAGATCCCCATTCCTTAACACTTTTCGAGCACTAGCCACAACCCGAGATATGCGAGATCAAGCCTTCCCTACAATCGCCAAAACTAAACAACATAATCATGCTAATCAACCTTTAAGGGTAAAATCGTAATTTTACCTACTAAGGGTATTTTCGTAAATTCACACCGCAATGGCCTTTCGAAGGCCTAATGTCGCCACTAGCGACTCACTACCACTTCCGGTTGTACCGACGATTGGGCCTAAAACCCGATTTCGCCCCATCCGGCCCACACGCTCGTGGGCCCACCTAACACGAATCTAGCCACGTATATAACTTCCACCTAGTCTAGTTCAACATATACTAACCAATCATGCAATTTACTCATATGGGCCCATCGGCCCATTGGGCCCACTTCGCCCATCGCGCCCAAGCGACCCAACCCACAAGAATACTACCGATGGCCTCAACTATCGCGCCGAAGCCCCACACGCACGCCGCACGCGCTCGTGTGGCTACTATTGCCGTGGACCGCACTTCGGCATTTGCCGCCTACAACTAGAGTAGAGAGAGTTACACACCGATAGACTCTAGGGCTAATCCGCGCTCCGATCACTCTTGTGCCGAAACGCCCACCAAGATGTGTTTACTCTCCTCCTAGGATGCTCCTTATATAGCTAGCTCTTCACCTTCATTCTTTGTGTCTTTCCGATGTGGGATCCCTTCGTCAGTAGAGTTTAAATTCAACTGAAACTCTTGCCGTCCAATCCGCAAAAATAAATACTCCAATGCTTGTCATGAGATTCGAACCTGTGCTCCCTTGTCGCTAGTTGCAGCACGCCTTACTTCCAACGCCTGTGCCACTCGCCACTTTGATTTTTATGCCATAAAATCACACCTTTTAATCTTTAAACCCTTCCTACTCAAGCCCATAACCGCCTAAAAATAAATCACGGCCAAAATGTCGCTCCACCCTCGAACCCGCGCCTTATCACTCCTCCAAATACCTAAGTGCCGCACGAAACCACTTGGACCACCGCTTCTGTCAAAACACGCCCCAAATTATTTTAAGGCCTACTACCCTCGCAACGCCATACTCCAAAAATTAAAACCCATCTCACGCTTTCTTGGATCGAACCTAAGACCCTCACAGACGCTACCTCCAAATTTCTTAAATCACAAGACACGACCACTTTGCCAAAGCCTCACTTGTGCCAAAAATTACCGAAAAATATACTTAAGGCCTCCCTTGGCCCGATTCCCTTCTTTACACTAAAAATCCAAAATTTTCAAAGCCTTCCCCTTTCATCCAAGCATTCTTAGAACCTCTAAAACTCATCCAAGCACTCCCAAAAACCTACTAACACTTGATTTATACCCAATACGCACAGCCCCTAAACCAGGGTGTTACAGTGGGTACCAAATCAATCCTTCCGAAAGTAAAACAACTATACGCAGGATTCCAATATTGGGTGATGGCTCGAAACGGATGTTCATCTACCTTGACGTCCAGCAAGTACGGAAAATCCCCATAGCTATAGTAGAATAATTGCTTGGTCTCGTCACTCCACTGATCCCATATCTCTCTTAATTCCTGGAGATTGTTCTGCGTCACACTGATGCGAGTGTAGTCCCATAATTCTAATGTGTACCCTTCAGCTAGACTATCCCCTTTCTCTAATTGCGTTTGCTCTGACCACCTACGGACGGCTGCATTGTCCTCCACTTTATCAAGGAATTCGTTCTCCATAACCAGCTTTCTAACTTAGTAACTGACCGTGAATCGATACCTTTTAAAATATGAAATGACATGCACCAAAATAAAACACAACCAGTTAGTAACATGACATAAAACATAAAGCAAATAATCGAACATATATCTAGGTGATTGCTAAGGTTTGGTATAGTTCTACCTAGGGTAAGTTCTTAGGTTTTCTATATGTGGTTTAGCCCTAAAGTTAAGGTACCTGAACCAGTAGATTCCTCGATCCTCACCCATTATAGGCTCATATGGACCGAGTTCAGTTCAGGGGAATACATTTCCCTATGGCTGCACGGAGATGAAAATCTCACGAAGACATAGGTACGGATGTATCCCGAAAGCGATTCACTATCCTACACGGAGGTGAAAACCTCACGAAGGAGTAGCTTCTCACTCCCACTTAAAAGGGTGTGACCACAACGGTCATGCAATGTGATGCAGAGATATTTTATAAAATTAGAACCACATGCAATAAAAGGATCATAGTTTTTTCAAATCAGATTTTTAAATTTGGGCAAAAGGACAAGAAATAACCAATTTTACGGCTTGACTCTCTTATTTTCCCCAGTGGAGTCGCCAAGCTGTCGAAACCATTTTTTAAGTTTTATTAAAAAATGGGGGTCGACTTTAAAAATAAAAAGGGAGTCGCCACCAATCCTTTTTTACTTAGGTGTGATTGGATCACCTTACAAAACGTTTTATTTCAAAACATTGATTTTGGTCCACGAAATACAAGAAAACGGGTTTGGGAGTCGGTTACGTACGAGGAAGGTTTAGCACCCTCGTAACGCCCAAATTTGGTACCTAATTGATAATTTCATGTCCTAATGTTTGAATTTCGAAAAATTTAAAATATGATCCTTTTATTTGAAAGAAAACCAAGACTTACTTATCTCAAAGAAATAAAATGTTATACCCAATAAGTTAGGATGCAACATCTCATAACTTCGAAACCAACATCTCATAACTTCGAAACTAGGCTCGCCTTTATTTGTAGAAAATTCTTACCTCGAGACACAAAACATCATATCCAATAAGTTGGGATACAACGTTCTGAATTCCCGAGAATAAGTTTTGATTTGAAGTTTACAAGTTTCAATTTCGAAAGAAAAGGGATACTTAATATTTTAGGTTCAACGAGAAAAATCGAAACCCAGTGAGTTAGGGCACAATTTTTCTTGAAGCTCCCAAATATTAGGTATCACCATATTTTTTGGAACAACTTTGAATAAAAATGCGACAATTTAGTAAAATATATTTTTTATAAAAAAAATGATTTGAATAAAATATCGTATCAATGCATTACAAAACATAAATTCCACATAGTAATTCACTATAATTACAAGTTGTATTAATAAATAATATAGACAATAAACGAAAGAATAATGTGACATAGCAAATGATACTCATAATAAAGGGATTATGCTAAAACAATATTAAGCAAATAAAGAACATAAATAAACAAATACAAGTTATAAAATATGCAATAACAATTTTAAAAAAAAAATCTATATGGAAGATAAAAATTAAGAAATAAATATGAAATACTACAAACAAGATCAAATAAAAAAATGAAATATATATATATTTAAGAACATCGAATAAAAAAATTAAAAATGGCAATCTCTAAAATAATTAATATGTATAAACAATATATTTTAAATAAATAATATAAAAACTTAGAGTATATGAAAATATAAGGATACTTATAATTTAATAATTTAGTACATAAAAATATAAATAATAATATATGATAAAAACAATTATAAGTAAGTAATATATAACTTAAAATAAAAATATATTTATAATACGATAATCATAAAAAAACTACATATTTAATATAAATAATATAAACAATATTTGTTATATGATATACAAAAATTTATATAATATAAAGGATAAAATAATTTAAATTATACATATAATATAATATAATAATATATAATTTTATAAAATGTATAATATAATAACTAATATAGAAATTATAAAATAAAAAGTAATATATATAAATAATATTAAACTAAATAAAATAACCTAGTAAATAATAAATAGTAATAACTTAATACATATATAATATTAAATAATTTAAAATAAGAATGAAAATAAAATAAAAAGATTAAATCGTAAAATAAAAAAATCGTGGTAAAATGTAAAGGGACCCGATTATAACGCCGCATCATAATGTAGGGACTTATTAGGCAATTAAGCCTTATCTCCTAAACGACGCTGCTTCCGCCTCTTTGCCTTGAAATAGCCTGATGGACTAAATTGAAGTGAAATACGATTTGGGGACTAATTTAAAGATAAAAGAAAATTCAAATTGGGACGAAATTATAAAGAATAAAATTGCGGAGGGATTAAAATGGAAAATTGCCCTTTTTATAAAAACACGCGGATCCTCCCCGGGTATCGGGTCAACGCGCGGATCCTAGCCCCTGAACGACGTCGTTTTGGTCATTAATAGACCACACCAAAACGGCGTCGTATAGATATCCTATAAAAACTAAAAATCAGCAAAAAAAAAATCATTTTAAACTCCAACTTTTAAAAAAAAATAGCAGAGGCCCCAAAAAAAAAATGCTCTGCCTTCATCGGTCGTCTGACTTCCGGCCGTCATCGCACGCGTCCCACGCGCGTCACGCGCCGTCGTTCATGGCGGCTCTAAAGCTTAAAAAACTTTGTTTTTTAAAGCCGATCGAAAAGGTAAACTCCCCTCTATTTTCGTTATTCGTAAATATAAAAAAAATTGCATGAATAAAAAAAAATTAGGCAAGATATAACATAGGAAAATCACCTCTGTTCTTTGTTTTTTTTTTCTTCTTATTTCTCTGTATTTTTTTGCGTGTATATCTCTGTCTTTACAGATTATTTTGGGGGTTTTTATAACTCGAAAAAATTTAAAAAAAAAAGGAAATATACCGATTCTGTCTTGTTTGCCATTTTGCTGCCTTTTCTTTCCTTTTTGCAAGCGACCGATGAGAGATTCGGCGATGGAACGTGATTTGCGCACTGATTGCAGCTTGACGAGGGGAAAAGCTGGGTGCTGCGGCGCGATTAGTGGCTTGGGCGCGAGGAAGGGCTTGCGGCGCCTAGGGTTTCCCAGAAACCCTAAGTCTCTGAAACTGTTTAAGTTTTGGGCCCTTTTGGGCCGTGTGAGTTTGGGTCTGGGTCTTTAGTTCTGGGTGGTCTGTTTGGGGTAATGATTTATTAGGTCAGGGTGTAACTGGGCTCGGGTTGTTATTTGGTTTTGGGCTTTAAGCCCGTTTATTGTAAACGGACTGTAGTAAAATTTGGACTTTGGTTTATTATTTTTTATTTTTCTGTTTTATTCTGGTTTGTTTTATTTTACACGGGCCCGGGCTAATTGGGTCAATTACATCCACCATTTTACTCTCTCATTCTATTCTTCCACTTTTCCACTCAACCAAACACACCCTTAGTCCTTGAACTTGGATTTTTTTTTCTCAACTCATTGCTGAATTTTTTGGTCCACTTTAGTTTCGAAACTTGGCAACTTTTTCCAATTTGGTCTCTCAGCTTAAATTTCATTAAGGTGTGATGATGTGGCACTCTCTCAAAATGTCACATCATCACAAGAAAATTTTTATTTTTTAAATCTAAAAATACAAAAAAAAATTTAAAAAAATAAAGAAAATATTTAAAAATTTCAAGGGATGATGTGGCTTAATTTCATAGTGTCACATAATGACACTTTAATGAAATTCAAGTTTAGGAATTAAATTAGGAAAAAAACTATCAAATTTCGAGATTAATGTGAACACAAAAAAGTTTAGGGATTAAAGTGAATTTTTTCAAATTCAAAGACTAAATGTTGCTTTATTCTGATAAAATAATTAAAACGATCAAGGTTGAAGATGATGAAAGATCAACGAGGAATGTACTTGGAAGATCCTTTTATTATAGGGACCAGATCAAATTAGTCTTTCTATTATTAAATTAATTAATTTAGTCATTGTACTGTTAAAAAGAATCGAATAAGCTCAAAGTTTAACAGAGTTCACATTTAATATTTAAAAAGGTCATTTATAGTTCAACGGACTTATATTTTGAAAGTTTTTTATAATTATGTAGATGACATATTTTATTTGGAGTTGGATTGTAAATAAAATAATAAATTTTAATGTTATTTTTTAAACGGTAAATATTAACATTGTTTCAATTTGATCTTATTTGATTCTTTTAAATAATATAATATTAAATTTATCACTAATAATAAAAAGATTAATTTGATCAAATCTTTATAATAAAAGGACTTTATGGGGACTTTGACTAAAGCTCAAGAAATGTAAGGGAGCTATGTTAGATATGGACAGGTGTGATTCCCCTTGAAAGTAGTAGGTGGTTCCTGTGTTGGAGAGCTTCTTGGGACTAGTTACGTATTGGCTTTGGCCTTACAAAATGTGTGTATAAGCAATAAGTAATATTGAACTCTAATTAGTTGCCTTATCAAATATCTCTTCTTCGTATCACAAAAATAATACACCTCACACCATCAATCATCGAGGAGGTTCCAGACTCACCAGTTTTGATAATAGCCATTTCGAAACCACACACAATGAACCAACCCCACCACTGAAGATATTAAATGAGAAAAAGGAAAGAAAGCGACACCTTGAGACTGACCTGCTAAACAACAATACCCTTGATGATGCTAGAGAAATACAAATATGCAAACCCATGTATAGCTTTACCTTATGAAAAAATAAATAATTTTCATTCAATGGAAAGGGTTTCTTTAATAATTTTTATACTTTACAAATACGTATTAGATAGAAGATTTTCTTTTAAGAAATACCATGATGTTTGTAGAATAATCTCAAAAATAGAAAAAAGATAAAACCCTAGAAGAATTCCAAAACAAACTAAAGATATATCACATTAATTAAAGTGCTGAAAATAGTTTCTTAGTCCCATTATCATCAAGTTAACATGACGATGAACTTTAGTCAATTAAGAAACTAGTACCAAAACCCCTAAGAGACCCTTTGCACTAGTGATACATAAAAAGCCAAGTCTCAAATGGGTTATTCTTCTTATCATCTCGAATTCTAATTTTACAAATATCATCTTTTACTTTATTATGAAAAGACTCTTCAAAAATAATTCTTAATAGATCTTATGGCACCTTTAATTGATAAATTCATATATCCCTCAAAATATGACGAAAAATTGAAAGAAAACATTAAAAATAAAACTATTCCGCTTTTAAAAGAAATAGAATAGACAAAATAAAAATCACACGTCGAAACCATTTTTAAAGTTGATTTTAAAAACGGGGGTCGACTTTAAAAATGAAAATGGAGTCGCCACCAATCTTTTTTTGAGGTGTGATCGGGTCACCTTGAGATTAATCATTTTAATAAAATATTTTGATTTATTAAAATAATGATTTTGGTCTACAAAATTCGAGAAAACGGGCTCGGGAGTCGGTTACGCACAAGGAAGGATTAGCACCCTCGTAACGCCCAAAAATTGGTACCTAATTGATTAATTAATGTCCTAATGTCAAAATTTTGAATATATTTTAAAACACGATCCTTTTGATTTTTAAAACTTATGTCCTTTAATTTTAAATGGACATTCAATTATTTGGATTTTAAAAGAAAAATCAAAACACGGTATGTTAGAGCACGATCTTTCGAATTTTTCAAATACCGAATATCCTTTGCTTTTTAGAAATCCTTGCCTCGAGATGACAAAACGTCGCATCCAGTGAGTTAGGACACAACATCTTAAATTCCCGAGAATAGGTTTTTTATTTAAAAATTCATATGTTTTAATTTCAAAAAGGGTACTCAATCATTTGGACTTAATGAGAAAAATCGAAACCCAGTAAGTTAGGGCATGATTTTCTCAAAACTCCCAAATATCGAATATTGCCTTATTTTTTTAATTTGAAAAATCATGGATTTTGAAATATGAAGGTATATTTGGCCACATTAATAAATAAAGATTAATGAATTTTTTTAAAAAAATAACAAATCAAAAAAAATAAAAAACAAAATGCACCAAGCTTTCAAATAATAATGGACAATGTTAAAACAAATAATGTGAAAGAAATGGATTTTGAAATCGACAATAAAAAGCAACTTAAAAATAAATTCATGTATAAAAATTTTAAAGTAGATAATATATGTAAAAGTTTGAAATAAATCCAAAAAAAATAAATAAATAATATATGAAATAGTAATATATAAATGAATTTTAAAATAAATATTATATAAGAAGTAAGTTTAAATAAGTAATATATAAAACAATATATATATCAATCTAAATAAATAATATACAAAATGACTTAAAGAAAATGATATGTGACAAATCCTAAAAAGTTTAAAATAAACAATATACGAAAACTTAAAATAGATAATATAAAATAGTTTAAAATGATATAAAATAAAACCACTTTAAAATAATCGTTATATAAAATAATAAGAAAAATGAATGATATATAAGATAATTTAAAGTAATAATATAAAAAAAACTTAATCAAAATAAAAATATTTGAAATAAAAAATATCTAAAATAATAAAATAAAACAGTTTGAAATAAATATCACGTAAAAATTTAGAATAAATAAATAAAATACAAATTTGCAAAAGTGTAAAAATAAAATAAATCTCTATACAGAAATAATAAATAAACGAATAAAATAAAAGAATAACTAATAATTAAACAATTAAATGGATAAATAAAAAAGCTTGAAAAAACGAAGATGAATGAATAATAAAATAAGAACAAACCATAGAAAATAAGAACGCAAGGAGAGAAATTTGAGTGAATACTCTAAAGAATTCTTATTGCTTCCCCTAAAACTCAAGTGTGCTTTACAATGAAGGGAGAGACCTCTATTTATAGTTGAACCTCCCCAAATCCAACGGTACAGATCAATTACATCAACGGCTAAGATTAAAAGGTATTTACAAATTAAATCTCTAATATTACAAAATCATATCTTCTAAGATTGCATACCATATCTTCTAAGATTGCATATCATATCTAAGATTTGCATATCATATCTAAGATTGCATATCATATCTTCTAAGATTACATACCATATCTTTTAGGATTGCATATCATATTTAAGATTGCATATCCTTGAAGATTGTGTTCCCATATACGTCAAACTTGTAGATGGACCTTCAATCTTTTCAAATAATGAGCCATTCCGATCGGGCCAAATGATATATTTTAGACTGGACTTGAACTTTGTTTTATTATTTTGAATTTATTATTTTTTATATAAGCTCGGGCTAAATTGGCCTATTACACCACAAAAATATAAATTAAAAATAAAAGTAAAAGAATGGCCCACCAAAAAAACAAAAATTCAATTTCAAAAAGTTAAAACGCTAGGAGTGTTGTTTCTTATGGAAGAAAAGGAGATGGAACAATATATTTTAGAAGAAATAAAGACAGAGAAAACAAGTAAATAATCTTTGACACGTCTAGTCATTCATGCCTTTTCTTTAACATTATGTTAAGAATGGTTAAATTATAATTTTCATCTCTACTTTTAAGTTCTATGTCCCCCTTTGTTTTTTTGCTTTTCTTTACATTTTAAGTTAAATTTTAATTTTGGCCCCTCTAATATATTTAAATTTAAAATTTAATCTTTATATTTTAATTTTAATATAAATTAATTCTTATATTTTTATAATATTATTAATTAGACCAAATAGTTAATATCATTAAGTTTTCGGTTAAAATATTACATTATTATATATAATTTAAATACCCTAGAAGTCTTCCTTACTGACACGTGGTTTTTTTTATTTCTTTTAGGTTTGTGTCGATCTTATCCTCTATTTTTACAATTTTAGAAAATAACTAATTTTCAATTTTGATCCCTCTATTATTCCTAAATTTGATTTTTAACTACTACACTTTAATTTCTAATGTAATTTGTCCACTTTATTTTTATAATATTATTAATTAGTCCAAATAGTTAATATCATTATTTTTTATTAAAATATTAGGTGGTTATATATGATTTTTCTAAGTAGGATTAGAGTATATTTTTGACCTTCAAATTTGTACTCCATAATTTGATACAAACAAATAATCAACTTAATGTAAAGCAAAAATATCATACTAGTGTAAATTATAAAAAAGATATTTTCCTAAAGTGACAAACAAAACTAGTAGGTATAGGTTATTATTATTATTATTATTATTATTATTATTGGGAATCATATAGGGCTCGAATTCAGAAATTAGGTTTATTTTGGTATTTGTATTTTTTTTTGTTTACTTCGCACTTGAGTTTGATAACAAGGTCTATTTTGGTCTTGGAACTTGAAAAATAAAAAAGTTTGATGATATAACACTATGAGATTATTTCACATCATCACTTAAAAATTTCAAAAAATTATATAAATTTTTGTGATAATATTGTATAATATCAGAGTGTCATATTAAATATTTTAATAACCCTATCGGTGGTTGAACAAGTCAAACCACCAATTCCTCGTTCAACTAATCGATTGGTTAGATCGATATACAAACAATAATTAAATAAATAATTAAAATTTTTAAAAAAATATAAAAAAAATTATTAAACCAACCCAACTTGTTAAATTATCGATTTTGCCCCGATTTTTGATTTTTACTAATTTCAAATAGTTACTGAGTCAATCGGTTCAACTCCTTTGTTCATATCGTTATATCGATCAGTTCTCAATTTGTTTGACCCGGCCCCATTCCAATAACATTAGTTACATCATCAATTCTTGATAGAATTTAAATTCAAAGAATAAAATAAACTTAATTATTAAATTCAAGTACTAAAATAGAAAAAAATATAAATATTAAAATAAATCTAATTACGAAGTTGATAGATAAAAATTATATTACCCCTTATTATTATTATTGAAAGTTGGAAGGTAAAGTTGATGGTAGAGTTATTGTCATCTGACTCCAGTTATTTAGGACAGACAATGCAGGAGAAAAATAAGAGAGCAACTTATTGAGAAAGAGAAAAAAAGAGGAAGAAACAAACAAAAGTGATAATTAATGTCGCGTACGGGAATTATACATGGCTACGAAATTGACACATCATTTAGTCCGTCACCATATAAGGACGCCAGCTAGTTTATTAATCTTTTGTTGTTACCAAAAAAGAAAATTATTTTCATTTCAAATAATAACATATATAAATAAATAAAAAACTTGTGCCTGGTATCAAACCAAACCACACACTACTTGGTTCATTCATAATCACATAATGGAAACTGATTTAATATATGGTTTATTATAAGAAATTAAGGGTGGATGGCGAAGTTACAATTTGGGACCTATTAAAGCGAGATTGAGAAATAAAAGTTGTTCATATGGAATAATTTGCACGGGGTTTATCACTTGCTGCTCCTTGTGTCCATCTCCCACCGCTTGCTTTGGACAAATTTCTTCAATATGATAATTGCCATGTAATTCTCTCCTTCAATTTCATCACCATAAAAAATTAATTAATTGCCAAAGCATTTACCAGATTAGCACAAAATAAGTAGTGTTATCTGCTCAATTTTTGGTATTCTTTGTCAGTAGTATATATGGAATCACCATTTCATGCAGCGGTTAAACCATTTTTTGAAATTCAAGCAAGGGATCTGGTCGAGCCCCTAAGCAGCAGAGATTCTCTACCCACATCCCTAACCCTTTTTCCTCATGTTTTTCTGCCCACACACCCTTTCCCTTTCATTTTAACCAACAACACAAAATCCTCTACCTTTCACACCTTAAAATGCTTTCCATACATCCCAACTTTTCATTAATATTACGAGTACTGTTAATAGTTTTTATTTTATTGTTTAGTTTAATTAATGTTACGTGAGTTTTAATTATACTTATTTTTATATATAATAATATTATTTAGTAGAAATTATCCTGGCTACGCCCCTTGTTTGATATAGTTGTATTAAAAATTATATGTAGAAGATATATATGATGCTAGTTATGTCCTATATTTGTTACAGAGAAAATGGGTAAATTATTTCCTACTCCAAAATGAAGTAGGATAGAAGTTCAATAAGAAATAGTGAATAGTTTTATCGTAAGAGGCAAAATAAGGAAATTGACAAGGGTCTTAGCCCCCTAAAATGAGAAATTATCTTTTAAAGTTCACAAAATTTTAAGTAAACATATAATAAAATTATAGTTTACTATCCAAAATATTATAATTTCGATTTAATCCTTTTAAAAACTTTAAAAGTATAAATTAATGCAAGAATAAAATTATATTTCAATTCTCATAAAATTATAACTTAATCTCCTCTAAAAAATAGGCATCATCCCTGCTTATGGTAGAATTAGAAAACTAGCAATAGTTGCATTGTTAGCCGCATCATCGCAATGAATGACATGTTGTGGGTGTTGTAGCCCAATTCTGCCCGTCAAAACCCAATATCCTAACAAGACCAAGATCGGGGCCCATTTTACAATGGCCCAACAAACCTAGCCCAAAACAGATAACCCTAACCCTAACCCACTTGCACCTAGCCCAACAAGCCCAATACCCCTAACAAAAAAAAAACAAAATTCCTAACCCTAATGCAAGTAGCGCCGCAGCCTTCTGACTCCTGGTCTTCTGACCGCCACTTGCCTGTCACCAGTCTTGTCCACCGCCCACACCACCGGTCTCCACTGCCAACCACTTGCGCTTGAACTCGCGCAAGGAATTAAAAGAGAAAGGACAGAACATAACAAGAGAGGGGAGAGCATGTATTTTTCTTCTGGCTATTTAAAGCCCGAAAAGAACATTGTAGGGGGCTTTTTTTTCTGATTTTTTTTCAATAGAAGCAGTTTTTTTAAATATAAAAACAGAGAAATCGAAACAAAAGAAGAGGAGATTAGAGAAAAGTGCAGCGTAGGGTAAACAAAAAACTAAAAACCTAAGGATCAAAACAGAGGCCAAGGAGGTAACCTATTTTCTTTCGTTTTTAAGTTTCTTTTCTCTTTTCTCTTCGGTCTATCCACAATATATTATTAAAGAGTATAAAAAGTATATAAAAAAAATACATATTTTAGCGGTGGCCGGAGCGACGGATCGCTGGTGGCGCAGCGACAGACGAGCTGGAGACCCGAAGCCTGCGCAGAGGAAACAAAAAGGAAATCAGTTTTTTTTTTTGGAACAAAGGGAAAATGAAATTTTTACAAAAAAATCTGGCTTATATAGCCAATCGAAACGACGCGTTTTGGGGGCTGCCCTTTAAGCCCAAAACGACGTCGTTTCACCTAAACCGACCCGAACCCGACTCGCCTACCCGAGGATCCGCGTGTTTTGCCGGAAAAATGGAGTATTTATGTGCGTAGTCCTTCCGCTTCTCTTTTGCTCTACAATCAAGTTTTAATTTCTTTTAAATCTGCCCCTAAAGTTTAGCACCGCATTCAATTCGGTCCCTTTAAAACGCTGCGCTTAAACACTCGGGGGAAATTTGCGCTCCTCGTCCCCTGGATTTCCGTGCGCATTACAATATGGCCCTTCCCTCTTTTATTTATTTTAAATTCGCCCCGAAATTTTGCTTTTAATCTAATTTAGTCTTCCTTTTTATCATTTTCCCTATTTTTGTATATATCTACATATTATATTATCACTGCGAACTTTATTATTCTTGATTAATTACTATTTTCTACCTTATTATTGTTATTATTATTATTTATATTTTTATCATTTTTATCTCTTCCACTATTATCTGTTTATTTTCATTTTCATTTTATTATTATTATTATTGTCATTTTTTATTTTTTATCATTATATATAATTGACTACTATTATTATGTTTATTATTACTTTTTCATTAAAGTATCATTATTTCCGTTTTATGACTATTATTCTCATATTATTACCATTATTTTATTTTATTATTATCACTACTATTATTATTTTTATTTTTATTATTTTTATGTATATTTTGTTAATTACCATTTTTGTTACTATTATTATTTTTATTATTTTTCTACCAATATCATTAATATTATTATGTCATTATCATTTTTTACTTTTCGTATTATTATTTTTATTATTACCATTTTATTATTATTACTATCATTTTTATTATTTTTTTCTTTTACTACTATCATTATTTTAAATGTATCGTTATCATTATTTTTATTTTACTATTATCATTGCATTATTATTATCATCATTTTATCCTTGAACTAATTAACTCAAAGATTGTTACACACCTCATTCTTATTTGTATTACGCAACCTAGTTCTGTAATTTATCTTTTACCAAACCGTATTGCATTCACCTTTACCCGATTTATCAAGTTTTCAAACGACCAATATATCCGTATTAGCGATTCGGAGAAATCGAGCCCTAACTTACTGGTTCTCGATTTTTCTCGTTCAAGCTAAACAACGAAAGATCCTTTCCAAAATCATAAATTTCGCTTTTAAATCGACATTCAGTATTAGCAATTCGAGTGAATCGAGCCCTAACTTCTTGGGTTCCGGTTTCTTCTCGCTTAAAGTTAAACGATGGGATATCCCTTTGAAATCGCAATTTAAATTTTAAACAAAACACTTAATCTCGGATATTCAAATGTCGCGCCTAACTTATCGGACTCGACATCTAGACACTTCGAGATAAGTTTCTTTTCTTTCTTCTAAAATGGAGGCAATATTCCTAATTTGGACCTTCGAGAAAACGAGAGCCTAACTTACTGGGGTTCGATTTCTCGTTTGACAAATGACGGAGATCCTCTCCAAAAATAAAACCAAGTTTTAAAAGGCGAGCTTAGTTTCAAGAGTCTAAAGTGTCGCGACCTAACTTATCGGACATGATACTTTATCTCCTCGAAAATAAGAGAGCCTTAACGCCTCTTTTTCAATTCCACCAAGTTTTGGAAATAAAAGTATCTATTTTCAAACCATTTCAAAGTTTTCAACATTAGGACATCAATCAATCGGTTTGGTACCAATTTCGGGCGTGACGAGGTGCTAATCCTTCTTCGCACGTGAACCGACTCCCCGAGCCCATTTTCTCAAAATTCGCAAGACCAAAAACATTGTTTTAGTAAATTGAAATATTTATTAAAACAAATGTGATCCGATCTCACCCAAATAAAGATCGGTGGCGACTCCCTTCTTTTTCATTTTCAAAAATCGAGTCGACCGCGTCGTATACTGTTCTTTTCAAAAAAAGTGGTTACGACAGCTTGGCGACTCCACTGGGGACTTATTCGTCGAGAGTCAGGCCATTGATTGATCGATTTTTGTCCTTGTAATTAAGATTGGAAAATGGTTTCGAAATTCGTGTTCCTTTAAATGCATTTTCAATGTTATATTTGATCTCTTGAATACTTTGGCATTGCATTGCATGACCATTAGGGTCACACCTTTAAGTGGGAGCGAGAAGCTATGCTTTCGTGAGGTTTTCACCTCCGCATGGGCTAGTGGACTGCTTTCGGAATACATCCGTACCTATGTCTTCGTGAAGTTTTCACTTCCGCATGGCCATAGGGAAATGTATTCCCCTGAACCGAACTCGGTCCGTATGAGCCTATAATGGGTGAGGATCGAGGAATCTGCTGGTTCGGGTACCTCGAACTTTAGAACTCAACCACATGTAAAGAGCCTAAGAACCCACCCCGAGCTGAACTATGCCAGACCTTAGTAATTACCCAGATAAGTGTTTGTTTATTTCACTTGCTTTGTATTCCATGGTACTAACTTTTTGTGTTTTATTTTTCTTTGTGCATATCATTTCATATTTAAGATGCGTCGATTCACGGTCAGTTTCTGAGTTAGAAAGCTGGTTATGGAAAGCAATTTCCTTGATAAAGTGGAAGACAATGCGGCCGTCTGCACGTGGTCCGAGCAATGCCAAATAGAAAAAGGGGATAGCATAGTTGAGGGTATGTGTCTGAGCTACGGGATTTCACCAATATCGAGTGTCACACGTGAGCGAGCTCCAAGAGTTGAAAGAAATTTGGGCTCGATGGGATAACGAGACGAAGCAAGCGTTCTATGGTACTTACGGTGACTCGCCTTACTCGCTTGATGTCAAAATAGATAAGCACCTATTCCGAGCAATGTCCCGCTTTTGGAATGTCGCTTATAGTTGTTCTCTTTTGGGAAGGTGGATCTGGTTCCCACGGTAGAAGAATATACGACCTTATTACGTTGCCCAAGAATTCAGTCGATAAAGCTTATTCCAAAGCGCAATGGCCCAACCTTCGCGAAGAAATTGATGAACATCACCGAATGAGCGAACAATGGGTTTCAGCCAGAATGCAAAAGAAAGGCGGAGGTAAATGCATACCCTGGATATGTTTGAGAGACTTGATCTTGGCGCATCCCGATGCAAAGAAAAGGATTGACGTCTTACGCCTGTGTGTTTACTGATGCCCGTAATATTCCCAAAAGCTTTAAGGCATATCGACGGCGCGATTATTGATCTATTCAACCGATTAGACAAAGGGGTCACACCTGTTCCTGCCATCTTAGCCGAAACGTTTAGGTCCTTGAATGCATGCAGAAGAATGGGTGAAGGCAGGTTTATTGGATGTGCGCAGCTGTTATTGGCTTGGTTCCATAGTCACTTCTGGAAAATAGAGAAAGTGTCCTATCGGTTTATGACAGAGAATTACTCTGCGCTAGAAGAAATAGCAGCTACCCCTAGAAGAGAGGATGTGTCCGAAGAAAATTGGATCGCGCTCTTCCAAAACCTTCAAGAAGATGACATCGGTTGGAAAGCTCCGTGGTTGGTTACCGACCAAATCCTTTATCGTTGTGGAGGCTTCGACTGGGTTCCTCTACTGAGAATTTGGGGTGCCACTGCATATGCCCCTCTGCTGGTCCTGAGACAATATAATTCAAGACAGTTTGTACCAACGACATATGGGTTGGCTCAATGTGAGTTCTCATACGAAGGGGGGAGCTATAAGAAAAAGGTTAAAGAGATCTCTAGTGCCTGGAATCAGATCCACAGAATGAAGAGGTTATCCGTAGGCCCTATGATGACCTCGGAGTACAGAGAATGGAGGACTAGGAGGATCAATGACAACATTCCTGAACCGAATCCCGAGGGTGCCCGGTCAAGAGAGAAATATTTGCGAGTAGTCCCATCAGAACTAGAAATCGCGAAACGAGATTTTGAAAGGATGAGTTCAGAGCTCGAAAGAAAGATAGAGAGACTGGAAGAAGAGAAGATGCTCCTCAAGTTAGACGTAGATGGACAAAAGTCGGAAGCTGAAAAATTAAGAAAGGAGAAAGGGAAAATAGAGGAAGACCGAGATGATTTGAAGATGGAATATAAGAAGATACGTCGATAATGAAAACGCCGGATTAGGAAAAACTCCGAGCAATGGCGACGCGAGATCCGAGAGGAAAGAGCCAAAGCTAGCAGCTTGGGAGAAAAAGTTCCAGAAATGCAAACACAAAATGAGGTTCGAGAAAAGACATGGCGTAAAAGCCAAAAAGAAAAGAAAGGGCTAAAAGCTAGGGTGGTTGAGCTTGGACGGTCCCTCAGCATCACTACCAAGTCGCAACTCGAAAGCGACTCAAATTAAGTCTAAATAAAATCGAGGAAATGAAGGGTAAGATTGAAGAATTAGAATCAAGCATTACACGCTTGTGAACTTGGATTGAGCTTACGGAAAAAGAGAAGGGCGTTGGGAAGAAGAACTTCACCATTCTCATGATCAAGTTAGAAATCGGGATTACCTTATGGGCGAAGCGATAGTTCAGATTCGAGAGGTAGCCGATCATCTACAAACTTTGGCAACACAGGCCGATATGTTGAGCATGAAATATGAGCTACAGTCGGGTCGTAGTCAAGAGCTAACCTCTTTGCTCGGGAAAATTAAAACTTTAGGCCTTAGGGCGAAAGCATATTTGTAGTTCGCTTTATGTGAAGGATCTTGCCTTCTAATAAAGTCTTCTAAAATGAAGTTGATCAGAATCGATGTCTTTTTCTTGCATTCATGCATTTGCATTGCATCACATTACATGCATTTAAGTTTATAAAAAAAAGGGTCTAATTAGCTAAAATTATCGAGAGAAAAGAAAGTGAAAAGAGAAAATGCGGAAGCGGAACATCACTACGGAACACGCGCTAAAACCAAGAGAATGGATCGAGGTTCGAACAATTCCGAGAAAGAAATGCAGGAAGAAATGCAACAAAGAAATGTTGAAACTCCAGCAAATGAAGGACCAAATGCTTTGAGGCCCAGAGAAACATGATAGCACAGATGGCCCAAATGCTGAATGGAGTAACGGACAAAGGGAAAGGTCCAATGCCTCCGGTCGAAGAGGATAGCGAAGGCGCTCCCCCGGGTTTTACCCCGCCGCACTCAAGAGCCCTGCCTGAGGAATATCTCCAAAGGCCATCAATTACGATCAGGCCCCAGCAAGGACAGGATGACACTAGACCTCCCGTGAGCCATCACGTGGGCTCTGGGTCCCAACCAGGAGATAGCCCAGCCAATCCTGTTGTACCCGATTTAGATGCAGTAGAGAGAATGGGATCTAGAACAGAATCCTCAAGGCAACTAGAGGATCGTTGCAAATGGCTAGAGGAAAAGTTTAAAGCACTGGAAAGCATCGATCATCATCATAGGATCGACGCAAAGGATTTAAGTCTAGTTCCCGATTTGGTACTGCCCCATAAGTTTAAAATGCCTGAATTCGAAAAATATAGTGGGACTAGTCGCCGGAAGCCCACATCACCATGTTCTCGCAGCGAATGGTGGCTATGTGAGCAATGATCAACTCTTAATCCACTTTTTCCAAGAAAGTTTGGTGGCAGCAAAGAGATAGATGGTATAACCACTTTAGTCGGGCTAACATTAGTTCTTGGAGGATTTGGCTCAAGCATTTACGAAGCATTACACCACGTCACGGACATGGCACCGACAGAATTACTTTGCAAGGCATGGAGAAAAGACAAAATGAAAGTTTCAGACAGTATGCGCAAAGGTGGAGAGAGGTCGCCATGCAGGTCCAACCACCTCTTTTAGAAAAGGAAACCACCATGCTCTTCATTAATACCCTGAAAGGCCCCTTTCATAACCCATATGATAGGGAGTACGACTAAGAGCTTTGCCGACATAGTGATGGCAGGAGAGATGATCGAGCATGCTATAAGGGGCGGCAAGATCGAGGCAGGAGAAAGCACTAGAAGAACCGCTCCTAAGAAGAAAGATGGTGAAGTAAATAACGTGAGTACATACAATAAGGGGTACTCGAAGGCGATCACGGTTAATCAGCCAAAGGCAGCTACTGCTGGACAACAAGGACCTGCAAGACATGAATCAGGAACCAGACCGAATATTGAAAAGATTCAATTTACTCCAATTCCGATAACGTACAAAGAGTTATACCAGATTTTATTCAATGAGCACATCGTGTCCCCGTTCTATTTGCAACCATTGCAGCCCTCATACCCTAAGTGGTACGACTCTAACGCTCACTGCGATTACCATGCAGGGATAGAGGGGCATTCGATAGAGAATTGCCTCGCTTTAAAAAGGTAGTCGAGAGGCTAATAAAGATGGGGTTATAACACTCGACGACATGGTAAAAAGGGGACCCCCACCGCCAATCAATCACGAGGAGAGAGGGGTAAACGCGATTGGTGAGGAAGGGGTGAGAAAGATTAAGAAGGATGTCACGTATGAAAACCCCATTACGAATAGTCCGGAAGGAAATGGCAAAAGAGGATTGATAGATTCGGATCTTGCGAGAAGAGGGAGGATATAAAGAACTCATCGCGAACTCCATAAGACGAAGGAACACGAGATTCAAGAATGCGCCAAGTTTAGGATTTTGGTGCAAGGTCTTATTGACAACAAAGAATTGGAGTTTTATGAAAAAGGAGCAGAGGAAGAGGATGTATGCGCGACCGAGGAAGAATTGACAAAGCCGGGAGTTAATTATCTGAGAATCATCATTTCGCGAAACACGGAAGGCGGGGCACAGGGAAGGCCGAAAATTATAATTCAGAAACCTGCTTCTTTTCCCTACAAAGATAGTAAAAAGGTACCTTGGAACTATAATTGTAATGTGACGATGCCAGGGGCGGAAAGCTCCACTAGCAGTCCTGAGGAAGGCACGAATGAAGGGTTCTATACGCGTAGTGGGAAGCGTTATGATCCTGGAAACAGAGGGGAAGAACCAATGAAACCAAGATCAGGCTTGGAGTAGGCGAAAAAAGGAACCCGAAACCCCTATCAATGAACCCGTAAAAGAGGAAGAGGCCAAAGAATTCTTGAAATTCTTGAAACACAGCGAATATAGCGTGGTGGAACAACTGCACAGACAACCAACCCGTATCTCCGTGTTAGCCCTACTTCTAAGTTCAGAGGTACACCGCGAAGCATTGATGAAAGTACTAAATGAGACTTATGTTACTAAGGATGTATCCGTCAATAAGTTAGACCGTCTGGTTAGTAACATAAGCACCGACAATTTCATCTACTTCAGCGATGATGAAATCCCGCCCGGAGGCTTGGGATCAACGAAGGCCTTGCACATAACTACCCGTTGTAAGGGGTACACTCTGCCAAGCGTGCTAATAGATAATGGGTCGGCGTTGAATGTCCTACCACCGCTACACTCGAGAGGTTGCCAATAGACGGTTCTCACATGAAAGCATGCCGAACATAGTGAGAGCGTTTGACGGCACCGAAAGAAGAGTGATAAGGAGAATAGATGTAACTTTATTAATAGGGCCTAACACTTACGAGGTGGACTTCCTGGTCATGGACATCAAACCCTCATATAACTGCCTGTTGGGGAGGCCATGGATTCATTCGGCGGGGCCGTACCTCATCATTGCACTGAAATTAAAACTGGTAATGCAAAATCGGTTGGTAAACTATAAACGCCAAGAAGATATCATAGCGACCGCTACCAGTGACGCGCCGTACCTAGAAACTAATGAGGAGGCTATCGAATGTTCCTTCCGATCCCTAGAGTTCGTAAATGCGACGTTCATCGCAGAGGGAAGTGAAGTTCCGGTGCCCAAGCTATCCAAAACCACCAAGATGGGATTACAAATGACGATGGGAAAAGGAGCACCGCCTCTAAGAGGATTGGGCAAATATCTCCAAGGAAAGTCCGACCCCGATCTTTGAAGGAGAAAAGAGACCGCTTTGGTTTAGGTTTTAAACCGGATGCTAAACAAATGAGGAAGGAAATGGAAAAGAAGCGAGAAAGGAGAAGGGCCCGATCAACGGAGAAGACGTTAAGTGGGAACCGGCGACATTCCCCACATATCTCGGACCTTCATATCGGGAGGAATAATTTACCCCGGGAAGAATCTTCTAGAGACGAATATCCCCACATCAATGCTATACACGATGAGGTGACTAATCAAGGAAATCATCGGGCATTCGCACATATGAACTCAGAAGCACTCTAGACAATTGGATGAAGAGGAGTTTCTGTAGTTTTTAGAGATGATACAGAGTAATACTCGTAACACTCTTGTTGTTTTTAAGCCTAGAAACAATGAGATTTCTTTGATGAAATAGGATCATGTTCGGACATTTTGTTTTAATGAAATACGTCTTCAATTCTACTAAATATTCTCTCATTTTACATTTTCATCATTTATTCTTCGTTCTCATTCATATCATGTGAATAGTTGTCCTCAAATTCATTTGTTCTTTGTACACCCTTTGATACCCATTACAGTCTCTAGACATCAATGATATGAGTAACGATACTACTGATTCGAAAGTCCGCTTTGAGCAAGAAATGTGTTCGAGAGGAATCTCGGGATTTTGAAAATGACACGAGAATGCGACTTGCCTCAAGATTTGTTGAGAATGGTAGAGTAAGAAGAAAAGCGGATCCTACCCCATAAAGAGTCGGTAGAAATGGTGAACCTAGGAGAGGGGCAAGAAGTGAAGGTTGGAGCCCATATTATCTGCGAAACCAAGCGAAACCTCATTGAATTACTCCATGAATTCAAGGAGGTGTTCGCATGGTCGCACTCAAGATATGCTGGACTAAGCAATCGATATCGCACTACACCGATTGCCCATAAGAGAAGAATGCAAGCCAATCCAACGTAAAGCTCAGAAGAATGAGACCGGATGTCTTGTTAAAAATAAAGGAAGAAGTCGAGAAACAATTTAATCTTTGGGTTCTTGCAAGTAGTTAAATACTCGGATCGGGTAGCTAATATTGTCCCGGTCCCCAAGAAGGATGGGAAAGTACGGATGTGCGTGGACTACAGAGACCTAAACAAGGCCAGCCCGAAAAACAACTTCCGTTGCCTCACATCGACACCTTGGTAGACAATACAAAGAGCTATTCGTTGTTCTCCTTCATGGATGGTTTCTGGGGTAAAACCAAATAAAGATGCATCCCGAGGACATGGACAAGACAACGTTTATAACCATGTGGGGAACATTTTGTTACAAGGTAATGCCATTTGGGCTAAAAATGCGGGGGCGACATATCGAGAGCCATGGTAACTTTATTCCATGACATGATGCACAGAGAAATTGAGGTTTACGTCGACGACATGATCGCCAAGTCCCGAATCAAGAAGAGCATGTGCGTGTCTTGAGAAAATTGTTCTTGAGGTCGAAAAATTCGAGTTGAAGCTTAACTCACAAAGTGTACCTTCTGAGCTCGGTGCGAAAGCTACTCGGGTTTATAGTCGATGAAAAGGGGATTGAGGTTGACCTGGATAAAGTCAAAGCCATACAAGAATTACCTCCACCACGTACTCCAAAAAGAAGTTAGAGGTTTTTAGGAAGGCTAAATTACATCGCCGGTTCATCTCACAACTAACCGAGAGGTGTGACCCCATATTCCGTCTCCTCAAGAAACACAACCTGCACGTGGGATGAAGAATGCCGAAGACCTTCGAAAAGGTAAAAGAATACCTCTCCCATGCTCCAGTATTAATGCCGCTCAACCGCACAAGCCATTAATCCTTTACTTGACTGGTGCTTGATAATTCGATGGGATGTGTCTTTGGGTCACTGATGAGTCGGGAAGAAAGAAAGAGCAATATACTACCTTAGTAAAAATTTACCGAATGTGAAACGAGGTACCCGCCAATTGAGAAATTGTGCCGTGCCTTGATTTGGACAACTCAAGACTAAGGCAATATATGTTTGTATCACACGACATGGCTCATCTCAAAGCTAGATCCCTTAAATATATGATGGAATCTATCGCCTTGAATGGAAGAATGGCGGATGGCGATTCTACTTCTACGAATTTGACATCGTTTATGTAAACCAAAAGGCGGTAAAAGGGAGTGCAATAGCGGACTTTCTAGCCAGTAGAGCCTTTGAAGACTATGAGCCCTTAGATTTTGATTTCCCTAATGAAGATTTAATGTACGTGGCAGACACTGAAGAAGGCGCCTTCGAAGACTATCCTTGAAATCGAATTTCGACGGGGCATCAAATGCCGTGGGCAATGGAATTGGGGCAGTCCTGATGTCCCCAAAAGGAGACTATTATCCATTCACTTGCAAACTGGATTTCGATTGCACTAATAATATGGCTGAATACGAAGCTTGCATTATGGGTCTCCGCGCCGCTATCGAACGTAGAATCGGGGTATTGGAAGTTTTTGGAGATTCTACCTTGGTAATCTATCAACTCAAAGGAGGATGGGAAACCAGAGATCCAAAGCTGGTTATCTACAAAAGATTGGCCCAAAAATTGATCAGAGAGTTCGATGACATCACTTTCAATTACCTACCCAGGGACGAGAATCAGATGGCTGATGCTCTGGCCACCTTGGCTTCCATGGTCCGAATAAACGAAAGCGAAGATATGAAACCAATACAAATGAGCATTCATCAAGACCCAGCCCATTGCTACAATGTCGAGGAAGGAGAGAAAGCTGGCCCACCATGGTACTACGATGTACTGCGGTATGTGAAAAATCGCGAGTACCCAGATCAAGCGACCGAGAACGATAAAAAAGACGCGAGAAGACTAGCCCGTGATTACGTCACGGATGGAGAAGTCTTATACAAGAAAAGAAAAGATCAAGTCTTCGCTAAGATGTGTGGGCCTTGGCCAAGCTAAGTTAATCTTGGAAGAAGTCCATGAAGGTGTCTGTGGAACTCATGCTAATGGTTTCACAATGGCCAGGCAAATAATGAGGTTTGGATATTATTGGTCCACTATGGAGGGAGACTGTATCAACTATGCCAAGAAATGTCATAAATGTCAGATTTATGGAGACAAGATTCACGTGCCCCCATCACCTTTACATGTTATGACTTCTCCATGGCCATTTTCCATGTGGGGCATGGATGTCATTGGGCGATATCGCGAAGGCTTCAATGGACATCGGTTCATCTTTGTAGTTATTGACTATTTCACAAAATGGGTAGAGGCGGCTTCATATGCTAACGTCACTAAATCGGCGGTTAGTCGATTTTTGAAAAAAGAGATCATTTGTCGATATGGAATGCCTGAGAGGATCATATCAGACAATGCACTAAACTTAAACAATAGCACGATAGTAGGGGTTTGTAGTCAATTCAACATCAAACACCACAATTCGTCACCGTATCGTCCAAAAATGAATGGGGTCGTGGAAGCAGCCAACAAGAATATCAAAAAGATAGTGGGAAAGATGACTGAGACTTATAGAGACTGGCATGAGAAGTTGCCGTTTGCACTCTATGCTTATCGGACATCCGTTAGAACTTCTACTGGGGCGACACCTTTCTCATTGGTCTACGGGATGGAAGCGGTTCTACCTATTGAAGTGGAAATACCTTCTCTTCGAGTGTTGTCAGAAGTAAAACTGGATGAGGCCGAATGGATCCAAGCTCGATATGATCAGTTGAATTTAATTGAAGAAAAGAGATTGAGGGCTATTCGTCACGGTCAGATGTACCAAAGACGAATGATGCGGGCTTATGACAAGAAAGTTCGGCCAAGAGAATTCCATGAGGGGGACCTCGTGCTGAAAAAGATCCTTCCCATACAAAAGGATTACAGAGGAAAATGGATGCCAAACGGAAGGGCCGTATGTGTAAAGAAAGCTTTCTCGGGAGGTGCACCGATTCTCGACCGAGATGGACGGGAAAAGCTTGCCCAATCCCGTGAACTCGGATTCAATTAAAAGTACTTTGCTTGAAACGGAGAGGCGGGGTGAAAACCCGCAAAGGGCACTTTGAGACTTCAAAAAAAAAAAAAAAAAAGAGGCCAAGGTGAAAACCCGCAGAGGCGCCTTGGGGCCAAAGGGCTTTTGAGTTGAAAACCCGAAAAGGGCGGCTCGAATTTTGAATAGACACGTAGTGACCTTGCAGCGCTAGAATCAATAGAAGAGGAAGCACGCTGCATATTGGGGCATCAACAAAGTACTTTGAGTCTTCTGAACACATGCTAAAGCTTAAAGCAGCCTTCACGAAGCTTGTATAGAAGCCCAATCGGCGATGTCTAGGGCATTTGATTTATGTCTTGCACATTGTTGGATTCTTTTTCGTAAAAAAAGGATATGTTCCCAATCAAATCGTTGATAATTTATTTTTAACTCTCTTTGAAGTCAATCTATTGTTACCCATCATTCATAAACATGTTGCATTAAAATAATAATTGATGAACTGATAATTTCACAAAAGAAAGTTCTACGTATTACTTTGAGAATCTCTAAGATAAAACGAGAAACTGAAACAGGACAATTGTTTAGAATTTCCACGTACATAGATTAAAGACATTGGAGAAAGAGGGGTCTTAATGGAAATCATTTCTTCAAATTTCCTCGCCCGATTCAGTAATCGTGACAGGGTGAATAACATTACCTAGTCACCCAGGGAAGGTGACAGCCAATTTTCGACAAGGAAAGATTCAAAACCCTAAATCACTGTGGAACGAATCCAAAAACAAACCAAGTCGGGTACTCTTGAGTAGGAGTTGTGATTCCCGGAAAGACGGTTAGAAGTCAATGCAGACTGTCCCGGCTTTCCTAAAGGAAAGGGGCCTTGAAATTTCCACGAGGGCAAGTCATTCATACGAAAGCAGTTCTCGCAAGGGAAACGAAGATGAAACTTTGACGGATAAATAGATGATAACACCTCAAATGGGAAATCGCACTTATAACATTCTCGACTCATCATACTCATGGCATCCTAATCATTAGGCATAAGCATGTACTCATTCTACGAAGTTATGTCCTCAAAAGGACACTATGGCGCATCGATTAAAAATAACAGATTTGACCTTCCCGAAGTTGCGAGAAGCGGATCGAAGACATCGATCTAGTGATCCCCGAGTTTGCGGGGATCAGTTGAAAGATAACGATTTGACCTTTCCGAAGTTACAGAGAAGCGGATCGAAGACATCGATCTAGTGATCCACGAGCTTGCGGGATCGAGTTGAAAATAGCGATTTGACCTTTACGAAGTTGCGAGAAGCGGATCGAAGACATCAGTCTAGTGATCCCCGAGTTTGCGGGGATCGATTAAAATAGCGATTTGACCTTCCCGAAGTTGCGGGAAGCGGATCGAAGACATCATCTAGTGATCCCCGAGTTTGCGGGGATCAGTTGAAAGATAACGATTTGACCTTTCCGAAGTTACAGAAAGCGGATCGAAGACATCGATCTAGTGATCCCCGAGCTTGCGGATCAGTTGAAAATAGCGCGGTTGACCTTTACGAAGTTGCGAGAAGCGGATCGAAGACATCATCTAGTGATCCCCGAGTTTGCGGGATCGATTAAAATAGCGATTTGACCTTCCCGAAGTTGCGAAGCGGATCGAAGACATCATCTAGTGATCCCCGAGTTTGCGGGGATCGATTGAAAGATAACAGATTTGACCTTTACGAGTTACACGAAGCGGATCGAAGACATCACCTAGTGATCCCCGAGCTTGCGGGGATCGATTGAAAATAGCGATTTGACCTTTCCGAAGTTGCGAGAAAGCGGTCGAAGACATCATCTAGTGATCCCCGAGCTTGCGGATCAGATTGAAGATAGCGATTTGACCTTTACGAAGTTGCGAAGCGGTCGAAGACATCAGTCTAGTGATCCCCGAGCTTGCGGGGATCAAATTGAAGCGGATTTGACATTCTTGAAGTTGCGAAGCGGTCGAAGACATCGATCTGGCGATCCCCGAGTTTGTGGGGATCAGATTGAAGATAATAGATTTGGCGATTCCTGTGGTTACAGGAGCATACTGAAGTTAGCCAATTAAAACGAAGAGTCCTATACCTCTGAAGTTGCAGCAATGGAGTGGATTAAAGCAACAAAGTGCGATGGACTAGAACGAGGCTATCTGAAGAAAGGAAGAATCGAGAAGTTAAGACTCGACAAGACCGGACAAAATTGGTCCTTTGAAAGTCTTTGCTCTATTCCCGTTAACACGAGAATGAGCAAAGAGGGGCAGCTGTTGTAGCCCAATTCTGCCCGTCAAAACCCAATATCCTAACAAGACCAAGATCGGGGCCCATTTTACAATGGCCCAACAAACCTAGCCCAAAACAGATAACCCTAACCCTAACCCACTTGCACCTAGCCCAACAAGCCCAATACCCCTAACAAAAAAAAAAAACAAAATTCCTAACCCTAATGCAAGTAGCGCCGCAGCCTTCTCCGACTCTGGTCTTCGACCGCCACTTGCCTCTGTCACGGGCCTTTGTCCACCGCCCACACCACTCTGGTCTCCACCGCCAACCACTTGTGCCGCGAACCGCAAGGAATTAAAGAGAAAGGACAGAACATAACAAGAGAGGGAGAGCATGTATTTTTTCTTCCGGCTATTTAAAGCCCGAAAAGAACATTGTAGGGGGCTTTTTTTCTGATTTTTTTCAATAGAAGCGCTTTTTTTAAATATAAAAGCAGAAAATCGAAACAAAAGAAGAGGAGATTAGAAAAAAGTACAGCGTAGGGTAAACAAAAAACTAAAAACCTAAGGATCAAAACAGAGGCCAAGGAGGTAACCTATTTTCTTTCGTTTTTAAGTTTCTTTTCTCTTTTCTCTTCGGTCTATCCACAATATATTATTAAAGAGTATAAAAAGTATATAAAAAAATACATATTTTAGCGGTGGCGGAGAGACGGCGCGCGCGCGCGGACGACGGACGCGTGGCGAAGCAGACGGAGTCTGCGTGAGAGACCCGAGCCTGCGCAGAGAAACAAAAAGGAAATCGGTTTTTTTGGAACAAAGGGAAAATGAAATTTTTACAAAAAATCTGGCTTATATAGCCAATCGAACGACGCGCTTTGGGGCGCCTTTTAAGCCCAAAACGACGTCGTTTCACCTAAACCGACCCGAACCCGACTCGCCTACCCGAGGATCCGCGTGTTTTGCCGAAAAATGGAGTATTTATGTGCGTAGTCCTTCCGCTTCTCTTTTGCTCTACAATCAAGTTTTAATTTCTTTTAAATCGCCCTAAAAGTTTAGCACGCATTCAATTCGGTCCCTTTAAAACGCTGCGCTTAAACACTCGGGAAATTTGCGCCCTCGTCCCTCGGATTTCCGTGCGCATTACAATATGGCCCTTCCTCTTTTATTTATTTTAAATTACCAAATTTTTTGCTTTTAATCTAATTTAGTCTTCCTTTTATCATTTTCCTATTTTTGTATATATCTACATATTATATTATCACTCATGAACTTTATTATTCTTGATTAATTACTATTTTCTACCTTATTATTGTTATTATTATTATTTATATTTTTATCATTTTTATCTCTTCCACTATTATCTGTTTATTTTCATTTTCATTTTATTATTATTATTGTCATTTTTTTATTTTTTATCATTATATATAATTGACTACTATTATTATGTTTATTATTACTTTTTCATTAAAGTATCATTATTTCCGTTTTATGACTATTATTCTCATATTATTACCATTATTTTATTTTATTATTATCACTACTATTATTATTTTTATTTTTATTATTTTTATGTATATTTTGTTAATTACCATTTTTGTTACTATTATTATTATTATTATTATTATTATTATTTTTCTACCAATATCATTAATATTATTATGTCATTATCATTTTTTTTTACTTTTCGTATTATTATTTTTATTATTACCATTTTATTATTATTAATATCATTTTTTTTCTTTTACTACTATCATTATTTTAAATGTATCGTTATCATTATTTTTTATTTTACTATTATCATTGCATTATTATTATCATCATTTTATCCTTGAACTAATTAACTCAGTATTGTTACACACCTCATTCTTATTTGTATTACGCAACCTAGTTCTGTAATTTATCTTTTTACCAAACCGTATTGCATTCACCTTTACCCGATTTATCAAGTTTTCAAACGACCAATATATCCGTATTAGCGATTCGGGAGAAATCGAGCCCTAACTTACTTCGGGTTCGATTTTTCTCGTTCAAGCTAAACAACGGAAGATCCTTTCCAAAATCATAAATTTCAGTTTTAAATCGACATTCCGTATTAGCAATTCGAGTGAATCGAGCCCTAACTTACTGGGTTCCGGTTTCTTCTCGTTTAAAGTTAAACGACGGGATATCCCTTTTGAAATCGCAATTTAAATTTTAAACAAAACACTTAATCTCGGATATTCGAAATGTCGCGCCCTAACTTACTGGACTCGACATCTAGACACTTCGAGATAAGTTTCTTTTCTTTCTTCTAAAATGGAGGCAATATTCCTAATTTGGACCTTCGAGAAAACGAGCCCTAACTTACTGGGTTCTGATTTCTCGTTTGACAAATGACGGGAGATCCTCTCCAAAAATAAAACCAAGTTTTAAAAGGCGAGCTTAGTTTCAAGAGTCTAAAGTGTCGCGACCTAACTTACTGGACATGATACTTTATCTCCTCGAAAATAAGAGAGCCTTAACGTCTCTTCCAATTCCACCAAGTTTTGGAAATAAAAAGTATCTATTTTCAAACCATTTCAAAGTTTTCAACATTAGGACATCAATCAATCAGTTTGGTACCAATTTCGGGCGTGACGAGGGTGCTAATCCTTCCTCGCACGTAACCGACTCCCAAGCCCATTTTCTCAAAATTCGCAGACCAAAAACATTGTTTTAGTAAATTGAAATATTTATTAAAACAAATGTGATCCGATCTCACCCAAATAAAGATCGGTGGCGACTCCCTTCTTTTTCATTTTCAAAAATCGAGTCGACCGCGTCGTATACTGTTCTTTTCAAAAAAAGTGGTTACGACAGTGGGAATTGAAATGGAAGGGTCATGGAGATATTAGAGAAGATGAAGGAAAAATATCATATTTTAAAAGAGACGCTTATTTAGGTAGATCAAAATATTATTCTTGATAAATATTGGGTGTATATATATATAAGTAAGTAGTATGAGAAGAATGATGATCAATATGCACCAACGATTACAACTTTTGTTAAGGTTTTAGCAAGAGATGACGAAAGGAGAGGTAATAGTATCCGTAAGAGAAATTTAAAATTTTGGAATTCCATTGGATGAGGAAATTGAATCTTACTAATTTTGTAAAATCCATTCTAATGAGAGATCATAATTAAAGATATATTATTTTCTTAGCCGATAATCCTAGGGTTTTGGATATCTTATGTCTAAGGTTGCTGGTTTTGAAAACAACAGTGAATGAAAATATTTTAGTATAATTACCATTACGATTTGGCACTAGGAAAGATAAACAAACAAAATAACAAAGAATATCAAAGTTTGTTTACGTAGTTTGCTTTCTCTGCGTCTATGAAGCTTAACTCAATGTGTAATTCCACTATTTTTAATCCACAATACAACAAGTTAATTACACTCTATCACTTTTCAAGTATAAAAATCTCACATTTGTACCTAATGATTAGAACACTAAAGTTTACAATACAATTGCACTCTCTCAACAAAATTAAATAATTATAATTGAAAAATAAAAATAAAAAAATGGTTAAATTTAAAAAAAACTAAAAATTTCACAAAATATTTAGAAGATTTCAAAATATATAGTTAAAATTTTAGAAAATTACAAAAAAATGTAAATATATATTGTCGAAACCATTTTTAAAATCAGGTTTTAAAAACGGGGATCGACTTTAAAAACAAAATGGGAGTCGCCACCAATCCCTTTTTACTTAGATGTGATTGGATCACCTTGTAAAACGTTTTATTTTAAAACATTTGATTTTGGTCCACGAAACAAGAAAACGGGTTCGGGAGTCGGTTACGTATGAGGAAGGATTAGCACCCTCATAACGCCCAAAAATTGGTACCTAATCGATAAAATCATGTCCAAATGTTTAAAATTTGAAAGTATTTTAAAATATGATTTCTTTAAAGAAACTTCGAGCAATTTAAAAAAATTGGGACTTTCTTGTTCCGAAAGAATATAAACATCACATCCAACACGTTAGGACATGATATTTAAAAACCTTCATAATCAAAATCATCTCACGATTTACAAAACTTGTTAAAAGGATATTTAGTTATTCAGCTAAACGGAAAATCGCACCCAACACGTTAGGGCACTATTTCCCGAATTTCTAAATACCAAAATATTGCCTTGTTTTCAAAAGCCTTACCTCGAGATAACATAATGTCACATCCAGCACGTTAGGACACGACATTTTGAATTCCTGAGAATAAGTTTTTATTTAACTTTTAAAAAAGAAAGTAATAAAAATAATACAATAATAATAATGTTGATAAATAATAACAACAATAATAATATATATAATGATTATACATAATAAAATAATTAGTAAACAATATATAAAATTTTAAATAAAACATATATACATAATATACTAAACATAAAAAAAATTATTATAAATAATATAAATAAAATAGATCATATACATTTTATACAAACAAAAATTTTATATATATATATATAATATAATACTATATAATGTACAAGTTAAAATATAATATAATAAATAATATATAAATTATAAAATAATATATAAATTATTAAACCAAATAAAATAATATATAATAATTAAATATATATATATATAAATAATACATATTAAAAATATATAAGTGAATTTCATAATGTTAATAAATTAATAAATATAGGAAAATAATATTTAATATTTAATATGATAAATAATTAAATATAATATAAAGTAATAAAATAAAATAAAAGGATAAAAATAAAATTAAAATAAAGAAAATAAGGGTTAAATAGCAATTAAATTAAATATAAAGGATTATATTAGAGCGTGCGTTAGATCTCAGGGACCAATGTGGCAATTATACCTCTTTTTCAAAACGGCGTCGTCCGGTTTTGGCCTTTAAATTGCCCGTGGATTCAATTGAAACAAAATATGAATTTTGGGGCCAAATTAAAAATAAAAAGAATTTAAATTAAACCTAATTAAAAATAATAAAAATGTGGAAGGACTGAAATGGAAATTAGGCCATTAAATGAAAACACGCGGATCCCTGGAACGGGTCGGGTCAACACGCGGGTCATCTCTATACGGCGTCATTTTGAGGCCACTGAGACAGGCCCTAAACGGCGCCGTTTTGGGCCCTTTATAAAAGCAAAAATTTTCTTAAAAAATCAGTTTCCCCTTTATTTTTAGAAAAAAAAAACAGAAAGGCTCTTCCCCTTTTCTCTCGCTGGCGATTTCCGGTGAGTTCCTCGGCGAATCTCCGGCCGCCGTCCGCCGCCGTCGCCGGCCACCGTTCACGGTGGCCAAAAAATTAAAAAAAAAGTAAGTTTTTTTTATATTTTTTAAATGTATTATATATATATTACATATATATATATATGGTTAAAAAATAAAATAAAAAATACAATAAAAAACAGTATTCGAAATATAAAATAAAACAACACCTCTGTTGATTGGGTTTTTCTTTTTTGCTTTTGTATTCTTCAAATCTGTATATATATCTGCGTCCCCCTCTTTACATGTTTTTGTGAGGTTTATATAGCCTCAAAAATAAAAAGTGAAAAAGGAAATAAAGATTGGTTGCCATATTTTGCCATTTCTGTTGCGATTCTTTCCTCTTTGTGCAGGTGACGAAAACGCAGCGGTGATGGAGCACCATTCGGGCGTGGATTGAGGAGTGACCAAGGGCTGATGTACGCTGGTGTTGCGGCGTGACGATCGGGCTTACGTACTGGAGGCGCGAGGAAAAGGGTGCTGCGGCGCCTAGGGTTTGAAACCCTAGGTTTCTGCTGGTTCTGCTTGGCTCTTGGGCCATTTTGGGCCTGTTCGAACTTGGGTTTGGTTGTTTGGGTCAGATTGGGTTAGTGGTTTAGGAATGGGTCTTGTAGGCTGGTTTTGGGCCATCTGTTTAGTTGGGGTCTGGATTGGGTTGTTCAGTTTAGGCTTAATTTGGGCTGCTGAGTTAGTCCATTTAGGTGTTGGGTTATTTGTAAAAGGACATTTAAATGGACATTTATTTATTCTGGTTTATTTTCAAGCCTGGGCAAAATGGGCTACTACATATATATTTTAGAGATTAAAAAATCAAAAATTGACCCATCAACGAGGATCAATGCCTAATCAATGTCGATATTTTCTTTTTTTGGATTTTTATGATTTTTTCATTTGTTTTTAATTTGTTGTAATTCTTTTGAAAATTTAAATTATATTTGAATTCTCTTAAATTTTATTTTTTAATTTTTTTTTCAATTTTTGTAAATTTATAGAATTTGAACTTTTTTTTATTTATTAACATATTTTTACTTTAAAGAAATTTTTTGAATTGTTTATATCTTTCTCATTTTTTTTATAATTTTTAAAATCTAATTTTAAATTTTCATTTTACATTTTTTATAAATTTTTAAAATTTTTATTTTTGTAATTTTTAAAATAATTAAATAGGAAGACATGTGTCATTCCCTTGTTTGTCCGTGTAATAGGCCCAATTTGCCCGGGCCCAAAACCAAACAAAACAAAAAAAAACAAAAAAAAAATAATAATAAGAGTCCATTTACAAAAAGACCCAAATGGCCCAAAAATAAAAAAAACCCAAACCCTAATTCTACCCAGGCCCAAAACCACCAATGGCTCAAAATATTTTCTCCAAGCAGAAACCCTAGCCCCTAGCCCTTGCGTCGCGTCTCCCATGTGCGCCGCTGCCTCCACGTGCCGAGTAAGCGCACTCGCCACCCGAGGTGACCTCTCTTGCACCAAAATGGTGGGTTTCCTCTCTGTTGACCTCCCCCAATACCTGCAAGCGAAGCAAAAAAAGAGGACAAAATAGAGCAGAAACAGTAGAAAGAACAAAAAGCAAACAGTAGCAAAACTTTTGTAATCGGCTATAAAGCCACGGAAAAAAACAGATTGTATTAGGGACATCAGAGTAATCAAAAAGAAAAAACCTAAGAGGTGATTTGCTTTATATTTTTCTGCATCTATCTTTTTTCAAAAAATAAAAAAATAATAATAACAGAATATAGAATAAGAGTTAGCTTTTACCTTTTTGCTGCACCACCATCACGCGCGGTCGCCGCTGATTCGGAAAATCACCGAATCCTTAGGGATTCGACAGAGCCTACACCAGAAAAGGAGAAGAAATGAAACGTTTCTTTATTTCTCCGTCGGGTTTGGCCGGGTTTTTGGGGGTTTTGGTCCCAAATCAGTGTTCTACGGGCGCCAGGCTTCGAAAAGGGGCTTTTAGTGTTTTTCGGCCACCGAGGACGGCGGAGTCCGTCGCCGGCGACCGGTGGCCGCCGTGGGACTCACCAGACCCCTAGGCCGGAGTGTGGAGAGGTGAGAGGGTGGAACGATGGAAATGTGCAAGTGTACACAATCGCAACAAGTAATAAAGTGACAAGTAAATGTCGAGTTATCGTACCCACAGGGACTGTGAAAAGAATTATTTATGAATGCAATTTAAAACACTTTGGTGAAGAAAAATATTTTGATTTGAGAAATGATTAAAAACTAGAAAACAAAGTAAAATAAATAAAATAAAATAAAGTTCTAACGCACGATTTCAAAAGTTGATTTTAATCAAGATGATGTAATTGTGTTGGATTAATTACATTTCTTAACTTAGAATTATTAAACTCATGTTTATGTTGTTACGAATAAATTCACAGCAACTCGGTAATTTGCTAACTTATGAACATATTTACAAATCAAAAATCCATTCATCTCTTGTACATATTACTATGTCAATTCGACCGATTAAACATATTTATAAAGGTAAACATGTTATTGCACATACATACTTATTAAATTAAACAATCTCTCGCATATTCCTATGTCGATTCAAACGATTAATTCAACCTAATAAGCATATAAAATACTATGTGAGGTAACAAAGTATCCTTACCTTGAAACAGTTTAATCACACTAATCTTGCAAGTTATGCAAGGCATATGTATCGCCAAATACAATGCTAATTTAATCTTCAGCTACCTTAGAAGAATTAAACATGCACTGATTAAGTATTGTGTCCATTAATTAAAATTTCAATGCGTTTAAATAATTAATTCTTTAGTTATCTAAACAATTATAATGCCAGAATAACTTAGGCATGATTTTACTTAATCAAGCATTTTACCAAAGCCTATAACAGCATAAACACAATTTTGATAATTTAAGAGGACGGAATGCAATCAACCCAACACGAATTAAATTCAAGCTAAGCTGATTAAATTAATCATTTCAACAACATAAATATTCATAGATATGTTCATCATAAAAGCAACAAAAATTAAAGAGATAGGGAACAAGAATCAAATACGGTGTTTTTCCGTGGCTTGACTAGGTTGCTCCGTTCTTCCTTCTTTGCTGTCCTCGCCGATCAAGGCTGCTATGAACACTAAATTGCTGCTCCAAAATGGCTGAATAAGACCCCTTTCCCAAGAGGAGAAATCGGCACCAGAGCAAGGAACTTTGAATGGGAAAATGAGAGAAAAAGTGAGAGAGGAGAGAAGAGTTGTGAGAGAAGAGATGTGAATGAGGGATGCCTTGAATGATCAGCCAAGGGGGGTTTTTATAGCTGAATGTGGCAGCTGAAATTTGCTAACAATAGCAGCCAAAGAGCCACCCCTTGGCCGGCCACCTATGTGGAAAAGTTGATGGCTTCAACTTTGCTAAATATGGCTTGGGGCAAATCTACAAAGCCACTAATTGTGGAGGGGGTTGAATGCAACTTTGACAAAGTCTTCAAGGGCCTCTTTGCAAGCTTAATTAATCAGCTAATAAGCTGATTTGGGTCAGCATATGGACGGTTTGGGCTGCCCAATTCTTGGTCGATTCGATTCAATCGATTTGGTTCAACTGGACCACTTTTTCCATAATTAATTAATAATAATTTATTTAGCCCAAATTAAATTGGGTATAAATTAAAATTAATTATATTATGATTTAATATTCATAATTGGACCATCTTAGGCTGAAAATTAATTTTCCTTAATGCTTCAAATTGCTTCTCGATTTTGCGCTTCTAGCAGTGTCTGCCGGGTCAATTTTCGCCCTTTGTACGAATCTGTCAAAAATAATCAAAATTCACTAAAATAATTGTAAAATTGACTAAAAATTAACATGTTCAATTTTTTAATACAATTTGATTATTTTATAAAAATTAATTATTTTCCGACAAGAATTTAACCGAAACTGCATGAATTTGAGTTAAAAAGGGTATGAAAAAGTGTATAAATTTTCGTGTTTCCACACCCCCAAACTTAATTCATTGCTCGTCCCGAGTAATTCACAAATTTCGGAAAAAAAATTCTTGGAAACACTTTTGAAAAACTCCTTCAAAACAACTTTCTTCTCAAAATTATGAATTTAATATACTTAGGCTCAAAAATAAGAAATTTGATAATTATGCTACTTAAGTATACATATCGTTCAAATTATATCCAACAACTATTATAATAGCAAAATTAGACTAAATGCCTCTTTAACAAAGGCATGTTAACCCTTACCAATTTGATTTTTTTTATTCCCTTATTCAAGACTAAGCTGCAATCATTAAGTTTAACTTATGTCTTCATATGTTGATCTTAGCAATTTCTCTCCACTAATGTAGGTAGCATAGAAACTTGAATCAATAGGTCTTTATTAAGGTTGTAACGTGGCTAGGCTATGGGTAGGTAAAAGATAGATAAATTTTGGCTTAAAAACCCTTGACTCAACGTAAAATCAAACCTTTGGAATTTTTACCTTCGATACACCAACTTATTTTACTTTCACATGCTCTTTTGTACATCATTTTTTTTAATTCAAATTCGAGCATTTGCTTCATGTACTACAATTTTCGAGCAATTGATACTTCTTTTCAATTCCCCCAAACTTATTTTCAAACGATATTCTGAATAGTACTGAGTCTAGTGTTTGGGACAATTTTAAAGATAATGAAGAGAAAAGTGATGGCTAAATATTGCAAAAGTCCAAATAAAACTAGGTCATATAGTCTCAAAGTTGGGTTTCAAAGGATAATTTTATCATGGTCGGTTTGAAAGGCTCCAACGGTCCAAACAATAATTGCCTAAATCATTTTCAATATTCCATGCTTCCTAGGATTTCGCCTCAAGGAATTACTAAGTCAATTCTAAAGACTTAAACTTTCATGCATGCCTAATTTTTTCGTAGGGAACTAAAAATTTTATGGTACGAATTTGCATGCTTTATTAAAAATACGTTCATATCATTATTAAGCTAACATAATAACTTATTGAAATAATAGAACTTTATTGATACTGAAGTTTAGCATACTTAACAAAATTTCAAATTATTGAACAAAATATATCCTAATCATAATTAAAAGAAAATTTTATTCTGAGTGGAATTAATTCAAATTTTCGGTCCCCCTACTTAAAGTGAACAATGTCCTCATTGTTTAAAGTGAATAGATACTATACACCAGGTAGGATTTTAGAAAAGAGGAGGTGAGTCAAATTGACTGCTTAAGTACCAAGCTCTCTCTAAATCCAATCCGAGACATGTATATACCTATTGCCACACTTTAGCCTTTGTGACTTGTTTAGATTTTATTCATGATTCCTATCTCTTGTTTTATTGTGCAAAAATAAAAATTCCTAATTAACCTAATCCTAAAATAACTTAAGAATAAAAATAAAATAAAGTTGAGGTCCTCCCTTTTTTATTTGTTTGCCGGTCCTTCAGAATTTGACTCATCTTTTTCTCCATCATTATTGCCTTTGCATGAATCGCTTTGCTCCCTCTTCGATAATGAACTCCATAGTTCAAATATGAAATCTGGAAACTCAGGCACAAAAATAAATGGGTCATTATAAATTTTCCTAAGGGCACTCCTCATCGAGTCATCCCTTATTTTTTAGTATCTCTAGTAGGCTTGTTGTTGCCATTACATGTGTTGCATTAAGTCCATCAGCTTTGACAGCTCATCACGAAGATCTGGGCTAGGTGGTGGAGCTCCAAACATTGAGGTTTCGATATCAGGTTCAGCTTCTGGTTCCATTGATTCTGCCTTATTAGGGACTTCAGTTGATTGCTCTAGTAGGATCTCTGTGGGGTCATCTTCTGCTTCTTCGGGATCCTCACTCTCTTCAACTCGTTGTTTAGAACATAATCTCCAGCTACTCGGTAGAGGTCCCAATCAGTGATTGTGCCCTGACTATACCCTGTTTTCTTTACGTTCGCAAGAATTTTTGCTTTTAAGCACAGAATTGTTATCGTAAAGGGGAAATAGGCTGAGCCAGAACGTCTAACGGCACAATTTTGCATTTCTCTTAGGATGATTTTTCCCACATCAATGGTCTTTCCAGTTAGAATCGAGTATAATAGGACCATTCGCTCTAATGAGATTATAGTCTCATGCGAACTAGGCATAAGGCTGAAACGGATGAAATAGAACCATACCTTCGCAAGAGGTGTCAAATATTCTTTTCGACACGTGTGGATTCCTTGCTTTGACACAGTCCACTTAGAACCTAGAACTGTAAGTTCCTCGAGAATTTCTTGCAAATTTTCAGGCTTAATGTTGCTCAACAAAGAAGAATATTCATCGTTTTCGAAATCAGGTAATTCAAAGAACTCATTAATAGCATTTGAATTTATTGGTACCTTGATTCCGCGAACTGGAACTTCGGTCAATTCGCTTGAGGTTAAGTTTGCATAGAATTCACGAACTAGCTCCTCATCCGCACCTGGTCTCTTTTCACAAAACAATTCCCAATTGAGGGCTTCAGCAATTTGACGAATACGTGCCATAAAGTCTCTGTAGTTGCTTTCCTTCAATGTGAAGCCTTTCTCTGGATGCATCTGTTGATTTTTGAACATACTTTCGTATCTTACTTTGGCTTCTTCACAGTGGAACTTATTTTGCGTTTCATTGATTTGGACAGAGGCACGAGTTCTTTTGCGAGGCATAATTAACCTGAACATAATATGGGAAAAATTATTTTCTCAAAAATTTAATTAATAAAAATTATTAATAATTCAATAATTTGAAAAATTAAATAATTGAATAAAATTAAAATTCAAGAGAAAATTCGGTCTTACCACCATTTTTTAAGAACTCCTAAAAAAAGATAATTAAAGGCAAAAGAGGTCGATTTAAGGTAGGTTGGAGGATTTGGCTAAGGATGGGTGAAGGTATGTGCTGCAGAAGTGTTGGAAGGCTGCTGGGCGGATGGGTGCAGAAGCAGGAAGCAACGCGCAGCAGCGTGTGGGACCTTCGGCAAGCAGGCTGGGACGTGCGCATGTGTGGCGCACAAGAGCAGGACACGGCCTAGGTGACTGCTGGGGCTGGGGCGTGCGGCGTGCTGAGGCTGCTAGCCAGGCAATGTGCGATTAAGGCTTGCGGACTTTAAGAGATTTGGTGTTTTGGGGTTTTGAGTGATGAATGAATGGGGAGAAATAAGGGTGGAATTTATAGTGAGAGTAGTAGGAATTAGAGTAGAATTCTTAGTAGAATTTAACAATTAAAATATTCTAATTCTAATTCTATTCAAAATTAACAACAATTAATAATTAAATAAATGCATATTAAATTATTAATGCTATTAATTTATTAAAAAAATAAAATATGATTAAAATTAAACTAATCCTACTTCTATGCTAAGTTGATAAAAATTAATATATAAATTATAAGAGATATAATTATATATTAAAGTTTATCATATTTATATAAATATATATATTAAGTAAAAATATTTATTTTAGATGCCTTTTGGAAATATTTACAAAAAGAGGCACCTAAATTTTTATTAAAAAAAAGAGCAATCAAATTTTAAAAATACTTCAATTAAGTCCCTAGACTTAATGAAAATTTAAAATTGAGTTGCTAATTAAAACTTGGATCAAAATTTGACCCTTTTATTTGAAAAATTAAAAAGTTATTTTGTCATTTAAGGAATAATTTCTCAGAAAATTATGTAAAAATCAATTCTCAGGAAGATTGGAGGGGTCACAGGCGATCCCGCTTAAGTTCCAACCTCCTAGACAGAATTTATTTAAGCATAATAAACCCGAAAATATACCCTAAATAATTTATTAAAAACAAGAAAATTTATATATCTGATAAACTGAACAAGATTTGATCCCGTTCAGGTTTTTCTCCGTAGTAATGTTTCAAACGCTGAGCATTGACTTGAAAATTACCTTCCTTACCTTGGAGTTCAACAACTCCATATGGATAGACGCGATGAATCGTAAATGGACCGGACCAACGTGATTTTAACTTACCTGGGAAGAACTTCAAGCTGGAATTAAATAACAAGACTTGCTGACCTGCTTCAAATTCTCTAACTCGAATGTGCTTGTCATGCCATTTCTTGAGTTTTTCTTTGAGTAATTTGACATTTTCGTATGAGAACATTCGGAATTCCTCTAGCTTGTTGAGTTGGAGCATCCGTTTCTCTCTAGCAAGCTTAAGATCCAATTTGAGTCGTCGAAGAGCCCAGTAAGCTTTGTGCTCTAACTCCAAAGGTAGATGACAGGCTTTCCCAAAGACCAACCTGTAGGGTGACATTCCTAAAGGTGTCTTGTATGCTGTTCTGTAAGCCCATAAAGCATCATCTAGTCTCTTGGACCAATCTTGTTGGTTCGGGAAAACTACCTTATCAAGTATGCCTTTGATCTCCTTATTCACCAGCTCAGCTTGCCCATTCGTCTGCGGATGGTAAGCTGTAGCAACCTTATGTTTCACTCCATGTTTATCTAACAACCATTTTAACCACTTGTTCACAAAATGGGTCCCTTCATCGCTGATAATAGCTCTTGGGGTTCCAAACCTTGTGAACACGTGTTTCTGCAAGAACTTCATCACAACCTTAGCATCATTCGTCGGATAAGCTTCAGCCTCGACCCACTTGGATACATAATCTACTGCTACCAATATGTACCTGTGACCAAAAGACGGAGGGAAAGGACCAAGAAAGTCAATACCCCAAACATCGAACAATTCTATCTCAATGATATTTGTTCGAGGCATCTCATTTCTGTTGGTGACATTTCCAACCCTCTAACATCGATCACAACTCTTTACGTAAGCGTATGCATCCTTGAATAGTGTGGGCCAAAAGAATCCGGCTTGTAATATTTTGGCGCGGTCACGAGTACCTCCGGTGTCCCCACTTGAGCCGAGTGACAGTGGTATAAAATCTTCAGTATTTCATCTTCTGCCACACATCTTCTGATCATCTAATCCGCACACTTTTTAAATAAATATGGCTCTTCCCAGAAATAGTACTTCGCATCGTGAAGAAACTTTTTCCTTTGTTGATACGTTTTATCACTCGGCATCAAACCACAAGCTAAATAGTTAGCAATATCAGCAAACCAAGGAATATTATAGACATGATTTACCTTCAGTATGTGTTCATCTGGAAATATCTCCTGAATCGGTACAAGTGGAGAATTTCCCTCTTGCGGCTCCAATCTGGACAAGTGATCTGCTACTTGGTTTTCTACTCCCCTTCGATCTTGAATTTCTAGATCAAACTCTTGAAGTAGAAGTACCCACCGGATCAATCTCAGCTTAGCTTCTTTCTTGGACGGTAAATATTTAATTGCCGAGTGGTCCGTATAAACAGTCACTTTGGTACCTATAAGATAAGATCGAAACTTGTTGAAAGCAGATACAATAGCAAGTAACTCTTTTTCTGTTACCGTATAATTCAGTTGTGCTCCTGTTAGAGTCCGACTTGTGTAGTAGATTGGGTGAAAAACTTTGTTCTTTCGCTGGCCCATGACAACTCCAATTGCGAAGTCACTTGCGTCACACATCAATTAAAATGGCAGATCCCAATCTGGTGTGACGATGATGGGTGCCGTAACTAATCGATTCTTCAACTCTTTGAGTGCTCTTAAACATTCATCATCAAACTTGAATGTCGCGTCCTTCTCCAATAATTTACACAAAGGTTTTGTAATTTTGGAGAAGTCTTTGATAAATCTACGATAAAAATCGGCGTGGCCCAAGAAACTCCTAACACCCTTTACAGATGTTGGAGGTAGGAGTTTTTCAATAACGTCTACCTTTGCTTTGTCTACCTCAATTTCATGTCTCGATATCCGATGCCCTAGAACAATCCCTTCTTGTACCATGAAATGACACTTTTCCCAGTTGAGTACTAGGTTTGTTTCTTCACATCGTCTTAGTACCTTAGCTAGATTGGCTAAACAATCATCATAAGTGTCTCTAAATACTGAAAAGTCATCCATAAAAACTTCCAAACACTTCTCAACCATGTCAGTAAAAATTGACATCATACATCTTTGAAATGTAGCAGTGCATTACATAAACCAAATGGCATGCGTCTAAATGCAAACGTCACACGTGCATGCAGCAGGTGAATGTCGTCTTGTCTTGACCTTCGGTGCTATCATAATCTGATTATACCACAGTATCCATCGAGAAAATAGTAATAGTCTCGCGCCACGAGTCTATCAAGCATCCGGTCCAAGAACAAAAAGGAAAGTTGTAACACCCCAAACCCGGCCCAATTGGTACGATGGATCCGGTATGTCACTAAGAAAATTTTGGAAGAACATGTCGTATTTTTTCGAAAAGCCCATATATATTTCATATAGAATATGCCTTTGTAAAATAAAACCAAACTTAATTACATGCCTTAGTTTAATTAGTAATATAAAAAAATTAAATAACTAAAAGTAATTAAAGCCCAAAAGTAAAACAAAATATACACTAGTGGCCCATGGCCTTATTACAACGAAATTTTAAAATCCACCAAATAAAAATATAAAATAATGACTTGAGTCTTTTGCTAAATCCACATATTCTTCTCGCATGGCCACCTTATGTACCTCTCCTCGCCCGGTCCAAAGCACTAGGTATCACCCAAATGTTAATTAAAAGGGTGAGTCGCGAGACTCGATGTGCAACCCTCATGCACCACTAGATTTTGGCCTTAGGCCCATAAAATGATTAATAATTCCATTTATAAAAAAAATAACAAATAATATGCAAGGCCCAACCCATATGCCTAGGTTTCCATCCGCTACACGCCCCCGTACCAGCCATTCACACCATTGGGGATTTCCACAATCGACCCACACCGCTACACGCCAAGATGGCAATCATGCTACTCATCAACATATTATGGCCGAAGCCCTTATAACATAGAATGGCCAAAGCCCGTATAACAGTTCACGGCATTAGCTGCTACATCAGATCACGGTAAAACTGCTACACATATAACGTATAACTTTCTCCTTTCATCAACCCAACCCATGCAATCACATACAAGCAATTTACTTATAACATATAAACAGATTATTTACTAACCTGGTGAACCGCTTTTACCCTCCTTGGGTTTTCATCAATAAATCGAGATGTCGGCAATTATCAAAACATATAAATCTTATAATCATGCATTTTATGATTAGATCTAGATGGTGGGGAAGTATTACACACCTGATATCGTGAAATCCAATATTCTTAGTCGATGTCCTTGCTATCCGGATCTATTATCCTCAATGTAAAGCCTTGCTCAAAAGTCGGAAAAACACACAAAGATTTAGCCCCTTCAACAATCGGCCAAGGTTAATAAATCCCAAATTACACGTTAAAACTAATAGATCCCTTACCTTGAAATCTCGAAAGTAACACGATTCTATAACTTAGAGATCTATGCGATTGACTCCACTAAAGTTCCCTTGATTTCTCGGCACAAGTAGGCACCACAGAAGTAATTCGGCAATCACAGGAGATGAGATCTAGGGATTTTGGCTTTTAGGAAAATCTCAGAAAAAGTATGAACAAGAGAAGGCTGATGTGTCTTTGGCTTTTAAAATACTTGAGTGAGGAGTTTCGGTTTCTGGCAGGAAAAGAGAAGAAGAAAATAAAACAAGGAAGAGACTTGAAGATTTCGGCTAGGAAGAAAAAGAATGGAAAGAGTTTCGGCTTTTGAATCAAAGTGAAGATGAGGGAATAGGCTTAGAAATTTCGGCTTTTGCAGAGAATGAAGAAGAAGATGGAACTTTAGGAGTTTTCGGCTTTTACTTAGAGAAGAAGAGAAAAGAATGAGAGAAAAACCCAAATGCTGAAATTGAAGAGATATTCCCCCTATTTATAGAAATTTCAGCACTTACCTAACCTTGCAGATAAGTCCTATCTTTTCTCCTTTATCTTAATCTACTAGCTCATCTAAAAGAGACTTAATTATCTCTAACTCCTCCTCTTTTTATCAAGCATATTATCCACATATTTTAATCATTAAAATCCCTAAATTTTAGCCTTTATCTGCTTATTATCCACATAAAATAAATTCCTAAATAATAGCCTTTATCTGCTTATTATCCACATATTTTAAACATTAAAACCCCTAAATTTTAGCCTTGTTGCCATCCATTCCACCTAATCCTAATGCCCAAAATTTAGCTAACTTAAATTAAAAGAATTGGGCTCCATGAAACTTAAATTTGGGCCCCTTACTCCCTTATGTGGCGTCACCTCTTAAGATTGGGCCACAAACCCACTTTGGTATTTTAAACATAGATACTACATTTTAAACCCTATAATGCCCAAACAGATAATTTTAATCAAGGCCTCTACCTAAGCCTGAGCCCAATTTAGACCCCTAACACTTAAATTAACACATTAAACATATCCACCCATTAAACGCATAGGCCCAAAAATTCAGGATGTTACAAAAGTGATCTTTCCTGGTCGCCTTGTTCAGCTTTCGGTAATCGATGCAAATTCTCCATCCCGTAACCATTCTGGTCGGTATCAACTCGTTATTCTCATTCTCAACGACCGTGATACCTCATTTCTTCGGCACGCACTGGACCGGACTTACCCATAAACTGTCTGAGATGGGGAAATTATACCCGCATCCAACCACTTGATAATTTCCTTCTTTACTACATCCTTCGTGATGGGGTTCAGTCTCCATTGTCCATCAATCGTTCCTCTCTCGCCATCTTCTAATATGATCTTGTACATGCATACAGATGGGCTAATACCGCGAATATCGGCTATGGTCCATCCGGTAGCCTTCTTGAATTATTTCAAAACTATGATAAGTTTCTCTTCTTGTTCAGTAGTTAATTCTGCTGAAACAATCACAGGCAGAGTAGAAACATTACCTAAATAAACATATTTTAAGTGTGTAGGTAATACCTTGAGTTCTAACTTAGGTATCTCCTCAATTGATGCTTTTTGCTGGGTGTAATCCCTTTTCTCTAATTCCAAAGATTCAAAACGGGATTGTGGATTACATCCCTTTTGATTAGCTTCTAGCAGAGCTAAGTATTCATTCTTTTCTTCATCATTTGGAGGGTCTGATTTCAAAATTCGTTCCAACGGATCCTCCACATAGTTGAGTTCCTTCTCCACTATTAATTCCTCTAAATCGGATACTGCAGAACAATCATCAATTGTGTCAGGAAATCACATTGACTTAAAAACTTTAAATGTTACCTGATCATCCTGAACACGCATAGTCAGCTCACCCTTCTGCACATCAATAAGGGTCCTTCCAGTTGCTAAGAATGGTCTTCCTAGGATAATTGGCACTTCTTTATGCCTGCTCAAAGTCTAGAATTACAAAGTCAAGAGAAAGATAAATTTATCTACATGTACCAATACATCTTCAATTTTTCCTTCTGAATGCGCTAAGGATCGATCTACTAGTTGAAGTGTAACCGTAGTAGGTCTAACTTCACCTATCCCCAACTTTCTAAATATTGACATAGGCATCAAGTTAATACTCGCACCTAAGTCACATAATGCCTTACCACAATAGGTTGCTCCAATATTGCACGGTATGGTAAAATATCCAGGATCCTTCAATTTTGGGGGTAGTTTGTCCTGAAGATATGCACTGTGTAAGAGGCCCATTTTGCCCGGGCTTGTGAAAACCAAAACCAAAAAAAATAAAAAAATAAAAAATACCAATCGTTCAATAAAACAGTCCATTTACAAAACATTTTAGCCCAATACCAGAACCCAATACCTAAATAGCCTACCCGAATACACCCAGACCCAATACCTAAACTCACTTAAACCCAACAGACCCAATTATTACAGCCCAAAGCAGAAGTGGCCCAAAATGGCCCAATCAAGCAATGAAATCGATGGCCTAGGGTTTCTGGAAACCCTAGGCGCCGCAAAGACTTAATCGCCACAGCACCCCAATCGCCGCAATACCCCAATCGTCGCGCCACCAATTCGCTCCGCAATTAGCGCGCTTCATTTCCGTCGCGAGATCTTCGTCCACCTGCACAAAAGGAAAAAGCACAGCAGCAAACATGGCAACAAATAGATTTCCTTTATTTTTTGTTTTTCTTTCGGGTTATAAAAACCCAAGATCTGTAAACACGAAAAAAGAGGGGGGAGATACAAAAATATACACGAGAATACACTAATACAAACAGAAATAAAAGCGTAGAATTTTCTTTTTCAACGAAGGTGATTTTCATATTTTATTCTATTTATTTTTTGATCTACATTATTTTTTTACGAATATTAAAAAGAGAAAAAAAGAAAAGAGGATTACCTACTTGAAAAACAGAGGTTTTTGGACCTTCGGCCACCGTCAGTGGTGGCGCGTATGGCGCGTGGGACAGATGCTCCCGAATCCGACGACCAAACTCCGGCAGTGGGGGGAGAGAACATTCAGAGCACTTTTTAAGTTTTTTTTTTAGAAACTGTTTATAAAATGTTTTTTTAAACCAAATTTTACTTTTATAACATAGAGGAAACGACGCCGTTTTCACTTAACCTAATAAGTGCAAAACGACGTCGTTTCAAAGGCCAGATCCGCGCGTTGACTCGGGGACCTGAATAGGATCCGTGTGTTTTCAGAAAATAGGAAATTTATCCCTTTAGACCCTCCGCATAATTTCAGTTTTGTAATTAAGTCCGTTTATATCCTTTTATTTATAATTTGACCCCTTTATATCTGTTTTTATTATTATTTGATCCTGGTTTCTTTATTTTTCAAACCTTTTTTTTGTGTGTTTTTTTTCTTTAAAATTATTATATTATTATATTGAAATATTTTAAATTTTTTATTTTAAATTATTTGTATATTAATTTATTAATAATATAAATTTATATAAATATATATTTATTATCTTTATATTTAATTATTATATATATTATTTTACTTGTTTAATAATTTATATATTATTATATTTTTTATTTTTTATTATATTATATTTTGTATATTATATATTATTATGTTACATTTATATTATTTCTAAAACTTTATTTTTATAAAATTTATTTATATTATCTAATCTATTTTATTTATATTATTTATTTATAATTAGTGTATTATATATATTTATTATTTATTATTTTATTTTGCTTAATATTATTAAATATTATTTTCATATATTAGTTATATTATATATTTTAAAAATTTTATACATTGTATAGTATTATATTATATAATATTTTTATCCTTATAAAATATATTTATATTGAAAAACATGTTTCATTTACATTATTTATATTATATTTTATTTAAAATCATTATATACTATTCCTTTTATTTATGCATTGTTTACATTATTTATATCATATAAGTATGTAATTTTATTTATTTATTTTATTTGTTTATTATTAATCTTGCATGAAAATTTTCATATTCATTTAGTAATTTCTATTTTGATATTTATGGTTTTATGTATATATTTTATTCGCTCATATTCTTTTATTTATTTATTTATGATAGCCATTGTATAGTTATTTATTTATTGTTTTATAAATACATTTTTTTTTGTAAAATTACTATATTAAGGCAATGTTTTGGTATTTAGAAACTCGGGAAATAGTGCCCTAACGTGCTGGGTTGCGATTTTCCGTTTGGCTAAATAACTAAATATCCTTTTAACAAGTTTTATAAATCATGAGAGGATTTTGATTACGAAGGTTTTAAAATATCGTGTCCTAACGTGTTGGATGTGATGTTTATATTCTTTCGGAACAAAGAAATCTCAAGTTTTAAATAAAAAACCTTATTCTTGGGAATTCAAAACGTTGTATCCTAACTTATTGGGTGTGATGTTCTGTATCTTGAGGTAAGAATTTTCTAAAATAAAAATGTACCTAGCTTTGAAGTCATGAGATGCTGTATCCTAACTTACTGGGTGTGGTATTCTTATTTCTTTGAGATAGGTAGTCTTGGTTTACTGTCAAATAAAGGATCTTATTTTAAAATTTTTAAATTTCAAACATTTGGACATGATTTTATCGATTCGGTACCAATTTCTGGGCGTTACGATGGTGCTAACCCTTCCTCGTACGTAACTGACTCCCGAACCCATTTTCTTTTTTTTTTCGTAGACCAAAAATCAAAATGTTTTAAAATAAAAACGTTTTACAAGGTGACCCAATCACACCTAAGTAAAAAGGGATTGGTGGCGACTCCCATTTTCGTTTTTAAAAGTCGATCCCCATTTTTCAAAACTCGATTTTAAAAATGGTTTCGACAGCTTGGCGACTCCGTTGGGGAACAATAAGAGAGTCAAGCCGTAAAATTGATAGTTTCATGTCCTTTTGTTCAAATTTAAAATTCTGATTTTAAAAATATGATCCTTTTATTGCATGTGATTTTAAAATATATCTCTTTGCATTGCACTGCATGACCGTCGTGGTCACACCCTTAAGTGGGAGCGAGAAGCTATGCCTTCATGAGGTTTTCACCTCCGCATGGGCTAGTGGACTGCTTCCGGAATACATCTGTACCTATGTCTTCGTGAAGTTTTCACTTCCGCATGGCCATAGGGAAATGTATTCCCCTGAACTAGACTCGGTCCGAATGAGCCTATAATGGGTGAGGATCGAGGAATCTGCTAGTTCAGGTACCTCAACTTTAGAGCTAAACCACATGTAGAGAACATAGGAACCCACCCTAGGTAGAACTATGTCAAACCCTAGTGGTCACCCTGATAGGTTCTATGTTATTTATTTTTCCTATACTAACGGGTTTTCTTTTGTTTTGATTGCATTGCATTCATATCATAGAAAAGAGGTGTTGATTTCAAATACGATTACTAAATAGAAAAGTTTGTCATAAGAAAACGGGTTTTTTGATAAAGTGGATTATAATACGGTCTTGTCTGAATATAGTCTAAGTGAACACAACAAGAGAGGACTGAAAGCCGGCGAAGGAATACAAGACTTTATTATCCGAGGATTCAAGCTGACAAAGACTAATCGAGAATCACCATGTCTCAATTTTCTTGAAGAAGCTAACGAGTATTATGGAGCAGTGAGTCGCGTCCCAGATCAAGCAAAAAAGAGCTAGAGGAGGTATCTATTAGAAGTTTGCAAGACTTGACTTTTACGAAGAAGGGATTCATGTTTTCACTTGGAATATGAGGATAAGGTCGTGTATGCGATCCGTTTTATGTAAAGAAATTTGCTTTCTAGAAAAGTTTTTCTAATGTAACTGAATTCAGAATCAACGCCTCTCTCTCTTTGCATTCATGCATTTGCATAACATCATATGCATTCAAGTCTATAGAGTGAGTCTAATTAGTTTAAATTATAGGAGAGAGAGAGAAAGAAAATCTGGAAGCTAAACACCCTTACGGTACAAGAGCTAAGTCAAGGAAAATGGACCAGAGAATGGAGCAATTCCAAAGAGATATGCAGAACCAGATGCAGGAACAGATAGCCAAGCTCCAGAAAGAGATGAGGGACCAGCTATTGGAGGCCCAAAAGGGCATGATGGCTCAAATGGACCAGATGATGAGTGGGATAATGGACAAAAGAAAGGATCCCCTAGTTAAAGTTGAAGACAATGAGGACTTTCCTAGGGGTTTCACCCCACCGCATGTAAAACCTGAGGAATATCCCAGAAGGTCACCTGTCATAATTAGGCCTCGGCAAGGGTGCGCTGACACTGGAGTGCCCATGAATTTTCAAGTTGGCGCGGGATCCAACCTAGGAGATAACTCTGCTAACCCCGTTATTCCTGATTTGGATATAACAGAAAGGGAAGGGATGAAAATCGAATCTTCAAGGAAGTTGCAGGATCGTTGTAGATGGCTGGAAGAAAAGTTCTAGGCTTTAGACCATGGTATGGACGCAAAAGACTTGAGTTTGGTTCCAGATTTGGTGCTTCCTCATAAGTTCAAGATGCGAGTTTGAGAAGTATAATGGAACTAGTTGCCTGAAGCCCACATCACTATGTTTTGTAGGCGGATGATAGCTCGTGAATAATGATCAACCGATTCATTGTTTCCAAGACAGTTTGGTGGGAGCGGTCTAGATGGTACAATCATTTCGATCGTGCTAACATTAGCTCTGGAGAGACTTGGCCCAAGCCTTCATGAGGCGATACAATCATGTCACGGACATGGCGCTTTGGCCGAATCATGTTGCAAAACATGGAAAAGAAATCAAACGAGAGTTTCAGGCAATACGCACAAAGATGGAGGGAAGTTGCCATGCAAGTTCAACCGTCTCTCTTGGAAAAGGAAACCACCATGCTGTTTATCAACACTTTAAAGGCACCTTTTTTCACCCATATGATAGGAAGCACCACTAAAAGCTTTGCGGATATAGTCATGGCGGGTGAAATGATAGAAAATGCTATAAGGGGTGGCAAGATTGAAGCAGGGGAAACTACTAGAAGGTCTACCCCTAGGAAAAAGGATGACAAGGAGAATAATGCGAGTACATACAACAAAGGGTAGTCAAAGGTAGTCACTGTTAGCCAACCGAAAGTGGTTACGGCTGGGCAACAAGGGTCGACGAGACAAGAATCAGGCCCTAGATAAAATTTCGAAAAGCTCCAATTTACGCCAATTCCAATGACATATCAGGAGCTATATCAGACTTTATTAGAGGCACGTGTAGTGTCCCTATATTAGCTGCGGCCGTTACAACCCCCATATCCTAAATGGTATGACTCTAACGTTCAATGTGATTACCACGCAGGAGTAACGGGGCATTCAATAGAAAATTGCACTACCTTCAAAAAGGTAGTTGAGAGACTTCTTAAGATGGGAGTTGTCAAGATTGATGATACACCCAGTGTGGAGAACCCATTACCCAATCACGGAGACAAGAAAGTTGTGATCCCTTGAAGAAATCGAAAGCGAAGAGGGAATCAGAGAACAAAGTTTACAAGCCCTTGTGTATTTGGGAGTGTTTTGAATAATGAGTCTGTGGAAGAAATCCCTGTACTTTTAGGGCTAATCTAGAGTAATGTGCAAAACATGCTTGTTGCCTTAAGCCTAGAGGCAATAACACCTCTTTTGTGAAATAGGCTTGTGTCCTAAATTCTTATTTCAATAAAATGCATCTTTTTAGTACATATTCTTTTATTCTTTCTACTATACATTTTTTACTCTTTCATTCTTTATTCATTACCATACAAGTAATCATCTTTAGAATCATTTATTCTTTAGATTTCTTGCCTTCATGCTTAGGTACCCAGATATCAACGTCATGAGCGACATTGTTACTGACTCCCTTTGTGAACGAGATATGGGTCTAGGGGATCTAAGGACTTTGAAGATGACAGAGATTGTGACATATCTTCTAACTTGTTAAGAATGGTTTAACAAGATGAAAAATAGACCTTATTCAACAAAGGGTCAACGGATATTATGAGCCTAGAAAAGGGGTGAAGAACAAAGCCCAGCTCACCGTAGAAATAATGCGAGACATCATTGAGTTATTTTCAAGAATTCAAAGAGGTTTTGCACGATCATATCAGGACATGCCTGGGCTACTAAGATGTGGGCTACACATGAGGATCGAGCACTGTTGATCTACATAGAAAGGGATGATATCAGCTATGCCTTATTTAAGGAGATAAGATTCATGTGCCTTCTCCATTTCTTCACAAATTTTCCATATGTGGGGGCATGGATATTATGGGGCTAATCTCGCCAAACGCTTCTAGTTGACATCAATTTGCCGTCATGGTCGTCGTCTACTTCACTAAGAGGGCGGAAGTAGCTTCATATGCCAACATTGCAAAGTCGACAGTCATCAAATTCCAAAAAAAAAAGAAGAAGAAGAAGAATAAAGGAAAGGATCAAATGCCAGCACAGAATGCATAACTGTACAAAGTCAAAGTTTACAGTTTGTCCAAAGATCAGACAGCATATCACTGTACAACAAAAGTTACCAAAAGAAAAAGAAAAAAGAAAAAAAATTATGAAATATGACTTAGACTTGTAAGGATTGGCATAAGGGGCTACCATTTACCCTCTGTCTTTTTAAACGTGGGCCAAAACCCTCGCTGGGGCAACATCTTATCCATTGGTTTATGGAATGGAAACATTTTGCTAATTGAACCTAGTTGAAGAAAAGGTTAAAATTATCCAGGCTTATGACAAAGAGGTTCGTCCTAGAGAATTCCACGAGGAAACCTGATGTTGAAAAAGACTTTTCTTCTATAAAATGATTTAAGAGAAAAGCAGATGCCAAACTGGGAAGGACCTTATGTTGTAAAGAAGGTCTATTCTAGAAGAGCATTGACATTGACCGAAACGGATGGCGAAGACTTGCCCAATCCGGTGAATTCAAGTTCAGTCAAGAAACATTTTACCTAAAAGAGGAAAGATAAAGGTGAAAACCCGTAAAGGGCGCCTAAAAAAAAGGGAGAGGCCAAGGCGAAAACCCGCAAAGGGCGCTTTGAGACCAAAGGGGATTTGAGTTGAAAACCCGAAAAGGGCGGCTCAAATATTGACTAAAAAATGGGGAATACAGTAGTCTTGCTACGTCCGAATTAGCAATGAGGAAGTATATTACATCTTGGGGCATCGACAAAGTATTCCAGACTCCCTAAACACATATTGAGCTTAAAATGGTCCTCAAGAAGTTGGAACAAAGAAGCTCGGGCTGCGATATCTGGGGCATCTAGCTTCATTCTTTCTCATTTTTGAAATTTGTTATCTTTGATTGCTTTATTCTTTTTTGAGATACGCCCAAATCAATTTTCTTTTATTGTCTGGGTTATCTTTGATTAAATTATTTCTCAGAGCTATGTTCCTGACTAATTTCTTTCTCGTCCATTTTTGTTACCTTTTTCAAGCATTTTATATTAATGGGCTAATAACACTTTCATAAAAGGAGTTTCGCATATTACTCTAGAAGCTTCTAAATAATATGAGAATCTGAAACAGGACTATTGTTCAGAACTCACCAAGCCTAAGGGATTGGAAATATTGGAAAATGATTATCTCTTCGGATTCTTATTGGATAAGACAATTTCGTTGGTGATACCATATCGGCAAATGACGAATAACGTCAAGCCAAGTATAAAAGAGGATCATTGTCGGAGACCTGCATTCATATAAATTTGATTTATACACCTAGGGAATGGTGAAAAAGCGATACAAGTTACGTACCTCACAGTGGTAATAGATTGGATGGAAGAAGTCAAATGTTATTACAATGGGAGGCACAAACTTCATATCCCAAGGTTCAAGTGGAGTGGACTCATAATTACCACGGGGTAAAATAATTGAGCAAGAAAATGATACTTCAAGGGGAACTAAGATGAAACCTTGACGGATAAATGAGTGATAATACCTTAGCGGAAATCATACTCATATCATTTTACATTCATATCATGTCTAATTAGGAGCATTTGAGGCATTTCAATCAAGGCATCTTAATTATTAGACATAATCATATACCCATTCTACAGGTTATGTCCTTTAAAAAGACGATGTAGTAAGGTCGAAGATAGCCAATCGGCATTCCCGAGCTTTGCGAGAAGCGATTGAAGATGGCGAATCCGGCATTCCCGAGCTTTGCGAGCGATTGAAGATAGCCAATCGGCATTCCCGAGCTTTGCGAGAAGCGAGTTGAAGATAGCAAATCGGCATTCCCGAGCTTTACGAGAAGCGAGATTAAAGATAGCAAATCGGCATTCCCGAGCTTTGCGAGAAGCGATTGAAGATAGCAAATCGGCATTCCCGAGCTTTGCAGAAGCGATTGAAAATAGCAGATCGACAATTCCCGAGTTTGCGGGAAGCGGATCGAAGACATCGATCGGTGATCCACGAGTTTGCGGATCGAGTTAAAGATAGCGATCCGCAATTCTTGAGTTTGCGAAGCGGATCAAAGACATCGATCTGGTGATCCCCGAGTTTGCGGGGATCAGTTGAAGATAGCGGTCCGGCAATTTACGAGGTTGCGAGAAGCGGATCGAAGACATTAGTCCGCAATCCACGAAGTTGTAGGGAGCGATTAAAATAACAGATTTGGCATTCCTGAGGTTGTAGGAAGCAGATCGAAGATATTAGTCTGGCATCCCTGAGTTTGCAGGGAGCAGATTAAGATAGCGGATTTGGCATTCTTGAAGTTGCAAGAAGCAGATCGAAGACATCAGATCTTGACTCCCTGAATTTGCAGTGGAGCAGATCAAAAGATAGTAGATCTGGCATTCCTGAAGATGCAGGAAGCAGATTGAAGCCATTAGACTAATTAAAATCAAGATGAAGTTCCAGTACCCCTGAAGATGCAATTGGAATTGGAAGAAGGCGAAGATCAAAAAATCGAGGCTTGGCCAAGACCGCGCAAAATTGGTCCTTTTATAGTGTTTGCTCTATTCTTGTTTCACAACAATGAGCAAAGAGGGGCAACTGTAAGAGGCCCATTTTGCCCGGGCTTGTGAAAACCAAAACCAAAAAAATAAAAAAAATAAAAAATACCAATTGTTCAATAAAACAGTCCATTTGCAAAACATTTTAGCCCAATACCAGAACCCAATACCTAAATAGCCTACCCGAATACACCCAGACCCAATACCTAAACTCACTTAAACCCAACAGACCCAATTATTACAGCCCAAAGCAGAAGTGGCCCAAAATGGCCAAACTGCTAAATGAAATCAGTGGCCTAGGGTTTTTGGGAAACCCTAGGTGCCGCAGCACCCCAATCGCCGCAGCACCCCAATTGCCGTAATACCCCAATCATCGTGCCACCAATTCGCTCCGCAATTAGCGCGCTTCATTTCCGTCGCGAGATCTTCGTTCACCTGGACAAAAGGAAAAGCACAGCAGCAAACATGGCAACAAATAGATTTCCTTTATTTTTGTTTTTCTTTGGGTTATAAAAACCCAAGATCTGTAAACACGAAAAAAGAGGGGGAGATACAAAAATATACATGAGAATACACTAATACAAACAGAAATAAAAGCGTAGAATTTTCTTTTTCAACGAAGGTGATTTTCATATTTTATTCTGTTTATTTTTTGATCTACATTATTTTTTTACGAATATTAAAAAGAGAAAAAAAAAAAGAAAAGAGGATTACCTGCTTGAAAAACAGAGGTTTTTGGACCTCCGGCCACCGTCAGTGGTGGCGCGTATGGCGCGTGGGACAGATGCTCCCGAATCCGACGACCAAACTCCGGAAGTGGGGGGAGAGAACATTCAGAGCACTTTTTAAGTTTTTTTTAGAAACTGTTTTTAAACTGTTTTTTTAAACCAAATTTTACTTTTATAACATAGAGGAAACGACGCCATTTTCACTTAACCTAATAAGTGCAAAACGACGTCGTTTCAAAGGCCAGATCCGCGCGTTGACCCAGGGACCCAAATCGGATCCGCATGTTTTCAGAAAATGGGAAATTTATCCCTTTAGTCCCTCCGCATAATTTCAGTTTTGTAATTAAGTCTGTTTATATCCTTTTATTTATAATTTGACCACTTTATATCTGTTTTTATGATTATTTGATCCTGGTTTCTTTATTTTTCAAACCTTTTTTTTTTGTGTTTTTTTTTCTTTAAAATTATTATATTATTATATTGAAATATTTTAAAATTTTTATTTTAAATTATTTGTATATTAATTTATTAATAATATAAATTTATATATATATATATATTATCTTTATATTTAGTTATTATTATATATATTATTTTACTTGTTTAATAATATATATATTATTTTATTTTTATTTTTATTATATTATATTTTGTATATTATATATTATTATGTTACATTTATATTATTTCTAAAACTTTATTTTTATAAAATTTATTTATATTATCTAATCTATTTTATTTATATTATTTATTTATAATTAGTGTATTATATATATATTTATTATTTATTATTTTATTTTGCTTAATATTATTATATATTATTTTCATATATTAGTTATATTATATATTTTAAAATTTTATACATTGTATAGTATTATATTATATCATATTTTTATCCTTATAAAATATATTTATATTGAAAAACATGTTTCATTTACATTATTTATTTTATATTTTATTTAAAATCATTATATACTATTCCTTTTATTTATGCATTGTTTACATTGTTTATATCATATAAGTATGTAATTTTATTTATTAATTTTATTTGTTTATTATTAATCTTGCATGAAAATTTTCATATTCATTTAGTAATTTCTATTTTGATATTTATGGTTTTATGTATATCTTTTATTCGCCCATATTCTTTTATTTATTTATTTATGATGGCCATTGTATAGTTATTTATTGTTTTATAAATACATTTTTTTTTTGCAAAATTACTATATTAAGGCAATGTTTTGGTATTTAGAAACTCGGGAAATAGTGCCCTAACGTGCTTTGGGTTGCGATTTTCCGTTTGGCTAAATAACTAAATATCCTTTTAACAAGTTTTATAAATCATGAGAGGATTTTGATTCTGAAGGTTTTAAAATATCGTGTCCTAACGTGTTGGATGTGATGTTTATATTCTTCCGAACAAAGAAATCTCAAGTTTTAAATAAAAAACCTTATTCTTGGGAATTCAAAACGTTGTATCCTAACTTATTGGGTGTGATGTTCTATATCTTGAGGTAAGAATTTTCTAAAATAAAAATGTACCTAGCTTTGAAGTCATGAGATGCTGTATCCTAACTTACTGGGTGTGGTATTCTTATTTCTTTGAGATAGGTAGTCTTGGTTTACTTTCAAATAAAGGATCTTATTTTAAACTTTTTAAGTTTCAAACATTTGGACATGATTTTATCGATTCGGTACCAATTTCTGGGCGTTACGATGGTGCTAACCCTTCCTCGTACGTAACCGACTCCCGAACCTATTTTCTTGTTTTTTTTCGTAGACCAAAATTAAAATGTTTTAAAATAAAAACGTTTTACAAGGTAACCCAATCACACCTAAGTAAAAAGGGATTGGTGGCGACTCCCATTTTCGTTTTCAAAAGTCGATCCCCATTATTCAAAACTCGATTTTAAAAATGGTTTCGACAGCTTAGCGACTCATTGGGAACAATAAGAGAGTCAAGCCGTAAAATTGATAGTTTCATGTCCTTTTGTTCAAATTTAAAATTCTGATTTTAAAAATATGATCCTTTTATTGCATGTGATTTTAAAATATATCTCTTTGCATTGCACTGCATGACCGTCGTGGTCACACCCTTAAGTGGGAGCGAGAAGCTATGCCTTCATGAGGTTTTCACCTCCGCATAGGCTAGTGGACTGCTTCCGGAATACATCTGTACCTATGTCTTCGTGAAGTTTTCACTTCCGCATGGCCATAGGGAAATGTATTCCCCTGAACCGAACTCGGTCCGAATGAGCTTATAATGGGTGAGGATCGAGGAATCTGCTAGTTCAGGTACCTCAACTTTAGAGCTAAACCACACGTAGAGAACATAGGAACCCACCCTAGGTAGAACTATGTCAAACCCTAGTGGTCACCCTGATAGGTTCTATGTTATTTATTTTTCCTATACTAATGGGTTTTCTTTTGTTTTTTATTGCATTGCATTCATATCATAGAAAAGAGGTGTTGATTTCAAATTCGATTACTAAATAGAAAAGTTTGTCATAAGAAAACGGGTTTTTTGATAAAGTGGATTATAATACGGTCTTGTCCGAATATAGTCTAAGTGAACACAACAAGAGAGGGACTGATAGCCGTGAAGGAATACAAGACTTTATTATCCGAGGATTCAAGCTGACAAAGACTAATCGAGAATCACCACGTCTCAATTTTCTTGAAGAAGCTAACGAGTATTATGGAACAGTGAGTCGCGTCCCAGATCAAGCAAAAAGGAGCTAGAGGAGGTATCTATTAGAAGTTTGCAAGACTTGACTTTTGTGAAGAAGGGATTCATGTTTTCACTTGGACTATGAGGATAAGGTCGTGTATGCGATCCGTTTTATGTAAAGAAATTTCCTTTCTAGAAAAGTTTTTCTAATGTAACTGAATTCAGAATCAACGCCTCTCTCTCTTTGCATTCATGCATTTGCATAACATCATATGCATTCAAGTCTATAGAGTGAGTCCAATTAGTTTAAATTATAGGAGAGAGAGAGAAAAAAATCTGGAAGCTAAACACCCTTACGGTACAAGAGCTAAGTCAAGGAAAATGGACCAGAGAATGGAGTAATTCCAAAGAGATATGCAGGACCAGATGCAGGAACAGATAGCCAAGCTCTAGAAAGAGATGAGGGACCAGCTATTGGAGGCCCAAAAGGGCATGATGGCTCAAATGGCCCAGATGATGAGTGGGATAATGGACAAAGGAAAGGGTCCCCTAGTTAATGCTGAAGACAATGAGGACTTTCCTAGGGGTTTCACCCCACCGAATGTACAACCTGAGGAATATCCCAGAAGGCCACCTGTCACAATTAGGCCTCAGCAAGGGCAAGCTGACACTGGAGTGCCCATGAATTTTCAAGTTGGCGCAGGATCCAACCCAGGATATAACTCTGCTAACCCCGTTATTCCTGATTTGGATATAACAGAAAGGGAAGGGATGAGAATCAAATATTCAAGGAAGTTAGAGGATCGTTGTAGATGGCTGGAAGAAAAGTTCCGGGCTTTGGAAAATCTTGATTATCACCATGGTATGGACGCAAAAGACTTGAGTTTGGTTCCATTTGGTGCTTCCTCATAAGTTCAAGATGCCGCGAGTTTGAGAAGTATAATGGAACTAGTTGCCCCAAGCCCACATCACTATGTTTTTAGGCGGGATGGCTACTCGTGAATAATGATCAACTTCTCGATTCATTGTTTCCAAGACGAGTTTGGTGGGAGCAGCGTCTAGATGGTACAATCATTTCGATCGTGCTAACATTAGCTCTGGAGAGACTTGGCCCAAGCCTTCATGAGGCGATACAATCATGTCACGGACATGACGCCTGACCGAATCATGTTGCAAAACATGGAAAAGAAATCAAACGAGAGTTTCAGGCAATACGCACAAAGATGGAGGGAAGTTGCCATGCAAGTTGAACCGTCTCTCTTGGAAAAGGAAACCACCATGCTGTTTATCAACACTTTAAAGGCACCTTTTATCACCCATATGATAGGAAGCACCACTAAAAGCTTTGTGGATATAGTCATGGCGGGTGAAATGATAGAAAATGCCATAAGGGGTGGCAAGATTGAAGCGGGAGAAACTACTAGAAGGTCTACCCCTAGGAAAAAGGATGACAAGGTGAATAATGCGAGTACATACAACACAGGGTACTCAAAGGTAGTCACTGTTAGCCAACCGAAAGTGGTTATGGCTGGGCAACAAGGGTCGACGAGACAAGAATCAGGCCCTAGACAAAATTTCGAAAAGCTCCAATTTACGCCAATTCCAATGACATATCAGGAGCTATATCAGACTTTATTAGAGGCACGTGTAGTGTCCCTATATTATCTGCGGCCGTTACAACCCCCATATCCTAAATGGTATGACTCTAACGTTCAATGTGATTACCACGCAGGAGTAACGGGGCATTCAATAAAAAATTACACTGCCTTCAAAAAGGTAGTTGAGAGACTTCTTAAGATGGGATTTGTCAAGATTGATGATACACCCAGTGTGGAGAACCCATTACCCAAACATGGAGACAAAAAAGTTGTGATCCCTTGAAGAAATTGAAAGCGAAGAGGGAATCAGAGAATGAAGTTTATAAGCCCTTGTGTATTTGGGAGTGTTTTGAATAATGAGACTGTGGAAGAAATCCCTGTACTTTTAGGGCTAATCTAGAGTAATGTGCAAAACATGCTTGTTGCCTTAAGCCTAGAGGCAATAAGACCCCTTTTGTGAAATAGGCTTGTGTCCTAAATTCTTATTTCAATAAAATGCATCTTTTTAGTACATATTCTTTTATTCTTTCTACTATACATTTTTTACTCTTTCATTCTTTATTCATTACCATACAAGTAGTCATCCTTAAAATCATTTATTCTTTGGATTTCTTACCTTCATGCTTAAGTACCCAGATATCAACATCATGAGCGACATTGTTACTGACTCCCTTTGTGAACGAGATACGGGTCTAGGGGATCTAAGGACTTTGAAGATGATAGAGATTGTGACATATCTTCTAACTTGTTAAGAATGGTTTAACAAGATAAAAAATAGACCTTATTCAACAAAGGGTCAACGGATATTATGAGCCTAGAAAAGGGGTGAAGAACGAAGCCCAGCTCACCATAGAAGTAATGCGAGACATCATTGAGTTATTTTCAAGAATTCAAAGATGTTTTGCATGATCATATCAGGACATGCCTGGGCTACTAAGATGTGGGCTACACATGAGGATCGAGCACTATTGATCTACATAGAAAGGGATGATATCAGCTATGCTGTATTTAAGGAGAAAAGATTCATGTGCCTTCTCCATTTCTTCACAAATTTTCCATATGTGGGGGCATGGATATTATGGGGCCAATCTCACCAAACGCTTCTAATTGACATCAATTTTCCGTCATGGTCGTCATCTACTTCACTAAGAGGGTGGAAGTAGCTTCATATGCCAACATTGCAAAGTCGACAGTCATCAAATTCCAAAAAAAAAGAAGATGAAGAAGTATAAAGGAAAGGATCAAATGCCAGCACAGAATGCATAACTGTACAAAGTCAAAGTTTACAGTTTGTCCAAAGATCAGGCAGCATATCACTGTATAGCAAAAGTTGCCAAAAGAAAAAGAAAAAAGAAAAAAATTTATGAAATATGACTTAGACTTGTAAGGATTGGCATAATGGGCTACCATTTACCCTCTGTCTTATTAAACGTGGGCCAAAACCCTCACTGGGGCAACATCTTATCCATTGGTTTATGGAATGGAAACATTTTGCTAATTGAACCTAGTTGAAGAAAAGGTTAAAATTATCCAAGCTTATGACAAAGAGGTTCGTCCTAGAGAATTTCACGAGGAAACCTGATGTTGAAAAAGACATTTCTTCTATAAAATGATTTCAAAGAAAAGCAGATGCCAAACTGGAAAGGACCTTATGTTGTAAAGAAGGTCTGTTCTAGAAGAGCATTGACATTGATCGAAACGAATGGCGAAGACTTGCCCAATCCGGTGAATTCAGGTTCAGTCAAGAAACATTTTACCTAAAAGATGAAAGATAAAGGTGAAAACCCGTAAAGGGCGCCCAAAAAAAAAAAGGGGGAGAGGCCAAGGCGAAAACCCGCACAGGGCGCTTTAAGACAAAAGGGGATTTGAGTTGAAAACCCGAAAAGGGCGGCTCAAATATTGACTAAAAAACAGGGCATACAGTAGTCTTGCTACGTCCAAATTAGCAATGAGGAAGTATATTACATCTTGGGGCATCGACAAAGTACTCCAGACTCCCTAAACAGATATTGAGCTTAAAATGGTCCTCAAGAAGTTGGAACAATGAAGCTCAGGCTGCGATATCTAGGGCATCTAGCTTTATTCTTACTCATTTTTGAAATTCGTTATCTTTGATTGCTTTATTCTTTTTTGAGATATGCCCAAATCAGTTTTCTTTTGTTGCCTGGGTTATCTTTGATTAAATTATTTCTCAGAGCTATGTTCCTGACTAATTACTTTCTCGTCCATTTTCGTTACCTTTTTCAAGCATTTTATATTAATGGACTAATAACACTTTCATAAAAGGAGTTTCGCATATTACTCTAGAAGCTTCTAAATAATATGAGAATCTGAAACAGGACTATTGTTCAGAACTCACCAAGCCTAAGGAATTGGAAATATTGGAAAATGATTATCTCTTCAGATTCTTATGGGATAAGACAATTTCATTGGTGATACAATATCGGCAAATGACGAATAATGTCAAGCCAAGTGTAAAAGGGGATCATTTTCGGGAGACCCTGCATTCATATAAATTTCAGATTTATACACCTAGGGAATGGTGAAAAATGATACAAGTTCTGTACCTCTGAGTGGTAATAGATTGGATGGAAGAAGTCAAATGTTATTACAGTAGGAGGCACAAACTTCATATCCTAAGGTTCAAGTGGAGTGGACTCGGAATTACCACGGGGCAAAGTAATTGAGCAAGAAAATAATACTTCAAGGGGGAACTAAGATGAAACCTTGACAGATAAATGAGTGATAATACCTTAAGCGGGAATCATACTCATATCATTTTACATTCATAGCATGTCTAATTAGGAGCATTTGAGGCATTTCAATCAAGGCATCCTAATTATTAGACATAATCATATACCCATTTTACAGGTTATGTCCTTTAAAAGACAATGTAGTAAGGTCGAAGATAGCCAATCTGGCATTCCTGAGCTTTGCAGGAAGCAGATTGAAGATGGCAGATCTGGCATTCCTGAGCTTTGCAGGAAGCAGATTGAAGATAACGAATCTGGCATTCCTGAGCTTTGTAGGAAGCAGATTGAAGATAGCCAATCTAGCATTCCTGAGCTTTGCAGGAAGCAGATTGAAGATAGCCAATCTGGCATTCCTGAGCTTTGCAGGAAGCAGATTGAAGATAGCGAATCTGGCATTCCTGAGCTTTGCAGGAAGCAGATTGAAGATAGCCAATCTAGCAATCCTGAGCTTTGTAGGAAGCAGATTGGAGATAGCAAATCTGGCATTCCTAAGCTTTGCAGGAAGCAGATTAAAGATAACAAATCTGGCATTCTTGAACTTTGCAAGAAGCAGATTGAAGATAGAAAATCTGGCATTCCTGAGCTTTGCAGGAAGCAGATTGAAAATAGCAGATCTGACAATTCCTGAGTTTGCAGGAAGTAGATCGAAGACATCAGTCTGGTGATCCCTGAGTTTGCAGGGATCAGATTGAAAATAGTAGATCTGGCAATTCCTGAGTTTGCAGGAAGCAGATCAAAGACATCAGTCTGGTGATCCCTGAGTTTGCAGGGATCAGATTGAAGATAGTAGATCTGGCAATTTCTGAGGTTGCAGGAAGCGGATCGAAGACATTAGTCTGGCAATCACTAAAGTTGTAGGGAGTAGATTAAAATAGCAGATTTGGCATTCCTGAGGTTGTAGGAAGCAGATCGAAGATATTAGTCTGGCATCCCTGAGTTTGCAGGGAGCAGATTAAGATAGCGGATTTTTCATTCTTGAAGTTGAAAGAAGCAGATCGAAGACATCAGATCTTGACTCCCTGAGTTTGCAGTGGAGCAGATCAAAAGATAGCAGATCTGGCATTCCTGAAGATGCAGGAAGCAGATTGAAGCCATTAGACTAATTAAAATCAAAATGAAGTTCCAGTACCCCTGAAGATGCAGTTGGGATTGGAAGAAGGTGAGGATCAAGAAATCGAGGCTCGGCCAAGACCGCGCAAAATTGGTCCTTTTATAGTCTTTGCTCTATTCTTGTTTCACAACAATGAGCAAAGAGGGGCAGCTGTAAGAGGCCCATTTTGCCCGGGCTTGTGAAAACCAAAACCAAAAAAATAAAAAAAATAAAAAATACCAATTGTTCAATAAAACAGTCCATTTACAAAACATTTTAGCCCAATACCAGAACCCAATACCTAAATAGCCTACCCGAATACACCTAGACCCAATGCCGAAACTCACTTAAACGCAACAAACCCAATTATTACAGCCCAAAGCAGAAGTGGCCCAAAAAGGCCCAACTGCTAAATGAAATCAGTGGCCTAGGGTTTCTGGGAAACCCTAGGCGCCGCAGCACCCCAATCGCCGCAATACCCCAATCGTCACGCCACCAATTCGCTCCGCAATTAGCGCGCTTCATTTCTGTCGCGAGATCTTCGTCCACCTGCACAAAAGGAAAAAGCACAGCAGCAAATATGGCAACAAATAGATTTCCTTTATTTTTTGTTTTTCTTTCGGGTTATAAAAACCCAAGATCTGTAAACACGAAAAAAGAGGGGGGAGATACAAAAATATACACGAGAATACACTAATACAAACAGAAATAAAAGTGTAGAATTTTCTTTTTCAACGAAGGTGATTTTCATATTTTATTCTGTTTATTTTTTTATCTACATTATTTTTTTACGAATATTAAAAAGAGAAAAAAAGAAAAGAGGATTACCTGCTTGAAAAACAGAGGTTTTTGGACCTCCGGCCACCGTTAGTGGTGGCGCGTATGGCGCGTGGGACAGATGCTCCCGAATCCGACGACCAAACTCCGGCAGTGGGGGGAGAGAACATTCAGAGCAATTTTTAAGTTTTTTTTAGAAACTGTTTTTAAAATGTTTTTTTAAACTAAATTTTACTTTTATAACATAGAGGAAACGGCGCCGTTTTCACTTAACCTAATAAGTGCAAAACGACGTCGTTTCAAAGGCCAGATCCGCGCGTTGACCCGGGGACCCGAATAGGATCCGTGTGTTTTCAAAAAATGGGAAATTTATCCCTTTAGTCCCTCCGCATAATTTCAGTTTTGTAATTAAGTCCATTTATATCCTTTTGTTTATAATTTGACCCATTTATATCTGTTTTTATTATTATTTGATCATGGTTTCTTTATTTTTCAAACCTTTTTTTTGTGTTTTTTTTTCTTTAAAATTATTATATTATTATATTGAAATATTTTAAAATTTTTATTTTAAATTATTTGTATATTAATTTATTCATAATATAAATTTATATATATTTTTTATTATCTTTATATTTAATTATTATTATATATATTATTTTACTTGTTTAATAATTTATATATTATTATATTTTTATTTTTTATTATATTATATTTTGTATATTATATATTATTATGTTACATTTATATTATTTCTAAAACTTTATTTTTATAAACTTTATTTATATTATCTAATCTATTTTATTTATATTATTTATTTATAATTAGTGTATTATATATATATTTATTACTTATTATTTTATTTTGCTTAATATTATTATATATTATTTTCATATATTAGTTATATTATATATTTTAAAATTTTTATACATTGTATAGTATTATATTATATCATATTTTTATCCTTAAAATTTTTTTATATTGAAAAACATGTTTCATTTACATTATTTATATTTTATTTTATTTAAAATCATTATATACTATTCCTTTTATTTATGCATTGTTTACATTGTTTATATCATATAAGTATATAATTTTATTTATTTATTTTATTTGTTTATTATTAATCTTGCATGAAAATTTTTATATTCATTTAGTAATTTCTATTTTGATATTTATGGTTTTATGTATATATTTTATTCGCCCATATTCTTTTATTTATTTATTTATGATGGCCATTGTATAGTTATTTATTTATTGTTTTATAAATACATTTTTTTTGCAAAATTACTATATTAAGGCAATGTTTTGGTATTTAGAAACTCGGGAAATAGTGCCCTAATGTGCTGGGTTGCGATTTTCCGTTTGGCTAAATAACTAAATATCCTTTTAACAAGTTTTATAAATCATGAGAGGATTTTGATTACGAAGGTTTTAAAATATCGTGCCCTAACGTGTTGGATGTGATGTTTATATTCTTTCGGAACGAAGAAATCTCAAGTTTTAAATAAAAAACCTTATTCTTGGGAATTCAAAACGTTGTATCCTAACTTATTGGGTGTGATGTTCTGTATCTTGAGGTAAGAATTTTCTAAAATAAAAATGTACCTAGCTTTGAAGTCATGAGATGCTGTATCCTAACTTACTGGGTGTGGTATTCTTATTTCTTTGAGATAGGTAGTCTTGGTTTACTTTCAAATAAAGGATCTTATTTTAAACTTTTTAAATTTCAAACATTTAGACATGATTTTATCGATTCAGTACCAATTTCTGGGCGTTACGATGGTGCTAACCCTTCCTCGTACGTAACCGACTCCCAAACCCATTTTCTTGTTTTTTTCGTAGACCAAACTCAAAATGTTTTAAAATAAAAACGTTTTACAAGGTGACCCAATCACGCCTAAGTAAAAAGGGATTGGTGGCGACTCCCATTTTCATTTTTAAAAGTCGATCCCCATTTTTCAAAACTCAATTTTAAAAATGGTTTCGACACACTGCATTCCTTCGTCAGGGCTACCGTCTCAAATTCTCCAAGTCTTCGTTTCTTAGACAGGATATCTTTCATGAACTTGACATAATTCGACATTTGCTCAAGTGCTTCAACCAACGGGATGTTGATGTGAAGTTTCTTAAGTACGTCAAGGAACTTCTTGAATTGAATCTCCTGACTCTACTTCTGAAGTCTTTGAGGGTAGGGTGGTGATGGTTTCTTTACTGGAACTGGTAATGGTTGATTCGTCTTCTGTGGTAATTTTGCATCTAACGGAGTTGTTAGTTGATCAGATTTAGCTGGTTCTGAGGTTACCTTGTCGGGTTTTGCAGATTCTGGTTCTTGTGAAACTGGAATTTCAACACTCGGTTGAACTTCCTCTGAATCTTAAGCATCAGCATGCTCCTTTTCAGCTTCAAAGGTATTGGGCTCTATCGTCTTTCCACTCCTCAATGTCAGCGCTTTGCAGTGCTCCTTTCCCAGATTTGTCGTATTTTCCGTATCATTAGGTAAGGTACCCTATGGTCGGTTCCTAAGTTCAGTTGTAAGCTGGCCCATTTGGTTTTCCAAATTCCTCAATGTAGCTGCTTGGCTTTGGATTAAGGCATCATTCTTTGCCATGTATGCCTTTAGCAAACTCTCCAAGCTATTGGATGCTTCAGCTTGAACTGGTTTCTGAACTTGTTGAGGGAAACTAGGCAGCTGGGTTGGTCTTGTAACACCCCTTTACCCGAGTTCTACGCCGGGAACCGGGCCTGAGGCGTTACCGAACTCAAACCACTTAATCGCCACTTAGGCTCTACGTCGTTACTATTTAAAACCTCTTTCTCGACTTACGAGGCCTAACTCATGCACCCGAGGACCCTCAAGACTAATCCGGAACTTTTTTCATTCTTAAAATTTTTTTCTTTTCAAGACAGGTCTTACACGCCCGTGCAAGATGAGACACGCCCGTGCATAGGCACACACGCCCATATCCCCAGACCGTGCCTAAAAACCCAGTATTCTGCCAATTTGCCCACGGTTAAGGCACACGACCATGCATTTTAGGAACACGCCAGCGTACCCTATCACACGTCCGTGCCTTTCACCCGTGGTCGACATTGACTAATCACACACGGTTTTAACACGCTCGTGGGTCTAAACCGTGTGCCATACCTTAGTATTCTGACTTATTCAACACGGCCTCGACACGCCCGTGTGCTTTAACCGTGTGACCATTCTAATTCTAATTTCAAAGTGCAGACTTCACACGGCCAGGGCATCCGCCCATGGCTTGATCGTGTGTCTCACACGGCCTAGACACACGCCCGTGTGCCTACCCGTGTGGACGAAACAAAGTTTTGTTTGACAAGCTCTTAGCACTCCTATAGCTTACACTACAAGAATCCATTCAACATACCAATAAACACTCATAACTTCAACATGGACTTCCATAGGTAACCTTATAATTTCATAAAAGGTAGAATGAGCCATCGTGCATGGCAATTTACAAATTTCAATATCTTACAAGATGCCAATATACCTTTGGCCAAAATAACAAAATAACTTAACTAGCCTAGCACCTATACATGCCATTTACAAAAATCATTAAGTCTAGGTATACCGAGAGGAGCTGATAGTGTGGCCGGTCTTCCGGTTAGCTGCGTATTCTGGCTCGGCTCTAAAACTCTATAAAACAAGGGAAAAGAGAGGGAGGGGAGCTTTTAAGCTTAGTAGGTTTACATGTAAACAATATAACCTTTTAACATGTACCAAACAATTTCATAGCATTATGTACTAACCAAGAAACAATTTACATTCATGATCATACTTACTCATTTCCTCCATTCACACACTCTAACCACATCACAAGCATAATGTATATATTCATTATGGGTTCCCCTGCACTTAACATCACAAATTCACATAATACGACACATCTAATCTATTTCTCATAGCCAGATTTCTCGGTGGTTTCGCACTTAGCCCACCATCAGTCATTATTAGGGTGGTATCACACACAGCCCACCAAAAGATTAATTACGGTGGTATCGCACACAGCCCACCAAAAGATTAGTTATGGTGGTATCACACACAGCCACCAAAAGATTAATAGACGATGGTATCGCACATAGCCCATCGTAATTGAACAACAAGGTGGTATCGCACTTAGCCCACCATTAAGAGTTGTCATTGCACAATCACAAGATTATTTCATCAATCATTCGATAATTTTTTCAATAACTACCTCAATCCATCTATTAGTACCACATATGTTCTCAATCATACCATACTCTAATTAGCAACATAGGGGTTACAAAAAATATACATTGCTTACACATAAACTTACTTCGGTGCAAAACGTGATAACCAACGATTTAGTTTGTCACCTTGCCTTTTCCACGGTCAAGGTTGATTCCGCGCTCTTCTTGATCTATAAAAATGAAATTTATTCATTTAGATCATTCTATGATCATAATACACCAAATTCTATACTTGGGCAAAAATGACCATTTTGCCCTTGTACATTGGCAAAATTATGATTTTGCCCCTAGGCTCCTAATTTATTTTTCAACACATTTTCTCAATGCACAAGCATAGATGAACATTTATTTCTCGTACAACTACTCACCATTCCAACTATTTCATGCATTTATGACACAAATTTAATCTTTGCATTCAAGTCCTATTTAGGTGTTTCCATGCTAACACCTTTCACAAAAGTTGTTTCTCACCTCCCTAACATTCATTTTCTTCCATGAAAACTCAGCTAACAACACAAATACTCTCATGGAAAGTCCTTAGACTTTCAACCATATTACAAACTAGTCCCCCCATTAGCTAGCTTAAGCTTTGGGGACTCCAAAAATACAAAAATCATCAAAAATAATCATCAAAATGACTTACTTGCAAGGATGAGATGTAGCTGAAAATTTTGAACTCCAAGAACCCTTATTTCCTCTAAAATTTCAGTGGTAGAAGAAGAAGGAATAGTAAAAGATGATATCTCATCTTTTTATCTTATTTTATTCATTTTTTTATTCACCTATTGTCACCAAATTTTGACTAAAATTAATGCTTTTGTCTCCCCTAGCTTGTATGGCAGGCCAACACACATTAAATGGCCTAATTGCACTTTAAAATCCTCTAAATTTACTTTCTATAGCTATTAGGCACCTCCACCATGAAAAAATAGAACTTTCGCACTTTATGCGATTTAGTCCTTTTTCGCAATTAAGCATGTTGTCACTCAAATTAAAACACCAAAATTTTCATGCATCCATATAATCATGCTACAACACATAAATTAACGTCAAAATAAATTTTCTCCACCTCGGATTAGTAGTCTCGAAACCACTGTTTCGACTAGCCCCAAAACCGGGCTGTTATAACTCTCCCCCCTTTTAGGGATTTTTGCCCTCGAAAATCTTACCGGTAAAGAGGTTTGGATATTGTTCCCTCATAGCTTCTTCCTGTTCCCAAGTAGCCTCTTCTACACCGTGCCTTTTCCATAATACTTTTACTAAGGCTATGTCCTTGTTTCTCAATTGTTTCACCTCTCGAGCCAAAATTTTAATCGGCTCTTCCTCATATGTCATATCCGGTCGTATTTTGATTTCTATTGGAGGAATCACATGCGAAGGATCGGAGCGATAACGCCTTAACATTGATACATGGAACAATTATGAATTTTCTCTAACTCTACCGGTAAAGCCAACCGATATGCCACTGACCCAACCCTCTCGGTAATCTCATACGGCCCTATAAATCTCGGGCTCAATTTAACTTTTCGACCAAATCTCAATATTTTCTTCCACGGTGACACTTTCAGAAATACCTTGTCGCCTACTTGAAATTCAATTTATTTTCTTTTCAAATCCGCATACGACTTTTGCCGGTCCGTAGCAGCCTTCAGACTATCCCGGATAACTTTCACTTTCTCCTCGGTGCTTTAACCAAATCAACCCCATGAACTTGCTTCTCACTCAGCTCGGTCTAATACAAAGGGGTCCGACATTTGCGACCATACAAGGCTTCATACGGTGCCATCCGTATGCTCGACTGATAACTATTGTTGTAAGCAAATTCGACCAAGGGTAGGTATTTTTCCCAACTACCTTCGAACTCTAACACATAACATCGAAGCATATCCTCAAGAATTTGGATTACTCTCTCGGACTGACCATCGGTTTGAGGATGAAATGCAGTACTAAAATTCAACTTCGTACCCAAGGCCTCCTGTAACTTCTTCCAAAACCTCGAAGTAAATCTCGGGTCTCTGTCCAAAATAATGGATACAGGCACACCATGCAATCTCACTATCTTTACCACATACAACTCAGCTAATTTATCCAATGAATAATCAACACGTACTGGAATAAAGTGAGCCGACTTTATTAACCTTTCAACAACAACCCACACAGCATCTTTCTTTTTCGGAGTCAAAGGCAACCCCGTCACGAAGTCCATGGTGATCCGACCCCACTTCCACTCGGGAACCATCACTGGTTGAAGTAATCCTGAAGGCACTTGGTCCTCCGCTTTCACTTGTTGACAAATCAAACATCTTGTTACATACTTCGAGATGTCTCTTTTCATTCCCGGCCACCAATAGAATTTCTTTAGATTATTATACATTTTCGTGCTGCCCGGGTGTACTGACAAATAACTACTATGTGCTTTCCGTAAAATTTCTCGGATCAACTCGTCATCTTTAGGCACACAAATTCTATCATGGAACATTAACCAACCATCTGAACTCACCCGGAATTCAAAACTTGTCCCTAATTCACACTCAGCTCTTTTAGCTAGTATCCCACTATCATTCCTTTAAGCCTCACATATTCGTTGAACAAATAGTGGTCTAGCTCTCAACTCGGCCAGTATAGCACCATCATTGGACAATGAAAAATTCGTGCTCATAGTTCTCAAAGCATACAAGGATTTTCTACTTAAAGCATCCGCAACTACATTCGCTTTCCCCGGGTGGTAATCGATCACTAGCTCATAGTCCTTCAATAATTCAAGCCACAGTCGTTGCCGTAGATTTAATTCTTTTTGATCCATTAAGTACCTCAAACTCTTATGATCAGTGAAGATTCGGTAATTCTCACCATATAGGTAATGGCGCCAAATCTTTAACGCAAAAACAATCGCGGCCAACTCCAGGTCATGAGTCGGATAATTCTTCTCATACGGTTTTAGTTGTCTCAAGGCGTAAGCGATTACCTTACCCTCTTGCATCAATACACAACTGAGACCATTTAATGACGCGTCACTGTAGACTACAAACTCCTTTCCCGACTCAGGTTGTACCAAAACGGGTGCCTCTGCCAACAACATTTTCAATTTCTCGAAACTCTGCTGGCATTCTTCAGTCCATCAAATTTAACATCCTTGTATAATAGTTTCGTCATTGGAGTAGCAATCATGGAGAATCCCTTCACAAACCGCCTATAGTATCCTGCTAAACCCAGAAAGCTTCTAACTTTTGACACATTCCTCGGTGGTTTCCACTCCACAATAGCCGAGACCTTTCCCGGATCTACTCTAATACCTTCACCCGATACAATATGTCCTAGGAACCCTACTTCTCAAAGCCAAAACTCGCTCTTACTAAGTTTAGCATATAAGCGCTTGTCTCTTAAGGTCCAGTAAGACAATTCTCAAATGTTCCGCATGATCACTCTCATCTCGGGAATAAACCAATATGTCGTCAATAAAGACAACCACAAACTTGTCCAAATACGGTTAGAAGACACGGTTCATTAAATCCATAAAAACTGCAGGAGCATTCGTTAAACCGAATGGCATGACCAGAAACTCATAATGACCATACCTCGCCCGAAATGCCATTTTTGGTACATTTTGCTCCTTAACCCTCAACTGATAATAGCCGGACCTCAAGTCGATCTTGGAGAACACCGTAGCTCCTTCGATTGATCAAATAAATCATCTATCCTCGGCAAAGGATACTTGTTCTTCACGATTACTTTTATTGAGTACATGCATGTAGTCTATGCACAATCTCATCGACCCATCTTTCTTCTTTACAAAGAGTATTGGGGCACCCCACGGTGAATAGCTCGGTCTTGCAAAACCCTTATCCGTCAATTCTTGCAACTGAACTTTCAGTTCTTTCAACTCTAGTGGGGCCATCCTATACGGAGCAACCGAAATGGGTGCTGTTCCCGGAATTAACTCAATTCCAAACTCGACCTCTCTAATTAGGGGTAATCCAGGAAACTCTTCCAAAAATACATCCGGATACTCACATACAACCGGTACTGTTTCAATTCTTACTTCAGATTCTTGAGTGTTTAATACAAAAGAGAGATAAGATTCGTACCCTTTTCTCAAATATTTCTCAGCTATCATGGAAGAAATCATCACCGGTAAGCTATCCGACTCACCTGATTCAACCCGAATAACATCTCCATTTTCACAATTTAGTTCAATAAATTTACTACCACAATTCACTAAAACACTATGGGTAGTCAACCAATCCATACCAATAATCAAATCAAATTCATCAAAAGGCAACAACATAAGGTTCGCCGGGAAACAATGACCTTTAATTATCAGAGGACAATTCTTACACACCTTGTCAACTAACACTTGTTTACCTAGAGGGTTTGACACTTTTACCACAAATTTAGTAGACTCAACAGTCATACTCAAACTAGATGCCAATCTCATACAAATATAAGAATAAGTTGATCCCGGGTCAATTAAAGCGATAACAGAGGTGTCATCGAGAGAAAATGTACCCGTTATTACATCCGGTCTTCTCGAGCGCGAATAGCATAGGTTCTTGCTGGCGCCCGACCCTCTGGCCTCACAGTGGTGTCTCATGATACACCTCTACCACAAGTTCCGCCTCCCGGGTTCTTTTGTGGCCTACCCCTAAAGGATGCACTGCTTGGTCTTATCTCTTGCTTCCTCTCCTTGTCATCCTTTTCAAGACAATTTCGGATGAGATGGTCAGGGGATCCACACTTATAGCAATTTCGATTATTTCCCCAACACTCCCCAGTGTGATGTCTGCCACAACTTGGGCACTCTGGTTTGGGCCTTGGATTGCTCACACTTGCCATTGAGGTGGCTTGAGCTCTTGAACCTTAATACATGTTGCCTCGCTCTCTCTGCGAATACCCGACTGATGTAGTTGTCCGAGGGTTCACTTCCCTAGACCTCTTCGATTGAGCTTGGTATGATTTGCTCATCGGCCTCTTCTTCGCATCTCGAGCCTCACTGTATTTCCTCTTTTCCTTACTCAATTCTTCTACCTTACTAGCCCTATCCACCAACACCACAAATTCTTTTAGCTCCAAAATTCCGACTAAGAGTCTGACATCTTCATTCAACCCATCTTCAAATCTCTTGCATAAGGTAGCATCTGTGGATACAAATTCTTGCGCATACTTGCTGAGCCTAACAAATTCACGCTCATATTCTGCCACAGTCATTTTTCCTTGCTTCAACTCAAGGAATTCTTTCCGTTTCTGGTCTACAAACCGTTGACTTATATACTTCTTTCGAAACTCTTCCAAAAAGAAGTCCCACATTACTCTCTCTTTAGGAACCACTGATGTCAATGTTTTCCACCAATGGTATGCCGAGTCCTTCAGCAAAGACACAGCACATTTCAAACTCTCCTCAGGTGTGCGAGAGAGTTCATCAAAACCCTTATTGAGTTCTCAAGCGTAACTCGCTTCGCTCAGGGTCGTCATCTATATTAGCTCGAAAATCCTTAGCCCCTTGCTTCAGAATTTTGTCTACCGGGGGCTTAGCCGTCCTCACCATTTCTGTAACACCCCAAACCCGGCCCATAAGCTTCGACCAGATGTGGTATGCTACGGGTTGTATGTTGAAAACTTTTGCTAAGTTGGTTTTAGTAAATCATAAGTTATTAGGCAAAATTCGAATAAACAAGTGACTTTTGAAAAAAAAAAACTTGTATTATTATTATTTTGAATAATAAAACCTTTGACAAAGTTCCATAAGTTGCAAATATTAAAAACTAAGCAGTGAGTATAAACTATGGGGCCTTATTACATAAATATTTCCAAAATTAAAAACTTAAGGAAAAACCAAAATAATCTATAGGAATAAAAACTTGATGGCCCTCGAGTCCGCCTTTGCTCCCATGTCCACGATCTCTATCGCTCATCCAAAGTTAGGGAAAAATAATAGGGTGAGTCACCAAGACTCGAGTGTGTAAATCCCGAAAACACATCAAAGGCTTGGCCCACAAACACATTATGGCCTTGGCCCGTATACAAGGGTAACTATATATGCATCATGGCCCATCCCAGCCTAGAAATCCATCCTCTACACACTAACCCGTACCAACCATCACACCTTGGGGATTTCTACAATCAACCCTCTAACCACTACACACCATATCGACAAATTGTCTTCGCTTTGTCTTAAAGACCCGATCACTGTGTGACCTATGTGGCAAAGCCACCGATCGCCATACGACCTTAATAATACATCGTAGTATTCCGACACCAAAAATTGAGTCTGTCATCATAAAGACCGATCACTATGTGACCTATGTGGCAAAGCCACCGATCGCTATGCGACCTTCTTCCCCTTCATCATATCAATCCCATCCCATGCATACATACATGCGAGAATCAAAACAATATACTACCTAAAAGTTCACAGATCTATCACATACATAGATACACATGGAGAAGTTTCTATGATTACGTACTGCATCCCTTGCCTACCCTTTTTGGGTAATCCGACTGTCTATACACCTTTTTTTCGGCTTTTAGCCCATAACATATATTTAGTACAGATTACTATCTGACCTTTTTGGCTTTTAGCCCATAACATATATTTAGTACAGATTAATTAGTGTGTTAGAGATCTACACACTGATTACCGTTAGAACGAGACCTCTAAGTCGACGCTATCCGTAGCCAACGCCACCGCTTATCCGCCTTGAAATCCCGAAAAGTGATATGAGATTCGGGAACTAGTGTTTCCGGCTTTTAGATCTAAGAGATCTTACTAGAGAAGATTCGGCTACTCTCAGAGGATTCCGGCTTTTTGCGAAAAATCAGGAAGAGAAGATGATTCGAAGAAATCTATAGAGATTCGGCTTTTAGAAGAAAGAAGAGAAAAGAATAATGGAGTTTTCGGCTTTCGCCTTTTTAGAAGAAAAAGAGAAGAGAATAATGGAGTTTTCAAATTTTAGAAGAAAGAAGAGAATAATGGAGTTTTCGGCTTTTAGAAGAAAGAAGAGAATAATGGAGTTTTCGGCTTTTAGAAGAAAGAAGAGAATAATGGAGTTTTAGGCTTTTAGGAGAAAGAAGAGAAAAGAATAATGGGGTTTTCGGTTTTTAGAAAAAAGAAGAGAAAGAAAAGGTGGAAACCCTAAATGCCGAAAAATAAAGAAGAGAACCCTCCCTATTTATAGAAATTTCGGCACTTACCTATGAAAGACCGAAAGTGCCCTTCCTGATAACTAAAAATTAATCAAATAAAAAGGGAAAATTCGGCACCCCCTTTGCCATAAAGAAACCGATTTCTTCACTTCTCTAAGTGATGGAATTTCGGCCAACTCCTAGCCTTGTAGATAGCTCCTATCTTTTTTTTCCTTCCATATTATCAACTATATTATCTACATTATCCCATTCACATAAATCCTCCTATTTTTTAGCCTTGTTGCAGTCCACTCTACCTAACCCTAGTGCCGAAATTTAGCTAACTTAAATTAAAAGAGTTGGGCTCCATGTAACTTAAATTTGGGCCCCTTACTCCCTTGTGTGGCGTCACCTCCTTGCTCCCTAAGTGGCGCCACTGACCACTGGGTCGCAAGCCCATTTTGATATTTTAAACTCAGATACCATCTTTTAAACCCTATAGTGCCCAAACAAAAATTTAACTAAGGCTTCAGTCCAATCCTGAGCCCAATTTGGACCCCTAATGCTCAAATTAACTCATTACACATATTCACCCATTAAACGCATAGGCCCAAAAATTCAGGATGTTACAGTTCTACCCCCTTAAAGAAATTTCATCCTCGAAATTTCCAACTAACTATTAATCATACTACCCAAGTCTCACCACTATGCTTCCGCTGTGAACTCTAATTCTAAAGCCAAAAGAAACACTTAGGATAATATGATAGAGTACGCACCGGTATTCGCATATGGAGCGTCCTCGACCCCTTGTTCTCATTCTTCCGATTGACGTTTATCTGATTAGAAATTTTATGAATTAATAGTTTTCTTCCACTGATTAACCACGAATAGTCTTATGAACGGTAGTTTAAGAGTAGTTCTTTCGAATTCGGAATTACATCTACAAGTTTCAGTGTTAAATTTGTCTCCTAGTTCTAGGAACCACACACATCAACCATCAACATACAGACGACATCCATGAACCCACATTCAACACATAGGGTATTTTAGTCATTTCACTACCCAGGGGTATTTTCGTAATTTTATCCTATAGGGTATTTTCGTAATTTTCCGAAATAGGGTTCCTTGGTGATTTTGTGAAAGAAGGGTATTTTGGTAATTTTGTAATCCGGGGGTATATTGGTAATTTTACAATTCGGGGTATTTCGGTAATTTTACAAATCAGGGATGTTTTGGTCACTTATAAATCAGGGGTAATTTAGTAATTTTACAAAATAAAATGGCTGGTCCCTTTCGGGTTTTAGTTATAAATTTTGGCCCCTCAACAAGTCCTCATGACTAAGGTGAACAGTCCTCTACGCACTGTAGGATTCCAAATGAAGAGGAGATGAGTCACTAGGATCGCTTAAATACCAAGCTCTCCCCGAATCCAATCCTAGACATGTGTATGCCTGTTGCCACACCCTATCTCGGCGACTTGTTCACAGGTTTGTTTGGTTGGATTAAATCTTATGAATTTAGAGAGTTGTTTAAACTAAGCCTAAAGTCCATCAATGTCTAATATACTAGCCTACGTCCATCAAGCCCATCAAGCCCAACATACATATCACATCCAAAAGTTCAGAATACTTACATGCGTGGATTGGGTGCCGGTAGACTCGAAGGCCATTTCTCAACCCAAACTTTTCCAAATTCTTATCAACTTTAAAACAGTACTAGACCCATTTCACATCCTGGGTTTTGAACTGGGCTCTGATACCAAAATGTAACACCTCAAACCCGGCCCAGACGTTACGACCAGATCTGGTATGCTACGGTTTTAAGGTTAAAAACTTTACTTGGAATGATTCTGAAAAACTTAGTCGTTTTTGTATATAATCTTTAAATAGGTGGCACTGGTAGAAAATCTTTGAAATTTTATTTTTTTCCATAACAAGTGTTATTTTAAATAATGTTTGAAAATCCCATTTTTATTTCTTTTAATCATAAGTCTTTGATCATGAATGAAAAAAATATAAAACATTGACAAGTATCAACTTATAACCTAAGCGATGGAGGCCTTATTACATCAAATAATTCCAAAATTTAAACTTAAAATAAAATGGAAATTTAATAAATAAAAGACTTGTTGGCCCTTCGAGTTCGCCTTTGCTCCCATGTCTACGATTTACTGCTCATCTGTAAAGTTAGGGAAAAATAATAGGGTGAGTCACCAAGACTCAGTGTGTAAATCCCGAAAACACATCAAAGGCTTGGCCCACAAACACATTATAGCCTTGGCCCATATACAAGGGTAACTATATATGCATCATGGCCCATCCCAGCCTAGAAATCCATCCTCTACACACCAACCCGTACCAACCATCACACCTTGGGGATTTCTACAATCAACCCTCCATCCGCTACACACCATATCGACAGCTGTGCTGCCTGTCTTAAAGACCGATCACTGTGTGACCTATGTGGCAAAGCCACCGATTGCCATGCGACCTTAATAATACATCGTAGTATTCTAACAATTTGAGTCTTTGTCATAAAGACCGATCACTATGTGACCTATGTGGCAAAGCCACCGATCGCTATGCGACCTTCTTCCCCTTCATCATATCAATCCCATCCCATGCATACATACATGCAGAATCAAAACAATATACTACCTAAAAGTTCACATCTATCACATACATAGATACACATAGAGAAGTTTCTATGATTACGTGCACTGCATCCCTTGCCTACCCTTTTTGGGTAATCCGACTGTCTATCTGACCTTTTTTCGACTTTTAGCCCATAACATATATTTAGTACAGATTACTATACAGCCTTTTTTCGGCTTTTATCCCATAACATATATTTAGTACAGATTAATTAGTGTGTTAGAGATCTACACACCTGATTACCGTTAGAACGAGACCCTCTAAGTCGACGCTATCCGTAGCCAACACCACCGCTATCTTCCTTGAAATCCCGAAAAGTGATATGAGATTCAGGAACTAGTGTTTCCAAATTTTAGATCTAAGAGATCTTACTAGAGAAGATTCGGCTACTCCTAGAGGATTCCGACTTTTTGCAAAAAATCAGGAAGAGAAGATGATTCGAAGAAATCTATAGAGATTCGGCTTTTAGAAGAAAGAAGAGAAAAGAATAATGAAGTTTTCGGCTTTCGGCTTTTTAGAAGAAAGAAGAGAAGAGAATAATAGAGTTTTCAACTTTTAAAAGAAAGAAGAGAAAGGAATAATGGAGTTTTCGGCTTTCAGCTTTTAGAAGAAAGAAGAGAATAATGGAGTTTTTGGCTTTTAGAAGAAAGAAGAGAATAATGGAGTTTTCGACTTTTAGGAGAAAGAAGAGAAAAGAATAATGGGGTTTTCAGTTTTTAGAAGAAAGAAGAGAAAGAAAAGGTGGAAACCCTAAATACCAAAAAATAAAGAAGAGAACCCTCCCTATTTATAGAAATTTCGGCACTTACCTATAAAAGACCGAAAGTGCCCTTCCTGATAACTAAAAATTAATCAAATAAAAAGGGAAAATTCGACACCCCCTTTGCCATAAAGAAATCGATTTCTTCACTTCTCTAGGTGATGGAATTTCGGCCAACTCCTAGCCTTGTAGATAGCTCCTATCTTTTCTTTTTTTTTCCTTCCATATTATCAACTATATTATCTACATTATCCCATTCAAATAAATCCTCCTATTTTTTAGCCTTGTTGTCGTCCACTCTACCTAACCCTAATGCCAAAATTTAGCTAACTTAAATTAAAAGAGTTGGGCTCCATGTAACTTAAATTTGGGCCCCTTACTCCCTTGTGTGGCGTCACCTCCTTGCTCCCTAAGTGGCGCCATCGACCACCGGGCCAAGCCCCATTCGATATTTTAAACTCGGATACCACCTTTTAAACCCTATAGTGCCCAAACAAAAATTTAACTAAGGCTTCAGCCCAATCCTGAGCCCAATTTGGTCCCCTAATGCTCAAATTAACTCATTACACATATTCACCCATTAAACGCATAGGCCCAAAAATTCAGGATGTCACAATTTCTATACCTTGGGGAGCCACAGGAATTGGCTGAGGTATAGGTGGGGGCGGAGGAGGTTGAGCATTGGGGTTTGCTCGTACATACTCAGTGTACCAGTTATCCATCATTTGAAGAAAGGCTTCCGGAGCCTCTTTTCCCTGACCCCTAGTCTTGGGGTTACTCTGCACAGGCGCGGTCCTTTGGGCAGGAGCCGGTGCATTACTAGCTGCGTTATCTGCAGCCGATTGTTTGGGATCCATATGCTACAATAAATAAGTTTAAAATCATCAGAAGCCACCACACTATCATCATACGCTAAATGGCATGTATAGCTAGACTCCTATCCATGCTATGGTAGTCCTAGAACCAACTAAACCATAGCTCTGATACCACTAAATGTAACACCCCTTTACCCGGGTTCTACGCCGAGAATCGGGCCTGAGGCGTTACCGAACTCAAACCACTTAATCGCCACTTAGGCTCTACGTCGTTACTCTCTAAAACCTCCTTCTCGACTTACGAGGCCTAACTCATGCACCCGAGGACCCTCAAGACTAATCCAGAACTTTTTCCATTCTTAAAATTTTTTTCTTTTCAAGATAGGTCTTACACGCCCGTGAAAGATGAGACACGCCCGTGTATAGGCACACACGCCCATGTCCCCAGACCGTGCCTATAAACCCAGTATTCTGTCAATTTACCCACGGTTAAGGCACACGCCCATGCATTTTGGGAACACGCCCGTGTACCCTATCACATGTCCGTGCCTTTCACCCTTGGTCGACACTGACTAATCACACACGGTTTTAACACGCCCGTGGGTATAAACCGTGTGCCATACCTTAGTATTCTGACTTATTCAACACGGCCTTAGCACGCCCGTGTGCTTTAACCGTGTGACCATTGTAATTCTAATTTCAAAGTGCAGACTTCACACGGCCAGGGCACTCGCCCATGGCTTGATCGTGTGTCTCACACGGCCTAGACACACGCCCGTGTGCCTACCCGTGTGGACCAGAACAAGGCTGTTTGACAAGCTCTTAGCACTCCTATAGCTTACACTACAAGAATCCATTCAACATACCAATAAACACTCATAACTTCAACATGGACTTCCATAGGTAACCTTATAATTTCATAAAAGGTAGAATGAGCCATCGTGTATGGCAATTTACAAATTTCAATATCTTACAAGATGCCAATACACCTTTGGCCAAAATAACTTAACTAGCCTAGCACCTATACATGCCATTTACAAAAATCATTAAGTCTAGGTATACCGAAAGGAGCTGATAGTGTGGGCGGTCTTCCGGTTAGCTGTGTATTCCGGCTCGGCTCTAAAACTCTATAAAACAAGGGAAAAGAGAAGGGGAGTAAGCTTTAAGCTTAGTAAGTTTTCATGTAAACAATATAACCTTTTAACATGTACCAAACAATTTCATAGCATTATGTACTAACCAAGAAACAATTTACATTCATGATCATACTTACTCATTTCCTCCATTCACACACTCTAACCACATCACAAGCATAATGTATACATTCATTATCGGTTCCCCTACACTTAACATCACAAATTCACATAATACGACACATCTAATCTATTTCTCATAGTCAGATTTCTCGGTGGTTTTGTACTTAGCCCACCATCAGTCATTATTAGGGTGGTATTGCACACAGCCCACCAAAAGATTAATTACGGTGGTATCGCACACAGCCCACCAAAAGATTAGTTACGGTGGTATCGCACACAGCCCACCAAATGATTAATAGACGATTGTATCGTACATAGCCCATCGTAATTGAACAACAAGATGGTATCGCACTTAGCCCACCATTAAGAGTTGTCATTGCACAATCACAAGATTATTTCATCAATCATACGATAATTTTTTCACTAACTACCTCAATCCATCTATTAGTACCACATATGTTCTCAATCATACCATACTCTAATTAGCAACATAGGGGTTACGAAAAATATACATTGCTTACACATAAACTTACATCGGTGCAAAACGTGATAACCAACGATTTAGTCTGTCACCTTGCCTTTTCCACGATCAAGGTTGATTCCGCGCTCTTCTTGATCTATAACAATGAAATTTATTCGTTTAGATCATTCTATGATCATAATACACCAAATTCTATACTTGGGAAAAAATGACCATTTTGCCCTTGTATATTGGCAAAATTACGATTTTGCCCCTAGGCTCATAATTTATTTTTCAACACATTTTCTCAATGCACAAGCATAGATGAACATTTATTTCTCTTACAACTACTCACCATTCCAACTATTTCATGCATTTATGACACAAATTTAATCTTTGCATTCAAGTCCTATTTAGGTGTTTCCATGCTAACACCTTTCACAAAAGTTGTTTCTCACCTCCCTAACATTCATTTTCTTCCATGAAAACTCAGCTAACAACACAAATACTCTCATGGCAAGTCCTTATACTTTCAACCATATTACAAACTAGTCCCCCCATTAGCTAGCTTAAGCTTCGGGGACTCCAAAAATACAAAAATCATCAAAAATAATCATCAAAATGACTTACTTGCAAGGATGAGATGTAGCTGAAAATTTTGAACTCCAAGAACCCTTATTTCCTCTAAAATTTCGGTGGTAGAAGAAGAAGGAATAGTAAAAGATGATATCTCATCTTTTTATCTTATTTTATTCATTTTTTTATTCACCTAATGTCACCAAATTTTGACTAAAATTAATGCTCTTGTCTCCCCTAGCTTGTATGGCCGGCCAACACACATTAAATGGCCTAATTGCACTTTAAAATCCTCTAAATTTACTTTCTATAGCTATTAGGCACCTCCACCATGAAGAAATAGAACTTTCACACTTTATGCGATTTAGTCCTTTTTCGCAATTAAGCATGCTGTCACTCAAATTAAAACACCAAAATTTTCATGCATCTATATAATCATGCTACAGCACATAAATTAACGTCAAAATAAATTTTCTCCACCTCGAATTAGTGGTCTCGAAACCGCTGTTCCGAATAGCCCCAAAATCGGGCTGTTATAGGTCTGGGTTGGGTGTAAGTGTTACTGGTTCTAGCCCCTTGGTTACTCCAGGACAAATTCGGGTGGTTTCTCCACAATGGGTTATAAAAATTGGATTGCGTCCCTTTCCTTCCTCGGTTTTGGTTCTGATTACCCATGTAGTATACAGATTTTGGGTTCGACGGACATTCTTCAAACAAATGTCCTTCCCACAATAGACACAGGCTATATTCTCAAATTGATTAAGCGGCTGTGCTGCAAAACTATTAGACCCATTAGTAGTAAGATTTTTAAGCATTGAGGATATTGATGATACCTGAGATGCGAGTGAAGTAAGATCGTCTACTTCATGTATTCCAGCGACTCGTCTTCCTGACGCTGCTCGACTGGTTGGCCATTGATAGTTGTTGCTGGTGATCCTCTCAATAATTTCATAAGCCTCATTATAAGACTTAGAAAGGAGAGCACCATTAGCAGAAGCGTCCACTACCATCCTCGTGTGAGCGTTGAGACTATTGTAAAATGTCTCAAGTTGGATGCAATGTGGAATTCCATGATGAGGGCACTTTCGTAATAACTCTTTAAATCTTTCCCATGCCTCATACAAGGATTCGTCATCCAATTGTTGGAAGGCAGTGATCTCGTTCCTCAACTTAGAATTCTTGCTAGGCGAGAAATACTTCATAAGAAATCTCTCTACTAACTCTTGCCATGTGGAAATTGAGTTCGGTGGCAATGAGTTCAACCAGGCTTGAGCTCTGTCCCTTAGCGAATATGGGAACAACTTCAATCGTAATGCATCTTTGGGTACTCCGGCTAATTTGAAAGAGTCGCTCAACTCCATGAATAGTCTCAAGTGCAGATGAGGGACTTCGGTAGGCATTCCACTGAATTGGCCCACTATCTGAAGCATCTGGAACATGACTGGCTTCAGCTCAAATTGTTGTGCCTCGATTTTGGGTCTTTTAATACCCGGATTAAGATCATTGAACACTGGCACGACATATTGTCTTAAGGCTATCGTATCATCAGCAATAAGGATAGGATTTTGAGCAAGGTTTGCTCCATTTTCTTGATTCATATTCTCAAAATTCATCTCTTCGATCCTCCTTTGATTTGCTTGTCTTCTACATTGTCGAAAGGTTCGTTCTATCTCAGGGTCTACAGGGAGTAAATCGATAATTCGGTCAATACTCATAAACACCTGAAATATTCACAGAAAAAAATTAATTAAGTTAAAAATTAAACAGAAAATTAAACCAAAATGTAAGACTAACAAATTCACAAATAATGGCTTTTGAAAAACAGTCCCCGGCAACGGCGCCAAAAACTTGGAACGATGGAAATGTGCAAGTGTACACAACCGCAACAAGTAATAAAGTGACAAGTAAATATCGAGTTATCGTACCCACAGGGACTGTGAAAAGAATTATTTATGAATGCAATTTAAAACACTTTGGTGAAGAAAAATATTTTTATTTGAGAAATGATTAAAAACTAGAAAACAAAGTAAAATAAATAAAATAAAATAAAGTTCTAATGCACGATTTCAAAAACTGATTTTAATCAAGATGATGTAATTGTGTTGGATTAATTACATTTCTTAACTTAGAATTATTAAACTCATGTTTATGTTGTTACGAATAAATTCACGGCAACTCGGTAATTTGCTAACTTATGAACATATTTACAAATCAAAAATCCATTCATCTCTTATACATATTTCTATATCAATTCGACCGATTAAACAGATTTATAAAGGTAAACATGTTATTGCACATACATACTTATTAAATTAAATAATATCTCGCATATTCCTATGTCGATTCAAACGATTAATTCAACCTAATAAGCATATAAAAGAATATGTGAGGTAACAAAGTATCCTTACCTTGAAACAGTTTAATCACACTAATCTTGCAAGTTATGCTCATATGTATTGCCAAATACAATGCTAATCTAATCTTCAGCTACCTTAGAAGAATTAAACATGCACTGATTAAGTACTGTGTCCATTAATTACAATTTCAATGCGTTTAAATAATTAATTCTTTAGTTATCTAAACAATTATAATGCCAGAATAACTTAGGCATGATTTTACTTAATCAAGCATTTTACCAAGGCCTATAACAGCATAAACACAATTTTAATAATTTAAGAGGAAGAAATGCAATCAACCCAACACGAGTTAAATTCAAGCTAAGCTGATTTAATTAACCATTCCAACAACATAAATATTCATAGATATGTTCATCATAAAAACAACAAAAATTAAAGAGATAGGGAACAAGAATCAAATCCGGTGTTTTTCCGTGGCTTGACTAGGTTGCTCCGTTCTTCCTTCTTTGTTGTCCTCGCTGATCAAGGCTGCTATGAACACTCAATTTCTGCTCCAAAATGGCTGAAGAAGACCCATTTCCCAAGAGGAGAAATCGGCACAAGAGCAAGGAACTTTGAATGGGAAAATGAGAGAAAAAGTGAAAGAGGAGAGAAGAGTTGTGAGAGAAGAGATGTGAATGAGGGATGCCTTGAATGATCAGCCAAGGGGGGTTTTTATAGCTGAATGTGGCAGCTGAAATTTGATAAAAATAGCAGCCAAAGAGCCACCCCTTGGCCGGCCACCTATGTGGCAAAGTTGATGGCTTCAACTTTGCTAAATATGGCTTGGGGCAAATCTACGAAGCCACCAATTGTGGAGGGGGTTGAATGCAGCTTTGACAAGTCTTCAAGGGCCTCTTTGCAAGCTTAATTAATCAGCTAATAAGCTGATTTGGGTCAGCATATGGACGGTTTGGGCTGCCCAATTCTTGGTCGGTTCGTTTCAATCGGTTTGGTTCAATTGGACCACTTTTTCCATAATTAATTAATAATAATTTATTTAGCCCAAATTAAATTGGGTATAAATTAAAATTAATTATATTATGATTTAATATTCATAATTGGACCGTCTTAGGCTAGAAATTAATTTGCCTTGATGCTTCAAATTGCTTCTCGGTTTTGAGCTTCTAGCAGTGTCTGCCGGGTTAATTTTTGCCTTTTGTACGAATCTGTCAAAAATAATCAAAATTCACTAAAAATAATTGTAAAATTGAATAAAATTTAACATGTTCAATTTTTTAATACAATTTGATTATTTTATAAAAAATAATTATTTTCCGACAAGAATTTAATCGAAATTGCATGAATTTGAGTTAAAAAGGGTATGAAAAAGTGTATAAATTTTCATGTTTCCAGAGGGGTTGAGAGAGTTTGTTTTTTTTTTATTTTTTGAAGAAGAGTAGAAATGAATTTTTTTTTTTAAATTTTGATTTTTATAACAGAAGTGAAACGGCGCCGTTTCACTTAGACCTTTTAACGCCAAAACGGCGCCGTTCTGAGCCTGACCCGCGCTCGACCTGACCCGCTCCTGAAGATCCGCGTGTTTTTGTCTTTTGGGATATTTGCGCGAGTAATCCCTCTGCTTTTGCGGCACACTTCAATTGGGCCCTACCCTATTTTCTTTATTTTAAATTTTTCCGTTTATTTTTATTTTTTATTCGATTTGGTCCTTAGGCCATTTAAAAGAGGGCAGACACCTGAAACGGTGTCGTTTCGGGACAACCCGACCCGCCTGGAGGTTCGCGCGTTTTTGATCAGATGGTCTATTTGCTTTATGGGTCCTTCCATATTTTTTAATTTTTTTAATCCAGTTTTTTCTTATTTTTAATTTATACCCTAGAATTTTATTTTAGTTTTTATTCGGTCCTCTTTGAACGGTGCGTTTCGGAGGTCGGGGAATATTTCCCAATTTGGTCCCTTCATGTTATTCACGCTTTTCAATGTGGTCCCCTATTTTATTTTATCCCGATTTATGCCCTTAAATTTCATTTAAGTTTTAATCTAGTCCCTTTTATGTTTATTCATCCATTTTATTATAATTTAAACTCTAAATTTTATTTTAATTTCAATTTAATCTTTTATTCGCTTAATTTCAAGTTTTTATTTTTTATATGCATATTGTTCTGTTTTATTTTATTTATTTATTTTTACATTCATTCATTTATCTACTTCTTTACTCTTCTTGTATTTAGAATTTATATGATTATTTATTCCTTTATTTACACATTTTATTATTATTGTTATATTTTTATCTCGTCTTTGCTATTTTATTATTTTTCACATTTTAAAAATCTAAACTTAACATTATGTATATCTATTTTTCTTACTTATTTATTTATTATTCTATACGCTTTATATGCATATTAAAGTTTGTAAGGTTAATATTTTCTTTATAAATATTTGTTGATTTGTGCATTTTCTTACTACTAATATTTACTTATTTATCCATCTGTTTATCATTTGTTTCCTCTTTTTATATATATGATTTCATTGTTCCGTTCATTTTTAAACATTTTTATGTTATGTTTGTTTGTTTGTTTTTATATCATGCATTTCCATTTTATTGCTTTACTTATTTATCGAGACTTGTTTACTAATATTGTATTCATCTTTGTAATTACATCATTGTTATTATAATATTTTATCGTATATTGTATATCATTTTAAATATTACATTAATTTTCACCCAAATTCATAAAAAAGAAAATTTTCAAAATAAGGCAATGCTCTATATTTGGAAACTCGAGAAAGTCGTGCCCTAACTTATGGGGTTTAAATTTTCCTCGTTGGACCCAAATGATCGAATATCCTTTTAGAATTTAAAACCCATAAGATTTCAAATAAAAAAAATAAAAGCAAGCTTATTCTCAAAGGTTCAAGATGTAGTGTCTTAACTTACGGGATGTGACATTTTGTTATGGAGACGAGAGGGTCTTTAACGTTTATTTCTATTTATTCAAGCAATTTGTGAGTAAAATTAACAAAATACAAAGAGGGATCGTATCTTAAATTCTTTTCGAGTTTTTTAACTTTCGACATTAAGACATTAATTAATCAATTAGGTACCAATTTTGGGCGTCACGATGGTGCTAACCCTTCCTCGTGTGTAACCGACTCCCGAACCCGTTTTCTAAACTTTGTAGACCAAAAATCGTTGCTTTAATAAATCAAACATTTTAACGATCAAATTACGAGGTGATCCGATCACACCTCATAAAAAAGGATTGGTGGTGACTCCCAATTTTCGTTTTTCAAAACAAAAGTCGACCTTTCGAAAAAAAATGGTTTCGACAGCTTGGCGACTCCACTGGGGACAAAATAAAAGAGTCAAGTTGCGAGTTGATTAATTCTTTTTTTTTGTCAAAAATTGATAAATTGGTTTAAATTTACGATCCTTTCGTTGCGTTTCATTTTTATGGTCTGCATCATTTTGATATGTTTACTTTCTTGGTTCGAGTCTTTTAATATATCTCCGTATATTGCATCGCATAATCAGTCGATTTTGCCCTTTTAAGTGGGAGTGAGAAACTATTCCTTCGTGAGGTTTTCACCTCCGTATAGGATAGCGGATCACTTTCAGGATACATCCGTACCTATGTCTTCGTGAGAATTCATCTCCGTATAGCCATAGGGAAATGTATTCCCCTAAGCTGAACTCGGTTCGTGTGAGCCTATAATGGGTGAGGATCGAGGAATCTGCCGGTTTAGGTACCCTTACTTTAGAACCGAACCGCATATAGTGAGCCCTAAGAGACTACCCTAGGTAGAACCACACCGAACCCCTAGTGGTCACCCAAATAGGTGCTTTGTTTATTATTCCTTGCTTACTTTAGCTTTGTATAATGTACTGACTTGTTTTGTTTTGCTTTGACTATGACTGCATGACATTTTCATCATAAAAAATGTGTTGATTCACATTCAGTTACTAAATAGAGAGCTTGCCATGGAGAACGAATTTCTTGATAAAGTGGAAGATAATGCGACTGTCCGAATATGGTCCGAGAAAACGCGACTAGAGAAAGGTGATAGTCTAACGGAGGGTTACCTATCAGAATTGTGGGACTTCACTCGTATCAGCATGACCCAGAACAATCTTCTAGAATTGAAAGAGATATGGGTCCAATGAGATGATGAAATCAAGCAGCTATTTTACTGTAATTATGGTGATTTGCCCTGTCTACTCGATACCAAAGTGGACAAGCATTTGTTTCGAGCTCTGGCTCAATTTTGGAATCCCGCCTACAGCTAATTTACTTTTGGAAAAGTGGATTTAGTACCTACTGTGGAAGAATATACGACCTTACTTCGTTCCCTGAAAATTCGACCCAATAATGTTTATTCCAGAGCCGCCAATGTCCCGACTTTCTTAAAGAAACTAATGAATATCACGGGAATGAGTGAGAAACGGGTTGTAGCCCGGATCAAGCAAAAGGGAGATGGTAAATGTATCCCTTGAAATAGTTTGCGAGATTTGATCTTAGCACACCCAGATATGAACAAAAGGGTTGATGTCTTCGCTTTGAGCATTTATGGGCTGGTTGTTTTCCCTAAAGCACTAGGGCACGTGGACGATGTAGTTTCAGATTTGTTCGACAGACTTTATAAAAGGGTCACGCCCGTCCCCGTAATTTTAGCCAAAACATTCTGATCTTTGAATGCATGCCGGAGAGCGGGTGAAGGAAGATTCATTGGATGTGCGCAACTCTTGTTGGCATGGTTTCATAGTCACTTTTGGAGAGTAGAAAAAGTTTCTTATCGAGTATTCTCCGATAACTACTCGCCATTAAAAGAATTAGTGGCTACACCGAGGTGAGATGACATTTCGAAAGAAAAATGGATGGCTATACTCCAGAATATCCAAGATGAGGACGTCGAATGGAGAGCCCCTTGGATAATCCTCGATGAGATTCTGTACCGGTGTGGAGATTTCGACTGGGTTCCTCTACTTGGGATTTGGGGAGCTGTTGAATATGTTCCTTTACTCGTGTTGAGGCAGTATAGATCGAGGCAGTTCATACCAGCAACGCAAGGGCTGACCCAATGTGAGTTTTTGTATAAGGGTGATAATTACAAGAAAAAGGTTCGAAAAATATCTAACGTTTGGAATCAAACCCACCGAATTAAAAGATTGGCTGCAGGTCTGATGATGACCCCCCGAATATAGTTGGTGGTGGGGTTAAAGAGTTAATGACAACATCCCTGTGCCAAATCAATAAGCCATTCGACCATTGGAAGAACACCTGCAAGTGATTCCATCTGAGCTAGAGATCATCAAGTAAGATTTTGAAAAGAGGAATTTGGAGCTAGGAAATAAGATAGAATAATTAGAGGAGGAAAAGATGCAATTAGGACTAGATGTTGACGTCCAGAAGCTAGAGGCCGATAAACTGAGGAAAGGAAAGAACAAGGCCGAGGAAGATTTGGACAGTTTAAAAATGGATTACAAGAAGCTGCGCTTATCAATGAGGACCGCCGGACTGGGAAAGACATCAGAACAATAGCGGCAAGAGATCAAAGAAGAAGAGAATAGAACCGATCAATGGGAAAAGAAATGTCAAGATGCCCAGGTTCGATTAATGCTCTAGAAAGAGACCTATTGGAATGCCAAAATAGAAAGGTCAAAGTAAAAGCCAGGGTAGCAGAATTAGAAAACTCACTTCATCATTATCGTAATTACAATTCCACAATTGAGCTTGAAGCAAGCTTAAACAAGATTGAAGAGCTGAAAAGGAAAATAGAAGAGCTCGAGATCGTATTACAAAATTACGAACTCTGAGTTGAACTCCTTAAAGTAAACAACGAGCAGTGGAAAGAGCAACTTCACCGTTCTCAAGGTCATATCAGGGATAGGGACCATATCATGGGTGAAGCTCTGGCTCAAATACGAGAGGTAGCCGATCATTTGTAAACCCTAGCGGTTCAGGCTGACGTGCTAAGCTTAAAGTATGAATCAGAATCAGATCGGGGTCAAGAGTTAGCTTGGCTTCTTAGGAAGGTTAAGGCTTTGAGCATTAGGGCAAAGCCGTATATGTAATCCGTTTTATGTAAAGAAATTTGTTTTCTAGTAAAGTTGTTCTAACAGAATTAAATAAGAGTCAATGCCTCTTTTTGCATTCATTTCATGCATTTGCATTACATTGCATCATATGTTTTAAAATTCACAAAAAGACCCTAATTAAATAAAATTATTTCAGTTAATTTGGAAACCAACAAGAGTCAACCAACCGAACATCGTTACAGTACTCGTGCCAAAACCAAAGTAATGGACCAAAGATTGGAAAGGCTAAAACAGATTCAAAAAGAGATGCAAGACCAGTTGCAAGCGCAACTGTAAGAACAATTAGCGAAAGTACAATAGGAGATGAGGGATCAGATATTAGAATCCCAAAGACGTATGATAAGCCAATTGGTGCAGTTACTGGCTGAAAAACGTGAAAAAGAGAAGAGCATTACGGTCAACTCAGGGGATGATAATGAGGATCCTATTTACCCTCGGGTTTTACCCCGATAAACACCCAGGCACAACCAGAGGCGTACCCACGAAGGGTACCCGTTACAATCAGACCCCAACAATATCAAACCGGTACCTCGACACCAATGAACTACCAAACAGGCTCAGGTTCCAATCCGGGGGATAACCCAACCAATCCTGTTGTTCCTGATCTAGATGATATGGCAAAAATGGAAAAAACAAGAGTGGAACTACCAAAGCAACTTGAAGATTGATGCAGGTGGCTAGAAGAAAAATTTAGAGCAATGGAAAATGCTGACTACCACTGCAGAGTTGATGCTAAGGATCTGAGTTTGGTCTCCGATTTAGTGCTCCCATCAAAGTTCAAAACTCCATAATTTGAAAAGTATAATGTGACTAGTTGTCCTAAATCTCACATCACTATGTTCTGTCGAAGGATGACAGGATACGTCAATAATGATTAATTGTTAATCCACTGCTTTCAGGATAGTCTGATCGGGTCAGCAGCTAAATGGAACAACCAACTGAGTCGTGCTAAAATCAATTCATGGAAAGACCTGGCATAAGCTTTTATGAAGCAATATAGTCATGTGACGGACATGACACCCGACAGAATCACGCTGCAGAATATGGAGAAGAAGCAAAATGAGAGCTTCAGGCAATATGCCCAAAGATGGAGAGAGGTGGCAACGCAAGTCCAGCCACCTCTTCTTGAAAAAAAACCACAATGCTTTTCATCAACACGTTAAAAGCCCCGTTCATCAACCATATGTTGGGAAGTGCTACTAAGAGCTTCTCGAATACAGTAATGTCTGGTGAAATGATTGAAAATGCAGTGAGAAGTGGTAAGATAGACACGGGGGAAAACTCCAAAAGATCGGTCCCGAGGAAGAAGGAAAACGAGGTGAATAATGTAAACACATAAAAAAAGGGTTATTCGAAACCAATTACTATTGGCCCGCCAAGGACAGTAACCACTAGCCATCAGGGCCCTTCAAGGCAAGAATCCAACCCGAGGCCAAATACAGAAAGGCTCTAATTCACACCCATCCCGATGACATTTAGGGAGCTGTATCAAAATCTGTTTGATGCACACATGGTATCCATTTTTTACTTGAAACCTATGCAACATCCATTCCCCAAATGGTACGACGCGAATTCTCAATGCGAATACCACACGGGAATCACGGGACACTCAATCGAGAACTGCACTGCGTTTAAAAATTTAATTGAAAGGTTTATCAAGATGGGCATTGTGAAGTTCAATGAACCATCAGGACCTAATGTGGCAGGAAATCCGTTGCCCAGTCATTCCGATAAAGGGGTAAACGTGATAGTTGAGAATGGAGGGAAGAGAACCAAGATGGATGTAGCGGAAGTAAAAACCCCCACTGAAATGGGTTTGGAAGAAAATGGTAGAGGGAGGATTAATCAAATAGGATTTAGAAGAGAGACCTGAAGGGATGAGGAACTACTGTGAGTTCCATGCCAAGGAGGGTCATGAGATCTAGGAGTGCGTTGAATTCAAGGCCTTAGTGCAAAATCTGATGGACAATAAGGAGCTAGAATTCTTTGAATATGTAATGGGCTCCAAAAGAGAAGATGTATGCGCCTCAGAAGAGGAGTCAACAGAGAAGGTCCATAAGGTCAACCACCCGGTGGTTATTATTTCACGACCAAGAAGCAATGAAGCCGGAGTACAAATTGTACCAAGGGTCATAATCCAGAGACGTGTAGCCTTTCCTTATAAGGACAGCAATAGGGTTCCCTGGAATTATGACTTCAACGTGACGATCCCAGGAGAAGAGAACCCGACTAGCGTTTTAGAGGAGGGCCAAGATGTAGGTTTCTACACGCGCAGTGGGAGGCGTTATGACCCTGCAAGTACAAGAACTGAGCCCGTTAGAGGAAAGACCCCAGTAGTTGAACAAAAGAAAGAGAAGACCGCCAGACTTGAATCGCCTGTTAACAAGCCGGTAACTGAGAACGAGGCTAGGAAATTCATGAAATTTTAAATCATAGCGAGTACAGCGTTGTAGAGTAGCTACACAAACAATCGGCTCGCATCTCAGTATTAGCCTTGCTCTTAAGTTCGGAGACACATCGTAGCGCATTGATGAAAGTGCTAAATGAAACTTATGTCGCTAACTATATCTCTGTAAACAAGCTGGACCGCCTAGTTAACAATATAAGTGCCGACAACTTTATCTTCTTTAATGATGATGAAATACCTCCAGTGGGCATGGGATCTACAAAGGCTCTGCACATCACCACCCGCTGCAAAGGGTATACATTACCATGGGTGTTAATTGATAATGAATCTGCACTAAATGTCTTGACCCTATCCACCCTGAATAGGTTGCCTGTGGATAGCTCTCATATGAAGACATGTCAAAACATAATGAGAGCATTCGACGGTACCGAAAGGAGGGTGATGGGAAGGATTGAGATACCCCTCTTGATTGGTCCAAACACGTATAAAGTAGATTTCTTGGTGATAGACATTAAGCCTTCTTATAATTGTTTGTTGGGGAGGCCTTGGATTCACTCGGTTGGGGCAGTGCCGTCATCACTGCACCAAAAGCTAAAGTTGGTAACTGAGGGTCGACTGGTAATGATAAACGCGAAAGAAGACATTATTGCATCCGTAACCAGTGACGCGCCATACGTAGGGATAGACGATAAAGCGATAGAATGTTCCATTCAATCGTTGGAATTTATGAATGCAACATTCATTATCGAAGGGAAAAAGATCTCGATGCCCAAAATCTCCAAAACTACAAGGATGGGCCTGCAACTGACGATCGGGAAAAGAGCTTTGCCTGGGAGAGGACTTGGAAAATACCTACAAGGAAGGGTCGAGACACCCATGCTCATGGACAAATGAGACTGCTTTGGCTTAGGATACAAGCCAGATGCGAGGCAAAAGAAGAGAGAGCTAGAGAAAAAGCAAGAAAAGAGAAGAGCGCGACTAAGTGGGGAAGAGGTCAAATGGGAACTGATGACATTTCCCCATATATCCAAGACTTTCGTGTCAGGAAGAACTATTCACCCTGAACGAAAGATGTCAAGAAAAGAGACCGCTGAAGAAATGTTGGGAAATCTGAACATCAACGCCATATCAGAAGAAAGAATTGAGGGAGAAAATTTATTAGGCATCTTCCTCTATGTACCTGGAAGTGTTCTGAACAATTGGACTGTGGAAGAGATTCATGTAGTTTTTAGAGCTAATTCAGAGTAATGTTCAAAGCACGCTTATTGCTCTAAGCCTAGGAGCAATAAGAATCCTTTTGTGAAATAGGCTTATGTTCAACATCATTATTTCAATAAAAATGCATCTTTGTGTATCATCTTGAGTAAATATTCTTTTATTATTTCCATTTCATTCATAATCATACCATACAGATAATCATTCTTAGATTCTTTTGTTCTTTGTATCTTCCTTCATCCCTATAACAGGTCTCCAGATATCAATGATATGAGCGACGCTGCTATTGACTCAGAGTCTCCTTTTGAGTAATATATGTGTATGGAAGATTCTCAGGATTTTGAAGATGATCGAGACTGTAACCTATCTCCTGATTTGTTGAGGATGGTAGAACAAGATGAGAAACAAATCCTGCCTTACAAAGAGTTAGTTGAAATTATGAGCTTAGGAAAAGAGAAAGAGGTGAAGATCGGAGCTTGCATTGCTGCAGAGACAAAGCGAGACCTCATTGAGTTACTCCAAGAATTCAAGGATGTCTTCGCATGGTCATATCAAGACATGCCAGGGTTAAATACTGATATCGTGGTACACCAGCTCCCCATAAAGGAAGAGTGCAAGCCAACTCAACAGAAGCTCTGAAGGATGAGGCCCGATGTTTTATTAAAAATAAAAGAGGAAGTCAAGAAGCAATTCGATGCTGGTTTCTTACGAGTGGTTAAATACTCAGAATGGGTAGCCAATATCGTCCCCATCCCTAAAAAGATGGGAAGTACGAATGTGTGTAGACTACAGATATTTGAACAAAGCCAGCCCGAAAGATAATTTCCCATTGCCTCATATCGACACTTTAATGGACAACACGGTAGGTTACTCGCTGTTCTCTTTTATGGATGGTTTCTCGGGATACAACCAGATAAAAATGCATCCTGAAGACATGGAGAAGACCACATTCGTAACCATGTGGGGAACATTTTGCTATAAGGTGATGCCATTTGGACTGAAAAATGCGGGAGCAATGTATCAACAAGCCATGGTAACTTTGTTTCATGATATGATGCACAAAGAAATTGAGGTTTATGTCGACGATATGATATCAAAGTCCCAAACAGAAAAGGAGCATGTACAAGTCTTGAAGAAATTGTTCTTGAGATTGAGAAAATTCTAGCTGAAGCTCAATCCAGCAAAATGTACCTTCGGGGCTACTTCGGGAAAATTGCTAAGATTTGTAGTCAGTGAAAAGGGAATCGAGATTGACCCAGACAAAGTTAAGGCTATACAGGAGTTGCCTTCGCCACGCACTCAAAAAGTAGTTCGAGGTTTCATAGGAAGACTAAATTACATCGCCCGTTTCATTTCACAACTAACTGAGAAATGCGACCCCATATTTTGTTTGGGATGAGGAGTGCCAGAAGACTTTCGACAAGGTCAAACATTACCTATCCAGTGCCCCAGTGCTGATGCCTCCCAGCCTAGATAGAATTCTGATACTGTACTTGGCAGTGTTCGGGAATTCCATGGGATGCGTGCTTGGCCAACATGATGAATCAAGGAGAAAAGAAAGAGCGATATACTATCTCAGTAAGAAATTCACTGAATGTGAGACAAGATATTCACCAATCGAGAAGCTGTGTTGCGCCTTGATCTGGACAACTCGAAGGTTAAAACAGTATATGTTGTACCACACAACTTGGCTAATCTCAAAACTCGATCCTCTAAAATACATGATCGAGTCGACTGCTTTTAATGGAAGAATGGCCCGGTGGCAAATTCTGCTTTCTGAGTTTGATATAATCTATGTGAATCAGAAGGCTATAAAAGGGAGCGCAATAACAGATTTTCTGGCCAGTAGAGCTCTAGGATATTTCGAGCCTTTGAACTTTGATTTCCCGAATAAATATCTAATGTATGTGGCAACCACTGAAGAAGACTCTCAAGAAGGTCATCCTTGGAAGCTAAACTTTTACGGAGCCTCAAATGCTATGGGTAACGGAATCGGGGTAGTCCTAGTATCCCCAAATGAAGATCATTATCCATTTACTAGCAAATTGGATTTTGATTGCACGAATAATATGGCAGAATACGAAGCATGCATCATGGGTATCTGTGCAGCCATAGAACGTAAGATCAAAATGCTAGAGGTATATGGGGATTCTGCACTAGTGATCTATCAACTCAAGGGAGAATGAGAGACAAGAGATCCTAAGTTAATCAATTATCGAATGCTGGTTCTTGAGTTAATTGAGGAGTTTGATGACATCACCTTTTATTACCTCCCACGAGATGAAAATCAGATGGCTGATGCTTTGACTACCTTGGCTTCGATGATCAAAGTGAATAAACAAAAGGATATAAAACCAATCCAGATGAGTATTTATGAGGTTCCGGCTCATTGTTACAATATCGAAGAAAAAGAAGAAATGAATGATCACCATTGGTACCACGATATATTGCGATATGTGAAGAATTGTGAATACCCTGACCAAGCAACTGAGAATGATAAAAGGACATTGAGAAGACTGGCCGGTGACTATGTCTCATATGGGGAGATCCTCTATAAAAGGAGAAAGGATCAGGTGTTACTAAGATGTGTAGACGCTGTCGAGGCTAAGAAAATCTTGAAAGAAGTCCACGAGGGTGTCTGTGGAACATATGGCAACAGTTTTACAATAGCCAGGCAAATAATGAGATTTGGGTATTATTGGTCCACCATGGAAGGAGATTGCATCAGTTATGCTAAGAAATGTCATAAGTGCCAAATTTATAGAGATAAAATTCATGTACCTCCCTCACCTCTTCATGTTATGACTTCTCCGTGGCCTTTCTCTGAGTGGGGCATGGATTTCATCGGGCCAATCTCACCCAAAGCTTCTAACGGGAATCGATTCATCTTCGTGGTCATCGATTACTTTACAAAGTGGGTAAAAGCCGCTTCATATACCAATGTCACGAAGTCGGCAGTCAACAAGTTCTTAAAGAAAGAGATCATATGTCGATATGGAATGCCAGAAAGGATCATGTCTAACAATGCACTAAATTTTAACAACAACACGATATCAGAAGTCTACAGTCAGTTCAAGATCAAACACCACAACTCATCACCATATCGCCCAAAAATGAATGGTGCAGTGGAGGCAGCCAATAAGAATATCAAGAAGATCGTGGGGGAAATGACTGAAACTTACAAAGATTGGCATAAGAAGTTACCATTTGCCCTCTATGCTTATCGAACATCTGTCAGGACCTCAACCGGGGCAACGTATTTCTCTTTGGTTTATGGAATGGAGGCGGTTTTACCCATTGAAGTCGAGATTCCTTCTCTCTGATTTTTGGCAGAATTAAAGTTGGATAAAGTAGAATGGATCCAATCTCGATATGATCAGCTAAACTTAATTGAAGAGAAAAGGTTGAAAGCCATCCGTCATGGTCAGATGTACCAAAAGCGAATGATGCAAGCTTACAACAAAAAGGTTCGTCCTAAAGAATTTCATGAGGGGGACCTAGTATTGAAAAAGATCCTTCCTATACAAAAAGACTTCAAAGGAAAGTGGATGCCAAACTGGGAAGGACCTTATGTTGTAAAGAAGGCCTTTTCTGGAGGAGCGCTGATTTTGACTGAGATGGATGGCAAGAACTTGCCTAATCCTGTGAATTCAGATTTAGTCAAAAAGTATTTCACTTAAAAAAAAAGAGGAGAGGCCAAGGTGAAAACTCGCAAAGGGCGCCTTGAGACCAAAAGGGTTTTGAATTGAAAACCCAGGAAAAGGGCAATTCAAATTTTGATCAAAGATGGGGCATGTGGTAGTCTTGCTATCCCTGAATCAATAAAGAGGAGGGATACTACGTCTTGAGACCAAAGAGGTTTTGAGTTGAAAACCCAGGAAAGGACAATTCAAATTTTGATCGAAGTTGGGGCATATGGTAGTCTTGTTATCCCCTAATTAACAAGGAAGAGAGATGCTACGTCTTGGGGCATCAACAAAGTATTTTGGATCTTCGAAACACATATCAAGTTCAAAAGGGTCTTCGAGAAGTTAGTGCGAAGAAGTTCATACCATGATATCTAGGGCACCTATTTTCTTCTTGTTCATTTTGTATTTTAGCAATGTTTGCTATCTTTGATTACTTTATCCATTTCAAGCTTTGTTCTCAATAAAATTCCTTTTGTCCATTGCGATAATATTTTTCAACCATTTTTTATTGAAATAACGATTAATGGACTAATAATATTCAAGAAAAAGGAGTTCTGCATATTGCTCTAAAAAGTTTTTATAAATAGTACAAGGATCTGAAAATAGGACCATTATTCAGAACTAACCAAACTTAAGGGTTGGAAACATTTGAGAAAGAATAGTCTAAATTATGACTATTTCTTCGAACTTTCTGTATAAAGATACCAGCTGAGCAAGAAGGCATGGTAACACACCAGTGATAGAACCTTGATAAACAGCGAGCAATAACAACCTAAGCATTAAAAAGGGATCATTCTCGAAAAATGACATTCTGCATTCATGCAAATATCATTCATACACATCTAGTTAGGAGCATTTGATTCATCCTGATCATGACATCCTAATCACTAGGCATAAATAGGCCCATGAAATGGATTCTACATGTCATGTTCCCTAGAGAACGGTGTAACAGATCAGTGAAACCGCAAATCCTATGCCCCTGAAGTTGCAGTGGAATGGATTATAGTCATCGTGGCAAATCTTATTTCCCTAAAGTTGCAGTGGAACAGATTAAAGCTACAAATTAAAAATCTTATCTTTTTGAAGTTGTAGTAGAGCAAATTGAAATTACAAATCGGATCTCCCTGAAGTTGCAGTGGAGCAGTTTGAAGATAGCAAATTTTGTCTCTCTGAAGTTGCAGTGAAACGGATTAAGGCTACAAATTACAAATATTATCTCCCTATAGTTGCAGTGGAGAAGATCAAAGTTAGCAAACCTTATCTCCCTAAAGTTGCAGAGGGGCAGGTTGAAGTTACAAGTCTTGTCTCCCTGAAGTTGCAGTGGAGCAGATTGAAGTTATCATGGCAAATCTTATCTCCCTAAAGTTGCAGTGGAGTAGATTGAAGCCGTAAATCTTATCTTCCTAAAGTTGCAATGGAGCAGACTGAAGATAGCGAATCTTATTTCTCTAAAGTGGTAGTGAAATAAATTAAAGCTACAAATTACAAATCTTATCTCCCTGAAGTTATAGTTGAGCAGATTGAAGTTACAAATCTTACCTCCCTGAAGTTGCAGTGGAGTGAATCGAAGATAGCAAATCTTATCTCCCTAAATTGCAGTGGAGCAGATTGAAGCTACAAGTCTAATCTCCCTGAAGTTGCAGTGGGGCAGATTGAAGCTACTAATTCTATCTCCCTGAAGTTGCAGTGGAGTAGATTGAAGCGACAAATTCTATACCTCTAAAGTTGCAGTGGGTTAGAAAGAGGCTATTTGATGAAAATGAACTCCAATAGGTCAAGATTTGGCGAGGCCGGGCAAAGTTGGTCCTTCTTAAAAGTCTTTGCTCTATTCTTGTTACACGACAATGAGCAAAGAGGGGCAGCTGTAATAGGCCCAATTTGCCCGGGCCCAAAACCAAACAAAAAAAACCAAAATAAATAATAATAATAAGAGTCCATTTACAAAAAGACCCAAATGGCCCAAAAATAAAAAAACCTAAAACCCAATTCTACCCAGGCCCAAAACCACCAATGGCCCAAAATATTTTCTCCAAGCAGAAACCCTAGCCCCTAGCCCTTGCGTCGTGCCTCCCATGTGCGCCGCTGCCTCCACGTACCGAGTTAGCGCACTCGCTGCCCGAGGTGACCTCTCTTGCACCAAAATGGTGGGTTTTCTCTCCATTGACCTCCCCCAATACCTGCAAGCAAAACAAAAAAAGAGGACAAAACAGAGCAGAAACAGTAGCAAAACTCTTGTAATCGGCTATAAAGCCACGAAAAAAAAAACAGATTGTATTAGGGACATCAGAGTAATCAAAAAGAGAAAACCTAAGAGGTGATTTGCTTTATATTTTTCTGCATCTATCTTTTTTCAAAAAATAATAAAAAAATAATAACAGAATATATAATAAGAGTTAGTTTTACCTTTTGTCACACCACCTCACATGCGATCGTCGATTTGGAAAATCACCGAATCCTTAGGGATTCGACAGAGCCTACACCGAAAAAGGAGAAGAAACGAAATGTTTCTTTATTTCTCCGCCGGGTTTGGCCGGGTTTTTAGGGGTTTTGGTCCCAAATCAGTGTTCTACGGGCGTCGGGCTTCAAAAAGGGGGCTTTTAGTGTTTTCCGGCCACTGAGGACGGCGGAGTCTGTCGCCAGCGACCGGTGGCCACCGTGGGACTCACCGAACCCCTAGGCCGGAGTTTGGAGAGGTGAGAGGGGTTGAGAGAGTTTTTTTTTTGAAGAAGAAGAGTAGAAATGATTTTTTTTTAAAAAAAAATTTGATTTTTATAACAGAAGTGAAACGACGCCGTTTCACTTAGACCTTTTAATGCCAAAATGGCGCCGTTCTAAGCTTGACCCGCGCACGACCCGACCCGCTCCTGAGGATCCGCGTGTTTTTGACTTTTGGGCTATTTCCGCAAGTAGTCCCTCCGCTTTTGCGGCGTGCTTCAATTGGGCCCTACCCTATTTTCTTTATTTTTAATTTTGCCGTTTATTTTTATTTTTTATTCGATTTGGTCCTCAAGCCATTTAAAAGGGGGCAGACACCTGAAACGGTGTCGTTTCGGGCCAACCCAACCCGCCTAGAGTTCCGCGCGTTTTTGATCAGATGGTCTATTTACTTTATGGGTCCTTCCGCATTTTTTAAATTTTTAAATCCAATTTTCTCTTATTTTTAATTTATACCCTAGAATTTTATTTCAGTTTTGATTCGGTCCTCTTAGAACGGTGCGTTTCGGAGGGCGAGGAATATTTCCCCATTTGGTCCCTCCATGTTATTTGCGCTTTTCAATGTGGTCCCCTATTTTATTTTATCCCGATTTATGCCCTTAAATTCCATTTAAGTTTCAATCTAGTCCCTTTTATGTTTATTCATCCATTTTATTATAATTTAGACTCTAAATTTTATTTTAATTTCAATTTAATCTTTTATTCGCTTAATTTCAAGTTTTTATTTTTTATATGCATATTGTTCTGTTTTATTTTATTTATTTATTTTTACATTCATTCATTTATCTAGTTGTTTACTCTTCTTGTATTTAGAATTTATATGATTATTTATTTCTTTATTTACACATTTTATTATTATTATTATTATTATTATATTTTTATCTCGTCTTTGCTATTTTATTATTTTTCACATTTTAAAAATCTAAACTTAACATTATGTATATCTATTTTACTTATTTATTTATTATTCTATACGCTTTATATACATATTAAAGTTTGTAAGGTTAATATTTTCTTTATAAATATTTGTTGATTTGTGTGTTTTCTTACTGCTAATATTTACTTATTTATCCATTTGTTTATCATTTGTTTCCTCTTTTTATATATATGATTTCATTGTTCCATTCATTTTTAAACATTTTTATGTTATGTTTGTTTATTTTTATATCATGCATTTCCATTTTATTGCTTTACTTATTTATCGAGACTTGTTTACTAATATTGTATTCATCTTTGTAATTACATCATTGTTATTATAATATTTTATCGTATATTGTATATCATTTTAAATATTACATTAATTTTCACCTAAATTCATAAAAAAAGAAAATTTTCAAAATAAGGCAATGCTCTATATTTGGAAACTCGTGAAAGTTGTGCCCTAACTTATGGGGTTTTGATTTTCCTCGTTGGACCCAAATGATCGAATATCCTTTTAGAATTTAAAACCCATAAGATTTCAAATAAAAAAATAAAAGCAAGCTTATTCTCAAATGTTCAAGATGTCGTGTTCTAACTTACGGGATGTGACATTTTGTTATGGAGACGAGAGGGTCTTTAACGTTTATTTCTATTTATTCAAGCAATTTGTGAGTAAAATTAACATAATACAAAGAGGGGTCGTATCTTAAATTCTTTTCGAGTTTTTTTAAATTTCGACATTAAGACATTAATTAATCAATTAGGTACCAATTTTGGGCGTCACGAGGGTGCTACCCCTTCTTCGTGCGTAACCGACTCCCGAACCCGTTTTCTAAACTTTGTAGAACAAAAATCGTTGCTTTAATAAATCAAACATTTTAACGATCGAATTACGAGGTGATCCGATCACACCTCATAAAAAAAGATTTGTGGCGACTCCCAATTTTCGTTTTTCAAAACAAAAGTCGACCTTTTAAAAAAAATGATTTCGACATTCCGCATGTCACACCCATAATTATAGAAATAGTATTAACGGTAAGGACAAATTTTTGTAAGGGATGTCAATTTTAAGGAACCAACAAAAAATCTAAAGACTAACTTGAGAAAAGTTGCGAACTTGAATGATGAATGTATATATTAAGGCAATGCAAAATTCATGAACCATTTTGTGATTTTAGATTTTTTTTTTTTTTTTGATTTGTGGAATATGATTTAATAAGAAAACACATTTTTTTAAAAAACCATAAAAAGCGCGGCTACTTATCTTAAAAACATTGTCTGCTATGAATCACGGGGGTATTTAGTCGCAGCCACTTACTGATAAGTTGAAAAAGAAAATATATTTAAATAAAAGTGTTTGTTCAATTTTAGAATAAAATTGAGAAATTGTGATTATTTTAAAATTCTATATAAAATTATTTTTTGAAAATTTATGTCATTGATTTTTTTATCTTTTTTAATTTAATTTTTAAAAATATTTATGAAAAACACTTTAAAATTTTATGAAATAATAGATAAAAGTTCACAATATAGTATGAAAAAATATGATAGAATCGAATTGAAGACATAAGAGTTTAACTAAAAAGTGAAGACATAATAATTTATTTAGTTCTCTAATTTTATAAAAAGTCATTTTAGTTTCTATTTAATTTGTTATATATTTTTTTATTTCTTAAGATATTTACCAATAATTAATCTTCCGCATTCTATAGACCCATTAAGATATTTGTAAGAAAAAATTGAAATTTTGGAATTCCATGGCTTACTAATTTCCGTAAGATATCTATTAAAGTTTTATCTTGTGTTTTTTATCAAATCACTACAAAATGAATGAAAAAGTTAACAAACATTAATTTTGTTGGCATGGCATCCACGATAAAATCTACATGTATGCCACATCAGCATTTATTTAAATTTTTAAAAAACAAAAAATATTTTCGCAAAAATATAAAAAAATATTAAATTTATTTTTTTAAAATGTAAAAAATATTATAAAATTTTTAAAAATATTAAAATTTAATTAATTATTGATATATAATCCATAAGCATGTCCACGTTAGTAAAATTAAGGTTTGTTAACTTTTTATATATATTTTTAAGTGATTTGATAAAAAAAAATTAAATATTAAAAAAGAGGAAAGGACATTGAGGAAGAGAGATAAAGAAACAGTTGGGAGTGAAGTCGATGATTTGGGCCTGCATTTCACATATGTATCACATGTCTGAGTAATGGTTTTCAACTTTTGATGGTCCTTACTGCTTTCAATTCACTTATTGTCCATTCAAATATTTGTGGCTCTAATATCTTATCAACCTATTTTATTTATAAATACAAGAAATTGTTTGTTTTAATATATTAAATTTAATTTTATTTTTTAAGAGGTACTTTATTTGGTAGCTAGCTGGCCTTTTATATATAAGATATTGCGGAATGTTGATGAAGCACATGAAGCCTAGCTTTCCAATATTTCATACAATCTTTGCTTAAGTTAAGCAAAGATAGACATTGTTCGAAGCTAGTATGGGGAAATTGAAGGCGGTGGTTGTTGTTACAATGATTTCCACCGTTCTTCTATCTATTCTATGGAGGGCAACGTTACATTTAGAGGATAATGAAAGTTTTGTTCGATGTCTTTTAGATCATTCTCACCCTTCTCATCCCATTTCATCAGCAATCTATACGCCTAAATCCTCCTCCTTTTCATCTGTTTTGGAATCTTACATTAGAAACCTACGATTCAACGAGTCCTCCACACCAAAGCCTTTCCTTATTCTCACTGCACTCCATGAATCCCACATCCAAGCTGCCGTTACTTGCGGTAAAAGCCATGGGGTTCAGATGAAAATTCGAAGTGGAGGCCATGATTACGAGGGCTTATCTTATGTATCTACTCTTCCTTTCTTTCTCCTCGACATGTTCAATCTTCGATCCATAGATGTCGACATAGAAACCGAGACGGCTTGGGTTCAAACAGGAGCCACTCTTGGCGAAGTTTTTTATAGAATCGCGGAGAAGAGCAAAACACATGGGTTCCCAGCTGGTGTTTGCCCCACTGTTGGCGTTGGTGGTCACATTAGTGGAGCTGGTTATGGTAATATGATGAGAAAATATGGTGTGTCTGCCGATAACGTTCTCGATGCTCTTATTATCGATGCTAATGGTAGACTCCTCGATAGACAATCTATGGGTGAAGATCTTTTTTGGGCCATTAGAGGAGGTGGAGGTGCGAGCTTTGCTGTCGTTCTTGCATATAAAATCAAGTTGGTTCGCGTCCCGGAGACAGTGACAGTGTTTCAGGTTGACAGAACTCTTGAAGAAGATGCTACAGACATTGTAGACCAATGGCAACATGTTGCATATAATCTGCCTCAAGAACTCTTCATCAGACTTATGTTGGATGTAGTAGTAAAAAGCAGTGGTGAAAAGACTTTGAGGGCTTCCTTCGTTTCCCTGTTTCTTGGAGATTCAGAGAGCCTCCTTTCGATCATGAAGGAGAGGTTCCCCAAGTTGGGTTTATCCAAATCTGACTGCATTGAAACAAGCTGGGTTAAATCAGTGCTATTTTGGTCCAACATTCCACTCGAAACAGACATTCAAGTGTTGCTTGATCGAACTCCTCAAACATTGGATTATCTGAAGAGGAAATCAGATTATGTGAGAGAACCAATTCCGAAGGCTGGTTTGGAGTCGCTTTGGAAGAAAATGATGGAGCTGGAAAAGCCTAGAATGTACTTTAATCCTTATGGTGGAAAAATGGCGGAAATTGCAGCAGAAGAAATTCCATTCCCACATAGAGCTGGAAATCTATGGAAGATTCAATATCTGGCGAATTGGAACGAAGCAGGGATTGAAGCAGCAAATCGTTACATAGATTTGACAAGGAAACTCCACGAGTTCATGACTCCTTTTGTGTCAAAGAACCCAAGGCAAGCATTTCTAAACTACAGAGACGCTGATTTGGGAAGCAGCTCCCATGGAAAAGCCTCGTATTCGGAAGCAAGACTTAATGGGATGAAGTGGTTTATGGGTAATTTCGACAGATTAGTGCAGATTAAAACCGAGGTTGATCCTACTAATTTCTTTAGTTATGAACAGAGCATCCCACTTCTCCCGCACCAAGTACATTTGGATGATGATATCTGATTTTGTTTTTTTGTTTTCCCTTCTATTAGAGCTACGATTTCACAAAATAAAAATAAAAATTTATGTCATGTTTGACAGATTTTTTGAAGGCCTCTTTTCATCTATGGGATCTTTTGATGAGGCTTAGGTATAAATAATTTAATTTTTGTTGGTTAGATAAGAAGGAAAATAATTGTGAGCTCGCTTGTATTTAAATAAATCATTTATGGATTATTGTTTGATATAATTTTGTAAAGTTCACACTATTTTATTTTTACCGCATTTTATAATACATTATTATGCTCTTGTTTTACTTAAATTTGGGGTATAATTGCGTTGCGTGCAATTAAAAAGTTCAATAGATTGAGGACTGTGGCAATCTAAAGAACATCTCTTTCTGGTTCCATCATTAATGTCACGGTTTTCAATGTCCAATATTCTAGTATTTTCATTGATATTTGTGACTGCGATAATTGTTTAGGGTATAGTACAGTTGGTCCATCTTTTATATGGCTTCTATCGTTACACCGACTTAGCTTTTTGGTAGTTTCTCCGACTTTATTAAAGACTAGTTTAGTAATATTTTTGAAATGTGATTTTAAAAAACATTATGAAAATGTGTTTTTAAGAAGTTTAGTTTAAAATTTGAGTATTTAGTATTATTGTCAAAAATACTTTTAAAAATAAAATATTAATTTTAAACATATTATTATCAAGTAACAAATATATATTTAAATAATATTTAAATTAATTAATATTATTATATTTTAGTAAGAATATAAAAAAAATCTATTATAACTTGTTAATATTTTAATATATGAAATATAAATTTTAAATATTTTTAAGCAATAAATATTAATTATTTATAAAATTTAATCAAAATATATAAACTATATTTTAAATATTTAAATATAATCATTAAATATTTCTAATTAGATATTAACATATTTGTATTATTTTTAAAAATATTTTTATTTTTAATTAATGATTCTAACACATTTGTAATTAACCAGTAAAAAAAAATAAAAAGTACTATGTTATTGGAGGGGTGAAAAAGTAATTAAGCACTAAAAGTACTTTTGAGAGAAAAAATTAATAATTTTAACTTCTCCTTCTCAAAAGTACTTTTAAAAGCCAAAAATTTCAGCCAAAAGCAGCTTACTTAGTACAACTTTTCTTCCAAAAGTATTTTTGGAACCAAAAGTGGTTTTTTTAAGCACTACTAAACAAGCCCTAAGCCATATGTGGTCTCTTTGTAATAGCCGGATGTGATTTTGTTTGGCGATCATAGCCCTTTTTTACCCCCCAATAATATTAATAAAATAAAATAAAATAAAAATTATCAATACACCTTTGTTATATTACCCTAAAATAGAACACTTAGCGGTAAATGCTTGATTCGGTTGAATCGAGTAAAATAATTTGAGTTAATTGAACTGACAAATCTTAATTTATTAATCTAGTTTGATTTTTAAAAAAATCGAATTGAGTAGAATGAAATAAGATTAGAGTCGAATTGAATGAAGTAAAATTGTTTCAAATTAAATTAAAAGATTTAAACATATCAAATTAAAATCTTATTACCAACTAATTTCATATTAAAACACATATATCTGAAACCAAATATATTTAAAAAATTTTTTTCAAAGTAAAATAAGAAGAAAAAAATACTAAACTTGAATTGGTAATTTAATTGCTTATATCCTCAAATTTATAATTTTGAAGAAAAAACTAAAGTAATATTTTTTTTTAGAATTTTTTTTTCATATTTATAATTTCTAATATTTTTTTTTTGAAAATTTGGCATTCCATAGGTCGACAGAAATTGCACAACTACTTTGATCAAAGTTTCCTTACCTGCCTTTGGAAGGCTTTTTTTCCTGTATATTATAAAATAAAATAAAAATATTTAAATGGTATGTCAAACAAATTATGTATCGAAATGGTACATCCAAGCAAGTGGAGGGTGGTGTATAGGCAGCACCACCCTACAAATCTGACATGTTTGACTGCAAAAAGAAAAAAAAAAATAGTGGTGCCGACTTGATAGGCGACACTACATTTGTACCAAAATAGAACCCGTATTTTTATACGGATGTAGTGCAGGGGTATGGTGCCTATCTGATAGGCGGCACCAGTGACCCCTATCTGATAGGCGGAACCAGTACCAAATCCCCCCCCATCCGACTCAATACTAAATATCTGTTACAAAAAATAGAAGAACATAAGAAAGAAAGAAAGAAAGAAAAGAGAAGAAAGAAAGAAAGAAAGAAAATGTATTTTTATTTTTATTGTTATTTTCAAATAGAATAGATTATGATGAGAAAAAATTATTTTGTTAGTATTATATAGTTTGTTTAGTGTTATTTTATGTTTTGTTTTATAGTTATTTTGTTTATTGTGTTTTGTTAGATTATAAATGTAAATTTATATTAATTTTTAAGTTATTTTGTTAGTAAATTTTATGTTTAGATTAATTATTTGTTTAAGGTTTATTGTGATTTGTTAGGTTATGAATGTTATGTTTTAAATTTTTTTAATATATTTGAAAGTTATTTTGTTAGTAACTATTATAAAGTAATTGTTAGTCAGTGATAACAACAGAAAAAAATAGATAAAATACTGAAAATCGAAATAAAATATTTTTTGTCATAGATATTGTTAGAAATGGCAATAAATTTGATATTCCCTGATGAGATAATAACTTCAGCACAAAGGGAGAAAGTTAATAAGATGATGAGAGAATTGTAAGATTACAGAATGAAACCAGAAGAAGACATCGTTCAACACCTTATTACCGTAAATCAAAAGATGCAAAAAGTGTTATGGAAGGGTCATGAACTAATTAGAAAGAATAAAGTGCAATACTTAACCCTTAGATGGACATTAATAGAACGGGAGCATTAAATCATTTTAAACCAACTATGGAAGACATTGGTACCATAAACCTATTGGAATCTAGTTATATACTTCGTGAAGTTTATAATCTCTTATGGAGCAAGGAAAATAGTGAGACTGTAACATCCCGATTTAGGGCCTAGTCGGAATAGTGGTGCGAGACCACAAATCCGAAGTAGAAATTATGAATTTTAAGGATTTTGAGATGTTTGCATGTTTATGTGAAAGTTTCATGAAGTAATTTTGCTAATTATGATTGAATTGTCCAATAGGACTAAATTGCAAAAGTTGCAAAATATGAGATTCTAGAAGCTTTAAGTATGAAATAGCTTTGGATTATTAATTAGAGGTCCTTAAATAGAAATTTGCCCAATTTCTAATTTTTGGACAAAAATGGGCATGAGTGGGTGAAATTTGAAAGTATGGTAAAAAGGGCATTTTGGTCATTTGTCAAATAAATGATTAAAAAGATGAAATAGTCAAAATTTGATGCTCATCTTCTTCCCTTGGCCGAAAATTTCAAGAAGCCATAGCTAGGGTTCTTCAAATTTTTCAAGCTTGCTAGTAAGTGCATCCTAGCCCCGTTTTTTATATTTTTCATATTTTTGAAGTCCTCGTAACATGAGTTAGCTATTTTTAGCTATATGTTGAGCTAGGATTCATGTTCAAAAATATACCCATGTATGACATGCATGTATTTTTATGTTTTATGGAAGATTATGAGAGTTGGATGTAGAATAAACATCTTTTTCTAAGTGAATTCCATGAAAAATGCATGTAAGGACTAGTTTGTAAAAGTCATGAAATCGGTCATACATGAGTGATTTAGTGAGAATTGAAGGTTGCTATAGTTGAGAGTATGATTCGGCTATGCATGAAAAACAAGAATGTTGAATGAAAATCACTTTACGAGCCTTGGGGAAAAAGTGTAAATATGAGGAAGTTTAAGGGCAAAATGGTAATTTTGCCAAAGTATGAGTTATGAGTCAATTTAGTCAATGTGTGTATTAAATGAGTTGATTTATCATTGTAGATCAAGAAAAACGAAGCCCGGATCGAAATCGAGGCAAAAATAAAGTCGCGGACTAAATTGCACGTCTTAACACATTTTGAATACCGAGGTAAGTTTATGTGTAAACAATGCATTTATACATATTCATTGTTGATGCTAACTAGTGTATAGCATGATTGAGAACCTATACGGTTCAGGTGGATTGAATGTGGTAGTTATTAAGTAATTGATGTATGAATTACAAAATAGATGTGTGAATGTGTAGTGATAATACTTGACGGTGGGCTAAGTGCGATACCACCTTAATACTTAACTATGATGGGCTGTGTGCGATGCTTTCGTTAAGTATATTATTTAGTGGGCTATGTGCGAAACCGCTATAATTACCCTATTTGGTAGGCTATGTGCGACACTACCCTTTTATTTGATTGTGGTGGGCTAAGTGCGAAACCACCGAGTGATTTAGATGTGTGGTTGAGAAATTGTGGTGTTGAGTGCAGGTATGCAAATGAATGAATGTAAGCATTAAGCTTGTGATGTGGTGGAAATATGGTAAGGGATAGAATGAGTAAGCATAGTTGTGGATGTGAATTATCTTGTTTAGTATAATGCTATTTGTTGTTTAGCTCATACTATGATGTAAATTGTTTATATGTAAATTTACTAAGCTTAAAGCTTACTCCCCTTTCTTTTCCCTTGTCTTATAGAGCTAAAGAGTCGGGACGAGATACGTGGATAATTTGGAAGATTGCCCACACTATCAACTCACTTGGTATATTTAGACTTAGTGCTTTTGTATATGGCATGTATAGAGGCTAGACAAGTTAGTTTATGTTGTTGTATTGGCCAAGGATGCGTTGGCCCTTTTGATGGATAATCTATTTTGTATAATGCCATGGTTAATGGTTTATCTTTTTATATGAAAAGAGGTAGTTATCCATGAGAGTTTATATTGCAAAACATGAATTGTTTGATGATGTGTTGAATAGATACATGTTGTGTGAACTAGAGGGGTGAAAGGAGCTTGGCAAATAGCCTTGTTCTTGTCCAATCGGGTAGACACACGGGCGTGTGTCTAGGCCGTGTGTGACACACGGGCTAGCCACATGGGTGTGTGACTTGGCCGTGTGTCCCCTGCATGTTAAGGTGGTAAGTCAGTGTCGACCACGGGCTAGCCACAAGGACGTGCCTAGGCCGTGTAAGATGGTCAGTGTTCACCACGGGTGGAGAACACGGGTGTGTTCTTAGACCGCGTGACACAAGCAGAATACCCAAGTTTTTATACACGGGGTAGGGACATGGGCGTGTGTGACCACACGACCTGCTCCCACGGGCGTGTCCCATTTCACATGGGCATGTGGCCCTTGTCAAAGTGAAAGAAATTTTAAGATCGCAAAGGCTTCTGGAACCCCTCGTATGTATGTTTAAGGCCTCGTGGGCCTTTAATGAGTTCGTTGTGGTGACCATAGAGAGTAGTCAAGTTGTGACTAAAGTAGTGTGATCAAGTGGATTAAGTCGGTAATGCCTTGAGCTCGGTTCTAGCATAGAATACGGGTAAGGGGTGTTACAGAGACAAAGTGTAGGTTCACGAAAGTTGACTGGGAAGCAAAATGTGTTTTACATACCATGGATGGATAAATTAGTTGTTAGGAAATTACCAAGAGAATTTCTAAATTCAATACCCGTTATAAAGATTGAAGAGGAAAAAGATCCTGAGGAATTTCCAAATTGGATTGTAGAAGATGAATTTGAAGAGAATTTAAAATTAAATATAGAGAATTTCCCAGAGAAAGATACAGGATCAAAGATAGAAGAAAACGTAGAAATGAATTTAAGTGGTTAAATGTAAAGATAAATGTTGTTCATGTACAAAATGAGAACTGAAAAAGTCTGAACTTATGAATGAAAAAAATTGCATATTGATATAATTTTGGTCTCTTTTTATTCATTAAATTTTTTATGTAAGTATTTTTTTGCTGTTCGAAATTGTTTTGAGAATTTTTATTTATTTTTTAACAGATTGAGTATTGAAAATGGATAATCATTTTTTCGTATGCGTTTATTTCGATGGAATAATCTTGACAACAACCGTTGGATGTATATTTTAATGTCGCCAACAATTAGCAATGAAATTTAATAGAAACGTCTCGTTCGATGATATGAAGGAAATTATTAGTGCAAAAATTGTTAGACGTTGTGGGAGAAGGATCTCGAAACTTTTCTACAAGTTTCTAGTTTCGACAGATCCCATCAAATTCACCGAAATGGAACTTGTAGACGATGAAGACGTTGAGACAATGATCGCTCTTTATTGTGGGAATCGGAGTGACCAAAATGCACTGATTCTGTAACACCCCTAACCCGGCCTAGACATTATGGCCGAATCCAGTGATGTCACAAGGTAAGGTTTTTGAAAACGGAGTCGTTTCGTCAAATAATTCCAGTTTCAAAACTCATATTCATTTATATCTATTTTCGAAAGTGTTTGTTTAGTTTATTTATTTGCCCAAATGTAAGTACAACGGTAGTCATAAAACGTTTAATTTGGTAATCCCATTCGTATTTTCAGAAAATCGTTGTTTTAGTAAAACCCATCGCAAATAAATAGTCAAGTCAAAACTAAATCCCAAAATAAAATCAACCAGTCCGGAGAGTCCATAAATTACAAAACTCCTGAAATAACCCTTAAAACCAAATTAAAATCATAATCATTAACCGTTTATAAATTCGTGGTCACCAAGAGGCTCCGTCGCACCGATCTGCCTAAGTCTGTGGATTACCCGAAACTTCGTTTTTCGTGTTTTGGAAACACACTTGGTATCGGTTTGATGCAAAACCACTCCCGAGCCTTCCAAAACCTAAAATCAGAGTATCCAACAGTGATTTAGTAGATTGACTAACAAATCAACAACAAGAGTCAACACGAAATTGACTTACTGTCGATGATAAACCACTTCTAACGCGTACTAAACCGTCGTAGTGCAATTCTCTGCTCCCAAAACACAAGTTACCACCAATTAATCACTATAGATTGTCATCGCTAAACATCCCAAACCAGAAGTTAATGACAACAGAGTTCTACTTACCAAAAGGAAAACCCAACAATCCAAACAGCACAATTGAACAACGGATTCATGTACCGAAATGAAAACCAAAATAGAGGGTTGCAGAGATGGAGAAAAGGAAAGTCAGAAAGGGGAAAAACAAAAGAATTTTTGACATCAGAATTCTTTGGAGGTGAGAGAAAATTTTAGCCAAAAAGAAAATAAAATAAAAAATATCCCCCCATATCCCTTATTTTTCTCCCATTATCCCACTAACTCACAACCACCTCAGAATCTCGGTTACTTCCAACCTCTAACCGATGTAAAAAGTAAAAATTAACGCCCTTGCTAGCGCAAGGATTCAAACACAAAACCCCTAGCACACAAACTTCTCACCTTTCGAACCAACAAGCTCATTCTGATATGAATTAGCAAACAATTTTATTTAAGCCCACTCCACAAGGGTAAAGCTTGCATAAAAAATAAAAAAAAATTTACAAATGTGGGACTTGAACCCCAAACCTCATACACACACCCAGAACACTTAGCCACTGAAGCAGATACACACTTATGTTAGATATTTACAGAAACAAAAATAAACTTATCAGGGCGTTACAACTCTACCCCCTAAAAAAAATTTCGACCACGAAATTTACCTGATCAAAATAGATGAGGATATTGCTGACGCATTGAGTCCTCAAGTTCCCACGTGGCTTTCTCAGTGCCATGATTCCACTATAGAACCTTACTAATGGTATAGACTTTCTCTTCAGAACCTTAATATCACGATCCAGAATCTGAACTGGCTCCTCCTCAAAAGTCAAGTCCGATCTAACCTCGATCTTTTAACAGAGACAACGTGAGATGGATCAGACCGATACCGCCTCAACATCAAGACGTGAAACACATCGTGGATACGGTCTAACTCTAGAGGTAGCTCCAACTGATAAGCGACCGGTCTCACGCACTTCATATTCCAGTACGGCCTAATAAATCTAGGGCTCAACTTGTCCTTTCGACCGAATCTCAGAAATTTCTTCCACAGAGAAACCTTAAGGAAAATGAAATCACCCACAGAGTACTCAATATCTCTCCTCTTCAAATCTGCATAAGATTTCTGCCAATCAGAAGCTGCCTTCAGATGATCCCGAATCAGTCTAACCTTATATTCGGTCTTAGAAACCAACTCAGGACCCCAAACTTGACACTCACCCAACTCAGTCCAACATAACGGAGTACGACACTTACGACCATACAAAGCCTCGTAAGGTGCCATCTAGATGCTAAACTGGAAACTGTTATTGTAGGCGAACTCAGCTAGCGGCAGATAATCTTCTCAACTACCTCAGAAATCAATCACACAACTCTGAAGCATATCCTTCAATATCTGAATCACCCTCTCAGATTGACCATCGGTCTGAGGATGGAACGCAGTACTGAAGTCCAATCTTGAACCCAGAGCCTCGTGCAATTTCTTCCAAAATCACGATGTGAAGCGATGATCTCTATCAGAAATAATCGAAACAGGAACCCCATGCAGTCTTACAATCTTAGAAATATACAGCTTCGCTAACTTCTGTAGAACACCAAAATAAAATGAGCGGACTTGGTCAATCGATCCACGATCACCAAAATAGAATCCTTCTTAGTGGGTGTCAAGTGTAACAGCCCGATTTTGGGGCTAGTCAGAATAGTGGTTTCAGAACCACTAATCTGATGTTGGAGAAATTAGTTTTAATATTATTTTATGTGTTATAGCATGATTATATGAATGCATGAAAATTTTGGTACATTAATTTTAGCAATTACATGTTTAATTGCAAAAAAAAGGAACTAAATCGCATAAAGTGTGAAAGTGTTATTCTACAAGCTAAAGGTGTCTAATTGGTATAGAATATTGAATTGGAGGTCCTTAATGTGCAATTAGACCCTTAGAAAAGGGTTGGCCGGCCATAGGGGACAAGAAATGTCAAAATTGGTCAAAGTAGGTGAATTAGGTGAATTAATTGAAGGAAAAAAATAAAATAAAGAGAAAGATGATATCACCTTTTTCATTCATCTTCTTCCATAAAAAATATCAGCCAAGTAGGGGTTTTGGAAGCCTAAAATTTTCAGCAACTTCTCACCCTTGAAAGTAAGTGATTTTGGTGGTCTTTCTTGATAATTTTTGTTCTTTTGGGACCCTTGTAGCATGATCTAGCTAATGAGGGAACTATTTTGCAAACTGGCTAAGAGTCTAGGGTTTTTCCATGTGAGCATTTATGTTGTTTACCGAATTTTTATGGAAGAAAATGAATCCTAGTTGTTAAATAAACAACTTTTGTGAAAAGGGTTTCCATGAAAACCCCTAAAAGGACATTTTTGTAAAGGTTGTAAATAGGTGGTGATTGTGTGAAATAATTGGTATTGTGAGTTGCTATAAGAGTAATAAATGCTCAACTAGTCTTGTTAAAGGAGGGAATTTGATTAGAATCGATTTACGAGCCTAGGGGCAAAATTGTAATTTTGTAAAAGATTAGGGGCAAAATCGTATTTTTTGCCAAAGTATGATTCATGAGTTATTTTAATCAATGTGATCATTAAATAAGTGAAATTGTTACTTTAGATCAAGAAACATGAAGTCCGGACTGAAACCGAGGAAAAGACAAAATTGTGGACTAAATCGAACAACTATACATATTTTGGTATCGAGGTAAGTTTGTGTGAAATTAAAGCTACGTAATGCTATTATATTCTTAATTGCTTGATATCATGAGAAATTTATATTATTTCTATGAAATTGATTAACGAGGCCTCGATGAAAGTATAATGATATTATGTTAAGTCGAAGTCTCGGTTGAACATTGGGAATAGCAAGGATACTATTGTCACAACATGAGACAAGAGGGTCCTGTATAAGACCATGTCTGGGATATGGCATCGGCACCAAATGAAGGTCCCGTATAAGACCATGTCTGGGACATGGTATCGGCACCGAAGGGAGATCTCGTGTAAGACCATATTTGGGATATGGCATCGACATCGATATGAGATCCCGTGTAAGACCATATCTGGGATATGGCATTGGCATCGAGATATCATCCCATGTAAGACCATATCTGGGATATGGCATTGGCATCGTGTTACATGTATGATGAGATTGAGTATCCTTCGATATTCCAAGTAGTTCAACGGGTAAAGAACTAAGTTTATGTTAAAGATAGTAAAGAACTAAGTCTATGTTCAAGAGAATAAAAGTGCTAAAGTTATGTTATGAAGTGATACAGGTACCCATGAGCAACTTACGAGTAATGAATGCAAAATTGTGATATGTGATTTGGTAAGATTAAGCATGAGTAAGTTATGTTGATGTGTTTGAGAACTTGTGTATTATTTAGTGTGATGAATGGATGTTATCATGAAATTTTATATTGCTATTTATTTCATGCAAACTTACTAAGCTTTATACTTACCCCTCTCTTTTCCCTATTCCTTGTAGTATCGCCAAGCTAGCTCGGGGATCGAAGGAAGTCGTAGTTTGATTCACACTATCAACTATTCTTTTGGGTATAGTAAAGTTGATTAATTTTGGGTATGGCATGTATAGGAACTTGGGTATTTTGTGATAAGTCATATTTGTTAGCCAAGTGTTGGCTATTAATGTTACTCATTCATTTTGTAATTGGCCATTGGGATTGGCCAATACTTGTTAAGTTTTATATATATATATATCCAATGATGATGAAATTCATGAAGTGCAAGCTTGTGCAAATGATTGAGTAATGAGTAGAGTATGTACATGATGAATGTAGTGTGGGATTAATGTGTGGACATCTTGATTTTGGAATATTAGAAGTGCCTTATTGTCATGTTGTGTGTTAAAATGAAATGGTATAAGTGTGGTTGCTTTTCAGGGTGGCAATTGGCTTGGTGGTTAGCCTTATAATTGTCCACACGGGTAGACACACGGGCGTGTGTCTAGGCTGTGTGTGACACACGGTCAGCCCCATGGGCTTGTTGATAGGCCGTGTGTCCCCCTGCATGCTAAGTTGGCAAGTCAGAATGCCCAGTAGTAACCACACGGGCTGAGGCACGATCGTGTGTCTCAACCGTGTGGAAGACACGATCATAGGACATGGGCGTGTGCCCAGGCCGTGTGAAGTCTGCACCTGAATTTAGGAATTTAATTCGCCACACGGTTGAAGGACACGGGCGTGTGCCTTGGTCGTGTGACCTTATAGGGTTGATGACGTCAGAAACAGAGTGTCAAGGTTTTTGCACATGGGCTAAGACATGGCCGTGTCTAGGCCGTGTGAGGGACACGGGCCATAGACACGGGCGTGTGTCCGGCCGTGTAAAAACCCCTGTAGGTTTGAAATGAAAAATAAAATCCACACGGATTAAGGACATGGGCGTGTGTGACCACACGATCTGCCCACACGGGCGTGTCCCTCACCACACGGGCGTGGGACCCTGTTTTAAGCAAAAATATTCTAAGTGTTCAAAAGTTTCCGATTTAGTCCTGAACCATTTCGTAAGTATGTTTAGGGTCTCGGGGACATATAATAGGGACGTTACGATCTCGAATGAGAAGTTTTAAGTTGAAATGAAATTGTATGTCTCGATGTTGCATGTTTGAGCAATTTAGGTACGGTAATGCCTTATACCCGGTTCCGGCGTCGGATACGGGTTAGGGATGTTACATTTAGTGGTATCAGAGTTACGGTTTAGTCGATTCTCAGACTAACGTAGCATATGCACGAGTCTAGCTATACATGCCATACATATGAGTATTTATATAATGATAGTGTGACGACTCCTGATGATTTAAATTATGTTTTCATATAGTAAATGGATCCCGACAGAGCTGTGGTAGACAATGTAGAAAGTGCTTCGCGCGCCCGCCAAGGGACGGTGGTGAATGAAAAATGAAAATGAAAATAGACCAACGACTGTAAGTCAGAGAGAAGGAGAAGAGGCTAGGGAAGCCTTTCTCCATATGATGAACGCATGGTATACGGAGTTCGTTCGAACGAACCCGAATGCGCAACCCCCTCCACCCCCACCTATTCCTTAGCCTACCCTGTAGCTTCCCAAGTGGTAGAGGTAGTAAGAAGGGAAAAGCCCCCTGTTGATAGAATCCGGAAACAAGGAGCTGAGGAATTTCGAGCTAACAAAGATGATGATCCAGAAAGAGCAGAATTTTGGCTTGAAAATACCATCAGGGTATTTGATGAACTACCATGCACGCCTGAAGAGTGTATGAAGTGTGTCATGTCTCTTCTAAGAGATTCGACTTACCAGTGGTGGAATACCCTTGTGTCGATTGTACCAAGGGAGAAAATTAATTGGGAATTTTTCCTAGAAGAGTTTCAAAAGAAGTACATTAGCCAAAGGTTCATCGACCAGAAAAGAAAGGAATTCCTTGAGTTAAAACAAGGCAGAATGACGGTGACTGAATATGAACGTGAGTTCGTAAGGCTTAGTAAATACACCCGAGAATGCGTATCCACCGAGGCCATCATGTGCAAAAGGTTTGAGGACGGATTAAATAAGGATATCCGACTATATGTTGGTGACCTAGAATTGAAGGAATTTGTCGTGTTAGTAGATAGAGCTTGTAAGGCCAAGGAGTTGGCCAAAGAGAAAAGAAAAGCTGAAATTGAGTCTCGTGACACGAGGAAGAGACAACTGAGTAAGTCATTCCAATCCTTATCCAAGAAGTCAAGAGATTTCACTACTCAATCAGCCAATTCGGCTGGGTTTTCAAATAGTGGTAAGGGTAAACAGTACTCGGGGTCTAAAGCTCAGACCACTTCAGTTTCTAGTGTTGGTAACGCTCGACCAAGTAGACCGGAATGTTCATAGTGTGGCAGGCGTCACCCCGATGAGTGCCGAGCAAATGAGAGAGCTTGTTTTAAGTGTGGATCCCCAGACCATTTTATTAGAGATTGCCCCGAGATGGTTGAAAAAGAGAAATATCAGAGTGCAAGACCGGGAAGTACTGCTCGAGGGAAGCCACAAAGAAACCCAGGAAATGGAACGAGTAGTAAGAATACATCTAGAGAGCAGGCTGCAAGATCTGAGGGTAGAGCGCCTGCAAGGACTTATGCCATTCGCGCTCGCGAAGAGGCGTCATCCCCTGATGTAATTACGGGTACATTTTCTCTCTATGACACTCATGTTGTTGCTTTAATGATCCACGATATACCCACTCGTATATTTGCATGAAATTAGTCTCTAGCATGAACATGCCTGTAGAGTCTACAGAATTTTTAATAAAGGTGTCAAACCCCCTAGGCAAATGTGTGTTAGTTATAAAGTATGCAAAGGTTGCCCTTTAATGATTAAAGGTCATTATTTTCCGGCAAATCTCATGCTATTTCCATTTGATGAATTCGACGTAATTCTTGGTATGGATTGGTTAACTACTCATGATGTGATAGTAAATTGTGGAAGGAAATTTATTGAGTTAAAAAGTGAAAATGGGGATATTCTTCGTGTTGCATCAGATGATCAAGACAGATTGCCTGTAGTGATTTCTCATATATCTGCTCAAAAATATGTTAGAAAAGGATATGAAGCTTATCTTTCCTTTGTGATGAATGCCAAAGAGACTGAGCTAAGAATTGAATCGGTGCCTATAGTATGTGAGTATCCAGATGTTTTTCCAGAAGGATTGCCAGGGTTGCCTCCGGTTAGAGAGATTGAATTTGGTATTGAGTTCGCCCCTAGTACTGTGCCTATATCGATTGCTCCGTACAGAATGGCTCCAACCGACTTAAAATAACTGAAAGCACAGCTACAAGAGTTGACGGACAAAGGCTTTGCAAGATCGAGTTATTCTCCGTGGGGTGCTCCCGTATTATTTGTGAAAAAGAAAGATGGTTCCATGAGGTTATGTATAGATTATCGGCAGCTTAATAAGGTAACCGTGAAGAACAAATACCCGTTGCCAAGGATCAATTATTTGTTTGACCAATTGAAGGGAGCTACTGTGTTTTCCAAGATAGACTTGAGGTCTGGTTATTACCAGTTGAGGGTCAAAGACTTGGATGTGTCGAAAACAGCATTTCGGACAAGTTATGGTCACTACGAATTTTTAGTCATGCCTTTTGGTTTAACAAATGCCCCTGCTGTGTTTATGGATTTGTTGAACCGCATCTTTCGGCCGTACTTGGATAAATTTGTCGTGGTTTTTATTGATGATATACTGATTTACTCAAGCGATGAGAAAGTGCACGTTGAGCACTTGAGGACGGTTTTGTAAATTTTACGAGAAAATCAGTTATATGCCATGTTTAGTAAAAGTGAATTTTGGCTTAAAGAAGTCAGGTTTTTGGGGCACATTGTCTCGGGAGATGGAATTAGAGTTGACCCGAGTAAGATCTCAACAATTGTTGATTGGAAACCACCAAGGAACGTATCCGAGATTAGAAGTTTTCTAGGTCTGGCTGGTTATTACAGACGGTTTGTCAAGGGATTTTCTATGATAGCTACTCCAATGACGAGGCTATTACAAAAGGATGTGAAGTTTGAATGGATAGAAAAGTGCCAACAGAGTTTTGAGAAATTGAAGGCATTGTTGACCGAGGCTCTAGTTCTAGTACAACCTGAACCAGGAAAAGAATTTGTGGTCTTTAGTGATGCATCCTTGAATGGATTGGACTGTGTACTCATGCAAGAAGGCAAAGTGATAGCTTATGCCTCTAGACAGTTAAAGCCGCACGAGAAGAATTACCCGACCCATGATTTGGAGTTAGCCGCTATTGTTTTTTGCACTAAAGATATGGAGACACCATTTGTATGGTGAAAATTGTCGGATATTCACTGATCATAAAAGCCTAAAGTACTTGATGACTCAAAAGGAGTTGAACCTAAGGCAACGGAGATGGTTAGAGTTGATAAAGGATTACGAGTTAGTGATTGACTACCATCCGGGAAGGCGGACGTGGTCGCCTATGCCTTGAGTAGGAAATCCTTGTTTGCATTGAGAGCCATGAATACACAGATGGCTTTGTCAGATGATGGTTCTATTCTAGCTTAGTTGAGGGCTAGACCGATGTTTCTCCAAGAGATTTGTGAGGCTCAGAAAGGCGACACCGATTCGCAAACTAAAAGAGTTCAATGTGAGTCGAATATTGAGTCAGACTTTTGGGTTAATTCTGAAGGATGTTTGATGTTCCGAGATAGAGTCTGTGTACTGAGAAATGATAAACTTATTAGGAAAATTTTACATGAAGCACATAGTGGATGTTTATCTGTACATCCAGGCAGCACAAAAATGTATAATGACTTGAAGAAATGGTATTGGTGGCCGAGTATGAAGAAAGATAATTTCGAGTTTGTATCGAGATGCTTAATTTGCCAGCAAGTGAAGGCTGAACACTAAGTACCCTCGAGTTTACTTCAGCCTATTATGGTTCCCGAGTGGAAATGAGACCGAATTGCTATGGATTTTGTGACGGGTTTGCCCTTCTCACCGAAAAAGAAAGATGCTGTATGGGTTGTGGTTGATAGACTCACAAAGTCGGCCCATTTTATACCGGTACGCAGTGATTATTCGCTTGATAAGTTGGCAGAGTTGTATGTGTCAGAAATTGTGAGATTTCACGGAGTGCCTTTATCGATTGTATCGGATAGAGATCCGAGATTTACATCACGATTTTGGAAAAGGTTGCAAGAATCCTTGGGCACAAAGTTGAGTTTTAGTACAGCTTTTGATCCGCAGACTGACGGCCAGTCAGAAAGAGTAATCCAGATTCTTGAAGACATGCTCCGATGTTGTGTTTTGGAGTTTCAAGGTAGTTGGGAAAAGTACTTACCATTAGTAGAATTTGCCTACAATAACAGTTTTCAGTCAAGCATGAAAATGGCGCCTTATGAGGCATTGTATGGGCGTAAGCGCCGAACGCGTTTATATTTTAGGAACTTAGAGAAAATCAGATTCACGGGGTCGATCTGGTCAGAGAAACCGAACAGAAGGTAAAAGTAATTCGTGAATGTTTAAAAGCTGCTTCGGATAGACAAAAGTCCTACGCGGACTTGAAACGGAAAGAGATTGAGTTTCAAGTTGGTGATAAGGTATTTTTGAAAGTATCACCATGGAAGAAAGTTATTCGATTTGGCCAGAAAGGCAATCTGAGTCCGCGCTTTATCGGACCGTATGAGATCACCGAGAGGATAAGGCCGGTAGCTTATCGTTTAGCTTTACCATCTGAGTTGGAAAAGATTCATGAGTTTTCCACGTATCCATGTTACGTTGCTACCGATCAGACCCTTCGCATGTGATTGTACCAACAGAGGTGGAAATTCAACCGGACATGACTTATGGTGAAGAACCGGTTAAGATTTTAGTACGAGAAGTCAAACAGTTAAGAAACAAAAGTATAGCCCTTGTAAAGGTACTATGGCAAAGACACGGGGTAGAAGTGGCTACATGGGAGCCCGAGGAGGCTATGAGAAACCAATATCCCAACCTTTTTACAGGTAAGATTTTCGGGGACGAAAATCTCTAAGGGGGAGAATTGTAATAGCCCGATTTTGGGGCTAGTCGGAATAGTGGTTTCGGAACCACTAATCTAAGGTTGGAGAAATTAGTTTTAATATTATTTTATGTGTTATAGCATGATTATATGAATGCGTGAAAATTTTGGTGCATTAATTTTAGCGATCGCATGTTTAATTGCGAAAAAAAGACTAAATCGCATAAAGTGCAAAAGTGTTGTTCTACAAGCTAAAGGTGTCTAATAGCTATAGAATATTGAATTGGAGGTCCTTAATGTGCAATTATAACCTTAGGAAAGGGTTGGCCGGCCATAGGGGACAAGAAATGTCAAAATTGGTCAAAGTAGGTGAATTAGGTGACTAAATTGAAGGAAATAAATAAAATAAAGAGAAAGATGATATCACCTTTTTCATTTATCTGCTTCCACTAAAAATATCAGCCAATGAGGGGTTTTAGAAGCCTAAAATTTTCATCAACTTCTCACCCTTGAAAGTAAGTGATTTTGGTGGTCTTTCTTGATAATTTTTGTACTTTTGGGACCTGTGTAGCATGATCTAGCTAATGAGAAAACTATTTTGCAAAATGGTTAAGAGTCTAGGGTTTTTCCATGTAAGCATTTATGTTGTTTGCTGAATTTTTATGGAAGAAAATGAATCCTAGTTGTTAAATAAACAACTTTTGTGAAAAGGGTTTCCATGAAAACCCCTAAAAGGACCTTTTTGTAAAGGTTGTAAATAGGTGGTGAATGTGTGAAATAATTGGTATTGTGAGTTGCTATAAGAGTAATAACTGTTCAGCTAGGCTTGTTAAAGGAGGAAATTTGATTAGAATCGATTTACGAGCCTAGGGGCAAAATCATAATTTTGTAAAAGATTAGGGGCAAAATCATAATATTTGCCAAAGTATGATTCATGAGTTATTTTAATCAATGTGATCATTAAATAAGTGAAATTGTTATTTTAGATCAAGAAACACGAAATCTGGACCGAAACCGAGGAAAAGATAAAATTATGGACTAAATCGAACAACTATACATATTTTGGTATCGAGGTAAGTTTGTGTGAAATTAAAGCTACATAATGCTATTATATTCTTAATTGCTTGATATCATGAGAAATTTATATTATTTCTATGAAATTGATTAAGGAGGCCTCGATGAAAGTATAATGATATTATGTTAAGTCGAAGTCCCGGTTGAACATTGGGAATAGCAAGGATACTATTGTCACAACATGAGCCAAGAGGGTCTCGTATAAGACCATGTCTGGGATATGGCATCGGCACCAAATGAAGATCCCGTATAAGACCATGTCTGGGACATGGCATCGACACCAAAGGGAGATCTCGTGTAAGACCATATTTGGGATATGGCATCGGCATCGATATGAGATCCTATGTAAGACCATATCTGGGATATGGCATCGACATCGAGATGTGATCCCATGTAAGACCATATCTAGGATATGGCATTGGCATCGTGTTACATGTATGATGAGATTCAGTATCCTTCGATATTCCAAGTAGTTCAACGGGTAAAGAACTAAGTTTATGTTAAAGATAGTAAAGAACTAAGTCTATGTTCAAGAGAATAAAAGTGCTAAAGTTATGTGATGAAGTGATACAGGTACCCATGAGTAACTTACGAGTAATGAATGCAAAATTGTGATATGTGATTTGGTAAGAGTAAGCATGAGTAAGTTATGTTGATGTGTTTGAGAACTTGTGTATTATTTAGTGTGATGAATGGATGTTATCATTAACTTTTATATTGCTATTTATTTCATGCAAACTTACTAAGCTTTATGCTTACCCCTCTCTTTTCCCTATTCCTTGTAGTATCGCCAAGCTAGCTCGGGGATCGAAGGAAGTCAGAGTTCGATTCACACTATCAACTATTCTTTTGGGTATAGTAAAGTTGATTAATTTTGGGTATGGCATGTATAGGAACTTGGGTATTTTATGATAAGTCATATTTGTTAGCCAATGTGTTGGCTATTAATGTTACTCATTCATTTTGTAATTGGACATTGGGATTGGCCAATACTTGTTAAGTTTTATATATATATATCCAATGATGATGATATTCATGAAGTGCAAGCTTGTGCAAATGATTGAGTAATGAGTAGAGTATGTACATGATGAATGTAGTGTGGGATTAATGTGTGGACATCTTGATTTTGGAATATTAGAAGTGCCTTATTGTCATGTTGTGTGTTAAAATGAAATGGTATAAGTGTGGTTGCTTTTCAGGGTGGCAATTGGCTTGGTGGTTAGCCTTATAATTGTCCACACGGGTAGACACACGGGCGTATGTCTAGGCTGTGTGTGACACACGGTCAGCCCCATGGGCGTGTTGATAGGCCGTGTGTCCCCCTGCATGCTAAGTTGGCAAGTCAAAATGCCCAGTAGTAACCACACGGGCTGAGGCACGACCGTGTGTCTCAACCGTGTGGAAGACACAGTCATAGGACATGGGCGTGTGGCCAGGCTGTGTGAAGTCTGCACCTGAATTTAGGAATTTAATTCACCACACGGTCTAAGGACACGGGCGTGTGCCTTGGCCATGTGACCTTATAGGGTTGATGACATCAGAAATAGGATGTCAAGGTTTTTGCACACGGGCTAAGGCACGGGCGTGTCTAGGCCGTGTGAAGGACACGGGCCATAGACACGGGCGTGTGTCCGTCCGTGTGAAAACCTCTGTAGGTTCGAAATGAAAAATAAAATCCACACGGATTAGGGACATGGGCGTGTGTGACCACACGGTCTGCACACACAGGCGTGTCCCTCACTACGCGGGCGTGGGGCCCTGTTTTAAGCAAAAAAATTTCTAAGTGTTCAAATGTTTCTGATTTAGTCTCAAACCATTCCGTAAGTATGTTTAGGGTCTCGTGGACCTATAATAGGGACGTTACGATCTCGAATGAGAAGTTTTAAGTTGAAATGAAATTGTATGTCTTGATGTTGCATGTTTGAGCAGTTTAAGTATGGTAATGCCTAATACCCGGTTCCGGCGTCGGATACTTGTAAGGGGTGTTATATCAAGGGCATCCCACTAACGAAATCCATCGTCACTTGTTCCCATTTCCATAAGGGGATCTTAACGGGTTGGAGCAAACTCGAAGGAAACTGGTGCTCAGCCTTAACTTGCTGGCACGTCAGAAAACGAGCAACAAAATTCGTAACCTCACGTTTCAAACCCAACCACTAGTATAGTTCACGAAGATCCCGATACATCTTATTACCACCGAGATGCATAGCATAAGGGCTACTATGCGCCTCCCTCAGAATCGACTGCCTCAAATCAGAATCATTCGGCACACAAATCCGACCTCGAAAACACAGAACTCCATCGTTATTCAGCCCAAAGTTAGAAGTACTACCACTCTCAATCTGACGAAACCGCAAACCTAAAGACTCATCCCTAACTGTTTATCTCGAATATGATCAATCCAAGTCGACTTAACTTGCAACTCAACTAACAGACTCCCATCATCAAATAGACTAAGGCGAGCGAACATCGCCCTCAAATAAGTCATCACTCTACGACTTAGATCATCGGCCACCATATTGGCCTTACCAAGATGATACTCGATCGTGCAATCATAATCTTTGAGCAACTCAATCCATCGACGCTGCTTAAGATTCAACTCCTTCTGGGTAAGGAGATATTTGAGGCTCTTGTGATCAGTGTAGATAATACACCTCTCACCATACAGATAGTGCCTCTAGATTTTCAACGCAAAAACCACAGTAGCCAACTCGAGATCATGCGTCGGATAATTCCCTTCGTGTGTCTTAAGCTGACTAGACGCATAAGCCACAACCTTACCCTCTTGCATCAACACACATCCCAAACCGACGTGCGACACATCACTGTATACCAAAAACTCTTTGCCAGATTTGGGCTGTATCAGAATAGGAGCCTGAGTCAGAATAGACTTGAGCTTCTCGAAGCTTGATTGCTACGCATCAGTCCAAACAAAAGGAATACCCTTGCGCAAAAGCTTAGTCAAAGGAGCTGCAATCACAGAGAACCCCTCAACAAATCGCCAATAATAACCCGCCAGACTAAAAAAACTGCGGATCTCAGATACGTTCTTAGGCTGTTTCCAATCAAGCACAACCTTAATCTTCCTAGGATCAACTCGAATTCCCTCAGCAAAAACTACGTTCCTCAGAAAAGTCACCTCACGCAACCAAAACTCAAATTTGCTCAACTTAGCGTAGAGCTATTTCTCACAGAGCATCTGAAGCACTACTCTAAGATGCTCATCATGCTCATCCTCAGTCTTAGAGTACACCAGAATATCATCGATGAAGATCATAACGAACTGATCCAGATATGGCGGAAAACTCAGTTCATTAGATCCATGAATGAAGCTGGAGCATTCGTCAGACCAAAAGGCATAACTAGGAACTCGTAGTGTCCATAACGAGTCTTAAATGCATTCTTATGAACATTCGACTCCTTAACCCTTAACTGATGATACCTAGAATGGACATCAATCTTCGAAAACATAGAAGCCCCTCGAAACTGATCAAATAAATTGTTGATCCTCGGAAGTGGATACTTGTTTTTCATAGTCAAGTTATTCAATTGCCGATAATCAATACACATCCTCATAGTTCAATCATTCTTCTTCACAAACAGAACCGGTGCCCCCCACGGAGACACACTAGGGCGAATGAAACCAAGATCTAGAAGTTCTTGAAGTTGAGCCTTAAGCTCTGTAAGCTCTTTCGATGCCATTCAATAGGGAGCGATGGACACCGGAGCTGTACCTGGTAGAAGCTAAATGCCAAACTTAACTTCTCGATTCGGAGGTAAATCTGGTAATTCTTCAAGGAAGACATCCGAAAAATCCCTGTAACACCCCTAACCCATAATCATCGCTGGATTAGGGTTAAGAGGCATTACTACTTATTTCTGAACATTTCATATCATTTTACAACACATAGTCAATCATCATTGAAACATATCAAAATATAAACATATAGTCCCTTAACAAGGTCTACGAGACCTTAAACAAGCACTAGAAAGGGGTCGAGACTAAATCGGGATCATATAAATTTTTTTTGAAAATAAAACATTTTTCAAAGCTACAGAGGCCACACGTCCGTGTGGGTAGGCCGTGTGCCTCACACGGCCTCAGACACGCCCATGTGTCTAAGCCGTGTCAAAACAGGGCATACATACTGACTTGACCACACAGCTTGAGACACGCCCGTGTGCCTCACCCGTAGTCGAGCCTGACTTGCATCACACGGCCAGTCACACGCCCGTGTGTCTAGCCCATGGTCGAGCCTGACTTGCATTGAAATGCAACCATGAAGGACACGGTCAAGCCACACGCCCGTGTTCTCAACCGTGTGGGCAATTATAGGCCATTTTCAAGGCCAACATGCCTCCCACACTTAAGATCACACCTACAAGCACAAACCAATTCAATTCCATACTGTAAAAAGCATTCAAACATACCAAAACATACTCAATTCAATATCTTAACATCATCATTCATCCTTCTATACAAATCCATCTTAACAAGTCAATTTAACTTATCATCCACACATTCAAATCATATTAACCAAACTTCATTTAATCCATACCACAAGTTCACATTTTATCCATCATTCTCATCAACCAAATTCAAGCATAAAATATACTATTTCCATTCTCACTATTTCATACCTCATTCATCATTTTATTAGCCTACATATATGCACCAACATCATTCAATTTCCAAGCCATGTCACATGGCAAAGTCCAAACATTTCAAAACATACCATAACTTCTAGCCTATACATGCCATATACCAAGTATATACATCTTTCAAAAATACCAAAATAGATAGCCGATAGTGTGATTGAATCGCTGACGATCCCCAGATCTGAGCTAGCTTTACTAACACTTTAAAACAAAGAAACACATCACACAGTAAGCTCTAAAGCTTAGTAAGTTTGTAATATAATACAATTAACTCATTGAATCAAATCAATATACAAATTAATCCATCACATAGATAATTTAACAAAGTTACACATACTCAATTGTATCCAATACTCACATAATCATCCATTAATCAACTTTCAAATTTATCAACCACATAGGTTTATATACATACCTTTGCCAACACCTAGTCTACAAAAAAAATTTGCCACTCAAAGCTCGATACCACTTTTCGATCGACCTTTGTTATTCATTCGATTTATTCATACACTTAGTGCCAAATTCATAGTCGAAGCTTAAATATCATCGCACATTTTGTGCCTATTCATAAAACCAAATTTATCTCTGTAACAGTCCGGTTTATACCCTAGTCGGAACAGTGGTTTCAGGACCACGAATCCGAGTCCGAATAATATTTTAATAGTATTTTCTGTGTCTCTGATAAGTGATTATGCGTGTGCTAAAGTTTCGTAAGTTAATTTGTCCGTCTGTGTGTTTAATTTGACAAAAGGATTGAATTGCATTAAATGTGAAATTTGCATGTTATATGTTAAAGCACTTAATTATTGATGGCTTTTTAAGGTGGAGGCCTTATGAGGTAATTTAACCATTTTAGAGATAGTGGATGGTAATGGACACTTATAACCACCCATTATGTATTGTTATATATTTTTATCAATGGATAATTTGGTAAATTTATTAATAATATATGTTATAATAATTTAAAAATAAAGTAGTGGTCATTTTGAATGGTGTTCATCCACCGAATGTAGAAAAAAAAAAGAAGGGTTAAGCTTTGTGATTTTCGGCTAACTTTAAAGCTCAATTCAAGGTATGATTTCAATTGATTTTCGATAATTTCTACGTTTTTGCAATCATTTTTTTATTACTATCAAGCCCATGTATTAATTTTGTGTATTGATAATGTTCATGAGAAATGCCATTGATGTTATGTTGAGCTTTGTGTTGATTTATGGTGTTAAATGAAAGATTTGACCTAGATGAACATACTTTGTTCTTGGAATTTTGATGAATTTAGCTAAATAGGGCTAAATTGAGAATATGGTAATTTGAAGGACTAAATTGCAAATTTGATGGAAAATATGGGCTTGTATGATATGTATGAATTTTCGGCTAAGCATGTGTATGTAATGATTTTGTGAAATTGATGTTTTGAGAAAAATGGACTAAATTGATAAATTGTGCAAATGTGAGGGTTAAATTGCAAATAGCCCTAATTGTGTGTCCTTGGACTGAATTGAATGAGTTAGTGAATAAAAGAGTTAATCCTGAATATGTATAGATCAAGAACTGAGGAAAACAGACTTAGATCGCGGGAAAGCGAAAGTAACCGAGTAGCCGTTTCCATTTTCGATAAATCGAATCCGAGGTAAGTCATATTACAAATAAGTGTAATCGTATTGAGTTGAGCATATTCATATGCTTGTAGTTTAAAATGAATGCTTATGAAATGTTATGCAAATGAATTCTGAGATAAGATCGACTGAGCGACAATGTCCGAAAAGTCCCGTACGAACCTAGGAATACATAGGTACCTGTTCTGTTTATCATGTAAGACCACGTTTGGGGCTTCGGCATTGATTTGAGATTTCGTGTAAGACCATGCCTGGGACGTTGGCATCGATATGATCTCTTCGTGTAAGACCACGTCTGGGACATTGGCATCGATATTCTCTGTACGAATAAGACCACGTTTGGGAAATTGGTATCGATATTATCTTTACGTGTAAGACCATGTCCGGGACATCGCGATCATTTTGATTCGTAAAGACCGGTTGCGGGACAAAGGCATCGATATTTGAATGCATGTAAGACCTCGTCTGGGACGTTGGCATTGTACTATTATTCCGAGCTTCCTGAGTATCCTATTAGTTCCTAACGGTTCAACAGGCAAGTCTGTGATATGAATGGCTAAGTGAATTGTAAATCCGTTTCAGGTACGTTGATTTATACACTAAGTGTGTATATAAGGTAAGTACCTATGTGATCATACTATGATGATTATGTATATTGGAATAACAATATGATATGTGAGAGTAAGCATGAATGAGCTATGTTTATATAAGATTTTGAATTGATTAATGTGATAAATATGGTCAAGTACATGGACCAAAGTATATATGTGATAGTTGCTAAGTTTGTTTGTATTTATGACTTACTAAGCTTTTGGAAAGCTTACTCTTTGTGTGTGTTTTCTCTGTTTTATAGGTCGTTAATGCTACTGAAGGCTCGGGACCGTCAAGGATTGTCATCACACTACTAAAATCATTTTTGGTACACTTTGGATATGTTTATAGCTTGATATGGCATGTATAGGCTAGTATTTGTTATAAATTGTTGTATGAACTTAGCCATGTGATTTGGCTAGTTATGAGTTGAGAATTTGCTTGAATGAATGTGATATGTGAAGTATGTTTTGGCATGGTTATTTGATACATGAAATGGTCAAGTTTTGATTAAGCAAAGGAATGAATTATGCTTGTGATGAGATGAGTTTTAGCCTTGTAATTTGGATGGTTATTTTGGTATGATTTTTGTTGTCAAATAGGCATGAGATGTCTTGATGATTTTACTAGAAGATATGACCCATTGATTGACATTTTGGCCTTACAAATGGCCTATAATGTCACACGGTTGTGGCACACGGGCGTGCCTAGTGACCGTGGGGCTAAGTCAGTAGCTAGCCTAATAGCATACGACCAAGACACACGGGCGTGTCTAGTAGCCGTGTGAGAAAGTCAGTATATGGCCTAAGAGTACACAGCATTAGCACACGGGTGCTGAGTGGCCGTGGGTGTAAAGTCAGATTCGACCACGGCCAAGGCAAACGGACGTGCTTGGTGGCCGTGGATGTGAAGTCAGATTCGACCACGGCCAAGGCACATGGGCGTGCTTGGTAGCCGTGGATGTGAGGTCAGATTCGACCACGGGGAGGACACACGGGGGTGTACAGCAGTCGTGGGAGGCACACGTGGATGTGTTTCGGTTTAGTCCTGACCCGATTTATAAGCATGTTTTAGGTCTCGTTGATCGTATTAAGGGATATTATGTTTGAGATTGATGGATGAATGTATGAACTTCTGAAAATGTTTCCGATCTACCCGGTAACGCCTTTAACCCTAATCCGGCGACGGATATGGGTTAGGGGTGTTACATTTGGTTGGTATCAGAGCTACGATTTAGTCAATTCTCGGACTAACGTAGCGTGTCAGAGTCTAGCTATACATGCCATATTTCTGAATTGTGATAGTGTGATGAATCCTGACGTATAAATGTATTTCTGTATAGTAATGTATCTCGAAAGAGCCGTAGCTGACGACATAGAAAGTAATGCGCCTGCTCCCACGCAAGGGACAGCGCCCTCTGATCCGAGACCGACTACTAGTGGTCAAGGGGAAGAAGCTAAACAAGCTTTCTTCCAGATGATGAGTGAATGGTTCACTCAATTCGTAAAGAATAACCTGACTATTTCACAACCCTCGCCCTCGATTAATCCCCCTCAAACCTCAGTTGTGCCTCCGGTGATGGGTATAAATCTGTTGAACAAGCCTCTGGTAGACAAAATTTGCAAATACGGGGCTGAAGAATTCACGGCTACTAATGATGATGATGTTGAAAAGGCCGAATTCTGGTTAGAAAATACGATCCGAGTATTTGATGAGATGTCTTTGACTCTGGAAGAATGCATAAAATGTGTTGTATCTTTGCTTCGAGACGCGCTTATTAGTGGTGGAAAACTTTGATCTCTCATTATTCCAAAGGAACGGGTGACATGGGACTTCTTTCGATTGAGTTCCGTAAGAAATATATCAGTGAGAGATTTGTTGATCAGAAACGAAAGGAATTTCTGGAATTGAAACAAGGCCGTATGACTGATCATAAAATATGAACGAGAGTTTGTCAAACTGAGTCAATATGCTCGGGAATTTGTATCATCTGAAGCAATAATGTGCAAAAGGTTCGAAGATGGGCTTAATGAAGACATCCGTTTATTAGTTGGGATTTTAGAGATAAAAGAGTTTGTTTTATTCGTTGATCGAGCGTGCAAAGCTGAAGCACTCGGGAAAGATAAAAAGAAAGCTGAGTCTGAAGTTAGAGATGTGAGAAAGAGATTTCAGAATAGATCGTTTCAGTCTGCTTCAAAGAAATTTAGAGATGATCAAAGCCGTTCGAGAGGTAATATGGGATATTCAAATAGAAATCGAGATAGATCACAAATGAGTTTCAAAGCTCCAGCAACTTCAGTGGCAAGTGCTGGAAATGTACAATCCGAGAAACCAGAGTGTAAGCATTATGGGAAAAGACATCCGGGAAGCTGTAGAATGAATGACAGAGCTTGTTTTAGATGTGGATCACTTGATCATTTTATCCGTGATTTCCCTGAGTCTGTCGGGCCTGAGAATGTTCAAAATCTGAGATCTGATAATGCACTTGTGAGAGGTAGACCTTTGAAGAATATAAGGAATGTCAGTGGTAGTCAGAGAACTATGAGAGAGACTGTTGCGAGATCCGAAGCTAGAGCGCCTGCCAGAGTGTATACTATTCGAGCTCGTGAGGAAGCTTCTTCACCAAATGTTATAACGGGTACTTTTACACTTTATGATACTTCTATGATTGCATTGATAGACCCTGGTTCTACGTATTCGTATATATGCATGAATTTAGTGTTCAGTAAGACTTTGCCTGTAGAGTCTACTGAGTTTGTTATAAAAGTATCGAACCCCTTAGGTAAAAGTGTTCTGGTTGACAAAGTATGCAAGAACTGTCCCATTAATGTTTCGAGATATTTGTTTCCTCTTTGATTTGATGCTTTTGCCATTTGATGAGTTTGATATCATTCTGGGTATGGACTGGTTGTTTTCGCATGATGCTATTGTGAACTGTAAAAGAAAGATTATTGATTTGAGATGTCCGAATGATGAAATTGTACGGATTGAATCTAATGATTTGAATGGTTTACCTGCTGTGATATCTGTATTGAAAGCTCAAAGTTATGTGAAAAAGGGTTATGAGGCATGTTTTGCTTATGTGATTGATTCGAAAGTGTCTGAGAAGAAAGTCGAATCAGTGCCTATTGTCTCTGTGAGTTTTCTGATGTATTCCCTGAAGAGTTACCGGGTTTGCCTTCGATTCGTGAAGTTGAGTTTGGTATTGAGTTGTTACCTGGTACTACACCTATATCGATAGCTCCGTATAGAATGGCACCAACAGATTTGAAAGAGTTAAAGTCACAGTTGCAAGAATTAACCGATAGAGGGTTTGCTAGATCGAGTTTCTCGCCTTAGGGTGCTCCTGTTCTGTTTGTGAAAAAGAAAGATGGCACGATGAGAATGTGCATCGATTATCGTCAGTTGATTAAAGTGACCATAAAGAACAAATATCCATTGCCCAGGATTGACGATTTGTTTGATCAGTTAAAAGGAGCTACTGTGTTTTCGAAGATAGATTTGAGATCGGGTTATTATCAGTTGCGAGTAAAAGATTCGGATATACCGAAAACTGCTTTCAGAATGAGGTACGGGCATTACGAGTTTTTAGTTATGCCATTTGGACTAACCAATGCTCCTGCTATTTTTATGGATTTGATGAACAGAATTTTCAGACCGTATCTAGATCGATTTGTTGTTGTATTCATTGATGACATTCTGATTTATTCACGTGATGAAACTGAACATGCTGAGCATCTGAGAATCGTATTGCAAACTCTGCGAGAAAAGAAATTGTATGCGAAATTCAGCAAATGTGAATTCTGGTTGCATGAAGTTAGTTTTCTGGGGCATATTGTGTCAGCTTCTGGGATTCGAGTTGATTCATAGCAAGATTTCTGCTATTCTGGATTGGAAACCCCCGAAGAGCGTATCTGAAGTCTGTAGTTTTCTGGGGTTAGCTGGTTATCACCGTCAATTTGTGAAATGATTTTCAGTGGTAGCTACTCCGTTGACTAGATTACTTCAGAAAGATGTTAGATTTGAATGGTCGAACAAATGCCAGAAAAGTTTTGATCGATTGAAAACTCATAATGAAAGATCCAGTGTTAGTACAACCAGAATCGGGCAAAGAATTTGTGATTTACAGTGATGCTTCATTAAACAGTCTGGGATGTGTTTTGATGCAGGAAGGCAAAGTTGTAGCTTATGCTTCGAGACAATTGAAGCCTCATGAAAAGAACTATCCAACACACGATCTCGAGCTAGCTGCGATTGTGTTTGCACTAAAGATCTGGCGCCATTATTTGTATGGTGAGAAATGTCAAGTGTTTTTGGATCATAAAAGTCTGAAATATCTGATGACTCAGAAAGATTTGAACCTGCGTCAAAGAAGATGGCTAGAGCTATTAAAAGATTATGAACTTGTGATAGATTATCATCCGGGTAAAGCAAACGTTGTTGTTGATGCATTGAGTAGAAAATCATTATTTGCACTATGTGCTTTGAATGCTCAGTTAGATATGTCTGATGATAGCTCTGTGATAGCTGAATTAAAAGCGAAACCATTGTTTATACAAAAAATATGTGATGCTCAGAAATCTGATAATGAGTTATTAGCAAAATGAGCTCAGTGTGATTCGAATTATGAATCTGAATTTCGAGTGGTTGATGATTGCTTGAGATTCTGAGATCGTATCTGTGTTCCGAGAAATCCGAAATTGATTCGGTTGATTTTAAATGAAGCATATAATAGTCATCTATCTGTTCATCCGGGGAGTACTAAAATGTACCATGATTTGAGGCGACACTATTGGTGGTCTGGTATGAAGCGTGATATTTCTGACTTTGTTTCAAAATGTTTAATCTGTCAGCAAGTCAAAGCTGAACATCAAGTTCCGTCTGGGTTGCTACAACCGATTCTGATTCCTGAGTGGAAATAGGATAGAGTGACAATGGATTTTGTTTCTGGTTTGCCTCAGACCCTGAGAAAGAAAGATGTGATATGGGTCGTAGTTGATCGATTGACGAAATCTGCCCATTTTATTCCGGTAAGATCTGACTATTCACTTGATAGATTAGTCGAGCTTTATATTCTGTGATTGTTAGATTGCATGGGGTGCCACTATCTATTGTGTTAGATAGGGACCCGAGGTTTACATCGAGGTTCTGGAAGAAATTGCAAGAAGCTTTAGGCATGAAACTGCATTTCAGTACAACTTTTCATCCACAAACAGATGGTCAATCTGAGCGGATTATTCAGATTCTTGAAGATATGTTAAGATGTTGCATCCTTGAATTTAATGGTTCGTGGGAACAGTATTTGCCATTGATTGAATTTGCATACAATAATAGTTTTCAGTCGAGCATCAAAATGGCACCTTATGAAGCTCTGTACGGACGTAAATGTCGTACACCTCTGTATTGGACCGAGCTCAGTGAAAATAAGCTACATGGGGTCGATTTGATAAAAGATTCAGAACAGAAAGTGAAACTTATTCGAGAATATTTGAAAGCAGCATCTGATCGTCAGAAGTCTTATGCAGACTTAAAATGAAAAGATATATAATTTGAGGTCGGGGACAAAGTATTTCTGAAAGTGTCACCGTGGAAGAAAGTACTTCGTTTCGGACGTAAAGGCAAGTTGAATCCGAGATTCATCGGGCCGTATGAAATCATTGAGCGAGTTGGACCTGTTGCATATCGATTATTATTGCCTTCTGAGCTAGAAAAGATACATAATGTATTCCATGTCTCGATGCTCCGTAGATATCGATCTGATCCGTCATATGTGATTGCCCCATCTGAAATTGAAATCTGATCTGATATGACATACAAAGAGGAACTGATTCGAATTTTAGCTCGTGAAGTAAAAGAGTTGAGAAATAAGAAAATTTCGTTAGTAAAAGTGTTGTGGCATCGACACGGTGTAGAAGAGGCCACGTGGGAACCCGAAGATTCTATGAGACAGCAATATCCGACTTTGTTTAATGATAAGATTTCCGGGGACTAAAATCCCTAAAGGGGGAGAATTGTAACAGTCCAGTTTATACCCTAGTCAAAAAAGTGGTTTCGGGACCATGAATCCGAGTTCGAATAATATTTTAATAGTATTTTCTGTGTCTCTGATAAGTGATTATGAGTGTGCTAAAGTTTCGTAAGTTAATTTGTCCATCTGTGTGTTTAATTTGACAAAAGGATTGAATTGCATTAAATGTGAAATTTGCATGTTATATGTTAAAGCACTTAATTATTGATGGCTTTTTAAGGTGGAGGCCTTATGAGGCAATTTAACCATTTTAGAGATAGTGGATGGTAATGGACATTTATAACCACCCATTATGTATTGTTATATATTTTTATCAATGGATAATTTGGTAAATCTATTAATAATATATGTTATAATAATTTAAAAACAAAATAGTGGTCATTTTGAATGGTGTTCATCCACCGAATGTAGAAAAGAAAAAGAAGGGTTAAGCTTTGTGATTTTCGGCTAACTTTAAAGCTCAATTCAAGGTATGATTTCAATTGGTTTTCGATAATTTCTACGTTTTTGCAATCGTTGTTTTGATTACTATCAAGCCCATGTATTAATTTTGTGTATTTATAATGTTCATGAGAAATGCCATTGATGTTATGTTGAGCTTTGTGTTGATTTATGGTGTTAAATGAAAGATTTGAGCTAGATGAACATACTTTGTTCTTGGAATTTTGATGAATTTAGCTAAATAGGGCTAAATTGAGAAAATAGTAATTTGAAGGACTAAATTGCAAATATGGGCTTGTATGATATGTATGAATTTTCGGCTAAGCATGTGTATGTAATGATTTTGTGAAATTGATGTTTTGAGAAAAATGGACTAAATTGATAAATTGTGCAAATGTGAGGGTTAAATTGCTAATAGCCCTAATTGTGTGTCCTTGGACTGAATTGAATGAGTTAGTGAATAAAAGAGTTAATCCTGAATATGTATAGATCAAGAACCGAGGAAAACAGACTTAGATCACGGGAAAGCGAAAGAAACCGAGTAGCCGTTTCCATTTTCGATAAATCGAATCCGAGGTAAGTCATATTACAAATAAGTGTAGTCGTATTGAGTTGAGCATATTTATATGCTTGTAGTTGAAAATGAATGCTTACGAAATGTTATGCAAATGAATTCTGAGATAAGATCGATCGAGCGACAATGTCCGAAAAGTCCTGCATTTAACCTAGGAATACATAGGTGCCTGCTCATTTATCATGTAAGACCACGCCCAAGGCGCGGCATTGATTTGAGATTTCGTGTAAGACCACGCCAGGGCGTTGGCATCGATATGATCTCTTCGTGTAAGACCACATCTGGGACGTTGGCATCGATATTATCTGTACGAATAAGACCACGTCTGGGACGTTGGCATCGATATTATCTTTACGTGTAAGACCATGTCTGGGACACCGGCATCGTTTTAATTCGTGTAAGACCCTGTCTGGGATAGTGGCATCGATATTTGAATGCATGTAAGACCTCGTCTGGGACGTTGGCATTGTACTATTATTCCGAGCTTCCTGAGTATCCTATTAGTTCCTAACGGTTCAACGGGCAAGTCTGTGATATGAATGGCTAAGTGAATTGTAAATCCGTTTCAGGTACGTTGATTTATATACTAAGTGTGTATATAAGGTAAGTACCTATGTGATCATACTATGATGATTATGTATATTGGAATAACAATATGATATGTGAGAGTAAGCATGGATGAGCTATGTTTATATAAGATTTTGAATTGATTAATGTGATAAATATGGTCAAGTAATTGGACCAAAGTATATATGTGATAGTTGCTAAGTTTGTTTGTATTTATGACTTACTAAGCTTTTGGAAAGCTTACTCTGTGTGTGTTTTCTCTCCGCTTTATAGGTCGTTAAAGCTATCAAGGCTCGGGACCGTCAAGGATCGTCATCACACTACTAAAATCATTTTTGGTACACTTTGGATATGTTTATAGCTTGATATGGCATGTATAGGCTAGTATTTGTTATAAATTGTTATATGAACTTAGCCATGTGATTTGGCTAGTTATGAGTTGAGAATTTGCTTGAATGAATGTGATATGTGAAGTATGTTTTGGCATGGTTATTTGATACATGAAATGGTCAAGTTTTGATTAAGCAAAGGAATGAATTATGGTTGTGAGGAGATGAGTTTTAGCCTTGTAATTTGGATGGTTATTTTGGTATGATTTTTGTTGTCAAATAGGCATGAGATGTCTTGATGATTTTACTAGAAGGTATGACCCATTGGGTGACATTTTGGCCTTGCAAATGGCCTATAATGTCACACGGTTGTGGCACACGAGCGTGCCTAGTGACCGTGGGGCTAAGTCAGTAGCTAGCCTAATAGCACACGGCCAAGACACACGGGCGTGTCTAGTAGCCGTGTGAGAAAGTCAGTATATGGCCTAAGAGTACACTACCTAGCACACGGTCTTTGGGTGGTCGTGGTGTAAAGTCGATTCAACCACGGCCAAGGCACACGGGCGTGCTTGGTGGCCGTGGATGTGAAGTCAGATTCAACCACGGCCAAGGCACATGGGCGTGCTTGGTAGCCGTGGATGTGAGTCGATTCGACCACGGGAGGACACACGGGGTGTCCAGCAGCCGTGGGAGGCACACGGCTTGCCTACACGCGGGCGTGTAACCCCGAAACTTAGAAAAGTTTTAAATTTCGTGAAATTTCGTATGTGTTCGATTTAGTCCCGACCCGCTTATAAGCATGTTTTAGGTCTCGTTGACCGTATTAAGGGACATTATGTTTGAGATTGATGGATGAATGTATGAACTTCTGAAAATGTTTCCGATCTGCCCGGTAACGCCTTTAACCCTAATCCGGTGACAGATACGGGTTAAGGGTGTTACAATCTCGGTATCGCACACACAGTGCGAATCAATAAAGCTGAAGTTTCTATTATATCGCACACACAGTGCTATTCACTTCTATCCGATTCTTATTTCGCACACTTAGTGCCACTTTTCTCAATATCACATATAACATTTCTAATTCAGTAACTATACATTCATTCATTTCACATCACATAGATATAAATTTAACAACACATATTATATCCGAACTTACCTCGGATGTAAAAATATCGAGATTAGTCGATCAATCGAGCACTTTGTCTTTGCCTCGATCTCGATCCAAATCTCTCCTTTCTTGGTCTATACATATTCAAAGTTAGCTCATTCAATCACCAATTCATTCAATTTAGTCCAAACACACATATTTAGGGCATTTTACAAAATAGCCCTCACATTTTCACATTTCGACACTTTAGTCCCTATTTCACAAAATCACAAAATACACAAAATTTCACTTCACCCATGCCTAGCCGAATTCTTCCTATGTCCATACAAACCCACACATTTCATTTTTTTCACATTTTAGTCCTCCAATTTCTTATTTTCACAATTTAGCCCAAAATTACTCAATTTCACCAAAAATTCCAAGACAAAATATGTTAATCTTTCACATATCTTTCATATTTCATTATCAACTAACACAGCTCAAGCATTCATCAATGGCATATCTCAAAATCACCATCAAATTCTAAAATTAAAGCATGGGTTTGAAAGAACACGAAGCAACAATTACAAAAACATAGAAATTATCAAAAACCGAGCTCAAAACATACCTCAATCAAGCTAAGCCCTAGCCGAATATCACAAAGCTTCAATGGCTATTTCTCTTTTTTATTTTCGGTGGAAGAAAGATGAGAAAATGGCCATCTAATTTGTTTTGTTTAATTAGAAAGACTTAATAACTCAATTACCATTTTAACCTTTAATTAAAACATTAAAATTCCACTAATATAAGCCCATTTTTGTCCATCCAAACCATTAATGGTCCATTTACAACATAAGGACCTCTCATTTAAAAAGCCATGCCAAATAAGCACTTTAACAATCAGCACTCAGCTTTAACATTTTATGCGATTAAGTCCTTTTTGCTAATTAAGCACACAATCGATAAAATTTTCACACAGAACTTTCACACATGCTCAATCACATATTATAAACACCAAAAATAATATTAAAATATTTTTTGACCTCGAATTTGTGGTCCCGAAACCACTATTCTGACTAGGGTCTAAACCGGACTATTACAACTCTCCCCCCTTAGGGATTTTCATCCTCGAAAATCTTACCAGTGAATAGGTTTGGATATAGCTCTCTCATAACATTTTCAGGCTCCCACGTAGCCTCTTCAATTCCGTGTTTGTGCCACAAAACCTTCACTAAAGAAATTTTCTTGTTTCTCAACTCTTTGATCTCACGTGCCAGAATTCGAATCAGTTCTTCACTATACGACAAATCCGACTGAACCTCAAACTTAGAAGGAGAAATTACATGCGATGGATTAGATCTGTATCTTCGAAGCATCGTGACGTGAAATACATTATGAATTTTCTCTAATTCAGCTGGTAACAACAATTTATAAGCAACTGGCCCAATTCTTTCGATGATCTCATACGGCCCGATAAACCTCGGACTTAGCTTGCCTTTTCGGCCAAATCGAAGCATTTTCTTCCACGGAGACACTTTCAAAAACACTTTGTCACCAACTTCAAATTCGATATCTTTTCACTTTAAGTCTGCATAAGACCTCTGACGATCTGAAGCTGCTTTCAAACTGTCACCAATCACTTTTACTTTTTTTTTCTGTTTCTTTTATCAAATCAACCCCGTGAATCTTATTCTCACTCAACTCAGTCCAATACAATGGAGTTCGACATTTTCGACCGTAAAGAGCGTCATACGGTTCCATTTTAATACTAGATTGAAAACTGTTATTGTATGCAAACTCGATCAACGGCAAATGTTTTTTCCCACGTACTTTCAAATTCAAGAATGCAACATCTCAACATATCCTCAAGAATTTGAATGATCCGCTCGAATTGACCATCCGTTTCCGAATGAAATGCGGTACTGAAATGCAGCTTTGTACCTAAAGCCTCTTGCAATTTCTTCCAAATCCGCAAGGTAAATCTCGGATCTCTGTCAAATGCAATGGATAGTGGCACCCCGTGCAATCTCACAATCTCAGCAATATACAGTTCAACTAATTTATCAAGTGAATAATCTGTTCTCACCGGAACAAAATGAGCTGATTTCACAATCTATCAACTATCACCTGCATCGCATCTTCTTTCTGAGATAAAGGCAATCCCGACACAAAGTCCATTGTGATTCTCTCCCATTTCCACTCAGGAATCATAATCGATTGTAACAAACCGGATGGAACCTGATGTTCAGCTTTAACTTGCTGACAAACCAAGCATCTCGAAACAAACTCTGAGATATCCCATTTCATACCATGCCACCAATAGAACTGTTTCAAGTCATTATACATTTTTGTACTCCTGGGGAAACGCCAAACGACTATTGTGAGCTTCATTTAAAATCATCTGAATCAACTCTGAATTCCTCGGAACACAAATTCGATCTCTGAATATCAAACAATCATCGTTATCAACTCGAAATTCTGAATCGTAATTCAAATCACATTGAGTTCGTTTTGCTATCATCTCATCATCATTTTTCATTGCATCATAAATCGACGATAAACATCAGACCTCACTTTCAACTCAAATCAAAACCGAACCATCATCACATAGATCTATCTGAGTATTCATTGCTCGCAAAGCACATATAAACTTTTGGCTCAAAGCATCAGCAACTACATTAGCCTTACCCGGATGATAATCAATCACAAGCTCGTAGTCTTTCAACAATTCTAACCACCTTCTCTGTCGCAAATTCAATTTTTTCTGAGTCATCAGATATTTCAAGCTCTTGTGATCCGTATAAATATGACATTTCTCACCAAATAGGTAATGACGCCAAATCTTTAATGCAAATACAATCGCGGCTAATTCAAGATCGTGTGTCGGGTAATTCTTTTCATGCGGCTTTAACTGCCTCGAAGCGTAAGCGATGACTTTACCCTCTTGCATCAAAGACACACCCAAACCATTCAACGATGCATCATCAGTAAACTATAAACTCTTTACCCGATTCAGTTGAACTAACACCGACGCCTCACAACAATGCTTTCAACTGCTCAAAACTCACTTTGGAACTTTTCTGACCACTCGAATTTAACATCTTTCTGTAGCAATTTTGTTAACGGAGTCGCAATCATCGAGAATCCTTTCATAAACCTTCTATAATATCCCGCTAGTCCCAGAAAACTACGGACTTCAGACACATTTCCCGGAGGTTTCCATTCTAAAATAGCTGAAATCTTACTCGGATCATCTCGTATTCCCGCAGCTGATACAATATGTCCCAGAAAACTGACCTCGCGCAACCAAAACTCACATTTGCTGAACGTTGCATACAATTGCTTCTCACGCAGAGTCTGTAACACAATTCTCAAATGCTCGGCATGTTGCGCCTCATCACAAGAATAAATCAATATTTCATCAATAAACACCACGACAAATCGATCCAAATACGGTCTGAATATCCGGTTCATCAAATCCATAAACACTGCAGGAGCATTTGTTAGTAAAAAAGGCATAACTAAGAATTCATAATGTCTGTACCTCGTTCTGAATGCAGTCTTCGGTACATCTGATTCTTTAACTCTTAACTGATAATATCCCGATCTCAAATCTATCTTAGAAAACACTGTAGCTCCTTTCAGCTGATCAAACAAATCATCAATACGTGGCAGGGGATACTTATTCTTTATCGTCACTTTATTCAACTGTCGGTAATCAATACACATTCTCATAGTACCATCTTTCTTTTTCACAAACAACACAGGAGCACCCCAGGGCGAGAAACTCGGTCGTGCAAATCCTCTATCTGCCAACTCTTGCAACTGAGACTTTAACTCTTTCAATTCTGTCGGTGCCATTCTATACGAAGTTATTGAGATAGGAGTAGTCCCCGACACTAATTCAATACCAAATTCAACTTCTCAAATTGGAGGTAATCCCGGTAGTTCTTCAGGAAACACATCTGGATACTCACATACTATGGGTACAGATTCAACTTTCTTTTCAGTCACTTTTGTATCTATCACATAAGCAAGATAGGCTTCGCAACCCCTTTTTACATAACTCTGAGCTTTCATCACTGATATCACAGCTGGTAACCCATTCAAATCACTAGATTTAATTCGAACTATCTCACCATTCTGACTTCTCAAATCAATACTCTTTCATTTACAATTCACAATAGCATTATGTAAAGTGAGCCAATCCATACCCAGAATGATATCAAATTCATCAAGAGGTAGAAACATCAAATTAGTCAGAAATTAGATATCCCGAAACATCAACGGGCAGTTCTTGCACACTTTATCAATCAAAACACATTTTCCTAAGGGGTTCGATACTCTAATTACGAATTCAATAGACTCAACAGGTAGAGTCTTACTTGATACTAGATTCACTTATACATATAAATGAGTAGATCCTGGATCTATCAATGCAATTACATCAGTATCAAATAGAGTAAAAGTACCAGTAATGACGTCTGGAGATGATGCTTCTTCTCGTGCGCGAATAGCATAGGCTCGGGCAGGTGCTCTCGCCTCGGATCTTACAGCTGTATCCGTAGTCCCTCTTTGACTTCTACTCATATTTTCGGTGTTTCTGGGTGGTCTACTCCTAGCCGTCGTATTACTTGGTCTCGCACTCTGAACATTTTCTTTCTCAGCTAACTCTGGGCAGTCTCGAATGAAGTGATCTCGTGATCCACACTTAAAACAAGTTTGATTATTGTACTTGCCTCAGCATTCTCCAATATGTCGTCTTCCACATTGTCTACACTCAGGCTTGTTACTTTTGACACTTCCAACACTTGATTCAGTCAGAATTTGAGTTCTTGGACCAACACTTTATTTCACACGATCTCTACCCGAATGTCTAAACAAAGCATTTGAACGATTACTTGCATCTTTAAATCTCTTCGACGATGGTTGAGATGACTTACTCATCAATCTTTTTCTTTCATCTCTAGCCTCAAAATCTGCTTTCTTCTTTTCTTTGCTAAGCTCCTCGGCTTTGCAGGCTCTTTCAACTAACACAACAAATTCATTCAAGTCAAGTATTCCAACCAGTAATTTAATGTCTTCATTCAACCCTTCAATGAAATGTTTACACATAGTAGCTTCGGTCGAAACACATTCCCGTGCATACTGACTCAATCTCACAAACTCTCATTCATACTCATTAATGGACATGCGACCTTGTTTCAACTCTAGAAACTCTTTATGTTTTTGATCTATGGATCGTTGACTGATATACTTCTTTCGAAATTCAGCTTGAAAAAAATCCCAGGTGATTCTCTCTCTCGAAACCACTGATATCAACGTTTCCCATCAATTATATGCCGTATCTCTCAACAAGGAAACTGCACATTTAATGCATTCATCAGGAGTCAACGACATCTCATCAAACACTCGAATAGTATTTTCGAGCCAAAACTCACTCATCATTCGGATTCGTTCGAAGGAATTCCGAAAACCACTCACTCATCATTCGGAAGAAGGCTTGCTTAGCCTCTCCCTCTTGGCTACTAGCAATCGGCCTAGACTCAGCCAGCGCTGTCCCTTGAGCGGGAGCAGGCACATTGCTCTCTACATCATCAGCAATTGCTCGATCGGGATCTATTTGCTATATGAAAACACATTTTTAACTGTCAGGATTTATCACACTATCGCAATTATATATATGGCATGTATAGCTAGACTCACACGTGCTACGTTAGTCCTAGAATCGACTAAACTGTAGCTCTGATACCAATCAAATGTAACACCCCTAACTCATAACCGTCGCCGGATTAGGGTTAAGAGGCATTACTACTCATTTTCAAACAATTCATATCATTTTACAAAACATAGTCAATCATCATTGAAACATATCAAAATATAAACATATAGTCTCTTAACGAGGTCTACGAGACCTTAAACAAGCACTAGAAAGAGGTCGAGACTAAACCGGGATCATATAAAATTTTTCCAAAAATCAAACATTTTTCAAAGCTATAGAGGCCACACGCCCGTGTGGGTAAGCCGTGCGCCTCACACGGCCTCAGACACACCCATGTGTCCAAGCCGTGTCAGAACAGGGCATACATACTGACTTGACCACACGGCCTGAGACACGCCCGTGTGCCTTACCCGTGGTCGAGCCTGACTTGCATCACACGGCCAGTCACACGCCCGTGTCTCTAGCCCGTGCTCGAGCCTGACTTACGTTGAAATGCAACCATGAAGGACACGGTCGATCCACACGCCCGTGTGCTCAACCGTGTGGGCAATTATAGGCCATTTTCAAGGCCAACATGCCTCCCACACTTAAGATCACACCTACAAGCGCAAACCAATTCAATTCCATACTCTAAATAGCATTCAAACATACTAAAACATACTCAATTTAATCTCTTAACATCATCATTCATCTTTCTATACAAATCCATCTTAACAAGTCAATTTAACTTATCAGCCACACATTCAAATCATATTAACCAAACTTCATTTAATCCATAACACAAGTTCACATTTTATCCATCATTCTCATCAACAAAATTCAAGCATAAAATATACTATTTCCATGCTCACTATTCCATACCTCATTCATCATTTTATTAGCCTACATATATGCACCAACATCATTCAATTTCCAAGCCATGTCACATGGCAAAGTCCAAACATTTCAAAACATACCATAACTTCTAGCCTATACATGCCATATACCAAGTATATACATCTTTCAAAAATACCAAAATAGATAGCCAATAGTGTGATTGAGTCGCTGACGATCCCCAGATCCGAGCTAGCTTTACTAACACTGTAAAATAAAGAAACACATCACACAGTAAGCTCTAAAGCTTAGTAAGTTCGTAATATAATAAAATTAACTCATTGAATCAAATCAATATACAAATTAATCCATCACATAGATAATTTAACAAAGTTACACATACTCAATTGTATCCAATACTCACATAATAATCCATTAATCAACTTTCAAATTTATCAACCACATAGGTTTATATACATACCTTTGCCAACACCTAGTTTACAAAAAAATTTCCCACTCAAAGCTCGATACCACTTTTTGGTCAACCTTTGTTATTCATTCGATTTATTCGCACACTTAGTGCCAAATTCATAGCCGAAGCTTAAATATCATCGCACACTTTGTGCCTATTCATAAAACCAAATTTATCTCGGTATCGTACACACAGTGCCAATCAATAAAGGTGAAGCTTCTATTATTTCGCACACACAGTGCTATTCACTTCTATCCGATTCTTATTTCGCACACTTAGTGCCACTTTTCTCAATATCACATATAACATTTCTAATTCAGTAACTATACATTCATTCATTTCACATCACATAGATATAAATTTAACAACACATATTATATCCGAACTTACCTCGGATTTAAAAATACCGAGATTAGTCGATCAATCGAGCACTTTGTCTTTGCCTCGATCTCGATCCGAATCTCTCCTTTCTTGGTCTATACATATTCAAATTTGGCTCATTCAATCACCAATTCATTCAATTTAGTCCAAACACACATATTTAGGGCATTTTACAAAATAGCCCTCACATTTTCACATTTTGACACTTTAGTCCCTATTTCAAAAAATCACAAAATACACAAAATTTCACTTCACCCATGCCTAACCGAATTCTTCCTATGTCCATACAAACCCACACATTTCATTTTTTTCACATTTGTGAAATTAGATGACATGCAAAATGCAGAAATATGAACCTGGGAGTGTTTTGAGCAATAGGACTGTGGAAGAGACATGTATTTTTAAAGCTAATCTAGAGCAATGTACAAAACGCACTTGTTGCTTCAAGCCTAGGAGCAACAATGATCTTTTTGTGAAATAGGTTTGTGTCCAAAAATTTTATTTCAATGAGATGCATCTTTTAAGCAAATATCTTTTATTCTTTACATTTCATACTATACATTCTTTGGTTTTTAGAATATTCTTTCATTTTTATTCATAACCATACCATACGAATAATCGCCCTTAGAATCATTTATTCTCTGAACTTGCCTTCATTACCTACAATAGGTACCCGATATCAATGACATGAGCGACGCTGTTACTGACTCCCTTTTTGAATGAAATATGAGTCTAAGAGATCACAGGACTTTGAAGATGACAGAAATTGTAATCTATCTTTTGATTTGTTAATACTGGATGAAAAATAGATCCTACGTCGCGAGCCAAGGAAGGAGATGAAGATCAAGGCCTGGCTCAATGCAGAAACAAGATTTCCTATATGTGGGGCATGGATGTTATCAGTCGATCTCATCGAAGCTTCCGGGTGACACCAATTCATCTCCGTGGTTGTCAATTTCTTCACTAGGATGGTAAAAGTCACTTCATATGCCAATATTACAAAGTCGATAGTCATCAGAACAAAGAAAAGAAAAAGAAAGAATACTGACAAAAAAAAAAGAAAGAAAAAAAATGTCAAAAAGATCACATTTAACCGCACAAGAAGTCTGCGGTGCTGTTCTCAAAGATCAAAGCCACATATCGGTCTGAGAAAAGAAAAAAAGGATCATAAAAAGATCGAGACTTGTAAGGATTGGCATACAGAAGTTACTATTTACCCTCTATGCTTATCAAACGTTGGTCAAGACTGTCACCGGGGCAACACATTTCTCATTGGTTTTGCCCATTGGAGTCGAAATTCTTTCAGAGCTGAAATTGGATGAGGCAGAATGGATCCAATCCCAATATGATCAATCAAATTTGTGAGGAAAAGTTAATAGCTATCCGTTACAGTCAGATGATGCGGGTTTGCGACAAAGAGGTTCATCCTAGAAAATTCCCATAGGGGGACCTAACATTGAAGAAGATCCTTCACATATAAAAGGATTTCAGAGAAAAATGGAGGCCAAACTAGAAAAGACTTTATGTAGCAGAAAAAGTCCTGTCTCCGACCAAAATAGATGGCGAGGATATGCCCAGTCCGGTGAATTCAGTCAAGAGGTATTTCACCTAAAAAGGAGAAACCAAGGTGAAACCTGCAAAGGGCACCTTCAAAAAAAAATTCAAAAAATTCAAAATAGAAATTTTCAGCAAAAAGAAGAAGAAAGAAAAAGGAGAGGCCAAGGCGAAAACCCGCAAAGGGCGCTTTGAGACCAAAGGGGATTTGAGTTGAAAACCCGAAAAGGGCGGCTCAAATTTTGATCAAATAGGGGGCATACAACAGTCTTGCTATGCCTGAATTAACAATGAAGAAGTATGCTACGTCTCGGGGCATCGACAAAGTACTCTGGATCCCCTAAACACATGTTGAGCTTAAAATGGTCCTCAAGAAGTTCGAACAGAGAAGCTCAGGCTGCGATATCTGGGGCACCTAGTTTCCCATCTTATCCATTTTAAATTTGCTATATTTGATTACCTCATTCTTTTCAAGATACGCCTTTAATAAATTCCCTGCTTAATTGCATTTGCTAGATTTGATTAACTTGCTTATTTCGAGCTATGCTCCCAATCAATTTCATTCTTATCCATAGTTATGATATTTTTCAAGCATTTTTGCATTGAAATAACGATTAGTGGACTAATAATACTTTCATAAAAGGAGTTTCGCATATTACTCTGGAAGCTTCTGAATCATACAAGAAACTGAAACATGACTATTATTTAAAACTCACCAGGTTTAAAGAAGAGTCTAAACTAAGATTTTCTCTCCGGATTTTTGTCGAAGATGGTGGTTGAGCAAACAAAAAGATATTGCGTCAGTGGGCATCGTTAACCCAAATGTAAAATTGGGATCATCCTCGAGAAAAAATTGATATCCTGCATTCACGTGAGCATCATGCATACACATCTGATTGGGTCACTAGAGAAGTGATCAGTTGATGGAACAAGCTACAGGCCCTCTACCCCTGAGTTGTAGTGAAAAAATTGATTGGACTGAATAAGGATATTCGTGTGTTAGTTGGGATTCTAAAGCTGGAAGAATCTGGGATATGGCATCGATGTGAGATTTCGTGTACGACCATAGCTGGGCTATTGGCTTCGAAATGAGATCCCATGTAAGACCATATCTGGGATATGGCATTGGTGTGGTACTATGTGTGTGAAATTTCCCGAGTATCCTTTAGTATTCTAAGTGGTTCAACGGAAAACGTAACGGAAATGTTAACGTTGCGAAAGACCATGGTGTGTTACCAATTGGTACAGGTATGTACGTAGAACTTATGCCTAATGAGCTCGATATGTGAAGAATCTCTCGGTAAGGTTATGATTGTGCAAGATATGATATTAAGGTTTCCACTAATATCCTTGCCATGTTGGACTTTGAGATTTTTAATGACGTTTATGTTAATTCATTTCATGTTAGTTGCATGATAAATGTGTGGTTATGATGCTTATTATTTGCATAGGAACTTACAAAGCTTTAAAGCTTACTCCCTTTTCTTTTCCTTTGTCTTATAGTGTCACCAAGCCAGCTTGGGGATCAGAGACCGTCGGAGATCCATTCACACTATCAAATTATCATTTTGGGTACTTATGATTACAATATTTTGAGTTATGGCATGTATAGGGACTTGGTCTTTTTGTTATGTGTCATAATTGTTTTGGCCATATGTGTTTGCTTCAATAGTTGATAATTCATTTTGTAAATGGCCATTTGCTATTGGCTAATATTGGTTAAGTATATATTCATATGATGATGTTTTCATGAATGTGGAAAATTGCATGGTTTGAGATGCTAAGTATATGATGTTTGATGTGATAAATGATAGCATGTAAATGATATGTGGATGCCCTGTGTATGGCTGATTGGGTCGGATGTATATGCTTGGATTGGTGCTATGTTTTTTTGTGTATGTTGGTGCATGGAAGGGTGGAAAAAAGGCTTGGTAAATAGCCTTATATTTGTCCACACGGGTAGACACATAGGCGTGTGTCTAGGCCGTGTGCGACACACAGTCTGCCCCACAGGCATGTGTTTCGGCCATGTGTCCCCTGCACCTTAATTCTTGCAAAATAGAATGCTCAGTAATGAGCACACGGGCAGAGACACGGGCGTGTGTCTCAGCCGTGTGGACGGCACAGCCTCGAACACGGGCGTGTGCCCTGGCCGTGTGAAGTCTGCACCTATTTTATGAAAAATTATGAAAATTTAATCGATCACACGGCCTAAGCACACAGGCGTGTGACTAGAAATTCGCGTAAACTATTGGGGGCTAAACCAGCAAATATTTTCGTGGTTCCAAACGCAGCATATAGACTAGATTGAATCGAGATAACGCGTAAATTACAGGGACCAATAAAGGAATAAAAGCAATGTATAACAAGTCTAATCAAAAGACAAAGACAACACAGTAGGGACTCATTGCGCAAATTTTCCATTCTCGCGAAAACACGCGGATCTGAATGGACATCGGTCGCCGAACGGGTCGCTGGATATTGGATAACACGGCACCGCTTTTAGAGCCATCAAACAGCCTAAACGGTGCCGTTTAAATGCGCTTTAATAAAGAACAAACTAAAATCTAATTCTAAGTTGTTTAGCCACTTAAAACAGAAAGAAAAAAAAAGGTTTAACCTCCCTCCGGATCTCTCCTCAATCCACCGCCTCCAAACAAACGCCGATGACCATCCGACTACCCTACACTAGCGACGACATCAGATGGAGACCGAGTATAACCTCTTCGCTACTTATACGCTAAAATATTTTACTCCCAAATCCCCATTCCGACTTCGATTTCGACGAAGTAAATAGGAATCCGGTGACGGTAAAAAAAATAGGTAAGTACTCTTTCCCTTTTATTTTGTTTATTTTTGCATGCAGAAAAGAAAAATCGAAAGCTAATAGAACCAGATTTAAGAAACTGGAAGAAATTGAAAAAAAACCCTTTGAATTTCTCTTTTTGATTTCTGTATTTCTCTGAATCCTTTTTTGTATTCGTAAAAAAAAATGTCCCCCTTACAAATGGTTGCTTCAGTTTTTATAACCGAAAAGAAGAGAAAAATAAAAAAAATGAAAATTACAACTGTTTTTCGTTTGTTTTCTCTGCTGATCGTTTGTTGTTTTCGCAGGTACGAATGATGCGGACGTGGCGTACGGAGGCGCGTAGACGCTGCGAGGCGCGTGTGGGATATATTCGTGGGAACCTGAAACGGTGCGCGTGTATAGCGCGCGGGAAGTCAAAGGGGCGAGCGTGGGGGTGGCTTGCTGTTGGGGGCTTGCGGCGCATGGAAGTGACAGAAACCCTAGGGTTTCTGTTTGTTCTAAAAATTTTGGGCTAATCGGGCCAGGTTTTGCATTGGGCTTGGTTTATTTATTTATAATGGACTGATGGACTTTATTAATTTTTTTTAATCTAATTTCTTTCTTGGTTTTTTGGTTAATGGGCTTCAAATGGGCCGGGCGAAAATTGGGTCTTACAGTTGCCCCTCTTTACTCATTGTCGTGTAATGAGAATAGAAGAAAGACTTCAAAAAGAGCCAATTTTGTCCGGTCATGCCTCATTCAGTGCTTTTCTTCTTCAAGTAGCTTCGTTCCATCCCGCTGCATCTTCAGGGGCCCAGGGACTGGCGCTTCGATCCACTCCAATGTAATTTCAAGGAGAAGAGATTCGTAGTTCCAATCTACTCCACCCGAACTTTGAAGAAATACGGACTGATCCTCATTGTAAACTCAGGGAGGAGGGATTTGTAGTCTCAACCTACTCCACTGGAACTTTGAGGAGATAGAAATTCAGAGAGAAGAGATTCGTAGTTTCAATCTTCTCTGCTGAAATTTCAAAGAAATACGGATTGATCCTCATTGTAAACTCAGGGAGGAGAGATTTGTAATTTCAACCTACTCCACTGGAACTTCGAGGAGATAGAAATTTAGAGAGAAGAGATTCGTAGTTTCAATCTTCTCTCTTGAAATTTCAAAGAAATACTGGTGATCCTCATTGTAAACTCGGGGAGGAGGGATTTGTAATTTTAACCTACTCCACTTTGGAACTTCGAGGAGATAGAAATTTAGAGAGGAGAGATTCGCGATTTCAATCTTCTCTACTGAAATTTCAAAGAAATACTGGACTGATCCTCATTGTAAACTCGGGGAGGAGGGATTTGTAATTTCAACCTACTCCACTTTGGAACTTGAGGAGATAGAAATTTAGAGAGAAGAGATTCGTAGTTTCAATCTTCTCTACTAAAATTTCAAAGAAATACGGACTGATCCTCATTGTAAACTCAGGGAGGAGGGATTTGTAATTTCAACCTACTCCACTGGAACTTCGAGGAGATAAGACTTGTATGGCTTCGATCTGTTCCTGCAACTTCAGGACTACCAGATCTGCTATCTTCAATCTGCTTCACTCAGGAGAGCAAGATATTCAAATTCACTGATGTTGCGACGACGTCTTCTAGTTGTAAAATCAGTTTTGTGTTTATGCTTATGCAAAATGGTTAGGATGCAATGATTAGAATGAATCTAATGCTCCTAACTAAATGTATTATGGATGACATTTGTATGAATGCAGAATGTCATGAGAATAATCTTTTTACAAAGATTAAGATGCAATGATCGGAATGAATCAAATGCCCCTAAATAGATGTGTCTTATGGATGACATTTGTATGAATGCAGAATGTCATGAAAATGATTTCTTACAATGATTAGGATGCAATGATCGGAATGAATCAAATGCTCCTAAATATGTCTTGCACGAATGTAGAATTTCATGAGAACGATCCCTGCTTAAGGTGTCATCGTTCATTGTTCATCAGGGTAATATGCTGCCCTCTTGTTCGGCTGGCATTCTCGACAGAAAACTCGAGAAGACGATTATATCTTGCTCAATAGATTTTGTCCCATGTAACTCCAGGGTTCATATCATTGTGACTTAGGGGTATAAGATCTGAATCGAATCCACTACAACTCTAAAATGTAGGATTTGTTTCTTCTTCCATCCACCCCATTACTATTCGAAGGGTAATTTCTTATTTTCACAATTTAGCCCCAAATTACTCAATTTCACCAAAAATTCTAAGGCAAAATATGTTAATCTTTCACATATCTTTAATATTTCATTATCAACTAACACATAGCTCAAGCATTCATCAATGGCATATCTCAAAATCACCATGAAATTCTAAAATTAAAGCATGGGTTTGAAAGAACACGAAGCAACGATTACAAAAACGTAGAAATTATCAAAAACCGAGCTCAAAACATACCTCAATCAAGCTAAGCCCTAGCCGAAAATCACAAAGCTTCAATGGCTATTTCTCTTTTCTATTTTCGGTGGAAGAAAGATGAGAAAATGGCCATCTAATTTGTTTTGTTTAATTATAAAGACTTAATAACTCAATTACCATTTTAACCTCTAATTAAAACATTAAAATTCCACTAATATAAGCCCATTTTTATCCATCCAAACCATTAATGGTCCATTTACAACATAAGGACCTCTCATTTAAAAAGCCATGCCAAATAAGCACTTTAACAATCAACACTCAGCTATTACATTTTATGCGATTAAGTCCTTTTTGCTAATTAAGCACACAATCGATAAAATTTTCACACAAAACTTTCACACATGCTCAATCACATATTACAAACACCAAAAAAAATATTAAACTATTTTTTGACCTCGAATTTGTGGTCCCGAAATCACTATTCTGACTAGGGTCTAAACCGGACTGTTACAATCCCTCACTGTTCTGATATCCCCGACAGAAGAGTCCTCAGAAACAGAAACACTAACATAAGCCAAATACGCCTCACACCCTTTTCGAACCAGTTTCTCAGCTACAAGAGCAGAGATCACATTGGACAGATAGTGTCGATGCTCGCCGATCACAACCACTTCCTTATCATCCTTGGTTCTCAGTATGACCCTCTTAGTCGCGCAATCAAAACTAACTCGGTGTTCAACCAACCAGTCCATACCCAGGATTAAGTCGAACTCCCCAAACGGAAGCTCTATCAGATTTTCTAAAAAAAACAGTCCATTGCACCATTAACGAAACACTCCAATAAAGTTTATTAACTCTAACAGACTGCCCCAATGGACTCAGTACAGTAACCTCACTAGAAGTGCTCTCAACAGAAATCCCCAGGTTTTCAGAAATAGAACTAGTTACATAAGAGTGTGTAGAACCTATGTCTATCAGAGCGGTATAAGGTACATCAAAAATAAAGAACGTACCGGTGATAACATCAGGAACATCTCTATCCTCTCGCGAAGAGCGACATAAACCAACGCAAGCTATCTCACCTCAGTCTGACTAGCACCTCTGCCCGGTGATCTCTGTCCATGGCCCATACCATTACCACCCCTAGCCGATCCACGGCCCCTAGGTGGCTGCTGAACTGCCCTCTAAGGCTGTATAGAACCCGGTGCTGAAGCTTGCATCTGATCTGCTTGTTGTGGACACTATCTAATACGATGCTCCAAATACCCACACCTCAAATAAGCCCCTATCCTTCTCCAACACTCGCCTGGATGGCGCCTACCACAATCCCCACAAGGCTGAATCCTAGTAGGAGTGATCGTTATGTCAGAGTCTTAAAATTTATATAATGAATGATCTAGCCTAGAAACTAACTGTGACAACGATTGAGGCAAGCGCACCTATCGAACAGTAGTATAGTTTAGTGGCAAGACCGGAATATCAAACCCAAAGGAACCAAAAGTACTAATACTAACTTTCTTTCTATTATTTAGCCTAAGAATTAAAGTGAATTATTGTTTAATCTAAAACTAACTAACTACTAAGCTAAAGACGCTAAGACGAAGAGAACGAATTGGGGAAATACTTGTGGGAAAAACCAATTGATTAAGACAATACCCAAGGAAGAATCCACCTAGACTTCACTTGTTATTTAACTCTGAACCAGACGATTTATTCACTTGACTTGATCCGTAGGATTCCCTAATGTATATTAATACCTCTCTCGAGGCTACTAACGTCTAACCCTAGGTTGATTAATTGAAATCTCTTTCTAATTAAAACCTCTAGAATTGCATTAACTCGATCTATGGACTCTCATATTAGGTTTGACCCTAATCCGGCAGATTTTCGCCACCCTATCTCTAGGCGCGCGAGCAACTCCGCTTAATTATGCTAGATCTACTCTTAGGCAGGGTCTATTCCTCCTCTACCTAAGCACATCAATACTTGAATCAATATCTAAAATATCAAAACAAGAATTAAGAACACATAATTAAGAACAAATCAAGTATTTATCATATAGCTCAGAAAATAATAACAAGATCCGTCTTAGGTTTTATCCCCTCGGTATCTCGAGGTTTAGTTCATAATAATAAAAGAATACATCTCAGAAGAAAAGATAAAACAAAACATAAGAAAAACCCTAAAACCCCCTGAAGGAATTGAAGAGAAGATCTTCTGTCTTGATTATGACTCTGGCTTCTTGAGATGAATCAACTGGCTTTCTTCGAGTAAATCCCACGATTCTGACCTCTCCGGCTTGGCTCCTTGGCCTAGCTGGACGCGCCCTGAAGGTTGGCCTTTAGGGTGTTTATATAGGCTTTTGGAATGTGTTTCTTTGCCTCTAAGTACCCTAATCTGAATAAAATTCTTCTTTTCCACGGCAGGGACACGCCCATGGCACACGCCCGTGTAAGTCGAGTTGTAGGCCGTGTTCGAGCCTGCTAAAGGAGTACGGTCGTGTGGTGAAACCCCAGGCCGTTTCGATTTCTCACTTTGGCCCATTTGGCCCGTTTTAATCCTGTTTCTTATTCTTTTCATCCTCCTATGCTCTCCTGAGTATAAAACATGAAATTAAAGGATTAAGAGCACCAAATTCCATAATTCAAGGGATAAACCATCCAAAAGCATGCTAAATGTGGGATTAAAATATGTTACTATTACGGTTTATCAAATACCCCCACACTTAAGCTTTTGCTTGTCCTCAAGCAAAAATCTCAACTCACAATTAAAACGAACTTCTTTAATTCATGATATTCATCAATAATGTTTCATCATAATTCATAGGTAATTCATACATTGATAATTTAACCGGAAGGTTCCTAAAGATTCAAACAATCAAAGTCATAGTTTTTATAGTACGAAAAATAGGTGTTTCCCCTTACCTAAATAATTACCTCTGATTCAAAATCGACAAAAATTGACATCCTCACTAAAGATTCACTCAAATCACTCGAAGTGTTTAAGGTTCAAAAATAAGCACTCAGAAGTCGAACATGAAAAGTTAATCCCATAGGCTTGTATAGAAATCAAATCTCCACCACTGTAAAATGATATGATACACAAATAAAAAGGTCTTTTATGGGTTGTAACGGGGCTTGGGTTAAAGGTGTGGATAAAGGCTGAATTAGAAGGTTAGAATCGAGGTTGAATTGACAAATTACCTAACTATAGACAACAAACTGAATATAAATAATTACATCAATTAGAAACTTATAATACTAATACTAATAACACGAGCTTCTTCTAAAGATGTGAATTTAACTGTATAAGCTCACTTAATCACAGAACTAATAATAAATATACTTCAGTTTTTTTTAGAAAAAATCAAGTCACATACAATAATAATGAGATAGAATTTAACAACTGATATAAAGAAAATAGTTAAGTAACCAATCAAATCAAATCTCGATATAGGGGTAGTCAAGAGAAATGGTGATAACAAATACAAGATGGGTTTTGAGTTAATATTAGTGGGTGAGTCAATAAAAGGGTTGTTAAGATTAAAGGGGTTCACTAGGGGTTAATTATGGAGGTAGGCTTTTAGTGGAGTAAGTGGGTTAAAACCTAGGTGCCTTTATCATCTTAGTATATCAAATCAAAGGTGTGGTCTCGACATGTATAATCGATGCAAGTTCTAGAATAACAAATCAATGTTGACACATTCATAATTAATAAAGTGAGCACGAAAAGGAATGTATGCTCTAAAAGGCTCAAAATCTCACAAAAATTATGGGCTTTTTGATATCAACCTTGTAAATTTCAAACTTCAAAGTAATAATTAGATTCGGGTAGACAACCTAACAAAAAATTTTACTTCTAAAAAATGGACTTATCCTGCTTGATTCTCTAGTTTCCTATAGTTTAAATCATCACTGCACAATTATCAATGACTTAATCCAAACACATCAATAAAAATCATAAATCAAAGGAAGTTTCATTTTAATCATAATATGAGAAAATTATTTAAGAACAATATATAATTCAGGATTCGAGAATAATGCAAAAAGTTTGGCACTTTTAAGATTCACCCCCACACTTAAGATGTACATTGCCCTCAATGTACAAAGATAGATAGGAATTCCTAAAAGATAGGGAGAGATGAAACTTCCTGAATTTTGGATGGATTCCTTGAGTTGGAGGTGTGGAAACTTGATTTGGAGGTGAAAGATAAGTTGGAGGAGGCGTCTCTGGTGGTGGTATGGTGGCTACCCACTATTACTGCGCTAGATGAAGAAATTGGGTAGCCCGTGAAGAAATAGCCAGGAAATACTAAGAAAAATTCAAAATAAACTAATTATTTATTTAAGGACAAGGAAGATAAAGAGAAGGAAAATAAATGAGAAGAAAAAAGAAAATTAAAAACTAAATGGCCTCAAATATCCTTGGCTTGTCGAGTGGATCAAGCGGCCTGCATGAACTTATGTAGATCAGTCTCACAGAGGAAGACTGTGCTAGGATCCTTTTGCTTCTTCGACATGGATATGGTGTACATCTAGAGTTTGGAAAAAGGGCCAAGGAAGGAGAATATGGAAGGGGGGGTCTGAGAATGTATGGAGGAAGAGGAATGGGGAGTAGTTGAGAAGAGGGGGTGGTTTAAATAGAGTTTTGATGTCTGGTACTTCCCCACGCCCGTGTACCATGGGCGTGTTGGGTCACACGGCCATATCGAATGGCCGTGTTGTGTTTCGTTCGTTTCTCCCATGCCCGTTTCGTGGTCACCACGCCCATGTTTGATAAATCAGTGTCGACCACGGCTGTATCGCACAGCCGTGGTGTTTAGTCGGAGCCCGTGTGACTTCCCTTAGTGCCGATCACGGCCATATCGCACGGCCGTGGCAATTTATAGTCGTCCGTGATCTGGGAATCTTTCGTCATTCACTCGTACTACCTCTGTTATGTCAGTACGGAAGTCCGTAGTATCCACCGCGACCACGGCCGTGTGCAAGGCCGTGTGGTATGGAAATTTGTGCCTAAATATAAATAAAAGAAAAGAAATAAAACTAAACTTAATTATTAGGGTTAGTGCTCGGGTTGCCTCCCGAGAAGCGCTCGTTTAAAGTCTTAAGCTAGACTTACCTCTCATTCGCATAATCAGGGTGGTTTGAAGAGTTGTACATCCTTCATCATGCTATCTGTCCTATTATTAGTATATAGTTCAAGTCGAATAGTGTTTATTTTAAAAGTGCCAAATGTAGGATTACTTACCTCAATTGTTCCGTATGGGAAGACATTGATTACCCTAAAAGGGATTTCTTTGTTTGTATTCGGGTCGAGGAGATATTCGAGTGCCGCTTTATCTAACAATACGATCTCTCGATTTTGAATTTGTCTGTCCCATAGAGTGGCTTTGGTTACGCTTCGTGTATCCCTAGTTTTCCTTGAAATCGCGTCTTCCACTCATCTAGTTCATCAATATGAAGCCTTCGTTCCTCCTGAGTTATTTCTTTGTTGGCATGAGATATAGGATCTGGCTCAGTTGTGTTGTTCCGTGGTGTTTCCTGAAAAGAAGGTTTAACTAATTGGTTATCAATTGAATTTACTTTCTCACCTCTATCACTTGATGTCCTGGTTGAGTCAAGAGCCTGAAGACTGATTGATTCGTCACCTACACGGAGTATGAGTTCTCCTGTACCAACATCAATTTTAGTTCTGGCAGTTGCTAAAAAGGGTCTTCCTAAAATTAAGGGGATACTATTGTCCTCATCCATGTCTAAAACTACAAAGTCTACTGGGAATACGAATTTATCAATCTTTACGAGAACATCTTCGATTATACCCCTAGGAATTTGAATAGTCTTATCAGCTAATTGAATGCTCATCCTAGTTTGTTTGGGTTTCCCTAGATTTAGTTGTTTAAACATTTTATAAGGCATAACATTTATGCTTGCCCCTAAATCAGCTAAAGCGTTATCAATAGATAAACTACCAATTAAACATGGAATCGTAAAACTCCCTGGATCTTTTAATTTTCGTGGTAGTTTGTTTTGTAGAATCGCTGAGCACATTGCGTTTAGCTCCACATGCGACGACTCGTCTAACCTCTGTTTGTTTGTTAGAAGCTCTTTTAAAAATTTCCTCGAATCTGGCATCTGCGAGAGAGCTTCAAGAAAGGGTAAGTTAATATGTAATTTCTTTAAGAGTTTAAGAAACTTACCGAACTGTTCATCTGTGTTATCTTTCTTCATTGCTTCGGGATATGGCATGCGAGGTTGGTACTCTTTGATTACCGATTTTGATTTATCATGACTTACCTCGACCTTACCTTCCTCTACCACATCCTCTTGCCTTAATTTGGGCTCATCTAACCCTTTACTATCATGAGCGGTTATGGCTTGAAGTTGCTCCTTTGGGTTAGTTTCAGTGTTGCTTGGCAATCTACCTTGTGGTCGTTCTGACATGATCTTGGTAAGTTTACCTACCTGATTCTGGATCTCTTGAATCGATGCTTCTTGCTTTTTGAGTGTTGTTTCGGTGTTTTGGAAACGTGTTTCTAACACCGCTATGAATTTTGTCAACATCTCCTCAAGGTTCGGCTTCTTTTCCTGTGGGTAGGGCTATTGTTGGAAGTTTGGAGGGGGTTGCTGTCTCTGATTTCCTTGACCTCTCCAGAAAAAACTGGGGTGGTTCCTTCAACCTGGATTATAATTGTTACTATAGGGGTTATTTCTAGATCTAAAATTATTACCCATATAGTTCATCTGCTCGCTTTCTGTGCTCAGGTTGTAAAGTGGATATTCTGTGTTGCTTATTCCTCCTCCATTTGTATCGCACTGCATAACTGGATGTACCTGTGAAGAACCACAAAAACTATCAATCTTTTTATTTAACAGTTCTACCTGATTGGATAGCATGGTTACTGCGTCGAGGTTGAAAACTCCGGCTGTTTTTGTTGGCCTTGTCCTTGTGACTTGCCACTGATAGTTATTCAGTGACATCTCTTCAATAAACTCGTAGGCAGCCTCAGGAGTTTTGTTATTCAAGGTTCCGCCGGCGGCTGAATCAATCAACTGCCTGGTTGAAGGATTAACACCGTTATAAAAGGTTTGGACTTGTAGCCACAATGGTAACATGGTGTGGGCACCTTCTTAATAGATCTTTGTATCTCTCCCATGCATCATAAAGTGTCTCTAAATCCATCTGCACAAAAGAAGAGATATCATTCCTTAACTTTGCCGTTTTATCCGGCGAAAAATATTTTAATAAAAATTTTTCGGTCATTTGCTCCCATGTAGTGATTGACCCTCGTGGAAGAGAATTCAACCACTGTTTGGCTTTATTTCTCAAAGAAAAGGGAAATAACCGAAGACGAATGGCATCATCAGAAACACCATTTATTTTGAAGGTATCACGAATTCAAGAAAATTCGCTAAGTGTGTGTTAGGATCCTCATCCTGCAAACCATCAAACCAACAAACTGTTGTCATCATCAGTATAGTGTTAGGTTTCAATTCGAAATTATTTGCAGCAATAGTAGGTCTAACAATACTTGATTCAGTACCAACTAAACTAGGCTTAGCATAATCATACATAGTACGATGAGCATGATTTTCGGCCACCTCTAGAGGTAGCGGATTATTCTAAGCCATCTCTTCGGTAGTATTGTTCTCGTCTTCTTGCTCTTCTTCTATGTAAGTTAAGCTTCGCCTTATTTCTCTATGATTTCTACGAACGGTTCCTTCAATATCTCTGTTGTAAATTAAGGGTCCTCTCGGGTTCCTTCTAGTAATAAACTAGAGGTACCTGCTAGGAATAAAAGAAGAAAAATTAGCAAAGTTAAAAACACAATAAAAATAATTTGCAAAAAAAAAATGACTAAAGTAATAAAAATTGAGCGTTCTTAATATTTTAGTTCCCCGGCATCGGCACCAAAAACTTGATCGTTATGTCAGAGTCTTAAAATTTATATAATGAATGATCTAGCCTAGAAACTAACTGTGACAACGATTGAGGCAAGCGCACCTATCGAACAGTAGTATAGTTTAGTGGCAAGACTGGAATATCAAACCCAAAGGAACAAAAAGTACTAATACTAACTTTCTTTCTATTATTTAGCCTAAGAATTGAAGTGAATTATTGTTTAATCTAAAACTAACTAACTACTAAGCTAAAGACGCTAAGACGAAGAGAACGAATTGGGAAAATACTTGTGGGAAAAACCAATTGATTAAGACAATACCCAAGGAAGAATCCACCTAGACTTCACTTGTTATTTAACTCTGAACCAGACGATTTATTCACTTGACTTGATCCGTAGGATTCCCTAATGTATATTAATACCTCTCTCGAGGATACTAACGTCTAACCCTAGGTTGATTAATTGAAATCTCTTTCTAATTAAAACCCCTAGAATTGCATTAACTCGATCTATTGACTCCCATATTAGGTTTGACCCTAATCTGGTAGATTTTTGTCACCCTATCTCTAGGCGCGCGAGCAACTGCACCTAATTATGCTAGATCTACTCTTAGGCAGGGTCTATTCGTCCTCTACCTAAGCACATCAATACTTGAATCAATATCTAAAATATCAAAATAATAATTAAGAACACATAATTAAGAACAGATCAAGTATTTATCATATAGCTCAGAAAACAATAACAAGATCCGTATTAGGTTTCATCCCCCTCAGGTATCTGAGGGTTTAGTTCATAATAATAAAAGAAAACATCTCAGAAGAAAAGATAAAACAAATCATAAGAAAAACCCTAAAACCCCCTGAAGGAATTGAAGAGAAGATCTTCTGTCTTGAGTATGACTCCGGCTTCTTGAGATGAATCAACTGGCTTTCTTCGAGTAAATCCCACGATTCTGACCTCTCCGGCTTGGCTCCTTGGCCTAGCTAGACGCGCCCTGAAGGTTGGCCTTTAGGGTGTTTATATAGGCTTTTGGAATGTGTTTCTTTGCCTCTAAGTACCCTAATCCGAATAAAATTCTTCTTTTCCACGGCAGGGACACACCCATGGCACACGCCCGTGTAAGTCAAGTTGTAAGCCGTGTTCGAGCCTGCTAAAGGAGCACGGCCGTGTGGTGAAACCTTAGGCTGTGTCGATTTCTCACTTTGGCCCATTTGGCCCGTTTTAAGCCCGTTTCTCGTTCTTTTCATCCTCCTATGCTCTTTTGAGTATAAAACATGAAATTAAAGGATTAAGAGCACCAAATTCCATAATTCAAGGGATAAACCATCCAAAAGCATGCTAAATGTGGGATTAAAATATGTTACTATTACGGTTTATCAAGGAGCAACAGGAATCCCCACTCTAACTGACCCATCAGGTCTAGCCTTTTTCTTAGGCCTCTGAACCGAACTAGAGGGCTCTGAATCCCTCTTATTCTTGCCTCTCTCACGGTCCCTATTTTGGCGCTCCACGCGCTTAACCTCTTTGGCGATCTTCGCCTTATCAACCAAAACCGCAAACTCTCGCTCCCTCTGTAGAGCAATCAGAACCCTTAAACTATCTCTCAAACCGTCCTCAAAACAGACGCATTTCTCATACTCAGACGCCACCATGCCTCGAGCGTAACGGCTCAACCTGAGAAACTCAGCCACTGATCTATCGCCTTGCGTGAGATTCATGAACTCACGCCTACGAGCATCTACATAGCTCGCCCCCACGTACTTACCCTGGAAGGTGGTCTTAAAGAAATCCCAGTTTAAACGATCAGGCTGAGTATCCTCCTTAACTGTTAACCACTACTGATATGCCTCGTCGCGAGGCAAAGAGACTGCACCCTTCAGTTTTTGCTCGGGTGTATAGTCTAAATCATTCATGATCCTCTCGATGGCCTCCAACCAATACTCGACCACAGTAGGGGCGACTCGGTGACACCCTAAAATGACTCAACACTTTGTTAGGCCGAGTCATTCGATTCTTCGACCCACGGCCCCCAGATCCAAAATGGGGTCCAGCGACCCTCTCTAATATCCTCAACATGGCTTGGGACAGAGCGTCGTCCCCAGCCAAACGGCTTTGAGACCTAGTCTTAGTAGCAGGCGAACCGGTGACTCACTCGTATCTAAATTTGGCATACTGCCCAGAGAGGAAGACTCAGCTTGAGCCCCCCTACGGCCTCCACCACGACCTCGAGTACCACGTTCGCGAGTTCCACGAGCGCTCATTGTATAATTCGAATTTATCTACATTATAAAACTTTGTGCATCAGTTCCAGTATTTATTAGCAGATATTTTATGCATAATTTATCAGAAGTTCAGAAATGTTTTTCAGAGGTTTTAGTCTTTAGCGATTTCAGTACACTTTCAGAAAGTACTAACTACAGTGTTTTCAGAACAGTTCTATCTAAGTTCAGAGATACTTACAGGATCGGCGCTGGAGACTCGGTGTACCACATGCTTTTTCAAATTATCCAAATTAATTAAAAACCAATTCTTTTTGAAACACAATTTTGGAACCCAAAATTCAAAGTCGAGTTTTGTAACCTGGCTCTGATACCACTAAATGTAACACCCCTAACCCGACCTAGACGTTATGGCCGAATTCGGTGATGTCACAAGGTAAGGTTTTTGAAAACGGAGTCGTTTCGTCAAATCATTCCAGTTTCAAAACTCATATTCATTTATATCTATTTTCGAAAGCATTTGTTTAGTTTATTTATTTGCCCAAACGTAAGTACAATGGTAGTCATAAAACGTTTAATTTGTTAATCCCGTTCGTATTTTCAGAAAACCGTTGTTTTAGTAAAATCCATCGCAAATAAATAGTCAAGTCAAAACCAAATCCCAAAATAAAATCAAACAGTTCGGAGAGTCTGTAAATTACAAAACTCATGAAATAACCCTTAAACCCAAATTAAAATCATAATCATTAACTGTTTATAAACTCGTGGTCACCAAGAGGCTCCGTCGCACCGATCCGCCTAAGTCTGTGGATTACCTGAACAGAACAAACAAACAAATGTGAGTTTTCGTAAACTTAGTTTGTAACCCAACAGAAATAGACATACAATTTATACAAAAATCAAGATAAACAGTCAGATACAGATTCGGACTCATGTTAATTGCATATGCGGATAATAGGTACAAATAAGCAGATAAGATAAACAGAATCCTACCCCCGTCCTTTACACACCAACTCTGACCATCCCATCACACCATGTGGGGTTAAAAACACCCACCCAGCCCTACACGCCGTATCGTGCCATCATGGCACATATCAGATAAAGTGTAGCCACGCTGCCAAAATACAAGCGGTGAACGTCATACAGAATACTTCCTCCACATAAATAAATCCGGCCTCCAAACAGATACAGAATACAAATACAAATATAGATACAGATATAACATGCTTATCATGTTTGTGTACAGATATCAGATATACATATAGCAAAATAATCAGACATGCATAACAATTTCCTACTCAAAGCATACTATCAAAATAACAAATCACATAATCTAGGGTTTAGTTAGCCCTTACTGCCCTACGATAGGCCCGCAGTCAATCAGAATGACCCGTGCGACCCTTGAGAAGATTTCAGAAATATGGGCCACATGCCCGTGTGGGCCGACACACCCACACTGGCCTTACCTGTGTGGCCCACACGGCCTGGCCCAGAAACCACACGTCCGTGTGCCCCACACACCCAACTTGGCCTAGCCCGTGTGGCTCACACGACCACGCTCACGCCACCACACGGTCGTGTCTTGTGTATAGCCATGCCTTCTTCGACCACACGGCTGTGTCTCACACACGGCCACCCACACAGCCGGCCACACGCTCGTGTGACATCGATAGTAAGCAGTTTCGACTTTCGTCTAAACTTCATTTCTCGCATTTTGAAAACACACTTGGTATCGATTTGATGCAAAACCACTCCCGAGCCTTCCAAAACCTAAAATCAGAGTATCCAACAGTGATTTAGAAGATTGACTAACAATTTGACAACAAGAGTCAACACGAATCGACTTACCGCCGACGATAAACCACCTCTAACGCGTACTAAACTGTCGTAGTGCAATTCTTTACTCCATAATCTGCTCCCAAAACACAAGTTACCACCAATTAATCACTACAGATTGTCATCGCTAAACATCCCAAACCAGAAGTTAATGACAACAAAATTCTACTTACCAAAAGGAAAACTCGACAATCCAAGTAGCATGATCGAACAACGGATTCACGTACTGAAACGAAAACCAAAATAGAAGGTTGCAGAGATGGAGAAAAGGAAAGTCAGAAAGGGGAAAAATAGAAGAATTTTTTACGTCAAAATTATTTAGAGGTAAGAGAAAATTTTAGCCAAAAAGAAAATAAAATAAAAAATATCCCCCATATCCCTTATTTTTCTCCCATTATCCCACTAACTCACAACCACCTCAGAATCCCGGTTACTTCCAACCTCTAACTGATGTCAGAAGAAAAAATTAATGCCCTTGCTAGCGTAGAGATTCAAACACAGAACCCCTAGCACATAAACTCCTTACCACTTGAACCAGTAGGCTAATTCTGATATTAATTAGCAAACAATTTTATTAACCCACTCCAGAAGGGTAAGGCTTGTATCAAAAATAACAAAATTTGCAAATGTGGGACTAGAACCCCAGACCTCATACACACACCCAGAACACTTAACCACTGAAGCAGATACACACTTGTGTCAGATATTTACAGAAACAAAAAAATTTATCAGGGCGCTATAGATTCAGTTATTTTCTGAGTTAGCTGGTGTGGAGCCAACTGAAGATCTCACTGCATTAGGTGAAGAACATAGAGCTCAAGAACCGTGTATGGTGGCTCCAATATCGTACGTTGATAGTGAATTGACTATACACGGGATCGATATCGATCTTAATGTTGCACCTATATTGATGTGGTTGGTGATGATGGATACGATAGTAGTAATCCTTGTGATCACGAGCTCGATAGTGATAGTGATCTCGATGTGGACAAGGTTCCCGATGATATTGACGATAAGGATGTGAATGACGATAGAAACATTAACGCGTCTTCAGTCAGGAACCAGATTCGACGTATTGTGATACACAATAATCCTGGGGCACACAAGTCGCTCATAGACCCCGACGCGGCGCACATAGCTGAGTTCTCGGAGTACCTTGAAATACTACCTACTCATCGGCTGACCATAGATTCCGATCCTGAGGAGTTGTTCATGGGCTAGAGATTCAAAAGTAAGGAAGAGTGCGTATTTGCTATTAAGCGGTATAGCATGAATATATCAGGGGACTACAAAGTCGCAGTGCCTAAACCGACATTATATATTGGGGAGTGTTGAAAGTCAGCGGAAAGCTGTATTTGGCGGGTACAAGCCGCATTTATTCAAAAGTCGCAGATGTGGGAGATACAAAAATTTGTTGGGCCTCACACATGCACGTCAACATGTATGACAGAAGATCATGGAAAACTTGATTCTAAAACTATCTGTACGTGTATCATGCCAATGGTGAAGGACATGCCGACCATTAAAGTTTCAGTATTGATTGTCGAAATGCAGACACGATTCCAATATTGAGTATCATACCAAAAGGCGTAGATAGCTAAACAGATGGAAATGAAGCAATTGTATGGGGATTTCGATGCATCGTACAATGAGCTACATGGATGGATAGTCGCTATGCGGGAGTACGTGTCGAGGGCTGTCATTGAGTTACAGACACAACCTAATTACAGCCTAGATGACCAACTACAATCAGGAAAAAGAATTTTCCATCAGATGTTCTGGACGTTTGATCAATGTGTGCGCGTATTTCCCCACTACAAGCTGTTTGTGCAAGTAGATGGGACTTGGCTTTACCAAAAATATACACAGATCCTACTTCTTGCGATTTCTCAAGACGAAAACACGAACGTGCTCCCGATAGTATTTTCCATCGTAAATAAGAAGAACATGAAATCGTGAGAATTTTTCCTTACGAACCTGCGGAGGTATGTTATTAGCAACAATAATATTTGCATCATCTCTGATAGAAGGAAAGGGTTAATTGCTGCCATTAGGCGTTCCGATTTGCCATGGAGATCCATTTACTGCATCCGTCACATCGCGGTTAACTTCCATCGTGATTATAAGAATGCAGACTGGAGGAGACAAGTTGTGAGAATGGGTAAAGGATAACCTTATCTTTTCAATATAAATTTTAATGTTTTAGGGCAATACTGTAACTTATCTTTTCTTAATACATACACAGCGCACGAGCTAGAGCCACACATTTTCTGCCAAAGCATGACTCAACTTGATAGTGACATAGAGGGTCAAACGAACACATCTTTCCGGTAGTGGTTGGGTACTATGGAGTCGTGGCAATGGGCTCAAAGTTTCGACAAGGGCTTTCGCTATGGTCATATGACCACAAACTTGGCAGATGGGATTAACTCCGTGTTGTTGAAAACACGACATCTTCCGATTTCATCTGTTTTCTTGGCTACATTCTACAGGTTGGCTACCTTGATGCCAAGAATGGGTCAGCAACAAGTCAACTACATGGAGGTAGGACAAGTGTTTGTCGAAGATGTCAGGGATGCAATGGTTTCAAACCATCGGATGGCGAGGTCGATTAATGTAGAAGTATATTCACAATGTCTTGAAACATTTTGAGCTACGGAGACCATCGGTCATTGACCCGGTATACCACCTAGGTCCTATAGAGTTGATCTCCGAAACAGACGGTGCGATTACAGGAGGTTCCAAACACTTCATTATCCATGTGCACATGTCGTAGCAACATGTGCTAGAGTCTCGCTCAATGTTGAACAATTTATTGATGATGTGTACACCCTCGAGCGCACATTGCGTGTCTGGGAGAACGAGTTTCCTGTCCTACCTGACCTGTCTACGTGGGAGGTGCCTCTAATGACTTTCGAGCTTGTCCTAGACAAAGGGTTTCATAGGAATCCAAAAGGTCGTTCGCAATCATCCAGAATCCATAGTGAAACGGACATTAGGGAGAAATCTGACGGTAAGCGTTGTGGATTATGCAGATTAGCTGGTCACAATCGGAGTAAAAGCCCGCAGTGAAACTACCATATTGGACAATCATCACGATCGGGTAGTAATTGAGCTTATATAATCCAATGTACCTAATTTATATTACAAAGTTTGTTCCAAGTTTTAATGTTGTAATGCATTTAATTTATATTACAAAGTTTATTCCAAGTTTTAATGTTGTAATGTTGTAATGTTGTAATGCTGTAATGTTGTAATGCTGCAATTAATCTAATTTATGACCATAAAGTTTGTTGCAAGTTTTAATGTTGCAATTAATCTAATTAAATAAATAAAAAGATTGTCTTTTTTTTATTTATATTTTTTAGAATAAAAAAGTACAAACTTTGTAATATTTAAATTGCAAGAAACCCCTAAAATTGATGTTTGATGGTGTGGTCCTAGGGGTATATACGAAAAATATACACAAGTCCTACTTCTTGGGGTTGCTCAAGACAGGAACAAGAACGTTCTCCCGATAGCATTTGCCATAGTAGATAAGGAGAACATGGAATCGTGAGAATTCTTCCTTACCAACCTGGGGAGGTATGTTATTAGCAACGATAATATTCCCATCATCTCTGATAGAGGGAAAGGATTAATTTCCGCAATTAGGCGTTTTGGTGTGCCATGGAGATCCGTTTACTGCATCCGAGACATTGTGGCTAACTTCCATCGAGATTCTAAGAATGCAGACTGGCGGAGACAAGTTGTGAGAATGGGTAAAAGATAACCTTACCTTTTCAATATAAGTTTTAATGTTTTAGGGCAATACTGTAACTTATCTTTTCTTAATACATACACAGCGCACGAGCTAGAGCCACATATTTTCCTCCAAAGAATGACTCAACTTGAGAGTGACATGGAGGGTCAAACGAACACATCTTTCTGGCAGTGGTTGGGTACCATGGAGCCGTGTCAATAGGCTCAAAGTTTCAACGAGGGCTTTTGCTATGGTCAGATGACCACAAACTTGGTGGAGGGGATCAACTATGTGTTGTTGAAAACATGACATCTTCCGATTTCATCTATCTTCTCGGCTACATTCTACAGGTTGGCTACCTTGATGCCAAGAATGGATCAGCAACAAGTCAACCAGATGGAGGCGGAACACGTGTTTGTCAAAGATGTCAGGGATGCAATGGTTGCAAACCGTCGGATGGCGAGGTCGATAAATGTAGAAGTATATTCACGATGTCTTGAAATGTTTCGAGTTGTTGAGACCATCGGTCGTCGACTTGGTGTACCACCTAGATCCTATGGAGTTGATCTGCGAAACAGACGGTGCGATTGCAGGAGGTTCCAAACACTTCATTATCCATGTGCACATGCCGTGGCAGCGTGTGCTAAAGTTTTGCTCAATGTTGAACAATTTTTTGATGATGTATACACCCTCGAGCACACGTTGCATGTTTGGGAGAATGAGTTCCCCATCCTGTCTAACCTGTCTACGTGGGAGGTGCCTCCGACGACTTTCGAGCTTGTCCTAGATAAAGGGTTGCGTAGGAATCCGAAAGGTCATCTGCAATCATCCAGAATCCATAATGAAATGGACATTATGGAGAAATCCGACGGTAAGTGTTGTGGGTTATGCAGATTAGCTGGTCATAATCGGAGTAAATGCCAGAAGCGAAACTACCATATTGGACAATCATCACGATCGGGTAGGAATTGAGCTTATATAATCCAATGTACCTAATTTATATTACAAAGTTTGTTCCAAGTTTTAATGTTGTAATGTATTTAATTTATATTACAAAGTTTGTTCCAAGTTTTAATGTTGTAATGTATTTAATTTATATTACAAAGTTTGTTCCAAGTTTTAACGTTGTAATGTTATAATGTTGTAATGTTGCAATGTTGCATTTAATCTAATTTATGACCATAAAGTTTGTTCCAAGATTTAATGTTGCAATTAATCTAATTAAATAAATACAAAGATTGTCTTTTTCTTGATTTATATTTTTTTAGAATAAAAAAAGTTTAAACTTTGTAATATTTAAATTGCTAGAAACCCCTAAAATTGATGGTTTGATGGTGTGGTCCTAGGGGTATATTTCTGTGGGGGTCGACGTTCACGTTGTGGGTGATCACGGTGATCAACATCCTCTTCAGTCGTAGATGAGGTTGTCCTAAACACGGAGGAAAAATCATATGCCCCGAACGCCAATGATGAACTTGAGCCGGAAGAAGTTCTGTACTGTGGTGGATACGACCCAGGAGGAGTGGAGTAATGTGGTGGATACGGGCTGGGAGAAGTGCTGTACTGCAGTGGTACTAGACTGAAGATATCAAACCCGGAATGATATCCGTGTCCTGACGAGCCCAAAAAATAGTCATTGACCCGTAACTCCAGATGATAAGAACTATCCTCGGAATGCGTCTGCGACCGCTCGTGCTCGGGCTTTGGCTCTGGCTTTGGCTCGTATGCCCCAAGTCGATGCATGTGCGGGGGGACTACAGTTGACTGCCCACCAAGTAAATATTGTTTTCCCGTACTCGAGTACCATTGTATGTACTTTAACGATGGTTGCAAATCAAAAGAAATATCCATCTGAGGTCTCCGTGCCATCCGATTATCCCATACTGCAATATATTTCTGGTGCACAAACCCCCAATTATTTCTATGTTTTCCTCTCTTGTTATTCCTGTGGATCTTCCTCAACTGCATTGGCGGAGCTGGGATATACTTGATGCAACTAAACTGTCAGAGTACTCGATCCCCGTTATACTACTCGAATGTTTGAAAATTGATAATTGATGCATTAATGCACCATAGGTGTGAATGAAGGTGGGCAGACGAGGGTATAACAGCAATAATTTCCGGTCTCCAATACGGCATCCAGATGAACTGCAGGATTAATAATATGGTTAAAATTTAACATGGTCCAAGTAAGATATACAAAGTAATTACATGTCACGAATATTGGAATAGCTTACCCCTTCCCTGACATGTTGTTCAATCATCAGACAATATGTATCATTAGAATAGTATCATTAGAAAAAAATGTCAATTAATTGCTATAACAAGTAAAGTTCTATCATTGTTCACCAGTGGAAATATGTATGCTTAGTGCCTAACCGATGCCAAGAATGGCATTAGGTAAAGAGCCCAATATTGCATTAATATGAGGCATCCACCTATGTCTACGGCATCAGGTTTTGTTGTCCGACAAAGCTCACGATACAACATAGCCAGAACTACGAAACCCCAACTATACGAGCGAACATTCTGCAAATTAGTACACCCTCTATAATATGCATAATGTACGCTCGAGCTACGCATATCACCTCCTGCTCAGTGACATTAATTAATAAATGTTCAAAATTGGCTTTCAGCCATGAAAATCTTAAACCCGTAAATTTGGACTCAGCATCATTGGGCGAGGCTCCTAGTAGGCTATAACAAAAGGCAACCGGCTCAGGTATCATACTTATGCCCATTATGGCACTCTAGTCGATTGGGAGGCCAAGTTGCAATGCAACATCCTCCAGAGTGACAGTGCACTCCCCACACGACAAACGAAAAGTGTAGGTCTTCGGGCGCCAACGCTTGACCAATGCGGATATTAAATCGTACCACAAATCAAACGTCTAGATCAATGCTACTGACCCGATCCGGCTAACTCCAAGTATGGCATCAATTGTTCATCCGGGGAATATCCTAAACCATTCACCCGACCCCTCAATGCGCGGTACGGGCCCTGACACTATTAAATTACAGAAAATAGTTATTATAACATAATTTATTTCCGTAAATGACGTAGAACTTTTTTTAAGGGAACCCGTGATTAACAAATAACAATATATTACCATATTATTAACTGTGTTTGATATGTGATCATCGTTCTTCATCAATGAACCCATTTCGATACCTGCAATTTCAAAACAAATTTCGATAATTAATTTCTAAGTTTGATGCAGTTTAAATATTTATCAAAATACCTAAATTTTATATATTGCTTTTAATTACAAAAAAATACCAAACAGTTTTGTCCACATTATATTTTTTGCTATACTACATTAACAAAATAAATATATCTTATAAATTCAAACTCAAACTCCAACTCAATGGTCCCATTCACAAATTCCATCTGTCTAATCTTTTACCTACATAATAAACAAAAAAATTATATTAAAATAATAAAAATAACATGCCAATAAAAAAAATATAACAAAAATATAACATAAACTATCTCAACATAATAAATACGAATATTGTTATTATTATTTTAAAATGATAGTAAGTAAAATGTATTGGTTTAAAATATAATATATATAATAACATGAAAACTTAATTATTGTCAAAAAAAATATATATATTTTTTTTGCATAGAAGGATTTAAAAGAAATTTCATTTATAATATTTATAAAAAACATAAAATACAATTTAAAAACATAAACTCTTATTCCCAATTTTTAAAATCTAAAAAAATTAGAACATGTAAACTATTATTCCTATTTTCTCTCATAAATTCCAACTCAATGGTCTCATTCACATATTCCATCTCAATGGTCTCATCTTTTACCTACATAAAAAATAAAAAAAAATTATATTAAAATAATAAAAATAACATGCCAAATAAATTATATAAAAAATAAATCTAATAAACCTAAAACACACATAACAAATACATTACATAAAAAATAAAGCATTCTTTATACATAGCATAAATAGGCTTTTTTACTTCAATAAACATTTAAAAAAAACTTACGAATGAATGAAAATATAAAATAAATATAAACATACCTTAATAGCTCTTTTTAACCAAATAATTCCTTACAAAAATAAAATTAAAAATTAAATCTGAAATAAATCAACAATAACCACAAAAACAAATTAACATTTATTTATAACAAAAAAATTACTAAATAAAAAATTACCTTTTATGATTTTTTTTAACACCAAATCTTTCTAAACCCTAAACACAATTTCTCCTTCCCTTTCTCCTTTACTTTTCTATTTATGTTTTTTCCTTCTCTTTCTCATTCCCTCTTTGTAACAGCCCAATTTTTTATAAAATCAGAACAGTGGTTTCGGGACCACTGATCTGAGCCCGAAAAGAAAAATTATTTTAATAATATTTTATGATTTACAGTATGATAATAATATTGTGTAAAAATTTCGTAAATTTTTTTTATCGATTACATGTTTAATTTGATAAAGGACTAAATCGCGTAAAGTGCAAAAGTTATGTTCTAATAGCTAAAGGGATTAAATAGCTATAGAACTGTAAATTGGAGGTCCTTATATGGTAATTAGACCATTAATGAAAAGTTAGTAGATATTTTTGGATGATTCATCCATGGAAAATTAGAAAAAGGCTAAGGACTAAATTGGAAAGTGATAAAATTAAAAGATGATAAATAATTAAATAGAAATAAAAATCATTTTATATCATCTTCTTCCCCAAATATTCCATGAAAATCCTAGGAAAGAGAAAGCAAGCTTTCTTGGCCAAATTAGGTAAGTATTCAAGCCCCGTTTTTAGTAATATTTATATTTTTGAAACCGAGATAGTTTAATATATCTATTTGGGGGATTAATTTGAAAAGTTATCAAAGTATAGAAATTATGCCATGGATGAATATGCTGAAAATTTGAAATTTATGGTAGAATATGAAAGGTTGATGATAGATAAACAACTTTTACAAAGTGATTTTTGATGAAAACATTATTTAGGGACTAAACTATAAAGTTGTGTAAAATGAAGAAAAATTCTGAATTTTATAGAATACATATGCTGTAAATTTTATATTTAAAATTTGGTTAGGCTTGGAATAATAAGAAAATTGCATGAATTTTATTTTTCGAGCCTAGGGACGAAATCGTCATTAATTAAAAGTTTAGGGGTAAAATGGTAATTTTACCTAAGATGTAAATTGGACTGAATTGAGTTTAAATTGTATTAAATTGATGTTAAATTTACTCGTATAGATCCAGATAGGCCAAATTCGGAGCTAGAACGAGGAAAAGAAGAAAATGTCGGACTATTAGATTTTACGTACGAACATTTGTCAAGGTAAATTCGTGTAACTAAATTGTATATTTATATGTTTGAATTAGATGTTGTGTATATTTATATGCTTGCATTGATTGTGTTTATGTAAATTGTATAAATGTTATAAAAATGTGAAATGATTACATATCCAATCAAGCCCGATAAATAAAAATGATTAAATTAAATGATAGTAGTGCCTGATTTGAATATGGTGTGTGGTTAATGGAATTATTGTATACATTTTGTGAAAAATAAATGAATTAATCACATGTGTAATTATGCTCGGAAAATGTTAAGTCCTATTTGAATATTTGGTTTCGATGGATAAATGAGATTTCACGAAATGAATGAGGTCCTGTATTCGTTGCTGACAGAATTTAGCTCAGACGAGTAATTTCATTGACCTCATTTCTGAAAGGATTTAGCTCAAACGGGCAATCCTGTTTTAAGTCTCTCGAGCATATGTTAAGGATTGGATTTAGCCTGGACGGGTAATCCAGATTAAGCTCATTAAAGCATATGCTACAGAAAGGATTTAGCCTGGACTGGTAATCCTATGCATATGCTACAGAAATGATTTAGCCTGGACTGGTAATCCTGATCTCACTTGATAACAGAATTTAGCCTGGACTGGTAATTCTGTTATATGCTATGAGGCTCGAGAGTGTGCTTTCTGATTAAGTGCCCTATTAGGGTACCTCTGAATATGAATTGACGGATTTACTGATTTGTACACTTTGTGTGTACTATCTGAGTATCCATCGATATTTCAAATAAATTCAATAGGCAAAATGCTGACATGAAAAGAAATAGTTTTTACACATATCTGCCTGAAATACATGAAAATGATGATATTTGATAATTGATATATGGAAATATGAGATAATGATATATTTACATGGAATTTATTTGATGAATACGTTCATCCATGATTATAGATTTATACACCTTGAGTGTACTACTTGTGTGTCATTGATATTTCAAATGATATAAGTAAAGTTCTGACATGAAATAATATAAATTTGAGATGAATTATTATGAAAATATACTTGTAATATAAAGACATGAGTTATACATGTTAAATGAATACGTGATGTGGAAAGCATATGTGCCTGGAAACCTGATTATTGTTGAGCCCATATATGTTTCTTGGTGTTATTATGGAATATATTACTAACAAGGGCAATGAGAATATGTGTAGGGCTTGAGATCAAATTGATTGAATGTGCCTTACATGTTTATCTTGAAATGGAATAAATGGTAAGTTAAGTACCATGTTATACGAACTTACTAAGCATTATATGCTTACTTAGTTTTATTTCCCTGTTTTATAGTAAATCGGAAGCTCGTTGGATTGGAAGCTTGGCGGAGATCACTCATACTATCCATCAGTTCAATTTTGTATATATGGTAAGTCAATTATGGTTATAATGGCATGTATAGGTTAAATTGGCCATATTGGCATGTAAATGATATTTGTAATCTAGCCATTGGAATGGCTAGTGATGATTATGTTTTGTTATATGCATATATTAAGATTATTTTATGGTGATAACATAAGCATTTATTATTGATTGGTTGAGAAAGGTTAAACAAGTATGCTTATAAAAGATAAGGTTAAAAGCATGAATGCATTTAATAATATATCATGTTAGATGAATAGAATTAGCTTGGTTATTGAAACACCCCAAACCCGGCCCACGAGCTTTGACCAGATTTGGTATGTTCCTCAAGTAAACTGGTTCAAAATTCTTTTGTTCTTAGGAAAACTTGTGTGATTTTAAGAAAAATATTGTTTTGGGTTGGGGCTTGTGTTGAAAACAGGTTCTTTTTATATTGAAATCCCTTTTATCTTAAGTGACAAAATATTTAGGGTTTAGTTTAAAAGAAATTTTAATTAAATTTTAATAGATAAAATTCATAATCATAATAAATAAAAATAAGTGTAAAGTAATTCAACTATGGCCTTATGGCCTTATTACATCAAATAATTCCCAAAATAGTTCAAAGTACTAAAATAAATTCAAGAGTCCTCAAAAATATAAACTTCATGTTGAGCATGGCCACCACAAGTTCTGCCGTCCCGGTCCATCACTGTTCATCACCTAAAAAAATGTTCCCCAACGGGGTGAGTCAAACAGACTCAATGTGTACACAACACTAAAATTCAATAGATCAGGCATATCACATATTACACATTCAAAACATAGAATACAGGTTATGATGCATTCCCAAACCCAAACCTAGTTGTCCATCCGCTACACACCCCGTGCACCGCCACCACACCGTGGGGACTACTAAGTCAACCCTCCATCCGCTACACACCATCGAAGGCGATCATTGCGATCGACGTGCTCATCGCCCATATAAAATTTGTGGCATAGCCACGGATAATTGTGTCATGAGACACCACATTCGAATAATGTAACCGAAGTTACCACATTCGAGATAATGTGACCAAGTCACCACATTCGATAATGTGACCGAAGTCACCACATTCGAGATAGTGAGACCGTAGTCATCACATTCACTTCCCCTTTTCATATATCCCGAATGACCCATATTATTCATATCATGCATATCATACTTAAATTCACATTCTTATAAATTTTCACATGATATAAATAACATATTTCATAATCCTAGTGGAAGTAGGAAACGTGCACTGAGTACTTTGTACCATATTATGGTACCTTAGCCACATTCTTATAAACATGCATATTTTACATATTACCATCAATCTTATTAAAAGTTAGTGTAGGGTACACACTGATTCGCTTAAAATTTCTTTGAGATCCCGAAAAGCTTGATCTAATGCTTGGATCCTTAATCCCTACATTTGATTAATCACCTACTACTTTAATAAAAACCCATTCGGCCATAAATCCAAATCCTTGTAGGATTAGTATACTTAAACTTACCTTGTGGATTTTAAATCCTGAAACTCACCGAATAACTAGGAACACGTGGCCTATGGTGTACCTTCGGAAAAGAACTTCTCCTTCCTTGTAGTCGACACTTAGTAAATCCCGAAAGATCTCTTCAAAGTTTTGGCAACAAGATATTAATGGGGTTAGTCCTAGATTTCGCAAATCTTAAGAAAAAGGATGAAACCGAATGAGATCTTACCCTTACTTGAAGAAATCGATTGCACCTTCACTTCAACCTTCAGAGATTCGGCTATGGCTAGATGATGATCTCACAACTTTCGGCTTTTGGAGGGATTAGAAAGAAAAGAGAAGGAAGAATAAAGATGGAGGATTCGGCTAGAACACAAGGTATTTCGGCTTGGCAAAAATAAAAGAAAGAAAAGAAGAGAAGAGAGCACTAAGAATTCGGCAGAGAAAGGAGGAAGCATAAATTGATGAGTAGCCCTCCTTCCTTCCTTTTATAGCCGAAATTATCATCTAAGGAGTCCCTTACTTGGCCACCACTCCTCTATCTGATAACTTTATCCTTTAATTATCACTTAAAATAAAAGATAATTCAGCAACTATCCTTACTTAGCCGAAATTATTAAACTCAAAGTCCCTTACTTGGCCATCACTTCTCCCTTATTTTCCTCTTTATCTCTTTATTCAAATTAAAAGAATTTAATCCAACAATTATCTCTTGAAAATAATGATAAATAAATCCCTTATTTATCCACTATTTATAAAATAATAAAAGCTCCTAATTTATAGCCATGTGCCGTCCACCTCTCTACTCCTTGTAGCAAAATAAAATTTCTTTTATTTGCTTCCCATGTGACTCGAACTTAGGCCCATTCCTCTTGCATATGGCGCCATTTCCATAGGCCCTAAGTGGCATCTTCAGACCACTTTTCCAAGCCTGTTTGTGTGTCAAATTTCACAAACTTTTTCTTTTAAGGCCACCTTGCCTTAATTTCCCCTTTTAAACCTTAAAACTCGTCATTTCTAGGTCATTTCTAAGTTTCCAAAAATTTTCGATCGGCTCTGTAAACTTGACATTTCCTTACATTTCCAAGACATTTCCTTACAAGACATTTCCTTACATTTCCAAGACATTTCCTTACAAGACATTTCCTTACATTTCCAAGGTTCTAAAAATGTTCACTTTCCTCTTTTAAACTTAACATTTTCATACATTTCCAGGTTTCCAAAAGTGTTCAAAATATATTCATAACACATAAGATATGTCATTTCGTACAATTAAACCAAAAATGCATAGGCCCTTTTCAGGATGTTACAGTTATGATGCTTGAATTGGTTGGTATATGAATGAAAGTTTTGGTGTAGGTCATTGGTAAATTTTGGGTGAGAAATAAAGCTAGAAAATGGCTTTATTTTGTCCACACGGACAGAGAAACGGGCGTGTGTCTTAGCCGTGTGTGTTACACGGCCTAGCACACGGGCGTATGGCCGTCTGTGTGGCACAAGTCAGAGAGTTACACGGGGTAGAACATGGCCTACAGCACGGGCTTGTCCTAGGGTCACACGGGCGTGTCCCTTGGACCACACGGGCGTGTGTGCCCTATATCTTGGAAAATTTTAAAAATTTCGCGAAAAATTCTCTGCGTTCCCGATTTAGTCCCGATTTGATTCTAATACTCATTTTGGGCCTTGATGGTCCATTTAAGGGACGATATGAATAATATTCAAAAAATGAATAGAATTTGACATGAATTATGTAAATGTACTAAAAAATCTCATAACGCTCCGTAACCCTGTTTCGGCGATAGATATGGGCTAGGGGTGTTACACTCTCCCTATTTCGTAACCCTGAACGTAGCATATGTGGAGTCTAGAAATACATGCCATTATATAACCTGTGATAGTGTGATATCTCCCGACTCTGATTAAAATTGTTTTACAAATAGACAGAGATGCTTTCCAACCGAGCTAATTCCAATTCTGTTGAAAGTGATACTCACGTGCCTGAGTAAAAATATAACTTATGATGAAACGAGACTCATAAAGGTATGAAATAAATATTTTATAATGGACATGTTGATGATAAATGTTATGTGATATGTGTGTATTCACGAAAGTTAAATTTTGAGGCTCTACGATCTCTACCCCCTTACCAGTACAGTTTTATACAATGAAATTCACAAGAATTATATTGATTAAGTTTACAAGTGTGGAACTGAAGAGTTCAGTGGCTGAATGATTAATAATGCAGTCAGATATGAGAATGGGTTAGTAAGTAAAGATGGTATTAAAAGAGATATCAGATTTTTCTGAAGATTATTCGGGATATGTAATGTCATTATTAAGGAAGAAGTTACTTATAAGTAATCGACTTATTCAGGTGTGTATCTATAGAACGGATTAACCGAAAAAAATTTCTTTCGAATTGGCTCTTTTAGTGAACTGAATAATGTGAGATTATTGATGACTTTATTAGTTAGTTGAATAGTGATGAAATTGTTCTGTTATTCTGGGTATTTTATATGTTCTGTTATTCTCAGAGACATATGAAATTATTCATGTTCAGATGCAATATTTATCATATTGGAAGGCTGGCTAATTATAATAGATGGAATTATTGTAAGTCTGGTTGATTCATGAGCGGTATTGCTCTATTTTTCTTGGATTTCCTAGTTCATCATTATTAATAGAAGACTTGATGACAAGATTCATATGATACTATTTTCTACTTCTACTGATTGGAGCTCTGAATTGCGAATATGCAAATTTTATTGTCTTTATTACAGTTGTTTCTACTGCGTATGTACGATAATATTTTTCTGGATTTTTCTTAGATATCATCAATTTTTTTATTATTCAAACATGGTTTATCTGTGAAAGATATTCATTGGCCGAAGGTAATTACATTTATTACTGTTATAAATATTGACTCGATCATGAATTTAGGTGATAGAGATCACATATTATAGAAACTGTATTACTGCATTGGTTATTATTGGGGCCAATTTTGGTTTTTCCCATCTAATTTGAGGTGCACTTGTAACGCCCCAAATTTTGGGCCTAGATGAATTGGGCTTTGGGCTTTGGGTCTCATAATTTTTTTTAAGCAAGAAAATGACAAATGACATGTTGGCTTTAAGGGCTTAATAAACTTGGAGTGTCTAGGGGTGTTGGAGAAGTTCTGGGTTCAAACTCTAAGGAGAAGGAATTTTTAATTAATTATTAAAGGAACCAGGGCGGTGAGTAGTTGGGCTTTTAAATGAAAATAAGGAAAAATGGCATCAAAGAGTCTTGTGGTGGAGTGGCTAAGTGACGCCACTTAGGGTATAGGGAGGTGGCGTTATGGGCTAGCAAAGAGATCCTAGGTTCGAATCCTAGCTTAGTATTATTTTTAGAAGTTTAATTTTGGCCTTCTAGAAGGTTGGAAGTGGTGTGGTGATGGACTCTAAGGAGAGTGATCAGAAGAGAAAATTTAGGAAAAGGATTGGGGAGTTAGCAGGGAGAAAAATGAGGAGATGAGATGGGGAAGAGTTGGAGCCGATTGGGACTTTGTAGAGTTTCGGTTTGTGTATAAATAGGGGGTGCCGAATTCCCTCTGTGCTATTTCGGCAATTGGAATTCCCTTTGTGCTATTTCGGCGACTATAGTGCTCTGCCGAATTCTCCTTCATTTTTTCTGTTCTAAACCTTGCCTCTTCCTTAGGTGTTTTCTTTTCTTCTCTCCTAAAGCCTTAAATCGAATATCATTCTCTTCTTTCTACATTGCTTGTGCCGTCCCACCTTCATCTCAATTGTTGGGGACCAAATATTCGTGACTTCAAAAGCCGAAAACCTTTGCTCTTGGAGCCGTTTTCTTCATCGCCCAAAACCTTGTTCCGAATACTCTAGTGACCAAATCTCTGTTGTGCTGGCATCATTCCTTTGATTTTTGGTGGATCGGGTCTTGGAAAAAATCGTAATCAAGCTTGGATCTACAAGTCTCTGCCGAAAAGCTATCCATACGTTTCGGCTTTTGGGTAAGTGTTCTTGATTTTGGGATAAGTTGGCCGAATAGTCTATAGTAAGGGAAAGGGTGACTTAAGTGGATAAAGTCACCTATTATTTTGTCTTTAACGATTAAGATTGATGCAGATCTAGGGGATATTCGTGAGTAGTAGCTAAGAAAGGGCTATTAGGACTGGTGGCACACGGTAAGGTTATGGTAAGGCTTCGGTTTTTGGTCAATATTATGGTTAAGTGTGTGATTGATTGGAGGTTGGTATTGGTTGTAGGTTCAAGGCTGAGGATAGTGTAACACGTCTCATTTACCAGGTGTGTACATACACTTCACACACGACAATCGGCAAAAGCTGAAATCCTAAAAAACCAGAATGCCGAAAAGTCGAAAAGCCGAAAGGTTGGCGCCGAAAACCACACGAGCGTGCGAACATTTTTTTGGGAACATCAATACCATTGCTGGGGCCAAGAGAGTGATCTCATGGTCTCGGGCCACTGTTGGCCAACCGGGCCAGAAGGGGCTAAATGGGCTTGCCGAGCTCGTGGGCTCAATTCGGCAAGAGATGATATGTGAAATTGAATGATGGATTGATATGGATGGTTGTATGATTTGATTATGATCAGGCCTAATGGGCCATATGAATGTGATTTGGGCCAGATGGGCCATACGAATGTGATTTGGGCCTAGTGGGCCATACGAATGAGATTGAGCCTGATGGGCCATATGAACGTATGTGAATTTGTATGGGCTTTGTAAGGGGTCTTGGGCTTAGTAATTGGTAAATTGCTTAACCTTACATAAAACTTTAATTATTAACTATTTGTGACCGTGGACAAGTCATAAGGTTAAGGTGTGGCAATGGGTATATGCATGTCTAGGATTGGATCTAGGGAGAGCTTGGTACTTAAGCGGTCTTAATGACTCACCTCCTCTTCTCTGGAATCCTACCTGGTGCATAGTATCTGTTCACTTTAGCCAGCGAGGACTTGATAACGGATCAAGGTAAGTAATAGACCCATAACAATGAGAAAAGACCGAAATGCCCCTAAGGGCAAAAATGACTAAAATGCCCCTATGTGTTGAATGTAAGATTTATGGATGTTACATGTACATTTGCTGCATTCATATGATAATCTGTTTAGGATGCATATGGGTGGGAATTATGGAACTGAGGAAGTATATGAGGATCGCATGGTTGCTTGACAACTGTGGATTCACCGATGGCTTTTTAAGCCCATTATATGCTTAGCAGCCTTGCTGCAACGTTTGGTAGTACCGCAACCGGGCTACCCTTGATGTGTATCGGATGGGTCGGTCGATTTAGAAATCCCCACAGAAGTGTAGGGTTGGAAGGGAAATGTTGTGTAGCGGATGGATTATTTAGGGAGGGTTTGCATTGCATTGCATGTATGATACTATTATGTTATTTTTATGATATGTATGCTATTTCTTTGATGGGGGTCGTACACACTGAGTTTTCGAAAACTCACTCCCTCTTTTATTTTTTTCTCAGGTGATCCTCAGTAGGCGGTTCGATGGATGGGGGGACTCGGAGGTGGCCAACTAGCAAGACGATTATACCTGTTTTCCTTAATATCTAAATTCTGGATTTTAAGTTGTTTATTTTAAATTATTTCAGACTGTAATAAGGTTTTCCCTCTAGCTATTATTCCATTACTCCCACTATGCATTATAATTTTGAAACGGAACTTGGATTTATTTCTTTTAAGCATATTTCAAGTTTTTTTTTTAAATAATTGTGTTTTAAGATCGAGCTTCCGCTGTCAAAGGAAATTTTTACATAGTAACAAGGAAATGGATTTTTTTTTGGATACACCTCGTTTTGAAAGCAAACTGGATTTTACTTAACTTTTCTTTAGAAGAGTTTTCAATGAAAACAAGGTTTTCGCAAAAACACTTCAATGTGACACGCTGGATTCGGGCCTAACTTCTAGGCCGGGTTTGGGGTGTTACAGCACTGTTGATATTGAAGTATCGTTTTATCTATATGGCTGAAGTGTCGGTCATATTATAGCACTATAGTTTAAATCTATCTGATGGTTGTGGCTTTGGAAAAACTTAAAGTTTCAATGTTAATAATTGAAATAGCTACAATGATGACACGGTTATTACAGAAAAGATGTAAGATTTGAATGGACCGATAAATATCAGTAAAGTTTTGACCAGTTGGAAGCTCTGTTGACCGAAGTATTAATTTTGGTTCAGCCTAAATTGGTTAAGGAATTTGCTATTATAGTGATGTACTATTGAATGGGATTAGACTATGTTTTGATGCAGTAAGGCAAAGTAATAGCCTGTACCTTTAGACAGTTAAAAACCACATGGAAAGAATTACCCGATACATGATCTAGTATTGATAGCTATTGTTTTTGTATTGAAAACTGACAACATTACTTGTTTGGTGAAAAATGTGATATATTCACCGATCATAAAAGTTTGAAGTATTTGATGTTGCAAAAAGGATTTGAATTTGAGATAGCTTATATGGCTTGAATTGTTGAAAGATTATGATTTGATAATTGTATATTACTCGGAAAGAGAGAATGTGGTTGTAGATATTCTAAGTAGAAAATTTCAGTTTGCTTTGCAAGATATGGATACCGATTGTAATTGTCTGATAATAACTTAATTTTAGCTAAGTATAAAGCTAAACTGATGTTTCTACAACAGATCAGTGAAACTAAGAAAAGTGATAATGAGTTGTAAGTTAAATGAATATAGTATGAATTAATTTCTGATTCAGAATTTTAGAATAGATCGGATAATTGTCTGTTATTCATAGGCAGAGTTTGTGTACTGAAGAATTTGGAGCTTGTACAAAAAATTTTACATGAATGATCACAGTAGTACTATGTCTGTTTATCTGGGAAATGATAAGATGCATAACGATTTGAAAATAAAAATATGTATTAGTAGCCCGAAATGAAATGTGGTATTTCTGAAATTGTATTTAAATGTTGGATGTATCAGTAAGATAAAGATGATACTTTCAGGATATAGCCAACGACGATACCAAAATGGAAATGGGACAAAGTTACTAAAAATTTTATATCGGGATTATCCCTATCTATGAAAAAGAAAGATACTATTTGCGTAATTGTCGATTGTTTGACGAAGCCTGCACATTTTATCCTGGTATGAATGGATTTCTCACTTAATAGATTGTTTGAATTATCTGTTTTTGAGATTGTCAGATTATATGATGTACTAGTTTCTATTATTCCTGATAGAGATCTACAGTTCATATTCTGATTCTGAAACAAGTTACAAGAAGCTCTGGGTATACGGTGACATTGTAGTACCACATATCATTCTTAGATGGATGATCAATCTGAACATATGATTTAGATTTTTGAAGATATGTTTTGATGTTGTATTTTAGAATTCGAAGGCAATTGAAAAAGAAATATTTTCCGTTAGTTGAATTCATATATAGTAACAGTTAACAGTCAAGTATAGAAATTTTACCATACGAGGATTTATATGGTCACAATGTAAAAATCTGGTGTTTTGGACTGAGCTCAGTGAGAAAAGATACATGTAGTTGGTTTGATTCATTGAAACCAAAGAAAGGTGAAAGTGATCTGAGACAGTATATAAAAGCAGTATTTAATTGTTAGAAATCCGATGTGAATATAAAGTGAAAAGAAATAAAGTTTCAAATTGGCGACAAAATATTTTTGAAAGTTTCGCCATGGAAGAAAGTTCTCTGGTTTAGTCGTGAAGGCAAATTAGGTCTGTGGTTTATCGGGTTATATAAGATCATTGAAAAGAATCGGACCTGTTGCATGTTGATTAGTATTATTATCAGAGATTAACAGAATTCACAATGCTTTTCATGTGTATTTGTGTTACGACAGTATCGATCGGACCCATAATCTATTATTTCTCTGATATATATTGGAATTCAGCTTGATATGAATTACAATGAGTGACTGGTTGAAATTCTGGTAGGTGACGTGAAAGAAACGAAAAATATAAAGGTAGCTGTAACACCCCTCACCCGTATTCAATGCCAGAATAGGGTTACGGAGTATTACCGAACTTATAACACAGTGAAACATACATTTCTCACACAAATTAATCATTTCAAATACAATTCATTCACAACTAATCATTTTGTCCCTAATACGAGCCTACGAGGCCCTAAACATGCATTTGGAGTGGTTCGGGACTAAACTGATAACTTTGAAAACTTTTTGAACATTTAGAAAATTTTCTCAAAAATAGGGGACACACACCCATGTGGCCCGGCCGTGTGTCTCACACGACCAACAGACACGCCCGTGTCACTGGCCGTGTGGACACTCGAAATGGGAGCACATGGTCGTGTCCCAGCCCGTGTCCGACCCCGTGTAACTCTCTGACTTGGGTCACACGGCCAACACACATGCCCATGTGGCTAGCGCGTGTGCCCTATAAATGGCCATACACGCTCGTATGCCAGGCCGTGTGCTATGCCGTGCCAAACCTGTAGGGTATACTGACTTATTCTATACGGCCAAGTCACACGCCCGTGTGTGAGGCCGTGTGGAGTATACTGACTTGTTTTTAATTTCAACAGCAGTGTACACACGGCCATGTACATGACCGTGTATCACACACGGCTGAGACACACGCCCGTGTCTCTTCCCGTGTGGACAAAAATAAGCTATTTACCAAGCCAATTTTCCACCCAAACTTGTGCACACCTACATCAACCCAAATGGCACAAAAACATAGCATAATATGACATTATAACCAATCAATTCAAGCTTAACTTATGCATAATCTATACCACTTTTCTCAATACACACAAGTCACAAAAAAATACCATACCATTTAGACCAAAATCACATAAACAATTCAATTCATTATACACTTCCAAATATGCATCATTTAGCCTAATTTCACAAGCAAACCAATAACCACAAATCAAACATTTGATAAAATGTAACACCCCAAACTCGGCCTGGATGTTATGACCGAATCTGGCATGTCACATAGAAGGGTTGTTTAAAAACTGCGTGTTCGTTAAAACTCCGTATTCTTTTTGAAAACTTCTAGCTTGGTTGTTTGTGAAATTCAGTTTCGCGTTTATAGTTTTCTTGTAAAAAACGTTGTTATTAATGTTTTCAAAAATTTTGATTGTAACAAAAATCAGATTTAGAGAACCGCGGAATTGTGTTATTTTAAAAACCATGATTATCATTTTGGGAAAACTCAGTGTTCAAACGTCTAACAATTTAAAGTAACTGAACGAAAAGTTAAAAGAAAAATAAAATCCCAGAGGCCTTACTACAAAATATTAAACCCAAATTAAAATAATTTAAACAAAGCAAAACCGAAATTTACTAAAATTCGTGAGAAGTGTTCCGACGTATGGCCACCCCAGAGTCCTCCGCAACTCCAAATCCTCTAATGCTGGGGATCACCTGCAAGGTTTAAGCAGAGGGGTGAGTTACGAGAACTCAGTGTGTAATCCCCTAAATGGTCATTAAATGGGCCTGAGCCCATACAGAAGCAGACTGGGCCAAAGCCCTATTAACATTATAATGCAAATAATGTAATGTAGCCCAACCTATTAATCCATCCGCTACACACCACCCGTATTAAATTTCAACACAAATGTATGGGGATTTCTAAATCGACCCACCCATCCGCTACACACCAATATGGCGGATGTCGCTAATCACGTGCATTTATGGCGAAGCCACCGAATAACAGAATATACGTGGCATTGCCACGAGACGCACTGTGGCGAGAGCCACTGGACCGATTGTGGCAGAGCCACCAGAATACACTTCCTCCGATCATCAATATCCCAACCCCATGCAGAATGTCATGTATGCAAAGCATATATCATAAATGATGTATAAAACAAATTACCGTCATAACCAGATAAATCGAATACACACAATCATGCTAATTAACCCGTAAGGGTATAACAGTAAATTTACCCACCGAGGGTATTTCAGTAGTTTACCCTCCAGGGGTATTTCGGTAATTTACCCTCCAGGGGTATTTTGGTAATTTACCCTCCAGGGGTATTTTGGTAATTTCGCATTCAACAACCTTTCTGAAGGCCTACTGTCGCCTCAAGCGACACAGAACCCTTTTTGAGTCTCTACAGAACTATTGGGCCTAAAATCTATTTTAGGCCCAAACGGGCCCACAAGCTCGTGTGGCCCAAAATGCTTGGTTTCGGTTTCAGATTTACAGATTTTGCATTTGGATTTATCATTAGACAGTTTTCTAATAGTTTGGCCTAAATGGGCCGGATAGCCCATTGGGCCCATTTGGCCCGCTTTCGGTCGCTTAGGCGGGTGCATGTACCTCGATGATCGCGAGTGCTCGTGACACTCTCAATGACTTATCGCCATTATTCGTATCTCGATTTACCACTACGAGCGTTCGCACGCTCGAGTGGTCACAGATGCCAATTTCCGGCTTTTCGGCTTTTGGCCGAATCACAGAACATTGCAAACATGCATTCGGAGAGGTGTGAGATTACACACCTGATTTGAAATACGTAACACGATACTCCCCAAAGCACCTAAGGATACAATCGGTTAACAGTTAGTCCTCTTGTTCGATAATCCCAAGAATGTGAAAACTTAGGACTAAAGGCTTAACTTACCAACAAATATTAGCCTCTCTTCTAAAGAGGATACTCGGTCCACCTTCTACTGATCAAAGGTTCGCGCCCCTATCGAAAAGATCGCGTTAGAAAACTGTGCAAGGTAAAAAGAGAAGAGGCCTTCCAGCCTTAAGAAACTCAAAGATTAATCAAGAGCAGCCCACCATTCCCCCCATTCGGTCATAGTTATACATACCAAAGTGCCAAAATTTTGGCAATTGCTCAACAAGAGTTCCGGCTTCCACAATGGCACAAACACGATTCAGGGTGGAGAGGAGTATTCAAATTCGGCCAAAATGAAAAGAGTTAAAAGATAGATGTTTCGGTTCTTTAAAAGAGACAAGAGAAAAAGAACATACAAAGAGAAGAAACCATTACCTTGCAACTAGAGAAAAGCCGAATGAAAAGGAAGATTCGGCAGACAGAAGAGAACCAAATTTCCTGCTTCTAGATGTTCGGCTAAGGGGAAACAAAATCGAAGTAAAGGTGATTTTCTAGCTTTACAAACAGAGAAGAACCCGATGCCATAAGTGGATAGATGAGTAAAAGTGGTTCTGGCAACTTGCAAGGGATAGAAGAAATAAATTCAATTTGGAGAGGAGAGGAAAGATTCGGCTTAAGGAAAAGAGAGTGTAGAAGAAGAAAACAAAACGAAAAAAAGAGAGAAAGAAATGGACGAATTGAGAGAGAGGAGAGTAGGAGAAGATTCGGCCACCCAGAAATTGCAAAGAACAAAATTGACCCGAAAAGCAAAAGAAAAGAAAGAATCCGCAGACAAACAAAAAGGTTCGGTTTTGCTACCTACACCAAATGCCGAATTTTCCTTGCCAAAAACAACCCCTAGCCGAATTTCTCCTCCCCACACACCCCACATTTGGCCAACCACTACCTCTCACCCTTAAATCCCCTGATTCTCTCCTCAATTTTCTCTACAATTCACTCTCCCTCACCCATTCAAACGGTTTGACTGAGTCTTTAACCATCGAGGCAAAGTTCTAGCTGAACTCTACTTCTTCCACCTGCTCAGCACAAAATAAAAGCTACCAAATGCTACCTGTGGGACTCGAACTCTCCCCCTCCATGCTTCCCTTGTGACGCCACACCACAATGCCACATGTTCCACTTGTTTAACAAGATACAACCAATTAAACTTAAGTCCTGCCACCACTAGCTCACCCCCCTAAAGTGCCCAAAAACCAAAATTTCACCCAGGCCTGGACTTGAACCCGAGCCTCCCTAGGCTCCCAAACACCCCCAAATAACAAGCTTAACAAGCACAACACATGCAATAACGTAAAAATGCCAGACCCTTATTTTTAGGATGTTACAGTTCTACCCCCTTAAAGAAATTTTGGCCTCAAAATTTACCTGATTAAAAGAGGTGAGGGTATTACTGTCGAATTGTCTCCTCAGGCTCCCACGTGGCTTCCTCCGAACTGTGATTACGCCACAATACCTTGACTAATGGAATAGATTTCCTCCTCAGCACTTTAACGTCACGGTCCAAAATCTGCACTGGTTCCTCTTTGAATGTCAGATCAGGTCTTACTTCAACTTCTTCCACCGACACTACATGAGAGGGATCTGAATGGTAGCGCCTCAACATAGAAACGTGAAACACGTTATGTATCCGGTGTAACTCAGGAGGTAGTTCAAGCTGATAGGCAACCGGTCCCACACGTTTCAACACCCGATAAGGCCCGATAAACCTAAGGCTTAACTTGCCCTTCCGTCCAAATCTCGAGATCTTTTTCCACGGTGAAACCTTCAAGAAAACATAATCTCCCACTAAGTACTCAATTTCTTTACGCTTAAGATCTGCATACGACTTCTGCCTATCGAAAGCATCTTTTAACCGACCCCGAATCAACTTCACTTTCTCTTCAGTTTTCGAAATCAATTCTGGACCCAACAACCGTCGCTCACCCAATTCTGTCCAACACGTAGGGGTACGACACCTACGACCATATAACGCCCGTAGGTACCATCCGAATCTTTGGATTGGTAGTCGTTGTTATACGTAAATCTCGCTAAGGGTAAATAATCTTCCCAACCGCTCAAGTCGATCACACATTTCTTAACATGTCTTCTAGAATCGATTACCTCTCTCCGATCGACCATCGATCCAGGGATGAAACTTATTTGTCTTTGAAATCTAGTCTTGTACCCAAAGCTTCATGTAACACCTTCCGGATCGAGATGTGAACCTAGGGTCCTCATCTGATATGATAGACACCGGTACCCCATGCAATCCTCACAATTTCTCAAGCACATACAACTTGGCCAACCTTTGTAGCGAGTAGTCGGTCGAATCGGTATGAAATGTGCGGACTTAGTCAACCGGTCAATAATTACCCACACTGAATCTTTCTTAGTAGGTGTCAGGGGTAGCCCACTAACAAAATCCATTGTTATCCTTTCCTACTTCCAGAGTGGAATCTTCACCGGTTGCAGAAGTCCCGAAGGTAGCTAGTGCTCCGCCTTCACTTGCTGACATGTCAAACACTTACTCACGAAGTCGATAACCTCACGTTTCAACCCTGGCCACAAGTACTGTTCACGTAGATCTCGGTACATCTTGTTTCCACAAGGATGCATAGCGTATGGGCTACTATACGTCTCCCACAAATCATCTGTATTAACTCAGAGTCCTTCGGCATACAAACTCTCCCACGGAAACATAACACCCTTCATTTGCTCAACCCAAAATCCTCTGTCTCACCACTTTTCACCACTGAAAACGAACCCAGACTCATCCAAAAAGCTGTTTCTCCTTAATTTGATCAACCCAAGTCGGTTTCACTTGAAGTTCTGCCAACAAACTACCATCCTCATAAAGGCTGAGATGAGCAAACATAGCTCTCAAATCGGATACCACCTTCCGACTTAATGCATCTGCTACCACATTGGCTTTACTCGGGTGGTACTCAATCGAGCAGTCGTAGTCTTTCAGCAATTCTATCCATCTCCGTTGCCTTAAATTCAGCTCCTTCTGGGTAAGGAGATACTTCAGATTCTTATGGTCGGTGTAGATGATCGACCTTTCTCCATACAGATAGTGTCTCCATATCTTTAGGGCGAACACCACTGCAGCTAGTTCTAAGTCATGAGTAGGGTAGTTCACCTCATGTGGCCTTAGTTAACGAGATGCATACGCCACTACTTTCCCTTCTTGCATCAGCACACAACCCAAACCTGTGTGTGACGCATCACAATAAACAACAAATTCTTTCCCTGCCTCGGGCTGAATCAACACAGGTGCTTCTGTTAGAATCTTCTTCAGCTTCTCAAAACTCTCTTGCTGCTTATCTATCCATACAAACGGTACCCCCTTACGCAGTAATTTAGTTAGGGGTGCAAAAATTAAGGAAAACCCCTCAACAAACCGCCTGTAGTACCCAGCCAAACCCAAAAAACTTCGGATCTCTGACACTGACTTCGGTGGCTTCCAATCCAATACAGCTTCAACTTTCCGAGGATCAACCCTAATCCCCTCAGCAGACACAACATGCCCCAAAAATGTCACTTCCCTCAGCCAAAATTCGCACTTACTGAATTTGGCGTAAAGTTGCTTCTCTCTTAATATCTGCAGCACAACCCAAAGATGAGAATCATGCTCCTCAGTTCTTGAATACACCAAGATGTCATCTATGAATACCACCATGAACCGGTCTAGATAGGGTTGGAAAACCCGGTTCATCATACCTATAAAAGCGGCGGGTGCATTCGTTAATCTGAACAGCATAACCAAAAACTCGTAATGCCCATAGCGAGTTCGAAATGCAGTCTTGTATATATTAGCCTCCTTAACCCTTAGCTGATGATATCCCAATCTTAAGTCTATCTTCGAGAAGACCGAAGCCCCCCGCAACTGATCGAACAGATCGTCAATCCTTGGTAGCGGGTACTTATTCTTAACAGTTAGCTTGTTCAATTGACGATAGTCAATGCACATACGCATTGACCCATCCTTCTTCTTCACAAACAATACCGGCGCTCCCCACGGCGATACACTTGGTCGGATAAATCCTCGGTCCAACAACTCTTGGATCTGAGCTTTTAGTTCTACCAACTCTTTCGGTGCCATCCTATAAGGGGCGATGGACACCAGAGCCATTCCCGGTAATAGCTCAATGCCGAATTTGACTTCGCGATTCAAAAGAAATCCCGAAAGCTCTTCAGAAAAAATGTCCGAGAACTCCTTCACGGTTCTGACATCGCCAACAGACAATTCCTTAGCATCAGATGTGCTGACAAAAGCTAGAAACGATTCACACCCTTTACGCACCATCTTCTCGGCCTTTAGTGCTGAAATCACATTGGATAGATAATCCCTTCTTTCTCCTATCACAATCACTTCCTCGTCCTCTGTGGTCCTTAATAACATTCGCTTAGCAGCGCAATCCAAGTTCACACGATGTTTAACTAGCCAATCCACGCCTAGTATAAGATCAAACTCGTCGAACGGCAGTTCCATCAAATCTGCCGGGAATACAATCCCTTGCACTTCTAAAGGCACATTCCTAAACAACTTGTTCACTACCACCGATTGTCCTAAGGGACTAATTACCGACATTTCTTTATCAGCAAACTCAAATGGCATACCCGAGTCCCGCATACGCGTCTGGGCAACATATGAATGGGTAGATCCAATATCAATCAAAGTCAGAATGGCACATCAAATATAAGAAATGTACCGCTTATGACGTGCAGTGCGTCGCCATCCTCCCGTCGTCGGCCGGATAAACCATCCCGGTTGTCTTGCATCTCAGATACACAAGACTCTCTACCCGGTGCTCCACGACTCGTCTAAACCCATTTCCCCTCCGGGTGGACCACGATCTCTCTCGGTGGTCACCCGACCACCTCTCCCTAGCCGCACAACCTCTAACCTCATCATGCTGCGCCCTAACAGCTCCCGAGGATGATCCTTTATCTGATGATCTTTGGACCCACATCTGAAACACCCACCAGATCTTCTCCAGCACTCTCCCAGATGTATCTTCCCACACAGCACATAAGGTTGCAATCGACCCACAGCAATTGGCGCCCCAACTCGAGCTGGCCCATCCAACCTAGGCCTCTTTTGGAAGCCCCCAAGAGAACCTACTGACCCAAAACTTCTCTTAGTCTTGCCCCTATCCTTATCTCGATTTTGCCTCTCAGAACGTTTCACCTCTTCGGTAATCTTTGCCTTCTCGATCAAAGTGGCAAAATCTCTCTCTCGCTGCGGAGCTATCAGTACCCGCAGCTTATTCCGCAGACCATCCTCGAACCGCACACATCGTTCATAGTCGGTCGCGACAATACCCCAAGTGTAACGGCTCAAGCGCAGAAACTCCGCCTCATACTCTGCTACGGATTTACTCCCCTGAACCAGATTCAAGAATTCTTTCCTCCGAGCATCCACATAGCTAGGCCCGACATACTTCCCCTGGAAATCCGCTTTAAAGAAGTCCCAGGTTATACGATCCGCTTGGGTACCTTCCCTCACAGTGAGCCACCACTGGTATGCCTCATCTCTCAGTAGGGATACTGCCCCTTTCAGCTTCTACTCCACCGAGCATTCCAGATCATCCATGATCCGCTCCTCTGCCTCCAGCAAATACTCTGCTACATTCGGGGCTACACCAGAGATGACACTAAAGACTTCGGCCCCGTTCGACCGGAGTCGCTCAGAAATGGACCCACGAGCTGCCGACCCAGTACTCACTCCAGCAACCCATTCCAAAACTCGCAGCATAGCCTGAGACAAAGCATCGTCCCCTTCAGCTCGGTTATGAGACCATGTTTCGGTCACTGGTGATGCAAGTGCTTCCATTTCAGGCATATGCCCCGATGTTGAGGATCCAGCCCTAGCACCTCGGCCTCTACCACGGCCGCGTGTACCACATCCACGTCCTCTTGTACTCATACTACTGAATCGTATTAATCTAATTAAAAATTTTATGAATCAGTCTATAATTTCAATGTTTATTAGCAAATGTTTTATAAAAACAGATGTAAGAGTTGTTTTCGTAGATCAAGTTTCCTAAGGTTTCAGTCTCTATAGTCTTAGCTCCTACAGCTAGAAGTTTCAGTGTACTACTACTAACTCTAGCAGTTTCTTACTACGATCATTTCATCATATCATCAGACATAAAATAAGAGGACTTACGGATTTGGTGCCGGAGACTCGAGGTGCCATACTTCCACTAAAGATATATATATTTTCTAAATCATATTTCAAACAAATTTTGGAAAACATTTTCGAACCTATTCCACAGTTGAGTTTTGCAACCTGGCTCTGATACCGTAAAATGTAACACCCTAAACCCGGCCTGGACGTTATGACCGAATCTGGCATGTCACATAGAAGGGTTGTTTAAAAACTGCGTGTTCGTTAAAACTCCGTATTCTTTTTGAAAACTTCGAGCTTGGTTGTTTGTGAAATTCAGTTTCGCGTTTATGGTTTTCTTGTAAAAAATGTTGTTATTAATGTTTTCAAAAATTTTGATTGTAACAAAAATTAGATTAGAGAACCGCGAAATTGTGATATTTTAAAAACCATGATTATCATTTTGGGAAAACTCAGTGTTCAAACGTCTAACAATTTAAAGTAACTGAACGAAAAGTTAAAAGAAAAATAAAATCCCAGAGGCCTTACTACAAAATATTAAACCCAAATTAAAATAATTTAAATAAAGCAAAACTGAAATTTACTAAAATTCGTGAGAAGTGTTCCGATGTATGGCCACCCCAGAGTCCTCCGCTGAGCCAAATCTTCTAATGCTGGGGATCACCTGCAAGGTTTAAGCAGAGGGGTGAGTTACGAGAACTCAGTGTGTAATCCCCTAAACGGTCATTAACTGGGCCTGAGCACATACAGAAGCACACTGGGTCGAAGCCCTATTAACATGATAATGCAAATAATGTAATGTAGCCCAACCTATTAATCCATCCGCTACACACCACCCGCATTTTACCCAACACACACCAGTGGGATTTCTAAATCGACCCACCCATCCGCTACACACCAATATGATGCATGTCGCTAATCACGTAATTTGTGGCGAAGCCACCGAGATAATGTAATATACGTGGTATTGCCACCGCATGCACTGTGGCAGAGCCATCAGAATACACTTCCTCCGATCATCAATATCCCAACCCTATGCAGAATGTCATGTATGCAAAGCATATATCATAAATGGTGTATGAAACAAATTACCGTCATAACCAGATAAACTGAATACACACAATCATGCTAATTAACCCGTAAGGCTATAACAGTAATTTTACCCACCGAGGTATTTCAAAGAGTTACCCTCTAGGGTATTTCGATAATTTGCCCTCCGTGGTATTTTGGTAATTTACCCTCCAGGGTATTTTGGTAATTTCGCATTCAACAGCCTTTCAGAAGGCCTCACTGTCGCCTCGGCGACCACGTAACCCCCCAGGGTCTCTACGGAACTATTGGGCCTAAAATCCATTTTAGGCCAAAACGGGCCAACACGCTCGTGTGGCCCAAAAGGCTTGGTTTTGGTTTTAGATTTGTAGATTTTGCATTCGGATTTATCATTAGACAATTTTCTAACAGTTTGGCCCAAATGGGCCGGATAGCCCATTGGGCCCATTTGGCCCGTTTCGGGTCGGTTAGTCCCGTTACAGCCTCAGTATCGCGAGAGTGCTCGTGACACTCTCAACAAATTACCGTCATTATTCGTATCTCGATTTACCACTACAAGTGTTCGCACGCTCGAGTGGTCACAGATGCCGATTTTCGACTTTTCGGCTTTTGGCTGAATCACATAACATTGCAAACATGCATTCGGAGAGGTGTGAGATTACACACCTGATTTGAAATACGTAACACGATACTCCCTAAAGCACCTAAGGATACAATCGGTTAACAGTTAGTCCTCTTGTTCGATAATCCCAAGATTGTGAAAACTTAGGACTAAATGCTTAACTTACCAACAAATATTAGCCTCTCTTCTAAAGAGGATACTCGGTCCACCTTCTACTGATCAAAGGTTCGCGCCCCTATTGAAAAGATCGCGTTAGAAAGCTGTTCAAGGTAAAAAGAGAAGCGGCCTTCCGGCCTTAAGAAACTCAAAGATTAATCAAGAGCAGCCCACCATTCCCCCCATTCGGTCATAGTTATACATACCAAAGTGCCAAAATTTCGGCAATTGCTCAACAAGAGTTTCGGCTTCCACAATGGCACAAACACAATTCAGGGTGGAGAGGAGTATTCAGATTCGGCCTAAATGAAAAGAGTTAAAAGATAGATGTTTCGGTTCTTTAAAAGAGACAAGAGAAAAAAAAACATACAAAGAGAAGAAACCATTACCTTGCAACTAGAGAAAAGCTGAATGAAAAGGAAGATTCGGCAGACAGAAGAGAACCAAATTTCCTGCTTCTAGATGTTCGGCTAAAGGGAAAAAAAATCAAAGTAAAGGTGATTTTCTAGCTTTACAAACAGAGAAGAACTCGATGCCACAAGTGGATAGATGAGTAAAAGAGGTTTCGGCAACTTGCAAGGGATAGAAGAAATAAATTCAATTTTGAGAGGAGAGGAAAGATTCGGCTTAAGGAGAAGAGAGTGTAGAAGAAGAAAACAAAACGAAAAGAAGAGAGAAAGAAATGGACGAATTGAGAGAGAGGAGAGTAGGAGGAGATTCGACCACCCAGAAATTGCAAAGAACAAAATTGACCCGAAAAGCAAAAGAAAAGAAAGAATCCACAGACAAACAAAAAGGTTCGATTTTGCTACCTACACCAAATGCCGAATTTTCCTTGCCAAAAACAACCCCTAGCCAAATTTCTCCTCCCCACACACCCCACATTCGGCCAACCACTACCTCTCACCCTCAAATCCCCTGATTCTCTCCTCAATTTTCTCCACAATTCACTCTCCCTCACCCATTCAAATGGTTTGACTGAGTCTTCAACCACCAAGGCAGAGTTCTAGCTGAACTGTACTTCTTCCACCTGCTCAACACAAAATAAAAGCTACCAAATGCTACCTATGGGACTCGAACTCTCCCCCTCCATGCTTCCCTTGTGACGCCACACCACAATGCCACATGCTCCACTTGTTTAACAAGATACAACCAATTAAACTTAAGTCCTGCCTCCACTAGCTCACCCCCCTAAAGTGCCCAAAAACCAAAATTTCACCAGGGCCTGGACTTGAACCCGAGCCGCCCTAGGCCCCCAAAAACACCCAAATAACATGCTTAACAAGCACAACACATGCAATAACGCAAAAATGCCAGACCCCTATTTTTAGGATGTTACATACACATAATACCTATTATCATAAAGCATCACACAACCATCATCCAACACTGTAATAGCCCATTTTCGCCCGGGCCCAATACACTCAAATCAAACAAAAAAATAAATACAAAAACCCAATAAATAAAGTCCAATTTATTTTAACAGCCCATTACAAAAGAACAGACCCAATACAGGCCAAAATTAAGTTAAGTCCAAAATCATAGCCCAATTCTAACCCTAGCCCAAATCAGCCCAAACTTAAAACAAAGCAGAAAAAGAAAACCCTAGGTTAGCCCTAGCCGCTGCCGCCGCTCCTCCACACGCGCGCCACCACCGTTGGCCTCTGTACCTCCACGTCAGCACCTTCGTACCTGCAAAGGACAAAGAACACAACAGCAAATGTAGACAAAAAGAAAAAAAAACTTTGTATTTTTTTTCTTTTTCCTTTTTCGGCTATAAAAAGAGGGCCATGAAAAATAATGTTTTTTTTACTACTACGAACACATATCAGAGAAATAAAAAAAGAGAAAGCAAAAATTCAAAGGTGATCTACTTTCGTTTTAGGTTTCTGGTTTTATTTCATTTTAGGTTATTATTTTTATTTTATTTTTTTGTATACAATAATAGAAAAGAGACAAAGGAATAGATTACCTTATCGCCATGGTAGGAGTTTGAACGGCCAAACCTTTAGGTTCCCCAGAAATATCACCGATGCGGTGGAGGAGCCAAAGGGTCCTTCCATTTCTTTCCTCTTTTCTCGTTTTTCTTGAGTTTTTTCGGGCGATTTAAGGCCAGATTTGGGGTCGGGACATCGAAAGGCCAAAAAATGGCCTTGTTCCAAATTTTCAGCCACCGCGGATGACGACGCCGTCACCGTCGACCGGCGTCCACCACGGTGGTCCGGCGACTGGGATTTGGCCAAAAAGGGGAAGGCTTGAGAGGTCTTTTGAGAGAAAATTCCAGTTTTTTTTTTTAGAAAGAGGGCGGGGAATGATTTTTTTTTATAAAAATTTGACTTATATAGTGCCCCCTATACGGCGTTGTTTTGGGGCAAGCTTCAAACGCCCAAAACGGCACCGTTTTTGCCTTGACCCGTGCGCGCGACCCGACCTAGGGGAGGATCCGCATGTTTTTTGAAATTAGTATAATTACCAGTTTGGTCCTTCTGCTTTTTTATTGTTCTGCAATCAAGTTTCTTTTTGTTTTCTAATTTTGCCTCATAATTTATTGTGATTTCAATTAGGCCCATATTCGAACGACGACGTTTTGGAGGGTGGGGGTTAATTTCCCTATTGGTCCCTCCTCGTTATTCGAGCGTTCAATGTGGTCCTTTCTCTTTTTATTTATTTCGGATTTGCCCCCAAATTTCTGTTTTAAGTTCAAATTAATCTTTTTTGTTATTTTTGCTATTAAATTAATTAATTTTAATTGTTATTATTCTTATTATTATCATTATTATTATCATTATTGTTATTATTATTATTATTATTATTACTTTTATTGTTACTAGTATTTTTATTTTTATTTTTATTACTATTATTTTTAATATTATTATTACTATTATTATATTCATTTTTATTATTACTTTCCTTACTATTAACATGTTATTATTAACATATTATTATTATTATTATTATTATTATATTTAATTAACTTTGTTATTATTACTATTATTTCCATAATATTTATTTGCTTAATAATTTTAAATACACTTATTCATTTATCAGTTTATTACTTATTTATTTATATCTTTCTATATATTTTATAACTTCAAAATTTATTATTATTATTAATGCCACCATCATTATTATTAACATCATGATTTTTTAATTTGTGTTACACTATACTTGTTTATTTATTTGTTTAATATTAATCCTTTAGTTCTAAATTTTTAGTTTTTATTATTATTATTTTTTGTGTATTTTGGCTTGTTATTTGATATTTGTCCTTTATATTGTCATGCATTAATGCATTTATTATTAGCCTGTTATGCATATTAGTACCGTAATTCATTTTTGCATTTTACTATAAAATCGTGTTACATTAATCTTTGTCTGATACAAATTTTTTTTATTAAGCAATTTTTTGTAATTCGAGATTCGAGAAATCGTACCCTAACTTACTGGGTTTTGATTTTTCTCGTCGAGCCTAAAGAACCGATTATCTTTTTTTAAAAATCAAAGCGTATAAGTTAAATAAAAACTTATTCTCGGGAATTCAAAAATGTTGTGTCCTAACTCACTGGATGTGACATTTTGTTATCTCGAGGTAAGGATTTCTAAAAATAAAGGCAATATTCTGTATTTGGAATTTTGAGAAATTATGCCCTAACTTACTGGGTTCCGATTTTTCATTTGACCCAAATAACCGAATATCCTTCTTAAACTTAAATGCATGAGTTTTAAAAGTCAAAAGACAAGCTTAGTTTCGAGGATTTGAAATGCCGTATCCTAACTCACTAGGCGTGACATTTTACTTCTTCGAAATAAGAGGGTTTTAGCATCCAACTCAATTTATTCAAGTTTTCTTTTAAACAAAGAGGATCGTATTTTAAAATCTTTTCAAATTTTCGACATTAAGACGTTAATCAATCAATTCGGTACCAATTTTGGGCGTTACGAGGGTGCTAATCCTTCCTCGTGCGTAACCGACTCCCGAACCCATTTTCTCAAATTTTGTAGGCCAAAATCATTATTTTAATAAACCAAAATGTTTTAATGATCAATCTCAAGGTGATCCGATCACACCTCAAAAAAAGGATTGGTGGCGACTCCATTTTCGTTTTTAAAGTCGACCCCGTTTTTTCAAAAAAATGGTTTCGACAGCTTGGCGACTCCACTGGGGATCAATAAGGAAGTCAAGCCATAAAATTGATTATTTTCTGTCTTGTTGTCGAAAATTAAAAATCTGATTTGGAAAATTACGATCATTTTATTGCATTTGCGTGTGTTATTTCATATGATTGCTGTGGTTTGAGTCTTGTAGAATACTTTCGCATCATATTGCATAAGGACCGTTTGGTCTTACCTCTTTTAAGTGAGAGTGGAAAGCTACTCCTTCGTGAGGTTTTCACCTTCGTGCAGGATAGTGGATCGCTTTTGGGATACATCCGTACCTATGTCTTCGTGAGATTTTCAACTCCGTGCAGCCATAGGGAAATATATTCCCCTGAACTAAACTCGGTTCGTATGAGCCTATAATGGGTGAGGATCGAGGAATCTGCTGGTTCAAGTACCTTTACTTTAGGACCAAACCGCATATAGTGAGCCCTAAGAGCCTACCCTAGGTAGAACCACACCGAACCCCCAGAGGTCATCCAAATAGGTGCTCTATTTGTTATTTTGTACTGACGTGTTTCTTTTGTTATGATTGCATTGCATTTTCATCATAGAAAAAAGGTGTTGATTCACATTCAATTGCTAAATAGAGAGCTTGTCAAGGAAAATGAATTTCTTGATAAAGCGGAGTACAATACGGCCGTCCGAATATGGTCCGAGTAAACACATGAGAGAAGAGTGAGAGTCCGCGGAGGAGTACACGACTTTGCTTCAGGATTCAAGCCAGCAAAGATTATTTGGGAGCCGTCAATGTCTCGACTTACTTAAAGAAGCTAACGAACATCACAAGGATGAGTGAGATTTGATCTTAAGATCCAGATATGAAGAAAAGGATCGATGTCTTCGCCTGGAGTATGAGGGCAAGGCCATATATGCATCCGTTTTATGTAAAAAAAAATTATTTTCTAGAAAAATTGTTCTAATGGAATTGAATCAGAATCAACGCTTCTTTTTGCATTCATTTCATGCATTAGGATTGCATCGCATCATATGCAATAAAATTCACGAAAGACCCTTACCCTGGAATATCGTTACAGTACATGAGGAAAAACTGAAGCAATGAACTACTGTGAGTTCCACGATGAAGAAGGTCACGAGATTCAAAAGCGCAGTGAATCCAGGGCCTTGGTGTAAGGCCTGATAGATAATAAGGAACTAGAATTCCTCGAAGAAGTCAAAAGCCTGAAAGGAATATCACAGAATCTAAACATTAACACCGTATCTGAAGAGGGAACCGGGGAATAAAATTTTCCAAACGTCTGCCCTTACATACTTGGGAGTGTTTTGAACAATGAGACTGTAGAAGAGATCCATGTATTGTTTAGAGCTAACTTAGAGTAATATTCAAAACACGCTTGTTGCTTTAAGCCTAGAAGCAATAAGAATCCTTTCGTGAAATAGGCTCATGTCCAACACCTTTATTCTCAATGAAAAATACATTTTTGTGTCTCACTTTGAGCAAATATTCTTTTATTCCTTCATTTCATTTATGTTCATACCACATAAATAATTATTCTTAGATTCATTTGTTCTTTGAATATTCCTTCGTACCTACAACAGGTCTCCAGATATCAACGACATGAGCGATGCTGCTATTAACTTAGAATCTACTTTTGAGCAAGATATGTGTTTAGAGGGATCCCAGGATTTTGAAGATGACATAGACTGTGGCTTATCTCTGGACTTGTTAAGAATGATAGAACAAGAGGAAAAACAAATTCTACCTCATAAAAAGACAGTAAAGATTGTGACCTTGGAAGAGGGAAAGGTAGTGAAAATTGGAACGTGCATAACCGAAGAAACAAAGCGAGACCTCGTAGAGTTACTTCAAGAATTAAAAGATGTCTTCGCGTGGTCATACCAAGATATGCCCGGGTTAAGCACTGACATTGTGGTACACTGCCTCCCCATAAAAAAAGGATTGTAGGCCAGTTCAGCAGAAGCTCCAAAGAATGAGGCCTGACATTGTGCTAAAAATAAAAGAGGAAGTCAAAAAGCAATTCGATGCCGGATTCTTGCAGGAGGTCAAATACTCAGAATGGGTAGCCAACATTGTGCCTGTCCCTAAGAAAGATGGGAAGGTGCGAATGTGTGTAGATTATAGAAACTTAAATAAGGCCAGCCCGAAAGATAATTTCCCCTTGCCTCACATTGATACTCTAGTAGACAACACGGCAGGCTACTCGTTGTTTTCCTTCATGGATGGCTTCTTGGGATACAATCAGATAAAAATGCATCCTGAAGACATGGAAAAGACTACCTTCATAACCTTGTGGTGTACATTTTGTTATAAGGTGATGCCATTTGTGCTGAAAAATGTAGGAGTGACATATCAAAGGGTCATGGTGACCTTGTTCCATGATATGATGCACAAAGAAATCGATGTTTATGTCGATGATATGATTGCAAAGTCCGGAACAGAAATGGAACATACCCAAGTTTTGAGAAAGTTATTCTTGAGACTGAAAAAATTTCAATTAAATCTCAATCCAACAAAATGTACTTTTGGAGCTAGATTGGGAAAATTGTTGGGCTTCGTAGTCAGTGAGAGGGGAATTGAGATTGACTCAGACAAGGTCCGGGCTACACAAGAATTGCCTCCGCCACGCACTCAAAAAAAAGTTCAAGGTTTCCTTGGAAGGTTAAATTAAATTCCTCGGTTCATTTTTAACTGAGAAATGTGATCCCATATTTCGTCTTCTTAAGAAACACAATCCAAGCATGTGGGATGATGAATGTCAGAAAGCTTTTGATAAGGTTAAATAGTACTTGTCAATTCCTCCAGTATTGTCACCTCCATGCTCAGATAGGCCATTAATATTGTATTTGACAGTGTTTAATAACTCTATGGGATGTGTGCTGGGTCAACACGATGATTCGGGAAGAAGAGAAAAGGCGATCTACTACCTCAGTAAGAAATTCACTGAGTGTGAAATGAGATATTCACTAATTGAGAAATGGTGTTGAGCATTGATTTGAACAACTCGGAGGTTGAGGCAATACATGCTGTACCATACGACCTGGCTAATCTCGAAGTTGGACCCTCTAAAATATATGATGGAGTCAACTGCTTTGAATGGAAGGATGGCTAGATGGCAAATTTTGCTCTCTGAATTTGATATAGTTTATGTGAGCCAAAAAGCTGTGAAAAGAAGCGCAGTAGCAGATTTTCTGGCCAGCAGAGCTCTAGAAGATTATGAGCCTCTAAACTTTGACTTCCCCAATGAAGAACTAATGTATGTGGCAGCTACTGAAGAAGACACTACAAAAGAACAACTTTGGAAATTGAACTTCGACGGAGCATCAAATGTTGTAGGTAATGGAATTGGGGCAGTCTTGGTATCCCCAAATGGAGATCATTATCCATTCACATGCAAATTGGACTTTGATTGTACAAATAATATGGCAGAGTATGAAGCATGTATCATGGGACTCCGTGGAGCCACAGAATGCAAAATTAGAGCGCTGGAAGTATATGGAGATTCTACACTGGTGATCTACCAACTGAAAGGTGAATGGGAGACAAGAGACCCCAAATTGATCAATTATCGAAGGATAGTTCTGGGGTTAATTGATGAGTTTGATGATATTACTTTCAATTATCTCCTGCGAGAAAAAAACTAGATGGCAGATGCTTTGGCTACTTTGGCTTCCATGATCAAAGTGAGCAAACAAGAGGATGTAAAACCCATTCAAATGAGTATTTACGAGGCCCTAGCTCATTGTTACAACATGGAGGAAGAAAAAAAAGATGATCACCCCTGGTACCACGATATATTACGATACATGAGAAATCGTGAATACCCTGATCAGGCAACCGAGAATGATAAAAGGAAGTTGAGAAGACTAGCCTGTGACTATGTCTTAGACGGGGAGATCCTGTACAAAAGAAGAAAGGATCAAGTATTATTGAGATGTGTGGACGCTGTTGAAGCTAAGAAAATTCTGGAAGAAGTCCACGAGGGTGTTTGTGGAACACATGCTAATGGTTTCACAATGGCTAGACAAATTATGAGATTCGGGTACTATTGGTCTACCATGGAGGGAGACTGCATCAATTATGCTAAGAGATGTCACAAATGCCAAATTTATGGAGATAAACTTCATGTACCTCCTTCGCCTTTGCATGTTATGACTTCCCCATGGCCTTTCTCTATGTGGGGCATGGATGTCATCGGGCCGGTCTTGCCAAAAGCTTTAAATGGGCATCGATTCATCTTTGTAGTCATCGACTATTTCACCAAGTGGGTAGAGGCTGCTTCATATGCCAGTGTTACTAAGTCGGCGATCGTGATTCTAAAAAGGGAAATCATATGTCGATATGGAATGCCTGAGAGGATCATATCTGACAATGCATTAAACTTGAACAACAGCACGATAGCGGAGGTCTGCAGTCAATTCAAAATCAGACACCACAATTCATCACTGTATCATCCAAAAATGAATGGTGCAGTTGAAGCAGCCAATAAAAACATTAAGAAGATCGTGGGGAAAATGACTGAAACTTATAAAGATTAGCACGAGAAGTTACCATTTGCTCTCTATGCTTATCGAATGTTATCAGAACTTCCACCGGTGCAACGCCTTTCTCATTGGTTTATGGAATGGAGGCGGTTTTACCCATTGAAGTAGAGATACCTTCCCTTCGAGTTTTGTCAGAGCTAAAGTTAGATGAAGCAGAATGGATCCAGTCTCAATATGATCAGTTGAACTTGATTGAGGAAAAGAGGCTAAGGGCTATTCGTCAGGGTCAGATGTACAAAAAACGAATGATGCGAGCTTATGAAAAAAAGGGTTCGCCCAAGAGAATTTCACGAGGGGGACCTGGTATTGAAAAAGATCCTCCCCATACGAAAGGATTTCAGAGGGAAATGGATGCCAAAATGGGAAGGACCTTATGTGGTAAAAAAGGCTTTCTCCAGAGGAGCACTGATTTTGACCGAAATGGATGGGAAAAAACTTGCCCGATCCTATAAATTCGAATTCAGTCAAGAAGTACTATACTTAAAGAGGAAAAGAGGTCAAAGTGAAAACCCGCAAAGGGCGCTTTGAGACCTTTCTTAAAAAAATAAAAACAAAAAACAAAAAAAACGGAGAGGCCAAGGTGAAAACCCGCAAAGGGCTCCTTGAGACCAAAGGGGTTTTGAGTCGAAAACCCAAAAAAGGCAGCTCAAATTGTGATCAAAGAAGGGGCATGCGTTGATCTTGCTATACCTGAATTAACAAGAAGGAGAGATGTTACGTGTTGGGGCATCAACAGAATACTCTTGATCTCCTAAACACATGTTGAGCTCAAAATGGTCCTCAAGAAGTTCGTGCAGAGAAGCTCATGCTGCGATATCTGGGGCACCTATTTTTGCCTCTCACCTATTTTGTATTCCAGCAATGTTTGCTTTCTTTGATTAATTCATTCTTTTCAAATTTTGTTCCTGATAAATTTCAGTTTCATCCATCATTATGATCTTTTTCAAGCATTTTGCGTTGAAATAATGATTGATGGGCTAATAATACTTTCACAAAAGGAGTTTTGCATATTACTTTGGAAGCTTCTAAATAGTACGAGAACCTGAAACAGGACTATTATTTAAAACTCACCAAACCTAAGGTTAGAAATATTTGAGAAAGAAGAATCTAAATTTTGACTATTTCTTCGGATTTTTTGTCAAAGACATCAGCTGAGCAAAGAGGGCATACGAAGAAGGCATGGTAACACATCAATGATACAACCTCGATGAACAATGAGCAATGACAACCCAAGCATTAAAAAGGGATCATTCTCATGCCTTCATGCAAATATCATTCATACACATTTAATTAGGAGCATTTGATTCATTCTGATCATGACATCCTAATCATTTGGAATAAGCATAGGCACATGAAATCGATCCTACACGTCATGTCCCCCAGAGGACAGTGTAGCAAAATCGGTGAATCTACAAATCTCATCTCCCTGAAATAGCAGTGAAGCAGATTGAAGTTGTAGATCTTATCTCCTTGAAGTTGCAGTGGAGTAGATCGAAGATGGCGGATCTTATCTTCCTGAAGTTGCAGTGGAGCAGATTGAAGACAGCGGATCTTATTTCCCTGGCATTGCAGTGGAACAGATCGAAGCTACAAATTATGGCGGATCTTATCTTTCTGAAGTTGCAGTGGAGCAGATTGAAGCCACCAACCTTATCTCCCTGAAGTTGCAGCGGACCAGATTGAAGACAGCGGATCTTATTTCCCTGGCATTGCAGTGGAACAGATCGAAGCTACAAATTATGGCGGATCTTATCTTCCTGAAGTTGCAGTGGAGCAGATTGAAGCCTCCAGCCTTATCTCCCTGAAGTTGCAGCGGAGCAGACTGAAGACAGCGAATCTTTTTCCCTAAAGATGCAGTGGAACAGATTGAAGCTAAAAATTATTGCAGATCTTATCTTCCTGAAGTTGCAGTGGAGCAGATTGAAGCCACCAGCCTTATCTTCCTGAAGTTGCAGCGGAGCAGACTGAAGACAACGAATCTTTTTTCCCTGAAGATGCAGTGGAACAGATTGAAGCTACAAATTACGGCGGATCTTATCTTCCTGAAGTTGTAGTGGAGCAGATTGAAGCCACCAGCCTTATCTCCCTGAAATTACATTAGAGCAGATCGAAGCACCAATTCCTATACCCCTGAAGATGCAGTGGGAAGGAACGAGGCTACTTGAAGAAGATAAGTACCAAGAAGTCAAGATTCGGCAAGACCGGGCAAAAGTGGTCCTTTTTGAAGTCTTTGCTCCATTCTCGTTACACGACAACGAGCAAAGAGGGACAGCTGTAATAGCCCATTTTCACCTAGGCCCAATACACTCAAATCAGACAAAAAATAATTACAAACACCCAATAAATAAAGTCCAATTTTTTTAACAGTCCATTACAAAAGAACAGACCCAATACAAGCCCAAATTAAGTTAAGTCCAAAACACTAGCCCAATTCTAACCTTAGCCCAAATCAGCCCAAAACTTAAAACAAAGCAGAAAAAGAAAACCCTAGGTCAGCCCTAGCCGCCGCCGCCGCTCCTCCACACGCGCGCCACCACTGTTGGCCTCTGTACCTCCACGTCAGCACTTTCGTACCTGCAAAGGACAAATAACACAACAGCAAATGTAGACAAAAAGAAAAAAAAACTTTGTATTTTTTCTTTTTCCTTTTTCGGCTATAAAAAGAGAGCCATGAAAAACAATTTTTTTTACTACTACGAACACATATCAAAGAAATAAAAAAAGAGAAAGCAAAAATTCAAAGGTGATCTACTTTCGTTTTAGGTTTCTGGTTTTATTTCATTTTAGGTTATTATTTTTATTTTTTGTATACAATAATAGAAAAGAGACAAAGGAATAGATTACCTTATCGCCATGGTCGGAGTTTGAATGGCCAAACCTTTAGGTTCGCCGGAAATATCACTGACGCAGTGGAGGAGCCAAAGGGTCCTTTCGTTTCTTTCCTCTTTTCTATTTTTTCTTGAGTTTTTCGGGCGATTTGAGGCCGAATTTGGGGTCGGGACGTCGAAAGGCCAAAAAATGGCCTTGTTCTGGTTTTTCGGCCACCGCGGATGGTGGCGCCTTCGCCAGCAACCGGCGTTCGCCACGGTGGTCCGACGATTGGGATTTGGCCGGAAAGGGGAAGGTTTGAGAGGTCTTTTGAGAGAAAATTTCATTTTTTTTTTGAGAAAGGGGGGGAATGATTTTTTTGATAAAAATTTGACTTATATAGTGCCCCCTATACGGCGTCGTTTTGGGGCAAGCTTCAAATGCCCAAAACGGCCCTGTTTTTGCCTTGACCCGTGCGCGCGACCCGACCCAGGGGAGAATCCGCGTGTTTTTTGAAATTAGTATAATTACCAGTTTGGTCCTTCCGTTTTTTTATTATTCTGCAATCAAGTTTCTTTTTGTTTTCTAATTTTGCCTCGTAATTTATTGCGATTTCAATTAAGCCCATATTCAAACGACAACGTTTTGGAGGGTGGGGTTAATTTCCCTATTGGTCCCTCCTCGTTATTCGAGCGTTCAATGTGGTCCTTTCTCTTTTTATTTATTTCAGATTTGCCCCCAAATTTCTGTTTTAAGTTCAAATTAATCCTTTTTGTTATTTTTGCTATTAAATTAATTAATTTTAATTATTATTATTATTATTACCATTATTATTATTATCATTATTGTTATTATTATTATTATTATTATTACTAGTATTATTATTATTTTTATTACTATTATTTTTAATATTATTATTACTATTATTATTAATGTTATTATTAACATATTATTATTACTATTAATATATTTAATTAACTTTGTTATTATTAATATTATTTCCATAATATTTATTTGCTTAATATTTTTAAATACACTTATTCATTTATCAGTTTATTACTTATTTATTTATATCTTTCTATATATTTTAAAACTTCAAATTTTATTATTATTATTAATGCCACCATCATTATTATTAACATCATGATTTTTTAATTTGTGTTACGCTATACTTGTTTATTTATTTGTTTAATATTAATCCTTTAGTTCTAAATTTTTAGTTTTTTTATTATTATTTTTCGTGTATTTTGGCTTGTTATTTGATCTTTGTCCTTTTATATTGTCATGCATTAATGCATTTATTATTAGCCTGTTATGCATATTAGTACCGTAATTCATTTTTGCATTTTACTATAAAATCGTGTTACATTAATCTTTGTCCGATACAAAAAAAATTATTAAGCAATTTTTTGTAATTCGAGATTCGAGAAATCGTACCCTAACTTACTGGGTTTCGATTTTTCTCGTCGAGCCTAAAGAACCGATTATCTTTTTTTAAAAATCAAAGCGTATAAGTTAAATAAAAACTTATTCTCGGGAATTCAAAAGTGTTGTGTTCTAACTCACTGGATGTGACATTTTGTTATCTCGAGGTAAGGATTTCTAAAAATAAAGGCAATATTCTGTATTTGGAATTTTGAGAAATTGTGCCCTAACTTACTGTGTTCCGATTTTTCATTTGACCCAAATAACCGAATATCCTTCTTAAACTTAAATGCATGAGTTTTAAAAGTTAAAAGACAAGCTTAGTTTCGAGGATTTGAAATGTCGTATCCTAACTCACTGGGCGTGACATTTTACTTCTTCGAAATAAGAGGGTCTTAGCATCCAATTCAATTTATTCAAGTTTTCTTTTAAACAAAAAGGATCGTATTTTAAAATCTTTTCAAATTTTCGATATTAAGACGTTAATAAATCAATTCGGTACCAATTTTGGGCGTTACAAGGGTGCTAATCCTTCCTCGTGCGTAACTGACTCCCGAACCTATTTTCTCGAATTTTGTAGATCAAAATCATTGTTTTAATAAATCAAAATGTTTTAATGATCAATCTCAAGGTGATCCGATCACACCTCGAAAAAAGGATTGGTGGCGACTCCATTTTCGTTTTTAAAGTCGACCCCGTTTTTTCAAAAAAAATGGTTTCGACAAACACATTTCACAAAACATTGACACATATATTTATATATACATGATTCAAACATACCAAAATAACCCAAATTAAGCCATCACTTATGGCTATATATATACAAACCAAAACATATACATTTACAAGCCAATTCAAATGGCTAAATTCATTACTAACACATAACCAAAATGACCAAAGTCCCTATACATGCCATATACTAAAATACCAAACTTCAAAAGTACCAAATGATAGTAGGATAGTGTGACGTAGACTCCGACAATCCTCGAATCTGAGCTAGCTTGATTTCACTATAGAACACGGAAAATTAAACAAAGTAAGCTATAAAGCTTAGTAAGCTTGTATGAAATAAACTCAATATTAATACAATTATACAAATCATTAATTTGAACATAACAACATGTAATACTATGTATGAACTTCATAACTTCTTTGATTTAAGCTTATACGGTTCATGTACATACCTGTACCATCTCGTATCAGTCTCTTACACAACCACATCTTTCATTTACCCGTTGAACCATTCGGAATACTATCGGATACATGGGAAACTCGCACCCAAAGTGCCACACATATAGCCGAAGCTATCTCAATCACATATCACATATATGCCCACTCTCGAGCTATCAACGGGCCTGCCCACACAAGCTGTGGGTCAAGACGTAGCTACACGGTGCTACTCACACAAGCTGTCAAGTAACCGCAACACATGCCGGTATACTCAGCCACCGGTAGGACGTACAGGACCACCACCCGGATCACATAATTACAAATCACAATAACCCCTAATGACATGTTATTCGTATCCTAATCTATTCCTAAGGTTCAACCGGGATTTCACACTTGCTGAATGTCGTCGAATCATTATCGAACATGTCTGTAGTCTCGTATTTACAGTTTATGCAATATCAAAGCATTAAAAACATAATTATAACAATGCTTATTACATACGAACTTACCTCGATTCACAAAAACGATGAAATGAACCGACTAGTCTGATACTTTATTTTTTTTCCCCGATCAAGATCCGAACTTCGCTTTTCTTGATCTATATGTAATCAAAATTAACTTATTTAATCATCTCTCTATTCAATTTAGTCCAAAATTCACTTTAAGGCATTTTTACACTATTGCCCCTAATGTTTCACATCTTTTACAATTTAGTCCTTATTTCATAAAAACACAAATTCATGCAATTAGGTCCCTACCCATGCTAGCCGAATTTCTCTTATTACCATAGCAGCCCATATTTATCATTTATTTCACATTTTAACCATGAATTTTACACTTCACAAATTAATCCCTAATTTGCATTTTCACTAAAAATCACTTAACAAAACTTGTATAACTACCATCAAACATTCAAAATCTATCATCAAACATCAAAATGCATGCTTATTCATCAATGGAAACTTTCTAAATCTTTAACATTCTTGCAAAATAGTCCCTAGGCTAGATAGACCTAGTTGCAACGATCTCAAAAATATAGAAATCATTAAAAACGGGACAAAAACGGACTTACAATTGAGCTAAATACCTTGGCCGAATGTAAAAAAGAAAAATGGCTTCCTTGTTGCCCTAAAACCGGTGGAAGAAGATGATAATAGGGAATGTTTTTGTTTTATTTTAAGATTATTAACCTTTTACTTAATTAACCTTTATAATAAAACATTAAAATCACATAATACATGTCCAATATTGTCCACTCATCACTATAATGGTCTAATTACAACATAAGGACCTCCACTATTTAATTTCATAGCTAATAAACCTTTTTAGCTTATAGAACTCCAATTTTTTACTTTACGCAATTTAGTCCTTTTTATCAAATTAACTAATCAAACGATAAATTTTCTTAACGAAATTTTCACACAAACATATTATCATGTTGTAAAAATTAAAATAATAATAAAATAATAATTTTGACTTCAGATTTGTGTTCCCAAAATCATTGTTCCGATTTGACTAAAAACGGACTGTTACAACTCTCCCATTTTAGGGATTTTCATCCCCGAAAATCTTACTAGAGAAAAGGTTAGGGTACTGTTTTCTCATAGCTTCCTTGGGCTCCCACGTAGCCTCTTCAACCTCGTGTCGTTCCCAAAGTACTTTCACTAAAGCTATGCGTTTATTTCTCAACTCTTTAACCTCTCGAGCTAAAATTTTGATCGGTTCTTCGTTGTATGTCATATCGAGTTGAATTTTGATCTCTACTGGAGAAATTACTTGTGATGGATCCGGTCGATATCGACGCAACATCGACACATGAAATACATTGTGGGTCTTTTCTAATTCTGACGGTAATGCTAATCGATATGCCACTGGCCCTATTCTTTTAATGATCTCGTACGGCCCGATGAAACGCGGACTCAATTTGCCTTTGCGACCAAATCGAAGTATTTTCTTCCACGGAGATACTTTCAGAAATACTTTATCACTGATCGAAAATTCAATGTCTTTTCTTTTTAAATCCGCGTACGATTTCTGTTGATCTGAAGCTACTTTTAGACTGTCGCGAATTACTTTCACTTTTTCTTCAGTCTCTCAAATCAAATCAACTCCGTGAATCTTTTTCTCACTCAACTCGGTCCAATACAATAGAGTTCGGCATTTGAGACCATACAAAGCTTCATACGGTGCCATTTTTATACTCGATTGAAAGCTGTTGTTATATGCAAATTCAACCAACGACAAATATTTCTCCCAATTGCCTTCGAACTCTAAAACACAACATCGAAGCATATCTTCGAGAATTTGAATTACTCTCTCAGACTGACCGTCAGTTTGCGGATGAAATGCTGAACTAAAATTCAACCTCGTACCCAGAGCTTCTTGCAATTTCTTCCAAAATAGCGATGTAAATCTCGGATCTCTATCCGAAATAATCAAAACTGGCACTCCGTGCAATCTAACGATTTCAGAAATATACAACTTAGCCAATTTATCAAACGAATAATCAATAGGTACCGGAATGAAATGTGCAGATTTTGTCAGTCGATCAACGACAACCCAAATAGCATCTTTCTTCTTCGGAGACAGGGGTAATCCTGATACTAAATCCATCGTAACTCTATCCCATTTCCACTCTGGTATCATCACAGGTTGTAGCAATCCTGAAGGCACTTGATGCTCAGCTTTAACTTGCTGACACATCAAACATCTCGATACAAATTCTGAAATGTCTCATTTCATTCCCGACCACCAATACAATTGCTTCAAATTACATTTTGGTACTCCCCGGGTGAACCATTAGACAACCACTATATGCTTCGTGCAAGATTTTCTGAATGAGTTCAAAATTCTTTGGTACACAAATTCTGTTTCGGAACATTAAACAATAATCAGCTCCGATTTGATAGTCTGAATCACTATTCGACTCACATTGCACTCTTTTAGCTTTTAACTCGGTATCACACTTTTGAGCTTCACAAATTTGCTGGAGAAAAACCGGTTTACCTTTCAACTCTGCTAGAATCGAACCTTCTTCGGACAAAGTCAGTCTTGTATTCATCGCTCTCAAAGCAAATAGAGATTTTCCACTCAAAGCATCTGCGACTACATTTGCTTTCCCCAGATGATAATCAATTACTAACTCATAATCTTTCAATAGCTCGAGCCATCTCCGTTGTCGCAAATTCAAATATTTCTGAGTCATTATATACTTTAAACTTTTGTGATCGGTAAAAATATGACACTTTTCACCGTACAAGTGATGTCACCAAAATTTCAATGCGAAAACAATAGCGGCCAACTCTAAATCATGCATCGAATAATTCTTTTCATTCGGCTTCAACTGTCTGGAGGCATAAGCTATCACTTTACCCTCTTGCATCAAAACGCAACCCAAACCGTTCAATGATGCATCACTATAAATCACGAATTCTTTACCCGACTCAGGTTGAACCAACACTAGTGCCTCAGTTAACAATGCTTTCAACTGATCGAAACTCTGTTGACATTTCTCAGACCACTCGAATTTTACATCTTTCTGTAACAATCATCGAAAATCCCTTAACAAAACGTCGATAATAACCAGCTAACCCCAGAAAGCTTCTAACTTCGGATACATTTCTCGATGGTTTCTAATCAACAACTGCTGAAATCTTGCTCGAGTCAATTCGTATGCATTCAGCTGAAACAATATGTCCTAAAAATCTTACTTCTCAAAGCCAGAATTCACATTTGCTGAATTTAGCATACAATTGTTTATCTCTCAAGGTTTGTAACACAATTCTCAAATGCTCGGCATGCTCAGACTCATCTCGTGAATAGATCAGAATGTCATCAATGAACACAACAACGAATCTATCTAAATACGGTCTAAAAATCCAGCTCATCAAATCCATAAAGACTGCAGGAGCATTAGTCAATCCGAAAGGCATAACAAGAAATTCATAATGTATGTACCTCGTTCTGAAAGCAGTTTTAGGCACATCTGAATCTTTCACTCGCAACTGATAATAGCCAGATCTCAAATCAATCTTAGAAAACATTGTTGCCCCTTTCAACTAATCGAAAAAATCATCTATTCTCGGTAACTGATACTTATTCTTTATCGTAACTTTATTGAGCTATTGATAATCAATACACATTCTCATTGACCCGTCTTTCTTCTTTACAAACAATACTGGCGCACCCCAGGGCGAAAAACTAGGTCGTACAAAACCTCTATCTGTTAACTCTTGCAACTGAGGTTTCAACTCTTTCAATTCTGTCGGAGCCATTCTGTACAGAGCTATTGATATCGAAGAAGTTCCAGGTACTAACTCAATAGCAAATTCAACATCTCTAATCGGTGGTAACCCCGGTAATTCTTCTGGAAATACATCCTGATATTCACAGACTACAGGCACTGATTCAATCTTTGATTCAGACACTTTTGTATCTAAAACATAAGCAAGATAAGCTTCACACCCTTTTCTCACACATCTTTGAGCTGACAGAGACGAAATCACAGCAGGCAATTCATTCGATTCATCTGATTCAATTCGAATAATTTCACCATTCTGACATTTCAACTCAATAGTCTTTCGTCTACAATTTACAACGGCATTATACAGAGTCAACCAATCCATACCCAGAATTACATCGAATTCATCAAATGGTAGTAGCATCAAATCAGCCGAAAAACAGTGACCCCGAGTCATTAAAGGACAGTTCTTGCAAACTTTATCAATTAACACATACTTGCCTAAGGAGTTCGATCCAGGATCAATCAATGCAAAAATATTAGTGTCATAAAGAGTAAATGTACCAGTGATAACATCAGGTGATGGCGCATCTTCGCGAGCGCGAATAGCGTAAGCTCTAGCAGGTGCTCTGGCCTCGGATCTTACTGTTGTAACACCCCTTACACGGATTCTACGCCAAAACCGGGCCCGAGGCGTTACCGAACTCAAACCACTTGATCGCCACTTAGGCTCGTCATAACTACTCTCTGAAGTCATCTCAACAACCTCATTCTCGACTTACGAGGCCTCACTCATACACACGAGGGCTCTCGAGACTAAACCGGAACTTTTTCCAATCTTAAAATTTTTCTCTTTTATACAGATCTCACACGCCCGTGCAAGATTAGACACGCCCGTGCATGGACACACACGCCCATGTCCCCAAACTGTGCCTAAAAACCCCAGCATTCTGCCAATGCCCCACGGCCAAGGCACACGTCCGTGCTTACCACTCGTGGTGCACACTGACTACCTTAACAAGGCCTAGAGTCTAGACACACGCCCGTGTGGCTAGCCCGTGGCCAACACTGATTAATCCCACATGCCCTAGGCACATGCCCGTGTGACTAGTCTGTGGTCTATTCTGACTTCAAATACTAACATGCAGGGGACGCACGGCCAAAGCACAGGCCCGTGGGCTGACCGTGGGTCACACATGACCTAGACACACGCCCGTGTGTCTATCCACATGGCCAAGAACAAAGCTATTTGCTAAGCTCTTCTCACCCTTAAAGCTTACACAACATGCACTCATACAACACATCCATAATCAACTAAAATTGAAGTGCAATCTCACATAGAAAACTACATCTTTCTTTCATATAATGTAATAGCAAACAACCATGGCATTATACAAAATACACTATCCATCTAAAGGCCAACACATCTTAGCCATTTACACCAAAAATTTACTAATTTGTCTAGCCCCTATACATGCCATATACAAAACATTGAGTCTAATGTACCAAAGTGTGTCTTTGATAGTGTGGGCGATCTTCCAATTGATCCTCGTATCTCGATTCAACACTTTTACTCTATAAGACAAGGGAAAAGAAAGAGAGTAAGCTTTGAGCTTAGTAAGTTTACACATAAACAATTAAGCAACATAGTATAAGCTAAGCAACAATTAGCACTATACTAGCATAAGTAATTCACAACTATGCTTACTCTTTCTATCCCTTACCACATTTCCAACACATCATGAGTCACTTACTCATAACTATTGACATACACCCTGCATTCAACATCACATTTACACAATATACAACACATCATTATTCTCGATAATACATCCACACAAATAATCCACACGGCTAGTCCACACGGCTAATCCACACAAACTAATCTACTCACTATCATATCCACACAAAGAAATCTCTCGGTGGTTCGGCACTAATCCCACCCCATTCAATTAGTAAGGTAGTATCGCACTTAGCCTACCAACAAGGTATTCATAGCGGTCTCGCACATAGCCCACTAAATAACATACCTAACGATAGCATCGCACATAGCCAGCTCATCGTCAATATGCATTAGGATGGTATCGCACTTAGGCCACTTTTTTGCATTATCACAACACATTCACAAATCTACTTACTTAATCATTCATCCATCCATTTCACTTGAACCACATAGGTTCTCAATCATTCTCAACCATGCTATACACTATCTAGCATTAACAATTTGTAAGTATGAATGCATTGTTTATGCATAGACTTACCTCGGTACTCAAAAGTATTGAGACTTGCAATTTAGTCCACCACCTTGCTTTTGCCTCGGTTTCGATCCGGGCTTCGTCTTTCTTGATCTATAATGAATAAATCAGCTTATTCAATACATACATTGACTAAATTGACCCACATCTCAAACTTTAGCAAAATTACTATTTTGCCCCTAAACTTTCTCATATTTACACTTTAGCCCCCAAAGGCTCGTAAAGTGATTTTTATTCAACTTTCTAGTCTTTCATGCTTAGTCGAACCACTTATTCAACTAAATCTATCATCAATTCTCACTAAAACACACATGTATGACCAAACTTAAGATTTTCACAATCAAGTCCCTACATGCATTTTCATGGAAAATCACTTAACAAAAGATGTTTCTACTACATCAAGCTTTCATAATATTCCATAAAACAACAAAATACATGCATGTCATACATGACCACATTTTTGAACATCCTTCATAGCTCATCAAATAGCTAAAAATAGCTTACTCATGCTACCGAGACTTCAAAAATACAAAGAATATCAAAAACGAGGCTAGATGCACTTACTAGCAAGCTTGAAAATTTGAAGAACCCTAACAATGGCTCTTTGGAATTTTCGGCAGCCTTGGAGAAGAAGATGAATGAATTTTGTCATCTTTTCTCCTATTTTAATCACTTATTTGATAAATGACCAAAATGCCCTTTTTGATAAACTTTAAATTTTAACTCATTCATGCCCAATTTTGTCCAAAAATTAGAATTTGGATAAATTGCTATTTAAGGACCTCTAATTAATAATCTAAAGCTATTTCACACATATAGCTTCTAGAAACACACATTTTGTAACTTTTTTCAATTTAGTCCTTTTGGACAATTCAACCACAATTTCACAAAATTGCTTCATGAAACTTTCACACTAGCATGCATACATAGTATAAACCTCAAAAACTCATTCATAAACCTCGGATTTGTGGTCTCGCACCACTATTCTGACTAGGCCCTAAACTGGGATGTTACAACTGTAGAATCTCTCGTAGTACCACGATTACCACTCGCATTTCCCGCATTTCTTGGTAGCCTCCCTCTTGCAGCTGTATTGCTTGATCTTGCATTCTGAGATTTGTCTTTCTCATTTAACTCAGGACAATCCCGAAAAAGTGATCTTGTGAACCACATTTGAAACAAGCCCGGTTATTCATTCTACATTCACCAGGATGTCATCTTCCACATTGCTGACATTCAGGTCTATAATTTCTCACACTGCCAACACTCGATACTGATGTAGCTTGAGCTTTAGGACTAGAGTATTGTTTTCCACGATCTCTGTTTGAATACCCGATTGAAGCATTTGAACAAGTGAACAAATCTCTGGATTTCTTTGACGAATATTGATCTGGCTTATTCATCGATCTTTTTCACACTTCCAAAATCTCGAAGTAAACCTCGGATCTCTATCCGATATAATAGACACAGGCACACCATGCAACCTCACTATCTCTGCCACATACAACTCAGCTAACTTGTCCAGTGAATAATCAACACGTACTTGAATAAAGTGAGCCGACTTCGTCAATCTATCCACAACAACCCACACAGCATCTTTCTTTCTCGGAGTCATCGGCAACCCCGTCACAAAATCCATGGTAATTTGATCCCACTTCCATTCGGGTACCATTACTGGCTGAAGCAATCCCGAAGGCACTTGATGCTCAGCTTTCACTTGTTGACAAATTAGACACTTTGTCACAAACTCTGAAATATCTCTTTTCATACCCGGCCACCAATATACCTTTTTCAGGTCGTTGTACATTTTCGTACTGCCCGGATGTACTGACAAACATCCACTGTGGGCCTCATGCAAAACCTTTCGAATCAACTCCTCATCTTTAGATACACAAATTCTGTCACGGTACAACAAACAACCATTCGAGTCCACTCGAAAATCAGAATCACTTTCTGATCCACACTTAGCTCTCTTAGCTTGCATCTCACTGTCATACTTCTGAGCCTCACATATCTGTTGAATAAATAGTGGCTTAGCTCTCAACTCTTCCAAAATAGCACCATCATCAGACAATGCTAAACTCGTCCTCATAACTCTTAGAGCATACAAGAATTTCCTGCTCAGGGCATCCGCAACCACATTCACTTTTCCCGGGTGGTAGTCAATGACTAACTCATAGTCTTTCAACAACTCAAGCCACCGTCTCTGTCGCAAATTCAGATCCTTCTGATCCATCAAATACTTCAAACTCTTGTGATCTGTAAAGATTCGGCACTTCTCACCATACAAGTAATGTCGCCAAATCTTTAACACAAAAACAATCGCCGCTAACTTCAAATCATGAGTCGGATAATTCTTCTCATGCGGTTTTAGCTGCCTCGAGGCGTAAGCGACTACCTTACCCTCTTGCATCAGCACGCAACCGAGACCATTAAACGACGTATCACTATAAACTACGAACTCCTTCCCCAATTCTGGTTGAACCAAAACCGGTGCCTCAGTCAACATTGTTTTCAGTCTCTCGAAGCTCTGTTGACATGTCTCAGTCCATTCAAACTTGACATCTTTATGCAACAACTTCGTCATCAGAGTAGCAATCACGGAGAACCCCTTTACGAAACGTCTGTAATATCCTGTTAATCCCAAGAAACTTTTGATTTTAGACACGTTCCTCGGCAGTTTCCAATCCACAACAGCCGATATCTTACTCGGGTCAACTCTGACACCATCACCTGACACCATGTGTCCTAGGAATCCGACCTCTCAGAGCCAAAACTCACTCTTGTTAAACTTAGCATGCAACTGCTTATCTCTCAAAGTTTGCAAGACAATTCTCAAATGCTCTTCGTGATCGTTCTCATCCCGAGAATAGATCAATATATTGTCAATAAAGACAACTACAAACTTGTCCACATATGGTCTGAAAACACGGTTCATCAGATCCATAAAAATTGCAGGTGCATTCGTCAAACCAAACGGCATAACTAAAAACTCATAATGGCCATACCTTGTCCGAAATGCAGTTTTCAACACATCTTGCTCTTTCACTCTGAGCTGATAATAACCAGACCTCAAGTCTATCTTGGAGAACACTGTAGCTCCCTTTAGTTGATCAAAAAGATCATCAATCCTTGGTAAAGGATACTTATTCTTAACCGTCACTTTGTTAAGCTGTCTATAGTCTATACACAATCTCATAGACCCATCCTTCTTCTTCACAAATAATATTGGAGCACCCCACGGTGAGTAGCTCAGTCTTGCAAAACCTTTATCTGTCAACTCTTGCAACTGGACCTTCAGTTCTTTCAACTCTACAGGTGCCATTCTGTACGGAGCAACCGAAATAGGTGTCGTTCCTGGAACTAACTCAATTCCAAACTCGACCTCTCTCACTGGAGGTAATCCGGGTAACTCTTCCGGAAATACATCTGGATACTCACATACCACTGGCACTGTTCAAACTCTACTCCAACCTCTCGAGTATTCAACACAAAAGCAAGATAGGACTCACATCCTTTTCTCAAACATTTCTCATCCACTAGGGAAGAAATCATCACTGGTAGACTATCCGGTCCACCTGATTCAACCCGAACCACATCTCCACTCTCACATTTCAATTCAATAAACTTACTACCACAGTTCACTAAGACACTATGGGTAGTCAATCAATCCATGCCTAGGATTAAATCAAACTAATCAAACGGCAACAACATAAGGTTTGCTGGAAAACAATGATTCTCAAACAATAAAGGACAATTCTTACACACTTTGTCCACTAACACATGCTTTCCTAACGGGTTTGACACCTTAACCACTATGTTCGTAGACTCAACGGTCATACTCAAACTAGATGCTAATCTCATGAAAATATAAGAATGAGTAGACCTTGGATCTATTAAAGCAATAACAAAGGTGTCAAAGAGAGAAAAAGTACCCGTTATCACATCAGGGGAGGATGCTTCTTCGCGAGCGCGAATAGGATACGCCCGTGCAGGTGCCCGACCCTCCGGTCTCATAGCAGAGTCTTTGGACGCACCCCTACCACTAATCCCACCTCTAGGGTTTCTTGGTGGTCTACCCCTTGCAGACACATCACTAGGTCTCATCTCTTACTTCTCTTCCTTTTCATCCCTCTCGGAGTAGCTCCGGATAAAGTGGTCAGGGGAACCACACTTATAACATTTCTGACTATTTCCCCAAAACTCTCCGGTGTGATATCTACCACAACTTGGACACTCCGGCTTACTCTTCGGATTGCCCACACTTTTCATTGAGGTAGCTTAGACTCTCAAACCTGAACGAGTATTGCCCAAGTCTCGATGCGAATAACCCACTGGTGTTGTCGTCTGAGGATTCACTTCCTTGGATCTTTTCGACTGAGCTTGGTAAGACTTGCCCATGGCCTCTTTCTAGCATCTCGGGCTTCACTCACAGCCCTCCTCTTTTCTGAACTCAGCTCTTCGACCTTACTTGCCCTCTCAACTAATACCACAAATTCTTTCAACTCCAAAATGCCCACTAGGAATTTGATGTCCTCATTCAGCCCATCTTCAAACCTTTTACACAAGATGGTCCCAGTCGATACACATTCTTGAGCGTATTTGCTAAGCCTAACAAACTCACGCTCATACTCTGCTACTAACATCCTTCCTTGCTTCAACTCAAGGAATTCCTTCCTTTTCCGATCAGTAAATTGCTGGCTTATATACTTCTTCTGGAACTCTTCTAGAAAGAATTCCCACGTCACCCGCTCTCTCGGGACTACAACGTTAGTGTTTTCCACCAATGGTATGCCGAATCTCTCAGCAAGGATACGGCACACTTCAAGCTCTCCTCAGGCGTACAAGAGAGTTCATCAAATACTCTCATCGAGTTCTCTAACCAGTATTCTGCCCTCTCTGGGTCATCATCTACCTTAGCTCTAAACTCCTCAGCCCCGTGCTTCCTAATCTTATCCACCGGGGGTTTCGATATCCTCACTACATCCATACCTTGAGGAGCCACTGGATTTGGCTGACATATAGGAAGAGGTGGAGGAGGTTGAGCAGTAGGGTTTGCTCCAACATAGTCTGAGTACCAATTACTCATCATCTGGAGAAAGGCTTCCCGTACCTCTTCCCCTTGACCCCTGACCTTGGGTCCACTATCAACGGGCGCGGTTCCTTGCGCAGGAGCCAGCGCATTACTAGCTGCTTCATCAGCAGTCAATGGATCGGAATCCATATACTATATAAAACAAGATTTAAAATCATCAGAAGCCACACACTATCATTGTACACTTATGGCATGTATAGCTAGACTCTTACACCCGCTACGGTAGTCCTAAAACCAACTAAACCATAGCTCTAATACCACTAAATGTAACACCCCTTACCCGGGTTCTACGCCAGAACCGGGCCCGAGGCGTTACCGAACTCAAACCACTTGATCGCCACTTAGACTCGTCATAACTACTCTCTGAAGTATCTCAACAACCTCATTCTCGACTTACGAGGCCTCACTCATACATACGAGGGCTCTCAAGACTAAACCGAAACTTTTTCCAATCTTAAAATTTTTCTCTTTTATACAGATCTCACACGCTCGTGCAAGATTAGACACGCCCGTGCATGGACACACACGCCCATGTCCCCAAACCGTGCCTAAAAACCCCAGCATTCTGCCAATGCCCCACGGCCAAGGCACACGCCCGTGCTTACCACTCGTGGTGTACAATGGCTACCTTAACACAGCCTAGAGTCTAGACACACGCCCGTGTGGCTAGCCCGTGGCCAACACTGATTAATCCCACACGCCCTAGGCACACGCCCGTGTGACTAGTCTGTGGTCTATTCTGACTTCAAATACTAACATGCAGGGGACGCACGGCCAAAGCACACGCCCGTGGGCTGACCGTGGGTCACACATGGCCTAGACACACGCCCGTATGTCTATCCACATGGCCAAGAACAAAGCTATTTGCTAAGCTCTTCTCACCCTTAAAGCTTACACAACATTCACTCATACAACACATCCATAATCAACTAAAATTGAAGTGCAATCTCACATAGAAAACTACATCTTTCTTTCATATAATGTAATAGCCAACAACCATGGCATTATACAAAATACACTATCCATCTAAAGGCCAACACATCTTAGCCATTTACACCAAAAATTCACTAATTTGTCTAGCCCCTATACATGCCATATACAAAACATTGAGTCTAATGTACCAGAGTGTGCTGATAGTGTGGGCGATCTTCCAATTGATCCTCGTATCTCAATTCAACACTTTTACTCTATAAGACAAGGGAAAAGAAAGAGAGTAAGCTTTGAGCTTAGTAAGTTTACATATAAACAATTAAGCAACATAGTATAAGCTAAGCAACAATTAGCATTATACTAGCATAAGTAATTCACAACTATGCTTACTCTTTCTATCCCTTACCACATTTCCAACACATCATGAGTCACTTACTCATAACTATTGACATACACCCCTGCATTCAACATCACATTTACACAATATACAACACATCATTATTCTTGATAATACATCCACACAGCTAATCCACACAGCTAGTCCACACAGCTAATCCACACAGCTAATCTACTCACTATCACATCCACACAACAAATCTCTCGGTGGTTCGGCACTAAGCCCACCCCATTCAATTAGTAAGGTAGTATCGCACTTAGCCTACCAACAAGGTATTCATAGCGGTCTCGCACATAGCCCACTAAATAACATACCTAACGATAGCATCGCACATAGCCAGCTCATCGTCAATATGCATTAGGATGGTATCGCACTTAGCCCACCTTTTTGCATTATCACAACACATTCACAAATCTACTTACTTAATCATTCATCCATCCATTTCACTTGAACCACATAGGTTCTCAATCATTCTCAACCATGCTATACACTATCTAGCATTAACAATTTGTAAGTATGAATGCATTGTTTATGCATAGACTTGCCTCGGTACTCAAAAGTATTGAAACTTGCAATTTAGTCCACCATATTACTTTTGCCTCGGTTTCAATCCGAGCTTTGTCTTTCTTGATCTATAATGAATAAATCAGCTTATTCAATACATACATTGACTAAATTGACCCACATCTCATACTTTAGCAAAATTACTATTTTGCCTCTAAACTTTCTCATATTTACACTTTAGCCCCCAAAGACTCGTAAAGTGATTTTTATTCAACTTTCTAGTCTTTCATGCTTAGTCGAACCACTTATTCAACTAAAGCTATCATCAATTCTCACTAAAACACACATGTATGACCAAACTTAAGATTTTCACAATCAAGTCCCTACATGCATTTTCATGGAAAATCACCTGAGAAAAGATGTTTCTACTACATCAAGCTTTCATAATCTTCCATAAAACAACAAAATACATGCATGTCATACATGACCACATTTTTGAACATCCTTCATAGCTCATCAAATAGCTAAAAATAGCTTACTCATGCTACCGGGACTTCAAAAATACAAAGAATATCAAAAACGAGGCTAGATGCACTTACTAACAAGCTTGAAAATTTGAAGAACCCTAACAATGGCTCTTTGGAATTTTCGACAGCCTTGGAGAAGAAGATGAATGAATTTTGTCATCTTTTCTCCTATTTTAATCACTTATTTAATAAATGACCAAAATGCCCTTTTTTGATAAACTTTAAATTTTAACTCATTCATGCCCAATTTTGTCCAAAAATTAAAATTTGGATAAATTGCTATTTAAGGACCTCTAATTAATAATCTAAAGCTATTTCACACATATAGCTTCTAGAAACACATATTTTGCAACTTTTGCAATTTAGTTCTTTTGGACAATTCAACCACAATTTCACAAAATTGCTTCATGAAACTTTCACCCTAGCATGCATACATAGCATAAACCTCAAAAACTCATTCATAAACCTCGGATTTGTGGTCTCGCACCACTATTCCGACTAGGCCCTAAACCAGGATGTTACAACTGTAGAATCTCTCGTAGTACCACGATTACCACTCGCATTTCCCGCATTTCTTGGTAGCCTCCCTCTTGTAGCTGTATTGCTTGATCTTGCATTCTGAGATTTATCTTTCTCATTTAACTCAGGACAATCCTGAAAAAGTGATCTTGTGAACCACATTTGAAACAAGCCCGGTTATTCATTCTACATTCACCAGGATGTCATCTTCCACATTGCTGACATTCAAGTCTATAATTTCTCACACTGCCAACACTCGATACCGATGTAGCTTGAGCTTTAGGACTAGAGTATTGTTTTCCACGATCTCTGTTCGAATACCCGATTGAAGCATTTGAACAAGTGAACGAATCTTTGGATTTCTTTAACGAATATTGATCTGGCTTATTTATCGATCTTTTTCTCGAGTCTCTAGCCTCTGAATCTGCTTTTCTCTATTCTTTGCTAAGCTCCTCGGCTTTGCAAGCTTTATCAACCAGGATAACAAATTCTTTCAATTCTAGAATTCCAACTAGAAGTTTAATATCCTCGTTCAACCTATCAACGAACCTTTTGTACATGATTTCTTCAGTAGAAACATATTCTTGAGCATACTTACTCAATCTTACAAATTCTCTTTCGTACTCAGGCACAGTTATACGGCCCTGTTTTAATTCTAGAAACTCTTTATGCTTTTGATCAAGAAACCGCTGACTTATATATTTCTTCCGGAACTCAGTCTGAAAGAATTCTCAGGTCACTCTTTCTCTCGGTACCACTGATACTAGGGTATTCCACCATTGATATGCAGTGTCCCTCAATAATGAAATAGCACATTTCAAACACTCAGCTGGCGTACACGACAGTTCATCAAATACTCAAATAGTGTTTTCAAGCCAAAATTCAGCTCGCTCGGGATCATCATCAACGGTAGCTCTGGACTCTTCAGCCCTGTGTTTTTGAATTTTATCTACTGGCGGCTTATTCAGTCGTTGAAGTTCCACAACTTGAGGAGCTACGGGAATAGGTTGAGGATTAGGTGGGGTGGAGGCTGTTGAGCAGCCGGATTTGTTCGAACAAATTGCGTGAACCATTCGTTCACCATTTGGAAAAAGGCTTCTTTAGCCTCTCCTCCGTGACTACACAATACATTTCTAGATTCAGACGGTGCTACTGTAACAGCCTGGTTTAGACCCTAGTCAGAATAGTGGTTTCGAGACCACAAATCTGAGGTTGGAATAATATTTTAATGTTATTTTGGTGTTGATTATAGGTGATATAGTCTGTGTGAAAGTTCTGTGTGGTAATTTTATCGATTGTGTGTCGAATTAAGAGAAAGGACTTAATTGCATAAGGTATAAAAGCCGTGTGCTGATTTATAAGTGTCTAATTGTTGATGGCTTTTTAAGGTGGAGACCTTATGTTGTTATAAATCCATTTTTAAGATAGTGGATGTTTAAATGACAAGATAACCATAAGGTAAATTTGTCTTATATGACTAATAAAAGGGCAAATTAGTGAATTGATAATTTAGATAATAATAATTAAAACCAAAAGAAAGATGAAGCCATGTTATCATCTTTCTTGCCGAAAATTTGAAGAAAAAAGAAAGGAATAGGGCTTTGGGGTATTCGGCCATAGTTGTTCAAAATTAAGGTATGTATTGAGCTCAGTTTTTGTTAATTTCTACGTTTTCGTGATCGTTGCTTCGTGTTCTAGTTAACCCATGTTGTAATTTTGTGAATTGATGATGTTTTTGTGATGAGCCATTGATGAATGCTTGAGCTATGTGCTAGTTGATAGTGAAATATGAAAACTTGGTGTTGGGTTAACATAGTTTGTATTGGGATTTTTAGTGAAATTGAGCATTTTAGGCTTAATAGAGAAAATGAGAAATTGAAGTATTAAAATGTGAAATAATTGAAATGTGAGGGTTTGTATGAAAACAAGGGAAATTTGACTAAACTTATGTGGAAAGAAATTATGTGAATTTGATGATTTTATGAATTAAGGACTAAAGTGTCGAAATGTAAAAATGTGAAGGCTATTTTATAAAATGCCCTAAATATGTGTGTTTGAACTAAAATGAACGATTTGGTGATTGAATGGATTGAATTTGAATGTGTATAGACCAAGAGAGACGAGGTTCGGATCGAGATCGAGGCAAAGATAAAGTGTTCGATTAATAGACCGTTTCGGTATTTCGACGTCCGAGGTAAGTTCTGACATAATACGTGTATTTAGCTATGTTTAACTTTGTGAAATGAATGGTATGATAATATTGAAATGTGAATGCTATGTGAGGGCTCGAGTTATGTGGCACTAAGTGTGTGCATTTGGAAATGTGACCGAAATGGTTAGCACTATGTGTGCGGAACAATATAAGCTTCGACTTTATGGTTGGCACTGTGTGTGCGATACCGATTTAAGATCGGTTTGATATGGATGCACTATGTGTGCGATGCTAATTAAGCTTCGGCTAACTATTGGGCACTAAGTGTGCGATTGAATCGAAGAAAGGACAATAGTTGATCGGAATGAAATAGTGAGTATTGAATAGCATATGTAATCGAAAACTAAGTGTTGGCTAAGGTACGCTCGAAACCTATGTGGTTGATGAAACTATGAATGTGTGTATGGAAAAGTTAATTGAACATAATAGTTGGATGGTATGATATATGTGATTGTAAATTAATCTATGTGATGGCATGTTTTGGTATAATGTATTATGTTACGAACTTACTAAGCTATTGAAAGCTTACAGTATGATTGTTTCTCTGTTTTACAGTGTCAGTAAAGCTAGCTCGGATTCGAGAATCGTCAGCATCTTTATCACACTATCGGTAATCTATTTTGGTACTTTTGGAAAGATGTATATAGATGAAATATGGCATGTATAGGCTAGAAGTTATTGTATGTTTTGGGAAATGTTTATATCCTTGCCATGTGATTTGGCTTGGAATTTGAATGATGTTGAAACTATGAATGAGTTGTGAGTTTGATATATTTCATGATTATGTAGTTGATGAAAGATGTGGTTGAAAATGAATTTTGATATGGATTATATGATGCTTGAATTGCATATGTTTTGAGATGTATAAATGTCACTTTGAATGGTCTTAATTGTAATGATAATGAGCATGGAAGTAGATGCTATAGTTGGTGATTGAATAATGCATGGAATGGTAAGTTTGATTGCATATAGAAACATGAATTGGCATTGTATTGAAGCTTCTTGGTAAACCCATGTGTGAGTGGCAAATTGGCCTTGCAAATGGCCTGTTTTGTTTACACAGTTATGGCACACGGGCGTGCCTAGTGACCATGGGATAAAGTCAGTAGCTAGCCTAAGTATGCACGGCCACGGTACACGGACATGCCTAGTAGCCATGTGAATAAGTCAGTATATTGCCTAAGAGTACATGGCCTTAGCACACGGGCGTGCCTGGTGGCCGTGAAAAGAAGTCAGAATACATGCTCTGTTTTGACACGGCCTGGACACATAGGTGTGTCTGGTGATCGTGTGAGTCATACGGCCTGACTGCACGGGCGTCTGACCTAAACAGTGTTGAAGAATATTTAAAATTCTGAAAACTATTGTAAGTGTTCGGTTTAGTCCCGACCCCTTTCTAGCATGTGTTTAAGGTCTCGTGGACCTCAATAAGGGACTATATGATTATGTTGTGATATGTTTTAATGATGATTGACTTCGTGTCGTTAAATGGATGAGAAATGTTTTGATATGTTCGGTAATGCCTCTTAACCCTATTCTGGTGACGATTTCGGGTTAGGGGTGTTACAGCTACCTCTTGAGCGGGATTTGGCGCATTACTCTCAACATCGTCAGCTACAGCTTGATCGGGATCCATTTACTATACGAAAACACATTTTAAATTGTCAGGAGTCACCACACTATCACACGTTATATATGGCATGTATAGCTAGACTCTCACACACGCTATGTTAGTCCGAGAATCGACTAAACCGTAGCTCTGATACCAATAAATGTAACACCCCTCACCCGTATTCAACGCCGGAATAGGGTTACGAAGTATTACCCAACTTATCACACATTGAAACATACATTTCTCACACAAATTAATCATTTCAAATACAATTCATTCACAACCAATCATTTTGTCCCTAATACGAGCCTACGAGGCCCTAAACATGCATTAGGAGTGGTTCGGGACTAAACCGATAACTTTGAAAACTTTTTGAATATTTAGAAATTTTTCTCAAAAATAGGGAACACACGACCATGTGGCCCGGCCGTGTGTCTCACACGACCAACAGACACGCCCGTGTCACAGGCCGTGTGGACATTCAAAATGGGAGCACATGGCCGTGTCCCAGCCCGTGTCCGACCCCGTGTAACTCTTTGACTTGGGTCACACAGCCAACACACACGCTCGTATGGCTAGCCCGTGTGCCCTACAAATGGCCATACACGCTCGTGTGCCAGGCCGTGTGCTAGGCCGTGCCAAACCCGTAAGGTATACTGACTTATGCCACACGGCCAAGTCACACGCCCATGTGTGAGGCCGTGTGGAGCATACTGACTTGTTTTTAATTTCAACACCAGGGGACACACGGCCGTGTACATGACCGTGTATCACACACAGCTGAGACACACGCCCGTGTCTCTACTCGTGTGGACAAAAATAAGCTATTTACCAAGCCAATTTGCCACCCAAACTTGTGCACACCTACATCAACCCAAATGGCACTAAAACATAGCATAATATGACGTTATAACCAACCAATTTAAGCTTAACTCATGCATAATCTATACCACTTTTCTCAATACACACAAGTTACAAAATATAACATACCATTTAGACCAAAATCACATATACAATTCAATTCATTATACACTTCCAAATAGGCATCATTTAGCCTAATTTCACAAGCAAACCAATAACCACAAATCAACCATTTGATACACATAATACCTATTTTCATAAAGCATCACACAACCATCATCCAACACATTTCACAAAACATTGACACATATATTTATATATACATGATTCAAACATACCAAAATAACCCAAATTAAGCCATCACTTATGGTTATATATATACAAACCAAAACATATACATTTACAAGCCAATTCAAATGGCTAAATTCATTACTATCACATAACCAAAATGATCAAAGTCCCTATACATGCCATATACTAAAATACCAAAGTTCAAAAGTACCAAATGATAGTAGGATAGTGTGACATAGTCTCCGACGATCCCCGAATCTGAGCTAGCTTAATTTCACTATAAAACACGGAAAATTAAACAAAGTAAGCTATAAAGCTTAGTAAGCTCGTATGAAATAAACTCAATCTTAATACAATTATACAAATCATTAATTTGAACATAACAACATGTAATTCATTTAACTAACAAACCTTTCATATTTTCTATCATAATCTTATGTATAAACTTCATAACTTCTTTGATTTAAGCTTATACGGTTCATGTACATACCTGTACCATCTCGTATCAATCTCTTACACAACCAAGTCTTTCATTTACCCGTTGAACCATTCGGAATACTATCGGATACAAGGGAAACTCGCACCCGAAGTGCCACATATATAGCCGAAGCTATCTCAATCACATATCACATATATGCTCACTCTCGAGCTATCAACGGGCCTGCTCACACAAGCTGTGGGTCAAAACGTAACTACACGGTGCTGCTCACACAAGCTGTCAAGTAACTGCAACACATGTCGGTATACTCAGCCACCGGTAGGATGTACAAGACCAGCACCCGGATCACATAATTACAAATCACAATAACCCCTAATGACATGTCATTCGTATCCTAATCTATTCCTAAGGATCAACTGGGATTTCACACTTGCCGAATCATCGTCGAATCATTATCGAACATGTTCGTAGTCTCGTATTTACAGTTTATGCAATATCAAAGCATTAAAAACATAATTATAACAATGATTATTACATACGAACTTACCTCAATTCACAGAAACGATGAAATGAACCGACTAGTATGATACTTTATTTTTCCCCCGATCAAGATCCGAACTTCTCTTTTATTGATCTATATGTAATCAAAATTAACTTATTTAATCATCTCTCTATTAAATTTAGTCCAAAGTTCACTTTAAGGCATTTTTACTCAATTGCCTCTAATGTTTCACATCTTTTACAATTTAGTCTTTATTTCATAAAAACACAAATTCATGCAATTAGGTCCCTACCCATGCTAGCCGAATTTCTCTTATTACCATAGCAGCCCATATTTATCATTTATTTCACATTTTAACCATGAATTTTACACTTTTCACAAATTAATCCCTAATTTGCATTTTCACTAAAAATCACTTAACAAAACTTGTATAACTACCATCAAACATTCAAAATCTATCATCAAACATCAAAACACATGCTTATTCATCAATGGAAACTTTCTAAATCTTTAACATTTTTGCAAAATAGTCCCTGGGCTAGATAGACCTAGTTGCAACAATATCAAAAATATAGAAATCATTAAAAACGGGACAAAAACGGACTTACAATTGAGCTAAATACCTTGGCCGAATGTAAAGAAGAAAAATGGCTTCCTTGTTGCCCTAAAATTGGTGGAAGAAGATGATAATAGGGAATGTTTTTGTTTTGTTTTATTTATTTTAAGATTATTAACATTTTACTTAATTAACCTTTGTAATAAAACATTAAAATCACATAATACATGTCCAATATTTTCCACTCATTGTTATAATGGTCTAATTACAACATAAGGGCCTCCACTATTTAATTTCATAGCTAATAAACCCTTTTAGCTTATAGAACTCAAATTTTTCACTTTACGCGATTTAGTCTTTTTTATCAAATTAACTAATCAAACGATAAAATTTCTTAACGAAATTTTCACACAAACATATTATCATGATGTAGAAATCAAAATAATAATAAAATAATAATTTTGACTTCAGATTTGTGGTCCCAAAACCACTGTTCCGATTTAACTAAAAACGGGTTGTTACATAGCTTTAGTGAAAGTTCTTTGACAATGATACAATATAGAGAAAGCTACGTAGGTACCGGAAGAAATCATGAGAATGTAACATCTGAACCTCTTTACTGGTAAGATTTTCGAGGACGAAAATTCTTAAGGGGGGAGAGTTGTAACATACTAATTTTTGATAAAATCGAAATAGTGGTTTCGAGACCACAGATTCGAGCCCGGAAATAAAAATTATTTTAATACTATTTTATGATTTAAAGTGTGATAATAATATTGTGTGAAAACTTCGTAAAAAAATTATCAATTAGATGTTTAATTTAATAAAGGACTAAATCGCGTAAAGTGCAAAAGTTGTGTTCTAATAGCTAAAGGGATTAAATAGCTATATAACTTTAAATTGGAGGTCCTTATATGGTAATTAGACCATTAATGAAAAGTTAGTAGATATTTTTGGATGATTCATCCATGGAAAATTAGAAAAAGGCTAAGGACTAAATTGAAAAGTGATAAAATTAAAAGATGATAAATAATTAAATAGAAATAAAAATCATTTTATATCATATTCTTCCCCAAATATTCCATGGAAACCCTAGGAAAGAGAAATCAAGCTTTCTTGGCCAAATTAAGTAAGTATTCAAGCCCCATTTTTAGTAATTTTTATATTTTTGAAACCGGGATAGTTTAATCTATCTATTTGGGGGATTAATTTGAAAAGTTATCAAAGTATAGAAATTATTTCATGGATGAATATGCTGAAAATTTGAAATTTATGGTAGAATATGAAAGGTTGATGATAGATAAACAACTTTTACAAAGTGATTTTTGATGAAAACATGATTTATGGACTAAATTGTAAAGTTGTGTAAATTGAAGAAAAATTCTAAATTTTATAGAATACATGTGCTGTAAATTCTGTATTGAAATTTTGGTTAGGCTTGGAATAAGAAGTAAATTGCATGAATTTCATTTTCCGAGCCTAGGGACGAAATCGTCATTAATTAAAAGTTTAAGGGCAAAATGATAATTTTGCCTAAGATGTAAATTGGATTGAATTGAGTTTAAATTGTATTAAATTGATGTTAAATTTACTCGTATAGATCCGGATAGACCAAATTTGGAGCTAAAACGAGGAAAATAGGAAAATGTCAGATTATTAGATTTTACTTACACGAACATTTGTCAAGGTAAATTCGTGTAACTAAATTGTATATTAATATGTTTGAATTAGATGTTGTGTATATTTATATAATTGCATTGATTGTGTTTATGTAAATTTTATAAATTTTATAAAAATGTGAAATGATTACATATCCAATCAAGCCCGATAAATAAAAATGATTAAATTAAATGATAGTGCCTGATAAATGATAAATGATAAATGATAAAAAAATTGTTATTTTAGTGCCTGATTTGAAAATGGTATGTGATTAAAGGAATTATTGTATACATTTTTTGAAAAATAAATGAATTAATCACATGTGTAATTATGCTCGGAAAATGTTAAGTCCCGTTTGAATATTTGGTTTCGATGGATAAATGTGATTTCCCGAAATGAATGAGGTCCTGCATTTGTTGCTGACGAAATTCAGCTCGGACGAGTAATTCCATTGACCTCATTTCTGAAAGGATTTAGCCCGGACGGGCAATCTTGATATAAGTCTCTCAAGCATATGTTAAGGATTGGATTTAGCTCGGACGGGTAATCCAGATTAAGCTCATTAAAGCATATGCTACAGAAAGGATTTAGCCTGGACTGGTAATCCTATGCATATGCTACAGAAAGGATTTAGCCTGGATTGGTAATCCTGAGCATTTAATGGAGATAGGATTTAGCCTGGACTGGTAATCCTGATCTCACTTGATAACAGAATTTAGCCTAGACTGGTAATTATGTTATATGCTATGAGGCTCGAGAGTGTACTTTCTGATTAAGTGCCCTGTTAGGGTGCCTCTGAATATGAATTGACGGATTTACTGATATGTACACTTTGTGTGTACTATCTGAGTATCCATCGATATTTCAAATAAATTCAACGGGCAAAATGCTGACATGAAAAGAAATGGTTTTTACACGTATCTGCCTGAAATACATGAAAATGATGATATTTGATAATTGATATATGGAAATATGAGATAATGATATATGTACATGGAATTTATTTGATGAATACGTTCATCCATGATTATAGATTTATACACCTTGAGTGTACTACTCGTGTGTCATTGATATTTCAAATGATATAAGTAAAGTTCTGACATGAAATAATCTGAATTTGAGATGAATTATTATGAAAATATACTTGTAATACAAAAAACAAGGGTTATACATGTTCAATGAATACGTGATGTGGAAAGCATATGTGCCTGGAAACCTAATTATTGTTGAGCCCATATATGTTTCTTGGTGTTATTATGGAATATATTACTAACAAGGGAAATGAGAATATGTGATCGCTGTGAATCAGAGCTTTAAAATTTATAAAAAGAATGATCGAACCTGGAAACTAACTCTGACAACGATTGAGGCAAGTGCACCTATCGAACAGTAGTATAGCTTAGGCAAGACCGGATTATCGAACCCAAAGAAACTAAAAGTACTAATACTAACTTTCTTTTTATTATTTAGCCTAAAATAAGTGAAGTTGTTTATTAATCTAAATTAATTAACTACTAAAATAAAGACTCTAAGACAAAGAAGAATGAATTTGGAAAATAACTTGGGAAAAACTCAGTTGATTTAGACGATACCCTAGGAAGAATCCACCTAGACTTCACTTGTTATCTAACACTTTGAACCATACGATTTATTCACTTAGTTTGATCCGTAAGACTCCCTAACGTATATTAAACCCTCTCTCGAGGCGAATAACGCCTAACCCTAGGTTAATTAGTGGAACTCTCGTTCTCTTATAATAACCCCTAGAATAGCAAAGAAATCAATCTGTGGATTCCCATATTAGGTTTCACCCTAATCCGTAAAAAATCTCGTCACCCTATCTCTAGGCGTGCGATCAACTCCGCTTAATTATGTTGGATCTACTCTTGGCGTGGTCTATTCCTCCTCCACCTAAGCACATTAAATTTGGATTAAGCTCACATAATTAAGAACAAACTAAGTATTTATCATATAATTCGTAAATCAATAACAAGATTTATCGAGGTTTCATCCCTTCTTCGTATCCGAAGGGTTTAGTTCATAACAATAAACGAAAACATCTCAAGAGAAAAGATAAAACAAAACATAAGAAATCCCTAAAACCCCCTGAAGGAATTGAAGAGGAGATCCTCCGTCTTGAGTATAATTCTGGCTTCTTGAGATGGATCAACTGGCTATCCCTGAGTGAATCCTCACAAATCTGCCTTCTATGGCCTAGCACGACTCCCCTAGACGATGGCTTTGGGCTCCCCCATTTCAGGTCATACTTAAGGTGTATTTATAGGCTTTTGAAATACGTTTCTTTCTCCCTAAGTATCCTTTCCCGAATGAAATTGCTCTTTTCCACGGCAGAGGCACGGCCATGGCACACGCCCGTGTAAATCGTGGTCAAGTCGTGTTTGGATTTCTTTAATGAGACACGACTGTGTGAGTCGGGGTTAGACCGTGTTCTAGATGATTGACTTGGCACGGCCGTGTGGGTCCAAGTCCAGGCCGTGTCGATTTCCTCTTTGGTCCGTTTTGATCCGTTTTGAGCCCGTTTCGCATTCTTTTTATCCTTGGGTGCTTTCTTGAGTATAAGACATGAAAAGAAAGGATTAAGAGCACTTTTTTACATAAATCAAGGGATAATTCATCCAAAAGCATACTAAATGTGGGCCTAGAATATGTTACTATTTCGGTTTATCAATATGTGTAGGGCTTGAGATCAAATTGATTGAATGTGCCTTACATGTTTATCTTGAAATAGAATAAATGGTAAGTTAAGTACCATGTTATACGAACTTACTAAGCATTATATGCTTACTTAGTTTTATTTCCCTGTTTTATAGTAAATCGGAAGCTCGTTGGATTGGAAGCTTGGCGGAGATCACTCATACTATCCATCAGTTCATTTTGGTATATATGGTAAGTCAATTATGGTTATAATGGCATGTATAGGTTAAATTGGCCATATTGGCATGTAAATGATATTTGTAATCTAGTCATTGGAATGGCTAGTGATGATTATGTTTTGGTATATGCATATATTAAGATTATTTTATGGTGATAACATAAGCATTTATTATTGATTGGTTGAGAAAGGTTAAACAAGTATGCTTATAAAAGATAAGATTAAAAGCATGAATGCATTTAATAATATATCATGTTAGATGAATAGAATTAACTTGGTTATGATGCTTGAATTGGTTGGTATATGAATGAAAGTTTTGGTGTAGGTCATTGGTAAAGTTTGGGTGAGAAATAAAGCTAGAAAATGGCTTTATTTTGTCCACACGGGCAAAGACACGGGCGTGTGTCTCAGCCGTGTGTGTTACATGGCCTAGCACACGGGCGTATGGCCGGTTGTGTGGCACAAGTCAGAGAGTTACACGGGGTCAAACACAGCCTGCAGCACGGGCGTGTCCTAGGGTCACACGGGTGATTTGATTCTAATACTCATTTTGGGCCTCGAGGGTTCATTTAAGGGACGATATGAATAATATTCGAAAAATGAATAGAATTTGACATGAATTATCTGTAAATGTACTGAAAACTCTGGTAACGCTCCGTAACCCTGTTTCGGCGACGGATATGGGCTAGGGGTGTTACACTCTCCTATTTTGCTTCTATTTTTTTCTTTCTTTTTCCCCTTCCCGCTCTCTTCTTCAAATTTCTTTTACCTTCTGGCCAAAATGAGACATTGGGGACCTTATAATAGTCCCCAAAACACAAGTCACAGGCATAGTCCCATCCCATCGCTACCACCGATGCAGGAGTCAAAGGTGTGCCGCCTATGAGGTTGGCATCACCAACCCGGTGCCGCCTGTCAAATGGGCATAACCAGTGGGTCTGCCGTCTTTCTCTTAGGCTTCACCAGTCGTCCTGTCCCATCAATGACAGCGAGTCAGCAGTGGGTCGGGTTTTGGTCGTATACAAGTTGTAATTGACTCGTATTCCTTTTGGTGCCGCCTATTTAGATGGAATTTCCCATTATATATATATATATATATATTTTTTTTGCAGTCAAACATGTCAAATTTTTAAGGTGGTGTCACCTATGCACCACCGTCCACTTGCTTGGATGTACCATTTCGGTACATAATCTATTTTGGATACCATTTAAGTATTTTTTTATTTTATTTTATAATATACAGGTAAAAAAGCCCCTTTAAAAGCATTCACTCTTTCCATCCCTAAATTCTTCCCAAAGCACTCTCTTTGATAATACTAAATTAGTATTGTTTAGATCGACCTAAGAAGAGTGAAAGTTCTAAGTACACATTGTTCACTATAAGCTTGTGGATACCTAAGATGCTTCTAATGCAGTTTCAAGTTAATCACGTTTTTCAGCAAACTTGCTCAACGTTCACAGCTTGCCTTATGCCCTTTCATAAACCTCCAATAACATTTTCAAGCATCTGCAGTTCTCTTCCTTTGCTCGAATGAAAAATAGGCTATCATTAGCAAATAAGAGGTGTGACACTCTTGTTCTCTTTAATAGAAAACTTCCACCACAAGATTGGTTCCTATGAAATCCCATCAATTCTGTTTGTAGTTCAAATTTCTTTACTTTTTTTTTTGTTTTGATGTGCTCCTGATATATAGGAGATTTCAAATTTCTTTGCTCTTGTTTTCTGTTTTGATGTACTCTTGATATATAGGAATTAGTTTCGGGCTTCATATGTTTATATATATCATTGAAATGTGAAATGAAAGGGGTAAAATTCCATTCTTCTATCATGGTACCAGTGTGTTAACTTTTTTCCCATCATGAACACCAGCAACTCTACATCCACTATCCACAATACAAATGAACCTCACAACACCTTGATTACTATCAATCTTGCAGCCCAAACTCTATTAAAACTTAAATCTACCAATTACGTTTCATGGTTGTTTGTCAGATATGATCTTTTTGTATATATCGATAGATCAAAACCTTTCCCACCCGTTACCATCACCCAAAACCAAGTTAAGACGTCAAATCTCGCCTATACAATATGGTTTCGACAGGATCAATTAATTATGAATGCGATCATTGGTTCCTTATCTCCTGCAATAATTTCGTTCATAGCACAAGCCAAAACTGAAAGAGAAGCATGGATAATCTTAGCCACCACTTATGTGAAGCCATTCCGAGAACGAATCGAACAAGTGAACTCATTTCAAGAATCTTACTAAGGGGCTCTCTCATCCTTACAGAATTCCTTTAGACCATTAAGGCCAAAGTAGATGAGCTTGCCATTCTCAGTGCGACAGTCGACGATGAAGACCTCACTGAAAAGATCCTAGATAATCTTGGTGAAGACTATAGAAAGTTAGTTCTTGTAGTCCAATCTCTTTTGAAGAATTACATGAAAAACTTCTCAGTTTTGAAGCCTGTCTCTAGGGTACCAAAAGTGATCCCTTATATTTTCCTACTTCCGTTAATCCAACAAATCGCACTAACAACAAGGGTAGCAATTTTTCAAACTCTGGCACTACCGCAGGACACATCAGTAATTGGCGATCACCTTCAACAACTGGCATTAACCATACGAGTTGGCTCCCATCGCCCAGTTCTTTTACTCACTTCGTTGCATCACTCGGGCCTAACACCCCATGGATAGAGCGTTATTCTCTGCAACCTTATCTTGCCTACTACCAAATTTTTCGAATTCAGGGACACACTGTGAAGCACTACCCGTCCTTCCGTCTGGTTCCAGTTGAGTCATCCAACAACTCCAGTGCTCAAATATCAACCTCTCCATGGCAACCAAAAGCTAATTTTGCTACCAATACTTCTACCACACCAACATGCCTTTTGGACAACAGTGCTTCTCACCATGTTACTTCCGACTTGAACAATCTATCACTTCATGCACCATACCCAGGCTCTGACGACATTATGATTGGAGATGGCACTACTCTTCCAATCACTCATAATTGTTCCATATCTCTCCAAACTTCCGATACTCAGTTTACCTTAAATAATGTTCTTTGTGTTCTACATATGAAAAGAACTTGATTTCAATTTCCCAATTTTGCATCTCTAATAATGTTTTATTGAATTCTTACCTCATTTTTTTCTTGTGAAGGAACTTCGTATGGGGGCAACACTTTTGACGGTTCAAACTAAGGATAGCGTATATGAGTGGCCAACCTCTTCCCCATCTTCCTCACCTTTTACTTTTTCCAGTGTCAAGACCACTTCGACCGAGTGGCATCATCAATTGGGACACCTTGCATTTCCTATCTTACAACATGTTTGTAACACCCCTTACCCGTATTCAACGCTGGAATAGGGTACGAGGCATTATCGGACATAAACACAAGCAAACATATAAAACCGAGACATAAATTTCCATCCAAGTTCAAAACCTTTCGTATATATTCATATCATCCCTATTACGAGCCTACGAGGCCAAAAACATGCATCGGAAGTGGTTCGAGACTAAACCGAGAACTTTGGAAACTTTTGGTAAACTTAGAAAATTTTTCATGTAAAAGGGGTCACACGCCCGTGTGGGTTCGGGACACGCTCGTGTGACTCCAATACACGCCCGTGCTTCAGGCCGTATTCAAATTAGGGAGCTTTCTGTTTATGACGTCATCATCAAATTGAGGTCACACGGCCAAGTCACACGCCCGTGTGCATAGGCCGTGTGATCGATTAAATTTTCATAATTTTTCATAAAATAGGTGCAGACTTCACACGGCCAGGGCACACCGTGCTGTCCACACGGCTGAGACACACACCCGTGTCTCTGCCTGTATGCTCATTACTGAGCATTCTGTTTTGCAACAATTAGGGTGCAGGGGACACACGGCCAGAACACACGCCCGTGGGGCAAGCCGTGTGTCACACATGGGCTAGACATACGCCCGTGTGTCTACCCGTGTGGACAAAAACAAGGCTATTTACCAAGCCATTTTGTCACCCTTCCATGCACATACCTACACAACAAAACATAGCACCAATCCAAGCATATACATTCAACCAAATCAGCCACAACCAAGGCTGCAACACTCATTCATATACTACCATCTATCACATACAACCATCACATACTTATCAACTCCAGCATGCAAATTCCCACATCCATGATAAGCATCATCATATGTATATATACTTAACAATATTAGTCAATTTCAATGGCCATTTACAAAATGAATTATCAACCATCATAAGCCAACACATTTGGCCAAAACAATTATGACACATGACAAAATGACCAAGTCCCTATACATGCCATAACTCAAAATGTTAAATTCATCGGTACCCAAAATGATATGCTGATAGTGTGAGTGAATCTCCGACAGTCTCCGATCCCCGAGCTAGCTTGGTGACACTATAAGAAAAGGGAAAATAAAGGGGAATAAGCTTTATAGCTTAGTAAGTTCCTATGCAAATAATAGGCATTATAACACACATTTAACACATAATTAACATGATGTAAATTAACATAAATGTCATTATAAATCTCATAGTCAAACTTACGCAATCATAAACTTACCGAGGGTTCATCACATATCGAGCTCATTAAGCATGAACCCAAGTGCAACATACCAAAGTCTTTTACAACTTTAACATTTCTGTCGAACTACCCGTTGAACCACTTGGAATACTAAAGGATACTCGGGACATCTCGCATTCACAGTACCATATCAATGCCATATCCCAGATATGGTCTTATATAGGATCTTATATCGATGCCAATAGCCCAGCTATGGTCTTACACGAAGTCTCATATTGATGCCATATCCCAGATAGGGTCTTACATGAAATCTCAATAACCCTAATGTCATGACATTTGTATCCTAACTATTCCTAAGGTTCAACCGGGATTTTCTCGCTTGTCGAACTTTGTCGATTACGTTCAAGGATTCGATCATAATTCATACAATATTAAAGCATTTAGAACATAAATAAAACAATGCATTATTTGCATACGAACTTACCTCGGTACAAAAATAGTAGGAATGGGACCTAATCGTCAAATACTTTATTTTTCCCCCGATCTAAGTCTGAACCTCATTTCTCTTGATCTATAATAGAAAATTTAACTCATTTATAATTCACATTATTCAATTCAGTTCAAAAATTACATTATGGTAAAATTACATTTTTACCCCTAAACTTTGACATATTTACATTTTTTCCCCTAGGCTCGAAAAATGAAATCTATTCAATTTATTCAATTCCCAAGCCTAGCCGATCCTCTTTTATACTTATAGCAGTCCACATTTTTCATTTAATCACACTTTTACACACATTTTATAATCTTTTTACAAATAGGTCCTTTTGACATTTTCATCAAAAACCACCTAGCAAAAGTTGTTTATCACACATCAAACATGCATAATCCACCATTAGACATCAAAATACACAAATACTCAACATGGGTCAGACCCTAGACCTTGATTATTCCTTAAATTAATGGTAGAAATAGATAGATCAAGCTACAAGGATCTCAAAAACATGAAAATCATTAAAAACGGGGCTAGAACGGACTTACAATCAAGCTTGGAAGCTTGACAAACCCTAGCTATGTCCCCCTCTTGTAAATTTCAGCCAAGGGGTTGAAGATGAGCAAAAATTGGCTTTTAATTTGATTGTTAATTCATTTAATTAGCCAAATGACCAAAATGCCCCTAACTTAAAACATGAAAATTCTCTTACTCCATGTCCATTTTTGTCCACTAACTTAACCAATGGTCTAATTACCATCTAAGGACCTTTAATTTAAAATTTCATAGCAATTAGACACATCTTGCATGTAGAACTCAACTTTTGCACTTTTACAATTTAGTTCTTTTGACTAAATTAAGTGCCCAAACGTCAAAATTTTTGAACGAAATTTTCACGAAATCATTCCGTGAAACTGTAGACCATAAAAATATAATAAAAATAAACTTTTCTGCGTTAGATTTTTGGTCCCGAAACCACTGTTTCGACTAGGCCCAAAATCGGGCTGTTACAATGCTGTCTCTAGGTTCAACTTAAATTATCATATTTCTTAGTCTCACCTTTTTCATGTAATGCATGTCATTGCAACAAGATTCATAAGCTTTCATTCTCTACGTCTACTTTAGTTTCCAATCGACCACTTCAAATAGTTTTTTTCTGATGCCTGGACCTCACAAGTTATTTCCCATGATAGCTTTAAATATTAAGTTATTTGTATTGATCATTTTACCAAGTATATTTGGTTTTACCCCTTCAAACAAAAATTGGAAGTAAAAGATATTTTCAACAGATTTAAAGCAATCGTGCAAAACCATTTTGATCAAAAAATCAAAGCAGTGTATCTGTGTAACACCCTTCACCCATCCTCGTCGTCGGAGTCAAGTTATAGGATGCTACAATAAATAACTGAACAGTTACATGTGATTTTAAATCAAGAATTCATTTAAACATTCAATAATTCTTTTACATTCACAAAAAATCATGCTATGCAAAAAAATTCAGTTTAAATCGAGCTTACAAAAGCTCTAAAATATACCTGGAATCAATCAAAGGCTATTTTGAAACTTTTACAAAAAGAAGGGTAATAGTGCAAAGCAGGGGTCACACGGTCGTATGCCCAGGCCGTGTAGTAAGCTGAAACCGTGTGACATTGGAGTCACATGGTTGTATATCCATGTTGTGTAACTAACTGTGATCGTGTGGATCAAAGTGCAAAAATTCAACAAAAGTCACACGACCGTGTGGTTGGACCGTGTAACTGACTAAGACCATGTGTGACACACAGCCGTGTGTCAACCCATGTAATGCAAATCCAACTTCTAAAAATGACCAAGAATGCATCTTTCAACCAACATAAACCTGTCCAGAACTAGCACATTTCCAAGCCAAAACATAAATTACAACAACTCCCTAAGTATACAACCAAAATGCCATATTTGGCACCAACACAAACATCAAGCATAAGTCATCATAAATCATACCTAACCCTTAACCATTTCATACCATAAGATAGATTATATGCATATCATCTTCTAAGCTTTGCCATTCACATTTGCATTACTATATACCACAAATTTGCAAACAACCAGTCCAATCCAATTGTTTTTGTTTTGTTTTATTTCAATAAGATTTCTCTTTTAATTTTTTTTCCCGTTGTTTATGAGTAGTTAGATTTAAATTAGCTTTAGGCAGATAATTAATTCAGTGTTTGCGTCGTGAGACTTGAATTCATACTTATATTTTTCATTTTGGTATTTGTTAATTCTCCAATTATGAGATAAATTCAATCATCTCACAATGTCGTTTTAGCATCAAATTGAAAAGGGCGCCTATCGGTTCAATGTTGGACGACATACAGTTGGTGAATTGATATGATCCATAATTATCGTATTTTGTCCACCAAAGAATAAATTGATGTGACCAATTGAGTAAGTGGTTGGATCTGTCGAAGGAGTTAACAATCAAGTTTAAACAACTCGTATAGTTAAGGTCGTTGATTTGAGTCGGTTTCTTCTAGTTCGCAAGGTTGTCAAGGAATTAAATCATGGATGTTGCTTTGAAGGTTATTTACTTGGTAAGGCTTAGCTGTTGGGTTGTTAACGCAGTTAATTTACCACTATAGAAGAATTAGGAGGTTTGAGATTGTTTCTCGATTTCTATAATCGACTTATCGATTGGAAGAGAAAATTCATTATCAGGGATCAACTTAACGCTGGAGTCAAAATCAAGCCCAAAGCTAGAGTTTTCGTTTTACCGGTTTATTCCATTTTAATTATTTTTACTTCATTTTTATTTTTATTTGATTTCTCTTTCTTTTTTTTCAAATTTATTCCCCCTTTTGTTTTTCGTACATGTTGACGTGAGTCGTGGGCATGAAAACTATCCGCGACACATTCTGGTTTTAATAAAATACATATTTGGTTAGATTAGTCTCTGTAGGATCGAGCTTACTCCTTATACTACAAATTTATTTCAGTTTTGAAACTTAAGAATTTATTTTTAATAAATTTGATACTGTAAATGCTTATATAGCATAATTTAATTAGAAAGGACTATATCCATGTAGTAGGAATGACATACCTAATAAGTAATTTTACTTAAAATGTTAATGTATTGATGAGTTATTTTACTATATCCACGAGTCGTATTATGATCTTTTTTACTTGCAATTATTTTAAGATCTGACTTTAAATAATACATATGATTATGATGATAACAATAGTGAATAAAAAATTAGGTCTAACTTTATGAAGTGGGCTTCTTCATTGTCTACACGTAAAGTTAAAAGGCCTTCGGATATTGACACTTCTCACTATTTCTTTTTATTATTATAAGAAATGATCAAACCTAATTTTTTTTATCCTTCCACTATGCCCATTTAAGATATAACCTTTATATTATATACTTATATTTGGCACCTCTCCTTTTTGCATTATAAGAAATAATCAAATATCATTTTTAGTCTTAGATGTAAGATTTAATATTTATATTTTAATTTCAAAAATCATTAGAATTTATATTTTTTAATATTTTTTAATTAATCCAAATAAATAATATTATTAATTATTTTAGTTAAATTTTTAAAATGGGTTATTTTTTAAATACTATTTTATCAAAAATTTTTGACATGATGAATTAGAATTAGAATAATTGTTGTTTTTTAAATATACATAAGCTATTGAAATTATTAAGAATGTTAATTATTTAGACTAACTAATTTTAAAACTCATTTTTCTCTTTTCTTAGTCATTATAAAATAGTGGTAAATTTGTAATTTCGATCTCTCTACTATGCTCACAATTGGGATTTAATTATTATATTTTGATTTGATATAATTTGGTCCTCTAATTTTACAATGATATTAGTTAGTCCAAATAATTAACATCTTCAACAATTCTAAATTACATTGATGATGTAACTCAACAATTCTAAATTACATTGATGATGTAAATTTCTCTTCAACGCGACAATCTAATACAAAAATAATTCTACATGAAACTAGAATTGATATTTTTAAGAAAAAAAATCAACCTCAACATTTTAACCGGAATAATCAAGGGAATCAACTTTTTCGACTAGATAATGATATTATATAAAGGAATAAAAAGTATAGATACAAATCCCAAATTTAAACATAGTAGATGAATCATAACCATAATTTGATCTAAAACAATATATGCCTAACATAGTCATTTGTTGTTTGGTTTAATAAAAAAGTTCGATATTTTTTTAAAAGAAAGATTAATTTGATTTAATTGATATAAATAATGAGAAAATATTTATTACATCACCAGTGAAATTTTTAAATTCCATAAGCAAGAGTGGGTTGATGGGATTTTTTACCTATATATTATAATAATAAAAAAAACTTAAATAGTATGTTAAATAGATTATGTGCCAAAATGGTACATCCAAGCAAATGGAGGGTGGTGCATATGCGGCACCACCCTAAAATACTGACACCTTTGACTGAAAAAAATAATATTTTAAAAGTGGTGCCTACTTGATAGCGGCACCACATTTGTCTAGAATAGTATAGAGAATCAGTATTTTATACGAAAGGGGTATGGTGCCTATCTGATAGGCGGCACCAGTGACCCCTATCTGATAGGTGGCACCAGTACCATTTCCCCCTCCCCCCATCCGGCTCAATATTAGTATCTGTTAAAAAAAATAGCAGAACATAAGGAAGAAGAGAGGGAGAAGAAAGAAAGAAAGAAAAGGTATTTTTATTTTTATTGTTATTTTCAAATAGAATAGATTATGATAAGAAAATTTATTTTGTTAGTATTATATAGTCTGTTTAGTGTTATTTTTATGTTTTGTTTTAAAGTTATTTTGTTTATTGTGATTTGTTACTAAGTTTTGTGTTTAGATTAATTATTTGTTTAAGGTTTATTGTGATTTGTTACTAAGTTTTGTGTTTAGATTAATTATTTGTTTAAGGTTTATTGTGATTTGTTAGGTTATGAATGTTATGTTTTAAATTTTTTTAATATATTTGAAAGTTTTTATGTTAGTAACTATTATAAAGTAATTGTTAGTTAGTGATAACAACAGAAAAAAATAGATAAATACTGAAAATATTTCAGTCATAGATATTGATAGAAATGGCAATAAATTTGATATTGCCTGATGAGATAATAACTTTAGTACAAAGGGAGAAAGTTGATAAGATGATGAGAGAATTACAAGATTACAGAATGAAACCAGAAGAAGACATCGTTCAACACCTTATTACCGTAAATCAAAAGATGCAAGAAGTGTTATGGAAGGGTCATCAACTGATTAGAAAGAATAAAGTGCAATACTTAACCCATAGAGGGACATTAATAGAATGAGAGCATCAAATCATTTTAGACCAACTTTGGAAGACATTGGTACCACGAACCTATTGGAATCTAGTTATATACTTCGTGAAGTTTATAATCTCTTATGAAGCAAGAAAAATAGCGAGACAAAGTGTAGGTTCACGAAAGTTGACTAGGAAGCAAAATGGGTTTGACATACCATGGATGGATAAATTAGTTGTTAGGAAATTACTAAGAGAATTTCTAAATTAAATACCCGTTATAAAGATTGAAGAGGAAGAAGATCCTGAAGAATTTCCAAATTGGATTGTAGAAGATGAACTTGAAGAGAATTCAGAATTTAAAATAGAGAATTTCCCAGAGGAAGATACAGGATCGGAGATGGAATAAAACATAGAAATGAATTTAAATGGTTAAATGTAAAGATAAATGTTGTTCATGTACAAAATGAGAACTGAAAAAGTCTGAACTTATGAATGAAAAAAATTGCATATTGATATAATTTTGGTCTCTTTTTATTTCATTAAATTTTTTATGTAAGTATTTTTTTGTTGTTCGAAATTGTTTTGAGAATTTTTATTTATTTTTTAATAGAGTAAGTATTGAAAATGGATAATCAGTTTTTCGTATGCGTTTATTTCGATAGAATAATCTTGACAACAACTGTTGGATGTATATTTGAATGTCGCCAACAAATAGCTATGAGATTTAATAGAAACGTATCGTTCGATGACATGAAGGAAATGATTAGCGCAAAAATTATTAGACGTTGTGGGAGAAGGATTTCGAAAATTTTCTACAAGTTTCCAGTTTTGACAGATCCCATCAAATTCACTGAAATGGAACTTGTAGACGATGAAGACGTGGAGACAATGATCACTCTTTATTGTGGGAATCAGAGTGACCAAAATGAACCGATTCAGATATTTGCTGAGTTAGCTAGTGTGGAGCCAACTGAATATCTCACTACATTAGGTGAAGAACATGGAGCTCAAGAACCATGTATGGTGGCTCCAATATCGTACGTTAATAGTCAATCGACTATACGCGGGATCGATATCGATCTTAATGTTGCACATGATATTGATGTGGTTGGTGATGATGGATACGATAGTAGTGATCCTTATGATCACGAGGTCGATAGTGATAGTGATCCCGATGTGGACGAGGTCCCCGATGATAATGACGACGAAGACTTGAATGACGATGGAAACATTAAATCGTCTTCAGTCGGGAACCAGATTCGACGTATTGTGATACACAATAATCCTAGGGCACACATGTCACTCATAGACCCGACGCGACGCATGTAGCCGAGTTCCCGGAGTACCCTGAAATATTACCTGCTCACCGGCTGGTCGTAGATTCCGATCCTGAGGAGTTGTTCGTGGGCCAGAGATTCGAAAGTAAGGAAGAGTGTGTATTTTCTATTAAGCGGTATAGAATGAATATATCAGTGGACTACAAAGTCACAATAACTAAAACGACATTATATATTGGGGAGTGTTGGAAGTCGACGAAAGGCTGCAATTGGCGGGTACGAGCCGCATATATTCAAAAGTCGCAGATGTGGGAGATATGAAAATTTGTTAGGCCTCACACATGTACGTCAACACGTATGACAGAAGATCATCGAAAACTTGATTCCAAAACTATCTGTACGTGTATCATGCTAATAGTGAAAGACATGCCGACAATTAAAGTTTCAGTACTGATTGTCAAAATGCAGGCACGATTCCAGTATTAAGTATCATACCGAAAGGCGTGGATAGCAAAACAGATGGCAATGAAGCAATTCTACGGGGATTTGAATGCATCGTACAATAAGTTATAGGGATGGATAGCTGCTATGCAGGAGTACATGCTGGGGACTGTCATTGAGTTACAAACACGACCTTATTACGGCCCGGATGACCAACTACAATCGGGAAAAAAAAATTCCATCAGATGTTCTCGACGTTTGATCCATGTGTGCGCAATATCCCCACTGCAAGCTGTTTGTGCAAGTAAATGGGACCTAACTATACGAAAAATATACATAAATCCTACTTCTTACGGTTGCTCAAGATAGGAACAAGAACGTGCTCCTGATAGCATTTGTCATAGTAGATAAGGAGAACATGGAATTGTGGGAATTCTTCCTTACCAACCTGCGGAGGTATGTTATTAGCAACGATAATATTTGCATCATCTCCGACAGAGGGAAAGGATTAATTACCGCCATTAGGCGTTTCGGTGTGCCATGGAGATCCGTTTACTCCATCCAGTACATCGCGGCTAACTTCCATCGAGATTCTAAGAATGCAGACTGGCAAAGACCAGTTGTGAGAATGGGTAAAGGATAACCTTATCTTTTCAATATAAGTTTTAATGTTTTAGGGCAATACTGTAACTTATCTTTTCTTAATACATACACAGCGCACGAGCTAAAGCCACACATTTTCTGCCAAATAATGACTCGACTTGAGAGTGACATGGAGGGTCAAATGAACACATCTTTTCGGCAGTGGTTGGGTACCATGGAGCCGTGTCAATGGGCTTAAATTTTCGACGAGGGCTTTCGCCATAGTCAGATGACCACAAACTTGGTGGAGGGGATCAACTCTGTGTTGTTGAAAACACGACATCCTATGATTTCATCTATCTTCTCGGCTACATTCTACAGGTTCGCTACCTTGATGCCAAGAATGGGTCAGCAACAAGTCAACCAGATGGAGACGGAACACGTGTTTGTCAAAGATGTTAGGGATGTAATGGTTGCAAACCGTCGGGTGGTGAGGTCGATAAATGTAGAAGTATATTCACGATGTCTTGAAACGTTTCGAGTTGTAAAGACAATCAGTTGTCGACCTGGTATACCACCTAAATCCTATGGAGTTGATATCCGAAACAGAAGGTGCGATTGTAGGAGGTTCCAAACACTTCATTATCCATGTCGCATGCCGTGGCAGCGTGTGCTAAAGTCTCGCTCAATGTTGAACAATTTTTCGATGATGTGTACACCCTCGAGCGTATGTTGCGTGTTTGGGAGAATGAGTTCCCCATCTTGCCTGACCTGTCTACGTGGGAGGTGCCTCCGATGACTTTCGAGTTTGTCATAGATAAAGGGTTGCGTAGGAATTCGAAAGGTTGTCCGCAATCATCCATAATCCATAATGAAATGGACATTAGGGAGAAATCTGACGGTAAGCGTTATGGATTATGCAGATTAGCTGGTCATAATCGGAGTAAATGCCTGTAGCGAAACTACCATATTGGACAATCATCACGATCGGGTAGGAATTGAGCTTATATAATCCAATGTACCTAATTTATATTACAAAGTTTGTTCCAAGTTTTAATGTTGTAATGTATTTAATTTATATTACAAAATTTACATTACAAAGTTTGTTCCAAGTTTTAATGTTGTAATGTTGTAATGTTGTAATGTTACAATTAATCTAATTTATGACCATAAAGTTTGTTCCAAGTTTTAATGTTGCAATTAATCTAATTAAATAAATACAAAGATTGTCTTTTTCTTGATTTATATTTTTTTAGAATAAAAAAAGTATAAACTTTATAATATTTAAATTGTAAGAAACCCCTAAAATTGATGGTTTAATGGTGTGGTCCTAGGGGTATATTTCTGCGGGGTCGACGTTCACGTTGTGGGTGATCGCGACGATCAACATCCTCTTTAGTCGTAGGTGGGGGTGTGCGAAACACAGAAGAAAAATTATATACCCCGAACGCCATCGGTGAACTTGAGTCCGGAGAAGTGCTGTACTGCGGTGGATACGACCCATGAGGAGTGGAGTAATGCAGTGGATACGGGTCAGGAGAAGTGTTGTACTGTAGTGGTACTAGATTGAAGATATCAAACCCGGAATGATATCCGTGTCCTGACGAGCCCGAAAAATAGTCATTGACCCTCAACTTCGTATGATAAGAACTATCCTCGGAATGTGTATGCGACCGCTCGTGCTTGGGCTCAGGCTCAGGCTCAAGCTCGTATGCCCCAAGTCGATGCATGTGTGGGAGGACTACAGTCGACTGCCCACCAAGTAAATATTGTTTTCCCGTACTAGAGTACCATTGTATATACTCTAACGATGGTTGCAAATCGAAAGAAATATCCATCTGAGATCTCCGCGCCATCCGATTATCCCACACTGTAATATATTTTTGGTGCACAACCCCCAATTATTTCCATGTTTTCTTCTCTTGTTAATCCCGTGAATCTTCCCCAACTGCATTGGCGGAGTTGAGATATACTGGATGCAACCAAACTGCCGGAGTACTCGATCCCCGTTATACCACTCGACTGTCTGGAAATTGATAATTGGTGCGTTAATGCACCACATGTGAGAATGAATGTGGCGCATTTAGGTATATAATGTACCGCAATTTTTGGTCTCCGATACGGCATCCAGATAAACTGCACGATTAATAACATGGTTAAAATTTAACACGGTTCGAGTAAGATATACAAAGTAATTACATGTCACGAATATTGGAATAGCTTACCTTCCCCGGCATGTTGTTCAATCATCAGACGATATATCGGGACAGTGTATAACCTCCCGATACCCGGATTGGTACTCTATCTACTAAAACAAATTACATGTTAGAATATTATCATTAGAATAGTATCATTAGAAAAAATGACAATTAATTTCTATAACAAGTTAAATTCTATAACAAGTTAAATTTCTAAGCATACGTATGCTCAGTGCCTAACCGATGCCAAGAATGGCATCTGATAAAGAGCCTATGACTGCAGCAATAGGAGGCATCCGCCTATGTCTACGGCATCAGGCTTTTTTCGTCCGACAAAGCTCACGATACAACATAGCCAGAACTACAGAACCCCAACTATACGAGCGAACATTCTACAAATCAGTTAATAGGGGTAAATACATCAAATGAACCCTGTTGTTGTTCGCATCCGGCATCAGTACACCCTCTATAATATGCATAATGTACGCTCGAGCTGCGCACATCACCTCCTACTCAATGGCATTAATTGATAAATGTTCAAAATTGGCTTTCAGCCATGAAAATCTCAAACTCGTAAATTTGGACTCAGCATCGTTGGGCGAGACTCCTAGTAGGCTATAACAAAGGGCAGCCGGCTCAGGTATCGTACTTACGCCCGTTACGGCACTCCCATCGATTGGGAGCCCAAGTTGCAATGCAACATCTTCTAGAGTGACAATGCACTCCCCACACGACAAATGAAAAGTGTGGGTCTCCGGGCGCCAACGCTCGACCAATGCGGATATTAAATCGTACTGCAAATCAAACGTTCGAATCAATGCTGCTGACCCGAATCCGGCTAACTCCAAGTATGGCATCAATCTTTCATCCGGGGGATATCCTAAACCATTCACTCGACCCCTCAATGCGCGGTATGGGCCCTGACACTATTAAATTACAGAAAATAGTTATTATAAGATAATTTATTTCCGTAAATGACGTAGAACTTTTTTTAAGGGAACCCGTGATTAACAAATAACAATATATTACCATATTATTAACTGTGTTTGATATGTGATCATCGTTCTTAATCAATGAACCCATTGCGATACCTGCAATTTCAAAACAAATTTCGATAATTAATTTCTAAGTTTGATGCATTTTAAATATTTATCAAAATACCTAAATTTTATATATTGCTTTTAATTACAAAAAATACCAAATAGTTTTGTCCACATCATATTTTTTGTTATACTACATTAACAAAATAAATATATCTTATAAATTCCAACTCAAACTCCAACTCAATGGTCCCATTCACAAATTCTATCTCAATGGTTTAATCTTTTACCTAGATAAAAAACAAAAATTTATATTAAAATAATAAAAATAACATGCCAATAAAAAAATATAACAAAAACATAACATAAACTATCTCAACATAATAAATACGAATATTTTTATTATTATTTTAAATAATAATAAGTAAAATGTATTAGTTTAAAATATATATATATATATATATATAATAACATGCAAACTTAATTATTGTCAAAAAATATAATTTTTTTTTTGCATAGAAGGATTCAAAAGAAATTTCATTTATAATATTTATAAAAAACATAAAATAAAAATTAAAAACATAAACTCTTATTCCCAATTATAAAATCTTAAAAAAGTAGAACATGTAAACTATTATTCCTAATTTATCTCATAAATTCCAACCCAATGGTCTCATTCATAAATTCCATCTCAATGGTCTCATCTTTTACCTACATAAAAAATAAAAAAATTATATTAAAATAATCAAAATAACATGTCAAATAAATTACATAAAAAATAAATCTAATCAACCTAAAACACACATAACAAATAAATTACATAAAAAAATAAAACATTCTTTATACATAACATAAATAGGCTTTTTTACTTCAATAAGCATTAAAAATAACTTATGAATGAATGAAAATATAAAATAAATAGAAACATACCTTAATAACTCTTTTTAATCAAATAATACCTTACAAAAATAAAATTAAAAATTAAATCCGAATTAAATCAACAATAACAACATAAACAAATTAACATTTATTTGCAACAAAAAAAAATTTACTAAATAAAAAAAATTACCTTTTATGATTTTTTAAAATGCCAAATCTTTCTAAACCCTAAACAACAATCTCTCCTTTCCTTTTCTATTTATTTTTTTTTCCTTCTCTTTCTCATTCCCTCTCTCTATTCTGCTTCTCTTTTTTTCTTTCTTTTTTCGCTTCCCGCTCTCTTCTTCTTCTTCTTCTTCTTCTCTTCTTCAAATTTCGGCTCTCTTCTGGCCAAAAAATGAGACATTGGGGACCTTATAATGGTCCCCAAAACACAAGTCACGGGCATGGCATAGACCCGTCCCATCACTGACAAGTCATAGGTGTGCCACCTGTGGAATCGGCATGACCAGCGGTGTGTCGCCTCTAGAGTGGGCATGACCAACCGGTGCCGCCTGTGAACTAGGCATGACTAGTGCTGTGCCGCCTTCCTCTGAGCCTTCACCAGTTGTCCTGTCCCATCTATGACAGCGGGTCGGCAATGGGTTTGGGTAGGTCGGGTTTTGGTCGTATACGGGTCGTATTTGACCCGTATGCATCACCCTCCACTTGCTTGAATGTACCATTTTGGTACATAATCTATTTAACATACCATTTAAGTATTTTTTTTATAATATACAGGTAAAAAATCCAGGTTGATGATAAGTGTATATAGGGTATAAAAAAATAATTATTAAGAAAATATATAAAAAAGTGAAACACAAAAGTTAAAAAAGTAAACTACCATATCGAATCTTATCCATAAATAATCATATAATTACCCAAAGGTTTAAGGGTGTAAAAGGTCCTTAATTTAAAAAAAAAAAAAAAAAAAAAAAAGGAATTAAGCCCCTTTTTTTTCACTCACTTGAGTACTTCAACTTTCACAATCCATCAAAAAAACTCTCAAACTTTTTCAAAAAAAAGCAATTAAGCCCCTGCTCTCTTTTTTGCACTCAATTGGTACTTGAACTTTCAAAATGCATAATAAAAAGCCCTCAAACTTTTTCAAAAAAGTAATTAAGCCCCAACTTTTTTTGCACTTAATTGGGTACTTGAACCACCCCTAATTTTTTTTAGTTAAAGCCACAACATATCACGGCCACAGTGTGACATGTGGCAAAAAGAAGATTAAAAATAAAAATCAATAAAAGTTATAAAAATGATTAAATTTGAACACAAAAAATATTAAAAATATTAAAAATTAGAAAAAAAATAATAAAAATTGTAAAAAAATATAAAATATAGAAAAAATTATAAAATTTTATAAAGTCATTAGAATATTATAAAATGTAAAGAAATATAAGATTTGTAAAAAAATTATAAAAATTATCTTGCTAAAAGAAGCATTTTATAATTTTTTTTAACTTTTATTGATTTTTATTTTTTATCATTTTCGCCACATGTCACACTGTGTTGCAACACATGATGGCTTTAACTGGAAAAAAAATAGGGGTCGTTAGCTTTAATGGTAAACGTTTGAAGTTAATGGTTAAAGGGTTTTTTTGATGCATTTTATATTTTTTTATGATTTTTATAAAATTTTACAATATTTTATATTTTTCTAAGATTTTTATATTTTTTTCCTAATTTTAATAAATTTTTAATATTTTTATATTTTTATTAATATTTAATATTTTTATAACTTTTATTGCTTATATTTGTTTGCCACATGTCACACCGTAGTTGTGACACACGGTAGCTTTAACTGAAAAAATTAGAGGTAGTTAACTTTAACGGTTAACTATTAAAGTTAACGCTCAAAGAGCCTTTTTGATGCATTTTACATTGCAAGTACCTAATTGAGTGTAAAAAAAAAAATCAAGAGCTTAATTACTTCTTTTTTTTTAAAAGTTTGAGTGATTTTTTAATGCATTTTAAAAGTTCAAGTACCCAATTGAGTGCAAAAAAATAACATGGGCTTAATTAGTTTTTTTTAAAAAGATTGAGGGTCTTTTTGATGTATTTTGAAAGTTCAAGTACCCAATTGAGTGCAAAAAAAAAATGGCTTAATTTTTTTTTTAATTCTGAAGGCTTTTTACTAGAGGTGATCATGGGCCGGCCCCAAGTAAACATTTAGGCCTGTTTGCTAGGCCCGACCTAAAAAATGGGCATAAAATTTGCTCAAGACTAGATAAAAATGCTAAAACCAGGGCCCAACTTGGCCCACCCATATTAATTTTTTTATATTATATTATTTTTTATATAATTTTTAAATATATAATACAAAAAAATACTAAAAACATTAAAATAAATATTTCCGAACAAATTGAAAATAAATTTTAAAAAATATGTATACTTAAATAATACTAAGATAAATGCAACTTAATAAGAAAATGTCTCTAAAATAATAAAGAAATTAACAATAAAATAAGTGGCATACAATATCCAAACAATAACAACAAAATAGTAATAACATAATAGTGAAATGGTAGCAAAATAGTGAGAAAACAATAAGAAAATATCATTAAAATAATAATAAAAATAGTAAAAAAATTTTGTTATTTAGTGAAATCGGGTCGGGCCAAAAATGTCTTACTCGAGGCTTGGCCCATTTTTAAAATGGGTGTTATTTTTTTGTCCAAGCCCATTTTTTAGAGCTTATATTTTTATCCAAACTCTCCCACTTTTCGAGCGGGTCTTCAAGTACTAGGTGACCCGACCTATGAGCAGGTTTATTTTTACACCATAAGTCTTACCCAAAACATCATTGTCCAACACGTCCGGCTTTTCTTTTTCTCTTCCACATTTTTTTGTCAAACTAAAATTAAAAGGTTAAAGTACTTGGGACATTCTTATATTATAGGAATTATATTAAATTAGTTCATTTATTATTAAATGGATCATTTTGATTATATAATATTAAAAAAAATCAAACAAGTCTAAATTATAACAGATTTAACATTTAATGTATAAAAAATATCTTAAATTTTTTTTTAATTATAGTTCAATTTCAAATAAAAAAATTTTGTTTACAGAACTATAAAAACTTTAAAATATTAATTTTATTAAACAATAATTGTTAAATTTATTCAAATTTGGCATTATTTAATTTTTTTAATAGTACATAAATTAAATTATCTATAGGGACTAATTTGATAAGTTCTGAAGTTACATACACAAAGAATAAAATAATAATAATTAAATAAAAGCGGCAGTCAAAAGGAAGAATCCGACACTCACCCACATCTGCAATTCTGTTGGCCACAGCGAGAGAATGAAAGAAACAAAACCAACGAACAAAACTGAAAAAGCCCACTGAAAAACCAAAGACGAAAGCTCCCTTCTTTTTGAACAAATACACAAGACCATGGAAGACGAACCACACCGTTGTTTTTCCTTTCTTCCAACCTTCCTTCCTCTTCATATACTTATTTATACGCCCAATCCTGTGTTACCTGAACACAACAGAACCAAATCAGCGGCAGTTTTTTGCATATCTTGACGATGATTATTTCCCGATTTCTAAGACGAGGAATCTCAACTTCCACCAGCCCCACTCGACGACGGTCATGGTGGGATCATGTCACTCCGGCTCTTAAAGACCCCATCAATGCTGTCACCGACGCCTTTCTTGCTAATCCTTGTCCTTACAAGATTAATCTTGGAGTGGTACCTTTTTTTTTTTCTCATCACAATTGCTTGTTCAATCTTTAGGGGATAGCAAGAATAATCTTGGGTCTGGGATTTTTCAGGGAGCTTACAGGGATGATGAAGGGAAACCGGTTGTGCTTCAATGCGTTAGAGAAGCTGAAGGCAAGATTGGGGCTACCAATTTCCTGTGAGTTTCTTTTTCATCATGTTAGGATATTATTATGGGATATTATTTTTAGGAATATATTGCACATTACTGTATATATTTAGGCATATCTTTCCTATTCTTTTCATTCTCATTTATGACTCTGCCAAATCATGTTAAGTTCTGAAATTGTTTGTCCTTTTTAATTATTAATTTGCTCTTCATCCCAAACTTGGCAGCAAAATCTTATTCTCACAATTTGATTTCATCATTTTTATATCTAAAGTCATAATGTCTTCTTCTCTGATCTTCTGAGATGCATTGGCAGGGAGTCGACATCTACAGCTATTAGCTCAAAATTGGTTGAGGAGAGTGCAAAATTGATATATGGGGAAGGTTCGGATGTCATAAAAGAAAGGAGGTTTGCCGGAATCCCGGCTCTATCTGGAACTGGTGCATGTCGTATCTTTGCCGAGTTTCAGAAACGATTTTACCCTGATTCAACAATATATTTTCCTGATCCAACATGGTCTAAGTAAGTTGTCTTGTACCCTTTTTCATTCCATTCTATTGTTTCCAGTTATACAAAACCTATGGTGGAGTCACATTTTATTCTCGTTCCCCAGTCACCGCAATATTTGGGGAGATGCTCATGTTCCGGACCGAACCTTTCACTACTACCATCCTGATTCTAAGGGTTTAAACTTTGTGGCACTCATGGATGATGTCAAGGTACAATATTTGATATTGCATTTGCATTTTTGCAGCCGGAAACTTGTACCCTACGGAACACTACAATATTGCGTACTTGTGAAAATACTGTTAAATGTGTCAGCTATTGACTGCTTTTGTTTTATTTTATTTTATGGTTCCTATAGAATGCACCAGATGGTTCTTTCTTCTTACTTCATCCTTGTGCCCATAACCCAACTGGGGTTGACCCTACGGATGAGCAGTGGCGAGAAATCTCATCTCTGTTCAAGGTAATGGCAATAATTATATCATGTTTGAAACATAATTTCTCTTATAACTATTGTTGCTTCAAAATTCTTGCCTTGACCATGTTTTAGGTAAAGAATCATTTTCCCTTCTTTGACGTCGCTTATCAAGGTTTTGCAAGCGGGGATGTAGAGAGGGATGCCCAAGCTATTAGAATTTTTCTTGACGATGGCCATTCAATCGGTTGTGCGCAATCTTTTGCGAAAAACATGGGTTTGTATGGACACCGAGTGGGTTGTCTCAGGTCAGCCAATGTTCTTCATTTTTGTTTATATTCCGATGGATATATATATATATATTTACTTCTCTGAACTTTTACCGTGCATATAATCATGTAAACGTAATGTCTATGCATTTATCCACTATCACCACTATTGACCTAGCTCATGTAAGAGAGCATTAAATCTAATAATATCAATGGTATTTATTGTTCACTAGGAGGCTCAAGTTTTCAGCGATCACTCTGTATTCTGGTTTGGTCCATATGATTCTTCAGTAATCTTACCCGCATTGATTGTTTCAGTATTCTCTGCAATGACAAAATCCAAGCAGTGGCGATCAAGAGCCAGCTAAAGCAGATTTCTAACACTATGTATGGCAGTCCACCAATTCACGGTATATCACTAGTCTCGAAAATCTTGAGCAATCCAGACATTAAGGCCCTTTGGCTCAAAGAGGTTAAGGTAAGTTTCCTTTTCCGGCTCCTCCTCTTTACTTCACTTTACCTTATTACAGGGACGATTGGCCTGATGCATGTGTGATCATATCTACTTGTTATAAGGTCATGGCAACTCGTATTCAAAGAATGAGAGCTACTCTACGGGAAGCTCTTGAGAGATTAGGGTCTCCCCTCAATTGGCAACACATAACTAACCAGGTCAGTAATGTAACCAGAAATTTTCTGGATGCTCCTCGAAATGCTCCTGTATTTTGCATATTAACTCATCAGGATATGCAAAATTGCAGGTCGGAATGTTTTGCTTCTCTGGATTAACTCGTGCAGAGGTCGATCAGCTTGCAAAGGAATTTAATATATACATGACACATGATGGACGCATAAGGTATATTTATCATATAAAACATCGGTTTTGTTCTTGAAGGTTAAGGCTTGTTACTCTGTAATGCCTTACAATTATGAACTAATCTGAACTTCATCATGCGGTAACATGGCAGCATGGCTGGTGTGACCACAAAGAATGTCGATTATGTAGCAAGAGCTATTCATGAAGTCACTGCCTCCGATCGCGACACCAAGATATTACATAACATTGGTGCATATAAGGTTAATACTGATATATGCTCAACTTCCCTTGGTACTAATAAAACAAGAGCAAGGGGAATGAATTTAGCCTTGTAATATGCACACACATATAATTCTTTTAGGTTGTACCATATATGTTGCAGAAAATTGAAACTTTTTTTTTTTTTTTTGGAAAAAGAAAGAAAGATGACATCAAAACAAGTTAGACATCACAAAACCTGCATTTCTATGTTATCAAATTTTCCAAGGAAAGATTATTTTTTATATACAATATTAGAGTTGGGACGAGGGTAACACAGTTGGAAATCGGTGACAAATAGATGTCAGGACAAAAATTTTAAAAAAAAAAAATATTAATTATATTATTTTTAATAATAGAGCGGGTTATTGGACCCACCTATATCGGGCTTGGGCAAAGAAATTAAAAATACCATACAGAAATGGTCCACCGTCAGTCCTAACTCACATAGATGGATCCCTTGTGGACAAGGCCAGGTCAGCACCTGGAAAACTGCCGACAATTTAGCTTCAAGAATAAGTGTTTGGTTTTTGTTGTTAGGCATACACTTTTGACCTTGGGGGTAAAAAGGATAGGACTGGGACTGGGATGTCTTTGCCGTACAATTTTCAATAATATTTTCATCTTCCTTGATTTGATTGCTTTTGTATTTGTCAAGTTGTTACAGTCTTTCAACAAAGTAAAATAATGAGCGATTCATTCTTTTTTTAATCAAAATTAAGGACCAAAATCCCAGTTTTGCATTGCGTATAGTATATTAAATAGAAAGGCACAGGAGGTTTCTTCTCATTCAAATGGGACAAGATTTGTGTACTGTGGAAGGAGAAAGGAAGTGCAGAAAGATTCCAAAAATCACACCCCAAATTAAATATGAAGATAGGAACCTTTATCTATGCTCTCCATAAATGTATTAAATTATGAGACCATCAACCACCAAGTAAATTATGCAACAAAATCTTAGTGTCCTTTCAAACACTCTGATTCTTTTGTTCATTAAATTCATACAATATGAGCATTAAGTAGTTTATATCAATGTAGGGTACACTAAATATTCATATGATTATATTCCCAAAGAAAACCTCAGCTGGTGCACAAAATTATTAATAATCAGCACCATGCAAAGGAAACACTTCCCTAACAGTCCCTAAAATTTACTGCCAAATATAAGTTGTTAATTTTTTTAGATTTAATACTAGAATTTTGTATTTAATTATTATTTATGATGTAATTTTTTTTTACTTGTAATGCATATATTTTATTATTAATATAAATCTAAAAATTAATTAAATATTTTTATAAAATTCTAAATATTGAACTTATATATTAAAAATCATAAAAACCAAAAAAAAATTAAGAAACAAAGAAATAAAAATAAAACCTAAACCTTAAATATGGTTAAATTCTAAACAATAATCTTAAATCCTAAAAATATTTAAGAAAAAAAAAAGGAAAATTAAGAAATATTAAAATTTGTGGCTGAAATTTGTCTATGAATTCTTTGGAGTTTCAGGGGCTGTTATATAACATTTTCCCCTCCTTATTTAGTTTAGGATTAACTAGATATTTCAGTTTCTGAAGTGAACTGAGTTGCAGTGTTGTTATCTACTAAGATCCCTGCATGGATTTGAAACTCACTAAAACCAAATTTTAAAATATTTCCTTAATGCACTCTCAATAAACTCTCCGAATCAATCAGAGAGTTAAATTCCTCTCAACAGTTACTTGTTTTTTTCTTTTTCTAAAGTTGGAAAAATGATGTGCATGTATTGTTGAATGTTGCATAGAATGTAAGAGTTAAGCATATATGTGGGGGTGGATCCATTAAACCCCATGTTTGTAACATAATAATGGTGACTATGAAGGAAGGTAAATTTACCTCTCTCATATAAAACATATGATTAATAAGTTCATTGGGCTTTGTTACTCTTTAAATGCATAATTTTTACAACTATATATCTATTATTAACCAAAACAGATTTTATTAACAGTAAGACACATCTGAGAAAATTACAACTAATTTTTTTTCCGGCAATAGTAAATGATTTAGTACCATAAATTCTGCAGTTTTGGGTGTTTTCACAGCTTTAACTAATCATAGACCAACTAAAATACATTCCTAGATGGTTGCAATTACAAAGTAAATGAACACAAACGTGAGAGAGATTCTCATCCACCAAATCTGTATGTTTACTCAGATCCATGTTAAACAGCTGAGGATATATGTTCAGCAGCCGTATCATCCACGAAGCTTACCGATACTTCCCCCTACCAATATCGAAACACAGAGTGGAAGTTGGTGATCCAATGGCTGCAGTATCAGCTTCATCATCTGGGGTCAAAAATCGACTCCTCTTCTGGTATTTTCCGGGTCTTATTGCAAGAAACATTGGTGAAGAAGGAGGAGGAGGTGATGTAGGCACTAGACTGCTGGTTTTCTTCAAACTGATAATCTTTGGGAACAATGCCTGGAAAAGACCAGATCTTGAGTGCTTATTCTTGATGGGTTTGGAGTTGGAGTTGGAGTTGGAGTTGGAGTAGTATGATGGAGGAGGAGTGAGAGGAGGAATGGATGTATCAGAGAACGTGTATTTGGGTGTCCCAGGCTGAGACTCCCACATGAAAGGGACAGCACCGGGGAGTCCGCCATAGTAGACCCTGAAAGAAGGATTGGCGACAGAGTTTTCCTTAGATAAAAGCCTGGAAAAGAACTTGTCATCTTGCTTAATTTCGAGACTCTTATTATGGGGAAGATGATCAGGACTTGTGGTAAACATCTTGGGATGAAACTTGTGGTGGTGGTGGTGTTTTTGGGTTTTCAGTGATCAATTGGTTTAGGAGATTATATGAAGGAAAAGAATCCCAGAGCCAGAGAGGAAGGCTTTAGGCTTGAAGATCTCTCTACTTTTGGGGTAATATAATATTAGAGAAGCAGGACCAGCAGAAGTGAACTGAAATCATAAGTAGAGATATATCAGAATATTACTTTACATAACTTAACCAAAAGAAAAAGAAAAAAAGCAATATTGCGGTATCCATCACCAAAGCTTTTACTCACACTCACACTTGTTTAAGTTTATGGTTTTGTTCAATTTTACTATTACAATCAATTATTATAAATATTAATTAATTAATTAATTTAATAAATTAATTAAATTCGATCCACAGTAATAATTCGCACATGGTAAGATTTAAATATGTGATCTCAAAATTATCAAAGTTCCTTCTTATAAGATTTATTTTCACTTTAACAGCTTTGGCAATATGATCAGTTATTCGAGACTCGAGATTATTTCATTTTCTATTAATGCTAGCAATGTACAACAGTTAAATAGGATCTTTTTCTTCTCGAGACCTTTAATTTTTTTCGTCATGTGAGAGTTCGAATTAATTCATGTTTATCTACTTCTATCCATGTGTGGAGGGGGGAGAAACCTTTGTACTCAGCTACAAAATTTATTTTGTATTTTGTAATGGTTTCATTCTTCTATTAATAGGAGTTTTAAATCTTGATTTATACTGTTCTAATGAATCAATATTAAATTAAAACATTATCAAATATACATATCTATCACATTGAAAATAATATTTTATATTGCTTCTGCAGTCAAATCCACTATTATAATTAAGATGGCATTTGCCTAAGTATATGATATTTCAACTCAAAGTCAGATACAAAAATATATGTTCAATTTTTTAAACGACTTTTCATACATTTCAAACATCATGCCACGTATACATATATGTGGAATATTAAAATGGTACGATAATTTAAAAAAACATAGGTACAAGACAACTTTGTTTTGAAGATTTTTCATAATTTGGTTATGAAAATGGAACCACCTAGGTTTTGTTTTTCTTGAAAGTAGTTTAAGTCAGTGTTGTGTTATTAGTAAGTTGTATTGAAAGTAGTTGCAAATTGAGTTGCAACTCAAAATATTTAGACGTTATGCTTTTAGCTTCCCATTGATTAACATTCGTAGGAATAATGAGAGCCACTGACTTAATTCGGTCGTGGGGCCTTCGCTATTTAAGAAGCTGGTTCAGTATCGGTCAGGGCGTTTACGTGAAGCTCGACCATCAATCACCATTTGGCACTGCTGCTGCCACTCCCACCATCATCAGTTGTCAGTTGTCACCATGAATGTCGATTTTTTCGTCAAAATTAATATATAACAATCTTACCAACAGGAAATAAAGTGAGAATGCCTTTTTTTTCTTTAAAATTACTATTATAATAATATCTTCACTCAATATATTAAATGGTTAATATTTGATATATTGGTAAGATATTTTTTATTTTATAAATAATTTTAAAATTTTGTTATATATTTCTTTTTTAAAATATTTTTTAATAATTTATTATATTCATATAAAATACTTGTCAAATTTTTAATTTTATTTATGGAGTCTAAAAATTCTAATGATAATAAATCAAATATTTTCTTCATAATTAATAGCTGCGGATGAAAAAGCTGAAGCAGAGAAGATATTGCAGGCTAATCAAAGCTAACAAGGCGTTTTTATAAAAATAACCCAAAAAATTTAATTAATTATTAAAATGATCCATTTTTTTAATTAAATACAAAAATGACCTAAAATCTACAGTAAAAGTTAGTGGAGCCAAATTCTTTGGCTCCACCAACATGCCACGTCAGCAACCAAGAAAAAAAATTATTTTTTTGGTGGAGCCATGTAGAATGGCGACACCTGTATAAATACCAGAGAAATACTACAATTTTTGAAAATATGGAAGACTTTAACAAAAAATTTCCATTTTCTGGTGGAACCATTTCATTTGGCGCCACCAGATTTCGCCTGACACCCTTTTACTTTTTTTTATTATTCCTTTTTTAAACTTTTGTCCTTCTTTCCTTTTTTTTAAATTTTTTTAAGTTTTGTCTTTATCCTTATTTATTTTTTTATTATTAATTTTAAAATATTTGAAATGTATATTTGAAATGTTTTATAATATATATATTTTTAAAATTTTAAATATTATTTTTAAATATTAAATATATTTTTAATAATATAAAAATTTAAATATTTTAAAGATACGACCTTTCAAATTTATTATTAGTTTTACAATATTTTAAATGTATATTTTAAATTTTAAATATTTTAAATTTGTTTTATAATATTTTAAATTATGATTTTTAAATTATTTAAAATATATTATTTTTAAAGATATGACCTTTCAAATTTATTATTTGTTTTATAATATTTTAAATATATTTTTAAATATTTTTAAATTTTAAATATAATATTTATAAATTAATAATTTTAAAATTAATTTTAAAGATATTCAAACGTTTTTATAAAATTAAATTTAAAATTTTAAAAATTAATATTTTATTTGATGGAGCCATTTTTTTATTAAATTTAAAATTAAAATTTTAACAAATAAATCTTTTTTTAACAAATATTTTTTTTTTTATTTTTTTCTAATTAATTCAAATTTCACTTTTTTAAATAAAATATTATTTTTTAACTTTTAAATAGAATTTAAAAAAAGGTTTGAATATCTTTAAAAATAATTTTAAAATCATAATTTAAAATATTATAAAACAAATTAAAAAATATTTAAAATATTATAAAACTAATAATAAATTTGAAAGGTCATATCTTTAAAATATTTAAATGTTTTATATTATTAAAAATATATTTAATATTTAAAAATAATATTTAAAATTTCAAAAAATAATTTCAGAAATATATATTTAAAATTTAAAAATATATATTATAAAACATTTCAAATATACATTCAAATTTTTTAAAATTAATAATAAAAAATAAATAAAAATAAAGACAAAACTTAAAAAAAAGTAAAAAAAAAAAAGAAGGATAAAAGTTAAAAAAAAAAGTAAAAGGGTGTCAGGCGAATCTGGTGGTGCCAAATGAAATGGCTCCACCAAAAAATGGAATTTTTTTAAAGTCCCCCATATTTTTAGAAATTGCAATATTTCCCTGGTATTTATACAGGTGGCGCCATTCTATATGGCTCCACTAAAAAATTAATTTTTTTTCCTGGTTGCTAACGTGGCATTTCTTTGGCTCCACCAACTTTTACTGTAGATTTTAGGTCATTTTTGTGTTTAATTAAAAAAATAGGTCATTTTGATAATTAATTAAATTTTTTGGGTTATTTTTATAAAAAAGCCGTTCATATATATATCTGGCCTCACTTGCTGTTGCCCCAACGGCAGCGCTAGGATACTGTAGATGGACCAAGAAAGAAAGATTTAGCTGGGCAATCGCCAGGGGAGAATTCAGATTGCTAGTTAGAACTAAATTATAGATTAATTAAAATATATACTATTATTTATGAGTAAATTACATTTAAAGTTATTGAATTATTTAGTTATTATTTTGTAATTTTTTTAAGTCAATAATTAAAATATAAATTTATTAATAGTTTAATAAATTTAGATGTAGTCTACTATTATATTTTATTTATGGGGTTAAGATTGGAGAAAAGATAAGTTGTCAATGCCATATTGATTAGGGGTGAGCAAAATCCGATTCGATTCGAAAAATTCGATAAAATTTTCAAATTTTGAATTAAATAGTTCGAGTTATTTGAGTTAATCAAGTTGTATGGATCAACTAGAATAAAAAATTAAGTTTTTCGGTTTAACTCGAATGTGAATTACACAATTCGAGTTATTCGAAAATCCGAATAAGGAAAGGCAAAACTACGTCATTTTGATAAATGTTTACTTTTTCTAAAGTTAAAAGTCAAAACCATTAAGTTAAAAGGCAAAACTACGTTGTTTTAATAAATGTTTACTCATTAAGTTAAAAGGTAAAACCATTATATTGTTTATGTAGTTAAATAATTTTATACTTCGTTCACTAGTTAAATAATCTGTTCATGTAAACGCAACATTGAGTATAAATAATAGGATTCGTTAACTCGACTCGACTTAACTCGAAATTTTTTGACTCGATTCGATCCGATTCGAAAAAAATTCAAATTGAGTTCGGTTGCTAAAATAGGATTCATCAACTCGACTAACTCGAAATTTTTTGACTCGATTCGACTTGACTCGATCGAATACTCACCCCTAATATCGATGGATGTGCCGTTTTTGTCTTGGTATTAGTACGGTACAAATATGTTTTGGTGTACCGTTTCGAATTTATTGATGTTTTTAAATATTTTTCACATATATAGTTATAGTCTAATTTTTAGTTTCTTGATAAATTATATATATTTAAATAATTTTCACTTATATTTATAATTTATTTTTTTAGTTTCTTAATAAATTATATATTATTTTTGTCAAAAAATAAGTTATATATTATATATACATGCAAATATATCTCAATTAATCTTTACAAATATATTTATATGTAAATATAAGTTTTAAAATCATTAATTATGTTCAATAATATAATTTAATAATTGTTAATTTTAAATTTAATTGTAGAAAAAATGCTTAAGATAAAAGAAAATTTAAAATATTAAAATTTTGTACCAACCAGTGCAGGCCGATGCACCGGCAAGAGCAAAGCTAGAAAATTATTTTAGGGGATACCAAAATTAAATTGTAATTTTTATGATAGTAAAAATACAATTTCACCATTTTAATAGCCTATATATTTATAAATTTTAAAGGATTAAATCAAATTTTTATCATTTTTAAGGGGGCAAAGTACAATTTTACCATTACTAATTTTAAAAAAATCTAAGAGTTTAAATGAAAATTTTTCTATTTTAGGAGAGCCGAGGCCCCTACTAGTCCCCCTAGGTATTCCCTGTGCATTGATATAAGTTAGTATTTGTAACACTCCTAACCCGTATCTGTCGCCGGAGCAGGGTTACGGAGCATTACCGGAGTTTACAGAACAATTATAGATAATTCATGTCATTTATTATTCATAATCGAAACTACTCATCTCTTCCCTTGAATGGACCCTCGAAGACCAATTTAAACATTTGAATCAAGTTGGGACTAAGTCGGGAACTCAGAAAATTTTTCGCAAAATTTCAAAAATTTTCTTATATATAGGGGTCACATGACATGCCCATGTCTTAGGCTGTGTGGGCATTCGATATTAGGCACACGACCATGTCCCAGCCCATGTCCTTACCCGTGTAACTCTCTGACTTGTGCCACACGGCCTGCCACACGCCCGTGTGCTAGGCCGTGTGGTCAATTTAATTTTCACAAATTAGGTGCAGGTTTCACACGGCTAAGACACACGCCCGTGTTCTGAGCCTTGTAGCACACACGGCTAAGACACACACCGTCTCTGCCCGTAGGCCCAATTCTGAGAATTCTGTTTCTAAATTTTAAGATGCAGGGGACACACGGCCAAACCACATGCCCATGTGTCAGGCCGTGTGTCACACATGGTCAAGACACACGCCCGTGCGTCTACCCGTGTGGACAAAAAAAGGCCATTTCCTAGCCTTATTTCTCACCCAAATTTAACCTTAAACCTACAACAACATTTGTATATATTTGCCAACCAATTCAAATCATATAAATCAAACAAACATCATAACATTTATGAAATAGCATCATATATTTATATGATCAAACTTACCTTCTTGTAATGATTTATATTTTACCCTAATTCAATTTAACCAAACTACATACATATAAGCTAAACAAAAAAAAAATATTTTTCAAAACCATTTTTTTTTTGAAAACGGGGTCGACTTTAGAAATGAAAATGGAGTCTCCACCAATCCTTTTTGAGGTGTGATCGGGTCACCTTGAGATTGATCGTTAAAATATTTTGGTTTATTAAAACGATGACTTTGGTCCACGAAATTCGAGAAAACAAGTTCGGGAGTCGGTTACATACGAGGAAGGATTAGCACCCTCGTAACGCCCAAAATTGGTACCGAATTGATTAATTAATGTCTTAATATCGAAAATTTGAAGATATTTTAAAATACGATCCTCTTTATTTAAAAGAAAACTTGAATAAATTAAAATGAATGCTAAGACCCTCTTATTTCGAAGAAGTAAAATGTCACTCCCAGTGAGTTAGGGCACGACATTTCAAATTCCCGAAACTGAGCTTGTCTTTAGACTTTTAAAACTCATGTATTTAAATTTAAGAAGGATATTCGGTTATTTGGGTCAAATGAAAAATCGGAACCCAGTAAGTTAGGGCACAATTTCTTAAAATACCAAATTCAGAATATTGCCTTTATTTTTTTAGAAATCCTTATCCCGAAATAACGAAATGTCACATCCAGTGAGTTAGGACGCAACGTTTCGAATTCTCAAGAATAAGTTTTTATTTAACTCATATGATTTGATTTAAGAGAATAATTGGTTCTTTAGATTCGATGAGAAAAATCGAAACCCAGTAAGTTAGGGTACGATTTCTTTCGGATCTTAGAACGCGAAATGTTTGTTTATTTCAAAACGAAAATTGTAATGCATCGAATAAAATGTGATATGGTCGTAATAAAATGGAAGATGAATTATAATACACATGCATAATAGAGTAAAAACGAGAGAAACAATATAAATTACAATAATAAAAGCAAAAATAAATAAAAATTAAAAAAAAATAATCTATGTAAAATAGTAGGTAAAAAGATGATAAAAAAAACAAAAAGACTAATAATAAATCAATAAACAAATAAATATTATATACAATAATTTGAAAAATAATAAAATAATAATAATAGTAACAAAAATACAATAATAATAAGAAAATATGTTGATAAACAAATAATAATAGTAAAAATAAATAAATAAAAGTAATAACAATAATCATAGGAATAGTAATAATAGTAGTGAAAATAATAAAATAAATATTCTAATGTTCGAAAGTATATATATAAGGATACAAAATAATACATAATAAATAAATAATCGTAATGAAAATGATAAAACAAGAAATAAGTAGAGTCTATTTAAAAGTAGTAAATAAAAATAAAGATAAATATTAAATATATTAATTTAATAATATAATAATAATAGTAATAGTAGTAGTAATAAAAATAATAAATAAAAGTAATAATATTAATAAGGACAATAATAATAATAGTAATAATAATATTATTAATAAAAATAATTAAAATTAATAATAATAATAAAATCAATAATAAAATATCAAAAATTTTAAAAGAAATAAAAAAAGGACAAAATTGAACTTAAAATAAAAGTTTGGGGCAAATCTAAAAATAAATAAAAGGAAACAGACCTTATTGAACGCGCGAATAACAAGGAAGGACCAAATAGGGAAATATCCCCGTCCTCCAAAACGGCGCCGTTTATTGTAGGGCTAAAATGAAAAATGCATCAAATTACGGGGCCAAATTAAAAGTAAAAAGGATTTAATTGAAACACGCCTCAAAAGCGGAAGGACTGAGGGCGCAAATTGACCCTCAATCCAAAACACACGGATCCTTGGCAGTATGGGTCGGGTCACAGGTCAGAGGCCTTTAAACGGCACCGTTTTGCGTCTGGTCAAAACGAATCAAAACGATGCCGTTTTGATTTACTATATAAACCAAAAAAATCTGTCAAAAAAAAAACATTTAGCCCTTAATCTTAAAAAAAAACGAAACCCTTCAGAAAAGCTCTTTCCCCTGCGATTTCCGGTCGCGATACCGGCGCCGGACCCCTGCCGGTCCACCGCCGTGCGCGGTGGCCGGAAAGGCGAAAAGACGCCCTCTGAACCCCTTTTTTAAAACGCCTCTGAAGGCCAAACCTTTCCGAACCAGAAAACTGAAAGAAGAGGACCTTCGACCCCTTTTTTGGGTCCGATTTCGTGACGGAGAGAAGCCCTCCGATGACACAACCGCGGGGTAGCTTTTGGTAAACTCCTCTTTCCTTCTTTTTCGTGTTTATTTTAAATCAAAAAAGAAAATAAGAAATAAAAAAAATTAAAAGAAACAAGAACACCGGCGAATAAAATAAGGTAAATTACCTTTGATCTTTTTTTTCTGTATATTTCTCTGTGTATGCGTAAAAATAGTAGTTCGTAAAGAAAAAAAAAGAGAGCGATTACAATGGCTTTTTTTAATCTTTATAGCCAAATCGAAAAAAGAAAAATAAAATAAAAATAAAATAAAAATCAAAATACAACGCTTTTTATTTGTTTTCGTTGTTCTCTGCTTGTTGTCCTTCTTTTGTCTTTTCTTGCAGGTACGGAGGAGTGACGTGTCGCGTGGTAGTGCGCAGGGGTACGGAGGCTCGGAGTTGTCGTGGAGGCTTGCGGCGCTAGAGGCTTGCGGCGCCAAGCATTTCTGCTTGTTCTCTGTTATGGGCTAGGGTTTGGGTAGTGATTTTGGGCCTGCATTTGGGTTAGGATTTTAATATGTAATGGGCTATTTAATTGAGATTGGGCTGATGTAGTTTAATGAACTGTGATAAATTTTGAATTTTTGGTGTTTTGTTTTATTTATTGGGCCCGGGCAAATTTGGGCTCTTACAGCTGCCCCTCTTTGCTCATTATCGTGTAACGAGAATAGAGAAAAGACTATAAAAGGGCCAATTTTGCCTGGACCTGCCAAGTCTTGACTTCTTTTGGTGCTTCTTTTCTTCAAGTAGCTTCATTCCAATCCACTGCATCCTCAGGGGTATAGGAATTGATGTTTCGATCTGCTCCAATAAAATTTCAGGGAGGAGAGATTTGTAGTTTCGATCTACTCCACTGGAACTTTTAAGGAGATAAGATTTGTCCTCAGTCTGCTCCACTGCTACTTCAGGGAGATAAGACTGATGGCTTCAATGTAATTTCAGGGAGAAGAGATTTGTAGCTTCGATCTACTCCGCTGGAACTTCAAGGAGATAAGAATTGTGACTCCAATGTAATCTCAGAGAGAAGGGATTTGTAGCTTCGACCTACTCTACTGAAAATTCAAGGAAATAAGGACTGATTCTCAATGTAATTTCAGGGAGAAGGGATTTGTAGCTTCGACCTACTCCGCTGGAACCTCGAGGAGATAAGAATTCAGGGAGAAGAGATTTGTAGCTTCGATCTTCTCTACTGAAACTTTAAGGAAATAATGATTGGTTCTCAATGTAATTTCAATGAGAAGGGATTTGTAGCTTCGACCTACTCCATTGGAACTTCGAGGAAATAAGAATTCAGGGAGAAGAGATTTGTAGCTTCGATCTTCTCTACTGAAACTTCAAGGAAATAAAGATTGATCCTCAAAGTAATTTCAAGGAGAAGGGATTTGTAGCTTCGACCTACTCCGCTGGAATTTCGAGGAGATAAGAATTTTAATGGCTTAAATCTACTCCGCTGCTTCATGGAGATAAGATTTGCCATCTTCGATCTGCTCCACTACTGCTTAGGGAGACAAGATCTGTAATCTTCAGTCTACTCCACTACCGCTTCAGGGAGATAAGGCTGATGGCTTAAATCTACTCCGCTACTTCATAGAGATAAGATTCGCCGTCTTCGATCTACTCCACTACTGCTTAGGGAGACAAGATCTGTAATCTTCAGTCTACTCCACTGCCGCTTCAGGGAGATAAGGCTGATGGCTTAAATCTACTCCGCTGCTTCATGGAGATAAGATTCGCCGTCTTCGATCTGCTCCACTACTGCTTAGGCAGACAAGATCTGTAATCTTCGATATTGCTACACCGTCCCCTGGGGGACATGTCCTGTAGACTCGATTTCTTATGCTTATGTTTATGCCAAATGATTAGGATGCAATGATCAGAACGAATCTAATGCTCCTAACTAAATGTATTATGGATGACATTTGCATGAATGCAGAATGTCATGAGAATGGTCTTTTTACAATGATTAGGATGCAATGGTCAGAATGAATCGAATGCTCCTAACTAAATGATATTATGGATGACATTTGCATGAATACAGAATGTCATGAGAATGATCCTTTGTTAAATGTATAAGGATCAGGATGCAATGATCGGAATGAATCAAATGCTCCTAACTAAATGTGTCTTGCATGAATGCAGAATTTCATGAGAATGATCCCTTTTTAAATGTTTAAGGATTGTCATTGCTCGTCGTTCCTCCAGGTTGTATCACTGACATAATATCCTGTCTTCTTGTTCAACCGACATTTTTGACAGAAAGTCTGAAGAAATGGTCACTATTTGGAGTTTCCTTCTCAAATATTTCCAACCTTTAGGCTTGGTGAATTCTAAATAAAAGTCCTGTTTCAGGTTCTCGTATTATTTAGAAGTTTCCAGAGTAATATGTAAAACTCCTTTTGTGAAAGTATTATTAGTCCATTAATCATTACTTCAATACAAAATGCTTGAAAATGATCATAATGATGGACAAAAATGGATTTTATCAGAAACGAAATCTGAAAAGAATAGGTTGATTAAAGAAAACAAACACTGCTAGAATACAAAATGATGAGGGGAAAAGAAATAGGTGCCCCAGATATCGCAGCTTGAGCTTCTCTGTACGGACTTTCTGAAGACCAATTTAAGCTCAATATGTGTTTAGGAGATCAAGAGTACTCTATTGATGTCCCAAGACGTAACATCTCTCCTTTCTTCTTAATTCAGGTATAGCAAGATCACCGCATGCCCCATCACAATTTGAGTCGCCCTTTTCGGGTTTTCGACTCAAAACCCCTTTGGTCTTAAGGCGCCCTTTGCGGGTTTTCGCATTGGCCTCTCCTTTTTCTTCTTTTTTCTTTCTTTTCCTTTTTTGTGTTTTTTTCGTGTTTTTTTTTTGGAAAACTTTTTATTGAATCTGAATTCACCAGATTGGGTAGGTCCTTGCCATCCATCTCGGTCAATATTCATGCTTCCCCAGAACATGCCTTCTTTGCTGCATAAGGTCTTTCCCAGTTTGGCATCCACTTTCTTCTGAAGTCCCTTTTGCATGGGAAAAATCTTCTTCAATATCAGGTCCCCCTTTGGGAATTTTCTAGGATGAACCTCTTTGTCGCAAACCCGCATCATCTGACTGTAACGGATAGCTATTAATTTTTCTCCACAAATTTGATTGATCACATCGGGATTGGCTCCATTCTGCCTCATCCAACTTCAGTTCTGATAAAACTCGAAGGGAAGGTATCTCTACTTCAATGGGTAAAATCACCTCCATTCCATAAACCAATGAGAAAGGTGTTGCCCCGGTGGAAGTTCTGATAGACGTTCGATAAGCATAGAGATCAAATGATAACTTCTCATGCCAATCTTTATGAGTCTCAATTATTTTCCTCACGATTTTTTTTTCTTTCCCTTTTTTTTTAAAGGTTGCCCTCACTGTTCCATTTATTTTGAGGAGATGTGATATTAATCTTGAACAAACTGCAAACTTCTAATATTGTGATGTTGTTCAAATTTAATGTATCGTCAGATAGGATCCTTTTTGGCATTCCATATTAACATGAAATTTGCTGACTGTCGACTTTGTGACATCGACATATGAAGCAGCTCCCACCTACTTAGTGAAGTAATGGACGACCCTAAAGATGAATTAATACCCGCTAGAAGCCTTTGATGAGATTAGCCCACTGATATTCATGCCCCTCATAGAGAAAGTCCACGGAGTTGCCATGAGGAGATGAAAGAGGCAAAGGAATCTTGTCTCCATAAATTTAGCATCTATGTCATTTCTTGGTATAACTGATGCAATCCCCTTCCATGGTAGACCAGCAGTAACCGAAACTCATGATGGACTCTTTAGACACCCTTATGGACCTCTTCTAAGATTCTTAAGCCTTAACAGCATCCACACGTCTTAGTAACCCAACCATTTCTTGAAACGATCATGCGAAAACATCTTTGAATTTTTTTGAATAACTTCAATGACATCTCGCATTGTTTCTGTGATGATACATGCTCCGATCTTCACCTCCTTCTCTTCTCCTAGGCTCACAATGACTTTTTGTGAGGTAGGATATGTTGTTCCTCTTGTTCTACCATCTTTAACAAATCAGGAGATATGTTACAATATTTGTCGTCTTTAAAGTCTTGAGATCCCTCTAGACACATATCTTGCTCAAAAGTAGATTCTGAGTCAGTAGCAGTGTCGCTCATGTCGTTGATATCCAGGGACCTGTTGTGGGTATGAAGGAATATTCAAAGAACACATGAATTTAAGAATAATTATTTGTATGGTATGAACATGAATGAAATAAAGAATGATTCGGAACAAAGGTCCAAAGATTGAAAGAAACAATTAAAGATTATAAAATGAAAGGATCTAAAAGAATGAGAGGATATTTATTCAAAATGATCTCAAATATGTATTTCATAATGATGTTTAGACATAAGCCTATTTCACAACGGAATGCTTATTGCTTCTAGGCTTAAAGCAACAAGTGTGTTATGAACATTACTCTGTGTAAGCTCTAAAAACTACAGGAATTTCTTCTGCAGTCCAATTGTTTAGAACACTCCCAGGTTCGTAAGGGCGAATATCTAACAAAGTCCCCCTTTCAGTGATTTCTTCAAGTATGGCATTGATGTGCACATTTTCCAGCATTTCATTAACACTTTCTTTAACTCCTTCATAGAACTCGATCTCTTTACTGTCCATCAGACCTTGTACCAAGGCTCTGAATTCTACGCATTCTTGGATCTCGTGCCCCTCTTCATGATGGAACTCACAGTAGTTCCTCGAGTTTTCACAACTTCTTTCAGGATCTGACATGCTCAGCCCCTTTTTTACCATCTCTTTCCAAACCCATCTCAAAGGAGTTTTTACTTCTACGATATTGGTCTTGATTCTTCTCCCCACCTTTCCATATATCGCATTTACCCCATTATCAGTATGATTGGGTAAAAGATTTTCGTCACTAGGTGTGTCATCAAATTTCACAATGCCCATTTTAATAAGTTTTTCAACAACTTTCTTAAAGGCAGTGCAATCTTCTATTGAATGCCCTAAAATTCCTGCATGGTAGTCACATTGAGCGTTTGCATCATACCATTTGAGATATGGAGGTTGTAATGGTTTCAGGTAAAAAGGGGACACTACGTGTGCGTCGAACAAACTTTGGTACAACTCCCGATATGTCATTGGGGTTGGAGTAAATTGGAGCTTCTCAGTGTTTTGCCTCGTGTTGGAACCTTGTTGACCAGTAGCCACCGTTTTTGGTCGATTTACAGTAATCAATTTTGAGTAACCTTTGTTATATGTACTCGTGTTGTTCACCTCGTTTTCCTTTATCCTCGAGGTTGACCTTTTGTTATTCTCTCCTGCATTTATTTTTCCACTCCTTATCGCATTTTCGATCATTTCGCCGGTCATCACTATGTCTGAAAAACTTTTCGTAGCGCTTCCAATCATGTGAGTGATGAACGGGGCCTTCAGGGTATTGATAAAGAGCATTATCGTTTCTTTTTCTAGGAGCGGCGGCTGTACTTGTATGGCAACTTCCCTCCATCTCTGTGCGTATTGCCTGAAACTCTCGCTTGGTTTCTTCTCCATGTTTTGCAAGGTAATTCTATCGGGTCAAATCATCACGGATGATGTGATTGCTTCATGAATTCTTGAGCTAAGTCCCTCCAAGAACCAATCCTAGCACGGCTCAATTGATTGTACCATTTGGACGCTGCTCCCACCAGACTATCTTGAAAATAATGTATTAGCAGCTGGTCATTGTTAACATACTCAGTCATTCGCCTGCAAAACATGGTTATGTGAGCTTCGAGGCAATTGGTCCCATTGTATTTTTCAAATTCTGGCATCTTGAATTTGTGGGGAAGCTGTAACATCCTGGAAAGGGCCTATGCATTTTCAGTTTAATTGTATGAAATGACAAGTCTTAAGCATTATGAATAAATTTTTGATAATTTTGGAAACCTAGAAATGCATGGAAAGGGAAATGAACATTTTGGAAACCTGAACATTTTGGAAACCTAAACATTTTTTTTGGAAATGTTTCAAAAATGGAAAGTAAACATTTCTGGGAACCTGGAAATGTAAGAAAAATGGCAAGTTACAGAGCCGAACGAAAATTTTAGGAAACTTGGAAATGACCCTAAAATGATGAGTTTTAAAGTTTAGAATAGGAAATTAAGGCAAGGGGGCCTTAAAAGTAAAAGTTGGTAAAATTTGACACACAAACAGGCTTGGAAAAGTGGCCTGAAGATGCCACTTAGGGCCTCTGGAAAAGGCGCCACATGCAAGGTGTTGGGCCTGAGTTCGAGTCACTTGGGAAGCAAATAATGAAGGTTATATTTTAGCTTCCAGAAGGCTGAGGTGGACGGCACTGGTTTCTAGAACAAGGAAGTGTTTTATTTTCACAAATATGTGAATAATAAGTGATAAATATAGGATTAATTTTAATATGATTATTGAGGAGATAATAATGGATTTAACACTTTTATTTTTAAATAAAGGAGATAATATTATCATAAGAGGAGTAGTGGCCAAGCAAGGGACTCTCCTATTGATAATTTCGGCTAAAGGAGGAGAGTTAAGGTTAATCTCCCATCTGCTTTTAAGCTCTGCTAAAAATCCCTAGCTAAACCTTCTCTCGCTGAATTTTCTTTTCATCTTTTCTTCTTCTCTTTTCTTCATCTGTCAAGCCAAAACCTTTTCTTTTGATCCTCGATTAAAACTCCATAGCCGAATCTCTCTCGTGACCCTAGGCAAGGAAGCAATCGGCTAAAGGCATTAAAGGTAAGGTTAAGCTATTCAAATTCTTTTCTTTGCTAGTTGTTCTTCAAGGAGAAGGGTCTAATCCCTATTCTTGTTTTTTTTTGGCCGAATCTGCAAGGGGTCTCTCGTGTTTCTACAATTGTTGAAAACAAGGATCAAGGATCTAAGGTAAGATAAATATATATTTGGTCGAAGGTTTACGTTTTATATGTTAGATCTAACATATGAATTATAGGAATTTCGATATCACTAAAGGGAGCAAGGAACCGATTTTTGAGATCTCATCTTAAGGTAAGTGGTTATAATCGCCAAGGTTCTTTCTTAAATGTCTAGATCTATTTGTTTTAATCGAGACTAATCAAATCAATGGATTTAATGGTTAGCCGATTTCAAGGGAAGAACACAAATCTTCGGGATTTTATTATCAATCAAATCGGCAAACAAGGTAAGTGTTAGTAATACCATTCCTAGTAGGATTTGGTTTTAAAATCGAAAAGGTTATTAATATGTTTATATATGATGGGCCGAATATAGGAATTAATGAGATCTAAAGCCTAGATCGGGATTTTCGGGATCTCAAGGAATCTATTAAGCAAATCAGTGTGTACTCACACTAATTTTCAATATATTATGGCAATAATTATTTTAATATATGAATATGCATAAGAATGAGAATGTGGCTAAGTACCACAAATGTGGTAAAGAATACCTGTGCACGTTTCCTATTTTTGATAGGATTATGAATGTGATATATTTTGAACATGTGAATAGTAACATGAATGAGAAAATAAGTATGTTGTGCATGATAAAATATGTGGGGCATTTCGGGCTATATGTGAAAGGGAAGAAGGTGTTGACTTCGGTCTCACCAACGGAATATGGTGACTACGGTCACAAAATTTGAATATGGTAACTTCGGTTACATTATCCGAATTTGGTAACTTCGTTACATTATTTGAATATGGTGTCTAATGACACAAATTATATGGGCGATGAGCACGTCGATCGCAAATGATCGCTTTCGATGGTGTGTAGCGGATGGAGGGTTGACTTAGTACTCCCACGGTGTGATTGGCGTGTACGGGTGGTGTGTAGCGGATGGACAAATAGGCTTGGGTTTGGGTTGCATCATTTTTTTATGAATATGTCTTTGATATGAACATGTATGCCTGAATTGTTGAATGTTAGTTTGTGTACACATTGAGTCTCATTGACTCACCCCCGTTGGGGAATATTTTTCAGAGATGATCAAGAATGGACCGGGTCGCGAGGAGCTAAAGGTGGCCATGCATAGCAAGAAAAGACTTTTATTATTTGGGATTGTTATTTATATTAAGTACTTAAATTTTATTATTTTTAGGTTTTGATTGATGTAATAAGGCCATAAAGCCCAAGTGAATTTCTTTATTTTTTTTTTGCTTTACTATTAGATATTATGTCACGAACTAATTTGGATGTAAGTAAGTACAAAATTATTTTTCTTAAAAATGAACTCAAAAATTCTTTTGTCACCTTAATTAAATTGGATTTATAAAATTAAATAAATGGGTTTTTAATCTAAGCCCAACCCAAAACGAAATTTTCCTGAAAATACACAAATTTTCTCTAAGAAACAAAGAATTTTGAAACCGGTTTACTTAAGGAACATACCAGATCCGGTTCAGGCTCGTGGGCCGGGTGTGGGGTGTTTCAGAAGCACTAGATCTGGGACCAAACTTAGGTCCTTAGCATCAATACTATGCTGATTATCAGCATCTTCCATGGCTCTAAATTTTTCCTCCAGCCATTTACATCGGTCCTCTAGCTGCTTTGGCAGTTCTGTCCTTGCTCTCTCCCTTTCTGCCACCTCATCAAGGTCAGGGATAACGACATTAGTTAGGTTATCCCTTGGGTTAGAACCCGGTCCCGCTTGGAAGTTCATCGGCATCGAAGCACCCTCTTGAAATTGTTGAGGTTTAATTGTAACGGAGGTTCTTCGAGGGTGCACCTCAGGATGTGTTGGGGTAAAACCCGGAGGATAGAGTGGTTCCTCATCATCTTCTTCAGTGTTAACCATGGGGGTCTTTCCTTTGTCTATTCCTCCTGCCAGTAGTTGAGTCAATTGAGTCATCATACTCTTTTGTGATTCCATCATTCAGTCCATCATATCTTGCTGGATTTTAGCCAGCTGTTCTTGCATTTGTAGTTGAAGTTTATCTTGCATCTCCTTTTGGAGTTGTTCAAGTCTTTCTAATCTCGGATCCATATCTTTCGTCTTGGTTCGGGTACCGTAAGGGTGTTTGGTTTTGTTGTGTCTAGGTTAATGCTGAAATAATTTCAACCAATCAGGGTCTTCCCATGAAATCTAATGTACATGATGTAATGCAATGTGAATGCATGAAATGAATGCAAAGAGGTGTCGATTCTGATTCAATTTCCATTAGAAAACTTTACTAGAGGGCAAAATTCTTTAAATGAAACGGATTACCAATATACGGACAGCCGCATTGTCTTCCGTTTTATCAAGAAATTCGTTCTCCATGTCAAGCTCTCTAATTTAGTAATCGAACATGAATCGACACTCTTTCAAATGTGAAATGACATGTAATGCAATATGAAGCGAGACTCAAACCACAGTAATCATGTGAAATAACAATACGAACAAATACAATAATAGGATCGTAATTTTTCAAATCGAATTTTTAACTTTCGACAACAAAATAGAAAATAATCAATTTTACGGCTTGACTCTCTTATTTGTCCCCAGTGGAGTCGCTAAGCTGTCGAAACCATTTTTTTTTTGAAAACGGGGTCGACTTTAGAAATGAAAATGGAGTCGCCACCAATCCTTTTTGAGGTGTGATCGGGTCACCTTGAGATTGATCGTTAAAATATTTTGGTTTATTAAAACGATGACTTTGGTCCACGAAATTCGAGAAAACAGTTCGAGTCGTCACATGCGTTTAGGAAGGATTAGCACCCTCGTGCGCCCAAAATTGGTACCAATTGATTAATTAATGTCTTAATGTCGAAAATTTGAAGAGATTTTAAAATACGATCCTCTTTATTTAAAAGAAAACTTGAATAAATTAAAATGAATGCTAAGACCCTCTTATTTTGAAGAAGTAAAATGTCACGCCCAGTGAGTTAGGGCACAACATTTCAAATTCCCGAAACTGAGCTTGTCTTTAGACTTTTAAAACTCATGTATTTAAATTTAATAAGGATATTCGATTATTTGGGTCAAATGAAAAATCGGAACCCAGTAAGTTAGGGCACAATTTCTCAAAATACCAAATTCAGAATATTGCCTTTATTTTTTTAGAAATCCTTATCCCGAAATAACGAAATGTCACATCCAGTGAGTTAGGATGCAACGTTTCGAATTCTCAAGAATAAGTTTTTATTTAACTCATATGCTTTGATTTAAGAGAATAATTGGTTCTTTAGATTCGATGAGAAAAATCGAAACCCAGTAAGTTAGGGTACGATTTCTTTCGGATCTTAGAACGCGAAATGTTTGTTTATTTCAAAACGAAAATTGTAATGCATCGAATAAAATGTGATATGGTCGTAATAAAATGGAAGATGAATTATAATACACATGCATAATAGAGTAAAAACGAAGGAAACAATATAAATTACAATAATAAAAGCAAAAATAAATAAAAATTAAAACAAATAATCTATGTAAAATAATAGGTAAAAAGATGATAAAAAAAACAAAAAGACTAATAATAAATCAATAAACAAATAAATATTATATACAATAATTTGAAAAATAATAAAATAATAATAGTAACAAAAATACAATAATAATAAGAAGAAAATATGTTGATAAACAAATAATAATAGTAAAAATAAATAAATAAAAGTAATAACAATAATCATAAGAATAATAATAATAGTAGTGAAAATAATAAAATAAATTTTCTAATGTTCGAAAGTATATATATAAGGATACAAAATAATACATAATAAATAAATAATCGTAATGAAAATGATAAAACAAGAAATAAGTAGAGTCTATTTAAAAGTAGTAAATAAAAATAAAGATAAATATTAAATATATTAATTTAATAATATAATAATAGTAATAGTAGTAGTAATAAAATAATAAATAAAAGTAATAATATTAATAAGGACAATAATAATAATAGTAATAATATTATTATTAATAAAAAGAATTAAAATTAATGAAAATAATAATAATAAAATCAATAATAAAATATCAAAAATTTTAAAAGAAATAAAAAAAAGGACGAAATTGAACTTAAAATAAAAGTTTGGGGCAAATCTGAAAATAAATAAAAGGAAAAAGACCTTATTGAACGCGCGAATAACAAAGAATGACCAAATAGGGAAATATTCCCGTCCTCCAAAACGGCGCCGTTTATTGCAGGGCTAAAATGAAAAATGCATAAAATTACGGGGACAAATAAAAAGTAAAAAGGATTTAATTGAAACATGCCTCAAAAGCGGAAGGACTGAGGGCGCAAATTGACCCTCAGTCCAAAACACGCGGATCCTTGGCGGTATGGGTCGGGTCGCGGGTCAGAGGCCTTTAAACGGCGCCGTTTTGCGTCTGGTCAAAACGAATCAAAACGACGCCGTTTTGATTTACTATATAAACCAAAAAAATCTGTCAAAAAAAAAACATTTAGCCCTTAATCTTAAAAAAAAACGAAACCTTTCAGAAAAGCTCTCTCCCCTGCGATTTCCGGTCGCGATACCGGCGCCGGACCCCTGCCGGTCCACCGCCATGCGCGGTGGCCGAAAAGGCGAAAAGACGCCCTCTGAACCCCTTTTTTAAAACGCCTCTGAAGGCCAAACCTTTCCGAACTAGAAAACCGAAAGAAGAGGACCTTCAACCCCTTTTTTGAGTCCGATTTCGCGACGGAGAGAAGCCCTTCGACGACGCAACCGCGGGGTAGCTTTCGGTAAACTCCTCTTTCGTTCTTTTTCGTGTTTATTTTAAATCAAAAAAGAAAATAAAAAATAAAAAAATAAAAGAAACAAGAACACCGGCGAATAAAATAAGGTAAATCACCTTTGATCTTTTTTTTCTGTATATTTCTCTGTGTATGCGTAAAAACAGTAGTTCGTAAAGAAAAAAAAAGAGCGATTACAATGGCTTTTTTTAATCTTTATAGCCAAATCGAAAAAAGAAAAATAAAAAAAAAATCAAAATCAAAATACAACGCTTTTTATTTGTTTTCGTTGTTCTCTGCTTGTTGTCCTTCTCTTGTCTTTTCTTGCAGGTACGGAGGAGTGACGTGTCGCGCGGTGGTGCGTGGGGGTACGGAGGCTCGGAGTTGCCGTGGAGGCTTGCGGCGCCAAGGGTTTCTACTTGTTCTCTGTTATGGGCTAGGGTTTGGGTAGTGATTTTGGGCCTGCATTTGGGTTAGGATTTTAATATGTAATGGGCTATTTAATTGAGATTGGGCTGATGTAGTTTAATGGACTGTGATAAATTTTGAATTTTTGGTGTTTTGTTTTATTTATTGGGCCCGGGCAAATTTCGGCTCTTACAACATTATAATAATATACCAAAACAAAACATCACTAGCCATTCCAATGGCTAAATTACAAACATCCACTCCATGCCAACATTGGTAAAGTTAGCCTATACATGCCATTATACTAAAATAAGTTTACTATTAATACCAAAATGAGCTGAAGGATAGTGTGATGATGCTTCAACCGATTCCATCCTTTACGAGCTTCGGAGCACTATAAACCAGAGAAAATAAAACCTAGTATGCATTTAATGCTTAGTAAGCTCGTATAACAAGAATTAAACTTACCAATTACATTCATTCAAATAAACATACAATAACATGATTCCCAAAAAATTGGCAAATTTGCCTAACCACATACACTCAAACAATTATGTTAGTCACATAATTCACATGTATACTAAATAGCATGGATGAGCTCTTCATATTACAAATTTTTAACATTCAAGATATAATTCATTTAATCTCATAAATTCTCATTTCGGGAATTTATCCGTTGAATTATTGAAAATTTCGATGGATACTCAGGTAGTACACTCACGATTTACTAAACTGTAAATCGTCAACTCATAATCAGGGGTACCCTTTAGGGCACTTAATCAGGGAGCACACTCTCGAGCCACATATCAGGATGCTTATATGAGCCATGTAACAGGACACTTATTCGAGCTAAACAGGAAACTCATAAGAGTTTTAATCAGAGAGCTCATAGAGCTTTACAGGTAACTCCGAAGAGTTATTATCAGAGAGCATCGGATAAGGTAACAGAGAGTTTAAGCGAGCCATGTCAGGAAGCCCATAAGAGCTTATATCAGGATGCTCACGTAGAGCTGTGTTTGTGTCCATATTATATGCTGGATCACAACCGATCGAATCATGTAATAGGACGTTTACACAGAGCTGCGGTAGTGTGCAACACATGCAAGATCACTACCGATCAAGACGCTCGCAGGAACTATAAAATAGGATGCTGGAGAGGGCTATAACAGGATTGCTCATCCGAACTATATTTTGTCTGCAACATATGTAGGACCACATTCAATATGGGAAATCATGTATCCATCGAATTTCATTTATTCAGACGGGATTTATCATTTATCGAGCATTATCGGATATGTATTCAATTTCATATGCATGGAAACTACATAATTCTCATATACAACATTCAATTCAAGCATATAAATGTACAATTTAGTTACACGAACTTACCTCAACACTTGTTTGTGTATGAAAATCTACTAATCCGAAACTTTTTCTTTTCCTCGATCTAGCTTCGAATTTTAGTTGTCTGAATCTATATAAATGAATTTAATCATCAATTTAATCCATTTCATACTCAATTAGATTCAATTTACTTCCTAGAAAAATTACCATTTTGCCCTTAAACTTTTCATAAATTCTAATTTCGTCCCTAGGCTCGGAAAATGAAATTCATGCAATTTAATCCTTATTCCAAGCCTAACTAAAAATTTCATATAACATTTACAGCACATGTATTTCATAAAATTTAGAACTTTTCCATAACTTTTACATCTTTACAATTTAGTCCCTAAATCATAATTTCATCATAATTCTTTTTGTAAAAGTTGTTTATCTATCAACAACCTTTCATTTTCTACCATAAATTTCAAATTTTCAGCATATTCATCAATGGCAAAATTTTGTTACTTTTGATAACTTTTCAAATTAATCTCCAAAATAGATAGATTAGACTATCCCGATCTCAAAAATATAAAAATGACTAAAAACGAGACAATAATACTTACCCAGTTGAACCAATTTAGCTTGCTTGAAGACTTTTCTCTTTCCTAGGGTTTCCATGTCTTAATTTGGGGAAGATGATATAAAATAAGATGATATTTCTATTATCATCTTTTAATTATTTTACTTTCCAATTTAGTCCTTAGCCTTTTCTAATTTTTCAATGGATGAATCACCAAAAATATCTATTAACTTTTCTTTAATGGTATAATTACCATATAAGGACATCATGTTTTGAATTCTATAGCTATTTGATACTTATAGCTATTAGAACTCAACTTTTGTATTTTATGCAATTTGGTCCTTTCCATAATTAAACACATAATCGATAAAATTTTCTTATCAGAATTTTCATATAAAAATCCTATCATGATGCAAACCATGCAATAATATTAAAATAAATTTTCTTTTCGGCTCAGATTTGTGGTCCCGAAACCACTGTTTCGATTTCACTGAAAATAGGTTGTTACAACTCTCCTCCCTTAAGAATTTTCATCCTTGAAAATCTTACCAGTAAAGAGATTGGGGTATTGCTTCTTCATGGTATCCTCCGGTTCCCAGGTAGCTTCTTCTATATCATGTCGTTGCTAGAAAACTTTCACTAATGCTACCTTTTTATTTCTTAACTCTTTTGTTTCACATGCCATGATTTTGATCGGTTCCTCACTGTAAGTCATATCAGGCTGAATCTCAACTTCTGTCGGAGAAATAACATGTGAAGGATCTGACCGGTATCGTCGCAACATAGACACATGAAAAACATTAGGAATTCTGTCAAGCTCTGGTGGTAATGCTAATCGGTACGCAACAGGTCCGATTCTTTCTGTTACTTCATATGGCCTAATGAACTGTGGACTCAGTTTTCCTTTACGGCCAAACTGAAGAACTTTCTTCCAAGGTGATACTTTCAAGAATACCTTGTCGCCGACCTGAAATTCTATCTCTTTTCGTTTAAGATCAGCATAAGACTTTTGACGATCAGAGGCTGCTTTCAAACTGTCCTGAATCACCTTCACCTTTTCTTCAGTTTCACGGGCTAAGTCAACTCCGTGTATCTTTTTCTCACTGAGCTCTGTCCAATACAATGGAGTTCTACATTTACAACCATACAGAGCCTCATACGATGCCATTTTAATGCTGGACTGATAACTTTTATTATAAGCAATTTCTACTAAAAGCATGTACTTTTTCCAGTTACCTTCAAATTCAAGCACACAACACCGAAGCATATCTTTTAAAATTTGTATAACACGTTAGGATTGTCCATCAGTCTGAGGATGGAATGCGGTACTGAAATGTAACTGTGTACCCAAGGCTTCTTGCAGTTTATTCCAGAATTGAGATGTAAATCGAGGATCTCTGTCTGAAATAATGGAGACAGGCACTCCATGCAATCTAACAATTTCAGAAACATATAATTCAGCCAATCTATCCAAAGAAAAATCCATACGTACCGGAATAAAGTGTGCAGACTTTGTCAACCGGTCGATAATTACCAAAATAGCATCTTTCTTCTTCGGAGACAGGGGTAATCCCGATACAAAGTCTATGGTAATTCTTTCCCATTCCATTCTGGTATCATAACTGACTGTAATAATCCCGAAGGGACCTGGTGTTCAGCTTTTACTTGTTGACATATTAAACATTTAGATACAAATTCAGAAATATCTTTTTTCATTCCCGACCACCAATACATATTTTTCAGATCATTGTACTTTTATTACTACCAGGATGAATAAATATATTACCATTATGAGCTTCATGTAAAATCTTCTGTACCAGTTCTGAATTTATCGGTACGCATATTCTGTCTCTGAACAACAGACAATCATCAGACCAAATTTGAAATTTTGAATTAGAAGTCGATTCACATTGTATCTGTTTCGCTTGTAACTCACTATTATTTTTCTGAGCTTCACAGATCTGTTGCAGAAATGTTGGTTTAGCTTTTAACTCAGCTATAATTGAATCATCATCAGATAAAGACAATCGAGTATTCATTGCTCGCAATGCAAATAAAGACTTTCTGCTTAGGGCATCAGCAACCATATTAGCTTTTCCCGGATGGTAGTCAATAACTAGATCATAATCTTTTAATAATTCAAGCCTCCTATGTTGTCTTAAGTTCAAGTCTTTCTTCGACATCAAATACTTCAAACTTTTATGATCAGTGAATATGTGACATTTTTCACCAAATAAGTAATGCCGCCAGATTTTCAGTGCAAACACAATAGCTGCCAATTCAAGATCATGTATTGGGGAATTCTTCTCATGTGGTTTTAGTTGTCTTGAAGCATAGGTTATTACTTTATCTTCTTCCATCAATACACAACCTGTAAATTATAAATTCTTTACCCGATTTAGGTTGAACTAACACAGGTGCTTCTGTCAATAAAGCTTTCAATCTGTCAAAATTCTGTTGACATTTATCAGACCACTCAAATTTCACTTCTTTTTGCAACAAACAAGTCATCGGATAAGCTATCATTGAAAATTCTTTTACAAACCTCCGATAATATCCAGCCAATCCCAGAAAACTTCTGACTTCAAACACGTTCTTCGGTGGATTTTAATTAACAATAGCTGAAATTTTATTCGGATCCACCCTGATACCTTCAGCAGATACAATATGTCCAAAGAAACCAACTTCCCGTAGCCAAAATTCACATTTACTAAATTTGGCATACATTTGTTTCTCACGCAGAGTTTGTAACACTATTCTCAAATGTTCGGCATGCTCATTTTCATCTCGGGAATATACCAAAATATCATCAATGAATACCACCACAAACCTGTCTAAATACGGTCTAAAGATTCTATTCATTAGATCCATAAATACCGCAGGTGCATTTGTCAAACCAAAAGGCATTACAAGAAACTCATAGTGCCCGTACTTGGTTCTGAAAGCTGTCTTTGGAACATTTGATTCTTTCACCCGTAGCTGATAATAGCCAAAACGAAGATCAATCTTTGAAAATACAGTGGCACCTTTCAACTAGTCAAATAGATCATCAATTCGAGGCAATGGATACTTGTTCTTTATTATGACTTTGTTCAGTTGTCTGTAATCTATACACAATCTCAATGATCCATCTTTCTTCTTTACAAACAGAACCGGTGCACCCCAAGGTGAAAAACTGGGTCGAGCAAAGCCTTTATCAGTCAATTCTTGCAACTGTGCTTTCAATTCTTTCAATTTGGTAGGAGCCATTTTGTAGGGTGCTATAGATATCGGTATTGTTCCCGGGACAAGATCTATAGAGAACTTCACTTCTCTAACTGGTGGTAAACCAGGTAATTCCTTCGGAAATACATCAGGAAATTCACAAACAACCGGACTGATTGGATTTTTGACTCAGATACTTTAGCATCTAACACATATGCAAGATAAGCATCATATCCCTTTCTGATATATTTCTGTGCTGATATAGCTGAAATCACATAAAATAACCCATCAAATTTATCAAATTCAATATGGAGTAACTCACCATTCCAACATTTCAATACAATGTATTTCTGTTTACAATTCACCACTGCATCATGCTGAGTTAGCCAGTCCATTCCCAAAATCACATCAAATTCATCAAATGACAATAGCATCAAATCAGCTAAGAAACAATAACCATTTACCATCAACAGGCAGTTTTTACAAATTTTATCCACCATAACATACTGGCCCAGGGGTTTTAAAACTTTAACCGCAAATTCAGTGGATTCAACAGGTAAATTTTTAACAGACACTAAATTTGTGCATTTGTATGAATGTGTGGAACCAGGGTCAATCAAAGCAGTAATATCAGTATCAAGTAAAGAAAATGTACCAGTAATGATGTCTGGTGCAGAAGCAACCTCTCTAGCACGAATAGCATATTTCCTTACCGGTGCTCGTACCTCAGATTTAAATGTTGTATCTCTTGTAGGACTTCGACTACCACTGACATTTCTGGGGTATCTGGTTAGTCTACCTCTCGAGGTGGGGTTACTCGGCTTCGAAGTCTGATCAGTATCTTTTTCAATCCTTTCTGGGCAATCTTTGAGGAAATGATCAAGAGAACCACATCGGTAACAGGCTCCACTTCTCAAACGACACTCCCCAAAATGAAATTTATTGCAATATTTACATTTCGGTTTGAGATTATCGACACTTCCAACACTGGTTACAGATGGAGACGAGGATCTCGGGTTAGAGCGTTGAGAGCTCCGCTCTTTCCCAGAATATCCCGTAAAGGTGGTAGAACGATCATGGTACTTCTTTGATTTCTTTGAAGTAGATGTTTGCGACTTGTTCATAAATCTTTTACCAGAAATCTGAGCTTCTCTCTGCTTGTTTCTTTTCTTTACTTAATTCCCCGGCTTTGTGTGCTCGATTAGCCAATACCACGAATTCCCTCAGTTTAAGAATTTCAATCAATAGCTTGATATCTTCATTTAAGCCCTCTTCAAAACGTTTAAACATATCAGCCTCAGTCGGGACCCATTCTCTGGCATACTTGCTTAACTGAACAAATTCCCGATCGTATTTAGATACATTTATATTTCCCTGTTTGAGCTCTAAAAATTCTTTCTTTTTCTGATCCAGAAATCTCTGACTAATATACTTCTTTCTGAATTCAGTTTGGAAAAATTCCCACGTAACATTTTCTCTCGGTACAACTGAAATCAAGGTATTCCACCAATGGTAGGATGTGTCTTTTAGTAAAGATACTGCACATTTCAAACATTCAGCCGGTGTACATGATAATTCATCTAAAACCCTGATGGTATTTTTCAACCAAAACTAAGCCCTCTCTGGATCATTATCAACAGCAGCCCTAAATTTCTCTGCCCCACACTTACGGATTTTATCCACCGGAGGCTTACCAATTCTAACAGGTTCAGCAACCTGTGGCATCTCAGGAACGGGTTGAGGAGAAGGTGGGGGAGGTTGTTGTACAACATGATTTATTCTCAAATATTTAGTGAACCACTCATTCATCATTTGAAAGAAGGCTTCTTTTGCCTCCTCACCTCGGCCCTCAAATACGGGCCTTCTACTACTACTACTAGATACAACTTGTTGAACGGAAGCTTGAGCAGTGCTCTCAACTTCCTCGGATTCAGCTCTAGCTTGGTTGGATGACATTACTATATGAAAAACACATTTAAAAATGGTCAAGAGACATCACACTATCAAAAATTATATAATGGCATGTATAGCTAAACTCATACTTGCTACGTTAGTCCGAGAATCGGCTAAACCGTAGCTCTGATATCAATAAATGTAACACCCCTAACCCGTATCTGTCGCCGGAGCAAGGTTACGGAGAATTACCGGAGTTTACAGAACAATTATAGATAATTCATGTCATTTATTATTCATAATCGAAACTAATCATATCGTCACTTGAATGGACCCTCGAGGCCCAATTTAAACATTTGAATCAAGTCGGGACTAAGTTGGGAACTTAGAAAATTTTTCGCAAAATTTCAAAATTTTTCTTATATACAGGGGTCACACGCTCGTGTGGGTAGGCCGTGTGGCTCACACGGCCAAGTGACATGCCCATGTCTTAGGTCGTGTGGGCATTCGATATGAGGTACACGATCGTGTCCCAGCCCATGTCCTTACCCGTGTAACTCTCTGACTTATGCCACACGGCCTGCCACACGCCTGTGTGTTAGGCCGTGTGGTCAATTTAATTTTCACAAATTAGGTGCAGGTTTCACACGGCCAAGACACACGCCCGTGTTCTGGGCCGTGTAGCACACACGGCTGAGACGCACGTCCGTGTCTTTACCTGTGTGCCCAATTCTGAGCATTCTGTTTCTAAATTTTAAGATGCAGGGGACACACGGCCAAACCACATGCCCATGTGCCAGGCCTTGTGTCACACACGGTCAAGACAAACGTCTGTGTGTCTACCCGTGTAGACAAAATAAGGTCATTTCCTAGCCTTATTTCTCACCCAAATTTAACCTTCAACCTACAACAACATTTGCATATATTTGCCAACCAATTCAAATCATATAAATCAAACAAACATCATTAACATTTATGAAATAGCATCATATATTTATACAATCAAACTTACCTTCTTGTAATGATTTATATTTTACCCTAATTCAATTTAACCAAACTACATACATATAAGCTAAACAAAAAAAAATATAACCTTATAATAATATACCAGAACAAAACATCACTAGCCATTCCAATGGCTAAATTACAAACATCCACTCCATGCCAACATTGGCAAAGTTAGCCTATACATGCCATTATACTAAAATAAGTTTACTATTTATACCAAAATGAGCTGAAGGATAGTGTGATGATGCTTCGACTGATTCTAACATTTACGAACTTCTGAGCACTATAAAACAGAGAAAATAAAACCTAGTAAGCATTTAATGCTTAGTAAGCTCGTATAACAAGAATTAAACTTACCAATTACATTCATTCAAATAAACATACAATAGCATGATTCCCAACAAATTGGCAAATTTGCCTAATCACATACACTCAAACAATTATGTTAGTCACATAATTCACATGTATACTAAATAGCAAGGATGAGCTCATCATATTACAAATTTTCAAGAATTTCAGGAACATTCAAGATATAATTCATTTAATCTCATAAATTCTCATTTCGGGAATTTGTCCATTGAATTATTGAAAATTTTGATGGATACTTAGGTAGTATATTCACGGTGTACTAAACTGTAAACCGTCAACTCATAATCAGGGGTACCCTTTAGGGCACTTAATCAGGGAGCACACTCTCGAGCCACATATCAGGATGCTCAGATGAGCCATGTAACAGGACATTTATCCGGGCTAAACAGGAAACTCATAAGAGTTTTAATCAGAGAGCTCATAGAGCTTTACAGGTAACTCCGAAGAGTTATTATCAGGGAGCACCGGATAAGGTAACAGAAAGTTCAAGCGAGCCATGTCAGGAAGCCCATAAGAGCTTATATCAGGACGCTCACGTAGAGCTGCGTTTGTGTCCGCATTATATGCTGGATCACAACCGATCGAATCATGTAACAGGACGCTTACACAGAGCTGCGGTAGTGAGCAATACATGCAAGATCGCTACCGATCAGGACGCTCGCAGGAACTATATAACAGGATGCTGGAGAGGGCTATAACAGGATTGCTCGTCCGAACTATATTTTGTCCGCAACATATGTAGGACCACATTCAATATGGGAAATCATGTATCCCTCGAATTTCATTTATTCAAACGAGATTTATCATTTATCGGGTATTATCAGATATGTATTCAATTTCATATGGATGACAACTACATAATTCTCATATACAAAATTCAATTCAAGCATATAAATGTTCAATTTAGTTACACGAACTTACCTCGACACTTGTTTGTGTATGAAAATCTACTAATCTGAAACTTTTTCTTTTCCTCGATCTAGCTTCGAATTTGAGTTGGTCGGATCTATATAATGAATTTAATCATAAATTTAATCCATTTCATACACAATTAAATTCAATTTACACCCTAGGAAAAATTATCATTTTTCCCCTAAACTTTTCATAAATTCCAATTTCGTCCCTAGGATCGAAAAATGAAATTCATGCAATTTAATCCTTATTCCAAGCCTAACCAAAAATTTCATATAACATTTAAAGCACATGTATTTCACAAAATTTAGAATTTTTCCATAACTTTTACATCTTTACAATTTAGTCCCTAAATCATAATTTCATCAAAATTCTTTTTGTAAAAGTTGTTTATCTATCAACAACCTTTCATTTTCTACCATAAATTTAAAATTTTCAGTATATTCATCCATGGCAAAACTTTTTTACTTTGATAACTTTTCAAATTAATCCCCAAAATAGATAGATTAGACTATCTCGATCTAAAAAATATAAAAATTACTAAAAACGAAACAAGAATACTTACCCAATTGAACCAATTAAGCTTGCTTGAAGACTTTTCTCTTTTCTAGGGTTTCCATGTCTTAATTTGGGGAAGATGATATAAAATAAGATGATATTTCTATTATCATCTTTTAATTATTTTACTTTCCAATTTAGTCCTTAGCCTTTTCTAATTTTTCCATGGATGAATCACCAAAAATATCTATTAAATTTCTTTAATGGTCTAATTACCATATAAAGACCTCAATTTTTGAATTCCATAGCTATTTGATACTTATAGCTATTAGAACTCAACTTTTGTATTTTATGCAATTTGGTCCTTTCTATAATTAAACACATAATCGATAAAATTTTTTTATCAGAATTTTCATATAAAAATCCTATCATGATGCAAACCATGCAATAATATTAAAATAAATTTTCTTTCTGGCTCAGATTTGTGGTCCCAAAACTACTGTTCCGATTTCACTGAAAATGGGCTGTTGCAGTATTGATCAGAACATATCAAATGCACCAAAATGGTCAAAACCCAACAAATTTTTAACTAAAATGGAATACAAACTACTTGGTATCAATTTAAAACTAAAATAGTACACATTAATCGATACAATCGGTACCGATACAGTACCAACAACCATTGTAAAATATGTTTATGAACATGGTTTCAATGAACCAAATACTTTGATATACTAAAGTTGTAACTCCCGAATTTAATTGGGAACGTGTTGCAGATATTATGTGTGAAGTTGTGTTTGTTATGAACCCAAATTTGATAATATTTAATAATACACAAGATATTGTTAAAATTTTGATCATTTTAATATTATCATATCAGGACATTATACAATCCGAGCTTGTTTTCGTCTCGATGAGCCAAGTCAAGTACTAAATATATAAATATTTTCTTAAAACAAGAAAAGAAAGGTTCTCTACTTCTCTTATATAAAAAGGTAGATTATTAAGTTGATCATCCAATTTTTATGGCGTTTTTATTTTGATTACACAAAAAAAAAAAAATTCTTTCAAATTTGTCTACATCGTCAGAGATAGCTTTCATTTTAATCACTCAAACATTAAATCTTTAACACCAATGGATTGTAAACATCACGTCATGTTTATAGTTTCATTTTGGCCAGCCAACTTCTTGGTCGTTTTCATTTTAGTCACTCAAAAAATATCATTTTTTTAAATATGGATCTAGGTAAACAAAATTAAGGATTAAAGTGAAAAAACAATAAAAAATTAAAATAATGATTAAAAAAATTGAAATTATGCATGCTTACTCCCTTGCCTGAAAGTTGTAAATTTTTATTCAATATTGAAGTTTCAATCAATTTATTAATATAATATTAAAATTAATCTCTTTCTAAAATTTAAAATTTTAATTTATGTTACGAAATTATCCTTTATCAAAATCAACTCAAATAACCCATCTTTAATAATTATATACAAAACTCAAATTTCTTTTGATAACTTGGAATTGAATCTTCCATGCTAAGTTAAATTAATTAGTTGAAATTGAACCTTTAAAATTATTATATTCAATTCAGGTTCATTACGATATTTATGAATATATTTTCATTTTAAAATGTTACACCATCAACTTTAAAAAAAAATTAATGCTATTAATAATTAAATTTAAAATTTAAAATTCAAAGGATAAAAATTTTTAAATTACTGAAAAATAAATAAATATATTAAGTTCTAATAATAGAAAGAAGATAGTAATTTGTAGCATATTTTAACCAAAATTTTACAAATAAATATGGTGATAATGGTGAGATGGTAGATGAGTTTAAAAGGGGCAGCGCCAACGACAATTCCACGCCTTTGCCCAATCCGACACTCACAGGGAATTAATAATACGATCTCCCTCTGCCGCTGACTATGCTTTCCAAAGGTACAACTCTTCTCTTCCATCCTTTTTTGTTTCTATTTTCATTATATCTCATCTGTTTTTCCTCTCCATTGTTTAATTTTGTGCAAAATCTTTGATGGGATTTTCTTATAATACTTCTTTGTTGAAACTTGAAAGCTTTGGTTTCTCTTTCATCCTACATGTTGTGATTTAGTTTCAAGTATTGAAACACAAAGAATATGAATTGTTGTAAGTATTGGGTTTTGGAATAATCTGCTTTTGAATTGTTGCTGCTGTTATACTTTTGCTTATTCTGGAGCTACTACCGGTCTTTTGGTATCTGGGTTGTATGAAGCCCAGTCAAAAAGCTAACTGATAAGTGAAATTTGAGGTATAGCTAGTAATTAAGGATAATATTAGTGTTTGTATTGGGTTCTATCACTTTTCAGACTATGGTCGCACCTTTCAAGTGATATGTGTATTAGTTTAAAATTTTGTCTATTGTTGTCATAGGATCTTTTACCTTCGGATATGTTCATGTAAAAGACATTTACTTTTTCATCAAGTACTATTCGTTTGAATTATGTGATTCTCATGCTATTTAATGAATAACTCCAGGCATTATGGATGTGAGACTTGGGCTCTTATTCCTCTTTGTATTGGGTGCAAACTGGGTATGCGATGCTAGACAACTAGAAGCCGCTCCAGTAGTACTTTCTGGTGCATCAGGTAATTCTGTTAAGAGTTTTGGTAATCATTGTTGATGTTATCGTCTCTTTTCAGTATCTACAATATTCTCATTTCCTTTTCCCAGTCCTAAGAGGGGCTGCTTAAGTTCGCTTGTTTAATTGTAATAATACCTGAAAGATGATGCAGAACGTTACTCCCTTAATGGTTTAATAATCCATATTCAGATGAAGTTACAGCTTAATGATGGTTGAACTAAATCTATTGGTGAATATGTTCCAAGGTCCCTTAAGTTTACTTGCTTGTGAAAATGTATGAATTAAATTAACTATTAATAATTACCAGCTAATTTTGAACTATGTTGGAAATTTGAGATAGGGCTTGCAATTGGAGGTCTTGGGACAAGTTTGGGATTTGGTTATAGGTCTGGCTTTTATAGGTTCTGAACATTTTTATTTTTGGCCTTTCAAGATCATCTTGGGCTGAGCTTAGATCGCTTATTGCCAAAAATTCAGGTTGATATATCCCTTGCTTATTGCATCATGAGTTACTATCTATATTTAACAGACGCTTGAAATTTTGATACTTTTGCCAAGGAGTGTTTACTGATGTTAAAGAGATCCCTAAATGATTGCTCATTGAAGATGTGCAGATACATGCCTTTCTCCAATAAGAAATAGATTTGCAAACTGTATAACTTTTTAACTTGAGATTGTACAATGGAAGTGAGAAAACAATCAAGTGTAATCAAAAAGAATCCTGGTTCAGTTGTGCAGACAAACCAGGGGCGAGATGAGGAAGTAGTAGAAAACATTGTTTGGAAGGACAATGTGTGCACATTGTGTGAGGAATTTGCTACTGAGGCAATTGATTTCCTTTCACAAAACAAGACCCAGACTGAGATAGTTGAGGTGCTTCACAAGAGTTGCTCTCGTATTCCTTCTTTTGAGCAGCAGGTACTCGTCTAGCTCAGTTAAATGGTGGTGGCTTATTGAATATTCAAATCAACTTGATGTTTGTGGCTATCTTTAAAAGAAAGAAAAAAAAACAAAAACAAAATGATCTTCTTTATGTCCTCTTTCTAAGTGCAAAATACTAAATCTCCATCTGACCTGTTCTGCCTAGTGCATCACACTGGTGGACTACTATGTTCCTCTCTTCTTTGTGGAAATCTCTTCGATACAACCTGAAGTTTTGTGTAAAGAGGTCAACCTATGTCAGAAGTTTGCACTTATCTCTACACAAATCCGTGAAGATTGCTGTGGGGTGTGCCACCATGCTGTTTCAGAAGTACTAACCAAATTGAAAGATCCTGATACACAGGTTTGTATTACTCCATCTTTTTTAAAACTACATGTCTCTTCAAGTTTTTATCTTATGAATAATTGGATATCCTTGATACCTGTACTTTTGAGTTGCTTTGCTAAAATATAGACTTCCTCGTTGACATATAATGTATGTGCTGTCAGTTTGTTAGTGAGAGGTCCGCTGTGGTATTTCCTGTTGTTTGATACGATATGCCTATTGCTAAAGGAGGATCGTGTGGATTATTACAACTATATACCTTTTGCAATATAGCAGATAGCAAATTGCTAATTTGTTACACCTTTTCTGCCTTGATTCCAGCTGGAGATAATTGAGCTCCTTTTGAAGGGTTGTGATTCAGTGCAGAACTACGTGAAAAAGGTTAGTGTATTTGAAGAACTTAGGTAAAAGTATCATGAAGGCCCTTATATTAGAAGTTAGATTGCATTTTGTTCCCTCTACCCAAAAAATGAACAAATTAGTCCCTTTAGTTAGATCTAAGAGAAAACTGATCCTTCTGTTAAATATTCCTGTCGTTTCTACGGTTAAAAATTGGTCCCTGTATGTTAGAATGAGGTGCACATGACACCCCACGTGTAACTGTCTGGTTATTCCGTCAGTGACTCCGGTTTTTAATAGTAAAAATGGATGAAACTATTAACAAAAAGGATTAGTTTGCTCTTTAATCTAATATCTAGGGACTAATTTGCCCATTTTTTTTAGTAAAAGGGGTAAAATGCAATCTAACTCCTAGTACAAGGGCCTCCATGGTACTTTTACCAAGAACTTACTAGTGCTCTTGACATTAATTTTATATGCATCTGTAAAATCTTCATATGTAGAATAACCATCCTTTTGATTCAAGTTATTGCATTTAAAGGTCAGATTAACAATTATGAAATTTTCCTCACTTGATTGCTCTCCTGCCTGTTTATTGGTTTTGTTTTCACCCTCTTACTGTGAGCATCGTGTGACTCTTATCTGCCATCGTGTGTTCTTCATGTCAGTGTAAAAGCCTAGTTTTCGAGTACGGACCTCTGATCCTTGCGAATACAGAGCATTTTCTGGAAACAACTGATGTTTGCACCATACTCCATGCCTGTAATGGTGCGAAGCAAACACTGGTGGCAGATTCATAATTGTAGCCTCAAACCACAAGGAAATGTTGTTTGTAAAATAAGTATTTATATTGCTCACTGATGTGCAGTTGTGCAATGCATAAGAAGTATAAACATTGAACTGATTGTAAGATATGAAATGCTCGAATTCGATTGCTTCTCCTAGTTATCCAAATATTTGCTAGTAACATAGTAAGTCATCTAACTATGCTCAAGTTTTTTTCTTCACCCAGCACTGCTTAAGTTTTAACTTTTATGGCCCTTGAAGATAAAGTGAATCTCATCAAGTTTGGTTCCTTACAAGATAAAGAGTCATGGTTTTTGAGAGGAGAATCTTTGTCATTCGATTAATGTTAGTTCTTTTTCATGAATATGATGAGAATAGAGTTCGGATTAGGAGTGAGTAAAATTCGATTTGAATCAAAAAATAATTTAATTTTCGAATTAATTGAATCGAGTTATTTGAGTCAACTCGAGTTGAGTTTTACAATTCAAATAATTTGAATATCAAATTGGTATAAATACTATTTTAATCCCTGCCAATTTTAAAAATAAATAAATTGGTCTCTTTCAACATAACTTACAAAAAAGTTTTTAAACAATTTTTAAAAATTAAAAAATTAAAAATATTTATGAAAATTCTAAAATTTATATTTTTGAAAAAAGTATGAAGTTTTTTTTTAAAAAATATTTAAAGAATATATAAAAAAAGTTAAAAATTAAAAAAAAATTAAAATGATAATTTTGGGACCTAAATGATAATTTTTTATTACTCTGCTTTTAAAAAGTTTTTAAATATATATGGTTTCAAATTTATGTGCTTTAACCTAGAATTAGTTATAATGTAACAAAATTTAAATTTGATATGTTTAATTTTTTAATTTAAATCGAACAATTTTACTCGACTCGATTCTAAAAAAAATCAAATCAAATTAGAATGATAAAATATGATTTATTAATTTAATTAACTCAAATTTTTTTTATTCGATTCGATTGAATGCTCGCCCTTACTTTAAATTATGTGTTGTTTACGTATTTGTATTTATGTATTATTGCCCAAACGGTAACTCATGAAATGAGAATGAAACTTGGAATCAGGGTAGGTTATATTGTATTGAGACGTGCTAGTCTTATTTACTTACAAAATGTCGCCTCAAAATTTCATGTACCAATAAGAACCCTAATTAATTCGCTTAATCCATTTTAACACTTAATTAGGGCCGAAGGCAATCAGTAACTTCACCGTAAAATTAATATAATAGTAAAATTACATTTTTAACTTTGAATAATTTATTTTTTATTTTTATTTTTCTTAAATAATATTTTTTATTTCTTAAATAATAACTTTGAAGTAATTTTGAAAGTGTGATAAAAAAGTGCTCTGAAAAAATACAATTTACTAATTTTTAATGTTCTACATTGCCATAAAAAACTATGGTCGAAGGTAAAAATGTCTTTTTTTTTTTTACATAATAGTGGAAAGTTAAAAATTAGTTAAATTATATTATATTTAAATAATTTAATATGGAATTAATATTTTGTACGCTAACAATGTATTTTTTTTATTCCACAAGTAACATTGTCTTAATTTTTTTTAATATTTATCTTTTAATATTTTACTATGTCCTTATAAGACATTTGTCAACCCTTAACCTTGCTTGTGGAGTCTAAAAACTCCACTTGCAGTATAACAAATATTATGTGTTTAAATAATGCTACATGAAGTATAAATTTTAAATACTTTTTAAGTAATTAATACAAATTATTTGTAAAATTAATTATACATAAAATATTTTTAAAACTTAAATAAAATAATAAATTATATTTAAATAATTTAATAAAATGATACATAAAAATAAATTAATCTATTTTTTTATATACTTTTAATTGTTAATATAAATAAGAGTATTTTGATAATTTTTAAGGTTTTATACCCAAATAATATAAAATAATTAAATAAATATTGAAATGGGATAAAGGCATTAATATTTTCGAATCTAAGCAGGAGCTACAGTAAAAAATCGGTGCCGCCTAACCAATCGGTGACAGCCTTCTCCCCAGCCACCGGCCACATCAGCTTTTAAAAAAAATATTTTTTTATGGGTGGTATTGTACTAACCTCTTGCTGCTATTCTTTCATCACCAGAAAGGAAAAATAATGGTTTTGGTCTTTCTATTATGTTTGAATTTAAAATTTAGTCCTTTAGTGTAATTTGGTAGTGGAAATGGGTAACACTGTTACTTATTCCAATTTTATAACTTAGATTCTTAATTTCTTTTATGTTGACGTGATGAGTTTCCATAATTGAAACCTACGTTTTCTTTTAGGTTAAATGATTGTTTAGTCCTTCAATCTAATATTTGGTCTTTAAACTTCAATTTGAAGTAATTTAGTCCTTCTATGCTTATAATGTAATTAATCAATTCAACCCTCAAATTCATCACGTCAACAAAAAAAAAAAAATTTAAAATCTATGTTATAAAATTGGAATAATTAACAGTGTTATCTATTTCCACTACCAAATTACACTAAAGGACTAAATTTTAAATTCAAACATAACGAAAAGACCAAAACCATTATTTTTCCTTTTTGGTGATGAAAGAATAGCAGCAAGAGGTTAGTACAATACTTTTGCCGCCAATTGACCAGGCGGCACTCATAAAAAATTATATATTTTTTAAAGCTGATGTGACTGGTGGTTGGGAAGAAGGGTGCCATCGATTGGTCAGGCGGCATTAGTTTTTTACTGTAGCTTCTGCCTAGATTCGAAAATATTACTGCATTTATCCCATTTTAGTATTTTTTTAATTATTTTATATTATTTGGATAAAAAACCTTAATTTTTACTTTCAAACGCAAAAGCCAAAAACACTTAAATTTTAGCTTTTTCCTTTTCTACTGCAATTTTGGCCTCAAAAGTTAGGTGTTTTCCATTGCTCTTGTGATGGAAAAGCACTTTTGACTTCTCAAACACAATAAAGAACGGAGCCTTAATCAAGTTGGAAATTAAAAATTTTAAAAAATATTAATTATTTGATACACTAATTATATAGTTTTTTTAATAATTTTTTTTAAAAAAATTTCATGTGTTAAAAAACTATAAAGTGTCATCCTCCACAAATGGGATTTAAAAAACCCTAATTTTTACTTTCAAACGCAAAAGTCAAAAACACTTAAATCTTAGCATTTTCCTTTTCTACTGCAGTTTTGGCCTCAAAAGTTAGGTGTTTTCCATTGCTCTTGTGATGGAAAAGCACTTTTGGCTTCTCAAACACAATGAAGAACGGAGCCTTAATCAAGTTAGAAATTAAAAATTTTAAAAAATAATAATAATTTGATACACTAATTACATAGTTTTTTTAATAATTTTTTTTTTAAAAAATTTCATGTGTTAAAAAACTATAAAGTGTCATCCTCCACAAATGGGATTTAAAAGAGGTTAAAATATTTCATAAGTTCTTGTACTCTTCCTAAATTTGGAATTTAGTCATTGTACTATTATTTTTAGGAATTCAATTTCTCTACTTTTCAAATTTTAAAATTGGGATAATGACACCATTGGCCCCTGTACTTTGAGCTTTGTTTTAATGTGACCCTTAAACTTTCAAAATGTCCAATAAGGCCCATGTACTTTATTTTCGTTTACTAAAGTGCCTCGACCTTAACGGCGTCATCTTTTGTTGACACGACACTTTTGCCTAATGAGATTCCACCAGGTGCTCATGTTCTTCATGTGTCGTCTCTCTTTTCATCTTCTTGTACTTGTTCAATCACAAAAACCCAAAACCTGAAAAACATACACAAACTTTCCTCTTCATCTCTTTTGATTTCATTCAAAACAACCATATCTTCTTTAGATAAAAATCAAAGGACCAGACATCCAAAAATTTCTCAAATTTCATCTTCTTCACCATATTAACCTAAAAGAGAAAGAAAAGAAAAATAAGCCAAATATTTTCCTAGGTTAACCCATCTTGCAGAAAAAGGATGTCACAACTCCTCTCCTCTCACTCTTGCTCTGTACACTGACCTCAATTATCTCCTCTCGTTACTCCTTCTTTTCCTCCCCACCACTACCTTAACCCCCCTTGGCACCCCGCACGCACCACTTACTATGCAACATCAAATCCATAACAAAAAAGAAATTGTAAAATTAGAAAATTTTAAGTCAAATGTTGTAACTATCAAGGTAGTATTGATGTGCAATAAACGACAATTTTGTTGTCATGCTTAGGGGTGAGCATTCGATCGAATCAAATCAAAATTTTTTGAGTTAATCGAGTTTTTGAATCTTATTTTATCATCCTAACTCAATTTGAAATTTTCTTGAATCGAGTCGAGTGAGATGGAATTCGAATCGAATCAAATCGAATATATTTGTTCGAGTTAAATTTTAAAAAAATGACTTTAGTGTTGTTTATTTTTATGTAATTTTTCAAAAAAATAATTTTCTTTTCTTTAAATTTTTTAAACATGATCACACAACGAAAAATTAAAGTAAATAAGTGAATAAATAAAAGCAACACAACATCAACCCAAATAAACAACATGAGTCCAAATAAACAACAAAAACAATACAACAAGATTATAATAAAAAAACATAAGCAAAAGTCCAAAATACAGCAGAAACTTACACCAGTCCAAAAAAAAAAAAACAACAACAAAAGTCCAATAAACTAGTAACAATAACACACCAAACTAATAACAATAACACATCAGTTCAAAAACCATTATAGAATAGTTTAAGTTTCTTTTTGTGCTTCAAACACCGTTGATAATCTTGAAACATCTAGTAAAAGTATTGAATGAGTTAGTTAAATGATAAAAAATGTTTGCAAAAATAAATTAAATAAACATTTAACTTTATAAACTAATGCTAAGTATATTACCTTCTTGATCTTCGGGTATTTTGGATAAGTCTAGCAAATTTCAAAACAAAAGTGTTAGTTAAATTATGGGAATGCTTACTAATATAAATAACACAAACTTATTTTATAAATTAAAATTTATTTATTACCATCTTCCATGGTTTGAAGTTCATCAACATAATCTTTAAGATTGATGGCATCATTAGATTTTCGAAGCCAATCTTGTATGCAAATCAAAGCTTCGACCATGAGAGGAGTTAGAGAACTTCTAAAACTATCGAGAACACATCCACCCGTGCTAAATGCACTTTCCAAGGCAACTGTTGAGATAGGAATAGCAAGAATATCTCGAGCCATTTGTGCAAGAATAGAGAATCTAGGACTGTTCATTTTCCACCATAATAATAAATCAAATAAACTTGAATTGTTTACTTCTTCATCCTCACCCAAATATCTATCCAACTCAGATTTGCTTTCTAATACAACTTGTTTCTTCTTCTTAAGGTATTTTTGCTTGGTCAAGCCCGTTTTCATTTCTAACTGATCTAATTCCATTGAACTGCAAAGATTTGTCGAAGAATTAGATCTACCTTCAAACAATTGAATTCTCCCAGCATTAAAAGAATGCTCATTAAACAACCAATGCAATTCTTTATCAATTATTTTCATAATGTCATTAGCAACATTAGGAAAAAGCAAGTTGACCCCAAAGTTCAAAAAACTTATTTTACATCACGAATCAAAGATGACTGCAAAGTAAACTAGCATGTTGATCTTGTTTCCTTCACCCCAATACTTATTATACTTATCTCCCATTTTGGACTTCATAGAAATTATGTCTAGATCTCCACAATCTTGCCACCTATCAAAAAGACAATGCATATCTGTCAATACTTCAAAAAGTGAATGAGAGGTAACATGCAAAGATCCGGACACCTTTAATGTAAGATGACAAAAAGGCTCTAATACTTTTATAACTTTTCGAAAAATTTTCCAATCATCAAATGTAGGAACTCATCTCCAGCAGTAAGGTCAAGAAAAAATTATGATCATCACGTATATATGATTCAAATACACACTCATATTTTTCTGCTACCTTTAACATCATATATGTTGAGTTCCATCTAGTCGGAACATCTAAACACAATTGAGCCTTACTATCTATCATTTCTTCTTTTACCCGTTGGTTGAATTATGTCAACCTCGATGGTGATGCTCTTATATACCTCACAGCACCTCTAATTCGATCCACATGCACAGAAGCATCCTTAATATCGTATTGCACAATGAGATTAAGAATGTGTGCAACACATCTCATATGCATAAGTTTTCCATTTACAATATAAGCATTTCCATGATTCAATTTCTTTCTCAAATATTCAATGGCAACACTATTGGAGGATGCATTATCAACCGTAATAATGAAGACCCTCTCAATCCCCCAATCTCGAAGACATTTTTCAAGGGCTTGACCTATGCTTTCACCTCTATGAGCAGATATTGGGCGAAAATTTATAATCCTTTTTTGCAACCTTCAATCATCATCCACCCAATGTGTTGTTAAAACCATGTAAGATATCCTCTACAATGAAGTCCAAGTGTCTGTCATCAAACAAACTTTACTTATATCTTTTTCAAAATAATTCTTCATTACACTCTTCATGGAGTTAAATAAATCAAGACAACTTCATTACACTCTTCATGGAGTTAAATAAATCAGACAATCCTTTCTAATTGTCCAACGAGATGGAAGACTAAACCGTGGGCATGCTATAGAAAGAAAGTATTTGAACCCTCTCCCTCTACAATTTTAAAAGGCAATTCATCCACAATTATCATACGAACCAATGCATTTTTAACATCTTTATCAAACACCCAAGTTGATAAATATGTTGTTTCGTGGCTAACCTTCACAAATGCTAATTCTGATTGCTTCGGGTCAAAAGTATTACCTCGAGATCTTTTTAGACATGTTTTCAAATGGTTATTCAAATTCGTTGTAGAACCCAAAGTTGATTCTGTAACACCCCTAACCCGTATCCGTCGCCGGACTAGGGTTAACGGTATTACCGGACAGATCGGAAACAATTACAGAAATGTCATACAATTGTAAATCAACCTCAAACATAGTGTCCCATTAGTAGGTCATCGAGACCTAAAACATGTTTATAAACCGGGTTGGGACTAAACCGGAACACATACAAAATTTCACGGAAATTTAAAACTTTTCTAAGTTTCAGGGGTTACACGCCCGCAGTAGGCAAAGTCGTGTGCCTCCCACGGTCACGCCGGACACACTCGTGTGTCCTCCCCGTGGTCGAATCTGACTTAACTCCACGGCCACCAAGCAAGCCCGTGTACCTTAGGCATGGTCGAATCTGACTTTACATCCACGGCCACCAAGCACGCCCGTGTACCTTGGCCGTGGTCGAATCTGACTTTACACCCATGGTCACCTAGCACCCCGTGTGCTAAGGCCGTGTACTCTTAGGCCATATACTGAATTTTTCACATGGCTACTAGACACGCCCGTGTGTCTTGGCCGTGTGCTCCTAGGTTAGCTACTGACTTAGCCCCACGGTCACTAGGCACGCCCGTGTGCCACAACCGTGTGACATTATAGGCCATTTGCACGGCCAAAATGCCACCCAATGGGTCTTACCTACAAGCAAAATCATCAATACATCTCATGCCTATTTGAAAACCAAGAACATACCATAATAACCATCCAAATTACAAGACAAAAACTCATCTTATCACAAGCATAATTCATTCATTTGCTTAATCAAAACTTGACCATTTCATGTATCAAATAACTATGCCAAAAACATACTTCACATATCACATTCATTCAAGAAAATTCTCAACTCATAACTAGCCAAATCACATGGCTAAGTTCATATAACAAACTCATATCAAATACTAGCCTATACATGCCATATCTAGCTATATACATTTCCAAAGTGTACCAAAAATGAGTTTAGTAGTGTGATGATGATCCTTGACGGTCCCAAGCCTTCAGTAGCTTTGACGACTTATAAAATAGAGAAAACACACACACAGAGTAAGCTTTCCAAAAGCTTAGTAAATCATAATACAAACAAACTTAGTATGAAAGGCATATATGCACATAAGTACATTCGCACATCTTAATGACTTAGCAAACTATCACATATATGCTTTGGTCCATGTACTTGGCCATATTTGTCACATTCATCAATTCAAAAGTCTTATATAAACATAGCTTATTCATGCTTACTTTCACATATCATATTGTTATTCCAATATACATAATCATCATAGTAAGATCACATAGGTACTTACCTTATATACACACTTAGTGTATAAATCAACATACCTGAAACGGATATATAATTCACTTAGCCATTCGTATCACAGACTTGCCCGTTGAACCGATAGGAACCTAATAAGATACTCAAAAAGCTTGGAATAGTTGTACAATGCCAATGTCCCAGACAAGGTCTTACATGCACTCAGATATTGATGCCACTGTCCCAGACAGGGTCTTACACAAATCAATACGATGTCGATGTCCCAGACATGGTCTTACACATAAAGATAATATCGATGCCAACGTCCCAGACGTGGTCTTACACGTAAAGATAATATCGATGCCAACGTCCCAGACGTGGTCTTACATGATAAAACAGATTAGATACCTATGTATTCCTAGGTTCGTACGGGACTTCTCAGACATTGTCGCTAAGTCGATCTTATCTCAGAATTCATTTGCATAACACTTCATAAGCATTCATTATCAACGATAGGCATATGAATATGCTCAACTCAATAAAATTATATTTATTTGCAATATGACTTACCTCAGATTCGATTTATCGAAAATAGAAACGGCTACTCGGTTACTTTCGCTTTCCCGCAATCTAAGTCTGTTTTCCTCGGTTCTTGATCTATACATATTTAGAATTAACTCTTTTATTCACTAACTCATTCAATTCAATCCAAGGACACACATTTAGGGCTATTTGCAAATTAACCCTCACATTTGCACAATTTATCAATTTAGTCCATTTTTCTCAAAACATCAAATTCACAAAAACATTACATACACATGCTTAGCCGAATATTCATACATCTCATACAAGCCCATATTTTCCATCAAATTTTCAATTTAGTCCCTCAAGTTATTATTTTCTCAATTTAGCCCTAATTAGCTAAATTCATCAAAAATTCAAGAACAAAGTATGTTCATCTAGCTCAAATCCTTCATTTAACACCATAAATCATCACAAAGCTCAACATAACATCAATGGCATTTCTCATGAACAACACCAATTCATCAAATTGAGACATGGGCTTGATAGTAAACTAAGCAACAATCTCAAAAACATAAAAATCATCAAAATCCAACTCAAAATCATACCTTAATTCAAGCTTGAAATGGCTGAATATGCAAAGCTTTAAAACCTTTCTTTTTCTTACTAGTTTCGGTCAAAACAAAAGAAAATAAAAGATGAACACTTTCACCTTTGGTTTCATTAAAAATATATTAATAATTCATTTACCTTTTTAGCCATTTAAAAGACATTTGACACCATTAGACAACAAGGGTATATTCGGCCATTTACCATCCATTATCTTATTAATGGCTTAATTGCCATATAAGGCCTTCACATTTACAAAGCCACAACACATTGGTACTTTAACAAATAGCAAACAACTTTCACATTTAATGCAATTCAATCCTTTTGTCAAAATAAACACACAAACGGACAAATTAATTTACGAAAATTTAACACATGCTTAAACACTCATCAATGGCACAAAAAAATAATATTAAAATATTATTCAGACTCGGATTCGTGGTCCCGAAACTACTGTTTCGACTAGGGTATAAACCAGACTGTTACAATTCTCCCCCTTAGGGATTTTCGTCCCCGAAAATCTTACCGTTAAATAGAGTCGGATATTGCTGTCTCAATGAATCTTCAGGCTCCCATGTAGCCTCTTCTATACCATGTCGATGCCATAATACTTTCACTAACAGAATTTTCTTATTTCTCAACTCTTTTACTTCACGAGCTAAGATACGGATCGGTTCCTCTTCATATGACATATCAGATCGGATTTCAATTTCAGATGGGGCAATCACATGTGACGGATCGGATCAATATCTACGGAGCATTGAGACATGAAATACATTATGTATCTTTTCTAGCTCGGAAGGCAACAACAATTGATATGCAATAGGTCCAACTCGCTCAATGATTTCATACGGCCCGATGAATCTCGGACTCAACTTGCCTTTACATCCGAAATGAAGTACTTTCTTCCATGGTGACACTTTCAGAAATACTTTGTCGCCGATCTTAAATTCTATATCCTTTCGTTTTAAGTCCGCATAAGACTTCTGACGATCAGATGCTGCTTTCAAACAATCTCGGATCAATTTCACTTTCTGTTTTGAGTCTTTTATCAAATCTACCCCGTGTAGCTTATTTTCACTGAGCTCAGTCCAATACAGAGGTGTACGACATTTACGTCCGTACAAAGCTTCATATGGCACCATTTTGATGCTCGACTGAAAACTATTATTGTATGCAAATTCAATCAATGGCAAATACTGTTCCCACGAACCATTAAAATCAAGTATACAGCATCTTAACATATCTTCAAGAATCTGAATAATCCGCTCGGATTGACCATCTGTTTGTGGATGAAAAGCTGTACTTAATTACAGTTTCGTGCCTAAAGCTTCTTACAATTTCTTCCAGAACCTCGATGTAAACCTCGGGTCCTTATCTGACACAATAGATAGTGGCACCCCGTGCAATCTAACAATCTCAGAAATATAAAGCTCGGCTAATCTATCAAGTGAATAGTCAGATCTTACCGAAATAAAATGGGCAGATTTCGTCAATCGATCAACTACGACCCACATCGCATCTTTCTTTCTCGGAGTCTGAGGTAAACCAGAAACAAAATCCATTGTCACTCTATCCTATTTCCACTCAGGAATCAGAATTAGTTGGAGCAACCTGCATTTTAACTTGATGTTCAACTTTGACTTGGTCGATGAGATTAAACATTTTGAAATAAAGTCAGAAATATCACGCTTTATACCAGACCACCAATAATGTCGCCTCAAATCATGGTACATTTTAGTACTCCCCAGATGAACAGATAGACAACTATTATGTGCTTCACTCAAAATCAACTGAATCAATTCTGGATTTCTCGGAACACAGATACGATCTCGGAATCTCAAACAATCATCAACCACTCGAAATTCAGATTCATAATTCGAATCACACTAAGCTCGTTTCGCTAATAACTCATTATCAGATTTCTAAGCATCACATATTTGCTGTATAAACAATGGTTTCGCTTTTAATTCAGCTATCACAGAGCTATCATCAGACAAATCTAACTGAGCATTCAAAGTACATAGTGCAAACAATGATTTTCTACTCAATGCATCAGCAACAATGTTTGCTTTACCCGGATGATAATCTATCACAAGTTCATAATCTTTTAACAGCTCTAGCCATCTTCTTTGACACAGGTTCAAATCTTTCTGAGTCATCAGATATTTCAGACTTTTATGATCTGAAAACACGTGACATTTCTCACCGAACAGATAATGACGCCAAATCTTTAGTGCGAACACAATCGCAGCTAACTCAAGGTCGTAAGGTCGGATAGTTCTTCTCATGTGACTAAGTTGTCTCGAGGCATAAGCTATTACTTTACCTTCCCGCATCAATACACATCCTGCACCATTCAATGAAGCATCATCAGATATCACGAATTCTTTACCCGATTCTCGGGTCAGTACTAGAACCGAGCTTGATCCAACGAGTTTTCAATTGATCAAAGCTTTTCGACATTTATCGGACCATTCAAATCTAACATCTTTCTGAAGCAATCTAGTCAACGAAGTAGCTACCACTGAAAATCCTTTCACAAATCGACGGTAATAACCAGCTAGGCCCAGAAAGCTACGGACTTCGACACGTTTCTGAGGTTTCCAATCCGAATAGCGAAAATCTTGCTCGGATCAACTCGAATCCCGTGACACAATAATATGCCCCAAAAACTAACCTCATGTAACTGTAATTCACATTTGCTGAATTTCGCATACAATTTATTTTCTCTCAGAGTTTGCAACAAAATTCCCAAATGCTCAGCATGTTCAGTCTCATCACGTGAATAAATCAAAATGTCATCAATGAATACAACAACAAATCGATCTAGATACGGTCTGTAAATTCTGTTCATAAAATCCATAAAAACAGCAGGAGCATTGGTTAATCCAAATGGCATAACTAGAAACTCATAATGCCCGTACCTTGTTCTGAAAGTAGTTTTCGGTACATTTGAATCTTTCACTCTCAACTGATAGTATCCCGATCTCAGATCAATCTTGGAAAATACAGTAGCTCCTTTTAATTGATCGAATAAATCATCAATCCTGGGCAACAGATATTTGTTCTTTATGGTCACCTTGTTCAACTGACGGTAATCAATGCACATTCTCATCGTGCCATCTTTCTTTTTCACAAACAGAACAGGAGCACCCTAAGGTGAGAAACTCGGTCTAGCAAACCCTCTATCGGTCAATTCTTGCAACTATGACTTTAACTCTTTCAAATCTGTTAGTGCCATTCTATACAGAGCTATCGAAATATGTGTAATACCAGGTAATAACTCAATACCAAACTCAAATTCACGTATCGGAGGCAAACCCGGTAATTCTTCAGGAAATACATCAGAAAACTCACAGACAACAGGCACTGACTCAACTTTCTTTTCAGACACTTTCGAGTCAATCACATAAGCAAAATATGACTCATACCCCTTTTTCACATACCTTTGAGCTTTTAACACGTATATCACAAAGAGTAAACCATTCAAATCATTAGATTCAATCAGTACAATTTCATCATTCGAACATTTCAAATCAATAATCTTTCTTTTACAGTTCACAACAGCATCATGCAAAGACAACCAGTCCATACCCAGAATGATATCGAACTCATCAAATGGCAAAAGCATCAAATCAGCAGGGAAACAAATATCTGGAAACGTTAACGGACAGTTCTTGCATATTTTGTTAACTAGGACACTTTTACCTAAGGGGTTCGATACTTTTATAACAAACTCAGTAGACTCTACAGGCAAAGTCTTACTGAATGCTAAATTCATGCATATATACGAATGCGTAGAACCAGGGTCTATCAATGCAATCAAAGAAGTATCATAAAGTGTAAAAGTACCCGTTATAATATCTGGAGATGAAGCTTCCTCACGAGCTCGAATAGCATACGCTCTGGCAGGCGCTCTAGCTTCGAATCTCACAACAGTCTCTCTCGTAGTTCTCTGACCACCACTGACATTTCTTACATTCTTCGAAGGTCTACCTCTCACAGGTGCATTATCAGATCTCAGATTCTGAACAGTCTCTGGCTCGACAGACTCAAGGCAATCACGGATAAAATGATCAAGTGATCCACATCTGAAACAAGCTTTGTCATTCATTCTACAGGTTCCCGGATGTCTTTTCCCACAATGCTTACATTATGGTTTCACGGATCGTACATTTCCAACACTTGCCACTGAAGTTGCTGGAGCTTTGGAGCTCATTTGTGATCTATCTCGATTTCTATTTGAATATCCCATATTAACTCTCGAACGGCTTTGATCATGTCTAAATTTATTTGAAGCAGACTGAAATGATCTACTCTGAAATCTCTTTCTCACTTCTCGGGCTTCTGACTCAGCTTTCTTTTTATCTTTCCCAAGTGCCTCAGCTTTGCATGCTCGATCAACAAGTACAACAAACTCTTTTGTCTCTAAAATCCTGACTAATAAACGGATGTCTTCATTAAACCCATCTTCGAACCTTTTGCACATTATTGCTTCAGATGATACACATTCACTAGCATATTGACTCAATCTGACAAACTCCCGTTCATATTCCGTAAAAGACATACGACCCTGTTTCAAGTCCAGAAATTCCTTCCGTTTTTGATCAATGAACCTCTCACTAATATATTTCTTCCGAAACTCAACCTGAAAGAAATCCCATGTCACCCGTTCTTTTGGAATAACAGATATCAGAGTTTTCCACCATTGATAAGCTGCATCTCGAAGCAAAGATACAACACACTTTATGTATTCTTCCGGAGTCAAAGACATCTCATCGAATACCCGGATAGTGTTTTCTAACCAAAACTCTGCCTTCTCGGCATCATCATCATTAGTAGCCCGAAACTCTTCAGCCCCATACTTACGGATTTTGTCAACCGGAGGCTTATTCAACAGACTCAGATACATAACCGGTGCCACAAATGTAGTCGCGAGGGGATTAACCGGGGCGGGGTTGTGAAAACGATCGGGTTATTCTTTACGAATTGAGTGAACCATTCACTCATTATCTGGAAGAAAGCTTGTTTAGCTTCTCCCTTATGACCGCTCGTAGCTGGTCTCGGATCAGAGGGCGTTGTCCCTTGCGCAGGAGTAGGCGCATTACTTTCTCTCTCGTCGTCGCCACGGCCTTTCGGGATCCATTACTATCTGTAAATCACGGTTTATACGTCGATTCATCACACTATCACAATTCAGAAATCTGGCATGTATAGCTAGACTCTGACATGCTACGTTAGTCCGAGAATCGGCTAAACCGTAGCTCTTATACCAACCAAATGTAACACTCCTAACCCGTATCCGTCGCCGGACTAGGGTTAACGGCATTACCGGACAGATCGAAAATATTTACAGAAATGTCATACAATTGTAAATCAACCTCAAACATAGTGTCCCCTTAGTAGGTCATCGAGACCTAAAACATGTTTATAAACCGGGTTGGGACTAAACCGGAACACATACAAAATTTCACGAAAATTTAAAACTTTTCTAAGTTTTAGGGGTTACACGCTCGTGTAGGCAGGCCGTGTGCCTCCCACGGCTGCTGGACACACCCGTGTGTCCTCCCCGTGGTCGAATCTAACTTAACTCCACGGCCACCAAGCACGCCCGTGTACTTTGGCCGTGGTCGAATCTGACTTTACATCCACGGCCACCAAGCACGCCTGTGTACCTTGGCCGTGGTCGAATCTGACTTTACATCCACGGCCACCAAGCACGCCCGTGTACCTTGGCCGTGGTCGAATCTGACTTTACACCCACGGTCACCCAGCACCCCGTGTGCTAAGGCCGTGTACTCTTAGGCCATATACTAACTTTTTCACACAGCTACTAGACACGCCCGTGTGTCTTGGCCGTGTGCTCCTAGGCTAGCTACTGACTTAGCCCCACGGTCACTAGGCATGCCCGTGTGCCACAACCGTGTGTCATTATAGGCCATTTGCAAGGCCAAAATGCCACCCAATGGGTCTTACCTACAAGAAAAATCATCAATACATCTCATGCCTATTTGACAACCAAGAACATACCAAAATAACCATCCAAATTACAAGACAAAAACTCATCTTATCACAAGCATAATTCATTCATTTGCTTAATCAAAACTTGACCATTTCATGTATCAAATAACTATGCCAAAAACATACTTCACATATCACATTTATTCAAGCAAATTCTCAACTCATAACTAGCCAAATCACATGGCTAAGTTCATATAACAAACTCATATCAAATACTAGCCTATACATGCCATATCTAGCTATATACATTTCCAAAGTGTACCAAAAATAAGTTTAGTAGTGTGATGACGATCCTTGACGGTCCCGAGCCTTCAATAGCTTTGACGACCTATAAAACAGAGAAAACACACACACAGAGTAAGCTTTCCAAAAGCTTAGTAAATCATAATACAAACAAACTTAGTATGAAAGGCATATATGCACATAAGTACATTGGCACATCTTAATGACTTAGCAAACTATCACATATATGCTTTGGTCCATGTACTTGGCCATATTTGTCACATTCATCAATTCAAAAGTCTTATATAAACATAGCTCATTCATGCTTACTTTCACATATCATATTGTTATTCCAATATACATAATCATCATAGTAAGATCACATAGGTACTTACCTTATATACACACTTAGTGTATAAATCAACATACCTGAAACGGATATACAATTCACGTAGCCATTCGTATCACAGACTTATCCGTTGAACCGATAGGAACTTAATAAGATACTCAGAAAGCTCGGAATAGTTGTACAATGCCAACGTCCCAGACGAGGTCTTACATGCACTCAGATATTGATGCCACTGTCCCAGGCAGGGTCTTACACAAATCAATACGATGCCGATGTCCCAGACATGGTCTTACACATAAAGATAATATCGATGCCAACGTCCCAGACGTAGTCTTACACGTAAAGATAATATCGATGCCAACGTCCCAGACGTGGTCTTACACGAAGTCTCAAATCAACGCCAACGTCCCAGACGTGGTCTTACATGATAAAACAGAACAGATACCTATGTATTCCTAGGTTCGTACGGGACTTCTCGGACATTGTCGCTAAGTCGATCTTATCTCAGAATTCATTTGCATAACACTTCATAAGCATTCATTATCAACGATAGGCATATGAATATGCTCAACTCAATACAATTATATTTATTTGCAATATGACTTACCTCGGATTCGATTTATCGGAAATAGAAACGGCTACTCGGTTACATTCGCTTTCTCGCAATCTAAGTTCGTTTTCCTCGGTTCTTGATCTATACATATTCAGAATTAACTCTTTTATTCACTAACTCATTCAATTCAATCCAAGGACACACATTTAGGGCTATTTGCAAATTAACCCTCACATTTGCATAATTTATCAATTTAGTCCATTTTTCTCAAAACATCAAATTCACAAAATCATTACATACACATGCTTAGCCGAATATTCATACATCTCATACAAGCCCATATTTTCCATCAAATTTGCAATTTAGTCCCTCAAGTTACTATTTTATCAATTTAGCCCTAATTAGCTAAATTCATCAAAAATTCAAGAACAAAGTATGTTCATCTAGCTCAAATCCTTCATTTAACACCATAAATCATCACAAAGCTCAACATAACATCAATGGCATTTCTCATGAACAACATCAATTCATCAAATTGAGACATGGGCTTGATAGTAAACTAAGCAACAATCTCAAAAACATAAAAATTATCAAAATCCAACTCAAAATCATACCTTAATTCAAGCTTGAAATGGCCGAATATGCAAAGCTTTAAAACCTTTCTTTTTCTTACTAGTTTCGGTCAAAAGAAAAGAAAACCAAAGATGAACACTTTCATCTTTGGTTTCATTAAAAATATATTAATAATTCATTTACCTTTTTAGCCATTTAAAAGACATTTGACACCATTAGACAACAAGGGTATATTCGGCCATTTACCATCCATTATCTTATTAATGGCCACAACACATTGGTACTTTAATAAATAGCAAACAACTTTCACATTTAATGTAATTCAATCCTTTTGTCAAAATAAACACACAAACAAACAAATTAATTTACGAAAATTTTACACATGCTTAAACACTCATCAATGGAACATAAAATAATATTAAAATATTATTCGAACTCGGATTCGTGGTCCCGAAACCACTGTTCCGACTAGGGTATAAACCGGACTGTCAGATTCCATGGTGTAAGTAACATCACAAGCATTGCACTTTACTCTCTTCTCCCCCTCTTCAATCACAAATTTGGTGAAATGGTTCCAATAAGCTGCCCTTGAAGTAATCTTTTTTTGAACATTTTCCTTGGTTTTTATTTGATCATCTCTACTTGGTGAAGAATTTTGTGAACTTTGAGTTGAACCATTTTGCTTTGGATCACTCACCTGCAAGTAAACAATTGTTGCAATCACTAACCAAGACCAATAATTGATTTATCTAATGGAAGATTAAATTTATTAATGATATAGGAAAAGATTAGTTTTTCATATTAATAAAAAATCATTTTAAAATTAGAGGGTGACCGAAGAATGTTGTTGTGGCAAGCAGCACTTAAAGGCCTGCATTTATTTAAGACTAAGGTCTATATGGTGGAAATTATCATTAGTATCTAACTAAAAGCAAACTGAAGCTTTTATTACAAAATTTTCTAGGTATACCAGACCTGTCCTTATCTCACTCTATACAGTAAAAATTAAAAAAAAATGAATTAAAAAAGCTGACACTATTTGGAGTTTATTTCTAAATGGGTTCTTAGGTTACAGTGGCAAGAAAATGATATCAAAAACTTCAATAACAAGTAGGAAAGCTTCAAGAGTTGCAATCTATATTCAATAACAAGAGTTTCTAAATTTATTAATGATATAAGAAAAGATTAGTTTTTCATATTAATAAAAAATCATTTTAAAATTAGAGGGTGGCCGAAGAATGTTGTTGTGGCAAGCAGCACTTAAAGGCCTGCATTTATTTAAGACTAAGGTCTATATGGTGGAAATTATCATTAGTATCTAACTAAAAGCAAACTGAAGCTTTTATTACAAAATTTTTGTAGGTATACCAGACCTATCTTTATCTCCCTCTATGCAGTAAAAATAAAAAAAAAATGAATTAAAAAAAGCTGACACTATTTGGAGTTTATTTCTAAATGGGTTCTTAGGTTACAGTGGCAAGAAAATGATATCATAAACTTCAATAACAAGTAGGAAAGCTTCAAGAGTTGCAATCTATACACCTATGAATCCTTCCAATTCAAAGTTCTTTCTCCAGGCCTATTAACAGTCCAAAGACTACTCATATTCTCAACCTATAATCCTTGGCTCAAGCAACTTGCAAACAGAAACAAACATGTAGAACTGGAAATCAACTATACACCCATATATTGACGTTTTAATCCTATGCTTCTTAAGCCAAATAATCCTCTTTCATAGTTGCATTCAACATGCATGTGATAGCTTGTAAAGCCTCCATCCTAAAACCAATAAGACAATAGAAAACAACTCCAATTTGAATATAAGTCCACAACAACACCCAAATGAAACCGGCCTGAAGACACCACTTATATATGTAGACCAAATGCCAATTGAATCAGTGGCAAAACAAATAGACTATAACCATAAATCAACAAAGAACATACAAGGCAATGCATGTCCAACCCCAGACTTTGATATTATGCTAAGCACCCAAAACCGATTGCTAACTGATTGTCAAAAGATGGAAAAACCGAAGTCGAGTTTGAGGTCACAAAAGACTCCTAACTGAACTACTGATCCTACAACTGCAAATGCCTAGCATTTCATTAATTAATGTCTTCAAACATCTTATTAAGAAGATAACTAGTAGATGTCGCCTAAATTAGGACTTAGGTATAAATATCTAAGAAAAATGTGTCTAGATGTTTAATTCACATCAATAAGAAGAAGAAGCCATAAATGACTTCACCAGGAGATACTAGCAAACCAACCTTCACTTCAGAAAAATGGGATATCCTTATCTAAAACAAAACTCTAGGGCATCCGCACTCAACAAGTTAAGAATTCTTTCATTTTAAAAAATTAACCAAAGTAACGTAGACATTAAAGTTTAAATGAACGCCACTCAAATTTTGCATAGAAGCTATTTTTATTATTCTTAGTATGATGATGATTGTGCCCCATTCTACAACAGCAAACAGGCAAGTGGAGAAGGAAATAACAAAGTGTTTAAAGATGAAATATGTTTCGAAAAAACAACCATCATGCATTTAAACAATAAAAACAGAGAGATGAAAATAGAGCGAAAATCATTCAACTATTCAAAAATGTTTCGAGACAAACCTTAAAGATGCAGAAAATTCAAGCTTAAAATGGAAGAGAACAGAGTGCGTCGGTCAAAAGGAATAGTAACTCGATTTGGAGGTAAGGATTTTGATTTGAGGGTTTGAATGAACTGATAATTAAGGAGAAGAAGAAGAAGGACGAAGGGTTTATTTTAGAGATTTTTGAATAAGAAGGAAAATAATGGAGTTAGGGTTTAATTTAAGGTTTTTTGAGAAGAAAATAAATTTTGGGGTTTAAATTGAATGGAAATTGAGAGAGAAGAAGAACACTAATTTGGACGATGGAGGTTGTTGGAGCAAGGGTTTGATTTGGGGGAGGAATTCGGAAAATGGACTTGTGGGTAGACGGGCTTGAGGGGAAATGGGATAAAATAAAATGGTTTGGACTTGGGGGGAAATTGGGTTAAAGTAAAAGCCTAAAATTTTAAAAAAATTTAAAAAAATATAGTTTATATTCGGTTTATTCGAATTCAAAAATTCAACTAGACTCGAATTCGAAATTTGAAAAAAAATTGGAGTTGATTCGATTAACTCGATTCGAATAATTCGAAATTCAAATTTTTTTTCGATTTTTTCGAATCGAATCGAATTTTGCTCACCCCTAATCATGTCAGACTTCTTTCACACTGTTAAAGTAACTGTTCAGTAATTAGAAGTTTTAAAATTTAATTTATTCAATATTATAAAATTATAAAAATTGTCGATAATCAATAAAAAAAAATCTAAAAGCTACAAACATCATAAAATATTATCCAAAATTTGTCCATATACTCATATATAATCCATTTTTGCCTTGAAACTTACATAAAAGTCATGTTATTTGATCATTCACGATTCAAATCGGTATTCATCAAAATGTCTCAATATAACAAGAAGAATTATTTTAAGAGAATTTCATGTTCATTTTCATATGGATTATGGGTACAATAATTACATACAAATTTGATTTTTCATTAACTAAAAGTCTAACAAATTCGATAGGTGACTTCTTTAAGCTTAATTTAATTTATTGCATTATTATATATTTTATATAATCATTAAATTTAAATTTTGTAAATTTGAATATCTATTATATATATAATCATTGCATTAAAATTATTTTGTATTCATAATTAATGTTTTTAAAATTTATTTTAATTTATAATTTAACATAATTATATAGTATTTAAAATATATTTTTATAAATTTGGATTCTTTTTCAGGTTTAAGATTGGATCGGTCTCGAGCCCAGGCTCAGATTATTTTGGGTTCGGGCTTCCTTGAGTTCAAATTTTTCTCGAACTCAAATTTTCTCATAGTTGAATTGTTACGAACTCAGATTGGTACGAGTGGGCTTTCGAGCTCAAGTCTATTTTGTCAATTCTAGTGACACCAACTCAATCAAAAATTTAAATTTTAGTATAGATTAGATTATAGTACACTCATGATGTGGGTGAAAATTTTTTTATGTTACAAATATATTTATATAAAATTGATTTAAGGATCAAATAAAGTTTTAATTGAAAATGATAAAGCCATTAAAAATTATGACATTTTGGGTTCGAAACAAATCGAGCGTATTTTTTTCTAGATGTTAGTTGATTTAAAATGATAAAAGTATTCCCATAATAATGCTTATTTTTTTTTACATAGAAAGAATGGTTTTTGGTAATTACTTAATTGAGTTGGGATCTATTGAAAGGTGACATCAACTCCCTTTTAATATAGTATAAATTATTTTAAATTATAATATTTAAAAAGACTAAATTACCAAAAAAAGGCCTTTTTTTTTCAAAATAACGAGAATATGCCACTTTTGTTAAAATTGATGGAAATGAGTCGATTTTACTAAAACACGTTCAGCTAGTGACGTTTTCAGGGAAAGCCCATAAAAGTGCATCCAGCTGGAAGCGCTTTTCCTCGCGTTTTGCCACATCAGCACTAAAAATGGCAGCACCAATTTTATTTTATTTTTACGTTTTGATGTCTCCTATTAATGTGGAAATAGAACTTACAAAATAAGTTTTTATATAGACCCAAAGTCTCATTTTCCTTGTTTTCTTAAGCAATGTGAAATATGAGATATGTGTATATATAGACTCGTGAATAGGTTTGCAACTTGTTCTTAGACAATGTGGGGTTGCTTCCTTAAATTGTGATATATAGACAATGTGCATATATAGACTCATGAATAGGGTCTTCCACCACTATGCCTAAATAATTATTTTATTTATATAAAAACCCAAATTATTTAATTTAAATCTTTTGTTTTCACCAATTTTTGAGTATCACAATTCCAAATCCTAAAGAATTTGGAAGAGTATGGCCCCCTACTATCTTTGTGCAGAGACAAATCTTGATTTTTGTTTTCGTCCATACATATTATTATTTTTTGTTAAAATAGATTGAAGTTTCTTATTCTTGATAAGTTTGGAATTTAGGCCTTTTATTTTTATTTCAAATAATTTAGTTTCTCTATTTTTTTGAATTTAAAAATAAAAATCTAATTGTTAACATTGTTAAAATCATTTTGTTAAATTTATTGGTGTGACTAAATAAAAAAATCACAAATATTGTAACATCTAGATTGATTATTGAACTAACCACCCCATCGATTTTTGATTAAATCATTCAACAATATTTAAAAAAAAAGATTCAAATCAGCTATAGATTTTGTAACAAGTGTTGAACTCTAATTTCCAACACGTAGCTCTAAATCATATCAAATAAAAGACAAAACTGAAAGTTGTGAAAGAAAAAAGAAAGAACATTATCCTTAAATAATAACTCTTTTCAGAGTAAATTATAAACCTTCAAATTAAAGTGCAGCCCAACTATTTTAAATATACATTTAGAAAAAAATTTAAAATTATTTTTTGAGTATGTCAAATATAGATTTTAACTAGTATGCAACGTGGAAATTAATAATTTTAAATACTCATTTTAAAAATAAAATATATATTTTTTAACTTTGTTTCTTTATTATATTAGATATAGACTTTAGATTCTCACCTTTAATAAAAATCAATTACTTTAAATACAATAGTTAAATATTAAAAAAAGATATTCAGTTTATTGTTAATCATATAAATACAATCACTTTATGATTTTTAAGGAATATATTTTAAGAAGAAACCAATTCACATATTGACAACTTAAATTTTATAACCTATATGTCTGTAAGAAAAAAATCACAATTTATATTGAACAATTATCTTAAATTTAATTTTTATAATTAAACATATTCATGAGTCTATATATACACATTGTCAATATATCACAATTTAAGGAAGCAATCCTACATTGTTTAGGAATAAACTGCAAACCTATTCATAAGTGTTAAAAAAAAAAGATTTTTGAAAGCTTTGAGGCATATTCTCAATTGGTAAATGTGGAGATTTGAATAATAAAATTATGGTTTAATATTCTACCCCATGACACCTTTACAACGGTATATCATATGCTCAAAATGATTGAGTAATGAATGAGAAATTGATGCTCAAAGTAAGCCACTTGTGAATTATGTTGAGGAAAATGAAAAGCTTAGTACCATATTGGTTAGATATCAAGTTTGGAATATGTTTATATATATGAACCAACTTGGTGGTTATTGAATGACTAAGCTAATGCTCTCCCTCGTGCATAGGGGGGTGCAAATCCAAACCCGCCGGGGTTGGAGAAGCACCCGCATGACGTGGATGATGCGAAATGTCCGAACTGGTCGGGCCCTTCTTAATAAAAAGATTAAGATGGTGAGAAGTGATCATGGTGGTGAATATGTTGAACCATTTGGTGAATATTGTGCACAACATAGTATTATTCATGAAGAGACACAACCATACTCTCCTCAATCAAATGGAGTAGCCGAGCGAAAAAATTAGACTCTAAAGGAAATGATGAACCCATTGCTAGAAAGCTCTGGGTTATCACAGAACATGTGGGGGTAAGCTATTCTATCAGCTAATTATCTTTTAAATAAGGTTCCCCTTCCGCAAGAAAAGGAACAAGACACCATATGAGTTATGGAAAGGTAGAAAACCTTCCCACAACTACTTGAAAGTGTGGGGGTGTCTTGCTAAGGTAATGGCTACGTTACCAAAGCAAATGAAAAAAGGTCCTAAAACGGTAGATTATATTTTCATTGGCTATGCAAATCATAGCAATGCATATCGGTTTCTTGTGTATGAATCAAATAATCCTTGTAACACCCCCTAACCCTAAACCGTCGCCGAAACAAGATTGCGGAGCATTACCGAACATATCGGACAATTTACGAATAATTCATAAATAAATTAACATACATAGTATAATTTAATCATTAAATTCCTATAATGGACCCTCGAGGCCCAAAACACGTATTAGAAGTGGAACAGGACTTATTTGAGTACTCTAGAAATTTTTTATGAATTTCTAAAATTTTTCCTAGGTGCAGGGCTCACACGCCCATGTAGGTCAGGGACACGCCCGTGTGTCTCCATGACACGCCCGTTTTGACATACCGTGTGGCTTACACGGCCAGGACACGCCCGAGTCCTTTACCCGTGTAACTCTCTGGCTTATTGATCATAAACAAATTGATTTCACACGGCCAAGCCACACGCCCGTGTACTTAGCCCGTGTGGATTTATTTTCAATTCGAAACTAGTGCAATTTTCACATGGCCATGACACACGCCCGTGTTCAAGGCCGTGTCCTTCACACGGCTGAGACACACGCCTGTGTCTCTGCCTGTGTGCTAAAACCTGGGTATTCTGTTTCCAAAATTTAAGTTGCAGGGGACACACGGCCAGACCACACGCCTATGTACTAGCCGTGTGTCTCAGACGGTCTGGTCACACGCCCGTGTGTCAGGCCGTGTGAACTCTATATGAGCCTTTTATACTTAACCTAACCAACCCTGCAAATTCAAACCGAAACTAATCCAATACCAATATTTCAACCAATACATTTGCACACTCAATATACCTAAATCATACCTAAAACATTGACTTAATAATATGACTAATAACATTCATAATATCATTTAAAATTAATTATAACTTCATTCATCTTTCCACTTAACTTGGTGCCAAAGTACCAAAACATTTTATAAAGTTTCTTACCATTTCATTCAACCATTTAAACTTTGTAAATAACTCTTTACAACCAAAATTACAAGACATATACATGTGACTTATACAACACCTAGTACATGCCACTTATACCCAAAAAGGAAAATTTACATCACCAAGGTTGTGCTGAGGTCGGGATCGATCTGGATGCTGAACCGGGACCTTTGACTTCTACTAATCTGCGCACGAAAATAACCGTACGCTGAGTATGCCTATACTCAGTGGTATTACCATAATTCAAACCAAATAACATTAATGTTATATAAGCATCAAATATGTAACAATGTAAATCATAAGAATTAATTTACATTCAAATTAATACTTCATTTATAATAATTCATCAACTGATATCATATATCAACATTTCGAATCTTCGATCAATTCATGAACCTTAGGTTCATGCTTGCAAATCTCATATCTCAATTTCAATTCACATTTTAATTCATAATTCCACTTTCTCATACTTTCAGTAGATCAAACGATCAAACTCATTCAATTTTCTCATTTCAATTATTTACCCCTATTAACAAGACTCGGACCTTGGCGGATACACGGATCCAACCAAACATACCAGAATAATCCACCCAAACACACTAGAATAATCCACCCAAACACACCAGTATGATCCACCCAAACACACCAGAACGGCACTAAGTGCCTCTTCGGATAGTCCGAAGAAATATAATAACATCAGTGTCTCCTCGGCCAAGCCGAAAAATTCCCAAATCATTTCAATCCTATAGCATGCCAACTATATCCGACTCAGCCAGACTAGTTAATAGGGAATTCCAATTCTCAATTAAATTTTACTTTATTATTAAATTCACTTTCAATTCAATATACAATTCAACTCAATACATTTTCCATTTCAATCCACATTCAATTCAATTTCAATACATATTAATTATATAACTCAATTTCATACAATTCAATAATACACTTACCTCATAATTTACTAATCAACTACATAATTTAAATATAAAATTTAATAGTAAATAATTTAAATTATAGTAATACAAACCGTGATTTTCTCGTGTCTACTTCTCGATAACATTTTCCTTTCCTTTTTGAGCCAATGCCTCTGGTTCTTTGCTAGCTACGAAAATTAAAGTAATTTACACTATTAATACAATACTAATTTATATTAAATAATTGAATTTCTATTCAATTTCTTCCTTAATTTCAATTTGGTCCTAATTAAACTCATTTACTTTTCTAACTCAATTCATACTTTATTTCTACTCAATTTCCTACCAAATTCAACTTAACTATCTAATGTTCATGATAAAACCCTAATTTCATATTTCTTTCAATTTAGTCCCTCTAACACAAAACTTATAGCTTACTTTACAATTTAATCCTTTAATCAATTCTAACTAGAAATTCTATCAATTAAACCCCTAATTGAACAATTTGTCCAACATGAATCATGTTAAAAGATCTAAGAAATTTCAAAATTTCAACTCAATTTCAACAAAACTTTGTTCTAAAGCTTCTAAAACATCAAAATTAAAAGAAAAAGGACTTAATTGACTTACCAATTAAAGCTTAAAGCTTCAAAAATTGACTTACCAATTAAAGCTTAAAGCTTCAAAACCCTAGTTTTTCCCTTTTTATTTTCCTTCCGTTTTCTTTCTCCCCTGTTCTTCTCTGTTTCATTTCATCATTCTTTCTTTTTCTATCTTTATTTCTTTTATTTGCTTTTAATTATAATATATAATATAATTTAATATAATTTAATAATTACTAATATATGTTTATTATTATTCCACATGTATTTCACTATTACCACACACTTGGCACTTATGGTTTAATTGCTAATTTAGTCCCTTCATTTTTTTCTCTATTCTATAATTCAATTTTTACCCTTTATTCAATTTAGTCCTTTTTTCCTAATTACTCTTAATTAAGCTAAATTCACTTAATTGAAACCTAATTAGACACACCACTAGACTCATAAATATTTTTAATAATTATTTATGATTTCGATTTACTAAGACGGAGGCCCAATAATGTACTTTTCTGATGCCCGTGAATTTTGGGTCATTACAATCCTGACATTCACAAGAATACTATATTGGAATCAAAGAATGTCTCATTCTTTGAAAATATCTTCCCTTGTAAAACTAGGGAAGTTGATTCAAGTTCAACGAAACGAACTTCAGAGACTATAGATGAAAATAGTCAAGAAGTTCAATAAGAGGTTGAAACTGAGATAGAACCAAGAAGGAGTAAACAAGCAAGGGTGGAAAATTCTTTTGGATCAGATTTTCTAACCTTCAGGCTAGAGGCTGAACCTTAAATGTATAATGATGTTATACGATCATCCAAAAGCATTTTATGGAAAGATGTTATTAAAAGTGAAATTGACTCCATCATGCAAAATCATATGTGGGAATTAGTAGATCTTCCTTCGGGAATTAAACCATTAAATTCTAAGTGGATTTTCAAATGGAAAATGAAAGCAGATGGAATAATTGATAAGTACAAGGCCAAATTGGTTATAAAAGGTTATAGACAAAAGGAAGGCCTTGACTAATTTGATATTTTTTTCTCTAGTAATCAGGATAACTTTTATAAGGATGATACTTGCAATTTCCGCCTTGCAGAATCTAGAAGTACATCAAATGGATGTTAAAACAGTTTTCCTAAATGGAGATCTTGATGAAGAGATTTACATGGAAGAACCTGAGGGTCATGTAGTTCCAAGACAAGAAAGAAAAGTTTGTAAATTTGTGAAGTCTTTGCATGGACTTAAGCAAGCACCAAAGCAATGGCATGAAAAGTTTCATAATGTCATGATGACAAATGACTTTAAGATTAATGAGTGTGACAAATGTGTGTATGTTAAAACTACTGACATTTGATATATAATTTTATGCTTATATGTTGATGACATACTCATTGTTGGAAGTAAAAATGAAATGGTAAAATGCATCAAAGACATGTTAAATTCAATATTTGACATGAAAGATATGGGACTAGCTGATGCGATTTTGGGCATCCAAATCAAGAGGTCATCTGAAGGTAACATATTGACTCAGTCACATTATGTGGACAAGATTCTTGGAAAATTTAACAAGGATGATTCTAGTATAGCCAGAACTCCAATAGATACGAGCCAACATCTGTCCAAAAACAAAGGTGAAAGTGTTGACCAAGTGGAATATACAAGGGTCATAGGCAGTCTAATGTACCTTATGAGCTGTACTAGACCAAATATTGATTTCATTATGAGCAGTTTAAGCAGATTCACAAGCAATCTAGGGGAAAACCACTGGAAAGTAGTTATGGGAGTACTAATATATCTTAGATATACTTGGGACTACGAACTGCATTATTACAGAGATCCTGCTATTTTAGAAGGATTCTCTAATGCCAGTTGGATATATGATATTCAAGATACCAAAGGCATAAGTGGATATGTTTTTATATTGGGAGGAGCTGTGTCATGGAAATCCTCAAGACAAACGATTATAACTAGATCCACAATGGAACTTAAGTTTGTAGCTCTAGACAAATCTAGAGAAGAGGATGAATGACTTTGAAACTTCTTGGAGGATATTCCTGACTGCCCAAAGCCTGTGCCCACAATATGCATATATTGTGATAACCAAGCAACAATTGGTAGAGCACAGAACTTAATGTATAATGGTAAGTCGAGATATATGCGTCGTCGACACAATACCGTTGACAACTAATCTCAAATGGAGTTATCTCTATTGATTTTGTAAAATCAAAAGATAACATTGCGAATCCGCTAACTAAAAACTTAAATCGAGATTAGGTTGATAAAACATCGAAAGGAATGAGACTAAAGCCCATGAAAATTAAATGCGCTATGTGAAAGAAAACCAGACCTAGTTGACTGGAGATCCCAAGATCTAGGTTCAAAGGGACAACCTACTTACATAGACCTTGTGAGGTCACTGTAGGGGTTCTTATCCCAAGTCTGTTCCTATGATATAAACAGTGATTAAAAATGGGATAAGTTAAGTAATGCTTTTAATGACTGTTGTGTGTTTCGATGAGTCGAGCAACACAAGTCACCTATGTGATAGTGAAGTGGGGCCGCTTCGAGGAGACTACTGAGGTATAGTTCTCTCAAAATCTTGCAGAACCAGGAGAATTTCATGGCCATATGAACATACCCATGAGGACTAAAACCTTGCCAGGGAGGTAGTTATGTGAGGTACATCATTGTTTACACAAATGGCAGAATAGTTCAAGGACATCGCATCTACTGGTCAACTAGTAAAGTAAATATACTTTCAAAAGGAAAGGTTCAAGGGTTGATGCTTACCTATCCTACGCAACTATTGATCGTAGATTCTATCACCACATCGAGTCAATGTTTTTCATTACAGAGGTATAGAGATTGTTGCTGTACCAGGATACACCTCAATAGTAAATTCAACTTCTCTGTCATGTGGTAAACCCGATAGTTCTTCAGGGAATACTTCTGGAAACTCGTATACAGTTCTGATTTTACTATGCTGACTCCCAACCGAATCAAAATTAATAACATAAGCTAGATATGCTGTACAACCCTGCTGAAGTAATTTATTAGCCTTTATTGCCGAAATGATGCGTGTTGATCCACTAGTACGGATACCATTCACTTCAATTGCATCTCGTCTTACGTGCGAATATCAACCTCTTTTTATAACAATCTAATACTACTCCGTGTTCAGATAACCAATCCATGCCCAAGATTACATCAAAATCACCGAAAGGCATAATCAACAAATCAACGGGAAACATTTTATCATGTATTATCAACGGGCATCTACGGCACACTCGGTCTACAGACACAATTTGCCCCAAAGGGCTAGACACTTTTATTAATATTCTAGACATCTCATATTTTAATTTCCCCGACTCGACCAGTTCTGAATTAATGTATGAATGAGAAGAACACGGATCTATTAATGCATAAACAGGTTCAGTATACAATAAAAATATACATGTCACGACGTCATGTGCATCGCCTTACTCCCTAGTCCGAACTACGTATGCCCTGGCCGGTGCTCTAGCCTCCGACTACTGTGTAACTATATCACTACCCCTTCTTACACCTTCACCTTTAGAAATAGAACCGCCTCTACACGAGCCTCTGCCTCGAGCAATAGACACTGATCTCGGTGATGCTACAGGTGCGGTGCTTTCACTTTTCGGGCAATCTCTGATAAAATGATCTGTAGACCCACATCAGAAGCATCATCTGGTTATTCTCCAACATTCACCTTTATGCTTTTTCCCACAATGTTCGTAGTCCGGCAAGTCAATGTCTTTAGAAGGGCCTCTTACAATGCCAGTAAAAACTGTAGTCTACTTTCCTTGACTTTTATCACCTCGGTCTGATCTAAAACTCAGCCCCTAACCACTTCTGGTTTCGCTGGATCTTTTTGGTAGAGGATTAGAACTAGTAGTTCCAACTCGTTTCCCGGTTGATCTAGAAATTTCAGGCTTTTTATCCAAACCCAAAACTTGCTCTACCATCTTTGCTCTCTCGACCAAGTCTACAAATTATGTAATTCGATAGGATACCAGCTTTACCCTGATTTCATCTCTCAAACCCCGTAGGAACCGCTTACAACTATCGGCCTCTGTCGGTATAAACTCTAAAGCATATCGACTGAGTCTAGAAAATTCCCGTTCATATTCTACCACTGATAGACCGCCTTGTTTCAACATTAGGAATTCTTGCTTTTTGTCTTCAATATATAATTCCCCGACATATTTCTTCTGGAATTCTTTCTGAAATAAATCCCATGTTACCTGTTCTGTTGGTAGATGTCGAATTACAAATTCCCACCACAAATAAGCTTCACCTTGCAGTAGAGAAACAGTACAGATAAGACATTCTCGAGGGGTACATTCCAATTGTTGCAGAACTCTTTTAGTTGATTCCACCCAATTCTCTGATATGGATGGACCGACTCCTTTCAGACCCAAGAATTCAGTGGCACCGTATTTTCTTAATTCTTTTATTAGGGCCCGTCTCTGAATAGGTGTAGATATTGTAGCAGGAGCATTTTCCGCTACCCTTTGTAAGGCATCAACAATAACTCTTAATAAATCAGATTTGTCCCTATCTCTGACATTTCCCCTATCTACTCTAGAGGGTTGATTTCTCATCAGATTTACACTAGGTGTTACTGATTCAGTTTCATCTAATCCGTATGATTCTTCATCTCCAGTGTACATTTCTTGGTCAGTATCATTTATTCGTTTATATGACATCTTTAATCTATAAATCAGAAACAAATAAATAGGTCAGCATCCAAATCCCGACTCAGTTTTGACTCAACAGTGGCATGTACCTTCAGAATCACTTCCGAGCTCAATTTAGCCCGAGATCGGCTAAACCTGAATAGCTTTGATACCAATAATTGTAACACCCCCTAACCCTAAACCGTCACCAGAACAGGGTTACAGAGCATTACCGAACATAACAGAAAATTTACGAATAATTCATAAATAAATTAACATAAATAGTATAATTTAATCATTAAATTCCTATAATGGACCCTCGAGGCCCAACACACGTATTAGAAGTGGAACGAGACTTATTTGAGTCTCTGGAAATTTTTTGTGAATTTCTAAAAAATTTCCTAACTGCAGGGCTCAAACGCCCGTGTGGGTCAGGGACACGCCCGTGTGGGTCAGGAACACTCCCGTGTGTCTCCATGACACATCCGTGTTGACATACCGTGTGGCTTACACGGCCAGGACACGCCCGTGTCCTTTACCCGTGTAACTCTCTGACTTATTGATCATGAACAAATTGATTTCACACGGCCAAACCACACGCCCGTGTACTTAGCCCGTGTGGATTTATTTTCAATTCGAATCTAGTGCAGTTTTCACACGGCCATGACACACGCCCGTGTTCAAGGTCGTGTCCTTCACACGGCTGAGACACACGTCCGTGTTTCTGCCTGTGTGCTAAAACCTAGGTATTCTGTTTCCAAAATTTAAGTTGCAGGGGACATACGGCCAGACCACACGCCTATGTACTAGCTGTGTGTGTCACATGGTCTGGTCACACGCCCGTGTGCCAGGTCGTGAGAACTCTATATGAGCCATTTATACTAACCTAACCAACCCTGCAAATTCAAACCGAAACCAATCCAATACCAATATTTCAACAAATACATTTGCACACTCAATATACATAAATCATGCCTAAAACATTGACTTAATAATATGACTAATAACATTCATAATATCATTTAAAATTAATTAATAACTTCATTCATCTTTCCACTTAACTTGGTGCCAAAGTACCAAAACATTTTATAAAGTTTCTTACCATTTCATTCAACCATTTAAACTTTGTAAATAACTCTTTACAACCAAAATTACAAGACATATACATGTGACTTATACAATACCTAGTACATGCCACTTATACCCAAAAAGGAAAATTTACATCACCAAGGTTGTGCTGAGGTTAGGATCGTTCTGGATGCTGAACCAGGACCTTTGACTTCTACTAATCTGCGCACGGAAACAACCATATGCTTAGTATGCCTATACTCAGTGGCATTACCGTAATTCAAACTAAATAACATTAATGTTCTATAAGCATCAAATATGTAACAACGTAAATCATAAGAATTAATTTACATTCAAATTAATACTTCATTTATAATAATTCATCAACTGATATCATATATCAGCAATTTGGATCTTCGATCAATTCATGAACCTTAGGTTCATACTTGCAAATCTCATATCTTAATTTCAATTCACATTTCAATTCATAATTCCACTTTCTCATACTTTCAGTAGATCAAACGATCAAACTCATTCAATTTTCTCATTTCATTTATTTACCCCTATTAACAAGACTTGGACCTTGACGGATACACGAATCCAACCAAACACACCAGAATAATCCACCCAAACACACCAGAATAATCCACCCAAGCACACCAGTATGATCCACCCAAACGCACCAGAAGGGCACTAAGTGCCTCTTCGGATAGTCCGAAGAAATATAATAACATCAGTGTGTCCTCGGCCAAGCCGAAAAATTCTCAAATCCTTTCAATCCTATGGCATGCCAACTATATCCGACTCAGTCCGACTAGTTAATAGGGAATTCCAATTCTCAATTAAATTTTACTTTCTTATCAAATTCACTTTCAATTCAATATACAATTCAACTCAATACATTTTCCATTTCAATCCACATTCAATTCAATTTCAATACATATTAATTATATAACGCAATTTCATACAATTCAATAATACACTTACCTCATAATTTACTTATCAACTACATATTTTAAATATAACATTTAATAGTAAATAATTTAAATTATAATAATACAAACCGTGATTTTCTCGTGTCTACTCCTCGATAACTTTTTCCTTTCCTTTTTGAGCCGATGCCTCTGGTTCTTTCCTAGCTACGAAAATTAAAGTAATTTTCACTATTAATACAACACTAATTTATATTAAATAATTGAATTTCTATTCAATTTCTTCCTTAATTTCAATTTGGTCCTAATTAAACTCATTTACTTTTCTAACTCAATTCATACTTTATTTCTACTCAATTTCCTACCAAATTCAACTTAACTATCTAATGTTCATGATAAAATCCTAATTTCAAATTTCTTTCAATTTAGACCCTCTAACACAAAACTTATAGCTTACTTTACAATTTAATCCTTTAATCAATTCTAACTAGAAATTCTATCAATTAAACCCCTAATTCAACAATTTGTCCAACATGAATCATGTTCAAAAATCTAAGAACTTTCAAAATTTCAACTCAATTTCAACAAAACTTTGTTCTAAAGCTTCTAAAACATCAAAATTAAAAGAAAATGACTTAATTGACTTACCAATTAAAGCTTAAAGCTTCAAAACCCTAGTTTTTTCCCTTTTTCTTTTCTTTCCTTTTTCTTTCTCCCCTGTTCTTCTCTGTTTCATTCCATTATTCTTTCTTTTTCTATCTTTATTTCTTTTATTTTCTTTTAATTATAATATATAATATAATTTAATAATATTTACTTATAATATAAGTAAATATATTATAATTACTAATATATGTTTATTATTATTCCACATGTATTTCAATATTACCACACACTTGGCACTTATGGTTTAATTGCTAATTTAGTCCCTTCATTTTTTTCTCTATTCTATAATTCAATTTTTACCCTTTATTCAATTTAGTCCTTTTTTTCCTAATTACTCTTAATTAAGCTAAATTCACTTAATTGAAACATAATTAGACACAACACTAGACTCAAAAATATTTTTAATAATTATTTATGATTTCGGTTTAATAAGACGGAGGCCTGATAATGTACTTTTCCGATGCCCGTGAATTTTGGGTCATTACAATCTTGACATTCACAAGAATTCTATTTTGGAATCAAAGAATGTATCGTTCTTTGAAAATATATTCCCTTGTGAAACTAGGGAAGTTGATTCAAGTTCAACGAAACGAACTTCAGAGACTATAGATGAAAATAGTCAAGACGTTCAACAAGAGGTTGAAACTGAGATAGAGCCAAGAAGGAGTAAACAAGCAAGGGTGGAAAAATCTTTTGGATCAGATTTTCTAACCTTCATGCTAAAGGCTGAACCTCAAATGTATAATGATGTTATACGGTCATCCAGAAGCATTTTATGGAAAGATGTTATTAAAAGTGAAATTGACTCCATCATGCAAAATCATACGTGGGAATTAGTAGATCTTCCTCCGGGAATTAAACCATTAAATTCTAAGTGGATTTTCAAATGGAAAATGAAAGAAGATGGAACAATTGATAAGTACAAGGCCAAATTGGTTATAAAAGGTTATAGACAAAAGGAAGGCCTTGACTAATTTGATATATAATTTTATGCTTATATGTTGATGACATACTTATTTTTGGAAGTAAAAATGAAATGGTAAAACGTACCAAAGACATGTTAAATTCAAGATTTGACATGAAAGATATGGGACCCGCTGATGTGATTTTGGACATCCAAATCAAGAGGTCTGAAGGTCTCATATTGACTCAGTCACATTATGTGGACAAGATTCTTGGAAAATTTAACAAGGATGATTCTAGTATAGCCAGAACTCCAATAGATACGAGCCAACATCTGTCCAAAAACAAAGGTGAAAGTGTTGACCAAGTGGAATATACAAGGGTCATAGGCAGTCTAATGTACCTTATGAGCTGTACTAGACCAAATATTGATTTCACTATGAGCAGTTTAAGCAGATTCACAAGCAATCTAGGGGAAAACCACTGGAAAGAAGTTGTGGGAGTACTAAGATATCTCAGATATACTCGGGATTACAAACTGCATTATTCCAAAGATCCTGCTATTTTAGAAGGATTCTCTAATGCCAGTTGGATATATGATATTCAAGATACCAAAGGCATAAGTGGATATGTTTTTTATATTTGGAGGAGCTGTGTCATGAAAATCCTCAAGACAAACGATTATAACTAGATCCACAATGGAACTTAAGTTTGTAGCTCTAGACAAATCTAGAGAAGAGGATGAATGACTTTGAAACTTTTTGGAGGATATTCCTGACTGGTCAAAGCCTGTGCCCACAATATGCATATATTGTGATAACCAAGCAACAATTGGTAGAGCACAGAACTTAATGTATAATTGTAAGTCGAGACATATGCGTCGTCGACACAATACCGTTGACAACTAATCTCAAATGGAGTTATCTCTATTGATTTTGTAAAATCAAAAGATAACATTGCGAATCCGCTAAATAAAAGCTTAAATCGAGTTTAGGTTGATAAAACATCGAAAGGAATGGGACTAAATCCCATGAAAATTAAATGCACTATGTGAAAGAAAACCCAACCTAGTTGATTGGAGATCCCAAGATCTAGTTTCAAAGGGACAACCTACTTACATAGACCTTGTGAGGTCACTGTGGGGGTTCTTATCCCAAGTCCGTTCCTATGATATAAACAGTGACTAAAAATGGGATAAGTTAAGCAATGCTTTTAATGACTGTTGTGTGTTTCGGTGAGCCAAGCAACATAAGTCACCTATGTGATAGTGAAGTGGGGCCGCTTCGAGCAGACTACTGGGGTATAGTTCTCTCAAAATATTGCAGAACCAAGAGATGTTCATGGCCATATGAACATACCCATGAGGACTAAAACCTTGCCAGGGAGGTAGTTATGTGAGGTACATCATTGTTGACACAAACGGCAGAACAATTCAAGGACATCGCGTCTACTGGTCAACTAGTAAAGTAAATATACTTTCAAAAGGGAAGGTTCAAGGGTTGATGCCTACCTATCCTATGCAACTATTGATCGTAGATTCTATCACCACATCGAGTCAATGTTTTTCGTTAAAACTATCAATTTCATTCATGTAGGGGATTGTTGGAAAAAATAGATTTCTGGAAGCTTTGAGGCATATTCTCAATTGGTAAATGTGGTGATTTAAATCATAAAATCGTGGTTTTATATTCCACCCCATGAGACCTTTACAACGGTATATCATATGCTCAAAATGGTTGAGTGATGAATGAGAAATTGATGCTCAAAGTAAGCCACTTGTGAATTATGTTGAGGAAAATGGAAAGCTTAGTTCCACATTGGTTAGATATCAAGTGTGGAATATGTTGATATATATGAACCAACTTGGTGGTTATTGAATGACTAAGCTAATGCTCTCCCTCGCGCGTAGGAAGGTGCAAATCCAAACCCGCCGGGGTTGGGGGTGCACCCGCACGATGTGGGCGACACGAAATGTCTAGACCGGTCTAGCCCTTCTAGGCCTGCGAATATTTTAGCCCAATACGTAATTTTATTTTTCCTCAATAGAGCTTATCTCTTCAATTAAAAGGACAAATATTAAATTGAGTTTAATGGCTCATTTAATTCAGACGTTAATTTGGGTTTTAATGGCTTCTTAATTCACGGACATTAATTACTCCATTAGTCAAAATTTCTAAAATTTCTTTCATTTTGAATATTTTATTTAAATCAAAATAATCTGTAGGAGAAAATACACACTGAATTTTTCTCTATTATTCCTGCAAAAATTTTGAGATTTGTTCCCTGCATATTTCAAACCTGTTTTCGGTGATAGAAGAAAGCTAGGCTACAGTTCATTGATTACTGCAGTCATGCTACTGTCGTGCTCATCTCGTTGTTGTATCGTGAGAGACAGTCGACCAACGTTTTTCTAGCACCAAAGGAGCTGCTGAATCTGTCTTAAGGAAACTGTGAAAACAAGTGATAAACCGTAATAGTAACATATTTTAATCCCACATTTAGCATGTTTTTGGAAGATTTATCCCTTGAATTATGGAATTTGGTGCTCTTAATCCTTTAATTTCATGTTTTATACTCAGGAGAGCATAGGAGGATGAAAAGAACGAGAAACTGGCTTAAAACGGGCCAAATGGGCCAAAGTAAGAAATCAACACGGCCTGGGGTTTCACCACACGGCCGTGCCTCTTTAGCAAACCCAACCACGGCCTACAACTCGATTTACACGGGCGTGTTGCACGGGCGTGTCCCTGCCGTGGCAAAGAGAAATTCCATTCGGATTAGGATACTTAGAGGCGAAGAAACACATTCCAAAAGCCTATATAAACACCCTAAAGGCCAACCTTTAGGGGGGCGTCCAGCTAGGCCAATGAGCCAAGCCGGAGAGGTCAGAATCGTGGGATTTACTTGAAGAAATCCAGTTGATTCATCTCAAGAAGCCGGAGTCATACTCAAGACGGAAGATCTTCTCTTCAATTCCTTCAGGGGGTTTTAGGGTTTTTCTTATGTTTTGTTTTATCTTTTCTTCTGAGATGTATATTTTTATGATTATGAACTAAACCCTCAGATACCTGAGGGGGATGAAACCTAAGATAGATCTTGTTATTGTTTTCTGAGCTATATGATAAATACTTGATTTGTTCTTAATTATGTGTTCTTAATTCTTGTTTTGATATTTCAGGATATTGATTCAAGTATTGATGTGCTTAGGCAGAGGAGGAATAGACCCTGCCTAAGAGTAGATCTAGCATAGTTAAGTGGAGTTGCTCGCGCGCCTAGAGATAGGGTGACGAAAATCTACTGGATTAGGGTCAAACCTAATATGGGAGTCCATAGATCGAGTTAATGCAATTCTAGGGGTTTTAATTAGAAAGAGATTTCTATTAATCAACCTAGGGTTAGACGTTAGTAGCCTCGAGAGAGGTATTAATATAAATTAGGGAATTCCACGGATCAGGTTAAGTGAATAAATCGTCTGGTTCAGAGTTAGATAACAAGTGAAGTCTAGATGGATTCTTCCTTGGGTATTGTCTTAATCAATTGGTTTTTCCCCCAAGTATTTCCCCAATTCGTTCTCTTTGTCTTAGCGTCTTTAGCTTAGTAGTTAGTTAATTTTAGATTAAACAATAATTCACTTCAATTCTTTAGGCTAAATAATAAAAAGAAAGTCAGTATTAGTACTTTTGATTCCTTTGGGTTCGACAATCCGGTCTTGCCACTAAACTATACTACTATTCGATAGGTGCGCTTGCCTCAATCGTTGTCACAGTTAGTTTCTAGGCTAGATCACTCATTATATAAATTTTAAGACTCTGACATAACGATCAAGTTTTTGGCGCCGTTGCCGGGGAACTAAAATATTAAGAACGCTCAATTTTTATTACTTTAGCCATTTGCAATTTATTTTTATTTTTTATTTTATTTTAACTTTGCTAATTTTTCTCTTTTTTTGCTTATGGCAGGTATTTCTAGTTTATGACTAGAAGAAACCCGTCAGGACCCTTGATTTTTGACAGTGAAATAAAACATACCACTCGCAGAAACCGAAGAGATGTCACTGAATAATTATCAATGGCAAGACATGAGGACAATGCCTAATAAAGCAGCTGGTGTTTTCAACATTGACGCGGTCACCATGTTATCTAACCAGGTAGAGCTTTTAAATAAAAAATTTGATGATTGGTATGGTTCTATGCAGGTACATCCGGTAATACAGTACGATACAAATAGAGGAGGGGTGAACAACACAGAATATCTATTCTACAACCCTAGCACAGATAACGAACAAGTCAACTATATGGGTAACTATTCTAGACCTCAAAATAATCTTTATAGTTACACATATAATGCAGGTTGGAGATACCATCCCGATTTCTTGTGGGGTGGTCAAGGGCCGCAACTTCCTCCAGGTTTTCAACAACCACCTTACCAGCAGGAAAAGAAGCTGAACCTTGAGGAGATGCTAACGAAATTTATCTCGGTGTCAGAAACACGCTTTCAAAACACTGAAACAACACTTAAAAATCAGCAAGCGTCGATTCAAGAGATCGAGAATCAAATAGGTCAGCTTGCTAAGCTGATCTGAGAAAGACCACAAGGTATTTTGTCTAGCAATACCGAAACTAACCCAAGAGAGCAACACCAAACAATAACTGCTCACGAAAGTGAAGGGTCAGATGAACCAAAATTGAAACAAGAGAATGTGGTAGAGGAAGGTAAGGTTGAGGTAAGCCATGATAAACCAAACCCGGTAATTACAGAGTACCAACCTCGTGTGCCATACCCCAATGCGATGAAGAAAGACCACACAGAGGAACAATTCGGTAAATTTCTTAAACTTCCAAAGAAATTTCATATTAACTTACCGTTTCTTGAAGCTCTTTCGCAGATGCCAGATTCAAGGAAATTTTCAAAAGAGTTTTTTACAAACAAACGGAAGTTAGACGATACGTTGCATGTGGAGCTAAACATAGTGTGCCCAGTAATGCTACGAAATAAACTACAACGTGAGCTCGCATTTTGTGTAAGTGACGAATCGATCACTCTTCAGGTTCTTGACACGGCTAGGACATCGAGTATTAAAGGTGGGACCAATCACTTCAAAGTTGGGGACCGGGTACTGTTAGATACAACCGACCCTTGAATAGCCGCTTCAGAGCTTAAAACAAACGGTGCGACTCTACGGAACGGTCGAGGTAACTCATTCTAATTTCGGCACTTTTAAGGTAAATATTACCCGACTCAAACCATATATTGATAGAATTGATAGTAAGAAAAAGGAGTTTCGACTCCGTGAACCACTGTGGCCATACAAATAACAGGTAAGTCTAGCTCAAGACTTTAAACGAGCACTTCTCGGGAGGCACCTCGAGCACTAATCCCACTAACGTCCATATTTTCGAATTTTAGCATCTAACTAAAAACTAACTAATTTTTTAGGCGTAGGTTTTCATACCATACGGCCTTGCACATGGGCGTGGTCATGGCCGTGTGGACACCACGAGTATGCATATTGGCGTGGCGGATATCGTGCAGAAACAGGACGAAAATTTTCCCCAAGACACGGGCTCCAACTAAATGCCACGGTCGTGCAACGCGGCCGTGGTCGAAACTGCCTAAAGAACACGGGCTGAGATAAATCCACACGGTCGTGCGAGGCGGCCGTGGTCGATATTATCAGCTTTTTCACATATCGCCGCCACCACCACCTCAAGATCACTCCGATGACGAGGACCTTTAAGTCCTTTTATTTTCTTTATTCTTCATTTTTATTTTTAGTCTATTTTCATTCTTAATTAAAACTTTTTGCCTTTCTTGTTTAAAACTTTTATTAGTACAGTTTAATTTCTTTTATCACTGGCTATCTAAATCTCGAGTATCTCTAACAACATCTATTAAATAGTACTCCCTGAACATTTAACTGATGACTTCGCAGTTTAAATAGGTTCAATTTGTAACTCCAACAACGAACACATCACCGGAGTATTCACCACTACATTCACCTATACCTAAGTCATCATCATTAATCATCCTCTAAGGATTCCATCCAAAATTCAGGAAGTTTCACTTCTCTCCCTCTCTTTTGATTTTCTTAAAATATTGTTCATATATATCTTTGTACATTGAGGACAATGTACATCTTAAGTGTGGGGGGTGAATCTTAAAAGTGCCAAACTTTTTGCATTATTCTCAATTTCCTGAATTATGTCTTGTTCTTAAGTAAAATTTCTCATATTACTGTTAAAATGAAATTTCCTTTGATTTATGATTTTTATTGATATGTTTTGAATTAAGTCATAGTTAATTGTGCAGTGATGATTTAAACTATAGGAAACTAGAGAATCAAGCAGGATAAGTCTATTTTTCAAAAGTAAAAATTTTGTTAGGTTGTCTACCCGAATCTAATTATTACTTTGAAGTTTGAAATTTACAAGGTTGATATCAAAAAGCCCATAAATTTTTGTGAGATTTTGAGCCTTTTAGAGCATACATTCCTTTTCGTGCTCACTTTATTAATTATGAGTGTGTCAACATTGATTTGTTATTCTAGAACTTGCATCGATTATACATGTCGAGACCACACCTTTGATTTGATATACTAAGATGATAAAGGCACCTAGGTTTTAACCCACTTACTCCATTAAAAGCCTACCTCCACAATTAACCCCTAGTGAACCCCTTTAATCCTAACAACCCATTTTATTGACTCACCCACTAATATTAACCCAAAACCCTTTGTATTTGTTATCACCATTTTTTCTTGACTAATATTAACCCTATATCAAGATTTGATTTGATCGGTTACTTAACTATTTCTTTATTCCAATTATTAAATTCTACCTTATTATTATTGTACTTGATTTGTTCTTAAAAAAGCGAAGTATATTCATTATTAGTTCTATGTTATTTGAGCTCAAACTGCTAATTTCATTATCTTTAGAAGAAGCTCATGTTATTAGTATTAAGTTTCCAATTGATGTAATTATTTATTACCAGTTCGTTGTTTCTAGTTAGGTAATTTGTCAGGTCAATCTCGATACTAACCCTCTAATTCAGCCTTTATCCACACCTTTAACCCAAGCCCCGTTACAACCCATAAAAGACCTTTTGATTTGTGTATCATATCATTTTACAGTGGTGGAGATTTGATTTTCATGCAAGCCTATGGGATTAACTTTTCATGTTCAACTTCTGAATGCTTATTTTTGAACCTTAAACACTTCGAGTGATTTGAGTGAATCTTTAGTGAGGATGTCAATTTTTGTCGATTTTGAATCAGAGGTAATTATTTAGGTAAGGGGAAACACCTATTTTTCGTACTATAAAAACTATGACTTTGATTGTTTAAATCTTTAGGAACCTTCCGGTTAAATTATCAATGTATGAATTACCTATGAATTATGATGAGACATTATTGATGAAGATCATGAATTGAGGAAATTCGGTTTTAATTGTGAGTTGAGATTTTTGCTTGAGGACAAGCAAAAGCTTAAGTGTGGGGGTATTTGATAAACCGTAATAGTAACATATTTTAATCCCACATTTAGCATGCTTTTGGATGATTTATCCCTTGAATTATGGAATTTGGTGCTCTTAATCCTTTAATTTCATGTTTTATACTCAGGAGAGCATAGGAGGATGAAAAGAACGAGAAACGGGCTTAAAACGAGCCAAATGGGCCAAAGCAAGAAATCAACACGGCCTGGGGTTTCACCACACGGCCGTGCCTCTTTAGCAGACCCAACCACGGCCTACAACTCGATTCACACAGGCGTGTTGCACGGGCGTGTCCCTGCCATGGCAAAGAGAAATTCCACTCGGATTAGGATACTTAGAGGCGAAGAAACACATTCCAAAAGCCTATATAAACACCCTAAAGGCCAACCTTTAGGGGGCGTCCAGCTAGGCCAAGGAGCCAAGCCGGAGAGGTCAGAATCGTGGGATTTACTCGAAGAAAGCCAGTTGATTCATCTCAAGAAGCCGGAGTCATACTCAAGACGAAAGATCTTCTTTTCAATTCCTTCAGGGGGTTTTAGGGTTTTTCTTATGTTTTGTTTTATCTTTTCTTCTGAGATGTATATTTTTATGATTATGAACTAAACCCTCAGATACCTGAGGGGGATGAAACCTAAGACGGATCTTGTTATTGTTTTCTGAGCTATATGATAAATACTTGATTTGTTCTTAATTATGTGTTCTTAATTCTTGTTTTGATATTTCAGGATATTGATTCAAGTATTGATGTGCTTAGGCAGAGGAGGAATAGACCCTGCCTAAGAGTAGATCTACCATAGTTAAGCGGAGTTGCTCGCGCGCCTAGAGATAGGGTGACGAAAATATTCCAGATTAGGGTCAAACCTAATATAGGAGTCCATAGATCGAGTTAATGTAATTCTAGGGGTTTTAATTAGAAAGAGATTTCAATTAATCAACCTAGGGTTAGACGTTAGTAGCCTCGAGAAAGGTATTAATATAAATTAGGGAATTCTACGGATCAGGTCAAGTGAATAAATCGTCTGGTTCAGAGTTAGATAACAAGTGAAGTCTAGGTGGATTCTTCCTTGGGTATTGTCTTAATCAATTGGTTTTTCCCCCAAGTATTTCCCCAATTCGTTCTCTTTGTCTTAGCGTCTTTAGCTTAGTAGTTAGTTAATTTTAGATTAAACAATAATTCACTTCAATTCTTTAGGCTAAATAATAAAAAGAAAGTCAGTATTAGTACTTTTGATTCCTTTGGGTTCGACAATCCGGTCTTGCCACTAAACTATACTACTATTCGATAGGTGCGCTTGCCTCAATCGTTGTCACAGTTAGTTTCTAGGCTAGATCATTCATTATATAAATTTTAAGACTCTGACATAACGATTAACAAGCCTCAACTACCAGTTGGATTTCTACCTACTTACAGTACACAATTTCGATTCAGTTTTATTTCCAATTTCTGTTTTTCAAATTTATATATATATATCTATATTGTTCTGGTTCAATCTTGTGATTTAAATCAATATTTTACATTACTGTTTATTTCACTAACGTATTTGCAGCTATGAGTCTATATATACACATATCTCATATCTCACATTGCTTAAGAAAACAAGAGAAATGAGACTTTGGGTCTACATAAAAACCCGTTTTGTAAGTTTTATTTCCACATCAATAGGTGACACCAAAAATAAAAAATAAAAAATTGGTGCTGCTAGTTTTAATGCTGATGTGACAAAAACACTTTCAGCTGGATGCGCTTTTCTGAGTTTCTCCTAAAAATGGCATCAGCTAGAAGCGTTTTACTAAATTGGCCCATTTCCGTCAATTTTAACAAAAATAGCCTATTTTCGTTATTTTGAAAAAAAAATGGGTCTTTTCTGGTAATTCAACTATTTAAAAATTATGGTATTTGAATTGTTATATTTTAGTCTATTATTTTATCCTCAAACTAAAATTTCGTTGTTAAAACTTTTATTTTAAAAATTAGTTTATATATTTTTTCTAGATTTATCAAAATATAAAAAAGTAAAAATATCCTCAAAATAATATTTATTGCTTTGTAATAGGAATGAGTTTTTGATAATTTTATAACTAAGTTGGGACTCATCATGACACCAACTCAATAAAATATATTATATTAACTAGATTAGGACACACCCACAATGTGTGTAAAGAAAATTATATAACATAAATTTATATAAAAAATGATTTAAGGATTAAATGAAGCATTAGTTGAGATGGAAAAAACATTGAAAATTATAATGTTTTGTGTTTAAATTCTATCAAATGCATTTTCTATACACATATGATTTAAAATGACAAAAATATTCCTTTTTAATATCATTAAAATTATTCTTACAATAATATCTATTATTTTATAAAAGAAATAATTTTCATATTATCATAAATAAAATTGAGAGAAGAAAGGAATCAAATTTATTCGACGTATATAAGTAAGGTGCCATAGTTTTTTTTTTTCAATACAAGTGAATAAATACATTACAGAGGAGGAAAGAGTTTACAAATATAAGGATCAAATTCTGGACCTCATGCTAATTAACTTGAGATTCACATAAGTTTCAAAAAATTTAAAAAAGAATAAATTATACAGATAGTCATCCAACTTTCAAAAGTTTTCATTTTAGATATCTAAAAAAAATTACAAAATATGTACTCATATTATAAAATTTGTTCATTTTAATCACTTCCGTTAAAATTATAAACAGAAATCTTGCATAACATTCCAACTTTTTTTTTTTTTCACCTTGAATATTAATATATACCTCATTATTTTACATTCAAATAATTTATTTTCATTTTAAAACCCTCCAATCCATGAAAGCACATGTCAAAGATTAAAAAACAAAAAGGAGACATCCAGTGATGGCGGCTAAAGCCATGAGAGTAGAGACTCAATGGGTATTGCCTGCTCTGAGTCGGTAAACTCTTTAGTTAATAACTCAATTTCTAAGATGCTTTTATTTTAGTTTATCGAAACGACATCTTTGCAATTTCGTTAATATTTTTTAATTAATTTTTATTTTAGTTATTTAAGTATTAATTTTTTAATAGCGATTAATTATAAAGTGAAAAACGATAGAAATTAAAATAATACATTAATAGAATTATCAAATTTTAATTGTTTACCTCTAGCAGAAAGTTTTAAATTTCCTTTTTTTATATTAAAATTTTAAATTTCAAAACATCAAAATTAATTAAATAAATTATTAATTTATTTTTTTGAACAATCTTATTATAAGTTCTGATCATATCTGCTCTTTTGACACAATGCATAGAACTACCTATAGCTATTTCCCAACCCATAAATAGGAGGATAATGTACCTCAACGCACTCGAACCCACGTCCTCTTACATTGGCATCAATGCACATGCCAATCGAATTAAGACTCAGCAATTATTAAAAAAATTTATCCCTTGATAATATCAACCGATATATTATTATAATATTAAAATTTATGAAATTAATTAATTAATTTAAGAGTAAACTACAAAATAGTCACTTTTGTTTACCTCAGATTACATTTTAGTCACTTATGTTTGAAATGTTACATTTTAGTCACTTACGTTATCATTTTGTTATGAAGTGGTCACTCTGCCGTTACGCTCTGTTACCTTCCTAATGGTGATCCTACGTGGTAGTCCAAATAGATTTTAAATGCCAACTTAGATGTCCTACGTGGTAGTCCAAATGGATTTTAAATGCCAACTTAGATGTCCTACGTGGCAATCCAAATTAAATTTATTTAATTAAAAACTTATTTTCATCCCAGTAACTGGATACTCAAGTTGACATTTAAAACCCATTTGGACTGCCACGTAGGACTATTGTTAGAGAGGTGACGGAGCTTAACGGTAGAGTGACCACTTTGTAACAAAACGATAATGTAAGTGACTAAAACGTAACATTTCAAACATAAGTGACTAAAATATAATTTGAGGCAAATAAAAGTAACTATTTTTATAGTTTGCCCTAAATTTAATGTAACACCCCAAACCCGGCCTAGAAGTTAGGCCCGAATCTGGCGTGTCACATTGAAGTGTTTTTCGAAAACCATGTTTTCGTTGAAAACCCTTCTTAATATTTAAAAACTTCTTGCCATTTAAAACTTGTGTAAAGCCTCAGCTTGCATTCGTTTATTTTCAAAACGGGGTTCATTGAAAAAGGTTGTTCACTTTTAAAACGTTATTGATTTCCTTCAAAATCTCCTGCAATTGCGGAAGCTTTTTTTTTAAAACACTACGGAAACGTGATAGCCAAAAACAGTTGTTGTAACGTAGTGTTTTGAAAACGGTAATCATTTTGGAAAAACCACGATTTACTTCTGACAGATATAAATTAAAATAAAACCAAACCTAAAATTTAAAATCCGAAAACTTTAAGAGGCCTTATTACAAACCAAACCAGAATAAAGTACTTATGAATAACTTTAATGGAAAAACAGAAGCAGTTTTGTGGCCATCTCCGAGTCCCTCACAGCTCCGATCTGTCTAAGGCTGGGGATTGCCTGCACAGTTAAAAAACGGGGTGAGTTTACGAAAACTCATTGTGTAATCCCCTAATATAAAAACATCGATCGGATAAATAGAATTCGAAATTGATCTAGGCACAGCCCTATTCAATCCACAAGATACGATTCGGTGGGCCTAAGCCCATTGTAATATCGTTTGGGTCTCGGCCTATAACAGAATCGTTTGGGCCTAGCCTATATCAGTATCGGATCTCATAAACAGAAATGCAATAGTATAAGAATGCACCCCACCCCACCCCAGTCCAGCCAACACACCACCCGTACCAACCAACACACCATGTGGGGATAAAATCGACCCACCCAGCCAGCACACCAATGTTAGCCCTGGTTGCGGCACTAACCGATATCGCAGTAGAGCTGCCAGAATATAAGCGGCTTAAAGCCATCAGTAGGTCCACAGTCGTCTCGGGCGACCCGTGCGACCTTAACAATCAAATCGGTGGGTCCACAATCGTCTCGAGCGACCCGTGCAACCCTAACAATCAAATCACTTCCTCCAATTACAAAATCCCAATCCTATGCAGTATGTCATGTATGCAAAGCACATATATATAAATCACATGGCATACTCTAGAAAGATAGACAAGTCATAGCTCAGGTCAGTCAAAACATAGCATAAAATAATCATTTACCTACGAGGGCAAAATAGTCATTTTACCCTATAAAGGTATTTCGGTAATCCTACCCTTCAGGGGTATTTTGGTAATTTTGTAATCCGGGGGTATTTCGGTAATTTTGCAAACCGGGGGTATTTTGGTAATTTTGCAAATCGGGGGTATTTCTGTAATTTTGCAAATCGAGGGCATTTCGGTAATTTTACAAATTAGGGGTATTTTGATAATTTTACAAATCAGGGGTATTTCGGTAATTTTGCAAATCAAGGGTATTTCGATAATTTTGCAAATCGGGGGTATTTCGGTAATTTTGCAAATCGGGGGTATTTCGGTAATTTTACGACTTTTCCAATGGCCTACCATCGTCTCGAACGACTCGAATGACTTATAGGGCCAAAATAGTAGAGTTGGGCCGAAAGCCCACTACTCGGCCCAAGTGGGCCCACACGCGCGTGTGGGCCCATTCAGCCCAATTTCAGTCACGGCTATGCAAAATTCGCAGCCCAATCCATTGTTTGTCACTATCGTGAATTTTTACCCATGCGGGGCCCATGAGCCCATTGGGCCCACTTGGCCCATCTCGGCCCAACGAGGCCCATTACGGCCTAAGCCCACGGGAACGCTCGTGGTGGCTCCTACAGTCTAGCACCCTTGTTCATGGGCTCGGTTAACTACATGCACGCTCGCACGCTCGTGTAGCATCACAGGCCATATTTTCGGCTTTTCGGCATTCAGCCGACACTACAATCTTAGCAGTATAACCATTACGTACTTTCAGCTTTTCAGCCTATTATCGAAAGTGGCATACAATTACACACCTGTTCGCGAGGCTAGATAAGATCCACGCTCTCCGAATCCTACAATCCACCAACATATCGTATCAGATTATTCAAATCAGGTTTACGTATACACTTAATCCACCACCATTATTAACTTAAACCACAATCACTCGCCTTGCTAGGACTAACAGATACTAGCGCCTCCCTGCTGATCAAGGGCGATCTCCCCTCCTAACATGATTTGGTAACATAAAAGTTGTTAGAAACCATCAAACATTCGGCCCCCAGTAGAAAAATAAAAAGGGAAAACCGAAGCTTGTTAATAGAGTCAAAAGAATTCTTTGCAAATAACAGAATAATAAAGTGGTTGAAGCAACCCCCTTACCAAAATCGATAACCAACGAATACCGGCGGTAGTCAGTCAAGAAGGTTCGGCCCTAACCACGGAGAACAGAAAGATTTGAGAAGAAGGGAGTATGTAGATTCGGCCTAATAGAGAAGGGGAAAACGAAGTTTGAAAAAGAAGAGATGGAAGCACAAGAGGGTCGGCTATGGAAGAAGTGAATAGAGAAGAGATGAGAGAAAGACTTCAAAGGATTGATCAAAACTGGGCACTCGATATTTATGTTTCGGCAAAAAGTGAGCAGCAGTGGAGAATAGAGATGAAGAGAACAAAGATCCGAATGGTCGAAAAATGTGCCAAGATGCGAAAATAACACCCGAAAATAACAGATAAAATTCGGCACCTCTACACTCTCCCAAAGCCGAAAATGCACCAAATGCCCCACCCTTGGCCGAATTTCCATTTACTCAAGCTCTCCCAACCGGCCAAGACTCCCCTCACAATCCAACTCCCTCAAACTCTCCACCAAATCCTCCTTGAATTGCTCCCAGCCTCCCATTCGAATTTGTTGACCAAGTCTCCAACCTCCTCTGTAGAGTTTGATTCAAACTCTACCTCTCGCACCACTAAATCATAAAATAAAAGCCCCCAATTTGCATGTCATGGGATTCGAACCCCAACTCCCCTTGCCATCTTAGTGACGCCACCACCATCAAGCCACAAGGTCTTTTCGTGACACAAAATCACACACATTTATACATAAGTCCTAACTGCTAACAACCAATTCTACTTAAGAGCAAAAACTAAAAATTTTCCAAGGCCCAGACTCTAACCCAGGCTTCCTAAATACCCTCAAATACTCCAATATTGCTAACCCAGCAGTACTAACATGCATTCGTGCCGTTTTCTTGCTCTCAAGAATTTTAGGTGCTCCCAAGCCGAAGGCCCAATTCTTCTAGGCCCAAAATTCGAGGCGTTACATTTAATCTCTTTATAAAATTTTAGATCTTATTTTATATTTTCAAATTTTATAATGTGATGGGCTTTTAGTGCTTAAATGATTATTTTTTTAAAATGACTTATTGAAATGGCTGGATAAGAAAAGGAAATTAGGATAGGATAGGATAGGATAGGGGAGAGAGGAGCATCAGAATGATTTGTAGGAAAGGGATTTGCTCCACTCCTTCACTCAATTCTTAGGGATGAAGTAAGAATTAGTTGGTTTTTTTGCGTAATTAACATACCCAAATGCGCCTCTTCCTTCAATCCCATGAAATAGTAAATAAAATCTCCCATTCATTTCATTTCACCAATCTCTAAAATCTCAAGATTCAACTTTTAATCAAGGCTTACGTTTCATATTATCCTATGATATTTGTTAGTATGTATTTTTCGCTTAGTAAATCTAAATTTATATTTAAAAAATAGGTCGTAAGTTTTCAATGAAAAAATGGATAGTGTTAAGAATTAAACATAAAAATGTCGCTAAATTAAAGAAATATGTTGAATTTTTTTAATTAGGGGTTTGAACTATTTTTTTTTAAAAATAGGAGAAATAGGTCGATTTTAGAAAAAGAACAGAAAATGCGCCCAGCTCCTTTCTCTCTCCCAAAATTAAAATTTTTAATTTTGATAGATTTAAGGTTATTTTTAAAGGATTTAAAGTTGAAGTTTTTAGAGTGATACGATGAAAGTTCATAAGTAAGTTTGAGGGGTCAGTGATGTGATAACACACCTTAAAGCACATACATTTCATATGGTATGATGGGATAACATCATTACCTCATAAACTCATCTTGAGAAAGTCAAACCCTTTTACCGTTGCCAGCCAACATCCAAAAAGTCGTTGCAAAAAAACGCGTCTAGCTAAACGCGCTTTTCTTTTCTATCTCTAAAATTGACTTATTTCCTTAATTTAAAAAAGAAAAACCCAAAACCCTAATTAAAAAAATCAGCACAATTTAGCCTTAAAATCTCTATTTTGATTTTACAATATGATTAAAATATTTTATCAATTGACAATTTCTTTTTTAAAAAAGGGAACCCAATGAAGTGAATTAAAAGCAAAGGGAGAAATAATAGGAATAACTTGAAATTAAAGTTCAAATCCGGGCAAAAACATAATACAGGAAACCCGGTCGGTGAATTGGATTTGCTCCGATTTATCGGACAATTTACACAAGACATTATTATATCACACAAAACATACACATTTTGTTTCGTTTCCTTGTTTTTAACTTTTCTGGCTGTATATGTACATAGTATACTACAACCGCCGAGAACATTTTCCCGGCAGGTTTTCTGATTTACTGTAAAGACTTTACAATTTCATCATCTATTAATTACCCAGAAACCTACCTTGCTTTGCTTAATTTCTATATGCCAAATCGGAAAGTTTTGGCCATAACTTATCTTTCCAAATGTCGCCGCTTGGCTCGACGTTGATCTCCCGCCGCCCAACCTCCACGACCACCAAATTTTCAGTTAGCTGAAGAATATCTACGGCGAGAACAAAATCACAATTATGTCCTTCTAATAGTATCGCATTTTCTCTTCTCTTCTTCACCTTCACGTTCTCCATTCCTCTGATCTCTTCCTCGATTCTCTCTATTATTCTTTCCGGTTTCTCCCCCGATATAAACCGCTCTCTTCGGACTGAAAGCTCTGCCCCGTCGAACAAACCGGAGAGGTCGAAACCGGATGAAAATGAGATTATATCGAAGGCGTTTAAGCACTTGGTGCCCGGACCCTGGGTTTCTTCTTTATATTCAAAATCTTCACCATGGAATTTGATTTCTTTGTAACCTTTCTTGAACCAAGGGTCGTTCATGATTTCATCGACGGTGATCCTTGTTTCAGGATTAGGGTCCATAAGCCGACATATGAACCGCCGGAGATCAGGGGACGTCCATTTCGGGAACCGGAATTCGCCTTTATAGATTCTATGGTACATCACCATCAGATTGGGATCGTTGAACGGCAAATATCCGGCGTGGAGGACATATAAAATGATGCCGCATGACCAAACATCCACTTTGGCACCGTCGTATCCTTTCTTTGCCAGAATCTCAGGCGCCACGTAAGCTGGGGTTCCGCATAAAGTATGGAGGAGGCCGTCGGGTCGGATCTGTTCCTTCACCGCACTGAGTCCGAAATCGGTTACTTTTAAATTCCAGTTTTCGTCGAGGAGGAGATTTTCGGGTTTCAAATCGCGGTGAAAGACGCCCCTCGAGTGACAAAATCGGACGGTTGAAATCAACTGCTGGAAATAGCGACGGCTGAGATCTTCGCTGAAACGTCCCCTGGCAATCCGGGTGAACAACTCCCCGCCTTTGGCGAACTCCATGACGAAATAAACCTTAGCCTTCGTAGCCAACACCTCAATGAGCTTGACGATGTTAGGGTGGCGCAACCGTCGCATGATAGCGATCTCTCTCTTGACCTGCTCCATGAACCCGCCTTTCACAACTTTCTGTTTGCTCACGGCTTTGATGGCCACGCTCTGCCCTGTCCTCACGTTGCGCGCGTGGTAAACTTTTGCAAAGGCCCCGCATCCCAGTAACTTCCCAATTTCGTATTTCCCAAACAAGGTGATATCCGACAGCTCACTGGTTATGCTGCTGCAACTGCCCGCCTCTTCCATTTCCGGCATTGTTGTCAAACCCAAAGAACCAACCTTCCGTTAAATCTTTAACAACACCCCCATGAAACAGAGTATTAAAAAAAGTCTAACTCAAAAAAGAAAAAGGGGGTTTACTCCACTTCCCCTCTTTTTTTTTTTTTTTTCCTTTCTGGGTTCAACCTTCTCTTTCAAGGAAAACAAACAATTAAATGTTTCCCAACAAGAAAAGATTAAAAAAAAAAAAACAAAGAAGAGAAAGAAGCAGGGAAGTTTAAACTGAAACTTTGTTACAGGGAAGAGCTTTGAACACAACTGAAAAGGACTGCATTTTGAAGCTATTTATGAATGGTGGATTGGGATACTTTTGTCTTTTCACTCAACTGGACACGTGGCTTTTTATGTTTCTTTGAACGTTTAATTCTAATTAATACTTGTTCAAAAATTAAATTAAAGAAATTTATTACGTGGGTAAAGACATATATAATAATTAAATATGGTTTGGAAATTTGGATCATTTAAAGTTTTTATTCATATGTCAATATTTTTACATTCACGGCTTCGAGAAATCGTTTAGCCTCATTTCCACGTTAATATTTTATATCAAAATAAAATAAATAATTTTTGATAAAATTAGGATAGTAGCATAGATATTACCAATTAATCACACATCAACTCATGAGTTTCAAACAGTTGTGATTGAATTAAACTTTATTTACATTGCAAAAAGTTAAAATTTTTAATTTTGATTTTTTCTTTTATCCTCCAATTAAATTTTCTATTTTATGACTAAAATTGTCCTTTTAATTTTTGAAAAGAAAAGCAGCCCTTAATAAATATTCAACAATTTAAATAATTGGAATTTATGAATAATTTTAAATTTAAAAACCCAAGGTCAAAATTCAGCCACCCAAGTGTCATAAGTTGTGTAAAGTTGAAAAGATAAATAATGTTAAAATGTATCAAATATTCACTCAATAAAATATAGTAATACCGGATTAACGAATTACGTGAATCAGTCAAACACAAATGTGAACCTTTTTTTTATTTCAATTCTAAAAGCAACCGGAATCTTTAATTCATGATTATCTTCAAATTTTAATGAATGACAATTTCTATTTTAACTACAGAAAGAGAAAACCAGAATTTACTGTTTCAACTTATATATTTCATTTTACTTTGGTTCCAAAAACACAAATCATTTTACTTTCTTTAAAAAGCAAAATTTTGTCAAAATATTTTTACTCATTATTCTTTAATCATTTAATAAATAAGTTCTAATATTCATTTGATTCAACTTTTCTCTTTTTTTCCTTTTTTTTCAAGCCGTTTGTTTTTTCTCCATTGTTTTACCCATCGATAATGTTAGTCTCCTATTTGGTTACTGCTTGCCTTTTTCTTCCTCCCACCAACTCTCTCTTTCTTTATTCTCCTAATTCACTCCCTATGTCGTTTCTCTTTTCCATTTGTAGATTTGTTTTGTAGATATCTTCACTATCTTTACAATTTGCGATGGATAGATGACATAATGTCTATTTTCACTATATCTCTATGACCACCTACAGTTTCTCTTGGAAATTGAGTTGGTTGTAGATATTCGAATGGTGGCTTTTAATCAGCTTCTTAATCTGTTTATGTTTTGAGAGTATTTTAGAATAATAAAATATTGCATGAGTCGGTTTAGACCAATGTTGTCTTAAGTACTATATGTTTTTTTTTTGTTTCTTTTCCATTATTTAATGAGTCTTCACTTTTAGAAGTTTTTGTCTTATTTAGTATAAGTGTTTTAGTCTTGCTTATGCATGTAGTCTTGCTTATGCATGTAGTATTATTTTTGCAAGTGATTTTAGGGATGATTTTGTCATTGTCCTTTCCAGTTTTGGTGGATGTTCAGCTTTTTTGCTGATTTTGCCCTATCTTTTGCGACCATCCAGGGCTGATTTCCTCATGATGTTAACTGATTGCAATCACTCCAAATATGTCGTGCTTGAGCTGTGACAGAGTTGATTGTCAACATGTCATAATGTTCTATTGATGCTAAGGTTGAAGCCTTTGTCTTATTGATGGAGCTTATCCTTCATCGCCAACAATGGGTGTTTGTTGTTTTTTTCCTTTTTCCCGAATTGTATAGTCTCATTCATGGAATGAATAAATGAAATTTTCCTTTCAAAAAAAAAGAAAAAAAGATAAGTCCTACATGGGTCCTATACATTTGAATGGTGATGATTATTGTGTTGAATATTAATAAATGAAAAAGTAATAGAGTGGGTTTTAACCGGTAAAAATACTATGGAGACCCATGTACTAGGAGTCAAATTGTATTTTCCCCCTTTACTAAAAAAAACGACAAATTAGTCAAGGTACGTTAGTTCAAAGAGCAAATTGGTAATTTCTGTTAAAAAATTCATCCCTTTGTACTGTTAAAAGTTGGTGTGGCTGATAGAATAACTAGACAATGACACATTGTGTCACGTGTACCTTATGTTGACGTATAGGGACCTGTTTTTAATAGTAAAAATAGATGAAATTTTTAACAGAATGACCAATTTTCTCTTTGATCTAACATACGAGGACTAATTTGCCCATGTTTTTAGTAGAGTGGCTAAAATGCAATCCAACTTCTAATATAGGAGCCTTTATGATACTTTTACCGATTTTAACCCATATTTTTAGTTAATTCCCTGGGAAATCTGAATTTTTCACCAACAATAGCATATAATATAGTTTCTCAAATTGAATCCCCCAAAGGAAAAACAAATTGAGTTTTAGAAACTCATCACTTTCGACAGCTAGTAATTGCCACAACTTTACGTACTAAAATATAAATTAAAGGGTTAATTATTTTTTTTTGTCTTACCTTCACAATGATTCTTAGGAGCTGGATTTTTTTAAGATTAAATTAGTCCTAAATTAGGTAATTGTTCTCACATTAGGGTTTAAACTCTATTTTATCTAAATTAGTCTTTCAACTTCACAATTATTCTTACATTGAGGTTTGAACTTTTTTTAGTCCACCTTCTTTTAAGGACATATTAAGGACTAACTTGGATAAAAAAAAATTCAAACCCTAACATTTGTCAAGTTCAAGAATTAATTTTGACAAAAAAAAATTAGATCTCAATTTAAGAGCACTTATCAAATTTAAGCTTAAATAGTGCATTAACCCTAAATTAAATGAAATGATTCTATTAAAGTGGTTTAAGAGCAACTTTTTAAGGCTATTATATTTAGTTATATTTTGTTGTGTAACTATTTTTATTTTTCGGAAATTTTTGAATTCGAGAATGCAATTAATAAACTATATTCAAGTACATTGTAAGTATTATAAATCATTTTAGAAATTGTTATTATTTGAAAAAGTAAAAGAATTGGGTTGTTGGAAAATTTGGGTCCATTTAAGAAGTTATTGTTGTATTTATTATGATGTGTCCATGTTTTTTCTTTGACCAATTTTTGTTTCGAATCTTCTCATTAATTTAAAAACGTGCTTGGGTACAATGTAACATGTGTTGATAATGCAATATGTTAAATACGAGACATAAATTCATGAGAAAACATTAAAGAAATGAGTTATGAGATAATGATCTTTAATACAGATTTGGTTATAAATGAATTTATAGCATGCTTGCTTACTTAATTTGTATATGCATTACTGCTCAGCTGCAAATTTATTTATTTCCATGCTCAAGTGTCAATTAGGTTTAATGGAGTTGTGTTGATCAACCACATCCATGACTCCCAATTCTCAAATCAACAATGTTTGTGTTGTCATTTAAATATTAAATTTTGAGTTGACATGTACCTAGTGTTAACGATAATTATTAGACTCTATTTTGATGATTTTGAATAGATGGCATTGTTGAGTTTGTAATTCAAGTTAAGTATATATGTGTTAATGATGTGTATATGTGGTTATGTTTGGTATGCCATGATTCATATATGAACATTATGCATAATTTGTGTGTTGCTTGCTTGTCAAGTAAGCTAATTTGATGTTTAGATATTGGAACTTTTGAGCATTTTGGTGTCCATAATATTTGAATGTGTATAGGCGAGTTTGAATGGTGTTTAGAATTTGATTATTGAGTTTCATAAGTCATGATTTTGGCTTGGTAATGTTTAAGGTCAAAATATGTGAGTTTTTAAGTTATTTTTGGGTCCAGACATAATTATTTTAGTACAAGAGGTTAATTGTTTTGGTACAAGTTAATAAGTAAATTTGAACAGTACCTGAGACTTGTACCGATGCAAGTAAGGTTGTACCGATACAACTATGACAGAGCAGGGTTTCTCCCTTGTTTTGAGTTGTTTCAACCCTTGAAGACTCGTATTCGGTCTCGATCACCTTTGAACACCTAGAAACTATTTTAAAATGTTTCTAAATTATTAGCCTTAATGATGAATTTAAGTAATTGAAACAATTTGATTGATTGTATTCATGATTAATTTTCATGTTGGGTTTAAAGTATAAGTAGTCTGAGTTGCTCTGACAATGAATGTGGTGTATTGCATTCGTACCTAGCAACTGAGCTGGGTGTGGGGTATCACACAATTATATTAGTTTGACACAAATTTACAACATCACCACCTAACTCAACATACCAAAAGTCTTCTTTGCTCTCTCTTTTAAAAAATTATCGTTCATCTTTGTTTCTTCATAAGAAAATAATATACTGATTTACAAGAAATTCTAAAAACTGGAGGGTCTCACTCCTATGATTTATGGAACACTAAAGAAGACCATAACTCATGGGCAATATGAGTGTTTCTCCATCAGTGCAACTCAAAGTTACAATATTGCTAATTTCTATATTTGGAGTTGGAGTTTAAATTACGATTATTTTATTTTAAGATTATGAGATTTCTAGTCGCATAACAATATTGCATATTATATTTATTAATATACTAATTTTTTTTTACTAATACTATTTTTTTCCTTGCAGTATTATTGTATATTTAAAATTTTCTTAACTATTAAATTTTAAAAAAATATACAATATTTTTACAATTAATTTTTTAACTATTATATTTAAAAAATATAAAATTTTTATAACAATATGTTAGTGTTATTTTTCACATCATTAATAAAAATATAACAAAATTATACAATAATTTAATAAAATCTCATTATTAAATACAATTAACAGATGCAGCTCATGGATAAAAAAAAGCTTAGTACTCTTTAATGTTGATAATATATTTTTTAGATTTTTGATGATCAAAACCTTCATCAAATTTTTGGATAGTTAAAACTTTTTTTAATTTGATAATATATATATTTTATTATGTTAAATTGGATAATATATTATCAAACTTTTATAGAAAATTTTAATTTATGTTAAATTTGACATGTATGATTTATATGAATGGAGCATCAAATATGACGGTTAGATTGTTAAAATATTAATTATATAAAAAATTAAAAATATATATAAAATAACTTTAATTTTACACTGTGTTAATGGATCTCTTCAGTAAACTAAATATTATAATAAAAAAACTAATAAAAATTTGAATTTTCATGACAACGAATAGGAAATCAAAAAAAAAAAATAACGATTTTGATTTATTTATTTTGAAAAAAAAGACATTAAATCCATTATTCAAATCCAAAATCAGTGCAAAATATTTTATTGCTGTTATAGTAATTAACAGAATTCTTTGGAAAACTAAAATTCAGGTGAGGAGCTTACATGTGTTTTCCAATTATATTGCCAAGTGTCAACCAATAAACTTTGCCAACAAAACTTACTTTAATTGTGTATAGACCTTACTTTAGTGCGTGTGTGTAAATATATGATACCAACAGTTGTTACATTTTGACTTTGATCCATTTTGTTATTATTTAAAATTTATATTTTAAAAACTTCAATTTATTAATTTAAAAGTAAATTAAATAATTAAAATATTGAATGTAATTCGGTAGGAATTAATTGTGACATTTTAATTATTAAATTCAATTGAAATAAAGAAACAGAAGTGATAACTTGAGAAATAAGATGACCCTACAGAAAATAATAATTTAATTGTTTTTCTGAATTTTGAATTATATATGGCCAAAAAATATGACAGCAAAGTGGTCACCAACGGTGGATTCCCAGAATCTTCAATTTGGTAGATATCTTCTGCCTATTCATTCTACTGCAAATTCATAGTCAAATTTCTTTTTATTTTGTTTCACATGCTATCAACAAGTCTGGGACACAAACCTATCCATTTAAATACATGATACTAAGGGTTTTTTTCATAAATAATATAAATAAATAAATATCAGAATATGATAAGGGGATTAGTATTTACCGGAATAGGTAAATGCCACAGTGAAATATCAGTACCACCTGATCAATCGGCGGTATCACTTTTGTAATAACCCATTTTGCCCGGGTCCATACACAATCCAAAAACAAAAAATAATAAAAATAAATAAACTAATGTTTTTAAAACAGTCCATGTTTTACAAAACCGGACCAGACCCTTGGCCCAAATTAATACTGACCCACTACCCAAACACATTACACCCGAGCCCAAATCCTACCCAGACCCAACAGACCTTGACCCAAAATTAAACCTAAGCCCAAATGGCCCAGATGACTTGCGGACGCGAGAAACCCTAGGTTTCCATCTGCACATAAGCGCCCAAAGAAGCCTAGCAGCCTCGACACTCATCGCGCCGCAGTTTGCGCAAGCCACTCCGACATCAATGCACGGACAGCCCCCCCGCCATCGCCGAGAACTTCTCATTCACCTGCAAAAGGAAAGAAAATCGACAGCAAACATGGCAGCATTTTTATTTCCTTTTTATTGTTTATTTCGAAGGCTATAAAAAGCCTTACAAAGACCTGTAAAAACACATGATAGATATACAAAGAGATACAGACACGAAAATATTCAAAAAAAACATACAGAGAAATAAAATACAGTTCATAGAGGTGATTTTTTTTAATATCCGTCTCATTTTTTTTTATTTTCTTTTCAGTTCATGCATTTTTTTATATACATATATTACTAAAAAAAAGAGAAAGGGTTTACCGTTTGATCGGCGTTGAAAACGGAGTCTTTTGGTCTTTCGACCGCCGTCGGAGGAGGCGCGTGTGGCGGTCGGACACCGGAGCCTAGGCCGGAGCCAGACCTCAGGCCAAGAGAGGGAGAGAGCTTCTGAGAGCTCTTATTATTTTTTTTTAAAGTGTTTAAAAATGATTTTTTTTTGTTTATTTTTTACTTATATAGGGCATATTGTACGATGCCGTTTTGGAGGTTCCCTTTTAAGGCCAAAACGACACCGTTTGAAAGCCTGTGACCCGCGCGTTGACCCGACCCGGGGAGGATTCGCGTGTTTTTGTTAAATGGTCTAATTGCCTTTTCGGTCTTTCCGCAAATTTTTTAATTTTAATTCAGTCCAATTTGCATTTTTATTTTTTATTAAATTAGCCCTAAAGTTTGTTTTTGTTCCGATTTAGTCCCTCAGACTGCTTTAAGGGCTAAAATCAGAACGACGTCGTTTAGGAAAGAAGGCATAATTGCCTAATGAGTCCCTACAGTACGACGCGCGTTTTGATTTAATCCATTTTTACTTATTTTAATTGCTATTTAATCCTTATCTTTTTTAAAACCTTTTTACTTTATTTCATTTTAAATTATTTTAGCATTATATTAAAATTGTTTTATCATATTAAAATTATATTATTTAAAAAATAATAATTTATTAATAAAGTTTTGCGTATTGTTTTTCTTAAATACCTATTATTTTAAATATTAAATTATTACTATTTATTATTTTATTTAATTATTTTTGTATTGTATATTATTTTATAACTTTTATGTCAGTTATTATATTATATATTTTTAAAATTTTGTGTATTATATAATATTATATTATATCATATATTACTTTCTAAAATCTTATTTCAGTATAAAATTTATTTATATTGTATAATATATATTTATTTATATTGTTTATGTAAAATATATATGTATTAGATTATTATATTATAAATGTAAATTTATTTAAAGTTATATTTTATTTATTCCATTAAATTTAACTTATTTTTTATTAGTTATGAATATATATATATTATTTTTGATTACTCCGCATCATTTTATTATTAATTCATTTTTTTATATATATGATTCATTTTTATATGTCTTAATTTGCAATATCTATAATAATTCATTTTGTGTTGTTATGCATGTAAAGCTTTATATTTATTTGTTATTTACTGCCTTATATTTTATATTTGTTTATCTTTTGATTATTTTATTCATCTATCAATTTTATATTTTTGCTTTAGTATAATTATTCGATTGTTTGCATCATTTATTATTTCTTATTATTCTTTAATTATTCATTAGTAGTAATTGTTAATATGATTTGTAGTTATGATAAACTGATATTTGTCATGTATGTTGTAATGTATTCATACAACGTCTTACTCAAACCATTTTTATAAAAATGCCTTTTAAATTAAAGCATTTTATTCAAATATTTTAAAAATACGGTGATATATGATATTTGAGGACTTCGAGAAGAATTGTGCCCTAACTTACTGGGTTTTGATTTTTCTCGTAGAACTTAAGGTATTAGATATCCATTCTCTCTTAAAACTGAAACTTACCAATTTCAAATCAAAAACTTATTCTTGGGAATTCAAAACGTTGTGTCCTAACTTACTGGATATGATGTTTTGTGTCTCGAGGTAGGAATTTTTCTAAAAGACGTGCCTAGTTTCGAAGTTATGAGATGCTATATCCTAACTTACTGGGTATAGTATTTTATTTCTTTGAGATAGGCAAGTCTTGGTTTTTCTCCTAATAAAAGGATCTTATTTTAAAAATTTTCAAATTTGTAACATTAGGACATGATTTTATCGATTAGGTACCAATTTTTGGGCGTTATGAGGGTGCTAACCCATCCTCATATGTAACCGACTCCCAAACCCATTTTTCTTGTTTTTTGTGGACCAAAATCAGTATTTTGAAATAAAACAATTTTTAAGGTGATCCAATCATACCTAAGTAAAAAGGGATTGGTGGCGACTCCCATTTTCGTTTTTAAAAGTTGATCCCCGTTTTTAACTTTTAAAATGGTTTTGACAGCTTGGCGACTCCACTGGGGACCAATAAGAGAGTCAAGCCGTAAAATCGATAATTTCATGTCCTTTTTTAAAATTTTGATTTAAAAAAAAAACCATGATCCTTTTATTTCATGTGGTTCTAATTTTTAATATATATCTCTGCATTGCACTACATGACCGTTGTGGTCGCACCCTTAAGTGGGAGTGAGAAGCTATGCCTTCGTGAGGTTTTCACCTTCGCATGGGCTAGTGGATTGCTTCCGGGATACATCTGTACATATGTCTTCGTGAAGTTTTCACTTCCGCATGGCCATAGGGAAATGTATTCCCCTGAACCGAACTCGGTCCATATGAGCCTATAATGGGTGAGGATCGAGGAATCTGCTGGTTCAGGTACCTCAACTTTAGAACTAAAACCACATATAGACAACTTAAGGGCTCACCCTAAGTAGAACTATACCAAGCTTTAGTGGTTACCCAGATAGGTGTTCGTTTATTTGCTTCATATTCTATCTCATGATACTGACTTATTATGTTTCAATTTTTGTGCATATCATATTAAAGAAGTATCAGTTCACGGTCAGTTTCTAAGTTAGAAAGCTGGTTATGGAGAACGAATTCCTTGATAAAGTGGAGGACAATGCTGCCGTCCGCACATGGTCAGAGCAAACGCAATTGGAGAAAAGGAATAGCTTAGTTGACGGGTACGTATCTGAACTATGGGATTTTACTCGTATTAGTATTACACAAAATGAGTTCCAAGAGTTGAAAGAAATATGGGCTCAATGGGATGATGAGGCTAAGCAGCTATTTTATCGTAATTATGGAGATCTACCCTATTTACTCGACATCAAGGTAGATAAGCATCTGTTTCGGGCCATGACTCAGTTTTGGAACTCTGCCTATAGTTGTTTCACTTTCGGGAAAGTAAATTTGGTGCCCACGGTGGAGGGATATACAACCTTGCTTCGATGTCCAAGGGTCCAAGTCGACAAAGCTTATTCTAAGGCTGCTAACGTCCCAACTTTCGTGAAGAGGTTAATGAATATCACGGGGATGAGCGAACAGTGGGTCACAGCCAGAATTCAGAAGAAAGGTGAGGGTAAATGCATTCCTTGGGTTAGATTGAGAGACTTGATCTTAGCCCATCCAGACGCAAAGAATAAGGTTGACGTCTTTGCCTTGTGTATCTATGGGTTGGTAGTCTTCCCAAAGGCTCTAAGACATGTAGATGAAGCAGTCACAGAGTTATTCGATCGACTTGACAAAGGGGTCACTCCAGTACCTGCGATCTTAGCCGAGACGTTCAGATCTTTAAACGCATATCGGAGAGCAGGTGAAGGTAGATTCATTGGATGTGTGCAGTTGTCGTTAGCTTGGTTTCATAGTCATTTCTGGAAGGTGGAAAAAGTATCCTATCTGGTTTTTTCTGAGAACTATTCTCCGTTAAAAGGGATAGTAGCTACACCGAGGAGAGAAGACGTGTCCGAGGAAAGTTGGATGGCGCTTCTTCAAAACTTTCAAGAAGAAGACATTGAGTGGAGGGCCTCTTGGATGATTCCAGATGAAATTCTTTATCGATGTGAGAGTTTTGACTGGGTTCTTTTACTTGGAGTTTGGGGAGCCGTTGGATATGCTCCTTTACTTGTACTGAGGCAATATGGGTCAAGACAGTTCGTACCAATGACATATGGGTTGGCTCAGTGTGAGTTCTCCTACAGAGAGGAAAATTATAAGAGGAGGGTTAAGGAGATTTCTGGTGCTTGGAATCAGATTCATAGGATGAAGAGGTTATCCACAGGCCCAATGACGACCCTAGAATACATTGGATGGAGGATTAGAAGGATTAATGATAACATCCCCAAGCTGAATACAGAAGACGCCCGATCAAGAGATGAATACTTGCAAGTGGTCCCATCAGAGTTAGAAATTGTGAAGCAAGATTTTGGGTAGAAGAGTTCAGATCCTGGAAAGAGGATAGAAAAGTTGGAAGAAGAAAAGATGTACTTGAGGCTAGATGTGGATGTTCAGAAATCAGAGGCCGAGAAATTAAGGAAGGAAAAGAGAAAGATAGAAGAAGATCAAGACAGTTTGAAGACAGAGTATAAGAAGATGCGTCTGACAATGAAGAACGCTGGATTGGGAAAGACTTCGGAACAATGGCAACAAGAGGTTCAAGAGGAAAAAGCCAAGGCTGACCATTGGGAGAAGAAGTTCCTAGAGATGCAGATGTGGAATGAGGCTCTAGAAAGGAGTTTGGCCGAAAGCCAAAAAGAGAAAAGTGGATTGAAGGCTAAAGTCGCCGAACTGGGACGGTCTCTTCACCACCATCGAAGCCGTAATACTTCAATCAAGTTGAAGTCAAGTTTGAACAATATTGAGGAAATGAAGGGCAAGATCGAGAGATTAGAATCGACGTTGCAGAATTGTGAACTCCGGATCGAGCAACTTGAAGCAAGAGAGGGGCATTGGAAGGAAGAGCTACACCACTTGCATGATCAAGTTAGAAATCGTGATCATCTCATGGGTGAAGCAATAATTCAGATTCGGGAGGTACCTGATCACCTACAGACTTTGGCATCACAGGCTGATACGTTGAGCATGAAGTATGAGCTATAGTCCGATCGTAGTTGTAGGAGCCCATTTTCGCCCGGGCCCATTAGCCAAACAAAACATTAACTAAAACAGAAACCAAAAACACAAAAATAAAAAAAAAATTAAAGTGTCCAATGTCCATTACACAAAACCAAATATTTCAGCCCAATTATTTTTAAATAAACTAATTACAACCCGTTTACAAATCCAAACCCAATAATCTAAAACCTAGCCTAACCAACCAGCCCAAATGCAAACCCAAATACACAGTTACAAGCCCATTAAGACCAATTATCTTAAAATTTTCTGGAAACCCTAGGGGTTCCCGAAATATTCCAGCAACCAATGCAGTCTCCTTTGCACACGTGCCTCCATGCGCGCGCTTCTTCGCCAAATAAGCCACGACACCTCCGTGACGTGCCACGCCCACGCCTCCGTACTACGATGGCGTGCACAGTACTCTGACAAAGAAATAGCAGCAGAGAGTAACAGAGATAAAAAAAATAGTGTATTTTGATTTGATTTTCATTTTTTATTTTCGATTTCGGCCTTTAAAAGGATCGAAACCAACCCCTGTAAGGAGGTACACAATTTTCAAATACCGAATACAGATTACGCATACAAAATATATCAGAAACAAAAAAAAGGTTTTCTTTTTTCCGATTACATCTTTCTTCTATTGTTCATTCTTGTTTTTGAATCTATTTTCAAGCACTGCTTTCTTTTATTTTGAAATATTAACAAAAAGAGAGAGAGGAGATACCTTTGCTTGGTTCTGTCCGTGTCCTCTCCGTAGCGATCAGAGTTTGAATAGGGGTGGGACTTCAAGGCCGGTGCGAAAGGGCCTCCCTTGGGATATTCGCGTACCACCAAGCGCCTTTATAGTGATGTTTTTGTGGTCGGACAGAAGGGTTTCCCTTAGCTGCAGCGGAGAATAAAAACAAAGGGGGGCTAGGGTTTGGTTTGGTTTAGAAACAAAAGGGGATTAAACTGTTCTGATTGTTTTTTTTTGGTTTTATTTACTGATTTAAATCATGAGAAATGACGTCGTTTGAAGCTTGATTAAGTGGCTTCAAAACGACGTCGCATAAAGCAGCCCCGATCCAACCCGACCCGGTATACCTAGGACCCGCGCGTTTCCGTAGTGATGGACAAATTGCACGTTTAGTCCTTGTTGTTTGTGCGCTATTTCAATCTAGACCTATCTAAGTGCTGCGTTTTGAACCATGGAAATATTTTCGGGTTTAGTCCCTAGTAGTTTACGCGCATTTCAGTTTAGTCCTTATGTTTATTTAAATAGTTTTATCTATTATAAAATGGCCTCTTAATTTCATTTCTTTTTTCAATTAAGTATTTTTTTAGTCTTTGTTTAAATTCTTGTAACTCTCTTTGTATTAAATTTATTTATTATTCAAGTTATTTTAATAGAATTGTTTTAAAATCCATTCTATAACGTTTTGATTTGTTTTATTTTCCATTTATATGTATTTTGTTCATATTTATTGTATAAATATTTAATTTCAAAATCAACTTATTTTATTTATTTTAAATATATTTGTTAGCATCCAAAATTTTATTTTATGTTAATTCGCATTTATCAATTTTGTGGGATTATTAAATTTCATAGTTTATTGTTAACATAGCGTTTAATTTGTGAATAATGCTCGATTAATGTTTGTACATCTTGCACCATAGTATGCTTCAAAATTCCAATACATGTACGTCGTATATCAATTTTTTTGTATACATTAAGTTCATTTTAAAATTTCACGTCATGAAAAATTTTTAGATAAGGCAATATTTATGCGCTTAGAAGTACGGAAATTACATCCTAACGTCTTTGGGTGTCGATTTTCCGTTCTATTAAATAACCAAATACCCTTTTCATATGTTTTGAAGATCAAAGAGGATCCCGGTGTCCGAGTATAAATGTGTTATATCCTAACGTGCTGGGTATGATACTTTTATTCCTTTGAAACGGGTTAATCTTGAGATTCAATTCCGATTTAATGAAAAACAAGGCAATATTTGAGTGTTTAGAAGTACGGAAATTACAGCCTAACGTGCTGGGTGTCGATTTTTCGTTCAACTAAATAACCAAATACCATTTTCATATGATTTGAAGATCAAAGATGATCTCGGTGTCAGAGTATAAATGTGTTATATCCTAACGTGCTGGGTATGATACTTTTATTTCTTTGAAACAAGTTAATCTTGAGATTCAATTCCAATTTAATGATTTTTTTTTTAAATTTTTTTTACCCTAAATATTTTCAAGTTTTCGACGTTAGGAAAATATTAATCAATTTGGTACCAACTTTGGGTGTTGCAAGGGTGCTAACCCTTCCTTGCACGTAACCGACTCCCGAACCCGTTGTTTTGAATTTTGCAGACCAAAATATTTTTATAGGTGACCCAATCACACCTAAACAAAAAGGATTGGTGGCGACTCCTTACTTTTAAAGTCAATCTCGTTTTTTTAAAACCGATAACAAATGGTTTCGACAGCTTGGCGACTCCGCTGGGGACTTCGTTGAGAGTCAGGCCATAAATTGATTAATTCTTGTCCTTTGACTAAAAATTTGGAAGATTGTTTTGAAAAATCATGTTTCTTTTAATGCATTTGCAATAATGTCGAGTCTCATAAAATATTTTGGCATTGCATTGCATGACTGTTGTGGTCACACCTTTAAGTGGGAGTGAGAAACTATGCCTTCGTGAGGTTTTCACCTCCGCATGGGCTAGTGGACTGCTTCCGGGATACATCTGTACCTATGTGCTTCGTAAGATTTTCATCTCCGCATGGTCATAGGGAAATGTATTCCCCTGAACTGAACTCAATCCATATGAGCCTATAATGGGTGAAGATTGAGGAATCTGCTAGTTCAGGTACCTATTCCTTAGAACTAAACCACATATAGTGAACCCTAAGAGTCTACCCTAGATAGAGCCACGCCAAGCCCTAGTGGTCACCCAGTCAGGTGTTCTATGTTGATTATTTCTCTAACATGTTGTCTTTTGTTTTGAGTGCATTGCATTGCATTCATTCCATGCATTTGCATCGCATTACATCATATGCATTAGATTTCATGAGAAGACCACGATTGGTTGAAATTATTTCAAGATTAACTGAAAACCAGTAAAACTAAACATCCCTACTGCATCTTAATCAAGATGAAAGATATGGATCAAAGATTAGAGAAGCTTGAACAACTCCAAAGGGAGATGCAGGATAAACTTCAACTGTAAATGTAAGAGCAGCTTGCTAAGATCCAGTAGGATATGATAGACCGAATGATAGAATCACAAAAGAGTATGATGACTCAATTAACTCAACTCATCAAGGGAGGAATAGACAAAGGAAAACCCCATGGTTAACACACATCGGTGAAAATAGTTTTACCCCGACACATCCCCGAAGTGCATCCACAAAAGACATCCGTCACAATTAAACCTCAACAATTTTAAGAAGATGTTTCGATACCGGCCAACTTCCAAACGGGATCGGGTTCTAACTTAGGGGATCATCCAATTAATGCTGTTATTCCTGACTTTGATGAGGCAGCAGAGAGAGAAAGGGCAAGGCCTGAGTGGCTAAAATAGTTAGAGGAGCGATGCAAATGGTTGGAAGACAAATTTAGGGCCATGGAAAGCGCTGATAGGAAACATGGAATCGACGCTAAAGATCTAAGTTTGGTGCCAGATCTAATACCTCCTCACAAATTCAAGGTGCCAGAATTTGAAAAATACGATGGGGCTACTTGTCCAGAGGCTCACATAACTATGTTTTGCCGGAGAATGATTGGGTACGTTAACAATGACCAACTGCTAATTCATTGCTTCCAGGACAGTCTGGCGGGAGCAGCATCTAAATGGTACAATCAGTTGAGCCGTACCGAAATTGGTTCTTGGAGGATTTAGCACGAGCATTTATGAAGCGAAGACGGTCCACGTGCAATGATATGACCCCGATAGAATTACCCCGCAAAACATGGAGAAGAAACCAAAGCGAGAGTTTTTTGACAATATGCACAAAGGTGGAGAGAGGTTGCCATACAAGTCCAGCCACCTCTTCTGGAGAAAAAAACCACTATGCTCTTCATCAACACCTTGAAAGCCCCGTTTATCACTCATATGCTAGGGAGCGCTACAAAGAGCTTCTCGGACGTCGTAATGACTGGAGAAATGATTGAGAATGCCATAAAGAGTGGAAAGATAGATGTTGAAGAAAGTGCCAAAAGATCACACCCAGAAATAGGGAAAATGAAGTGAATAAATTTGAGCAAGCGTCCCCAAATTAGTCACCGTAGGTCAACCGAGGGTTGTGACCACTGGCCATCAGGGCTCATCAAGACAAGAATCCAATGCAAAGCAACTCCAGTTTACACCAATTCCAATGACATATAAGGAGTTGTATCAAAGCCTATTTGATGCACATGAGGTGGCTCCTCACTACCCAAAACCGATGCAACCTCCATATCCAAAATGGTATGACCCAAATGCCCAGTGTGAGTGCCACGCGGGGGTCACAGGGCATTCGATAGAAAATTGCCTTGCTTTCAAGAAATTGGTGGAAAAATTCATCGGCATGGGTATTGTGAAATTAGATGACATGCAAAATGCAGAAATATGAACCTGGGAGTGTTTTGAGCAATAGGACTGTGGAAGGGACATGTATTTTTTAAGGCTAATCTAGAGTAATATTTGAAACACACTTATTGCTTTCAGCCTAGGGGTAATAAGAGTCCTCTTGTGAAATAGGCTTGTGTCCAGAACTTTTATTTCAATAAAATGCATCCTTTTGAGCAAATATTTTTCTATTTATAGATTCTTTTATCCTTTGGATTTCTATGCAAATATTCTTTCATTCTTTATTCATGATCATATCATATAAATAATCATCCTTAGAATCATTTATTCTTTGAATTTGCCTTCGCACTACCTACAATAGGTACCCGATATCAATGACATGAGCGACGCTCACACTAACTCCTTTTTGAATGAAATAAGGGTCTAAGGGATCGCAGGACTTTGAAGATGACGAAATTGCAACATATCTTCTCGATTTGTTAATACTTTGGATGAAAAAGCAGATCCTACGTCATGAGCCAAGGAAGGAGATGAAGATCAAAGCTCGCTCAATGCGAAAAACAAGATTTCCTATATGTGGGGCATGGATGTTATCAAAGCCAGCCTCATCGAAGCTTCGGTCGATACCAATTCATCTTCGTGGTTGTCAATTTCTTCACTAGGATGGTAAAAGTCGCTTCATATGCCAATATTATAAAGTCGATAGTCATCGGAACAAAGAAAAGAAAAAGAAAGAATACTGAAAAAAAGAAGAAAAAATGTCAAAAGATCACATTTAACCGCACAAGGTCAAAAGTCCGTGGTCTGCTCAAAGATCAGTGCCACATATCGGTCAAAAAGAAAAGAAAAACAAAGGATCATAAAAGACCGAGACTTGTAAGGATTGGCATACGTGGTTACTATTTACCCTCTATGCTTATTAAACTTTGGCCAAGATCACACGGGGCAACACGCTTTCTCATTGGTTTTGCCCATTGAGTCGAAAATTCGTACCGAAGTTGGATGAGGCGAGAATAGATCCAATCTCAATATGATCAGCTTGATGTTAAAAGCTATCTGTCATGGTCAGGTGATGCGAGCTCACAAAAAATGATTCGCCCTAGAAAATTTCATGATAGGGCTTTGAAGAAGACTTTTCCCATGCAAAAGGGACTTCAGAAGAAAGTGGATGCCAAACTGGGAAGGACCTTATACGGCAAAGAAGGCCTGTTCTGGGGAAGCATGAATATTGACTGAGATAGATAGCAAGGAACTGCCTAATCCGGTGAATTCAAACTCAATAGAAAGTTTTCCAAAGAGAAAAACAAACAAAAAAAGAGGAAAAGAAAAAGAAAAAAATAAGAGGCCAAAGTGAAAACCCGCAAAGGGCACTTTGAGACCAAATGGGATTTGAGTTGAAAACCCAAAAAGGGCGGCTCAAATTTTGATCAAAGTGGGGCATACAGTAGTCTTGCTATGCTTAAATTAATAATGAAGAAGTATGCTACGTCTTGGGGCATCGACAAAGTACTCCAGATCCCCTAAACATATATCGAGCTTAAAATGATCCTCAAGATGTTAGAACAGAGAAGCTCAGACTGCGATATCTGGGGCACCTAGTTTCCATTTTACCCATTTTAAATTTGTTATTTGTGATTATATTATTCTTTTCAAAATATGTTTCCTTTTCTATTGCAATTGCTATCTTTGCCTAGCTTATTTGTTTCGAGCTATGCTCCTAATTAATTTCCTTCTTATCCATTGTTATGATCTTTTTTCAAGCATTTTGCATTGAAATAACGGTTAGTGGACTGATAATATTTTCATAAAAGGAGTTTCGCATATTACTCTGGAAACTTTTAAATAATACAAGAACCCGAAATAGGATTATTGTTTAAAACTCACCAAATTTAAGGAAGAGTCTAAACTGAGATTTTCTCTCTGAATTTTTGTCAAAGATGGTGGTTGAACAAACGAAAAGATACTGCATCAGTGATACAATCTTGACGAAAATTGGGCAATATTAACCTAAGTGTAAAAGGGAATCATTCTCCGGAGAAAATTGATATTCTCGCATTCACGCGAGCATCATGCATACACATCCGTTTGGGTCACCCAAGAGTGATCGATTGATGGAACAAGCTACAGTGCCCTATACCCCGAGTTATAGTGGGATAGATGGAAGATAATACGAGATCTTATACCTTTGAATAGCAATATGATGGATTGAAGAAGAAACAAATCCTACATTTCGAGGTCGCAGTGGGATAGATGGGAAGAGATTCAGATCCTATACCGCTACAGTGGGGCAAATCTGTTGAGCAAGATATTTGTTTTCTCGGGTTTTCTGTTGAGAATACCAGCCGAACAAGATGGCAGGATAATACATCAGTGATAAAGCCTTAATAAACAATGAACGATGACGCCTTAAACTTTTAAAAAGGGATTATTCTCATGAAATTCTGCATTCATACAAAACACATTTAGTTAGGAGCATTTGTTTCATTCTGATCATTGCATCCTAATCATTGTAAGAAATCATTCTCATGACATTCTGCATTCATACAAATGTCATCCATAAGACACATCTATTTAGGGGCATTTGATTCATTCCGATCATTGCATCCTAATCTTTGTAAAAAGACCATTCTCATGACATTCTACATTCATGCAAATGTCATCCATAATACATTTAGTTAGGAGCATTAGATTCATTCTGATCATTGCATCCTAACCATTTTGCATAAGCATAAACACAAAACTAATTTTTCAAGACAGGTTCCCTAGGGGACGTTGTCGCAACATCGGCGAATTCGAATATCTTACCTTCCTGAGTGAAGCAGATTGAAGATAGTAGATCTGGCAAACCTGAAGTTGCAGGAGCAGATCGAAGCCATACAAGTCTTATCTCCTCAAAGTTCCAGTGGAGTAGGTTGAGGCTACAAATCCCTCCTCCCTGAGTTTACAATGAGGATCACCCAGTATTTCTTTGAAGTTTCAAAGAGAGAAGATTGAAACTACGAATCTTTTCTCTTTGAATTTCTATCTCCTCAAAGTTCCAAAGTGGAGTAGGTTAAGGATACAAATCCCTCCTCCCTGAGTTTACAATGAGGATTAGTCCATATTTCTTTGAAGTTTCAGCAGAGAAGATTGAAACTACGAATCTCTTCTCTTTGAATTTCTATCTCCTCAAAGTTCCAAATGAGTAGGTTGAGGCTACAAATCCCTCCTCCCCGAGTTTACAATGAGGATCACCAGTATTTCTTTGAAGTCTCAAAGCAGAAGATTGAAACTACGAATCTCTTCTCTCTAAATTTCTATCTCCTCGAAGTTCCAAAGTGGAGTAGGTTGAGGCTACAAATCCCTCCTCCCCGAGACACAATACAATGAGGATCAATCCGTATTTCTTCAAGTTCCAGTGGAGTAGGTTGAAACTACAAATCCCTTCTCCCTGAGGTTATTGAGGATCAAACTATATTTTCGAGAAGTTTCAGTAAGAAGACCGAAGTTACAAATCTCTTCTCTCTGAATTCCTATCACCTCGAAGTCCTAGTGGAGTAGATGGAGGCTACAAATCCCTTCTCCCTGAGGTTATTGAGGATTAAACTATATTTCCGAGAAGTTTCAGTATGAAGACCGAAGTTACAAATCTCTTCTCTCTGAATTCCTATCACCTCGAAGTCCCAGTGGAGTAGATGGAGGCTACAAATCCCTTCTCCCTGAGATTATTGAGGATCAAACTATACTTCCTTGAAGTTTCAATAGAGAAGATTGATGTTACAAATCTCTTCTCTCTGAAATTCTGCTATAGCAAGTTGAGACATCATTTCCCATACCCTGGAAGATGCAATGAAGCTACTTGAAGGAAAGAAGCGCCAAGAAGTCAAAGATTCAAAGACCGGGCAAAAACGGTCCCTTTGAGAGTCTTTGCTTCATTCTCGTTACACGAAAACGAGTAAAGAGGGGCAGCTGTAGGAGCCCATTTTCGCCCGGGCCCATTAGCCAAACAAAACATTAACCAAAACAGAAACCAAAAACACAAAAATAAAAAAAAAACAATTAAAGTGTCCAATGTCCATTACACAAAACCAAATATTTCAGCCCAATTATTTTTAAATAAACTAATTACAACCCGTTTATGAATCCAAACCCAATAATCTAAAACCTAGCCTAACCAACCAGCCCAAATGCAAACCCAAATACATAGTTACAAGCCCATTAAGCCCAATTATCTTAAAATTTTCTGGAAACCCTAGGGGTTCCTGAGAATATTCCAAATACGCAATGATCCTTTTGCACGTGCCTCTATGCGCGCCGCTCTTCCACGCCAGCGCACAGCCTCCGTACGTGCCACGTCCACGCCTCCGTACTACGATGGCCATAACTGCACTATGACCGCAAATAGCAGCAGAGAGTAACAGAGATAAAAAATAGTGTATTTTGATTTGATTTTCACTTTTTATTTTCGATTTCGGCCTTTAACAGGATCGAAAACAAACCCCTGTAAGGAGGTACACAATTTTCGAATACCGAATACAGATTACGCATACAGAATATATCAGAAACAAAAAAAGGTTTTCTTTTTTCCGATTACATCTTTCTTCTATTGTTCATTCTTGTTTTTGAATCTATTTTCAAGCACTGCTTTCTTTTATTTTGAAATATTAACAAAAAGAGAGAGAGGAGATACCTTTGCTTGGTTCTGTCCGTGTCCTCTCTGTAGCGATCGTAGTTCGGATAGGGGTGGGACTTCAAGGCCGATGCGAAAGGGCCTCCCTTGGGATATTCGCGTACCACCAAGCGCCTTTATAGTGACGTTTTGGTGGTCGAACGGAAGGGTTTCCCTTAGCTGCGGCGGAGAATAAAAACAAAGGGGGGCTAGGGTTTGGTTTGGTTTAGAAACAAAAGGGGATTAAACTGTTCTGATTGTTTTTTTTTGTTTTATTTACTGATTTAAATCATGAGAAACGACGTCGTTTGAAGCTTGATTAAGTGGCTTCAAAACGACGTCGCATAAAGCAGCCCCGATCCAACCCGACCCGGTATACCTAGGACCCGCGCGTTTTCGTAGTGATGGACAAATTGCGCGTTTAGTCCTTGTTGTTTGTGCGCTATTTCAATCTAGACCTGTCTAAGTTCTGCGTTTTGAACCATGGAAATATTTTCGGGTTTAGTCCCTAGTAGTTTACGCGTATTTCAGTTTAGTCCTTATGTTTATTTAAATAGTTTTATCTATTATAAAATGGCCTCTTAATTTCATTTTTTTTTTCAATTAAGTATTTTTTTAGTCTTTGTTTAAATTCTTGTAACTCTCTTTGTATTAAATTTATTTATTATTCAAGTTATTTTAATAGAATTGTTTTAAAATCCATTCTATAACGTTTTGATTTGTTTTATTTTCCATTTATATGTATTTTTTTCAAATTTATTGTATAAATATTTAATTTCAAAATCAACTTATTTTATTTATTTTAAATATATTTGTTAGCATCCAAAATTTTATTTTATGTTAATTCGCATTTATCAATTTTGTGGGATTATTAAATTTCATAGTTTATTGTTAACATAGCGTTTAATTTGTGAATAATGCTCGATTAATGTTTGTACATCTTGCACCATAGTTTGCTTCAAAATTCCAATACATGTATGCCGTATATCAATTTTTTTGTATACATTAAGTTCATTTTAAAATTTCACGTACATAAAATTTTTAGATAAGGCAATATTTATAAGTTTAGAAGCACGGAAATTACATCCTAACGTCTTTGGGTGTCGATTTTCCGTTCTATTAAATAACCAAATACCCTTTTCATATGTTTTGAAGATCAAAGAGGATCCCAGTGTCCGAGTATAAATGTGTTATATCCTAACGTGCTGGGTATGATACTTTTATTCCTTTGAAACGGGTTAATCTTGAGATTAAATTCCGATTTAATGAAAAACAAGGCAATATTTGAGTGTTTAGAAGTACAGAAATTACAGCCTAACGTGCTGGGTGTCGATTTTTTGTTCAACTAAATAACCAAATACCCTTTTCATATGATTTGAAGATCAAAGATGATCTCGGTGTCAGAGTATAAATGTGTTATATCCTAACGTGCTGGGTATGATACTTTTATTTCTTTGAAACAAGTTAATCTTGAGATTCAATTCCAATTTAATGATTTTTTTTTAAATTTTTTTTACCCTAAATATTTTCAAGTTTTCGACGTTAGGACAATATTAATCAATTTGGTACCAACCTTGGGCGTTACAAGGGTGCTAACCCTTCCTTGCACGTAACCGACTCCCGAACCCGGTTTTTTGAATTTTGCAGACCAAAATATTTTTATAGGTGACCCAATCACACCTAAGCAAAAAGGATTTGTGGCAACTCCTTACTTTTAAAGTCGATCCCGTTTTTTCAAAACCGATAACAAATGGTTTCGACAGTAGTCAAGAGCTGGCTTCATTGCTTGGGAAAATCAAAACTTTAGGACTTAGGGCGAAAGCATATTTGTAGTCCGTTTTATGTAAAGGAATTTGTTTTCTAATAAAGTTTTCTAAAATGAAGTTGAATCAGAATCGATACCTCTTTGCATTCATGCATTTGCATTACATCATATCATATGCATTTAAGTCCTTAGAGAGAGCCTAATTAGTTGAAATTATCACAGAGAGAGAGAGAAAGAGAGAGAGAAGAAAATCTGGAAGCTGAACACCCTTACGGTACACGTGCCAAATCAAAGAAAATGGATCACAGACTTGAACAATTTCAGAGAGACATGCAAGACCAGATGCAAGAGCAAATGGCAAAACTCTAACAAGAGATGAGGGACCAAATGTTGGAGGCTCAAAAGAACATGATGGTTCAAATGGCCCAAATGCTGAGTGGGGCAATGGACAAAGGAAAAGGTCCCATGGAAATTACAGGAGAAGAGAGCGAATGCATGCCTTCGGGTTTTACCCCACCACATGCGCCAGCACAGCCTGAAGAGTATCCCCAAAGGCCATCTGTCACGATTAGGCCTCAACAGGGGCAGGCTGATCCCCGACCACTCATGAACTTCCAAGTGGGCTCAGGATCTAACCCAGGAGATAACCCTGCTAATCCCGTTATCCCTGATTTGGATATAGCAGAAAGGGAAGGCACAAGAACTGAATTCTCGAGGCAGTTAGAGGATCGCTGTAGATGGTTGGAGGAAAAATTCAAGGCTTTGGAAAATGCCGATCATCACCATGGTATTGACGCAAAAGACTTGAGTCTGGTTCCAGATTTGGTGCTTTCTCATAAATTTAAGATGCCAGAATTTGAGAAGTACAATGGGACTAGTTGCCCTGAAGCCCACATCACTATATTCTGTAGACGCATGACTGGCTATGTGAACAATGACCAACTTTTGATTCATTATTTCCAAGATAGTTTCGTGGGGGCAGCATCCAGGTGGTACAATCAACTCAGCCGCGCAAATATTAGCTCTTGGAGAGACTTAGCCCAAGCCTTAATAAAGTAGTACAATCATGTTACAGACATGACGCCTGATAGAATCATGTTGCAAAACATGGGAAAAAAATCGAATGAAAGCTTCAGGCAATACGCACAAAGATGGAGGGAAGTTGCCATGCAAGTTCAACCACCTCTCCTAGAGAAGAAAACCACCATGCTGTTTATCAACACTTTAAAGGCACCATTTATCACCCATATGATAGGAAGCACCACTAAAAGCTTCGCGGATATAGTGATGGCAGGGGAAATGATAAAAAATGCCATAAGGGGTGGTAAGATTGAAGCAGGAGAAACCACTAGAAGATCTGATCCTAGGAAAAAAGATAATGAGGTGAACAATACGAGTACATATAACAAAGGGTACTCAAAGGCAGTTACTGTTAGTCAGCCAAAAGTAGTTACTGCCGGGCAATAAGGGTCGATAAGACAAGAATCAGGCCCCAGACAAAATTCTGAAAAGCTTCAATTTACACCAATCCCAATGACGTATAAGGAGCTATATCAAAATTTATTTGATGCACGCGTAGTGTCCCCATATTATCTACAGCCGTTACAACCCCCATATCCTAAATGGTATGACTCCAACGCCCAATGTGATTACCACGCAGGAATAGCGGGGCATTTGATAAAAAATTGCACTGCCTTAAAAAAGTAGTTGAGAGGCTCATCAAGATGGGGATTGTCAAGTTTGATGATACACCCAGTGCGGAGAACCCATTACCCAATCATGGAGATAAGAGGATAAATGCGATTGGGGAAAATGTCGCGAGAAAGATTAAAGGGGATATTTCGGAGGTAAAAACCCCATTGAGAATGGTGTGGAAGGAAATGGTAAGAAGGGGACTGATAAAATCAAGTTTTGAGGAAGGAGGTGAAGAACCAAGGAACTACTGTGAGTTCTACGAAGCAGAGGGGCATGGGATCCAAGAATGCACTGAGTTTAGGGTCCTGATACAGAGCCTTATGGACAATAAGGAATTGGAGTTTTATGAAGAAGGCTCAAAGGAAAGAAACGTATGTGCAACTGAAGAAGAATTGACAAAGCAAAAGGTCAATTATCCGAGGATCATAATTACCCGACCGAGAAATACAGAAGGCGGAGCATAATTTGTGCCTAAAGTTGTAATCCAGAAACCTGTTTCCTTTCCTTATAAGGATAACAAGATGGTACCATGGAATTACGACTGTAATGTGACGACACCGAGAATGGAAAACTCAGCTAGCACTTCCAAGGAGGTCCAAAGTGAGGGATTCTACACACGAAGTGGGAGGCGTTACATGACTTCAGAAACGCCGTAACGTAACCAAAGAAGATCAAAGACTGTGGCAGTTGAACCAGGGAAAGGACCTGATGCCCTTATCAACGAACCTGTGAAGGAGGAAGAGGCTAAAGAGTTTTTAAAATTCTTAAAGCATAGTGAATACAGCGTGGTAGAGCAGCTGCGCAAGCAAATGGCTCGCATATCGGTGCTAGCCTTACTATTAAGTTCGGAAGTACATCGTGATGCATTGATGAAAGTGCTGAATGAAACTTACGTAACTAAAGATATATCTATCAATAAACTTGACTGATTGGTTAGTAACATAAGTGCTGATAACTTTATTTCCTTCAGTGACGATGAAATTCTACCTGGAGGTATGGGATCAACCAAGGCCCTACACATAACTACTCGTTGTAAGGGATATACTCTACCGAGCGTGCTAATCGACAATGGATCAGCCTTAAATGTCTTACCGTTGTCAACACTGAAGAGGTTACCGATAGATAGTTCTCACATGAAGACATGCCAGAACATAGTGAGAGCGTTTGATGGCACCGAGAGAAGAGTGATGGGAAGAATTGATATACCGTTGCAGATTGGGCCAAACACGTATGAAGTGGATTTTCTTGTGATGGATATCAAGCCCTCATACAATTGCTTGCTGGAAAGGCCCTGGATTCATTCGGCAGGGGCAGTGCCCTCATCCCTTCATCAAAAACTGAAACTGGTGACGGATGGTCGACTGGTCACTATAAATGCGGAGGAAGACATCATAGCGACTGTTACCAATGACGCGCCATATGTAGAGACAAATGAGGAGGCCATTGAGTGTTCTTTTCGGTCTTTAGAGTTCGTCAACGCAACATTCATTTTGGAAGGAAATGAAGTTCCGGTGCCTAAGATATCCAAGACCACGAAGATGGGCTTACAAATGATGGTGGGGAAAGGAGCCTTACCAGGAAAAGAACTGGGCAGACATCTCCAAGGGGAAGTTTAAGTGCCGATGCTGAAGGAAAAGAGAGACCGTTTTGGCTTGGGTTTCAGGCCAGATGCCAAACAAAGGAAGAGAGAAATAGAAAAGAAGCAGGAAAGAAGAAGAGCACGGTTGAACGGGGAGGAAGTCCAGTGAAATCCATGATATTCCCCCACATATCTCAGTCTTTTATATCCGAAGCGATAATTCACCCTGAGAGAGGGTTATTGGAAAGTCCTCACATCAATGCCATACACGGGGAAGAAGTTGAACAAAGAAACCTGTTGGGCATTTGCCCTTATGAACCTGGAAGCGTTTTGAACAATTAGACTGCAGAGGAACTTCCTGTAGTTTTTAGAGATTATACAGAGTAATATTCAGAATGCTCTTGTTATTTTTTTAGCCTAGGAACAATAAGATTTCTTTTTGTGAAATAGGCTCATGTTCAGAAATTATTGTTTCTATAAAATACATTTTGATAATTAACTTGAGCAAATATTCTTTCATTTCATTCTTTTGACTTTCTAATTTCATTCCAAATTTTATATTTTTCATTCATATCATGTGAATAGTTGTCCTCGAATTCATTTGTTCCTTGTACATTCTTTGGTACCCATCACAGGTCCCTAGATATCAATGATGTGAGCAACGATAATACAGATCCAGAGGTCCACTTTGAGCAAGACATGTGTTTAGAGGAATCTCAGGATTTTGAAGGTGACAGAGACTGTGACTTATCTCTAGATTTGTTAAGAATGGTAAAGTAAGAGGAGAAACAGATCTTACCCCATGAGGAGGAGGTAGAGAACATAGCCTTGGAGGAAGGAAAGGTTGTGAAAATTGGGACGCGCATAGTTGAGGAGACAAAACAAGACCATGTTGAGTTACTACGAGAATTCAAGGATGTCTTTGCATGGTCGTACCAAGATATGCCTGGGCTAAGTACTGACGTTGTAGTACATCGCCTTCCCATAAGAGAAGAGTGCAAGCCAGTTCAGTAAAAGCTACGAAAGATAAGGCCTGATGTAGTGTTGAAAATAAAAGAAGAAGTCCAGAAACAGTTTGATGCTGATTTTCTACAAGTGGTCAAGTACTCAGAGTGGGTTGCCAACATTGTTCCTGTCCCTAAGAAGGACGGAAAGGTCCGGATGTGTGTGGACTGACTTAAATAAAGCTAGCCCAAAGGACAATTTCCCTTTGCCGCATATCGACACATTGGTGGATAATACGGCGAGATACTCACTATTTTCTTTCATGAACGGCTTTTCGGGATATAATCAGATCAAGATGCACCCTGAGGATATGGGGAAAACTACATTCATAACATTGTGGGGTACTTTTTGTTATAAGGTAATGCCATTCGGACTAAAAAATGCTGGGGCAACATATCAAAGGGCCATGGTAACATTGTTCCACGATATGATGCACAAAGAGATTGAAGTATATGTTGATGATATGATCGCCAAATCTCGAATAGAAAAGGAACAGATTGAGATTTTGAAGAAATTATTTTTGAGGTTGAGAAAATTTCAATTGAAGCTCAACCCGGCAAAGTGTACTTTTGGAGCTCAGTTAGGGAAATTACTGGGTTTTGTGGTTAGCGAGAGAGGAATCGAAGTTGACTCAAACAAGGTCAAAGCTATACAAGAATTACCTCCACCGTGCACTCAGAAAGAAGTCTGAGGTTTTCTTGGAAGGTTAAATTACATTGCTCGGTTTATTTCACAATTAACTGAGAAATGCAATCCCATATTTCGTCTTCTCAAGAAACACAACCAAGGTGTATGGGATGATGAATGCCAGAGAGCTTTTGACAAAGTCAAACAAGATTCATCAAATGCACTCTAGACTATCTCCGCCTAATCCAGATAGACCATTGATACTGTATTTGTCAGTATTCAATAACTCCATGGGATGTGTGCTTGGACAACACGATGAGTCAGGAAGAAAAGAAAAGGCAATATACTATCTCAGTAAAAAATTCACTGATTGTGAAATGAGATATTCGTCGATTGAGAAATTGTGTTGCGTCTTGATTTGGACAACTAGGAGGTTGAGGCAGTACATGCTATATCATACTACCTGGTTAATTTCGAAGCTTGATCCGTTAAAGTATATAATGGAGTCCACTGGTTTGAATGGGAGGATGGCTAGGTGGTAGATTTTGCTGTCTGAATTCGATATAGTCTATGCGAATCAAAAGGCTATAAAAGGGAGCGCAGTAGCAGAATTTTTGGCTAGCAGAGCTTTGGAGGATTATGAACCTTTGAGCTTTGATTTCCCAAATGAGGAGCTGATGTATGTGGCAAATACTGAAGATTGTCTGTGGAAGCTAAACTTTGATGGAGTGTCAAATGCTGTGGAAAATGGAATTGGGGCAATCTTGGTATCCCCTAGTGGTGATTATTATCCATTCACATGCAAATTGGATTTTGATTGCACAAATAACATGGCGGAATATGAAGCCAAAGATTATGGGAATTCGAGCGACCTTAGAACGTAAGATCAGTGCTAGAAGTATATGGAGATTCTCGCCTTAGTAATCTACCAGCTTAAAGGAGAGTGGGAGACAAGAGATCCCAAACTAATTGATTACCAAAAAATAGTTCTGGGATTGATTGAGGAGTTTGATGACATTACTTTCAATTATCTCCCACGCGATGAAAACCAGATGGCGGATGCTTTGGCGACCCTGGCTTCTATGATCAAAGTAAACAAACCAGAGGATATGAGACCCATTCAGATGAGTATTTTCGAAGTTCCAGCTCATTGTTATAATGTGGAAGAGGAGGAAAAATATGATCACCCTTGGTATCAGGATGTATTACGATACGTAAAAAATCGTGAATACCCGGAGCATGCCACTGAGAATGAGAAAAGGACTTTAAGAAGATTGGCCTCTGACTATGTTTTAGACGGGGATATCTTTTACAAAAAGAGAAAAGATTAAGTATTATTGAGATGCGTCGGTGTAGTTGAAGCTAGGAAAATCTTGGAAGAGGTTCATGAGGGTGTTTGTGGAACACATGCTAATGGATTCACAATGGCCAGACAAATAATGAGATTTGGATATTATTGGTCCACCATGGAAGGTGATTGTATCAACTATGCTAAGAGATGTCATAAATGCCAGATTTACGGAGATAAAATTTACGTGCCTCCGTCACCTTTGCACGTTATGACTTCCCCATGGCCATTTTCCATGTAGGGCATGGATGTTATTGGACCAATCTCACCAAAAGCTTCGAATGGACATCGATTCATCTTCGTGGTAATTGACTACTTCACGAAATGGGTAGAGGCTGCTTCATATGCTAGCGTCCACTAAGTCGCCAGATTAGTCGTTTCTTGAAAAAGGAGATCATTTGTCGATATGGAATGCCCTAGAGGATCATATCGATAACGCTACCAATTTGAACAACAAAGACGATAGCGTAAATTTGTAGTCAATTTGGGATCAAGCACCATAACTCGTCTCCGTATCGTCCAAAAATGAATGGGGCAGTGGAAGCGGCCAACAAAAATATCAAGAAGATAGTAGGGAAGATGACTGTGACTTATAAAGATTGGCATGAGAAACTACCGTTTGCACTCTATGCTTATCGAACGTCCGTCAGAACCTCTACTGGGGCAACGCCTTTCTCGTTAGTCTATGGAATGGAGGCTGTTCTACCCATTGAAGTGGAAATTCCTTCTCTTTGAGTTTTGTCAGAAATAAAGCTGGATGAAGCTGAATGGATCCAAACTCGGTATGATCAGTTGAATTTAATTGAAGAAAAGAGGCTAAGGGCTATTCGTCACAGTCAGATGTACCAAAAACGAATGATGCGAGCCTATAATAAGAAAGTTCGCCCAAGAGAGTTTCATGAGGGGGACCTTGTATTGAAAAAGATCCTTCCCATACAAAAGGATTTCAGAGGAAAATGGATGCCGAATTGGGAAGGACCGTATGTGGTGAAGAAGGCTTTTTCTGGAGGAGCACTAATCTTGACCGAAATGGATGAGAAAAGTTTACCCAACCTTGTGAACTCTGACTCAGTAAAAAAGTATTTTGCTTGAAAAGGAGAAGAGGCCAAAGTGAAAACCCGCAAAGGGCGCTTTGAGTTTCTAAAAAAAAAAGGGAGAGGCCATGGCGAAAACCCGCAAAGGGCGCGTTGAGACCAAAGGGGTTTTGAGTTGAAAACCCAAAAAGGGCGGCTCAAATTCTGAATGGACACGCAGTCATCTTGCTACACTTGAATCAACAATGAAATGAAGAATGTTGCATATCGGGGCATTAACAAAGTACTTTGGGTCTTCTAAAAACATGTTGGGCTCAAGGCAGTCTTCATAAAGTTTGTATATAGAAGCTCAATCGGCGATATCTAGGGCATATGATTTTTGTCCTATTCATTTTACTATCTTGGGATTCTTTTTCTTCTCAAAGATATGTTCTCAGTTAATTTTCTTTGTATTTTTGATAATTCATTTAACTCTTTTTGAGATCAATTTATTTGTTACCCATTATTCATAAATGTGTTGCATTGAAATAATGATTGACGAACTAATAATTTCACAAAAAGAAGTTCTACATATTACTTTGGAAATTTCTAGATAAGATAAGGAACTGAAACATGACAATTGTTTAGAATTTCCATAGAGACTATTTCTCTGAATTCTTTGTTCAATTGATAATTGGACAGAATAATGAGTTGATATGATGAAAGTAAGTGATGTTATCAGGTCAATAATGTTCGGGGCATGGTATGACGAACTAAGAAACCCTGAATTGTGGTGAAATGGGTTGAATTCGAAATAAACCCTATACCTTGAAAATTACAGATGGGTCAGATTGAAAAAGTTTCAATTCCCATTGTGGTAGGATGGTACAAGCCTTGTGTTCTCAAGATTCAAGCGCAGTTGACTCAGAAATTACATTGGGGCAGCCTTGTTGAGCAGAACATGATTGATGAATAAGAATGAAGAACACATGAGTGATAACACCTAGAGTAGGAATCATACTCATAACATTTTTGTATCATAGCAAATTTCATTAGGAGCATTTGATTCATTCCGATCATTGCATCCTAATCCTAATCCTTTAAAAGGAATCATTTTCATGACATGTTACATTCATGTCACTCATAACACATGTAGCTAGAAGCATTTGATTCATTCTAATCATAGCATCTTAGTCATGTGACATAAACATATGGAACCGAGTCTACAGGATATGTCCTTCAGTAGACGGTGTAGCAATATCGGTGAATTTGCAGATCTCATCTTCCTGAAGTTGCAGGAAGCAGATCGAAGACACTTTCAGTCTTATCTCCCTGAAGTTGCGGTGGAGTAGACTTAAGATAGAAGATCTCATCTTCCTGAAGTTGCAGGAAGCAGATCGAAGACACTTTTAGTCTTATCTCCCTGAAGTTGCAGTGGAGTAGACTGAAGACAGAAGATATTATCTTCCTGAAGTTGCAGGAAGCAGATCAAAAGCACTTTTAGTCTTATCTCCCTGAAGTTGCAGTGGAGTAGACTGAAGACAGAAGATCTTATCTTCCTGAAGTTGCAGAAGCGGATCAAAAGCACTTTCACCTTATCTCCCGAAGTTGCGGTGGAGTAGGCGAAAGACAAGATCTTATCTTCCCGAAGTTGCGAAGCGGATCAAAAGCACTTTCACCTTTATCTCCCCGAAGTTGCGAAGGAGTAGATCAAGACAGAAGATCTTATCTTCCCGAAGATGCAAGAAGCAAATCAAAAGCACTTTCACCTTATCTCCCTGAAGTTGCAGTGGAGTAGACTGAAGACAGAAGATCTTATCTTCCCGAAGATGCAGAAGTAGATCAAAAGCACTTTCACTCTTATCTCCCCGAAGTTACAAAGTGGAGTAGATCAAGACGTAAGATCTTATCTTCCTGAAGTTGCAGGAAGCAGAACAAAAGACACTTTCAGCCTTGTCTCCCTGAAGTTGCAGTGGAGTAGACTGAAGATAAAAGATCACATCTTCCTGAAGTTGTAGGAAGAAGATCAAAGCGGAGCAGATTAAAGATAGTTGATATTGCCTTCCTGAAATTACAGTAAAGCAGATTGAAGCTATCAGACTTATTGAAATCAAGATGAAGTTCCAATACCGTTGAAGTTGCAGTGGAGTTGGAAGCCATTTGAAGAAGACCAAGAAGTCAAGGCTCAGCCAAGACCGGGCAAAATTGGTCCTTTTATAGTCTTTGCTCCATTTTCGTTACACGACAATGAGCAAAGAGGGGTGGCTGTAATAACCCATTTTGCCCGGGCCCATACACAATCCAAAAACAAAAAATAATAAAAATAAATAAACCAATATTTTTAAAACAGTCCATGTTTTGCAAAATCGGACCAGACCCTTGGCCCAAATTAATACTGACCCACTACCCAAACACATTACACCCGAGCCCAAACTACCCATTACATCCGAGCCCAAATCCTACCCAGACCCAACAGACCTTGACCCAAAATTAAACCTAAGCCCAAATGGCCCAGATGACTTGCGGACGCAGGAAACCCTAGGTTTCCACACACGCAAAGCACTCCAAAGAAGCCTAGCGACCTCGACACTCATCGCGCGCGCGCTTTGCAAGCCACTCCGACATCAACGCATACGGACAACCCCCGCCATCGCCGAGATCTTCTCATTCACCTGCAAAAGGAAAGAAAATTGACAGCAAACATGACAGCATTTTTATTTTCTTTTTATTGTTTATTTCGAAGGCTATAAAAAGCCTTACAAAGACCTGTAAAAACACACGATAGATATACAAAGAGATACAGACACGAAAATATTCAAAAAAACATACAGAGAAATAAAATACAGTTCACAGAGGTGATTTTTTTAAATATCCGTCTCATTTTTTTTATTTTCTTTTCAGTTCATGCATTTTTTTATATACATATATTACTAAAAAAAGAGAAAGGGTTTACCGTTTGATCGGCGTTGAAAACGGAGTCTTTTGGTCTTCCGACCGCCGTCGGAGGAGGCGCGTGTGGCAGCACGTGTGGCGGTCGGACACTGGAGCCTAGGCCGGAGCCAGACCTCAGGCCAAGAGAGGGAGAGAGCTTCTCAGAGCTTTTATTTGTTTTTTTCTTAAAAGTGTTTAAAAATGATTTTTTTGTTTATTTTTTACTTATATAGGGCATATTGTACGACGCCGTTTTGGAGGTTTCCTTTTAAGGCCAAAACGACGCCGTTTGAAAGCCTGTGACCCGCGCGTTGACCCGACCCGAGGAGGATCCGCGTGTTTTTGTTAAATGGTCTAATTGCCTTTTCGGTCCTTCCGCAAAATTTTTAATTTTAATTCAGTCCAATTTGTATTTTTATTTTTTATTAAATTAGCCCTAAAGTTTGTTTTTGTTCCAATTTAGTCCCTCATACTGCCTTAAGGGCTAAAATCAGAACGACGTCGTTTTGGAAAGAAGGCATAATTGCCTAATGAGTCCCTATAGTACGACGCGCGTTTTGATTTAATCTATTTTTACTTATTTTAATTGCTATTTAATCCTTATCTTTTTTAAAACCTTTTTACTTTATTTCATTTTAAATTATTTTAGCATTATATTAAAATTATTTTATCATATTAAAATTATATTATTTTAAAAAAAAAAATTTATTAATAAAGTTTTGCGTATTGTTTTTCTTAAATACCTATTATTTTAAATATTAAATTATTACTATTTATTATTTTATTTAATTATTTTTGTATTGTATATTATTTTATAACTTTTATGTCGCTTATTATATTATATATTTTTAAAATTTTGTGTATTATATAATATTATATTATATCATATATTACTTTCTAAAATCTTATTTCAGATAAAATTTATTTATATTGTATAACATATATTTATTTTTATTGTTTATGTAAAATGTATATGTATTAGATTATTATATTATAAATGTAATTTTATTTAAAGTTACATGTTATTTATTCCATTAAATTTTACTTATTTTTTTATTAGTTATGAATATATATATTATTTTTGATTACTCCGCATCATTTTATTATTAATTCATTTTTTTTATATATGATTCATTTTTATATGTCTTAATTTGCAATATCTATAATAATTTATTTTGTGTTGTTATGCATGTAAAGCTTTATATTTATTTGTTATTTACCGCATTATATTTTATATTTGTTTATCTTTTGATTATTTTATTCATCTATCAATTTTATATTTTTGATTTAGTATAATTATTCTATTGTTTGCATCATTTATTATTTCTTATTATTCTTTAATTATTCATTAGTAGTAATTGTTAATATGATTTGTAGTTATGATAAACTGATATTTGTCATGTATGTTGTAATGTATTCATACAACGTCTTACTCAAACCATTTTTATAAAAATGCCTTTTAAATTAAAGCATTTTATTCAAATATTTTAAAAATACGGTGATATATGATATTTGAGGACTTCGAGAAGAATTGTGCCCTAACTTACTGGGTTTCGATTTTTCTCGTAGAACTTAAGGTATTAGATATCCCTTCTCTCTTAAAACTGAAACTTACCAATTTCAAATCAAAAACTTATTCTTGGGAATTCAAAACTTTGTATCCTAACTTACTGGATATGATGTTTTGTGTCTCGAGGTAGGAATTTTTCTAAAAGACGTGCCTAGTTTCGAAGTTATGAGATGCTATATCCTAACTTACTGGGTATAGTATTTTATTTCTTTGAGATAGGCAAGTCTTAGTTTTTCTCCTAATAAAATGATCTTATTTTAAAATTTTTCAAATTTGCAACATTAGGACATGATTTTATCGATTAGGTACCAATTTTTGGGCGTTATGAGGGTGCTAACCCTTCCTCATATGTAACCGACTCCCGAACCCATTTTTCTTGTTTTTTGTGGACCAAAATCAGTATTTTAAAATAAAACGATTTTCAAGGTGATCCAATCACACCTAAGTAAAAAGGGATTGGTTGCGACTTCCATTTTCGTTTTTAAAAGTCGATCCCCATTTTTTTTAAACTTTTAAAATGGTTTCGACAACTTTAATTTTAAAAAAAAATTGTTTTTTTTTGGGTGCAGCCTGACCAATTGGCGGCACCCGTATTTAACACAAAAAATACGAATTTTTGTAACAATATATGAAAAAACGAAAAAATAATTTTTATTGGTGCCGTCGATGTGTTAGGCAACACCCAAATATTTTAATTTTTTAGCTGAAACGGTAAAAAAACGAAAAATAATAACAATTTTTTATTGGTGTAGTCGATTTGTCAAAAAATTGATATAATAATTATTATACCAATTTTTTTAACCGTTAAAAAATATATATGATTATTATATGATTATTTTTTATTATAAAAGGGGTTGGTTTGGTCTCCAACCCCCACACATCCATTGTAGTGAGAAAAAAAAAAAAAGTCTAAAGCTCCTCCCCTCCCTCATCCATTGTAGTTAAGTTCAGTTAAGTTTCTTCACTAATTGTTTTGGCATTTTAATTTTTTATATTACAATTTATCTTGTTTGCTATGGTTTAATTATTATATTTTTTATTGTTATTTTATTAAGTTTTTTGTTTTATTTTTTCAATTTAAAAAAAATGGAGAATCAATTTTTTGCAGCAATTCATTTCGATGGTATTTTTTTAGAAATAATCGTTGATTGTATTTTTGAAACTCGTCAAAAAATTGGGATGAGATTCAATAGGAATCTGTCCGTCGGTGATATGAAAAAAAAAAGTCAGTGAAAAAATTTCTCGGTGTTGTGGAAGGAGGATGACGAAACTATTCTACAAATTTCCAGTTTCGTCAAATCCTATCAATTTTATTGAGATAGAACTTCTGGACGATAACGACGTCGAGACAATGGTCGCATTGTATTGCCCGCTAGGGAGGTTGAACATTGAACTGATTCAGTTATTTACTGAGTTAGAAGATGTAGAGCCCGCTGAAAATGTAACACAGTTAAGTCAACAATATGGAGTTGAAGACCCACGTACAAAGGTTCCCAGGTCGTCTGTGCACGGTTTTGACATTGACCTCAACGTTAGATTTTCAAATCAGTACGGTGGTGGATTACAGATACATCCAGTCGTTATTGAAATCGATGCACTTGGTGAAGATGGATCCGATAATAATGATTGTTTTGATCATGAAGGTGAAGATTTTAGTGACCGACTTAGATGATGTCACCATCGATATCGGCTACAAAGGACCAGATGGTGGAAATGATCACATCCCTTCGGTCGGAAACCCGAGTCGTGACATCGTTATTTTCAGGTTAAAGTATATAGCGTATTCAATAAATTTCTCCTTATGTTATTTCTCGTCTCATAGAACTAGGTTCCAAGAAGAGTCACTTTATAATTCGACTTCGAACCAGGTAGGAGACAAATTGTTATGATACTCATTATTATCGCCTGTAACTTGATTGGATCTGGGTCGGATTCTACACAGTTCGCACATCAAGTTCACGTGACACTGTGTGTTCGTATGTAAGGCACGTGCGCCCTCCAATGAGACCACATGACGTGGGTTCTCACACCATCCCATAGGTGAACCCACATCGTATAAACACGTGTTAAACCTAGAGTAAGGTACGCGTTGACATGCATGAAACCTACCTACGATATCACATCTAGTAACAGTAACTATATCATATAAATATATAACTTTACCATTCAAAGGACACACGGAAAAACACTCAACATAAGATTAATTATTTTAAATAAATACATTATTTAAACAAATATCTTTTTAAAAAAATTTCGTAGTTGCTCGGATGTAAATCTTAAATAGGTTTAAGAGTTAATGCGTAGACATATTAATTTAAATATATATTTTAATAATAAAACAAAATCGAATCACTATTACAATTTATTTTAAATAATATTTTTATATTTTAATGCTTTAGGTAAAATAAATGGGATGACATAAATTAGGATTTTAAAAATATGGAAAATATAATTAAACAAACCACAAAATGAAAATGATATGCACACGTTATATACATAAAAATAAATTAGCAGCGTATTAAAAATTCATATAAATTTGGTGAAAGAATTCAAAGGTACCATTTTTTGTTCTTTTTATTTTCCTTTTCCATCCACCCCAGCTGTAAAAAAAAATAAAAAAACAGTAACACTTGTCCTACTCATAGATACAGCAAACAATGTATCTTTGTTTTCAATCATGTCATTGCTACATGCATCACCAATGGGCTATTGGGGAACCCCATGGGTCACCCCATCTTCCATTCATTAATTCTTCCTTAGAATTTTTGTGTTGGGAAATATTGAAACTCAAACATAAGTCCATGGATCCATCATTTTATCTCAACGAATATTTAAAAATTACAGAGAGACAGCCAAAAAAGATGTTCTTGACCGCATTAAGTAAAATGAAAAAAATATATATATAAGGAACTCACAAAATACGCAAATGAAGAAATTGTATATAAAAATCCATCAAAATTGGAATATTGAAGTGTTGGTGTCCAATGGGTAGTCCATAAGGGACAAATACGTTTTCTGAATGTGTTGGAATGTGGGGAATGGTGATTCAAATTGCCCATTTCATTCATCCAAAAGCTTTGAATTTAATACATTCATGTGTTGCAGAAAATATCTCTCACATGTGGATGCTCTTGCTTTGAACTTTCAAATGAATATGAATGTAAATGGAGATAGCAAATATAAGATTTTGTGTATGTTTTTGGGGAATGTGAAAGGGAAGGAGAATAAAAACCAGGCGTCGAGTTAATCACTGGATTAGTTATTACAATTTTAATTTACTATTCAACATCCAGCTTATTAGTAGTGGCTTATTTCAAGCCCATAACCTCATTATAATGACACCTACTCAATACAAGTTTACGCCAACTTACATCTCCTACTCAATTCTCTACCCAACCATGCATGCATTACCTAATTATGTTTCCTTCACTTTGCCTTGCTTTTGCTAATGTAACCAATAACAACAAAAGTTCTTTTTTTAATTTAATTATACTTAAATTTGAAAATCATTAGTCAAGACCATAACTTTGTTAAATTTTTTATTGTCAGCTAATAAAATGTTGACACATGTCTTAAAAAAATATTTTTTGAAAATTAAAAAATTTGAGAATTTTATTTTTATTTTACAACATATTGTTGTCCAGCTTCATTTGAATGTGTATTTCTAGTTTTTTTTTTTTATAATTTCAAAAGATAATAATGTAAAAATAATTTTTTTTTAAATTCAAGATGTTTTATAAAATTTTTAGTTTTTTTTATATTTTTATAATTTTTCTTGAATTGTAGTATTTTAAATTTATGTATATAATGATCTTGAACCAATGGTTCTCCAATTTCAGATCAATTTGGACAACAAATTGTTCATGTACATTATGAACACGTACTTCTAGTAATTTTATATTTTTTTATAATTCAAAAATAATAATATAAAAAATAAATTCTAGGTATTTTAGAAAATTTTCAGTTTTTGTTTGAATTTTTATATTTTTAAAATTTTTATTGAATTTTAGGATTTTTTATTTGAATCTGGACAACCATTTATCTAAGTTTATTGTAGTGATAGTTTATGTCTAGTAATTTATATATATTTTTTGTAATTTCAAAATAATAATATAAAATTTTAAAAAATAAATTCCGTGGAATTTAAAGTTTTAAAATAAATAGTATTTAAAAAAAATAAGTTCAAGTGGGAGGAAAAAAATACTATCACAATCTAAAGTATTATTAAATTGTGTTTTTATAATTAAATAAGATTTTGATTGATTATATAAGTAATCTAAAGTATTCTTAAATTGTGTTTTTATAATTAAATAAGATTTTGATTAATTAAATAATTAATCTAAAGTGTTCTTAAATTGGGTTTCTATTACTAAATAAAATTTGGTTTAATTAGATAATTAATAAAACTTTCTCAAAAGTGAAATATATAAAATTTGTGTTTTAAACTTTTATATCGTTTAAATATGTTAATATCTAAAATGATTTAACAATAATAACAACTTAAGTAATGAAAATTTAGATTTATTTTAAAAATAATTTTTGTATTATTAATTAATATAAAATTACAAAAAATATTCATTCAAAATGAACTTGAACAAATGTTATCTCCCTGAAGTTGCAGTGAAGCAGATTAAAGCCACAAATATTATCTCCCTGAAGTTGCAGTGGAGCAGATTAAGGCTACAAATCTTATCTCCCTGAAGTTGCAGTGGGGCAGATTGAAGATAGCAAATATTATCTCTCTCAAGTTGCAGTGGAGCAGACTGAAGATACAAGTCTAATTTCCCTGAAGTAGATCGAAGCACTAATTCATATGCCCCAAAGATGCAGTGGGATGGAATGAGGCTACTCGAAGAAGAGAAGCACCAAAGAAGTCAAGACTCGGCGAGACCGGGCAAAATTGGTCTTTCTTAAAAGTCTTTGCTCCATTTCCGTTACATGACAATGAGCAAAGAGGGGCAGCTGTACAACCCAATTTTGGCCCGGGCCCAATAAAACCTAACCCAAAACAGTCCAATAAACCCAAACCCAAATTAAATTTAACCAAAACAAGCCCAAGTCAAATGTCCCAAAATTAAACCCAATTTCTAAACCCTAGTAGCCCTAATTAACAAATCAGAAAAAAACAACAAAAATGACCAAACCCTAGGTGAGCCGCACCTAGGGCCTTCTGATTGGCCGCAGCCACCGCCCCCGCGCCTTTTGGCCTGCTCGTGCGCCGCTCTGTCAGTCACCCTCCACGCGTCGTCTGACACTTGAAACAAGCACAATAGCAAAGAAAGAGAGCATACGAAAGACAGAGAAATAAATGGCAAACAAACAAAAATCAGAATCCAAGAGTTTTGTAAATTGGCTTTAAAAGCCAAGATCTACTCTTTGTAATTTTTTACGAATTTTGACGAATATCAGCAATAAAAAAAACCGAATAGAACTTGAGAAGGTTGCTTTTAGTCCCTTTGTTTTTATTTTCTGTTATTTAATACTGTCATTTATTATTATTTATTTTTCTTTAAAAATCTTTACGAACTAAAACAATAAGAACGATGAGGGAAAAGAAAGCTTACCTGAACCCCGGGGTCGCGACGTCGGAATCCCCTCTCCGTCATTGGAACCGAACCCAAAAGCGGAGGGGGAGGGTTTTCTCCTCTCGGGTGTTTGGGGCGCCACGGCTCGGCTCTCGAACGAACCCTGAAACGGAGCTAAAAGCCCATCTTCGCGCACTGTCGGCCACAGGATGTGGTGGTGGTGCGACGGGCGGCCGGAGAACCCCCTTTCAATCGGGGAAGATGAGAGAGAAAGAGGGCTGAGTGGCTGCTGTTTCTTTAAAGAAAATTTAGGGTTAAAATGTGGTTTTTTCAGAAAATTTGGGCCTTTTATACACTGAATGAAACGACGCCGTTTGGCTTCAAGGGTAACCGCGCATATCCCTTCAAAAGGGATATTTGCGCGATGCGTCCCTCCCTTTTGCAGCGCTATTTGATCAGGTCCTATTTTACATTTTTCTTTTTTTCGAACTTTGCCCTGTTATTTTTATTTTGATCCGTGCCTTGGCCAATTGAAACGCTGCGCATCAGGGGCTGGGTTATTCACCCATTCGGTCCCCGTAAGTTTACGCGCATGACGTTATGGTCCCTGGCGCCTCTTTTATTATTTATTATTTATACCTCACATTTTTCTTCAATTGCAGTTCAGTCCTTAACCTTTTTTTAAGAAAAAGAAATCTGTTTTTGTATATTCTTCATTTTAGATTTTCTTATATATATATATATCTTATTTATTTTACACCTTTTGTATGTGTATTTTATTGTTTATATATTATTCATCTTAAGTTGTTTTGCCCATTATTTATTTTATATTAATTCATATAGTATTCACCTTAAACTGTTTTAATATATTGTTTTTAAATTATTTCATACCTTATTCATTTTACATTGCCTTATTTATGTATTTTAAGACTCTTTTTTTATACATTATTTATTTTAAAATCTTCCATATATTATTTATTTCGATTGGTTTATTATTTATTTTTAAGCTTTTATGTACTATTATATTAAACCGTTTTTTGCTTTATATATATTTTTAAAATTTCTTTTTACATATTATTTATTTTTTGACTTTTTATATGTTGTTTTAAATTGTTATTTGTTATTTATTTTAAATTTCCTTTATCTTATTTTAAATTATTTTTTATATTAATTATTTTTAAATTGTTCTATATTTACTACCTTAAAGTGCTTTATATATTACTATTTTTAAACTCGTTTTTATGTATTATTTAAAATTGTTTTATTACCCATTTTAAAATATTTCATATACTATATCTTAAATTATCTTTATTTATTTTAAAGTGTTTTATTATTATTTATTTTAAGCTTTCTTTATATTATTATTTTATACTTCTATATATAGATATATAGATATATATATTATCTGTTTAAAGTTTTTACATATCATCTTAAAAAAAATTGTTTTGTATATCATCGATTTTAAAATCTTCTTTTACATTATCTATTTTAAACTAATTTATTATCATTTCAAATTGTATGTTTTTATATTTTATTTATTTTAACTTGCTTTATACTTTTTGTAAATTATTATATGTTGTCAAATTTATTTGTCTTTGATTATTGATGTTAATATTTAAATAGTGCGTTATGTGATTATTACCCTTGTATGTATTATAAGTCGTTTATTCGTATTTTCATGTCATTGTCATTCACTTATAATGTCTTATTCATGTATTATTGCTCCATGCTCATTACCATATTGTCGCTTCGTGTTATCGTATCGTGAATTAAACCCCAACACATTTATCCAACTTAGATCGTCGTATTTTACTCTAAACAAAATAAATGCACGTTGTTAAATATCGCGCTCGCTACATTTCGAAAAAGAAATTTTTCTAAACAAGGCAATATTTCGCGTTTTAGGAAATTCGAGGAACCGTGCCCTAACTTACGGGGTTTCAATTTTCTCGTTGAACCTAAATTGCCAAATATCCTTTTAAATTTCAAAATACATAAAATTTTAATTAAAATTAAAGACAAACTTGCGTTCGAGTGTTCTAGGTATCGCGTCCTAACTTACGGGATGCGATACTCCGATATCTCGAGACGAGGAAATCTTTAGCAATCATTCTAATTTAATTCAAGCATTTTTTTAAAAAAAATACTAATAAAAAGGATTGTATTTTTAAATCCGTTCCTGGTTTTCATCTTTCGACATTAAGACACTAATTAATCAATTTGGTACCAATTTTGGGCGTGTCGAGGGTGCTAATCCTTCCTCGCACGTAACCAACTCCCGAACCCGAATTTTCGAATTTCGTAGACCAAAAACACCGTTTTAGTAAACCAAAACGTTTTATTAAAACAAAAGGTGATTCGATCACACCTAATAATGATCGGTGGCGACTCCCGTTTTCGTTTTCGTTTTTAAAATCAAAGTCGATTCCCGTTTTCAAAAATGGTTACGACAGCTTGGCGACTTCACTGGGAACAATAAGAGAGTCAAGCCAAAAATTTATTAATTTCTGTCTTTTCGTTGAAATTTGTAAATCTGGTTTAAAATAACAATTATTTCATTGCATGTTATTCTTTACTTTCATGGTTTTCTTTACAATATGCCTGTTCTGTGGTTTAAATCTCTTGGTGTATCTTTGCATATCGCATCACATCGATTGGTCAATTTTACCCTCTTAAGTGGGAGTAAGAAACTATTCCTTCGTGAGATCTTCACCTCCGTATAGGATAGTGGATTGCTTCCGGGATACATCTGTACCTGCGTCTTCATGAGATTTTCATCTCCGTATAGCCGTAGGGAAATGTATTCCCCTAAAACGAACTCGGTCCACATGAGCCTATAATGGGTGAGGATCGAGGAATCTGCCGGTTTAGGTACCCTTACTCTAGAACCGAACCACATGTAATGAGCCCTAAGAGCTTACCCTAGGTTGAACCACGCCAAACCTTAGTGGTTACCCGAATAGGTGCTTGATTATTTCCTGTTTGCTTTGAGTTCTTTTTTGTACATAATACTGACTTGTTGTGTTTTACTATTATTGCATGGCATTTCATCATAAAGGGGTGTTGATTCACGTTCGGTTACTAGATAGAAAAGCTTAGCATGGAAAAGGGGTTTCTTAATAGAGTGGAGGATAATGCGGTCGTCCGAATATGGTCTGAGAGAGCGAGAGAAAGGAGACAGTCTGACCGAGGGATATGAATCAGAGTTGTGGGATTTCACCCGCATCAGTGTGACTCAGAATAACCTTCAAGAATTGAAGGAGATATGGGACTCATGGGGTGACGAGATCAAGCAGCTATTTTACTATAACTACAGTGACTTACCCTATCTACTTGATATAAAGGTGGACAAGCATCTATTCCGAGCCCTTGCTCAGTTTTGGAATCATGGCTACAATTGCTTCACTTTTGGGAAAGTTGATTTGGTGCCTACCGTGGAGGAGTACATGGCCCTGCTTCGGTGCCCGAGAATTAAAGTCGACAAAGCCTATTCCAGAGCTGCTAACGTCCCGACCTTTGTAAAGAAATTGATGAATATCACGGGGATGAGTGAGCAGTGGGTTACAGCTCGGATTAAGCAAAAGGGAGACAGTAAGTGTATTCATTGGAAGAACTTAAGAGATCTAATTCTAGCATATTCGGACATGAAAAAGAGGGTCGACATTTTCGCTTTAAGCATCTACGGTTTGGTCGTCTTTCCCAAGGCATTAGGACATGTAGAGGAAGCAGTCTCAGACCTGTTCGATAGACTTGATAAGGGAGTCACACCCGTCCCTGCGATCTTGGCCGAAACTTTCAGATCATTGAACGCTTACCAGAGAGCGGGCGAGTGGAGGTTCATAGGATGTGCGCAGCTTTTGCTATCGTGGTTCCATAGCCACTTTTGGAAGGTAGAAAAAGTCTCATATCGAGTTTTTTCCAAGAACTACTCTATGTTGAAGGAATTAGTGGCTACACCGAGGCGGGACGACCTTTCTGAAGAGAAATGGATAGCGATTCTCTAGAATTTACAAGTTGAAGACGTCGAATGTAGAGCTCCATGGATGATCCTTGACAAGATCTTGTATCGGTGTGGAGACTTTGACTGGGTCCCTCTACTTGGGATATGGGGAGCCGTTGGATACGCTCCACTACTTGTGATGAGGCAGTATCGATCAAGGCAGTTCATACCTGCGACAGAAAGGTTAGCTCAGTGTGAGTTCTCATACAAGGGTGATAATTATAAGAAGAGAGTTCGTGAGATATCGAATGCGTGGAACCAAACCCGTAGAATGAAGGGACTCGCCATAGGACCAATGACGACCCCCGAGTATGACTGGTGGTAGGGTAAAAGAATCAACGAAAATATCCCAATGCCAAGCCAAGGAAACGCTCGGCCAATAGAGGAGCAATTACAAGTAATCCCGTCTGAATGAGAGATCATCAAGCAAGATTTTGAGAAAAAGAGTCGGGAAAGAAAATAGAGCAGTTAGAGGAGGAAAAGATGCAGTTAGGATTAGACGTCGACATTCACAAGCTCGAGGTCGAGAAATTGATGAAAGGAAAAAATAAGGCCGAAGAAGATTTGGACAGTTTAAAGACGGACTACAAGAAGCTGCGCATGTCAATAAGAACCGCTGGTTTGGGCAAGACATCAGAGCAATGGCGGTAGGAAATTAAGGAAGAAAAGACTAGAGTCGATCAGTGGGAGAAGAAGTTCCAAGATGCTCGAATACGGAAGGACGTTTTGAAAAAGAGTCTATTGGAAAGTCAAAGTGAAAAAGAGAGGTTATGAGCCCGAGTAGTAGAATTGGAAAAGTCACTACAACAGCATCGTAGCCGTAACTCCGTAATTGAGTTGAAGGCCAGTCAAAACAAGATTGAAGAGTTGAAAAGGAAAATGAAAGAGCTCGAGACTGCACTACGAGATAGTAAGATTCGAGTTGAATTTTTTGAGGCAAACAATGACCATTGGAAAGAGCAACTCCACCGTTCTCAATGTCAGATTAGGGACCAAGATCATGTTATAGGCGAAGCTGTGGCTCAGGTTCGAGAGGTAGTCGGTCATTTACAAACCTTGGCAGTTCAGGCTGATGTTTTAAGTCTAAAATACGAGTCAAAATCAGATCGAGGCCGAAACTTAGCTTGGCTTCTTAGGAAAGTCAAGGCTTTGGGTATTAAGGCGAAGTCGTATATGTAATTTTTCGCTCTATGTAAAGAAATTTGTTTTCTAATAAAGTTGATCTAATAGAATTGAATCCAAATCAACGCGTCTTTTTGCATTCATCTCATTCGTTTGCATCATATTACATCATTTGCATTGAATTACATAATAAAACCCTAATTAATTAAAATTATGACAGTTACCCTGGAAACCAACGAAAATTCACCAACTACATATCGCTACAATACCCGTCGCAAAACAAAAGTAATGGATCAGAGACTAGAAAGATTAGAACAAATGCAAAGGGATATACAAGATCAAATGCAAGAACAATAGGCTAAAATGCAACAAGACATGAGGGATCAGATGCTGGAATCCCAAAGAAACATGATGGACCAATTGGCCCGGCTGATGAATGGAGGGCTTGATAAAAGAAAGAGCCCTGTGACCAATCCTGGTGATGACAATGAAGAGCCTGCCTATCCTCCGAGTTTTACCCCAACAAACACTCAAGCACAACCAGAAGTGTATCCGCAAAGAGTACCTGTCACTATTAGATCCCAATATCAAGCGGGTGCATCGGCACCGATAAATTTTCCAACGGGCTCGGGTTCTAACCCAGGGGATAATCCAACTAATCCCGTTGTCTCGGATCTTGACGATATGGCAGAAATGGAAAAAACAAGGAGGGATCTGCCAAAACAACTTGAGGACCGGTGCCGATGGTTGGAAGAGAAGTTTAGGGCAATGGAGAATGCCGATTATTATTGCGGAATCGACACAAAAGACTTAGGCTTAGTCCCTGACCTGGTACTCCCGCAAAAGTTTAAGACTCCGGAGTTTGAGAAGTATAATGAGACTAGCTGCCCTGAAGCCCATATTACGATGTTCTGTCGGAGGATGACAGGATATGTCAACAATGACCAGCTGTTAATCCATTGTTTTCAAGACAGCCTGATCGGATCTACGGCCAAGTGGTATAACCAGCTGAGTCGTGCCCAAATTGGTTCATGGAAAGACCTGGCTCAAGCTTTCATGAAACAATATGGCCACGTAACGGATGTGGCACTCGACAGAGCCACACTACAAAATATGGAAAAGAAACCGAGTGAGAGCTTCAGGCAGTATGCCCAGAGGTGGAGAGAGGTAGCAACACAAGTTCAGCCCCCTCTCCTAGAGAAGGAAACGACCATGCTTTTCATCAACACTCTGAAGGCTCCATTCATCAACCACATGTTGGGAAGCGCTACTAAGAGCTTTTCAGACATAGTGATGTCTGGAGAGATGATAGAAAATGCAATCAGGAGTGGGAAGATAGATGCGGGGGAAAGCACCAAGAGACCAACTCCGAGAAGGAAGGAAAACGATGTGAACAATGCGGCGCAGGTACAAAGTAAGGTTATTCAAAGCCGATCCATCAGTAAGCTTGATCAAAGACAAAGTGACTACCAGCCATCAAGCCCCCCCAAGGCAAGATTCCAACCCAAAGCCTAACATGGAAAGAATCCAATTCACGCCGATTCCTATGACATATAGGGAACTGTACCAAAATTTGTTCGATGCACACGTGGTATCCCCTTTTTATTTGAAACCTCTGCAACCTCCATTCCCTAAGTGGTATGACGCAAACGCTCAATGCGAATACCATGCGGGAATCGCGGGACATTCGATTGAGAACTGCACCGCCTTCAAAAAGATAGTTGAAAGGTTTATAAAGATGGGCATAGTAAAATTCGATGACCCCACAGGACCTAATGTGGTAGGAAATCCGTTACCCAGTCATTCAGATAAAGGGTAAACGCGATAGTCGAGAATGATGGGAAAAGAACTAAGGTGAATGTAGCAGAGGTAAAAACCCCGCTGAAATGGGTTTGGAAGAAGATGGTAGAAGGAGGATTAATCACACAAGACTTAGGAGAAAGGCCCAGAGGAGCAGGATACTACTGTGAGTTCCATAACGAAGAGGGTCATGAGATCCAAAAATGCAACAAATTTAGGGCCCTGGTACAAGATCTGATGGACAATAAAGAGTTAGAATTCTTTGAGCATACCGAGGGCCCGAAAAGAAAAGATGTGTGCGCGTCAGAATAAGGATCAACCAAGAAGGTCTATGGGGTCAATCACCCGGTGGTAATTATCTCACGACCAAGAGTTAGTGAAGCTGGAGTACCAATCGCGCCGAAGGTCATAATCTAGAAGCCTGTAGCTTTCCCCTATAAGGACAGTAAAAGGGTTCCATGGAATTATGATTGTAATGTGATGATCTCGGGAGAGGAGAACCCGACTAACACTTCAGAGGAAAGTCAAGACGTGGGTTTCTTTACATGCAGCGAAAGGCGTTATACCCCGAACGCAAAGGCATAATTGGTTAAAGGAAAATCCGTGATGGTTGAGCAAAAGAAAGAAAAGAAGATCGAACCTGAATCGCCTGTCAATGAGCCGGTGACAGAAAAAGAGGCTAAAGAGTTCTTGAAATTTCTAAAGCACAGCGAGTACAGTGTTGTGGAGCAATTGCATAAGTAGCCGGCTCGTATATCGATACTGGCCTTGCTCTTGAGCTCAGAGGCGCACCGTGGTGCATTGATGAAAGTGTTGAACGAAACATATGTTGCGGATGATATATCTGTCAACAAGCTCGACCGTCTGGTCAATAACATCAGTGCCGATAATTTCATCTTCTTTAACGACGATGAAATACCGCCAGGAAGCATGGGATCTACAAAGGCTCTACACATAACCACACGCTGCAAGGGATATACGCTGCTAGGGGTTTTAGTTGATAATGGATCAGCCCTGAATGTCTTACCCTTATCCATGCTAAATAGGTTGCCCGTGGATAGCTCCCATATGAAAACATGCCAAAATATTGTGAGAGCATTTGATGGTACTGAAAGAAGGGTCATGGGAAGGATCGAGATACCTCTTCAGATTGGTCCAAATACATATGAGGTGGACTTCTTGGTGATGGACATCAAGCCTTCCTACAATTGCCTGTTGGGAAGGCCTTAGATTCATTCAGCAGGGGCAGTGATGTCATCACTACATCAAAAGTTAAAATTGGTAACTAAAGGTAGATTGGTCACAATAAACGCGGAGAAAGACATCATTGCATCTGTTACCAGCGACGCCCCATACATAGGGGCAGACGATGAAGCAATATAATGCTGTTTTCGATCATTTGAATTTGTCAACGCAACCCTCATCGTCGAAGGCAACAAGATCCCTATGCCCAAAATATCCAAATCCTCAAGAATGGGCCTGAAAATGACAGTCGGGAAAAGAGCCTTACCAGAAAAAAGACTCAGGAAATGCCTTTAAGGAAAGACCGAGGTATTAGTGCTAAAGGAAAAATGAGACCGCTTTGGCTTAGGATTCAAGCCAGATGTGAAGCAAAAGAGGAAAGAGGTAGAGAAAAAGCAAGAAAGAAGAATGGCGCATTTAAGCGGGGAATAGGTCAAATGGGAGCCAATGACCTTTCCTCATTTATCTAAAACATTTTTTTGGGAGGAACTATATACCCTGAAAGAAGGATGACAATAAGAGAAGTAGCGGAGGAGAGGTTGGAAAGTTTGAGCATTAACGCTGTATCCGAGGAAGGAATTGAAGAAAGAAATTTATTTGGAATTTGCCCTTACACCCCTGGAAGTGTTCTGAACAATTGGACCATGGAAGAGATTCCTGTAGCCTTTAGAATTAATTCAGAGTAATGCTCAAAACACACTTGTTGCCCTAAGCCTAGGAGCAATAAGAATATTTTTATTAAATAGGCATATGTCCAAATATCGTTATTTCAATAAAATGCATATTTTTGTATCATTCCGAGCAAATGTTCTTTTATTCTTTTCATTCATAACAAAAATATTCTTTACATTTCATTCATAACCAATCATGCAGATAATTATTCTTAGATTCTTTTGTTTTGGCACCTTTTTTCGCCCTTCTAACAGGTCCCCAGATATCAATGATATGAGTGACGCTGTTATTAACTCAAAATCTCTTTTTGAGGAAGATATGTGTATGAAGGATTCTCAAGATTTTGAAAATGACCGAGACTGTAGTCTATCTCCCGATTTGTTGAGGATGGTCGAACAAGATGAGAAGCAAATCCTACCTCAGAAAGAGTCAGTGGAAGTTGTGAGCTTAGGAGAAGGAAAAGAGGTGAATATTGGAGCTAGTGTTACCACCGAGACAAAACGAGATCTCATTGAGTTGTTGCAGGAATTCAAGGATGTTTTTGCATGGTTGTATTAAGACATGCCCGGGTTAAACACCGATATCGTGGTACATCGTCTCCCTATAAAGGAAGAGTGCAAGCCAATTCAATAAAAGCTCCAAAGGATGAGACTCGACGTTTTGTTGAAGATAAAAGAAGAGGTCAAGAAGTAATTTGATATTGGTTTCTTGCAAGTGGTCAAATACTCAGAATGGGTAGCCAATATAGTCCCCGTTCCTAAGAAAAATGGAAAAGTACGAATGTGCGTGGACTATAGGGATTTGAACAAAGCCAACCCGAAGGACAATTTTTCATTGCCCACATTGATACCTTAGTGGACAACACGGCTGGTTATTCACTTTTCTCTTTCATAGATGGCTTCTCCGGGTACAACCAGATTAAGATGCACCCTGAAGATATGGAGAAGACCACAATAAGGTAATGCCATTTGGAATGAAAAATACAGGAGCAACGTATCAAAGAGCCATGGTAACCCTTTTTCATGATATGATGCACAAGGAGATCGAAGTTTATGTGGACGATATGATTGCAAAATCCATGATGCAGTTGTTGAGAGCACCAAAAATATCCTAGTCCCTATAAAATAATGAAAAAGAACAGTAAACGGGAAGTAGGGTCGAATCCTCAGGGACCGGATTATACGAATGCTTGTTTCTCGAAATCTTGGGCAGAATCGTGCCCAAGAAAACCTGCGTTCCTGGAAAAATAAAAATAACAGAATTAAAAGTTTTGATTTGGAAACGAAAATAAAAATAAAAAAACAGAATTGAGAAGTCGAATTGAAATTGCCAAAATTAAAAATAGGAAATAGAGTTGAGTTAAGGAAATTCTTATGGGGAGATTCCAGCCTCCAGTTGCCTCGATCCGTCTTGGGTTCAATCCTTGGCTTTTAGATGATCCTTCTCAAACTGAATAAGCCAGTTATAGTGGAAGAGGACGCCTACGACCACCAGCTCCAAGGATTTAGACTTCGATTTAGTGGAACCTGACTCTAGCAACAATCGCTCTTGTGGGACCATATTATGCTAGATCAACGTTTCTCAATGGCGAATACCACGCCATTTTGTCTCTCGGGCTCGCCAACCTCTGACGCAGTAAGCTAACGAACCGAATGTGCAACCTTCTCAAAATATACAAAGCGGTCGTTCCTTGCACACGTTGAAAAGATCACTTTTTAAGGGACATGGACGGAAGCGTCAGCCCCGTAATGTGGAGAAATGAAGAATACCCTGTTGAGAAGGCTAAGTACGGATTCTAAACCTCAAGAACCCTTTTTGGGGATTTTCGGCAACCATTGGCTAGATGAGTTTTAGTGGCTCATGGTTGTGGTGGAAAAAAAATATGATAAGAATGGTGTAACATCCTAAATTTACGGGCCTATACATTTAGTGTAGGGATAGGTTTACTATGTTAATTTAATTGATAGGGGTCTAAATTTGGGCTTAGAATTAGGCAAAAAGGCCCAGATTAGAGTGGCATCATTAACAGTTAAAAAGGAACAAGTTTTGGGTCGCAAGGAGCCCATGTTTTAGGCCAAATTCGGCACTTTAAATAAAGAGAGAGTGACGCCACACACAAGGAATTAGGGGCCCAGGTATTAAGTTTAATGAGGCCCAAATCTTTTAATTTAAGTGAGTTAAATTTGGCATTAGGGATTAGTAGAGGTGGACGGCTACAAGGCTATAAAATAGGAGATTTTATGTGGATTTTTAAGTGATAATATCATAGATAAAAAAGGAGAAAAGTTAGGAGCTTATCTTCAAGGGAAGTGTTGGTCGAAAATCCACCACCTAGAGGAGTGTAAAATTCGGCTACTGCATGGCAAGGAGGGTGTCGAATTTCTCATCTCTTTTAGCTTGAATTTTAAGGGTGTTTTCGGTTTTTAGCAGTAGGTGCCAAAATATCTATAAATAGGGGGGCTAGCTCCTTGATTTTGACACTGAAAACCCTAAATTTCTCTCTCATTGTATCGAAATTCCCTAGCCTCTCCCTCTTCAATTTTTTTCTCCAATTTCTTTAAAAGCCGAAACCATTCTCCACTTTTTTCTTCTTGTGCCGATTTCTCTAGAAAGCCGAAGCATCCATAGTCTTTTCTTCTATTCATCCTATTTGAGAATTACTTCTATACTTTCGGCATTTAAATATTCCATGGGCATTGCCGAATCCTCTCTCTAGTACTAGTCGAATCTCCTATGCTAAGGTAAGTGTTGATTTTTGATTAGTTCTCATGATCTATTCCCGGTTTTTGAAAGGCAAAAGCCAAAAGCTAATAGTTTAATGGTTTTATGATGGGCGGCAATTCGGGATTTGAAGGAAGTTTAGTCGACTAGATCTAAAAGCCGAAAATCATAAGTCTCCAATTTTGGGATTTCAAGGTAAGAGGATTTGTTTATTTATATATATAAAATCGGGTAGAATACTAACCATGCCCGAATATAGGAGAGGCCTATTTTTGCAATTGTTCTGGCTTTTAAGCAAGGCTATAGATTGAGGATAATAGATCCAGATAGCAATGACATCGACTAAGAATATTGGATTTCTCAATATCAGGTGTGTAATACTTCCCCACCGTCTAGATCTGATTATTAATGTATGTTTATAAGTTTATATGTTGTGATAAATACCGATATCTCGGTTTAATGTTGGAAACCTGTGAAGGGTGAAGCAAATCACCAGGTCAGTGAATGTTTGACTTTATATGATAAAAGCATATTGATTTTATGACTGCATGGGTTGGGTTGATGAAAGGAGGAAGTTATACATTTTATGTGTAGCGGTTTATACCGTGATCTATTATATGTTGTAGCGGCTAATGCCGTGATCTGTTATAAGGGCTTCGGCCATCATATGTTGTTGAGCAGCATGATTGCCATCTTGGCGTGTAGCGGTGTGGGGTCGATTGTAGAAATCCCCAATGGCGTGAATGGTCGATGCGGGGCGTAGCGGATGGAAACCTAGGCAAACGGGTTGGGCCTTGCATATTATTTGTTATTTCTTTTATAAATGGAATTATTAATCATTTTTATGGGCCTAAGGCCAAAATCTAGTGGTGCATGAGGGTTGCACACCGAGTCTCGCGACTCACCCTATTAATTAACCTTTCGTGTGATACCTAGTGCTTCTGACCGGGCGAGAGGAGGAAGCAAGGTGGCCATGCAAAAGACCATCTGGATCCGCAAAAAGTCTCAAGTTAATACTTTATATTTTTAATTAATGGATTTTAAATCTCGTTGTAATAAGGTTTGTGGGCCACTAGTTTATATTTTGTTTTATTTTGGGCTTTAATTACTTTTAGTTTTTAAATTCTTATTGAACTAATGTATTTATTTAAATTTGGGTTTTTAATTTATAAAGGCATATTTTATTTAAACTATCAACTATTAAATTTCTCTCGAATAAGAAGATAAACTTTAGAAAAAAATATTTTTCTAAAAATACGACATGTTCTTCCAAAATTTTCTAAGTGACATACCGAGATCCAGGTTGTAGCGTTTGGTAGGGTTTGGGGTGTTACAAATTGGTATATCGAGCACAGTTCAAAACTCGGCTCTGGGGTTTTTGGGCTCAAAACGTTTTCTAAAATGGGCTTTTGAAATATGGATGTCTTTAGGTAATAACATATCTGTTAGCTCGGCATGGCACCTGCATCTCCGGCCCAAGTCTGCCAGGTAAGTATTCTGAACCATTGTGTGATATAATATATGTGGGCTTGATGGGCTTTATGAGACGTAGATTAGTTAGATTAGAACTTGATGGACTTTAGGCCTAGCTGAAACAACTCTTAAAATCTCATAAGACTTAACTTCACTAAACAAACCCGTGAACGAGCCGCAAGACTAGGGTGTGGTAACAGGCATACGCATGTCTAGGATTGGATCCTAAGAGCACAGTATTTAAGCGATCCCTAGTGACTCACCTCCTCTTCACTGGAATCCTACAGTGCGTGTAGTGGACTGCTCACCTTAGCCAAGTTAGGGTGTGGCAATGGGCATACGCATGTCTAGGAGTGGATTCAGGGAGAGCTTGGTACTTAAGTAGTCCTAGCGACTCACCTCCTCTTCACTAGAATCCTACATGGTGCGTGGTGACTATTCACCCTAGTTACGAGGACTTGTTGATGGGCTAAACCTTATAATTAAAACCCGAAAGGGACCAACCACCCTAGTTTGAAAAAAAGAAAGAAAATTTCTCAAGTTTTGCAAAATTTTCAAAATACGTTTGATTTGTGAAAACTACCAACCAGCCATGAATTTGTAAAATACCTATGTTTTGAAAATTTACCCGAAAATCTCATGTTTATAAGAGTAACCCGGACCATGAAACTAGATTTTTCCCAAAAGTACCTGTTTGGAAAAAAAACAACAACAACATCGAAATATCCCCGGTTAGAAAAAATTACCAACCTACCCTCATTTTGTCAAATGACCAAAATACCCTCGGTTTGTACAATTACCAAATTACCCCGATTTGCAAAATTACTAAATTGCCCCCGATTGCAAAATTATCGAAATACCCCCGCATTTCAAAATTACCAAAATACCCCGGATTGTAAAATTACCAGAATACCCTTACTTTACTGAAATCAACAAGGAACTTTATTATGAAAAATTATGAAAATACCCTCAGAGATAAAATTACTAAAATACCTCGGTAGTGAATCAACGAAAACACCTTTACGTGAAGAATGTAAGTGCTTGGATGTTATTTGTATGATGTATGTGTTTTATTTTAGTTAGAGGTTACAAACTTGAGAGATCAGATTGTGAATGCGACTCGAAAGAACTACTCTTAAACTATTATTCATAAGATCATTAGTGGTTAACTAGTGAAAGAAAACTAATAATCCATAAAATAGCTGAGGAAGTGAAACGGGTCGAGAGACAAGAAAGGGATAAGGATAGGAGTAAGAGTAAGAGAAGTTTTGAACAGTCAGGAGCATCTGGGAATTATCAGAAAAGGCCTAGGACTGATGGGCCAGCTCGTGCTCCGACGGGTCAGAATCGAGCATGTCCTACATGTGGGAGGACGCATTATGGGGAGTGCAGAATGAAAACTGTTGGATGCTTTAGGTGTGGATCCACAGGACATCTGATTAAGGACTGTCCTTAAATGGATCGTGTACAACCCGCGGGACGAGGTTCTGATCAGGCTGGGAGAGGTGATCAACAACCACCAAGAGGCCGAAGACAAGCCAGGGGCGATAATGGTAGTGAACGCGGTCGTGGAGCACCGTGTAGAGGTGCGAGTTATCTTTGGCGAGGCGGCCACCTTGGTCTATGCAAAGACGTCGCGCCAGGGGACGAGGACGCTCTAGATGCTAACACTGGTGCGTACTCTACCATAGTATACTAAGTGTTTCTTTTGGCTTTAGAATCAGAGTGCGCAGCGAAAGCATAGTGGTGAGACTTGGGTAGTACGATTAATAGTTAGTTGGAAATTTCGAGGACGAAATTTCTGTAAGGGGGTAGAACTGTAACATCCTAAATTTACGGGCCTATACATTTAGTGTAGGGATAGGTTTACTATGTTAATTTAATTGATAGGGGTCTAAATTTGGGCTTAGAATTAGGCAAAAAGGCCCAGATTAGAGTGGCATCATTAACAGTTAAAAATGAACAAGTTTTGGGTCGCAAGGAGCCCATGTTTTAGGCCAAATTTGGCACTTTAAATGAAGAGAGGGTGACGCCACACACAAGGAATTAGGGGCCCAGGTATTAATTTTAATGAGGCCCAAATCTTTTAATTTAAGTGAGTTAAATTTGGCATTAGGGATTAGTAGAGGTGGACGGCTACAAGGCTATAAAATAGGATATTTTAAGTGGATTTTTAAGTGATAATATCATAGATAAAAAGGGAGAAAAGTTAGGAGCTTATCTTCAAGGGAAGTGTTGGCCGAAAATCCACCACCTAGAGGAGTGTAAAATTCGGCTACTACATGGCAAGGAGGGTGCCGAATTTCTCCTCTCTTTTAGCTTGAATTTTAAGGGTGTTTTCGGTTTTTAGCAGTAGGTGCCAAAATATCTATAAATAAGGGCGCTAGCTCCTTGATTCTGACACTGAAAACCCTAAATTTCTCTCCCATTGTGCCGAAATTCCCTAGCCTCTCCCTCTCCAATTTCTTTTCTCCAATTTCTTTAAAAGCCGAAACTATTCTCCACTTTTTCCTTCTTGTGCCGATTTCTCTAGAAAGCCAAAGCATCCATAGTCTTTTCTTCTATTCATCCTATTTGAGAATTAGTTCTATACTTTCGGCATTTAAATCTTCCATGGGCATTGCTGAATCCTCTCTCTAGTGCTAGCCGAATCTCCTATGCTAAGGTAAGTGTTAATTTTTGATTAGTTCTCATGATCTATTCCCGGTTTTTGAAAGGAAAAAGCCAAAAGCTAATAGTTTAATGGTTTTATGATGGGCGGCAATTCGGGATTTGAAGGAAGCTTAGTCGACTAGATCTAAAAGCCGAAAATCATAAGTCTCCAATTTCGAGATTTCAAGGTAAGAGGATTTGTTTATTTATATATATAAAATTGGGTAGAATACTAACCATGGCCGAATATAGGAGAGGCCTATTTTCGCAATTGTTCCGGCTTTTAAGCAAGGCTATAGATTGAGGATAATAGATCCAGATAGCAAGGACATCGACTAAGAATATTGGATTTCGCAATATCAGGTGTGTAATACTTCCCCACCGTCTAGATCTGATTATTAATGTATGCTCATAAGTTTATATGTTGTGATAAATACCGATATCTCGGTTTAATGTTGAAACCCGTTAAGGGTGAAGCAAATCACCAGTCGATGAATGTTTGACTTTATATGATAAAAGCATATTGATTTTATGATTGCATGGGTTGGGTTGATGAAAGGAGGAAGTTATACGTTTTATGTGTAGAGGTTTATACCGTGATCTCGTTATATGTTGTAGTGGCTAATGCCGTGATCTCATTATAAGGGCTTGGCCATCATATGTTGATGAGCGACATGATCGCCATCTTGGCGTGTAGCGGTGTGGGTCGATTGTAGAAATCCCCAATGGCGTGAATGGTCGGGTACGAGGGCGTGTAGCGGATGGAAACCTAGGCAAACGGGTTGGGCCTTGCATATTATTTGTTATTTTTTTATAAATGGAATTATTAATCTGCTTTATGGGCCTAAGGCCAAAATCTAGTGGTGCATGAGGTTGCACATCGAGTCTCGTGACTCACCCTATTAATTAACCTTTCGTGTGATACCTAGTGCTTGGACCGGCCGGAGAGGAACGCAAGGTGGCCATGCAAAAGACCATCCGGATCTAGCAAAAGTCTCACGTTAATACTTTATATTTTTAATTAATGGATTTTAAATCTCGTTGTAATAAGGTCATGGGCCACTAGTTTATGTTTTGTTTTATTTTGGGCTTTAATTACTTTTAGTTATTTAAATTCTTATTGAACTAATGTATCTATTTAAATTTGGGTTTTTAATTTATAAAGGCATATTTTATTTAAACTATCAACTATTAAATTTCTCTCGAATAAGAAGATAAACTTTAGAAAAAAATATTTTTCTGAAAATACGACATGTTCTTCCAAAATTTTCTAAGTGACATACCAGATCCGGTTGTAGCGTTTGGGCCGGGTTTGGGGTGTTACAAATGGAGATTTTATTAAAAGGAAATATGGAAAGAACAAAAGACTTTTGGGGAGAGAGTTTATGTAACAGTCCGGTTTATACCCTAGTCGGAACAGTGGTTTCGGGACCACAAATCCGAGTCTGTATAATATTTTATTATTAATTTTTGTGACATCGATGAGTGACTAACCTTGTTATTTATGTTATAAAAATTTTATTTTATATGGCTAAAATGGGAAATTGTTTATTAATGTATTATTAATAAAAATTGGCATGAAAATAAGCATTCATTCATGCATTTTCCACCGAATTTTGGAAAGAAAAAGAAAGCTTTGAAGCTTTGTATTTTCGGCACATTCAAGCTTAAATTCAAGGTTAGATTTTGATCCGTTTTTGATAATTTCTATGTTTTTGTAATCGTTGCTTCGAGAGCTATCAAACCCATGTACTAATTTTGAGTATTGATGATGTTTGTGTGAGATGCCATTGTTGATATGCTGAGTTTTAAAATGAGTTTAGTTGATAAATGAAAGATTTGAGCTAGATGAACATGTTTTATTCTTGAAGTTTTGGTGAATTTAGCTAAATAGGGCTAAATTGTGAAAATATTATTTTGGAGGACTAATTTGTGAATTTGATGAAATATTTGGACTTATATAGTCCCTAGGGAAGTTTGGCTATGCATATGTGTGAAGAAATTGTGTATATTTGATGTTTTGAGAAAATTAGACTAAATTGTCTGAATGTGAAAATGTAAGGGTTAATTTGTAAATAGCCCTAAATATGTGTGTATGGAATGAATTGAATGAAATAGTGAATAAAAGGGTTAATTCTGAATATGTTTAGATCAAGAACCGAGGAAAACAGACTTAGATCACGGGAAAGCGAAAGTAATCGAGTAGCCGTTTCCATTCCCGATAAATCGAATCCGAGGTAAGTCACTATGCAAATAAACATACTTGTATGAAATTATATTTGTTCATATGACTAATGTTGACGATGGCTACTTATGAGAGGTTATGCATATGAATTCCGAGATAAGGTCGATATAACGACAATGTTCGAAAAGTCCCGTGTGAGCCTAGGAATAGATAGGATTAGCTATGTCATGACATAGGTATTTGTTCTGTTTTATCATGTAAGACCACGTTTGGGACGTTGGCGTTGATTTGAGATTTCGTGTAAGACCACGTCTGGGACGTCAGCATCGATATAAGCTTTATGTGTAAGACCACGTCTGAGACGTTGGCATTGTTATGAGCTTTACGTGTAAGACCATGTCTGGGACATCAGTATCGTATTGATTCGTGTAAGACCCTGTCTGGGACAGTGGCATCGATATCCGAGTGCATATAAGACCTCGTCTGGGACGTTGGCATTGTATGACTATTTCGAGTTTCTGAGCATCCTACTAGATTCCTTACGGTTCAACGGGCAAGTCTATGATCCGAATGGTTATGTAAATAGAGAATCCGTTTCAGGTACGTTGACTTATACACCAAGTGTGTATATAAGGTAAGTATCTATATGATCTTACTCTGATGAGAATGTATGTTGGAATAATGATATGATATGTGGAAATAAGCATGAAAGAGCCTTGTATTTGTAAGAATTTTTAAGTTGATGAATGTGGTAAATATGGCCAAGTACATAAAATCAAAGCATTATGTGATTGTTGTTAAAAACTTTAAATGGAACAATGTACTTATGTGTACATATATGTCTTTCATGTTATGTTCATTTGTATATGACTTACTAAGCTTTTGGAAAGCTTACTCTGTTTGTGTTTTCTCTGTTTTATAGGTCGTCAAAGCTACTGAAGGCTCGGGACCGTCACGGATCGTCATCACACTTCTAAAATCATTTTGGTACACTTTGGAAATGTATATTTATAGATATGGCATGTATAGGCTAGTTTTTGTTATAAGTTGATGTATAGACTTGGTCATGAGATGTGGCTAATTATTGGTTCATATTATGCCTTGATGAATGTGGTATGTGTAGTTATTTTGGTATGGTTTAATGCTCATGAAATGGTCAAGATTTTTGGGTAGGTAAATGAATGAAATATGCCTTAGTTATATACATGTTTTGTCTTGAAAGTTGGCATGAATGAAATGAGTATTGTATGTATTGATAGAATGGTTGTTTGGTGTGTTATTGGTTGTGAAATATGCAAGAGAAGTGTTAGTAAATGTTGCTTATAGGTGAGACCTAAATGGGTGGCATTTTGGCCTTGAAAATGGCCTATAATGTCACATGGTTAGGGTACACGGGCGTGCCTAGTGACCGTGTGAGGAAGTTAGTAGCTAGCTTAAGGGCACACGGCCTTGGCACACGAATATGTCTAGTAGCCGTGTGGATTTCAACAAAATAGACCACGGCCAGGGTACACGGGCGTGCCTTCTGCCTAGTAGCCGTGTGATTTTTGGCAGAATCGACCACGGCCTGAGCACACGGGCGTGCTTGGTAGCCGTGGAAGGTAAGTCAGTTTCGACCACAGCCATGGCACACGGGCGTGCTTCGTGGCCGTGGAACTTAAGTCAGATTCGACTACAGGGAGGACACACGGGGGTGTCTAGCAGTCGTGGAGGGCACACGATTTCCTCCCACGGGCGTGTATCCCCTGTACTTTAGAAAAGTTTTAATTTTCCATGAAATTTTGTAAGTGATTCAATTTAGTCCCGACCGGTTTATAAGCATGTTTAAGGTCTCGATGACCGTATTAAGGGACACTATGCTTGAGAATGATGAATGCGTGTATGAATTTCTATAAATTATTTCTGATTTGTTCGGTAACACTCTTAACCCTAATCCGGCGATGGACGCGGGATAGGGGTGTTACATTTGGTTGGTATCAGAGCTACGGTTTAGTCGATTCTCGGACTAACGTAACGTGTCAGAGTCAAGCTATACATGCCATATATCTGAATTGTAGTAGTGTGATGAATCCTGACGTATAAAATGTGATTTTCGTATAGTAATGGATCCCGAAAGAGCCGTAGCTGACGACGTAGAAAGCAATGCGCCTGCTCCCGCGCAAGGGATAGCGCCCTCTGATCCGAGACCGGCTACTAGCGGTCAAGGGGAAGAAGCTAAAGAAGCTTTCTTCGAGATGATGAGTGAATGGTTCACTCAATTTGTAAGGAATAACGCGACTATTCCACAACCCCCGCCCCCGGTTAATCCCCCTCAAACATCAGTTGTGCCTCTAGTGATGGGTATAAATCTGTTGAATAAGCCTCCGGTTGACAAGATTCGCAAGTATGGGGATGAAGAATTCCGAGCTACCAATGATGATGATGCTGATAAGGCCGAATTCTGGTTAGAAAATACTATCCAGGTATTTGACGAAATGTCCCTTATTCCGGAAGAATGCATAAAGTGTGTTGAATCATTGCTCCGAGATGCAGCGTATCAATGGTGGAAAACTCTGGTATCTGTTATTTCGAAAGAGCGAGTTACATAGGACTTCTTCCAGAGCGAGTTCCGAAAGAAATATATCAGTGAGAGATTCGTAGATCAGAAATGAAAGAAATTTCTGGAACTAAAACAAGGCCGAATGACTGTTTCAAAATATGAACGAGAGTTCGTGAGACTGATTCAGTACGCTCGAGAATATGTATCATCTGAAGTTATAATGTGTAAAAGATTCGAAGATGGGCTTAATGAAGACATTCGTTTGCTAGTCAGAATTTTAGAGATAAAGGAGTTTGTTGTACTCGTTGACCAAGCGTGCAAAGCTGAGGCGCTTGGAAAAGATAAAAGAAAATCTGAGTCAGAAGTTCGAGATATGAGAAAGAGATTTCAGAGTAAATCATTTCAGTCTACTCCGAAAAGATTCCGAGATAATCAAAGTCGTTTCAGAGATAATGTGGGTCATTCAAATAGAAATCAATCTAGACCGCAAATGGGCTCCAAAGCTCCAGCAACTTCAGTGGCAAGTGTTGGAAATGTATAATCCGAGAGACCTGGATGTAAATATTTTGGAAAAAGGCATCCGAGAAGCTGTAGATTAAATGACAGAGCTTGTTTTAGATGTGGATCACTTGATCATTTTATTCGTGATTGCCCTGAATCTGTCAAGCCAGAGACTGTTCGGAATCTGAGATCTGATAATGCACCTGTGAGAGGTAGACCTTTAAAGAATGTAAGAAATGTTGGTGATATTCATAGAACTACGAGAGATAATGTCGCAAGATCTGAAGCTAGAACGCCTGCTAGAGCGTATGCTATCCGAGCACGTGAGGAAGCTTCATCACTTGATGTTATAATGGGTACTTTTACACTTTATGATACTTCTGTGATTGCATTGATAGACCCTGGTTCTAAGCATTCATATATATGTATGAATTTAGTATTTAGTAAGACTTTGCCTGTAGAGTCTACTGAGTTTGCTATAAAAGTATCGAACCCCTTAGGTAAAAGTGTTCTTGTTAATAAAGTTTGCAAGAACTGTCCGTTAATGTTTCGAGATATCTGTTTCCCTGCTGATCTGATGCTTTTTCCATTTGACGAGTTCGATATTATTCTGGGTATGGATTGGTTGTTTTTGCATGATGTCATTTGTGAGTCAGAAAAGAAAGACTATTGATTTGAGATGTTCGAATGACGAGATTGTACAAGTGGAGTCTAATGATTTGAATGGATTGCCTGCTGTGATATCTGTTTTGAAAGCTCAAAGTTATGTGAAAAAGGTATATGAGGCATATTTTGCTTATATTATTGACTTGAAAGTGTCTGAAAAGAAAATTGAGTCAGTGCCTGTTGTCTGCGAGTTTTTTTATGTGTTTTCGGAAGAATTGCCGGGATTGCCTCTGATATGTGAAGTTGAATTTGGTATTGAGTTGTTGCCGGGTACTACACCTATTTCAATAGCTCCGATAGAATGGCACCAACAGATTTTAAGGAGTTAAAGTCGCAGTTACAAGAATTGACCGATAGAGGGTTTGCTAGACCGAGTTTCTCACCTTGGGGTGCTCTTGTTCTGTTTGTGAAAAAGAAAGACGACACGATGAGGATGTGTATTGATTACCGTCAGTTGAACAAAGTGACTATAAAGAACAAATATCCGTTGCCCAGAATTGATGATTTATTTGACCAGTTAAAAGGAGCTACCGTATTTTCCAAGATTGATCTGAGATCGAGATACTACCAGTTGAGAGTTAAGGATTCAGATATTTTGAAAACTGCTTTCAGAACGAGGTATGGGTATTATGAGTTTTTAGTTATGCCATTTGGACTAACCAATGCTCCTACTATTTTTATGGATCTGATGAACAGATTTTTCAGACCGTAACTAGATCGTTTTGTTGTGGTGTTCATAGACGATATTTTGATTTATTCACGGGATGAGACTGAACATTCCGAGCATCTGAGGATTGTGTTGCAAACTTTGAGAGAGAAGCAATTGTACGCAAAATTTAGCAAATGTGAATTCTGGTTACATGAGGTTAGTTTTCTGGGGCATATTGTGTCAGCTTCTGGAATTCGAGTTGATCCAAGCAAGATTTCTACTATTCTGGATTGGAAACCTCCGAGGAACGTGTCTGAAGTCCGTAGCTTTCTGGGCCTAGCTGGTTATTATTGTCGATTTGTGAAAGGATTTTCAGTGATAGCTACTCCGTTGACAAAATTACTTCAGAAAGATGTTAGATTTGAATGGTCTGATAGATTTCAGAAAAGTTTTGATCAGTTGAAAACTTTGTTAACGGAAGCTCTAGTGTAAGTACAGCCAGAATCGGGTAAAGAATTTGTTGTTTATAGTGATGCTTCATTAAACAGTTTGGGATGTGTTTTGATGCATGAAGGAAAAGTTGTAGCTTATGCCTCAAGACAATTGAAGCCTCATGAAAAGAATTATCCGACGCACGACCTTGAGCTAGCCGCGATTGTGTTTGCACTTAAGATTTGGCGCCATTATTTGTATGGTGAGAAATGTCACGTGTTTTCGGATCATAAAAGTCTGAAATATCTGATGACTCAGAAGGATTTGAATCTGCGACAGAGAAGATGGCTAGAATTGTTAAAAGATTATGAACTTGTGATAGATTATCATCCGGGTAAAGCAAACGTTGTTACTGATGCATTGAGTAAAAAATCATTATTTGCAATACGTACTTTAAATGCTCAGTTAGATTTATCTGATGATAGTTCTGTGATGGCTGAACTAAAAGCGAAACCGTTGTTTATACAGCAGATATGTGATGCTCAGAAATCTGACAATGAGTTATTAGCGAAACGAGCTCAGTATGGTTCGAATTCTGAATCTGAATTTCGAGTTGTTGATAATTGTTTGAGATTTTGAGATCGTATCTGTGTTCCAAGAAATTCGGAATTGATTCAGTTGATTTTAAGTGAAGCACATAATAGTTGTCTATCTGTTCATCCGGGAAGTACTAAGATGTACCATGATCTGAAGCAACACTATTGGTGGTCTGGTATGAAACGAGACACTTCTGACTTTGTTTCGAAATGTTTAGTTTGTCAGTAAGTGAAAGCTAAACATCAAGTTCCGTCTGGTTTGCTACAACCAATTCTGATTCCTGAGTGGAAATGGGATAGAGTGACAATGGACTTTGTTTCTGGTTTGCCTCAGACTCCGAGAAAGAAAGATGTGATATGGGTTGTAGTTGATCGATTAACGAGATCTGCCCATTTTATTCCGATAAGATCTGACTATTCACTTGATAGATTAGCCGAGCTTTATGTTTTCGATATTGTTAGATTGCACGGAGTGCCACTATCCATTGTGTTAGATAGAGACCCAAGATTTACCTCGAGGTTCTGGAAGAAATTGCAAGAAGCTTTAGGCACAAAATCGCATTTCAAGATGTGACTTTTCATCCGCAAAACGGATGGTCAATCTGAAATGGATTATTCAGATTCTCGAAGATATGTTAAGATGATGTATACTTGAGTTTAATGGTTTGTGGGAACAGTACCTGCCTTTGATTGAATTTGCATACAATAACAGTTTTTAATAAAGCATCAAAATGGCACCATATGAAGCTCTGTATGGACGTAAATGTCGTACACCTCTGTTTTGGACTGAGCTCAGTGAAAATAAGCTACATGGAGTTGATTTGATAAAAGATTCTAAACAGAAAGTGAAACTGATCCGAGATTGTTTGAAAGCAGCATCTGATCGTCAGAAGTCTTATGCGGACTTAAAACGAAAAGATATAGAATTTGAGATCGACGACAAAGTGTTTCTGAAAGTGTCACCGTGGAACAAAGTACTCTGTTTCGGACGTAAAGGCAAGTTCAGTCCTAGGTTCATCGGACCGTATGAGATCATTGAGCGAGTTGGACCTGTCGCATATCGATTGTTATTACCATCCAAGCTTGAAAAGATCCATAATGTATTCCATGTCTCGATGCTCCGTAGATATCGATCAGATCCGTCACATGTGATTGCTCCATCTGAAATTGAAATCCGATTCGTATCTTAGCTCGTGAAGTGAAAGAGTTGAGAAACAAGAAAATTTCGTTAGTAAAAGTACTGTGGAATCGACATGGGATTGAAGAGGCTACCTGGGAGCCTGAAGATTCATTGAGACAACAATATCCGAATCTGTTTAACGGTAAGATTTTTGGGGACGAAAATCTCGAAGGGGGAGAATTGTAAAAGTCCGATTTATACCCTAGTCGGAACAGTAGTTTCAGGACCACAAATCCGAGTCCGTATAATATTTTATTATTAATTTCTGTGACATCGATGAGTGATTAAGCATGTGTTAAAGTTTCATAAGCTAATTTGTTCATTTGTGTGTTTAATTTGAGCAAAGGATTGATTTGCATTAAATGTGAAAGTTGTATGCTATTTGTTTAAGTACTAATGTGTTGTGGCTTTCTAAAGTTATGGCCTTAAATGGCAATTGAACCACTATTTAGATAGTGGGTGGTTATGGTAAAAAATGACCTTGTTATTTATGTTATAAAAATTTTATTTTATATGGCTAAAATGGGAAATTGTTTATTAATGTATTATTAATAAAAATTGGCATGAAAATAAGCATTCATTCATGCATTTTCCGCCGAATTTTGGAAAGAAAAAGAAAGCTTTGAAGCTTTGTATTTTCGGCACATTCAAGCTTAAATTCAATGTTAGATTTCGATCCGTTTTTGATAATTTCTATGTTTTTGTAATTGTTGCTTCGAGAGCTATCAAACCCATGTACTAATTTTGAGTATTGATGATGTTTGTGTGAGATGCCATTGTTGATATGTTGAGTTTTAAAATGAGTTTAGTTGATAAATGAAAGATTTGAGCTAGATGAACATGTTTTATTCTTGAAGTTTTGGTGAATTTAGCTAAATAGGGCTAAATTGTGAAAATATTATTTTAGAGGACTAATTTGTGAATTTGATGAAATATTTGGACTTATATAGTCCCTAGGGAAGTTCGGCTATGCATATGTGTGAACAAATTGTGTATATTTGATGTTTTGAGAAAATTAGACTAAATTGTCTGAATGTGAAAATGTGAGGGTTAATTTGTAAATAGCCCTAAATATGTGTGTATGGATTGAATTGAATGAAATAGTGAATAAAAGGGTTAATTCTGAATATGTTTAGATCAAGAACCGAGGAAAACGGACTTAGATCGCGGGAAAGCAAAAGTAATCAAGTAGCCGTTTCCATTCCCGATAAATCGAATCCGAGGTAAGTCACTATGCAAATAAACATACTTGTATGAAATTATATTTGTTCATATGACTAATGTTGACGATGGATACTTTTGAGAGGTTATGCATATGAATTCCGAGATAAGGCCGATATAACGACAATGTTCGAAAAGTCCCGTGTGAGCCTAGGAATAGATAGGATTAGCTATGTCATGACATAGGTATTTGTTCTGTTTTATCATGTAAGACCACGTCTGGGACGTTGGCGTTGATTTGAGATTTCGTGTAATACCACGTCTGGGACGTCGGCATCGATATGAGCTTTACGTGTAAGACCATGTCTGGGACATCGGCATCGTATTGATTCGTGTAAGACCATGTCTGGGACATCGGCATCGTATTGATTCGTGTAAGATCCTGTCTGGGACAGTGGCATCGATATCTGAGTGCATAAGACCTCGTCTGGGACGTTGGCATTGTATGACTATTTCGAGTTTCTGAGCATCCTACTAGATTCCTTACGGTTCAACGGGCAAGTCTATGATCCGAATGGTTATGTAAATAGAGAATCCGTTTCAGGTACGTTGACTTATACACCAAGTGTGTATATAAGGTAAGTATCTATATGATCTTACTATGATGAGAATGTATGTTGGGATAATGATATGATATGAGGAAATAAGCATGAAAGAGCCTTGTATTTGTAAGAATTTTTAAGTTGATGAATGTGGTAAATATGGCCAAGTACATGAAATCAAAGCATTATGTGATTGTTGTTAAAAACTTTAAATGGAACAATGTACTTATGTGTACATATATGTCTTTCATGTTATGTTCATTTGTATATGACTTACTAAGCTTTTGGAAAGCTTACTCTGTGTGTGTTTTCTCTATTTTATAGGTCGTCAAAGCTACTGAAGGCTCGGGACCATCACGGATCGTCATCACACTTCTAAAATCATTTTGGTACACTTTGGAAATGTATATTTATAGATATGGCATGTATAGGCTAGTTTTTATTATAAGTTGATGTATAGACTTGGTCATGAGATGTGGCTAATTATTGGTTCATATTATGCCTTGATGAATGTGGTATGTGTAGTTATTTTGGTATGGTTTAATGCTCATGAAATGGTCAAGATTTTTGGGTAGGTAAATGAATGAAATATGCCTTAGTTATATATATGTTTTGTCTTGAAAGTTGGCATGAATGAAATGAGTATTGTATGTATTGATAGAATGATTGTTTGGTGTGTTATTGGTTGTGAAATATGCAAGAGAAGTGTTAGTAAATGTTGCTTATAGGTGAGACCTAAATGGGTGGCATTTTGGCCTTGAAAATGGCCTACAATGTCATATGGTCAGGGTACACGGACGTGCCTAGTGACCCTGTGAGAAAGTCAGTAGCTAGCTTAAGGGCACACGGCCTTGGCACACGAGCGTGTCTAGTAGCCGTGTGGATTTAAACAGAGAATAGACCACGGCGTATTACGGGACGTACCTTCTGCCTAGTAGCCGTGTGATTTTTGGCAGAATCGACCACGGCTTGAGCACACGCCGGCGTGCTTGGTGGCCGTGGAACTTAAGTCGATTCGACCACGGGAGGACCACGGGGGTGTCTAGCGATGCGTGGAGGGCACACGGTTTCCTCCCACAAAGCGTGTATCCCCAGTACTTTAGAAAAGTTTTAATTTTCCATGAAATTTTGTAAGTGATTCAATTTAGTCCCGACCCGGTTTATAAGCATTTTTAAGGTCTCGATGACCGTATTAAGGGAAACTATGCTTGAGAATGATGAATGCGTGTATGAATTTCTATAAATTGTTTCCGACTTTTTCGGTAACGCTCTTAACCCTAATCCGGCGACAGACACGGGATAGGGGTTTTACAGTTTACAGAAAAAGATAAAGCCTTTTAGTCATCTCACCCCCTATTTATAGTGCTAAGATAGATAGACTAGTCCTACTTAAATTCCTAAAGATAATTACAAATAATCAAAGATAAATAAAGATAAATAAAATAAATCTTAAATTAAATAATCCTTAATAATTATCTTAATATTAATTATCGTAATATTATCAAAATAGAGTCTAATAGAATAAAAACTCTTCTTTTTGCATTTCAACCCTTGTGTCCTCCATGCTTGCACTTTTGGCACCAAATTTTCCCTGTGTCGCACATTGACCCATTTTATCTCTAAATTCAAGCTTTTGGCCCTTAATTTCACTTTTGCCTCCAATTTAGTCCCTACAAGATAAAAGACCATAAATAGCCCAAATTAGTAGAATCATACTCAAAATAAATATGCAATTAGCACATAAAAATATGACGTTCTAGAGTATTATCAAATTTCCCCTACTTAGCCCATGCTTGCCCTCAAGTATGGTTCCTATCCACTGTGAAAATTAGATCCTGAAAGAAATTCTACTCCAAAGTTTTATAAAAATTAGTCAAAAATGCATATGAAGAATAAAGAGAACTTCTAAGCTTGCTTTAAGTAAAACAGAAAAAGTATTCTAATTAACACACACAAAAATTAAAATCGTATTGAATTATTTCATGCTATTTAGGTAAATTACCAAACCTACCAAGACACTCTATTTATTTCCTCCTTTAGTCCCTAACTGCAACTTTATTAGTGCTATTTTTCTTTTCCTTATTATTATTATTATTATTATTATTATTATTATTTATTTATTTACTTAGGAATATATTGAACCTTTTGACGCGAAGAGAGATGACAACCTAAGCACCCCACCCCGGTTACTCAGCCCAACATAGTCCTAAAAATTATTTATTTCCGGTTAGCGGAGTTTTACCCATTACGTCACACAACCTTTTGACGCGAAGTAAAATGACAACCCAAGCACCCTACCCCCTAAGCTCGATCCATCCACGCTCGAGCCGCACTCATAACCTTGGTTAGCGGAGTTTTACCTATCACGTCACACAACCTTTTGACGCGAAGTAGAATGACAACCCAAGCACCCTACCCCGTTTACTCAGTCAGTCACGTTCTAAGCTGCACTCATAACCTTGGAAACATTTATTAAACAAAATTTACACGAAATTTTAATTTTGGAGGACCTAAGAGAAATAATCAAGTGTTGAAAATAAGTTTTAGTAACCACCTAATAGACACGAACATAATTTAGGCATGCAATTGTATTAAGTGTCCACTTTATATTAAACTTGATCAATTTTACGAAAAGTAAGATAGAGTTAACTTACTAATCATAATTATTTCTAGCCTAATAAAAATAAAACAGTGGAGATAAAATCAAACAGACAGAATCATAACTAACTCAGTAGCCAAGAATCATGCATGTATGTCAAACAGTGGCAAGTCGTGGTCAAATTCTTGGGCATGAAAAGCAACAGAATATTCTTAAAAATATATATATATGGACAAAATGGATCCTCAATCAGCAAACACAAATCACAGCAAAAGGCGACAGTAATACGAAGAGTACCTCCCCCTACTTAAAACACATTGTCCTCAATGTGGACGCAAAAGAAATAAATAGGTAGAAAAGTTTAGAAAAACTCCTCGTGTAGCTCTCGATCGATTGCGAGGACAAAGAATGAGTTCGGTGAGTTGTTTGGCCAAAAGTGTCGAGTCGAGCCTCAATGCACTCTAAGCGTTGTTCAACAGTCGAAGGACGTTGGGCTTGAGTGGGTGCTGGTGCATCATTTTGATTCCGCTGTCGAAAGACTCGTTCGGATGGTGTAGAACGAACACCAGGAGGGACAAAGCGGAAGGATGACGGAGTGCCAAGAAGGAGCCCCATTGAGTCGAGGCATCGAGCATCTAAAGGATCGGCCTGACAAGCAACATGTAAGTCTGAAATAGGTGTGTTAGAACCATGCAGAGAAAACAACAGTTGTGTAATAAGAGAACCTAAAATTAGAGGGCGCTTAGCTTTGATAACATGCTCAAATTGAAGTGCAAACCAATAACCCAAATTAACCGGATGACCGGTATACATACACCATAGAAAGAATAATTCCGTCTTTGAGACGGTGGCCGGAGCATCTCGACGGCCTGAGAAATTGTAAGCTAAATAACGATGTATGTAACATAAGGCAGGGTCGCAAAACCATAAATCCTTTGATGTTTTTGGGCTATACACAGATTCGGCATTATTAGTTATCAAGCAAAGGCCTCAACAGCCTTAAAATCAGTAGGAAATGTACACAAACTGTTCTAAAATTCCGGAGACATAGCATACTCTTCAGTTACGAAAGATAAAGCAATATTAAATTCAATAAGAGATAAGCTATGCATGGTACCTAATAACCTGAATTTGACAACATCCGGTGTATCTAACGAAATGTGACCGTGCCGATGAAATTGAAAAGTAGAATAAAATTCTAAAACAAGTTCATAATAGGCAGGATGAGATACATCAAAATTTCCAACCCAGCCAATATTTTTGAAATAATCTGTAACCGTAGTTTCAATATGCAAGGCATCCAAAACAGGTATCGACAGGCATTTACAAGGTATTATCGTTTTATGTCGAAGAAAATCATACATGTTCCGATCAATATCGGAAGTAAAAGTAAGGTTACCGTGCAAATGGGCCTCCGGGGGTAAGACATTGACGCGAGAACGGTAGGTACGGCCACGAAAGGGCATGGGCCGGTTCTCGTCAGTGGCGTTGGAGGAGTCGACGTGTGAATCAGCGGCAGTGTTAGAGGAAGAGTCCGTGGTGGTGTCGATTGTTCGGGCCGCACGTCGGGGTGGACGACGACGAGGCCTACGCGATGATTCGGGTGATACGTGGCGTGATGGCGGGGGAGACTACTCCGTCGGCGACGGTGGGAGGGCTAGCATTCGGTTTGGATGGAAAGGGGCGGAGGTTGATGATTCAGGGCCACCGTGTGGAGGAGAAAATGAACGGCGAAAAGGGGGTGGCATATCCGTCGGCGTGGAGGGCGGAGGGCTTGCGCGTGAAGGGGACGTCGTGGAGGTTGAGGCGGCTTGTGTCGCGGTTTTGGAAGAAGAGGAGGAGGAGGGAGCCGAATGGCGCGGCGATGATGGAGAGGGAGAGGAGGCATCGACCAAGTCTATTATTTGAGGGGCGGAGAGACGACGACGATGTGAGTTGATGGAAAGGGGGGGCTCAGCGGCGGCGCGGCTTCGAGTTCGCACCATTACGAACGGCGATCGGCGATGATAGGGGGAGAGGCGATGGTGAACGGCGATGGTAGGGGAGAGAGGGTGATTTCGGCGGCTAGGGGGTAAGGTGAAAGGGAATAGGAAAATATTTTAGGTTTTTGGGGTTTTATTTGGCTGAAAAGGGGTGTTTGGTTACAGGTTTTGGGGATTCTAGGGCTGGAATAGGACCGTTTGGCTGTAGGGATATGGCATTCTTGGCTGGAATAGAATATGGAATAGGGGCTGTTTGGTACCGTGGATAGGGCTGTTTGGCTCTATTTTTCTGACTTTTCTCCTTTTTCTTCGTATTTTCGCTCCGTTTTACCTAGACAGGAGAAGAGAAATTTATTCATATTTAAACAAAAAAAATTAAATTAAAAGGAAAATAAAAGAAAATAATAAATAGTAAATAATAAAAAAATGAAAATAAATAATAAAAGAAAAATAAAGATTGGGTTGCCTCCCAACAAGCGCTTGTTTAACGTCATTAGCTCGACGACTTAAATGGTTCTACGGTGGCTCCAAATAAATTTTTTCAATCGAGTGAGCTTGAAAATTCTCGTAAAACGACTTCAACCGCTGGCCATTGACTATAAACTGCTTCCCTGATTCTTCATCTTCTATTTTAACCGCACCATGAGAGAATACTTCAGTAACAACGAAAGGTCCTTGCCATCGTGATCGAAGCTTACCTGGAAATAATTTCAACACAGAGTTATAAAGTAAAACTCTTTGTCCTACCGAAAAATGCTTCTGAACGATTTTCTTATCATGAAACAACTTGGTCTTGTCTTTATAAATACATGAGTTCTCATAAGTAGTGTTGCGGATTTCTCCCAACTCTTGAATCTCTAACTTCCTCACCTTTCCTGCGGGATCTAACTCCATATTACATTGTCAAACCGCCCAATAGGCTTTATGCTCTAATTCTACCGGAAGATGGCAAGCTTTGCCAAAAACAAGTCTGTACGGGGTCATTCCAATTGGTCCTTTATATGCCGTCCGATAAGCCCACAGTGAGTCATTAAGCCGAAGACTCCAATCTTTTCGGTTGGGCCGAACTGTCTTCTCCAAAATAATTTTTATTTCCCTGTTTGAGACTTCGGCTTGTCCATTTGTTTGGGGATGGTATGCTGTAGCTATACGGTGATGAACTCCATATTTCGATAATAGTGCCTCCATGACTTTATTGCAAAAATGGGTGCCACGACCACTGATTAGGGCTCGGGGTGTGCCAAACCTGGAAAAAATAGTTCGTTTTAAAAATTCCATAACAGTCTTGGCATTATCATTGCGAGTAGGCTTTGCTTCTATCCATTTAGAAACATAGTCCACCGCGAGAATTATATATATATTGCTAAATGAAGAAATAAATGGACCCATGAAATTGATGCCCCAAACATCAAAGATTTTGCATACATGAATCGGGGATAGGGGCATCTGATTTCGATTAGTGATGTTACCTGTACGTAGGCATCTATCGCAAGACTTATAGAAGTTATATGCGTCTCGAAAATTTGTGGGCCAATATAGCCCGTATTCTAATACCTTATGAGCAGTTCTTTTAGGGCCAAAGTGTCCTCCGCAAGCTTCAGCATGACAAAAATTAAGGATAGAAGTTACCTCAGATTCTGGAACACATCGTCGTATTATCTGGTCCAAACAGTGTTTCCACAAGTATGGGTCATCCTAAATGTAGTATCGAGCTTCTCGTCTAAGCTTGCTCCTTACGGAATGTGCTAACTCAGTGGGTAACGAGCCTGTGGCTAGAAAGTTTACTATATCTGCATACCATGGGAGACGTGCCTCGGTCGAGAATAGGCTTTCGTTAGGGAATTCTTCCTTAATAGGGACGTCGTCAAAAGGCACTTTTATTCTGCTTAAGTGGTCAGCCACTAAATTCTCGCATCCTATTTTGTCTCGTATTTCGACGTCAAACTCTTGAAGCAACAAAATCCACCTAATGAGCCTCGGTTTTGCTTCCTTCTTTGCGATCAAGTACCTAAGTGCTGCATGATCAGAAAAAATAATTACTTTAGATCCCAATAGATAAGGTCGAAATTTATCTAAAGCAAATACAACGGCTAAAATTTCTTTTTCTGTAGTGGTGTAGTTGCTCTGTGCCGCATCTAGGGTTTTCGAAGCATAGCAAATGATATGGGGTTCCTTGTCTATCCTTTGCCCTAATATGAACCCTACTGCTGCGTTAGCTTGCATCACACATAATTTCAAACGGGTACTTCCAATTTGGCGGTTGCACTATAGAGCGGAGACCAATTTCTCGCTGAGTGTATCAAAGGTCTCCTTACACTTTTGGCCAAACTCAAACTTCTTGTCTTTCTGCAACAACTCACACAAAGGGTTTGCTACTTTCAAAAATTCTTTATAAAGTGCCCAGTAAAACCTGCATGGCCAAGAAAAGAACAAATTTCCCTCACAGTGGAGGGATAAGGCAAAGAATTTATAACGTCAATTTTGGCCTTATCGACCTCAATTCCCCTAGAAGAAACTATGTGACCTAGAATTAAACCCTTGTCTACCATAAAATGACATTTTTCATAATTTAAGACAAGATTGAATTCTATGCACTGCTCAAAAATTATCGTTAGGTTTTTAAGACATTCATCAAAACAATTTCCATAAACAGTAAAATCATCCATAAAAAATTCGATAATTTTTTCCACATATTCAGAAAATATACTCATCATGCATCTTTGGAAAGTAGCCGACGCATTGCAAAGACCAAACGGCATCCTCCTATACGCAAATGTACCAAATGGGCACGTAAAAGTGGTCTTCTCTTGGTCCTCTGGCGCGATCGGTATTTGAAAAAAACCTGAGTATCCATCAAGACAGCAAAAGTGAGTTTTACCAACTAACCTTTCAAGCATTTGATCAATAAAGGGAAGAGGGAAATGATCTTTTCTAGTGCAAGAGTTCAACTTCCTCGTAATCAATGCGAGACATCGCCACCCATTTTGTACTCGGGTTGGCACCAAGTCACCTTCGAGATTTTTCATCACACGCCTGCTTTTTTGGGCACGACTTGCACCGGACTTACCCATCTGCTATCCGAAATGGGGTAGATTACGTCAGCATCTAAAAGCTTGGTTATTTCCTTTTTTACTACCTCCATCATATTCGAATTTAGTCATCTTTGCGCCTCTCGCCTTGGTTTCGTGTCTTCCTCCAAGTAGATCCTGTGTGTGCACGTCAAAGGGCTTATCCCTTTTAAGTCTGCAATGGTCCAGCCAATCGCCTCCTTATGACTTTTTAGTACACGAACCAAACTTTCCTCTTCATGCGCGGAGAGTCTATTGGAGACTATGACTGGTAGGGTATCATCCTTACCCAAAAATGCATATTTCAGATGCTTAGGAAGCGGTTTCAACTCCAACTCTGGTGCTTGTGTAACAGAAGGTAAAAGTTTAGTACTTGGAGATAACAACTCATTAACAAATTCAAATTCATCAAGCTCAGATTTATTATCATAAATTGACTCAAAATTTTCTTCCACTAATGAGTCAATTATGTCGACACGATTTACGCTCAAGATTTCACTAGGATGGCTAATGGCGTCGTGGACATTAAACTTCACGATCTCCCCATCAAACTCCATCGTGAGAGTTCCACTTCGAACGTCAATTTTAGTACTAGTCGTACTAAGGAAGGGTCGTCCCAACAAGAGATCTGAAGATCTAGGAGTACTATCCTCCTCTATTTTTATCACATAAAAATCTGCAGGGAAAATAAGTTCGTTAACTTTTACCAACACGTCCTCGAGGACTCTAGCTAGGTGCACAATGGACTTGTCTGCCAGTTGAATGATAGCACATGTTTTTGTCAAAAAACCTGCGTTAAGTGATTCATAAATTGAATATGGCATTACATTTATGGAGGCTCCTAGATCACACATAGCCTTTTTAATTCCCAAATGACCTATTTTGCATGGTATTGCAAACATGCCCCTATCCTTACATTTTGCCGGCATTTTCCGCTGTAATACTGCGGACACATTTTCACCAACATTTACTCTTTCATTACCTGTTAACTTCCACTTGTTGGTGCAAAGTTATTTAAGAAATCTAGCGTACCTCGGTATTTGCTTGATGGTATCCAACAGCGGAATGTTGATCTTGACATTTCTAAATGTTTCAAGGATCTCCTTGTCCTCCTTACCTCTTCGACACTGGTTGAATCATTCTGGAAATGGAGGTTGAATTTTAGGCAGTGGGGGTTTCGGTCGGACCTATTCATCTTTTTTGGGTTTTTCCTGGGCGATTTCTTGGTCAAGATTCCTGTCGGGAATAGGTTCCAGTACCTTACCGCTTCGCAACGTCACTGCATTCATGTTTTGCCTCAGCTTTGGTTATGTTTGTGACGGCAGCTTCCCTTGAGAACTTATTTTCTCAATTGATGTGGTCAATTCTCTTATAGATGCCTCGGTTTTCTGTTGGAAATCCTTTGTCTCTTTTTGGAAATTAAGAGTTTGCTGTTGGATTTGCTGTTGAAAATCAAGAACATTAGCTGCTAACTTATTGACCATGGTTTCTAGAGAATTACCCAACCTTGCGGTACATTGCGAAATCGAGTTTTGGTATGGCTGGTTATTTCGTGGATTAGCTCCATAACTCAAGTTAGGATGGTCCCTCCACCCTAGGTTGTAGGTATTAGCATAGGGATCATATCGCCTCTGTGGTGGGCCAGGGAAATTTCCCACTGCATCTAAATGAGCCATAGAGTCATCATACAAACTGGGACATGCATCAGTTGTGTGCTCAAGTGTAGCACATATTCCACATAACCGAGCTGGTTTAGATTTTTCTGCAACAAGAGAGCTCACAATATTAGTAAGTCTATCAAGTCTATCTTCTATGGAAGAATTACTTAGCTGGTGAGCCCTTCTGGGGGGTTCAGGATTGGCTCGGAATTGCTGAGAATTTGCAGCCATCGTGGAGATCAAGTCTCTTGCTTGTTGGGGAGTCATGTTGACCAATGCTCCTCCACTAGCAGCGTCTACCATATTCATCTCCGTGGGCTTCAAGCCTTCATAAAAGTACTGGAGGAGGGATTGCTTTGTTATACCGTGTTGTGGGCAGCTCGCACACAACTTCTTAAATTGCTCCCAGTAATCGTAAAGAGTCTCTGCTTCTTTTTGCCTTATTCCCACGATCTCTCTTCTTAGCTCAGCTGCTCTAGATGCTGGAAAAAACCTGTTGAGAAATAAACGAGATAAATCAGCCCAAGTAGTTATAGATCCAGGAGGTAAATAAAACAACCATTCCCTAGCTGAATTTGCTAGGGAAAAAGGGAAAGCGCGCAATTTAATTTGATCCTCAGTTACGCCTTGAGGTTTCATACTCAGACAAACCATATGAAACTCCTTCAAATGTTTATGGGGGTTTTCATTTTGTAACCCTCAGAAAGTTGGCAGCAGCTGAATTAACCCTGACTTCAGTTCAAAATCGGTATCCATAGTAGGATATGCGATGCACAATGGCGGTTGTTCTATTGGAGCTTCGACCAGTTGCCGAATTGTTTGAGCCATTGGTTGACGTGCCAAATTCGGGTTTTCGTTAACCCTAGTTTCAAGTACTTCTTCAGGTGAATTGATTTCTACTTTTTCGCCTTCAAAAGTCTGAGTAGGGTTTTCATTAACCCTAGACTCTGCTTCGTCGTCGATTTTGATTTCTGACGGTGGATTGCTTTGAGTCTCAACCACCACTGACTGCTTTTTCCTTAGCTTTGTTTCCTTGCGATTAGATTTTGCAGTCTTTTCAATCTCCGAGTCAAACGTAAGAGTGCCTGGAGCAGATCTGGTCATAGAAAACAAAAAACGAGATTAGTACGTCACCGATCCCCGGCAACGGCGCTAAAATTTGATGCGGTCGTTGAGAGTACCAAAAATATCCTATTCCCTACAAAATAATGAAAAAGAACAGTAAAGGGGAAGTAGGGTCGAATCCTCAGGGACCGGATTATACGAATGCTTGTTTCTTGAAATCCTGGGCAGAATCGTGCCCAAGAAAACCTGCGTTCCTGGAAAAATAAAAATAACAGAATTAAAAGTTTTTATCTGGAAATGAAAATAAAAATAAAAAAAACAGAATTGAGAAGTCGAATTGAAATTGCGAAAATTAAAAATAGGAAATAGAGTTGAGTTAAGGAAATTCTTATGGGGATTCCACCTCCTGCTGCCTCGATCCGCCTTGGGTTCAATCCTTGGCTTTTAGATGATCCTTCTTAAACCGAATAAGCCGCTTATAGTGGAAAAGGACGCCTACGACCACCAGCTCCAAGGATTTAGACTTCGATTTAGTGGAACCTGACTCTAGCCAACAATCGCTCTTGTGGGACAATCTTATGCTAGATCAACGTTTCTCAATGGCAAATCCCACGCCATTTTGTCTCTCGGGCTCGCCAACCTCTGACGCAGTAAGCTAACGAACCGACTGTGTAACCTTTTCAAAATATACAAAGCGGCCGTTCCTTGCACACGTTGAAAAGATCACGTTTTAAGGGACATGGACGGAAGCGTCAGCCCCGTAATGCAGAGAAACGAAGAATACCCTGTTGAGAAGGCTAAGTACGGATTCTAAACCTCAAGAACCCTTTTTGGGGATTTTCGGCAACCTTTGGCTAGATGCCAGATCTGGTCGAAACTTATGGGCCGGGTTTGGGGTGTTACATTTTGGTATCAGAGCCCAGTTCAAAACTCGGGCTGTGAAATGGGTCTAGTACTGTTTTAAAGTTAATAAGAATTTGGAAAAGTTTGGGTTGAGAAATGGCCTTCGAGTCTATCGGCACCCGATCCACGCAGGGAAGTATTCTGAACTTTTGGATGTGATATGTATGTTGGGCTTGATGGGCTTGATGGACGTAGGCTAGTATATTAGACATTGACGGACTTTAGGCTTAGTTTAAACAACTCTCTAAATTCCTAAGATTTAATCCAACCAAACAAACCTGTGAACAAGTCGCCGAGATAGGGTGTGGCAATAGGCATACGCATGTCTAGGATTGGATTCAGGGAGAGCTTGGTATTTAAGCAGTCCTAGTGACTCACCTCCTCTTCGCTAGAATCCTACCTGGTGCGTAGTGACTGTTCACCTTAGTCATGAGGACTTGTTGACGGGCCAAAATTTATAACTAAAACCCGAAATGGACCAGCCATTTTATTTTGTAAAACTACTAAATTACCCCTGATTTATAAATAACCAAAATATCCTTGATTTGTAAAAATTACCGAAATACCCCCGGATTACAAAATTACCGAAATACCCCCGAATTGCAAAATTACCGAAATACCCTTATTTCGCAAAATCACCAAGAAACCCTATTTTGGAAAATTACGAAAATACCCCTGTAGGATAAATTACGAAAATACCCCTAGGTAGTGAAATGACAAAAATACCCTTAGGTGATGAACGTAAGTTCGTGAATGCTACTCGTATGTGGTGGTTGATGATTGTATGTGTGTGCTTCCTAGAACTAGGAGATGTGAACTTGAGAATGAATTATAGTTATAGTTGCGAATTCGAAAGAACTACTCTTAAAACTACTTTCCATAAGATTGTTCGTGGTTAATCAGTGAAAGAAATCAATAGTTTATAAAATTTCTAATTCAGATACTACGAGAATCGACGATGAGCGCTAGGAGAGGAAGAAGAGGCCGCGGCCGAGGCCGTGGAAGTATTAGGACTGATGTACTGAAGGAGGTTAAAGAAATCGGTGAAACATTTCGGGTTGGGTGCGTGGTGTAAGAAAAAAAGAGATCGTAGTTTTCTAGGGTTGCGCTCTCGCTTACGTGAAGCATGTTAAGGTACGTCCAAACTTTCGGGTTTGCGAATATTGCGTATATGGCATCCGGTGAATGTTGGAAGAAGTCGAGAACGTGTTTAAGATGCGGTCCGAGGAGCATAAGGCTCGGGATTGTTCAATCACCATTAAGTCGAGTATGTTTTGTGTGGATGCTATATTTTTGGGTATAGAAACTGTATGCGTGCAATGGTTATATATTATTAAATTAGAGTGCGCAATGAAAGCATAGTGGTGAGACTTGGGTAGTACGATTAGTAGTTAGTTGGAAATTTCGAGGACGAAATTTCTCTAAGAAAATAGAAGCTAAACATCCTGAATTTTTGGGCCTATGCATTTAATGGGTGAATATGTTTAATGAGTTAATTTGAGCATTAGGGGTCCAAATTGGGCTCGAGATTGGGTCAAGCCTTAGTTAATTTTTGTTTGGGCACTATAGGGTTTAAAAGGTGGTATCTGAGTTTAAAATATCAAAATGGGCATGTGGCCCAGTGGTCAGAGGCGCCACTTAGGGAGCAAGGAGGTAACGCCACACAAGGGAGTAAGGGGCCCAAATTTAAGTTGCATGGAGCCCAACTCTTTTAATTTAAGTTATCTAAATTTCGGCATTAGGGTTAGGTAGAGTGGACGGCAACAAGGCTCAAAAATAGGAGGATTTATGTGAATGGGATAATGTAGATAATATAGTTGATAATATGGAAGAAAAAAAAAGGAGAAAAGATAGGAGCTATCTACAAGGCTAGGAGTTGGCCGAAATTCCATCACCTAGAGAAGTGAAGAAACCGGTTTCTTTATGGCAAAGGGGGTGTCGAATTTTCCCTTTTTATTTGATTAATTTTTAGTTATCAGGAAGGGCACTTTTGGTTTTTCATAGGTAAGTGCCGAAATTTCTATAAATAGGGAGGGTTCTCTTCTTTATTTTTCGGCATTTAGGGTTTCCACCTTTTCTTTCTCTTCTTTCTTCTAAAAATCAAAAACCCCATTATTCTTTTCTCTTCTTTCTCCTAAAAGTCGAAAACTCCATTATTCTCTTCTTTCTTCTAAAAGCTGAAAACTCCATTATTTTCTTCTTTCTTCTAAAAGCCGAAAGCCGAAAACTCCATTATTCCTTTCTCTTCTTTCTTCTAAAAGCCGAAAACTCCATTATTCTCTTCTTTCTTCTAAAAGCCGAAAACTCCATTATTCTCTTCTCTTCTTTCTTCTAAAAAGCCGAAAGCCGAAAACTCCATTATTCTTTTCTCTTTTTTCTTCTAAAAGCCGAATCTCTATAGATTTCTTCGAATCATCTTCTGTTCCTAATTTTTTGCAAAAAGCCGGAATCCTCTGGGAGTAACCGAATCTTCTCTAGTAAGATCTCTTAGATCTAAAAGCCAGAAATACTAGTTCCTGAATCTCATATCACTTTTCGAGATTTCGAGGCAGATAGCGGTGGTGTTGGCTACGGATAGCGTCGACTTAGAGGGTCTCGTTCTAACAATGTCAGTGTGTAGATCTCTAACACACTAGTAATCTGTACTAAATATATGTTATGGGCTAAAAGTCGGAAAAGGGTCAGTATAGTAATCTGTACTAAATATATGTTATGGGCTAAAAGCCTAAAAAAGGTGTATAATAATCAGTACTAAATATATGTTATGGGCTAAAAGCCGGAAAAAGGTCAGATAGACAGTCGGATTACCCAAAAAGGGTAGGCAAGGGATGCCAGTACATAATCATAGAAACTTCTCTATGTGTATCAATGTATGTGATAGGATCGTGAACTTTTAGGTAGTTTATTGTTTTGATTCTGCATGTATGTATGCATGGGATGTGATTTATATGATGAAGGGGAAGAAGGTAGCATAGCGATTGGTGGCTTTGCCACATAGGTCACATAGTGATCGGTCTTTATGACAGCGACTCACCAATTGTGTCCGAAATACTACGATGTATTATTAAGTTCGCATGGCGATCGGTGGCTTTGCCACATAGGTCACACAGATGATCGGTCTTTAAGACAGCAAAGACAAATTGTCGATATGGTGTGTAGCGGTTGGAGGGTTGATTGTAGAAATCCCCAAGGTGTGATGGTTGGTATGGGTTGGTGTGTAGAGGATGGATTTACGGGCCGGGATGGGCCATGATGCATATATAGTTACCCTTGTATACGGGCCAAGGCCATAATGTGTTTGTGGGCCAAGCCTTTGATGTGTTTTCGGGATTTACACACTAAGTCTTGGTGACTCACCCTATTATTTTTCCCTAACTTTGCAGATGAGCAGTAGATCGTGGACATGGGAGCAAAGGCGGACTCGAGGGGCCATCAAGTTTTTATTCCTATAGATTATTTCGGTTTTTCCTTAAGTTTTTAATTTTGGAAATATTTATGTAATAAGGCCCCATAGTTTATACTCACTACTTAGTTTTTAATATTTACAACTTATGGAACTTTGTCAAAGGTTTTATTATTCAAAATAATAATAATACAAGGTTTTTTTTTTTCAAAATTCACTTGTTTATTCGAATTTTGCCTAATAACTTATGATTTACTAAAACCAACTTAGCAAAAGTTTTCAACGTACAACCCGTAGCATACCAGATCTGGTCGAAACTTATGGGCTGGGTTTGGGGTGTTACAGGCTTCAGTTCAAATTGCGGAGCCTCAATTTTTGATCTCACAATACTTGATTTGAGTTCATTGAAAAGAGGAACAACATATTGTCTACTGGCGCGGTCTCCATCATCAGCAACAATGACTGCATTTTGAGCATTATTAACAACTACTCCTCTTTGAACTTGTTGTGAAAGATCCATTATCACCAGAATAATCATGAAAATTACTAAAGTAAGAACAAAAGAAATTTAAACCAAATTGTAAGATAATTAATTCCACAAAAATGACTATATCAGTCCTCGACAACAATGCCAAAAACTTATCGCGGAATTTTCTTATGATGTGCAAATGTACACAGTCGCTCAGAAGTAATATAGTAGTAGTACTAGCGTTATCGTCTCTACATGGACTGATGTTAAAACAATAATTTGCAAAATTAACAACCGACAACTTAGGAAGTAAATAAATAATTGATTGAATCTGATTTAATGTAAAGAAATATACGAAACAAATTAAAAACCATACCACAAATTAATAGCAATGAGATGAAGAGCCAGAACAATTATTTCTCCCTAATATGCAATTATCGGTAGCAATGTTATAGCAATGTTGCGACAATACGACAATTTATAAATCTAGAAACATCAAGTTATAGGCTTCTCTCGAAGTCACTACATTTGATCTTTTAATCAATTTAACATATGTTTTTGCCAAGTTAATATCAAGATTATAATTGCAAGCACCGTTCCTACAAGATTATGCACTGTAACAATATATGTCTATATTGTTACAAATTTAAGATCAAAGAAATTAAACATACACCATTCAAGTTTTATGTCCATTAATCACAACCCTTTCAGATTTAGGAATGAACTCAATTACCCACTAATGTTGATTAGTCAATAGCAAGTATTAACATTAAAATCACTTGAATGAATAAACATCAAATTTCAACAAGCATCCTTAGCAAAGTACCAATAATCCTATATTAAAGTTCCATAATCATTCTAGCTAATAAACATTTAGCCTATAATCATCGAACTAAAAATAATCAAACAATATCTCAATCATGGTTTCAACCAATAGAAAAAATGAAATAACAGATAAAGAGAAAGGCGAATAGATGTTAAGATGAAAGTCGAAAGTTCTCCATATGTCGTTTGTGTCCTATTCTTCCTCCTCTTCTCTACTTGTTTTCCTTCGATCTTCTCTAAAATTTTCTATTTTATTTTCTTTGAACTCGGTGGTTGCTACCTTCAAAATCTGAAAAATATGATCTTTATATCCTTTCCAAAAATAAGATATCCTAGGTCAACCACTTTCCTTTTCTGTTCTTGTCCTCTTGGAAATGATTTGGGCTTTCACATTCTTGCCTAGCCTATTTCTTCCTGGTCCTTTATTTTTATAAGCACTTGATTAAGACATAACTTAATCTCAAAAGCTGATGTGACGCTCTTTAAGTATGACGTTTCCAACTTGTTCCCATCAGGTTCGTTACTGTGGCATTTCTACAACACTGGGGCTTTATTTGGTGAAGTTTAGCATATTCTTTCCTTCACATTTCCAATATTCTATTAGCCACCTTCAGGGATAAAAATTCATATTTTCAGTATCTAAATTCTCAAGAATTCATTATTGAAATAAAAGCTTCAAAGTTAAACTACTTACCAAAAACATAATTAAAATACTACCAAAACACTCTCAACCACTCTTAACTTAAATGAAATATAATTTTAAAAGTAATAAAAAAACTCTATATTCTAGAGTTACAAACTAAGGTTTCGTGCATCACTCGTTGACAATTTTTGCTTTTCCTTTCCCTCTCAATTGTTTGGTGTTGTCGTTAGCTAAAATAATCATAAAACATATCACATTATGAAATTCCAGCCAGATTAGAATCAAATATTAAATTTCGCATGTTTTTTAAATTATTCAATTTAGTCCCTATAATAGGGACAAGCATAACTTTTAATTTAGAGTCTCGGGTTAGAATCTAATTTCTCCAAAACTCATTAGAGACCCTATATTTTCTATCTCTACCAACAATTCATGATAGTTTTTCATTTTATTCAATTTGGTCCATAATGTACGAAACTAATAATTAAGCTTTACAATTTAGTCCTTTTCATATAATAAGCTTAATTTTTTACAATTTCACACCAATTTCATTCAATTCTCAACAATGGAAACTTTCAAAAACTTTAATAGTTTTATGAATTGGTACATGGGCTAGCTAAATCAAGTTCCCATTATTCAATTTCCATAAAAATAAAAGAAAAATGCATATGAACTTACTTGAAATTGATAGTAGAAAGTTAAAACCAAGCATTCCCAACTTCTTCAATAGTGGACGGTGGAGAAAAGATGAAGAAGAAGATGTTTTCATCTTTTTCCACTATCACTTAAATATATACTAGGTTTAATTTTAATTAATCTTAATTAATTAACTTAATCATGTTTAACTAAGCTTTAATCTTTAATTAACTTAAACTAATGAAATTATCATCTATTTAAAATAGGTTTATTTTCCATTTTATTCCTTTAGGTAATTTCTATTTAAGTCCCTAAGTCTTAATCTAATTAAAAATCTATAGCGATTAAACTTTTACAATTTAGTCCCTAAGTCATAATTACTTATAATTTCGACTAAACCAATTAGCCATTTTTCAATTCAGCAATATACTAACTCCAAAAATATCATTATTACATATTTACGGACTCAATTTATGAAAACAAGGTCCTGAAATCGCATTTTCTATACCATTAGAAACTAGGTCGTTATAATTTGTGTAATACAGAAGTGTAGCTGAATTTGGCATTTGGAAATATGGAACAAGATGCATTGTGGTATTTCTTGATGACATTACATGGAAATTTTTGAATTTGGAATGTGACAAAGAGATATTGAAATGAAATATGTTATATTAATGTTGTTATAATTCATGAAAGTATAGTTTAAATGTTGATTGGTGATAATATTATAGTATGCTTTATTTCTTAATGAATATATATTATGAGATTGGTTTTGTTAGAATTATTGAGCTTTCAAAAAGCTCAATATCTAGATATTTGTTTCATATGCAAGTGATAGGTGTTTGCAAGTTTAATCTAGTGCTAACCAGCATCTAATGCCTCAAGTTTTAGCTCTATTTTTGAAAGTTTACAATGTCCTTTAAGGTTCTAGTAATTTAGGCATGTACTTAAGAGTCTTAATTATCTTTGATTGATAATTTTTAGTACTTTAACGTTCCATAGCATATGTGATATGTTTTGGCACTTAATTAGACACTTGGACGCTTTTATATTAGATTTTATTATACAAGTTCAAATAATATGGGTATGCTTTAAGTGTTTTGAGGTACTTGCATAGCGAAATCTTGATATGTTGTGTTATAGGGTGTGAGATCTTATGTTTTATACTTGGTATGATATGACAAATGTGTATGAAATGGTTTGGTTTCATGATGACAATTTTTAAATACATTTAAGAGGAAAATTGCATGACGTTAATTGTCATTTTTCTACATTTTTGTATTGATGTCTCAAGACAATAAGAATGTTTCCATGCAATTCATGCACTTATGGGTACATGTCTCGAGACAATGTCTTAAGACATAAGGTGCCAAGTCTTGATTCATGGTGACATTGTCTCAAGACATAAAACATCGCAGCTAAATTAAGAAAAATTCTACCCAAGGTCTTGAGACATAAGGGTTGATGTCTCAAGATTTCAAACTTCGAAGCTAAAATTCCGGATTGTTGTATGTGGACCCGATTGGCTTCATTTAAGTGCATTTATTACTCTTAACATTTTGTAATTGAAAATGTAATGATTGTTCAATTTTTAACTTTGGTGCTTGTTAGATTGTTTGAATTGCTTTAACAATGAATGTGATATCTTACAATTAGATTTGTTGTTCGAGTTGAATGTAATTATTCCTCCCCAAACTTGAATGTCTTTTCTCAACAAGCAAGCGTTCCTTCTGTTGGATAATAGGCTACTACAAAACAAACCTATTAGAACTAACTGCAAAATAAATAAAGAATTAAGAAATAAAAAAATTACTACGTCGTGGTAAACTGACTACCTTAAAAATGAATTCGCCCTAATCGGTGTAATCCTGTAGTGGACGTCGTCCCCCAAGGTTAACATAGTGTTTCAATATTTGTACACCGGAATAATAAATATGAAACTCAATTGGTGTTGCTTTTTTTAGGGAAATCACAGTAGAATCAATTCCCAAGAAAGTTTGGAGGGGTCACAGTCGGTCCCACTTAAAACCTATACTCCTAGATAGAATTTTTATCTAAAGTGATTTAAGGGAAAAACGGCAGAATCAATAAGAAAATCGGAAAGGAAAGAAGGGGAGCAAAGTGCTTTCAGAAAGTGTTGTTTTCTTTTCTATGTTTAAAACGAGGAAATCAACCATCTATTTATACTAGAAATGGAAAGGCAAAACGGTAAATAGGTGGAGGTAAAAGAGTTAAAAAAAACGTAGGGATAGTTTTGAAACTATCCCATTATTTTCGCACCCAACAACCAAAAAATATATATGTTCCATATTTTTTGCAACAGTAAAATAATAAAATTGGAAGAAAAAAAACAAATTTGTTTTAAGGATATTATTTTCTAGAAAAATAATAAAACTTTTATCAAAAAAAATTGATACATGTTAACATGAACATAAACAAACCAAACAAGCAACAATAACCCAATTACTCAATGAGAACAAAAAAAAAAATATATATATATATATATATATATAAAAATTCTTTTAATAACTTGTACTTAACCAATGTGGGATATACCCACTAATAACAACCTTTTGCATTACCAATACCTTCTACTCAAAATATCTTTCCAAATCCATGAGTCTAGGGGTGTTTTAATTGCACACTGAAAATCTCTACCTTTGTGGTATTTAGCTTTTAATACCGATACAGTGAGTGTCCCTAATCTGTCATTATGGCAGGAGAGTTTCATTCATCGGATCAATCTTTGAGATTCCCAGTACTCCATCTTGTTTAGGTATACCCAGGTCTTCCAGTTGCATAATTGAATTTGATTAATGCTCCAGAATTCTGAGCCTGAACTTGAAATGCCAGCCTGACATCATATCTTTACTTTACAGTTTATCATCTATACAGCGGAGCTGAGTTCATATAAGAAAAAAAAATGGAAAATATAAAGCAAAAAAGTGTGTTGGATGAAAGCTGGATGTGTAATGTAAAGTCTAAGAGGAAAGCAGAAATAATGCATACAATACTTTTTTTAATTTTGGAAAAAAGTGGATATATGATGAGGATTTGGAACAAGTCCACAACAAACATTACCAACCGTTTCTCACAAAATGCATCTCGCTTAGGTATTGTATGTTAATTTACATTGTATTAAAAATAATTATTAAAACGAAAACGAGATTGAAATGCTAAAAAGAGATAGTTATAAATTTGGTACTATTTTTGCATCTTTTTATCTCTTAATTTATAATCTAATTTATTAACTCTATTAAAAAATTGTATATGAATGTATATTAAAAGTGTGATGTGGCCTACCTGCCGGCTGCTGGTAGACTCAATTCAACACTTATCTTTCTTCGATATTCTCCACTCTCATTTCTATTAGTAATATAATTAAAACTTTATTATTAACCCTAAAAATTCGACAAAATTTATCACTCCATTGAAATGAATTTGTGAAAATATGATTGGGCATGTGTAACTAATGAGCAGAAAAATCAGAAAAGGGAGCCAGCCAGCCGGCAATGTTGTAAAAGGCAAGTTGATTATAATACTTATTCTCTGACCTGGTAAACGGCCTTCCCAATCCAAATCATTTTTCTTTTCATACACTAAAACCATGCAACACGACAATTAAAATGTTCTGTTTCCAATATATATCTAATAAGAAAATAATTTAGTTTAATATCATCTTAATTATTAATAAAATAGTTTCATATTATTAAATTTTAAATATATATATATATATAAGCAATATTATACTTGCATTTAATTTATATATGATATTTTCTCTTAACTTAATTATATAAAAATAATTAAAATTGAGAAAAAAATCATAAGAAAAAATTTTAAAAACTTGAAATAAATAATTTAAAATTAAAAGAAAATTGAGAAAATATGAAACCAAAAATTAAAAAAAAAATTAAAAAAATTTTAGTAGAAAATTGAAAAATTATAGTGACCACTAATTGTATTATCAAATTTTGTTATTTGATTAAAAAAATTTTAAAAATGAAATAGAAACAATTTAAAATGAAAAAAAATCAACTGCCTAAAAACTAATATTATTTTAAAAAAATTGCTTGCATAAAAATAAAAAATATTAATTTTTGAAAAAGAAATTAAAAATTGTAAAAAGAAGAAAATATGTTTTTTATTACTTAAATAATTAATTAGTTTAAGTATTTTAATTAAAGTTAAATTAAGGTGTTGTTTGATAAACTAAAAAAATTAAATGCCAAAAAATAGATCTAAGTTATAAAATTTGTTTGATATATTATTTAAAATTGATTACCTGATATAATTAGATTGTTTGATAAATATAGATTTTAAATTATAAAAAAATTATATTATGCATTTTATCTTTAATTTTTAAGCATTTCACCTTATTCTAAATAAAAATTAAAATTTTGATGTAAATTTTTTATAGGATAATATAACATTAAAATAAAATAAATTAAAATTGAAATAATTGAAAATATTCTCCATTAAGTTATAAGTAACTCTTATCTATTTATTATTTTCTACATTTTTTTATAGAAAAAAATTATCATATTGCTTTAATTTTGGATTATCAAACAATCGTAAAAATTAATTAATTTTCAATGATTTATCAAACAAAATCTAGATTGGAGAAGATATTATATATAGATATGGTATGATAATATTTCGTTATATTTAAAAATAGATGATGCAGCAATATTTTAATGATATCTAAAATTATATTTTTTAAGATGATTCGAATATAAGTTATTCAATAGATAATTATTTAAATTAGGTAGTTTCACCAATAAGAATTTTATCAATTTTATATAGATGTGATAAATTTTAGTTAATGTGGCATGAAAAGGGAAGAGGGTTGTTTTGAAACAAAAAAAAGTGTTTTTAAAAGGAGAATTATTTGTTATTTTTTGTAATATGAATTTTAATATATAGATTTAAATTTCAGTGAAAATAAAAATGCATATATTAGGTATAAATTAGTTAAATAAATATATATATATATATATCATCACACATTTATTTTATTTTATTTTACAAAAATTAAAGTAATTGTAATTTTAAAGCTAACTTTTTTGTAGTTCGGAATTAAACTTAAATTAAATTAATCATAGAGTTTATAATAAGTATAAAAATAGATTATTATCATTTAAAAAAAAAGAGGGGGCTGAAATGCAACTGGCCAACTTGTTCTATCTGTAATCAACTACTGCTATATCTTCTTCTTCAATTCAAAGCCAAAAAAAAAAAGCTACCAAATTTCACATTCCATTAGCTTAGATATCTGTGTTGCAGAAATTCTTTGGTAAGAGTTATTAATTTGTGTTTCATGGCCGTTTCTCCTCGGGTTTTCCCGCCAAGAAAGCGTTGGCCGTCAACGGGCTCCTCCATATCTCCGAAATTTGCAGACTTGAACCTGGTAAAATCTCTTCTTTCTTTGTCTCAAGAAATCTCCGCCCTCAAACCTCTTCAATGTCTCCTAATACAAAAGTCCCTTTCCACCATAAACAAGTCGAAGCTTCTCGCTATCGTATTCGAGGAGCTTCTTCGCAACCCAGTTTCCACCTCCTTCTCTCCTTCGATCCTCCTCTGCTTCGAAGAAATGTACATAGTTTTCCAGAGAATAAAGACTTTAATGGAAGATTGTTGCAACGGAAGCAAGATGTGGCTGCTCATGCGAATCCAACCATTGGCCAACAGTTTCCACGAGCTCACCCTCGAATTGTCCACTCTCCTCGATATCTTCCCTGTCAATGAATTGGATTTGAGTCAAGACGTGGAGGAGCTCTTCGTTTTGGTAAGAAAGCACTGCTCCCAATCTAAACCATCGGTAGATCCAAGAGACGATTCTCTCAGGCGAGATGTTCTAGCTTTGCTCCATCAGATTAAGAAAGAGATCGTCCCTCATCACTTAAAGCTTAAACAGATTCTGGATAATTTAGGGTTACGCGACCAATCAAGTTGTAGAGAAGAAATCGAGTGTCTCCAAGATGAAATCCAGAACCAAATCGATGAAAAGTCCAAATTAGATATTGCTTCTTTGATCGGTCTCCTTCGTTATGCTAAATGTGTTCTATTTGGATCTTCAACGACGCAACTGGAACCAGACCATCGCCGGCGGAATTCATTGTCGGATATTGCTGTTCCGGCGGACTTTCGGTGCCCGATAAGCTTAGAGTTAATGCGGGACCCAGTTGTCGTGGACTCTGGACAGACGTACGATCGGGAATCGATTAATCAGTGGATTGAATCTGGACACAACACGTGTCCAAAGACTGGTCAGACCCTGGCCCACACCAATCTCATCCCTAACCGCGCTTTGAGGAATCTTCTAGCCATGTGGTGCCGCCAACAGAGAGTCCCGTTTGAAACCGTGGGAAGTAACGAGAAAGTTAGCGGCGTCAAAGCCACCAAAGCCGCCTTTGAAGCTACGAAAATGACGGTGTACTTTCTGGTCAACAAACTTTCGGTTTCTCCATCCATGGAGGCAGCTAACGCCGTCACTTATGAGCTTCGAGCCCTGGCTAAAACTGACTCCGACAGCCGAGCCTGCATCGCTGAAGCTGGCGCAATTCCGACCCTTGTCAGATATTTAGGTTCGGGTGTAGGCTCCGAACACCCAAACCTTCAAGTCAATGCCGTTACAACAATTCTTAATCTTTCCATCCTAGAAGCAAACAAAACGAGGATAATGGAAACCGACGGAGCTTTAAACGGTGTTATCGATGTATTACGTTTTGGTGCCACATGGGAAGCCAAAGGAAATGCGGCGGCTACAATATTCAGCTTATCAGGTGTTCAGACCTACAGGAAAAGGCTGGGGAGGAAGACACGTGTCATAAAAGGATTGATGAATTTGGCAAAAGACGGGCCCACTAATTCTAAAAGGGATGCACTCGTGACTATTTTGAATTTGGCGGGAGATAGGGAGACCGTTGGGAGGCTAGTGGAAGGAGGAGTTATAGAGACAGTGATCGGAGTCATTAACGTGCTACCAGAAGAGGCCGTGACGATACTCGAGGCGGTGGTGAAGAGAGGTGGAGTGGTGGCGATTGCAGCGGCTTACAATTCAATAAAGAAACTGGGTGTTATTTTGAGGGAAGGATCGGATACTGCGAGAGAAAGCGCAGCAGCTAGTTTAGTCACTATATGTAGAAAAGGGGGATTGGAGGTTGTGGCGGAGCTGGCAGCGGTTCCATCGATCGAAAGGATTATATGGGAAGTGATGGGGACGGGAACAATGAGAGCTCGACGGAAGGCTGCGGTGCTGTTGAGGATTCTTCGGAGATGGAGTGCTGGGTTGGATACGAATGATGTTGTGGATAGTTCAGTCATGAGCGTGGGTAGATTAACAACAATGTTGCCAGCATAATTGGAAACCATTGGTTTCATTCATTTACGGTGGATGTGTAAATGTCATAAGATTTTACCCCTTCTGTATTGCCGCGAAATCTCACAAATCAAAAATCATTCTTTCATAGTCTATAAACTTACTTACAAAAGAACCAGGATCTATTCATTGCTTTTATTCCAGCGAATCAACTGACCCCTTTTAACAATATTCAAACATTCCTACACTCAATTCATTCTATTAAGCTTTTGTATGCTGGTTTTTTTGGGCTAAAATCTCACCAAAAATAATTAAAAATTCAATCAAGTCTGTTATTCAAAACTGCACTTAATTAAGCTATTTGAATTATGATTGTTACATCCAATTAAGTCTCTTAAATTCTTTTTTTCATTGAAGCCCTTATCAACTGTTAAGTACTTACGTGGTGGGTGACTTAACAAGTTGATTTTTTTATTATTTTACGAAGGCTTAATTGATTATTTAAGTAGGGAATTGTTAAAAATTAAAAAAAAAAGTAAAAATTATAAATAGTTATACAAATTATTAAAAATTATAGAAAATTTTTAAATGTTATAAAATTTTTAAGAAAAATATAGAAAATATTATAAATGTTTTGAAAAATATAGAAAAAAATTATTAAAAAAAGTATAGAAAAGTTTTAAATTTTATAATGATTTTAGAATAATATATAAATTTTATTAAAATTATTCAAAACACTATAAAATATATATAAATTAAAGAAAGTTATAAAAATTAAAATTCTTTTACACATTTTTGGTTTCCCTTAGACCTATCCATGGCCAGGCTTGGCCCGAAGGTCTGCCCGAAAAGTGGGAGAGTTTGAATAAAAATATAGACTCAAAAAATGGGTTTGGGTAAAAAATAAAGCCCGTTTAGAAAACGGGTCATGCCTCAAGTAATGCTTTTTTGGCCCCAAGCCTGTCCCGGCCCGAATATGCAAAAAAATGTTGTTTTTTTTTACTGTTTTATTGTTGTTTATTATTATTATTTTGCTATTTTCTTGTTGTTTTTTTCATTATTTTGCTACCATTTCACAATTATGTTGCTACGATTTTGTTGTTATTATTTGAATATTGTATAACTCTTGTTTTATTGTTAATTTTGTTACTATTTTAGAGGCATTTGCTTCTTAAGTTGCGCACCTATTTTAGTGTTATTTAAGTATACATATTTTTTAAAAATTTATTTTCAATTTGTTGAGAAACATTTATTTTAATGTTTTTAGTATTTTTTATTTATTATATTTTAAAAAAAATTATATAAAAATAATATAAAAAATTAATATGGGCAAGCCGGGCTCGGGTTTTAGCATTTTTATTCGGGCCTAACTTGAAAAAAATTTAGGCCCATTTTTCGAGTTAGATCAAGCCCAAACCTAACAAATAGGCCTAAAAATTTTTTGTTGGGCCTGACTCGGCCCATGAGCACTTCTAATTTCCCTCACACATTGTCCTACATGATACTTCTATTGGAAAAAATAAAAATATCTCAAAAGAACCAAACCCCACATTCATAAAGAAAGATCTTGAGACCCTTATTTATAAGTCATTATACTTCATTAGACTAAAAAGAGCCAAGTTAAGGGGTGGACTCATACATAGGGCTTAATACATCTAAGGCTTGTTTGTTTTTGGACTTCTTTTTTATTGAATTTTTTAGAGTCTAAGTAAATTTTTTAACTAGTAACATCTATATTTAGTCAAACTATAATTAGCCAACTAATTTGGTGACATTTTATAATTTTTTTGAATTTTATAATTTATATTAAAAAAATTAATTTTTTTTAGTTTTTTAATTAATTTTTTCACTTAAATAATCAATTAAACCCTCATAAAATCAATTAAACCCTCATAAAATAATAAAAAAAATTAATTAAGCCCTCTATGCCATTATTTTTGCCACATCAGCAATTAACAAACCATCAATGGCTTCAGCTAAAAGAGCTTAATTAGGTAGCAATTATAATTCAAATAGCTATATTGAATGTACTTTTCGATGAGGGACTTAATTTATTTTTTATTTATTTTCAAAAGACTTATTTGGCATTTTACCTTTTCTTTTGGGTGAAAGTTTTTGTATGTTGTTAAATTGGCTTCAAATTTTGATGAGATAAATCTCAAAATTATATGCATGAATTTTAATTTGGTGCAATTATACACGTGAAACTCTAATTGTGATTCAAATGTGTACTTGAAACTTTAATTTTGATTTAATCAATGCACATTTAAAGAAATAAATACATCGATTTATTTTTATATTGGATAATATAAATATTTATGTATGCAATATATAAACATAAAATAATGTTATATTAATAAATGTGTTAATAATTTATAAAAATTGAATCAAATCTAAATTTCATGTATAAAATTACACAAAACTGAAGTTTATACATATAATTACACATTAAACAATAGTTCATGTATAATTTTGAGATTTATCCTAATTTTCATTAGAGCAATTGTGTTAACCAATTTCCAATATCTTTTCTACTGGGGCCAGCTGGTGTAAGAGTTCATGGGTTGCTACAGTCTTCAACTTAGGAAAAACTGCATTGAGGCCAATAATCTACAACCAGTTATCTGTGTGAATAAGCCCAAGTACATGCCAAAAAAGCTCCTGCCAGCCAACCTATATAGTACAACATGTCACAGTTTGGAACACATTTTGGGTTAGACACAAGGATAACCTGTCTGAATCCATCCTTTGTCCTTCGTCTATATTCCATCGAGGTCACCATTAGTTGCAGAGTATTTCAGGTATAACACGAAATCACTAGGTCCCCACTCCCCTACTATCATTATAATAAACTATACTAACATAAAATATATATATATACACACTAATATCTCAGGAGACTGGTTCTACAAATCTCAATCTGTTAACTTCAATGATCAATCTTAGCTAAGAGTAACACGGTTTTTGGTATTCTTATATCATAAAATTGTAATAAATCAAATATGTAGTGATGGAAGGCAAATGAAAGTTTTGTGTTGTACCTTCAAAACTCTACAAATTTCTCGTCATGTACACATCAAATGCCAAAAGAAAATTAGGTGGTTGACAGCAAAATGATTGGGTTGCGATCTCTATCTTTTTTTCTACTTTTTAAGTGTATTATTTTCAATTTAGATCAATAAATATTACATTTTTAATAAAAATAATATCGTTTAAAAAAAACCCCAAACAAAAACAATAAAAACATTCCAATCCAAAACTTGGAAAATGATACGTTAACAACACAATGCCCAGCTGGATTACATTTATTTATATTTATACTATTATAATTTTTTTACCCATCTATTGTTAAAATTTGCTAGGATAAAATTCTTTGATTTATGCTTAGAGTATTAATTTATTCATGGTTAAAAAGAAAGAGGAAAAAAAAACAACAACTATCTGATCTCTAAGCTTCAATTGATTGTTCCAAAGTAATTTTTCTTCTTCGTTTTATTTTCAATTTGCAAATTCTACTTTACATATTTTTTTCCTTTTTAACAAGTCATACGCATGGTATCATTAGATAAATATCTATATTTTCTTTTGTTTTAAATGTTTTTTAAAATATATTTTTTCATCAATACAAAATTTTAATATTAAGATAATTTCAAACCACATATGTAATGTATGATTAAATTACCAATAAATGTCGAAATTTTTTCAAATTTATCAAATTAGGTCTTTTTTTTGAAAGAATTACGGGAATAGACCGATTTTACGAAAACGCTTCCAATTGGAAGCATTTTCAGGTGATTTGCAGAAAAACGCTTCCAGCTGGAAGCGGTTTCTGCCACATTAACACTAAAAATGGCTAACACCAATACTTTTTTTTATTTTCTACTGCCACCTATTATTGGGGAAATAAAACTTAAAAAACAGATTTTTTAAAATGTAAAACTCTTATACAAATATTAGCATTATAAAAAAAGTTCAATAAAAAAAGAAAAGACAAACTTACACATATAGTAACACATAATATTTTATGTATAGATATTAAGATTTTGAATCTAATTATCTCTATTTAGAACTCTAAATTAAATAGAAATAAAATTTAATCTATATTAAATATATTAAATCGATGGATCTATATAAATTTTTTTATATAATTTAGATGTAAAATATAATAAAATATAAAATAAACTAGAAAATAAAATTGGAGTTAGTAATATTAGTAATATTATATTACTATATTAATATAGAATATACTAATAGAATCAATATAACATATAATATAATATAATATAATATAAAAGAAATATAACTAAGATATAAAAAAATATTTAATATATAGATAAATAATAAATATATATAAAATAAAAAAGTTTATAATATAATGAACTTTTATATTTATAATTATAATATTTTATATATAGAATATTATGTGTTACTATATGTGTAAGTTTGTTTGTCTTTTATATTGGACTTTTTTTATAACGATAATATTTGTATAAGAGTTTATAATGTTTTATTTTGTTAGAGTTTAATGTTATACAAAGCTTTGTCTTTAATTTTTAAAAATTAAGTGTAGCCTTTAATCTTATGTTGTTAATTGAAAGAGTAAGCAATCCCACATTATCTAGGAAGAAACTACAAATGGATTATGAGTCTATATATACCCATATCCTATATCCCACGTTGCTTAGGAAAACAAGGGAAATGAGACTTGGCGTCTATATAAAAACCTGTTTTTGTAAGTTTTATTCACATTAATAGGTAGCACTAGAAAATAAAAAAAAAAATATTGGTGCTGCCCCTTTTAGTGCTGATGTTGCAGGAAGTGTTTCCAGTTGGAAGCATTTTTCTGCAAATCACCTGAAAGCATTTTTTTTTGAATTTCACTTGAAAACGCTTCCAATTGGAAGCGTTTTCGTAAAATCGGTTTATTCCCGTAATTCTTCCAAAAAATAGCTTAATTTGGTAAATTCAAAAAAAATTCAGTATTTATTGGTGATTTAGTCATAATGTATAGATACACTTGAATTTATACTTACAATTAAATGAGAAAAAAATACAAATTGTATATTTTCTCAATCTCGAGTTAATATGCAAGATGTTTTCAATTGTATTCATGTCACGCTCTAAAGTATAGGGGTTAATTGAAATGGTTAAATAAATAAATGAATTAGGCTTAATGGTTAAGTGTTAGCTTTCTTCCCTAGAGACCTAAGTTCAAGCTCTCTTCCTCCCATTTCGTTTCTGTAACACCCCTTACCCGTATTCGACGCCGGAACAGGGTACGAGGCATTACGAAACTTATACACCAATGATTATGCAATACCGGGACATGACTTTCCACTCCAAATTACAACTTTTCATAACACCTCTTAAACAACTCTGCGAAGCCTAAATCACACTTTAGGAATGGTTCGGGATCAAATCGAACCCTTTTAAAGATCTCTAGAAAAACTTAGAAAATTTTCACTAAACAGTCCACACGCCCGTGTGGAAGAATGGACACGCCCGTGTGGCATATCACATGTCCGTGTTCCACACCCGTGTCGAATTATTTTTCAATTTGAACCTACAGGGGTTTTCACACGGCCGGACACACGCCCGTGTCCCTGGCCTGTGTCCCTAACACGGCCTCGACACGCCCGTGTCTTAGCCCGTGTGCCAAAAACCTTGGCATTCTATTTATGACGTCATCACTCCAAAAAAAAGTCACACGGTTAAGGCACACGCCCGTGTCCATGGTCGTGCCTTACACACGGCTGAGACACACGGCCGTGTCTCTGCCCGTGTGTTTACTACTGAGCATACTGACTTGTAAACCTAGCATGCAAAGGGACACACGGCCTAACCACACGCCCATAAGGTTGACCGTGTGACACACACGACCTAGACACACGCCCCGTGTGTCTACCCGTGTGAACAAGAATAAGGCTATTTGTCAAGCTCTTTCTATCACCCCAACTCATACAAACATGATTCACATCAATTCTTCAACCCATTCATGCATATTTAAACTAGGTAAACCAATCATGCATCTTGCACATTCATGAATAACCTCATCTTTTCATAGATTAGTAAGAAAGAGCCACCAACTATGGCCTTATACAAAAGTGTTCATCTTTGAATGAGCCAACACATTTGGCCAAAACAATATGACATTCAACTAAGTCTAGTCCCTATACATGCCATACTCAAAATGGTAAATCTAACTATACCAAGATGAGCTGATAGTGTGGGTGATCCTTTGCTTATCTCCGTATCCCGAGCTGGCTCTTTGATAATACAAAACAAGGGAAAAGAGAAGGGAGTAAGCTTTAAGCTTAGTAAGTCTATATGTAAATAATAAGCATCATACCATATGCTAATCAGTCATAAACATTACATAATATGCATAAACAATTTATATTCTCATGGTCAAGCTTACTCATCTCAACAAATACCACATCCCAACCACATATCATGAACATTTCTCACATTTTGCACATATGCCCTGCATTTATCACCACAAAGCTACATGAATTATTTTACTTAAACAAGTTTCTCGATGAACCCTTCGGAATGATACAAGATTCCCGGTGGTTTCGCACACAACCCACCGTTAATCAATAATAGGGTGGTATCGCACACAGCCCACCAACAATGATAATTACGGTGGTATCGTACATAGCCTACCAAATGATAATATATATACACGATGGTATCGAACATAGCCCATCGTGAATAAATAACAAGGTGGTATCGCACACAATCCACCAACAATTACATATTTACGGATAATTATCCGTACTCACATTTCTATTCCGAGGTTCATTCGAGAATTACCCATTTTTCTACCATTTTCAATCAATCTCACCAATAAGCATTTACATCCATACTGATACGGGCACGCCCAGGGCACCGACGAATTTCAAATTGAAGGAGCTCGGGACGCTTGTTCCAAATATCGTGAAGTTGATATGCACTTTGTTGCATTTTCAACTTGAGTCGGATTAGTCCGTTCGAGTTCAATTCGAGTTCACTCGAGCTCGTAACAGCTCTTTGAGCTGATTTTTTAATTTTAATTGCTTTAAATAAAATTAAGTCTTTAATTCGCTGAACTTAATTAAATAACTTGTTAGTTAATTTAGTTACAATCATTTAAGTTCAATTAAATAAGTTATAATTAATATGTCCTAGTTGAAACATGTATTTAATGTGTCCTTTATTGTGCCGAATTTATGATGTCTAAATGTCCTTTATTATGCCGAATTTAAGGTGTCTAGTTGCCCCTTTAATATGCTGATTTAATGAACTAATAAGTTGATTTAAACTTACTGCAGGTGCATCTATTATGGACGAAATTAAATGAAGCATTGGATTAAGAGGGGCACGGATTCAAGGGCCTTTGACAAACGTGATCTCCATTCAATGTGCTGCTGGAATTTTTCAACAAGGGAGCATCATTTAATGACTTGTCTTTGGCCGAATTTAATACTTTGCTGGAGCCTTTTCGGGAATACAAAGGGAACAAAGCATTGTCTTTGCTTTCCCATGCGTGTACATCCATTTAAGTGGTTGTTGGTGTTGTTGGAACATTAACCACATTTAAGAGATGTCTGTCGAATTAAATGTGTGTTAGGCATTAGCTTGCCGCACAATTAATGAGATGTTGGGGTACCTACAAGGGATGGACGACAAACAATTAAATAAGCTGATTCTTCACTTCCCCAAGGCCTTTTCGTGTTCAAAGAAGAGGTGTGCTGAATTCTTTCCTTCTAAGACGTGATTAATGTGCCGTTTGTTTCCTCCTAGGCGTAGTTTTTATGCTTGACTTTCAAGGAGATTGTTTCTGAGTGCCAAAAAGGGAGCAGATTAAAGGCCTTGCTTTGTGCGTGAACAACAACAAAGAAGTCTCCATGAATGTTTTTGAGTGGCTATTCACGTTCCCAAAGAGCCTAGAACGTTGCAAGGCCATTCAGACTTTCAAGGCACATTTTCAAGTTTCCAAGGCCAAATTTTAATACAACACTAGCTCCCAAAAGACATCCATCAACTCAGCTGCATCCCAAGGCAAATTAGAAGGACTTTCGGCATTCGAATTTTGGAGAAGGTTTCCTTAAACTTCCCCAAGCATTGAAGACGTCAAAAACTCCATCTAGATGGCTGAATTGTGCTGGAAAAATGATTGTCTTGGTTGGAATACGGAATGCAAATAATTTGGACATCAACTGGCTTAAATGCACTCTAAATGTGCTGCATGATTCTTGCATTTTTCCCAAGTGATGGAGAATGCCGAAAGTCCTTCTAATTTTCCTTGGGATGCAGCTGAGTTGATGGATGTCTTTTGGGAGCTAGTGTTGTATTAAAATTCGGCCTTGGAAACTTGAAAAGGTGCCTTGAAAGTCTGAATGGCGACATCCATCAACTCAGCTGCATCCCAAGGCAAATTAGAAGGACTTTCGGCATTCTCCATCACTTGGGAAAAATGCAAGAATCATGCAGCACATTTAGAGCGCATTTAAGCCAGTTGATGTCCAAATTATTTGCATTCCGTATTCCAACCAAGACAATCATTTTTCCAGCACAATTCAGCCATCTAGATGAAGTTTTTGACGTCTTCAATGCTTGGGGAAGTTTAAGGAAACCTTCTCCAAAATTCTAGAATTTTCAAAATTATTTTCTTAGCTTTTAAGTATGACTATTCGGCTGGTACTTTGTTAGGCTATAAATACTTATTATTTTCCATTTTGTAAGGTGGTTAATTTTGAATGAAACATATATGAACTTTATTTCATTGAGTGAGTTATCTCCTCTTCACTTTCGTACGAGTTTCGATCCCGACTTATCAAGCTTGCTTGTGGCGTCAATCGATTCTCTTCCATTTATCTTATACCATCGGTTCCTACTTTACTAAGTAACGGGTCTTTGGTCCACCATCGATATCCATCCTTCACCTTAAACACTATAGAAATCGGGGTGACACCATTGAGTGTTGAATCGTTTCTGTTTAAGTTCTTTCTTCCGTTTCCACCAAAATATCAAACTATCATCTATCCTTTGTTTTCTTTGTTAAACCGAACCATCAAATACCATTTCCTTTCTCATCTTTTCCGAACCTATCATTACCTTCATCTAAACTTTTCTGATACAGTCCGCCTCGGGAAGAGTCGAATTGTATGCGAGTTGCCCAATTGTCTACGAGGAGTAAATCAAGCCTTCGGGTAATAATAAGAAAATATGGAAAAGTTGCGGAAGCTTTTAAGTGAATTGGTTTTAAGAAAGGAAATTAAGTTAGGAATGGAGGTTTGAGAAATGAAGGGAATGGTTCAGATGATAGGTTCAGTTTTATATTGAAGGAAGATGGATAAAAGATAGATGATATTTTGGTGGAAATGGAAGAAAGAACTTAAACAAAAACGATTCAACACTCAATGGTGTCACCCCGGTTTCTATAGTGTTTAAGGTGAAGGATGGATATCGATGGTGGACCAAAGACCCGTTACTTAGTAAAGTAGGAACCGATGGTATAAGGTAAATGGAAGAGAATCGATTGACGCCACAAGCAAGCTTGATAAGTCGGGATCGAAACTCGTACGAAAGTGAAGAGAAGATAACTCACTCAATGAACTAAAGTTCATATATGTTTCATTCAAAATTAACCACCTTACAAAATGGAAAATAATAAGTATTTATAGCCTAACAAAGTACCAGTCGAATAGTCATACGATGATACAGTTCGCCTCGGGAATAATCGAATTGTATGCGAGTTGCCCAATCGTCTACGAGGAGTAAATCAAGCCTTCGGGTAATAATAAGAAAATATGGAAAAGTTGCGGAAGCTTTTAAGTGAATTGGTTTTAAGAAAGGAAATTAAGTTAGGAATGGAGGTTTGAGAAATGAAGGGAACGGTTCAAATGATAGGTTCGGTTTTATATTGAAGGAAGATGGATAAAAGATAGATGATATTTTGGTGGAAATGGAAGAAAGAACTTAAACAGAAACGATTCAACACTCAATGGTGTCACCCCGGTTTCTATAGTGTTTAAGGTGAAGGATGGATATCGATGGTGGACCAAAGACCCGTTACTTAGTAAAGTAGGAACCGATGGTATAAGGTAAATAGAAGAGAATCGATTGACGCCACAAGCAAGCTTGATAAGTCAGGATCGAAACTCGTACGAAAGTGAATAGGAGATAACTCACTCAATGAACTAAAGTTCATATATGTTTCATTCAAAATTAACCAACTTTACAAAGGAAAATTAACAACTATTTATAGGCCATCAAAGGCTAACCGAATAGTCACTAGAAAACCTTAATATTTAAGCTAAAATTAAACTATAACAAGCTAGAAAAAAATCTAGAATAAAGCCTCTTGGTGTCTTGGCAAATTCGGCTGAATATGGCCCTTGAAAAGCTTGCAAAATTCGGCCATAAATGGGCTGGAAAATTCTGGAGAAAATCCTTTAAAGTTCCATGGACAGATCCGGCTGAATGGGAGGTGAAATGGGTGCTTCTAGATGGCTGAATATTGGCTTGGCCGAACTTAGACAGCCTTGGGAATGTATGTAGCCACTTAAATCCTTCATGGAGGCTTCTTGAAAGTTGTTCACGCATGAAAAAAACAAATATCCAGCAGCCAAATAAATGGTCCATTCAAGCTCCCTAGACACTCAATAAATGCCGTCCAACACCTCCTTAAATTTGGCATTGGATAGTCCAAAGGTTCCAGCAACTTAATAAATGAAGTTCACGCATGCTGAACACCCTTTTAGTTTCGGCCAGCAACAAATTAATTGCTGTTCCATGCACCATTCACGAGCAGCCTTCCTTCAGCCTATTAAATAGTTTCTCATTCGTTTTGTTCATGCATGCTAGACAAAGCATTTAATGCCGTTTCATGCATGCTTTTCCATTTAAGTTGCTGCCGCCCAAGCAAATGAAAAGTCAGCAAACATCCCTTTAAGCACATTAAATTCGTCCAGTGCATGAAGGAACCAACACTTCCATAAATATGGTCTCACGCATGCTCCAATAATGCATTAATTTCGGCCAAAAGAAAATGCTGCACATTCGCGCATTAATTCCGACCAAAAGCATGCCCAACACTTCATTAAATTCAGCTATGGACAAAGTATTAAATTCGGCTGGACAACCCCCTTTAAAGCATTGATGTTCACGATGGAAACTTGGGAAAGAACAATCAGCAACATTCCCCTTAAATGCCGTCCTTGAGGAAACAAAACCCAACAGCTTCTTTAATGCTTTGTTGGTCATTAATTCGTCCATGGGGGAGAGTGAAAGCCTCCTTAATTGTTGCTGCAATTCACGACACAACTAAGCTTTTAGTGTCTCATAAAATTCGGCTGAACCTTTATTAAGCATGAACAATCGTTAAATCAAGACAAATAAGTTGAGCATAATTAAAGACATGCTATGGACACTTTAATGGACATTTTAGACATCTTAAATGCATCATTTAACTCATAAAATTTCGGCAGCCCCCATTTTAGCTCAAAAATCTGTATTTTACTTTTAACTTTAAGACATCTTTAAAAGCATGTAATAAGATGAAACAATTAATTTAAAGCTTGGAAAAATTAAATGTAACACTAAATAAAATACTTAGACACTTTAATTTGCTGTAGAAAGATTATTTAATTTAATTAACCAATTTATTTGAAGTATTAATTTAACGAATCAGCTCAATGAGTTGAAGCGAGCTCGATTGAGCTCAAATCGAGCCCAAATAGACTAATCCGGCTCAATTTGAAAATGCACCAAAGTGCATATCAGCTTCACGGCACTTGGAACTTTAAATTTCGTTGGTGCCCCGGGCGTGCCCGTATCAAAAAGCTTCCGCAAATTTAATGATATCTCCTATTATTTTCTGAAGGCTTGATTTACTCCTCGTAGACGATTGGGCAACTCGCATACAATTCGACTCTTCCCGAGGCAGACTGTATCACATACAATGCATCAATAGGTAAAAACATATGTATTAAGGATGTATCGTTTACACATAAACTTACCTCGATACAAAATATGTCAGTTTGCGGTTTAGTCCGAAACCTTGCCTTTTCCCCGGTCAAGGTTGATTTCGCGTTCTTCGTGATCTATAATATTAAAATTTAATTATTTAATCACTACATGAATCATGACACTTCAAAATTTCCACTTAGGCAAAATGATAGTTTTGCCCTTATACTTTGGCAAAATTACGATTTTGCCCCTAGGCTCGTAAATTATTTTTCATCAAATTTCCTCATTAAACAAGCCTAGCTGAACATTTATTTCTCTTATATCAATTCACAATTCTAATCATTTCATGCATTTACTACTTAATTTACAATCTTTACAAATAGGCCGTTTTTGGTGTTTTCATGGAAACACCTTTCACAAAAGTTGTTTATTTAACAACCACCATTCATTTTCTTCCCTAAAAACTCAGCAAAAAACACAATCACTCACATGGAAAATCTCTAAACTTTTAACCATTTTGCAAAATAGTCCCCTCATTAGCTAGCTTAAGCTTTAGGGGTTCCAAAAGTGCAAGAATTATCAAGAAAGACCTCTAAAATCACTTACTTGCAAGAGAATTGCTTGGATGAAATTTTGAGTTTTAAAACCCATATTTCTTGCTAAAAATTTCGGTGGAAGGAGAAGAGAAATGAAAAAGATGATAGCCTTTTCTTTATTTAATCTTATTTTATTCAATTAAGCCACCAACTCACCTAACCATTGACCAAGCCTCTAATTTGTCCCCTATGGCCGGCCATCACCTCCCCAATGGCCTAATTGCACTTTATGGACCTCCAATTTAATTTTCTATAGCTATTAGACAACTCTAGCTTGTAAAATGAAACTTTCGCACTTTATGCGATTTAGTCCTTTTTCGCAATTAAGCATAAAATCACCAATATTAATGCACCAAAATTTTCATACATCCCTATAATCATGATATAAAACATATAATAACATTAAAAATAATTTTCATCAACCTCGGTTTAGTGGTCCCGAAACCACTGTTCCGATTAGCCCCAAAATCGGGCTGTTACAGTTTCCTTTTATTTCCGACAACCTAGGGTAAAAGCTACATCTAATGTAACGCCCTGAATAACTTATTTCTAATTCTGTAAATATTTGACACAAATATTTGTCTGCTTCAGTGGTTAAGTGTTCTGGGTGTATGAGAGGTCTTGGGTTCAATTCCTATTTTTGGCAAAACTTTGTTATTTTAGATCCAAGTCCTACCCTTGTTGAGTGGGCTTATATAAAATTGCCTGTTAATTTATATCAGAATGAGTTTGCTGGTTCAGGTGGTAAGGGGATTGTTGTGTTGGAGGTCTTGAGTTTGAATCCTTGCATGAGTGAGGGTGTTAATTTTTGCCTCGGTTGGCTGAGAGAGTTTGGATGGGATTAGGAGTCTGAGTGAGTGCGTAGTTGTCATTGAGTGGCTAGTGGGGAGTTGAGATATGGTGGTTATCTTATTTTTATTTTTGTTTTGTTTCCAAAATTTCATTTATCTCTCCTCTAGAATCTCTAGCGTGAATTCCTTTTTCATTCTTTTTCCCCAAAAATTCTCTTCTCTGACATTTTTCTTTTTCTGTCTTCCACCCTTAATTGTCATTGCCTTCTCTGATTTCTGCTGAAATCTTTCGTTCAATCGTTGCTGTTGTAAATTTCTGGTCCTTTATTTGGCTGGTAAGTAAGACCTTGCATCCTATTTCTTTGATTTGGTTTAGTGATGTTGGCTGTTGTGATTTATTGGTGGACTCAGTGCTTAGGTGAAGATTGTGAAATGGAGAATTACACTGCATCGGTTAGTGCGGATTAAATGTGGTTTGTCGTCAGCGGTAAGTCGATTTCGTGTTGGTTCTTGTTGACGATTTCGTTATTCAACCTTCTAAATAGGTGTTAGGTATTCTTTTTTTAGGTTTCTGAAGGCTCGGGATTATTTTTGCACCACAACAGTAACATGTGTGTACCCGAAATGCAGAAAAATGAGCTTCGACGAAAGCCAAAAAATTATATTATCGACGTCACACGGGCATTTTCCTAATCGTGTGATTGGCCGTGTGCAAGACACGGCTGTATGGTCGACGAAGGCATGGCCGTGCGTAAGACACGACCGTGTGGTGGTGTGAGTGTGGCCGTGTGAGCCACACGGGCTAGGCCAAGTTGGGCGTATGGGCCCACACGGGCATTCCACACGGGCGTGTGGATTTTGGGCTAGACCCTGTGGGCCACACGGGCAAGGCCAATCTGGGTGTGTGGGCTACATGGGTGTGTGGCTCCATACGGACATGTTGGCCCATAATTCTAAAATTTTTCCTAGGGTCGCACGGGTCGTTCTGATCGACTGTGGGCCTACCTTAGGGTCGGTAAGGGCTAACTAAACCCTAGATTATGTGACCTGTTATTCTGATAGTATGCTCTGAGTAGGACACTGTTATGCATGTATGATTATTCTGCTATATGTATATCTGATATCTGTACACAAACATGATAAGCATGTTATATCTGTATCTGTATCTGTTTTTGGGGTGGGATTGTATACATGGAGGAAGTGTTCTGTATAGCGACCTTTTCCTATATTCTGGCAACTTGGTGCACTTTATCTGATATGTGTCGTAATGGCATGATATGGTGTGTAGGGATGGGTGGGTATTTTTAACCCCACATGGTGTGATGGGATAGTCAGAGTTGGTATGTAGAGGATGGGGGTAGGATTCTTTATATCTGTTTCTGTTATCTATTTCTGAAATGGATATGAGTCCGAATTTGTAACTGCCTGTATATGAGATTTCAGTATGTTTGCATGTCTAATTTTGTTGGGTTACACACTGAGTTTATGAAAACTCACGTCTGTTTGTCTGTTAACCCACAGACTTAGGCAGATCAGAATAGCGGAATCTCGCAGTGACCACTTGTCTATGAACAGACTTTATGATTATAGTTTTAGTTTAAATTAAGGATTATTTTGGGAGTTTTGTAAAAATTGAACTCTTCGGACTTTTGGTTTTATTTTGGATTTGAATTTTCGATTTAAATATTTTATTTGAGACGAACAGCATAAAACATGGTTTTATCAAAACAAAGGTTTTCTGATAACACAAACGAGATTTTCTAGTTAAACGTTTTATGACTTCCGTTGTAACTTATGTTTTGGCAAATAGATAAGTTAAGCAAACGCTTTCAAATATAGATATAAACGAATATGAGTTTTGAAGCTTGAATAGTTTGACGAAACGACTCCGTTCTCAAAACCCTACCTTGTGACATCTCTGGATTTGACCATAACGTCTAGGCCGGGTTTGGGGTGTTACATCTAAAATATATTCAATCAGGGATAAAATTTAACAAGAAATAAGCTTTACCCCTTGTGATCTTAGGTTTGAGCCACTCCTTCCCATAAATGCATTTTTTTATTCGACAGCATTATCTTTTCCTAATTAGACTTGGCATCTTGCTTATTTTCAATTCCTATTAAAATTTGGCCTTCCTCTTTCTTTTCCCTTTTCTTTACATCATTTTTTCATTCCATTATTGTCAATTATTTTTTCTTTCCCAAATTAAATCATTCCCTGTTCACTCATTTCTCTATCTGTTGTTAAAATTGCCATCAATAGCACTCGTATTTTCATCAAAGATCGGTAAGTGCATTCGTTTCAATAAGAAGAACTCGTAATCTCGTAACATCGTTTTTCCACGTAAATCTTTCGTTCGATTAATCAATCTCTTATGGTTCTTGCCTTAATCTTTGGATAATCTTGCAAATCTTGACATTAATAGTTAATTGTGTATATTTTCTGTTGAAGGATTGAATTTAGGTATGTCAGACCAGAATCAAGCATAAGGAATGTCAACCAGACCCTGGTGAAAGGTGTGTATGTGTGTGTGTGTCTTTTCCCAAATGAATCACTGGTGGTCGTGTGTAGGATTAAGGTCATACAGTCGTGTGGACCACACGAGTGGACCACACGACCATATACCATTGCAAACCTTAGGCTAACTTGTGAACCACATGGCCACAACTCCTCCTTACGACCTGCCACACTACCGTGTCTTTCCCATAGGGTAAATTTTAGCGTTTAACACATAGCCACAATCTGTTACACAGTCATGTGACCCCTGTTTTATTGTTTTACCTAGAAATTTATGATATGTTCAGTTTATTCCTTGAATATTCATTGAATTATTTTTAGTGTTTTTTTTATTCACTCGATTAAGTCCCTAAAATTGTGTTTATTCCGGAATCTGTGATTTTCTAACTAAAGTGATATTGTTACATCACATGATAAGTGAATATTACATGCCATCTGTCGTAGTGATATTGATAAACTGTTAGTGTTATTATTGTTACTGCCCTATTAAGTACATATTAAGCATGTCTAATACCAGTGTTGAATTGAATACCTGTTAAGCATGTCCACTACTAGTGTTGAATTCCTCTATTACAAAGTATGACATATTGCATTGCATGACGCGGGATGATATGTACGGAGGAAGAGTGACAATTTATCTGCAAATATGTTGTGCATTATGAGCTCCCTAAAGCTGTGCATTATGAGCTCTATAGGGAGTTCAGTATGGTCATTATGAATCTTTGTGATGTCTTTCGGATTAACCAATGCTCCTATCGCCTTCTTAGACTTAATGAACCGAGTGTTTCAAACCTTCCTTTCTTAGTTTGTCATTGTGTTTATCGATGACATCCTAGTTTAATCAAAAATTGAAATCGAACTCTAGGAACATCATAGGAAAGTTTTGCAAATCTTCTAAGAAAAGAAACTATATGCCAAACTGAGCAAATGTGAGTTCTGGCTTAAGAAAGTTATGTTTCTAGGACATGTGGTATCCGTAGAGAGTATCTGTGTAGATCCAAAAAAGATAGAGACTATTCTAGAATGGAAACATCCCAAAAACATTTTTAAAATTTAAAATTTCCTTGGTTTAGCCGGATATTATAGGAGATTTGTTGAAGGGTTCTCTCTAATTTCTGCTCATCTAACCAAGTTTTTGAGGAAGAATGTTCCATTTAAATGGATGGGGGAACGACAAGCTAGCTTTGAAAAGCTAAAGGCTATGTTAACTCAAGCTCCCGTGTTAATTTAGCCAAAGTCGAGGAAAGAGTATGTGGTGTATAACGATGCATTTTACACTGGCCTTAGATGTGTGTTGATGCAAGGTGGAAAAGTAGTTGCTTATGCGTCGAGACAGTTGAAGCAGTATGAGTGCAACTATTTGGCTCATGATTTGGAGTTGGTAGCTATGACATTTACACTAAAAATTTGGAGGCACTACTTGTATGATGAGAAGTTCTATATATATATTGATCAGAAAAGTCTCAAGTATCTTCTCACCCAAAAAAGGGTTGAACTTGAGACAACTGAGGTGGATAGAATTGTTAAAAAAATATGACTGTGTGATTGAATACCATCCCAAAAAAGGCAATGTAGTGGCACATACTCTAAGTAGAAAATGAATGACTGATATAAGAGTAAAGTTTCCTAGGTTAAGTCTAGTGGATGATGGAGGCTTACTAGTGGAACTACAAGTGAAACCAACCTTGGTTAAATAAAATTAAGGCTAAACAACCATTAGATGTATCTTTATTGCCATAGATTAAGTAGGTGAAAGATGATAAAACTAAGGATTTGGGGTTTAATGTCGATGGTATTTTGTGCTTTCAAAGGAGGTATTGTGTGTCGAACGATAAGGATTTAAAACAATTCATACTTCGAGAAGCACATAGTAGCCCTTATGAAATGCATATCAGATGAAATAAGATGTATCAAGATTTAAGGGAACTATATTGGTGGCCTGGACTGAAACGAAAAGTGACAGATTTCATAGCAAAGTGCCTAATGTGCCAGCAAGTAAAAGCTAAACACTAGTTTCCTTTTGGGTTGTTACAACTGATTAAAATACCTCAATGGAAGTGGGAGTGAATAACAATTTGACTTTGTTAGTGGGTTACCCTTAACACCTACCAAGAAAGATTTAATTTGGGTGATAGTAGATCAATTAACTAAGTTAGCTCATTTCGTACCTATACGTACGAATTATTCTTTACAAAAGCTGACTAAGTTATATATTTCGGAGATTGTAAGATTACATGGAGTACTTGTATCAATTATTTCAGATCGAGATCCTCGATTTACGTCTCGATTCTAGAAAAAACTACATGAGGCACTGGGTGCTCGTTTAGATTTTAGTACTGCCTTCCATCCGCAAACTGATGGACAATCTGAACGGGTTATTCAGATATTAGAAGATATGTTAAAGGGTTGAATTATTGAATTCCAAGGTAGTTGGAAAGAACATTTGCCTCTAGTTGAATTTGCCTATAATAATAGCTTCCAATCGAGCATACAGATGACACCTTATGAAGCCTTGTATGGTCATAAGTGTCAAACACCATGGTGTTGAACCAAATTAGGTTAAAGGAAAATTTTGGGTCCCGAAGTGGTATTGGAGTCTAAAAGAAAAATTAGATTAATCCAGGATAGACTGAAAGCGGCTTCGAATAGGCAGAGGTCATATGCGGACCTAAAAAAGAAGGGCATTGAATACAATGTCGGAGGTCAAGTCTTCTTGAAAGTGTTGAGGTTCTGTCAAAAGGGCAAGTTAAGTCCTTGGTTCATCGGACATTATAAAATCCTTAAGAGAGTCGGTCCAGTGACATACCAATTAGAACTACCTCATGAACTGGACCACATCCATGACGTCTTTCATGTCTCTATATTGAGATGATACCGATCTGATCCTTCCCATATTGTACTAATAGAAGAGATTGGGGTGAGACCGGATTTGTCCTTTAATCAGGAACCCATATAAATTCTAGATCATGAAGTAAAAGTTTTGAGAAGGAAACGAATCCCACTTGTCAAGGTTTTGTGGCGGAATCATGGCATTGAGGAGGCCACGTGAGAACCATAAAATACATTTCATCAACAAAATCCTCATTTGTTTGAACTGGGTAAATTTCAAGGAAAAATTTTCTTTAAGGAGGGGAGAGTTATCACGGCCCAAAATATAGGAGGTTAATTGAAATGGTTAAACAAATAAATGAATTAGGCTTAATGGTTAAGTTTTAAGTTTCTTCCCTAAAGACCCAAGTTAGAGCTCCCTTCCTCCCTTTTTTTTCCCTTTTATTTTTGGCAACCTAGGGTAAAAGCTACATCTAAAATATATTTGGCAAGGATAAAACTTAACAAGAAATAAGTTTCGGGCCTAATGGTTAAAGAGCTAAGCTTTCCCCATTGTGATCCTATGTTTGAGCCACTCCTTGGCCCCAAATGCATTTCTTTTTATTCGGCAGCCTTGGGTAAATTGTCATGCTGCCCCCTAGAGTTTGCAAACCCTAGGTATTTATCCTATCTTTTTTTCCTAATTAGACTTGGCATATTGCTTCTTCTTAATTCCTATTAGAATTTTGCCTTCTTCTTTTTGTGTTTTCCCTCTTTCTTTTCTTTTCCTTTTCTTTACATCAAATTTTCATTCTATTACTGTCAATTATTTTTTCTTTTTTGAATTAAATCATTCCCCATTCACTCATTTTTTTACCGGTTGTTGAAATTGCCAACAATAGCACTTGTATTTTCATCAAAGATCAATAAGTGCATTCGTTTCAATAAGTAGAACTTGTAATTCCGTGACATTATTATTCCACTTAAATCTTTCATTCGATTAATCAATATTTTATGGTTCTTGCCCAAATCTTTAGATAATCTTGCCAATCTCGACATCAATCGTTAATTATGTATATTTGTCATTGAAGGATCAGATTTAGGTACGTTGGACTAGAATCAAGTATAAGGAACATCAACCGAACCCCAGTAGAAGGTGTGTGTCTTTTCCCAAGTGAATTTTCAGTAGTCGTGTGTAGGATTAGGGCCACACGGTCTCTCACATGGTATGCCCTTGTAAACCCCAGGCTAGTTCGTGAACCACACGGCCACAGCTCCTCCACACGGCCTACCACATGGTTATGTCCTTCCTGTAGGGTAAATTTTAGCTTTGACACAGCCACAGTCTGTTACATGGCCTGGCCACAAGACCGTGTAACCCTTCCACATGGTTTTAGCCCTTTCACACGGTTTGGCCACATGGCCGTGTGACCCCTGTTTTATAATTTTGCCTAGAAATTTATGATATGTTTAGTTTAGTCCTTGAATATTCCTTGAATTATTTTTAGAGTTTTTTTTTATTCGCTCGATTAAGCCTCTAAAATTGTGTTTATTTTGGAATCTGTGATTTTCTAACTAAAGTGCTATTGTTACATCGCATGATAAGTGAATATTACATGCCATTTGTCAAAGTGATACTGATAAACTGTTAGTGTTAATATTCTTACCATTCTACTAAGTACATGTTAAGCATGTCTACTGCTAGTGTTGAATTGATTACATGTTAAGCATGTCCATTGCTAGTGTTGAATTGTTCTATTACAAAGCATGACATATTGCATTGCATGAGGTGGGACGATATGTACGGAGGAAGAATGACAATTTATCTGCAAATATGTTGTGCATCCACAACCCAATGATAGTTTATTTGCCAACGTTTTTATCTGGAAATATTGGTGGTTTACCTACAATTTTTTTACAAACAAAGTGGCAGTTTATCTGCAAATAAGCAGTGGTTTATCCACAACCTGGTGTATAAGGATAGATGAGTTCAGGGGAACTTCCAATGAGGTGTGTAGCAGAGTTGGGTAGGAATTTTCTTTTGATATACTAAAATCGCATTGCCATAAATAAGCATGTGAATACAAAACAGTGGATGCTGAAATACTATAGTGATGTGTTGATCTATAAAACTGTTATGGTGACTTGCTATACAAATGTGTTTGTTCTAAAGAACTTCTATTTTGCATGTTTTGTCTATTATTTTACATTGATTTTCTTGTGATTGGACTCACACTAAGCTTCTTAAGCTCACCCCCTTTAATTTCTATCTTTACAGATAACACACTAGGTTAGTATGTAGTCCGGAGGGCTCAGCTCGAATTTTTTTTATTTATTAAAAGTATTTTAGGCTTTATATTATAATTTCTATTATTTGGAACTTTAATTTAGTTAAACTGTGGCATGAGACTTAAGTTTGTATTTATTCGGCATGCATGACATTTATTTTGTTTTAGGTTATTGAAATATGGATTAGTAATTTATCATGTATAAAAATTTGTTTTCCATTAAACTTATGTTAAATATCACTTTTTCCACTGCATAGTTATGTAAATGAGATTTAAAAAATATATAATAATTGGAAATCGACTTTTACTAAGTAAACCTTAAATTCCATCGCTTATTGGGAAAATTTTATGTTTTAGTAAAATGAAGATAACATGCTAAGTTTTTCTTCAAAAAATAAACAAATGTCTTAAACAACTGTTTTATAAAACTCCGATCATTACTAGGTCATTTCGGTGACCAATGTAATCTTCCGAATTCGGTTCTAACGTCTAGGCCAAGTTTGGGGAGTTACAATTCATGTAACGGATTCTATCAAAATTTGATAAAATCATATCCTATTAATACTTTCAATATATACAAAACGTTTTAAAGTAACTGTTTTTAGTAATTACATTCCCATCAATCAAATTCCAATGAATCATAGCATGAGAAAATAATCAAACACCAAACACCCCTTTATATAATACTAGGCCCATGATGTGGGTAAAGAAATATGGGTAATTTTTTTAAAAATTTTTTTTACATAAAATTAAGCGTGACTTTGGTGAAAATGGTAAAGTTGAAATAATAAAGATTGTGATGGTTTAGATTCAAATCTCATCATATGTATATATCTATTACTCATAACCCCCCAATCTTAAAGTAGAAGATATCACCTACTTAGGTGTATTTGAACACACACCCTCCAAGTTGTTGTGACATAACAGCATTGTCAACCAAGTTAAGACTTTGTCGATGAATTTGGTATCATTTGATTTGGTGGCACCAACTCAGTTGTAAAAAACAATAAAAAAAAATAACAATTGGTTTCTTAGTGATAAATAATATTCTTCTATAAAAATAGATAATGTTTTAAGATTATTTTTATTTTTTAAAAAAAAATTATGTAATTTCTTTTTGAAGTGTAACAAGTACAAGTACATTACATTTACAAATACAAGTCCGAGTAACCATAGCATCAAACTATCACAAATAAACTATTCGAGTAATCACCAAGTAGAATTAAACTATTATAACACAAAAAGACTAAGTGTTAAAAAATAATTATTGAGTGATGAATGATAATTGTATCTCTTGGTTCAATATTGCATTTTTTCATACAGTTGTATCTTATGAAAAAATGTATCTCTTGGTTTAATTTTGAACTTTTTTATTCATTGTCTCTATTCACTCATGTCTATTAATTTTTCAACAAATCTCTTCATTCATTTCATCTCCTCTTTATAAAGCTAAGTTAGGAGATTTCAAAAATATATCATTAAAACTATCAATATAAAAAAATTCCTTCTAAATTCATTTCTCCTGATAATAAAGAAAGGCAAGATTGTGTTCGATTGATCACTGTTGCTACTACTGTGATCGTTTGTTGTTGTATCTTAGGAGATAGACGTCCAATGTTACTCAAAGCATCGAAGAGAGGACGAATCTTTCTTAAGGAAATTGTTTATACAGGCCTCGACAAAATTCTTCTTCTAATTTTTAACTTTGTCCGATTACAGATATTCTGTTGTGTTACTGCTACTACATTGTATTGCATTATCATTGTTACTGACATATTAATACTACATACGATATCAGATTTACTTACACTGAGAACTAATACAATTCAGACTAAAGCTAACAAATTGGAACTAATGAGACTAAAACAATTATATATGATGGGACTTAATGGTAAATCTCAAACCTAAATATACTATAGGTGAAAAGTATGAAACGGAGTTGAAATCTTACTATAATAACTTGTATTTTTTACTTAAATTTTTTTAAAAATTACTCCTTCCTTTTAAAAATACTATCATTAATTTAAAAGATACCTATATTTTTTTTACATAAATTTTTTCCTTCCACTCATATTCTGAGTGTTTCTTATTTCCTTTTGTTGGTTCCATTTTGCTCTTAATCTATTGCTAAAAACCCGAAAGCGAATTAAAGTGGGGGCTAAAATGCTTTACTGGATGGACTCAACTTATTTTAGTTCGTGCTTAAATTAAATAATTGAAAACATTTGTTTATTTAAATTTAATTATAAAAAATATACTTTTAACATAAAATTATTTTTAAAATATTTTGACATTTTTAAATAGTAAAACCAAGTCATGGATCTGTACTCAAAAACTTTTTGAAAAATAATTTTAAAATATTTTAATATGTTTTTTTGGAATATGCATTAAATATAAGGAACATATAAGTGAAATTTAAAAATTTCATTAGGTTCACCACAAATGTATATAGGCTTAAATAATAATATAAATGATATATATATACACTAAAAAAGTATATACATTGAAACCATGTAAAAAATATATTAAAAATATTAATTAAAAATCCTATCATACATGTATGTGTATAAAAATCACAAATTTAGAATATAAATGTGTATTTAAAAATACCATACTATAAATAATGAAACCTATGATTTAAAACTAATTAATTATAAAAACACATGAAATATGTATGATATTTAAAATAAAAAAATTTTAGATTAAATTGTGAGTAAAATGAAATTTGAACACATAAATATTTCATGTTAACAATATTAAATGTGCTACATTTGTTTATGATGGTATTGTCATCAATTTATATATTAATAAAAAAATGTATAAAACAAGCTTTGATTGAGTGGTAAATTTAAAATTTTATTAATCCAATAAGTGGAGGTTCAAATCTTATTATATGTATTTTTTATTTTTTTAACAAAAAGACTAAATTACCCCTTAATAATATGACCTATTTAATTAAGGAAAGACATTTTAGTAATTTAATTGACCGAGTTGATAATCCGATTAAAGGTGTTTAATAAATAGTGTAATATATCAAAGTAAAAAAAAAATAAAATTTAGAGCAACTTAGAGTAAATATGAATGTAAATATGTTGGACAGCTTTACAAACGTAGAGCAGAAGTGGAGAAGGCAATTCTCGTCTGCACCCTCACCCCACTCCCTTCCCATCGTTAACTAGTTTACGTGGCAGTTACTACAGATAAGGAGTTTGTGGGGGGGGTTTCTTCATAACTTACATCGCCACCCTCTCTCTCTTCTCAAGTACAACTGGTGGGGGATTATTTTTCCTTTTTCATTCACAACACTAATCCCTCAACAACACATGAATTAGGCAAATGAGTAATTGATATTAACGAAGGATAGGACAAGACTATGCTACCACGAATTTGGCAATACTAGATACAGATATTAACACAAGGTAATTAAAACATAATGTTTTGGAACATAAACAAATTATGAGTTTGTTACCAACAGCATCCTATTCTTTTTACAGAAGGGTTAGGGCAAGTTAGCTATTTTTCTTAAAATTTTCATAATGGGTAATTGATTAGAAGACATAAACCAACCGCTGATTTTGTAATGGTAGTACGAAAAACATAGATGCTAGGGGCCGTATAAAAAGTTCCTTAAATGAAAAAGTTGGGAAAGAATAAGAAATTAAAGGATGGTAATGATGATACGTCTATAAAAATTTGTTCCCTGTTTGGTGATTAGTGATCATAAACAACAGCCCAAGTCAGTTAATACAATACCCCACTCTTTTTCCTTTGTTCCAACCTTCTTTTTCTCTCTCTCACCCTCCAATCTCCTTCAAATTCATTCTCATTCCTCCATCTTTTTCTCATTACAAAGACACAAGTTTGATGGGCAATTACAGGTTTAGGCTCTCTGATATGATGCCCAATGCCTGGTTTTACAAGCTTAAAGACATGGGCAAAGGCAGAAACCATGGCAATACTACCATTACCAATAATCCTTCCAAGAAAAAACAATACCCCATATCTCCCTCTTCATCAAAACTGAAGCAGCCCCACCATTTTTATCCTAGAAAATCTTACCACTTCACTAGAGACCTTATCCCCAGTGATGGCTTCTATGTTTCTCATGCAAACACCAATTCTGCAGGTTCTGACCCACCCAGAAAATCTTCTCAGAAACGATCCAGGAAAAGAAATACGGTTGTTTCCTCCGGCTGTCGCTGCCGTGCCACACTCTGGACTAAGCCTGATTCTCCACCGCAATATTCAGCTTCTTCCTCTTCTGACGACAGCTCTTCGCCCCATGAATTCAGGTCTGACTGCATTCTCACTACTCAATCGTTCGATAACATGGTCTCCAGTAGCTGCAAACTCATGAATTCGGAAGCTAAGGATGATGATTGCAAGTGTTTGGTTAAGAAATCCGACAAGCTAGACGAGTTCGACAACTTGTCTCAACTTCAACTCCCTCGGATCATAACCAAGCCGGTTAATATGAAGAAGAGCAACGAAGCAACCAAGTATGGAATGAGTTCAGTTAAATTCGAAGGTGATGAGAACAAGAAAAGCAGTGGTGGTAGGAAATTTGGAGTGAATTCCCCAGGCGTAAGGCTGAGAATAAATTCACCGAAAATCGGAAACCGGAGAATTCAGGGACATGGTCGCAAAAGCATGTCGTCAGGTTCAAGCGGCAGCTCAAGGAGGAGTTTGTCGGATAGTCTGGCGGTGGTGAAATCGTCGTTTGATCCTCAGAGAGACTTCAGGGAGTCGATGGTGGAAATGATCATAGAAAACAACATCAGGGCATCCAAGGATTTGGAAGATTTGCTTGCCTGTTATCTCTCTCTCAATTCTGATCAATATCATCATCTCATCATCAAGGTTTTCAAGCAAATCTGGTTTGATATGAACGATGTCCGCTTGAAATAATTTCCTCCTTAACATAATATGTATATTTTCTCCTTCAATCCTCTTCGCTTTCTTGTCATTTACTACTACTTTTTTACCAATCAAATTATACGTAAAATTACAGTTGAATAAAAGTAAGAAATTCAATAGGTTGGATTTTTTTTGGGTTGCTCTGTTTTACTCTGTCATTATTTGTCTGACCTATTGAAACTTGGGATCATTTCTTTTACAAAAAGGGAAAAGGGGTCTCAATAATTGTAGGGATTGAGTTAAGTTGAAGGTCGAGATAAAAAAATACAATAAACGGTCAGGGGATCAAAATGAAAATCTTTTATGCTAAAAGGGTTTAAGAGAGGCCAAAAATATAATTTCAGCAGAATTATCGAAAAGGAAAAAAGGAAAGAGCATCTAATGACAACAGAATCCATAGAAGACATGCTTTTATTTTAGTGCTTTAATGATATATTTATTTTCCAATTTGTCCTATAATGGAACATCTGAAAAAAATATGGCATTGAGACAGTTGAAGTCGTAAAAAAGAATAAAGGGAAATAGGAAAGGAAGGAAAAATGTATGATTTTGCAACTTTCAAGTCTGATGCATAAGGACAAGTTTCTTTGTTTTTGAAATGAAAGTTTGAGCCCTCAGGCTACCTGCATTTCATGCACTGGCTCTAACCCTGAACCATATCCTCTGTTGGATTTATCCTTCTCCAAATATTATATTTTCCATACCCACCACCATAAGTCATACATACACCACTGTAGTAAAAATATATATAGTTAAAAGAAATTAAGACGTATACATAGGTCGTAGTCAGATTCCATTATGGTTGTAGGAAGTAATAAATGGCCGAATTCAAATTGCATGCACCCCAGATTGGAAGGGTACAAAAACAAAGTGTACAATTCCTGAGAGGTTGTTCCATCAGCATCAGGGGGTTTTCACCTCTCAAATAAGGACATGCCCTTCACTTTTGTTAATTTCTCCTTCCTTCTCCGGCCAACAAATATACATACCCTCAATCTAAAGCTAACTTTTATAAATATTCATTTTTATATTTCTCATAATTGTTTATGAAAATATCTATAACCTGGGATGTGGACAGTTGGTTTAAGGAATATTAACTACTGTTCGGTTCTTGATGCTAAACTTTGGGGTACATTGAAAGGTTTTTAAGTAGCTTGGAATCTCGATTCTTAAGATGGATAGTATTGAAGTTATTCAAGTGATTCAAACAAATGTAACTGATCAACATTTTTCAACTGTGACACAAGCCATTAAGAATCTATTACAACTTTCTTGGATGGTTAATGTTACACATACTTTCAGAGAGGACAACAAGGTAACTGATGGGTTAGCTTTAATGGCGTTCTCAAGACCGCTAGGTAGGTATATCTTTATGCAACTGCCGGATGAAATCCTCCTATCATTGCATGATAATTATTCTTGGATGACCTAGCCTAGCCTCGTCCATACTTCTTTTTGTAAAAAAAATAATAAAAGAATCCATAACCTTCTTCATACGATTGTAAATATATTTATAGTCAGTGATGTTTCAAGAGGAAAAAAATGTTGCAGAATTCAAAATTGAAAAGTTGGACGTAGCAATTGATCTCTTGAGGGAAAAAGGAGGAGGCAGAAGCAAATGTAAAATTTCGAAACAAAAATACCAATATTAAAGACATTATTTGGGTTGTTTTTACCTTTTACTTTTAATAAAATAATTTTTTAGCATTGAATTTGACAATGGATTTGAGATGTTGTTTCTTTTTGGGACAATTAGCTTGCACCTACCCTATCAAATGATAAATTAATTTACGGTTTATTCTATTATTTCCTAATTATTCGGTTCCTAATAAAGTCCTTTTTCTCCGGTTGTAACAACTATGAATTTCATCGCCCACCAACAAAAACTACAGGATTTATCAACGAATTCTAAATGAATTTTTATAAATATTAAAGGATTAAAATGTTGTTTAAAATATTTTTTTTCTTTTAAAAAGATACTTTAAGCCATGTCAAATTTTTTAAAATTAATTAAAATTTTATAATATATAAAAAAAACTCTTTGCTATTAAAAAAATTACGCGAGTTTAACTTCTATTTCACAACATCACTGTAAACCCTAACTATTATTTTCATCCCATAAATTTTTTTGGTACATCTCACAAGTAGAAGAAAGCAAATATATAATCTTTTAATTATTGGTGATTGATTTTTTATATTCTATATTACTTGTTTAAGTTACACAGATAATAGGGTTGGTGTATTGTTCAATTTTTCTTGCAACATAAGCAGTGTTTGTTGATCCTTTGGTTCGGTTTGAATTAAGTATTGATCTTTTGGATAGATATTTTTTGGGGATAAAACCGAATCCAACAAAACATTGTGGAAACATAATCAATATTCTTTTAATCTAAAAAAAATCAATTTTTATAGTTATTGCAAACTTAATAGCATAATATATCAACAATTAAAGTAAATTAACCACAAATCATAAGAATAATAAATCGAGACACAATTTTTTACGTGGAAAATACCTTTAAAACGAAAGGGTAAAAATTACGGACTTAAAAGTCCACTAAAAACTCTACTATAATCAAAAGTCTTGCTACAAGATTACAACATATAAACCACCACATAAGCATATAACTCAAACAAAATTTATCAGCAAGTAATCTCAAGCAAACTAAATAGAAAAATTGAAAATATCACTTAACAAGTGGCTGGCTTTGAAAGCTAAAAACCCAAAGCTATAGTGCCCCAATGATCTGTCGTAATTAAGTGTAGCAGATTAAACTAGTTTTCGCACTTAAGGAGTCTGAATTCAAGCATTTATGTTATATTTTAGTTAAGTTTCTTTAGTTTTACTTATTTAAAAATATGTGCGAATTGAGTCTTTTATTGACCTTAAGGGCCGAATGAGGCCTAAGGGAGAGCTAAAAACTTCGTGAGTGTACAGGTGACCATCAGAAGGCATTTTAGGCTGATACTGGACATTATGTCGCAACACGGGAGGTCCGATGTCGCAACATAGAGAGAAGAATGGAGAAAGGATGAAATTGCCTTCGATGTCGTGACACTGACTAAAGGTGTCGCGACATACCCCTGACGATATCCTAAGGAGGAGCATACTGACTTCTATGTCGCGACACAGGTCTTGGTGTGTCGCGACATCGACTCTGGGACAGAAATTAAACACGAAGCAGGGGCATTTTGGTCCGTACAATCAAACTTAAAGCTCAGAAACGTCAACTAACCTAGGTTTATGGACAACGACCACCTAAAGGCTATATAAATAGGCTCCTTTGACACATGATATGGACACCTTTTCATTAACCTAGTTTCTTTCCTTAGATTTAGTTTCGTTTTCTTTCTTTTTTAGGTTTCTAGAGTTTAGTTTATTTGTTCGTTGTTTTCTTTCAAGAGATCTGGATTGTGGAATCATTCAAACTCTGTGGATTTGTGCTTAATCTCAATATAATCAGGCTCTTTCATTTACTCTATCTTGTCGATTTAATTAGCATGATTTCTCTTTACATATACTATATATTGTTTATGAACGCCATGAGGAACTAATCCTTCTATGGGGGATTAATGAGTGGAGGTATGATCTATTAACTATTTTGTAGGGTTACTCAACGGATCAACTGTTTGGGAAAGGGAGAACGTGAAACAAACCCTAGGCCTGACAACCCCGGAAAGTCATCAAGGTGGGAATTAACCCGAAATTGGTATTGCCCATTTGTGAACACCTTAACCCTAAACTAGTTTGGACTGTAAGGTCGAAAGATAAGTAGTTCTTACTGACTCGTTATGTTAGTTGAAGATCGAAAGATCCTGCTAGGGTAGTGACTAGTTGATTGACGAGGAACCTGAAACGACAGTTGATGGAGATTACCGAAACGAGCTAATCACCCATAATCAGATTTGATTTATTCTTCATTTTTAATCTCTTGAATTTTATCTTTTTATGTTGTATTATTTTTACTACTATTATAAAAACACCAAAAATCCTTTATTTTATATTCTTCGTAATATAACTGAATTTAAAGTACTAATTAGATCTTTTAGTGTGTAGGTTAGAATTGATCTAGCAATTGCCTCCCTTGGGTACGATCCTCGGAGTACTCTCCCACTCCGTTGTAAAATTATATTACAACTAGACCTGTATACTTGCATATACCACATCGTAATTCTATATTTTATTGCAGTATTCACACTTTGGACGTTAGTACGTCCGGAGGCAGTCAAGTTGTTGGCACCGTTGCCGTGGAGGCAACGTCACTAGATCGATTTTTTTTTAATTTTTGCACTTTAAAAGAATAATTATGAATTTTGTAGGTTACAGTTAAGATTCTCAATTTATTTTGCTAAATAACACGTCTAACATTTGTTTTTTTTAGGAATCTTAAGTACCATAAACCAAAGAGTCGGTTAGCACAAAGTCATGGATGACTTTTATTATATGTGGTCCGATGAAGACTTTGATTATGATGAAGATATTTATGAATGAGTCTATGAAGATTGGGAGATCCAAGAGAATCAAAGAATACTAATGCTGGAATTAAGTCAACTCCGAGGAGAAACCATGATTCTTTCCCAAAATGATGATGACCACAATAATATACCATTAGAAATGTAACAGCCCGATTTAGGGGCTAGTCGGAACAGTGATCTCGGGATCACAAATCTGAGGTTGGAGAAAATTATTTTCATGTTATTTTATGTGTTATAACATGTTTATAGAGATGCATGAGAATTTTGGTACTTGAATTTTAGCGATTTCATGTTTAATCGCGAAAAAGGACTAAATCGCATAAAGTGCGAAAGTTCCATAAAGTGCGAAAGTTCCATTCTATAAGCTAAAGGTACCAAATAGCCATAGATTGATAATTGGAGGTCTTTAAAAAGGCAATTAGACCCACAATATTTGCTTGGCTGGCCATAGACTACATAGGAGACAAAGATGGATAAAATTTTGGTCAAAGTAATTGATAGTTGGTGACTAATTTGATAGTTTAATATTAGAATAAAGAAAGAGAAAATATCATCTTTCTTTCCATCTTCCTCCACCGAAATTTGCAAGCATAATAGGGCTTTTGAAAGCTCAAATTTTCCGCAAGCTCTCCTCCATTCTAGTAAGTGATTTTGATGATTTTTCTTAATGATAATTGTACTTTTAGAACCCCTAGAACCTAAGCTTTCAAATGAGGGGACTAATGTGCAATATGGTGAAAAGTTTAGAGTTTTTCCATGAGAACTTTCATTGTTATTTGCTGCATTTTTATGGAAGAAATTGAGTCTTGGTTGTTAGATGAACAACTTTTGTGAAAGGTGTTGTTTTGATAACACATATTTGGACCTTGTTAAAAAGGTTATAAAATTTGTAGTAACTATGTGAAATGTTGAGTTTTGATGATAGCTATAGGAGTATTAAATGTTCACCTAGGCTTATTGAAGGTAGAAATATGATTAGAATTTATTTCCGAGCCTAGGGGCAAAATGGTCATTTTGCCAAAGTCTAGGGGCAAAATAGTAATTTTGCCAAAGCATGACTATTAAAATGCTTTTATTAATGCGAGTATTAAAATGAGCTAAATTGCTATTATAGAGCAAGAAGAACCGAGAATCTGCCTCGATCGGGGAAAGAACAAAGTCTCGGACTAGACCGTCGAGCTAGCTTATTTTGAAATCGAGGTAAGTTTGTGTGTTATAGATTCAACAATTATGTTAGCATAATTGAGAACGCTTGGTATCATGTTGATGCATGATACTCTATTAAATTGATGTTGAATAAGATGTTGAAGTCCTAGTGGACTATAATGAATATGAAAATGCTATCATCAAGATGAGAAATAGATAAGGTCCCGTATAAGACCATGTCCGGGACATGGCCTCGGCACCGAATTGAGATTTCTGTATAAGACCATATTTGGAATATGGCTTCGGTATTGAAAATGGAAATCGTATAAGACCATATTCGGGATATGGCATCGACACTTGATATGAGATTCCGTATAAGACCATATCCGGGATATGGCATCGGTATTCAGAGGTAACTCCACGTAAGACCACATCTGGGATGTGGCATTGGCCTCGTACTTATAGTAATGATGATATTATGCGTCTTTGAGTATCCCTAGTGATTAATGGGATGAGTAGATGAGTTTAGAAATGTAAATGAGATTAGTACTAAAGTCCTGCAAATGAGTGAATACAGGTACTCGTGAATGAGTCACGAAGAAACGATTACGATATGTGGCATGGTATGTGCTTATTAAGGGCAAATGTGAGTAAGTATGGCAAGAAGCCTATGACTTGTGTATGGTTAGTTAACGCCATGGATGGATTATATTATGAGCTTATTGTTGCTATTTATTTCCATGCAAACTTACTAAGCTTTATGCTTACCCCTTTCATTTCCCTTTTTCCTTGTAGTTTTGCCAAGATAACTCGAGAGGTTGCGGACGTCGGAGTTCAGAAATCACACTATCGACATCACTTTGGTATAACGATTTAGACTTATTTTGAGTATGGCATGTATAGGACTCGAGTATTTTGTTAGGTCATAATTGTTGGCCAAAGTGTTGGATTTGTAAGGTATTAAAGTCTTTTTGTAATGGTCTATTAAGTTAGGCCGATACTTGACAAACTCTTATGCTTAATGAAAGTGATTTTCTTGGAGTGTATGCCCTTGTGTATGGATGTTGAATTGAGTATTTGGATGTGCCTTTGGGTTATAAGTTGTGTTGAGTTGAATTGGTGTATGTATGTGTGCAATGTAGGGTGGCAAAGGGCTTGGTAGATAGCCATCTAATTGTTCACACGGGTAGACACATGGGCGTGTGTCTAGGCCGTGTGTGACACACGGTCAGCCCTATGGGCGTGTGGATCGACCGTGTGTCCCTTTGCATGCTAGAATTGCAAGTCAGTATGCCTTGTAGTAAACACACGGGCAGAGACACGGCCGTGCGTCTCAGCCGTGTGGGAGACACGGTCTAGGACATGGGCGTGTGCCTAGGCCGTGTGAAGTCTGCACATTAAATATGGAATTTAATTCGACACACGGGTTAAGGACACGGGCGTGTGCCTTGGCCGTGTGACCTTAGTGAGGTGATGACGTCATAGTCAGAATGCCAAGGTTTTGGCACACGGGCTAAGACACGGGCGTGTCGAGGCCGTGTGAGGGACACGGGCCAGGGACACAGGCGTGTATCCGACCGTGTGAATTTAGTCAGGATCGACCACGGGTGGAAGACACGGGCATGTCTTAGGGGCACACGGGCGTGTCCCTAGACCAACACGGGCGTGTGGCCCCTGCTTGGAAAAAAAGTTTTCCAAGTTTGCAAGAGCTCCCGGATAAGTTTCGAAACCTCTTGGAGGTACGTTTAGGGCCTCGTAGGCCGAGGATTGAGCAAGAGAAGGGTTTATATGAAATTTTATAGCCCGGCTTGAGATGTTAAGTGAGATTAGTTAGGTAATGCCTCAAACCCGATTCCGGCTCCGGACATGGGTAAGGGGTGTTACAAGAAAGGTACCAAGAGGTTTAAAGTCTAAAATTACACAGAAAGGATAATGTTATCATAGGTGCTTGCGAAGGAGAAACCTTAGAGTATTATCCACTTCAACCGACAAAAAATATTTAGACAAATTAAATGGAACTTCGAAAAGACAAGATATGGAGTTAGCGGAGGAAATGGACAGTGAATCGAAGAATCAAATAGATTAGGAACTCATCATCCCAAAAATCCCTGGTAATACTGACAAAGCTAAACCACAAGAACAATATAATCTAGACTCACCAACAAAGGCGATGATAATTAGGACTGAGTTAATATGAGAATGTCTATCGATTCAAAAGTTTACAAAACAAAAAAATGAGAAACTAGCAATCCCGAAGGATGAGCCTAAATTGACAATTCTTTTCGCATCCCTAGTCTTAAACCAAACACCCCAGAAGTCTATAGATTTGATAATTTTCCAGATATTGAAAAGAATGGGAAAAATATATATTGATAGAACTTACGATTATATAGTAGGTTTCTGTCAAATCGAGCAATCAGTGTGTCCAAGCATCGGGTTACAACCATTACGAAATGTTCAATTCTTCCGAGAACCAGCTAAGGGAATTATCTGCAAGCCAATGAATGAACTTAAAAGCCTTCAGAGACAGAACTTCAGTAGCACAATACAATATTTTTTCTCAATTCCTCTGCCAAGCGCATTACAAAGTTCTTCTAAAAAGCCGTACCTGATAAATGAAAAGGATAGAGACCTTATAGACAACAGGTGTGAAACGCAATCTTCAAAATTATTTCAGAGCACAAATGTTGAATATCAAGTAAAAAAGCTGTATAGGTATATGGCTTCGCCAATCACCAATAGTTATGACCTGCGAAGAGAGTTGTCGGTCAATAAAGTAGGACGGAAAGGTAAATTCAGGGAAAGAGACAACCTCAGACGAATAGAATGGCATGATGGGTGCTGGACTAATACAGATAGAAACAAAATACAGGGAGCCCGTCAGTGCATATTGACTGAGCTGATGGACGAGTCCGGCAGCAGGACCTAACATTTTCCCATTGTTTGATTGTTACTAACTGTGCTAACTGTATACTCCGCTAACTAAGTTGTTAATGTCCTACAGATAGCTCGAAGACAAGTTTAACAAGTGCTTGAAGCATTCCAAAGATCGAAAATTCAAGAAACAAGCTCAACATCGCGAAACAAACAATTCTATGTCGCAACATCAATGGCAGTAATGAAGAAGTTCAAAACTCGACCCAATGTCGCGACATCACTAACTTGTGTCGCGACACAGAAGATAATTTCTCAAGAATTCCAAAACTACAGGGTGTGTCGCGACATCAAACCTCGGTGTCACGACATCGGTGTAATTTTTTGTAGGGTTGACCCTACCCGATTGCTCAACCCGACGAAATAATCCTTATTTTATCTGATTTTTAACTCTAAAAACACCCTTTTAAACATAAAAGTACATTTCTAACTAAATCTAACTTCATTCTATACACTTCTCTAAAACCTCTCCAAAACCCTTTTTCTCCTCAAAATCTAAGTTCCTAATCCCTCATTCCCAATCCAAGAAGCTACATTAGAGGAAATCGACATCAACAAACACCAAGAGGAAACACAACCGAGTTTAAAAAGATTTGAGGTTTAAGTATTCTCAATCCTCTCTTATTGTTCTGTTGAATATCTTTATTATTTTACTTATAAAATCTAGTAAGTATGCCTCCGCGTAAGAACAAAAGAATTTTTGTTCCGAAAACCCCACGTGTTTTCGACCTTGTTTGATTCCATAATGTCAATATGGAAAAATATTTTCTAGAGTCACAAGGGAGACCTCTCATTCAGGAACGAGGGTTCGAACCCTTAATGATCCACTGTAAAGAAATATGGACTTTGGTCTATTATCATCAATGGGAATTGTTTTGCATTACTCCCACGAGCAATGCAAATATATCTGTGGTTTAGAAATTCTATGCGTCCCTTAAAGACCAAATGATTAAGCGAGGTTATAATGTAGTAATAACTGATGTTGAAGAGTGAGAGGAAAACATTCCAATCGCCCTCAATGACATCTGTGAATTTTATAATATACCATTTTATGAGAAATATTTTATTGATAATACGGATCCAGAAGGATTTCAAAACATTAACATGGAAGATGTTATAAAATATTTAACTCAAGGCAGGGATAGTTGAAACTACAGGTCAGACACTAAGCATCCCACAAATTTTAATCAAGCTATTATGTTTCCTGTTGCTAAAATATGGATTTAATTCATTGGTACTAGAATTGCACCTGCATTGAATGTTTCTAACGTTAATGTGTTTCGACTAGTCTTGTTATATAGTATCCTGTAGCGAAAACAAATCTGTGTAGGGTGCTGGATCTTTCGAGAAATGAAATGGTGCGTACAGAGCCAAAAATATGTACTCTTCTTCCTTCACCATGTACCGGCTCTATGTCGTCAAGCAGAAGTAGCAATGAATGAGAACAAGCAAATGAAACCCACAAGGAGTATCATTGGAGATACATTATATACACAGTATCTAGACCCACCAACAAAGGCGATGATAGTTAGGACTGAGTTAATAGAAAAATGTCTATCGATTCAAAAGTTTATAGAACAAAAAAATGTGAAACCAGCAATCCCAAAGGATGAGCCTAAATTGACAATACTTTTCACATCCTTAGTCTTAAACCAAGCACCCCAGAAGTGTAACGCCCCAAATTTGGGCCTAGTAGAATTGGGCCTATTGGGCTTTGGGCTTTGGGTCTCAGAAAATTTTTAAGTGAGCAAGAAAATGACAAACGACATTTTGGCTTTAAGGGTGTAATAAACTTGGAGTGTCTAGGGGTGTTGGAGAAGTTCTGGGTTCAAACTTTGAGGAGAAGGAATTTTTAGTTAATTATTAAAGGAACCAGGGCAGTGAGTTGTTGGGCTTTTAAATAAAAATAGGGAAAAATGGCATCAAAGAGTCTTGTGGTGGAGTGGCTAAGTGACGCCACTTAGGGTATAGGGAGGTGGTGTTATGGGCTAGCAAGGAGATCCTAGGTTCGAATCCTAGCTTAGTATTTTTTTTAGGAGTTTAATTTTGGCCTTCTAGAAGGTTGGAAGTGGTGTGGTGATGGACTCTAAGGAGAGTGATCAGAAGAGAAAATTTAGGAAAAGGATTGGGGAGTTAGCAGGGAGAAAAACGAGGAGATAAGATGGGGAAGAGTTGGAGCCGATTGGGACTTTGCAGAGTTTCGGTTTTGTGTATAAATAGGGGGTGCCAAATTCCCTCTGTGCTATTTCGGCAATTGGAATTCCCTTTGTGCTATTTCGGCAACTATAGTGCTCTGCCGAATTCTCCTTCACTTTTTCTGTTCTAAACCTCGCCTCTTCCTTATGTGTTTTTCTTTTCTTCTCTCCTAAAGCCTTAAATCGAATATCATTCTCTTCTTTCTCCATTGCTTGTGCCGTCCCACCTTCATCTCAATTGTTGGGGACCAAATATTCGTGACTTTAAAAGCCGAAAATGTTTGCTCTTGAAGCCGATTTCTTCATCGCCCCAAACCTTGTGCCGAATATTCTAGTGACCAAATCTCTATCGTGCTGTCATCATTCCTTTGATTTTTGGTGGATCGGATCTTGGATAAAAATCGGAATCAAGCTTGGATCTACAAGTCTCTGTCGAAAAGCTATCCATACGTTTCGACTTTTGGGTAAGTGTTCTTGATTTTGGGATAAGTTGGCCGAATAGTCTATAGTAAGGGAAAGGGTGACTTAAGTGGATACAAGTCACCTATTATTTTGTCTTTAACGATTAAGATTGATGCATATCTAGGGGATGTTCGTGAGTAGTAGCTAAGAAAGGGCTATTAGGACTGGTGGCACACGGTAAGGTTATGGTAAGGCTTCGATTTTTGGTAAATATTGTGGTTAAGTGTGTGATTGATTGGAGGTTGGTATTGGTTGTAGGTGCAAGGCTGAGGATAGTGTAACACGTCTCATTTACCAGGTGTGTACATACACTTCACACACGACAAATAGGCAAAAGTCGAAATCCTGAAAACCGGAATGCCGAAAAGTCAAAAAGTCGAAAGGTTGGCGCCGGCAACCACTCGATCGTGCGAACATTTGTGTGGGAACACCGATATGATTACTGGGACTGAGAGAACGATCTCATGGTCTCGGGCCACTGTTTGGCCGACCGGGCTAGACGGGGCTAAATGGTCCTACCGACGTGGGCCCAAAACGGTAAGAGTTGATATGTGAAATTGAATGATGGATTGATATGGATGGTTGTATGATTTGGTTATGATCGGGCCTAATGGGCTACATAAACATGATTGGGCTTAATGGGCTATATGGACATGATTGGGCTTAGTGGGCCTTATGGGATTTTAGAAATGCATGCTAGGGTTTTTATGGACTCTAGGCCTAGTTCTGATAAATTCTTAAATAGCATAAAACTTAATTTAATAATAAAACATGTCTGTGGACAAGTCGCTAGGTTAGAGTGTGGCAATGGACATATGCATGTCTAGGATTGGATCTAGGGTGAGCTTGGTACTTAAGTGGTCCTAGTGACTCACCTCTTCTTCTCTGGGATCCTACCTAGTGCATAGTGTCTGTTCACTTTAGCCGCAAGGACTTGTTGATGGGCCAATGTTCATAACTAAAACCCGAGATGAAAGAGATTGCGAAAATACCCCTGTAGGGTAGAATTATGAAAATACCCCAGTAGGATAAATTTACAAAAATACCCCTGGATAGTGAAATGACTAAAATACCCATAGGTGCTTAATGTGTGAAAATATGTATGTTGCATTCATGAGATATATGTTGCACTTGGGTGGGTTTGATGATACGAAGGAAGATATGTGAGGATCGCATAGTCGCTTGACGACCGTGGATCCACCGGTGGCTTTAAGCCCATTATATGCTTAGCAGCCTTGCTGCAACTGTAACACCCCTTACCCGTAATCCCCGCCGGAACCGGGTTCAAGGCGTTACCGGATTAAAACTACTTGATCGCCATTTAGGCTCAACGTGACTACTCTCCTTAAGTCACCACGACAACTTCATTTTTGAGTTATGAGGCCTTACTCAAACACACGAGGGCTCTCGAGACTATATCAGAAACTCTTACTATCTTAAAAATTTTCTCCATCTAGACAGGGACTACACGCTCGTGCTAGATGATACACGCCCGTGTGTAGTCACACACGCCCATGTCCACAACCCGTGCACAAAACTCAACCATTCTGCCAAAGTCCCACGGCTAGGTCACACGCCCGTGTTCACCACCCGTGGTGTACACTGACTACTTCACACGGCCTTAAAGTCTAGACATACGCCCGTGTGGCTAGCCCGTGGCCAACACTGAATAACTCACACGTCCTAGGCACACGCCCGTGTGACTAATCCATGGTCTATTCTGACTTAAAATACTAACATGTAGGGGACACACGGCCAAGTCACATGCCCATGGGCTGACCGTGTGTCACACATGGTCTAGACACACGCCCGTGTGTCTACCCACATGGACAAGAACAAAGCTATTTGTCATGCCCCTTCTCACCCCTCTAGCATACACAACATGTACTCATTCAACACATCCATAATCAACTCAATTTGAAACACAATCTTACATGGATAACTACATCTTTTCATATAATAAAATAGCCAACAACTATGGCATTATACAAAATAGATTATCCATCTAAAGGCCAACATAACTTAGCCATTTACAACCAAAAATCACTAACTTGTCTAGCCCATATACATGCCATATACAAAACGTTTAATCCAATGTACCAGGTGTGCTGATAGTGTGGGCAATCTTCTAATTGATCCACGTATCTCGATTCAACTCTATTACTCTATAAGACAAGGGAAAAGAAAGGGAGTAAGCTTTGAGCTTAGTGAGTTTACACATAAACAATTAAGCATCATAATATAAGCTAAACAACAATTAGCATTATACTAATATAAGTAATTCACAACTATGCTTACTCTTTCTATCCCTTACCACATTTCCAACACATCATGAGTCACATACTCATTACCATTGACATGCACCCCTGCATTCAATATCACATTTACACAATATACAACAGATCATTATTTCACAATAACACATCCACACATCTACACTACTCACTAATACATCCACACAGCTACTCTCTCGGTGGTTTCGCACTTAGCCTACCACAACCGATACAATAAGGTAGTATCACACTTAGCCTACCAATAAGGTAATCATAGTGGTCTCGCACTTAGACCACTAAAAAATATACTTAGCGATAGCATCGCACATAGCCCAGCTCATCGTTTCTAAGTATTGGGGTAGCATCGCACTTAGCTTACCATCAAACATTATCACTACACATTCACATATCTACTTTGTAGTATATTCATTCATTCGTTCACTATAACTAACTCATTCATTCCACATGAACCATATAGGTTCTCAACCATGCTATACTCTAGCTAGCATTTATAAAGTATACGCATAATGCATCGTTTATACGTAAACTTACCTCGGTACTCAAAAAGTATGGAGATGTGCAATTTAGTCCACGACCTTACCCTTGCCTCGGTTTCGATCCGGGCTTCATCTTTCTTGATCTAAAATGACAAATCAACACATTCAATACACACATTGACTAAATTGACCTTTATCTCATACTTTAGAAAAATCCCTATTTTGCCCCTAATCTTTCTCATATTTACACTTTTGCCCCAAGGCCCGTAAAGTGATTTTTATTCAACTTTCTAGCCTTTCATGCTTAGTCGAATCACTTACTCAATTAAAGCTATCATCAATTCTCACATGTATGACAAAACTCAAGACTTTCACAAACTAGTCCCTACATGCATTTTTCATGGAATTCACTTAGTAAAAGATGTTTCTACAAGATCAAGCTTTCATATTCTTCCATAAAACATCAAAATACATGCATGTAATACATGGGTACATTTTTGAACATCCATTTTAGCTCATCATATAGCTAAAAATAGCTTATTCATGCTACTATGACTTCAAAAATACGAAGAATATCAAAAACGGGCTAGAATACACTTACTAGCTAGCTTGAAAAGTTGAAGAGCCCTAACAATGGCTTCTCTCAAATTTTCGGCAGCCTTGGAGAAGAAGATGAATGAATTTTGTCATCTTTTCTCCTATTTTAATCATTTAATTGTCAAATGACCAAAATACCCTTTTTGATAAACTTCCTAATTTAACCCATCCATGCCCAAATTTGTCCAAAAATTAGAAATTGTGAAAATTACTTATTAAGGACTTCTAATTGATATTCTAAAGCAATTTCACACAAATTGATTTTAGAATCTCGCATTTTGCAACTTTTGCAATTTAGTCCTTTTGGACAGTTCAACCGTAATTTAACAAAATTGCTTCATGAAACTTTCAACTAGCATGCAAACATGGCATAGACCTCAAAAACTCATACTTATGCCTCAGATTTATGGTCTCGCACCACTATTCCGACTAGGCCCTAAATCGGGATGTTACAACTCTCCCCCCTTTTAGAGATTTTCGCCCCCGAAAATCTTACCAGTAAAGAGGTTTGGATGTTACTCTCTCATAGCCTCTTCCGTTTCCCATGTAGCTTCTTCCACACCATGTTTCTGCCATAACACTTTCACTAGTGCTATGCTCTTATTCTTCAACTGTTTCACTTCTCGAGCCAAGATCTTAATCGGCTCCTCTTCATAAGACATATCCAATCTTATCTCAATTTCCGTCGAAGGAATCACATGTGAAGGATCGGAGCGATACCGTCGCAACATCGACACATGGAACACATTATGAATCTTTTCCAATTCTACCGGTAAAGCTAACCGGTATGCTACTAGCCCAACTCTATCTGTAATCTCATATGGCCCTATCAACCTTGGACTCAATTTCCCTTTTCGTCCAAATCTCATGATTTTCTTCCATAGGGACACTTTTAAAAACACTTTGTCACCCACTTCAAACTCAATCTCTTTTCTTTTCAAATCCGCGTCACGACTTACATCGGTCAAGCGACTTTTCGAGACTATTACGGATTACTTTCACTTTCTCTTCAGTTTCTTTCACTAGATCGACCCCATGGATCCGCTTTTCACTAAGCTTGGTCCAATACAATGGAGTCCGAAACTTACGACCATAAAAGGCCTCATACGGAGCCATCCGTATACTTGATTGATAACTGTTGTTGTAAGCAAATTCGACCAAAGGTAGATATATTTCCCAACTACCTTCAAATTCTAACACACAGCATCGAAGCATATCTTCAAGAACTTGAATCACTCTTTCAGACTGACCATCAGTTTGTGGATGGAATGCAGTACTAAAATTTAACCTCGTACCCATGGCCCCTTGCAACTTCTTCCAAAACCTCGAAGTAAACCTCGAATCTCTATCCGATATTATAGACACAGGCACACCATGTAACCTCACAATCTCTGCAACATACAATTCGGTTAACTTGTCAAGTGAATAATCAACACGTACTGGAATAAAATGAGCCGACTTTGTCAATCTATCCACAACAACCCACACAACATCTTTCTTTTTCGGAGTCATAGGCAACCCCGTCACAAAATCCATGGTAATCCGATCCCATTTCCACTCGGGAACCATCACTGGCTGAAGCAATCCTGAAGGCACTTGATGTTCAGCTTTCACTTGTTGAAAAATCAGACACTTTGTCTCGAACTCAGAGATATCTCTTTTCATACCCGGCCACCAATAAAATTTCCTCAAGTCATTGTACATTTTCGTACTGCCCGGGTGTACTGATAAATAACCACTATGTGCCTTATGCAAAACCTTTCGGATCAATTCTTCATCTCTAGGTACACAAATTCTGTCATGGTATAACAAACAACCATCCGAACCCACTCGAAAATCGTAGTCACTTTACGATCCACACTTAGCTCTCTTAGCTTGCATCTCACTATCATTTTCTTGAGCCTCACATATCTGTTGAACAAACAGTGGCTTAGCTCTCAACTCTGCCAATATAGCACCATCATTAGACAATGCTAAATTCGTGCTCATAACTCTTAGAGCATACAAGGATTTCCTGCTCAGGGCATCCGCAACCACATTTGCTTTTCCGGGATGGTAATCGATGACTAACTCATAGTCTTTTAATAACTTGAGCCACCGCCTCTGTCGCAAATTTAAATCCTTTTGATCCATCAAATACTTCAAACTCTTGTGATCCGTACAGATTTGGCACTTCTCACCATATAAGTAATGTCGCCAAATCTTTAACGCGAAAATAATCGCAGCCAACTCCAAATCATGAGTCAGATAATTCTTCTCGTGCGATTTTAGTTGTCTCGAGGCGTAAATGACTACCTTACCCTCTTGCATCAACATGCAACCGAGACCATTAAACGACGCGTCACTGAAAACCACAAACTCTTTCCCCGATTCTGGTTGAACCAAAACCGGTGCCTCAGTCAACAATGTTTTCAATCTCTCAAAACTCTGTTGACATGCCTCCGTCCAATCATACTTGACATACTTATGCAACAATTTCGTCATCGGGGTAGCAATCACTGAGAACCCCTTTACGAAAACGTCTGTAATATCCCGCTAGTCCCAAGAAGCTTCTAACTTTCGGCACATTCCTTGGCTGTTTCCAATCCAAAATAGCTGAAATCTTACTCGGGTCGACTCGAATACCATCACCCGACACAACGTGTCCTAAAAATCCAACCGCTCGGAGCCAAAATTTACTCTTGCTAAACTTAGCATACAATTGCTCATCTCTTAAAGTTTGCAAGACAATTCTCAAATGTTCCTCATGATCGTTCTCATCTCGAGAATAGATCAATATGTCGTCAAATCCATAAAAATCGCAGGTGCATTCGTTAAACCGAATGGCATGACCAAAAACTCATAATGGTCATACCTTGTTTGAAATACAGTTTTCAACACATCTTGCTCTTTCACTCTCAACTGGTAATAACCAGACCTCAGGTCGATCTTGGAAAACACTGTAGCTCCTTTCAGTTGATCAAAAAGATTATCAATCCTTGTTAAAGGATACTTATTCTTCACCGTCACTTTGTTAAGTTGCCTATAGTCTATACAAAACCTCATAGACCCATCTTTCTTTTTAAAAAAATGGTACCGGAGCACCCCACGGTGAGTAGCTCGGTCTTGCAAAACCCTTATTTGTCAACTCTTGTAACTGAACCTTCAGTTCTTTCAACTCTAAAGGTGCCATTCTATACGAAGCAATTAAAATAGGTGCCTTTCCCAGAACTAACTCAATCCCAAACTCGACCTCTCTCTCTGGAGGTAATCCGGGTAACTCTTCCAGAAATACATCCGGATACTCATATACCACCAGCACTGTATCAAACTTTACTCCAACCTCTTGAGCATTCAAAATAAAGGTGAGATAGGACTCACACCCTTTTCTCAAACATTTCTCAGCCACTAGGGAAGAAATCATCACTGGTAGACTATCCGATCCACCTGATTCAACCCGAACAACATCTCCACTCTCACATTTCAATTCGATAAACTTACTACCACAGTTCACTAAGACACTATGGGTAGCCAACCAATCCATGCCAAGTATTAAGTCAAACTCATCAAACAGCAACAACATAAGGTTTGCCAGAAAGCAATGACTCTTAATCAACAAAAGACAATTCTTACACACCTTGTCCACTAATACGTATTTTCCTAACGGGTTTGACACCTTAACCACAATGTCCGTAGACACAACGGTCATACTCAAACTAGATGCTAATCTCATGCAAATATAAGAGTGAGTAGACCATGGATCAATTAAAGCAATAACAAAGGTGTCATAGAGAGAAAAAGTACCCGTTATCACATCTGGGGATGATGCCTCTTCGCGGGCACGAATGACATAAGTCCTCGCAGGTGCCCGACCCTCCGGTCTCACAGCAGAGTCTCTGGACGCACCTCTACCACTATTCCCACCTCTCGGGTTCCTTGGTGGTCTACCCCTTGCAGACACATCACTAGGTCTCATCTCTTGTTTCTTTTCCTTATCATCCCTCTCAGGGCAATTTCGGATAAAGTGGTCAGGGGAACCACACTTATAGCATTTTCGGCTATTTCTCCAACACTCTCCGGTGTGATATCTAACAAAATTTGGACACTCCAGTTTGTTTTTCGTATTGCCCACACTTTCCATCGAGGTAGCTTGGACTCTCAAACTCGGACGAGTGTGGTCCAAGTCTCGATGTGAATATCCCACTGATGCTATCGTTTGAGGATTCACTTCCCTGGATCTTTTCGACTGGGCTTGGTACGACTTGCCCATTGGCCTCTTTCTCGCATCTCGGGCTTCACTCACATCCCTTCTCTTTTCTTTACCCAACTCTTTGGCCTTACTTGCCCTCTCGACCAACACAACAAACTCTTTCAACTCCAAAATACCAACTAGGAGTTTGATATCCTCATTCAGTCCATCTTCGAACCTCTTACACAGAATGGTCTCCGTCGACATACATTCTTGAGCGTATTTGCTAAGCCTAACAAACTCACGCTCATATTCTTCTACTGACATTCTTCCTTGCTTCAACTCAAGGAATTTCTTCCTTTTTCGATCAGTAAATCGTTGGCTTATGTACTTCTTCCGGAACTCTTCCAGAAAGAAGTCCCACGTCACTCGCTCTCTCGAGACTACTGACGTCAACGTCTTCAACCAATGGTATGCCGAGTCCCTTATCAAAGACACAGTACACTTCAAGCTCTCTTCAGGTGTACATGAGAGTTCATCAAACACTCTCATTGAGTTCTCTAGCCAGAACTCTGCCCTTTCAGGGTTATCATCTACCTTAGCTCTAAACTCCTCAGCCCCGTGTTTCCTAATCTTATCCACTGGGGGTTTCGATATCCTTACTACATCATTACCTTGAGGAGCCACTGGATTTGGCTGAGGCATAGGAGGAGGTGGAGGAGGTTGAGCATTAGGGTTCGCTCGAACATAATCCGAGTACCAATTACTCATCATCTAGAGAAAGGCTTTCCGAGCCTCTTTCCCTTGACCCCTAACCTCGGGTCCACTCTCTACAGGCGCGGTTCCTTGCGCAGGAGCCGGCACATTACTAGCTGCTTCACCAGCAGTCGATTGATCGGGATCCATATACTATATAAAACAAGGTTTAAATTAATCAGAAACCACCACACTATCATTGTACACTTATGGCATGTATAGCTAGACTCTTACACCCGCTACGGTAGTCCTAGAATCGACTAAACCATAGCTCTGATACCACTAAATGTAACACCTCTTACCCGTAATCCCCGTCGAAACCGGGTCCGAGGCGTTACCAAATTAAAACTACTTGATCGCCACTTAGGCTTAACGTGACTACTCTCCTTAAGTCACCACGACAACTTCATTTTCTAGTTACGAGGCCTTACTCAAACACACGAGGGCTCTCGAGACCATATCAGAAACTCTTACTATCTTAAAAATTTTCTCCATCTAGACAGGGACTACACGCCCGTGCTAAATGATACACGCCCGTGTGTAGTCACACACGCCCATGTCCACCTCGTGCATAAAACTTAACCATTCTGCCAAAGTCCCACGGTTAGGTCACACGCTCCTGTTCACCATCCGTTGTGCACACTGACTACTTCACACGGCCTTAAAGTCTAGACATACGCCCGTGTGGCTAGCCCGTGGCCAACACTGAATAACTCACACGTCCTAGGCACACGCCCGTGTGACTAGTCCATGGTCTATTCTGACTTAAAATACTAACATGCAGGGGACACACGGCCAAGTCACACGCCCATGGGCTGACCGTGTGTCACACATGGTCTAGACACACGCCCGTGTGTCTACCCACATGGACAAGAACAAAGCTATTTGTCATGCCCCTTCTCACCCCTCTAGTATACACAACATGTACTCATTCAACACATCCATAATCAACTCAATTTGAAACACAATCTTACATGGATAACTACATCTTTTCATATAATAAAATAGCCAACAACTATGGCATTATACAAAATAGATTATCCATCTAAAGGCCAACATAACTTAGCCATTTACAACCAAAAATGACTAACTTGTCTAGCCCCTATACATGCCATATACAAAACGTTTAATCCAATGTACCAGAGTGTGCTGATAGTGTGGGTGATCTTCTAATGGATCCACGTATCTCGATTCAACTCTATTACTCTATAAGACAAGGGAAAAGAAAGGGAGTAAACTTTGAGCTTAGTGAGTTTACACATAAACAATTAAACATCATAATATAATCTAAACAACAATTAGCATTATACTAATATAAGCTGTCAAAACCAATTTTTTAGGGTTTTGGAAAATGGGGATCGACTTTTAAAATGACAGATGGAGCCGCCACAGACCTTATTTTGAGGTGTGATATGATCACCTTGAAATTAAAAAATTTAATTTTTTAAATCATATTTTGGTCTATAAAAACTCGAGAAAACGGGTTCGGGAGTCGGTTACGTACGAGGAAGGGTTAGCACCCTCGTAGCGCCCAAGAATTGGTACCTAATTGATTACTTAATGTCTTAATGTCGAAAATTTGAAAAGATTCTAGATTACGATCAGTTTGTTTAAGATACATTTGGATAGAATCAAATTGGATGCCAAAACTTCTTATTTCGAAGAAAAATGTCGTACTCAGTAAGTTAGGTCACAACATCTTATATTCTCGAAATTAAAATTATCTTTTGATTTTTAAAAAACCAGTAATAAAGTTTGAGAAGGGTATTCGATTATTTGGGCCTTATGGAAAATCGGAACCTAGTAAGTTAGGGCACAATTTCTCAAAATTCCCGAATACGGAATATTGCATTTGTTTTTTTTTTTTTTGAAATTCTTATCTTGAGATGATAAAACATCACACCCAGTGAGTTAGGGCGCAATGTCTCAAATTCCCGAGAATAAGTTTTTTCCTTTTTATTTAAAATATTATGCATTTTGATTTAAAAGAGAGAAGGGTACTCGGTTGCTAGGTTTTAGCGAGAAAAATCGGAACCCAGTAAGTTAGGGCACGATTTTCTCGAAACCTCCAAACACGAGCATTGCCTCATTTTCAAAAAACTTTGAGTAAAAAAAATGATTTTAAAACTGAAGTGACATTAAAATACAAAATTTTTCTTAAGGTACAATGGAATACTAATATACAAAGCATACATCAAATATTACAATGATGAATCACAAATGATTAATAGTTACAAATTAACAATTTATAATCCATACAATAACAATAATCATATAACACAATTTCGACATTAGCTATTGAAGAAAATGGAACAAAATAATATATATAACCAACCATAGGAAATGAACCTAAATCAAATTAAAAATAATAATAAATAAGTTTAAAGCAAATGATGTAAAAGAAATAGATTTAGAAATCAATAATAAACAATAATTTGAAACGAACAATGTATAAAACATTTAAATATACTTATAAAAGTGTAAAATAATATTGAAACATTTTTTTGTTAAAAAAGGATAAATAAAATCTAAAATAATTTAATATAAAAGATATAAAAAGTTTAAAACACTATATAAAAGAGGAAATTATAATATATAACAATTTTAAAGGAATAATATATATATATGAAAGGGGATAAACTATATAATATGAAAACAAATCTAAAATAATATATGTAAGAGTTTAGAATAGATAATATATATATATAAAATTATTTTAACTAAATGGTAAAACTAACTTTAATAAACATTATATTAAAATAAGTTAAAATAAATAATACATATGAATAATAATTTAAGAATAAATAGTATAAATATTTTTTATATCATATGATAAAATGGTTTAAAACTAAATAAATAAATGAATTAAATTTAATAAAAAAACGCAAAGATTGTGTACAAAGACAAAAAAGTACTTAATTGAAACAAAACAAAATTACAAGACTACTTTATAATAAATAAAGTTATTTAAACACATGCAAGGATCAAGCTTAAATGCGCGTAAATCATCAGGGGCTAAGCCAACAAATACTCCAAACCTGAAACGCAGCATTCAAGTTGGACCAAATCGACGTAACGCATAAATTATAAAGATCAATTAAGAAAATAAAGAAAATAGTTAACAGATTCAATTGGAAAACAATATGAAAGAGAAGGACTAATTACACAAATATCCTCCACAGATTAAAACGCGCGGATCCTGGCCACATATGGATCGGGTCATCGGGTCACACCACACGGCGTCGTTTTGAGGCTATTGAAATTAGCCAAAACGGTGTCGTTTTCTTAATAGATACCGACCCCTTTTTAAGCAGATTTAAATCGTCTGCTTAATTTTGAAACCCTAGCTCCCTTTCTGTTTAACCTATCAACCGCAGAAAGAAAAGGGAAAATCCGGCCATTTCGACATCATAATAATCGACGATGAGTGACCGATTCACGCCCATCGACGGCTCTCGTTCAAAACAGACCCGATCTTAACCTCGGCGACTACCTCTGCTTCGATTTCGACGAAGAAGGCAGACCGTCGATTCAATTTTCGAAGGTAAATCCCTTCCCTTTTTATTTTCGTGTGTAGAAAAAGAAAAAAAGGAAAATGCTACAGAAATAGATTAAAAATAATAATAGAGAAAGATGAAATCAAAAAGAAACCTTTTTAAATCCCTGTTTCTAGTTTCTATTGATGTATTCTCTGTGTGCGTATATGATTACAATGTTTTCTCCGACTTTTTATAGTCGAATGTCGAATAAAAATGAAGAATAATAGAAAAATACAACAGTTTGTCCCCCTTCTTTTTTTGTGTTTTCTTTCCTTGCTGTTGTTTCTCTGCTATTGGTTTGCAGGTACGAAAGGTGAACGTGGCGTAAGGAGGGGCGTGGGGCATGCGGGAATACGTACAGTCGCGCGCGTTGATGCACTCGCGAGGGAGGCTGCGGCGCTGGCTGATTCCAGAACCCTCTAGGGTTTCTAGGATGTCAAAAGTATTGGGTCATTTGGGCCTCTTGGATTGTAAGTGGGTCAGGGGTTTAGTTTATGGTTTGGGCCTCTGCCTAGTTTAGGTCTGTAAAAAAATATTTGGGCTGATGTATTGGACTGATTAATGGACTGTTTGGATTTATTTGGTTTTTTTGTATTTTATTTATTTTTGTTTTAATATGGTTTATAATGGGCCCGGGCAAATTTTGGGCCCTACAGCTGCCCCTCTTTGCTCATTTTCGTGTAACGAAAATAGAGCAAAGACTTTAAAAGGGCCAATTTTACCCGGTTTTGTCGAATCTTGGACTACTTTCAGTGTTTTTCTTCTTTGAGTAGTTTCATTCCATCCTACTGCATCCTCAGGGGCATGAGAACTAGCACTTCGATTCAATTCAAAGAATTTAGAATTGTAGCTTCAATCTGCTCCGCAGCAACTTCGGGGAAATAAGATTTGCCATCTTCAGGCTGCTCCACTGCAACTTCAGGGAGATAAGGTTTGTTTTGATCTGCTTCATCTCAACAACGGAGAGATAACATCTCGTAATTTACACTTCCATCTCTTCCATCAGAACTTCAGGAAATATGATTTGCTATCTTTAGTCTGTTCCACTGTAACTTTAGGGAGATAAGACTTGTATGGTAAATTCAATCCGACCTACTGCAACTTCAGAGGTATAGGATTTGTCGTTTTAATCCACTCCACTGCAACTTCAGGGAGATAGGACTAACTGTCTTCAGTCTGCTCCACTGCAACTTCAGGGAGATAATACTTGTGGATTTCAACCTGCTCCACTGCAACTTCAGGGAGATAAGGTTTGTTTTTGATCTGCTCTACTGCAACTTCAGAGAGATAAGATCTGTGACTCATGGCTTCAATCTGTTCCACTGCAACTTCAGGGAAATAAGATTCGCCGTGGTGGATTTGATCCAACCTACTGCAACTTCAGAGGTATAAGACCTGTGGATTCATCGATCTATGTTACACCGTCCTTTGGGGGAACATGACCTGTGGAATCGATTTATGGATTTATGCTTATGCATAATGATTAGGATGCCATGATCTGAATGAATTAAATGCTCCTAGCTAAATGATATTATGGATGACATTTGTATGCATGTAGAATGCCATGAGGACAATCCTCTGTAGAATGAATTGAATGCCCTTAACTAAATGTGTTTTGCATGAATGCAGAATTTCATGAGAATGATCCTTTTTAAACTCTTAGGGCTGACATTGCTCATTGTTTTTCCAGGTTGTATCACTGACGTAATATCTTGTCTTCTTGTTCAACCACCATTCTTGACAGAAAGTCTGAAGAAACGATCACTGTTTAGAGTTTTCTTCTCAAATATTTCCAATCCTTAGGCTTGGTGAGTTCTAAATAAAAGTCCTGTTTTAGGTTCTCGTATTATTTAGAAGTTTTCGGAGTAATATGCAAAACTTCTTTTGCGAAAGTATTATTAGTCCATTAATCATTACTTCAATATAAAATGCTTGAAAATAATCATAAATGATGGACAAAATAGAATTTGTCAGAAATGAAATCTGAAAAGAATAAGTTAATTAAAGGAAGCAAACATTACTGGAATAAAAAATGATGAGGGGAAAAGATAGGTGCCCCAGATATCGCAGTTTGAGCTTCTCTGTACGGACTTTCTGAAGACCCTTTTAAGCTCAATATGTGTTTAGGAGATCGAGAGTACTCTATTGACGACCCAAGACGTAACATCTCCCCCTTCTTAATTCAGGTATGGCAAGATTATCGCATGCCCCATCGTTGATTGTAATTTGAGCCGACCTTTTTGGGTTCTCGACTCAAAACCCCTTTGGTCTCAAGGCGCCCTTTGCGAGTTTTCACCTTGGCCTCTCCATTTTCATTTTCATCATTTTTTTTTTCGAAGAAGGTCTCAAAGCGCCCTTTGCGGGTTTTCACTTTGACCTCTTTTCCTCTTCAAGTATAGTACTTCTTGATTGAATCCGAGTTTATAGGATTGGGTAAGCTTTTTTCATCCATCTCAGCCAAGATCAGTGCTCCTCCGGAGAAAGCCTTTTTCACCATATAAGGTCCTTCCCAATTTGGCATCCGTTTCCCTCTGAAATCTTTTTGCATGGGGAGGATTTTTTTCAAAACCAGGTCTCCCTCGTGAAATTATCTTGGGCGAACCTTTTTTTCATAAGCCCGTATCATTCTCTTTTGGTACATCTGACCATGACGAATAGCCCTTAGCCTTTTTTCCTCAATCAAGTTCAACTGATCATATCGAGACTGAATCCATTCAGCTTCATCTAACTTTAGTTCTGACAAGACTCGATGGGAAGGAATTTTAACTTCGATGGGTAACACTGCCTCCATTCCATAACTAATGAGAAAAGAGTTGCCCCGGTGGAGGTTTTGACTGATATTCGATAAGCATAGAGAGCAAATGGTAGTTTCTTGTGCCAATCTTTATAGGTTTCAGCCATTTTCCCCACAATCTTCTTAATGTTTTTGTTGGCTGCTTCCACTGCACCATTCATTTTAGGACGATATGGTGACGAATTGTGATGTCTGATTTTAAATTGACTGCAGACCTCCGCGATCGTGCTGTTATTCAAATTCAACTCATTGTCAGATATGATCGTCTCAGGCATTCCATATCGACATATGATTTCCTTTTTTAGGAATCTGTTGACTGCTGATTTGGTAACACTGGCATATAAGGCAGCCTCTACCCATTTGGTGAAATAGTCAATGACTAAAAAAATGAACCGATGCCCATTGGAAGCTTTTGGAGAGATCGGCCCGATGACATCTATGCCCCACATAGAGAAAGGCCACGGGGAAGTCATAACATGCAGAGGCGAAGGAGGCACATGAATTTTGTCTCCATAGATCTGGCATTTGTGACATGTCTTAGCATAATTGATGCAGTCTCCTTCTATGGTAGACCAATAGTACCCGAATATCATAATTTGTATGGCCATTGTGAAACCATTAGCATGTGTTCCACAAACGCCTTCGTGGACTTCTTCTAGAATTTTCTTAACTTCGACAGCGTCCACACATCTCAACAGTACCTGGTCTTTTCTTCTTTTATACAGGATCTCCCCGTCTAAGACATAGTCACAGGCTAATCTTCTCAACGTCCTCTTGTCATTCTCGCTGTTCGATCGGATACTCACGATTTCTCACGTATCGTAGTATATCTTGGTACCAGGGGTAATCATCTCTTTCTCCTTCGTCTGCATTGTAACAATATGCTGGGGCTTCGTAGATACTCATTTGAATAGGCTTCATGTCCTCTTGTTTGCATATTTTGATCATGGAAGCCAAAGTGGCCAAAGCGTCTACCATTTGGTTTTCTTCTCGTGGGAGATAACTAAAAGTGATATCATCAAACTCCTCAATTAACCCCATAACTACCCTTCGGTAATTGATCAATTTGGGGTCTCTTGTCTCTCATTCGCCTTTTAGTTGGTAGATCACCAACGCAGAATCTCTATAAACTTCTAGCACTTTAATTTCGCGTTCCATGGCTGCCCGGAGTCCCATGATACACGCCTCATATTCTGCCATATTATTTGTACAGACGAAATCCAACTTGCAAGTGAATGAATAGTGATCTCCATTTGGGGATACTAACACTGCCCCAATTCCATTACCGACATCATTTGATGCTCCATCAAAATTTAGCTTCCAAAGATGATCCTTTAGGGTGTCTTCCTTCACAGCCGCTACATATATTAGGTTCTCATTGGGGAAGTCGAAATTCAATGGCTCATAATCCTCTAAAACTCTGCTAGCTAGAAAATCTGCTATTGTGCTCCCTTTCACAGCTTTTTGACTCACTTAGACGATGTCGAATTCAGAAAGTAGGATTTTCCATCTGGCCATCCTTCCATTTAAAGCAGTTGACTCCATCATATACTTTAGAGGATCCAATTTCGATATTAACCAAGTCGTGTGGTACAACAGGTATTGTTTCAGCCTCCGAGTTGATCAAATCAAGGCGCAACACAATTTTTCAATTGGCGAATATCTCATCTCATACTCAGTGAATTTCTTACTAAGGTAGTATATCGCCTTTTCTTTTCTTCCCGAATAATCATGTTGACCTAGCACGCATCCCATAGAGTGATCAAACACTGTCAAGTATAGGATTAATGGCCTATCCGGGCATGATGGTGACAGTATTGGAGGACTTGACAAGTACTGTTTGACCTTATCAAAAGCTCTTTGGCATTCATCATCCCACAGACCAGGGTTGTGTTTCTTCAGAAGACGAAATATAGGATCACATTTCTCCGTTAGTTGTGGAATGAATCGAGCAATGTAATTTAATCTTCTTAGGAAACCTCGAACTTCTTTTTGAGTGCGCGGTGGAGGAAATTCTTGTATAGCTTGGATCTTGTCGGAGTCGATCTCTATTCCTTTCTCACTGACTATGAAGCCCAGCAATTTTTCGGATCTAGCTCCAAAAGTACATTTCATTGGATTGAGCTTTAACTGGAATTTTCTCAGCCTCAGGAATAGTTTCCTCAAAACTCGAATGTGTTCCTCTTCTGTTCTAGACTTTACAATCATATCATCAACGTACACTTCAATTTCTTTATGCATCATATCATGGAACAGAGCTACCATAGCCCTTTGGTATGTAGCTCCTGCATTTTTCAACCCAAATGGCATCACTTTATAACAGAACGTATCCCACAATGTTATGAAGGTAGTCTTTCCCATGTCTTCAGGATGCATCTTTATCTGATTGTACCCCGAGAATCCGTCAATGAATGAAAACAACGAGTATCCCACCGTATTATCTACCAAAGTATCAATGTGAGGCAAGGGAAAATTATCCTTTGGGCTGGCCTTATTTAAGTCTCTGTAGTCCCACACATTCGTAATTTCCCATCTTTCTTAGGGACAGGTACAATGTTGGCTACCCATTCCGAATACTTTAGCTCTTTCAAGAATCCGGCATCGAACTGTTTTTTGACTTCCTCTTTTATTTTTAACACAATGTCCGGTCTCATCCTTCGGAGTTTTTGTTGAACCGGCCTACAATCTTCTTTTATGGGAAGGCAGTGTACTACAACATCAGTGCTTAAATCGGGTATATCTTGACAGGACCATGCGAAGACATCTTTGAATTTCTGTAGTAGCTCAACGAGATTAAGCTTCATTTCTTTAGCTATGCATGTTCCGATTTTCACCACCTTCCCTTCCTCTAAGGTCACGATCTCTATTTCCTCTTCGTGAGGTAGAATTTGTTTTTCCTCTTGTTCTACCATTCTTAATAAGTCCGGAGATAAGCCACAGTCCATGTCATCTTCAAAGTCCTGAGATCCCTTTACACACATGTCTTGTTCGAAAAGAGATTCTAAATCTGTAGCAGCGTTATTCATATCATTGATATCTGGAGACCTGTTGTAGGTACAAAAGAATATACAAAGAACGAATAAATTTTGGAATAATTATTTATGTCACGATCACGAATGAATTAAAGAATATTTGGAATAAAGAATAATTTGTCTATAACATAATTATGAATGAATTGGAAAGTATAAAGAATATTCGCTCAAAAGATGCATTTTCATTGAATTAAAGATCTTTGGAACATAGGCCTATTTTACAAAAGATGCTTATTACTCCTAGGCCTAGAGCAATAAGTGTTCTGAGACATAACTCTGAAATGGTTCTAAACACTATAGGGATCTCTTCTGCGGTCCAATTATTTAGAATGCTCCCAGGTTCATAAGGGCAGATATCTGACAATCTCCTCCCTTCAATTGCCTCCTCGGATATGGCGTTAATGTAGACATTGCCCAACATTACTGTAACATCTTCTTCTTTTGGCGTTCTCTACTCAGCATGAATGACCCCTCCCGACACAAAGGTTTTAGATATGTGCGGAATTATCATTGGCTCCCACCTGATTTCCTCTCGCTCAACCGTGCTCTTCTCCTCTCTTGTTTCTTTCCGAGTTGTTTCTTTCTCTATCTTGCGTCTGGCTTAAACCCTAAGCCGAAGCGGTCTCGTTTTTCCTTTAGCAACGGTACCTCAACCTTTCCTTGGAGGTATTTTCCAAGCCCTTTTCGTAGCAAAGCTCCTTTTCTTACGGTCATCTGAAATCCCATTCTTGTGGTTTTAGAGACTTTTGGCATCGGAATTCTACTTCCCTCTGTAATAAAGGTTGCATTTACGAATTTCAGGGATCGAAAAGAGTACTCGGTTGCCTCATCATTCGTCTCCAAATATGGTGCGTCACTGGTTACAGCCGCAATGATGTCCTCTTCGGCCTTTATTGTCACCAACCGTCCCTCTGATACTAACTTCAATTTCTGATGCAATGATGAAGGTACCGCTCCCGCTGAGTGGATCCACGGTCTTCCTAGTAAGCAGTTGTAGGAAGGCTTGATATCCATGACCAAGAAATCCACCTCGTAAGTAGTCGGGCTAATTAGTAAGAGTATCGCAATTCTCCCCATGAATCTTCTTTGCGTGTCGTCAAACGCCTTTACTATGTTCTGGCACTCTTTCATGTGCGAACTATCCACAGGTAATCTGTTTAATGTGGATAAGGGTAACACGTTTAACACCGACCCGTTGTCTATCAAGACCCCTGACAGTGTGTACCCTTTACATCTAGTGGTAACATGCAAAGCCTTAGTGGATCCCCTGCCGCCTGGCGGAATTTCATCATCATTGAAATAGATGAAGTTGTCAGCACTTATATTGCTGACTAACCGGTCCAGCTTACCAAATGAGATATCATTGGCCACATATGTCTCATTCAAGACCTTCATTAGTGCATTTCTATGTACCTCCGAACTCTGCAGCTAACATAGATATGCGCAATGGCTATCTGTGCAGCTGTTCTACAACACAATATTCACTGTGTTTCAAAAATTTTAGGAACTCTCTAGCTTCCTCCTCTCTCAGTGGCTCATTGACGGGCGACTCAGGCTCGACTGATTTTTTTTTCTCTTGCTCCACCATTGGAGCTTTCCCTTTTACCAGATCGTAGCGTCTCCCACTGCGAGTATGAGAGCCTACATCTTGAGGCTCCTTTGAAGCATTAGCTGGATCCTCTTTTCCTTGGATCGTCACATTACAATCATAGTTCCAAGGGACTCTCTTGTTATCCCTATACGGAAAAACTGCTGGCTTTTGAATTATAACTCGCGGTACTACCTGTGTTCTGGCTTTATTGACTCTTGGCTTCGAGATGATCACTACTGGGCGGTTGCCTTTTTGGACCCGTTCCGTTGATCCTTCCTCTGAAGCACAAACCTCCCGTTCTTCTGATCCCTCAATCTCCTCGTAAAATTCCATTTCTTTATTATCCATTAAGTTTTGCACTATGGCTCTGAACTCAGTGCATTCCTGGATTCTATGTCCCTCTCTATTGTGGAACTCGCAATGGTTTCTCTTTCCTTCGGACCTCTCTTCCGAATTCAATGTGATCAGTCCTCTCCTTACCATCTCCTTCTAGACTTGTCTCAATGGGGTTTTGACTTCTGTAACCTCATTTTTGATTTTCCTATCCCCACCTTCATTTACTCCGTTCACTCCTTGATCAGTATGGTTAGGCAAGGGGTTTCCTGCTACATTTGGTCCGGGTGGGTTATCAAATTTTACAATCCCCATTTTTATTAGTTTTTCAACTACTTTCTTGAACGCAGTGCAATTTTCAATTGAATTCCCCGCGATTCCAGCATGATATTTGCATTGGGCGTTCGCGTCATACCACTTGGGAAACGGGGGTTACAGCGGCGTTAAATAGAAAGGGGCCACCACATGTGCGTCAAAGAGGTTCTGATACAGCTCTCTATACGTTATGGGTATAAGTGTGAACTGTATTCTTTCGTTGTTCACCCTTGTGCTGGACTCCTGTCTCAGGGGACCTTGATGATTAGTGGTTGCTGCTTTTGGCTGGCTCATCGTGATTGCTCTCGAATAACCCTTGTTATACGTACTCATGTTATTCACCTCATTCTCCCTCCTTCTCGGGGCTGATCTCTTGGTGCCCTCTCCTGCTTCAATCTTCCCACACCTTATCGCGTTTTCTATCATCTCCCCAGACATTACGATATCATAAAAGCTTTTAGTAGCGCTTCCCAACATGTGGTTGATGAAGGGAGCCTTTAAAGTACTGATGAAGAGTATAGTCATCTCTTTCTCTAAGAGTGGGGGTTGGACTTGAGTCGCCACCTCCCTCCATCGCTGGGCATACTGCCTAAAGCTCTCGTTTGTCTTTTTCTCCATGTTCTGGAGTGTAATCCTATCGGGTGCTATGTCTGTTACGTGGTTGTACTGTTTCATGAAAGCTTGAGCCAAGTCTTTCCATGAGTCAATTTGGGAACGGGTTAAATGATTATACCACTTGGCAGCAGACCCGGTCAGACTTTCTTGAAAATAGTGGATTAACAACTAGTCGTTGTTGACATATCCTGTCATTCTCTGACAGAACATTGTTATGTGAGCTTCAAGACAGCTAGTCCCATTGTATTTCTCGAACTCTGGCATTTTAAACTTCAGTGGGAGCACCAGATCTGGGACCAAGCTTAAATCCTTCGCATCGATCCCGCAACGGTAGTCAGTAGTTTCCATTGCTTTAAACTTCTCTTCCAACCACTTACACCTCTCTTCTATTTGCCTTTGGGATTCTGTCGTCACTCTTTCCTCTCCTACCACTTCATCGAAGTCAGAAACAATTAGATTGTTTAAATTATGGCCAGGGTTAGAGCCTGAGCCAGCCTGGAAATTCATCGGTGTCGAGCCTCCGTCCTGAATCTGTTGCGGCCTGATAGAGACAGATGGCCTTTGTGGATTTATCTCTGGTGGAGCATGTACATACGTTGGAGTAAAATCGGGGGGATGTTGAGGATACTCAGTATTCCCCTCAACATTAACCATGGGGCTTTTTCCTTTTTCCATAAGCCCATTTAACAGCTGCATCATCTGAGTCATTTGGGTCATCATATTCTTCTGCGACTCCATCATTTTGTCCATCATATCTTGCTGGATCTTAACCAGCTGCTCTTGCATTTGTGCTTGCATCTGTTCTTGCACCTCCCTCTGTATTTGTTCCAACCTTTCTATTCTTTTATCCATTGCATTAGTTTTCCTTCTTGTACTGTAAGGATGCGTGTTTGTTTGATTTTGGTCGGTTTCCAGATTACTGAAATAATTATTAATCAATTAGAATCTTTTAGTGAACCTTAATGCATATGATGCAATGCAGATGCATGAAATGCAAAAGAATTCGATTCTGATTCAATTCCATTTAGAAAACTTTATTAGAAAACAAAGCTCTTTACATAAAGCAAATTACAAATACGGCTTTGCCCTAATACTCAGAGTTTTAACTTTCCTAAGTAACGAAGCTAGTTCCTGACCCCTGTCTGATTCCAGCTCGTACTTCATACTCAGTGTGTCGGCCTGAACTGCCAATGTTTGTAGATGGTCAGCTACCTCCCGGATCTGAGCCACGGCTTCACCCATAATGTAATCTCGATCCCTAACTTGACTCTGAGAGTAATGAAGCTGTTCCTTCCAACGCTCCTCATTTACTTCAAGAAGTTCTACCCGAAGCTCACAACTTTGCAAAGCAGACTCTAGCTCTTCTATTCTTCCTTTCATTTATTCAATTTTGTTCAAACTAGCTCTTAGCTCCGCCGCGCAATTACGATTTCTATACTGGTAGAGTACTTTTTCAAGCTTTGCCACTCTGGCCTTTAATTCCCCTTTGTTGTTCTGAGCTTCTGATAGACTTTTTTTTAGCGCCTCTCTCTGAGTTTGAGCTTCTTGGAACTTTTTCTTCCACTGATAAGCTTTGGTCTTTTCTGTTTGAATTTCTTGTTGCCACTGCTCTGGAGTTTTCCCTAATCCAGTAGTCCTCATCGATAGATGCATCTTCTTATAGTCCGTCTTTAAACTATCCAGATCCTCTTCAACTCGACTTTTCCCTTTTCTTAACTTCTCAGCTTCTGACTTTTATACTTCCACATCTAATCTCAGGTGCATTTTTTCTTCCTCTAACTGCTCAATCTTTTTTTCGAATTCAGAACTCTTCTTTTCAAAGTCTTGTCTTATAATCTCTAGTTCCGACGGGACAGCCTGTAGGTATTCTTCCATTAGTCGAGCACCTTCTAAACATGGCTCAGAAATATTATCATTAGTCCTTTTGCTAAACCATTCGCTATATTCAGGCGTCGTCATAGGACCAACGGACAACCTCTTCATCCGTGAGTGCAGTTTCCGAGCGATGGAGATTTCCTTGACCCTCCTCTTGTAATTATCTTATTTATACGAAAACTCGCATTGTGCTAGACCGTGTGTTGCCAGTATAAACTGCCTTGATCCGTACTGTCTGAGTACAAGTAAAGGAGCAGAACCAATGGCTCCCCAAATTCTGAGCAAAGGGACCCAATTGAAACTCCCACATCGGAACAGGATCTCATTGGGCACCAACCACGAAGCTCTCCATTTAATATCCTCTTCCTGAAGATTTTGTAGAAGTGCTGTCCAATTCTCTTCTGACACATCATCTCTCCTTGGCATTGCTGCTATCTTTTTTAGTGGGGAATAATTGTTGCTGAAAACCCGATAAGAAAACTTTTCCACCTTCCAGAATGGGGCTGTGAAACCAAACCAACAACAACTGAGCACATCCTACGAATCTACCCTCTCCGGATCTTCTACATGTATTCAGTGACCTAAAAGTTTGGCCAAGATTGAAGGAACTGGCGTGATCCCCTTTCTGAGTCGGTCAAAGAGATCTGTGACTGCTTCATCTACATATCCTAAGGCCCTAGGGAATAACATCAGCCCGTAGATGCTCAATGCGAAGACATCAACTCTCCTCTTCATGTCAGGGTGAGCTAGAATCAAATCCCTCAAATTTCTCCATGGGATGCACTTGCACTCCCCCTTTTGTTTAATCCTGGCGGTAATCCACTGCTCACTCATTCCGGTAATGCTTATCAACTTCTTCCAAAAGGCTGGGACGTAAGCAGCTCTTGAATAGACTTTATCATCTTGAATCCTTGGGCAATACAGTAGAGCTGTGTATTCTTCTACGGTAGGTACCAAATCCACTCTCCCGAAGGTAAAGCAACTATATGCGGGGTTTCAGTACTGCGTGAGGGCTCGGAATAACTGCTCGTCTACCTTGATGTCAAGTAAGTACGACAAGTCCCCATAACTATTGTAGAACAACCTCTTGGTCTCGTCATCCCACTGACCCCATATCACTTTTAACTCTTGAAGGTTATTCTGTGTTACACTAACGCGAGTGTAGTCCCATAATTCTGACATATGTCCCGCAGCTAGACTATCCCCCTTCTCTAATTGTGTTGTTTCTGACCAAGTTTGGACAGTCTCGTTATCTTCCACTTTATCAAGAAAGTCGTTTTCCATGTCGAGCTTTCTAATTTGGCAATCGAACCCAAATCGACACCTCTCTCTAATATGAAAGTGCATGCAAAGTAATAAAGATAAAACACAAAAAGTCAGTACAATATATAGAAACAAAAAATTCAAAGCATGTAAAACATTCAAGCGCCTATTTGGGTGACCACTAAGGTTTATCACAGCTCTATCTAGGGTGGGCTCTTAGGGCTTTCTATATGCGGTTCGGTTCTAAAGTCGAGGTACCCGAACCAACAGATTCCTCGATCCTCACCCATTATAGGCTCATACGGATCGAGTTCGGTTCAGGGGGACACATTTCTCTATGGCTGCACGGAGATGAAAATCTCACGAAGACATAGGTATAGATGTATCCCAAAAGCGATCCACTATACTGCACAGAGGTGAAAACCTCACGAAGGAGTAGCTTCTCACTCCCACTTAAGAGGGTGTGACCCAACGGTCATGCGATATGATGCACAAATATTAGACAAGATTTAAACCATAGCAATCAAATGAGATGACGCAAGCGGATGCAATTAACAGGATCGTAATTTTTCAAATCAAATTTTCAATTTTCGGCAAAAAGACAGAAAGCAAACAATTTTACGGCTCGACTCTCTCTTTAGTCCCCAGCGGAGTCGCCAAGCTGTCGAAACCAATTTTTTGGGGTTTTGGAAAAATGGGGATCGACTTTTAAAATGACAGATGGAGTCGCCACCGACCTTATTTTGAGGTGTGATCGGATCACCTTGAAATTGAAAACTTTAATTTTTTTAAATCATATTTTGGTCTATAAAAACTCGAGAAAACGGGTTCGGGAGTCGGTTACGTACGAGGAAGGATTAGCACCCTCGTAGCACCCAAAAATTGGTACCTAATTGATTACTTAATGTCTTAATGTCGAAAATTTGAAAAGATTCTATATTACGATCAGTTTGTTTAAGATACATTTGGATAGAATCAAATTGGATGCCAAAACTTCTTATTTCGAAGAAAAATGTCGTACTCAGTAAGTTAGGGCACAACATCTTATATTCTCGAAATTAAAATTATCTTTTGATTTTTAAAAAACCAGTAATAAATTTTGAAAATGATATTCGATTATTTGGGCCTTATGGAAAATCGAAACCTAGTAAGTTAGGGCACAATTTTTCAGAATTCCCGAATACGGAATATTGCCTTTGTTTTTTTGAAATTCTTATCTTGAGATGATAAAACATCACACCCAGTGAGTTAGGGCGCAATGTCTCAAATTCCCGAGAATAAGTTTTTTCCTTTTTATTTAAAATATTATGCATTTTTATTTAAAAGAGAGAAGGGTACTTGGTTGCTAGGTTTTAGCGAGAAAAATCGGAACCCAGTAAGTTAGGGCACGATTTTCTCGAAACCTCCAAACACGAGCATTGCCTCATTTTCAAAAAACTTTGAGTAAAAAAAATGATTTTAAAACTGAAGTGACATTAAAACACAACATTTTTCATAAGGTACAATAGAATACTAATATACAAAGCATACATCAAACATTACAATGATGAATCACAAATGATTAATAGTTACAAATTAACAATTTATAATCCATACAATAGCAATAATCATATAACACAATTTCGACATTCGCTATTGAAGAAAATGGAACAAAATAATATATATAACCAACCATAGGAAATGAACCTAAATCAATTTAAAAATAATAATAAATAAGTTTAAAGCAAATGACGTAAAAGAAATAGATTTAGAAATCAATAATAAACAATAATTTGAAACGAACAATGTATAAAACATTTAAATATACTTATAAAAGTGTAAAATAATATTGAAACATTTTTTTGTTAAAAAAGGATAAATAAAATCTAAACTTATTTAATATAAAAGATATAAAAGTTTAAAACACTATATAAAAGAGGAAATTATAATATATAACAATTTTAAAGGAATAATATATATATATATATATGAAAGGGGATAAAGGGCAAAGCTCCCATATATACAAAAAAAAAAACAAAAATTACCGGAATATACCACTTTCAGAAAAATTTACCGGAATGTACCATTTTCCCCAAAAACGCGGCCACGTCAGCGTGTTTTTTGGGGAAAATGGCTAAGCGCCGACCCGGAGCGCGCGCTTTTGCCACCTCAAAGAAAAACGCGTCCACGTGGAGCGCTTTTCTTTGAGGTGGCTCGCGCGCGCGTCTGCTGCCGCGCGCTTTAGCCACTTTTCCCCAAAAACGCGGCGACGGCGTGGCGCGTTTTTGGGGTTCCTTCTGTCCACTTGCAATGTGAAAAATGAATTGAGTTTTTGGCGGTGAGTCTCCGCAAAATAATTTTGAGGAGACGTTTACAACAAACAATGGCCAAAACGCTGCCGCGTGGACGCTCTTTTTGCTACTGATGGACTCGGCAAAATTATTTTGAGAGAGACGTTTACGAACAAACGAGTGGCCAAAAACGCTTCCAGCGGGTGCACTGTGTGGCGAGAGTACCTAAAAGCGCTCCCACGTGGGCGCTCTTTTTCGCAGATGGTATCCGCAAACTTAGGCTATAAATCGAGCAAATTTCATTCTCAAGTTGCGTAAGGCAAATTCGGGCAAAAGAAAAAAAATTGAAAATGAGTGAACGTATTAATCTTTTATTTACTACGATGGTGAAGTTCGTGACACGAAAAATGGTGTTGTTTTCTTATCGGAGAACACAACGCGATTGAGTTTTAATCGGAACGTTGATTTGGTAGAACTTCGCAAAAAATTAGGCGTAAAATATTCGAACAACGCTAATGAAAGTTGTGTCTATTAAGTATAGATTTTGCGCTTGATTGATCCGGTGAGATATGACTCATTCGACATCAAAAGTCCTCGGAGCCTTGAGGCAATGGTGGAGACTCATCTTGCCGATGGTTCACCCTATATCGAGGTATATGTAGAATTTTCATCTCCAAGTGATCTTTCTGCGACCTCAACATCTAGTATCGTTCGAGGGGAATACACGACCCCAAGCCGGCACTCTCTGTAAGTGGGAGGCAAAACACGTAAGTGCCCGTGTGCGGTAGTAGTATGGAAAACATAACCCCGCACGACACTCCGGTCGGTGGATGGGACATGCATATCCGTCGATCGACGTCCGGCGATGTAAATATGTTTTGGGGGCGTCATCAACTTCTAGTGGTTGGCAATCCACATATGATTGGGATCTTTACGAAAGATGTTTAAGGAGGGATGATGTACTCCCGACGACATCCACCAGCGAGGGGCCCTCGTTTGTTGCAGGTTATTGAGAGTCGGACGATGAATCTGATGTGGATCCATCTCGGGAACCAGGGCTTGACGGTGTAGAAGTTGGATTATTTTCTACACCGGAGCCCGTTCCAATTGTACCTGAAGACGTTGAGGGCGGTTCAGACGAAGAAGAAGAAGATCCGCTATTCAGGGCATACTCACCTCCAGCCCACATGCATAATGTCGATCTATCTCAAGATGATGCATTGGAGTTTCCTGAACTACCACACCGGACGCGTGACCGTACAAATTCTTCGTTGAATTCAGACCAATTAGAAGTTGGTAACCAGTTTTCCGACAAGAATACTTTTCTTGCGCATTAAAACAATACAAAGATCGCAGCGGGGTTAACTACAATCTGGTTAAATCCAGGCTAGATAAGTACGAGGCGAAGTGTTCAGTTTAAGACGACACATGTTCATGGAAAATCATGGCATCGTTGAGGAAAAGGACAGGGTTGTGGGAGGTGAAAAAGTACAAAGGTTCGCATACATGTCTTACCAGATGCGATGCGACAATATGTTTAATGATTTTGAATAACACTAATATTATGTAATGTTACATTATTTAACGTGTTCGTTGGCGTGTGTAACACAAGATCATCCAAGATGGATTCAGACATGTTGGCCGATTTAATAATCCCGACGGTGAAGGTCGATCCCAAAACTACAGTGCCGGCCTTAATTGGTAATATTCGTAGCCAATTGGGGTACACGCCCTCTTACAGAAAGGCTTGGATAGCCAAGCGGAAGGCGTTGGAAAAGTTGCACGGTCGGTGGGGCGCTTCATATAATGAAGTGTGGATTGGTCGGTGGGACGCTTCATATAATGAAGTGTGGCGGTGGTGTCGTGTCTTTGGAGGTATATCCCGAGCGACAATGGACCTTGAAAACAGAACGATGTACTACAATGATCGTCCGCGCTCCGTGGATGCGCGCATGTTCAAGCGTGCCTGTTACGGACATTTAAGCAATGCCGAGATGCTTTTACATACTGCAAGCCATTGGTACAAATTGACGGTACCTTCATGTATGGTAGATATACGTATCGGCTATTGCTAGCTGTGGCACAAGACGGCTGTGGGAGAATCCTTTCGATTGCGTTAAGTAATAACACCGTGGAGTCGGTGATGATCGGACTTCTTCCTATCTAGGTTAAGGAGGCATGTCTGCCCTCAACCTGACATATGCGTTATATCGGATCGGGGCCCTGGAATACTTGCGGCAATAGAACGCCAGGGAAGCATGTGGCATTGCACACACCATCGATATTGCCTGAGGCATGTTTCATCCAACTACTATGGGCAACATCGATCTAAAAGACAGAAACGGTAAGTGACCGATATGGGTATGAAATATCTATTAATATAATTTCTTTTGAAAAATTCAATTTATTTGCAATGATGAGTGGTATGTAATATTCGCTATCAACGTATATTGGTGGTGCGAGATCAATCAAGACCGCTTTCGGAGATGTTGGCGGCTTGCGCGCGCAATAACGCCGAAGGTGCAGAGTACTGTGCAATATTCCTTTTGAGCAGTGGACACGGGCATATGACGGCGGCCTACAATATGGTCATATGACCACAAACCTGGCCGAATGCATAAATTGCATGCTAAAAGGAACCCGTCATCCGCCGACATCTGGCGGTTGTGCGGGAGACATATTTTCGTTTAGCGGCACTATTTTCGAAGAGAGCAGCGAGTTATCGAGGGCAAATGCAAGGAGGCCATGTATGGAGCCCGAAGGTCTTGCAAGAAATTAAACGTGGGAAGGCACGGGCGAACACCATGCACACAGTGTGTCACGACCGCGACAGGCTATGGTTTCGTGTCACGGAGTTTGACAGACCGAACCAAGGTATTGTTGGCGGGCATTATCGTGTTCACTTGACAAATAGGACATGTGACTGTGGGATATTTGATGCACTTCGTTACCCATGTGCTCATGTACTTGCGGCTTGTAATAATCTCCGTCTTGATCCCATGAGCTATGTCGACGAAGTGTACAAATTAGAAAACATGTGGATATCCGAGAATCGACCAACCAAAGTCGGCGGTGCGGATGGTGTAGGAACCCAGGCCATACATCTTGCTCGTGTCCAAATCGGAATAGTTGACTGTGTTCTTAGCTTGTTTGTCTCCTGCTGGCTATGTAATTTCCATTTTTTTGGAGGAAAACGGTGAACTTTTGTACAATAACTCAAATTTTATGAAATATAAAAAAAAATTAAATTGCAACAACTAAAAATTAAACCATGTGTATTTTATCAAAGATATTAATATTAAATTAAAAAAATTAAATTACCAAAAAAAATAAAATTAAACTCAAATTTTATTAAATATAAAAAGAATTAAATTGCAAAAACTAAAAATTAAATCATTTCTGTTTTATCAAAGGTATTAATATTAAATTTAAAAAATAAAATTACAAAAGAAATAAAATTAAACTCAAATTTTATTAAATATAAAAAGAATTAAATTGCAAAAACTAAAAATTAAACCATTTCTGTTTTATCAAAGATATTAATATTAAATTTAAAAAATAAATTAAAAAAGAAATAAAATTAAACTCAAATTTTATTAAATATAAAAAGAATTAAATTGCAAAAACTAAAAATTAAACCATTTCTATTTTATCAAAGATATTAATATTAAATTAACAAAATCAAATTGCAAAAAAATAAAAATTAAACTATTTCTATTTTATCAAAGATATTAATATTAAATTAAAAAAAATTAAATTACAAAGAAAACAAAATTAAACTCAAAATTTATTCAATATAAAAAAAATTAAATTGCAAAGAAATAGATCATTTCTATTTGATCAAATATAAACATAATTAAATTACAAACAAAAATTACAAAACTAAATTACGGTTTAGGATCGATGCTTCGGTGGGAACCAAGTGCCACACGGGGCGGTCGGCGATTCTGTACTGATTCCTCCTTCTTCTAGCTTCCGACGGGGTCGTGGAACCTCGGCGGGGGAATCGGGTTCCTCGGCAGTGGGTCCAGTTACGGGTGTTGCGATGATGACCCACTTTGATAAAATAATGACCCGAGGTGTTTGCATAAACCACGGCGGGGTGATTGCATCCGTCTGGAAAGAGTCCGGTAGAAAGAACCGATCCCCGACGGCGCCTCCTCTAATCCCACATGCGACATCGGTCTCACGATCGGCTGGCTATCGGGAGTAGTTAGGAACGGCTCGAACCGGACATGCATTCCAACCTGGGGTAGGACTGGGAAAAGGAAACATATATGGGTTAGGGGGATACATATAAGGGGTAGGGTACGCACCTGGCATAAACGGTGGACGCTGTGATGTCGGTGTTGTTGGCTGAACTGATGGGCCCGGTGGATCGTGTAGGCGCTGATCTTTGGGCCGATAAATCGTGTCGCGTTGTTGTTGGCCCCGGGTCGAGTAGGCGCTGCGATGGCCCCGCCTCATCACCCCTTCTCCTTGGATGTAATGGGGCCCGACGTTCCTTCGCCGCGCGAATTTGCCGTCGCCTCTCTTCATCCGGACAACGATACGGCTTGCCATGGATTCTAAACCATGGCATGTACTCCGCACGCACGCTAACTCAGAACGATGATCGGTTCCTGTTAGGTAAAAAGTTATACCCTGGTTCTCCCACGTCTCGATATGACTTGACCAAAATCTCGGCCAATCCGCAAATGCGCTGCCGTAGAAGTCCACTCGGTGCTCATCATCGAGCACCTCGTGGCACGGGAATCGGTTGCGGAATCAAATTGCCGCAACATCCGATCGACTTGTGCATCTCCACGGTCGCGTAGGTGATTATTGGGACCTTAACGTGCCAACTGTTCGGATTTTGGAAGAACTCCTCCAGAATTACAGCCCAAATTTCGGGATCCTCGTACGGTGTCCATTGAAACTATATTAACATTACCAAAATATTAGTTATATACATAATACTAGACACTACATACGAAATAATTGAATTATAATAACGAAATTCGAAACTTACTTGTGATTCCGACCGTTGTTCCAATTGGAGCCGTATATCCTCAAGCGAGTTAGGTATTCCAACATGACTCGCCGGATGGGACCACCTAATTAAATAACCTTTTAGCATACAATTATACTATAAATCTACGGAATAATTGTAAAATATAATATTAAATTTACCTCGTTATCGGTGGGAATGAATATGGTCGGGTCGAGTCGAGGACGTAAAAATGGAAATCGAAACCATGCCCATGATCGTAGTAGTGATAGGCAACCTCCGATTTTTGCTTTACTCGCCGCGCGCCGCGCATATCTCCCAAGACAACCTCGATAGCACGGCGGACCCCAACTCAATTCACCTACTGCTCAAAATCAACAAGTTTCGTGGAGCTATCTCGTGTGGATGAGGTTTCTAGAGATGTCCGGCATCGATAGCCTCCAATTATCTCAAGAATGTATGCCTGAGCATACCGTATTCTTTCTTCTTCGGTCGAACCCTCGTTCGCTACGGAATGCGCTCTCGTAACTAGGCCATATCGATCCGAGCTCCTTGAATTCTATCCGGAATGGCACCCGAAGCTCGTAGCATACGGCCATCCAATCGATAGATGTTACGGACCTTGTGACTACCGACCCGCCCACCGTAAATCCCAACCGCAATCGCACATCTTCTAGGGTGATGGTACACTCTCCGCATGGCGGATGGAAAGTGTGCGCCTCGGGTCTCCACCTCTCTATCAACGCTACCGATCAAAGGCGGCTCCAACTTGAACCCCCGGCCTATCGTGGCCACGTGCCAAAAACCCACTTCCGCGGTAATTCTCGATCAACGACGATGGGGACCCGGTATGTTGCGAATATAACATTCCAACACCCGATCTACAGATCGTTTAAAAAATTATAAAATTAAAAATTAATTAAAATTGCATAATTGAAAAAAAATTAATAATATTGAAAAATTAAAAATTAAAACTTACCATATTCATTTGCTCGACGAAGATGTGCTTGTTGTCTAGGCGAAGTAATTCCCGACCATTGTAATCCGATAAAAATTTTAAAATTTTCCAAAAATATATATTTTAAAAAAATTATAATGGGCTCTTTTCAGTAAATAGGAAAGGATTATTTTGAAATTTGAGCGTAAATTTCAAGGACTTTGAGAGAAAATTGAGAGAATATTGAGAAAGGATTGAGAAAGGATTGAAATGTGAAAAAATAAAGGGTTGGGGGTTTTATACTTTTTTTTTTGACCGTTGGGGCCCAACGGTCAAAAAAAATTGATCGTTAGCGGCTAAAGCGCGTCCCCGTAGGGCGCTTTTGGCCACCTCAAAGAAAAGCGCCCTCGTGGACGCTGCTTTTTTCTGAGGTGGTTGCAAAAGCGCGCCTATGGGCGCTTTAGCTTATTTTTTTCCCAAAAACGCGCTTACGTGGCGGCTGCTTTTGGGGAAAGTGGTACATTCAGAAAATTTTTCTGAAAGTAGTATTTTCCGGTAATTTTTGTTTTTTTTTTGTATATATGGGAGCTTTGCCCGGGGATAAACTATATAATATGAAAACAAATCTAAAATAATATATGTAAGAGTTGAGAATAGATAATACATATATAAAATTATTTTAACTAAATGGTAAAACTAACTTTAATAAACATTATATTAAAATAAGTTAAAATAAATAATACATATGAATAATAATTTAAGAATAAATAGTATAAATATTTTTTATATCATATGTTAAAATGGTTTAAAACTAAATAAATAAATGAATTAAATTTAATAAAAAAACGCAAAGATTGTGTACAAAGACAAAAAAGTACTTAATTGAAACTGTAACACCCCAAACCCGGCCCATGCGTTAAGGCCAGATCTGACATGTTACATGAGAAAAATACTAAGTCCTTTTTCATTTGTACATAAAAAGATTTAGATTTAAAATCATTTAAAACAACTCCCATTTAAAAATTTTTAATAAAGTATTATTGAATAAAAATTGATTGATAAATCGATAAATTTTGAGATAAAATCTTATAAACCGTGACTTTAGAAATATTGTTAATAGTTCGAGAAGAATTTGGAAGAAATTTTCGAAAAGTGTTGATAAAAATTTCCAAGAGAAAATTCCGAATTTAAAAATATATTTATGAAAGCTTATTATGAAACCCTTTTTATATATCCATTTTAAGAAAAAACGTTTATTTAAGTTTTTCGAAAAAGATCTCAATTAAAATACTTAGAGCAATTTATAAATTCGTCAAACATAAAACAAAACAAAAATTAATCCAGAGGCCTTATTAAAAACCTTAACTCAAAATAGCAAAGTAATTAAAAATACTAAAAGAAATCCAAATTTCAAATTAAACCATTTTTTTTTGTAGTATGGCCTCCACCAATCATCCATGGCCCAAGTCTCCATCACTGATCATTACCTGAAAAGGGATAAGGAAAAATGGGGTGAGTTACTAGAACTCAGTGTATAACCCACTTACCATTGTCCACTGGGCCAAAATCCCATTAAGCGATAATTTGGGCCTAAGCCCATTTACAATAATTATAACGTATCAATTATATCATGTGTATGAAATGCAATTCCCAAACCAAACCTAGTAATCCATCCGCTACACACCACCCGTACCAACCAACACACTTGTGGGGATCATTTGTCAACCCACCCCGCCAACCACCAATCGCAGGCATTAAGCCATTTATATCAAATATAATTTTGTGGTCAAGCCACCAAAATATCGAATTTACGTGGCATTGCCACTATACGAGAATAATGTGCGAGCCACCAAAACTTCTCTTCATCATTATCCCATTCCTTGCAAATCATGCATATAATGCATAACAAATCATAATATAATAACAATAATTTATTCAGATATTTATTGCAAAAATTTTGGCCCAAGTAACAAAATATCAAATTGGCCCATTTAGCAAATATCAGATCGGCCCATATATCAAACTATCACATCGGCCCATATAGCAAATTTTCAAATCGGCCCATATATCAAATTATCACATCGGCCCATATATCATATCATCACATCGGCCCATATATCATATTTTCACATTGGCCCATATAGCAAATTTTCAAATCGGCCCATATATCAAATTATCACATCGGCCCATATATCATATCATCACATCGGCCCATATATCATATTTTCACATTGGCCCATATAGCAAATTTTATTGATTTGGCCCATTAGAGGTATTTTCGTAATTTTTCATGGTGTTAATACCGATTTTGTCAATTTTATCAAAATAAAGAGATCTAAGCCAATTTTTCCGATTTCACAAAAATTTGATTTAATCAAGCAATTTACTACCAATACGATATTAATCTTTTACCCACAGAATACGGTGTGAGATTACACACCTGATTACGGTAAGCACTACGCTTTCTTGATCGTCGACACCTAAAATATTAAAACACTCGATTAGTCAACGTACGCGATTTAATAAATCTACTTTAAAACAAACGATCTAAAATTTTACCCTCGGGATCGTGAACAACTACGATTTGTCGGTTTTCCCGGTTGACGGTCCACAACCCGATGGAAAATCCCGATCGCGATGCCTCGAATGCGAACGACCTCGAATAGTCGATTCCCACCGGATGAGGGTCCACAACCCGGTGGAAAGTCCCGAATCGCCGATACCGCCATTCGCTTGAATTTAGGAGTAGGGATAGCTAATCCGCTCCTTTTTAGATCTCCACTCGACTTCCCAATCGAACCGGTACCACAAGCCTCCATTCGGTTAGATCTTAAGTAGATCGAAATTACGATAAAATATGGACTTATCAAAATGGTAAAGATTGGCTTACCACTAATTTCCGAGTGATCAACGATTGGATAGATCAAGCGATTAAGTCCCTATAATATAATCGGATAATCATTACCATACTAAAAATCATCTTAACGAATAAAGAGTGATTATAAAATTCGTGAAGAACTCTTACCTTAAAGATTTTAGGACCGATTTCTAGCGATCATACGATGACTTCAGAAGAATGAAGGTTTCGGCCTTCCACTATATCACTACAAAGAAGAAAGAGATCTTGTTTGAGAGGGAGTAAGTGATGGTCTCGGTCAAAAAGACCCTCCCAAACCAAAATATAGATTCGGCAATAGAAGAAAGAAAGAAAAATAATAAATAGTTGAAAAGAACACTTACCGATTAAATCAAGAAATGAGTGCTAAAATGGATGAGAAGAAAAGATAAAGAAGAGATGAAGATTCGGTCATAGAGGAAAATATATGTTGATATTCGGCTATGGGGAATAATCAAACAAGAATATGTGATTTAATGGTGGTGTTGGTTTAGAGAAGAGAAAAGATTAGAGGAATGGTTAAAAGAAAGGATGAGAGGTTGGATGGATGATAGGTTGTTCGGCTATCCAAGAAAGATGAACAAGGGATGAAGGTTTTGACCAAACAAAAGAGGAAGAAAATGCACAATTGTGCTAGAAGGATTCGACAAAGAGGAGAGAATAGAACAAAAACCAAAACTCACAAAGAGTAGAAATTTTGAGAAAATGACACAATTGATGCCAATGGTATTTTGACCAAAACTAACACTTTAGTCTCACCAAAGCATCAAGCAAAATTCGACTATCACCCTATAGCCCCAAAACCGTCCACATTCATGCCCCTAAAGGACAAAAGTTTGGCCACCCAAACTTTCCAAAACAATCTCCATGAAATAAGCCACATGTTCCCCTTACTTGCCTTATTCTTTTGATTCCTTTCCCCAACCTCAACCTTTCCTTATTTCTTAGCCACCTTACCAAAAATAAAGAAGTCCAACTTGCCATATATACTTCTTGGCCGACACTTAAGGAAAGAGTGAAAAAATATAAATCAAAAATTTGCACACAATGGGATTTGAACCTCTTCCCTCAAGGTACATCATGTGGCGCCATATCCTTTCTACCAATTGCTCATTTATGCTAGCTATTTACTCAATTATTTCCATAAGCTTTAAGGTCACTTACCCTATCTCCTTAAAGTGCTAAATGCCAAAAAAATTTACTAGGTCCAAATAAACCTCGAGCCTTCTCAGGACCTCCTAAACATGCACAATTAATAATCTAACTAGCTTAACACCAAAAATAATGCAACACATAAAATTCCAAATTTTAGGATGTTACAATTCTACCCCTTAAAGAAAATTTCGTCCTCGAAATTTACGATTAAAAGAGGTGAGGATATTGCTTTGCGAATCGCGTCCTCGAGCTCCCATGTAGCTTCCTCCGATCCGTGATTGCGTCATAAAACCTTGACTAATGGTACCGACTTCCTTCTCAGCACCTTAACATCCCGATCTATAATTTGCACTGGCTCCTCCTCGAACGACAAGTCAGGTCTTATCTCAACTTCCTCTACCAATTACTATATGAGACGGATCTGATCGGTGCGCGCCTTAACATTGAGACATGAAATACACTATGTATCGACTCAACTCCGCAGGTAGCTCAAGCCGATAAGCTCTTGGCCCAACACGTTTCAACACACGGTACGGTCCGATAAACCTAGGGCTCAACTTGCCCTTCCTTCCAAATCAAGATCTTCTTCCAAGGTGAGACCTTTAGGAAGACTTGATCTCCCACCACAAACTCAATATCCTTACGCTTGGATCCGCATAAGATTTTTGTCTATCCGGCTTCCTTTAACCGTGCCCGATTACCTTTACTTTTTCCTCCGTCTCGATATCACTTCGGGGCCCAATAAGCTGTCGCTCCCCCAATTCAGTCCAACAAGTAGGAGTACGACATCTACGACCATACAATGCCTCGTAGGGTGCCATCTGGATGCTAGATTGATAGCTATTGTTATATGCAAACTCTGCCAACGGTAAGAAATCTTCCCAACTACCCCTGAAGTCAATCACACAGCCCCTTAACATGTCTTCCAGAATTTGGATTACTCTCTCCGATTGACCAACTGACTGAGGATAAAATGACTTACTGAAATTCAACTTGGTTCCCAAAGCTTCATGTAAGGCTTTCCAAAACCGTGATGTAAACCTAGGGTCCCTGTCTGATATAATAAACACTGGTACCCCATGTAACCTCACGATCTCTGCTATGTACAACTTGGCCAACTTCTGCAATGAATAATCCATACGAACAGGTAGAAAATGGGCAATCTTCGTCAACCGATCCACTATTACCCAAACAGAATCTTTCTTAGTAGGCGTTAAGGGTAACCCACTAACAAAGTCCATCGTTATCCGTTCCCATTTCCATAATGGAATCTTCACCGATTGTAGTAATCCCGACGGTATTTGATGTTCCACCTTCACTTGCTGACATGTCAAGCACCTACTCACAAAATCAGTAACCTCCCGTTTCAACCTTGGCTACCAATACTGCTCACGGAGGTCTCGATACATTTTATTTCCCCCGGGGTGCATAGCATAAGGACTACTATGCGCCTCACGCAGAATCATTTGTCTCAATTTCGAATCTTTGGGCATACAAATTCTTCCGCGAAAACACAATACTCCATCATTATTCAATCCAAAACCCCCTATCACACCACCTTCCACTTGCTGAAGTAAAGAACCCAACCTTTCATCTAATAACTGTTTTTCCTTAATATGACCAATCCACGCAGGCTTCACCTGAAGTTCGGCTAGCAGACTACCATCTTCATACAAGCTGAGATGAGCGAACATCGCTCTCAAATCCGATATCACCTTACGACTCAACGCGTCTGCCATCACGTTAGCCTTTTCGAGATGATACTCGATTGAGAAGTCATAATCCTTCAACAGTTCTATCCACCTCCGCTGTCTTAAGTTCAACTCCTTTTGGGCGAGAAGGTACTTTAGACTCTTATGATTCGTATAGATGATCGACTTCTCACCGTATAGGTAATGTCTCCAAATCTTTAAAGCAAACACCACCGCAGCCAACTCCAAATCATGAGTGGGATAATTCACTTCGTGCGGCCTTAACTGACGAGATGCATAAGCCACCACTTTACCTCCTTGCATCAACACACATCCCAAGCCTGTGTGTGACGCATCGCAGTAAACAATAAACTCTTTTCCAGCCTCGGGTTAAATTAATACTGGTGCTTCTGTCAGAATCCTCTTCAATTTCTCAAAGCTCTCTTGCTACTAATCTGACCACACAAATGGTACTCCCTTGTGCAACATCTTAGTTAGGGGCGCAGCAATCAACGAAAACCCCTCAACGAAACGCTTTGTAGTGTCACCAATCCTAGGAAACTCAATTTCAGCCACGGACTTGGTGGTTTCCAATCCAACACAGCCTCTACTTTCTGGGGATCAACTCTAATTCCTTCGGCCGACACAACATGCCCCAAGAAGGTCACTTCTTTCAGCCAAAATTTACACTTACTGAATTTGGCATAAAGTTGCTTTTCCCGCAATATCTGCAATACCACCGGCAGATGCGAATCATGCTCTTCTTCATTCTTCGAGTATACCAAGATGTCATCTATGAACACCACCACAAACCGATCTAAGTAGGGTTGGAAAACCCGGTTCATCATGTCCATAAATGCAGCTGGTGCATTAGTCAACCCAAACGGCATCACCAAGAACTCATAATGTCCGTAACGAGTTCAAAACACAGTCTTATGAATATCCGCCTCCTTGACCTTAATTTGGTGATAACCAGATCTCAAATCTATCTTCGAGAAAATTGAAGCTCCTCTCAATTGATCGAACAGGTCATCGATTCTCGGCAACGGATACCTATTCTTGATCGTTAATTTATTCAACTGCCTATAATCGATGCACATACGCATCGACCCATCCTTCTTCTTAACGAACAAGACCGGTGCTCCCCACGGTGACACACTCGGTCGAATGAATCCCCTATCCAACAACTCTTGAATTTGAACTTTAAGCTCCGCTAACTCCTTCGGCGCCATTCTATAAGGAGCAATGGACACTGGAGCTGTTCCTGGCAATAACTCAATGCCAAACTCTACCTCTCGATTCGGAGACAATCCAGGAAGTTCCTCGGGAAAGACGTCCGAAAACTCTTTCACAGTTCTAACACCTTCCACCAACAATTCCTTAGCATCCAACGCACTAATGAAGGCTAGGAATGCTCCACACCCTTTTTGCACTCACTTTTCTGCCTTTAAAGCAGATACCACATTTGATAGATAGTTTCTCATTTCACCTATTATCACCACTTCCTTATCTTCCGAAGTTCTTAGTGTCATCCGCTTTGTAGCACAATCCAAGTTCGCACGGTCTTTCACCAACCAGTCCATGCCCAAAATAAGGTCGAACTCGCTGAAAGGCAGTTCCATCAAATCCGCCAAAAATGTTTCTCCTTGAATTTCTAAGGGCACATCTCTAAACAATCTATTTACTATCACAGACTGTCCTAAAGGACTAATTACCGTCATCTCTCTAGCAGTAATCTCAAACCTAATGTTCAGATTTCCAGACACAGCACTAGCAACATACGAATGGGTGGATCTGATATCTATCAAAGCAGTAACAGGTACATTAGATATGAAGAACATACCGGTTATCACATCAGGTGCATCGCCATCCTCCCGGCGTCTGACCGCATAAACCAACCCTCCATGCCTCGCCTCCGCGTTACCCTTGAAACTAGTACCTCTACCCGGTGCACCCTGTCCTCTTCCTACGCCATTACCACCTCGACCTGGCCCACGGCCTCTCGGTGGCTACTGAGCGCCTCTAGCTGGCTATGCATTACAGTTACGAGCATCCTGAGTCTGAGCAGTCTGTCAAGGACAATCTTTAAGTTGATGGTCCTTGGAACCACATTTGAAACAACCACCGGTTCTTTTCCAGCATTCACCCGGGTGTCATTTTCTGCAGTCAGCACATGGTTGTATCTGATTGGTCGCAGCTGGTACTCTAGCTCGAGCTGGCTCATTATTCCTGGGCCTCTTCTGAAACCCTCTAGCAGGACCTGAGTACTTAAAGTCCCTCTTGCTCTTGCCTCTATCTTTTTTCAGTTTTGCCACTCCGAGTGCTTAGCCTCTTCAGCTATCTTAGCTTTCTCCACAAGTGTGGTAAAATTCCTTTCTTGTTGTGGGGCTATCAGTATCCGCAACTCATCACACAACCCGTCCTCAAAACGCACACAGCGTTCGTAGTCAATTGGCACTATATCCCGGGCATAACGACTCAGACGTAGAAATTTCGCCTCATAAGCTGCCACAGTCTTACCTCCTTGGACCAGATTTAGAAATTCCTTCCTTCGGGCATCCACATAGCTAGCCCCGACATACTTTCCTTGGAATGCAGTTTTGAAGAAATCCTAGGTAACAAGATCGGCCTGAGTGCCTTCCCGAACAGTAAGCCACCATTGATACGCCTCGTCTCTCAATAAGGACACAGCTCCTCTCAGTTTCTGCTCGGTGGTGCAATCCAGATCATCCATGATCCGCTCCACTGCCTCGAACCAATACTCCGCGACATTTGGGGCTACACCCGAGATACCCCTAAAAACTTCAGCACCATTTGATCTGAGTCACTCCGAAATTGATCCACGAGCTGCTGGCCCAATTCTAGCCCCAACAACCCTTTCCAAAACCCGCAACATTTCTTGAGACAGAGCGGTGTCCTCCTTCATACGGTCTTGTGATCCAGTTTCATTTACGGGTGTCGTAGGTGCGTCTATTTTCGGCATATGTCCCAATGCTTCAGACGCAACCCTAGCACCTCGGCCTCTACCACGGCCACGTCTACCGCGTCCACGTCCTCTAGCGCTCATATTGGCTAATTCGATTTAATCTGATTAGAAGTCTTATGAATCGAAGATACTATTTGGTGTTTATTAAACAATGTTTTATGAAACATAATAAGTAAAGTCGTTTTAAATAAACATCCTATAGTCTCAATCTCTATAGTTTCAACACCTAAAACTAAAAGTTCTAGAGTGTTCCTATAGTCATATCACAATAATCATAATCATACATTAACATACACTTACTTGACTTGGTGCCGGATACCCATGGTGCCATACTTCCTTAAAAACATAGGTTCTAAATTTTACATTTCAAAACAGCTTTGAAAAAAAATATTTTTGAACCCAAACCACAGCCGAGTTTTTGAATCGGGCTCTGATACCATAAAATGTAACACCCCAAACCCGGCCCATGCGTTAAGGCCAGATCTGACATGTTACATGAGAAAAATACTACTAAGTCCTTTTTCATTTGTACATAAAAAGATTTAGATTTAAAATCATTTAAAACAACTCCCATTTAAAAATTTTTAATAAAGTATTATTGAATAAAGATTGATTGATAAATCGATAAATTTTGAGATAAAATCTTATAAATCGTGACTTTAGAAATATTGTTAATAGCTCGAGAAGAATTTGGAAGAAATTTTCGAAAAGTGTTGATAAAAACTTCCAAGAGAAATTTTCGAGTTTAAAAATATATTTATGAAAGCTTATTATGAAACCCTTTTTGTATATCCATTTTAAGAAAAACGTTTATTTAAGTTTTTCGAAAAAGATCTCAATTAAAATACTTAGAGCAATTTATAAATTCGTCAAACATAAAACAAAACAAAAATTAATCCAGAGGCCTTATTACAAACCTTAACTCAAAATAGCAAAGTAATTAAAAATACTAAAAGAAATCCAAATTTCAAATTAAACCATTTTTTTGTAGTATGGCCTCCACCAAGTCATCCATGGCCCAAGTCTCCATCATCGATCATTATCCAAAAGGGATAAGGAAAAATGGGGTGAGTTACTAGAACTCAGATGTATAACCCACTTCTTCGTTGTCCACTGGGCCAAAATCCCATTAAGCGATAATTTGGGCCTAAGCCCATTTACAATAATTATAACGTATCAATTATATCATGTGTATGAAATGCAATTCCCAAACCAAACCTAGTTATCCATCCGCTACACACCACCCGTACCAACCAACACACACCAGGGATCTTTTGTCAACCCACCCCGCCAACACACCAATCGAAGGCATTAAGCCATTTTATCAAATATAATTTTGTGGTCAAGCCACCAAAATATCAGAATTTACGTGGCATTGCCACTATACAGAATTGTGGCAGAGCCACCAAAACTTCTCTTCATCATTATCTCATCCCATGCAAATCATGTATATAATGCATAACAAATCATAATATAATAACAATAATTTATTCAGATATTTATTACAAAAATTTTGGCCCAAGTAACAAAATATCAAATTGGCCCATTTAGCAAATATCAGATCGGCCCATATATCAAAATATCATATCGGCCCATATAGCAAATTTTCAAATCAGCCCATATATCAAATTATCACATCAGCCCATATATCATATCATCACATCGGCCCATATATCATATTTTCACATTGGCCCATATAGCAAATTTTCAAATCGGCCCATATATCAAATTATCACATCGGCCCATATATCATATCATCACATCGGCCCATATATCATATTTTCACATTGGCCCATATAGCAAATTTTATTGATTTGGCCCATTAGGGGTATTTTCGTAATTTTTCACGGTGTTAATACCGATTTTGTCAATTTTATCAAAATAAAGAGATCTAAGCCAATTTTTCGATTTCACAAAAATCCGATTTAATCAAGCGATTTACTACCAATACGATATTAATCTTTAACCCACAGAATACGGTGTGAGATTACACACCTGATTACGGTAAGCACTACGCTTTCTTGATCATCGACACCTAAAATATTAAAACGCTCGAATAGTCAACGTACGCGATTTAATAAATCTACTTTAAAACAAACAATCTAAAATTTTACCCTCGGGATCGTGAACAACTACGATTTGTCGGTTTTCCCCGGTTGACGGTCCATAACCCAGTGGAAAATCCCGAATCGCTGATGCCTCAGAATTGCGAACGACCTCGAATAGTCGATTCTCACTGGATGAGGGTCCACAACCCGGTGGAAAGTCCCGAATCACCGATACCGCCCTTCGCTTGAATTTAGGAGTAGGGATCGCTAATCCGCTCCTTTTTAGATCTCCACTCGACTTCCCAATCGAACCAGTACCACAAGCCTCCATTCGGTTAGATCTTAAGTAGATCGAAATTACGATAAAATATGGACTCATCAAAATGGTAAAGATCGGCTTACCACTAATTTCCGAATGATCAACGATTGGATAGATCAAGCGATTAAATCCCTATAATATAATCGGTTAATCATTACCATACTAATAATCATCTTAACGAATAAAGAATGATTATAAAATCCGTGAAGAACTCTTACCTTAAAGATTTTAGGACCGATTTCTAGCGATCATACGGATGACTTTGGAAGAATGAAGGTTTCGGCCTTCCACTATATCACTATGAAGAAGAAAGAGATCTTGTTTGAGAGGGAGTAAGTGATGGTCTCGGTTAAAAAGACCCTCCCAAACCAAAATATAGATTCGGCAATAGAAGAAAGAAAGAAAAAAAAAATAGTTGAAAAGAACACTTACCGATTAAATCAAGAAATGAGTGCTAAAATAGATGAGAAGAAAAGATAAAGAAGAGATGAAGATTCGGTCGTAGAGGAAAATATATGTTGATATTCGGCTATGGGGAATAATCAAACAAGAATATGTGATTTAATGGTGGTGTTGGTTTAGAGAAGAGAAAAGATTAGAGGAATGGTTAAAAGAAAGGATGGGAGGTTGGATGGATGATAGGTTGTTCGGCTATCCAAGAAAGATGAACAAGGGATGAAGGTTTTGACCAAACAAAAGAGGAGGAAAATGCACAATTGTGCTAGGTGGATTCGGCAAAGAGGAGAGAATAGAAGAAAAACCAAAACTCACAAAGAGTAGAAATTTTGAGAAAATGACACAATTGATGCCAATGGTATTTTGACCAAAACTAACACTTTAGTCTCACCAAAGCATCAAGCAAAATTCGACTATCACCCTATAGCCCCAAAACCGTCCACATTCATGCCCATAAATGACAAAAGTTTGGCCACCCAAACTTTCCAAAACAATCTCCATGAAATAAGCCACATGTTCCCCTTACTTGCCTTATTCTTTTGATTCCTTTCCCCAACCTCAAACTTTCCTTATTTCTTAGCCACCTTACCAAAAATAAAGAAGTCCAACTTGCCATATATACTTCTTGGTCGACACTTAAGGAAAGAGTGCAAAAATATAAATAAAAAATTTGCACACAATGGGATTTGAACCTCTTCCCTCAAGGTACATCATGTGGCGCCATATCCTTTCTACCAATTGCTCATTTATGCTAGCTATTTACTCAATTATTTCCATAAGCTTTAAGGTCACTTACCCTATCTCCTTAAAGTGCTAAATGCCAAAAAAAATTACTAGGTCCAAATAAACCTCGAGCCTTCTCAAGACCTCCTAAACATGCACAATTAATAATCTAACTAGCTTAACACCAAAAATAATGCAACACATAAAATTCCAAATTTTAGGATGTTACAGAACCAAAAAAAAATTACAAGACTACTTTATAATAAATAAATTTATTTAAACACATGCAAGGATCAGGCTGAAATGAGCGTAAATCATCAGGGGCTAAGCCAACAAATACTCCAAAACCTGAAATGCAGCATTCAAGTTGGACCAAATTGACGTAACGCATAAATTATAGAGATCAATTAAGAAAATAAAGAAAATATTTAACAGATTCAATTGGAAAACAATATGAAAGAGAAGGACTAATTACACAAATATCCCCCACAGATTAAAACGCGCGGATCCTGGCCACATATGGATCGGGTCATCGGGTCACACCACACGGCGTCGTTTTGAGGCTATTGAAATTAGCCAAAACGGCGTCATTTTCTTAATAGATACCGACCCCTTTTTAAGCAGATTTAAATCGTCTGCTTAATTTTGAAACCCTAGCCCCCTTTCTGTTTAACCTATCAGCCGCAGAAAGAAAAGGGAAAATCCAGCCATTTTGACGCCATAATAATCAGCGATGAGTGACCGATTTAGGCCCATCGACAGCTCTCGTTCAAACCAGACCCGATCTTGACCTCAGCGACTACCTCTGCTTCGATTTCGATGAAGAAGGCAGACCATCGATTCAATTTTTGAAGGTAAATCCCTTGCCTTTTTATTTTCGTATGTAGAAAAAGAAAAAAAGGAAAATGCTACAGAAATAGATTAAAAAATAATAATAAAGAAAGATGAAATAAAAAAGAAACCTTTTTAAATCCCTGATTCTAGTTTCTATTGCTGTATTCTCTGTGTGTGTATATGATTACAATGTTTTCTCTGACTTTTTATAGCCGAATATCGAATAAAAATGAAGAACAATAGAAAAATACATCAGTTTGTCCCCTTTCTTTTTTTTTGTGTTTTTTCCTTACTTTTGTTTCTCTGCTATTGGTTTGTAGGTACGAAAGGCGGATGTGGCATATGGAGGTGCGTGGGGCATGCAGGAATACGTGCGGTCGCGTACGTGGAGGCACGCGCGAGGGAGGCTGCGGTGCTGGCTGATTCCAGAACCCTCTAGGGTTTCTGGAATGTCAAAAGTATTGGGCCATTTGGGCCTGTTGGGTTGTAAGTGGGTCAGAGGTTTAGTTTATGGTTTGGGCCTCTGCCCAGTTTAGGTCTGTAAAAAAATATTTGGGCTGATGTATTGGACTAATTAATGGACTGTTTGGATTTATTTGGTTTTTTTATATTTTATTTATTTTTGTTTTAATATGGTTTATAATGGGCCCGGGCAAATTTTGGGCCCTACATAAGTAATTCACAACTATGCTTACTCTTTCTATCCCTTACCACATTTCCAACACATCATGAGTCACATACTCATTACCATTGACATGCACCCTGTAATATCCCGGTTTAGGGCCTAGTCAGAATAGTGGTGCGAGACCACAAATCCGAGGGTTATAAATGAGTTTTTGAGGTTTATGCCTTGTATGCATGCTAGTGTGAAAGTTTCATGAAGCAATTTTGTGAAATTGTGGTTGAATTGTCCAAAAGGAGTAAATTGCAAAAGTGGAAAAATGTGTGTTTGTAGAAGCTATATGTGTGAAATAGCTTTAGATTATTAATTAGAGGTCCTTAATGAGCAATTTTCCTAATTTTTAGTTTTTGGACAAAAATGGGCATGGATGAGTTAAAATAGAAAGTTTATCAAAAAGGGCATTTTGGTCATTTAACAAATAAGTGATTAAAAAGGAGAAAAGATGACAAAATCATGCTCATCTTCTTCCCCTCATTGTTGAAAATTTGAAGGAAGCCATAGCTAGGGTTCTTCAAATTTTCAAGCTTGCTAGTAAATGCATCTAGCCTCATTTTTGATATTCTTTGTATTTTTGAAGTCCCGGTAGCATGAGTAAGCTATTTTTAGCTATTTGATGAGCTATAAAGGATGTTCAAAAATGTGGTCATGTATGACATGCATGTATTTTGTTTTTTTTATGGAAGATTATGAAAGCTTGATGTAGTAGAAACATCTTTTGTTAAGTGATTTTTCATGAAAATGCATGTAGGGACTTGATTGTAAAAATCTTAAGTTTGGTCATACATGTGTGTTTTTGTGAGAATTGATGATAGCTTTAGTTGAATAAATGGTTCGGCTAAGCATGAAAGACTAGAAAGTTGAATAAAAATCACTTTACGAGCCTTTGGGGCTAAAGTGTAAATATGAGAAAGTTTAGGGGCAAAATAGTAATTTTGCTAAAGTATGAGATGTGGGTCAATTTAGTCAATGTATGTATTGAATAAGCTGATTTATTCATTATAGATCAAGAAAGACAAAGACCGGATCGAAACTGAGGCAAAAGCAAGGTGGTGGACTAAATTGCAAGTCTCAATACTTTTGAGTACCGAGGTAAGTCTATGCTTAAACAATGCATTCATACTTACAATTTGTTGATGATAGCTAGTGTGTAGCTTGTTCGAGATTGATTGAGAACCTATGTGGTCCAACTAGAATGAATGTAGTAGAATTGTGAATGGATGTTTAATTGAGTAAGTAGACATGTGAATGTGTAGTGATAATGCTAGATGGTAGGCTAAGTGCGATACCATCCTAATGCATATTGACGATGAGCTGGCTATGTGCGATGCTATCGTTAGGTATATCGTTTAGTGGGCTGAGTGAGAAACCCCTATGATTACCTTTGTGGTAGGCTAAGTGCGATACCACCTTATTAATCGATTGTGGTGTGCTAAGTGCGAAACCACCGAGACATTTGTTGTGTGGGTTAACTGTGTGGATTAGCCATGTGATTGCATTATTGGGTAAAATAGCTGTGTGGATGTATTATTAAGTTAATTAGCTGTGTGGATGAATTATTGAGAAATAATGATGTGTTGTATATTGTGTAAATGTGACATTGAATGCAGGGGTGCATTTCGATAGTTATGAGTATGTGACTCATGATGTGTTGGGAATGTGGTAAGGGATAGTTGTTCATTACTTTTGGTAGTATAATGCTAATTGTTGTTTAGCTTATACTATGATGCTTAATTGTTTATGTGTAAACTTACTAAGCGCAAAGCTTACTCCCTTTCTTTTCCCTTGTCTTATAGAGTGAAAGTGTTGAACCGAGATACGAGAATCAATTGGAAGATCGCCCACACTATCAGCACACTTTGGTACATGAGACTTAATGTTTTGTATATGGCATGTATAGGGGCTAGACAAGTTAGTGAATTTTGTTGTAAATGACTAAGATGTGTTGGCCTTTAGATGGATAGCTCATTTTGTATAATGCCATAGTTGTTGGCTACCTTATTATATAAAAAGTTATAGTTGTCTATGTGAGATTGCAATTCAATTTGAGTTGATTATGGATGTGTTGTATGAGTGCATGTTGTGTATGCTATAAGGGTGAGAAGAGCTTAGCAAGTAGCTTTGTTCTTGTCCATATGGATAGACACACGGGCGTATGCCTAGACCATGTGTGACACACGGTCAGTCCACGGGCGTGTAACTTGGCCGTGCGTCCCCTGTATGTTAACATTTTAAGTCAGGATAGACCACGGGCTAGTCACACGGGCGTGTGACTAGGCTTTGAGGCCGTGTGTGTGAAGTCAGGATTCACCACGATTGGGAAGCACGGGCGTGTGCCTTGGCCGTGAGGCATTGGCAGAATGCTGGGGTTTTTAGGCACGGTTTGGGGACATGGGCGTGTGTGTCCATGCACGGGCGTGTCTAATCTTGCACGCGCATGTGAGACCTCAGATAAAAGAGAAAAATTTTAAGATTGGAAAAAGTTCCGGTTTAGTCTCGAGAGCCCTCGTGTGTATGAGTGAGGCCTCGTAAGTCGAGAATGAGGTTGTTGAGATGACTTCAGAGAGTAGTTACGATGAGCCTAAGTGGCGATCAAGTGGTTTGAGTTTGGTAACGCCTCGCCCGCCCGCGTAGAACCGGGTAAGGGTGTTACATTTAGTGGTATCAGAGCTATGGTTTAGTCGGTTCTAGGACTACCGTAACGAGTGTAAGAGTCTAGCTATACATGCCATAAGTGTACAACGATAGTGTGTGGCTTCTAATGATTCTAAATCTTGTTTTATATAGTATATGGATTCCGATCCATCGACTGTTGATGAAACAGCTAGTAATGCGCCGGCTTCTACGCAAGGAACCGTGCCTGTTTAAAGTGGACCCGAGGCTAGGGGTCAAGGGGAAGGGGCTCGGGAAGCCTTTTTCCAGATGATGAGCAATTGGTACTCGGATTATGTCCGAGCGAACCCTAATGCTCAACCTCCTCCTATACCTCAGCCAAATCTAGTGGCTCCTCAAGGTATGGATGTAGTGAGGATATCGAAACCCCCGGTAGATAAGATTAGAAAACACGGGGCTGAGGAGTTTAGAGCTAAGGTTGATGATGACCCTGAGAGGGCAGAGTTGTGGTTAGAGAACACGATGAGAGTATTCGATGAACTCTCATGTACGCCTGAGGAGAGCTTGAAGTGTGTCGTATCCTTGCTGAGAGATTCGACATACCACTGGTGGAAGACGTTGACGTCAGTGGTCCCGAGAGAGCGGGTGACATGGGACTTCTTTCTGGAAGAGTTCTGGAAGAAGTATATAAGCCAGAGGTTTACTGATCGGAAAAGGAAGGAATTCCTTGAGTTGAAGCAAGGAAGGATGTCAGTAGCAGAGTATGAGCGTGAGTTTGTTAGGCTTAGCAAATACGCTTAAGAATGTGTGTCGACTGAGACCATCTTGTGTAAGAGGTTCGAAGATGGGCTGAATGAGGACATCAAACTCCTAGTTGGTATTTTGGAGTTGAAAGAATTTGTAGTGTTGGTTGAAAGGGCAAGTAAGGCCGAAGAACTGAGTTCAGAAAAGAGGAGGGCTGTGAGTGAAACCCGAGATGCTAGAAAGAGGCCGATGGGGAAGTCGTACCAAGCCCAATCGAAAAGATCCAAAGAAGTGAATCCTCGGACGAAGGCACCAGAGGGTTATTCGCATCGAGACTTGGGCAATACTCGTTCGGGTTCGAGAGTCCAAGCCTCCTCGATGAAAAGTGTGGGCAATACGAAGAGCAAACCAGAGTGTCCAAGTTGTGGTAGATATCACACCGGAGAGTTTTGGGGAAATAGTCAGAAATGTTATAAGTGTGGTTCCACTGACCATTTTATCCGTAACTGCCCCGAGAGGGATGATAAGGAAGAGAGGCAAGAGCTGAGACCTAGTGATGTGTCTACGAGGGGTAGACCACCAAGGAACCCAAGAGGTGGGGCTAGTGGTAGAGGTGCGTCCAGGAACTCTGCTGTGAGACCGGAGGGTCGGGCACCTGCGAGGACGTAAGCCATTCGCGCTCGCGAAAAGCCATCCTCCTTTGATGTGATAACGTGTACTTTTTCTCTCTATGACACCTTTGTTATTGCTTTAACAGATCCAGGGTCTACTCATTCTTATATTTGCATGAGATTAGCATCTAGTTTGAGTATGACCGTTGAGTCTACGGACATAGTGGTTAAGGTGTCAAACCCGTTAGAAAAGCATATGTTAGTGGACAGAGTGTGTAAGAATTGTCCTTTATTGATTGAGAATCATTGTTTTCCGGCAAACCTTATGTTGTTTCCGTTTGATGAGTTTGATTTAATCCTAGTCATGGATTGGTTGACTACCCGTAGTGTCTTAGTGAACTGTGGTAGTAAGTTTATTGAATTGAAATGTGAGAGTGGAGATATGGTTCGGGTTGAATCAGGTGGATCAGATAGTCTACCAGTGATGATTTCTTCCCTAGTGGCTGAAAAATGTTTGAAAAAAGGATGTGAGTCCTATCTTGCTTTTGTGTTGAATGATGTTAGTATATATATATGTGTGTGGTTAAGTGAGTGATGAATAGGGTATGTTTCATGCTTAAATGAGTGATGAAAATTGTGGTTTAAATGTGAATTGTGGTAAGGTTTGTATAATGCTTGATCTATATGTTTTGGGGATGTGAAATTAAGTGTCTTGGATAGACTTATTTGAGTAGAAATTGAGTATAAGAATAGATGGTATAGTTGATGATTATTTGGTGCTTGAAATGGCATGTTTTGGTTGCATTTGAGGCATGAATTGGTATTGGTTTGTGGCATATAGGTGATTCCAAAGTGTGGATGGTAATTTGGCCTTGAAAATGGCCTATAATTGCCCACACGGTTGAGCACACGGGCGTGTGGCTCGACCGTGTCTTTCGAGTTTGTAATTTGATACAAGTCGCTCGACGACCACGGGCTGACACGCAGCGCGTGTGGCCGCCGCGTGGTGCAAGTTAGTGTCAACCATGGGTGAGGCACACGGGCGTGTCTCAGGCCGTGTGGATAAGTCCGTATGTATGCCCTGTTTTGCCACGGCTTGGACACACGGGCATGTCCGAGGCCGTGTGAGGCACACGGCCTACCCACACAGGCGTGTGACCTCTGTAACTTAGAAAAATGTTTGAATTTTGAAAATTTTCATATGTGTTCGGTTTAGTCCCGACCCCTTTCTAACAAGTGTTTAAGGTCTCATTGACCTATTTAAGGGACTATTTGAATGTGAATTGTTATCTTTGGTTGTGATTTGATATGAAATGTTCGGAGAAGATTAGTAATGCCTTTTAACCCTAATCCGGCGATGGTCACGGGTTAGGGGTGTTACAAAATGGGTCGGGTTTGGGGTGTTACAACCTGATGGGCATCGAAACTATCAAATATAAATTCTTATGCTCTAACTTAAGTTATTAATAGTATAGAGTAGTAGGGTCGATCCCACAGGGACTGGGACTTCTAATTTTCCTATTTTCGTGACCAGATTTCTGAGTCTAGGCAGTTGTCTTGTGCGTGCAGAACTGTAAAATAAACGAATAAGGGGAAATTTAGTTGATAGAGAAAATTAAATAAACAAATATATAATATAATAAAATAAAAATAGAATTGTGATTGTAAAATAAATTAAGTGAAATAAATTAAATCGGTGAATTTAATATATATTAAAGCTTAGCCTTAGCCACGATATACTCTGAACTTGAACCGATCCTTGAAAAATAGATTTTTGCTTCCAAGCGATAAGTTGGTTATAGTGACCAAGAACATCTCGACTACCAAATTTTCCTTGTGTAGTTGGTTCCGGTACGACCTGCAAACCGACCCTTGCCGAATGTCTAACCGCGATATACACGTTCGCAATTCAAGATTTCGACAGCCTTGCGATCTGAAAAGCCCAACTTAAATCAACAGCCTCAACCGCGTGGGTCATTTAAATTCGACCACTATCTCCCTTGAAAGAATCCAATTGGTCGTTTCGCACCTAGACACGTTAATTTGTTCACAGGAATTCGAATATAGCACGGCCGAATCGACTTCCCAAATGTACGCCAAACAACTCTAACCCAACATGCACTTTTTGAATTGAAATTGAATTAACTTTAAGGGACGAATTTGTACTATCCCATATACCGAAGAGGTAACGAATACCATATTGAAAAGTTTTTAGTGTGGGATCATATCTCACGATTATTTCGTTAGAGTGATAACTTAAATTGAAATGATTTTTAATGGAAATGGTTTTTAATGGAAATGGTGGAAAGTGGAAAGGGAAAGGAACTTGGGAAGCAATTTAGGCAAAATGCTGAAAATGTAAAAAAAGGATGGCAGAATGCCAAAGCTTAACTGACGCAGTAATGGAGAAAAGAAATGAATTATTTTATTTCTAAATTAAGTGTGTATTCAAGTGTGTCCCTCAAAGGCCACCAACACTATTATACACATTTCTTATGCTAAATTTAGCAAGATTTCTCCTAAAAAATATCAACTAAAAATTAAAAATTAAAAATCAAATTTAAATTATTTATAGAATTTTGACAATTTCAAAAATATGATTTTAATCAATCAACCACTAATTCTTTAATTCTTCAATTTGGCCCTCCTCTTTGCTTTTCTTTCCAAATTAGCCCATTTCTGCTTGATTTTGAATTTCGACACTCCAATTTTATTCCTGATAAGAAAAACACAAGTTTAATATCATCGTATTCGAAAATTAGCCAAAAATAAATACTTTAACAGCACAAAATTAACTTGCTATCACAACCCTTTTGTGATTAAAATAAGTAAATATTATTCAGAGGTATTTTAGTCTTTTCACTTAAAAAAAACCAATAAAAATATGCATATGGTGAGATTTGAACCGACAATAATTGCATTAAAAAAACCTTTAATTTACCACTCAACCAAAGTCTTATTTTATTTTTTATACATTTTAATTTATTATGCATACTTCATTAACTCTGTTAGTTATACATCTATACTATTAATAAAACCCTTTACTAAGTTGGTGTCACGGGTCAACCAGACCCAGCTTGGTTAAGAAATCACAGGAATGCCCTTCTGTAATTAAAATAAATAATATCATGCGGGGGGTATTTTAGTCTTTTCACTTTAAAAAACCAATAAAAATATGCATATTGTGGGATTTGAACCCACACCAATTGCATTAGAAATACTTTTAATTTACCACTCAACTAAAACTTTATTTTTAGATTATTATACATTTTAATTTTATTATGCACACTTTATTAGCTCTATATCTATATTTACTATTAATAAAACCCTTGACTGAAATTACGAGAACATCCATTCGTAATTAAATGATGTGGGGGTATTTTAATCTTTTCACTTCTAAAAAATAAAAATATATGTATAGTGGGATTTGAACTCACGCCAATTGCAATAGATTTTTTTTTTTAAATTTACCACTCAGTTAAAACTTTATTTCAATATTTTTATACATTTTAGTTTATTATGCACACTTCATTACTTCAATGAGTTCTATATATTAATAATGTATTTGATTGAGTTAGTGTCACAAGTTAACTTGACACCGACTCAAGATTGATAACAACACCATGATAAACAATTTAATCTATTTTTTTCATTCTAATAACGTACATATTTCATGTGTTATTATTAATTAGTTTCATAACATACATTTCATTATTTATTGTATGTTATTTTTAAACACACATTTGTATTCTAACTTTGGGGTTTCCACATGCATACACGTGTGATAGGATTTCTTTAAAATGTAAAATTTTAATATTAATTTTTTTTTCACTAATTTGATACCTTTTTGGCGTGCTATAGAAAAATACAATACTATGATAAAAAATTAGAGTATATTTAATATTCTTAATATGATTTATTTACCTATTTCAATTTTCTTTTACTCACAATTGAAACTATTTTTTATTTTAATTCCATACATATTACACATGTGTTGTTATTATTATTAGTTTCAAACCTTTCGTTTCATTATTTATAGTATGTTATTTTTAAACATACATTTGTGTTCAAATTTTGTGGGTTCCGTACGCATATGTAATATCCCGGGTTAGGGGCTATTTTGTTGTTGCATGATATTGCATGTGTCTAGTGTGCTGCGTGGCTATTTCTATGTTTTGGGGGCTTAATTGAAGTCTAAATGTATGCCTGAGTGAATGGGAAAATTTTGATTTTTGGGTGTTAAGTCGTGGAGTCAGAGGAGCTAGGGTATAAGAGTTTTATTTGGTGTTCTTGAGCACAAAAGAGGAGCTGGTGGAGTGGCAAAGCATGCGCCACTTGGAGCTGGTGTTGGCGTCAATTGCAGGAGGCAGGGGTCCTGAGTTCAAGCTGCGGAGTGGCCACATTTTGCATTCTTTTTGGACGGCATGGGAGGAGGAAGTAGAAGGCAATTCAAATTCTTCTTTGGACTTGGTCAAACCGTTCAAATGGTGGGAGGAGAGTGAGTTTAGGAGGAAGACTTGGTCTTGTTGTTTGAATGTGGGGAGTGGAGTGAATGGAGGGATTTTGGCCGATTTTGTGGGGTGTTGGAGTGGGGGAGTGGACGGCATGGTGTGGGTGTGAGGTAGTGCCGAAAATTCACTTTGAGTTTTGAGGTGTTTTCACAAAATCTTTAGAAGCAATTCTCTCTTTGTGCCTTACCAAAACCGAAAGTCTAAGCATCTTTTTTTGGCATATTTTTCTTAGCATTTTCATTCACTAGCTTGGTAAACCAAATTCTCTCTTTTGTCTTCTAGCCACCAAACTTCAATTTCTTTCTTATCCTCTTTACTTCTTGAAAACCGTAAGACCAAAGCAAACATACATTGCCGTTTTCTTCTCATTTCTTTTGCACTTAGCCGATTGTGCATTTGTTCTCTCAACATCTTTTGGTAGCCGAAATTGCTTTGGTTTCTCTACTTTGTGTTTCGAATACTCTCTTCTCTCCTTACATAGTTCTTCATTTTCTTAAGAGCCGAACTTACCATTTTCTTCCCAACCGATTCTTCCATTCATCCTTCTCAATTCTTGCCAAACTTTGCTCCCATTTCATATCGATTTTTCCTTAAAACCAAAAGCATCTACCTCATAATCACTTTCTTTCTTCTTCTCAAAACCTTGGCCGAATCTTGTTGGTGTTGTGGTTTTGCTTCAATCGCTTGGAGATTGGTAAGTCCTTGGCCGAATGGCCATCTCCTTTTTCTCCTTATACTTTGTCGATGTTGGTTGTTTAAGAGCCGAATATGGCAACCATTGATGGGTGTTATTCCTCTTTGTTAAACCGATTTCTTGTTGGGATATTCAGAGTTTGAAGCAATCAAGTGGAGCCTTCGTTCTCTGATTAGCCAAGTGGGGTAAGTATTGGTGTGGGCAAGACTATTAGTTAATTCTTTTATCTCGCTTAGTCAAAGCTTCAAGAGATTAATACTTCCTTCTTTATAGGTTGGCCGATTGTCTAAGGGAACCACTTTTGGTTCTGGGATTTAGTAGGAAACCAAATCAGTGAAAGGTAAGGGCTTTCGACAAACCCTTTTGGTCTAGATGTTGTTGGTCGAATGTGTGGATGCCTAACCCCTATGCTTTGGCCGATTGTAGGAGCTAGTTCTCGAGGGGCTTAGATCGCTTTTGTCGTGATTTCTAGACTCGTGATTACCGTGTGTGTATAAACTAACACACCGATATTTAGTAATATTATTAATAAACCCGCTTTGCCTATTAAAATCATGACAAGATGATGGATTATTGGATACCCAAACGGGGTATGTGTACGATCCTGTAAGTCAAGATTGTTACTAGATTACTGATGATCTATATGGTATCATGACTATGTATGTATGTGATATGGGACATGAGTCAAACATATTAGCATGATATGCATAATTTGTATGATATGCATGATTACATGAGTTGGTTTGTTGATGGGTGATATGAGTGGAGGGGGCAAAGATGATTTTGTGCCGACGAGCACCAAAGTTTTTTGTAACACACCTTGTGACTTTGGGTCACCAAAGCTTTGGTAGCACATATGTGTCTTTGGGACACCAGAGGTTGGGCACCTCATTGCGACTTGTCCCCGTGGTTAACACCACCGTGGGTTGGCCCCACATGAGATATGGGATCGCTCTCGCTAGTGATTGGGTATCACACGATGGGTTGGCCCCACATTCGATTATTGTGACTACGGTCACCACCAAAGCTTTGGTAGCACATATGTGTCTTTGGGACACCGTGAGGTTGGGCACCTCATTGCGACTTGTCCCCGTGGTTAACACCACCGCGGGGTTGGCCCCACATGAGATATGGGATCGCTCGCTAGTGATTGGGTATCACACGATGGGTTGGCCCCATCATTCGATCATTGTGACTACGGTCACCAGCTGCTTGGGTAGCACATTGTGTCTTTGGGACACCAAAGTTTTGGTAACACATTGTGACTATACGTCACCAGTGGTTTGGCACCACCAAAGGGTTTGGTACCACACGGGTAGAAAAAGGAGATACGGATGGTTAGGATCGGGTTGCATTAATTATGTTGCTATGTATGATGTGTGTTAGCATGTTGTTTCATCTGGAGCGGGATTTATGCATCGAGTCACTCGACTCACCCTCTCCTTTGACATTTCAGTGACTCGTAGACGCGACATGGAGCCGGATGGACTCGGTGCTCATGCCATGCTTAATAAAGTTTTACTCCAACTCTATCATTTGGGTACTTTAGTTTAATTACTTTCATTTAGGTTTTAATTTGGATTTGTAAAAGGCCTTTAAATTATGTTCTATGATGGGTATGCTTTACTTAGATTCTCAACCCGCTAACAAATAACTTGGCATGAAATTTTACTAAAACTTGGAAAGACAACGCTTTCAAAATTATATCGAAATGTGTTTCAAACTATACCATCGGGTATCTCGCTATGTTTTGCTACACAATAAACTCAAATGATTTCCGAATCAAACTTGATTTTCTACTAAGTCTAAAATGTGTCAAAATGGCACTAAGAAACTATTGGAAGTGCTAAATGAAATCAACTCGCTTTTAACTATATACTTGGATAGGTTTTCAAAATCTAATCAAACAAGCCTACTCAAACTTTCCTCAAATTCACTATGTTTTCACCCCACTTCTAAAAAAAAAAAAAAAAATCTGTCACTCAAAGACGCTTTTTCCCGTAAATACGCCGCATTCGGGCGTAGTGTCTTGTCCGAGTTTGGGGTGTTACAATTGTGGTATCGAGCCAAGTTCAAAGGTTTCTACTGTGGCCCGAGGCCCAAAATGCTTTCAAAAGTCCTGCTTTAAGTGTTTTGTTTGAAATAAATGGTTTGAAGGGCATGACACCGAGTCTCCTGCACCAGCCGCCTGTAAGTACCCCGCACTATTGCTTGTGAATTGATTGGATGTGATATGATCTCGATGAATAGCAATAGTATACTACTTTAGAGATTGAAACTGATAGGATTTTGTGAACTCATGAGAACAAATCCTCTTTAAATAATCATAAGACTTGCTTTTAAAAACAAGTGGAATAAATACTCGATGCATAAAATTCTTTAATCGGATACGAGGAAGATTAGTCATGAGCGCTAGAGGTGGACGTGGTCGTGGACGAGGTCATGGTAGGATGACGGTTTCGAGCCCGTAGGATCCGGTCGTGGTTCGTAAAATGAGATACCGGCCCGCCACCACCGGAGGTGGTGAGTTCCAAGATCGACCGGGACGACGCAGCGTCACAGCGATGCCGCGAGTGTTGGAAAGGGTAGCAGGAGTTGGTAGTGGCGCGGAGTTAGGAAATTGCTCTCGAGCGACTTCGCCAATGGGGCCAATTCTTCCGAGGTGTTTCGGTGTTGCTCAAAGATCGCTGAATACCGGCCGAGGCGATCGAGCGGATCATGGATGATCCGATTTGACCGCCAAGAGAAGTCAAGGGCATCGACGCTTCTCCGGATGAGTCGATCGCGGTGGCTCACGGTTCGGGATGATGTGTGGCAGAGAGATCTCGACATGGGATTACTTCAGTGGTCGCATATCAAAAGAAGTACATCGGAGCTAGTTATATTGACTCCCAATGGAAGGCATTTCGAGGCTTGTTCAGTGGAGTAAATCGGTTTCGAGTACGAGGCCGAGTTCCCGGCCGAGTAGGTATGCCGGGGCATTGTGGCCACCGAGCATGAGAGGTGTGTTCGCTTTCGAGGATGGTCCATGAGACGACTTGAGGTCGCTTGATTGCTCCTCGCCAGGAGCGCGAGTTTGTCGTCTTAGTTGAGAAGGCTAAGGTAGCCGAGGGTGTTAAGGAGCCGCGAGACAAGGCATGGATCGAAATAGACATAAGAGGAGCTTTGGGTCTTCCGGATCGCCGTAATCCGCAGAAAAGGGCTAGACCGAGTGGGCCGAACCACCGCTAGGTTTGTTGTCGCCAGGCGTGGACCGCCGCAGCGGTGATCAGCAGTGGGAAATCTCATTGGGGTGGTTGCCGGACTCGAGGAAAAGGTTGCTTCGAGTGTGGTTCTCTCTGAGCATCGTGTGAGGGACCGTCCGCGTAGGTTGGCTAGGATTCACCCCGAGAGTCGTACGTAATCGCCTCAGAGGTAGTGGACCGCCACCGCAGAGGGGCCGTGGTAATGGCAGAGGTGGTAATGGTTCGCGTCGGGGCCGTGGAGCACCGCGAGGTGCGAGTAGTTCGATGCCGCATACCGGATTAGTGTATGTCGCGAGGCGCCGAGAGGGAGGGCGACGCACCGGACGCCATAACCGTGACGCTTTTGATTTTTGGTTCTCTTTATACCGCTTTGATTGATGTGGTTCAACGCACTCTTATGTTGCCGTAGTATAGTAGAGACCATGGATTTAGACTTTGAGATATCTTCTAGGCGATGACCGTGATTAGCCCTCTAGGTCACTCAGTAGTAGTAGATAAACTGCTTAGAGAGGTACCCTTAGAACTCCAAGGGGTAGTGTTTGTCGCTGATCCGATGGAACCGCCGCTTGGGGAGTTCGATCCGATTCTTGGGATGGATTGGTTGGTCAAGTACCAAAGCGAGGTTGGATTGCGCGCCAAGCGCATGGTTCTTAAGACGGCCGAGGGTGAAGAGGTGGCTATGATAGGTAATAGGAGAGATTACTTATCAAATGTGGTATCCGCTCCCGAAAGCGGAGAAGATGGTCGTGAAGGGCCGTGGAAGCGTATGTGGTTCATGTGTATGCCTTGGAGGCTAAGGAGTCTCGCTCAGTGGAGAAGGTTCGCACTGCTAAGGAGTTTGGCGATGTTTTTCCCGGAGGAGCTTCCGGTTTGCCGCCGATCGCGAGGTAGAGTTTGGAATAGATCTATTACCCTGAATCGCGCTGTGTCTATTGCTCCGTATAGGATGGCGCCAAAGGAGTTGGTGGAGCTTAAGGCTCGATCCGTGAGTTATTGGATCGAGGTTTTATTAGGCCTAGTGGTTCGCCGTGGGTGCGCCAGGTATTTTGTCAAGAAGAAAGATGGCTCGATGCGGATGTGTATAGACTACCGCCGCTTGAACAAGTCGACGATTAAAAACAAGTATCCGCTGCCCGCGGATAGATGACTTGTTTGATCACCAAGGGTGCGGCGGTATTCTCAAGATCGACTTGAGATCCGGTATCATCGCTTGAAGGTTAAGGAGGCGGATATCCATAAAACAAATAAGCTTCGACTCGGTATGGGCACTACGAATTTCTCGTAATGCCGTTCGGGTTGACTAACGCACCGCAGCGCTTATGGATATGATGAACAGGTGTTTCAAAGAAGATCTGGATCGGTTCGTCGTGGTTTTCATAGACGACATCTTGGTGTACTCAAGCGACGAGGAAGAGCATGATAAGCATTTGCGAGTGGTGTTGCAAACTTTGAGGGAAAAGCAAATCTATGCTAAGTTCGGGCAAGTGCGAGTTCGCTTAGAGAAGTGACTTTCTTGGGTCATGTAGTGTCGGCCGAGGGATTCGAGTAGATCCTCGTAAGATTGAGGCGCTTTTGGATTGGAAGCCGCCAGGTCGCTGGGTCGAGATTCGAGTTTTCTGGTTTGGCCGGATACTACCGAGGTTTGTTGAGGGTTTCTCGTTGATAGCGCGCCGATGACCAAGTTGCTTTGAGGAAAGAAGTTTCGCTTGTATGGACCGAGAAGCGCAGGAAAGCTTCGGCAAGTTAAAGAAGATTTTGACCGAGGCTCCGGCCTAATTCAACCCGAGGTCGGTAAAGAATTCACGCTTTATTGCGATGCATCACATACGGGCTTGGGTTGTGTGCTGATGCAAGAGGGTAAGGTTGTGGCTTACGCTTCTCGATACCGAGGCCGCATGAGGTCAACTATCCGACGCACGATTTGGAGCTAGCAAGTGCCGTGGTCTTCGCTTTAAAGATTTGGAGGCACTACTTGTACGGAGAGAGATCGATAGTCTACACGCATCACAAGAGTCTCAAGCATCTCCGACTCGTAAGGATTTGAATTTGAGGCGCCGCAGATGGGTTGAGTTGCTGAAAGATTACGATCGTTCGATTGAGTATCACCCGGCAAGGCTAACGTGGTGGCGTACGCGCTGAGCCGCAAGGTTGTTTCGACTTAAGAGCTTTGTTTGCCCATTTGAGTTTGTATGACGACAGAGTATTCTCGCAGAGTTGCGCATTAAGCCTACTTGGGTTGAGCGATCGTAGAGAAACAGCTTATTGGATGAGGTTCTGAGTGCGCCAAGGTTGCGTATGCAGGATCTGGTTTGATGGTTACAGCCTTGTCCGGTGACGAGGTTCTGTGTTTTCAAGGTAAGGCTTGTATGCCTAAAGATATTGAGCCGAGGCGTAAGATTCTTCAGACGCACATAGCAGTCCATATGCTATGCATCCCGGAGGTAGCAAGATGTATAGGGATCTTAGAGAGCGCTTTGGTGGCCTCGGCTTGAAGAAGGAGGTTACCGAGGTTGTTGGGAAGTGTCCGACTTGTCAGTCAGGTCAAGGTCGAACATCGCTTGTCGCCGGGGTTGCTTCACCGTGAAGATTCCTCGCTGGGAAGTGGGAAAGGATAACCATGGATTTCGCCAATGGTTACCGCTTACGCCAAGCAAGAAAGATTCGGCTTTGGGTAGTGGTGGATCGATCGACTAAATCACCACTTTATTCCGGTGAGGGTTGACTACTCACTTGAAGCTAGCGGTCGTATGTTTCGTAGATAGTGAGGTTGCACGGTGTGCCGCTTTGATAATCTCGGATCGGGATCCTAGATTCACGCCAAGGTTCGGAAAGCGCTGCATCGTGCTCGGGTACTGCGTTTGATTTCAAAGACGGCTTTTCACCCGCAGATCGACGGTCAATCGAAAGGGGTCATTCTGTGTCCTAGAGGATATGCCGAGAGGTTGTATCTTGGATTTCAGAGGTAGTTGGGAGGAGTTTCTACCATTAGCTGAGTTTGCTTACAACAACAGCTACTGCCGAGCATCAAGATGGCACCATATGAGGCGTTGTATGGTAGGAAATGTCGCTCACCTACGTGTTGGACTCGAGTTGGGTGAACGCCGCTTGTTAGGACCCGAGTTGGTTGGTCGAGACCGAAGACAAGGTTAAGTTGATTCAGTCTCGATTGAAGGAAGCTTCGACCCGGCAGAAGTCTTATGCCGATCTTAAGCGAAGAGATATAGAGTTCGCTGTGGGGATCGAGTGTTCCCCGAAGGTCTCGCCTTGGAAAAAGGTGTTGAGGTTCGGAAGAAAGGCAAACTAAGCCCGAGATTTATTGGGCCGCATAAGGTATTGAGACGAGTTGGACCAAAGGCGTATCACGCTTGAGTTGCCGCCAGAGCTTAGTCGATTCACGACGTATTCCACGCTTCGATGCTTCGGAGGTATCGCTCGATCCGCCGCATGTGGTAGCAAAGTGGAAGAGATCGACGTAAATCTAGATTTGACTATGGAAGAAGAACCCGTGCGATTCTAGATCGGGATGTGAAAGTTCTGCGTAAGAAGTCCAGTGCCTTTGGTTAAGGTTCTTTGGCGGAATCATGGCGTGAGAAGAAGCTACGTGGGAACTCGAGAGGATATGATGAGACAAAGAATACCCGCAACTCTTCGATCGTGGTAATTTCGAGGTCGAAATTATTTTAAGGGGGTAGAACTGTAATATCCCGGTTAGGGGCTATTTTGTTGTTGCATGATATTGCATGTGTCTAGTGTGTCATGCGTGGCTATTTCTATGTTTTGGGGGCTTAATTGAAGTCTAAATGTATGCCCGAGTGAATGGGAAAATTTTGATTTTTGGGTGTTAAGTCGTGGAGCCTGTAGGAGCTAGGGTATAAGAGTTTTATTTGGTGTTCTTGAGCACAAAAGAGGAGCTGGTGGAGTGGCAAAGCATGCGCCACTTGAGCTGGTGTTGGCGCCAATTGCGGGGGCAGCGGGGGTCCCGAGTTCAAGCCGCGGAGTGGCCACATTTTGCATTCTTTTTGGACGGCATGGGAGGAGGAAGTAGAAGGCAATTCAAATTCTTCTTTGGACTTGGTCAAACTGCTCAAATGGTGGGAGGAGAGTGAGTTTAGGAGGAAGACTTGGTCTTGTTGTTTGAATGTGGGGAGTGGAGTGAATGGAGGATTTTGGCCGATTTTGTGGGGTGTTGGAGTGGGGAGTGGACGGCATGGTGTGGGTGTGAGGTAGTGCCGAAAATTCACTTTGAGTTTTGAGGTGTTTTCGGTCAAAATCTTTAGAAGCAATTCTCTCTTTGTGCCTTACCAAAACCGAAAGTCTAAGCATCTTTTTTTGGCATATTTTTCTTAGCATTTTCAGGTCACTAGCTTGGTAAACTAAATTCTCTCTTTTGTCTTCTAGCCAAATAAACTTCAATTTCTTTCTTATCCTCTTTACTTCTTGAAAACCGTAAGACCAAAGCAAACATACATTGCCGTTTTCTTCTCATTTCTTTTGCACTTAGCCGATTGTGCATTTGTTCTCTCAACATCTTTTGGTAGCCGAAATTGCTTTGGTTTCTCTACTTTGTGTTTAATACTCTCTCTCTCTCCCTTACATAGTTCTTCATTTTCTTAAGAGCCGAACTTACCATTTTCTTCCCAACCGATTCTTCCATTCATCCTTCTCAATTCTTGCCAAACTTTGCTCCCATTTCATATCGATTTTTCCCTTAAAACCGAAAAGCATCTACCTCATAATCACTTTCTTTCTTCTTCTCAAAACCTTGGCCGAATCTTGTTGGTGTTGTGGTTTTGCTTCAATCGCTTGGAGATTGGTAAGTCCTTGGCCGAATGGCCATCTCCTTTTTCTCCTTATACTTTGTCGATGTTGGTTGTTTAAGAGCCGAATATGGCAACCATTGATGGGTGTTATTCCTCTTTGTTAAACCGATTTCTTGTTGGGATATTCAGAGTTTGAAGCAATCAAGTGGAGCCTTCTGTTCTCTGATTAGCCAAGTGGGGTAAGTATTGGTGTGGGCCAATACTATTAGTTAATTCTTTTATCTCGTTTAGTCAAAGCTTCAAGAGATTAATACTTCCTTCTTTATAGGTTGGCCGATTGTCTAAGGGGAACCACTTTTTGGTTCGGGATTTAGTAGGAAACCAAATCAGTGAAAGGTAAGGGCTTTCGACAAACCCTTTTGGTCTAGATGTTGTTGGTCGAATGTGTGGATGCCTAACCCTATGCTTTGGCCGATTGTAGGAGCTAGTTCTCGAGGGGCTTAGATCGCTTTTGTCGATTTCTAGACTCGTGATTACTGTGTGTATAAACTAACACACCGATATTTAGTAATATTATTAATAAACCTGTTTGCCTATTAAAATCATGACAATATGATGGATTATTGGATACCCAAACGGGGTATGTGTACGTATCCGGTAAGTCAAGATTGTTACTAGATTACTGATGATCTATATGGTATCATGACTATGTATGTATGTGATATGGGACATGAGTCAAACATATTAGCATGATATGCATAATTTGTATGATATGCATGATTACATGAGTTGGTTTGTTGATGGGTGATATGAGTGGAGGGGGCGGTGATGATTTTGTCTTGACGAGCACCAAGTGTTTTGGTAACACACCTTGTGACTTTGGGTCACCAAAGCTTTGGTAGCACATATGTGTCTTTGGGACACCAGAGGTTGGGCACCTCATTGCGACTTGTCCCCGTGGTTAACACCACCGTGGGTTGGCCCCACATGAGATATGGGATCGTCACTAGTGATTGGGTATCACACGATGGGTTGGCCTCATCATTCGATTATTGTGACTACGGTCACCAGTGCTTTGGTAGCACATATGTGTCTTTGGGACACCGTGAGGTTGGGCACCTCATTGCGACTTGTCCCCGTGGTTAACACCACCGTGGGTTGGCCCCACATGAGATATGGGATCGTCTCACTAGTGATTGGTATCACACGATGGGTTGGCCCCATCATTCGATCATTGTGACTACGGTCACCGCTTGCTTGGGTAGCACATTGTGTCTTTGGGACACCAAAGTTTTTGGTAACACATTGTGACTATACGTCACCAGTGGTTTGGCACCACCAAAGGGTTTGGTACCACACGGGTAGAAAAAGGAGATACTGGATGGTTAGGATCGGGTTGCATTAATTATGTTGCTATGTATGATGTGTGTTAGCATGTTGTTTCATCGGGAGCGGGATTTATGCACTGAGTCACTCGACTCACCCTCTCCTTTGACATTTCAGGTGACTCGTAGACGCGGACATGGAGCCGGATGGACTCTGGTGCTCATGCCATGCTTAATAAAGTTTTACTCCAACTCTATCATTTGGGTACTTTAGTTTAATTACTTTCATTTAGGTTTTAATTTGGATTTGTAAAAGGCCTTTAAATTATGTTCTATGATGGGTATGCTTTACTTAGATTCTCAACCTGCTTAACAAATAACTTGGCATGAAATTTTACTAAAACTTGGAAAGACAACGTTTTCAAAATTATATCGAAATGTGTTTCAAACTATACCATCGGGTATCTCGCTATGTTTTGCTACACAATAAACTCAAATGATTTCCGAATCAAACTTGATTTTCTACTAAGTCTAAAATGTGTCAAAATGGCACTAAGAAACTATTGGAAGTGCTAAATGAAATCAACTCGTTTTAACTATATACTTGGATAGGTTTTCAAAATCTAATCAAACAAGCCTACTCAAACTTTCCTCAAATTCACTATGTTTTCACCCCACTTCTAAAAAAAAAAAAAATCTGGTCACTCAAAGACGTTTTTCCCCGTAACATGCCAGATTCGGGCGTAGTGTCTTGTCCGAGTTTGGGGTGTTACAGCATACATATGTGATAGGATTTCTAGTATAAAAAAATATCTTGTGATCATATACATATCTATATATAAAATAGTGATTACATATACGAACTAAAATTTTAAATTTGTCATGCATCCTTTCATTTTTTTCTCTCTTATAATTATTTTTTATATCATGTTTTTATAATATATGATGTGATCATAAGCTAAACCCTTAATTATAGTGGTTAAGGTTCAATTTTTGCCACTAAAGTCAATAAAAAAAGAAGTTTAATTGTCACACCACAAAGACGGCAGATCCAAAAAGCGTGAGTAAGGTATGTATGTAAACTGTTTTGGCACACTATAGTAGTATAATCCGCCACCCTGACTTGCCGACAAATTAGAGTATTGGTGTATTCCATCGTTAAAGTATCTGTCCATTGATGATATCTAAGGATTTAATTACAGGGCGTCTTCAAGTGAAGAAAGACTACGCCCAAGAAAGAATACGCCTAAGGGAGACTACACCTCAAAGTTTTGGCTAAACACTTTTCAAGTTGGTTCTTATGATGAGATTAGTTAGGAGTCAATTGGATTAATTGGACCCTCCCCATGACTGGTCAACAATAAAGTAGATAGAGCTAAAACCTCGTTTAATCAGTGAATGATTCAACCTTCTAGTAAGTTTTATAGCCCTGTATGTTACGATTGTTGATGAGTGAGGATGTTAAAAGGTGTAACAACGATAGGGAGTAAGTGAAAGGCCCTGCATGAGGGTTGCATGTAGTTGAAACTTTAGTAAACTATCTGTAAATGGGGATTCTAATGGAAATTCCATGATCTTGTAAGCAATTGCTACTGTTAGGTTGGGAAAGACAATTGAAACAGAAGTTTTAGGTCGAGGTAAAGGTAGGTCTCTGGTGAGTCTCTAGACCCTACTTCTGCACGATATTTTATGATGATCCATTGTATGGTCGATTTTCATATAGATGCGCATATCTTCTTGAGGAGTTGATGTATGTATGTATGTGTGTGTGTTCTCTGTGAAGCATTTGTATGTATGTATTGAAGAGTACGATGTGCTGCATGAAAATGACGATGTGTGGTAAGCATGTATGGGTAGTATGATTCTGTTAAGAGTATAAATGAAGTTCATGTAAATGTGTCCAATATGTTATTAGAGTGATGCATGCCAAATTTTGGTTGGTGACAAGGGGGTTCGGGCAGAGTGTCAAGAAAAATATGTGATGTGATAATGGACCCCGCTGTGGAGCTTTGGTGATGTCCGCCGGGACATAAACATACAGGCCAATATGGCGAGACTGTAGTCTGTTGGGATCGTAAACACGAGGTCCACCGGGGTAGGAAACATAAGAAAAGGCCAGTATGGCGAAATGTGGAAAGACCATGGCCATGGCACATTCTGGAAATGATGGATGAACCGCTTTTGTCTACTAGGGGTTCCTACGTGTCCCAGGGCAATGATGGGAAAACATCAGACGACACTAAGTTTAGGTAAATCCATATTGCCAAATATGACAGTTTTATATGGTGCCTTGGTGGCAAACCAAACCTAGCCTTTGTGGCAAGTTATCTATAAGGCTTTTGGGGTAAATTATTTGTAAAGTCCTTAGGATGAATTATCTAGAAAAACTATGTGATATATTATTCAAAAAGCCTTAGTGGTGAAGTTATCTGGGAAGCTCTTATGGCGAGTTATCTAGAAAGTCTATATGGTGAATCCTGTAATGCCTAAGTGCGAGATGTTAGTCCGCCTTTGTGGAAAGATCTGAGTATGCCCTTTTCAAATTTTCTGAAAGAGTTCTCGGTAGTATATTCGACAGATGAACCTGCCATAGCAATCCGCCAGGACAGAGAACTTGGCATATTCATAATTTTAGGTGGTGTAAGTGCCCTCCAAACCTAGAAGTCTTCACGTTATGTATCAAAGTCATCTGTTATTCTATTAGATGATCTAAAACATTGTATTCATCGGAATAAGTTCATTGTTGGAATCGACTTAAAGATGCGGTGTGACTGGAATTTAGTCAACCTCCAGAGCCAGTATAATAATCCGCCAAGAGTAGTATCTGCATGTATATCATTACGAGAAATGTATCCAAATTCTATCTTCAAAAGGGATTGTGAAATGGGACCCACATTAAGGTGTGAAGCTTGTGATCCTTTAATGGGACAGAATGTGTATAAAGTGGTGTATAGAGATTGACGTATAATTATCAGCTAAGAATTAGAAAAGTATCTGCCAAGGTCTGAAAAGAAGCCCAAAATTCTTGAGTCGAGGAATTCAACATCATTTAAAGGTAATATTGGTTGAGACTCACTAAGTTCCATTGAACTTACGAGTATCTATTTGTTATACAGAATCTTGGAATTGAACCAGCGCGCCAGGAGGGACCATGCCAGGAATGCGCCAGGGTGGCGATTCGAAGAGCGATATTATGCATACAGATGGACACTTTTGGATATAAGGAGTACAGTACTCTACGCCATGATTAAGTGAGTTTTAACTAAGTTTTAAGCTGTAATATAATAAATTACTTTCGAGAATTTGTTGTATTTAGTAAATGCCTGTTTAAAAATCTTTTGACTTAGAAAGAATAAATAAATAAGAAGTATTTTCAGAACGGTTTTCTCTGTTATAAAATTTTGTTACGTATTTTTTCGATGTGACATCCTATATGTAGGTACAGTAAATCGATTCTGATATAAAGGGGTAATTTACCAATATATACCGAAAAAAAATTATGAAAATGGGCCGAATTTTGCATTATTTACGGAAAAGGGCCATTTCCCCCCAAAACGCGTCCACGTCCAATAAGTTTTGGGGGATGCAGCAGAAAGCGCCCTTGGGGAGCGCTTTGTGCCACATCAAACAAAACGCTACCGACGAGGACGCGCTTTGGTCGATGTGGCACAAAGCGCCCCCAAGGGTACGCTTTTTCCTCCTTCCCCGACCTTTCAAATTGCTTTTAGTGTTAGGGTATGAGGTTTTAGGGTTTTAGGACTAGGGTTTAGGATTTTTTAGGGTCGTTGTGTTTAGGGTTTTTAGGGGAAAATTAATGGACTAGATTATAGGGTTAATTAGGGTTTAGTAAAAATATGTTTAGGGTTTAGGGGAAAATATATTAGCAAAATAAAAATTATTTGAATTTTCTTGACAGTTGTATGTGGCAAAATAATTTTGAGAAGACGTTTCTGAACAAAAAGTATCGAAAACGCTTCAAGCAGGATGCACTGTCAACAAGAGTACTGAAAAGAGCTCCCACATGGACGCTCTTTTGCTACAGTAGTCTCCGGTAAAATAATTTTGAGAAGACGTTTCTGAACAAATAGTGCCGAAAACACTTCAAGCAGGATGCACTGTCAGCAAGAGTACTAAAAAGAGCTCCCACGTGGACGCTCTTTTGCTACAGTAGTCTCTAGTAAAATAATTTTGAGAAGACGTTTCTGAACAAATAGTGCCGAAAACGCTTCAAGCAGGATGCACTATCAAGAAGAGTCACCAAAAGAGCTCCCACGTGGGCGCTCTTTTCTACAAGAGTCTCTCGCAATCCTTAGACTATAAATTAACCAAATTTCATTCTCAAAGTTGCATAATGTAAATTGAGGCAAAAGAAAAATAGAAATCAAAATGAGTGAACGATTAATGCCGTTATTTACTACGATGGTGAGGTTTGTGACACCGAAAATGGTGTTGTTTTTTTATCGGAGAACACAGCACGACTGGGTTTTAATCGGAACATAGATTTGCTAGAACTTCACAAAAGAATTAGGCATAAAATTTTCGGAACAATGCCAATGAAAGTTCAGTCTATTAAGTATAGATTTTGCGCTTCGGTTGATCCGGTAAGATATGACTCATTCGACATCAAAGGTCCTCGGAGCTTTGAAGCAATGGTGGAGACTCATCTTGCCAGTGGATCACCCTATCTTGAGGTATATGTACAATTTTCATCGCCGAGTGATCTTCCTTCGACCTCAACATCTACTGCTGTTCGAGGGGAATACACGACCCCAAGCCAACACTCTGTTAGTGGGAGGCAGACTACGGAAGTGCCCGTGTTTGGTGGTAGTATGGAAAACATAACCCCTGCACGACACTCGATTGGTGGATGGGACATGCATATCCTTCCTTCGACGTCCGATGATAGAAATACGTATTGGGGAATGTCATCAACTTCTAGTGGTTGGCAATCCACATATGATTGGGAACGTTACGAAAGATGTTTAAGGAGGGATAATGTACTCCCCACGACATCCACCGGCGAGGGGCCCTTGTTCGTTGTAGATTATGGTGGGTCAGATGATGAGTCCGATATGGATCTACCTCGAGAGCCCGGCCCCGATGGTGTAGAAGTTGCATTATTTTCTGAACCAGAGTCTGTTCCAACCGTACCTGAAGATGTTGAGGGCGGTTCAGATGAAGAAGAAGAAGATCCGCTATTCAGGGCGTACTCTCCTCGAGCCCACATGCATAATGTCGATCTATCTCAAGACGATGCATTGGAGTTTCCTGAACTACCACACTGGACGCGTGACCATACAAGTTCGTCGTTGGATTCGGGTGAATTAGAAGTTGGTAAAGAGTTTTCCAACAAGGATGCTTTTATTGGTGCATTGAAACAATACAGCATCAAGAACGGGGTTAACTACAATGTGGTTAAATCAAAGCTCGATAAGTACGAGGCGAAGTGTGCAGTGCAAGACGGTACATGTTCATGGAAAATTATGGCCTCGTTGAGGAAAAGGACAGACTTGTGGGAGATCAAAAAGTACAAAGGTCCACATACATGTCTTGCCGATACAGTATCACTATGTGTTCAAAGTTTTTGAATAATACTAATATTACGTAATGTTGCATTATTTAACGTGCGCGTTGATGTGTGTTTCACAAGATCATCCGAAGATGGATTCAAAGATGTTGGCTGACTTAATAATACCGACGGTGAAGGCCGATCCCAAGACTATAGTGCCAGCCTTAATTGGCAATATCCGTAGCCAATTAGGGTACACGCCCTCTTACCGGAAGACTTGGATAGCCAAGCAGAAGGCATTGGAAAAGTTGCATGGTCGGTGGGACGCTTCATATAATGAAGTGTGGCAATGGTGTTAGGTGCTAGAGAGATATGTCCCAGGCAGCATATCAGACCTCGAAACAGAATTGGCGTACTATAACGATCGATTGCTCTGAGGATGCGCAGTGTTCAAGCACCTTTTCTAGACATTTAAGCAATACCGAGACGCATTTATATACTGCAAGCCATTGGTACAAATTGACGTTACCTTTATGTATGGCAGATATACGCATCGACTATTGCTAGTTGTGGCGTAGGACGGCAGTGGGAGAATCCTTCCAATTGCGTTTGCAATAACACCGGAGGAGTCAGCTGATGACTGGGATTTCTTCCTATCTAGGTTAAGGAAGCATGTTTGCCCCCAACCTGATATATGCGTTATATCGAATCGGGGCCCTGGAATACTAGCCGCAATAGATAGACAGGGAAGCATGTGGCATCGCACACACCATCGATATTGTCTAAGGCATGTTGCGTCCAACTACCACGGGCAACATCGATCTACAAGTCAAAAATGGCAAGTGACCAACATGGGTATGTAATATATATTAATATAATTTCGTTTGTAATATTTAATTTATTCTTAATTGAAGAGTGGTATGTAATATTCGCTATCAACTTATATTGGCAGGGTACGAGATCAATAAGGACCGTTTTCACGATATGTTGGCAAATTTGCACTCAGTTAACGAAGAAGGCGCAAACTACCTATGCAATATTCCTTTCGAACAGTGGACACAAGCATACGATGGTGGCTTACGATATGGTCATATGACCTCAAACCTGGCTAAATGCATAAATTATGTTCTCAAAGGAACGCGCCATTTGCCGATAACATCGGTTGTGCGAGAGACATATTTTCGTTTAGAGCACTATTTTCAAAGCTAGCAACGAGTTATAAAGGCCAAATGCAAGGAGGCCATGTATGGTGCGCGAAGGTCTTGCGAGAAATTAACAATGGGAAGGCACGGGCTAACACCATGCACACAGTGTGTCACGATCGCGACAACCTATGGTTTCGTGTGACGGAGTTTGACAGACCGAACCAAGGTATTGTTGGCGGTCAATATCGTGTACACTTGAGAAATAGGACTCGCGATCGTGGGGTATTTGATGCACTTCGTTACCCATGCGCTCATGTACTTGCGGCTTGTCGAAATCTCCGTCTTGACCCGCATGAGCTATGTCGACGGAAAGTGTATAAAATAGAAAACATGTACAACGTGTGGAGACACGTATTCCCACCAAATCCCGCATGAACGTAAGTGGTCGTCAGATCGCTTGCACCGTATAAGCCGTTGTCGGATAGACAACTCGAGGCGCAAAACCAAAAGGTCGACCTTGCTCGACTAGAATACGCAACAATATGGATATCCGAGAAACGCCAACCAACGAGGTTGTGCGAATGGTGTAGTAACCAGTGCCATACATCTCGCTAGTGTCCAAATCGGAATAGTTGACAGCCTTTCTTAGCTTTTTGTCTCTTGGTGGCTATGTAAATTCTATTTATTTCTTGATGAAAACGGTGAACTTTTGTAGAAGGACTAATTTGCAAAAAATAAAAATTAAATTACAAAAAAAACAAATCTTGGACTTTTATTTTTATTAAAGATATTAAAATTAAATTACAATAAAAAAATAAAAAAAAACTTTTATTTTATTAAAGATATTAAAACTAAATTAAAAAAATAAAAAAAAACTTTTATTTAATTAAAGATATTAAAATTAAATTACAATAAAAAAATAAACAACTTCTATTTTATTAAAGATATTAAAATTAAAGTACAATAAAAAAATAAACAACTTCTATTTTATTAAAGATATTAAAATTAAATTACAAAAAAAATAAAAAAACAACTTTTATTTTATTAAAGATATTAAAATTGAATTACAAAAAAAAATAAAAAACGACTTTTAATTTATTAAAGATATTAAAATTAAATTACAATAAAAAAAATAAAAAAATTTTATTTTATTAAAGATATTAAAATTAAATCACAATAAAAAAATAAACAACTTTTATTTTATTAAAGATATTAAAATTAAATTACAATAAAAAAACAAATTTTATTTAATTAAAGATATTAAAATTAAATTACAATAAAAAAATAAACAACTTCTATTTTATTAAAGATATTAAAATTAAATTACAAACAAAAATAAAAAAAACAACTTTATTTTATTAAAAAAATAAAAAAATTATATTACAATTAAAAAATAAAAAAAGGCGGTCGGAATCAATGTTGGTGCCGGTCGGAATCAGTGCCACATGGGGGTGGTCGGTGGTTACGCACTGGATTCCTCCTTCTTCTAGCTTCCGGCGGGAGTCATGGAACCTCAGGCGGGGATTCTGGTTCCTCCAGCAGTGGGTCTGGTTGTGGGTGTTGGGAGGATGACCCACCTTGATAAAATAACGACTGCGGAGGTGTTTGCATAAACCATGGTGGGGTGTCCAATCCCATACGGCGAATGAGACTGGTAAAAAGAAGAGCTCCCCGACGGCGCCTCGTGTGATCCCTCATGCGACGGTGGCCTCAAGATCGGCTGGCCACTCGGAGTAGTCAGGAACGAACTCGAACCGGGCCATGCATTCCAACCTGCAGTGGGACTGGAAAAAGGAAACATATATGGGTTAGGATACATATAAGGACTAGGGTACGCACCTGGCATAAAGGCCAAAGGCTGTGATGTCGGTGTCGTTGGCTGAAGTGTTGGTCCCGGTGACTGTGTCGGCGTTGTTGATGGTCCAGTCTCATCACCCATTCTCCTTGGATTTAAAGGGCCCCGTCGTTCCTTTTGTTCACGAAGTTGTCGTCTCCTCTCCTCTTCCGACAACAAATACGGCTCGCCATGGATCCTAAACCATGGCATGTATTCCGGCACGCACGCTAACTCAAGAACGACGATCGGTTCCCGAATAGGTATATAATCATACCGGTTCTCCCACATATGTATATACGCTGACCAAAATCTTGGCCAATCCGTGTGCAACTGTCGTAAGTCGACTTTGTGCTCATCATCGAGCACCTCAGGTGGCACGGGAATCGGTTGTTTAATCCAAATTGTCACGCGAACCCGATCCGATCGGGTGCATCTCCACGGTGGCATAGTTGATCAATGGGACCTTCACATGCCAAATGTTCGATTTTGTAAGAACTCCTCCTAATTACTCGCCCGAATTGCCGGATCCTTGTATGGTGTCCATTGAAACTATATTAACATGACCAAAATATTAGTTATATACATAATACTAAATACTAAATACGAAATTCGAAACGACAATTTTATTACGAAAATATATTTTATTTAATACTTACTTGTGATTCCGACCGTTGCTCTAATAGAAGCCGTATATCTTCAAGCTCGGTAGGTATTCCAACATAACTCGCCGAATGGTTCCACCTAATTAAATAAATTTTTAGCATACAATTATACTTTAAATCTACGTAATAATTATAAAATATAATATTAAATTTACCTCGTTATGAGTGGGAATGTATATGGGTGGTCGACTTCGAGGACGTAAAAATGGAAATCAAACCGTGCCCATGATCGCAGTAGTGATAGGCAACCTCCGGTTTCGCTTTACTCGGCCGTGTCGCCCGCACATCTCCCGATACAATTTTGATAGCACGGCGGACTTCAACTCATTTCACCTACGCTCTTTAAAATCAACGAGTTTCAAAGAACCATCTCAGTGTACGAGGTTTCGAGACAGTCCGCATCGTAGCCTCAATCATCTCAAGAATGTATGCCCGAGCATACCGTATTCTTTCTATTTCGGTCGAACCATTATTCGCTCCGGATTGTGTCTCGTAACCAGCCCATCTCGATCCGACCTCCATGAATGTTATCCGAATGGCACCTAAGCTCGTAGCATACGGCAATCCAATCGCTAGAAGTTGCGGACCCGGTGACTACGGACCCATCCACCGGCAATCCCAATTGCAATCGCACGTCTTCCAGAGTGATAGTACACTCTCCGCATGGAAGATGGAAAGTGTACGCCTCGGGTCTCCACCTCTCTATCAACGCACCGATTAACTTCTACCCAACTTGCACTCCCGGCCTATCGTGGCCACGTGCCAAAACCCCGCTTCCACGCAGATAATTCTCGATAAGCGGCGATGGCGGACTGTATATATGCGAATATAGCATTGCAACACCCGATCTACATGCATCGCTTAAAAATTATAAAATAAAAATTAATTAAAATTGCATAAACCTAAAAAATATTAAATAGTATTGAAAAATTAAAATTAAAACTTACCATTTGCATTTGATCGACGAAGATGTGTTTATCGCCGAGACGAATTAATTCCCCGGCCATTGGAAATACGATCGCATATTTTAAAATTTATCAAAAAAATATATTTCAAAAAATTTTAAAAAGGGCTTTTTGGTAAATATTAAAGGACTATTGTGAAATTTTAGAGGAAGTTTCAAGGAATTTAAGAGAAATTTGAGAAGAATTTGAGAGAAAGTTGAGAGAAAAATGAATAAGGACTTTGTTGTGAAAAAAATAAAAGGGTGGGAGGTTTTATAGGTTTTTTTCTGATCGTTGGAGGCCCAATGGTAAAAAATTTGACAGTTGCAGCAGGAAAGCGCGCCTTTCGGGGAGCGCTTTGTGCCACATCAAAGAAAGCGCCTCATCATCGTAGCGTTTTGTCCGATGTGGCACAAAACGCTCCCCCAAGAGCACTCTTTCCTGTTGCATCCCCTCAAAACGCGCTGACGTGGACGCGTTTTGGGGGGAAATGACCATTTTCCGTAAATAATACAAAATTCGGCCCATTTCCGTAAATTTTTTTTTCAGTATATATTGATAAATTACCCGATATAAAGTGTTGCATTAATAAATTACATTTTTTTATTGGGAAGCATTTTCCTTTAATTAAGTATGAGAAAGGCAAAAAGCATGTTTATGTTAATTATATTATGAAAAATCATTTTTACATTAATTATGTCATGGGGAAGTACGTTTAAATTAATTAAATTATGAAAAACTAAGTTTACTTTGATTACAGAAAAAAAAAAATGGAGGGAAAATTATAGATTCTATTAATAAGGGTATCCGTATAATTTTATAGGTTCTAAATAAATTTTAAATTTTTTTTTGGACATATAACCGCTACCTAAAAACATTTTTACTTTCTACTGTTAATGTAAAAAGTAATTGAAAAAAAATATTAATATTGATTATGAAAATTAAGGTAAAAATTACGAAAATAAATCACGACAATTAAGGAATAATTTATATAAAATAAAACCAGTATAAAATCTACCCTTCTTCCTTCCCTTTTATGCATGTATGAATGTCTATAAATAGAATTCCTGCAGATATGATGAAACACAAGAAAGAATTATAAATCGAATCACTCGCAATTTAAGGTTTTTTAACCTTATTTTCCTATTTTAAAATATTTCTTATTTTTAATTTATATCTTTTAATTCTAGTTTACATCACTTGTTTTAACATTGTTTTAACATCATTTATTCTTTTAACTTTTGACATTAAAATCATGAAAGAGAATCAACCTATAATGATTTGAAAAACGAATTCGATGAGAGTGATCAATCAGTAACAGTGTGAAGTTGAGATGTACATGAAGGTACAACGTGCAACATAAAATTAATAAAAAATATTGAAGAGCTTGAAATGAAAAATAATTTTATGATGATTTAATGAGAAGACTTCATTGATTCAACCAATCGATGGGTTGAATAATATACAATGTTTTATACAATATGTAGGCTATATTTATTTACGTTATTTATGAAAGTATACTATTTTTGAAAATAAATTTGATATATTATAATAAATACATAAATTAATCCATGCATTGCATGAGATAAGAAATTAATTACTTTATATAAATTAAACGTTTTGATTTAATTTATATTTGATTTTATATCTTTTATATTTTTAAATTAAATAAATTAGTTGTAATATTAATTGATTTTATATAATTATTTAATAATATAATTGATATAGTTTCCGTAAAATAGATTCATAGGACACATGGCAGACTTTTATGCTGTAATATGTCAAGATTTTTAGACTTTCCAAGTAAATATATATATATATATTTGTAAGGGTTTGGTTTTAAATATTATATATAAGATATATAAGATTGTTGGTATAAATTGGTGAGTGATTGAAACAAATTTTATTTTGATTAAATTATGGTATTAATTTTTATATTCTGTAAAAGTTGTGAAATTAGTTCATGTAGTTTAATTTGGTTATTTTAGTTTTGTATTTTTAAAATTTTAAAATTGTAATCCTCACCAAATTATAATTATTAAATTTATTAAGTTAAATTATTCTATTTCAAAAAACTGATGCAACAAATATATTATCGTATTAGTAATAAAATGTCAATTTATTATTTCCATATATTACTCACTAAAAATTAAGTAAATGGATTAATAATTATCATTTGCATTAAGACTAAAATTTTAAATTTTGAAAAAGTATAAGGGCTTTAAATGATCCAATTAGAGAATATAGGCTAAATCTGTAATTATACACATGGTACTTGACTAGTAATTGAGTTGAACCAAATGGATATAAATGCTACTGTTTGAATCAAGACTAAAATTGATCAAATTAAAATATAAAAAATAAATCTATAACTTTCGTAAAGTGTAAAGATTAATAGTAGAACTTTAATGAAAAGTAAGCTTCAATGAAAAAGATGGGGTACATAGAATTCAAAAATTTGGGTGAACTGAATATCATATTAAAAAAGAGATAGAAATGAATGGAGTTAAAATGTGAGTTTTGGAGCATGGAGATTGTAAGAGAGAAAAAGAAATGAGAAATGGAAGAAATAAGGGGGAATGTATCGGCCAGCCGCAGGGAGAGAGCGAGTCTAGAAAAAGGGCAGAGAGGAGCAACATAAATCCGGAGATTCTGGCTGTCAACCCATATTATATAGCTTTCGTTCTGTTTCTTCTTCTACCCTAAAAATAATATATTTACATATTGGGCAAACGTACCCTACAACATTTTCAAGCGTAGGGTACAACTTGTTGGAACCCTTCTTTCTTTCCAATACATAAAACAAATTAACAATGTCCCCCTACCAACCACTGCACGTGTGTGATTACTCCTTTCAAAATTACTTGCACACCCATTTTGACTTTGTTGTGCTGATGAATGATTGACAAAAACAAATGGATTCCCAACTCAAAATTGTGTAGCCAATTCATTCATTTTCATATTTATATCAATTATTTGATTTTCTATTAACAAGGTTTTGATATCAACGGAAAGTTTGAATACAAATTCTTTATTATTATTTCACTTGTTGTTTAGTGAAGTATTGAAAAATTATTTAAACTCAAATGAATTATAAAGTGGAAGTTTGATTAAGATTATTGTTTCAAGCTAGACTAAATTTTATAATTTGATGTTGTTTTATCCTACTTCTAATATAATGATGTTGCCAGCCCCCAACTTAAAACTTTATTCTTGCAATCAACATCCTGAAAGCTTTTTGCTTTTAGTCTAAAGCCAAATTTTGGGTGGATTTGGAGAAGATATATGAATGATACAAACCAAACATAAATTTATTAAAAAAACCCCCAAAAAAGATAAAATTAAAGCAAAAAGAGAAAAAGATGAAAAGCGGGTGGAAATGAAGGGAGAAAAGCATTAAAATAGGCGTGGAAGACGTAATAAATGCACGAGTGGGGGGGACAAAAATCTTTGAAGAAATCTTATATAAGATGGTGAAAAGGGCAAGTCATAGTAATAATATGCTTAGTTGTTGGCTAACTCTCATGTGCCTTCAATTTTTGTTTTTATTTTTTTCTGTCCAAATCTTTCCTACGAAAGAAAAATCAAAATGTACATTCCGCCTATTAATTTGCTCTTGAAAGCATCGTTTTCTTCTTCTTCTTTTTTTTTAGCATGAAGCAGATTGTCGCTTGATGAGAAAAAAAATTTGCAGATGTTATATATAATTCAAGTTTTAGGGGTGTTTGGTTTAGAAAATGTAGTTTGTTTTTTTCTAATAAGGTTATAAAAATGTAAGAGTTTTAGTATATTATCGAATATGTTACGTTATTTTATTTTTGTTCAATTGATTGAAATGTAAAATTTGATTGTTTGGTTGATAGGTTATAATTATATATTTAAAACAAATTAAAATCTATCGTAACTAACTACTCATTGTAATATGCTCCAATTATATTTAATTAGAGATCCTCTCTAATTATAATGGTTGCCCAAACATGCTACACGTATAACATCAAAAAATTACATCAAAATCCAACTATTATTTGATTTTACAAATAGTAATACATAGTTAGCGTTTATCTTTTGATCAAAGTGATACTAAAAAATAAGGAGGAAAATACATGTTTTCTCCTTAAAAAAACATGTTATTTGTTATGATTTTTAAGAGCAAATTAAACTAAAATGATAAAAATGGTAAAATTGTGATAAAAATTAGCAATTTTTGACGAAAAGTTATATACAATATGTAAAATAATATACAAAATTTTAATTTCCTCAACTAATAATATATAAAATTGAAATACTATTTAGAGAGGATCCACTTATACTAGTGTAAAGCTTAAATTGATTTTACACATTTTCATAATTTTCTGTACGATTAACATTTTAATAATTCATCTTTCATCTTTCATACTCCATTCATGTATATCATGCATATTAAGTTTGGCATAAATTAAAAATTTCTAACTATTCATTTTATGTAAAAAAAAATCAACCATTACATATATATATATTAATATAAACAACATTTTAGATCGATGTAATAGAGATATCGGATCAATTCACAAATTTAGTTGCATGACAATTATTGATATCATGATATATTCAATAGTTGGATTGTCAAAATATTATTCGTACAAAAAATTATGGAATGATGTAAAATCACTTAAGTTTTACACCAATGTAAGTGCAAGGAAGGAGCTAAGCAGGGCTGGCAGGGGCCCCTTCTCCCTAAAATGAAAATTTTTATTTTTATTGAAACACCCCACACCCGGTCCACGAGCTTGAACCGGATCTGGTATGTTCCTTAAATAAATCGGTTTTCAATGTTCTAAATGACTTAGAGAAAATTTGTGTAATTTTAAAAAAATTGTTTTGGGTTGGGCTTAATTTGAAACCTATTTAATAAATTCTGAAATCCAACTTAAATAAGGTGACAAAATAATTTTTGGGTTTATTATTTTAAAAGAAATAAATTTACTTATCTTTAATCAAACATAATTTGTATCATATTTAAATAAAAATAAACAGAATAAAGAAAATCCAACTGGGCCTTATGGCCTTATTACATCATTCAAACCCAAAATAAAGTACTAAAATTTCATAAAGTCTAAATTCCAAATAATTTCTTCAAGCGATGCATGGCCACCTTTAGCTCCTGCCGACTTGGTCCATTACCGCATCACCAAAAATAATTCCCCAACGGGTGAGTCAACAGACTCAATGTGTACATAGTACTAATTTCCAACAAATCAGCATACAAGTCATATCAATATCATGTTCATACAAAATAAAGGATGATGCAACCCAAATCCAAACCTATTTGTCCATCCGCTACACACCACCCGTACCAACTTTGCACACCGCGGGGACTACTAAGTCGACCCTCCATCCGCTACACACCATCGAAGGCGTCATTGCGGTCGACGTGCTCATCGCCCACTTATGTTGTGTCATTAGACACTCAGTATTCACCGGATGTAACCGAAGTTACCACTTTTCACTTTATGTGACCGTAGTCACCACTTTACGTTGGTGAGACCGTAGTCATCACCTTCACTTTCTTCCTCCACAAATATCCCGAATGCCCCAATTATTTCATAACATATTTCACATACTTAATTTTCATTCATGTTACTAATCACATGTTCAAAATATATCACATTCACAATCCTATCAAAAGTAGGAAACGTGCACTGGTACTCCTTACCACATTTGTGGTGCTTAGCCACATTCACATACTGTTACATATTTATATATTTAATGATTGCCATGCAATTTATTGAAAGTTAGTAAGAGTACACACCTTTTTAAGCTTAATAGTTTCCGTGAATTCCGTAGAGCGATCTACCGATCTAGATCTTTCACTCCTATATTCGGCCATTAATTAAAACATATAAATAAACCTATTTGGTCTTAAAACCAAATCCTACTAGAAGTAGAATTACTTACCTAGTTGCCGAATTGATTTAATCAAGTCCCAACAGTTGCTAGAATTCCTCTTCCTTGAAATCGGCTAATACTAGGTATGTAACCATGTCGGGCTTTTCAGCTTTTGAAATAATGGAAAACACTTAAACAAATTATGCCTTGGCCGAATATCCCTTACCTTATGATGGGATTCCAAATCAAGAGGATTCCTTTATAAGCTCGTTGAAATCCTATAACTCCGTGTTAGATTAGATCTAACTTTGAAAACGTGAATCATAATCTTTAACCACATATTTATATTTATAATCCTTACCTTAGATCCTTAGATTTCCCGAAAGATCCCCTTTGATGTTGTGGATGATTGCCCTCTTTCTTAGAATCCACAAAGATTCAAATTTAACAAGAGAACGGAGAAGAAAATAGAAGAAAAAGAGAGGGATTTTTGCTTAATGAAAATTCGGCAGAGAGGGGTTTTGCCTAGGAGAATTTCTGGCAGAGAGGAAGAGGAGCAAATGTTGATGAGTAGCCCTCCTGTCCTCCTTTTATAGCCAAAGTTATCACTCTAGGAGTCCTTTACTTGGCCACCACTCCTCTTTTGATAATATTATCTCTTTTATTTAAAAGATAAAAGCCTTTAATCCATCAATTATCTCTCAATTATCTCATTAGAAAATAATCCTTTATTTATCTCTTATTATTCACATATTTATGTGAATAAAACTCCTTTATTTATCTCTTATTATTCACATATTTATGTGAATAAAACTCCTTTATTTATCTCTTATTATTCACATATTTATGTGAATAAAACTCCTTTATTTATCTCATATATCCAATTTTCCCGAAATGTTCAAGTTTCCATTTTTGGATCATTTCCAAAAATGTTTAGGTTTCCAAAATGTCTAAGTTTCCAAAATGTCCATTTCCATTTCCATTTCCATTTCCATCTCCATTTTCATTTCCATTTTCATTTTCATTTCCATTTTCATTCATTTCTAGGTTTCCAAAAGTATCAAAAATTTATTCATAATACTTAAGACTTGTCATTTCATACAATTGATCTCGAAAATGCATAGGCCCTTCCTAGGATGTTACAGCTTCTACCCCCTTAAATAAAATTTCGTCCTCGAAATTTCCTAACTAAACAGCTTGAGGGTATTGCTTGTCGCATTGTCTCTTCCGCTCCCACGAAGCTTCTTCCGATCCATGATTGCGCCATAACACCTTGACTAAAGGCACCGACTTCTTTTCGTAGTGCTTTCACGCCACGCCCAAGATCCGAATCGGCTCCTCCTCGTAGGATAGATCCGGCCTTAACTCCACTTCTTCAACAGGTACCACATGAGACGGATCCGATCGATAGCGACGTAGCATGGACACATGAAATACGTCGTGCATTTGATGCAACTCGTGGCAACTCCAATTGGTATGCCACCGCCCAACTCGCTTCAAGACTTGATAGGGCCCTATAAACCTTGGGCTTAGCTTCCCTTTGCGATCGAACCGCATAACCTTCTTTCCAAGGTGAGACCTTTAGAAACACTTGGTCTCCTACTTCAAACTCAATTTCTTTCCTCTTAAGGTCAAATGCGACTTACTCGCTTCATCGTAAGCTTCTTTCAACCGTGCTGAATTAATTCCACCTTCTCCTCGCTTTCCGCCACTAACTCGGACCCAAAACGCGCGTTCTCCTAACTCGGTCCAACAAGTTGGTGTTCTACATTTCCTTCCATACAATGCTTCGTATGGTGCCATCCGAATGCTTGCCTGATAGCCGTTGTTGTAGGCGAACTCGGCTAGAGGCAAGTAATCTTCCCAACTTCCTCGAAATCCATCACACACCTCTCTAGCATATCTTCCAACACTTGTATAACCCGTTCGCATCGCCTGTCGATTGTGGATGAAAAGCCGTAGTGAAGTCTAGCTTAGTGCCTAATGCTTGATGAAGTGCTTTCCAAAATCGAGACGTAAACCTTGGGTCTCTATCGGAGATGATCGACATCGGTACCCCGTAGCCTCACGATCCCCGCCACATATAACTTGGCTAACTTTTGAAGGGAATAGTCGATCCTCACAGGGATAAAATGTGCGGACTTGGTCAAACGGTCCACTATCACCCATACCGAGTCCTTCTTAGTGGGCGTAAGGGGAAGCCCACTAACTAAGTCCATGGTAATTCTTTCCCACTTCCATTGGGAAATCTCAATTGGTTGAAGCAATCCTGATGGGACTTGGTGTTCAGCCTTTACTTGCTGACATGTCAAACATTTCCCCACAAATTCAGTCACCTCTCGTTTCAGGTCTGACCACCAAAATTGTTCCCTTAGATCTCTATACAGCTTGATGCCTCCGGGATGCATAGCATAAGGACTACCATGCGCTTCCCGAAGAATCCTTTGTCTCAACTCCTTATCCCTCGGCATACAAACCTTTCCCTTGTAGCACAAGACTCCTTCATCATTGACACCATAATCCTTTAATCCTCCTTGCCGTACTTGTCAGTAACTTAGTACTTAAGTCCTTATCCGCCAACCGTCCCTCTTTCACCTCCTTCACCAAAGTTGGCTTGACTTGTAACTCGCCAACAAAGCCTGCCTTCATACAAACTTAAGTGAGCGAACAAAGCCCTTAAATCCGACACAACCTTCCTACTTAGGGCGTCACTACCACATTCGCCTTGCCCGATGGTATTCTATCGAATACCATAATCTTTTAATAACTCCACCCACCTTCGTTGCCTCAAGTTCAACTCCTTCTAAGTCAACAAATACTTAAGGCTTTTGTGGTCCGTGTAAATTACTCGACCTTTCTCCATAAAGGTAGTGCCTCCAAACTTTGAGGGCGAAACCACCGCCATGAGTTCCAAGTCATGAGTTGGGTAGTTCACCTCATGCGGCCTTAATCGTCGAGATGCATAAGCGACTACCTTTCCTTCTTGCATTAGCACACAGCCCTAACCCCGTGTGCGAAGCATCACAATATACTACGGTCCTTACCGCGCCTCCGGTGAATTAACACCGAGCTTCACCAAGACCTTTTTAAGCTTTTCAAAGCTCCTCGTTGCTTATCCGTCCACACAAACGGTACTTCCTTCCTTAGTAACTTTGTCAAAGGTGCGGCTATCGACGAGAATCCTTCCACGAACCTTCTGTAATAGCCCGCCAAGCCTAAGAAACTTCGATTTCAACCACCGACCTAGGTGGTTTCCAATCCAACAACGCTTCGATCTTCCTAGGATCCACTCTTATTCCTTCTGCGATACCACATGTCCTAGGAACGCCACTTCCTTGAGCCAAAATTCGCACTTGCTGAATTTGGCATAAAGCTTCTTTCCCCTTAACACTTCTAACACAACTCGGAGATGCTCATCGTGCTCCTCCTCCGTCTTGGAATACACCAAAATGTCGCTCTATGAACACCACGACGAATCTATCCAAGTAGGGTTGGAAAACCCTATTCATCATATCCATGAACGCGCCGGCGCGTTCGTCAACCCAAACGGCATCACCACAAATTCAAAATGACCGTATTTTGTCCTAAAAGCGGTCTTATGAATATCAGCCTCCTTCACTTTCGCTTGATGATACCCCGACCTTAAGTCGATCTTTGAGAACACAAATGCCCCTTTTTAGCTTGGTCGAACAAGTCATCTATCCTTGGCAAAGGATACTTGTTCTTGATGGTCAGTTTGTTCAATCGACGATAATCTATGCACATCCGCATAGTTCCATCCTTCTTCTTCACAAAGAGAACCGGTGCTCCCCACGGAGACACACCGGGTCGAATGAACCCACGATCCAACAACTCTTGGATTTGAGCCTTGAGCTCCACTAACTCCTTTGGTGCCATTCGGTAGGGAGCGATTGACACAGGAGTCGCTCCTGTAGCAAATCTATTCCAAATTCCACTTCTCTATCCGGGGGTATTCCGGCAACTCCTCCGTAAATACATCCTCAAAATCCCTCACTGCTCTAACTCCCTTAACACCTTCCTCTTCTCCTCTTAACGCACTCACGAAGGCTAAGAATGCCTTACATCCTTTCTTAACCATTTTCTCGGCCTTCAAAGGTCAAAACTACGTTAGACAAGTAGTTCCTCCTTTCTCCGATCATCACTTCTACCTCATCTTCGGGGTTCTTAGTTCCATACGTTTAGTTTGCACAATCCAACACGGCTCGATGCTCTACTAGCCAATCCATTCCAAGTATAAGCTCAAACTCTCCAAAGGGTAATTCCATTAAGTCACCCAAAGTTCGCTCTCCCTGAATCTCTAGGGTACATTCCGAAAGATCCTATCTATCCTCACCGCTTGGCCTAAAGGGCTTACTACGATTATCCGCCTATCGAAAGTTCGAGTCTAGGCCTAGTGTTTCAACCACACTACATGCAACATAGGAATGAGTTGAGCCCACATCAATAAGAGCAAAATAGGGTTTTTCATGAATAAAGAACGTCTTCGGTTATAATATCCGCGCGTCTCCCTCTTCCTCTCTCCGAACCGCGTAAACCAAACCCGGTTGCCTTGCTTTCGGCTAGCAGCGCACCTCGGCCCCGAGCTCCACGGCCTCGCCACTACCTCTGTTGGCCGACCCACGACCTCTTTGAGGTCGCTGTCCGCCTCTACCACCTGGTTAGCATTCCGAGCCTTTGGTTGGCTCTCATCTAATAGCTTGGGGCAATCCTTAATCATATGGTCCTTGGACCCACACTTGAGACATCGTCCCGCCTTTTTCCAACACTCTCCCCGTGCTTCCTTCCACAATGTTCACAAGGGCGAAATTGCCACTGCAGTACAAATTGTTGACTTTGTGGCTCACAACTCTAGGCCTCTTGTGGCCTTTTCCGATGGCCCAAAACCTCTTTTGGGCTTATTTCATCCACGACTTGCTTGGTGGCGTCCTTAATTCCTCACCACTTTAGCCTTTTCCACCAAGGCGAGAATTCCGCCTCCCGATGCGGTGCTATCAAAAGTCTCAAATCGTCCCTAAGTCCGTCCTCAAAACGAACACAGCGTTCATGCTCGATCGCCACTACTCCTCGGGCATATCGGCTCAACCTCAAGAATTCCGCTTCATATTCGGTGTGACTGCACTTACTTCCTTGTACCAACCCCGAAAAGCCTTCCTTTGCTCATCTATATACCGTTCCCCCACATACTTCTTCCGAAATGCTTCCTTAGCATATTCCCAGTCGTCGATCTTCCGCCGTGGCACCGTCCCGAACGGTTAACCACCATTGAAACGCTTCATCGCGTAATAAAGGCCGCCATCCCTTTCAACTTCTCCTCGGGGTCAAGTCGAGCTCATCCATGATGCGCTCGCTGCTTCCAACCAAGATCACGGATCTGGTGCCACTCCCGATACTCCTCTAAACATTTCACCTCCATTAGCACGGAGCCGCTCGAGCACGGACTTACGATTTCCGAATTGTTTCTGCACCACCCACCAATTCCAAAACTCGCGGCCAGACAAACGCGACACGGCATCTTCCTCATGCGAGCCTCGCCGCTCAACATTGACAAATAGGGGTGATGGTGGTGGTGGTATCTCATTGTCGAACCTTGTCCCGATCTAATGATCATCCTTCCTCTACCTCTTCCACGACGACCACGTCCTCTTGAGCTCATTATCGATTTAGATCTGATTAAGGAATTTTATGTATTAGTATTCTTGTTTCACTTATTACCCGCGATGATATCTTATGAAGAAGAGTTTAAGAGTGGTTCTTTCAGTATTCATACATGCATACAGATCTTGCATTCATTCATTCATCCATCAACAAATATGAACTTTCGTTCATTCAAAGAAACGTTGTAATTCTTGTTGTTGTTTTCGTTATTTTGCTTTTCCACTATCCAGGGGCATTTTCGTAATTTTATCCTACAGGGGGTATTTTCGTAAATTTTCAAAAATAAAAAGTTCCCCGGTGATTTTGACGAAAGTATTTTGGTACTTCTAAAGTTCCGGGAAATTTTGGAAGAATTTTGAAATCCAGGTATTTCTGGTAATTTTTGATCTCGTGGGTATTTTGATAATTTTTCCAAAAATCGTGTAAATTTGTAAAATTTATTAAGTTAGGGATATTTTCCAAGATTGTAAAACATTGAGGGTTCCTTTGAGAGTTACACTTTTCAAAGCAATGATATTGTAAAAATTTTGGAAATCAGGGTCGTTTTGGTAATTTTGTAAGTTAGGAGCAATTTTGTAATTTTCCAAAATCAAGATAGTTTGATATTTTACAAATTAGGGTTTTTTGAACATTTGATAAAGTAATGAAATTTTGTTAAAACTATGGGTGGTTTGGTCATTTTATAAACCAAGGGTATTTTTTTTTATAAAAGAAAAACGGCTAAGTCCCTTTCGGTTTTATTCTTTGTGTTTAGCCTATGACCGAGCCCTCTTGGTCGGGTGAACCAAAGCTACGCACCAGCGTGATTCGAATGAAGAGGAGGTGAGTCACGCGGATCGCTTAAATACCAAGCTCTCACCGACCTTTCTAGACATGCGCATGCAGGTTGCCACACCACCGAGCCTTCTCGAGTTAGGGGCGAACCGGCTACGCACTGGTAGGATACCTACGAAGAGGAGGTGAGTCACTAGGACCGCTTAAATACCAGTGCTCTTCCGATCCAATCCTAGACATGCGTCACGTGGGTTGCCACACCCTAGCTTAATAACTTAGTCATAGGTTTGTTAAGTTCATTAAGTCTTATGAGTTTCAAGTGTTTGAGTAGTCTAATCTTAGGGTTCAAGTTCCTATCACACTATTCTACGCTCCATGCCTTTTCTACCCTTTTACAATTCATAATTCACATAATCACACAGGATGGTTAAAGGTACTTACCGGTGGATCATGGTCGGAGACTTAGGTGCCATGCCATAAAACTCCGCTTATTTCAAAGAAATTCATTTGGGCTCGAATTGAAAACGCGTTTTGGGCCCGAGCCCACAGTAGGAGAGTTTTAAAACTGGCTCTCGATATCAATCGAAACACCCCACACCCGCCCCACGAGCTTGAACCGGATCTGGTATGTTCCTTAAATAAATCGGTTTTCAATGTTCTAAATGACTTAGAGAAAATTTGTGTAATTTTAAAAAAATGTTTTAGGTTGGGCTTAATTTGAAACCTATTTAATAAATTCTGAAATCCAACTTAAATAAGGTGACAAAATAATTTTTGGGTTTATTATTTTAAAAGAAATAAATTTACTTATCTTTAATCAAACATAATTTGTATCATATTTAAATAAAAATAAACAGGAATAAAGAAAATCCAACTGGGCCTTATGGCCTTATTACATCATTCAAACCCAAAATAAAGTACTAAAATTTCATAAAGTCTAAATTCCAAATAATTTCTTCAAGCGATGCATGGCCACCTTTAGCTCCTGCCGACCCGGTCCATTACTGCTCATCACCTGAAAAATAATTCCCCAACGGGGTGAGTCAACAGACTCAATGTGTACATAGTACTAATTTCCAACAAATCAGGCATACAAGTCATATCAATATCATGTTCATACAAAATAAAGGATGATGCAACCCAAATCCAAACCTATTTGTCCATCCGCTACACACCACCGTACCAACTCAGTATACCGGGGACTACTAAGTCGACCCTCCATCCGCTACACACCATCGAAGGCGATCATTTGCAATCGACGTGCTCATCGCCCACTATGTTGTGTCATTAGACATCGTATTCACTGGATGTAACCGGTTACCACTTTTCACTTTATGTGACCGTAGTCACCACTTTACGTTGGTGAGACCGTAGTCATCACCTTCACTTTCTTCCTCCACAAATATCCCGAATGCCCCAATTATTTCATAACATATTTCACATACTTAATTTTCATTCATGTTACTAATCACATGTTCAAAATATATCACATTCACAATCCTATCAAAAGTAGGAAACGTGCTGGGTACTCCTTACCACATTTGTGGTGCTTAGCCACATTCACATACTGTTACATATTTATATATTTAATGATTGCCATGCAATTTATTGAAAGTTAGTAAGAGTACACACCTTTTCGCTTAATAGTTTCCGTGAATTCTCAGTGAGAGCGATCTACCGATCTAGATCTTTCACTCCTATATTCGGCCATTAATTAAAACATATAAATAAACCTATTTGGTCTTAAAACCAAATCCTACTAGAAGTAGAATTACTTACCTAGTTGCCGAATTGATTTAATCAAGTCCCAACAGCTTGCTAGAATTCCTCTTCCTTGAAATCGGCTAATACTAGGTATGTAACCATGTCGCTTTTCGGTTTTTGAAATAATGGAAAACACTTAAACAAATTATGCCTTGGCCGAATATCCCTTACCTTATGATGGGATTCCAAATCAAGAGGATTCCTTTATAAGCCTGTTGAAATCCTATAACTCCGTGTTAGATTAGATCTAACTTTGAAAACGTGAATCATAATCTTTAACCACATATTTATATTTATAATCCTTACCTTAGATCCTTAGATTTCCCGAAAGATCCCCTTTTGATGTTGTGGATGATTGCCCTCTTTCTTAGAATCCACAAAGATTCAACTTTTAACAAAGAGAACGGAGAAGAAAATAGAAGAAAAAGAGGGGATTTTTGCTTAATGAAAATTCGCAGAGAGGGGTTTTGCCTAGGAGAATTTCGGCAGAGAGGAAGAGGGAGCAAATGTTGATGAGTAGCCCTCCTGTCCTCTCTTTTATAGCCAAAGTTATCAGCCTAGAGTCCTTTACTTGGCCACCACTCCTCTTTTTTTGATAATATTATCTCTTTTATTTAAAAGATAAAAGCCTTTAATCCATCAATTATCTCCTCAATTATCTCATTAGAAAATAATCCTTTATTTATCTCTTATTATTCACATATTTATGTGAATAAAACTCCTTTATTTATCTCTTATTATTCACATATTTATGTGAATAAAACTCCTTTATTTATCTCTTATTATTCACATATTTATGTGAATAAAACTCCTTTATTTATCTCATATATCCAAGTTTCCCGAAATGTTCAAGTTTCCATTTTTGGATCATTTCCAAAAATGTTTAGGTTTCCAAAAATGTCTAAGTTTCCAAAAATGTCCATTTCCATTTCCATTTCCATTTCCATCTCCATTTTCATTTCCATTTTCATTTTCATTTCCATTTTCATTCATTTCTAGGTTTCCAAAAGTATCAAAAATTTATTCATAATACTTAAGACTTGTCATTTCATACAATTGATCTGAAAAATGCATAGGCCCTTCCTAGGATGTTACATTTATTTTTTTAATAGTTAAATTTTTTTAATTAGTATATGGTAAAATTGCACTTTCGTCTCCCAAAAATGATAAAAATTTGATTTAGTCCTTTTAAAATTATAAAGACATAGAATATTAAAATGGTGAAATTACATTTTTGCTATTGTAAAAATATACAACTTAATTCTACCGCCCACCCCCTCGAAAATAAAATTCTGGCTTCATTCCTATGTAAGTGGATTCCTCCCCATGTTATTTAAAGAATATAATAAAGAATTGAAAATTTTAATTAATTAATTATTATTATCTCATTTCTATCCATATAGTTATATATAAAAGGAAGGTCTTTAGACCTTCTACTTAAAGTGGCATGCCCAAATTGTAACACCCCTAGTTTGACCCGATCGTCGAGTCCGAACTACATGATGCCGCATTCGTTGTCGGAGCAACTATCGTCAAAATACAGTAAATATATCATTCAAACAAACATTCATGACTTAAACACATTCATAATATGACAGGCAAACTTTTCAGAGTATTAATCGAGCTTATGAAAGCTCTTTTGCTAATCTGAACATGAATTAGGACCGAATTGCAAAGTTTCAAAATTTCTGGGCTGACGTCTTGACGTCACCTCCTTCACATCTTGACGTCGCCAAACAGTTTGTCACGTCATAACCTCAGGCCACTCTACGTCGCGACATGACTCACTATCGGTGTAACACCCAAATGGTCAGGCAACCGACCCCTCGAGAATTCAACTTTTAAAATAAGTATTAGTAGTTTAATAATCAGTTACAAATCCATTGGATTATACTGCTAAGGCATAACATATGAAACGACTTTTTTGATAAAATTCATCTATTATATTAATATATCCAACAATTCATGAGAGTCTAATTACATTGTTAAACTTGTTTTTAAGAGTTCTAATTCAAGTACAAATAGAAATTTTAACCATGCAATGCCCCGATATCTACATGTTACAAAATAAAAGATGTCATGCTCACACAAGGTTTGGAGGTTCTAGCTTAGTTCCTTAATTTCCCACGAACAATAGCTTAGTATTACCTGAAATGAAGAAAAGGAACATGATAAGTTCATGAGAACTTAGTAAGCTCTAAAATAAGTTATTTCAATTTTTAAGTTTCGCCAAGATTCTTGCTTAGCTTAAACTTGCGAGATCATTTCTCCACAGCTTTTATTTGAGCATAAAACATATATTGGTGTAGTACAATATGCATGAGAACCCCTCCTGTGAAAGATCATGAAGTATATAGTCTCTTCGTACAGACTTTTTGCATAAGAACTTAATATAACCCACCAATAGGAAGGAGAGTCATTTTGAATTAACTTGGCGGATTATCTTGCAGACTCTTCTAATGTGGATTCTAAATGCAAACTCAGAAGAAGATTCATGGATACAACAACTCTTACATACATATTTATAGAATAAGATTCACAATATAGCGGACTCAAACATGCGTACCCATATAAAAAGATTCAAGAATATAGCAGTCCATTCATGCGAATTCATGGAAGAAACTTCAAAGATAAAGCAGATTTAATCATGCAGATTCACAGAAGAACTTCACAATCATAACATATTTGTACAAGAAAACTTTGTTACTGTAACATCCCAAAAACCAGGTTAGAAGAAATTGAGTTTTGAGACAAAAGTGGAAATCTCTCGATTTTGAGTTTAGATTTTGGAAAATTTTGATAAGTAAATTGATTTGGCTCGGTGGTTAAGTGTTCTGGTTATGTATGTGAGGTTCTGGGTTCGAATCCTGTCTCTTGAAAATTTGCTAGTTTTGACTAAATTCCTATCTTTGGACATGTGGGTTATAAGTTAAATTCAGTCAATTGATATCAAGAATGAGCCTGCTAGTTCACTGGTTAAGCTTCTGTATACCCCTTGGTCTTGTGTTCGAATCTCTTCATGTGTAATGAGAATATTTTCATACTAATCCGTAAATCAGTTTAGTTTTCTTTTTAATTTATTTAGTTAATTAAGAGGTTGGTAACTCCCTCCTATTTGTTTCTGGGACAAAAAGAAAACATTCTCCCTTCCTTTTGTTTTCTATTTCTTTCTGGTTTTGCTTTGCTTTCGAATTACCTTTGTTTTTGCTATTAGGTGTGAATTAGATTCTGTGCAGGGCTCGACCTTTTCTCGTGGTTCCATTCTTAGCGTCGGTAAGACTCAATTACTTATGTTGCTAGTATTTGGTTTTCTGTCAGTTTTTGAGCTCCATAGCAAGGGATGATTCTTCCTTTGGAGTTTGTTAATTGGTTGTTTGAATCAGGGCCTGACACATGCCCGTGTCACCTTTAGCATTCCTTCAGCGATGTAGGAATCGCGTGTCCGCTGTCCGTTGCTGGTAAGTTTCGATTTGGAGTGTTGGGTCGAAAGTTCTTCGACGTAGATTTGGTTTGAATGTTATTCAAGCGACCTATTCTGGTTTGATTGTCTGATTTGGTTACTGTAATGTTGTTTTAGGCTCGGGAATCATCTTTGTTACTTTCACATCAAAACCGTATCAGGTGGTTATCGATAACCCAACTTTCATTTCAATTTTAGTCGTCAAAAAACTGGCTGTCGACGCCACACGACCGTGTGCTAGGCCATGTGGTAGGCTGTGTGGCAGGCCGTGTAACTCAATGTTCATGAAAATTAGGCTGTGTGGTATCCGATGCCGGATTAGGGTTAAAGGCGCTACCGGACAGATCGAAAACTTACACAACATTTCATACATTACATTCATCATTAACGATCATAGTGTCCCTTAGATGAGTCATCGAGACCCAAAGCATGCATATAAATCGAGTTGGGACTAAACTGCAACACATATGAAATTTCATGAAAATTAAAAACTTTTCTAACTTTCAGGGGAGGCACGCTCGTGGTAGGAGACCGTGTGCCCTCCACGGCTTCTAGACATCCCCGTGTGTCCATCCGTGTTTACATACTGACTATATCAACACGGTTACTTGGCACGTCCGTGTGCCATGACCGTGTGCTACCAAACCATATACTGACTTTTCCAACCCGACCAACAAGCACGCCCGTGCGCCATGGCCGTGTGCTCTTAGCTAGCTGCTGACTTATACACCACGGCCAGCTGACACGCCCATGTCGAGGCCGTGTGCTATTTAAGCTACATTCTGCCAATTCAACCACGGTCTTAGGCACGCCCGTGTGCCACATCCGTGTGGCATTATAGGCCATTTGTAAGGCCAAAATACCACCCACTTGGGTCATACCTACAAGCAACATATTTTACCTCATTTCGTTCACATATAACCACAAAAAAATACCAAATAACCAACCAAATCATGCCTATTTGTCAACTAAGCTAATCACACTACCATCCATTCAATATAACCATTCAAACCAATTTCAAACATACCAATTTGCATGATCAAATCTCAATTATACTCCAACACCAATAATCTATATACTTACCATTTCAAAACCATTTCATATATCTACTAATCACACCAAAACCACTTCACATATCATAATTCTTTAAGCATATATCAAAACTTATCTAGCCAAATCACATGGCTAAGTTCACTTTACAACTTATACCAAGACTAGCCTATACATGCCATATTGAGCTATATACATTTTCAAAGTGTACCAAAAAGAGTTTTAGTAGTGTGATGATGATCCGTGACGGTCCCGAGCCTTCAGTAGCTTTGACGACCCATATAACAGAGAAAGTACACACAGAGTAAGCTTTCTAAAAGCTTAGTAAGTCATAATACAAATAAACTTAGCATGGAAGATATATATATGCACACAGGTACAAAGGCCCATCTCATTTACTTAACAAGTAAACACATATATGCTTGAGTTCATATACTTGGCCATATTTGCCACATTCATTACTTCAAGAATCATATACAAATGCATAGCTTTCCATAACCATATTAACATCTCATTCACCTTTTCATATTCAATCATACTTTTCTTCAAATTAGAGTCATATAGGTACTTACCTTGTATACACACTTAAAGTATAAATACATATGCATCAAACGTACCTGAAACAGAATATACATTCACATAATTGCTCATAGCTCGGATTTGTGAGTTGTATCACAGACTTGCCCGTTGAACCGTTAGAAATCTAATAGGATTCTCAGAAAGCTCGGAATAGTCGTACAATGCCAATGTCCCAGACGAGGTCTTACATGCACTCGGATATTAAAGCCTCTGTCCCAGATAGGGTCTTATACGAATCAATACGATGCCGATGTCCCAGACATGGTCTTACACGCAAAGATCATAACGATGCCAACGTCCCAGACGTGGTCTTACACGTAAAACTCATATCGATGCCACCGTCCCAGACGTGGTCTTACACGAATCTCAAATCAACGCCAACGTCCCAGACATGGTCTTACATGATAAAACAGAACAGATACCTATGTCATGACATAGCTAATCCTATCTATTCCTAGGTTCGTACGGGACTTCTCGGACTTAGTCACTATATCGGGCTTATCTCGAAATTCATTTACATAGCTTCTCATTAACATCCATAACTAACATTGGTCATGTGAACACATGTAATATCATACAAGTACGTTTATTTGCATAGTGACTTACCTCGGATTCGGTTTATCGGAATGAAAACGGCTACTCGGTTACTTTCGCTTTTCCGATCCGTATCTGCTTTCCTTGGTTCTTGATCTAAACATTTTCAAAATTAACCCTTTTATTCACTAATTCATACAATTCATCCCAAAAACATACATTTAGGGCTATTTGCAAATTAGCCCTCACATTTTCACATTTGGACATTTTAGTCCCTAATTCACAAAATCACAAAATACATCAAATTCCATAATACCCATGCCTAGCCGAATTTCACTCATGCTCATATGAGTCCATACATTTCATTTATTTCACAAATTAGTCCTTCAAAATCTCATTTTCTCAATTTAGCCCTAATTAGCTAAATTTATCAAAACTTCAAGAACAAAGTATGTTCATCTAACCCATATCTTTCATTTATCAACTAAACTCATTTCAAAACTCAACATATCAACAATGGCATCTCACACAAACATCACCAATAATCAAAATTAATACATGGGTTTTAAAGCTCTCAAAGCAACGATTTTAAAAACGTAAAAATTATCGAAAACCGACTGAAAACATACCTTGAATTTATGCTTGGAATGGCCGAATGAAACAAACTTATTCTTTTCTTTCTTTCCTTTCAATATTTGGGTAGGTGAAGGATGATAATGGCTTATTTTCATGTTATTCTCATTATAACATTAATATTGTTTCATTTACTAATTTAACCTTCCAATTAATAAATAAAACAATCATGCATTAAGGATATATTTGTCCTTATCCATCCACTAACTAAATAGTGGTTTAATAGCCACATAAGTCCTTCACTTTTACAAAGCCACAACACTTAAGCACTTTAACAAATAGCATGCAACTTTCACATTTTATGCAATTAAATCCTTTTGTCAAATTAAACACACAGACGGACAAATTAGCTCACGGAAATTTACCACATACTTAGTCACATATCAACGGCACAGAAAATAATATTAAAATATTATTCAGACTCGGATTCATGGTCTCGAAACCACTATTCCGACTAGGGTATAAACCGGACTATTACAATTCTCCCCCCTTAGGGATTTTCGTCCCCGAAAATCTTACCGTTAAACAGATTCGGATATTGTTGTCTCATTGAATCTTCAGGCTCCCATGTGGCCTCTTCTATTCCGTGACGATGCCATAGTACTTTCACTAACGGAATTTTCTTATTTCTTAGCTCTTTCACCTCACTAGCAAGAATACGGATCGGTTCTTCTTCATATGTCATATCAGATCGAATTTCAATTTCAGATGGGGCAATCACATGTGACGGATCAGATCGATATCTACGGAGCATTGAAACATGAAATACATCGTGTATCTTTTCTAAATCAGATGGCAACTTTAATCTATATGCAACAGGCCCGACACGCTCAATAATCTCATACGGTCCGATGAACCTCGGACTTAATTTGCCTTTACGTCCAAATCGAAGCACTTTCTTCCATGGAGACACTTTTAGAAATACTTTGTCGCCAATCTCAAATTCTATATCCTTTCGTTTCAAGTCTGCATAAGACTTACGCGATCGATCTTTGCTTTCAAACAATCTCGGATCGGTTTCACTTTACTTACGAATCCTTTATCAAATCAACCCTGTGTAACTTATTCTCACCGAGCTCGTCCAATACAGAGGTGTACGATATTTACGTCCGTACAAAGCTTCATAAGGTGCCATTTTAATGCTCGTCTGAAAACTATTGTTATAAGCAAATTCAATTAGTGGCAAATACTGTTCCCATGAACCATGAAACTCAAGTACACAACATCTTAACATGTCTTCAAGAATCAATGGTCTGCTCGATCGTCCATCTGTTTGCGGATGAAAAGTCTTCAAGTGTAATTTCGCACCCAAAGCTTCTTGCAGTTTCTTCCAGAATCTTGATGTAAACCTCAGATCTCTATCTGACACAATGGATAGTGGCACTCCGTGCAATCTAACAATCTTGAAAATATATAGCTTGGCTAATCTATCAAATGAATAATCAGATCTTACCGGAATAAAATGGGCAGATTTCGTCAGTCGGTCAACTATGACCCAAACTGTATCTTTCTTCCTCGAAGTCTGAGGCAAACCAGAAACAAAGTCCATTGTTATTCTATCCCATTTCCATTCAGGAATCAGAATCGGCTGAAGCAATCCAGATGGAACTTGATGTTCGGCTTTTACTTGCTGACAGACTAAACATTTCGAAACAAAGTCAGAAATGTCTTGTTTCATACTGCACCACCAAAGAGTGTCGTTTCAAATCCTGATACATTTTCGTACTTCCCAGATGAACAGATAGACGACTGTTATGTGCTTTGCTCAAAATCAGCTGAATCAACTCCAAATTTCTCGGAACACAGATACGATCTCGGAATCTCAAACAGTCATTAACAACTCGAAATTCAGATTCAGAATTCACTTCACACTGAGCTCGTTTCGCTAGCAATTCATTATCTACCTTCTGAGCATCACATATTTGCTGTACAAACAACGGTTTCGCTTTTAACTCTGCTAACACAGAACTATCATCAGATAAATCTATTTGAGCATTCAAAGCGCGTAGTGCAAACAATGATTTTCGACTCAGTACATCTGCAACAACATTTGCTTTACCCGAATGATAATCTATCGCAAGCTCGTAATCTTTTAACAACTCAAGCCATCTTATCTGACGCAGGTTTGAATCTTTCTGAGTCATTAGATACTTCAGACTTTTATGATCTGAAAATATGTGACATTTCTCACCATACAAATAATGGCGCCAAATCTTAAGTGCAAACACAATCGCAGCTAACTCGAGGTCGTGCATCGGATAATTCTTTTCATGCGGCTTTAATTGCCTCGAAGCATAAGCTACGACTTTGCCTTCCTGCATCAAAACACATCCCAGCCCATTTAACGAAGCATCACTGTAAATCACAAATTCTTTGCCCGATTCTGACTGTACTAACACTGGAGCTTCCGTTAATAGAGTTTTCAACTGATCAAAACTTTTCTGACATCTATCAGACCATTCAAATCTAACATCTTTCTGAATTAATCTCGTCAACGGAGTAGCTATCACTGAAAATCCTTTCAAAAATCGATGATAATAACCAGCTAGGCCCAAAAAGCTACGGACTTCAGACACGTTCCTCGGAGGTTTCCAATCCAGAATAGCAGAAATCTTGCTCGGATCAACTCGAATTCTAGAAGCTGACACAATATGCCCCAGAAAACTAACCTCGTGTAACCAGAATTCATATTTGCTAAATTCTGCATACAATTTCTTTTCTCGCAGAGTTTGCAATACGATTCTCAAATGTTCAGCATGCTCAGTCTCATCCTGTGAGTAAATCCAAATGTCGTCAATAAATACTACAACAAATTGATCTAGGTACGGTCTGAAAATTCTGTTCATCAGATCCATAAAAATAGTAGGTGCATTGGTTAGTCCAAATGGCATAACTAAAAACTCATAATGCCCGTACCTCGTTCTGAAAGCAGTCTTCAGAATGTCTGAATCTTTAACTCTCAACTGGTAGTATCCCGATCTCAGATCAATCTTGGAAAATACAGTAGCTCCTTTTAACTGATCAAATAAATCATCAATTTTGGGCAACGGATATTTGTTCTTTATAGTCACCTTGTTCAACTGACGGTAATCAATACACATCCTCATCGTGCCATCTTTCTTTTTCACAAATGTAAGAGAGCACCCCAAGGCGAGAAACTCGGTCTAGCAAACCCTCTATCGGTCAATTCTTGTAACTGTGACTTTAACTCTTTCAGCTCTGTTGGTGCCATTCTATACGGAGTTATTGAAATAGGCGTAGTACCCGGCAACAACTCAATACCAAATTCAACTTCACGTATCGGAGGCAAACCCGGCAATTCTTCCGAAACACATCGAAATATTCACGCACAAATGTGCAATCGACTCAACTTTCTTTTGAGACACCTTCGAGTCAATAACATAAGTGAAATATGCTTCATATCCCTTTTTCATATAACTTTGAACTTTCAAAATTGATATCACAGCAGACAATTCATTCATATCATCAGACTCAATCCGCACAGTTTCATTATTCGGACATCTCAAATCAACAGTCTTTCTTTTACAATTTACAACCGCATCATGCAAAAACAACCAATCCATACCCAGAATAATATCAAACTCGTCAAATGACAACGAAGATCGATCGCGGAGAAAACAGATATCTTGAAACATTAACTGACAGTTCTTGCATACTTTGTCAACAAGGACACTTTTACCTAAGGGGTTCGATACTTTTATAGTAAACTCAATAGACTCTACAGGCAAAGTCTTGCTGAATACTAAATTCATACATATATATGAATGCGTAGAACCAGGGTCTATCAAAGCAATCACAGAAGTATCATAAAGAGTAAAAGTACCCGTTATAACGTCAGGCGATGAAACTTCCTCTCGAGCTCAGATGCAAGATACGCTCGCAGCGCTCTAGCTTCAGATCTGACAACATTGTCTCTTGTAGTTCTCTGACTACCACTAACATTCTTTACATTCTTCGATGGTCTACCTCTCACAGGTGCAATATCAGATCTTAGATTTTGAACCGTCTCTGGCTCAACAGGCTCAGGGCAATCACGGATAAAATGATCAAGCGATCCACATCTGAATCAAGCTCAGTCGTTCAATCTACAGCTTCCCGGATGCCTTTTTCCACAATGTTTACATTCGTGTCTCTCGATCGGACATTACCAACATCAAGCATCAAGTTGCTTTGAGTTTTGGAACTCATTTGCGGTCTAGATTGATTTCTATTCGAATATCTCACATTATCCTTGAATCTTTTCGGAGCAGATTGAAATGATTTACTCTGAAATCTCTTTTTCATATCTCGAGTATCAGACTCAGCTTTTCTTTTATCTTTCCCCAGTGCCTCTGTTTTACAAGCTCGATCAACGAGTACAACAAACTCTTTTATTTCTAAAATACCAACTAGCAAACGGATGTCTTCATTAAGTCCGTCTTCAAATCTTTTGCACATTATAGCTTCGGATGATACACATTCCCGAGCATACTAACTCAGTCTCACGAATTCTCGTTCATACTCAGAAACAGTCATCCTGCCCTGTTTAAGTTCCAGAAATTCCTTCCGTTTCTAATCAACGAATCTCTCACTGATATATTTCTTCCGGAACTCAATCTGAAAGAAGTCCCATATAACTCGTTCTCTTGGAACAACAGAAATCAGAGTTTTCCACCATTGATAAACTGCATCTCGGAGTAACGATACAACACATTTTATGCATTCATCTGGAGTCAGAGACATTTCGTCGAATACCCGGATAGTATTTTCAATCCAGAACTCAGCCTTTTCCGCATCATCATCTTTAGTAGCCCAGAATTCTTCATCCCCATACTTACGAATCTTGTCAACAGGAGGCTTATTCAACAGATTCAGATGTATATCTGGTGGCACAACTGTAGTCTGAGGGCGATTATCCGGGGGCGGGGTTGTGAAACAGTCGGGTTATTCTTTACAAACTGAGTGAACCACTCACTCATCATCTGGAAGAAAACTTGTTTAGCTTCTTCCCCTTGACTGCTAGTAGCCGGTCTCGATTCAGAAGGCGCTGTCCCTTGCGCGAGATTAGACGCATTACTTTCTACGTCGTCAGCTACGGCTCTTTCGGGATCCATTACTATACAGAAATCACATTTATACGTCAGGATTCATCACACTATCACAATTCAGAAATATGGCATGTATAGCTAGACTCTGACACGCTACGTTAGTTCGAGAATCGACTAAACCATAGCTCTGATACCAACCAAATGTAACACCCCTAACCCGTATCCGATGCTGGATTAGGGTTAAAGGCACTACCGGACAGATCGAAAACTTACACAACATTTCATACATTACATTCATCATTAACGATCATAGTGTCCCTTAGATGAGTCATCGAGACCCAAAGCATGCATATAAATCGAGTTGGAACTAAACTGCAACACATATGAAATTTCATGAAAATTAAAAACTTTTCTAACTTTCAGGGGAGGCACGCCCGTGGTAGGAGACCGTGTGCCCTCCACGGCTTCTAGACATCCCCGTGTGTCCATCCGTGTTTACATACTGACTATATTAACACGGTTACTTGGCACGTCCGTGTGCCATGACCGTGTGCTACCAAACCATATACTGACTTTTCCAACACGGCCAATAAGCACGCCCGTGCGCTATGGCCGTGTGCTCTTAGCTAGCTACTGACTTATACACCACGGCCAGCTGACACGCCCATGTCGAGGCCGTGTGCTATTTAAGCTACATTCTGCCAATTCAACCACGGTCTTAGGCACGCCCGTGTGCCACATCCATGTGGCATTATAGGCCATTTGTAAGGCCAAAATACCACCCACTTGGGTCATACCTACAAGCAACATATTTTACCTCATTTCGTTCACATATAACCACAAAAAAAATACCAAATAACTAACCAAATCATGCCTATTTGTCAACTAAGCTAATCACACTACCATCCATTCAATATAACCATTCAAACCAATTCCAAACATACCAATTTGCATGATCAAATCTCAATTATGCTCCAACACCAATAATCTATATACTTACCATTTCAAAACCATTTCATATATCTACTAATCACACCAAAACCACTTCACATATCATAATTCTTTAAGCATATATCAAAACTTATCTAGCCAAATCACATGGCTAAGTTCACTTTACAACTTATACCAAGACTAGCCTATACATGCCATATTGAGCTATATGCATTTTCAAAGTGTACCAAAAAGAGTTTTAGTAGTGTGATGATGAACCGTGACGGTCCGGAGCCTTCAGTAGCTTTGACGACCCATATAACAGAGAAAGTACACACGGAGTAAGCTTTCTAAAAGCTTAGTAAGTCATAATACAAATAAACTTAGCATGGAAGATATATATATGCACATAGGTACAAAGGCCCATCTCATTTACTTAACAAGTAAACACATATATGCTTGAGTTCATATACTTGGCCATATTTGCCACATTCATTACTTCAAGAATCATATACAAATGCATAGCTTTCCATAACCATATTAACATCTCATTCACCTTTTCATATTCAATCATACTTTTCTTCAAATTAGAGTCATATAGGTACTTACCTTGTATACACACTTAAAGTATAAATACATATGCATCAAACGTACCTGAAACAGAATATACATTCACATAATTGCTCATAGCTCGGATTTGTGAGTCGTATCACAGACTTGCCCGTTGAACCGTTAGAAATCTAATAGGATTCTCAGAAAGCTCGGAATAGTCGTACAATGCCAATGTCCCAGACGAGGTCTTACATGCACTCGGATATTGATGCCTCTGTCCCAGATAGGGTCTTACACGAATCAATACGATGTCGATGTCCCAGACATGGTCTTACACGTAAAGATCATAACGATGCCAACGTCCCAGACGTGGTCTTACACGTAAAACTCATATCGATGCCACCGTCCTAGACGTGGTCTTACACGAATCTCAAATCAACGCCAACGTCCCAGACGTGGTCTTACATGATAAAATAGAACAGATACCTATGTCATGACATAGCTAATCCTATCTATTCCTAGGTTCGTACGGGACTTCTCGGACTTAGTCACTATATCGGGCTTATCTCGAAATTCATTTACATAGCTTCTCATTAACATCCATAACTAACATTGGTCATGTGAAAACATGTAATATCATACAAGTACGTTTATTTGCATAGTGACTTACCTCGGATTCGGTTTATCGGAATGAAAACGGCTACTCGGTTACTTTCGCTCTCCCGTGATCTGTGTCTGTTTTCCTTGGTTCTTAATCTAAACATTTTCAAAATTAACCCTTTTATTCACTAATTCATACAATTCATCCCAAAAACATACATTTAGGGCTATTTGCAAATTAGCCCTCACATTTTCACATTTGGACATTTTAGTCCCTAATTCACAAAATCACAAAATACATCAAATTCATAATACCCATGCCTAGCCGAATTTCACTCATGCTCATATGAGTCCATACATTTCATTTATTTCACAAATTAGTCCTTCAAAATTTCATTTTCTCAATTTAGCCCTAATTAGCTAAATTTATCAAAACTTCAAGAACAAAGTATGTTCATCTAACCCATATCTTTCATTTATCAACTAAACTCATTTCAAAACTCAACATATCAAAAATGGCATCTCACACAAACATCACCAATAATCAAAATTAATACATAGGTTTTAAAGCTCTCAAAGCAACGATTTCAAAAACGTAAAAATTATCGAAAACCGACCGAAAACATACCTTGAATTTATGCTTGGAATGGCCGAGTGAAACAAACTTATTCTTTTCTTTCTTTCCTTTCAATATTTGGCTAGGTGAAGGATGATAATGGCTTATTTTCATGTTATTCTCATTATAACATTAATATTATTTCATTTACTAATTTAACCTTCCAATTAATAAATAAAATGCATTAAGGATATATTTGTCCTTATCCATCCACTAACTAAATAGTGGTTTAATAGCCACATAAGTCCTTCACTTTTACAAAGCCACAACACTTAAGCACTTTAACAAATAGCATGCAACTTTCACATTTTATGCAATTAAATCCTTTTGTCAAATTAAACACACAGGCGGACAAATTAGCTCATAAAAATTTACCACATACTTAGTCACATATCAACGGTACAGAAAATAATATTAAAATATTATTCGGACTCGGATTCATGGTCCCAAAACCACTGTTCCGACTAGGGTATAAACCGGACTGTTACAAATTCTTATTTATAACCATGCATGTGACTTTATGGAAAATATGATATTATTTGTTAAGTTTTGATAAATCTGCTTTATAACGCATGTACTCACATGCCTACTGGTTCTGTTACTGTACAATAGCATGACTTACATGCTTATCACTCTGCTTCTGTATATGCATGCCATGACACATTGCATGTGACTTGGGATGATGTGAAAGGGGGGAAGTTTCTAGCAGTTTGATTATCTGCATTATCTGGTGGCTTATCCATGTTTCTATTCTGGCAGCTTGGCTACAATATATTAGCTTGACCATATGTATCCAATCTGACAGTTTTAACTACAAAATTCTGGTGGCACTATCGACAGTTTTTTGGTTGTGTAATTTGGCTGGACGAGTTATGGGGGGAACTCTATTTTGGTGTGTATCAGAGTTGGGTAGGATGTTTTCTGATAAATCTGCATAAACATACATCTTCTGCGTAACTCTGTTCAGTTCTACTCTGCTCTGTTTTGTTCTGTCATGTTCTGCTTTATTCTGTTCTGGTGGGTTTGTGTTTTTCTATTATATTAGCATGATGGCAACCTCCATGAAACTCTGGTCTGTTCTGTTCTGGTCTTATACTCGCTATTCAGTTCTCTATGTTACTCTGATTTAAATACTATGTTTTGTTAATTGTAATTGATGTTGGTTATACACTGGGCTTTATAGCTTACCTTTTGGTTTTATATTTTTGTGTTCAGGTAAGTCTCTAACTTAGGATCGGACGGTGTGTGGGAGCTCAGATTGTTTTGCAATAATGTAAAAATGCTTTTGATCTTTTGGTTTGTAGTATGTTTCTGAGCTTGTCTTGGTTTTTTCTAAATTTGTCAGTAGTTGATAATTTTTAACGCGAAATTACAAAACCACTCAAGTCAACAAAATAGATTTCAGTTTTCAACGTTAATGTAACAATCCGGTTTATACCCTAGTCAGAACAGTGGTTTCGGGACCACAAATCCGAGTCAGTAAAATATTTTAATATTATTTTCTGTGTCTTTGATATGTGATTAAGTATGTGCTAAAGTTCCGTGAATTAATTTGTTTGTCTGTGTGCTTAATTTGAAAAAAGGACTAAATTGCATAAAAGGGTAAAAGTGGCTTTCTATTTGATTAATGGCCAAATTGATGTGGCTTTATTATTGTGAAGTCCTTAAAAGGAAAATAGTCCATTTTTAGTTATAGTGGATGGCATTAAGTGTGGTTATGCATATATGTGTGTTTTATATTAATTTTATAAGTTAAAAGTTTATATTATATAATATAAGTTATAATATTATAACAAAAAACATTATAATAAAAGAAAAAGGGGGCCATTATCATCATATATTGCCAAAAAACAAAGAAAAGAAGAAAAGAAAAAGAAAGCTAGGTTTCGGTTGGTTTTAAGCTTGATTAAGGTAAGTTTTGACTTCATATTTTGATAATTTCTACATTTCTGTAATCGTAGCTTCATGCTCCACAAAACCCATGTCTCAATTTTATGAATTGATGAATATTTTTCAAAGTTCCATGGATGAACATATGAATTTTGTGATGTCTAATAGTGTTCTATGAAAGCTATATGTTAGATGAACATATGTTGTTCTTGAATTTTTGATGAATTTAGCTAAATAGGGCTAAATTGATAAAATAGCATTTTGAAGGATTAATTTGTGAAATAAATGAAATGTTTTGACTTGTATAAAATACATGAGCATTCGGCTAAGCATGGGTATATGGTGATTTTGTATATTTGATGTTTTGAGAAAAATGGACTAAATTGATAAATGTGCAAATGTGAGGGCTAAAATGCAAATTGCCCTAAATGTGTGTTCATGAATTGAATTGAATGAATTAGTGAATAAATGGATTACATTTGAATATGTATAGATCAAGAGACGAAGAAAACGAACTTAGATCGCGGAAAGGCGAAAGTAGTTGAATAACCGAGTCCGAACGAATATCCGAATTCGAGGTAAGTCGATATACAATTAAATGTATTTGAATTGAATTATTTGTGTAAATATGAAATTTGGATTGCTATGAATATCAATTGTGATGGAATGTATGTGAAATCCGAATATGTATATATAGATCAACAAGTTGACAATGTCCGAGAAGTTCCGTTTGAACCTAAGATGAGATAGTGTTGTATATGTTATGGCATAGGTGTCTGTTATGTGATATCGTGTAAGACCACGTCTGGGACGTTGGCATCAATATGAGATTTACGTGTAAGACCACGTCTAGGACGTTGGCATCGATATGAGATTTACGTGTAAGACCACGTCTGGGACGTTGGCATCGATATGAGATTTACATGTAAGACCACGTCTGGGACGTTGGCATTGATATGAGATTTACGTGTAAGACCCTGTCTGGGACAGTGGCATCGATATCTGATTGCATGTAAGACCACGTCTGGGACGTTGGCGTTGTATGACTATTTCGAGCATTTCGAGCACCCTATTAGATTCCGAACGGTTCAATGGGTAAGTCCGAGATGTGAATGACTAAGTGAACTATATAATGATTCAGGTACGTTGAAAGGTACACTATGTATGTGTATGAAAGGTAAGTATATATATATGAATTTACCAAAAAGAATGTGAATATGGATTTGATGAGATAATATGTGATATATAAGCTTGAATGAGCTATGTGCATAAGTGATGCTTGATTTGAGAAATGTGGTAAGTGATGGCTAAATAAATGAGCCAAAAGATATGTGATTAATTTTGCACATGGGAGGTATTAATGTCGATGTATAAATGTAGCTATGTGTATTACGTGCTAAGTTTATTTGTATATGGCTTACTAAGCTTTTGGAAAGCTTACTCTGTGTGTGTGTTTACTCTGTTTTATAGGTCGTCAAAGCTACGAAAGGCTCGGGAATCGTCAAGGATCGTCATCACACTATCAAACTCAACTTTGGTACTTTTGAATGTGTATATAACCTGATATGGCATGTATAGGCTAGTCATTTGGTATATGTTTGAGATGAACTTAGCCATGTGATGTGGCTAGTTATATGTTGGTATTATGTAATTATGAATATGGTATATGATGTTGTTTTTGGCATGATTACATGACTATGAAATGGTCAAGTTTATGGTAAGCATATGGATGAAATTTGAGTATGTATATTTGATCAAAGAAATGGTAATATGGAAGGTAAATGTAGATAAATCATGCTTGAATGTATATGTGTTCTGGTTGTGCAAATTGGATAAGATGGCATGTTGATCTTTTGACATGATTTTGAATGTCAATTGTACATAAAATGAATTGGTGGATGGCTTGTAGGTTTGACCCCTTGGTGGGTGGCATTTTGGCCATGCGAGTGGCCTATTTTGCCAACACGGTTGAGGCACACGGGTGTGCCTAGTGGCCGTGGGATTTAGTCAGTATATAGCCTAAGAGTACACGGCCATGGTACACGGGCGTGCCTGGTGGTCGTGGGAATAAGTTAGTATACCTGCCCTGTTTTGGCACGGTCAGGACACACGGGGGTGTCTTGTAGCCGTGGGAGGCACACGGCCTGACTGCACGGGCGTGTGACCTGTGCAGTGTTCAAAAAGTTTTAATTTTTCGAGAATTTCCGTATACATTCGGTTTAGTCCCGACCCTTCTCTAAAGCATGCTTAAGGTCTCGGTGACCTATCTAAGGGACATGGTGGTTGTAATTGATGACTTACAATATGAAATGTCTGTAAACATTTCCGATCGGCCCAGTAACGCCTTTAACCCTAATCCAGCGATGGATACGGGTTAGGGGTGTTACATTTGGTTAGTATCAGAGCTACGATTTAGTCGATTCTCGAACTAATGTAGCGTGTAAGAGTCTAGCTATACATGCCATATATCTGAACTGTGATAGTGTGATGAATCCTGACGTGTGAAATGTGATTTTCGTATAGTAATGGATCCCGAAAGAGCCGTAGCTGACGGTGTAGAAAGTAATGCGCCTGCTCCCGCTCAAGGGACAGCGCCATCTGATCTGAGACCGGCTACGAGCGGTCAAGGGGGAGAAGCTAAACAAGCTTTCTTCCAAATGATGAGTGAGTTGTTCACTCAGTTCAGAAGAAATAATCCAGCTGTTTCACAACCTCCTCCCCCACTTAATTTCCCTCAGACTTCTGCTACACCTCCGGCTATGAATCTAAATCTGTTGAACAAGCCTCCGGTCGACAAAATCTGTAAATATGGGGCCGAAGAGTTCAGGGCCACAAGTGATGATGATGCCGAGAAAGCCGAGTTTTGGTTAGAGAACACTATTCGAGTATTTGATGAGATGTCACTGACTCTTGAAGAATGTATAAAGTGTGTTGTTTCTTTGTTACGAGATGTAGCCTATCGGTGATGGAAGACTTTGATTTCTGTGGTTCCAAAGGAACGGGTTACTTGGGATTTCTTCCAGTATGAGTTCCAGAAGAAATACATCATTCAGAGATTCATTGATCAGAAACAGAAAGAATTTCTAGAATTGAAACAGGGTCGTATGTTCGTTACTGAATATGAACGAGAATTTATGAGATTGAGTTAGTATGCTCAAGAATGTGTATCAACCGAGGCAATAATGTGTAAACGATTTGAAGATGGCTTAAATGAAGATATTCATTTGCTTGTTGGGATTTTGAAAATAAAAGAGTTTGTTGTGCTTGTTGATCGAGCGTGCAAAGCTGAGGCACTTGGAAAAGATAAAAGAAAAGCTGAGTTTGAAGCTAGAGATGTGAGAAAGAGATTTCCGAGAAAATCATTTCAGTCTGCTTCAAAGAAATTCAGAGATGAGCACAGACGTTCAAAGGCTAATGTGGGACAATCGAATAGAGATCAAGATAGGTTACAGTTGAGCTCCAAAGCTCCAATAACATTGATGGATAGTGTAGGAAATGTCCGATCTGGTCGACCTGAATGTAAGCATTGTGGTAAAAGACATACGGAAAGTTGTAGATTAAATGATCGAGCTTGTTTCAGATGTGGATCGTTAGATCATTTCATTCGCGATTGCCCAGAGTCTGTAGAGCAAGAGATTGTTCAGAATCCGAGATCTAAAAATGCTCCAGCAAGAGGTAGACCTTTCCGAAATGCAAGAACTGTTAGTGATAGTCAGAGAACCTCGAAAGACGCTGTTGTGAGATCTGCAGCTAGAGCTCTTGCCAGAGCGTATGCCATTCGAGCTCGTGAGGAAGCTTCATCTCCTGATGTTATAACTGGTACATTTACACTTTATGATACTTCTGTGATTGCATTGATAGACCCTGGTTCTACTCATTCGTATATATGCATGAATTTGTTATCCAGTAAGACTTTGCATGTAGAGTCTACTGAGTTTGTTATAAAAGTATCGAACCCCTTAGGTAAAAGAGTTCTAGTTGATAAAATATGCAAGAATTGTCCGTTAATACTTCGAGATATCTGTTTCCCTGCTGATCTGATGCTATTACCGTTTGATGAGTTTGATATAATTCTGGGTATGAACTGGTTGTCATTGCATGATGCTATTGCGAACTGTAAAAGAAAGACTATTGATTTGAACCGTCAGAATAGTGAAATAGTTCGTATTGAGTCGAATGATATAAATGGATTGCCTGCTGTGATATCTGTATTGGAAGCTCAGAGTTATTTGAGAAAGGGTTATGAATCTTATTTTGCTTATGTAATTGATTCAAAAGTGTCTGAAAGGAAAGTTGAATCAATGCCTGTTGTCTGTGAATTCTCTGAAGTATTTCCTGAAGAACTACCAGGATTGCCTCCGATACGTGAAGTTGAACTTGGTATTGATCTGTTGCCTGGTACGACACCTATTTTGATAGCTCCGTATAGAATGGCACCTACAGAGTTGAAAGAATTGAAGTCACAAAATTGTAAAGTAATCGACAGAGGGTTTGCGGACCGAAGTTTTTCACCGTAAGTGCTCCTGCTCTGCTTGTGAAAAAGAAAGATGCGATTGGGGTCGTAGTTGATTGATTGATGAAATCTGCCCATTTTATTCTGGTGAAATCTGATTACTCACTTGATAAATTAACCGAGCTTTATATTTCTGATATTGTGAGATTACACGGGGTGCCATTGTCCATTGTATCAGACAGAGATCTGAGGTTTACATCGCGGTTTTGGAAGAAATTTCAAGAAGCTTTTGGCACGAAATTGCATTTCAGTACAGCTTTTCACCCGCAAACAGATGGTGAGTCTAAACGAATTATTCAGATACTCGAGGATATGTTAAGATGTTGCATCCTTGAGTTTAATGGTTCGTGGGATCATTAACTGCCATTGATTGAATTTGCATATAGTAATAGTTTTCAGTCGAGCATCAGAATGACACCTTATGAAGCTCTGTACGGACGAAAATGTCGAACACCCTTGAATTGGTCTGAACTCAGTGAAAATGAGCTACACGGGGTTGATTTGATAAAAGACACTGAACAGAAAGTGAAAGTAATCCGAGATAGTCTGAAAGTAGCGTCTGATCGTCAAAAATCCTACGCAGAGTTGGAAAGAAAATACATTGTGTTTAATATCAGTGACAAAATGTTTTTGAAAGTATCTCCATGGAAGAAAGTACTCAGATTTGGACGTAAAGGCAATTTGAGTCCGAGGTTCCTCGGACCGTATGAGATCATTGAGCGTGTTAGACCTGTTGCGTACAGATTGTTGTTGCCATCCGAGCTAGAAAAGATTCATACTATATTTCACGTGTCAATGCTTCGTCGATACAGATCTGATTCGTCATATGTGATTACTTCGTCTGAGTTTGAAATCCGATCCGATATGACATGTGAGGAGGAACCGATCCGTATTTTAGCTCGTGAAGTGAAAGATTTGAGAAACAAGAAAATTCTATTAGTTAAAGTATTGTGGCATCGGCATGAAGTGGAAGAGGCTACATGGGAGCCTGAAGATTCTATAAGACAGCAATATCCGAACCTATTCAACTATAAGATTTTCGGGGACTAAAATCCCTAAGGGGGGAGAATTGTAACAGTCCGATTTATACCCTAGTCGGAACAGTGGTTTCGGGACCACAAATCCGAGTCAGTAAAATATTTTAATATTATTTTCTGTGTCTTTGATATGTGATTAAGTATGTGCTAAAGTTCCGTGAATTAATTTGTTTTTCTGTGTGCTTAATTTGAGAAAATGACTAAATTGCATAAAAGGGTAAAAGTGGCTTTCTATTTGATTAATGGCCAAATTGATGTGGCTTTATTATTGTGAAGTCCTTAAAAGGCAAATAGTCCATTTTTAGTTATAGTGGATGGCATTAAGTGTGGTTATGCATATATGTGTGTTTTATATTAATTTTATAAGTTAAAAGTTTATATTATATAATATAAGTTATAATATTATAACAAAAACATTATAATAAAAGAAAAGGAGGCCATTATCATCATATATTGTCTAAAAACAAAGAAAAGAAGAAAAGAAAAAGAAAGCTAGGTTTCGGTTGGTTTTAAGCTTGATTAAGGTAAGTTTTGACTTCGGTTTTTGATAATTTCTACGTTTCTATAATCGTTGCTTCATGCTCCACAAAACCCATGTCTCAATTTTATGAATTGATGAATATTTTGCAAAGTGCCATGGATGAATATATGAATTTTGTGATGTCTAATAGTGTTCTATGAAAGCTATATGTTAGATGAACATATGTTGTTCTTGAATTTTTGATGAATTTAGCTAAATAGGGCTAAATTGATAAAATAGCATTTTGAAGGATTAATTTGTGAAATAAATGAAATGTTTGGACTTGTATGAAATACATGAGCATTCGGCTAAGCATGGGAATATGGTGATTTTGTATATTTGATGTTTTGAGAAAAATGGACTAAATTGATAAAATATGCAAATGTGAGGGCTAAAATGAAAATTGCCCTAAATGTGTGTTCATGAATTGAATTGAATGAACTAGTGAATAAATGGATTACATTTGAATATGTATAGATCAAGAGCCGAAGAAAACGAACTTAGATCGCGGAAAGGCGAAAGTAGTTGAATAACCGAGTCTGAACGAATATCCGAATCCGAGGTAAGTCGATATACAATTAAATGTATTTGAATTGAATTATTTGTGTAAATATGAAATTTGGATTGCTATGAATATCAATTGTGATGGAATGTATGCGAAATCTGAATTTGTATATATAGATCAACAAGTTGACAATGTCCGAGAAGTTCCGTTTGAACCTAAGAGGAGATAGTGTTGTATATGTTATGGCATAGGTGTCTGTTATGTGATATCGTGTAAGACCACGTCTGGGACGTTGGCATTGATATGAGATTTACGTGTAAGACCACGTCTAAGACGTTGGCATCGATATGAGATTTACTTGTAAGACCACGTCTGGGACGTTGGCATCGATATGAGATTTACGTGTAAGACCACGTCTGGGACGTTGGCATCGATATGAGATTTACGTGTAAGACCACATCTGGGACGTTGGCATTGATATGAGATTTACGTGTAAGACCCTGTCTGGGACAGTGGCATCGATATCTGATTGCATGTAAGACCACGTCTGGGACGTTGGCGTTGTATGACTATTCCGAGCATTCCGAGCACCCTATTAGATTCTGAATGGTTCAATGGGCAAGTCCGAGATGTGAATGACTAAGTGAACTATATAATGATTCAGGTACGTTGAAAGGTACACTATGTATGTGTATGAAAGGTAAGTATACATATATGAATTTACCAAAAAGAATGTGAATATGGATTTGATGAGATAATATGTGATATATAAGCTTGAATGAGCTATGTGCATAAGTGATGCTTGATTTGAGAAATGTGGTAAGTGATGGCTAAATAAATGAGCCAAAAGATATGTGATTAATTTTGCACATGGGAGGTATTAATGTCGATGTATAAATGTAGCTATGTGTATTACGTGCTAAGTTTATTTGTATATGGCTTACTAAGCTTTTGGAAAGCTTACTCTGTGTGTGTGTTTACCCTGTTTTATAGGTCGTCAAAGCTACGAAAGGCTCGGGAATCGTCAAGGATCGTCATCACACTATCAAACTCAACTTTGGTACTTTTGAATGTGTATATAACCTAATATGGCATTTATAGGCTAGTCATTTGGTATATGTTTGAGATGAACTTAGCCATGTGATGTGGCTAGTTATATGTTGGTATTATGTAATTATGAATATGGTATTTGATGTTGTTTTTGGTATGATTACATGACTATGAAATGGTCAATTTTATGGTAAGCATATGGATGAAATTTGAGTATGTATATTTGATCAAAGAAATGGTAATATGGAAGGTAAATGTAGATGAATCATGCTTGAATGTATATGTGTTCTGGTTGTGCAAATTGGATAAGATTGCATGTTGATCTTTTGACATGATTTTGAATGTCAATTGTGCATAAAATGAATTGGTGGATGGCTTGTAGGTTTGACCCCTTGGTGGGTGGCATTTTGGCCATGCGAGTGGCCTGTTTTGCCAACACGGTTGAGGCACACGGGCGTGCCTAGTGGCCGTGGGATTTAGTTAGTATATAGCCTAAGAGTACACGGCCGTGGTACACGGGCGTGCCTGGTGGCCGTGGGAATAAGTCAGTATACCTGTCCTGTTTTGGCACGGTCAGGACACATGGGGGTGTCTTGTAGCCGTGGGAGGCGCACGGCCTGACTGCACGGGCGTGTGACCTCTGCAGTATTCAAAAAGTTTTAAATTTCCAAGAATTTCCGTATACGTTCGGTTTAATCCCGACCCTTCTCTAAAGCATGCTTAAGGTCTCGGTGACCTATCTAAGGGACATAGTGGTTGTAATTGATGACTTACAATATGAAATGTCTATAAACGTTTCCGATCAGTCTGGTAATGCCTTTAACCCTAACCGGCGACGGATACGGGTTAGGGGTGTTACAGTTAAACTTTAAAAAGATTTTTCGTCACGAATCAAGTAAAGTTTTGAATGTTTTTTGGATAATTACTGAAATCAATTTTCAATACGTTGGTGTAACTCGTCTAGATTCGGCTTAAACTTTTAGGCCAGGTTTGGGGTGTTACAGTTACGAACTTTATTTGGCGAAATCTCAACTTTAACTTTAGTATAAAACTTATCGAATAAGTCTGACGGACTTTCATATCTTTCATAACTTTCATATGTCATGGTCATGGACTTGCTTACACATATTGTAACACTCTAAACCTAACATTTAAGGAGGATCTGGGAATATTGTGTCACTAACAGAAAATTGATATATTTAAAACCATATTTGGCGTAAATCAACTTAAACTACAGTTTAATTTAATATAGAACGTAAAAAATTTGTCATTCAAGGCTAGATAAAATGGTACACTTTAAGAACTAAAAAGACTTCACTAAAATTTCATGGAAATTATAGTTTCATGAACACAAGTTTAAGTACAAAATTCATTCTTTAAAATGTAACCGTCTTGACACCACCCCCATGCCATGCATAGTACTCAATACTAGAAGTCTCACGAAAATGATTGCCTTCTGGCGTAGTCTTCAAAAATTCCTTTACTTCGTCAGCAGGCCTAAGAAAGAAAGGTAACTAAGTAAGTTCAAAGAACTTAGTGAGTTCTAGAAGTAGACATTACATTGGTTATACATGATTCAAACAAAACCTTTCCAACTCGACACAAATACACAGTTTTCCAGTTGGCGGGTACCAATCACAGATAGACAATATTCCTGATACTATTCCCTCGGCGTGTACATCTCGCCCATGTGACCATACAGACAACCTTCTTCATGTTAGCCACGTACCTCATCCATGGTCAAGCCATAACATTCATTCTATTCATATTCCTTTGTCATGATTTGCCAATCTGGTTTGCAACATAATTTCTACCCTACTAGAGGCTACACAACCATTTTCATGTATCGCAATTTGCCAGTTCAATGCCCTATTCCATTGAAGGAAACACCATGAATTCATTTCCATTTTTTAGTCCATATCATCCTTGATAGAAGCAAAAGGTAGTGGCTTGAACACAAAGAAAGGTTCTTACACCTTTAACACAGACAAACCAAACCAAGTGAATAACTACGAACATCTATCACTCATGTACAGACATTCCATCTTTACAGAATATTAATACTTCCCTCAAACAAAAATAAACAAGGCATTGCACACATATGAAAGTAAGAAGGAACTCACCAGAAAACACAGCAAGTCAAAACAACAGGACCTTTGCCCTTATCACGAGAACCTTCAAAAGTGTCTTGAGCAGGTGCTAAAATAATGAAGGAGTTGGCTAAATACAACGAACCCAAATCTTCAAGCAGGTTTCTGGTCTAAGGTTTTTTGAGAGAAACTATAGAGAAAATTCAAAAGTAAGTATAAATGCAAAGAAAAACATAAAACTTGCCCAAGAAGCCGATACTAACTTTAAACAACTAAACACGAAAGCTAGGTTCAGTGGATAAGTCAGATTATCCCACTAACATCTTCGTTTCCCTTGATTAAGAACTTCCTCTCTCTAATCATAAATGTGAGTCTTATCGACTACAATAACTTAGTTCCATTCTAACCAGTTCTCATCAGGCCAACTAAATTATCCAACCAGAGTAATAAAATAATAAATAGTCCTTTCAAACTAAGGACTTAACCCAAACATCTAGCAAATGGGTTTGTGTGTTCTCTATAGAGGAGTCCGCCCAACCACCAAGCTTACCAGGCACAGACTTCGCCCATAGGCGTAATCACAGACTTATATACCTAGCTACAATTAATACCTTACTTACTCAAAATTTACTCTATGTACCATACTTAGATTATCAGTACATAAACACTAAGATTTCATGGGGCGGGATGTTACAACTCTCCACCGCATAGGAAATTTCGTCCTTGAAATTCATAATGAGAATAATTAAGGATACTGATTTCTCATTAGGCTTTCTCTTTCTCAAGTAGCTTCTTCAATATTATGATTCCTCCACAAAACTTTAACCAAGGGAATTCTTTTATTTCTCAACTCTTTTACTTCTTTGGCTAAAATACAAACAGATTTTTCTTCATAGGACATGTTCAGTTCAACCTCTTATTCTTCAATCTGCATAACATGATTAGGATTGGATCTATACTTTCTTAGCATGGATACATGAAACATATTGTGGATCTTTGATAACTCAAGAGGCAAAGCTAGCTTGTACGCCACTGGTCCAACCTTCTCTAAAACTTCATAAGGCCCTACAAACCTTGGACTCAATTTTCCTTTCTGGCCAAACCTGATGATCTTTTTCCAATGAGAGGATTTTAAAAATACTTTATCTCCAACCTCAAAGGAAATTTTCATTCTTTTCAAATTTGTATATGTTTTTTGTAGATCCTACGCAACTTTTAAGTGACTGTGAATGATAGCAACTTTCTTTTTCATTTAGTGTACCATATCTAGACCCACTATCTTGCTTTCACTAAGCTCCATCCAACAAGTAGGTGTTCTACTCCTCCTACCATATACTACTTCGAATGTAGACATCTTCAAGCTGGCCTAATAACTGTTATTTTAGGCAAACTCGACCAAAGGAACATACCTCTCCCAATTAATTCCAAAATCAATTATGCAGATCCTCAACATGTCTTCTAAAACTTGAATAACTCTTTCTGATTGACCATTAGTTTGAGGATGAAATGTCGTACTAAACCGTAACTTAGTCCCTAAAGATTTCTATAAATGATTCTGAATCTTTATCGGACCTTGATGTAAACCACTACTATCAATTCTAGATCATTCATAGGATAGTTTCTTTCATGAGGTTTCAGCTGGCACGGCATATAAGCTATGACCTTTGTCTCAGCATAAGGACACATCCTATGTAACATCCCAAAAATCGGGGCTTAGTAGAATCGGGTTTGTGAATCAAGAGAGAGTGATCATGCCTTAAATTTTTAAATTATCTATGCATTTTTAGGAAACAAATGAGGTATTGGTTTGTTAGTTAAGTGTTAGTGTAACGTTTCATGAAACCCAACTTCAAATCCCTTCTCTCGCATCATTTTTATTATTTTGAAAATTTTGCCCTAAACCCTAGTATGAAACATACCTTGTTTTTTAAAATAAATATTTCAAATTATATCAAGAATGATTTATTGCTTTGATGGTTAAACATTAGTGAATTTATCCTTGAGGTCCTAACTTTAATTCCCTTCCCATGCAAATAATTTAATTTTTTGACTAAAACCCTTTGTTTTAATGTGTGGGCTGTCCAAGCCTAGTTAACCTAAGTATAAATATTAATTTTTTACTAATAATCAGCCTTTAATCCTCCTCCTCATTTCCCTAGCCGTTCCTCTCCTCCTCTCCTTCTCTTTGATTTTAATTTTTTTTCCTTTTCTCCATTGTTGTCCTCGCCTACACCTAGTTTTACCATCTCTTTCTCTTTTTTTTTTCTTTTTCTTTTTGCCACAAGATTTTTTAAAATATTCTCCACCATATTGTTTTAATTTTTCCTCATTAAGATTAGCCCCAAATCTGAAATCTTGAAATCTAAGATCGATCCTGAACATTGCCAAGAAAGTGCCATTGTCGTTTCTCTCGACTAGCTTGGGTAAGGTCTCTTCTCTCTTCAATTTCTTAATTAATCTTGTCCATTAAAAACCTAAATTTTCAGATATGGAATTTGGGGGATTTTAAATGATTTAAAATGTATTTTTCCAGAATTTAATGAGATCTCAAACCATTTTAAAATTCAGCCCCAATTTTGGCCACCATGGGTGGTGGTGCGTGTGCCTATGTGCAAGAAAGGGGGCTGTTTTGTTTCTTGGTTCTTGCCTATATTTTTCCAGAATTAATTTGAGTTCTTGAACAATCCTAATCAGATTTTACACTCATTTTAATTAGGGAAAAACGTTCTTGATCAATTGGCCATTCGGATTCCACAAACCGTGAAGCGTAAGTGCAATTAAAGGTAACTAGTTTGTTATTTCGACATAGTTGTTGGGTAAAGGTTATGAATTGATTAAATTAAGGAATTTAATCATTAATTGCTACTTATTTTCCAGTATATTATTGAATTAGGTGCTGACCCAAATTCCCCAAATCATCCGTAAAGGCGAAGAACGATTGTACGCACGGTTTGCATCGATACAGTGTAAGGAATATAACTAGTTTGGATTCGTAAAATAGTTATAATTTCAACGATTGGTTTGAAATCATAAGTGGGTGTTTTGGGGCTGGTTTAATGTTAAATTGATTGATTTTATAATGAATTTTGGTTTAGGTTCGTTTAAGGAATTATTAAGGAAAATTGGAAGATTCGCTAGTGTGCTGCGATGAAGTAAAAAATAAGGTGTGGGTCCTAAACTCATAAAATTGTTTGAAAATGTTAAATATCATGTTATATATGATAAATTAGCTTGCTTATTGGATTGGCTTAATATCCAAATTATTGATTTTGTGAGTGGCCGAACCAGGAATGTTTCGAGCCTTAAAAGATTGACATGTCGGCAAAATTGCTAGTTTGATAGTATGAATGTTTGATTGAGTTTGTAATTGCATATTTGAGTTATGAGATATGAGAATGTTTGACTGAATGATATAATGTGTTGAAAAATTAAGGTTATGTATGATTTAAATGCATGAGATATTTGTTATATTGTGTACTAAAAAGGGTGCTATTTATGCACAATGAAAATCCGTAAAGTTTGTGAAATTGAACGATATTGATTGATACCAACACAATGGTAATTTGAAAGATTGAAACATAGTTTTCATTTACTAAAAGTATGTGATTATTAAGGACATGTTGAGCATGTCAAATGAATGTGAAAACTATTGAGATATGATTATGTATGAGATTGTGTGACATATTACATAGGCATTGGGTTGGGATTTTGTGATTGACAGAAGAGTTCCGTGGAGTATCGGTGGCATATTAAGCCCGTATTATTCATAATCAGTGCACTGCACCTGGAGTACCAAGGGGAATGGCAATTTATCGCATTTTTACTGGCAGAATTTTCTGCATATTGTTATCGGTGGTTTTAACCACAATGGGCTTAAGCCCATAATGTTTTGGAGTTCGGATGACGGGTTCTGGGGAACTCGTGGTGTGTAGCAGATGGTATGGGTAGGAACCTTTTTTCATTGTATCATGCTCACGACATATTTGAATGTTATTGATTTATGTTACGTATTGTGTTGTGTTGTATTGAATGGTATCGAAATTAATGATTGTTATTCGAATGAATGATGACCCATGCTCATACACCGTTTGACATCGATATTGATAATGGCTATGTAATGATATGAAATTCCAATCATGGTTATGCGTTCTTCTGTTAATGGTAATATGTTTCACTATATTCGATATTTATGTTTTTTGTTCGTTTAAATAATTGTTCGACTCACACTAAGCTTTTCATAAGCTAACCCCCAATAATGTTTAACTTTTCAAGTAAACCTTGAAATTAGGACTAGACTCAACATTCGGAGAATCATCTTGGACCTCAGACTATTTTTAATAAGTATTAATTAGTCTTTATTGGTTTTGGTTTGTAATTTTTAAGTATTTCTGGTTTGTGGCTTGGTAACTTTTCATTTGGGGATTTTTGCATGCATGGATTACTCAAGCATAATAACCGGGAAATGCATGATATCTGACTTAAGTAAAATTTTACATTGTTACCTAATTTCCGCAGCATTGGAAATGAACCGTTTTTGAAAAACAAAACAATAAGGCAACTAAGTTTCCAAAATGACTTGAAAAATATATTTTTTTCGGTACATTAGTTTAACATCGAGTTTTTTTAAGAAGAGCGACAAGCAAACGGTTTTTCTAAATCAAAACTATCAACAATAAAATAAATCCTAAGTATACACGACCTAATGAATGAATGCTTTTACGCTAACACAAAGTACAACTAATGTTTTCTATAAAATGAGTTTATTTAAGTTCTTCAAAAGTAACGTAAGTTAACTTAGCCATTTTGGTGGCTAATGTAGCCTTCTCAATCTAGCCATAATGTCTAGACCGTGTTTCAAAGGTTACATCCTAACCCGTTGATAAACCGAAATAGTAACATATTTTAAACCCACATTTAGCATGCTTTTGGGTGATTTAAGCCTTGAATTGTGTAATTTGGTGCTCTTAATCCTTTGTTTTCATGTTTTATACTCAGGAAAGCACCGGGAGATTAAAAGAACAAGAAACGAGCTTAAAAAGGACCAAATGGGCCAAATCACAAAATCAACACGGCCTGAACCCAAGCAACACGGCCTGGCCACGATTTACACGGGCGTGTGCCATGGCCGTGCCCCTGCCGCGGCCAAGAGGTGTTTTACTCGGATTTGGATACTTGGTGGCAAAGAAACACATTCTAAAGCATATTTAAACACCTAAATAGGAATTTAACTCAGATTAGGATACTTGGAGGCCAAGTAAGGCATCTCAAAGCCTATATAAACACCCTATGGGGCAACTTAAGGGGGAGTTCGACAGAAACCCTCTGTCGAGGGGAGCCCAAGGCTGTTGTCAAGGGGTGTCCAGCTAAGCCAAGGAGCCGAGCTAGAAAGGTTAGAATTGTGGAAATTACTTGAAGAAAGCCAGTTGATTCATCTCAAGAAGCCGGAGTTATACTCAAGACGGAGGATCTCTCTTCAATTCCTTCAGGGGTTTTTAGAGTTTTTCTTATGTTTTGTTTTATCTTTTCTTTTGAGATGTATTCTATTATCATTATGAACTAAACCCTCAAATACCTGAGGGGGGTGAAACCTAAGATGAATCTTGTTATCGTTTGCTGAACTATGTGATAAATATTTGATTTGTTCTTAATTATGTGTTCTTAATTCTTGTGTTGATATTTCTGGGATATTAATTCAAGTTTGATGTGCTTAGGTGGAGGAGCAAAAGTTCCTGCCTAAGAGTAGATCTAGCATAATTAAGTAGAGTTGATCGCACGCCTAGAGATAGGGTGATGAGATTTTGCCAGATTAGGGTGAAACCTAATATGGGAGTCCATAGATCGAGTTAATGCGATTCTAGGGGTTTTAATTAGAAAGAGATTTCAATTAATCAACCTAGGGTTAGATGTTAGTCGCCTCGAGAGAAGGGTTAATATACATTAGGGAATCTTACGGATCAAGTCAAATGAATAAATCGTCTGGTTCAGAGTTAGATAACAAGTGAAGTCTAGGCGGATTCTTCCTTGGGTATTGTTTTAATCAATTGGTTTTTCCCACAAGTATTTCCCTAATTTCATTCTTTTTGTCTCATCGTCTTTAGCTTAGTAGTTAGTTAATTTTCTAGATTAAACCGATTCACTTCAATTTTAAGGATAAATAATAAAAAGAAAGTTAGTATTAGTACTTTCGGTTCCTTTGGGTTCGACAATCCGGTCTTGCCACTAAGCTATACTACTGTTCGATAGGTACACTTGCCTCAATCGTTGTCATAGTTAGTTTTTAGGCTTGATCATTCTCATTATAAATTTTAAGACTGTGATACACCGATCAAGTTTTTGGCGCCGTTGCCGGGGAACTGAAATATTAAGAACACTCAATTTTTATTACTTTAGCCATTTTTATTTTTTGCAATTTTACTCTTATTTTGTTTTCTATTTTTATCTTTCTAAATTTTAGTCTTTTCTCCTTGTAGGTACCTCTAGTTTATGACTGGAAGGAACCCGACAGGACCTTTGATTTACGATAGTGAGATCGAAGCAACCGCTCGCAGAAACTGGAGAGAAATTAGGCGAAGTCTACAATACACAGAAGAATAGCAAGAAAACATCATCAATACCACCGAAGAGATGGCTGAAAATCAGGCTCCTCGAACTATGTATGATTATGCTAAGCCTAGTTTAGTTGGTACTGAATCTAGTATTGTTAGACCTACTATTGCTGCAAATAATTTCGAATTGAAACCTAACACTATACAGATGATACAACAGTTCGTTCAGTTTGATGGTTTGCAGGATGAGGATCCTAACACACACTTAGCAAATTTTCTGGAATTCTGCAACACTTTTAAAATTAATGGCGTTTCTGATGATGCCATCCGACTTCGGTTATTTCCCTTCTCTTTGAGGAATAAAGATAAACAGTGGTTGCATTCTCTTCCCCGAGGATCAATTACTACATGGGAACAAATGACCGAAAAATTTTTATTAAAATATTTTCCACCGGCCAAAACGGCCAAACTAAGGAATGATATCTCTTCTTTTGTGCAGATGGATTTAGAAACACTTTACGATGCATGGGAGAGATACAAAGATCTATTGAGAAGGTGCCCACACCATGGATTACCCTTGTGGCTACAGGTCCAAACTTTTTACAATAGTGTGAACCCCTCAACTAGGCAGTTGATCGATTCAGCAGCCGGTGGAACTCTGAATAATAAAACACCTAAAACAGCTTACGAATTTATAGAGGAGATGTCCCTGAATAACTATCAGTGGCAAGTTATGAGGACAAAGCCAACAAAAGCAGCCGATATCTACAACCTCGACGCAAAGAACTGTGCTATCAAACTAGTTAGAGATGTTACATAAAAATTTGATGGTTTATACTGTTCTTCGTAGGTACATCCAGTTATGCAGTACGAAACAAGCAGAGGCGTGGCAAATCCTGAGTACCCACCCTACAGATATGGCATGGAGAACGAACAAGTCCACTATATGGGTAACTATTTTAGACCTCAAAATAATTTTTATAGTGACACTTATAATACAAAGTTGGAGGTACCATCCCAATTTCTCGTGGGATGATCAAAGGAGCCAAAGACCTAACTTCCTCCAAATTTTCAACAACCACCTCACCAACAGAAGAGGAGTCGAACCTTGAGGAGATGCCGACAAAATTCATAGCACCACGTAAAATCCAGATTTTCAACAACCACCTCACCAACAGGAAGAGGAGTCGAACCTTGAGGAGATTTTGACAAAATTCATAGCAGCCACAGAAACACGTTTCCAAAATATAGAAACAAAACTTGAAAAACAGGAAGCATCGACACAGGAGCTCAAGGATCAAATTGGGCAACTTACTAAGTTAGTTTCTGAAATACAATCAGAAAGCTTACCTAGGGAAAAGGAGCAAATTCAAGCCATAACAGCTCAAGATAGACGAGCCCAATTTTAGGCAAGAGCCTGTGGTAAGTGAAGGTAAGGTTGAGGTAAGCCATGATCTAATAAACCCGGTAAGTACAGAGTACCAACCTCGTGTGCCATACCCTAATACGATAAAGAAAGACCACATAGAGGAACAAGTCGGTAAGTCTCTTAAACTTCCAAAGAAATTTCATATTAACTTGCCATTTCTTGAAGCTCTTTCGCAGATGCCAGATCCTAGACCTCGTGACGATAAAAAAGAAATTCATGAAGAACGAAGGCTTCGGATCGATGAACTAGACGAGAGGAAGACACACTTCAAAGAGGAACTAAAAATACACAAAGCAAAAACGAGGCAACTCCACGACAAACTTAACGATGGGACAACCCAGCTTAAGATAGGAGATCAGGTACTCAAAATCTTCCCAGATGGAACAGTCGAGGTAACTAATCCTAAATTCAGCACTTTTAAGGTAAACACTACTCGACTTAAACTGTATAGCGAAAACCGAATTGATCGCATGAGAAAGGATTTTCACCTCCTCAAACCACCCTGATAATGCGAATGATAGGTAAGTCTAGCTCAAGACTTTAAACGAGTGCTTCTCAAGAGGCAACCCGAGCACTAACCCTACTAATTAGTTTAGTTTTATTTATTTCTATGTTTAGGCGCAGGTTTTCCATACTCACACGGCCTTGCACACGGCCGTGGCCGTGGCCGTGGCCGTTTGGGCACCATAGGTAGGAAAAAGGGTGTGGCCGTAGACGTGTGGCAACAGGACAAAAAATTTTTCCCAAAACACGGGCTGCATCTCTATTTAGACCCCCTTCTTCCTTTTTTCTTTTCCAATTGTCTTTCTTCCTTTATTTTCCATTATTTACTTTTATTTTTATTTTTATTTTTATTTTTATTTTTACTTTCTTTATTATTTTCTTCTTATTCTTCACGCCGCTTAGATTTAGCTTAGGATACAATAAAATCAGGCTGGCTGATTCGAGGATTCAAATTCAAACGGTTCAAGGCGCTCCCCCATGTTCACCTTTGCCAATTCCTATCCGGTTTCTTTTCATTGACTCCATCCAAAATTTAGGAAGTTTCACTTCTCTCCCTATCTTATGATTTTATTATTATTTTGCTATTATCTATCTTTGTACATTGAGGGCAATGTACATCTTAAGTGTGGGGGGTGAATCTTAAAAGTGCCAAACTTTTTGCATTATTCTCAAATCCTGAATTATGCCTTGTCTTAAAGTAAGTTTCTCATATTATGATTAGAATGAAATTTCCTTTGATTTATGATTTTTGTTAATGTGTTTTGGATTAAGTCATTTATAATTGTGCATTGATGATTTATACTTTAAGATACTAGAGAATCAAGCATGATAAGTCTATTTTTCAAAATTAAAAATTTTTCTAGGTTGTCTACCTGAATTTGAATATTACTTTGGAGTTTGAAATTTACAAGAATGACATCAAAATACCCATAATTTTTGTGAGATTTTGAGCCTTATAGAGCATATATTCTTTTTCTTGCTCACCTTATTGATTATGAGTGTGTCAACATTGATTTGTTATTCTAGACCTTGCATCGATTATACATGCCGAGACCACACCTTTGATTTGATATACAGAGATGCTGAAGGCACCTAGGATTTAACCCACTTACTCCACTAAAATCCTACCTTCACAATTAACCCTTAGTGAACTCCGTTTAATCCTAACAACCCTTTTTATTGACTCAACCGCTAATATTAACCCAAAACCCTTCGTTTTCGTTATCACCATTCCTTTTGACTACCCTTATATCGAGATTTGATTTGATCGATTGCCTAATTATTTCGATAGTAAATTCATCATTTATTATGTATTTGTGAATTGTTCAAAAAAAAATCAAATCAAAGTCTATATTCATTATTAGTTCTGTGATCAAGTGAGCTTATACATCTAAATTCCAATTGTTGAAAAAGAAGCTCGTATTAGTAGTGGTATTATTATTACAAGTTTTCAATTGATGTAATTATTTATGTTCAGTTCATTGTTTCTAGTTAGGTAATTTGTCAATTCAATCTCGATTCTAACCTTCTAATTCAGCCTTTATCCACACCTTTCACCTAAGCCCCATTACAACCCTGTTAAAGACCTTTTGATTTGTGTATCATCTCATATTATAGTGGTGAAGATTTGATTTTCATGCAAGCCTATGGGATTAACTCTTCATGTTTGACTTTTGAGTGCTTTTTCTTGAACCTTAAACACCTCGAGTGATTTGAGTGAATCTTTAGTGAGGATGTCAATCCTTGTCGATTTTGAATCAGAGGTAACTATTTAGATGAGGGGAAACACCTAGGTTTTGTGCTACACAAATGTATGACTTAGATTGTTTGAATCTTTAGGACTCTTTGAGTTGAATCATCCATGTATAAATTATCTTTGAATTATGATGAAATACTATTAATGAATATTATGAATTGAGGGAAGTTCGTTTTAATTATGAGTTGAGAATTTTGCTTGAGGACAAGCAAAAGCTTAAATGTGGGGGTATTTGATAAACCGAAATAGTAACATATTTTAAACCCACATTTAGCATGGTTTTGGGTGATTTAAGCCTTGAATTGTGTAATTTGGTGCTCTTAATCCTTTGTTTTCATGTTTTATACTCAGGAAAGCACTGGAGGATGAAAAGAACAAGAAACGGGCTTAAAATGGACCAAATGGGCCAAATCACGAAATCGACACGGCCTGGACCCAAGCAACACGGCCTGGCCACGATTTACACGGGCGTGTGCCATGGCCGAGCCCCTGCCGCGGCCAAGAGGATTTTTACTCGGATTTGGATACTTGGTGGCAAAGAAACACATTCCAAAGCATATTTAAACACCTAAATAGGAATTTAACTCAGATTATGATACTTGGAGGCCAAGTAAGGCATCTCAAAGCCTATATAAACACCCTAGGGGGCAACTTAAGGGGGAGTTCGACAGAAACCCTCTGTCGAGGGGAGCCCAAGGCTTTTGTCAAGGGGCATCCAGCTAGGCCAAGGAGCCGAGCCAGAAAGATCAGAATTGTGGAAATTACTTGAAGAAAGCCAGTTGATTCATCTCAAGAAGCCGGAGTTATACTCAAGACGGAGGATCTCTCTTCAATTCCTTCAGGGGGTTTTAGAGTTTTTCTTATGTTTTGTTTTATCTTTTCTTTTGAGATGTATTCTATTATCATTATGAACTAAACCTCAAATACCGAGGGGATGAAACCTAAGATGAATCTTGTTATCATTTGTTTGAACTATGTGATAAATATTTGATTTGTTCTTAATTATGTGTTCTTAATTCTTGTGTTGATATTTCCGGATATTAATTCAAGTTTGATGTGCTTAGGTGGAGGAGAAAAAGTCCCCGCCTAAGAGTAGATCTAGCATAATTAAGCGGAGTTGATCGCACGCCTAGAGATAGGGTGACGAGATTTTGCCGATTAGGGTGAAACCTAATATGGGAGTCCATAGATTGAGTTAATGCGATTCTAGGGGTTTTAATTAGAAAGAGATTTCAATTAATCAACCTAGGGTTAGACGTTAGTCGCCTCGAGAGGGGTTAATATACATTAGGGAATCTTACGGATCAAGTCAAATGAATAAATCGTCTGTTCAGAGTTAGATAACAAGTGAAGTCTAGCGATTCTTCCTTGGGTATTGTTTTAATCAATTGGTTTTTCCCACAAGTATTTCCCTAATTTCATTCTTTTTGTCTCATCGTCTTTAGCTTAGTAGTTAGTTAATTTTCTAGATTAAACCGATTCACTTCAATTTTAAGGCTAAATAATAAAAAGAAAGTTAGTATTAGTACTTTCGGTTCCTTTGGGTTCGACAATCCGGTCTTGCCACTAAGCTATACTACTGTTCGATAGGTACACTTGCCTCAATCGTTGTCATAGCTAGTTTTTAGGCTCGATCATTCTCATTATAAATTTTAAGACTGTGATACACCGATCACCCGTTCAGAGATGCATCTATATAAACTATGCACTCAACCCCATGATCTGGTTGTGCTAATACTGGAGCTTCAGTCAAAACTGTCATCAATTTCTCAAAGCTTTGTTGATATTTATCTCTATACAATATTTTCGTTCTTTTTCAACAACCTAGTTAGATGTGATGCTAACATCGAGAAACCCTTTATAAACCTTTTGTAGTACCCAACTTGTAACAGCTCGGTTTAGACCCTAGTCAGAATAGTGGTTTTGAGACCACAAATCTGAGGTCAAAAAAATATTTTAATATTTTTTTTATGCTTATAGTATGTGATTGGGCATGTGTGAAATTTATGCGTGAAAAGGTTGTCGATTGTGTGCTTAATTAGCAAAAAGGACTTAATCGCGTAGAATGCAAAAGCTGTGTGCTGATTGTTAAAGTGCCTAATTGTTGTTATCTTTATAAATTGGAGGTTTTATGATGAAAATAGTCCATTATTAGGGATAGTGGGTGGCAATGGACTAGAATAACCTTAGTATAATAAAAGTTTGTATGTTATATTATAAGGGTATATTGGTAAATGAATTATTAAAGCTTTTATGATAAAACAAAAAGAAAGATGAAACCATGTTCATCTTCTTGGTGCCAAAATTAGAAAAGAAAAAGAAGGAAGAAAAGCCTTGAATATTCGACTAGGGTTAAGCTTGATTTAAGGTAAGTTTGAGCCCGGTTTTTTATAATTTCTACATTTTCGTAATCGTTGCTTTGTGCTCTAGCTAGCCCATGCTTTAATTTTAGAAATTAATGGTGATTTTGAGATATTCCATTGAAGAATGCTTGAGCTATGTGTTAGTTGATAGTGAAATATGGAAGATATGTGAAGGATGAACATGTTTTGTCTTTGAATTTTTAGTGAAATTGAGTAATTTGGGTTAAATTGAGAAAAGTGTAAATTGAAGGACTAAGATGTGAAATAAATGAAATGTGTGGGCTTGTATTAGCATGGGAAGAATTCGGCTAAGCTTATGTGAATAGAAATTTGGTGTATTTTGTGATTTGATGAATTAAGGACTAAAGTGTCGAAATGTGAAAATATGAGGGCTAGTTTGTAAAATGCCCTAAATATGTGTGTGTGGACTAAATTGAATGAATTGGTGATTGAATGAGTTGAATTTGAATGTGTATAGACCAAGAAAGGAAAAGTTCGGATCGAGATCGAGGCAAAGATAAAGTGCTCGATTAATCGACCGTTTCGGTATTTCGACGTTCGAGGTAAGTTCGGATATAATACTAGTTGTTAAATTTATATCTATGTGATGAGAATTATTTGAAGGTATAGTTAATGAATAGAAATGTATTATATATATGGAATCGAGTAAAGAGGAACTAAGTGTGCGAAATTAGAAACGGGACAGAGATTATTAGCACTGTGTGTGCGAAAAGATAGAAGCTTCGGCTTATCGAATTGGCACTGTGTGTGCGATACCGATATAAGTTTGGTTTAACATATTGGCACTAAGTGTGCGGTGACGATTATGTTTCGGTTATGAAATTGGCACTAAGTGTGCGAATAAATCAAAGGAATAGCAAAGATTGAACGAGAGGTAATATCGAGCAATTGAGTAGCATGAATGGTGAGTAACTATGTGTTGATCAAGGTACGTTTGAACCTATGTGGTTGATGATAGCCTTAAAAGTTGAATGAATAGATACTTGAGCATATGGTTGAGATTGATGATGAGCCTAATTGTGTATTTATCTATGTGATGGTTTAATTATGTATTGATGTGGTATTATTGAGTAATATGTATTATATTACTTAACTTACTAAGCTTTTAAAAGCTTCTTCGTGTGATTTGTTTCTCTGCTTTACAATTATCGATGAGAAAGCTAGCTCGGATCTGAGGATCGTTAGCATCTCTATCACACTATCGGCAATCTATTTTTGGGTACTTTTGAGAAAATGTATATAGTTGAAATATGGCATGTATAGGCTAAAAGTTATGGCAAGTTTTGAAATGCTTAATCCTTGCCATGTGATTTGGCTTGGAAGTTGAATGATATTGAACTTATGAATGAGCTATGAATATGGTACATTTCATGATTATGTGGTTGATGAAAGATGTGGATTGAAGATGAATTATGGCATGGATTACATTATGTTTGGTCTATATGTTTGATATGTGAATTTTGGTAGTTTGATTGAACCATTGTAAGATGAAATTGAATATTAGTATAGATGGTATAGTTGGTGATTAATTGATACATGAAAAGGTATGTTTGGATGCATTTTGAGGCATGAATTGGTATTGCTTTGAAGCTTGTAGGTATGACCCAAGTGTGGGTGGCATTTTGGCCTTGCAAATGGCCTATTTTGCATACACGGCCAAGGGACACGGGAGTGTGTCTCTTCCGTGTGGCTCAAGGGCCACTTTGAAGTGTACCTGGGCAGGTTACACGGCCGTGGCACACGGGCATGCCTGGTGGCCGTGTGACCAAGTCAGTAGCTAGCTTAATTTCACACGGCCATAGCACACGGGTGTGTCTGGTGGTCGTGTGGACAAGTCAGTATGTATGCCCTATTTTGGCACGACCTGGACACATGGGTGTGTCTGGTAGCCGTGTGAGACGCACGGCCTGACCGCACGGGCGTGTGACCTCTGCAATTTTGAAAAATGTTCAAATTTTTAAAAATTTTTGAATGTGTTCGGTTTAGTCCCGACCTCTTTTTTAACACGTGTTTAAGGTCTTGTAGACCATAATAAGGGACTATATGTTTATATTTGAATATGTTTGATTGATGATTAACTTTGTGTCGTGAAATGGATGTGAAATGTTCCGATTGATCGGTAACACCTCTTAGCCCTATTCCGGTGACGGTTTCGGGTAAGGGGTGTTACACAACTAAACCCAGAAAGTTACGGACTTTAGAAACATTTTTAGGCGAGTTCCACTCAAGAATTGCCTTAACCTTAACAAGATCCACCATAATACCCTCAACTAAGATTACATGCCCCAAAAAATGCACTTATTTCAGCCAAAACTCACATTTACTAAGCTTTGCATACAACTAATTATCACGCAGGGTTCTCAATACAATTCTTAAATACTCTTCATGATCGATCTCATTCTTAGGGTAAACTAATATATCATCAATAAAGACCACTACAAACTGATCTAAATAAGGCTGAAACACCCTGTTCATTAAATCCATGAATACAGCTGGCACATTTGTCAACCCAAAAGGCATTACCAAAAATTCATAGTGGCCACACCTTGACCGAAAGGTTGTCTTCGGCACATTATCACCTTTAATATTTTTTGTTAATATCTTGACCTTAGATCTATCATTGAGAAAATTGTATCCCTATTTAACTAATCAACTAGATATTCAATCCTTGGCAGATAGTACTTATTTTTTATCGGAACCTTGTTCAGTTGGCGGTAGTCTATACATAGCCGCATAGATCCATCCTTTTTCTTAACAAACAAAATTGGTGCACCCCATGGTGACACACTAGGCCTAATAAAACCCTTAATAGAACTTGCAAATGTTCTTTTAATTATTTAAGCTCCAACGACGCCATTTTATAGGGAGTACACGATATAGGAGCTGTCCCAGGTTCCAACTCAATTAAAAACTCTACCTCTCTCAGGAGGCATTGCATGAAGTTCCTTCGGAAGCACATCTAAAAACTCTCTCACCATTGAAACTTGACTACTCTCGCTCTTGCACTCGGGCGTATATATCATGTGTGCCAGATAAGCATTTGCGCCCTTGACAATCATTTTCTTGGTGGACATTGCAAAAATAATTTTGTTCACCAATTCTAACTATTTACGAAACATCAATATCTATTTACCCTTAGTACTTACTAGGCATACACTTCTAGTTCAACAGTCAACCATAGCATTATGTCTAGTCAGCCAATCTTGTAACATCTTCGTTTTAACTCAGAGTTAGGTACAGTGATGGATCTAGTCAAGAATTAGAGCAAAATTCTTGAAATATAACAAATAAGAATTTTGAGTATTTAATTAGGAAGTATTTAGACTCGGTAGGAGAATAGAAAATGTTGCTTAGATAGGAAAATTTTAAATAAAAGTATTGACTTAATTGAAAGAATAGAGAATTTGCTGAGGCTAAAGTAGGAAAAATAAAAAGTTAGGAGATGCATAGTAATGGTGAAAAACAAGGAATGATTGAGAAGAAATTTAGCCAAGGTGAAGTATGAGTCATCCTAGGAAATATAAAAGATGAAGAAAGATAAGATGGTAATTAGCCAAGTAGATATATTTAGACATAATGATTAGGGCTAAAGTGAAAAGATGGATGGCTTAAGGACTTATTAGCAATTTAACCCTTTTAATAAAAAATATGAGATATTTTTAGTGGAATTGTGTAGAAAAGTGGAGAAAAATATGAAATTTGTCATCTTTTTCATCCACCAAACCGTCACTCACCCTCCAAGTTTCCATCAAACTTTTATTTTATTTTTCTTTGTGTCCTTCCTCCATTGTTGAACAAACCAAGCTCAAAACCTTCATTTTTCTTTGAAATTTCTTTAGTAAAAACTATAAAGAAGGCTAGTGAGCATCTTAATCTCATGAGAAAACTTCCATAAATGTGCTAAAAGAGATAGAATCAAGAGTTAAGGTTTTGGGTTTTCAAGGAGTTAAGGTAAGAGATGATGAAATTATCATGCCATACATGTTTATTTTCATTAACTAGCATAGAAAAGTTATATAATTTTAGTTTTAACTTATAAATGATATATATTTTATATGAAATTGAAGAGAAAGAAAAGAAGGGAAAGGATCAAGTTGAAGAAACTGGGAAAGAGAAGGCCAAGGAGTGAGAAGAAAAGAAAATACATCATCTCAATCATTTTGTTATAAGTACTACAAGATTTTTATTTATTTTATTTAAATGATTATATTGTAATATTAAATTACATAAGATAGAAATGTAAATTATATATATTTATAAATAGATATTAAATAAAGGGTTATTACGGGGTGTGCAAATTTCGGATAAAACCGAATTAATTCGGTTAATCGATCTGTTAACCGAATTAATTCGATCGGGGGTCAGTTAATAATTTTTTGGAAGTTCGATTAACGGTTAATTCGGTTCGAAATCGGTCGGTTAACCGAATTAACCAAATTTAATAAATAATATTATAATATATAAGTATTCGGTCGGTTCGTTAATTTTTTGGAAATATAAATTCATCGGTCGGTTAAGTTGGTTAAATTTTTATATGTTTTATACTTATTTTAACCAAAAATAAAAAATATATATATAAATTCTGGTTAATTCGGTTAACCGACCGAATTAACCGAAAAAGTTCGGTTCGATTAATTTTTTTTGAAAAAAATTTGGTTCGGTTAACGGTTAAGGGTTTAAAAGGGTCAGTTAATTCAGTTAATAGTAGTTCGGGTCGGTTAACCGATTGAACACCCCTAAGGGTTATATTATGAAATTATGAGATTTGTAAAGAGAATTATAGGTGAAGAATATGAAATGGTATATTTGTTTGAACACTAAGTAAAGATGTTGTGAAAGAAATATATATATGTGAAAAAAGTGTGATGTTTGTGATTTGTGAAATGGGGACTAAATTATAGATGATGGAGAAATGCGAAATCTTTTCTGAAATACTTATGTAAAGTATATAAAATATGTAATTCAGCTTTTATGCCCAAGTAGACAAAATTAGAACTATTAGGATATTAGTGACATGTCATTAAGGATCCTCAGCGCGCGCTCTGATTTCTAAGCACGTAAGTGCTCTCTATTTAGCATGCATGTACTCTCTGTATTAGCACTTTAGTCCTCTCCATTTAGTTGTGCATAAAGTTGCACCTTTCTACTTAATCTGTATATCCTGAATTTTTCTAAATAGTCTGTTGTGGGCGAAATGTGTGGAATGCTAGTACAACACTGATTCAGCACTACTTACGCAAAAAGGTCGTCAACTATCACCCTTTCTACAATTGATGTGCGAATTCTGGGAGTTTTGAATACTCTTCAATAATGCGAAAAATCGAATAGTTAGAACCTTTCTAAATCAAAAATAATATTTCGAAAGTGTAACGAGAACAATAGTCCTTCATACTTACGATTAAATGGAGAGCAAAAGACTTGACAACAAAATCCTGAAAAATCGATCAAAGAGGGGGATTAGGCACTATAAATGAAAAATAGAAGAGTTTAGAGATAAAAATAATATGAAAGATGATCCTTAATATTTAAAAATTAGATTCAAGAGTTTACGAGAGGATTTTCAAAAAGAGGAGAAGAAACGAAGAAAAATGAGAAAAATCGGCGGTGGCCGATGGCGAAAACACGGTGGCAACACGACAGTGGTATGACGATGATGATAGTGGAGGTTAGGTGGTGGTACAACTGCCATGAGCAGTGGAGGAGGGGAAGAGATTAGAGGATAATTGGCTTCAAAGGTGGTGAAAAATGAAGAAAACAGTCGAAAACTAGTGGAGAAAGGGTGGTGGACGGCAAGAGAGAGGAGGAGAGGAAAAATAGGAGTATCAAAATGAAAAATAGGGTTATGGGAGTGCTAAGGCCGGCCGTGAGTAGTCAAAGGCTTACTTTGGGTAAGTTTGGGGACAAAGGGGGTGAAAAGTGGATCTTGAGGAAAAAGTAAGTCAAAAGGGGGTTTTGGAAGGGATGTTTAACTTAAACAAAAGGAAGGAGAATCTCCCCCTTTGTGGAAAGACTTGGACGACAAGGGGGAGTATTGACCATCTAAAATAGTCAAAAATTGAGGCTAGGATGAGAAAAATAAATAAAATAGAGTGTAGGGGGATTCGAACAAAGGACCTCTAGGATTTAATTAACACCCTTAACCACTTGACTACTAATTACCTTGTGATACAAACTTGCGAAATTTAATAAATAAAATTTAGGGCGTGACACCAAGGCTAGAATGATAGCTATTGTTGTATGCAAACTCTGTCAAAGGAAGATATTTATCCCACCCTAAACTAAAATCAAGAACGCAACTCCACAATATATCTTCCAAAACTTAGATCACCCGCTCTGGCTGACCCTCAGTTTAAAGATGGAATGCTATGCTCAAACAAAGCTTAGTTCCAAGAGATTCTTGTAATTGTTTCCAAAATTTGGATGTGAATCTTGGATCTCTATCTGACACGATAGAAGAAGGAATCTCAAAAAGACGTACTATCTCAGTAGAGGCGAATGATTGAATTATGAAATCTCTCATCCGCTTAGACGGAAGAGTCGGGAAAGAACTTGCCGCACTGCATTTTCGGTGTCTCGGCTCTAACACTTAGCTCATTTCTTTTCATTTTGCATTACTTCCATCTTCTGAGCTTACTCTAATACTACAACATAATCTTCCAACTCTACCGCACCCACAAGCATTCAAATGTCTTCATTTAGACCCCACTCGAATTGTGTGCACATCTCAGCCTCAGTAGATACAAGTTCTCGGGCATACTTGCTTAGACGAGCAAATTCACGCTTGTATTCAACCACTATCATATCCCTCGGTCTTAATTCCATAAACTCTCATTTTTTCTTTTCTAGATATAATCGACTGATATATTTCTTTTTGAACTCAGTTTGAAAGAAGTCCCAATTCACTTGGTCTTTCGGAGTTGCCGATGTCAAGGTTACCCACCACTGATAAGCTTCTTCTTTTAACAAAGGCACATCATATCTTAAATTATCTTCAGGAGTGCACAATAATTCGTCAAGAATTCTTTGAGTATTTTTTAGCCAATATTTAGCTCTCTTTGGATCATCATCTTTCTTACCTCGAAACTCTTCTGCCCCACATTTATGAATTTTGTCAATCGGGGGTCAGTTAACATTTACCGCATTAGGGTTTTGAGGATGAAAAGGTTCCACAGAAGGACCAATCGAGGGTAGAGGTTGCATTTGTGGTTGTCCAGCTAAAGGGGTAGCTCCCATAAACTGGGTGAACATTTGGTTCATCATCTAGAAAAAGGAATCTCTCGCATCACTTCTAGACCCTTGCGAAATAGGCATATTATGAATAGCTCCTTGATCAAAAGCGGGAACATTACTATCAACTTCATTAGGTACAACACTATTTGATTCAACCGACATGGTTTATCTATATGAAAAATGGGGTCAATTTGGCTCAGAAGGCATCACACTATTACAAGCTATTATGGCATGTATATCTAGACTCACGCGCTATGTTATAGTCCAATAATCAATTGAACAATAGCTCTAATACCACTAAATGTAACACCATTTCCCCACTTGATTGTCTAGTCCGAACTATAGGATGACACATCTATTTTTGGAGAAACTACCATCAAAATAAATTAAATATATAATTCAAACATACATACATAATATGACACAAACTTTTTTGAGTTTTAATCAAGCTTACGAAAGCTCTTTTTCTAACCCGAGCATGAATTAGGACCAAATTATAAAGTTTCAAAAGTTCAGGGTTGATGTCGTGACATCACCTTCTCCACATCTTGACGTTGCCAAATAGTTTGTCACGTCGTGGCCTCAGGCCACTCAGCATCACGATATGAATCACTATCAGTCGAAGTTGTGAAGAGAAAGGTTGCTCGTTTGGACATGGACTCTATTTTTGGAAATATTTAGGCCATTTAGTATCTATTTCATGCCTATCTTTCAAACTTCAAGTTTTTTTTGCATAATTGCACAACTATACTTATACCAAATCACCCCAAACACATACCAAAGCATTGCATTTAATCATTTCAAATCATCTAGTCCAACACACCTTAATTTGACATCAAAACATATCAATTCAATTTATTCAAATTCAACTTATTCAATCATGCCATTTAAGTGCCATTTACACAACTCATAACATTAACCAAAAGCATAACAAATCAACAAGTATTATCAATATACAAATTCATGTATAAAATGGTTTTCAAGCTATGTCATTATTCAAGATTAATGTAACACCCCATACCTGGTCCGGTCACCGAACCCAAGCCACAAAATGTCACTACAGTAAACAGAGATCATCATATACCATTTTGGCTTAAAAATCAGCTTATTAATTCATATTCTATACAAATCATGATTAACAAACTAATTTGGGTCACAATTAAGCTTTTGAAATCTCTAAAACAAGTTCAGGATTAAATAAGGACCCAAATTAAAATTTTGCAACAAAATGGGGCAAACATGAAAACAGGGGTCACATAGCTGTGTGGTCAGGCCGTGTGAAAGGTTGTGCTCGTGTGTGCATATGTCACCCGGCCATGTGTCCAGGCCGTGTAACTAATTGTAACCGTGTGATCCAAATATTACTATACTTGCAATATCCACATGGGTGTGAGGCCAGCCCGTGTGCTAGGCCGTGTAAGACAATTGTGTCATTTTAAAAGTTATCTTGAACCAAACAACCCTATTTTCCAAACAGTACCTAAATGGCTAAATATCTTACATAAGAATAAACTAATATTCATGCTAGCTCATGTAACAAACCATTCATATGACCATTCATCCATGTCATATACTTTTTATTCATTTCTAAGCATAACAATTCAAATAATCAACATCTATACAATAATTCACCTAATTCATTATATGCATTCTAACTCAACTCAAAACATACCATATTTACAATTCCTAGTCTTTTAACCAATATTCCAATTTGGCACCATTACAACCAAGATATTATATTATCATACATACCACCACGTCAAAATACATATTACCTAAGGTATCATTCACATTTCATCATGGTCAATATTGCATAGGTTCATCAAGTCACAAACCAACTTGACTAGTTAGGACTCCAATATACAACTATCTTTTGGCACATATGCCAAACATTCCATTCCCATGCATTTCATGATTCAAGATCAAGCATACCTTTACTACATGCATATTCACCATTTACCATATAACATGCCATGGAAATCTTAAAATTCAATCTTACATATCAACACTACACTTTACCACATAAACTTTAAGCTCAAGACATAATCTCAAAATAGCCTATATACATGCCACATAACCGAAATAAAAATGATTTCAAAATAGCTTATATCTGACAGCCTTGTTCCATAAAATGTCAACTACAGAAAACAGGAAATAAAACAGAGTAAGCTTTATGAAAGCTTAGTAAGTTCATAGAATAACATGTACAATAACTTACTTTGACAATAAGAAATACAATTATGTAATTAAGTTTTTTCATGGCATTATCAATCCTGATAATTCACTTCACAAGAAACAAGTGAGTCTTTAGTAAAACCATATAACATGTTAATCAATATAACATTTCAATCAATTCAGTCCAAGTACTCAACACTCATTCATGTTAATAAATCACTCACCTCTTTTATTTAATCATATCCGCCCGATGAGCAATAATAAAAGAGTTTGGTTACACATATCATAATATCAACAAACACTGAGGTGTTAAACAGCGCACGAAACTGCATACAAGAGCACCGAAGTGCTTGTCAGGGCACCGGAGTGCATAACAGGGCATAGATATGCAGTTAGGGCATCATTAAGGAAATAGGAACATGATTATGCTATCAAGAGCATTGTAGTGCTAATAGGAGCACGAATGTGCCGTCAAAAGCACCGTAGTGCTAAAAAAAGTATGAAAGTACCATTATGAGCACTTATTCAGGATTCAGGGCATTCATGTTATCACAACACTTTAAATAAGTAAAACATGTATCAGATTCATCTCAATATCGTGCAATACTCTACACAGAGTCTAATTCTCACATACACATCTAATTACCTTTCAATTGAGTCCAAAGTCAAATATATGGACTATTGTATGAACTTACCTAACACAATCATTATAACGCAATTAATCAACATTTATAATGATTATAAGTTGTATGAACTTACCTAACACAATCAGCTAACAAACTGAAATGTAGGGAGTATTGTGCAATTTTTCATTTTCCTCGATTATCAACAACTTGATCATACAAGACCGATTATCAAGCACATAATAATGGCTACTCTCCTTTTCTTTTTCTTTGGTTCGACGGTGAGAAGAAGAAAAAATGATGAACACAAACATTATTTTGTTTTAACATATTTTACTTTAATAATTTTATTTAAAAAAAAAACAATCACTAACCATCCACTAATTTCTATGATGATCAAATTACCATTTAAATCCTTAAAAATTATTAATCATGCATTTTAGCAAATAAAAATCAATACCAATTAAATTTTACTATTTTTACGATTTAGCCTTTTTTCCTCAATTAACTATCAAATCACTAAAATTTCTAAACCAAACTTCAATTCACCTATATAATAGCTCCGTAAATATTCAATAGAAGTATTTACGAGCTTGATTTACAGAAACAAGGTCCTAATACCTCATTTTCAAAACCACTGACTTTCGGTAAAACCACATGTACTATAATTAATCATTCTATTAGAAAAACTTACCGGATCGAGATTTACTATAATATTATATTTAACTCATAAATATTATATAATATTTACAGACTCACACGTCAGAATTATGGTCCCGAAATCACTGTTTTCAACAACACTGAAAAACGGGTTGTTATAATTAACCAAAACAAAACACCTATGTACGTGCCACAAAACCAAGCTTTAAAATGATTAAAAGACTATCGAATTAATGGCGGGATAATGTGAGCTTCTCGAAGATCGAATCGACACGTTTCGCAAGTTGGCAATCTACATGAAAAGGGAAAACAACGGGGTAAGCATTTTGAATGCCTAGTAAGTTCATAGGCATTAAACAAAAAATTACCTCAAATTACAAATTAATACAACAAGTTATTCAAGTTGACAAGTTTGCCTAAACATGACAACCACATATAAAAAAGGTGAGTTCAACGTATTAACATATCATATAATAATTCAAACATATAGCATTTCAATCCATTTATAATCAACATTTCAATACTATTCTATAACCAATCCATGATTTAGCCATTTTAAAATCAAGCTCATATAAATTCATTTCCATCTTTCACTTTTCTTTAATCATTCAGCCCGATGAACTTTGGTGAACAGCTTCAGATACACAGGTAACTACACCACACCAGATTGCTTGTCTAAGTAGTAACTACACCACACCAGGGTATTGACGTGCAAAGCCCATAGGCTATCATACGTATATTCATATATCGATACGTCCCTCCACCACACCAGGGTCTTCGTAGAGACATACAGTGCTCGATAATCCGCAATAAATGTTGGATCTCGATATAGTTTGTAATGAACTTCGTACAATTACATATATCCATAAGATCACATATGTTGGATCCTATTGACATGTCAATTATATCCTATCCTTATTAAGTTCATTCGGGCATCTTTAACACATATAATCATTTCTTTACAATTTAGCCCACATCTTACCTTTTGTACCAAATCACAAACAGTTTAAATTACAATAAAAATTACACGAATTCATCATTCAAATACATAAAAAAATTAAATACAACCATACCATATGAACTTACTTGAAAAAATCAGCAATTAAGTTGTATCCTTAAGGACTATTCCACCATTTTGCATGTTCCCTGATTATCCTCGGTTCTGTTAAATTCTCGATCTATAAAATAATTCAGTTAAATTTATTAATACCAATCATTTTATAGCATCCTATTTTATGCATAGATCAGTTCAATTTCACTTTTTGAATTCCTATAAAGTTTTGTATTTTATTCAATTTAGTCCCTAAAACTGAAATTTCCATATCTTTCAAATTTGAGCTTCGATTTTGAAATTGATCTCAATTACATTCTTCTATAACCCTATATTTTCTATAATTATAGAAATTTGAGCTTAAATTTCAAAATTTACACATTTTAGTCCTTATGTTCAAAAACTAGTAATTAAACTTTACAAACTAGTCCTTTTTCACTTCTAATCTTAAAATCTAACAATTCAGTACCAAGTTCTTCAAGAATTCATCAATGGCAACTTTTAGAAACTTTAACAGTTTTGTAAATCGGTACATAGGCTAGCTAAATCAAGCTCTTACGACCTTAAAAATATAAAAATAACAAGAAAAAGACTTGATTGAACTTACAATCTGTTGAACAAAAGTTTGAAGAATTAAAAAATGGCTTCTAGGTTTTCTTGGTTGTTGTTTCATGGAAGAAACAAATAAATAAAAACATGACAAGCAACATTTTCTTTATATATACATGTTTTGGCCTTAATTAAGCATAATTAAAGCTTAATTACTTAAGCTTCAATCATGATTAACCAAAGTTAGAGGAATTACTTCTCATCCACCACCATTTGACCATTTAAAAATGGTCATATTGCTCAATTGATCATTTGGTTAATTAATTATAAATTTGACAAAATTAAGGGACTAAACTTTAATTAACATTTATACTGGCCTTGTAAATATTAATATCTCAAACATCAGAAACGGGGTTTCGAAATCGTTGTTTCTGATACTACTGAAAAACGGGTTGTTATACAAACCATGCTCTTTTTTTATTTTATTAAAATGGTTAAATTTCAGTTTTGGTCCTTTTAATATGTCTACATTTGAGATTTAATATTTATACTTAATTGTTAAAATAAATTGGTTCTTATATTTTTATATTATTATTAATTAGTACAAATAGTTAATATCATTAAATTTTTGGTTAAAACATTACATGGTTATATATAATTTGAATACCCTAACAATCTTTAAAACTGACATGTGGCTTTTGACTTCTTTAGGTTTGTATCGGTCTTACTCTTTTCTTTTCTTTTTTGTAGTTTTAGAAAATTGATTAAATTTCATTTTGGCCCCTCTATTATGCCTAAATTTGATATGTAACTACTAGACTTTAATTTCTAATGCAATTTGGTCGCTCTACTTTTATAATGAAATATCAGTGAATTGAATAGAAAAATTTTAACTGTGGTGATAATTGAACCTAGATTTTTAAATTTAAAAAGTAGATGGTTTAAATTTCCAAAACTAAAATTAGGATTAAAGTATAATTTAACCTTCTAATTTGTACTCCATAATTTGATACAAAAAAAATCAACCTAATACAAAGTGAGAAAATCAAACTAGTTTAAATAGTTAAATGAATGGGTGATTAGAATGTAACATCCTATACCCGACCCAAACACCAGGTCCGGGTACTGGATGTTACATAACCCAATTAAATTAACGATATTTCAATTTCTGGCTTAACTACATACTTAAACAACTTAAATTCTTTTGAAAATTTAACTGCTATTAAAACTCGTACAAAGCTGGTGATAAATTCTTAGGACCTTAATTCCAATAAATATTTACAAATTTTTGGATTAAAACTTGATAACGGATATAATCAATTTCACCCCTAAGGCAAGGCTTCTACAGGCTCCCCTCTATATACATGATCAGCTACCACGCATCACTTAGCTCAGACAGAGTTTGGTTTGATCCCTCTTGATGCCCAACTTTTTATCTAACCTGCACTCAAACAACAATTTTATAAGTTTCGGAGAACTTAGTGAGATCTGCACATAACTTTATGTAAACTGCATTATTTTTGGGAAATTAAGGTATCTGGCTCAAAAGTAAAACTCCCTGATTTTCGTAAAAGAGTTTGTGAACTCAATTGGCATGACCAATGCCCTAGCCGCTCTGAATCGTTCATTGGTGGACATGGTTCTTGATCTAGCCATAACCATGGTTTCGCATTTGGGTCTCACCCCACTTATTGTTGATCTACATCCATAATACTTGTTTTGATTACTCCTAACTGGCGGCACTCAGCGTTTACTCAAATAATTGCTGACAATGCAGGTCCTTACTAGAATACAATATCTTCCTAACATTCTCTTTCCCTTGGAGAACTATTGTCCACAATGCAACCCACATAGCAACCACTCTTTGAAATCCATTCCTTAAATAGGTTACATTAGACTTGCAGTTCCTACCTTTGGTAGATAAATAAGATCTTTATCATGTTTCATGGTCCGACCAGACCTCTATTTTCCATTGTCCTCTGGTGGACTTTATAGGCCATCTAGCCTTAAGCTGGCATTTCCTCTCATTAAGACTTTGATTGGTCCATTCAATCTTTCAGCTACCTCTTTATTAACTTACAGTTTAAAATTGTATCCATAGCTTCCCTGGCAAACTCATTTTGTTGCACAATATGTATACCTCATTATCTAGGAGCCCCTTCCTCCTTTCACCCTAACTGGTTGAGATGTTACTTTGGTCTCACTCATCATCGCCTTTGGCGAATTCTCTCATTATCTCGATGGTCTTGTTCCCTCAGATGAACCAACCTCATTTGTTATGGTGACTTATCACACCAGTCACACTGCGAATTCTACTTTGTACCTTGGCATCTCTCCTGGCCTACTGATTCATGGACTTTCCACATTTAATCCCTATGTTTTATGTTATGAAAGACTTGCTCGTATTTTATGTCCCGACGGACTACCCCATGTTTAGTGTCTTGGTGAACTACCTATGTTGTCATGGCCAAGTCATGGTTTTACACATTATTTCCCATGTTTTTTGTCCTCACGGACTCCCTTGGATGCCATAGCCGAGCTATGGTCTTACACCTTATATCTCTTTGAGGTGTCGCCCCAAAGGACCTTATCGTTGTCGTGATGTCATCCCATAGAACCTTCTGACTGCCATCGCTGTGTTGCCTTATGGAACCTAAATATCTTCGTCACGGTGTTGCCTCGTAGGACCAGTCGATTTCATTCTATTTCTCATTTAACCTTGATACTTTAACATCGAAGTGTCCCCGACAAGGCCCGAAGCTTCACACATCACGATTTGCACTCAGTAACACCGTATGGTAGAATTTTAACGGAATTTCATTTCCCTATCCATCTATTCATTCCTCTATTTTGCCCTTTCTAACCTTGAAGCTCGAACACCGTAGTGTTCCCTTCGCAAATCTTGGAGATTCGCACATTACGGTTTACACTCAGTAAATCTTGGATGATGAAATCTAACAGAAATTCCCTTTTTCCCAAATCCTAACTTTGTCTAACCCGTCGATAATTTCCCTCCGTACTACACATATAATACTCAAGCATATCATAAAATTTATCATTAAACATACATCACACCAGTTTACCTATCATCAACTATCTACCGTAAAACATCCAACAGAAAATTGGCAAAAACTCACACACAGCCTATTCTTTCTTCAAGCACATACACACTATAACTTAGAACATCATCAACGTGATACATGCAAATCACATAACAATCATCCAAAAGGAAAAGTATAGAAACTTATCTTGCTTCATTTATCCTTAATAGCTTAGGTTGTCCAAATGTCAGAGCCTTCTTTGTCCTGACAACTAAGCATTACAAGCATTTATTGGTACGGTGTCATATAGAAGTGAGTCCGTGTCTATCTTCACGGAATCGTCTAAAAGAGTCCATCAGAACTTTAAACATGAATCTCTGAAAGGAAAACTCCATGGCACCATATTGTGTAAGACCATAGCTGGTGGGTTACGGCATCATATGGAAAAACCATGTCGTATAAGACCATAATTGATGGGTTATGGCATCATATGAAAAGGACTAAAGAAAGATTATTACCTAATGGAGTTCTCTGCGTGACCCAAGATGATGAAGGGCAAACCTCACGTAATGTGAGTCTAGGCGAATCCTTATTGTGAACACGCCAGAAAAAGGAAGCCCTTGTGGCAATCATCTGAAGGAAATGCTTTTGTGGCGAACCTTGAAAGAGAAGAATGATAAGTATGAAAACCTCTGAAGGAACGCTATGTGTGGCTAGCTCTGAAGGACTAGTAGGTATGGTAAACTCTGAAAGAATAGTACATATGGCGAACTCTAAAAGAATAATACATATGGTGATCTCTAAGAGAAACGGTTTTGTAGGAAATGTTGTGGCATATCTTGTATAGTCTTAAGATATGTACAGAGAAGATGGAATGTGTTAGGGAATGTGGTGAATTCATGGTATGAGCCAAGTAGACTAGAAGAACAACTTGATCAACAATGTTTTATAGGTATGTGTTTCAGAATGGGAATAGTTAAGGAATTATGAAAAGGCTGGGTGAAGAGCGTTAGTAATGTACTAAAGATGCTAAGGGTTAGACATGGTCACAAAGTAAGGTATGGCATTTATGGTATAAAGAAGAAAGGTATTCGCCAAAGTCAAGTTGAAGAACGAAGAACAATGAGATGATAATGAAATTCCCAGATGCATCGTATTGAGACAACACAGGTAAATAGAGTTTAACTCATTAAGTTCTCATGAACTTACCTTTGTGTATTTTGTTATAGGTAAGCTGGTTGGTTTTACGCCATGAGAGATGACACCAAGGCTATGCTAGAAATGGCAAGACGGACTATTATGCATATAGAACGTGTTGGCAGCATAATTATCATCGGTATTATCACTAAAGGATTAAAATAAATAGAAAATTGTAATCAAGTTATGATATTCGCTTGTAAGTCCTTGTTATTTGAAGTCTTGTACGATGATTGTAATTATCTACAGTACATCCAGTTGTAAGTAAGTTGGAACAACATTCTTAAATAATATGTAAATGTTGAGAAATTGTACGTTTTGTTTTTGAGTAAGTCTGTAATAGAGTTGTAACACCCAATATTCGAACCCGGCGAATCGGATCAGGTTGAAGGTGTTACAAGCCAAATATTTCTCATCTTAGAATTTTTTTTGATGTGCGGTATATGTTCTAATTAATCCACCACAACGCACAAAGATGGGCCCCCAAAGGAGGTTGAGAATATATGTTGGTTATAAATCTTCTTCTATAATTAAACATCTTGAACCATTAACTGGAGATTTATTTACTACACAATTTGTTCATTGTAACTTTGATGAAACAACATGACCAACGTTAGGGGGAGAGAAAAATAGCTAGTAAAAGAAATTACATGGAATAAGTTATCATTATCTCAATATGATCCTCGTACAAGTCAATGTGAAAATGAAATTCAAAGGATAATACATTTGCAAAACATTGTCAATCAATCACCAAATGCATTCACTAACCTAAAGCGAGTTACAAAATCTCATATACCAGTTGAAAATGCTCCAATCTGAATTGATGTCCCGGTAAGACAAAATATTAGTGCCAAATAAAGTAATGCATGCCTGAAGCGTGGAAGACCAATCTATTTCAAATATAAAAATCCTTTTGAAAAGAGAGGAGCAAACATTTAAGATAGTCATATTGTGGAGACAAGTGCCCAAGAAGAGGCCAAGAACATAACTGATCAAAAAACCCCATAAGAGGTTTAGATACCTAAAAATAGTGATAATAAAGAAATCTCGATAAATTATGTCACTTCAAGAAAAGGATGGAACCGAAATAATATAGTTTTCGACAAAATTTTTTCTTATAATGTTACTATTGAAATAGCAAAAGAAAATGAGGATCTTAAGCATAAATGTAATAGCCCAATTTCAGTGAAATCGGAACAGTGGTTTCGGGACCACAAATTCGAGCCAAAAATAAAATTTATTTTTATTTTATTATATGAACCGTATTATGTTAGAAAATTCATGTGAAAATTTTGATACGAAAATTTTACCGATTATGTGTTTAATTACGGGAAGGACTAAATCGCATAAAATGCAAAAGTTGAATTCTAGTAGCTATAAGGATTAAATAGCTATGGAATTCAAAACTAGAGGTCCTTATATGGTAATTAGACCATTAAATATAAGTATGTAGATATTTTGGTATGATTCATCCATGGAAAAATAAAAAAAAAAGGCTAAGGACTAAATTGGAAAGATGAAAAGTTATTAAATGACAATTTAATTAAATGAAAAAGAAAACAATTTCATATCATCTTCCCCAAATATTTCCATGGAAACCCTAGGAGAGAGGAAGAAGACTTATCAAGCTTATTTGGGTAAGTAATCAAGCCCCGTTTTTAATAATTTTGATATTTTCGAAACCGGGATAGCTTAATCTATCTATTTGGGGGATTAATTTGAAAAGTTATCAAGGTATGAAATTTGGGTCATGGATGAATATGCTAAAAATTAGAAATTTACGGTAGAAAATGAAAGGTTGTTGATAGATAAATAACTTTTACAAAGTGATTTTTGATGAAAATATGATTTAGGGACTAAAATGCAAAGTTGTGAAATTTGATGAAAAATTCTGAATTTTTATGAATACATGTGCTGTAAATTTTGTAATGGGATTTTGGTTAGGCTTGGAATAGGGAGTAAATTGCCCTAGTTTATTTACATGTAACTAAATTTTGTAACTAAATTGTGTTTATTTACATGCTTGCATTGATTGTTTTTATGTAAATTGTATAAATGTCATAAATATGTGAATTGATTACATATCCGATCAAGCCCGGTAAATGAAAATGTTTAAATTAAATGATAATGCCCGAAAAAGGATAAACAATAAAAATGCTACTTATATACTTAAAATGAATGTGGAATGTGTTTATTTGAATTATATGAATGTTGTGGATGTATGAAATAACCACAAGCCCAATAATGCTTGAGAAAAATGTTTAAATCCCGATTGAATAAAATGGAAAATCGATGGATATGTGATTTCCCGAAATGAATGAGGTCCTGCATTTGTTGCTGACGGGATTTAGCTCGGACGAGAAATCCTATTGACCTCATTATAGAAAGGATTTAGCCCAGACGGGTAATCCTGATATAAGTCCTCTCGAGCATATGTTATGGATTGGATTTAGCCCGGACGGGTAATCCAAATCAGGCTCCTTAGAGCATATGTCATAAAAAGGATTTAGCCTGGACTGGTAATCTTTAGAGCATATACGTGTGTGGCTCGAGAGCGTACTCCCTGAAATAGTACCTTATGGGTACCATTGAATACGAATTGACGAATTCTGATTTGTACACCACGAGTGTACTACTTGTGTATCCATCGATATTTCAGATAAATTCAACGGGTAAAAGCTCTTGACATGAGAAGATATGAATAAGAAATGAGTTATTACACGTAGTTGTCTGAAATCCATGAAAATGATGCTACATGACAATTGACAGATGAAAACATTAGATGATGATATTTGTACACGGGATTCATTTGATGAATATGTTCATCCTTGGTCATAGACTTGTACACTTTGAGTGTACTACTACTCGTGTGACATTGACATTTCGAGTAAAATGTGTAAAGTTTTGACATGAAATAATCAGAACTCTAGATGTGTTATATGAAAATATACTTGAGACATAGCAATGTGATTTATACATGTTGTGGAAAGCATAAGTGCATGGAAACTTGATTGTTATTGAGCTCATACATGTTTTTGATGTTATTATGGAATATATGACTAACAAGGGCAATGAGGATATGTGTAAGGCTTGAGGTCAAATTGAATGAATATGCCTTACATAGTTACCTCAAAATAAAATGAATGGTAAGTTAAGTACCATGTTATACGAACTTACTAAGCATTTTATGCTTACTTAGTTTTATTTCCCTGTTTTATACTAAATAGGAAGCTCGTTGGATTGGAAGCTTGGCGGAGATCACTCACACTATCCATCAGCTCATGACGGTACGGTATGGTAAATCAATTATGGTTATAATGGCATGTATAGGTTATATTGGCTATATTGGCATGTAAATGTAAATGATGCTTGTAATCTAGCCATTGGAATGGCTAGGAATGGTTTGTTTTGATATACTTATAATGTCATGCTATGGTAGCTACATATATGTTAAGTAGTTGATCAAATTATGTCTAACTTGAGGACTTACCTAAGGTAAGATTATAGACATGTATGCATGAAATGATATGCCATGATGAATGAGGGAATTTGCTTGATTTGAATGCTTGAAATGGTTGGTATTTGGATGTGTGATTCAAGTGCAAGTTATGGGTGTGATGTTGGGTGACAAATGAGGCTAGGAAATGGCTTTACATTGTCCACACAGGCAGACACACGGGCGTGTGTCTAGACCGTGTGTGACACAGGGCCGGGTACATAGGCGTGTAGTTAGGTCGTGTGTCGGGTACATGGGCGTGTAGTTAGGCCGTGTGTCCCCTGCACCTTAAATTCGAGAAAACAGAATGCTCAAAATTGAGCACACGGGCAAAGACACGGGCGTGTGTCTCAGCCGTGTGTGCTACACGGCCTAGAATATGGGCGTGTGTCTTGGCCGTGTGAAACCTGCACCTAATTTCGAAATGAATTAATTGACCACACGGCCTAGCACACGGGCGTGTGGCATGGCCGTGTGTACAAGTCAGAGAGTTACACGGGGTCGAACACGGCCTGTAGCACGGGCGTGTCCCAGGGTCACACGGGCGTGTCCCTTGTTCCACACGGGCGTGTGAACCCTGTAACTTGAAAAAAAATTTAAATGTCGCAAAAAATTCTTAGAGTTTCCAATTAAGTCCCGACTCGATTCCAAAGCTCATATTGGGCCTCGAGGGTCCATTTAAAGGACGTTATGAATAATCTCGGTAAATGAATAGTAATTGACATAAATTATTTGAAAATGTTCTGAAAGTTTCAGTAATACTCTATAACCCTGTTCCGGCGATGGACACGGGTTAGGGGTGTTACAATAAATATGTTGAGAATTTTGACATAGAAAAGATTGACCAAATTGGAAAGACGCAATTCAAGCAGAATTGAATTCACTTGCTAAATGTGAGGTTTTTGGACCTATAGTTCAAATATCTGAAGATGTAAAGCCGGTAGGATACAAATAAGTATTTGTGCGAAAATGAAATGGGAAAATGAAGTCATAAGATATAAAGCACAACTTGTAGCACAAGGATTTTTGGAAAGGCCCGACATTAATTATGAAAAGACATACTCCCATGTGGTGGATGCAATCATGTTTAGATATCTTATTAGTCTAACAGTACATGAAAAACCTGGCATGTGTCTCATGGATGTTGTTACAGCCTATTTATATGGCTCACTTGATAGTGAAATTTATATGAAAGTCCCTAAAGGATTGAAAATCCCAAAAGGATATAGAGTTTCCCAAAAAAGTTTCTCAATCAGATTAAAGAAATCCTTATATGGATTAAACAATCTAGATATATGTTGTATAATCGTCTTAGTGAATTTTTGTTGAAAGAATGTTATAAAAATGATCCAATTTGTCCATGTGTTTTTATTAAAAGGTCTGGATCAAATTCTGTGATAATTGTTATTTATGTTGACGATTTAAATATTATTGGAATTCCTGAACAACTTCAAAATACGAAAAATTACTTAAAGAAAGAATTTGAGATGAAAGATCTCAAAAAAATAAAGTTTTGTCTCGACCTGCAGATCGAACATTTAAAGGATGGAATTCATGTCCATCAACCAGCTTATACAGAAAATATCTTAAAAAATTCTACATCGGTAAAGCACATCCATTAAGTACCCCAGTTTGTAAGATCACTAGATGTGAATAAAGACCCATTTCGTCCTTGTGAAAATGGTGAAGAGTTTCTTGGTCTTGAAGTATCATATCTAAATGTCATAGAGGCATTGATTTATCTTGCAAACAACACACGACCTAATATAACATTTGCTATGAACTTGTTAGCAAGATTTAGTTCTTCTCCAACACAGAGACATTAGAATGGAATTAAACATGTATTTAGATATCTCAGAGGCATCGTTGGTATGGGGTTATTTTATTCAAGTGATTCAAGATCTTTATTAGTTGGATATGCTGATGCTGGATATTTATCATATCTACATAAAGGTCAGTCTCAAATGGGATATTTATTTTCATATGGAGGTACAACCATATCATCATATTCAACAAAACAAACATTAGTTACTGCCTCTTCAAATCATGCAAAAATAATTGTGATGCATGAGGCAAGCTGAAAAGTGTGTTTGGCTAAGGTTGTTAACGCAACATATCTAGAAGATATGTCTCTGCAAGAAAAGATGGAAACTATCATATACAAAGATAATGCAACATGTATAGCTCAGTTAAAGGGTGGTTACATAAAAGGTGACAAAACGAAACATATTTCACAAAAATTATTCTTCACACATGACCTTGAGAAGAAAGGTGATATAGAGGTTCAACAAATTCGTTCTAATGATAATTTGGCTGATCCTTTTACAAAGGCATTGCCAACCACAACGTTTGAAAGACTAGTATACAAGATTGGAATGTGTCGACTCAAAGATATACTATGATGTTGCCATTAAGGGGTGTCTAAAACACGTTGTACTCTTTTTCTTTAATCAAGATTTTGTCCCACTGAGTTTTTCTGGTAAAAGTTTTTAAGGAAATAGTTTGTAATAGGAGGTTTAATACTCTTTTTTCTTCATTAGGTTTTTATCCCATAGGATTTTTCCTAATAAGGTTTTAACGAGATATATTTTTCATTGATCGACATCCAAGGATGAATGTTGTAAAATAGATGTCCATAACACCCACAACCTCCAATAATTTATTTTCTTGTAACTCTTGTAACCCCTAAAATTTTATAAAATACCTTAATTATCTTTATTATAACTTTTAAGCTATAGTATTGAGACTCTATAAATAGAGAGGAGCATATATAAACTTTTTAGTATCCCAAAATTAAAATAGAATAATCTTTTAATTTTTTTACTTTTCTCTCTTTTTATAATTCTCTTAGCTCATAACAAATAATAAATAATACAAATTTATTTTGCTAAAATAAGGAAGAAAAAGGAAACGTGAGATAATGAACTATGTATCTCATAATTGTTTCTTGGTCATAGTAGAGAGTTCGTCATACATATATTTCAGTCATATCTGTGGAGCTAATTTGTCGGCTGATTAATTGACTTACAATGATTATAAATAAAGTAATAAATGTAATTAGATTGCAATACAAATTTAGTATGATATCCTTAATATTTTTAATTGATTAATAATAATCTTTTATTTTAAATGAACCGCTGTTGTACACACTACACAAAGACAAATATATAAAATATAAACAATGAAATGTGTCTTTTCTGGTGGCCACATATATCTAACCCCTATTTATTTCTCCCTTAACAATAATAATAATAATAATGTGATTATTGTATCCAACTGCGATGTGCATGTATCAAATGAGGTAGACATTTTGGCAAAAGTAAAAACGCAATGTGATTAACAAAATCTTCTCCAAGATTATTTGGTGGGATTTTCTCTTTACCCCATTCTCCAACTTAACATCGTGTACACATAGTTTTGTATAGCTGATGTGAATGATTGGTTGATAATGCATGCATGCATTTTAACCTAATCTATAATTTCCAAATCTTTCATTCTTAAATCATTACGGGGCCTCCAAACATTGACATCTTAACTAAAATTATATCTCAATGTTTCTCTTTTCTTTACTTTTCAAGGGCACAAACAAAAAGAAAATATCCCTTTAAAATTTTCAGATTTTTTAATTTTATATATAAATTATCATGTAGATTTGATTTTTCACATTGTATAACATTCGCCCCTTTGGTCAAATTGTATTTCATATAATAAACTCTTTTGGACCATAAGGTTATAATTTGTATTAACAAGGTATTTTTCAGTTTTTAACTATATAACTTTAATAATAATAATAATAATCAAATATTAATGTATGCTGAACTTTGAAAGACTAAACTTAGAGGTTCAATATGGACTTTAAAGCCAAATTCCATAATGAATTGATTTGGCTTATTCCCATACATATTAGGTTAGTGACTTTCTTGTATTTTGATTTGTATGTCTTGCTAATGAATTATCTTCTTCTGGTAAGGTGCAGACACTGCCGAGAGAAAAAGAAAAGAGTTTGATGTTAAGATTGAGAGCACAAAGTAAAAAAATACAAATTATCTTCCTCTCGACTCCTTATGCAAAAGACCTCTTGGTAAATATCATTGATGAGTTCAATCTTATGAAAAAGCGGAGAATGCAATTTAAGATGCCTAGTATTGAGAAATAGGACTACAACCAAATTTTTTTAATTTAATTTTTGAAATTATAATGATATTTATGAAATTTTCAGTATACTATTAGTTATTCTTTTTTTTTTTGAAAATATATTTAATTTTATGTAGTGTGATTTTTTTTTCTTTTAATTTTTTCTACAATTAAATCATTCATGTTTTTTGAAAAACATTAAATTGTTCTGTTTGATAAGAAAAAAAAAATCAAAGAAGACACTTTTTTACATTAAAAAAAAGGTTCTTTCGAATTTAAAAGTTTCACCCTCTTTAGAGTAAAATCCTGGATCCATCCCTGCCAACAATAACATTGCTTAATAAGATTTTATTCAAAAATAAAGCAAATACATACAATATAGTAGTACAAGATCTTTATTTTCTTTTTCTTGCACAAAACCTTGGATGTATGATCAAACTAATTTGTCGGTCTTTTTCACCTTCAAACACTGCACTCTTCAATCCATTTCTCAAATCCTCAAACTGTATATTGATCAATCAAGCCATGTGTAAATAAAAATGAGGGGAAAAATATTACCCAAACCAATACTTCATAAGATAAAGCATTTCCATGCCTTTGAGATTGAATGTAGAGAAAACATGCAACTTGATCTAAATCATGGAGAGGTTTTGAACATAAAAATAGAATAAAGGGAAAAAATAAGGACTGCAACAAAGAATTGATCAGCTAAGGAGATCATTTTGTAAGTTGATTTTTTGTAAGAGTGAGTTATGTTTATAGATGAACACTTAAGCTCCATGGAGAAAGAGCATTTGGATCCACCCACTTCTGGTGGATAAATAATTCGGCCCCGTACACATTTGAATTCTCCCATGCTCCATTCCTATTGCCAGAAAAGGGAAAATAAGATTGTTAAAAGTGTATGTTTCAGGCTTTGATTTCACTTTTTTTTGGCTCATGAGATATAGAAAATTGCATGACATGTACTTTTTATTTCATCATGTAATGGGCAACTTCCTTTATTTTGCACACCCACAATATATAATTAGGTTAGTTTTATGCATAATTGTTCTTTTTTCTTCTTCCTTTTTTGGGTAAAACATATATGTATTTGTATTCATTTGGGTAAAATAAATATACAACTTCAGTTGTTATTGAGCAAATCAAAGATTTTCTTTTTTCTGAATTTTATTTTGGTATAAGCAAGCAATTACATTACAATGGAAAAGGGAATAAGTTCACAAATACAGAGATTAAACCCTGGACCTTATGCCAATCAGCTTAAAACCCAAGCAAGTTTTGCCACTAACCCAGTGACACGGTTGACTAACCATGTCACAGTTGGTGTTAGGAAGAATAACCAAGTTATAGTGGTTTTTACTATGATTTAAAGAGTCCTTTTACTACCTTATCTAAAAGACAATAAAGGGTACTAATTAATTAGATGTGTTTTTTTACTACTGACCATTTTATGAAAGATTTAACTATATACTAGATTATAACATAAATAAAGAAGGTAAATGCAACGCGAACCCTGAGTTGAAGTTAAAAAAAGGGAAAGAGAAGAGACTTGCCTCGAGTTGATGTCCAAAGGTGAGAATAAGGGTGTCAGGAGCAACATCAAAAGTTAAAAGTCGAGGCCCAGTTTTGAGAGAAAATTGGCAGTGCTTGGTTGGAAGGTGGAGGCTTAATGTATAATCACAACAATGGCCGTTTTCTTCTTCTTTTACGTTTGGATCTTGGTCAGCCAACTTATCCTCATTACTATTATTATTGTACTTGTATATGCTCACAACTGACTCTCCTCTTCGAAATCCCTTCCTGCCTGCCTGCCTTGCATTTTCTACCAATATCTTCCCCAATTCTTCCGCTACTTCCTCCAGTTTACTTGCTACTTTCTCTACTTTTTCACTATTTCAAACCAAACAACCCACTTTTCACCATATTTACATACATACAGTAATACTGTATCAACTTACATTGCCATAATGTATATCTATTTTCACACATTTTTATCTCTATCAATATTTAACAATTCCACTTCTAAATCAAATAATTTAGTCATGTTATCATGCATGTAAGGTTTCGAAGTAAAATTTATATAAAGTAAATGAATTATTCCATGTAGATCAATTTTCATAATGGCCAACAAGCTACTGGTCTAGTGACAACTTGTATGTGTGGATTCAAGTGTTAGCAGGCTATCTAGGGTTTCCTTATGAAACTCCCTCGCTATCCCTTAGGTTTTTTCTGTACTGCATGTAAATTTTTTTATATAAAATTAATGAATTATTCCATAGAAGATCAACTCTCATAATTGTGACATTTTCCCCTATTATTTGGCTTATTTTGATGTTTTATAAACCAAAGAAAAAAAACACTTCAACAATATATATAGATAATAAGCATATCAAATTAGTTTAAAATAGATACAGATAAATCTAAAATTTACACCAAAACTTGGATTTTATACATGCAATTCAAATTTCATTTACCTACTACATCTACATATCATCATTTCATATGTTTATAACAGACACAACTATTTATATTTACCTAACATAAACACTTATAGATTTATTTGGCTTTTTTTTTTTTTTTAATGTATCAATGTTTTCGAAGGCTAAATTTTTTATAATAATGCTTCATCTTGTTTTAAAATAAAATTTTAATTTACAAATAAAAACATTTAGTCATAATTGTATTTTAATTCACTTAAGTGTTTAATATGCATACTAATCATGTATAAACGTTGCCTGCACATTACACATTAAGCTATAGTTTTGAAATATATCTCAATTATATATATACACAAGTGATCAAGTATATTGTTAAACTGGAGGGTTAACAAAATTATTATTTTACGTAAATTTTAATTTTAACCTCTGGCCCAAGCTAAAAGAGTATAAAAATAGGTACACAAAAATCAAAAGTAGGTAGTGAATAGGGCCCAAAAAGCCCAAGGAATTTAAAGAAATTTACTCATATTTCTGTGGAAGGTGGCGGGAGGGACGGTTAGAATACCTGAAGCTGTGATACAAGTGAACGCCGATATATTGGCGAGCCCACTCCATCCTCTCGTCTTTGCAATCAACCCACACAATCTCCTCCCTCTTTCCCGCCGAATTCCTCCTGTATCCCGTATCTCTTTCTTCCAACACCCCGAACACTCTCGCCGCCTCTTTCACCGTCGCCCGTACCTCCTCCCCCGCATCGATCCCATGCCGCCCTATCGCCACCACTCCATACTTCCGTGCCGATCGCATAAACCGCTCCACCGACCCCACCTCCCTTAAACCAAGGGATTGGAAATCGACCTTATCGGGTAGGCCGTGGTGGCGGAGTGTCTGGCACTCGGGTAGCGTTAGGTCGGGGATCTGTAACGACTTCTCGAGAAAGTCGGTTAAGATCTCGTTGGCAGCGGATCGTGAGCCGGTGGCGGTTGGGATGGGTGATGGAGGTGGGGCGTTGATGTTAAGCTTGCTCATAGAGCGCATTACAGGTACAGCCATGGAGTCGTACAATAAGAAAGAAAGGAGAAAGGAGGGTTCGGTTGAGAGGGGTATTAAAAAAGGAGGAGTAGACAAGTCATTTGGGTGTCCAGTGGAAGTGGAGGTCCACTCCACTTGATCATCTTCCTTTCGCTTTGCTTTCTCTTCTTCTCTTTTGTCCTATCGCCACCTGTAACTCTTTGACTTCAAACCCTGGATCCAAATGCACTAGATTTCGCCACGTCGTTCATTAAAAAGGCCCTACCTGGGCCCCAATATTAGTTGGGACTTGTAATCTGTGTTCTTTCCGAATTTTAAAAATAAAATAAAATGGCTATTTAAAAGAAAAAAGGACAACAAATTGTTGAATGGATTTATAAACCAGAAAAAGGTAAAGCAAGAATTCCTTTTCCAGTAATGAAAATTAAAAGTGTATTTCCTAAGCAATTTTAAAAAAATTAATAAGTATTTTTTAGAATATTTATTTTTAATATTTTATTATATTTTAATAGGGTACTTGTCAACCTTATTTATACTAAAAACTTCACTAATAATTTGCCTAATAAATTTTCAAAATTTATTAGTCAAAAAATTACAAAGAAATTCTTGGTTGGTTTTCCTTTGTATGATTAATATTTTAATGGTTCCATCCTCATATTTCAATCATATAGATCATGCATGTCATATTTGATGGAATTCAAAGTTTTTTAATTATTTTTTTATATTAAAAAAACTTTCAATTATTCAATATACACTTTTTAAGATCGATATGATAGAGATATCATATCGGTTCAAATTTTTGCATATATTGTAAGTACAATTATATCGATAAATTTAACGGTTAGATCTTTAACATTTTTCAATCTCTCCCCTATAATCTTTTATGAGTTAGTTGCACTAAGCACCCCTAAACTATGACTATCATTTTAAATTAGTTCACAAATTTCAAAACATTCTAATTACATCTCAAACTTAAAAGTTACATTAACCAGGTCTTTTTGTTATTAAAAACATTAAATGACATGTCAAATCTTATGTAGCTAAATTTGAAATAAAAACTTTTTCAAAAAAAAGATGTTGCAATATTACTTTTAAAAGTAAAAACTAAAAATAAAATAAAACTTAAAAAGAAGAGATTGGACGATTAAACATACGTAAAAAGCTTCGAAAACATTAAAAATTTAAGATTTTTTCAACATCCATTTTAATAATATGATTTTTTTTTCTTCTTAAAATTTTCATTTTTGTTTATACCGTATAAGATTTGAGGTATCATTTGACATTAAATTAACGATTTTGGTAATAAAAGGACTAGATTGATATAACATATGTGTAACACCCCAAACCCGACCCAAACGCTACGACCAGATCTGGTATGCTATGGGGTTTATTGTTAAAAACTTTACTTTAATGGTTTTTGAAAATCTCAGTTTCTTTACTCAGGCATTCGTTAAAAATAAGATATATGTTGAAAACCTTTGTTTTTTTTTACGTTGAACATGTTTGGAAAACCCATTTAATTACTTTTTATGACTTAAGTCCTTGAACATAAACTTTCAAACTGTAAACATGAACAAATGTAAAGCGATAACCTAAGCCATGGGGCCTTATTACATAAATAGTCCCAAAATTAAAACTTAAAGAAAACCGAAAATAGTTCATGAAGATAAATAAAATAAAACTTGATGGCCCCTCGAGTCCGCCTCGGCTCCCATGTCCACGATCTACTGCTCATCTGAAAAGTCAGGGAAAAATAAAGGGGTGAGTCACCAAGACTTAGTGTGCAAATCCCGAAAATACATAAAAGGCTTTAGGCCCACAAACACATTATGGGCCTTGGCCCATACACAATGGCAACAAAATATTTACATGCAACATGGCCCAACCCAACCTAGAGATCCATCCTCTACACACCACTCCGTACCAACCAACACACCTTGGGGATTTCTACAATCAACCCACCAACCGCTACACACCATATCGACAAATCATGCCGCCTATTCCTAACAATCGAGAATCAATTTAACGTGGCTTAGCCACCGATCACTATGTGACCTAATTTTACAGTTCGTGGTTTAACCACCAATCACCAAGTGACCTATTAACATGCTCTTCCCCTTCATCGTATTAACCCTATCCCATGTATACATCCAAGCAAATTCAAAACAGTATACTACCTATAGATCACGGGTTTTTACATACATCGATACACACATAGAGAAGTTTCTATGGTTACGTGCACTGCATCCTTTGCCTACCCTTTTTGGGTAACACGATCCATCCATACAACCTTTTTCCCCGGCTTTTAGCCCATAACATACATAATATAGATAATTAGTGTGTTAGAGATCTACACACCTGATTACAGTCAAGACGAGACTTTCTATGTTGACACTATCAGAAGCCGATACGACTGATAACTGTTTAAGGTTTTGTTCTGACGCCGGTCCACAACCCGGTGGCCAATCCCAGCTCGCGACACACCGCGTTTCTTAAACTTAGGGATTGGTTTAACAGATCCAATCCCCTCCTTCACCTGATCGATATTTGATTCCATCCAAAAGACCCTTTCAGTTGCTATCATCATAACATACGGTTAAGATCACAAATACAATAGCGAATCTAACGAGAATCCAAAGAGAACCCCTTACCTTGAAATCCTGAAAGATAGAGTTTAGAGCCTAGCGATTTTCGGCTTTTAGATCTAGACGATCTACTTCGATTCCCGATATGTCGCCCCACACATAAACACAATAAACCCACAATCCATTAGCCTTTCGGCTTTGTCTTCAAAAACTGAAAGAGAAAAAGAATGGAACAGAAGAAATCGGCACCTACCTTTATAGAGAATTCGGCAACTCCTAGAAGATTTCAGCTTTTGAGAAGATCAAAAAGAAAAGACGATCTCAAGAGATCTATGCAGATTCGGCTTTGATGAATAAATCGGCAAAGAGAAAGGAATAGACTAGGGTATTCGGCTTATGGAGATGAACACAATGAGATTTCGGCTTTTGCATAAAAGTGGAGATGAGAGCTTGGGATTAGGGGTTCCAGCTTAGCAGAGAATAAGAGAAAAGAAAAAGAACAAACCCTAATGTCGAAAATAAAAAGGTATTCCCCAACTTAATCACAAAATTTCGGCACCTACTTCCTAAAACCGAAAATGCCCTTTTGATGACTTAAAGTTGAGCTACTAATCAAGGGAAATTTCGGCACCCCTTTGCCATACTAAAACCGATTTCTCCTCCCCTCAAGTGTTGGAATTTCGCCACCACTCGTGACCAGTGATAAATCCTAAATTTCCTCACTTATCCACCGATCACATCTCCAAAAGAAGCCTAGATCACACCACCTCTTCCTCCATTTATCTGCCATATTATCTGCATTATCCACTCGAGTAAATCTTCCTATTTTTAAGCCTTATTGCCGTCCCTCTCTACTCATTTAAATGCCGAAAATTAGCTAACATTTAATTAAAAGAATTGGGCTATATGCGACTCGAATTTGGGCCTCCCTAGTTGACGCCACCTCCCTGCTCTCTATGTGGCGCCACTTTGCCACTGGGCCACAAGCCCATTTGTGATTTAAAACACAGATAATATCTTTAAGCCCTATCTTGTCAGGCTTTCCACTAAAGTGTCCAAACAGCAAATTTGACTAAGGGCTCGGCCCAACCCCGAGCCAGTCAACCCCTAAACACTCTAATTAACACATTAGAGATAACATAAACATCACAGCACACTAAACGCAAAGGCCCATTAATTCAGGATGTTACAGTTCTACCCTCTTAAAGAAATTTCGGCCTCGAAATTACCTGATCAGAATAGATGCGGGTATTGCTGTCGCATCGCTTCCTCCAGTTCCCAAGTAGCCTCCTCAGAACCGTGATTTTGCCACATAACCTTAACCAACGAACCATCTTTCTCCGCAATACTTTGACATCACGATCCAGGATTTCCACTAGCTCCTCATCAAAGGATAAATCGGGTCTTACTTCGATTTCTTCCATCGACACCACATGAGATGGATTCGAACGGTAACATCTTAACATAGAGACGTGGAAAACATTGTGAATCTGACTTAGCTCAGAAGGTAGTTCTAGCTCATAAGCTACTGGTCCCACTCGCTTCAACACCCGATAAGGTCCGATAAACTGGGGACTTAATTTACCTTCCGTCCGAACCTCGCAGATTTCTTCCATGGCGACACTTTCAAGAACACCTTGTCACCCACTGCAAATTCTATGTCCTTGCGCTTCAGGTCAGCATAGGACTTCTGTCTGTCTGACGCCTCCTTCAGTCGAGCCCGAATTACCTCAACCTTCTCCTCTGTCTCGATAACCAACTCCGGACCCAAAATCTGATGTTCCCCTAATTCCGTCCAATGTAGGAGTATGACACTTTCGCCTGCACAATGCTTCATGGGCGCCATCCGAATACTTGATCGGTAGCTATTGTTGTAATGTAAACTCCGCCAATGGTAAAAACTCTTCCCAACTACCCTCGAAATCAATGACACATCCTCTCAACATGTCCTCCAAGATCTGAATTACCCGCTTTCATCGGTCCGCTTCGGCCCGAGGATGAAACGCCAGATGAAATCCAACTTCGTACTCCAACGCTTGATACAACGCCTTCCAAAATCGTGAGGTGAACCTAGGGTCCCCTGTCCGATATGATTGATACCGGTACCCCATGCAACCTTACTACCTCCGCTATGTATAGCTTAGCCAATTTCTGCAGAGTAATCGACACGCATCGTATAAAATGAGCAGACTTCGCCAAGCGGTCAACAATCACCTGCACCAAATCTTTCTTAGTAGGCGTGAGGGTAGCCCACTAACAAAGTCCATTGTGATCCTTTTCCACTTGCATTGTGGAATCTTCACCGCCGCAACAACCCCGATGGTAATCGATGTTCCGCTTTACTGGCCGACAGTCAAACACTTCCCCACAAATTCGGTCACCTCTCGTTTTAAACCCGGCCACGGGCCCGATCTCGCAAATCTCGATACATCTTACTTTCTCCAGGTGCATAGCGTATGGACTACCATGCGCTTCTTGAAAAATCTTATGCCTCAACTCAAGATCTTTCGGCATACACACTCTCTCTTGAAAACATAATAGCCCTTCCTCATTCATACTAAATTCCGTTGATCCTTCACTTGATCCTACCTAAACTTCTCCTTTAGCAACTCGTCGTCATCTCATTTTCTCCTTAACTCAGGCCGACCCAAGAGGGTTTCACTTGAAGTTCAGCTAATAAACTCCCATTATCATATAGACTAAGGTGAGCAAACATTGCTCTCAAGTCAGAGATTACTTTACGACTTAAGGCATCCGCCACCACGTTAGCTTTACCCAGATGGTATTCGATCGAGCAGTCATAGTCCTTTAGCAACTCGATTCACCTCCTTTGCCTTAGATTCAACTCCTTTTGGGTCAAAAGGTATTTTAAGCTCTTATGATCGGTGTAAATGACAGATTTCTCCCCGTATAGATAATGTCTCCAGATCTTCAGAGCAAAAACCACTGCCGCCAATTCCAAATCATGTGTGGGATAATTTGATTCATGTGGTCTTAACTGTCGAGATGCGTACGCAACAACCTTTCCACCTTGCATCAACACGCATCCTAGTCCCGTGTGTGAAGCATCGCAGTAAATCACGAACTCTTTTCCAGCCTCCGGCTGAATCAACACCGAAGCCTCCGTCAAAATCCTTTTTAACCTCTCAAAACTCTCTTGCTGCTTACTAGACCAAACGAACGGAACCCCTTTCCGTAACAACTTAGTCAATGGTGCCACAATTAAATAAAATCCTTCAACAAACCTTCGGTAGTACCCGGCCAGACCAAGAAAACTCCGAATTTCTGCCACAGACCTAGGCAGCTTTCAATCCAACACCGCCTCAATTTTTTGAGGGTCAACCCTAATCCCCTCTACCGACACAACGTGTCTTAGAAAAGTAACTTCCCTTAGCCAAAATTCGCACTTACTGAATTTGGCATATAACTGCTTCTCCCTCAGAATCTGTAGAACCACTTGAAGATGTAAATCATGCTCCTCTTCCGATTTTGAATAAACCAGAACATCATCTATAAACACCACGACAAACTGATCCAAGTAGGGTTGAAATACTCGGTTCATCATATCCATAAACGCTGCTGGTGCATTAGTCAACCCAAATGGCATTACCATGAATTCGTAGTGACCATAGCGAGTCCTAAAAGCCGTCTTATGAATATCCGCCTCTTTGACCTTAAGCTGATGGTACACTGACCTCAGATCTATCTTGGAAAAGACTGAGGCTCCCTTCAACTGATCGAACAAGTCATCGATCCTTGGCAACGGGTATTTGTTCCTGATCGTCAATTTGTTCAACTGACGATAGTCAATGCACATACGCATTGATCCATCCTTCTTCTTAACGAATAACACCGGCGCTCCCCAAGGCGACACACTCGGTCGGATAAACCCTCTATCCAGCAACTCCTGAATCTGCGCTTTCAATTCCACTAACTCCTTCGGCGCCATCCTATACAGAGCAATAGATACTGGCGCTCTTCCCGAAAGAAGATCAATACCAAACTCCACTTTATGATCCGGGGGTAATCTCGAGAGCTCTTCTGGGAAAACATCCGAAAATTCCTTCACCGTCTTAACATCTCCGACAGTTCGTTCCTTGGCTTCCAGAGCCCGAGCAAACATTAGAATTGCCTCGCATCCTTTTCTCACCATCCTTTCGCCCCTTAAGGCATACCACATTTGACAAACAAAGCCCCTTTCACCTATCACCAACACTTCACCTCCTTGGGAGTTTTTAACACCATACGCTTGGTTTGCACACCCAAATTCGCTTGATACTTCACTAACCAATCCATTCCTAAGATCAAATTGAACTCCCCAAATGGCGCTTCCATCGGATCACCAAAAGCTACCCCTTGAACTTCCAGGTACATCCTTATACTGCTTTGTTCATCACTACGCTTTGTCCTAGAGGGCTCACTACAGATCATCTCCCTAGAAGAAGTCTCATAATCTAAGTTCAAAGTTCCCGCTATAGCACTAGCAACATAAGAGTGCGTCGAACCAATATCAATCAAGGCGTTGTAAGGTAAACCAAAAATTAAAAACGACTCGGTTATAACATCCGCGCGTCGCCCTCCTCTCGACGTCGGCAAAGATAGACTAACCCCGGTTGTCTCGCCTCGTGTTTTTCCGCGCTTTGGCACGGTGCTCCACGGCCCCGACCGGAACGCAAGTACCACCTCGGGTGGACCACGACCTCTCTGTGGTCTGCCGACCACCTCTTCTTGGTCAGTGCATTCCTTGGCCGTGGGACCTTCATCGCCCGTTCGGGCTGACAGCTTTCTAACTTGGTGGTCCGTAGATCCACACCTAAAGCATTTCCCACGCGCTTCCCAACACTCACCTACGTGGAATTTACCACATCGAGCACACTACGTAATCGACTAGCAAAGCAGCAGTCTCTCTTCCGCCTCGGCCCGTCTCGACCTAGGCCTTTTTTGAGTACGCCACCGCCTCGACAATCCAAAATTCCTCTTACTTTCACCCCTATCTCTATCCCGATTTAGTTTCTCTGTTAAGCTTCCTCCTCGGCTATCTTAGCTTTTTCCACAAGCACAACAAATTCCCTCTCCGCTGTGGAGCTATCAATACACGCAAATTATCCTCGCACCATCTTCAAATCGAACACAACGCTCATGGTCCGTGGCCACTATTCCTCGAGCATAACGGCTAAGGCGTAAGAATTTCGCTTCAGACGCGCCACCACCGACCTACTTCCTTACACCGTTTCGTAAATGCTCTACGCTGTGCATCCACATAACTTGTCCCAATGTATTTACTCAAACACCGCTTTGAAGAGATCCCAAGTGATACTGATCACCACCGTACCATCCTTAACCGTAAGCCACCATTGATAAGCTTCGTCCCGCAGAGAGATACAACCCCTTTCGCTTTTTCCTCTTGGTGAACTCCGGATCATCCATTATACGCTCAACCGCCTCCAACGATGCTCTACCAGTACTTCTGGGCTATTCAAAAATTCCCTAAACACTTCGCCCCATTAGCTCTAAGTCGCTCCGACACATTTCCGGCTCTTGTGCCCATGCTCGCCTCAAAGAACCCTCTCTAAAACCCTTAACATCGCTCGGGACATCGTGATCATCTCCTACTGTCCTGGTCCCGAAATTTTACTCTCGGTGGTGGTACGGCATCTCGTTTCGGACCCATAACCGCATCCTCATCTGTTCGACACGCCCATCCTACCCCTACCACGGCTACGCCACGCAGACGTCCCACGACCCTTTGTACTCATTCTACCGATTCGCGTTTATCCGATTAGAAATTTTATAAATTATTAATTTCTTCCATCGATTAACCACGAACAATCTTATGGATGATAGTTTTAAGAGTAGTTCTTTCGAATTCAAATTATGTCTCTGAGTTTCAGTCTCAAGTTTATATCTCCTAGTTCCACACACATTCAACCATCATACATCAACATACAAGTAGCATCCATGAACCCACATTCATCACCTAAGGGTATTTTTGTCATTTCACTACCCAGGGGTATTTTCGTAATTCTACCCTACAGGGGCATTTTGATAATTTGGCAAAATAATGGTATCTTGGAAATTTTGCAAAACAGGGGTATTTTGGTACTTTTGCAAAATAGGGGATATTTCGGTAATTTTACAATCCAAGGGTATTTCAATAATTTACAAACAGGGGTATTTTAGGAATTTTGCAAATATAAGGGTATTTTTGTAATTTTACAAATATAAGGGGTATTTTAGTAATTAAATTTAGCCCATAAACAAGTCCTCACGGTTAAAGTGAACAAACACTATGCACCAGGTAAGATCTCAGAAAAGAGGAGGTGGGTCACTCGGACCGCTTAAGTACCAAGCTCTCACTAGATCCAATCCTAGACATGCATATGTCGGTTACCACACTCTAACCCAGCGACTGGTTTAAGGACATGTTTAGTTATATTAAGTTTTATAAATTTCAAGAGTTTGTTTAAACCAGGCCTAGAGTCCATTAATTCCTAACATGCTAGTCTACGTCCATAAAGCCCATCAACCCAACATGCATATCACATCAAGAGTTAGAATACTTACCTGCGTAGATCGGGTGCCGGTAGACTCAAAGGCCATATCTCAACCAAAGCATTTTCACCAACTTTATAACCTACTACTGGACCCATTTCACAGCTCGAGTTTTGCAACTGGGCTCTGATACCAAAATGTAACACCCCAAACCCGGCCTAAACGCTGCGACCAGATCTGGTACGCTACGGGTTTTATTGTTAAAAACTTTACTTTAATGGTTTTTGAAAATCTCAGTTTCTTTACTTAGGCATTCGTTAAAAATAAGATATATGTTGAAAACCTTTGTTTTTTTTTTTACATTGAACATGTTTGGAAAATCCATTTAATTACTTTTTAAGACTTAAGTCCTTGAACATAAACTTTCAAACTGTAAACATGAACAAATGTAAAGCGATAACCTAAGCCATGGGGCCTTATTACATAAATAGTCCCAAAATTAAAACTTAAAAAAAATCAAAAATAGTTCATGAAGATAAATAAAATAAAACTTAATGGCCCCTCGAGTTCGCCTCGGCTCCCATGTCCACGATCTACTGCTCATCTGAAAAGTCAGGGAAAAATAAAGGGGTGAGTCACCAAGACTCAGTATGTAAATCCCGAAAACACATAAAAGGCTTTAGGCCCACAAACACATTATGGGCCTTGGCCTATACACAATGGCAACAAAATATTTACATGCAACATGGCCCAACCCAACCTAGAGATCCATCCTCTACACACCAGCCCGTACCAACCAACACACCTTGGGGATTTCTACAATCAACCCACCAACCGCTACACACCATATCGCGGTCATGCTCGCCTATTCCTAACAATCAGAATCAATTTAACGTGGCTTAGCCACCGATCACTATGTGACCTAATTTTACAGATTCGTGGTTTAACCACCGATCACCAAGTGACCTATTAACATGCTCTTCCCTTCATCATATTAACCCTATCCCATGCATACATCCAAGCAAATTCAAAACAGAGATACTACCTATAGATCACGAGTTTTACATATATCGATACACACATAGAGAAGTTTCTATGGTTACGTACCTGGCATCCTTTGCCTACCCTTTTTGGGTAACACGACTGTCCATACAGCCTTTTTCTGGCTTTTAGCCCATAACATACATAATACAGATAATTAGTGTGTTAGAGATCTACACACTTGATTACAGTCAAGACAAGACTTTCTATGTCGACACTATCAGAAGCCGATACGACTGCTAACTGTTTATGGTTTTGTTCTGACGCCGGTCCACAACCCGGTGGCCAATCTCGAACTGCTGACACCGCTCGTTTCTTAAACTTAGGGATTGGTTTAACAAATCCAATCCCCTCCTTCACCTGACCGATATTTGATTCCATCCAAAAGACCTTTTCAGTTGCTATCATCATAACATACGGTTAAGATCACAAATACAATAGCGAATCTAACGAGAATCCAAAGAGAACCCCTTACCTTGAAATCCCGAAAGATGGAGTTTAGAGCCTAGCGATTTCCGGCTTTTAGATCTAGACGATCTACTTCGATTCCTGATATGTTGCCCCACACATAAATACAATAAACCGACAATCCATTAGCCTTTCGGCTTTGTCTTCAAAAACCGAAAGAGAAAAAGAATGGAACAGAAGAAATCGGCACCTACCTTTACAGAGAATTCGGCAACTCCTAGAAGATTTCAGCTTTTGATAAGATCAAAAAGAAAAGACGATCTCAAGAGATCTATGAAGATTCAGCTTTGATGAAGAAATTGGCAAAGAGAAAGGAATAGACTAGGGTATTCGGCTTATGGAGATGAACATAATGAGATTTCGGCTTTTGCATAAAAGTGGAGATGAGAGCTTGGGATTAGGGGTTTCGACTTAGGAGAGAATGAGAGAAAAGAAAAAGAACAAACCCTAATGCCGAAAATAAAAAGGTTTTCCCCCACTTAATCACAAAATTTCGGCACCTACTTCCTAAAACCGAAAATGCCCTTTTGATGACTTAAAGTTGAGCTACTAATCAAGGGAAATTTTGGCACCCCTTTGCCATACTAAAACCGATTTCTCCTCCCCCTCAGTGTTGGAATTTCGGCCACCACTGTGACCAGCAGATAAATCCTAAATTTCCTCACTTATCCACCTGATCACATCTCCAAAAAAAGCCTAGATCACACCACCTCTTCCTCCCTTTATCTGCCATATTATCTGCATTATCCACTCGAGTAAATCTTCCTATTTTTAAGCCTTATTGCCGTCCCTCTCTACTCATTTAAATGCCGAAAATTAGCTAACATTTAATTAAAAGAATTGGGCTATATGCGACTCGAATTTGGGCCTCCCTAGTTGACGCCACCTCCCTGCTCTCTATGTGGCGCCACTTTGCCATTGGGCCACAAGCCCATTTGTGATTTAAAACACAGATAATATCTTTAAGCCCTATCTTGTCAGGCTTTCCACTAAAGTGTCCAAACAGTAAATTTGACTAAGGGCTCGGCCCAACCCTGAGCCCAGTCTGAACCCCTTAAACAATCTAATTAACACATTAGAGATAACATAAACATCACAGCACACTAAATGCAAAGGCCCATTAATCCAGGATGTTACAATATGTAATTTAAGAATGTAATGAGAATTATTTAAAGTTTAAGACTCATTTAAAATAAGGGTCATAGTGTAAGGATGTTTGGTGAAATTAATCTTTTTAATTTATAATTTAATTAGTCAAAATTCAAAAAGAAAGACGAAAAGGTTGAGCTTTCTCTTTCATAAATTTCTTTTGGTCAAATAAATGAAAAGTATTATGAATAAAGCTAATTGGTTTTTAGAAATGGAGGTGATTATGAATACCCTTATTTTTATTATTGATTAGTATTAGATCGATTATTTGCTTGTATCTGGTTATAAAGTAAAAAGTTAAATATTAAAATATGCTCTAAGTACATATATATTTCGTACATTTAGAATTTTGTTTATCTATATTTATTTTTAGGAATTTAATCCTTACATTTATCGGATTTAAAATTATTACTACCATTAAATTTCTTCTATTAAAATCTTTAGTGTGACATTTTAAAATTTTAAAAAAAAATCAATTGGTAGTTATGTAACAATAAAAATAACGTTAAAATACTTATTAGGATTTTTTTTCTTAAAAATACCCATTTGAACTCTTCATGATAAAAATAGCATTTTTATATTGAAATAGTGTTCTTAAGAAAATTTGACGTCAACATTTTGATTGAAATAGTTAACAATACTAACTATTTAGACTAACTAATGACATTATATAAGTAGAGAGAGCATGTTATGTTAAAATTTTAAAATAATAGATTTAAATTCAATATTCAACATAGTTTAAGAGCCAAAATTGAAATTTGACTATTGTCTTATAATGTCAAAAAAAAAAAAACAACGCAAACTTAAAAGATATGTGACGTGTTGATCTCTAAGACTCATAAGGCATTCAAATTATATATAACCCCATAATTTTTAAATTGAAAAGTTAAGGATACTAACTATTTGGATTAATTAATAACATTATAAAAAAATAGAAATTAAATTATATTAAAATGAAAACATAAAGATTAAATCTTAATTTTAGGTATAGTAGAAGTACTAAACTAATGTTCAACCACTTTTTTAAAATGTAAAAAAGGGGCAAGTGTGCCCACGTGACTGTAACACCCCAAACCCGGCCCAAACACCACGACCGGATCTGGTATGTCACTAAAAATTTTGGAAGAACATGTCGTATTTTCAGAAAAAATATTTTTCTAAAGTTTATCTTCTTATTCGAGAGAAATTTAATAGTTGATAGTTTAAATAAAATATGCCTTTATAAATTAAAAAAACCCAAATTTAAATAGATACATTAGTTCAATAAGAATTTAAATAACTAAAAGTAATTAAAGCTCAAAATAAAACAAAACATAAACTAGTGGCCCATAGCCTTATTACAACGAGATTTAAAATCCATTAATTAAAAATATAAAGTATTAACTTGATACTTTTTGCTTTGGATCCAGCTTGGTCTTTTGCATGGCCACCTGGCGTTCCTCTCCAGCCCGGTCCGAAGCACTAGGTATCACCTGAAAGGTTAATTAATAGGGTGAGTCGCGAGACTTAGTGTGCAACCCTCATACACCACTAGATTTTGGCCTTAGGCCCATAAAATGCATTAATAATTCCATTTATAAAAATAACAAATAATATGCAAGGCCCAACCCATTTGCCTAGGTTTCCATCCGCTACACGCCCCGTACTCAACCATTCACACCATTGGGGATTTCTACAATCGACCCCACACCGCTACACGCCAAGATGGCGCTCATGCCGCTCATCAACATATTATGGCCGGCCCTTATAATGAGATCACGGCATTAGCCGCTACAACATATAACAAATCACGGTATAAACCGCTACACATATAACGTATAACTTCCTCCTTTCATCAACCCAACCCATGCAAATAAAATCAATATGCTTTTATCATATAAAGTCAAACATTCACTGACTGTAATTTGCTTCACCCTTTTCGGGTTTCCAACATTAAACCGAGATATCGGTATTTATCACAACATATAAACTTATGAGCATACATTAATAATCGATCTAGATGGTGGGGAAGTATTACACACGATATCGCGAAATCCAATATTCTTAGTCGATGTCCTTGCTATCCGGATCTATTATCCTCAATGTAAAGCCTTGCTCAAAAGCCGGAAAAACACACAAAGATTTAGCCCTTCAACAATCGGCCAAGGTTAATAAATCCCAAATTACACGTTAAAACTAATAGATCCCTTACCTTGAAATCCCGAAAGTAACACGATTCTATAACTTAGAGATCTATGCGATTGACTCAACTAAAGTTCCTTGATTTCGGCACAAGTAGGCACCACGTATAATTCGGCAATCACAGAGATGAGATCTAGGGATTTCGGCTTTTAAGAAAATCCTGAAAAAGTATGAACAAGAGAAGGCTGATGTGTCTTTGGCTTTTAAAATACTTGAGTGAAGAGTTTCGGTTTCAGACAGAAAAGAGAAGAAGAAAAGAAAACAAGGAAGAGACTTGAAGATTTCTGCCACTAAGAAAAAGAATGGAAAGAGTTTCGCTTTTGAATCAAAGTGAAGATGAGGGAATAGGCGGCTTTAGCAGAGAATAAAGAAGAAGATGGAACTTTAGGAGTTTTCTGCTTTTACTCGAGAGAAGAAGAGAAAAGAATGAGAGAAAACCCAAATGCTGAAATTGAAGAGATATTCCCCTATTTATAGAAATTTTGGCACTTACCTAACCTTGCAGATAAATCCTATCTTTTCTCCTTTATCTTAATCTACTAGCTCATCTAAAAGAGACTTAATTATCTCTAACTCCTCCCTCCTTTATCAAAGATATTATCCACATATTTTAATCATTAAAATCCTAAATTTTAGCCTTTATCTGCTTATTATCCACATAAAATAAATTCCTAAATAATAGCCTTTATCTGCTTATTATCCACATATTTTAAACATTAAAACCCCTAAATTTTAGCCTTGTTGCCACTCCACCTAATCCTAATGCCCAAAATTTAGCTAACTTAAATTAAAAGAATTGGGCTCCATGAAACTTAAATTTGGGCCCCTTACACCCTTGTGTGGCGTCACCTCCTAAGATTGGGCCACAAGCCCACTTTGGTATTTTAAACATAGATACTACCTTTTAAACCCTATAATGCCCAAACAAATAATTTTAATCAAGACCTCTACCTAAGCTTGAGCCCAATTTGGACCCCTAACACTTAAATTAACACATTAAACATATCCACCCATTAAACGCATAGGCCCAAAAATTCGGGATGTTACGCTTCTACCCCCTTAAAGAAATTTCGTCCCTCGAAATTTCCAACTAACTATTAATCATACTACCCAAGCCTCACCACTATGCTTTCACACGCACTCTAATTCTAAAGTCAAAATAAACACTTAGTATACTATGGTAGGTGCGCACCTATATTCGTGATCTAAAGCGTCCTCGTCCCCTTGTACTCATGCTATCGGTTCGCGTTTATCCGATTAAAAATTTTATGAATTATTGGTTTTCTTCCACCGATTATCCACGAATGTCTTATGATTAGTAGTTTTAAGAGTAGTTCTTTCGAATTCGCAATTCAGTCTCAAGTTCACCTTTCCTAGTTCTAAGAACTACATACATTCAACCATCAACATACAGACAACATCCATGCACCCATATTCAACACATAGGGGTATTTTCGTTATTCCACTACGCATGGGTATTTTTCGTAATTTTATCCTACAGGGGTATTTTCGTAACTTTTCATAATAAAGTTCCTTGTTGATTTCGTGAAGTGAGGGTATTCTGGTAATTTTACAATCCAGGGGATTTTGGTAATTTTGAAATCCGGGGGTATTTCGATAATTTTGAAATCCGGGGGTATTTCGATAATTTTGAAATCCGGGGGTATTTCGGTAATTTTGTAATCAAGGGCAATTTAGTAATTTTGCAAATCAGGGGTAATTTGGTAATTGTACAAACAGGGGTATTTTGGTCATTTGACAAAACGAGGGTAGGTTGGTAATTTTTTCTAACCAAGGATATTTCGATGTTGTTGTTTTTTTCTTTCTTTTTTTTTCAAACAGGGTACTTTGGGGAAAAATCTAGTTTCATGGTCTGGGTTACTCTTATAAACATGAGATTTTCGGGTAAATTTTCAAAACATAGGTATTTTACAAATTCATGGCTGGTTGGTAGTTTTCACAAATCAAACGTATTTTGAAAATTTTGCAAAACTTGAGAAATTTTCTTCTTTTTTTTTTCAAACTAGGGTGGCTGGTCCCTTTCGGGTTTTAATTATAAGGTTTAGCCCATCAACAAGTCCTCGTAACTAGGGTGAATAGTCACCACGCACTGTAGGATTCCAAATGAAGAGGAGGTGAGTCGCTAGGATCTGCTTAAGTACCAAGCTCTCCTGAATCCACTCCTAGACATGCGTATGCCCATTGCCACACCCTAACTTGGCTAAAGTGAACAAAGTCACTACGCACTGGTATGATTCAGTGAAGAGGAGGTGAGTCACTAGGATCGCTTAAATACTGTGCTCTTCCTGATCCAATCCTGAGACATGCGTATGCCTGTTACCACACCCTAGTCTTGCGGCTCGTTCACGGGTTTGTTTAGTGAAATTAAGTCTTATGAGATTTTAAGAGTTGTTTCAGCTAGGCCTAAAGTCCATCAAGTTCTAATCTAACTAATCTACGTCCCACTAGGCCCATTAAGCCCACATATACAAAGATCATACAATGGTTCAGAGTACTTACCTGTCGGACTTGGGCCGGAGACGCAGGTGCCATGCCGAGCTAACAGATCTGTTATTACTTAAAGACATCCATATTTCAAAAGCCCATTTTAGAAAACGTTTTGAGCCCAAAAACCTCAGAGCCGAGTTTTGAACCGGGCTCTGATACCAATTTGTAACACCCCAAATCCGGCCCAAACACCACTACCGGATCTGGTATGTCACTAAAAATTTTGGAAGAACATGTCGTATTTTCAGAAAAATATTTTTCTAAAGTTTATCTTCTTATTCGAGAGAAATTTAATAGTTGATAGTTTAAATAAAATATGTCTTTATAAATTAAAAAAACCCAAATTTAAATAGATACATTAGTTCAATAAGAATTTAAATAACTAAAAGCAATTAAAGCTCAAAATAAAACAAAACATAAACTAGTGGCCCATAGCCTTATTACAACGAGATTTAAAATCCATTAATTAAAAATATAAAGTATTAACTTGAGACTTTTTGCTGGATCCAGCTTGGTCTTTTGCATGGCCACCACTGGCGTTCTCTCCACCTGGTCCGGAGCACTAGGTATCACCTCGAAAGGTTAATTAATAGGGTGAGTCGCGAGACTCAGTGTGCAACCCTCATGCACCACTAGATTTTGGCCTCAGGCCCATAAAACAGATTAATAATTCCATTTATAAAAAAATAACAAATAATATGCAAGGCCCAACCCATTTGCCTAGGTTTCCATCCGCTACACGCCCGCATCACCACCATTCACACCATTGGGGATTTCTACAATCGACCCACACCGCTACACGCCAAGATGGCGCTCATGCCGCTCATCAACATATTATGGCCGAAGCCCTTATAATGATCACGGCATTAGCCGCTACAACATATAACGAGATCACGGTATAAACCGCTATACATATAACGTATAACTTCCTCCTTTCATCAACCCAACCCATGCAAATCATAAAATAAATATGCTTTTATCATATAAAGTCAAACATTCATCGACTGGTGATTTGCTTCACCCTTTTCGGGTTTCCAACATTAAACCGAGATATCGTGATTTATCACAACATATAAACTTATGAGCATACATTAATAATCGAGATCTAGATGGTGGGAAGTATTACACACTGATATCGCTAAATCCAATATTCTTAGTCGATGTCCTTGCTATCCGGATCTATTATCCTCAATGTAAAGCCTTGCTCAAAAGCCGAAAAACACACAAAGATTTAGCCCCTTCAACAATCGGCCAAGGTTAATAAATCCCAAATTACACATTAAAACTAATAGATCCCTTACCTTGAAATCCCGAAAGTAACACGATTCTATAACTTAGAGATCTATGCGATTGACTCCACTAAAGTTCCCTTCAGATTTCGGCACAAGTAGGCACCACAGAAGTAATTCGACAATCACAGGAGATGAGATCTAGGGATTTCGGCTTTTAGGAAAATCCCGAAAAAAGTATGAACAAGAGAAGGCTGATGTGTCTTTGGCTTTTAAAATACTTGAGTGAAGAGTTTCGGTTTCTGACAGGAAAAGAGAAGAAGAAAAGAAAACAAGGAAGAGACTTGAAGATTTCGGCTACGAAGAAAAAGAATGGAAAGAGTTTCGGCTTTTGAATCAAAGTGAAGATGAGGGAATAGGCGGCTTTAGCAGAGAATGAAGAAGAAGATGGAACTTTAGGAGTTTTCGGCTTTTACTTAGAGAAGAAGAGAAAAGAATGAGAGAAAAACCCAAATGCTAAAATTGAAGAGATATTCCCCCTATTTATAGAAATTTTGGCACTTACCTAACCTTGCAGATAAATCCTATCTTTTCTCCTTTATCTTAATCTACTAGCTCATCTAAAAGAGACTTAATTATCTCTAACTCCTCCCTCCTTTATCAGCATATTATCCACATATTTTAATCATTAAAATCCTAAATTTAGCCTTTATCTGCTTATTATCCACATAAAATAAATTCCTAAATAATATCCTTTATCTGCTTATTATCCACATATTTTAAACATTAAAACCCCTAAATTTTAGTCTTGTTGCCATCCACTCCACCTAATCCTAATGCCCAAAATTTAGCTAACTTAAATTAAAAGAATTGGGCTCCATGAAACTTAAATTTGGGCCCCTTACTCCCTTGTGTGGCGTCACCTCCTAAGATTGGGCCACAAGCCCACTTTGGTATTTTAAACATATATACTACCTTTTAAACCCTATAATGCCCAAACAGATAATTTTAATCAAGGCCTCTACCTAAGCCTGAGCCCAATTTGGACCCCTAACACTTAAATTAACACATTAAACATATCCACCCATTAAATGCATAGGCCCAAAAATTCAGGATGTTACAGTGATAATAAAGGAAGGTCCTTTATATAGAGTTATATACATAGGGTAAACTATATGAAGAGTTACTCGACTATTAGTAAATTTTTTGTTAGGTCATTCAATTTTAAAAAATATATAAAATGATCACTTGAATTATCATTTTTGTTTTATTTAGTTCATTTTCGTTAAATCACTTAGAACTTGCTGATGTAGCCGTTAAAATGATCACATGAATTTTGAAATTTAAATTTTTTTTGACACATAAATTTTTATGTCATTTTTGGGAATACAAATTAAACAAAATAAAAAGCAACTGATTAATAAAAAAAGCAAACCTCATAGTTACTTTAAGACCCTAAACATAAATGCTAAACTTCATATTCTTACATTGAAAAGAAAAGATCATGGAGTGAAAAGAGAAAGAAGAGAAGGTGAAAAATTGAAGAAACAAGAAATTGCAATCGAACAATGGAGGTTCCAAGAGTCATTCCTATATGCTATTGTAGATTCCCAAGTGATTTAAAAACTTGATGGTAAAGTGAAAATCCAGATGCCCTCTCTTTTAAAGCGTGCATGCATCCATCCCTAAACACCTCAAAATTCCAGTTGTAATGTGGATGAAATCCCAAAATTTTTCACTAAACTCAACTCAAATAAAACCCTGAAGCTATCCAAATCTCTTGTGTCTATTTTCACTATAACCGATCAACTTTCACCAAACCCTTAACCCGATCACACACTAATTCCCCTTTTCTCTCAATCACAAAACTTTAAAGTAAATAATTATTTTTTAATTAATTTATACTGATTAATTAAATTTTCATTAAAAAGATAGAAACCCTAGCGTAAGTGTTACGAGCTAGACTTTTAGTCTCGCAATCCATGTGGCCTTAGGCAATTTCTTCACTTCAAACACACCTAAGTTAGTCTAACTCTCGCAAAGTGAGGATTCTTGTAGAATTCCTCCGCACCAAATTATAGCGGAAGCAAACTCAGAACGAAAGAAAGCATAAAAGAGCATAATAGCCACAGAAAAATAGCGCACGATAGGTGTTTGAGTAAATGCTCTCAATTTAGTATTCACTACTAAAGAATGAAATACAATGGGTGATTTACAACTGAGGGGGAGGCTCTCTATTTATAGTTGAGCTCCCCCAAAACCGACGGTATAGATTGAATTACATCGACGGACGAGATCAAAGCATATCTACAATTAAGGGACTTATACAATCTCTAAGGTTACAAAATCAAATCTTATCAGATTACATATCTTCTAATATTACTTTCCCTATTTACCAAGGTAGCCCTAATTTCCTATAATTGCCTCATTAGGCCACTAAGGCTTCAAGTAGATAAGCTTTATCACTTGTTCTTCGAATCGGGCTACCTCTCGTAGGTCAAATGAGCCCCATTTAATATGTAAACCTCCATGGGACGCTTTTGTTGCAATAGTCACGGGCTTTGAACTATGGCCCATGACATTCTACCCCACCCATTCTTACAACGCCCTTGTTGCGTCCTTGGGATGGCACTAGTTTGATTCGCCTCGAAACTTTCTTGACACATTGGCCCTTTCCCGACTAGTCTCACTATCGGGTAGTCCCGCCCCACGAAACTTTTGCCTTGACTTCCGTCATCTCCTAACTCAAACTGTTTCACCCATTGGTACATCTCATTCGCAAGAGCTTGTCGTTCTTACTTGCCCCGATTCTGACTTGCCTCGGTCGAGATCCCCTTGATCCGTTCACATCAGGTTTGGCATACCCTCATTGAACACCGAATTAACCTTGAGTCTTGCTACTAACTCCAGTTTGTAAGCCCATTGGCTTACCGGTTTCAGAACTCTGAAAGGGCCCCTGTGTCTTTGCAAAGTCAAGTTAGTCAAAATGAAAAACATTACCAAAGTGTGTAAGATGTACCTTACTCACAACATTTACTCGTCCCAACTATCTATTTTCCATCACCACTTTACCCCCAAAGTCTGATGCACAACCTACCTCTCTCATGGGTCGTAGTTCCACTAATATCTCGATAGGCTTTATATCAGTTTCATGCCCCACTAGTATTTTCAAAGGGGTTTCCTTGGCATTTCGATCTACCAAGTCAATATTCCTCCTATACGGAACATCCTCGGCTAGCTAGATTGTCGACAATACTTTGGTCCCAACCTTCATATCTCGACTCACCGGCACAATGCATCGTGGTTGTCGAGGATCCTAAATATGCATGCAATCAAAAAAAGAAGCCAAAACAACATTAATCCGATCAAGGAAGCTTAAGCCAAGCACAAAATCGTAATCATCCAAATGGATTACCTTGAAATCTTCCTTGCCCTTCCACTCGCCAATTTGTAGCTCACCTCCTTGTGCTACTCCCACAGTTGGGACCTCCTTAGAATTCACCGTCTTAATTATCTTGGTCAATTTCCTAATTGAAAGATCAAGCTTACCCACAACTTTCTCCGATATGAATAAGTCAGATGCTCTAGTGTCAACAAGAGCACTCTTTTTTTGGGCTGCGATGTTGATGTCTACAAATATCAACCCTACTTACTCGTGATTTCTCTTTGCAGGACAAGTATCATTGATCCAAGTTTCAATAGTCTATCCACCTTAGGCTTCACTCCATCTTTTCCATTTGTCGTAACTAACTTAGATCGCTTTGGATAGTTCCACAACCAATGCGGCCCACAACACAAGAAGCACCTCACTGGCTTATTCTCGCTCTCTTTAGCCCGCTTGGCTTCGACTCCACTCACGATCGAACCAAGCTTCAAGGGCACTTTTTTCGGCTCATCATCCCTTTTGATAACCGAAAACATAAATATCTTTAAGCAGTTCCTTACCATATGTGGTCCTTGGCAAATGAAGCATTTTATCTCACTCCCCTTCTATTTCAGGTTGTTAGGTCTCTGTTTCCCATTTCGTGGTTTCCCATTGCTATCATTGCCATCGTCACTATATCCCTCTTCATTTTCCTCATGGTATCTCCCACCATTTCCCTTCCTATTGGGCTTGGAAGACTCGAACTTGTCTTTCCTCAGAACAAGTTCAATTAAGGACTCCGCTACCGTCATGTCTTTGGTAAGTTTCTGAACTCCTCGATGTTTCAATTCTTGCTTTGCCCATGGAGTCAACCCAATCATAAAGGAGAAAAATATCTATTTCCCACTCAAATGGAAATCTAGAGCATGAGTTTATTAAACTCCTGCACATACTCTCTAACTGTGCCTCGTTGTGTAAATCGTCGCAACTTTGCTCGATCCTCGTCCTTGGCATATTCCGAGTAAAACTATGCCTTGAATTCCTTTTGGATCTCCACCCAAGTCCCAATTTTAGTCCCACCATGTCTCATATATGTGGACCTACGACGCCACCATAATAAAGCAACGCTAGTGAAATACATATCAACAGTGTTTACCTTAATAGAATCGTCCATGATGCCTTTGGCACGAAAGTATTGCTCCATTCCACACAAGAAATTTTCCACATCGCTTACAAACCTTTCCCCACGAACTCTTTTGGTTTGGGAACATCTATTGTTTGTTGCTTCAACCCCAAAGCCAACATCTCATTACTTAAAGCAACCTTGTAAATTGTGAGCTCCCCCTAAGCTACGCGATCTCTCCCTTCAAGGCTGACACTATAGCCTCAAGAGTACCATCCCTTCCCGTCAACTTGTTCTTAGTGGAACCGAGAGAATTCAACACATAGTCCCTGAGATGCTCCTTCATTGATTCCAACTCATCAATGAGTCCTCTCTCGACTTCCTCAAGTGTCTACCTCACATCCCCCATGGACTCCTCGAGATTGACCACTCGTCCTTCCAATGTCAACAACATGTCCCTTGATCGACTTGCTTTCCTGGCCCTTTAACTAGTTTCCATTTGCTCAATCTAATTGGTAACTTCTTTCAACATCTCGAACAGTGCCTTCGCAATGCTAGCTGTGATACCAACTGTCACAGGGTTAGACTTTCAATCTCGCAATTCGTGCGACTTTAGATAATTTTTTCGCTCCAAATGCACCTAAGTCGACCTAACTCTCGCAAAGTAAAAATTCTCACAAAATTCTTCTGAGGCACCAAATTATAACAGAAGTAAACTCACAACGAAAGAAAGCATAAAAGAGCAGAATAACCATAGAAAAATAATGCACGAGAGGTGCTTGAGTAAATGCTCTCAATTTATTATTCACTACTAAAGAATAGAATACAATGGGCGATTTACAACTGAGGGGAAGGCTCTTTATTTATAGTTGAGCTTCCTCAAAACCGACCGTATAGATTGAATTACATCGATGGACTAGATCGAAGCATATCTACAATTAAGGGATTTACACAATCTCTAATATTACAAAATCAAATCTTATCAGATTACATATCTTCTAAGATTACTTTCCCTATTTACCAAGGTAGCCTTAATTCCTATAATTGTCTCACTGGGCCACCGAGGCTTCAAATATATAAGCTTTTTCGCTTGTTCTTCGAATCGGGTCAACTCTTGTGGGTCAAATAAGCCCCATTTAATATGTAGATCTCCATAGGACACTTTTGTTGCAATAGTCACGGGCTTCAAACTACGGCCCGTGACATAAGCAGGAATTTAATTCTATTAAAGTAGGTTGAATTTAGAGATGATAAGAACTAAAGTTGAAATATTAAAATACCATTGTTGCTTCCTCTAAAAAAGAAAAACAACATTTTTCCTGAACTCTTTTTCTCCGACAATTTATTAGATGTGTTATTTGTTTTAAAACTAAAAGGATGTCGAGTCTTTGGGCTTTTCTACTATCTTGTCTCTAGCTCATTTGGGTGGCTAGTAGGCATGAGTCAGACCCGTTTGGACTTTTTCCCCTTTCAATCTCACACCAATGTGTTGAGTTTCAGCAATTGGAGCTGAAATTTTCAATTGCACTTTTAAAGGCTCCTGGGTAGACTGATGGCAAAATGGACAAAGTTGACCTATTCCTCATTCCTTATACTTTTACACTATGTTTGGTTGGAGGGAATGAAATAGCATTCCCCCCTTATTCATTGAATGGTAAATCATTCCTTTGTTTAATTGAATGTAATATTCATTCAATGGAATGACTATTACTTGTCCACCCATAATAGCTATTCTTTGGTATCACCAAAGAATGACTATTCCATGCAACCTTAAATAACAAAACAAGATTAATTTCCAAATTAGTTCTTTAAAACTTGACTCAGAAAATATAAAAATAATATATTTGAAATAATTTAATATAAATTATTTTATTTCAAAATATATTAAAATATATATTAAGAATGTTATTGAATTATATATTATTATTTTTATTAAATTATATTTAATAATAATCTTATTAAAATTTAATAACAATAAAAATAATCATCTACCAAAAAAATTCTACTAAGAGTACTCTCGTCAGTTCAATTTTTTTCCTTATGCTATTACAACATCCATTCCATTCAACCAAACACAAGAATACTATTACAGTTCTATTTCATTCTATTCAACCAAACAATTGAATTACTGATTACAACTCTATTTCATTATAGCTCTTTTCCATTACAACTGTATTTCATTACAACCCTATTCAATTCCAGTAAATCAAACGTGCTATTAAAGTTAAAAATAATCCTCATCCAAATACATACTTTAAAATTTTATCCAACTATGTTGAAACAATATTTATAAAGAACTTAATTAATTATAAGAAATAATTAAAATTATTTATCATTTATTGTAATAAATAATTCAAAATATTTGTAAAACAAATTATAAAAATATTATCATACATATTATTATTTTATTAATTATAATTATAATTTCACATATTTTCAATACTTTTATACAAATAAAATAAGTTAAAACTTCTATTACATATCACTTTTAATCTAATGTCATTGATAGTCAATCTCATATCTCATATTACTGTTATAGATGCGTTTGAATTCAAAAAATACATCCATCATTAATTTTAATTTCACTGCTATAATATTTAATCTCATCACTATAGTAATTAATTTCATCATCACCGTTGTTTTTAACCTCAACGAAGAAAATCTCATCACCCATTTAAAGGAGCTTTAATTTCATACCCTTTTCATAGCCATGTGGTACAATGACAAATGTCTCCTTTTTATTCTTATTTATTTATTTTCATTGTTTTTATATGTATTCTTTTCAACTATAAAATCAATAAGATTACTATTTAATTTTAAATGCGATAGAATCAAATTTTAATTTAAATATATTTTAAATATTTTAAATTTAACTAAATAAATATATCAGTTTATTTTTATTGAAAATAAATAACTATTATATAAGAATCAATATATCAAATTACATGCTTGTTAATAATAAATTAGATTTTGTTAATAAAAAATATAACTGCAAAATTTAAAAAAAATAAATTTTTATTTTTTAAAGTTTAATTACAAAGTTGGCCCCTAAATTATATCAATTTTCTCATTTAAGTACTTATAATTTTTTGTTGTCAAAAATAGTACCTAAACTATCCTAATCAATTTCATCTTATTTTACCAAAAAGTATATAATGTTTTAGGGTAAATTAAAACGAATTTTTTTGTTCAAAGTCAAAATTAAATAATTCAAGTACCACTTTTGAAAAAAAAAATAAAATTTAAGTATCGAAGTAGTAAAAGTAGCATAATTCAAGAACCAATTTTGCATTCAAACCTTTATTTAGTGGAGATAATTTTGAAATTTACCATCAAACTTTCTCACCATTTTAATTTTTTTTTTTTTTACATATACAAACATTAATATTCACACTTAAAATCACATTGTATTGGAAATTGGAATCTTATCAAGAGAAAGTACCTAATGCCACCATCCACCTTGAACGATAATTCCACCTTTAGCTTCGTTTTTTTTTCTTACAAAGTAGATTGTAGTAGTTTTGGCTAAAAGAAGACGCTATAAATTTTGAAATTCAGATATCAAATCAATCTATTGACATAATACCACTTCAGGTGATCGCTTGAACCCTTTTTTTAGAGCTAAGAAAGAGGCAATTATAAGTGATTTATGTAGCCAAAAACAATGTTGAAAGCAATCTGTATATTTCATGTATCCAGTAAAAGATTCATATGCAGATTGCAGGCGCATCATGTACATACAAGCATAGTAGTTCTACTACAACAACAATAAAGTTTTCTCAATCCATAAATATGATGTTTTAGGGAATACTTGGTTCATAGTCTTCAACATATCTGCAACCTGCGTTAGTTATTACACTATACCAGATTGAGGACTCAGATTTTGTACACCATCACCACTGAAAGTCTAAAAGTATATTAACACAGAGATTAATAGGACCTTTACCACCTAAATCTCCCATGAAATCTTCGTCATGATCTTCAAATCCTTCCGTTTCCTACATATTCAAGATATCTTGCCTGAAACTTCTCCCAGCTCTTGATATCCAATGTTCTCCACTGCTCCAACGGTCTTGAATAAGCGCCTCTTGTTTATCTCTGCCATTACCATTTGGTGCAGCAATTTGCTGCGTATGTCCACGAGTGAACGAACCTTTGTTAGCTTCCGATGGCCATTTAAGTGAGAAGACCTCCATGAATCAAGTTGTGCATCGCACTGTTCGTAGCTGTGAGCAGTCATGCTCTCTGATGGACAAAATCGTGTAGATTTAAGAGCCTTTGGAATGCAGGGGTGCTCCCCTTGATGTAGACTCGAATCAAAGTCTTCATAATTCATAGTAGAGTACTGGAAGGAGTTCATAGAGCAACTGGAACTTGCATCATCATTGCTGAATAAATCTGCAAAAATGAACAAATCTTGTCAAATGTAGGACAGCCTAGATACATATATGCATGCAATATTTTCTAACAAAGATTATATGTACCTTGTGGCCAATTGCACTTAGAAGTCACACTTTTCCCGTGAGAAAATTGTGCTTCATAGGAAGAATGGGAGAAGGTGGCATAGAAAGGGTGGCAGATTTCATTTTGGGCATCATCTTCGTCGTCATCTTCGTACTTAAAGCTGTGCTGATGGTGGACTTGAGAGGAGCCCCAATCTTTCCAAGTTGGGACAAGAGAAGATATTTCCTCTTCTATCATATCAGCAATCTCCAATGGCTCCCAGTCATTGATATCCAATTCTTTTACCATCTCCAAGGCAACATCAATTGCAGTGTCATTCATTATGTCAAAAGGAAAATAGATATTCCGAGCTTGACCTGGAAGAAGGGAAATTATTGATTAAGAATGTTGAAGGCACACTGAATATGAAATTTTGCAGGCTGTTAATGGAAATTGATCCATGTTTTAAAGGAAGAAGGCTATTTTTCAATATTTCAGTCGCTTAGGATCGATGAACTTCTTCAGCGTCTATGCAATAGTACCCCAATATAATTACAAGAAGCTTAAGAAGTACCTTCCTTGTCTGTAATCTGTACTTTGAGAAAAATTGTGTCATCTTCAGGATCCATTGTGCCAGTTATTGACATATCAGTACTCCTTGTCGGATCAGCCTGCAAAGAAGGCGCTAGCTCTGCAACTGGGCCGGCTTGAGTTAGCTTTTGGCTCAGGACTCTTGGGATAGATAGCAGATTCCCTTCATTAGAGGCCAAAAATGGATCAAGCAAGAGTTCATGAGCAGGCAACCTCTTAGAAACGTTCTCCAGGCACTTTCCGATAAACCTCCGGACTTCCTCATCTTGAATCCTATAGAATGCCTCTGGCAACTTTCCCTAGAGAGTTAAGAAGGAACACAGAACAGACATGTCTTAGATTAATTCAACTGTTGATTGTTGGAATTAATGAACCTGGATATAACTCACGGAAGTCACTTTCTTGTAGATTTGAGCAGGATTGGAACACTCGCTATACGGGTATTCAGAGGTAAGCATCTCTAATACACACATTCCAAAGGAGTATATATCTACTAGCTCATTGTAATCCTCTTCATATAGTTCTGGTGCCATAAATTCAGGGGTCCCTAGTGTCGTGTGCAAGTTAGAAGAAATTAACATACAAAGATATAAACTTGGGCAGATGATAGCAATTTAGAGCATACCTATGACACTATGGGCATGTTGTGAGCCACGAAGGATGGCAGCTAGTCCAAGATCACCGATCTTGACCTGTCCAAGGTGGCCATTGACAAAGATGTTGTCACACTTAAGATCTCTATGGATCACCGGAGGGTCATGGCCATGTAGATAAGCTAGACCCTGCAGAATTTGGCGTGCCCAGCTCTTAACCGCTCGCATGTCGACGCGCGGGTACTTCTGTCTATACCTATATTTACATCAAACATGTTAAAATTTACACCTAAAACAACAGGAATGTAACTTTTGCAGCAGATAGTAAAGTCTTATATGGTTACTCTCGAAGTGTGCCAGATGTGAACATCTCAGTGATGAAGTTGAAAGTTCTACGATTGATATCAACCCAAGATGTGTAGAATCGAATAATGGAATCGTGTTTAAGATTCTTGAGAAGGTGGACCTCGGAATAAAGACGCTGCAATTCCTCCGGTGAACGAAAGACATCGTTAAGCTTCACTTGATTCCAGGCCACCTCCATTCCAAGGGCCTCATCGAATGCCCTATACACTGTCTTCATAGCTCCTTTACCAAGAATCTCTCTGAACTGCAGACAAAATTCCCATGTACAGTCACAGTTTCAATCATTTTAAAGCTTAAACAATGCATATAAATATTTGATATGATCATCAAAACCTATTTCCCAGATTTTACAGGAAATTTGAAAGAATCTCCATATGACTATATCGAAAGGCCGTTGACCAAAGGAATGGATCAAACAAAGTTCCATTTTATAAATAATCTTATAGAATATCTTTAATCATATACTATATATACATATAGTATCAAATAAAATTCTGAGATCTCCGACTATTCATCCCAACATAACATCAAAGAATTACCAAAACCCCAAATCTCAAAAAGAAAAGTCAACATGGCACGCAATTATCCATTATCATTGCAAAAGATATTAGAGTTATTCCTACTGAAAGTTTGATATTGGAATTCATGCATCAATGAAAAGGTAAAAAGGATTTTAAAGTGAATGAAGAAAAGCTTACACGTCCGTACCGACCAGAGGGATCGGTTTCAACGTATCCAAGCTGGGATTTAACTCCATCAACACATCCCCCTAGACGTGTTTGGTACATGGTCTGAGAAATCAGGTACCGTCGAAACCTCTCGGGGGCTTATTCTAATATCTATATATATATTGAGAACACAAATACTAAACTTTATCTAGCTACTATAGAATAACTCGAGAACAAGGCAGCAAATACAATTAACGGGGAGTGGAAAAAAACAAAGAAAATTTATGGTGTGCTAGATGATCCGAGGCTTTCCTTCATGATTTTCGTAGGAGAAAACACCAAATAATAACCAAAAGAGCCTTGAGTAATCGACGCTAAGCATAATCCAAGCCATTTCCACAACTGCATGTGAGAAGTCGTAGTAGTTCTTGGAAACCATTTAGTCTTTTGGAGAGAGAAACACGAGATTCAATAATATATATAAGTCTAGAGATACTGTCGAAGAAGATTTTTAGAGCAAAAAGAAAAGAACCCAAGCCAAAAACACTGGTTCGGATCGATAGAGAGGGGGAAAAGAGAGAATATTTGGAATCAGCCAATATAGTAAATTAAAAAAAGAAAAAGAAAAAAAAGGCTTTTGATTATGCAAATGGTGTCGAATCCTGAGTTAAGTGGATGAACAAAGATTCTAAAACCGGAGAAGATTTTGGTAAGTGGGAGTTTGATTTCGGGGAGAAACTAGACTTCTAAACTTGAAAAACCTATGGCTACGCTTTGACATCACCATTTGTGGTGGAGAAACCTATCCCAAGAATATAAATTAGGGGTTTAGATAAACTGAAAGATCAAAAGACAGAGTTGCAGAAGAAGAAGAAGAAGAAAACAAGTATGGTGATGAAGGAAGGGTTGGTGGCGAAACTGAAACAATACAAAAAAAAAAAGAGGATGAGAAGCTGATTTGATGACAGTTTGTATTTGGTACAGTGCGCTGCCCTCTTAGCAAAGCTCAGCTGACGCAATTTGACAAAGTCTAATTAATGACCCTTAATAATGCTTACATTATAATTAAACCAGATGTAACAAAATAAAAATAAAAATAGTCTCATTTTTGCATTGCTTAAATTTATTATATTTAAACAATGTTACACCGGTTCAAACAGTATAATCCTGTATAAAAAATATTTAACAAATTTATAGATAATATAAAATTTTGAGAAATATTGCGTTCAAATATATATATGTGATATTAAAATAATTTTTAAACAGTATTAAAATATCATTACAAAAAAAATATCATCATATTTATTAAAGTACACAGTAATTATATATTTGTTTCTTATATGATTTATATTTCATTTTTAAAATTATTAATTAATATAGCTTTTATTTTTTATTTTGTTTTTTAAATAAATTTTAATTTTAATTTTTTTTAAAGCAATGTTTTGATTTTTATAAAATTTATATATAAAACAAAATGCTATAAAATCATTTTAATAGATGATGACTTAGTCAACATACTTATCAAAACACTTTATTTTTATTACTATTTCGAATAGAGAACTTTTTATTATTGTTGAAAGCAATTATAGAAACATTTTTTTTTTACCTAAAACAATTATTAGTATTGTTAAATGGGCAATATACCGAAATATACCAAAAAAAAAGTTTTATTCACGGAAAAGGGTCGATTTTTTTAAAATTTACAGAAAATGGCTATTTCCTCACAAAACGCGTTCACGTCAGCGCGTTTTGTGGGGATCTGCCTTTTTTTGCCACATCAGTATAAAGTGCGCCGACGAGGACGCTTTGTCTTGATGTGGCAAAAGCGCTCCCCCAGGGGCGCGCTTTAGCCCTGCAACGGTCAAAAATTTTGGGCCTCCAACGGTCCAAAAATTTCCCTATAAAAACCCCCTAACCCTTTTATTTTTTTCACACTTTAGTCCTTACTCAACATTCTCTCAACTTTCTCTCAAATTCCTCTCAAATTTCTCTTAAAGTCCTTGAAACTTCCTCTCAAATTTCAAAATAGTCCTTTAATATTTACAAAAAAGCCCTTTTTAATTTTTTTTAATATATTTTTTTGGAAATTTTTAAAATTTTCGATCGTATTACCAATGGCCGGGGAATTAATTCGTCTAGACGATAAACATATCTCCATCGATCAAATGCAAATGGTAAGTTTTAATTTTAATTTTTCAATATTATTTAATATTTTTTAGGTTTATGCAATTTTAATTAATTTTTATTTTATAATTTTTAAACAATCATCTGAGATCGGGTGTTGCAATGCTATATTCGCAATATGCATGGTCCCCCATTGCCGTTGATCGAGAATTACCTGCGGGAAGCGGGTTTTAGGCACGTGGCCACGATAGGCCGGGGGTTCAAGTTGGAGCCGAACTTGATCAGTGCGTTGATAGAGAGGTGGAGACCCGAGACGCACACTTTCCATCTTCCATGCGGAGAGTGTACCATCACTCTGGAGGATGTGCAGTTGCAATTGGGATTGCTGATGGACGGGTCGGTAGTCACCGGGTCTGCAACTTCTACCGATTGGATGGCCGTATGCTACGAGCTTCTGGGTGCCATTCTGGATAACATTCATGGAGGTCGGATCGAGATGGCCTGGTTACGAGACACATTCCCGGAGCCGAATGATGGTTCGACCAAAATAGAAAGAATACGGTATGCTCGGGCATACATTCTTGAGATAATTAGAGGCTATCTGATGTCGGACCTATCTAGATACCTCGTACACTTGAGATGGCTGCTGAAACTTGTTGATTTTAGAGCAGCCGGTGAATTGAGTTGGGGGTCTGCTGTAACACCCCATACCCGAGTCCGAGGCTTAGACCGGATACGAGATATTACTATGCTTTAACTTGCTTAATCATGCACTTACGGGCTGTAAATTTTTTGTTCCGAATTAAAAATTTTCTTTCTCAGTCTAATCATACATTTCAGAACTTAATCGGAAACTTTTATTTAAAGCAAAGGTCACACGCCCATGTGGTTTGGGACACGCCCGTGCACCCCTTTACACGCCTATGTCTTCCGACCGTGGTCGACACTGACTAATTACACACGGCCCTGACACGCCCGTGGACTTAAACCGTGTACTATACCTTGATATACTGACTTATTACACACGACCGGGGCGCACGCCCATGTTCTAACCGTGTGTCATGCACGGCTTCAACACATGGCCGTGGGATTAACCCGTGGCCTATTCTGACTTATGAGACTAAGGTGCAGGTTACGCACGGCCTAGACACACGCCCGTGTGTCTAACAGTGTGGGCACTTAGAAGCTATCTACCAAGCCTTTTCTTACTCTCAAGTGCATACATTCATATACTTCTTCAAAACATTCTCAAAACATCAATTGAAACACATAAATTAACACATTTGGTTCATGAAAATAAAGTTTTCCTCTCGTACACTTGGGAGAATTGTTCCCACAACATTTACAACAACTTAAACCATCATAAATGGCCATACACAACTATACTATGAATACTCTTTGGCCAACAACATTTGGCTACCACAAATAGACTTCATCAACTTTAAACGAATCCCTATACATGCCATGACTCTTAAGGACTTGATACCTTATACCGTGTGTCTGCTCGATAGTGTGAAAACATCTCCGGCGGTCTCCAACCCGAGCTAAGTAATAAAACCTATAAAAGATGAGAAAAGTAAAAGAGTAAGCAATAATGCTTAGTAAGTTCATCTGTATAATTTGACAAATATTTATATTCACTGAATATACATAACCCCAAGGCATTATGTTGAATTTTTCTCATCAACTCATGGTTACTTACTCAACCATTCTTGAAACTTACTCATTCAATCTCTTACCACATTCTTACCATATCACAAGCCAATTTGCTCATTTAATTAGCATACGTTCCTGCACTGATCATCACAAGATCATATATAACAACACATCAAGTATTTTCAATAAGCCGCTCATGCTACTAATATCTCGGTGGTTTCGCACTTAGCCCACCATTAAATCTCTAATAGGGAGGTATCGCATATAACCCACCAATCATTCACATATACATTGAATCATTCGAATTGTTAAATAACTCTCTTGAGTCTCATGCACATAGTTCTCGTTGTCACTCTACCCCAATTGGGTTTTACATACACTAATATATCGATGCCATATCCCTGACATGGTCTTATACGAATTCTTACACCGAGGCCATATCCCAATATGGTCTTACTCGAGCCTTTACCCATCGTCCTATCGTGCTATACACCTTTCCCATTACTCTAAATTCAATTCCATTGACATCTCATCAAGAGACATTTCATACATTCATATGGTAATATACATTCCATACAACATTGGAATACTAAATAAGCTCATACGTAATTTCAACATTTGCACATGAACTTACCTCGATGTCGAAAGAGCCGAAAATGACTTTTTGCCCATATTTCTCTTTTCATCCGTTCTAGGTCCGAAACTCATTTTCTTTGATCTAGAACAATGAAATTCACTCATTTAATCACTTAATGATCGTATTACAACATAATCTCTACTTAGGCAAAAATGACCATTTTGCCCCTATACTTTGGCAAAATTATGATTTTGCCCCTAGGCTCGTAAATAAATTTTCATCACATTTTCTTGTTTAAAAAGCCTAGCTGAACATTTAATCCTCTTACAACTATTCTCAATTCCATCAATTTCATGTCTTAATGAACAAATTACAACTTTTGCATTTTAGTCCCAATTAGGTGTTTTCATGACAACACCTTTCACAAAAGTTGTTTCTCATCATCCTATCATTCATTTTCTTTCATAAAAAAGCACCAAACAATATAAACTCTCTCATGGCAAGTCCCTATACTTTCAACCATATTACAAACTAGTCCCCTCTTTAGAAAGCTTAAGCTTTAGGGGTCTCAAAAGTACAAAAATTAACATCTAAAGCCATCAAAGTCACTTACTTGAGTGAAGAGAAGCTTGCTGAAATTTTCAAGCTTTCAAAGCCCTCCCATGGCTGATATTTTCGGTTGAAAGAGAAGAAATAAAAAGATGATAGCTTTTTGGCTTATTTCATCTTATTTTATTTCTTTTTAAACACCTAACATGACCACATTTAATGTTCTTGTCCCCTTAGCTTACTATGGCCGGCCAACTCACTTAGACAAGGCCAAATTGCTCATTTGGGACCTCCAATTACTAAGCCATAGCTATTTGGTACCTTTAGCCTATAGAATGAAACTTTCGCACTCTATGCGATTTAGTCATTTTTCACAATTTAGCTAGAAATCGCTAAAATTAAGGCACCAAAATTTTCATGTATCCTCATAAACATGTTATAACTCGTAACATAACATGAAAATAATTTTCTCTAACCTTGAATTAGTGATTCCGAGATCATTTTTCCGACTAGCCCCTAAATCGGGCTGTTACAATTCTCCCCCCTTAGGGATTTTCGTCCCCAAAAATCTTATCAGGAGTGTTAGCTACCAACATTCTAAAAATGTTTCCATCTAATCTTCAAAATCGCAAATCCACTTATCCTCAAATTCCTCTTGCCGATAACTCTTAAGCTGTGATACATAAGATCGAAACGTAACTTGAGACCTAGGTTATTCTTCCTCTGGGGCTTATACTATATCCAGAAATCCACTAATTTGGAACTCCGTACATGCCCAAATGATCGTTCGGATTTTCACTGGTTGATTCACTACAATTCGAATGACATCCCCTTCTTAGGGAATCTTGTCAAACTGAATTTGAAATCTATAAGGTTTTACCTCACTTTCTCATTAAAGCATTCACCGACTGTAATAGTCTTGACTTATACGCTTTGAAAACTCAGCTTTTAGTGGTTAATTATTTCTGACCATAATCTCAATCATATCGTGAAATGTACTCTATTGTCAAAATATTTATGCACATAACTATACTTTCTTTTTTCTTGCATTAGTAGATATGCTACCACTGAATCCCATACCAAAACTTCTGTATAAGTTCTGGATTTATCATCATCGACAACAGAAAACTTATACAACTTGTATTTTATCATCTCAATAAACTCATTCAGAGCTTATTTAAAATACCTCTTACTATCTCATTTCTGAACCCTTTTGTTCTGAAAAGAAAGCTCGCTCTTGTCATTAACTTTATCAGGCGGGATATTACCAACTAAGATCAACCGAGTAACTAGCTCGCATTGCTTAACATGGATCTTTCGTAACATCTAACTTACAACAAGGACACAGAAGTGATCGTCTCGGGATCACTAACATGTCAACTCTTTCTCTCGATTCGATGATTTCATGACTAGAACTTTCAAATAAATAGTTCTTTTTATAGCTTTCGACTCAACTATCACGGTTTGAACATTCAGATGAGCATACCCTTGTATCATGCTCCCTACTCACGTACACATAATATTTTATTCTCTTTATTGATTCATGCGTGAATATACAAAAAACTTGAATCATATCTCAATACATTAATCTACTCTTTTCTCCACACAGAGAACATATTTCTAGCACACTCTCATCTGAGTTTCTCCTGCTGTACTAATCTAAAACCTTTACTAACATCATATCTCATGATAGCAAGGGCATTTAGGTCGAATTCATTAACTCTATTCTGCTTACTCGAAACTCATCATACAACGTGAAACTTGTGATTTCACTTCTTATACTAGAATCATCACCAACTTCCTCCTCATAGTACCCGAATAGGGTTACAAAGAGGTAAAGAAATGTCGATTTCAGTTAACTAAATCGACAACCGTTTTGTCTGATTTTCACTATCAACTAACATTCTCAAATAGTTACAGTTCATGAAAAGAACAACCACAACTGCTCTGAAAGGCAACAGATAATAGTACACAATACTCAAGGGGATTATTATAATCCATCTATGGCATCAACTAACCATGCACAATCTACAGGCTTCAAGCCAACTTACTCAAACTTGCCATTTATTTAGCACATATCGTGCCACACATCGCACCTGCTTCTTCGTGATTCATTCATGAATATCTGTAGTCACTCCTTCACATGACTTTAGTACTAGTCTCATTTCTATTTCTAACTCATCTACCTGTCCCTTCGATCACTAGGGATAATCAAAGATGTATATTCATCGTCATACATATAGGTACGACACCAATGTCACATCTCCAAGGTGGTCTTATATGGAGTCACCTCTAAATGCCAATGCCATTTCCCGGATAAGGTCTTATATGGGCTTTCACATCAAGTATTGATGCCATATTCTGAATATGGTCTTATACGGAATCATAACTTGGTGCCGAGGCCGTGCCTCGAACATGGTCTTATACGGGACCTTATCTATTTCATATCTCAATGATAGCCTTTTCATTATAGTCTCCCAGGACTTCAACCTCATGTTCAACAGCAATTATTCTATCTAGTAGAGTATCATGCATCAATGTGATACAAAGCATTCTCAAAATGCTAACATAAATACTGTATTAATCACATACAAACTTACTCAATTTGTCTCTCATAACATTTCATCATAATTCAACGAAGGTAAGGAGGGTGAGGTCACAGAGCCTCTTAACTTGACCCTCGTAACTACATACATATGATTTAATATTCATCATCAATGAAATATCATCATAGTCACATAACTCATCTCAAGTGAGTTTTCACGTTTATCACGTTACAATTATATCTATCACTCATACTTTCGAGCTGTGACTTTAATAACTCAAGTTTCACATTAATATCTACTCGAGTACTTAACATTTAACTCTACTTTTTCTTACTATTGCTTATTAATCTAGAGAATGTCTTACGGTTTGAGTATGTCGTTTACTTGATCGCCATAGTCCAACTATGGTCTTACTCGTATCACAACATCATAGTTCAGCTATTGCTTTACATGTCGTCACGATGCCATAGCCTCGCTATGGTCTTACACGAAATCTCATATCAATACCAATGCCATATCCTAGATACGGTCTTACATGGAAACTCATGTTGATGCCGATGCCATATCCCAGATATGGTCTTACACAAAATCTTATACTGAAGCCAGGTCCCAGACGTGGTCTCACACGGGATTACTATTTGATGCCGATGCCATATCCCTGATATGGTCTTATACAGGATCTCACCACAACTATCGATGCCATTGCCATGCCCCAGACATGGTCTTATATGGAATCACATGTACCACCATGGTCCTACCATGGTCTTATTCATCATTTTATCATTGAACGACCGTACTCATCTCTTGCATTCCACTTAGTCAACTTTTCAGTTTTAACTTCCACACCATAATATGTGTGGCTTCATAACAGAGTCATAAAACAAAACATCATGAATTCTCTACTTTAACAGTCACATGTGAGATTTAACCATGTGGACATATTTATCATAAACAATGGCATCACAAATCTCAAATGCTTACTTACTCTTACTGCTTCTCACATACATCATGGTACTTACTAGTCTCATGTTTGTAAGGTAAACAAGGTACTGTAACACTTGATCACATAGATCAAGATATACTTTACTATAACAAGCATAATCTCAACATCATCATTCATAACATGAATTATACTTGTTAGTCAGTCTTCACTAGCATGACATAATATCAAATTTACTACTAACTTTCTTGCTATCTCATTTAAACTTTACTTGTGTGCCCGATGAATTTCCATGAATAACCGAGGATACTGAATCTTATCTCACATGCTCGATGCCAAAGCCATATCCTAGATACGGTCTTACATAGAATCTCTCTTATTGGTTTCGAGGCCATGTCTTGACATGGGCTTATACGAAGTCTTTCTCGTTCTCACCAATGCCATGCCTTGGCTTGGACTTACATGATAACTTGTTCAATGCCAAGCTTGCCTTGGACTTACATGATAACTTGTTCAATGCCAAGCTTGCCTTGGACTTACATGATAACTTGTTCAATACCAAGCTTGCCTTGGACTTACATGATAACTTGCTTGGAGACTCACCAATGCCATGCCTTGGCTTGGACTTACATGGGTCTTCATCTCATAATAACTCTTCAATGCCAAGACTTGTCTTGGTCTTACATGATAACTTGCTTGATTGCCGATGCCATGCCTCGGCTTGGTCTTATACGGACTTTCTCATTTCATGTGGTAGATCGAGTATCCTGGGAAATTCCATCTTCAATCGGGACTTACTCGTATTTAATCTCATTTATTTCTTTGTTTAGCAAAACATTAATCATTCCATGATAATAATGTACATTATACTAAGCAATTTAACGATAGAAATCATACAAACTTACTGAAATTAGCTCGGTTGGGAATCATCACGGTCTTAACAAAACAATTTTGTTAGAGCCGGGAGACATCACACTATCACGATCCACATACGGTATGTATAGCTAGACTCTTACTCACGCTAGGTTAGTCCTAGAACCGACTAAACCATAGCTCTGATACCACTAAATATAACACCCCATACCCAAGTCCGAGGCTTAGACCGGATACGAGATATTACTATGCTTTAACTTGCTTAATCATGCACTTACGGGCTGTAAAAATTTTGTTCCGAATTAAAAACTTTTCTTTCTCAGTCTAATCATACATTTCATGGGCCTACGAGGCCTTATACGCGTATATAAAAACTTTCGGAACTTAATCAGAAACTTTTCTTTAAAGCAGAGGTCACACGCCCATGTGGTTTGGGATATGCCTGTGCACCCTTTTACACGCCCATGTCTTCCGACCGTGGTCGACACTGACTAATTACACACGGCCTTGACACGCCCGTGGACTTAGACCGTGTACTATACCTTGATATACTTGACTTATTACACACGGTCGGGCGCACGCCATGTTCTAACCGTGTCATGCACGCAACTTCAACACACGGCCGTGGGATTAACCCGTGGCCTATTCGACTTATGAGACTAAGGTGCGCGGTTACGCGACGGCCTGACACACGCCCGTGTGTCTAACCGTGTGGGCACTTAGAAGCTATCTACCAAGCCTTTTCTTACTCTCAAGTGCATACATTCATATACTTCTTCAAAACATTCTCAAAACATCAATTGAAACACATAAATTAACACGTTTAGTTCATGAAAATAAAGTTTTCCTCTCGTAAACTTGGGAGAATTGTTCCCACAACATTTACAACAACTTAAACCATCATAAATGGCTATACACAACCATACTATGAATACTCTTTGGCCAACAACATTTGGCTACCACAAATAGACTTTATCAACTTTAAACGAATCCCTATACATGCCATGACTCTTAAGGACTTGATACCTCATACCGTGTGTCTGCTCGATAGTGTGAAAACATCTCTGGTGGTCTCCAACCCGAGCTAAGTAATAAAACCTATAAAAGATGAGAAAAGTAAAAGAGTAAGCAATAATGCTTAGTAAGTTCATCTGTATAATTTGACAAATATTGATATTCACTGAATATACATAACCCCAAGGCATTATGTTGAATTTTTCTCATCAACTCATGGTTACTTACTCAACCATTCTTGAAACTTACTCATTCAATCTCTTACCACATTCTTACCATATCACAAGCTAATTTTCTCGTTTAATTAGCATACGTTCCTGCACTGATCATCACAAGATCATATATAACAGCACATCAAGTATTTTCAATAAGCCACTCATGCTACTAATATCTCGGTGGTTTCGCACTTAGCCCACCATTGAATCTCTAATAGGGAGGTATCGCATATAACTGACCAATCATTCACATATACATTGAATCATTCGAATTGTTAAATAACTCTCTTGAGTCTCATGCACATAGTTCTCGTTGTCACTCTACCCCAATTGGGGTTTACATGCACTCACATATCGATGCCATGTCCCTGACATGGTCTTATATGAATTCTTACACCGAGGCGATATCCCAATATGGTCTTACTCGAGCCTTTACCCATCGTCCTATCGTGCTATACACCTTTCCCATTACTCTAAATTCAATTCCATTGACATCTCAGCAAGAGACATTTCATACATTCATATAGTAATATACATTCCATACAACATTGGAATACTAAATAAGCTCATACGTAATTTCAACATTTGCACATGAACTTACCTCGATGTCGAAAGAGCCGAAAATGACTTTTTGCCCATATTTTTCTTTTCATCCGTTCTAGGTCCGAAACTCAGTTTCTTTGATCTAGAACAATGAAATTCACTCATTTAATCACTTAATGGTAGTATTACAACATAATCTCTACTTAGGCAAAAATGACCATTTTGCCCCTATACTTTGGCAAAATTACGATTTTTCCCCTAGGCTCGTAAATAAATTTTCATCACATTTTCTTGTTAAACAAGCCTAGCTGAACATTTAATCCTCTTACAACTATTCTCAATTCCATCAATTTCATGCCTTAATGAACAAATTACAACTTTTGCATTTTAGTCCCAATTAGGTGTTTTCATGACAACACCTTTCACAAAAGTTGTTTCTCATCATCCTATCTTTCATTTTCTTTCATAAAAACTCATCAAACAATATAAACTCTCTCATGGCAAGTCCCTAGACTTTCAACCATATTGCAAACTAGTCCCCTCTTTAGAAAGCTTAAGCTTTAGGGGTCTCAAAAGTATAAAAATTAACATCTAAAGCCATCAAAGTCACTTACTTGAGTGAAGAGAAGCTTGCTGAAATTTTCAAGCTTTCAAAGCCCTCCCATGGCTGATATTTTCGGTTGAAAGAGAAGAAATAAAAAGATGATAGCTTTTTGGCTTATTTCATCTTATTTTATTTCTTTTTAAACACCTAACATGACCACATTTAATGTTCTTGTCCCCTTAGCTTACTATGGCCGGCCAACTCACTTAGACAAGGCCAAATTGCTTATTTGGGACCTCCAATTTCTAAGCCATAGCTATTTGGTACCTTTAGCCTATAGAATGGAACTTTCGCACTCTATGCGATTTAGTCTTTTTTCACAATTTAGCTAGAAATCGCTAAAATTAAGGCACCAAAATTTTCATGCATCCTCATAAACATGTTATAACTCGTAACATAACATGAAAATAATTTTCTCTAACCTTGAATTAGTGATTTCGAGATCACTGTTCCGACTAGCCCCTAAATCGGGCTGTTACATCTGCCGTGCTATCAAAGTTGTATCGGGAGATGTGTGGGGCGACGCGGCTGAGTAAAGCGAAAATCGGTGGTTGCCTATCACTACTACAATCATGGGCACGGTTTCGATTTCCATTTTTATGTCCTCGACTCGACCACCCATATTCATTCCCACTGATAACGAGGTAAATTTAATGTTATATTTTACAATTATTACGTAGATTTATAGTATAATTGTATGCTAAAAATTTATTTAATTAGGTGGAACCATTCGACGAGTTATGCTGGAATACCTACCTCGCTTGAAAATATATGGCTTCTATTAGACCAACGGTCGGAATCACAAGTAAGTTTCGAATTTTGTATTTATAATTTAGTATTTCGTACTTAGTGTTTAGTATTATGTATATAACTAATATTTTGGTCATGTTAATATAGTTTCAATGGACACCGTACGAGGATCTGGTAATTCGGGCAGTAATTCCGGAGGAGTTCTTGCAAAATCCAAACATTTGGCACGTGAAGGTCCCATTGATCAACTATGCGACCGTGGAGATGCACCAGTCAAATCGGGTTCTGCAACAATTTAGATTCCGACAACCGATTCCGTGCCACCCGAGGTGCTCGATGATGAGCACAAAGTCGACTTCACGGCGAGCTTACTGCGGATTGGCCAAGATTTTGATCAGCATATATCGAGATGTGGGAGAACCGGTATGGCTATTTATCTATCCGGGACCGATCGTGCGTTCTGAGTTAGCGTGCGTGTTGGAATACATGCCATGGTTTAGGATCCATGGTAAGCGTATTTGTTGTCGTAAGAAGAGAGGCGGCGACAACCGTGAACAAAGGGAACGCGGGGCCCTTTAAATCCAAGGAGAAGGGGTGATGAGGCGGGACCATCAACAAAGATCGACACGATCCACCGGCCCATCAACAGCGCCCACACGATCACCGGGCCCATCACTTGGTAAGCGACACACCGACATCACGACCTTTGGCCTTTATGCCAAAAAGCGTACCTAGCCCTTATATGTATCCTAACCCATATATGTTTCCTTAATTTCCCAGTCCCACCCCAGTTGGAATGCATGGCCGATTTGAGTCCGTTCGACTACTCGACCGCGGCCAATCTTGAGGCCGCCGTCGCGTGAGGGATCACAGGAGGCGTCGTCGGGGAGCACTTCTTTTTACCAGTCTCCTTCGCCATACAGGATTCAGACACCCCCGCCGTGGTTTACGCAAACACCTCCGCAGTCGTTATTTTATCAAGGTGGGTCATCCTCCCAACACCCACAACCAGACCCACTGCCGGAGGAACCAGAATCCCCGCCCGAGGTTCCACGACCCCCGCCGGAAGCTAGAAGAATGAGGAATCCACCACCCCCGTGTGGCACTGATTCTGACCGGCATCAACATTGATTCGGACGGGCTTTTTTTTATTTTAATTGTAATAAATTTTTTTATTTTTTAATAAAATAAAAGTTGTTTTTTTATTTGTGTTTGTAATTTAATTTTAATATCTTCAATAAAATAGAAGTTGTTTATTTTTTTATATGTAATTTAATTTTAAATTTTTTAATAAAATAAAAAGTTGTTTTTTATTTTTTATTTTTTGTAATTTAGTTTTAATATATTTAATAAAATAGATGTTATTTATTTTTTTATTTTAATTTAATTTTAATATCTTTAATAAAATAGAAGTTGTTTATTTTTTATTGTAATTTAATTTTAATATCTTTAATAAAATAGAAATTGTTTAATTTTTTATTGTAATTTAATTTTAATATATGTAATAAAATAAAAAATTTGTTTTTCATTTTTATTTTTTTGTAATTTAGTTTTAATATATTTAATAAAATAGAAGTTGTTTATTTTTATTGTAATTTAATTTTAATATCTTTAATAAAATAGAAGTTGTTTATTTTTTTATTGTAATTTAATTTTAATATCTTTAATAAAATAGAAATTGTTTAATTTTTTATTGTAATTTAATTTTAATATATGTAATAAAATAAAAAAGTTGTTTTTCATTTTTTATTTTTTTGTAATTTAGTTTTAATATATTTAATAAAATAGAAGTTGTTTATTTTTTTATTGTAATTTAATTTTAATATCTTTAATAAAATAGAAGTTGTTTATTTTTATTGTAATTTAATTTTAATATCTTTAATAAAATAGAAATTGTTTAATTTTTTTATTGTAATTTAATTTTAATATATGTAATAAAATAAAAAAGTTGTTTTTATTTTTATTTTTTGTAAATTAGTTTTAATATATTTAATAAAATAAAAAGTTGTTTTTATTTTTATTTTTTGTAATTTAGTTTTAATATCTTTAATAAAATAATAGTTTTTTTATTTTTTATTTTTGTAATTTAGTTTTAATATATTTAATAAAATAATAGTTGTTTATATTTTTTTGTAATTTGATTTTAATATCTTTAATAAAATAGAATTTGTTTAATTTTTTTATTGAAATTTAATTTTAAAAATAAAAGTCCAATATTTGTAATTTTATTGTAACTTAAAGTTTTTTTTTTTCCAAATTAGTCCTACAAAAGTTCACCGCTTTCATCAACAAATAAATAGAATTTACATAGACACCAAGAGACAAAAAAGTTAAGAAGATCATCAACTATTCCGATTTGGACACGAAGCGAGATGTATGGCACTGGGTTCCTACACCATCCGCACAACCTACGTTGGTTGCTCGTTTCTGATATCCATATTGTTGAGTATTCTACTCGAGCAAGGTCGACCTTTTGGTTTGCGCCTCGCTTGTCTATCCGACAACGGCTTATACTGGTGCAAGCGTCACCGCGACCACTTACATTCATCTGGGATCAGGGAATACGTGTCTCCACGCGTTGTACATGTTTTCTAATTTATACACTTCGTCGACATAGCTCATGGGATCAAGACAGAGATTCTGACAAGCCGCAAGTACATGAGCGCATGGGTAACGAAGTGCATCAAATATCCCACAGTCGCAGGTCCTATTTCTCAAGTGTACATGATACTGCCCGCCAATAATACCTTGGTTCGGTCTGTCAAACTCCGTCACACGAAACCATAGGTTGTCGCGATCGTGACACACTGTGTGCATGGTGTTGGCCCGTGCCTTCCCCCTGTTAATTTCTCGCAAGACCTTCGCGCTCCATACATGGCCTCCTTGCATTTGGCCTTTATAACTTGCTGCTCGCTTCGAAAATAGTGCCGCTAAACGAAAATATGTCTCTCGCACAATCGATGTTATCGGCAGATGACGCGTTCCTTTTAGAACAAAATTTATGCATTCTGCCAGGTTTGAGGTCATATGACCATATCGTAGGCCGCCGTCTATGCTTGTGTCCACTGTTCGAAAGGAATATTGCACATGTAGTTTGCGCCTTCTTCGTTATCTGATCGCAAACTCGTCAACATCTCCTGAAAACGGTCCTTATTGATCTCGTACCCTACCAATATACGTTGATAGCGAATATTACATACCACTCTTCAATTAAGAATAAATTGAATATTACAAACGAAATTGTATTAATAGATATTACATACCCATATTGGTCACTTGCTGTCACTGACTTCTAGATCGATGTTGCCCGTAGTAGTTGGATGCAACATGCCTTAGGCAATATCGATGGTGTGTGCGATGCCACAGGCTTCCCTGTCGCTCTATTGCGGCTAGTATTCCAGGGCCCCGATTCGATATAACGCATATATCAGGTTGGGGGCAGACATGCCTCTTTAACCTAGATAGAAAGAAATCCTAGTCATCAGCTGACTCCCCCGGTGTTATTGCGAACGCAATCGGAAGGATTCTCCCACTGCCGTCCTGTGCCACAGCTAGCAATAGTCAATGCTTATATCTACCATACATAAAGGTACTGTCAATTTGTACCAATGGCTTGCAATATATAAATGCATCTCGGCATTGCTTAAATGTCCAGAAAAGACGTTTGAACACTACGCATCCACGGAGCAAACGATCGTTGTAGTACGCCGGTTCCATTTCAAGGTCTTTTATGCTGCCTGGGACATATCTCTCCAACACCTGACACCACTGCCACACTTCATTATATGAAGCGTCCCACCGATCATGCAACTTTTCCAACGCCTTCTGCTTGGCTATCCAAGCCTTCTGTAAGAGGCGTGTACCCCAATTGGCTACGAATATTGCCAATTAAGGCCGCATCGTAGTCTTGGGATCGGCCTTCACCGCTTCGTATTATTAAGTCACTAACATCTCTCGAATCCATCTTCGGATGATCTTGTGTAACATCTGTCAACGAAGTACGTTAAATAATGCAACATTACGTAATATTAGTATTATTAAAAAATATTGAACACATAGTGATACTGTACCGGCAAGACATGTATGTGGACCTTTGTATTTTTTGATCTCCTACAAGCCTGTCCTTTTCCTCAACGAGGCCATGATTTTCCATGAACATGTATCGTCTTGCACTGCACACTTCACCTCGTACTTATCGAGCTTGGATTTAACCACGTTGTAGTTAACCCCGTGCTTAATGCTGTATTGTTTCAATGCAGCAAGAAAAGCATTCTTGTTGGAAAACTCGTTACCAACTTTTAATTCGCCCGAATCCAACGACGAAGTTGTACGGTCACGCGTCCGGTGTGGTAGTTCAGGAAACTCCAATGCATTGTCTTGAGATAGATCGACATTATGCATGTGGGTTGGAGGCGAGTACGCCCTGAATAGCGGATCTTCTTCTTCTTCGTCTGAACCGCCCTCAACATCTTCAGGTACAGTTAGAATAGGCTCCGGTTCAGAAAATAATCCAACTTCTGCACCATCGGGCCCGAGCTCTCGAGGTGGATCCACATCCGACTCATCATCCGATCCACCATAATCTACAACGAACGAGGGCCCCTCTCCGGTGGATGTCGTGGGGAGTATGTTATCCCTCCTTAAACATCTTTCGTAATGTTCCCAATCATATGTGGATTGCCAACCACTAGAAGTTGATGACGTTCCCCAATACGTATTTCTATCATCAGACGTCGAAGGAAGGATATGCATGTCCCATCCACCAACCGAGTGTCGTGTAGGGGTTATGTTTTCCATACTACCACCAAACATGAGCACTTCCGCATTCTGCCTCCCACTAACAGAGTGTCGGCTTGGGGTCGTGTATTCCCCTCGAACAGTAGTAGATGTTGAGGTCGAAAGAAGATCACTTGGCGATGAAAATTGTACATATACCTCAAGATAGGATGATCCACTGGAAAGATGAGTTTCCACCATTGCCTCAAAGCTCCGAGGACCTTTGATGTCGAATGATTCATATCTCACCGGATCAACCGGCGCAAAATCTATACTTAATAGATCGAACTTTCATTGGCGTTGTTCAAAGATTTTACGCCTAATTCTTTTGTGAAGTTCTAACAAATCTATGTTCCGATTAAAACCCAGTCGCGCTGTATTCTCCGATAAAAAAACAACACCATTTTTGGTGTCACAAACCTCACCATCGTAGTAAATAACAATAAGATTAATACCTTCACTCATTTTCGCTTTCTATTTAACTTTTGCCTCAATTTACGTTATGCAACCCGAGAGAATGAAATTTGGCTGATTTATAGTCTAAGGATTGTCACAGACTCATCAGAGCAAAAGAGCGTCCACGTGGGAGCTCTTTTGAAGTACTCTCGCCGACGAAGCATCCTGCTTGAAGCGTTTTGGGCACCGCTTGTTCGAAACGTCTTCTCAAAATTATTTTACAGAGAGACTATCAGAGCAAAAGAGCGTCCACGTGGGAGCTCTTTTCGATACTCTGGCGGACGATGCATCCCGCTTGAAGCGTTTTGGGCAATCGCTTGTTCGTAAACGTCTTCTCAAAATTATTTTACGGAGACAATCAGAGCAAAAGAGCGTCCACGTGGGAGCTCTTTTCGCAGACTCTGCCGACAATGCATCCCCGCTTGAAGCGTTTTGGTCATTGTTTGTTCGTAAACGCCTTCTCAAAATTATTTTATCGGAGACAATCGTAGCAAAAGAGCATCCACATGGGAGCTCTTTTCGATTACTCTATTGACAGTGCATCCTCGCTTGAAGCTTTTTGGTCACTGCTTGTTCAGAACGTCTTCTCAAAATTATTTTGCCAGATACAATCACAAAAAATTCAAATAATTTTTTTCTAATATATTTTGCCCAAAACCCTAAATATATTTTTACTAAACCCTAATTAACCCTAATCTACTCCATTAAATTTCCCTAAAACCCTAAATCTAACGACCTAAAAATCATAAACCCTAGCCCGAAACCTTAAAATTTCATACCCTAACACTAAAAACAAATTAAAAGGCAGATGGGGAAAGAGGGCAAAAGCGCGCGCTACAGGGAGCGCTTTTGCCACATCAAAGAAAGCAAGCGTCCTCGTCAAAGACACTTTGTGCTGATGTGGCAAAAGCGCTCCCCCAGGGGCGCGCTTTCCTGCTGCATCCCCACAAAACGCTCTGACGTGGACGCGTTTTGTGGAGAAATGACCCTTTTCCGTAAATTTTAAAAAAATCGGCCCTTTTTCGTAAATAAATTTTTTTGGTATATTTGGGTATTTTACCCATTGTTAAATAGTTTTAATGTTTACACCAAAAAAAAAATAGTTTTAATGTTATCGTAATTGGAAAATGTTGTAAATTTTTAACAATTTCAATAAAAAAATTTTAATATTTTAAAAAAATTTTACAACTGAAACTATTTTTTAAAAAATATGTATTTATCAAGTTTTTAAAGATTTTAATTTAATTATGACTTGAAATTTTATTTTTAGCAGTTTGATTTTTTTTTTAAAAATTTGTTATTATATATATATATATAATAATAAGGTTATCAAGTTTTTAATGTATTTACAGTATTCTATAAAAAAAAATGTGTTTACATTATAAATATTTGATAAGTAGCAAAGAAAGAAAGTAAGCATTATTGGAAGAGAAAATTGCAACAAAACCCCTCCGTCTTGTTTTATATAATTTTTAATGGTGCTTTATAAGCTATATTTTTATAATAATTCCTTTCAATTTGCTTATATGCAATATTTCAATTTAAAACTATTTTAAAAAAGTCATTTTAAATTTATCACAATTTTTACAAATTAGATACACTATTGAAATTGAAATAGATATTTAAAAATATAAACAATGTTACAATAAATTATTTAATGATCAAAATATTTAAATTTAATAATAATCTATGTTAAATTAGAAACTATATATAAAAATAAAATTTCACATAATTTACTATTACAATATTTATATTTTAAAAATAATTTCACAATATTGTTTATTTAAATTCCATCTAATATTAATTATTATGTTTTTAAAATTAAACTAATATATTATTAAATTTTACTTTCTTAAACATATTATTAACGAATCATCACAAAATTTATGAGGAATTTCGAAAAAATAATCAAATACAATTTAATTAATACCAAGTAAAGAAAACTAATTTAAATATATTTTAAAATAAAAATAACATTATATTTTAAATATTTTTTAATAATTGGGTCAGCATATTTTAGTAATAATAAAATGATGATAGGTCAATCAAGTAAGCTACTTACTTATCAAAATTTTATGCTTTCTTATCAAGTAAACCCACCCGAAATAATAACCCTCAAAACGTAAACACAAGATTCTCTTAAAGCTTGTAAAAGCTAATACCTAAATGCGTAATGGGTTATTTTTCTAGGGTGGAAAAAGGGTCTATTTGCAAGCTAACTTTGTAGGTTAAAGAATATTAAAATAACCTATACTAATCAGAGTTTAAGTGAGAAACTAATATTAAAATAACCTACACTAATCAGAGTTTAAGCGGTAAACTAAAAATAGAGTTTAACTAGGAGAAGAAAAGTCGAAAAATACGATGTATAACTTCACAAATCTCCATCTTGACTCGTATTTTCATAATGCCTTCTTTGCAAAAGCCCACCACGGACTTATCTCGAACTATGCAGGATATTAATTAAGTTGAAGTTGTGCTTAGAAGCTAGAAGACTTCTAGTCTTCGACTTGTGTAAAGCCAAATCGAAACTGACCCGAGTCTGATTTCCACGAATGCAATGCCCTATCTTTTCAAAACATACATCCAAAAGAGAACCTCTCTTATACAAAATGGTTATACCTTTTTCCCTCCTATGACTAAGTTGCATTTGCTTCAAACAAGTCGACTTCGACTCCTTAACGGACGAGAGACATCTGATTCCATCGGTCACTGTTGATCCTTCTAGAGCATGAAGACTGCCAATATTTTTACCTTTTATCAAAACGAGAACCCCACGGGATACATTAATGATGTTTGACTCGATGTTAATTCTACAACCCTTCGAGTCCAAAATTCCCAAGTAGATGAGATTTTTCTTCAAGTCAGGCACACGCCTGGCATCTGATAGTGTCCTAATTGTCCCGTCGTGCATCCTGATTTGAACAGTACCAATACCATTAATTTTACTAGGTGAACCAATCTCTAACATCTCAAAAATCGGATTAGAAGAAATTGAGTTAGTGAAACCAAGAGTGATCGTCTCTCAATTTTGAGTTACGATTTTGAAAAGTTTGCAAGCAATTTATTCTGGTTCAATGGTTAAGTGTTGTGCTTATGGGTGTGAGGTTCTGGGTTCAAATCCTGCCTCTTGGATTTTTGCCATTTGATAAAACCCCTATCTTGGGAAATTTGGGTTATAAGTTATTTTCAATCAATTGATGACAAGAGTGAGCTTGTTGGTTCAATGGTTAAGCTTCTGTATACCCTTTGGTCTTGTGTTCGAATTTCTATGAAAGTAATGGAAATGTGTTTTTCTTTTTCTTTTTTTCTCTGCCTTGAGAGGTAGTTTTATTTCCTTTTAAGTTAACTAAACTTCCTTAGAAAACATCCTAGGTTCTTCACGTTTTATTTTTTTTTTTTTTTTTTTTCTGTTCCTCTATTTTCTTTCTCTTCGTTTTGAATTTCTTCTCTTCAAATCGTCTTTCAGTTTACTATCCTGCGTTAAATTGGTTCTGTACTGAGTCTGACTTTTCCTTCTGGGTTTAATTTGTTTGCCAATAAGTTTCGATTTGAGGTTTTTGGGTCGAAAGTTCTTCTACGGAACTTCAGTTTTGGGGATGATGTTGTTTTAGCATTTGATTGCAAATTACTAGAGACACGGACTTGTGTCTAGGCCGTGTGAGAGATATTTCGGGTTTTGGGTCATACGAGTGTGTACTAGGCAGTGTGAGATGTTAAGAAGGCCACACAGGTGTGTGCTAGGCCATGTGGACCACATGGGCCAGACACCCAGGCCGTGTGAATCCACACGAGCGTGTAGGCCAAAAATTAGAATTTTTCCCTAGGGTCGTATTCGTCGTTCTAATCAAACGCAGGTCTATCGTAGGGTCCGTATGATCTAAATTAGGCTATATAACTAGATATCTGATGATCTGGTGATGAATAACCTGTTATCTGTAGGTATGTCTGATATGTTTTAACCCAAGTAAGTATGATCTGTTAGTGCGTAATGTACTCTTGTTTAAGGTAAGCGATTTATCCAGGTATGATCCGTATTCTGTTGAGTTTGATGGTGCGCATCTACGTTACTCTGTTGATTAAGAGTATGCGATATCTGAATATGTTGAATTGTTGGGTATTGATTCTGATTTATAACCATGCATGTGACTTTATAGCAAATCTGATATGGTCTGTTGAGGTTTGATAAATCTGTAGTACAAAGCATGGACTCCTATGCCTTTTGATTCCGTTATTGTATGATAGCATGATCTACATGCTTATCACTCTGGTTCTGTATTTGCATGCCATGACACATTGCATGGGGTTTGGGATAATGTGAAAGGAGGTAGTTTTGGCAGTTTAATGATTTGCACTATCTAGTAGGTTATCCACAATATCTATTATGGCAGCTTGGCTGCAACATAGTGGCTTGACCACATTTGTATCTAATTTTCCAATTTAACTGCAATGTGATACACCATCGTTGCCGGGCAATCCGGGGTGGCGAGTCATCATTATTGGGCAACCCCAGGTGACCTATTTGGTGTGTTTTGGTTGGATGAGTTCAGGGGAAACTTTACTTTGGTGTGTAGTGGAGTTGGTTAGGATATTTTTTGAAAAATCCGCATTCTATTTTTCTGAAGAATACTATATTGGCGTACTCATACATTCTCTATTTTGTTATACAATTGTTATGGAAATATCTGTAATCTTCTATTTTGTTTTGCTCTGGTTATATGATCGTTTTGAATTCCTTGCGTCACTCTGATTTGTATATTGTGTTTTGTTTGATTTTTATTTGATTTAGGTTATTCACTGAGTGTTATAGCTCACCATTCTGTTTGTTCTCGATTGTTCAGGTAACCCTCTGACTTAGGACCGGACGACATGTGAGAGCTCGGATTATTTTCGTAAGTATGAAAATGCGATGATTTTCGTAATTATTTTATTTTCAACTTTGGGTTTGTAATATGTTTCTGAACTCTTTTTTGGTTTGTTATTAATTTACCGGTAACAAATATTCTCAACTGTGAAACTGCAAAATCACTCAAGTCGACAAAATGGATTTTGGTTTTCAAAAATTAAAACTCCGAAAAGATTTTCCGCTACTAATCAAGTAATCTTTTGAAGGTTTTCTGAATACTTACTGAAATCAGTTTTTCAATGTGCTGGTGTAACACCTCTAGATTCGGTCTCAACTTCTAGGCCGAGTTTGGGGTGTTAGACATTCTCCATGCACACAACTCCACATTCAATTGAACTGTATATGGAGAACCTATCATTGTTGAGACACATGTGGAAAGAACTCCCCGAATCTAAGATCCACTCGGATGTAAGCTTGGAGTTTTCACTTGTTGACATCTGTAACATCCTAAACTCGGCCTAAACATTATGGCCTAATCTGGGAGCGTTACGAAGAAGGTTTTTGAAACCGATGATACTTCATAAATCATTTATATATTCATTACCAAAACCGTTACATGTTATCCTTCAAAGTTAACTAAATATCTCGCAGTGGAAGTTTGAAAATCGTTTAAATCAAAACCACGCTCGTGTTTTCAAAAATATTTGTTAGCGTAAAACTAGAATCTTGTCAATCATCATAGTTTAAAAAAATCATAAACACAACCAAACCAAAAATTCAAAATGAATAGTCCCAAAAAGTCCGGAGAGTCCAAAAATTACAAAACTCTCTCAAAAACCAGAAATTAAGTAAAATCGGTAAATAATGATAAAAAAATAACATTTTTTCGACAAGTGGACACCATTGAGCCTCCGTCGCACTGACCCACTTATGTCTGAGGGTTACCTGAACAGAACAGACAAACAGATGTGAGCTTTCGTAAACTTAGTGTGTAACCCAACAGAGATAGTCATGCAATATACACAGTATCTCATATGCAGACAGATACAGATTTGGACCTAAGTCCTTAACAGATACAGATATCAGAATCAGATAAATAGAATAGATGTACAGAATCTTACCCCCATCCTCTACATACCATCTCCAACCATCCCATCACACCATGTGGGTTTAAAAACATCCACCCATCCCTACACACCATATAGTGTCGATGCGACACATAACAGAATAATGTGCAGTCAAGCTGCCAGAATATAGGCAAAAGGTCGTCGTACAGATAACTTCATCCGCATATACAAATTCCACCCCAGGCACAAATTCAGAATACAGATACAGAAATAACAGATTTAACATGCTTAACATGCTCGTATACAGATAACATACATATTTAAACAATACAATCAGACATACATAGTAGTTTCCTATTCAAATCAGACTATCAGAATATCAGATCACAAGAATAAGGGTTTGATTAGCCCTTACTAACCCTACTACAGGCTCACAGTCGATCAGAATGACCCGTGTGACCCTAGAGAAAATTTTAAAATTTTAGGCCCACATACCCGTGTGGCCCACACGCTCAAATTGGCCTTGCCCGTGTGGCCCACACGGCCTGGCCCAAAATCCACATGCTAGTGTGGTATGCCCGTGTAGGCCCACACGCCCAATCTAGCCTAACCCGTGTGGCCCACACGGCCGTGTCTCGCACACGGCCTTACATTCGATAGTCACACGGCCATGTAGATTCGACAGTCCTCTTTTCGGCTTTCGTCGAACCTCAATTTCTTGCGTTATCTTTACACACCTGGTTCGATTTTGATGCTACAGCAATCTCGAGACCACCAAAACCTAAAAATGACATTACCACAACTAATTAACAACCAATTACAAATTTAACAACGTAAAACTGAATCACGCAAACACACTTACTGCTGATAAGAACAACCCAAATTGCGGTTTATGCTATTGAAGTGAAATCTGCAAGTTCACCGACTACTCTTGCGCAATATATTCACAGAGAATCAATCTCACTTACTTCACACCCCTTTATAAATTCAAGCAGAAAGAATAAATCCAATAGCTTACAGAAATCGAAACCTATAGACAAATGAAATCCCTACTTACTCAACTGCACATAAAACACCGAAATTTCAGATTGCAACGAGGAGAATACAAAAGAGGTGAACAAAATTTAAGGAGAAACGACAAAATCAAAAAATGCAGAGAAGGGGAAAAGAGGAAAAACGTTAGGCAGAGGAGGAAAACATAATTGACGTTAGAAAATATTTGGGAAGAGAAAGAAATTAAGATTAATTTTGTTAACTCCCCACTCCATCCACTAACAACTTTATCCCCCCCCCCAAATCCTACCCACTAACCACATCCAACCACCACAGACTTCTAACTCCACCCAAACTCTCTCTCAGACAACTGAAACAAAAATATCATCCACGCTCACGGGGATTCGAACACGAGACCACAGGGTAAGGTAACACCTTACCACTCGAACCAGCAGGCTCATTCTGATATGAGTTTATTAAAAATAAAATATAACCCAACCCACCAAAGATAAGGCTAGAATCAAAATAATAGAATTCTCCAAAGAGTAAGACCTGCACCCAAGACCTTAAGCACTGTAACAGCCCGATTTAGGGGCTAGTCGGAACAGTGATCTCGGAATCACTAATTTGAGGTTAGATAAAATTAATTTCATGTTATTTTATGTGTTATAACATGTTTATAAGGATGCATGAAAATTTTGGTGCCTTAATTTTAGCGATTTCTAGCTAAATTGTGAAAAATGACTAAATCGCATAAAGTGCGAAAGTTCTATTCTATTTGCTAAAGGCGCCAAATAGCTATGGTTTATAAATTGGAGGTCCCAAAGGTGCAATTAGGCCATGGGAATTAGCTTGGCCGGTCAAAGGATGACAAAGGGGACAAGGGCATTAAATGTTGTCATGTTAGGTAATTAAAAAGAAATAAAATAAGATGAAATAAGCAAAAAGCTATCATCTTTTTATTTCTTCTCTTCTTCCACCAAAAATACCAACAAGAATGGGGGTTTTTGAAGCTCAAAATTTCAGCAAGCATTTCTCCTCACAAGTAAGTGATTTTGATGATCTTTCTTGATAAAAATTGTATTTTTGGAGTCTCCAAAGCTTAAGATAGCTAATGGAGGGACTAATTTGCAACATGGTTGAAAGTCTAGGGACTTGCCATGAGATAGTTTATGTTAGTTGCTGAGTTTTTATGGAAGAAAATGAATGATATGATGTTGATAAACAACTTTTGTGAAAGGTGTTTGATGAAAACACCTAATTGGGACTAAAATGCAAAAGTTGTAAATTGCTCATTAAGGCATGAAATAGATGGAATTGTGAATAGTTGTAAGAGGATTAAATGTTCAGCTAGGCTTTCTTAATAAGAAATTGAGATGAAAATTTATTTACGAGCCTAGGGGCAAAATTGTAATTTTGCCAAAGTGTAGGGGCAAAATAGTCATTTTTGCCCAAAGTGTAGATTATGGTGTATTATGATTTATAAATGATTAAATCAGTAAATTTCGTTGTTCTAGATTAAAGAAAACGAGTTTTGGACCTAGAATGGATGAAAAGAGAAATGTGGGCAAAAATGTCCCTTTTGGCCCTTTCGACATCGAGCTAAGTTCATGTGCAAATGTTGCAATTATGTATGAGTTAATTTAATGTTCCAATGTTGTATGGAATGTATATTTACTCTATGAATGTATGAAATATCTTTTATGGGAGGTCAAAAGAATTGAATTTAAGAGTAATGGGAAATGTATGTAGAATGATATGACGATAGTTAAAGTCTCGTGTAAGACCATATTAGAATATGGCCTCGATGTAAGAATTTGTATAAGACCATGTGAGGGACATGGAATCGATATGTTAATGCAAGTAAGACCCTATTGGGGTATAAATTCTATGTGACATTATGAGTATGAGACTCAAGAGAGTTTTTTAATAACTTGAGTGATTCAACGTATATGTTGAAAGAAAGAAAGTATGTGGTTGTACCACGAAAAGCACAAGTGTGTGTTAGAATTGAATTGATATGGATTCAGTATATGATGAACCCTTAGTGGGTTATGTGTATTCAATACGCCTTAGTTGTATGAGATAGATTCATTTATGCATTGTGTGAATGCGAACGAGTATCGTAGAAAGTTAAGTAAGAATAGAAGTATGTGAGGATGTTCTCGGATGAACATTTGAAATAGAGATATGCATGTGGATTATTATCCATGAATGTAAAATAATGGTGAGCTATGTGCGACATCACCTTATTGATGGTAATGATGGTCAAAGCGATACCATCGCCTATAAATAATTGGTGAGCTAAGTGCGAAATCACCATAAGTATAAATGATTGGTGGGTCGTGTGCGATACCACCCTATTAGAGATTCAATGGTGGGCTAAGTGCAAAACCACCGAGAGATTAATAGTATGAGTATCTTATTGAAAATGCTTGATGAGCTATTTTATATGATCATGTGGTGATCGGTCACAGAATATGTACTAATTAAATGAGCAATTGGCTTGTGGCAAGGTAAGAATGTGGTAAGAGATTGAATGAGTAAGTTTCAAGAATAGTTGAGTAAGTAACCATGAATTTATGAGAGACACTCTTCATGATACTTTGTAATTATGTATATTCAATGAATATCAATATTTGACACATTATGCAGATGAGCTTACTAAGCATTATTGTTTACTCCTTTACTTTTCTCATCTCTTATAGGTTATATTAACTAGCTCGGGTTGGTGGCCGCCGGAGATATTTTCACACTATCGATCAGACCCTTGGTATGAGGTATCAAGTCCTTAGAAGTCATGGCATGTATAGGGCTAGTACTTGAGGTTGATTAAGTCATTGATAATGTGCCAAATTGTATTGGCCTAAGAGAATCTAAGCTGGTTGTATTTGTATTGGGAGTAGTTCTCCCTAGTGTATGGGATAAAGACTTTATCTCTTTAATGATTAAATGTGTTAATTCATGTGCTTTAATTGATGATTTGAGAATGTTTTGAAGTAGTATATGAATGTTTGCAAACGGGAGTGGTAAAAGGCTTGGTAAGATAGCCACTAAGTGCCCATACGGATAGACAGACGGGCGTGTGTCTAGGCCGTGTGTCTCCTGCACCTTAGTATCTTAAGTCAGATTAGACCACGGGCAGGTCACACGGCCGTTTGTCCAGGCTGTTTGATACACACGGTTGGCATATGGGCGTGTTCCAAGGCCGTGTGAAGTCTGCACTTGACACTTAGAAATTCAATTGTCACACGGCTGACGCACACGGGCGTGTGTACAGACCGTGTGGATAAGTCAGAATGCCAAGGTTTGGCACACGGGCCAGGGCCACGGGCGTGTCCAGGCCGTGTGGATTTAGTCAATGTCGACCACGGGTGGAAGGCACGGGCATGTCTTAAGGACACACGGGCGTGTCCCTATACCAACACAGGCGTGTGGCCCCTATTTTAAACAAAAGTTTCTTTTGGCTTGTAAAAGTTTCCAGACGCAAGTTTAAGGCCTCGTAGGCCCACGATATGAATGATTTGACTAAGAAAGAGAAGTTTTTAATTCGCAACAAAATTTTGTAGCCCGTAAGTACATGTTTAAAGAAGTTCAAGCATAGTAATGTCTCGTATCTGGTTTTAGCCTCGGAATCGGGTATGGGGTGTTACATTTAGTGGTATCAGAGCATAGTTTAGTCGGTTCTCGGACTAGCCTAGCACGAGTAAGAGTCTAGCTATACATGCCATATGTGGACCGTGATAGTGTGATGTCTCCCGGCTCTAACGAAATTGTTTTGTTAAGACAGAGATGATTCCCAACCGAGCTAATTTCAGTAAGTTTGTATGATTTTCAAGCTTCATGAATATTTCATTGAATTGCTTGTGATGATGTTATATGCACATTATTTCCATGAAAATGTTTAATGATTTATTAAACAAAGAAGTTACTAAGAGCATGTATATGAAAGCCCCGATTGAAAATGAATTACTTAGGATACTCAATCTGCCACATGAGACAAGAAAGTCCGTATAAGACCATGTCAAGACATGGCATCGACAATCAAGCAAGTTATCATGTAAGACCAAGACAAGTCTTAGCATTGAAGAGTTACTATGAGATGAAGACCCATATAAGCCCAAGCCAAGGCATGGCATTGGTGAGTCTCCAAGCAAAGATGTCATGTAAGTCCAAGACAAGTCTTGGCATTGAAAAGCTATCAAGAGATAGAGATCCCATGTAAGTCCAAGCCAAGGCATGGCATTGGTGAGTAACAAGGAAGATTTCATGCAAGTCCAAGCCAAGGCTCGACATTGACCAGTTCATGAGTAAAGTTACCAATAAGACCATGTCAAGACATGGCAATGGTAAGTTCCCAAGGGAACACACAAGGAAGACTTCGTGTAAGTCCATGTCAAGACATGGCATCGATACCAAGTTGAGAGATCCCATGTAAGACCATATCTAGGATATGGCTTTGGCATCGAGATATATGTGAGATGAGATTCAGTATCCTCAATCTTTCATAGTAATTCATCGGGCAAAAGAGTAAAGCTTAAATGTGATAGCAAGAAAGTTAGTAGTAAAGTTGATATTATGACATGCTAGTGAAGGCTGACTAACAAGTATAATTCATGTTATGAATGATGATATATAGATTATGCTTGTTATAGTAAAGTATACTGATCTATGTGATCAAGTGTTACAGGTACCTTGTTTACCTTACAAACATGAGACTAGCAAGTACCATGATGTATGTGAGAAGCAGTAAGAGTAAGTAAGCATTTGAGATTTGTAATGCCATTGTTTATGATAAATATGTCCACATGGTTAAATCTCACGTGTGACTGTTAAAATAGAGAAGGTATAATGTTTCATCTTATGACCCTGTTACAAAGTCACACATATTATAGTGTGAGAGTTAAAACTAAAAAGTTTGACTAAGTAGAATGCAGGAGATGAGTACGGTCGTTCAATTATAAAATGATGAATAAGACCATGGTTGGACCATGGCGGTATAAGTGAGATCCCGTATAAGACCATATCTGGGATATGGCATCGGCATCAAATAGTAATCCCGTGTGAGACCACGTCTGGGACCTGGCTTCGGTATGAGATCGTGTAAGATCATATCTGGGATATGACGTCGACATCGATATAAGATTTCGTGTAAGACCATATCTGGGATATGGCATCGGCATCGATATGAGTTTCCATGTAAGACCGTATCTGGGATATGGCATTAGTGTTGATATGAGATTTCGTGTAAGACCATAGCAAGGCTATGGCATCGTGACGACATGTAAAGCAATAGCTGGGCTATGATGTTGTGATACGAGTAAGACCATAGTTGGACTATGGCAATCAAGTAAACGACGTACTCAAAACCCGTAAGACATTCTCTAGATTAATAAGAAATAGTAAGAGGAATTAGAGTTAAATGTTAAGTACTCAAGTAGACCTTAATGTGAAACTTGAGTAAGTGAAGTCACAGTTCGAAAGTATAAGTGATAGAAACAATTGTAGCGTGATAAATGTGAAAACTCACTTGAGGCGAGTTGTGTGACTATGATGATATTTCATTGACAATGAGTAGTAAATCATATGTATGTAGTCACGAGAGTTAGGTTAAGGGACTTTGCAACCTCACTCCCTTACCACTGTTGAATTATGATGAGATGTTATGAGAGTTAAGTTGAGTAAGTTTGCATCGGATTAATGCAATAATTATGTTAGCATAGTTGAGAATGCTTTGTATCACGCTGATACATAATACTCTACTAAATAGAGTAATTGTTGTTGAACGTGAGGTTGAAGTCCTAGGGGACTATAATGAATATGATAATGCTATCATCAAAATATGAGATAGATAATGTCCCGTATAAGACCACGTCCAGGACATGGCCTTGGCACCAAATTGAGATCCCGTATAAGACCATATCCGGGGTATGGCTTCGGTAATGAATATGAGAATCGTGTAAGACCATATTCAGAATATGGCATCGATGCTTGATGTTGAAGTCCATATAAGACCTTATCAGGGATATGGCATTGGCATTTAGAGGTGACTCCATATAAGACGACCTCGGGAATGAGGCATTGGTTTCGTACCTACATGAACAATGATGAACATGCGTCTTTGGTTATCCCTAGTGATCAATGGGACAGATAGATGAGTCTAGAGATAGAAATGAGAATGGTACTAAAGTCATGTGAAAGAGTGAAAACATGTACTCGTGAATGAATCACGAAGAGATGATTACGATAGATGACACGGAACGTGTTATATAAGGGCAAGTATGAGTAAGTTGGCTAGAAGCCTATGGTTTGTGCATGGTTAGTTAATGCCATGGATGGGATTATAATGATCTCTTTTAGTATTATGTACTAATACATGTTTCCCTTCAGGGATGATGTGGTCGTTCTTTTCATGAAATTGTGATTGTGTGAGAACGTTAACTGACGGAAAAAGTAGACTAAACGGTTGTCGATTTAGTTAATTAAAATCGACATTCCTCTATCTCCTCGTAACCTTAATTGGGTACCTTGAGGAGGAAGTTGGTGATGATTCTAGTATAAGAAATGAAATCACAAGTTTCACGTTGTATGATGAGTTTTCGAATAAGATGAATAGAGTTAATGAATTCGATCGAGATGTCCCTGCTATCGTGAGATATGACGATAGTGAAGGTTCTAGATTAGCATAACAAGAGAAACTCAGATGAGAGTGTGCTTAAAATATGTTCTCAGTATGGAGAAAAGAGTAGATTAATGTAGTGAGATATGATTCAAGTTCTGTGTATATTCATGCACGAATCAATAAAGAGAATAAAATTTTGTGTGTACGTGAGTAGGGAGCATGATACAAAGATATGCTCATCGAAATGTTCAAACCGTGATGGTTAAGTTGAAAGCTATAGAAGGAACCAGCACTGAAAGTTTTAGTACTGAGTTCAGCACGAATCGAGAAAAAGAGCTGATAGGTTGGTGATCCAGAGACGATCACTTTTGTGCCTTTGTTGTAAGTTAGATGTTATGAAATGATCCATGGGATAATCGATGTGTATCTTATGAATTTTAATGAGTAAGAGTATCATATGCTACAGAAGATTTTGAAAATGAAATAGTGGAAACGACTAGAACTATTACAATGGTGGGTATAGTTATTGTGATACTACTCAGATAGTAGACATAGTACAGATGTCTGAATGAAAGATCTATGTTTAGTAATGTGAGTTAGTTACTCGGTTGACTCTAGTTGGTAATATCCTAGTTTCAGCGAGGTTAATGACTATAGTGAGTCTTCCTTTTAGAACAGAAGAGTTCAGAAGTGTTATAATAAATGGTATATTAAATAATTTATCCATGTTGGATAAGATTTCTGTTGTTGATGCTTCCTCGAGATTGAAAGTGAATGATGTTGAATCCAGAACTTATATAAGAGTTTTGGTATGAGATTTAGTAGTAGCATATCTACTAATGCAAAAGTAAGAAAATGCAGTTATGTGCATAAATGTTTTGACATAGAGTACATTTCACAATATGATCGAGTTATGGTCAGAAGTAGTTGACCACTAAAAGCTAAGTTTCCAAAGCACACAAGACAAGACTACTACAGTCGGTAAATGCTTTAATGAGAGAGTGAGGTAAAACCTTATTGATTTCAAATTTGATGTGACGAAATTTCCAAGAAAGGGAAATGTCATTCGAATTGTAGTAAATCAACCAGTAAAGATTCAAATGATCATCTGGACATGTGCAGAGTTCCAAATTGGTAGATTACAGAGTATATGCCCCAGAGGAAGAATAACCTAGGTCTCAAGTTACGTTTCGACCTTATGTATCACAGTTTAAGAGTTGTTTGAAAGAGAAATTTGAGGATAAGTGGACTCGTGATTTTGAAGAGTAGATGGAAATGTTTTAAGAATGTTGGTAACAACTCCTCCTGATGAGATTTTCGGGGAAGAAAATCCCTAAGGGGGAGAATTGTAACAGCCCGATTTAGGGGCTAGTCGGAACAGTGATCTCGGAATCACTAATTCGAGGTTAGATAAAATTATTTTCATGTTATGTTTTGTGTTATAACAGGTTTATAAGGATACATGAAAATTTTGGTGCCTTAATTTTAGCGATTTCTAGCTAAATTGTGAAAAAGGACTAAATCGCATAAAGTGTGAAAGTTCTATTCTATTTGCTAGAGGCACCAAATAGCTATGGTTTATAAATTGGAGGTCCCAAAGGTGCAATTAGGCCATGGGAATTAGCTTGGTCGGTCAAAGGATGACAAAGGGGACAAGGGCATTAAATGTTGTCATGTTAGGTAATTAAAAAGAAATAAAATAAGATGAAATAAGCAAAAAGCTATCATCTTTTTATTTATTATCTTCTTCCACCAAAAATACAAACAAGAATGGGGGTTTTTGAAGCTTAAAATTTCAGCAAGCATTTCTCCTCACAAGTAAGTGATTTTGATGATCTTTCTTGATAAAAATTGTATTTTTGGAGTCTCCAAAGCTTAAGATAGCTAATGGAGGGACTAATTTGCAACATGGTTGAAAATCTAGGGACTTGCCATGAGAGAGTTTATGTTGGTTTCTGAGTTTTTATGGAATAAAATGAATGATAGGATGTTGATAAACAGCTTTTGTGAAAGGTGTTGTGATGAAAACACCTAATTGGGACTAAAATGCAAAAGTTGTAAATTGTTCATTAAGGCATGAAATAGATGGAATTGTGAATAGTTGTAAGAGGATTAAATGTTCAGCTAGACTTTCTTAATAAGAAATTGAGATGAAAATTTATTTACGAGCCTAGGGGCAAAATTGTAATTTTGCCAAAGTGTAGGGGCAAAATAGTCATTTTTGCCTAAAGTGTAGATTATGGTGTATTATGATTTATAAATGATTAAAGTAGTAAATTTCATTGTTCTAGATCAAATAAAACGAGTTTCGGACCTAGAATGGATGAAAAGAGAAATATGGGCAAAAAGGTCCCTTTTGGCCCTTTCGACATCGAGGTAAGTTCATGTGCAAATGTTGCAATTATGTATGAGTTAATTTAATGCTCCAATGTTGTATGGAATGTATATTTACTCTATGAATGTATGAAATATCTTTGATGAGAGGTCAATAGAATTGAATTTAAGAGTAATGGGAAATGTATGTAGAATGATATGACGATAGTTAAAGTCTCGTGTAAGACCATATTAGAATATGGCCTCGATGTAAGAATTCGTATAAGACCATGTCAGGGATATGGAATCGATATGTTAATGCAAGTAAGACCCTATTGGGGTATAAATTCTATGTGACATTATGAGTATGAGACTCAAGAGAGTTTTTTAATAACTTGAGTGATTCAATGTATATGTTGAAAGAAAGAAAGTATGTGGTTGTACCACGAAAAGCACAAGTGTGTGTTAGAATTGAATTGATATGGATTCAGTATTTGATGAACCCTTAGTGGGTTATGTGTATTCAATACGCCTTACTTGTATGAGATAGATTCATTTATGCATTGTGTGATTGCGAACGAGTATCGTAGAAAGTTAAGTAAGAATAGAAGTATGTGAGGATGTTCTCGGATGAACATTTGAAATAGAGATATACATGTGGATTATTATCCATGAATGTAAAATAACGGTGAGCTATGTGCGACATCACCTTATTGATGGTAATGATAGGCTGTGTGCGATACCATCGCCTATAAATAATTGGTGAGCTAAGTGCGAAATCACCATAAGTATAAATGATTGGTGGGCTGTGTGCGATACCACCCTATTAGAGATTCAATGGTGGGCTAAGTACGAAACCACCCAGAGATTAATAGTATGAGTATCTTATTGAAAATGCTTGATTAGCTGTTTTATATGATCATGTGGTGATCAGTGTAGGAATATGTACTAATTAAATGAGCAATTGGCTTGTGGCAAGGTAAGAATGTGGTAAGAGATTGAATGAGTAAGTTTCAAGAATGGTTGAGTAAGTAACCATGAATTTATGAGAGACACTCTTCATGATACTTTGTAATTATGTATATTCAATGAATATCAATATTTGACACATTATGTAGATGAGCTTACTAAGCATTATTGCTTACTCCTTTACTTTTCTCATCTCTTATAGGTTATATTAACTAGCTCGGGTTGGAGGCCGCCGGAGATGTTTTCACACTATCGAGCAGACCCTTGGTATGAGGTATCAAGTCCTTAGAAATCATGGCATGTATAGGGCTAGTACTTGAGGTTGATTAAGTCATTGATAATGTGCCAAATTGTATTGGCCTAAGAGAATCTAAGTTGGTTGTATTTGTATTGGGAGTAGTTCTCCCTAGTGTATGGGATAAAGACTTTATCTCTTTAATGATTAAATGTGTTAATTCATGTGCTTTAATTGATGATTTGAGAATGTTTTGAAGTAGTATATGAATGTTTGCAAACGGGAGTGGTAAAAGGCTTGGTAAGATAGCCACTAAGTGCCCACACGGATAGACACACGGGCGTGTGTCTAGGCCGTGTGTCTCCTGCACCTTAGTATCTTAAGTCAGATTAGACCATGGGCTGGTCACACGGCCGTTTGTCCAGGCTGTGTGATACACACGGTTGGCACATAGGCGTGTTCCAAGGCCGTGTGAAGTCTGCACTCGACACTTAGAAATTCAATTGTCACACGGCTGACGCACACGGGCGTGTGTACGCACTGCGGTGGATAAGTCGAAATGCCAGGTTTGGCACACGCCGAGGCCACAGGCGTGTCCAGGCCGTGTGGATTTAGTCAGTGTCGACCACAGGTGGAAGGCACGGGCATGTCTTAAGGACACATGGGCGTGTCCCTATACCAACACGGGCATGTGGCCCCTGTTTTAAACAAAAGTTTCTTTTGGCTTGTAAAAGTTTCCGGACGCAAGTTTAAGGCCTCGTAGGCCCACGATGTGAATGATTTGACTAAGAAAGAGAAGTTTTTAATTCACAACAAAATTTTGTAGCCCGTAAGTACATGTTTAAGGAAGTTCAAGCATAGTAATGTCTCGTATCCGATTTTAGCCTCGAAATCGGGTATGGGGTGTTACAAGCACACACTCAAATCACTTAACAAGTAAAATAGATACTCATTTATGTCAGAACTCACAGAAATAAAGTTAAATTATTCAAAGCATTACAACTCTACCCCCTAAAAGAAATTTCGACCTCGAAATTTACCTGATTCGAATAGATGAGGATACTGCTGATGCATCGAGTCCTCAGGTTCCCACGTGACTTCCTCAGTGCCATGATTCCGCCACAGAACCTTTACCAACGGTGTGGACTTTCTCCTCAGAATCTTAATATCTAGATCCAAAATCTGAATCGGCTCCTCCTCAAATGTCAAGTCTGGTCTAACCTCGATCTCCTCAGCGGAGACTACGTGAGATGGATCAGACTGATACTGCCTAAACATCGAGATGTGAAACACATAATGGATACGGTCTAACTTTGAAGGTAGCTCTAACTGATAAGGAACCGGTCCCACACGCTTCAGAATCCGATACGGCTCAATAAACCTAGAGCTTAACTTGTCCTTACGACCGAACCATAAAACTTTCTTCCATGAAGATACCTTAAGGAATACGAAATCACCCAAAGAGTACTCGATATCCCTCATTTTTAGATTCGCATAAGACTTCTGTCTATTAGAAGCCGCCTTCAAACAATCACGAATTAGTCTAACCTTATCTTCAGTCTCGGAAACCAACTTAGGACCCAAAACCCGTCGTTCACCCAACTCAGTCAAACATAGCGGAGTACGACACTTATGACCATACAGAGCCTCGTAAGGTGTCATCTGGATACTAGACTGGAAACTATTATTGTAGGTGAACTCAGCTAAAGGCAGAAAATTTCTCTCAACTACCTCGAAAGTTAATCACACAGCTCCAAAGCATATCCACCAGTATCTGAATCACCCTATCAAATTGACCATATGTTTGAGGATGGAACACAGTACTGAAGTCTAATCTCGAACCCAGAGCTTCGTAAATTTTCTTCTAGAACCGAGAAGTGAAGCGAGGATCCCTATCAGAGATTATTGAAACTAAAACCTCGTGCAGTCTTACAATCTCAGAAATGTAGAGCTTTGCTAACTTTTGCAGAGAGTAGTCATTCCGAACCGGAATAAAATGGCAGACTTGGTCAATCGATTCATGATGACCCATACATAATCCTTCTTAGTGGGTGTTAAAGGCAACCCACTAACAAAGTCTATCGTCACACGTTCCCATTTCCATAAAGGAATTTTAACGGGTTAGAGCAAACCCAAAGGCAACTGGTGCTTAGCCTTAACTTGCTGGCATGTCAGACAATGAGAAACGAAACCAGTTACCTTACGTTTCAAACCCGGCCATCAGTACAGTTCACAGAGATCCCAATACATCTTATTACCACTGGGATGTATAGCATAAGGGTTACTATGCACTTCTCTTAGAATTGACTGTCTCAAATCAGAATCGTTCGGTACAAAAAACTAGTCCTCAGAAACACAGAACTCCATCCTTATCCAGTCCAAAATCAGATGTACTGCCACTCTCAACCTGACGAAACCGTAGACTTAGAGACTCATCCCATGACTGCTTTTCCTGAATCTGTTCAATCCAAGTCGGCTTAACTTACAACTCGGCTAACAAACCCCCATAATCAAACAAACTGAGACGAGCGAACATCGCCCTCAAACCAGACATTGCTCTTCAACTGAGAGCATCAGCCACCACATTGGCCTTATTGAGATGATATTCTATCATGCAGTCATAATTCTTTAATAGCTCAATCCATCGATGCTGCCTAAGATTCAACTCCTTTTGAGTAAGGGGGTACTTGAGGCTCTTATGATCGGTGTAGATGATACACCTCTCACCATACAGTTAGTGCCTCTAGATCTTTAACGCAAAAACCATAGTAGCCAACTCGAGATCATGCGTCAGATAATTTCCCTTGTGTGACTTAAGCTGTTGGGACGCATAAGCCAAAACCTTACCATCTTACATCAATACACATCCCAAACTGACGTGCAACGCATCACTATACAACACAAACTTCTTACCAGATTCAGGTTGTATCATAACAGGAGCTTGAGTCAAAACAGACTTGAGCTTCTTGAAACTCGACTATTGCACATCAGTCCAAATGAAAGGAACCTTATTGCGTAGAAGCTTAGTTAGAAGTGTTGCAATCAGTGAGAACCCTTCAACAAACCTCCGATAGTAACCAGCAAGTCCCAGAAAATTGCGGATCTCAAAAACGTTCTTGGACTATTTCCAATCAAACACAGCCTCAATCTTCTTAGGATTAACTCCAATCCCCTCAGCAGAAACCACGTGCCCTAGAAATGTTACTTCCTGTAACCAGAATTCACATTTTCTCAACTTAGTGTAGAGCTGCTTCTCTCGGAGTATCTGAAGCACTACTCTAAGATGTTAATCATGTTCATCCTCAGTCTTAGAGTACACCAAAATATCATCGATGAAGACTACGATAAACTGATCTAGATACGGCTAAAAAACTCAGTTCATCAGATCCATGAATGCAGCCGAAGCATTCGTCAAACCAAAGGGCATAACTAGGAACTCGTGGTGCCCATAACGAGTCCTACAAGCCGTCTTATGAATATCAGCTTCCTTAACCCTAAGCTGATGATACCCAGAATGGAGATCTATTTTTGAGAATACTGGAGCCCCTCGAAACTGATCAAATAGGTCATCGATCCTCGAAAGTAGGTATTTATTCTTCACAGTTAACTTATTCAGTTGCCGATAGTCGATGCACATCCTCATGGTATCGTCATTTTTCTTTACAAATGGAACCGGTGCCCCCCACAGAGATACACTAGGACAGATGAAACCATTATCCAGAAGCTCTTGAAGTTTGAGCTTTAAGCTCTTTCGGTGCCATACGGTATGGAGCGATGGACACCAAAGCTGTACCTAGTAGAAGCTCAATGTCAAACTCAACTTCCTGATTCGGGGGTAAACTCGATAACTCCTCAGGAAAAACATCCAAAACTTCCCTCACTGTTCTAATATCCCCTACAGAAGAGTCCCCAGAAACTGAAACACTAACGTAGGCTGAATATGCCTCACACCCTTTCCGAACCAATTTCTTGGCCACTAGAGCGGAGATCATATCAGATAGGTAATCTCGACGCTCGCCGATGACAACAATTTCTTTATCGTCCTCAGTTCTTAGAACGACCCTCTTAGTTGTGCAGTCCAAACTAACTCGGTGCTCTACCAACCAGTCCATGCTCAGAATTAAGTCGAACTCCCAAAACGGTAGCTCTATTAGATTTGCCGAAAACACAACCCCTTGTACTTCTAACGGAACATTCCTATAAAGTCTATTTACCCGAACAAATTGCCCTAACGGACTCAGTATAGTAATCATACCAGAAGTACACTCAACAATAATCCCCAATTTTTCAGAAACAGTACTAGCTACATAGGAGTGTGTAGAACCTTTGTCTATCAAAGCAGTATATGGGGCATCAAAAATAAAAAAACGTACCTATGATCACATCAAGAGTGTCTCTGTCCTCGTGGCGTCGAGCAGCATAAACCAGTGCAGGCTACCTTGCCTCAATTTGATTAGCACCTCTACCCGGTGCTCTCTGTCCTCGGCCCATACCATTACCACCCCTAGCGAGTCCACGGCCCCTAGGTGGCTGCTGTATTACCCTCTGAGACTGAACAAAACCTGATCCCGTAGCTTGCATCTGATCAGCACGATGTGGACAATCTCTAATCCGATGCTCTAATGACCCATATCGCAGACAAGCCCCTAATATCCTCTAACACTCACCCGGATGGCGCCTACCACAGTCGCTGTACGACTGAACTCTAGTAAGAGCAACTGGAACTCCCACTCTAGATGGCCCGTCATGTCTGGCCCATTTCTTGGGCCTCTGAATAGAACTAGAGGGCTCCGAATCCATCTTATTCTTGCCTCTCTCTCGGTATCTATTCTAACGCTCCATGCGCTTAACTTCTTCAGTAGTCTTTGCCTTATTTATTAGAACAACAAATTCTCGCTCCCTCTGCGGAGCTATTAATACCCTCAGACTGTCCCTCAATCCGTCCTCAAAGCGGACACATTTCTCATACTCAAATGCCACCATGCCTCGAGCATAGTGGCTTAGTCTCAGAAATTCAGCCTAATACTCGACCACAATCCTATCACCCTGCGTGAGATTCATGAACTCACACCTAGAAGCATCAACATAGCTCGCGCCCACATACTTCCTCTGAAAGGCAGTCTTGAAATAATCCCAATTTAGATGATCTGGTTGAGTACCCTTCTGAACCGATAACCACCACTAACATGCCTCGTTGCGAAGCAAAGACACTGCACCATTCAATTTCTGCTCAGGAGTGCAATCAATGTCATTCATTATCCTCCCGGTGGCCTCCAACCAATACTCGACCACAGTAGGGGCGACTTTAGTGACGCCCCTAAACAGCTCAACTCTATTGGACTAGAATCGTTCAGTTATCGATCCACGGCCCCCAGATCCAGAATAGGGTCCAGCGACCCTCTCCAAAACTCTCAACATGGCTTGAGACAGTGCATCGTCCCTAGTCGAGCGGCTTTGAGATCCAGTCTCAGTAGCAGGTGAAATCTGTGTCTCACTCGTATCTAGATTCGGTATATTGCCCAAAGAGGAAGACTCAGATCGAGTCCCCCTACGGCGCTTGCCACGCCCACGAGTACCTCGACCACGTGTACCACGTGCGCTCATCATATTTTCAGTTTTATCTACATTATAAAATTTTATGCATTAGTTTCAGTGTTTATTAGCATATGTCTTATGCTTCAAATATCAGAAGTTCAGAAATATTTCAGAAGTTTTAGTCTCTGACTAACTCAGTTTTAGAGAATTCTATCTACAATATTTTTTAAGTCTAGAAGTACTTACAGGACCGGCGCTAGAGACTCGGTGAACTACATATTTATCTCGAAAAAGAACAATCTTTGTTTAAAGAAAACAATTCTTTTACAAATAAAATTTTGAAACCCAAATTTCACAGCCCGAGTTTTGTAACTTAGCTTTGATACCACTAAATGTAATACCCTAAACCCAGCCTAGACGTTATGACCAAATTTGAGAGCGTTACGAAGAAGGGTTTTAAAACCGATGATACTTCATAAATCATTTATATATTCATTACCAAAATCGTTACATGTTGTCCTTCAAAGTTAACCAAATATCTCGCAGTAGAAGTTTGAAAATCGTTTAAATCAAAACCACGCTTGTGTTTTTAAAAATATTTGTTCACGTAAAATCAGAATCTTGTCAATCATCATAGTTTAAAAAAAATCATAAACGCAACCAAACCAAATATATAAAATGAATAGTCTCAAAAGTCCGGAGAGTCCAAAAATTACAAAACTCTCTCAAAAACCAGAAATTAAGTAAAACTGGTAAATAATGATAAAAAAATAGTTTTTCGACAAGTGGACACCGTTGAGCCTCCATCGCATCGATCCACCTATGTCTGAGGGTTACCTGAACAGAACTGACAAACAGATGTGAGCTTTCATAAACTCAGTGTGTAACCCAACAGAGATAGTCATGCAACATACAAGAATCTCATATGTAGACAGATACAGATTTGGACCTAAGTCCTTAATAGATACATATATCAAAATTAGATAAACAGAACAGATGTACAGAATCCTCCCCCCATCCTCTACACACTATCTCCGACCATCCCATCACACCATGTGGGGTTAAAAACACCCACCCATCCCTACACACCATATAGTGTCGATGCGATACATAACAGAATAATGTGCAGTCAAGCTGCCAGAATATAGGCGAAAGGTCGCCTTACAGATCACTTCTTCTGCATATACAAATCCCACCCCAAGCACAGATTTAGAATACAGATACAGAAATAATAGATTTAACATGCTTAACATGCTCGTATACAGATAACATACATCTTAAACAGTACAACCAGACATACATATCAGTTTCCTATTCAGATCAGAATATCAGAATATCAGAATATCAGATCACATGAATAAGGGTTTGATTAGCCCTTACAGACCCTATGACAGGCCCACAATCGATCGAAACGACCCGTGCGACCCTAGGAAAAATTTCAGAATTTTGGGCCCACATACCTGTGTGGCTTGCCCATACGCCCAAATTGGTCTTGCCCGTGTGGCCTACACGGCCACACAATCGCCGTCACACGGTCACACACGGCCAGCCACACGGCTGGCTACACGCCTGTGTGGAGTCGATAGTCCCCTTTTTTGGCTTTCACCAAACCTCAATTTCTTGTGTTATCGTTACACACCTGGGTCGTTTTTGATGCTACAACAATTTCGAAACCACCAGAACCTAGAAACGGCATTACCACAACTAATTTACAACCAATTACGAATTTAACAACGTGAAACTGAATCGCGCAAACACACTTATCACCGATAAGAACAACCCAAATTACAGTTTATGCTGTTGGAGAGAAATCTTTACGTTCACTGACTATTCCTACCGTAACACCCTAACCCATTATCGTCGTCGAAACAGGGTTACGAAGCATTATCGAAATTTACAGATCAAATACATACATTTTATATCATTTAACATTCATATCAGAAATCAATCATATTCAATCATATTGTCCCTTATATGAGCCTTCGAGGCCCAAAATACACATTAGAAGCAAGTCGGGACTAAACCGGGTGCTTAGAGAAATTTTCGCAAAATTTTAAAATTTTTCCATGGTGCAGGGGACAAACGCCCGTGTGGCCAGGCCGTGTGGCTCACACGGTCAAGAGACACACCCGTGTCGCAGGCCGTATAGGCATTCGAAGTAGGACACACGGTTGTAACACCCCTAACCCATAACCATCGTCAGTTTAGGGTTTAGAGGTATTACCGAACAATCAGAAACTTTTACAGATATTTCATAACATATTTTGACAAACCACATCAAAGCGTCCCTTAAATAGGTCTACGAGACCTTAATCATGCTTTAGAAAGGGGCCAGAACTAAACCAAACATATACAGAAATTCTCAGAAATTTAAAAATTTTTCAAAGTTAAAGAGGTCACACGCCCGTGTGGGCAGGCCGTGTGCCTCCCACGGCCTCAGACACGCCCGTGTGTCTTAGCCGTGTCAAAATAGGGCATACATACTGACTTGTCCATACGGGCGTGGACACGCCCGTGTGCCTCACCCGTGGTCGAGCCTGACTTGTACCATACGGCCAGTCACACGCCCGTGTGTCTAGCCCGTGGTCGAGTCTGGCTTGTTTTGAAATACAACCACGAGGGACACGGTCGAGCCACACGCCCGTGTGCTCAACCGTGTGGGCAATTATAGGCCATTTTCAAGGCCAAAATGCCACCCACACTTGGGTCATCCCTACAAGCATTCATACCAATACAATTCATGTCAAAAACAACCAATTTTCCAAGCATACAAAGGCATCTCAAGCACAAAATCTTATACAACAATAGGCTCATTCTATTCACAATCATTTTCAAGTGTAATTCATCACAAACATATCATTTCCTTATAACAACCATTCATCATATATATGCTTACCTTGCATAAATGATCTTACCAATATTTTGACCATTTCTTAACCATGAAACCAAACCAAAACCAAGCATCATATAGCATGACTCATCATTCATAAAACATTTATCTAGCCATATCACATGGCTATTACATATCTTAAACATATTCCAAAAATAACTAGCCTATACATGCCATATTTAATATATACACTTTCAAAAGGTACCAAAAATAGGATTGAGTAGTGTGATGACGATCCTCGACGATCCCCGACCCTTTCGTAGTTTTGACGACCTATAAAATAGAGTAAACACACACAAAGTAAGCTTTCCAAAAGCTTAGTAAGCCATATACAAATAAACTTAACATATAGGCATTCATTATTCATAACAAATATGAGTTTACTACTAGCTCATTTGCACATTCATGATTCTTCTTGGCTCATTTATCTAGCCATTTGCTTACCAACATATTTGTCACCATGTACTTCTTTAGATCATAGCTCATTCACACATATAACACATTTTACCTTATCAAATCTATTCACTTATTTCACCTAGGTAAGTTCATATAAACACTTACCTTTCATACACATGCTTAGTGTACCATTCAAACGTACCTAATTCGTTTATACATTTCACGTAGACTTTCATTTCCTGGATTTACCCGTTGAACCGTTCGAAATCAAATAGGATACTCAGAATGCTCGGAATAGTCGTACAATGCCAACGTCCCAGACGTGGTCTTACATGTAACCAAATATCGATGCCACCGCCCCGCATGTGGTTTTACACGAATCAATACGATGCCAATGTCCCAGACATGGTCTTACACGTAAAATCTCAAATTGATGCCAACGTCCCAGACGTGGTGTTACACGATATCACATATAGGACACCTATGTCATGACATATGTAATCCTATCTATTCCTAGGTTCAGACGGACTTTTCTGATGTTGACATCATGCCGATACTATCTCAGATTTCATGTACTCATCATCTCATTTACATTCATCATTATAAATTTTCATATGAACATACATATATCAATGTAAATACATTTATTTGTATATAGACTTACCTCTGATTCTGATAAACTAAAACAAACTCGCTTACTCAATTACTTTCGATTTCCCACGATCTAAGTTCGTTTTCTTCGGTTCTTGATCTATACATATTCAAATTTAACTCATTTATTCACTAATTCATTCAATTCAAACCAAAAACACATATTTAGGGCAATTTACAAATTAGCCCCCCATTTTCACATTTTAGTCCTTATTTCACAAAATCACAAAATACACATAATTTGCTTATACCCATGCTTAGCCGAATGTTCACTAATATCATACAAATCCATACATTTCATTTATTTCACATTTTAGTCCCTCAAAATATTATTTTCTCAATTAAGTCCAAATTACTCAAAATCATCAAAAATTCAAAGACAAACTATGTTAATCTATCACATATCTTTCATAATTCATCATCAAACATCACAAAACTCATGAATTCATCAATGAAACTTTTCAAAATCTTCATCAATTCAAAAAATTGAAGCATCGGTTTTGAAGAACACGAAGCAACGATCACAGAAACGTAGAAATTATAAAAAACTGAAACAAAACATACCTTGAATCAAAGAACATCAATGGCCGAATGTAACCTAAGCTTAAACTCTCTCTTCTTTTCTTATTTCGGTTCCAAAAAGATGAACATCCACTAACATTTTCATTTGGTTTTATTTATTCCTTGTTAATAGATTATTTATTAAATTAACCTTTAAATTTTAATATGAAAATCATATATATCAAGCCCATAACCGTCCATCCCATGGTTAAATGGCCAAATTTCAACATAATGACTCCATCTTTAATAAAACAAAGCAATTAAGCACTTTAACCATTAAAAGGCCACTTTCACATTTTTTGCAATTGAGTCCTTTTATCAAATTAAGCATACAAACGGACAAATTAATTCACAGAAATTTCACACATACTAATTCACATACCATAAGCACGTAAAATAATATTAAATTATTTTTCTGACTCAGATTTGTGGTCCCGAAACCACTATTCCGACTAGGGTCTAAACCGGACTGTTACAATTCTCCCCCCTTAGGGATTTTCATCCCCGAAAATCTTATCGTTAAACAGATTTGGATATTGTTGTCTCATTGAATCTTCAGACTCCCACGTAGCCTCTTCAACCCCATGTTGCTGCCATAACAATTTTACTAACGGGATTTTCTTATTTCACAATTCTTTCATTTCACGAGCTAAGATACAGATCGGTTCTTCTTCGTAAGTCATATCAGATCAGATTTCAATCTCAGACGGAGGAATCACATGTGATGGATTAGATCTGTATCGACGAAGCATTGACACATGAAATACGTTATGAATCTTTTCTAATTCCGGTGGCAATAATAATTTATATACAATAAGTCCAATGCGCTCGATGATCTCATACGGTACGATGAACCTCGGACTCAACTTGCCTTTACGTCCGAATCTGAGTACTTTTTTCCACGAAGATACTTTTAAAAACACTTTATCACCGATCTCAAACTCAATATCTTTTCGTTTCAAATCTGCATAAGATTTCTGACGATCAGACGCTGCTTTCAGGCTATCACGGATCATATTCACTTTCTGTTCAGTGTCTTTTATCAAATCAACCCCGTGTATCTTATTTTCACTAAGCTCAGTCCAATACAGAGGTGTCCGAAATTTACGTCCATACAAAGCTTCATAAGGTGCCATTTTGATGCTCGACTGAAAACTATTATTATATGCAAATTCAATCAATGGAAATATTGTTCCCATGTACCATTAAATTCAATGATGCAACATCTCAACATATCCTCAAGAACTCGAATAATGCTGTTGGACCGCCATCCGTCTCATGGATGAAAAGCCGCATCAAAATGCAATTTTGTACCTAAAGCTTTACAATTTCTTCCGTAATCGTGATGTAAATCTCGGATCTCTATCGCATAATAATAGACAATGGCACTCAGGTGCAATCTCACAATATCAGAAATATAAAGCTCAGCTAACTTATCAAGTGAGTAATCAGATCATACCGGAACAAAATGGGCAGCTTTCGTCAATCGATCAACTATAATCCAAATTGCATCTTTCTTTCTCAGAGTCAATGGTAATCCAGAAACAAAGTCCATCGTCACTCTATCTCATTTCCATTCGGGAATCAGAATCGGTTGTAGCAAACCAGATGGAACCTGATGTTCGGCTTTAACTTGCTGACAGACTAAACATTTCGATACAAAGTCAAAGATATCTCTTTTCATACCAGACCACCAATAGTGTTACTTCAAATCATGATACATCTTTGTACTACCCTGATGAACAGATAGACGACTATTATGAGCTTCATTCAAAATCAACTGAATCAACTCTGGGTTTCTTGGAACACATAATCGATCTCGAAATCTCAAGCAATCATCATCATTAACTCTAAATTCAAAATCGGAATTCGAATCACACTGAGCTCGTTTCGCTAGCATTTCATTATCAACTTTCTGAGCATCACATATTTGTTGTAAAAATAGCGGTTTCGCTTTCAATTCAGCTAAAACTATACTATCATCAGACAAGTTCAAATGAGCATTCATAGCACACAACGTAAACAAAGGATTTCTCGCTCAAGCATCAAAGAACAACATTTGCCTTACCCGGATGATAATATATCACAAGCTCGTAATCTTTCAACAGCTCTAACCATCTTGTCTGTCACAGATTCAAGTCTTTCTGAGTCATCAGGTACTTTAAACTTTTATGATCTGAAAACACGTGGCATTTCTCACCGAAAAGATAATAACGCTAAATTTTTAATGCAAACACAATCGCAGCTAGTTCAAGATCATGTGTCGGATAGTTCTTTTCATGCGGCTTTAGTTGTCTCGAGGCATAAGCTATAACTTTGTCTTCCTGCATCAGAACACACCCCAGACCATTTAAAGAAGCATCACTATAAATCACGAACTCTTTACCCGATTCAGGTTGTACCAAAACTAGAGCTTCAGTTAACAGAGTTTTCAGCTGATCAAAACTTTTCTGACATTTATAAGACCATTCAAACTCCACATCTTTCTGAAGTAATCTAGTCAATGGAGTAGCTATCATCGAGAATCCTTTTACAAACCGACGTTAATAACCAGCTAATCCCAGAAAACTACGGACTTCAGACACACTCTTCAGAGGTTTCCATTCCAAAATAGCAGAAATCTTACTCAGATCAACTCGTATTCCAGAGGCTGATACAATATGTCCTAGAAAACCAACTTATCGACACCAGAATTCACATTTACTGAACTTCGCATATAATTGCTTATCTCGCAAAGTTTGCAAAACAATTCTCAGATGCTCAACATGCTCAATCTTATCATGTGAATAAATCAAGATGTTGTCAATGAATACAACAACAAATTGATCTAAGTACGGTCTGAAAATTTTGTTCATCAGATCCATAAAAATAACAAGAGCATTTGTTAGTCCAAAAGGCATAACTAAAAACTCATAATGCCCGTACCTCATTTTGAAAGCAGATTTCGAAATGTCTGAATCTTTTACACGCAACTGATAATATCCCAATCTCAGATCTATCTTTGAAAACAAAGTGGCTCATTTCAACTGATCAAACAAATCATCAATTCTGGGCAAAGGATATTTATTCTTTATAGTCACCTTGTTCAACTGACGATGATCAATACACATTCTCATCGTGCCATCTTTCTTTTTCACAAATAGAACAGGAGCACCCCAAGGTGAGAAACTCGGTCTTGGAAACCCTCTGTCAGTCAACTCTTGCAACTGTGATTTCAAATCTTTCAACTCTGTTGGTGCCATTCTATACGGAGCTATCGAAATAGGAGTTGTTCCCGGATACAAATCAATACTAAATTCAACTTCACGTATCGGAGGTAATCCCGGTAACTCTTCAGGGAACACATCAGGGAATTCCCAAACCATTGGCACTGATTCAACTTTTCTTTCAGTTACTTTCGAATCAATCACATAAGCAAAATAAGCTTCATAACCCTTTTTCAAATAATTCTGAGCTTTCATCACTGATATCACAGCAGGTAACCCATTCAAATTATTAGACTCAATCCGAACTATTTCATCATTCTGACATCTCAAATAAATAGTCTTTCTTTTGCAATTGACAACAGCATCATGCAATGTTAACCAGTCCATACCCAAATTATATCGAACTCATCAAAAGGTAATAGCATCAGATCAGTCGGAAAACATATATCTCTAAACATCAACGGACAGTTCTTGCATACTTTTTCAAACAGGACACTTTTACCTAAGGGGTTCGATACTCTAATAACAAATTCAGTAGACTCTACAGGCAGAGTCTTACTGGATACTAAGTTCATGCATATATACGAGTGAGTAGAACCTGGGACTATCAATGCAATCACAAAAGTATCATAAAGAGTAAATGTACCCGTTATAACATCCGGAGATGAAGCTTCCTCATGAGCTCGGATGGCATATGCTGTGGCAGGCGCTCTAGCTTCAGATCTCGCAACAGTGTCTTTCGTAGTTGTCTGACTACCACTAACATTTATTGTATTTCGAGAAGGTCTACCTCTCGCTGAAACATTATCAGATCTCGGATTCTGAACAATCTCTTGCACAACAGACTCAGGCCAATCTCGGATAAAATGATCTAACAATCCACATCTGAAACAAGCTCGATCATTCAATCTACAACTACCTGGATTTCTTTTACCACAGTGTTTACATCCAGGTCTTTCGGATCGGACATTTCCCACACTAGCTATCGATGTAGCTGAAGCTTTAGAATTCATTTGTGATCTAGCTCGATCCCTCGTATTCGAATGTCCCACATTAGTTCTGGAACTGCTATGCTCATCTCTGAATTTCTTTGAAGTAGACTAAAATAATTTGCTCGAAAATCTCTTTCTTGCATCTCTGACTCCAGACTCAACTTTTCTTTTGTCTTTCCCGAGTGCCTCTGCTTTGCACGCTCGATAAACAAGCACAACGAACTCTTTTATTTCCAAAATCCCAAAAAGCAAACGGATATCTTCATTTAAGCCATCTTCAAATCTTTTGCACATTATTGCCTCGGTTGATACACATTCTCAAGCATACTGACTTAGTCTCACAAACTCTCATTCATACTCGGTCACGGTCATCCGACCCTGTTTCAATTCCAGAAATTTTCTGATCAATAAACCTCTGACTGATGTACTTCTTTCTGAACTCAGACTGAAAGAAATCCCAAGTAACCCGTTCCTTTGGAACCACAGAAATCAAAGTCTTCCACCATTGATAGGCTGCGTCTCTTAACAAAGAAACAACACACTTTATACATTCTTCAGGAGTCAGTGACATTTCATCAAATACTCGGATAGTGTTCTCGAGCCAGAATTCCACTCTCTCAGCATTATCATCACTAGTGGCCCTGAACTCTTTAGCCTCATATTTACGGGTTTTGTCGACCGGAGGTTTATTCAACAAATTCAAGCTCATAACAGGAGGTATAGCAGAAGTCTGAGGAGGATTAGGCGGGGCGGAGATTGTGAAACAACCGGATTAGTTCTTAAGTACTGAATGAACCACTCGTTCATCATTTGGAAGAAAGCTTGTTTAGCCTCTCCCTCTTGACTGCTAGTAGCCGGTCTCGAATTAGATGGCGCTGTCCCTTGAGCGGGAGCAGGCGCATTACTTTCAACATCGTCAGCTACGGCTCTTTCGGGATCCATTACTATACGAAAAACACATTTTTCACGTCAGGATTCATCACACTATCACATTTTATATATATGGCATGTATAGCTAAACTCTCACACGCTACGTTAGTCCGAGAATCGACTAAACCGTAGCTCTGATACCAATCAAATGTAACACCGCTAACCCAAAACCATCGCCAATTTAGGGTTATGAGGCATTACCGGACAATCAAAAACTTTTACAGATATTTCATAACGTATTTTGAAAAACCACATCAAAGTGTCCCTTAAATAGGTCTACGAGACATTAATCATGCTTTAGAAAGGGGCAAGGACTAAACCAAACACATACAGAAATTCTCAGAAATTTAAAAATTTTTCAAAGTTAAAGAGGTCACACGCCCGTGTGGGTAGGCCGTGTGCCTCCCACGGCCTCAGACACGCCCGTGTGTCTAAGCCGTGTCAAAACAGGGCATACATACTAACTTGTCCACACGGCCGTGGACACGCCCAGTGCCTCACCCGTGGTCGAGCTCGACTTGCACCACACGCCCAATACACGCCTGCAGTGTGTCCACCCGTGGTCGAGTCTGACTTGTTTTGAAATAGAACAACGAGGGACACGGTCGAGCCACACGCCCGTGTGTTCAACCGTGTGGGCAATTATAGGCCATTTTCAAGGCCAAAATGCCACCCACACTTGGGTCATCCCTACAAGCATTCATACCAATACATTTCATGTCAAAACAACCAATTTTCAAAGCATACAAAGGCATCTCAAGCACAACATCGTATACAACAATGGGCTCATTCTATTCACAATCATTTTCAAGTGTAATTCATCACAAACATATCATTTCCTTATAACAACCATTCATCATATATATGCTTACCTTGCATAAATGATCTTACCAATATTTTGACCATTTCTTAACCATGAAACCATACCAAAACCAAGCATCATATAGCATGACTCATCATTCATAAAACATTTATCTAGCCATATCACATGGCTATTACATATCTTAAACATATTCCAAAAACAACTAGCCTATACATGCCATATTTAATATATACACTTTCAAAAGGTACCAAAAATAGGATTGAGTAGTGTGATGACGATCCTCGACGATCCCCGACCCTTTCGCAGTTTTGACGACCTATAAAACAGAGTAAACACACACAAAGTAAGCTTTCCAAAAGCTTAGTAAGCCATATACAAATAAACTTAACATATAGGCATTCATTATTCATAACAAATATGAGTTTACTACTAGCTCATTTGCACATTCATGATTCTTCTAGGCTCATTTATCTAGCCATTTGCTTACCAACATATTTGTCACCATGTACTTCTTTAGATCATAGCTCATTCACACATATAACACATTTTACCTTATCAAATCTATTCACTTATTTCACCTAGGTAAGTTCATATAAACACTTACCTTTCATACACCTGCTTAGTGTACCATTCAAACGTACCTGATTCGTTTATACATTGCACGTAGACTTTTATTTCCCGGATTTACCCGTTGAACCGTTCAAAATCAAATAGGATACTCAGAATGCTCAGAATAGTGGTACAATGCCAACGTCCCAGACGTGGTCTTACATATACCAGATATCGATGCCACTGTCCCAGACAGGGTTTTACACGAATCAATACGATGCCAATGTCCCAGACATGGTCTTACACGTAAAATATCAAATCGATGCCAACGTCCCAGACGTGGTCTTACACGATATCACATATCGGACACCTATGTCATGACATATGTAATCCTATCTATTCCTAGGTTCGTACGGACTTTTTCGGATGTTGACATCATGTCGATACTATCTCAGATTTCATGTACTCATCATCTCATTTACATTCATCATTATAAATTTTCATATGAACATACATATATAAATGTAAATACATTTATTAGTATATAGACTTACCTCGGATTCGGATAAACGGAAACGAACTCGACTACTCAATTACTTTCGATTTCCCACGATCTAAGTCCGTTTTCTTCGGTTCTTGATCTATACATATTCAAATTTAAATCATTTATTCACTAATTCATTCAATTCAAACCAAAAACACATATTTAGGGCAATTTAAAAATTAGCCCCTATATTTTCACATTTTGACATTTTAGTCCTTTTCACAAAATCACAAAATACACATAATTTGCTTATACCCATGCTTAGCCGAATGTTTACTAATATCATACAAATCCATACATTTAATTAATTTCACATTTTAGTCCCTCAAAATATTATTTTCTCAATTAAGTCCAAATTACTCAGAATCATCAAAAATTCAAAGACAAACTATGTTAATCTATCAAATATCTTTCATAATTCATCATCAAACATCACAAAAATCATGAATTCATCAATGGCACTTTTCAAAATCTTCATCAATTCACAAATTGAAGCATGGGTTTTGAAGAACACGAAGCAACGATCACAGAAACGTAAAAATTATCAAAAATCGAAACAAAACATACCTTGAATCAAAGAACATCAATGGCCGAATGTAACCTAAGCTTAAACTCTCTCTTCTTTTCTTATTTCGATTCCAAAAAGATGAACATCCACTAACATTTTCATTTGATTTTATTTATTCCTTGTTAATAGATTATTTACTAAATTAACCTTTAAATTTTAATATGAAAATCATATATATCAAGCCCATAACCGTCCATCCCATGGTTAAATGGCCAAATTTCAACATAAGGATTCCATCTTTAATAAAATAAAGCAATTAAGCACTTTAACCATTAAAAGGCCACTTTTACATTTTCTGCAATTAAGTCCTTTTTATCAAATTAAGCACACAAACGGACAAATTAATTCACAGAAATTTCACACATACTAATTCACATACCATAAGCACGAAAAATAATATTAAATTATTTTTCTGACTCGGATTTGTGGTCCCGAAACCACTATTCTAACTAGGGTCTAAACCGGACTGTTACAACGGTCGTGTCCCAGCTCGTATCCAAATTAGGGTGCTCTCTGACTTGGGTCATACGGCCAAGCCAAACGCCCGTGTGCTAGGCCGTGTGAGCATACTGATTTGTATTTAATAAGGTGCAGGGGTCACACGGCCAAGTCACATGCCCATGTGCTAGGCTGTGTTAAAATTTCTGAGCATTCTGTTTCTTAATTTTTAAGATGCAGGAGACACACGGCCAGATCACACACCCATGTGTCAGGCTGTGTGTCACACACGGCTGAGACACAAGCCCATGTCTCTTCCCGTGTGAACGAAAACAGGCCAATTCCAAGGCCACTTTTCTCACCTAATTTGTCTTCCACCTACATCAACACTTCAACACTTTTACCAACCATTACAAGACATTTAAATCAAGCCAAAACCAAGTTTAACACATATCATAACACCCCATATGTCCAAGTATTCAATCTTACCTAAATGACCATATAAACATATATACATATTTTTCCAATCATGTTATCTCAAACCATTCATCAACATACCCATATATTATCCATTCTTAACCACACCAAACATATATCAAGCATAATAAGACTACACCTATATATATACATCAAGATATGATCAACACAAGCCATTCCAATGGCTAGCCACCACCAAACACATACATACCATCATTGGCCAAATTTAGTCTATACATGCCATTATAATCCAAAAAATTAGTTTATTACATATACCGAACTGAGATGATGGATAGTGTGAGATATCTCCGCCAAGCTTCCAACCCAACGAGCTTCAGAAGTTCTATAAAATAGAGAAAATAAAACAAAGTAAGCATTTAATGCTTAGTAAGTTCGTATAACGGGAAATTAACTTACCATTCATTTACATTTAAGATAAGCATACAAAATACATCCAAAACAATTTGGCTAGTAGCCTAAACACATAACTTCATCAAACATGTTAGTCATTTATTTCACATGGATATCAAGAAACATATATGAGCTCATCAAATATTAAATTTCTATGCATTTCGTGTATATACGAATAATGATTCATTTCGAATTCATATATTTTCTCATGTTAGGATTTTTGCCCGTTAAATCATTTAAAATATCGATGGATACACAGATAGTACACACGAAGTGTACAAATCTATAACCCGTCAATTCGTATCCGGGAATACTTATACGAGCACATAAACAGAAAGCTCTTTCGAGCTATATAACGGGAAGCTCATGTGAGCTATGTAACGGAAAGCTCATAAGAGTCGTAATCGATAAGTTCAAGCGAGCCAATATAGGGAAGCTCCGGAGAGCCATAAATCAGGAAGCTCTAAAGAGCCAATTATCGGGAAGCTCACTGAAAACGGTCTGTTACAACTCTCCTCCCTTAAAGAATTTTTTTCTTCGAAAATTCTTACCAGTAAAGAGGTTTGGATATTTCTTTCTCATAGTTTCTTCTGGTTCCCAGGTAGCTTCTTCTATTCCATGTCGTTGCCAGAGAAATTTTACTAAAGCTACCTTTTTATTTCTCAGTTCTTTTGTCTCACGTGCCAGATTCTGATCGGTTCCTCTCTATAAGTTATATCAGGCTGAATCTCTACACTTGTCGGAGAGATAACATGTGAAGGGTTTGACAGATACCGTCGTAACATAGACACATGAAAAACATTGTGAATTTATCAAGTTTTGGTGGTAGGGCTAATCAGTATACAACAGGCCCGATTCTCTCAGTGATCTCATATGGTTCGATAAATTGTGGAGTCAATTTTCCTTTACAGCCAAACCGAAGAACTTTCTTCCAAGGTGAAACTTTTAGAAATACTTTGTCGCCAAATTGAAATTATATTTCTTTACGTTTAAGATTTGCATAAGATTTCTGACTATCAGAGGTTACTTTCAAGCTATCCCGGATCACTTTCACCTTTTCTTCAGTCTCACGGATCAAATCAACTTCATGTATCTTTTTCTCACTGAGTTCCATCCAATACAATAGAGTTCTACATTTACGACCATACAGAGCTTTGTACGGTGCCATCTTTATATTTGACTGATTACTGTTATTATATGCAAATTCGACTAAAGGCAGATATTTTTCCCAATTGCCTTCGAATTCCAAAATACAGCACCAAAGCATATCTTCAAAAATCTGAATTACACGCTCTAACAGACCATCAGTCTGAGGATGGAATGCATTACTGAAATGTAATTGCGTACCCAGAGCCTATTGTAACTTGTTCCAGAATCGGGATGTAAACCGTGGATCTCTGTCTGAAATAATGGAGACTGGCACTCCATGTAGTCTGACAATTTCTGAAACATATAATTCTGCTAATCTATCCAGGGAGAAATCCATACGTACCAGCATGAAATGTGCAGACTTTGTTAAACGATCAACAATTACCCAAATGACATCTTTCTTTTTTGGAGATAAGGGTAACCCTGACACAAAGTCCATAGTAACTATTTCCCATTTCCACTTCGGTATCCTCACTGGCTGTAGCAAACCCGAAGGTACCTGATGTTCAGTTTTAACTTGCTGACATATCAAACATCTAGATACGAATTCAGAAATAACCCATTTCATTCCCGACCACCAGTACATCTTTTTCAAATTATTGTACATCTTATTACTCCCCGGATGAACAAACATAGTACCATTATGAGCTTCATGCAAAATTTTCTATACAAACTCTGAATTTCTCGGTACACATACTCTGCCTCTAAACAACAGACAATCATCAGATCCAATCTGAAATTCTGAATCAGAAGTCGATTCACACTGTACCTGTTTAGCTTGCAATTCATTATCACTTTTCTGAGCTTCGCAAATCTACTGTAGAAACATCGGTTTAGCTTTTAACTCAGCTATGATTGAACCATCATCATACAATGACAGTCAGGTATTCATTGCTCATAAAGAAAACATAGACTTTCTATTCAGAGCATCTGCCACCATATTTGCTTTTCCCGGAGGATAATTGGTAACCAAATCATAATCTTTCAATAGTTCAAGCCATTTGCACTGTCTCAGATTCAAATATTTTTGCGACATCAAGTACTTTAAGCTTTTATGATCGGTGAATATATGACACCTTTCACCGAGCAAGTAGTGTCGCCAAATTTCAAGGCAAACACAATACTGACCAGTTTTAAATCATGTATCGTGTAATTCTTTTCATGTGGTTTTAACTATCTAGAAGCATAGGCTATTACTTTACCTTCTTGTATTAAAACACAGCCTAAACCATTCAATGATACATCACAGTAAATCACAAATTCCTTACCCAATTCAGGCTGAACTAGAACTGGTGCTTCAGTCAATAGGGCTTTCAACCGGTCAAAACTTTGTTGACATTTATCGGTCCATTCAAATTTCACATCTTTCTACAACAACCGTGTCATCGATAAAGCTACCATCGAGAATCCTTTTACAAATCTCCGGTAATAACCAGCCAATCCTAGAAAACTTCTGACTTCAGACACATTTTTTGGTGGTTTCTAGTTAACAATTGCTGAAATTTTATTCGGTCAACTCTAATACCTTCAGCCGATACTATATGTCCAAGAAAACCAACTTCTCGAAGCCAAAATTCACATTTGCTAAATTTAGCATATAGTTGTTTTTCATGCAGAGTTTGCAGAATAATTCTCAAATGATTAGCATGCTCGGCTTCATCTCGAGAATATACCAAGATGTCATCAATAAATACCACCACAAATTTATCCAGATATGGTCTGAAAATCCTATTCATCAGATCTATAAATACCGCAGGTGCATTGGTTAAACCAAACGACATTACAAGGAATTCATAATGCCCGTACCTGGTTTTGAAGGCTGTTTTTGGCACATCCGACTCTTTCACCCATAACTGATAATAACCAGGACGAAGATCAATCTTCGAGAACACTGTAGCACCTTTCAAATGATCAAACAAGTCATGAATACGAGGTAGTGAATACTTATTCTTGATTGTAACTTTGTTGAGCTGTCTGTAATCAATACATAATCTCAGGGATCCATCCTTTTTCTTAACAAACAGAATTGGTGCACACCAAGGCGAAGAACTAGGTCGAGCAAAACCTTTGTCAGTCAGTTCTTTCAACTCTTTTAATTCTATAGGGGCCATTCTGTATGGTGCTATAGATATCAGTGTTGTCCCCGAAATAAGATCTATAGAGAATTCAACTTCTCTGACCGACAGTAATCTGGGTAACTCTTTTGGAAATACATCAGGATACTCACAGACTACTGGTACTGATTTAATCTTCGACTCAGATACTTTAGTATCCAACACATAGGCAAGATAAGCATCATAACCTTTTTTGATATATTTCTATGCTAACATGGCTAATATCACATTAGACAACCCATCCATATAATCTGACTCAATACAGAGCATTTCACCATTCTGACATTTCAGCACAATATGCTTCTGTTTACAATTTACCACGGCATCGTGTTGAATTAACCAGTCCATACCTAGAATCACATCAAATTCATCAAATGAAAATAACATCAAATCAGCCAAGAAATAGTAACCCCGTACCATTAACGGATAATTCTTACAAATTTTATCCACCATCACATACTGGCCTAGGGGTTTTGATACTTTAATCACGAATTCAGTGGACTCGACAGGTAAATTTTTATTAAACACTAAATTCGTACAAATATATAAATATGTTGAACCAGGATCAATCAAAGCAGTTATATCAGTATCAGGAAAAGAAAAAGTACCAGTAATAACATCGGGTGCAGAAGCATCCTCACGTGCACGAATAGCATATGTTCTAGCCGGTGCTCGTGCTTCAGATCTGACAGTTGAATCTTTTGTCGTACCTCGGCTACCACTCATATTGCCGGGGTTACGAGGTGGTCTACCTCTCGTAACGGGGTTGCTCGACCTTAAAGTTTGGACAATATCTTTTTTAAGCTTTTCCGAGCAATCTCTGTGATAATGGTCAAAGGAACCACATCTAAAACGTGCTCCACTTTTTTTACAGCACTCTCCAAAATGTAGTTTATTACAATGCTTACATCTGAGTTTGGGATTTCTAACACTACCTGCACTTGCTACAGATGTAGCCCGAGATTTTGGATGGGAGTGTTGAATACCTCTGTCTCTCCCAGAATACCTCGCAAAGGTGGTAAAACGGTCATGATATTTCTTTAATTTCTTTGAGGCCAATTGATTTGACTTTCCCATAAATCTTTTACTTGAAGTTCTAGCTTCCATCTCAGTTTGGTTTTTCTCTTTACTAAGCTCTTCAGCTTTATGAGCTCGGTCAACTAGTACTACAAATTCTTTTAATTCAAGAATCCCAACTAACAAGTTTATGTCTTCGTTTAATCCCTCTTCAAACCGTTTACACATGGTGATTTCATTCGAGATACACTCTCTGGCATATTTACTCAGTCGGACAAATTCTCGTTCATACTCAGATACTGTCATCTGACCCTGTTTAAGCTCTAAAAATTCTTTTCGTTTCTGATAAAAAAAAATCTCTGACTGATATACTTCCTTTTGAATTCAGTTTGGAAAAATTCCCAAGTGACCCTCTCCTTCGGTACAACAGAAATTAAGGTGTTCCACCACTGGTAAGCTGAGTCTTTTAGCAGAGATACAGCACATTTTAGACATTCGGCTGGTGTACAAGATAGTTCATCTAGAACCCTGATGGTGTTTTCTAACCAGAATTCAGCCCTTTAAGGATCATCTTCAGCGGTAACTCTAAATTCTTCTGCCCCGTATTTACGAATTTTATCTACAAGAGGCTTACCAGTTTAAACAAGTTCTGTACCTTGAGGCATTTTGGGAACCGGTTGAGAAACAGGAGGTTGTGGAGGTTGTTGTACAGCCGGGTTTGTTCTTACAAATTCTGTAAACCATTCGTTCATCATTTGGAAGAATGCTTCTTTAGCCTCTCCTCCTCGACCCTCAGATACGGGCCTTCTATTACTTGAGGCTACTCTTTGAATTGAAGCTTGAGCATTGCTCTCAGCTTCTTCGAATTCAGCTCGGTTGGACAACATTACTATATGAAAAACATGTTTTAAAATGGTCAGGAAATATCACACTATCACAGGTTATTTAATGGTATGTACAGCTAAACTCGTATACGCTACGTTAGTCTGAGAATCGGCTAAACCGTAGCTCTGATACCAATAAATGTAACACCCCTAACCCACTACCCTCGCCGAAACAAGGTTACAGAGCATTACCGAAATTTACAGATCAAATACAGACATTTTATATCATTTAACATTCATATCAGAAATCAATTATATTTAACCATATTATCCCTTATATGAGCCCTCGAGGCCCAAAATACACAGGCCGTGTAGGCATTCGAAGTAGGACACACGGTCGTGTCCCAACCCGTATCCAAATTAGGGTGCTCTCTGACTTGGGTCACATGGCCAAGCCACACGCCCGTGTGCTAGGCCGTGTGAAAATTTCTGAGCATTCTGTTTCTTAATTTTTAAGATGCAGGGGACACACGGCCAGATCACACGCCCATGTGCTAGGCCATGTGTCACACACGGTTGAGACACACGCCCGTGTCTCTGCCCGTGTGAACGAAAATAGGCCAATTCCAAGGCCACTTTTCTCACCCAATTTGTCTTCCACCTACATCAACACTTCAACACTTTCACCAACCAATACAAGACATTTAAATCAAGCCAAAACCAAGTTTAACACATATCATAACACCCCATATGTCCAAGTATTCAATCTTACCTAAATGACCATATAAACATATATACATATTTTTCCAATCATGTTATCTCAAACCATTCATCAACATACCCATATATCATCCATTCTTAACCACACCAAACATATATCAAGCATAATAAGACCACACCTATATATATATATACATCAAAATATGATCAACACAAGCCATTCCAATGACTAGCCACCACAAAAAACATACATACCATCATTGGCAAAATTTAGTCTATACATGCCATTATAATATAAAAATTTAGTTTGTTACATATATCGAACTAAGCTGATGGATAGTGTGAGATATCTCCGCCAAGCTTCCAACCCAACAAGCTTCAGAAGTACTATAAAATAGAGAAAATAAAACAAAGTAAGCATTTAATGCTTAGTAAGTTCGTATAACGAGAAATTAACTTACCATTCATTTACATTTAAGATAAGCATACAAAATACATCCAAAGCAATTTGGCTAGTAGCCTAAACACATAACTTCATCAAACATGTTAGTCATTTATTTCACATGGATATCAAGAAACATATATGAGCTCATCAAATATTAAATTTCCATGCACTTCGTGTATCTATGGATAATAATTTATTTCGAATTCATATATTTTTTCATGTTAGGATTTTTGCCTGTTGAATCATTTAAAATATCGATGGATACACGGGTAGTACACACGAAGTGTACAAATCTATAATCCGTCAATTTGTATCCAGGAATGCTTATACGAGCACATAAACGAGAAGCTCTTTCGAGCCATATAACGGGAAGCTCATGTGAGCTATGTAACGGGAAGCTCATAAGAGCCATAATTAAGAAGTTCAAGCGAGCCAATATTTAGAAGCTCCGGAGAGCCATAAATCGAGAAGCTTCGAAGAGCCAATTATCGGGAAGCTCCGAAGAGCCATAAATGGGAAGGTCACAAGAACTATATAACGGGAAGCTCATGTGAGCTAAGAACGGGACGCTCTTTCGAGTTGCAGTGTGTCCGCAACACATGCAGGACCACAACCAATTCGGGAACCCTATATCCATCAAATGTCATTTATTCAAACAAGACTTAATATTTATCAAACACTATCGGATATATAATTGATTTTCATACATGATAATTACATAATTCACATACATATCATTCAATTCAAATATATGATTATACAGAACTTACCTCGACAAGTGTTCGTGTAAGCAAAATCTACAAATCCAACACTTTTTCTTTTCCTCGATCTAACTCCATATTTGGCCTATCCGGATATGAAGCAAAAATTGAAGAACCAGCTTAAACCCTATTCATTTTCTATTTTAGAACCTAATTTGTTGGTGAAAATGTCTAGAAACCTTTAATTTCCAATTTGTTTCATTTTAATTTGGCAAAATTTGCCATTAATTGGTTTTTATTTTATTAATTTCTCAGGTTATGCCGCCTCATCCACTTACTTTAGGCATATTTATGCCTTAAGTCCTCCCCCATTTATTAGTTAAGCTATTTAATTACTTAATTAACATAATTAGCTAGTTTTGCACCTTTTTCAATTTAGTCCTTTTTAACAAATTAGACATGTAATCGGTAAAATTTCTTAAAGAGATTTTCATACGATATTCCTATCATACCATATACCATAAAATAATATTAAAATAAATTTTCTTCCGACCTCAGATTTGTGGTCTCAAAACCACTGTTCTGATTTCACTAAAAATGGGCTATGACACCTGCGCAATACATTCACAGAGAATCAATCTCCCTTACTTCACACCCTTTTAGAAATTCAAACGGAAAGAATAAATCCAACAGCTTACAGAAATCGAAACCTACAGACAAGTGAAATCCCTACTTACCCAACTGCACGTAAAACACCGAAATTTCAGATTGCAACGAAGAGATACAAAAGAGGTGATCAAAATTGAAGGAGAAATGACAAAATCAAAAAATGCGGAGAAAGAGAAAAGAGGAAAAATTTCAGACAGAGGAGGAAAACAGAATTGACGTTAGAAAATATTTGGGAAGAGAGAGAAATTAAGATTCATTTTATTAACTCCCTACTCCATCCACTAACAACCTTACCACAGGGTAAGCTAATACCTTACCACTCAAACCAGCAGGCTCATTCTGATATGAGTTTACTAAATATAAAACATAACCCAACCCACCAAAGATAAGGCTAGAATCAAAATAATAGAATTCTCCAAAGAGTGGGACTTGAACCCAAGACCTTAAGCACACACTCAAATCACTTAACTATTGAAGCAGATACTCATTTATGTCATAACTCACAAAAACAAAGTTAAATTATTCAAGGCATTACAACACCAACAAGAAATCATCACCCTTGTCATTGACCAAATTAGTAGTAGCTAAATCTTCCTCGTTGCTCTCAGCAGCCCTTTTATTTTGCAATTTGTAACAATCTACCTTGATGTGACCTAACTTCTTACAATAACGACATCTCTTGTCTCGCTCCCTTGATGCTACCAAAACTGAGGCTTGCCTATATGAATTACTATTCAGACCAAACTCATTGTAGAGTGTCTTTACTCAACAAATGACCTTTCACATCCTCGAATGATAGTTTATCTTTGTCATAAATTTATCTTTGTCATAAATCAGGGTTTCTCTGAAAGAGTTGTATGAAGGGGGCGAAGAGCATAATAATAGCATAACCTAATCTTCATCATTAATTCGAACCTCAACTTTCTTTAAATCATTCAAAAGAGTAATAAATTGACTAATGTGATCTCTAAGGTGCTCACTTTCGTTCATACGGAACATGTAGAACCGCTATTTTAGCATTAATCGGTTAGCCAGAGACTTTGTCGTGTAAAGGATTTCTAACCTTTTCCATAAGGTGAATATCATTTTCTCCATCAAAACCTCTCGCAACACATTATTTGTTGGACATAATTGAATTGTGGATAGAACCTTTTATCTTATCTATCCCATTTTGATTTATCCATGTCTGCTGGCTTCTTCTCTGTATGGACCTTCTCAAGATTGTCCTGAATCAAAATTGTCATCATCCGAACTTGCCACAGATTGAAATTTGTGATGCCATCGAACTCATCAGTATCAAACCTTGTTGCTGTCATATCTGAATGGGTTAATTGCGGAAATCGAGCTAGCTCTTGATACCAGTTTGTTGGGGATAAACCCGGTTAAATAACGAACAAGTAAAATAACAAAGAAATTGAAAAGATAGAACACAAATATTTTACGTGGAAAAACCCTTTTGAAAAAGATAAAAAACCACGGGAAAAAATATTTTCACTAAAACGGAAAAAACAAAGAGTACAAAAGATGGAGATAAAACTAAACCTCGAAACCCAAAATAAGAACACTCAAAACGTAAACACAAAATTCTTTGAAAACTTGTAAAAGCTAATACCTAAATGTGTAATGAGTTATTTTTCTAGGATGGAAAAAGAGCCTATTTATAAGCTAAATTTGTAGGTCAAATAATATTAAAATAATCTACACTAATCAGAATTGAGAAACTAAAAATAGAGTTTAACTGGGAGAAGAAAAGCCGAAAGATACGAGACATAACACCTCAATTTCATACCTTCCTATATATAATATATTGGTTGCTTTATCTGTCCATGTATTAATATAATTATATTTATTTGCTAAAAAAATAGTACAAAATTTAACTATATTAAAAAATTAAAAGATAAATAATAATTGTATAAGTTAAGAATGTGTAAATTATATATATAAATTTATATATTAATTATGTCAAAATATATATATTAATTTTATTCAAAAAAATATTTTTAATTTAAAATTTACCTTTTAATACAAATTTAAATGTAAAAATTAAACATTAACTATAAATAAGACTATAAACAAGAAAGACAGGATATTACAATTTTAAATATTTAAATTTAAAATATTTCAATATTTTTATAATAATTAAACTATTATTTCTTTAATATTCAAAATCAAAGATTAACATATTTTAAAATTAAAAAAAAAGTTAGTATTTTAATTTATTCGTTAAAATATTTAAATATTATTTAATGTTTAAAAAGTATGTCTTACATTTTTATAATTAAAAATGCGTATTGCATTTTTATAATTAAAAATATCTATTACCAATTTCCAAAAAAAAAGTATCACCTTTTTTTTTCAGTGTTGTTTAGTATTTAATCTCGTGTAATGTTTTTTTTTTCTATAAATATTATCATAAAATTATCAACGAATTTGATAAGAATTTTGTATAGTTCTAATATCGGTTAATAATTAAAAAATTTGTTTATAACATTTATCATCATAAATAATAGTTTTATTCAAATTAGAGGTCCTATATTAGTTTAATACATAAATGTTAATGTGTCAAATAAATACAGTATTCACTTTTCGTCGTTTTAAATATGCCACTTAAGGTTATTTTTAAAGATCCCTTGTAATATAATTTATATTTAAATAATACTTGATGCACTGTCAGTGTATAAGTCTCATGCACTATCAATAAATAATAACATGGCACATCATCATTAAAGTAAATAAGAATATGGAAAACTTGTAAATAAATACTAATAATTTTATTTAAACATGATTAAACAATAATCATAACTATTATAAATAAATATTAATAACTCTCGTGTTTAGGATTTGAGTTTAGGATTTTGACATTTATTTATAATTAATTATTATTTAATTATGCTTAAATAAATTTATTAGTGTTTATTATATGTCTTTCACTATTTTTTATTTTGTTGAATTATAAGATATCATGTTATTATCTATCAATGATATATAAAATTTATGTATTCACGATATGTTAAATATTCTAGAATATGGTATGATGTGAAATTCAAATTTAGAAAAAAAACTTTTTTATTTTCAGAATTGAATCTTCTTAATATTATGCAATACAAGGTTGAGATGACCAATTTTTTTTTTATTGGTTGCTTTCAATGTCTATACTTTTTAAAAATTTTGATATTTAGTTCAATAGTTTAATTTATCTATTTGTCAAAAATAAAAATTAAAGTTTAATTAATAATATTGATAATTGAATTTTAATTTTTAAGTTAAATCTTTGAATTTTAGAATCACAAATATTTAAATTTTAAAAAATTCATTAATAATTTTTTAAGGATATGGATTGAATTTTAATTTTTAAATCAAACCAATAAAACTATTGAAATTTTAAAATTAAAAGTATAAGAATTAAATTAAAAATTTTTAAAAATAGGGGTAGAATTAAAGTTTTTTATTTTAATATTATTATCAAATTAGATGATGATAAAAATAAAAGTATGTAGGATTATTTTATTTTGCCATCATAATAGAAATGGCCAATCTTCTAATTACTTTTTTATTTAAAATATAATTTTTTTAAAAAAAATAAAAAATAGGACTCATTATTAAAGAGAATCTGGGTTTCTTTAAACTTAAAACCAGAAATCAGTACTTTTGATTAGGCAGTACTGAGTAGGGACATTAGCTTTGTCATAGATGCTTTTATTAATGATGCCACTACATATAGGTTAAATTGATATTTAAAGAGAAAAAAATTATAATTGGTAAATTACTTTTTGTAACTAATAACCATAATTATCAGGAAACAATATAGACTTGAAAAGGATGAAAAATTATTAAAGTAGGTGGATGATATTGCAATGGTTGACTTTCACATAAGTGGTCCAGAGAGGCATGCCAGGGAACATGCACAATATACTTATCATGATGATCAAATCTTAAATAATTCATTAGTCTTTACATACATGGCTTGAAACCTCATGAAATTAAAATAAAATAAATGCAGATATATGTTTTCTATCTTAGTGTGATGATAGGTAGAGATTTTGAATTTCTTTTCTATGTGGTAAATCAATATATTTTTTACAGTTATAAACTTTTTGAGATAAATACAAAAATAATCCATTGCAATTACTTATTTCCATCCTTATTTAGAGAAAATTTATTAATTTAATAAAATAATAGAAAATTAGAAATAGATTTGATAATTTATGTCAATAAGTATTGGTTTTTTTTTTAAAATTAAACCCCTTTTATTTATTTTAATTTGATTAAAAAGCGACGATTAAATTTTAATTTAGTTGGTTTTGTTATTATAATAATAATAATAATAAAATTCAAATGTATTTAAATGTAGTCTTGATTTGAATGAAACTGTAGTTAAAACTTTTATTAAATACCAATTTGATACGAATTTAAAATATATTACCCTTTCCTATTCTTAATATTGCATAAAAATATGTTTAAATGTATATTCTTTTTAATTTAAGAATTTAAGAGTTATGAGTATTGATAAAATTAATATAAAGAAATCGAGTGAAGAGTTGACAAAATTACAACCTTCCCTTTCCTTTTCATTTCGTTCCATATTGTAAAGCTTTATCAAAAGAGTCCCATCGTCCCCCCACCAATTTTTTACACTTTTTATCTTTTGTATTTTTCAAATTATTCTTTTATAACAATAGTATAATAAGCATAACGTCCCAATATGTGCACAAGTGTATTGTGGAGGGGTTGACCAAACGTGTGCCCATTAGGTGTCCTCTAAAGTTGTAATAATAAATTTGTGGAATTTCTTATTTATATAGTGTGGATCAAATTGACTACAATCTTGTTTTTCCTTTCACATTTCCTTGTAATTCATCATGAATTTCTACAAAATTATAAATATAAGATATCATATATATATAAGTATAAAATTTGATATATATAATTTTAATTCTATTATAAATATTTTATTATTAAGTGGATGCCCATCAATATCAAAATAAATTTGATATACATTTGGATTCTAATATTTATTAGAGGTAGAATTTCATGTTATGTATACTTCTTATATTTATAAATATAGATTATGGAAAAATATTATAAACATCCTATTGGTTAAGAGAAAAATACAAACTTCTTTTTGCTCTCTTATTTTTCTTGTTCTTTTACTTTCTTTATTCAATTTGTTTTTCACATTTCTCTTTTAATCCCCGTCCCATTCCAGATTCCAAGCAAAAGAGCAAAAGGAAAAAAATGCGCTCAAACTCTAACTACGTATATTAATAAATCTTCCTTACTTGCTTACCCAATAGTTTTGCATCTAGGATTCAAAAATCACATAGAGGAAAATAAGCTCCTAATGGGAATCAAACCCACACCTTGATGCTTTAAGCATCTTACCACTTAACCACCTACATACGCGTCAAGAAAACTATAAAAACAAGGGAAAAATATAAGATTGGTACTTGAACTTGTTCACTTCTCCCAGATTGGTACCTATAGTTTTTTTGTCCTAGATTGGTACCCAAACTTTTTTTCGCACATTGGTTTAGTACTTGAGCCTAACGCCGTTTAACTTTTCCTGATGTGGCAGCGCTGGCCAACCATGCGCCGCCACATGTCGCAATCTGGGAATCCCATTTGACCCCTTTTTTTTCATCTGTTGACCCGACCACTTTGAAAAAAAAAATTAAAGACAACATTAGTTAAAATTTGAAAAAATAAGAAAGAATTAAAATTTTAGCATCGGGCTTTGAATCATTTGGGGAAAAATCTGTCGATTTTTCATCTGAACGATTCTTCATTTGAAAGAAAACTATTAGGTTTTTTTTTGTTGAAGATCAAAAGCCAGATAATAGTTATTAACAATCCCATATTTAACATTGATTCTTCATCTGAGAAACCGTTTCGATTCAATTTGTTTGAAACCTTCCACAATCTCAGATACCCTTTCGATTACCCACCCACCTGTCTAGAAAAAAACCCTTGTTTCATCATCGACTAGTCATCCCTTTTGATTACCCAACTATTTGTTGTAGTATTCAAATCAAGATTGTCATATTTCAACCATCGATTACAGGTATTTCACTCTATTTTTGTGGGTTATTTTCCATCATCGAATTAAGATTGCCATATTCTTAGCATACAAAGCTTTTTTCATCTTCGATGGGGTTTTTGTTTTTATTTTTATTTTTTTTAAATTAAGCACTTTTGTCTGGACTCATTCTCACAAACTGATTCTTTTTGTACGTATTATATCTGACTTCCAATTTTTAATTCGTATTATATTTGACTTTTGTTTTTTGTTTTTATTGGCATTCGTGAGTGACGGGGATTTTCTTCAAGCGTTTAAGAGATTGAGGGTGAAAAGTATGTCTGTTATGTATGCTTCTTCATTGTTTATGTATGTATGTTATGTATTGTTATGCATGTATGTTATGTTTATATATTTTGTATGTCATGTTTAATGTATGTATATTATGTGGTATATTACCGTTATGTGTATGACTGTTTATTAATGTTTATGTATGTATGTATGTATGTATGTATGTATGTATGTATGTATGTATATATGTTATGTTTAGTACTGTAAAAAATTTGTATGTATATCATGTATGTATATTATAGTTTATATTATGCATGTGCAGTTTGTTATAATGTATTGGGATAAATGTGTGGTGCATATGCATTTGGGTGGAACTTTTGTTACAAACCCATATGCATCCTATGTTAGAGGGGAAGTGCTGCAATGGGATTTTAACCATGATTTTTGTGTTATTACACGTGTGTGAGATGGTAGTGGAAACTGGGTATAAAGCTATGAGAAACTTTGTATATTGTGAGGGTAGGTAGATTTTAGTAAGGGATTGTGTGTTTGCTATGATAATTCGTCATTCATAGCAATGATTAACCATATTAGACAAAGAGGGTCGATACATGTATATATTGAACATGAGGTAGACAAACTTGATGTTGTTGATGATACCATGTTGTTGCTTGGCAGTAGGGAAAATGATGTAAATAGTGGTGCTAGGGCTGGGGAACAAAATTGTAATAAAGAATTAAATTGTAATGAGAGAGTTAATAATGGGGCTAGGGAAACATTTATAGAGTTAGGTGGGGAATCTAATGTGGGACCAGACTTCAGTGGGAGTAGTTATGTATGTGTTGAAGGTAAGAAAAGTACTGAAAGTAGTGGGGTCAGTGATACAGACAACTCATTAGGCAGTGAAGGGGCTTTAGGGGCAGAATCTGAGGATGAGGATGAACATGTGAGAAATATAAAGGGTTGGTATAGAAATATAAAGGAAAAAAAAGAGAGAGAGAAGGAGCAAAGGTAGGTGAAAGTAGTGAAAGGGGAGAGAAAAATGGTGAGGTTTCATCATATGGAGGAGCTGAATACGTTAATTCATCGGATATGGGGTCTTATGGTAGTGATTCAGATGGTGAGGTAGTTTGTAGAAGAAGCAGGCATGTAGGTTTCGATCCTAATAACCCAATACCACATTTGGAGCTTGGTATGGTGTTTAGGGGACTAAAGGAATTTTCTACTGCATTAGCAAAGTATGTAGTAAAAAAAAGGTTTGATATTGTTTATCTTAGGAATGAGAAGGGTAGGACTAGGGCTAGATGTAGGGTAGATGGATGTCCATTTAGAATATATGTTGGTGTAGATAATAGTGATGGGTGTTCCAAGATAAAAACCTTCATAGAAACCCACTAGTGTTTTATTACTTTTAAGAATAAAAGGGCATCTTACAAGTTTGTTGTGGAGCATTTCTTAAGTAAGATTAGATTGATTCCAAAGCTGAAGTTAATTGGGATGCAGAAACTAGCCAAGGAAGAGTTGAAAGTTGAACTGAGCAGTGGTACATGCAGCAGAGCTAGGAAATGGGCACTGGAGGAACTAAATGGAAGGGTTTGCTATGAGTTTAATAGACTATGATACTATGCAAATGCACTTAGAAAAGCAGATCTGGATGGCAATATAGAGGTGATGGTTAAAAAACCAACCCCTCCTGAAGTTCCGAAGTTTAGGAGATTTTATGTAGGGTTTAGTGCTTTGAGAAAAGTGTTTCTAGAGTGTTGTGGACTCTTTATTTGTCTGGATTGATGCTTTTTGAAGAGGAGGTTCAATGGGGAACTTTTGTGTGCTATGGGGAGAGATGGTAATGACCAAATATACCCTATCTCATGGGCAGTTGTGGAGAATGGAAGCAGAGAAACATGGAGATAGTTTCTTAATAATCTTATTTCAAATTTAGTAATTGGTGATGGTTCTGGATTCACTTTTATGACTGACAAACAGAAGATATGTTTACTTAAATAATTATTTGATATTATGCTTACTTTATTAAACCAGCCATCTAATATTATTGTTTTTGTTTGCATTTAGAGATTGATGGAAGAGATTTTTGAGTTGTTGCCAAGGGTTGAGCACAAAGTCTATACAAGGCATCTATATGCCAATTGGAGGAAAGAAAATTCTGGAAGAGACCTGCAACAAGCATTTTGGGGAGCCTGCAAATCATACATAACTGCTGACTTTGAAGAGCATATTGAAAATATTGACCGTATCAAACATAGTGTCAAGGTAAGTCTACTTAGGATTGACCCTGAGCAATGGTCAAATGCCTCTTTTTTTTGGTAGGTCCATATGTGATGCAACTGACAACAATTTGGCCGAGTCATTTAATGCAGCAATTTTAGGAGCTAGGTCAATATTTATAATTTCCATGTTAGAAGAAATCAGACAGTATGTTATGGGTAGGATTGTAAAGAATTTGGCCAAAACTAAAAACTAGAATGATCAATTCTGTCATAAGATATGTAAGAAGTTACACAAGAGTATCCAAATGAGTTCATACTGTCATATTAAATGGAATGGAACAGAAGGGTTTGAAGTGGCCAACTTTGGTGATGTTGTACTTTAAAGCAACTAGGTTATAAACTCCTTTCTCCTATAAAGGATTCTTTGCAAGTAAATTCCTAAGCCACTCGGCCTCTTGCTCAGTCAAGAGTTATAAACTCTGATTCCATCTTGGAGTGAGTAATACATTGTTTAACAGACTTCCAAGAAATAACTACTCCACCTAAAGTAAATACATACCCACTTGTAAAGCTAACTTTACCAGTTACCCAATTTGCATCACAACATCCCTCTAGGACTGCAGGGTATCCAAAAAATTCCAACTTCCAAGTTATTGTACTTTAATTTCACTCAAGACCATATAGGAAAAACTCAACCTTGATTACTAGCATAGTAAATTGCAAACCATGAGACTCCCCCACATACTATGTTGATGCCCTCATCGACATGAAGCCACAGTTTTAGTAACCTTGTTGCATCAAATTGACATTTCAGTCTCAAGTCCATCTTGGGACTTCAAGACCAAAGGTTATGATATATTCAATGCGCATTGAACATAGACTTGAACTTGGTATTATCTCAACCATTAATGTAGTCTTGTCTATTTCCATTCCTCCACCGAACACTCAGACTCAATGTCACAACACATAATCATTATGTTACAACCTTGAGGAACCCTTAATGGTATGACCCTTTTTTGACTGAATATTACCATGTCTTTGATACTCAAAAAGAATCCTTTTGGATGTGGCACCAACCGCACTTTTGCGACATCTCGTTGGATGCATCCCTCTGGACGTGGTTTATACCAATCGCCCATTGCGACACCAACACAAAAGTTCTCGACATGGGAAATTTAGACACATTGGCCATCTCCAACTTAGGCCCTCTCAACCCCTCCATGGTCACCCTATTGGTTGTGGCCATTTTGGCCAACCGCAACACATGCGGTACCATTGAACTAGGTCAATCTCAATCTCAATTTCGGGTTTTAATGCTCATTCACACAAACTCTAGCACACCGCTCCTTTCTCCGCACAATCTCATAGGTTGCCTGAACAAAACATACCCCACTAGTTCTCTTGTTCAAGCTCTCGGACTCGATAATCCTTTAGTTACTTTGGTTAAAAACTCAGTGATGCTTAGACTAGCTTCACAAATCTCATGTATTAGTAGCTTACCATGGATAAGGGCATCGTAAACACTATCGCAAACACAAGGATCCATCAATTCACTCATGGTCCTCCGACCAACTCAAACTCAAGGAATCTCTGACCAAATCAAACTCAAGGGTCCTCAGACCCACTCAAATTCAAGAGACCTTCAACCCATCTCGACTTAATCTCGTTAGGCCTTCCAAGCCCATCTTGATCACAATGGCCCACTAGCCAACACAGATGGAGCTTGCAACCGCTCCAACACTACTTAGGCACACTCTTGCACTACTTGGGTGCCTTCAAACCAATTGTCTCAATAGGACACTTCACTTGCTCCAATGACCCTCAAGTGTACTTTAGCTTGTTGTCTGTAGGAGCCTTTATTGGTTCTAGTAGCGGGAAACAAAAATGATTAAGTATAGACTGAATTGAGTAGTTTTACGTAGTTTAAAGGTTGAGAATCTATCGTAGGTGAATAATTAGATGAACAAATCAATTTTAGGTGAAAAGATTAAGTATAGACCGAGACATTTGGAATTTAAGTTTGCTATGTCGAAGGTTTCGGTTACTTGAGAACTTAGCTTAGACTTATGTTTTTAATTGCTTGAGGTGAGTCATTAGCTAACTGTTGGTTGTATTACTATTGTGATTTATTGTGTTGAAGCTTTGGATTCGTTAGGACCTTCTACGAGTAAAAGAAAGGATAGTTGAAACTTTTGGTGTCTAGGCAAAAGTAGTTGGTGAGTGTTTGGAATCGATGCTTGTAGACGCGATTCATTGCATCAATTGGGAATTTAGAAGCAGCTTAAACCCCTACTCTAAATTCCGAGTGTAAGCTTTCTTATACTCATGATTTTATATGTGAAAATGTGTTGTGAAATTATGGATTAAAATGTTATATTGTGATATGTGTAATAAGCTTATGATAACTATTGTGAAAGAGTTGTTTGTGGGCATGTTATGCATGCCATGTGACAGTGAATATGTTGTGATTATAATGTGATTATGTAGTGAAAAGTGTAGCAAACGGTAAGTAATATGTATGTTTAATATTTAATATTTTGGCCTTGTGAACCTTGAGATTATTGGATATAGTTGGCATGCCATAAGATTGTGAGTACTCACCTGTATGTATTGTGTTTTTGGGCATTGAAGCCCTGGGACAGTTTGGAGAGATAAGGGAATGTGAGCTACGCTCTATTTAATGGGACATGTTTGGTGTGTTGGAGAGTGTTAGCTTTATGTTTCACTTTTTGGGATATGTTTGACTTTATGAGCCTTTTGGTGTGTTAGAGATCTGTGTATCCGATAAGTGGTTATAGAGCCTACTTTTACGTTTCATAGCTCAAGTGCCAAATTATCTATAAATATATTTATGAGGATTGTGGTATATGCTTAAATGTTATGTGATTATTATGTAACGAAATCAATAGATAATGTATGGACAAATAACATGTAACATCCCGAAATTGGGCCTAGTAGGATTGGGCCCAATGGGCCTTGTTTTAAAATTTTTGAGAACGGCATTAATGCAAGTTAGACTTATTAGGTAAGTTATTTTGGAAGGTTAGAGGGCTTCTATGAAGTCCCGGATCAAATATTAGCTTTGGGGAAATTTTGGTTTTAGGTGAAAAAACCGGGAGTTGGCGGTGTAGGCCTTAAGAATAAAATGTAGAGGAAAATGACACAAGTGGAGTGTGTGGTGGAGTGGCAAAGTGACGCCACATAAGAGACAAGGGTGTGACGCCACAAGGAAGGAAGGAGGTCCAAGGTTCAAGTCTTGGCTTTTGCATTTTGGTTTTCTTTTTACTTGGACCTCGAAATTTGGCTATAGATTTATATTTAGTTGCGCATGGTTTAAGACACAAGAGGAGCTTGTGGCCAAGTGGTTAACAGCGTGGATTATGTTGCAAGGGAGCCTGGTTCGAATCTCATGAGAAGCAAGGGAGTATTTATTTTGCATGATGCTGACGGGAAGAGTTTCATTGAATTTAAACTCTCATCGACGAAGGGATCCCATATCGGAAAGATACAAAGAAGGAAGGTGAAGAGCTAGCTATATAAAGAGCATTCCAGAGGAGGGTTGACACACCTTGGAAGGCGTTTGGGCACGAGAGTGGTCGGAGCGCGGATTAACACCGCAGTCCTATCGTGTGTGTAACTCTCTCTACTCTAGTTGTAGAGCGGCAAATGCCGCCGGCGTGCTGGCCACGGCAATAGTAGCCACACGAGCGTGCGAGCGCACGGGGCTGGGGCTTCACGCGATAGTTGAGGCCATCGGTAGTATTCTTGTGGGTTGGGGCTTGGGCCGCGATGGGTCGGTGGGCCCAATGGGCCCGTGGGCCCTTATGAGTAAATTGTGCGATTGTGTAGTATATAGTGAACTAGACTAGGTGGAATTTATATACATGGCTAGATTTGTGCTAGGTGGGCCACACGAAGCGTGTGGGCCCGAATGGGCCGGAATCGAGTTTTAGGCCCAATCGTCCTGGTGACGACCGAAATGGTAGCCGAGTCGCTCGGGGTGACATTTGGGCCTTTGGGAAAGGCCATTGTAGGTGCAAAATTATGAAAATGCCCTTGGTGGGTAAATTACTAAAATACCACCGGGGGTATATTACGAAAATACCCTTAGTAGGTAAATTCATCAAATACCACCAAGGGTAAATTATGAAAATGCCCTTGGTGGGTAAATTACCGATATACCCTTGGTGGGTAAATTACTTAAAATGCCCTTGGTAGGTAAAATTACGATTATACCCTTAGAGGTTGATTAGGGTGATTATGTTGTTTTATGTCTATCCGATTATGATGGTAATTCATGTTATACTTATATTTGATATATGTCTAGCATACATGACATAACGCATACACGAATTATTATGTCATATTGCATGGGTATGATGAGAGGAGGGGGAGATGATATCCGTGTCTTTGGGACACCAGTGGTTTGGCACCACCAAAGTGGTTTGGTACCACAGATTGATTATTGTGACTTTGGGTCACCAGAGGTTTGGCACCTCAGTCTCGTCCCGTTGGCTTAGCACCACAATGGGGTTGGCCCAGCTGATTATACGGGATTGACGCTAGTGATTTGGTATCACACGATGGGTTGGCCTATCATTGGATTCGTGACTTCGGTCACCAAAGATTTGGTATCACATTCGTGTCTTTGGGACACCGAGGTTTGGCACCTCATAGCGTCTCGTCCCGGGCTTAGCACCACAAAGGGTTTGGCCCCACGCTTGATTATACGGGATTGACGCCAAGGTGATTTGGTATCACACGATGGGTTGGCCCCATCATTGGATTATTCGTGACTTTGGGTCACCAAAGGTGGTTTGGCACCACAATTATGGATATCGTGACTTTGGGTCACCAGTGGTTTGGCACCACCAAAGGTTTGGTACCACACGGGGTAGAGAAAGGAGCATTGGATGGCTAGGTTTGGGTGCATGATATGCATATTTTCATATGAAATTGTGTAAGGGCCTCATTGGATGGGGATTTACACACCGAGTCTCGATGACTCACCCCTTAGTTAAATTTTGCGGTAATCATTAGATCGCGATTTGGGAGCCGAGGTGGACTCGTGGAGGCCATACATATGTTTACTCGTAAATTCGCTTTTTTATTTGGACTTATTTTTATTTGAGTTTTTGTTATGTAATAAGGCCTTGGGTATTTTATTTGGTTTCAAATTTCAATTTGCTTATTGCTTATTATTAAATGATCAATATGGGATTTTACTAAAATGATAATAAACCATTTCTTATTCAAAATTACTTAATCTCGATTTCTCACCACAACTATAAAGAATATGAGCTTTTAACGAATGCACGCTTTTTAGACATTCATTTCATGTGACATGCCGATTCGATCGTAACGCTTAGGCCGGGTTTGGGGTGTTACAATTATGGTATCGAGCCTAGGTTCAAAAACTCTACTGTGGGTTTGGGTTCAAAAAAATGTTTTCAAAAGATGGTTTGGAAAATGGTTTAGAAAAATATATATCTGTTTTTTTGTTGAAATATGGCACCCGAGTCTCCTGCACCAATCCACACCGTAAGTTTCCGATACTTTTCTTTGTTATATGTCGTATTTTGAATATCTATTCTGTGTGTTTGGGTTGGATGTGATGTTCGGATATAGAGTTGATTGCATACGAAATATTTGTCTGCTTTAATGGTTAGGTGTTTTTAAGTATGTGTAGGATTTCTAAATTCTAGTTAAAAGTACATTAGGTTATTGGAATCAGAGTGCGAGCGTGAGCACAAATGTTGTAGGTTAGGTTATGCGAATGTTCTGTAGTTGGAAATTTCGAGGACGAAATTTCTTTAAGGAGGGTAGATTTGTAACATCCCGAAATTGGGCCTAGTAGGATTGGGCCCAATGGGCCTTGTTTTAAAATTGCTAAAAACTTGGAAGGTCAACGGTTTCAAAACTATAACGCAATGTGTTTTAAACTTTACCATCGGGTATCACTCTAAAACATTAAAATATGACAAAGCAATCATGCCAAGATTTCGAAAAGTATAAAATATGACAAGGAGTTTCTCATCGAATCTTTAACCAGAAACCTAACCCTTCAAATGCGATTTTCCCCGTAACATGCCAGATTCGGTCGTGGTGTATTGACCGGGTTTGGGGTGTTACATAACACGACACTAAATTTGAAATGTTGTAATTGTGCTCTATGGTTGCTTGATATTTGCATGATGATACGTTTACATGATAGTTTTTCCGAACATTCACTGAGCTTGTAAAGCTCACCCACTCCTTTTTAAACCATTGCAGATTAGTTGTGTTCCGGTATGAGTGATTTGGTTCCAAATGAGTGATCCAAGCGAGAATTTTACATTAATTCGTAGGTGTTTAATTAGTTGTTTATGTTTTGGGGAATAAAGGCAATGTGGTAGACTTATTACTGATTTTTGCCATGGTATTTGGGTTGTTTACATGTCTTTATTGCTTTAATTATTTTGACACATTAAACTTGGTATTTGGTTGTTGTTTGAACATTTTTGTGACGTTTGAATTGCCATTTCGGATGTCTTGGTGTTTATATGATGATTTAATAGATGCATGTTGAATAATACTATGTCGAAATGGACTATATGCTATATTTGTGTGGTCTGGAGCAGAGGTATCGATATTCGAGTTTCAAAAATGATATCTCTGTGATATTTCGATGTGCAGGAAGTTAGTATTATAATTTGATATCGATACTATATCACAAGTATCGATACTCGAGATAAAATAATTGATACTTTAATAAGGGTGCCGATAATTTTTGAGACTTTGATTATTAAACGAGAAACAGAATGCTGATTTGATATTGATTTTTCAATTGGTATCTATACCCTTTAAGAGAAATATCGGTACCTTTGTTATAGTATCGATACCTACATACTCATTTAGGAATTTTTGCAAAGTGGTTCAAAAGCATGTATAATTGTTAATATTAGTTCCATTGAAGTATGTTGAGCATGTTTTAATGTTGATTGATGTATGTTGGAATTAAGATTCGCGCGAGTGCTTATTAAAAAGAATGATTTATTAATAATGACAAATTACTATGAGTTTGATGTGTGACGGTGGTGTGACATCCTATGTAATACCCATAACCCGTATCCGTCGCCGGATTAGGGTTACAGAGCATTACTGTAAAATCAAAAACATTTAAACGATATCTCAAACATTAATATAAACATATCATATATCAATCATACATACACATTCTGTCCCTAAATCGAGCCCCCAAGGCTCAAGAAATACCTTAGAAACGATTTTGGACTAAATTAAAGACATTTGAAAAGTCCAAGAAAAAGTTAGAAAATTGAATACAGAGGTCACACGGCCGTGTGACTCACACGGCTGAAACACACGCCCGTATCCCAGGTCGTGTAACCTTTGAATTAGGGACACACGGCTGTGTCCCAGCTCGTGTACTCACTCGTGTAACTCTCTAAGTAGGGTCACACGGTCGTGTCACACGCCTATGTGTCAGGCCGTGTAACTCTTGAAATAGCCCCACACGGCCCCCACACGCCCGTGTTCCAAGCCATGTGCTAGGCCGTGTAACTCACTGACTTGCATACAAAGAAATTCTCAGATGACACATAGTCGTGTCGCCATGCCGTGTGCCACACACGACTGAGACACATGCTCGTGTTTCAGGCCATATGGACCCAAAATGAACCTTAAACAACAATTTTACCATTTCAAGCTTACTTCTAACCTAAGTAAACCATTTTCCAACAAAAAGACCTATTTAAAGTGACCAAAAACAAGCCAAAAACATGCTAAATCATCCATCTAACATTCAACCAATATGCCACTCATAGGCACCTCAAACACATACAAATAATGCTTACTTAAACATGCCAAAAACCTACCACAAATTCAAGCATCATATCTCATTCCATACTAAGTTTAAAAACACAACACAATTGAAACATTCTTACTCCAAAATTTTGCACCAAAATGCTTTATACATCTACTAAATAAATGCGTTCCAAAATGACCTATCTAGTCTTGCAACATACGTCCAATACCATTCATTAACAACAAGCATAAACATACCAACTTTTAACATTTACAAAACATCATAATACCAAGGACCTCTCCTAATACATGCCATTTTAACCAACTATAACAAGTACTAAAATGACTACAGAGGAGATGATGATAGTGTGTGAGCTTCCGAATCGATCCAATCAAAGCAATGATTCCAAAAGTCCTATAAAAACAAATCAAACTAATAAACACAACGGAGCTTAGTAAGTTCGATAAATAAACTCATTTGCTATCAACTACCAAATTTCCAAAGGATGTTAACTTTTAATATACTAGCAATAAGCCTGCTAGGCACTAAGCCTGAATAACACCGACACTAAGCCTATTAGGCATAGAGCCTGAATAACATCGGCACTAAGCCTGCTAGGCAAAAAGCTTGAATAACACCGGCACTAAGCCTGCTAGGCACAAAAGCCCGAATAACATCGACACTAAGCCTGCTAGGCCCAAAGCCTGAATAACAATATAATTCAACATTTAAACATCATTACATAATATACTTTAAAGATTTAATCACTAACAAGGTATTTAATTCAACTAAAAATAAACATAAAACGAACTTACAGGACTAGATTGTAGTAATTGCAAAGTACATGAACTACTCCAAAATTTTTCCTTTTCCACGATCGTCAACCCGTTCATGATATAAAATAATAGTTTCATTCAATTGAGTACTTCTAAACATCAATTTAATCCATAATTCATTTTATGCAAATTACCATTTTGCCCCAAACATTTTAACTTTTCTCAATTTAGTCCTTAATATCATAGATTGAAATCTAAGCATTTTAACCCCTCATTCAAGCTAACCAAATTTATTAGGGACTTATATCAACCCAAATAAACCATTATTTCATAAATTTAATATGAATTTTACCATTTTTACAAATCGATCCCTAAATGCAAGTTTCATAAAAAATCACTTTACAAAACTTGTTTATTTATCAACAAAGATTCATAATCTAGCACTAAAAATCAAGAATCATTCAAGAACATTCATGGCATAACCCTCAATCTTTAACAATTTTACAAATTAATCCCTGGGCTAGCTAGATTAAGCTACAGCGATCTCAAAAACATAAAAATAATTAAAAACTGGGCTTGGAAACTCACCATGCAACTAAACAAAGCTTGATCGAACCAAGCATTCATCCATGGTGTTCTTTCTCTTCCAAATAGGTTTTTAGGTGAAAAAATAAAGATGATACACCTTATTTCTTTTCTTTTGATTTTAGTTTAATTACCTAATTACCATATTAACCTTTAAAAACTAATAAAATTACAATAATACCATGCCATGCACATCCACTAACCTTATGAATGGTATAATTACCATTCAAGTCCATTAACTTCCATTTCCATAGTCATTTAGCCCTTTTAACTATTAGAGCTCAACTTTTACAGTTTTTACAATTTAGTCTTTTTTACTTAATTAATCATGCAAACACCAAATTTTCTTAATGAAATTTTAATACGACCCTAATAAAATTCCATAGACACCATTTAAATAATAAAATAAAACTTTATTGATCAGATTTGTGGTCTCAAAACCACTGTTCCGATTTCACTGAAAAAGGGCTGTTACATCCTGACCAGGCCGGGTATAGGGTGTTACACTACTACATTAGTGGAGAGGATTTATTGATTTCAATATATGAAGACATAATTTAAACCTTAGGATTTTTGCTTAACATTAATTGAGGGAAACAAAAATTGATTGGGAAGAACTAAGTGTACATTCATTAGGAAAAAAACACTGAGTTCATAATTTTGAATAGTACTTTAATGCTTGAGAAAATCTGAATGGGTCGCCTTCATGGTGTACTTGGAATGGATCACCTTTGTGGCGTACTCTGAATGGGTCGCCTTGGTGGCAAATCTGTATGATTGCATGTATGGCGTGCTCTGTTACGCCTATGTGGCGAGAACTGTCAGAAATGTCTGGTATGATTTGAATCTGAATGCCTGTCTTTATGGTAAGATAGGAGTAAATTCTTTTGGTTCTATAATAAGTATGGTTAAGATGAGGTATTGATATGTTCTAGGTTAAGAGCGATAAGTCTTAAGGGTTTTCATGAAAAAGAGATGTGTAATTGTATATTAAGAAGGGTATTTGTTATGATGATCTGTAAATATGGAAAGTGAGGGGTTTGTATCTTCTTCTGAAATTATTCTGAATTTGAGTTAGGGTTATCTTGAGTTATAAGATTCTGATATAATACGATATGGAATTCATTTGAATGGTCTAAACAATACTCTTCAGCATGAGTATGTGTAGTGTTGAACCATGATATGTCTGAAGATGAAATTGATAGTATCTAGTTCTACATATGTATTCACCAAACATTTATGTATCCACCCGTGATAAATGTCAATGAACAACTGTTTGAAATAAGAGTTGTGTTAAGGCATGGTTGTTGCAAATGGACTAGGATGATATGTCTACAAAGAATTTATTATGTGATAAGAGATGTATAGAAGGTTTGGGAAGGATTCCTCAGTTAACTAGATAAGGAAGATTGATTATGAAAAGAGCATGATAACTGGCAGATAGGAATATGATATAATTGTACTGGTATTCGTTGAAATAAATGATGCAGAATACTGGTTCACATAATAGTTATTCTAAGATTGCAAAGTATCCATCAAGGTATTGTTGTGAGAAGCTCACTAAGTATTCATGTACTTACAAGATTTGTTATTGCTTTTTAGGGACTTGAAATGAGACTTCGCCTAAAGGGACAACGGCAGGAGTACGCCAAGGTGGTGGCAGAGTGGGCTATTATGCATACAATGGATATGTGGCGTAGTCTTGGAACACGCCTTTCGAGTTTGTATTAAATAAACTTCCATTTTTAGATAGTTGTACCGAGCTTGATGTAACAACTTATTTTGAGATACTTCCTTTGTTTTCAGATAGTAAGTTTTTCAATTAACATGTTAAATAAAATAATTAGAGAAATGAGAAATTGTAAACTGTATTGTTAAAATGTTAAGTATACTATGTGGTAACACTCGAAATCTGGACTCGGCGAATCGGGTCGGGTTTAGGGCATTACAAAATTGCCGTTGTTTATTCCATGTTACAGTTTCATTTATTTTAAGCATAGTCAATAATTTTATTTAGGGTAATTAGTTAACTCAACTCTTTCTTAATTATTTTTCTCACCAACTTGCCATTTAATAAATTTCACAGTATTTGCCTTAGTTAAACATCCCCTGTAGAGACGATACTCTTAACTCAATACTTTATTACTTGTTGACGATTGTGTATACTTGCACATCATTCGATAATCACACGACAATTATCAATCATTTATGCAAATTGTTTACTAATAATTTTAACAAAAATCTCAATATCTAAAAGTATATCAGTTAAAAACTAATTATAAGTTAACATATTTATAAATTTTTTTTTAATTTTAAAATATGCAACTTAATAAATTAGTCCATTAAATAATTATAAAACTTTAAAGTATAATTACTATTTAATTTATAAAAAAATGGTATGTAATCAATAATTTATTTCTATGCTATCATTCATTACTATTATATCATCTTTTCACAAAGTTTTGGTTACTATTATGTTATTTAACATTTATTATCATCTATTGGTAACTTATTATATTATTCACCATATATTATTTTTTATAGTTATTTATCTTTTAATTATGAAAGCTACCATATATTGTGAATAAATTATTAAGTTAAATTTATTTATCATTAAATTTTAGTCATCGAGTCGTTAATTGCCGTTAATAGTGTAACGGTAAATTGACGTAGCACGTTAAATCATCATTTCAAAGAAAAATTTTAGGTTAAATTATACAATTAGTCCCCATATTTTTTCGTTTTAAGCATATTTTTTATTTTAAGTAATTTAATTTTTTTAACTTTTTTTTCCTTTATTTTCTTTGTCACATTGATCTGTCTCATTCTTATAGGTATGGCTGCCCGATTCCTTGCAGTCATTGCGAGCCATTTGCCCTCTTCGGTTGGATATTCCCCTTCCTTCAACCCGACCATTATTCGGTATGCTTGCTTGTACATACTGAGCACTGCATCGTCATCTGTGTTACCGTTGTGAATACTAGCTATTACAATCAGTCTTCGGACAATGAGAGCCACATCCTGGTAGTTTGGAGAGGGGGAAGAAAGAAAGCCTGAGAGGCACTCGCTGAGGGCAAAGGTTGCTACTTCAGCATTGAACCTCGGACTTTGCGAGGCATTCAGGCCAATTTGGAGAAGATATTGAGGACTGCAAGTCTTTGTGCCAGCAAAGTTCTTCACAGCATGATGTTGGGACTCTAAATTATTCAGTCTTCCATGCATATCATAGGCATTGAGCATGTATATAAAATGGATATCACCTTCAATGTTCCCCACTGATAGTGAAGTAAGTATCTGCATGCATGCATCCAATTGAAGAATTATATGGAAAAATAGCTTCAAGAGAAGAAATATTAGAAATACAGTTGCTGCTGCTCAAGCATTTGCAACGCAAAAAAATAGAGGGAGAAGCAGAAAAAAAAGAAAAGTTAAAAAAAACATAAAAAAAAATTGCTCAAAACTAAAAAATATATGAACCAATTGTATAATTTAACCTAAAATTTTTGTTTGAAATAATGATTTAATGTGCCACGTCAGCTTACCGTTACACTGTTAATGACAATTAACAGCTCAGTGACTAAAATGTTATAGCACGTTAACGTAAGTGATTAAAACGTAACATTTTAAACATAAGTGACTAAAATGTAACCTGAAGTAAATAAACGTAACTATTTTGATAGTTTACACATTTTATAATGATTTATTCATTAAGAAAAAAGTAATAGAAGTTGCAAGGATTGTATGAGTCAAGTAGGATTTCCTATTACAATACATTGTTATTTAACTTATATATAATACGTTTATTACAAAAATTTCGTAAACATCTTATAATTTCATCTAAAACTTTTCTATTGTCTTAAAATGAATTGTTTACATAAGATATGTTTTTTTTGCCCACATTGGATTTTATGTGTCTGTATCATATTTACCTATATTAAGTTTTTTATTGAGTTGGTATCATATCAATTTAGTTATGAAATTATTAAATTACTCTTTCATATATAAATTAAGATACATTTTTACAAGAGTGTTTTGATTTTTTATATATAACAAATAAATAAAAAATTATCATAATGAGATTCGAACTCAATACAACATGTATAATAAATATTTAACTTTACTATTGTAGCCGAACTATCAATTGATTTTATATAAATTTTTAATAAATATATTTGATATATAATTTTTTACACATATCATGAGTATATCATAAAATTTAGTAATGATTTAAAACTTTTATATATATATATTTTGACATCTTGGTTTTTTTCGTAGATAATTCATTAAAATAATATTGTAAAAACTTGATTTATAAATTACATAATATAAATTTTTTTCCTTGGATAGATATAAGCTGACAATTAATTTCGTCAGAAAATTACACCTTTAACATTATGATGTTATGTTAATAACTATTTTGTAAATATTTAGAAAAACGTAGGATGATGGATATGCAAATATAGAAAGTGGTTTTGAAGGGTGAATTGAGTGTTTGTATGTTTTTGAAAGGTGATTTTATATTGCTTATAAAACAAACTTTCATGTAATGTTAAAAAAAAAAAATTCATATAAAAAGCTAAAGGCATGAAATATTGACAACATTTGTTACTTTTTTGAATTATAATTTTTTGGTCAGTTTTTCACTTTCTAAATCATTTTATTTATAAAAAAAAATGATAAAAAAAATTAACACATATTTTATTATGTATGAGCATTATTTTTGGACCGAAACGAGGAAAGTATAACTGCTGGCCCGTATTCCGTAACAGGCTCAGGCCCCTGGCCTGGGTGGACTCGATCGAAGCAAAAGTTAGAAATGAATAAAAAAAGAAACAAGTGTTGAGTAATTCGGAATTCTCTTGGCGGCGAGAAGAAACGCGGCTGACGAGAACATTGCAGAATAATGGCGTCGCTGTGTCTTTTAGTTTTCCTGTTACTTTGTCTTCCTTTTATTTCCGTTGCTTACAGGCCAGGGGACATCGTTCCTATGAGCAAGATGGGTCAATACCATTCCGTCAGTTGTCTTTTCTTTTCCTATTTTTTTTTTTAAGTTTTTAATCTAATTTTGAAGTTAAGATCTCTGAATTTGATTAATTTTAGTCTAGAACTGTTTGGCATGACGTGATCGGGAAACATTGCCCAATTTTTGCTGTTAATCGGGAGGTATTCTTCTTCTTTTTCAACCTTCCCCATTTCTGTTTATTTTTTGAAAATTTCATTTATGTATAAATTAATTTGCAGGTGTTAATTCCTATAGCAAAGCCGACTGGTTACACGGGAGCTGATCCCTATAAAATGTAAGAATTTATTCAAATTTATGATTTTCTTAATTCAACCTTTTTTTTTTTTTTTGGCATTAGTTGCAAATGCTAGGGTTTCGATAGCTAAACGAAGAGAAAATTGAAACTATCGAATTCAATTGCTCAGATTCATGAATGAAATGTTTTCGAGTCCAAAAATGTATATTCATTCAGCTTTTTTCGACTAAGCGTTTTTCATACTCCGAATAATGAGTCTGAGATTCAGACCTGAGCTTTAACTTCTGGGCTCATTTTCTGGTATATTCTTATCCTTTGCTTTCCACTCCTAATTTTTTCTCATAAACTAAGGCCAACAGTTTTTCTTAGCAACTATCTTTTGCTTCTGCATAAAATGTTTTTATAGTTCATAAGTTCAATATTTTTAGAATTTATTATAGTAATCCATGTTTTACAATGTTTGACTCACGTCTAGATCATTCCAAGTTGGGAAGGAGAAGTTTCTTGTTCCTTGGCTTTTTCTTATAAATCGTAAAAGTTCTGAAGTTCCAATGATTGACATGCATTTGGTAAGATATCTTTGTAGCTTTTACCCCTTTGCTTTTGGAAATCGTAACTTCTTGACTGATACATGTCTAGTTATTTTGCTTGATTTGACTGAGTTCTTGTGGTTTTTATGTCGTTCAGAGGTACTCAGGTGGTGATTTGCACGGTGTCACTGCTAAAATTGTAGATATGCCTCATCACTGTATGTAATCTTATCTATATGTTTCAGTGTGGTACTAGTTTGCTAACAAATAGAGGAACATGTAAGAGTGTATTAGGAAATTATAATAGTCTACGATGCTTGCAGCGAAGTTGTGGTCAAATTTGTTTTTGGATCAGGAGAGATGTGAGAGTTATTGCTTTTGTAAATTGATTCACAGCTTTGTTGTGTTGTGCATCATTTGTGCATCTGTGAAATTGTATGCAGAGATTTCTTCATATTCATTATTTTCAGAGTAGCATATCCAGTACTTCAAAGAGATCATAACTATTCATTTATTTATTTTCCGGTGGGTGACTGGGAGCTGATTATGTTTGTCTTCTACAGATGTTGAAATTCATCCAAATATTCGTAAACAATTCTGGGATCCTCAACATTGGCCAAAACATGTGCTTGTCAGATACACCTGGTCAGTTTGTTTGTTGTTGAAATCTCTCTTCCATACACATATTGTTTGTCTAGTTCTGAATTTAGTCTGCCTTCAAGTTCTCAGAAGCGTAGGAGAATATACTTTGAAACCTATATTATCATTTAAAGCCAAGGAGACTAGGGTGAGTAAAACTCAATTCGATTCGAAAAAATATTCAAATTTCGAGTTAATCGAATATAGTTATTCGATTTTTTCTAGTTAACTTGAATAAGTAATTCATGTTTTAAGTTCGAGTCGAGTTGAATTATACAATTCACATAACTCAAAAAATTCGAATAACTCAAATAACAGATTGGTGTGAATACCCCTTTGGTCCCTGTCAATTTTGAAAATTAGTAAATTGGTCCCTCTCAACAAAAATTACAAAAAAACAAATTCAAAATAATTTTTAAAAATTCAAAATATTTATAAAAATTCTAAAATTTATATTTTTTGAAAAATTATAAAAATTTTAAAAAAATTCTAAAGAATATATAAAGAAAGTTAAAAATTTAAAAATTTTCTAAATAATAATTTTGGAACTTAAAGAAGTTAATTAATGATTCAAGTTTAGTTTTCAAATATATATGGTTTCAAATTTATATGCTCTAATATGGAATTAGTTACATTGTAGCAAGATTTTAATTTGACTTGTTTAATTTTTTAACTAGAACAATTTCACTTGATTCAATTCGACTCGATTTGAATTTCATTTCCCTCAACTTGATTCGAAAAAATTTCGAATCAAGTTAGGATGATAAAATACGACTTGTCAACTCGATTAATTCGAAATTTTTTCACTTGATTCGATCAAACGCTCACCCCTAAAGGAGATTGTATCCGTGTTGTATCTTAAGTGCTTAATAATACCTAGCTTTTAACCTCTGAAAACATGAGAATTTTGATTGACTCAACTGGAACTTTTAAACGCAGGAACCAATAGTTATTTTAACTTTAATTATACTTATTTGTAATATAAATGCACGTAAGCTTCCATCATTTGTTACAAATTGTGATATGGTTGTGATGGTCATATGACAGGGAGGAACAATCAGAGATAGATGTGACATCTGGATTTTACGTTCTGTTTGGATCAGGTAAAAAGTCAACACTATATATGTCAGTGGGTCTATTTATTATGCTCTGCACTACTTGTACATTTTGGTTCCCAAAACAGAAAATCATTTAGAATGCTAACGTTCCAAATGCTATTTGTTTTAACTTTTTTCTTGATCTTCATCCTCATTCTCATAGTCTTAGTCTTCATAGCTATCAGAAGCACTCATAATTCGTATGGTGCAACATATGTTTCCATTTGCTAAGTTGTTGGCACAAGCTGCAGTCTAGGCGCAAGAGCGCTTGTATTGCCTTAGGTGCAAGGCACAAAACAATGCTCACCTGAGTGAAGTAAGGTGCAAGAGATATATATGTTTCCCTGTATCTATGTGTATATTATTACATATAAAATAAACGTAGGATATTTAATTATGATAATAAACTATAACAATTGTTTTTGTTGGCCAATAAGCATGATTTCTTTACCTTCTCATGTATGTTTTGGATACTCAAACTATTGAGAAGCAGAGTGTTTGATGCTATCCCGTTTCCTACTAGTAATTCTAATCCCCGTAACTCTAAACTTTGGTTGTAGACTGAGTCACTTATTTACATTTTAGACAATGAACGGCAGACTAGTTTCCTATGTTGTGTTCGGATTTGGGTTGTCTGTGAAAATGTGAATGTCAATTGGCTCATGAGGGATGTGTGACGTGTTGTTTTCTTGTATTATTCTCTTTCGGTCATTGGATTTAATTGCTGTCCCTCTCTTTAATAGCTGTTCTGGGGGAGATTGTATCTTCCAAATAAATTTGTCTTTTGGACTTTGGACTTTGGTGATAATATAGTTAAGATGTTATCATATTGTTTTCCATTTATTACAATAGTTATTTAAAATATAATGTCATATTTCTCTGTCAATACTTTTAATCTATAAATATAATATATCATCAATATATAGTAATATTCTCATTTGGACAATTTTTTAGGCACATCTAATGAAAAAAGTTAACAACGAAAGAAATTAAAGAAAACTTTAATCATGCGGGCTTTTGTTTTTGTTTTTTTCTAAATTTATTTAATTTCAATTGCCTTGTTAAAGCATGCCTAGACGTACCAATCAAATGTGCCTAGGTGCATACCTTGGCAACATTGGTCTATATTAGTCTCGGATGCACGTACTCACCCTGTGCAAGCCGATATTATCATGATCCTAATAGCAGTGCATCACTTAATCCTCGAAGAATATCACCTTGCTGAGGGCAAACCTATGATAGCCATCCTTTATGTGAAACCATGACAGATTTGATAGCAAATGTCTGATTATTTGAGAGATCTATTTACACTATGGCTGCTAATTTTCATGTTTGTGCGGGAACAGGTCTAATGCTATCATTTATTCTCTCAATCTATATCTTGCAGTCATCAAGGGACAAATTAGCAAGGTAACATTTTATCCCATATGTTTTACATTTTTTTTTCCTTCCACTAAAATTAATAGATTCCACCTGAAATGGTATGGTGCTTACTTTAATACAAATGTCTGTGTCTCTTGTTTCTACTGAATGTTGCTTTTGAATTTTCCAGGTTCGTAATGGAGACTGTTGCGGAAAGCAGTGCACCTGGAGTTGGAGTTGCAAAGGTCGAGTGATTCCTTCAGTTTCGAGAAATGAACAAAAATGTGGTGGTTAAGTGATGTGTATTATGGCAAGGATTTTGGAACCCCACGAAATGAGATAGTTAAAAAAGAAAAGAAAAAATAAGAAAAGGTAGAAATAACTTTTTTGATTGAGTCATTGAACAAATATTTAATGTTGGAAAGTAATATAACTGAAAGAGTCGATCCAAGGTTTGATGATTATGGTGTGTATCAGTATGATTGTCAAAGATCATGTGATCGAATTATTTCATCTGTGGATGGCTTTTATCCACATTATCAGGTCTAATTTGAAAAAGAAAAGAACTAGCTTATTAGGTAATGAGTTGTCATACCCAAGAGGAGCCAGCCCGGGGGATGCTACGTGTTCTGGATTTAAAAGCTTAATTCAAAAGATTACTAGATAATGAAAAATATTTCATCCACTTATTTATTTAGCATGTTTTAAAATCTTTATGAACTATAATAAAATTTTAGATGTTTGAATGCGGTATATAAATGTATAGAGCATAGTCCTTAACCAACTAGCTAATGTCATAGTTTCTTGTATAAATTCAAAATGCAAATGAGTAATATATCTTTGGCAATAGATGGTTCTTCACATAATATTAGAGATTATTTTTAGCATTTGATGTTTTTCTTAATTCGCCATTCAACACAACCTTGCACCATGCGGCCATATAACTGTTTTTGGAAGGGTAACCAAGTTGCCTCTAAAACCAACTACTAGCTCACAATTCCTCTATACAACCAAAGGATTGTATAAATTATTGAGTAACCAATAAGTGTTGAGTGTAATGGTAAGGTAGATTGTACTTTCATAAAGAAAATTTTAAGTTCAAATTTTGGAGATGATATTAATTATGAACCTCAAAAGGATTAATTTTCATGAACTGCGAAATGGATATAAATGATACATTGATCATATGAAAAAATAATAAATAAATAAATATTAACTAAAAAAACCCTCTTAAAAGAAAAGATGCATAAAGCTAAGTTGACATGAAAGAATTATACAATAATTGGATATTTAATTATATAAGAAACTGAAGTTCTACATATCTGCATGGATGATTGTTTGATAGCCAAAATACCCTTCTTCAAGTACCGAAAGGCCACCCAGAAAAAAGAAAAAAAGAAAAAAAGAAAAAAAGAGAAAGGCCTAGTCATGTGAAGACCATTTACCCAACATATCACCTGTTTAATAATTAATAGATAATTACTAAATTAAATACTCTCCTCAGGTACTTTAAATTAGTTTTCATTATCTTCACATTATGTGATAAAGAAAAAACGTTTTCCCAACATAACATTAGGGCAACCTCGTAAGTTTCAAAACAATCTAATCATGTTGTTTATGGAATCTTAAAAAAAAAAAAAGGTTAAAGGCAATTAAGTAGCTCATACACAAGGAAAAAGGATTGATTTTCTTTTATCAAATGACGAGATAACATAAAATTATGAAAGGGGTTCTGTGTAACCAATAGTTGTAGGGTGTAGTGCTACACATTGACAAGAGCCTATCATGCTGTTAAAGACAACCTTTCCTATACCTTTGTCCCATACAATCCCATCAAGTAATCTAACACCACTTCACTTCAATGATCTATTTTTCAAACTTTCATTATGTTTACTTATTGTGAACCATCTTTTCTCGAAAATTTCAAATTAAAATAGAAAGGTTTCTAACCCTATGCTCCTCCAATTTTCTTTTTAGGTTTTTAATAATTATTTAAATAAAAATGGTACCACAAATATAATTTATTTTATTTTGCTTTTACTTTTAGGATTATGCTTTAGTTTTTTTTTTTTTTTTTTTTTTTTGTGGAGAGCCTTTTCGAATTAATTCATAGAGTGGGAACATTGTCTGGATAGGCAAAACTATGAAAACTGATAAGTTTGTGCATGGTTAAGACCTCGGGCATATAGGTCATTTATGAGGGAAGATGCTATCGCTTGAGCTATGTCATGGGATTGAATCTAACTGTGTGTAAACTCTTCAATTTTATATGGTCTCAGTTGTTCAAGCGCTTTGAGGCACTCCTATTTTATGAACACATCAGAATTTTTAATTGAGTAGGAAGATAAAATCCAACAGAAGATGACAGTTGACTTGTGTGATGTACCTCATGAGCTTGTAAGCCTTAAGAGCTTTCGCTAGAGTTGAAACATGTTGACATTTTTGAAGATAAGAAAAGACAATAAAAAAATAGGACCAGGTAGTGTTTATTTTCAGTTCCGAGAAGATGGCATATGCTGAAAAACTGGTTGGTCGCTTTGGGCATCTTTCGTACAAAATAAGGGCTCAAAGCCCTTCCTAGGAGATGGTCCCAATTGATCAAATATGCAAACATGAGGATGGCAAGGCACGCGTGCATGCCTAAAGTATTTGCCCATCTTCTCATCTTTGCTTTTCTTTTTTAGCAGTTAATAATCAAAACCCCCCTGAAAAAGCAAAGTACAAGATTTAAGACAAAATTGGGACTTTGTAATTGGAAATTGAACAAAGGTTCATGATTGATTATTAATGTCTCTATTCAATGAAATATGAAGGGTTAATAATGGACAAAGAAAATGGCTTTCATCTCTTATGATGTATGTATATACAGTCCAATCGCCGTCAGATTTTGATTTCTTATTGGCCCATATGTGAAAATCCCCATATAATAAGGGCAACACAAAAGTTAAAAACATACTTTGTCTCTTTCAAGTTTCAAGGCATCATTCTTTTCATTTTTGAAAGTTTTGGGAACTTAACAATTCAGTTCAATGTAGGGGAAAGGGAAACATGGAGCCATTATCACCCATCATTTTGTTTGTTAGGCCCACAAATAATTGAAGCTAGGAAGAACCAATGAAAAGGCAAAACATATCCCTTACTCTTAACTGATTTTTGAGAATCATGATTTGGTGTATTTAGTTAAGGAGGCAGTGTTTAATCCTATGTAATTTTAATGTATAGAACTTTGGTCTTATTATTATAATGGTTTATACCTATATTTATATAATAGTAAATTTTTTAATATATATATCAACTGTTTTTTTAAAGGATACGGTTTAATTATTCAATTTTTGAAAATTACAAAATGGTTATTGATCTATTAGAAAATTTTCATTTATGTTACTAAACTATTTAGAAATTTTTATTTAAGTTACTAGGCTATTAAGTGTTTTTTCTTTTTTCTTTTTAAAGAAAGATCGACTATCGAGTTTCAAGCGACGGGTAGATAAACTTGCCTTAGATCCAAGTTGATAAACATATCTTAGATTTAAGTCGATCTAACGATCAATGTTTGAGATCAGAGAATAAAGCTGTTTAGATTTTGATTCGTAGATTTGTGACACTCAAAGTTATTTTATGAAAAAAATACTAAAGTATAGAAGATAAGGGGAATGAGAGCTTTCGATTAGTGCAGGCGGTGTGAAGAAAGAAAGCCATACAATAACAATTTTAACAATACAATGATTTAAATAAAAATTTTGAATAATTCAATGACCATTTTATAACATTAGATTTTTTTTGAAGTTTTAATTTTTTTTAAATTAAATAATCAAAATGTAAATTTATTAATAATTTAATTACATGGATTTTTTTAAAATTTTTTCTCTTTAAAGAATCAGTTGATAGTTTTGAAGTTCAAAATTTCTAACATTTGTCATTTTTTTATTCCCTAGACGATGGCCTCATTTTTTTATTAAAAAAATTGGCTTTTGAGATAGTTGATTATCTAATTTGATCTCATTCTAAAATCTAATAAATTGTGATTATCTAATTTTATCTCATTTTAAAATCTAATAAATTGGATGAAGTTTTAGTTTAAATAAGAAATTGAAAATTTAGAAATTTTAAATATATTTTGTTTTATTGTGATTTTTTTTAATTTATCAGTGTTTAAATATATTTTGATTTATTAATTTGATAGTTAATATAATAATTGATTATGATGGTAATTAATCAATAGAAAATAAAATTGTGAGTTAATTTTTTTGAGTTTATATATAGAACCATAAATATAAATACTATCGCAAAAAATGTCTGAATAATTAAAACTAAAACTAAATTAGTATAAAACATAATTAAACTAAAAATTTAAATATATACGCAGACATGGTTTATACATGGTGAGATTTAAATTCAAAATAGATCTTGGAGAAAATTCACGCATGAAATTTAAATATAGTGGAACTTGAACTTTGGACATCATGATTTCGAAACCTCTCAACCATGGTTGACAGAACTAGATCAAACTAGCCAATTGAATCAAGAATCGATGGTCCAATTGGTACCATAAAATTGGAAAAGAGTTGAAATGGTAAAAATCAATTACGGAGTAAAAATAGGTTAAAAATTGTTTAAATTGGATTTAAGTTAGTTTAAATATTTAATTTTGTTGCTATAATTAATAAAATGAATATTTATGTTCTATTATTTATTGTTTTCTGTTTTTTATTTCAAATTTATAAACTTCTTATAATTTTTTTACTATTTTTATTACAACATTGAACACTGAAACTATTTTCTTCAATCATATTTTCCCTTACTATTTTTTTATATACTTAGATCTATGTGCAAAATTATTAATCATTTATCTGATCTCTACTTAAAAAAAACTTATGGCAAAACGTAATAATTGGGCTATTTTTTTAACTTAAAATTTAAATAATTGATAATTAAATTTAATCATTTAAATAAGAAATTAGCAATTGGCATAACTTTTCTAGCTTCTATTATATTAATTAATTCCCGCATTAAAATGTTACTTGTTTATATATACACCATTTTGGAGAATGGAAGAGCCATTTTTAAGATAATTATTAAAAATGGTTGGCCTTATACATAGATCTTAGGTGGAAAGAAGTCAATATTTTAATCGTTTGATCAGCAATTAACTCACCCATTTCCATGATTCTCTATTGAAAAGGTCTTTGGCTAAGAAAATGATTTGATTTGACATAAATAATATAATATTAAAGAAAACGTCCACTCACAATCTTGATTTATTTCTTAAGCTATTATTCAAGATCATAAAGTACTTTTGTATGTATATCACACATAAAAAAGAAATTTACAAAAATAATATTTTTATTTTTTTCTCTTATAGAAATTAATTTGCTAACAAGTAATACCACATGAAAAATGAGTTTACAAGGCATGTTTTTATCATGTGGCACACTCTCATAGCGTATTATTGTTTTTTTTTCCTTAAATTTTTGTTACTTTTATCTTTATTGTTGCACTCTTAACTTATAGAATTTTTGAGATTTCAAAAAAGTCTCTTTCTCACAATGAAAAGAGAGTGGAGAGTCTTGTTGTACTTATAGTATTAAATTTATATTAGGAAGTGAATAGAATTATAGAGGATTAGGATACTATAAGACAAGAGAAGGCGATTCCAAGTTTGCTTTTTTTCATAAAGTAATAAAGATTAGATCAAAGAAGAAGATGGTGCATGGTTTAAAATTCAGGGCTTCTTGGTGCAATGATCCAAAGTTGTTGAAGAAAAAAATGTTCGATTACTTCAGTAATTATTTTAGTTGCACATCGAGAAAATGGGTAGTGGATATGGAATTGAACTTTAAGAAGATACCCAAGGAAGATGCAACGAAACTCGAGTTACTTTTCACGGTGGAAGAGATCAAGGAAGTGATATGGAGTTGTGACGAGTCCAAAGCTCCAAGGCCAGATATGTTTAATATGTGTTTTATCAAAGGTTGCTGCCAGTTAGTAAGAGAAGACTTATCAGGTGTTGTTTTGGAGTGATTGTTAAATAGGAATGCTCTATCGTGGTCGTTATGGAATCTTTTCATAGGTATTGATCGTTGTATCAACTAGCTGGTTAGTGTTCACTTCGCATTGGTTTATGGGCAAGGTAATGGTATGGATGCAACTTTGGCAATAGCAAGGGTGAGAATATCAGCATTATTTAAAGCTTGGTGGTGATATATTTTCTTTTTATCTATTAGTAGTTTGCATAGGTATGAATGTTCTGTAATACCTTGTTTATCTGGGTGTTCTGTAATATTTTTATCTAGGAAAGAGGTTGGTATTTACCAATGTCTTTCTATTATTAATATATTCATATCGATTGAGAAAAAAAAAACACAATTAGTCGATGGAAAATTTATGGTAGAAAATCATGGTAATATTATGGTAATTATTTGCTATCATAAGAGTAAATCATACCAATTTATTTGCAGTCATTTGAGTCAACTTGTTCAACTGTTTCTTTAATACCCCTTCAAACTTAGCGTGGGTAAAGAACATAGACTAAGTTTGATGCAAAATTATATGAAGGTATCTCGTATCAAAGGATTGGTAAATATATTAGCAAGTTGAGAGTTGTAATCAACATATTTTCTAACCAAGGCACTCAAGGTGTCTTTTTCACGAACAAAATGGTAATTTAATTCATTGTGTTTACTTTGACCATGAAATACCATATTAGTAGTCATATAAAGAGCACTCAAATTATGACAATGTAGAGTAATTGGTTTTGTAAGTGGCACTCCTTTGTCACAAAGAAGTTTAGAAATCCATGTGGGTTTAACTATTGTTGATGCCATGGAGCGATATTTAACTTTAGCATTAGATCTTGAAGTTGTTGGTTGCTTTTTTGTACACCATGAGATACAATTTGCTCTTAAAAAAGTGCAAAAACTTATGGTAGTTCTTGGAGTTAATGGACAACTAGCTCAATCTACATTGGAAAAAGATGTATAAATCCAACATACTTTTGAGTATAAATCAATAAACCATAAATCAAGTCTTCCTAAAGCATAATGTAAAATTCGCTTAATAAGCTAAAAATGACTCGTAGTTTGTGTACGCATGAATTGAAAAACATAAATCATTGCTAATGAGGTATCTTGTGTGATCAAAGTAAGATATTGTTGTAACACCCTAACTTGTCTCCATCATTGGATTAAGATTACGGAGTATTATGGGACACATCTAATCAAATGACATCATAAAACCATTCAATTATTAATTTAAATATCAATATTCAATCCACACATTAAACATAGCATATATATAATTATAGGCCTTATATCGAGTTTACATGACCTTAAAAATAGTTTAGAAACAATTAAAGACTAATTTGAAACAAAAGAAAAACATGGAAAAATTTGAAAATTTTAAAAATAGGGGTCACACGGCCGTGTGGCCAAACCGTGTACAGTTTGAAAATAGTGTCACACAGTCGTGCCACAGACCGTGCGCCCGCCCTTGTGCAAATCGAAAGAGGGTCACACGACCGTGTTACAGACCGTGTGTGATTCAAAATAGGGTCACACAGCTGTGTCTTCAGGTCGTATAACCTGTGACCGTGTGAGACAAACCTACACCAAAATTAAATAGTCCACACGGCCATATGGTGTGACCGTGTGTGGCACATGGCCATGTGTACCTAAAATAGCTTCCAAAACAAGGGAAAACTTTACCCATTTCTTAGGTTCCAATTCAAACCAAAATCACTCACTCACATGCCTTCAAAACACATTTAAACAAGCTTAAAACATACTAAAACATTCAACTTAAGTGCCTAACCAATATGCCCTCATTGGCACCACAATTCATACACCAAGCTTATTCACATCAAAGATCACAAGTCCTTACCTTAAACACATGCTATATTTACCAATTCATCCATTCCATTCACATACAATGCTACCATAACCTATTCACTCACAAAAAGAATAAACAAAATGACCAAAACATATAAATATATATATATATATATAGACCTTTACAAGCCATAATCAAAGACATATACACAAGTAATCTAAAACCAAGCTTAAACCACATCACACAAGTATAAGATGTACCACTTGTAATAAGTATTTAAAACATATACAAGACACACCTATTACATGCCACATAACCCAAAAGTAAACATATCAAAATCTACCAAAAGATAGCTGGATAGTGTGATCTTCAAGTTGATCCGATCTTCTAATTCCACAAAACAATATTTACAAGGAAATAGGAAAATGACACAAGTAAGCTGTAACATCCCAAAAATGGGGTTATTTAGAATTTAATTATTTTTCTTATTATAAACAGCTGTGATATTATTTATGGAATAATAAAGCTTAATTTAAGGCTTTGAGTGTGCCGGTTTGATAGAAAAATTTCAGTTTTTAATTTAAAAAGGAAGGGAGCCTTAGCAAGTGGGTGTTATAAGAATAATTGGGGATAAATTGGACATAAGATGAGCCTAGAATAAGTGGCAAAGCAAGCCCACTTAAGAGCTAGCATGTGACGCCACAAGGGATAGGGGAGAGCCTTGGTTCGAGTCACAAAATTCCCTTTCTTTTTGCTCTTTATTTGGACGGCACAAGGGGAGAGAAATTCTCTCCTTGAATTCTTTTTATTAGTATTAATAAGGGATAATATGAGTTTTAAAATTTGGTTTTTATTTGGATAATAAGGAGGCTATTTTACTCATGAATTATCATGGGATTAATTAGAGATGGCAAGAGGAAAAATAGGTAGTTGGGGTATTCAAATTAATTGGAATACTTTCAAGGGAGTTTGGCCGAATTTGAACTCCTTGTTGAAAGGAGTGGACGGCAAGGTATTGGGGGGGGATAAGGCCGAATTTGCCTAGTGATTTACTTCACAAAAATTCGGCTAGCCTTCACTTCTTTTAGATTTTCTCTCATTCTCCTCAAGCAAAAACATCAACTTTTCCTTCTTTTGGCCGAATTCTCCACACCCTCTCCGACCTATTTCTTTTCTTTTCTTCTCAAAGTCCAGCCTTGATTGATATTGGAATCAACCATAGCCAACCTACACCTTACCCTTTGCCAAATCTCTTTTCCCTGTTAAACTCTCTCTAGCCGAATATACATCTCATCTTGGTGCCAAGTTTCTTTTCCTATCTTGAAACACCTTGGCCGAACAATAAAGGTAGAAGAGATCTCTTGAATCTTCCTTGGCAAACGATTTAAGAAAGTAAGTGTCTAGGCCGAATGCCTATTGTTCTTCTCATTCATATTCATTAGACTTTTACAAGAGTAAAGTGCTTGATTTCGCAGAAAGGCTCCTAAACACTTTGGTAATCGATTTCTTTTAGGTACTTCGATCTCAAAGTAGTGAGATCGGATCTTTCATCCCTTAACAATTGGATTTGGGTAAGTAGTGGTAAGAAGATTTCCTTTAGTTTACTATTCGTTTAAGCCGGCCGGCTAATAACTCTAGTGATGGCCGAATGTAGGAGTGAAGCAGAATCGCATACCAAGTACCGAAGTGAGTACTCAAGGGGTGATAGGTAAGGTTCGAGTTCATAAGGAACCCCTTCTAATAATTTGACTTGGCCGAATAGGCCATAGTACTAATATGGGTATTTGGCCGAATATAGGATCAGCAGAGATCTAGGGTGGCCAACGTTTCTTTTCTGATTTAGAACATCCAAGGGTGACAGGTGTGTACATACACACTTATAATTAATTAAATGTACTAAATCACAGTGTGTGCTAACCGGATCTGTGTAGATTCGGATTAATACCATGAATGGTATAAGCAAGGAAACAGGTAAGTCCTTGTTGACTATGAAATATTTAAGATGCTTTTGGGAAGCATGGTGTGTTTAGTACACGTTGCTTATTGCTGATGGTAAAAACCTGTACATGTGATTAAGTACATGGTAGTATAAGCTATGTGATATAAATGTTGATGTGGGATTGATGAGTGGAGGGGGCAGTGATGTTTCGTGCTGACGAGCACCAGTGTTTTGGTAACACACTGTGACTATAAGTCACCAGAGGTTTGGTACCTCCAGAGGTTTGGTACCTCATAGCGACTCGTCCCTGTGGTTAACACCACCGTGGGTTGGCCCCACTTGAGATATGGGATCGTCTGCCAGTGATTTGGTATCACACGATGGGTTGGCCCCATCACCCGATTTGTGTCTCTGACACCAGTGCTTTGGTAGCACATTGTGACTATATGTCACCAGTGGTTTGGCACCACCAGTGTTTTGGTAACACATTGTGACTACGGTCACCAGTGGTTTGGTACCACATGGGGTAGACAAAGGCGTTTGGTTGGCTAGGTTGGGTGCATGGCTTAGTACATGATGATTAATTATATGCTGTGTATGAATTTGTTTACATACGAGGGAAGGGTTACATACTGAGTCTTGGTGACTCACCTTCTCCTTTAACATTTTTCAGGTGACTCGTAAATGGCGGTTGAGGAGCCGGTTGGACTCGAGGTGGCCATGCAGTGGACTTGCATAAACTGAACTTAAACTTGGTTATTTTATTTTATAGGGTTGTTTTTGTTTTGGTTGTAATAAGGCCTCCATAAACCTTACTTTTGTTATTTCTTATATGTTGGATATTTTATTTAAACTATATTATTAAAATTGAACCAAAATCACATGTTTTCTTAAATTAACACGGAAATGTTTTATCGTGCCATCGGGCACACTTGAAACTTGTATAATAACCGGACTTAATTAAATTTCCAAATTTAATCTAAGTGTAGCTTTGGCAAGATAACCAAAAACGAGGGGTTTCCGATAAAACTTAAATAGGTATTGAAATGGTGTTCACAAGGTTTTTCTCCGTAACAAATCAAATTCGGTCGTAATGTTTGGGCCGGGTTTGGGTTGTTACAAAATTGGTATCAGAGCCAGGTTTCGATCCTGGGACCTGTGGGTTATGGGCCCACCACGCTTCCGCTACCTGTAACATCCCCAAACCCGGCCCATTCACTACGACCGAATCTGGTTATGTTATTGCGGAAAGACGGTTGAAAAATCTTTGTTTACTTAGCATAAAGCATGAAAGAATTTATTTTTATTTTTTTTAAAACTTTATTCAGTTATTACCTTATGAAAACTTTGAAGTTATAAATTGACTGAATTAGAAAAAACTTTATTAACCACATTCTTCATAAATAGGTTACTTGGATTAAAATCATTTTCACATAGCAATTTAATTTAAATAAACCGAAGTTAAAGTAATACCAAAAATATAGAATGGCCTTTATTACAACCCAACAATTCAAATAAAGTACTTATATCAAAATCGAACATAAAATAATTGAACATCATCTTCGGCATGGGCCACCTTGTCCTCTCCGATCCCGGTCCAGCTTTAAGCAACACCTGAAAATGGTTAAAGGAAAAAGGTGAGTCACCAAGACTCAGTGTGCAACCCTTTTTCCCGGATTAGCAAAATATCATACGTAAACATAAACATGATCATCATGCATCTCATTAATATGCACCCAACCTAACCATCCATAACACCTTTCTCTACCCCGTGTGGTACCAAACCACTGGTGGTGCCAAACCACTGGTGACGTATAGTCACAATGTGTTACTAAAACATCGGTGACCGAAGTCACAAATCCAATGATGGGGCCAACCCATCGTGTGATACCAAATCACCGGCGACAATCCCAGATCTCAAAAGTGGGGCCAACCCACGGTGGTGTTAACCACAGGACGAGTCGCAATGAGGTGCCAAACCTCCGGTGTCCCAAAGACACAAATGTGGTACCAAACCACTTTGACCGTAGTCACGATAATCGAGTGATGGGGCCAACCCATCGTGTGATACCAAATCACTGGCGTCAATCCCTCAATACCGCCTTGTGGGGCCAACCCACTGTGGTGCGAAACCACAGGGACGAGACGCTGAGGTGCCAAACCTCTGGAGGTGCCAAACCTCTGGTGACTTATAGTCACAGTGTGTTACCAAAACACTGGTGCTCGTCAGCACGAAACATCACTGCCCCCTCCACTCATCAATCCCACATCAACATTTATATCACATAACTTATACTACCATGTACTTAATCACATGTACAGGTTTTACCATCAGCAATAAGCAACGTGTACTAAACACACCATGCTTCCCAAAAGCATTTAAATATTTCATAGTCAACAAGGACTTACTGCTTTCCTTGCTTATACCATTCATGGTATTAATCCCGAATCTACACAGATCCTGCTAGCACACACAACAGCTTTAGTACATTTAATTAATTATAAGTGTGTATGTACACACTGTCACCCTTGGATGTTCTAAATCTGAAAAGAAACGTTGGCCACCCTAGATCTGCTGATCCCTATATTCGGCCAAATACCCATATTAGTACTATGGCCTATTCGGCCAAGTCAAATTATTAGAAGGGGTTCCTTATGAACTCGAACCTTACCTATCACCCCTTGAGTACTCACTTCGGTACTTGGTATGCAATCCTGCTTCACTCCTACATTCGGCCATCACTAGAGTTATTAGCCTTCGGCTTAAACGAATAGTAAACTAAAGGAAATCTTCTTACCACTACTTACCCAAATCCGATTGTTAAGGGATGAAAGATCCGATCTCACTACTTTGAGATCCCGAAGTACCTAAAAGAAATCGATTACCAAAGTGTTTAGGAGCCTTTCCTGCCGAAATCAGCACTTTACTCTTGTAAAAGTCGACAGAATATGAATGAGAAGAACAATAGGCATTCGGCCTAGATACTTACTTTCTTAAATCGTTTGCCAAGGAAGATTCAAGAGATCTCTTCTACCTTTATTGTTCGGCCAAGGTGTTTCAAGATAGGGAAAAGAAACTTCGGCACCAAGATGAGATGTATATTCTGGCTAGAGAGAGTTTAACAGGAGAAAAGAGATTTCGGCAAAGGGTAAGGTGTAGGTTCTGGCTATGGTTGATTCCAATATCAATCAAGGCTGGACTTTGAGAAGAAAAGAAAAAGAAATAGGTTGGAGAGGGTGTGGAGAATTCGGCCAAAAAGAAGGAAAAGTTGATGTTTTTGCTTGAGGAGAATGAGAGAAAATCTAAAAGAAGTGAAGGCTAGCCGAATTTTTGTGAAGTAAATCACTAGGCAAATTCGGCCTTATCCCCTCAATACCTTGCCGTCCACTCCTTTCAACAAGGAGTTCAAATTCGCCAAACTCCCTTGAAAGTATTCCAATTAATTTGAATACCCCAACTACCTATTTTTCCTCTTGCCATCTCTAATTAATCCCATGATAATTCATGAGTAAAATAGCCTCCTTATTATCCAAATAAAAACCAAATTTTAAAACTCATATTATCCCTTATTAATACTAATAAAAAGAATTCAAGGAGAGAATTTCTCTCCCCTTGTGCCGTCCAAATAAAGAGCAAAAAGAAAGGGAATTTTGTGACTCGAACCAAGGCTCTCCCCTATCCCTTGTGGCGTCACATGCTAGCTCTTAAGTGGGCTTGCTTTGCCACTTATTCTAGCCTCATCTTATGTCCAATTTATCCCCAATTATTCTTATAACACCCACTTGCTAAGGCTCCTACTTTTAAAGTTAAAACTGAAATTTTTCTATCAAACCTGCACACCCAAAGCCTTAAATTAAGCTCTATTATTCCATTAATAATATCACAAAGCAGCTCATAATAAGAAAATAATTAAATTCCAAATAACCCCATATTTGGGATGTTACGCTTCTACCCCCCTTAAAATAATTTCGTCCTCGAAATTCCTTGATCAAAAGAGATGGGGGTATTGCTGCCGCATCACCTCCTCGGGCTCCCACGTAGCTTCTTCCACTCCGTGGTTCCGCCATGCAACCTCACTATTTCACCCACATACAGCTTCGCTAGCTTCTGGAGTGAGTAATCCATTCTCACCGGCATGAAGTGAGCTGATTTAGTCGAAAGATCCACAATTACCCAAATCGCATCCTTCTTGGTGGGCGTAAGGGTAGCCCACTAACAAAATCCATGGTGATCCTCTCCCATTTCCATTGAGGATCTTTATCGGTTGGAGTAATCCCGATGGTAATCGATGTTCACCTTAACTCGCTGGCATGTCGACACTTTCCTACGAACTCCGTTATCTCACGCTTCAACCCCGCCACTGTAATCTGCTTTCCGCAAATCTCCATACATCTTGCTTCCCCGTGATGCATAGCGTATGGGCTGCTATGTGCATCTTGGAGAATTTTCTGCCTTAATTCTGTATCCTTTGGCATACATACTCGTCCTTGAAAACAAAGCACTCCATCACTAGACAAACTGTACCCTTCCAAGCCACCATCCTGAACTTGTACCCTCTTAGCGCTCAAGCCTTCATCCACTAACTGCTTTTCCTTAATCTCCTCAATCCAAGTCGGCTTTACTTGAAGTTCTGCCAAAAGACTCCCATCATCATACAGACTCAACCGAGCGAACATTGTTCTCAAGTCTGTCACCACCTTCCGGCTCAATGCGTCAGCTACCACATTAGCCTTACCCGGATGGTACTCGATTGAACAGTCGTAGTCCTTTAGTAGTTCAATCCACCGACGCTGTCTCAGATTCAGATCCTTCTGAGTCAGAAGGTACCTCAAGCTTTTGTGATCCGTAGACTATCGACTTCTCCCCATACAGTAATGTCTCCATATCTTCAGAGCGAAGACGCACCGCCGCTAACTCCAAGTCGTGCGTTGGGTAGTTAACCTCATGCGGTCTTAATCGACGGGATGCATAGGCTACTACCTTCCCATCTGCATCAACACACATCCCAAACCGGTGTGAGATGCATCACAATAGATCGTGAATAACTTTCTGCTTCAGTGTACTCAAACCGAAGCTTCCACAAAATTTTCCTTAACTTATCAAAGCTTTCTTGCTGCTTCTCCGTCCATACAAATGGAACACCTTTCCTTAGTAACTTGGTCAACGACGCTGCTATTAGAGAGAATCCTTCCACGAATCTCCGATAGTACCCTGCTAAACCCAGAAAACTTCGTATTTCAGCCACCGACCTAGGTGGTTTCCACTCCAATACTGCTTCAATCTTGCGAGGGTCTACCCTAATTCCTTCAGCTGACACTACATGACCTAAGAAAGCCACTTCCCTAAGCCAAAATTCACACTTACTGAATTTGGCATATAACTGCTTCCCCCTCAATACTTGCAGAACTATCCGTAAATGCTTGTCATGCTCCTCTTCTGTCTTTGAGTAAACCAATATGTCGTCTATGAACACCACGACGAATTGGTCCAAGTACTGTTGAAATACTCTATTCATCAAGTCCATAAATGCCGCCGGCGCATTAGTCAACCCGAATGGCATTACCAAGAACTCGAAATGCCCATACCGAGTTCTAATGCCGCTTTGTGAACGCCGACCTCCTTCACCTTAAGTTGATGGTAACCTGACCTAAGGTCAATCTTCGAAAACACCGAGGCACCCTTCAGTTGATCAAACAAGTCGTCAATCCGAGGCAACGGATACTTGTTCTTGATCGTTAACTTGTTCAACTGACGGTAGTCGATACACATCCGCATAGAACCATCCTTCTTCTTGACAAACAACACAGGTGCTCCCCACGGGGATATACTTGGTCGTATAAACCCTCTATCCAAGAGCTCCTGAATTTGAGCCTTTAGCTCCACCAATTCCTTTGGTGCCATTCGGTATGGTGCTATGGACACAGGTGCCGTTCCAGGTAGCAAGTCTATACCGAATTCGACTTCTTCAGAAAAGACCGAGGGTTGAAAATTCTGTTCGTGTTGCTAAGCCAGCTACAGAAAATCTGGACCGTCCATGTGCTCGGTGTGGAAGGTACCATGTTGGTGAGTGCTGGAATCGGGATCGAGAATGCTTCAGGTGTAAGTCTAAGACTCATTTGATTAAGGATTGTCCTCAGGATCCGAACAGGACTCGGACTTTAGGCCAAGGTTATGTACAGTCGGGTAGAGATGGTCAGCAAGTGACAAGAGGTCGTGGTCTGAACCATAGCGGAAATGGTTCAAGCCGAGGTCGTGGAGCACCAAACAGAGAGGCTGAAGGTGCAGACGCAAGGCAGCCAAGGTTGGTTTACGCAGCCAGACGTCGCGAGGAAGAAGATGTGCCAGATTTGACGACAGGTACGTTCTTTATTCCTGGAATACCCCTCATTGCCTTGCTTGTGGTTAAGTCAGGTTATTTTCTGTTGTTAGTAAAGTATTTGGAACCTTGAGGATGAACTTAGAAACTGTGCCTAGGAAAGGTGGATAGCTCTTTAAGATCAGAGTGCGCAGCTATATCATAGTGTGGTGAATTTAGATGTACGACCGTTAGTCTAACCAAGTAATTTCGAGGACGAAATTATTTTAAGGGGGTAGAATTGTAACATCCCGGAATATGGGTAAATTTTTTCTTAAGTGTGGTCATTACGGTATTGATAGAGGTATTTTAGGTGCTAGTTATAAGCTAAGAGAAGGCCCGAGCTATAAGGAAAATTTTTGTTTTAAGTGTTAATTAGAGGGGAGCTTGGCTTTAGAGGTCTTAAAAGAAATACTTGGAAGGTTAAGACACAAGAATTGCTTTGGTGGAGTGGCATGGAGGCGCTACTTGGGGCTTTAGGAAGGTGACGCCTCAAGGTACTAAGGGGGGTCTCATGTTCGAATCTGGTGGCAAAGAATGGGTTTTATTTTTGGTTTTGGCGTGAGACAAGGGAACTAGGGAGTGAGGTGTTAAAAGAGGTTTTGGGTGGATTATATCACAAATTAGCGCTCTGGTCGAGTGGCCTGGGGCGTTGGAAGAAAGGGGCTGCGGCATGAGGTTCCAGGTTCGAACCATGGAAGCTACAATTGGAGTTTTAATTTTTTTTTCAAGCTGGCGTGAAGAGGTGGAAGGAATTGGCCTGCACATGGGCAATTGGAAGATAAGGATTAAGTTAGTTTTTTTTTTAATTTTCGGCTGGGGTAATGGATTAATGCTGGACTTTATTTTTATTTATTAGATAGGATAATGTTCTTTATTTATTTATCTTTTAATTATTTTAGATAGTGGTAGGATAATTATTGGAATATATTTATTTAGTTTAAAGTAGTAAATAGGAGAAATGGTTGTTGTTGATTTCGGCTGGAAGGGTGATTTATTAGTATTTTATTTTGCATTTTAATTGAAGAGGTGATAATGGATATAGGGTGGATTTTATTTTAATTTTGAATATGATATGGATAAATTAGTTGGCTAATTCAAATCAATTTGAATTAGTGGCCTGGAGCTTTTGAAGTAGCAGCCGAAGTTGGGAGTCTTCAAGGGGGGGAGCATGTGCCGAATTTGCTATTTAGTGGGCAAATTTTCTTGAATTTTTTTTTTTTTTGGATCCTTTTGCCGAATTCTTTTTCCTGTTCTTTTATTTTCTTTCTATCCAACCCCAAGTCTATACTTTCTCCTTGTATAGTCAAATATTTCACCACTATTGGTAGCCATTGTCGACTACTCAAACAACAACCTCTCCCACTTTTCATTTCTTCTCTTATTGCTTGAGCCGAATCTCTCCTTAGCCTTTGCCAAAATCTTCCTTGTTAATCTGGAGTTGGTTGGTCGAATATTAAGCAAAGAAGTGGAGCGCTTGGGTCTTTTCTCTAGTCGTTTGTGAAGGGTAAGGATTTTTGTTGTTATAGTCCGCTTTTTTTATTAATTGTTGATCAAGGGCGGTCTTGGTGTGGGAGTTGGCGAATGTTCTTATGGTCTTATTATGAAAATCCTTTCATATGTAGTCAGCAAGGAGGAGCGGTAAGGAGGACTCTTAAGTCCGATTCTTCAAGGTGTTTCTACAGAGTTTAGTCAAACAAATATTTGGGATTTGATTGTTTGTGCTATTAAGGTGCGTAATTATCGCACTGTTTCCCCTGTTTTGTGTATTTTTATATACATATATTTGTGTATGATATGTGATAGCCGACAATAAAGGCTAAAGTGGTGGATACCCATGTTTGGGGTAACCGGTTAACAGGTTAGTGTTTTATGATATTAAATTATTTATGGTGCCTGTTTGATATGGTAATGAGCATGCTATTATACTCACTCTATATGTTGATTTGACACGATATATTGACATATGTGCATGGGGATTTGATTTGAGCAAAGAAGGACGGGGAGTACATATTATGTACGTGGTCTAATGTCAGCCTCGTGCTACATTAGCGCTTGATGGTTAGCTGTGTGCTTCATCAAGGGAGATGTTGGCTAGGTGCCCATCTCGGCGGTTGATAGCTGAGTGCATCACCGTAGACGGATTAATGTTGGGATCACGATGTGATCGGTGGCTCAGCCACGGCCTTGTGCAGCAGGTCTGCCGAGGTAACCTATGTGGGATCACTCGGTTGTGATCGGTGGATTAGCCACGGCCTTGGGCAGGGAGTCTGCTAAGGTTGGTGTGACGGATGGATTTAGGATGGGTTGAAATACATTTTGCATATCTATTGGTATGGACTGTGTGGGTATGGGTTAAGCCCATACGGGTGGAAACATGTGTTATGATTATGCACTGAGTCCGTGGACTCACCCAATTTTTCTCAACCATTTCAGGTGATGCGTAAACTTTGGACCGGGTTTGGAGGGGATACAAAGGTGGCCATGCAGAAGGAGATTATTTTGATTATTTTATGTTTTTAATATTAAGTATTGGGTTAAATATTGGGTTGTAATAAGGGCCTTATTTTTATTATTTTGGTATTATTTTATTATTATTTATGGCTTGTTCAAATTAAATTTCTAAGTGAAGATAACTTTATTTTAGCAATCTACTTATTCAAATATATTTATACACCAAAGTTTTAATATGGGCATTGTATAATAACAAAGTTTTATTTATAATTTTAAATGGACATGGTTTTCAAAAGTTAACAAATTTTCACGGGTTATTCTAACATCAAAAAGATTTTCAACCGTCTTTCCGCAGTGACATAACCAGATCCGGTCAAGGCTCGTGGGCCGGGTTTGGGGATGTTACATAAGCTTTTACGAGCTTAGTAAGTTCATAGGTTAAAACCTTAAAACTTACCGAATAAACATAGCAAATTGTATAATAATAATGTTAATAAACATTACTGCTGTCAACCACAACCATTCAACAAGTGAGTTTTACATATAAACAAGTTGCACAATTTATTCAATCGTTCAAGATCATTCAATACCAGATCACGATATAATATCAGAAAATCATGCAAACATTTGTATGATTCAATAACAAGTCATTTAATTATTGAAAAATTTCTCGATGAACAATATAAACATATATGAATACCCGGTTATCCACCCAAGGCACGCCAGAAAGCTCCAATGAGCCAAACCAACAGACAACATGCCTGGGAATCATGTGCCAAGCCCGTAGGCTAACATCCCTCCAGAAACACGCCTGGGCACCAAGTGCCAAGGTCGTAGGCTTTACATCTGCCCCCAATAACATGCCAAAATCACTATAAATATAACACGATAGCCTGCAACAAATGCTGGACTTCGATATATTCAGTCGATAGTAACAAGTCAAGAATCATCATCTCATCACAAGCCAATCCTGTACTGCGTGCAATATAACCTATTGATATGCCGATTGTATCCTATCCTATGTTCATCCGGGCTTGATACATTCTTACAAATCAATTACATTTCTCACCTTGAATTAACTTTATGATTATTGCATTATATATATACATGAATATTCAATGAATCATAATTCACAAGTAAATATAATATTACAAATTATTCTAATTTAAATCGTATGAACTTACAAGGGCTAAGCTGCAAAGATAGAAAAAATTCAGTGTAACACCCCCTACCTATATTCAACGCCGGAATAGGGTACAAGGCATTACTAGACTTATACGCAAACAATCAAACCACATCAAAACCTAACTTTTTATTCCCCATTTAAAACTTTTGTTAGCACATCTTAAACAAGCCTACAAGGCCTAATTCACGGTTTAGGAATGGTTCAGAATCAAATCGAATTCATTTGAAGCTCTCTGGAAGACCTTGGAAAATTTTTCTCCAAAAAGTCTACACGCCCGTGTGGAGGGAGGGACACGCCTGTGTCACATATCACACGCCCGTGTTCGACACCCGTGGTCGACACTGACTTGAATCACACGGCCTGTCACACGCCAGTGTCCTTCGACCGTGTGGCGAATTAAATTCCAATTTTAGGTGCAGACTTCACACGGCCTGGGCACACGCCCATGTCCCTGGCCATGCCTTTCACACGGCTGAGACACACGGCCGTGTCTCTGCCTGTGTGTTTACTACAGAACTTACTGACTTGTAAAACTAACATGCAGGGGATACACGGCCTACCCACACACCCATGGGACTGACCGTGTGTCATACACGGCCTAGACACACGCCCGTATGCCAATCCGTGTGGACAAGAACAAGGCTATTTGCCAAGCTCTCTATGCCACCCTAACTCACACATCAAAATTTCATTTCAACCATCCACTAAGCAACCCAATTGTGCAACATAAACTTTCATAAATAACTTCATCTTTTCATAAAATAGTAATAATGAGCCATTAACTATGGCCATATACAAGAGAATTCATCTATAAGGAGCCAACACACTTGGCCAAAATAACAAAACATTTCCACTAAGCCTAGCCCCTATACAAGCCATATTCAAACATGCTAAGTCTAACTATACCGAGATAAGCTGATAGTGTGGGTGATCTTCCAAATAACTTCGTATCCCGAACCGGCTCTTTGACACTATAAAACAAAGGAAAAAGAAAAGAAAGGGACTAAGCTTTAAGCTTAGTAAGTTTACATTTAAATGAATAGCATCATAACACATATATATATCAATCAATGCTTTTCATACCAAGCAAGAACAATCCACATTTCATAATCATGCTTACTCATTTCATCTCTTACCACATTTCAACCATATAACAAATATAATGCTCTCATTTATTTGCATACAATCCCTGCACTCATCACCACAACATCATATGAAACATATACTTAAACGATTTCTCAATGAATCATTCAGAATAATACCAAACACTCGGTGGTTTCACACACAGCCCACCATTAATCTATGATAAGGTGGTATCGCACATAGCCCACCAACAAGAATTTTTATGATGGTATCGCACTTAGCCCACCAAATGATAATATAAACGATGGTATCGCACACAGCCCATCGTGAGTAAGTATTAAGGTGGTATCGCACACAGCCCACCAACAAGAATATTTACAGTGGTATCGCACACAGCCCACCAATGATCATTACGGATGATATTCTACACTTACATATCTATTTCAAGGTTCATACGGGAATTACTCATTTTCTATCGAATTTAATCCATCTCAATCATAAATGATCTCATTCATACGATACACCAATAAGTAACAACATAAGTATTCAAGATGTACCGTTTACACATAAACTTACCTCGGTGCAAAATATGTTAATTGGCGGTTTAGTCCGTAACCTTGCCTTTTCCTCGGTCAAGGTTGTTTCCACGTTCTTCTTGATCTATAATAACAAAATTCACTCATTCAATCAAATTAAAACACATGATGCATCAAATTTTCTACTTAGGCAAAAATGACCATTTTGCCCCTATACTATGGCAAAATTACGATTTTGCCTCTAGGCTCGTATATCATTTTTCATCATATTTCCTCATTAAACAAGCCTAGATGAACAATTATTCCTATTACAACAACTCACAAAACCATTTATTTCATGCATTTATTACATATTTACAATCTTTACAACTAAGTCCCAATTAGGTGTTTTCATGATAACACCTTTCACAAAAGTTGTTTTTCATCTCACTAACATTCATTTTCTTCCATAAAAACTCCGCAAACCACATGAACACTCTCATGGCAGTCCCTAAACTTGCAACCATATTGCAAATTAGTCCCCTCATTAGCTAGCTTAAGCTTTGGAGGTTCCAAAAGTACAAAAATCATCAAGAAAGACCTCAAAAATCACTTACTTTTAAGGAGATAGTTTGGCTGAAAGTTTTGAACTCTAAATCCTCTAATTCTCTTCAATTTTCGGTGGAGAAGAAGCATGAATAGTAAAAGATGATATTTCTTCTTTTTATCTTATTTTATTCATTTTTTATCACCTAATTCCACCAAATTTGACCAAAATTTAATGTCCTTGTCTCCCTAGCCTCTATGGCCGGCCAACACACCTCTAATGGCCTAATTTCACTTTAAGGACCTCCAATTTAATATTCTTTGGCTATTAGACACCTCTACCTTGTGTAATGGAACTTTCGCACTTTATGCGATTTAGTCCTTTTTCACAATTAAGCATACAATTGCTAAAATTAAAGCACCAAAATTTTCATACATCCATATAATTATGCTATAATACATAAAAAAAATAATATGAAAATAATTTTCCTTAACCTTAGATTTGTGGTCCCAAGACCACTGTTCCGACTAGCCCCAAAATCGGGCTGTTACAACTCTCTCCTACTTTAGACATTTTCGTCCCCGAAAATCTTACCGGCAAAAAGGTTTGGGTATTATTCTCTCATGGCTTCTTCCGGTTCCCATGTAGCCTCTTCCACATCCTGTTTTTTCCATAACACACTAAGGCTATGTTCTTATTCCTCAACTGTTTAACCTATCGGGCCAATATCTTAATTGGTTCCTCTTCATAAGTCATGTCCGGTCGTATTTCAACTTCTGTTGGAGGAATCACATGTGAAGGATCGGAACGATATCGCCGCAACATCGACACATGAAACACATTGTGTATCCTCTCTAACTCTGCCGGCAAAGTCAATCGGTAAGCCACTGGCCCAATCCTTTCGGTAACCTCATACGACCCTATGAATCGTGGACTCAATTTGCCCTTTCGACCAAATCTCAATATTTTCTTCCACGGAGTTACTTTCAGAAATACTTTGTCGCCCACTTGAAACTCGATTTCTTTCCTTTTTAAATTCGCGTAGGACTTTTGTCGATCCGAAGCAGCTTTCAGACTATCTCAGATTACTTTCACTTTCTCCTCAGTCTCTTTAACTAGGTCGACCCCGTGAATTCGCTTCTCACTAAGCTCGGTCCAATACAAGGGAGTCCGAAACTTTTGACCATATAAAGCTTCGTACGGTGCCATCCGTATACTCGACTGATAACTGTTGTTGTAGGCAAACTCAACCCAAGGTAGATATCTTTCCCAACTACCTTCGAATTCTAACACACAACATCGAAGCATATCCTCAAGAACTTGAATCACTCTTTCGGATTGGCCATCGGTTTGAGGATGGAACGCAGTACTAAAATTCAATCTTGTACCCAAGGCTTCTTGTAACTTCTTCCAAAACCTCGAAGTGAATCTTGGATCTCTATCTGAGATAATAGATATAGGTGCCCCATGTAATCTCACCACCTCAGCAATATACAACTCGGCCAACTTATCAAGTGAGTAATCCACACGTATCGGTATAAAGTGAGCTAACTTTGTTAATCTATCAACAATGACCCACACATCATCTTTCTTTCTCAGAGTCATAGGTAACCCCGTTACGAAATCTATGGTGATCCGATCCCATTTCCACTCGGGAACCATCACCGGTTGAAGTAATACCGAAGGTACTTGATGTTTGGCTTTCACTTATTGATAGACCAAACACTTGGTAACAAACTCAGAGATATCTCTTTTCATACCCGGCCACCAATACAACTTCTTCAAATCATTGTACATTTTTGTGCTGCCCGGGTGTACTGACAAACAACCACTGTGTGCTTCATGTAAAATTTTTCGGATTAACTCATCATCCTTTGGTATACAAATTCTATCATGGAACATCAAGCAATCCTCGAAACTAACTCGAAAATCTGAGTTATTCCTCGATTCGCACTGAGCTCTCTTAACTTGCATCTCACTATCATTCTTTTGAGCTTCACATATCTGCTGAATAAATAATGGTTTAGCCCTCAACTTGGCCAATATAGCACCGTCATCAGACAACGCTAAGCTCGTGCTCATATCTCTCAAAGCATACAGGGATTTTCTGCTCAAGGCATCCGCAACCACATTCGCTTTCCCCAGATGGTAATCGATTACTAACTCGTAATCCTTTAATAATTCAAGCCACCGCCGTTGTCGCAAATTCAATTCCTTTTGGTCCATCAAGTACTTCAAACTCTTATGATCGGTGAAGATTCGGCACTTCTCACCATATAAGTAATGGCGCCAAATCTTCAAGGTGAAAACGATCACAGCCAACTCCAAGTCGTGAGTCGGATAATTCTTTTCATGCGGTTTTAGCTGTCTCGAGGCGTAAGCTACTACCTTACCCTCTTACATCAACACACAACTGAGACCATTAAATGATGCATCACTATAAACCAAAAATTCTTTCCCCGACTCAGGTTGTACTAAAACTGGTGCCTTAGTCAACAATACTTTCAATCTCTCAAAACTCTATTGAAATTTTTCAGTCCATTCAAACCTAACATCCTTATGCAACAGTTTCGTCATCGGGGTAGCAATCATGGATAACCCCTTCACGAACCGTCTGTAGTATCCCGCTAAACCCAAAAAGCTTTTGACTTCTGACACAATTCTTGGCGGTTTCCACTCCACAATAACTGAGATCTTACTCGGGTCAACTCTAATACCATCACCCGACACAATGTGTCCTAGAAATCCGACCTCTCGGAGCCAAAACCCGCTCTTGCTAAAATTAGCATACAACTGATTGTCTCTTAAAGTCTGTAAAACAATTCTTAGATGCTCAGCATGCTTACTCTCATCCCGAGAATAAATTAATATATTGTCAATAAAAACGACCACAAATTTATCCAAATACGGTCGAAAGACGGGGTTCATTAGATCCATAAAAATTGCAGGACCATTCGTTAAGCCGAAAGGCATGACAAACCTCGTCCGAAATGCAGTTTTCGGCACATCTTGCTCCTTAACCCTCAACTGGTAATAGCCAGACCTTAAGTCTATCTTAGAGAACACCGTAGCTCCCTTCAATTGGTCAAACAAGTCATCTATCCTTGGCAAAGGATACTTATTCTTCACTGTCACCTTGTTGAGTCATGCATAGTCTATGCACAATCTCATTGACCCATCTTTCTTCTTCACAAAAAGTACCGGAGCACCCCACGGTGAATAGCTCGGTCTTGCAAAACCCTTGTCCATTAACTCTTGCAACTAAACTTTCAATTCTTTCAACTCTAATGGTGCCATCCTATATGGGACAACAGAAATAGGTGCCGTAACCGAAATTAATTCTATACCAAACTCGACCTCTCTAACTGGAGGCAATCCGGGTAATTCTTCCGGGAACACGTCCGGATACTCGCACATCACAGACACTGATTCAATTTTCACCTTTGACTCTTGAGTATTCAATACGAAGGTGAGATAGGACTCGTACCCTTTTCTCAAGTATCTCTCGGCTACCATAGATGAAATCATCACAGGAAAACTATCCGATCTATCTGATTCAACCCGAATGATATCTCCATTTACACATCTTAATTCAATAAACTTGCTACCACAATTCACTAAAACATCATGAGCAGTCAACCAATCCATACCGAGAATCAAGTCAAATTCATCAAACGGCAACAACATGAGATTTGCCGGAAAATAATGACCTCTAATTGTCAAAGGACAATTCCAACACACTTTGTTAACTAGCACATGCTTGCCTAACGGGTTTGACACTTTTACTACGAATTCCATAGACTCAACAATCATGCTCATACTAGATGCCAATTTCTTACAAATATAAGAATGGGTAGACCCCGGATCAATCAAAGCAACAACAGAGATGTCATAAAGGGAAAAAGTACCCGTTATTACATCTGGATAGGACGCCTCTTCGCGAGCGCGAATGGCATAGGTCCTTGCAAGTGCTCAGCCCTCCGACCTCACAGCAGAGTCTCTGGGCACACCTCTATTACTAGTCCCACCTCCCGGGTTCTTTTGTGGTCTGCCCCTTGAAGTTACATTGCTTGATCTTATCTCTTGCTTCCTTTCCTTGTCATCCCTCTCAGGACAATTCCGGATGAAATGATCGGGTGAACCACACTTGTAACAATTTCGGTTATTCCCCCAACACTCCCCAGTGTGTTACCTTCCACAATTTGGACACTCCGGTTTAGACTTTGGATTGTCCACACTTGCCATCGAGGTGGCTTGAACTCTTGAGCCCGAGTATGTATTACCTCGATCTCGATGTGAATATCCAACTAATGCAGTCGTCCAAGGGTTCATCTCCTTGGACTTCTTTGATTGAGCTTGGTATGACTTACTTATTGGCCTTTTTCTTGCATCTCGGGCCTCACTCATGGCTTTCCTCTTTTCCTTATTCAGCTCCTCTGCCTTACATGCCTTATCAACCAATAATACAAATTCTTTTAGCTCCAAAATTCCAACTAGAAGTCTGATATCCTCATTTAGTCCGTCTTGAAACCTCTTACACAAGATAGCTTCTGTAGACATACACTCTTGTGCGTACTTGCTGAGCCTAACAAACTCGCACTCAGACTCTGCCACGGTCATCTTGCCTTGCTTCAATTCAAGGAACTCCTTCTGTTCTGGTCAACAAATCGCTGACTTATATACTTCTTTCGGAACTCTTCCAAGAAGAAGTCCCATGTTATCCTTTCTCTCGGAACCACCAAAGTTAACGTTTTCCACCAACGATATGCCGAGCCCTTCAGCAATGGCACAACGCATTTCAAGCTCTCCTCAGATGTGCAGGAGAGTTCATCAAACACCCTCATTGAGTTCTCAAGATAGAACTCCGCCCTCTCGGGGTCATCGTCTATGTTAGCCCTAAAATCCTCGGCCCCTTGCTTTCGAAGCTTATCTACCGAGGGTTTGGTCACTCTCACCAAATCTATACCTTGAGGAGCCACAGGAACTGGCTGAGGTATAGGAGGAGGTGGAGGAGGTTGGGCATTAGGGTTCGCTCGTACATACTCTGTGTACCAATTACTCATCATGTGAAGAAAGGCTTCCCGAGCCTCTTCACCTTGACCCAAAGTCTCGGGTCTACTCTCTACAGGCGCGGTCCCTTGCACGGGAGCCAGCGTGTTACTAGTAGCGTCATCAGTAGCCGCTTGGTCGAGATCCATTTCTATACAAAAATACAGTTTAGAATTGTCAGAAGTCACCACACTATCAATATACGTTTATGGCATGTATAGCTAGACTCTTACACACGCTACGGTAGTCCGAGAACCGACTAAACCATAGCTCTGATACCACTAAATGTAACACCCCCTACCCGTATTCAATGCCGGAATAAGGTACGAGGCATTACTAGACTTATACGCAAACAATCAAACCACATCAAAACCTGACTTTCTATCCCCCATTTAAAACTTTTATTAGCACATCTTAAACAAGCCTACAAGGCCTAATTCACGGTTTAGGAATGGTTCAGAATCAAATCGAATTCCTTTGAAGCTTTTTGGAAGACCTTGGAAAATTTTTCTCCAAAAAGTCCACACGCCCGTGTGGAGGGAGGGACACGCCCGTGTCACATATCACACGCCCGTGTTCGACACCCATGGTCGACACTAACTTGCATCACACGGCCTGTCACACGCCAGTGTCCTTCGACTGTGTGGCAAATTAAATTCCAATTTCAGGTGCAGACTTTACACGGCCTGGGCACACGCCCATGTCCCTGGCCGTGCCTTCCGCACAGCTGACACACACGGTCGTGTCTCTTCCCGTGTGTTTACTACAAAACTTACAGACTTGTAAAACTAACATGTAGAGGATACACGACCTAGCCACACACCCATGGGACTGACCGTGTGTCACACACGGCCTAGACACCCGCCCGTGTGCCTACCCGTGTGGACAAGAACAAGGCTATTTGCCAAGCTCTTTATGCCACCCTAACTCACACATCAAAATTTCATTTCAACCATCCACTAAGCAACCCAATTGTGCAACATACACTTTCATAAATAACTTCATCTTTTCATAAATTAGTAATAATGAGCCATTAACTATGGCCATATACAAGAGAATTCATCTATAAGGAGCCAACACACTTGGCCAAAATAACAAAACATTTCCACTAAGCCTAGCCCCTATACATGCCATATTCAAACATGCTAAGTCTAACTATACCGAGATGAGCTGATAGGGTGGGTGATCTTCCAAATAACTTCGTATCTCGAACCGGCTCTTTGACACTATAAAACAAAGGAAAAAAAGAAAAAGAAAGGGAGTAAGCTTTAAGCTTAGTAAGTTTACATGTAAACGAATAGCATCATAACACACATATATATATCAATCAATGCTTTTCATACCAAGCAAGAACAATCCACATTTCATAATCATGCTTACTCATTTCATCTCTTACCACATTTCAACCATATAACAAATATAATGCTCTCATTTATTTGCATACAATCCCTACACTCATCACCACAACATCATATGAAACATATAATTAAACGATTTCTCAATGAATCATTCAGAATAATACCAAACACTCGGTGGTTTCGCACACAGCCCACCATTAATCTATGATAGGGTGATATCACACATAGCCCACTAACAAGAATTTTTACGGTGGTATCGCACTTAGCCCACCAAATGATAATATAAACGATAATATCGCACACAGCCCATCGTGAGTAAGTATTAAGGTGGTATCGCACACAGCCCACCAACAAGAATATTTACGATGGTATCACACACAACCCACCAATGATCATTACAGATGATATTCTACACTTACATATCTATTTCAATGTTCATACGGGAATTACTCATTTTCTATCGAATTCAATCCATCTCAATCATAAATGATCTCATTCATACGATACACTAATAAGTAACAACATAAGTATTCAAGATGTTCCGTTTACACATAAACTTACCTCGGTGCAAAATGTGTTAATTGGCAGTTTAGTCCGTAACCTTGCCTTTTCCTCGGTCAAGGTTGTTTCCACGTTCTTCTTGATCTATAATAACAAAATTCACTCATTCAATCAATTTAAAACTCATGATGCATCAAATTTTCTACTTAGGCAAAAATGACCATTTTGCCCCTATACTATGGCAAAATTACGATTTTGCCCCTAGGCTCGTATATCATTTTTCATCATATTTCCTCATTAAACAAGCCTAGCTAAAAAATTATTCCTATTACAACAACTCACAAAACCATTTATTTCATGCATTTATTACACATTTACAATCTTTATAACTAAGTCCCAATTAGGTGTTTTCATGATAACACCTTTCACAAAAGTTGTTTTTCATCTCACTAACATTCATTTTCTTCCATAAAAACTTAGCAAACCACATGAAAACTCTTATGGCAGTCCCTAAACTTGCAACCATATTGTAAATTAGTCCCCTCATTAGCTAGCTTAAGCTTTTGAGGTTCCAAAAGTACAAAAATCATCAAGAAAGACCTCAAAAATCACTTACTTGTAAGGAGATAGCTTGGCTGAAAGTTTTGAGCTCTAAATCCTCTAATTCTCTTCAATTTTTGGTGGAGAAGAAGCATGAATAGTAAAAGATGATATTTCTTCTTTTTATCTTCTTTTATTCATTTTTTTATCACCTAATTCCACCAAATTTGACCAAAATTTAATGTCCTTGTCTCCCTAGACTCTATGGCCGGCCAACACACCTCTAATGGCCTAATTTAACTTTAAGGACCTCCAATTTAATATTCTTTGGCTATTAGACACCTCTACCTTGTATAATGGAACTTTCGCACTTTATGCGATTTAGTCCTTTTTCACAAATAAGCATATAATTGCTAAAATTAAAGCACCAAAATTTTCATACATTCATATAATTATGCTATAATACATAAAAAGTAATAATATGAAAATAATTTTCCTCAACATTAGATTTGTGGTCCTGAGACCACTGTTCCGACTAGCCCCAAAATCGAGCTGTTACATTCAGGGACTAATCAGCAGCTTTCTCTTTTCCACCATTATCTACTGGTTCTTAATCTATAAAGTAATTTATTTCAATGATTAGCTTAAAATTCATGTAATATTAAATTAATACATATTTCTTCATATTTACAAATTTTCACAATTGCCTTAAACTTTTACACTTTAATCAATTTGGTCCTTAAAACTAAAATAAGATTATTTTCATAATTAATCCATATACCCTTGTGCCGAATTCATTAATACCCAAAAATAGTCCTTACATGCTAAAATTTTCAAAGAAAACCATGTCTAATTTAACTTTTTTCAATTTAACACCTAAACATGAAAACTAATCAAAATCACTTTACAATCTAGACCAAATCCATCATCAAGCTTCAAGCTCAAGAATAAGCATCAAGAAAACTTCAAAAACATAAATGGAAAACTTTATAAACTTTGAGAATTTCACAAAATAATCCCTAAACTAGATAGATTTCATTACAACGATCTCAAAAATGTAAAATTCATGAAAAATGAATATCAAATCCACTTACATGCATGCATGAACTCAAGGCCAAAGCTCCCAAGTTTTAAAAATATTGGTTCGACCAACACATAAAAGAAAATGAAAAAGATGAACCCTTTTTCTTTGGTTTTTATTATTTTATCCTTTGTTTAATCATAATATAAAACATTAAATTTTAGTTAAATTCTTCCACTAACCGTCTACTTTAAATTAAAAGGGTTTATTTTCCTATTGAAACATTGAACCAATACTAATTAGACAATTTTGTCTTGCAAAATTCAAAAGTATCAAGATTTTATAGTTGTCACGATTTAGTCATTTTTCTTTTATTAACTAAGCAAACAATAACATTACTGGACCAAAATTTAATATGACACTATAATGACCTCGTAAATATTAAATAAATAATATATACGAACTTACACATCAGAGTTGTTGTCCCGAAACCATTGTTTCCGACACCACTAAAAAATGGGCTATTACAATTGTAATCCTCCAATAATGCTACAATAAAAAGTTGGATTTGATAAGCCTTGGTGGTTAAATGATCGAATTTTAGCATCTATTGGAGTGGGTAGCTTTTTACAACCTTTCATCTGAACTTCTTGAAGCAAGTCATGATCATATTTTGATTGGCATACGATGAACCTCAATACCAAGAAAGTATTAAAGAGAACTAAGATATTTGATAAAAAATTCTGATAAACCGAAATAGTAACATATTTTAATCCCATATTTAGCATACTTTTGGATGATTTATCCCTTGATTTATGTAAAAAGGTGCACTTAATCCTTTCTTTTCATGTCTTATACTCAGGAAAGCACCCAAGAATAAAAAGAACGAGAAACGGGCTCAAAACGGACCAAAATGGGCCAAAGAAGAAATCGACACGGCCTGGACTAAAGCCCACACGGCCGTGCCTCTTCAATATACTAGAACACGGCCTGAAGTCGATCAACACGGCCGTGCCTAATTAACGGAGTCCAACACGGCCTGGCCACGATTCACACAGGCGTGTGCCATGGCCGTGCCCCTGCCGTGGAGGAGAGTAATTTCACTCGGAAAAGGATACTTAGGGGCAAAGAAACCTATTTCAAAAGCCTATATAAAGACCCTAAGTATAACCTAGAAGAGGGCGGTTAGCTAGGCCAAAGAGCCGAGCCGAAGAGGTCAGATCTGTGGGAAACTCTCAAGGGATAGCCAGTTGATCCAACTCAAGAAGTCGGAATTCTACTCAAGACAGAGGATCTCCTCTTCAATTCCTTCAGGGGGTTTTAGGGATTTCTTATGTTTTGTTTTATCTTTTCTTCTGAGATGTTTTCCTTTATTGTTATGAACTAAACCCTTCAGATACCTGAAGGGGGATGAAACTTAGATGAATCTTTTTATTGTTTTCTGAACTATTGTAACACCCCAAACCCGGCCCAAACGCTACGACCAGATCTGGTATGCTACGGGGTTTATTGTTAAAAACTTTGCTTTGATGGTTTTTAGAAATCTCAGTTTCTTTATTTAGGATTTGTTAAAAATAAGATATTTGATGAAAACCTTTGCTTTTCCGTTGAACATGTTTGGAAAACCCATTTTATTACTTTTTATGACTTAAGTCCTTGAACATAAATTTTTAAACTGTAAACATTAACATATATAAAGCGATAACCTAAGCCATGGGGCCTTATTACATAAATAGTCCCAAAATTAAAACTTAAAGGAAAACCGAAAATAGTTTATGAAAATAAAAAAAAACTTGATGGCCCCTCGAGTCCGCCTCGGCTCCCATGTCCACGATCTACTGCTCATCTGAAAAGTCAGGGAAACTAAATGGGGTGAGTCACCAAGACTCAGTGTGCAAATCCCGAAAACACATAAAAGGCTTTAGGCCCACAAACACATTATGGGCCTTGGCCCAAACATAATGGCAACAGAATATTTACATGCAACATGGCCCAACCCAACCTAGAAATCCATCCTCTACACACCAGCCGTACTCAGACCAACACACCTTGGGGATTTCTACAATCAACCCACCAACCGCTACACACCATATTGATCAATATGCGCTATTCCTAACAATCGGGAATAAATTTAACGTGGCCTAGCCACCGATCACTATTGTGACCTAATTTCTGATTCGTGGTTTAACCATCGATCACCAAGTGACCTATTAACATGCTCTTCCCCTTCATCGTATTAACCCTATCCCATGCATACATCCATCCCAATTTCAAAACAGTATACTACCTAAAAGATCACAGGTTTTTACATACATCGATACACACATAGAGAAGTTTCTATGGTTACGTACCTGGCATCCTTTGCCTACCCTTTTTGGGTAATACGACTGTCCATACAGCCTTTTCCCAGCTTTTAGCCCATAACATATATAGTACAGATTAATTAGTGTGATAGAGATCTACACACCTGATTACAGGCAAGACGAGACCTTCTATGTCGACACTACTATCGGCCGATCATCGCTAACTGCCTAAGATTTTGTTCCGGCGGTCCACAACTTTGGCGACCAATCCCGAATCTGCGACACTACTGCGTTTCTTAAACTTAGGGATTGGTTTAACAGATCCAATCCTCCTTCGCTTTGATCGATATTTGATTCCATCAAAAGACCTTATCAGTTGCTACCATCATAACATATGGTTGTTAATCCATAACATATGGTTAAGATCACAAATACAATAGCCGATCCTAACGAAAATCTAAAGAGAACCCCTTACCTTGAAATCCCGAAAAGAGGTATGGGACTTAGAGACTAGCAGTTTCCGGCTTTTGGAATCTAAATGATTCGATCTGCTCCGATTTCCCGAAATGTCGCCCCAAGATGTGAACACAAGAACAATCAAAACGTTACTTAAGGGATAACCTTGCCACATCAATTAGCCTTTCGGCTTTGGCCTCCAAAAATCAAAAGAGAAGAAGTGAAGGAAGAATTCGACACTTACCTTAACACAGGGAATTCGGCAACTCCTAGAGAATTTCGGCTTTTGAGAAGATAAAAAAGAAAAGATGATCTCAAGAGATCTATGAAGATTCGGCTTTGATGAAGAAATCGGCAAAGAGAAAGGAATAGATAAGGGTATTCGGCTATGGAGATTAAAGCAGAGAAAACAATGGAATTTCGTCTTTTGCCTAAAAGTGGAGATGAGAGAATAGGATTAGGGATTTTGGCTTAAGCAGAGAATGAGAGAAAAAAACCCAAATGCCGGAATTGAAGAAAAGAATGGAAGAATAAAACCCTAATGCCGAAAATAAAAAGCTATTCCCCTCACTTAAACACAAAATTTCGGCACCTACTCCCTAAAAACCAAAAATGCCCCTTTTTTAAAACTAAAACTAAGCTACTAATCAAGGGAAATTTCGGCACCCCTTAGCCATATTAAAACCGATTCCTCCTCCCCCTCAGTGTTGGAATTTCAGCCACCACTGTGACCAGCAGATAAATCCTAAATTTCCTCCCTTATCTTTATCTGATCACATCTCCAAAAGAAGCCTAGATCACACCACCTCTTCCTCCCTTTATCTGCCATATTATCTGCATTTTCCACTCAAATTAATCCTCCTAATTTCAAGCATCATTGCCATCCCACTCTACCCACTTAAATGCCAAAAATTAACAAATCTTAATTAAAATAATTGGGCTTAATGTGACTCGAACTTGAGCCTCCTCAGCTGACGCCACCTCCCTGCTCTCTAAGTGGTGCTACTTTGCCACTTTGCCACTGGGCCACAAGCCCATCTGTGTCTTATAATCACAGATAACATCTTTTAAGCCCTATCCTATCAGTCATCCACTAGAATGTCCGAATGAAAAATTTGATTAAGGCCTCGGCCCAACCCCGAGCCCAATCAACCCCTTAAACACTCCAATAAACACATTAAGCATAACAACATATTAAACGCAAAGGCCCATTAATTCGGGATGTTACGCTTCTACCCCTTAAAGAAATTTTGGCCTCTAAATTACCCGATCGTAAAAGATGCGGTATCTTTGTTGTCGCATCGTCTCCTCTCGTTCCCAAGTAGCCTCCTCGTAATCGTGATTCTCGCCATAGAACTTTAACCAACGGAACTGTCTTCCTTCGCAGTACTTTGACATCACGATCTAAGATTTCCACGGGTTCCTCCTCAAAGGATAGGTCGGGTCTTACTTCGATTTCTTCCACAGGCACCACATGGAATGGATCCGAACGATAGCGTCTTAACATAGAGACGTGGAATACATTGTGAATCTGGCTTAGCTCATAAGGTAGCTCTAGCTGATAAGCTACTGGTCCCACTCGTTTCAACACCCGATAAGGTCCGATAAATCTGGGACTTAATTTACCTTTCCGTCTGAGTCTCAGTACTTTCTTCCACGGCGACACCTTCAAGAACACCTTGTCACCCACTGCAAATTCTATGTCCTTACGCTGGTCGAAGATAGGACTTCGTTTGTCTGATGCTTCCTTCAGTCGAGACCGAATTACCTCAACCTTCTCCTCTCGCCTCATTAACCAACTCCGGTCCTAAAATCTGACGTTCCCCTAATTCCGTCCAACAGGTAGGAGTATGACACTTTCGCCTGCACAATGCTTCATAGGGCGCCATCCGAATACTTGACTGGTAGCTATTGTTATACGTAAACTCGCCAACGGTAAGAACTCTTCCCAACTACCCTCAAGTCAATGACACATCCTCTTAACATGTCCTCTAAGATCTGGATTACCCGCTCGATCGCCCATCGGTCTCGAGGATGAAACGCCAGATCAAAATCCAACTTCGTACCCAATGCTTGATGCAATGCCTTCCAAAATCGTGAGGTGAACCTAGGGTCCCTGTCCGATATGATTGATACTGGTACCCCATGCAACCTCACTACCTCCGCTATGTATAGCTTAGCCAATTTCTGCAGAGAGTAATCGACACGTACTGGTATGAAATGAGCAGACTTCGTCAAGCGGTCAACAATCACCCAAACCGAATCTTTCTTAGTAGGCGTGAGGGGTAGCCCACTAACAAAGTCCATTGTGATCCTTTCCCACTTCCATTGTGGAATCTTCACCGGCTGCAAGAACCCTGATGGTAATCGATGTTACGCTTTTACTGCACGACAGTCAAACACTTCCCCATAAATTCGATCACCTCTCTTTTCAAACCCGGCCACCAGAACTGATCTCGCAAATCTCGATACATCTTACTTCCTCCAGGGTGCATAGCGTATGGGCTACTATGCGTTTCCTGCAAAATCTTACGCCTCAACTCAGGATATTTCGGCATGCACACTCTCCCTTAAAAACATAATAGCCCTTTCTCATTCACACTAAATTCCGTTGATCTTTCACTTGATCCTACCAAAAACTTCTCCTTTAGCAACTCGTCAGTCTGCTGTTTCTCCTTAACCTGACTGACCCAAGAGGGTTTTACTTGAAGTTCAGCTAATAAACTCCCATCATCATATAGACTAAGGTGAGCAAACATTGCTCTCAAGTCAGAGATTACTTTACGACTCAAGGCATCCGCCACCACGTTAGCTTTACCCGGATGGTACTCAATCGAGCAATCATAGTCCTTTAGCAACTCGATCCACCTCCTTTGCCTTAGATTCAACTCCTTCTGGGTCAAAAGGTATTTTAAGCTCTTATGATCGGTGTAAATAATGATTTTTCCCGCATGATAATGCCTCCGGATCTTTAGGGCAAAAACCACTGCCGCCAATTCCAAATCATGTGTGGGATAATTTGATTCGTGCGGTCTTAACTGTTGAGATGCGTACGCAACAACCTTTCCACCTTACATCAACACGCATCCTAGTCCCGTGTGTGAAGCATCACAGTAAATCACGAACTCCTTTCCAGCCTCCGGCTGAATCAACACTGGAGCCTCCGTCAAAATCCTTTTTAACTTCTCAAAACTCTCTTGCTGCTTATTAGACCAAACGAACGGAACCCCTTCCCGTAACAACTTAGTCAATGGCGCCGCTTTAAAGAAAATCCTTCAACAAACCTTTAGTAGTACCCGGCCAGACCAAGAAAACTCTGAATTTCTGCCACAGACCTAGGCGGCTTCCAATTCAACACTGCTTCAATTTTTCGAGGGTCAACCCTAATCCCCTCTGCCACACAACGTGACCCGGAAATGTAACTTCTCTTAGCCAAAATTCGCACTTATCGAATTTGGCATATAAGCTCGCTTCTCCTCGAATCTCAGAGAACCATCCGAAGATGTGAATCATGCTCCTCTTCCGATTTTGAATAAACCAGAATATCATCTATAAATACCACGACAAACTGATCCAAGTAGGGTTGAAATACTTGGTTCATCATATCCATAAATGCTGCTGGTGCGTTAGTCAACCCAAATGGCATCACCATGAATTTGTAGTGACCATAACGAGTCCTAAAAGCCGTCTTATGAATATCCGCCTCTTTGACCTTAAGCTGATGGTACCCTGACCTCAGATCTATCTTTTGAAAAGACTGAGACTCCCTTCAACTGATCAAACAAGTCATCGATCCTCGGCAACGGGTATTTGTTCTTGATTGTTAGCTTATTCAACTGACGATAGTCAATGCACATACGCATTGATCCACCCTTCTTCTTAACGAATAACACCGGTGCTCCCCAAGGCGACACACTTGGTCGAATAAACCCTCTATCCAGCAACTCCTGAATCTGCGCTTTCAATTCCACCAACTCCTTTGGCGCCATCCTATACGGAGCAATAGATACTGGCGCTGTTCCCAGAAGAAGATCGATACGAAACTTCACTTCACGATCTGGGGGTATTCCCGGGAGCTCTTTTGGGAAAACATCCAGAAATTCCTTCACCGTCCTAACATCTCCGACAGTTAGTTCCTTGGCTTCCAGAGCCCGAACAAACATTAGAATTGCCTCGCATCCTTTCCTCACCATCCTTTACGCCGCTTAAGGCGGACACCACATTTGACAAACAGTTCCCCCTTTCACCTATCACCAACACTTCACCACCCTCGGGAGTTTTTAACACCATACGCTTGTCTGCACACAGTCCAAATTTGCTTGATACTTCACCAGCCAATCCATTCCTAAGATCAAATCGAACTCCCCAAATGGCAATTCTATCAGATCCGCCCAAAAAGCTACCCCTTGAACTTCTAGAGGTACATCCTTATACGCTTTGTTCACCACTACGCTTTGTCCTAAAGGGCTCACTCACCCCTTTCCTAGAAGAAGTCTCATAATCTAAGTTCAAAGTTCCCGCTATAGCACTAGCAACATAGGAGTGCGTCGAACCAATACCAATCAATGCAGTGTAAGGCAAACCAAAAATTAAAAACGTCTGGGTTATAACATCCGGTGCATCGCCCTCTCTCGACGTCTGGCAAAGATAGACTAACCCCACTGCCTCGCCTCGGTGTTTCTCGCCCCTTGGCACGGTGCTCCACGACCACGACTCGAATCGTTACCACCCCCGCCGGACCACTACCTCTCTGTGGGTCTGCGACCACCTCTTCCCGGTGTGCATTCCCTTGACCCGTGGGCCTTTCATCGCCACATTCTTTGCGGACGATTTCTAACTTGGTGGTCCGTAGATCCACACCTAAAGCACTTCCCACCGCCGCCCAACACTCACCTACATGGAATTTACCACATCGAGCACACTTCGTATCGACTAACAAGAGTGTGTCTCTCCTCCCGCCTCGGCCCGTCGACCTAGGCCTTTTCTGCGTACGCCCAGCTGCCCCTGACGATCCAAAATTCCACTTACTTCCACCCCTATCTCTATTCCGATTTAGTTTCTCTGTCCACTTCACCTCCTCAGCTATCTTAGCTTTTTCCACAAGCACAGCAAATTCCCTCTCCCGCTGTGGAGCTATCAATACACGCAAATCATCCGTCAGACCATCTTCAAATTGAACACAACGTTCATGGTCTGTGGCCACCATTCCTCGAGCATAACGGCTAAGGCGTAAGAATTTCGCTTCGTATGCAGCCACCAACTTACTTCCTTGCTCCAGATTCAGAAATGCTCTACGCTGCGCATCCACATAACTTGTCTCAATGTATTTACTCTGAAACGCCATTTTGAAGAAATCCCAGGTGATACGGTCAGCCATCGTACCATCCTTAACCGTAAGCCAGCATTTATAAGCTTCATCCCGCAGGAGAGATACAACCCCTTTCAGCTTTTCCTCCTCCGTGAAATCAAGATAATCCATTATATGCTCAACCGCCTCCAACCAAGACTCACAGTGTACTCGGGCTATTCCGAAAGTTCCCTAAACACTTCGCCCCATTAGCTCTAAGTCGCCTCGACACACATTTACAGGGCTCCTGTGCCCATGCACGCCCCAACAACCCTCTCTAAAACCCTTAACATCGCTCGGGATACCGCATCATCTCTCGGCCGTCTGGTCCTGAAATTCCACCTCCGCAGCTGGTGGTACTGGCATCTCGTTTCCAGACCCATAACCAGATCCTACTGGTTCAGACACAGCCATCCTACCCCTACCACGGCCACGCGCAGGACGTCCACGACCCCTTGTACTCATTCTACCGATTCGCGTTTATCTAATTAGAAGTTTTATGAATTATTAATTTCTTCCACTGATTAACCACGAACAATCTTATGGACAGTAGTTTTAAGAGTAGTTCTTTCGATTTCAAAATTATATCTACGGGTTTCAGTCTCAAGTTTATATCTCCTAGTTCCACATACATTCAACCATCATACATCAACATACAAGTAGCATCCATGAACCCACATTCATCACATAAGGGTATTTTCGTCATTTCACTACCCAGGGGTATTTTCATAGTTCTTTCTTACGAGGTATTTTTCGTAATTTCACAAAATAGGGTATCTTCGTGATTTTTTGAAATAGAGATATTTTGGTATATATATATTTAAAGCAGGGGTATTTTGGATTTTTTTAAAAAATGAGAATATTGTGGTAATTTCTCAAATTTTGATGATTTCGTAAACCGGGTACTTTTGTAAATCTAGAGTTTTTCGGGTAAATTTACAAAACATGAGTATTTTGGTAATTTTGCCAACCGGGGGTGTTTCAGTGATTTCACAAATTTTGGTAGTTTTACAAATCTAGGGTATTCTGGGAAATTTTCACAAATCAAGGGTATTTCGGAAATTTTACAAAATTAGGGGGTATTTTTAGTAATTTTGCAAAATAGGGTGGCTGGTCCCTTCCGGGTTTTAATTATAAATTCGCCCACAACAAGTCCTCGTGGCTATAGTGAACAGTCCTCTACGCACTGGTAGGATTCCAGTGAAGAGGAGGTGAGTCACTAGGGACCGCTTAAGTACCGTGCTCTCCTGAATCCAATCCTAGACATGCGCATGCCTGTTGCCACACCCTAACCCAGCGACTGGTTTACAGACATGTTTAGTTAGATTAAGTTTTATGAATTTAAAGAGTTTGTTTAAACTAGGCCTAGAGTCCATTAATTCCTAACATGCTAGTCTACGTCCATAAAGCCCATCAACCCAACATGGATATCACATCAAGAGTTAGAATACTTACTTGCGTGGATCGGGTGCCGGTAGACTCGAAGGCCATATCTCAACCAAAGCATTTTCACCAACTTTATAACCTACTACTGGACCCATTTCACAGCCCGAGTTTTACAACTGGGCTCTGATACCAAAATGTAACACCCCAAACCCGGCCCAAATGCTACGACCAGATCTGGTATGCTACGGGGTTTATTGTTAAAAACTTTGCTTTGATGGTTTTTGGAAATCTCAATTTCTTTATTTAGGCATTTGTTAAAAATAAGATATTTGATGAAAACCTTTGCTTTTCCGTTGAACATGTTTGGAAAACCCATTTTATTACTTTTTATGACTTAAGTCCTTGAACATAAATTTTTAAACTGTAAACATTAACATATATAAAGCGATAACCTAAGCCATGGGGCCTTATTACATAAATAGTCCCAAAATTAAAACTTAAAGGAAAACCAAAAATAGTTTATGAAAATAAAAAAAAAACTTGATGACCCCTCGAGTCTGCCTCGGCTCCCATGTCCACGATCTACTGCTCATCTGAAAAGTCAGGGAAATTAAAGGGGGTGAGTCACCAAGACTCAGTGTGCAAATCCCGAAAACACATAAAAGGCTTTAGCCCCACAAAGACATTATGGGCCTTGGCCCATACACAATGGCAACAGAATATTTACATGCAATATGGCCCAACCCAACCTAGAAATCCATCCTCTACACACCAGCCCGTACCAGCCAACACACCTTGGGGATTTCTACAGTCAACCCACCAACCGCTACACACCATATCGATAGTCATGCTGCCTATTCCTAACAATCAGGAATAAATTTAACGTGGCTTAGCCACCGATCACTATTGTGACCTAATTTTATAGATCGTGGTTTAACCACTGATCACCAAGTGACCTATTAACATGCTCTTCCCCTTCATCGTATTAACCCTATCCCATGCATACATCCATGCCAATTTCAAAACAAAGATACTACCTAAAAGATCACGGTGTTTTACATACATCGATACACACATAGAGAGTTTCTATGGTTACGCACTGCATCCTTTGCCTACCCTTTTTGGGTAATACGACTCGTCCATACACCTTTTCCCGGCTTTTAGCCCATAACATATATAGTATGCAGATTAATTAGTGTGATAGAGATCTACACACTGATTCTGATCAAGACGAGACCTTCTATGTCGATACTATCGGGCCGATATGATCGCTAACTGCTCTAAGATTTTGTTTCAAGCCGGGTCCACAACTCCGCGGCCAATCCCAAATCACGCACACGCTTCGTTTCTTAAACTTAGGGATTGGTTTAACAGATCCAATCCCCTCCTTCGCCTGATCGATATTTGATTCCATCAAAATACCTTATCAGTTGCTACCATCATAACATATGGTTGTTAATCCATAACATATGGTTAAGATCACAAATACAATAGCCGATCCTAACGAAAATCTAAAGACAACCCCTTACCTTGAAATCCCAAAAAGAGGTATCGGACTTAGAGACTAGCGATTTTCGGCTTTTGGAATCTAAATGATTCGATCTACTCCAATTTCCCAAAATGTCGCCCCAAGATGTGAACACAAGAACAATCAAAACGTTACTCAAGGGATAACCTTGCCACATCAATTAGCCTTTCGGCTTTGGCCTCCAAAAATCGAAAGAGAAGAAGTGAAGGAAGAATTCGGTACTTACCTTAACACAGGGAATTCGGCAACTCCTAGAGAATTTTGACTTTTGAGAAGATCAAAAAGAAAAGATGATCTCAAGAGATCTATGAAGATTCGGCTTTGATGAAGAAATTGGCAAAGAGAAAGGAATAGACAAGGGTATTCGGCTATGGAGATGAAAGCAGAGAAAACAATGGAATTTCATCTTTTGCCTAAAAGTGGAGATAAGAGAATAGGGTTAAGGATTTCGGCTTAAGCAGAGAATGAGAGAAAAAAACCCAAATGCCAGAATTGAAGAAAAGAATGGAAGAATAAAACCCTAATGCCGAAAATAAAAAGGTATTCCCCTCACTTAAACACAAAATTTCGGCACCTACTCTCTAAAAATCGAAAATGCCCCTTTTTTAAAACTAAAACTAAGCTACTAATCAAGGGAAATTTCGGCACCCCTTAGCCATATTAAAACCGATTCCTCCTCCCCCTCAGTGTTGGAATTTCGGCCACCACTGTGACCAGCAGATAAATCCTAAATTTCCTCCCTTATATTTATCTGATCACATCTCCAAAAGAAGCCTAGATCACACCACCTCTTCCTCCCTTTATCTGCCATATTATCTGCATTTTCCACTCAAATTAATCCTCCTAATTTCAAGCATCATTGCCGTCCCACTCTACCAACTTAAATGCCAAAAATTAACAAATCTTAATTAAAATAATTGGGCTTCATGTGACTCGAACTTGAGCCTCTTCAGCTGACGCCACCTCCCTGCTCTCTAAGTGGCGCCACTTTGCCACCTCAGGCCACACAAGCCCATCTGTGTCTTATAATCACAGATAACATCTTTTAAGCCCTATCCTATCAAAGCTTTCCACTAGAGTGTCCGAACAGAAAATTTGATTAAGGCCTCGACCCAACCCTAAGCCCAATCTGAACCCTTTAAACACTCCAATTAACACATTAAGCATAACAACATATTAAACGCAAAGGCCCATTAATTCAGGATGTTACAACTATATGATAAATAATTTATTTGTTCTTGATTATGTGTGCTTAATTCTTGTGTTGATATTTTGCAGATATTAATTCAAGTTGAATATGCTTAGGTGGTGGAGCAAAAGTCCCTGCTTAAGAGTATATCTAGCATAATTAAGCGGAGTTGATCGCACGCCTAGAGATAGGGTGACGAGATTTTGCCAGATTAGGGTGAAACCTAATATGGGAGTCTATAGATTGATTTACTACTATTCTAGAGGTTTTAATTAGAAAGAGATTTCAATTAATCAACCTAGGGTTAGACATTATTCACCTCGAGAGAGGGTTTAATATAAATTAGGGAGTCCTACGGATCAAGTCAAGTGAATAAATCGTGCAGTTCAAAGGTTAGATAACAAGTGAAGTCTAGGTGGATTCTTCCTAAGGGTATCGTCTTAATCAACTGAGTTTTTTTCCCAAGTATTTCCCCAATTCATTCTTTTTGTCTTTACGTCTTTAGCTTAGTAATTAGTTAATTTAGATTAATAAACAACTTCACTTATTTTAGGCTAAATAATAGAAAGTTAGTATTAGTACTTTTAGTTCCTTTGGGTTCGACAATCCGGTCTTGCCTAAGCTATACTACTGTTCGATAGGTGCACTTGCCTCAATCGTTGTCATAGTTAGTTTCCAGGTTCGATCATTCTCATTAATTAAAATTTTAAAACTCTGACACACGATCAAATTCCCATGCCAATTCAGAAATACACCAATAAAAAAGTTTATTATTGCTACTAGTAGAAATCATGTCATCAACATAAATAAGTAGAAGAAGCCTGTTACAGAGGTTGTGACACACAGGAGTAATAGGTAAGTAGAGCTAAAAAAGAATCCTAAGCCAAGATGAAATATGCTTAAATGATTAAACCAACTTCAAAGAGCTTTCTTGAGTCTAGAAAAGGCTCCATGAAGTTGACATACATGCGAATGGCATTTTTCATTTGTGAAATCAGGGGATGTTCCAAGGATACGAGTTTCAATAAGTTTTGTTGGGACTTTAACCATTTGGGATGTCATTGTTTCATTCATTGTTTGAACAACACTTTGGAAAACAAGTTAGGACAACGTCTAGGATGCCATTATTTCATTCCTTGTTTGAACAACACTTGGGACAAAAAGTTAGGACAACACTTGGGACAGTTAAAGTGCAGTAAATTTGATGGTATTTTTTACTTGGGTAATTTTGGTTGGCTTCCTATTTGCAAATGATATCTAGTTTTAACTTGAATTAATTTTAATATTGCTAGAAGCTTGTATTTTGAATGGAAGAAGGAAAAAGGGAGTTTGATTGAAAGAAAACCTTATCCTATCCTTATCTTTTAAGTATATTTTAAGTTGATGAGAGACTTGCATATGAAGTAATTCATGGGATAATTACTGGAGATAATTCAAGAGATAAATTCAACTTTTAATTGAGAATTTTAAGCTTATCAAAATGCTACTACTCTTGTATCATCCTATATATAGGCTGCTGGTTGACTTCATTTGGATGTGTCCGTCGAGTGTTTTTGTAAGTGCTTTTATTAAGTGTCTATTGATCTTTTGGTTTGTATTTTTACACTATTAAGTTAGGAATTTCTTAGAGAGTAAATCTTGTTGTAAGTGAGGTGAATTTGGTGAGTGATTGTGATAATTGGGTTCATTGTTGGGGTTGCAATTGTAACAACTCATTTTTTAGTGGTGTTGGAAATAGTGGTTTCGGGACCACAAATCCGACAAGTGAGTTTGTAAATATTATTATTTAATATTTATGAGTGAAATATAGTATTATATTGAATTTTTATATGATAATTTTTGTTAGTTGAATGAATAGTTAAGTACAAATGGTTTGTCCCTAAAGTCAAGTGGTTTTGGAAAATAAGGTTTCGGGACCTCATTTCTGTAAACCGAACCCGTAAATATTTACGAAGTTACTAAATAGGTGTATTGAAGTTTGGTCAGGAAATTTTGATGTTTAAATAGTTAATTAAGGAAAAAAGACTAAATCGTAAAAGCTGCAAAAGTTAACCGCTATAGGTTTATTTGTATTAAATGGTTCTAAAAGTATAAAATGAAGGTTTTATAATGCAATTATACCTTAAATATTACTAATTTCTGGTTAGTGGATGGAAATATGTATTTTTATGTGTTAAAATAAGTTTATTTTTATAATAACCAAATGTTCAATAATAAACAAAATAAAAAGAACAGAAAACATTGTCATCTTCATCATCTTTCTTCCCAAAATTTATTCCTCCATTAGCATGGAATCAAAGCTTCAGCCAAAGCTATTCTTCCTTGCATGGTAGGCATTTTAACCCGTTTTTAATATTTTTTATGTTTTTGAGATCCTTGTAGCTTAATCTAGTTAACCTAGGGACTGGTTCATAAAATTGTTAAATATTTTGATTTATTACATTTGAAGTTTGATGATAGATTATTAAGCTTGATAGTGAAATATGACTATTTTGTAAAGTGATTTTGGTTAGTTTTTAGTTAAAGGACTGAATTGATAAGATAATAAATTTAGCATGAAATTTTTGTGAAATTTCAATAATTGTGGTTTGTATAAGTAAAAATTTGGCTAGCTTGTTTTTGGGTTTAATTGTGATAATTGTATAAGTTTCAAGATTAGGGACTAAATTGAATAAAAGGTAAAAATTTAGGGTAAAAGTGTAAACTATTGATTAAATGGTCAATTAGATGAATTTTAGTATTTAAAAGTATTTGAATTGGATAATTGAATTAAACTATTTTATTTAGATCAAGGAACGAGTTAACCAAACAATAGTCGAGGAAAATGAAAGTTAGCGGTGTAAGAATCGGTGTTGTGTTTGTTGCCATTTTTGGATTAGGTAAGTTTGTGTAATGAACGAATTGATTTAATTGTTGTTTTGTGAATTAAAAATATCTAAGTATGTCATATTTAAGTTTACTTGCATAGTAAATATTAGGTTGTGAAAATGGATCAAATTGAAACGAAATTATAATTGAGAGTCATGATTGAAAATGGAGATATTATATAGTTGAATTCATGGGACAAGGAAATGCTTAAGTAATCATATGATATTAATGTGAATCACGGCCCGTATGAACATCGTGAATGCTTAGGATACAAATGATATGTCATTAGGGTTGCTTACCGTTTTGGGTGTTGGTCTTGGATGTCCTACCGATGGTTGAGGTCTTGCATTTATTGCGGATTCTCCATAGCTCGTGTGAGCAGCTGTAACACCCCAAACCCGGCCCATGCGTTACGACCGGATCTGACATGTCACATGAGGAAAACATATAAAGTCCTTGTGATTTGTACTAAATTGAATGTTATTTGGTTATGGTTAAGAAAACAAGGTTGGATGTAAATATTTGATAAAATACAACTACATTTGAGAGGTTGTTTTGATGAATCAAAAATCAAGGTAGTGAACTTTAAAACCGTGGCTTTTGAAAATATTGTTGATAATTCGAGAGAAAATTTCCGAGTTAAAATATTTGAAAAAGTTTGTTATAAAATCCATTTATTAATCAATTTTGGAAAACCGTTGGTTATGCTTTTAGAAAATCCCCATTTAAAATAATTCAAGCAAAATAATAAATACGCAAACATAATGCAAATATAAAATATTCCGAGGCCTTATTACAACTTAAAAACCCAAAATAGTAAAAGAAATAAAGTAACGTAAATAGAAATTCTAAAGTTCAAGAACACCATTTCTGAAGTATGGCCTCCATCGAGTCATCCATGGCCCCAAGTCCTCGTCACGGAGCATTACCTACAAGGGTTAAGGAAAAGGGGGAGTGAGTTACAAGAACTCAGTGTATAATCCCCTTACCGTTATCCATTGGGCCTGAATCCATTTAGCATTATCTTGGGCTTAAGCCATTTAACATACACTTGGACCGAAGCCCACTTACAAAACAGAATATATTTATATATGTGCAATGTATGCAACCCAACCCATCCTAGTAATCCATCCGCTACACACCACCCGTAACATCCCATCACACCTGTGGGGATCAAGTCAACCCACCCCGCCAAACACACCAATCGCAGACAAGATGCCATTTAATATATATATTGTGGCTGCCACCACTCAGCATCAAATCGCTTTTCATAATTTTTGTGGCAAAGCCACCAGAGTCATAATTATGCGTGGCATAGCCACTATACAGATTGTGGCAGAGCCACCAGGATATCATATACGGTAATATAACCGGCACACAGCCTTGGTAAAAATGATCGACACAGAGTCGTTAATTCATATGTTAGGCACATAGCCCCGGGTAAATACGTTTAGCACAAAGCCATAATCACGATGGCACAAAGCCATATTTAGGTTGGCACATAGCCATTATCGTAATGTGGCGAGCAACTAGAATCGAGAATGAAACATAATAAAAACATTTTTGTGGCAATGCCACTGGCTACACTTCTCTTCAACATTTTTCCCATCCCATGCAAATTATGTAAATGCAACATACATAATAAAGCATACATAATAAAGCATAATATCCACAAATATAAACAACAATCATTGATTTAGAGATTTATTACAGTAAATCGGCCCATTATAACACTTTCCAATTCGGCCCATTAAGGCATTCTATCAAATCGGCCCACAGGGGCATTTTCGTAATTTCGACCCATAGGGGTATTTTCGTAATTTGGCCCATAAGGGCATTTTCGTAATTCGGCCCATAAGGGCATTTTCATAATTCAGTAATCTTACCCACTAAGGGTAATTTGGTAATCTCGCAACCCAGGGGTATTTCGGTAATTTACCCTCTAAGGGTATTATGGTAATTTCGCAACCCAGACTTAACTACTAATTTGGGGCATAAAAATTGAAACTGTCCATCTGCATCATACTGACTAAATTGACTATAACTCGAGTTAGAAAACTCGAAATTTAAATCCGTAAATTTTCCTTGAAACTATACTCATATATATTCTTACAAAAACTTTTCCAGAATTTTTGGCTCAACCATTTAGTACAGTTTATTCCTTAAACATTCCCTTGTTTCACTGACCAACGGTTCTGACCTCTCTTACCCAAAATTCAAATATCTAACTGTACAGTTTTCATATGTTGCTCCCACTTGTTTTTATTGCAAATAGGCTCACTAAGGAATCTATACATATAACTTATAACTCATAATTCACTGTGTACAATTTTAAACGATTTTTCCAAGACAGAACAGGGAACCACGAAGTCAATCAGAACCAGTCTCACTAAAATTAAGATATCACAGAATATACATATTTTCTTCCTCCTTTGTTTCTTTCATATAAAAATAGAGACAGTAAGCTTTAATTCGATATCTTATTCGCTTTCTAATTCCCTTTCTCCTGTTTTTCGTGATTTTTCAAAATCACATCACTGCTGCTGACCAAACTGTTTCATTACAAAATATGGTTACTACTACGAACATACGCACGCCCGAGTGGTCACGGATGCCGGTTTCCGATTTTCTTCGGTATTTCGACGGAATCATAGAACATATCATACAAAAATTCAGAGAGGTATGAGATTACACACCATTTCAAACATGTATTCGGAAGGGTACGGGATTACACACCTTATTCGAAATCCGTAACACGATACTCTCCGCGGCACCAACAATCAGAGTCTCTTATTACGAGGGATAGGTGTTCGATTGGACCTCCGATAAAGTACTTCGAGACCCTAGAAGTGATTAACACAAGAACAGATCTTAGCCACATCTTATTCGGCTTGAGTAAGAATCACCCAAACAATACACCCCATCACCTATATTCGGCCCTACCTACTTACCAATCCTCTTCCGAAAGTCAAAGGCTAGAAAGATGAAAAGAGTGTAAGCTAACACTCTACCGATTCGGCCCACACCAAGAGAACCAAGAAGATGGAAGTACCAAGGAATAGATTCAGCCTTGGTCAAAAGAACAGGGTGAATAATCGGTTTTAGAAGAGGGAGTAAAAGAGAAACAAGAAGAAAATAAAAGAAGAGGAAGAACACTTCCTTGGAACCACCGAAAACCCGAAAAGGCAAAGAAGCTTCGGTAACCACAAAATCCAAGTTTCGACTATGAGATGAAGTTGATGTTTCGGTTATGGGTTGAAGGAAAAATAAGACTGAAGGAAGGATTGAGAATAGAAATAAATATCACAAAGAAATTTGACAACACAAGTTGAGAGAAAATAACCCAAAAATCTTGAAGTAAAAGTCTTCAAAATGCACAAAAATGCCAACAACTTTCGGCACACTCACATACTAATGGCCGAATATGCTCCCTAAACACACCTCCCAAACCATGTATCATCTTTACCAAAAAATGAATGTTGACCCAAAATAATCTTTTCAAAACATCCTCCACATAATAGGTCAACATGTTCCCTTCTCTTACCTTTTCCCTTCATTTCTTTCCCTCTTTTTCCCTAGTCTTCCTCCTTACCATAATCCTTAGCCATCTTTCCCAAATTAAAAAGTCTTTCTTACCTTATTAAAGCCTTGACCGACACTTTGGATGAATAGCACAAAAATAAATCCAAAATTTGCAAAAGATGGGATTTGAACCCCTTCCCTCCATGCTCTCCACTTGATGCCTTAACCTCCTTGCCATATGCTCTCTTATGCTAGCAAAATACACACTTATTACCTTAAGCCTTGATGCCACTTGCCTTTTCCCCTTAAGTGCTCAAATTCAAAAATTTACCTATAGCCTAACTTGAACCCGTAACTTCCTAGAAACCTCGTAACTTTCCAAAATCACCTTCCTAATAAGTCCAACTTGAAATAATGCCGTTCTCTTATTCTCAAAAATTTTAAATAGTCCTACGCCCAAGGCCCGTTGGGCCCAATCCTACTAGGCCCAATTTCGGTCATTACAATTCTACCCTCCTTAAAGAAATTTCGTCCTCGAAATTTCCAACCAACTACTAAACGCATCGCTCAAATCACACCACTATGCTTTCTTTACAAGACTCCGATCTTAATAACACTAATGTACTTTTAACATAATCTTGAATCCTCTTTCACACAACCAAACACCTAACCACGTAAGCAGCGATTATCTACCACTTATACCTAAAATTTTCTACATTCAATCATCACGTCCAACCATAACATACCTGACTTGATGGTGATGAAACAATCCCGAGCCTTATGCTCCTTAAACCCGCATCTCAAGCATGCTCCTGACCTCCTCCAGCATTCTCCTGGATGATGCCTTTTGCACTAATCACAAGCCGAAAAGTTTGGACGTGCCTTAACACGCTTTACGGAACGAGACTGCGACCCAAAAAAACCGCGATCTCTTTTCTTCTTACAGTCCACACACTCAACTCGAAGTGCTTCACTGATTCCTTTAACCTCCTCCAATACTTCCTTAACTATCTGAGTTAGCTCATCAACCCCAGCTCGATCATGAGATCCCGTCCCAACCACTGGCGATGCCAGCGCCTCCCTTTCAGAAACATGCCTCGATGCTGATGATCTAGCCTTAGCACCTCGGCCTCTACCACGTCCACATCTATCGCGTTTATGTCCTTTAACGCTCATATTTGCTAAATTCATTTAATCTGATTACGAGTCTTATGAATCAATATAATTATTCAATGTTTATTAAATAATGTTTTATGGAGTATAGGAAGTAAAGTTGTTTTCGCAATACGCATCCTAAAGTCTCAATCTCTATAGTTTCAGCTCCTAAAACTAAAAGTTCTAGAGTATTCTATTTTTTGGAATTTTCTTACCACAGTACTAACACAATAATCATAAAATAAAAACACATACTTACTTGACTTGGTGTCGGATACCCGTGGTGCCATACTTCCTTTAGAACATGTATTTATAAATTAAAATTTTAAACGGCTTTGAAAACGCTTTTGAACCCAAACCACAGTCGAGTTTTGCAATTGGGCTCTGATACCATAAAATGTAACACCCCAAACCCGGCCCATGCGTTACGACCGGATCTGACATGTCACATGAGAAAAACATATAAAGTCCTTGTGATTTGTACTAAATTGAATGTTATTTGGTTATGGTTAAGAAAACAAGGTTGGATGTAAATATTTGATAAAATACAACTACATTTGAGAGGTTGTTTTGATGATTCAAAAATCAAGGTAGTGAACTTTAAAACAGTGGCTTTTGAAAATATTGTTGATAATTCGAGAGAAAATTTCTGAGTTAAAATATTTGTAAAAGTTTGTTATAAAATCTATTTATTAATCAATTTTGGAAATCAGTTGGTTATGCTTTTAGAAAATCCCCATTTAAAATAATTCAAGCAAAATAATAAATACGTCAAACATAATGCAAATATAAAATATTCCAGAGGCCTTATTACAACTTAAAAAAACCCAAAATAGTAAAAGAAATAAAGTAACGTAAATAGAAATTCTAAAGTTCAAGAACACCATTTCTGAAGTATGGCCTCCATCGAGTCATCCATGGCCCCAAGTCCTCGTCACGGGGCATTACCTACAAGGGTTAAGGAAAAGGGGGAGTGAGTTACAAGAACTCAGTGTATAATCCCCTTACTGTTATCCATTGGGCCTGAATCCATTTAGCATTATCTTGGGCTTAAGCCCATTTAAAATACACTTGGACCGAAGCCCACTTACAAACAGAATATATTTATATATGTGCAATGTATGCAACCCAACCCATCCTAGTAATCCATCCGCTACACACCACCCTAACATCCCATCACACCTGTGGGGATCAAGTCAACCCACCCCGCCAAACACACCAATCGCAGACAAGATGCCATTTAATATATATATTGTGGCCAAGCCAACACTGCAGTCAAACTGCTTTTCATAATTTTTGTTGCAAAGCCACCAGAGTCATAATTATGCGTGGCATAGCCACTATACAGATTGTGGCAGAGCCACCAGAATATCATATACGGTAATATAACCGGCACACAGCCTTGGTAAAAATGATCGATACAGAGTCGTTAATTCATATGTTAGGCACATAGCCCCGGGTAAATACGTTTAGCACAAAGCCATAATCACGATGGGACAAAGCCATATTTAGGTTGGCACATTGCCATTATCAGAATTTGTGGCAGAGCCACCAGAATCAGAATGAAACATAATAACAAACATTTTTGGGGCAATGCCACCGGGCTACACTTCTCTTAAACATTTTTCCCATCCCATGCAAATTATGTAAATGCAACATACATAATAAAGCATACATAATAAAGCATAATATCCACAAATATAAACAACAATCATTGATTTAGAGATTTATTACGGTAAATCAGCCCATTATAACACTTTGCAATTCGGCCCATTAAGGCATTCTATCAAATCGGCCCATAGGGGCATTTTCGTAATTTCGACCCACAGGGCATTTTCGTAATTCGGCCCATAAGGGCATTTTTGTAATTCGGCCCATAAGGGCATTTTCGTAATTCGGTAATCTTACCCACTAAGGGTAATTTGGTAATCTCGCAACCCAGGGGTATTTCGGTAATTTACCCTCTAAGGGTATTATGATAATTTCGCAACCCAGACTTAACTACTAATTTGGGGCATAAAAATTGAAACTGTCCATCTGCGTCATACTGACTAAATTGACTATAACTCGAGTTAGAAAACTCAAAATTTAAATCCGTAAATTTTCCTTGAAACTAGACTTATATATCTTCTTACTAAAATTTTTCCAGAATTTTTGAATTAACCATTTAGTACAGTTTATTCCTTAAAAATTCCCTTGTTTCACTGACCAACTGTTCTGACCTTGCTTACCCGAAATTCAAATATCTAACTGTACAGTTTTTATATGTTGCTCCCACTTGTTTCTATTGCAAATAGGCTCACTAAGGAATCTATACATATAACTTATAACTCATAATTCACTTTGTACAATTTTAAACGATTTTTACAAGACAAAACAGGGAACCACGAAGTCAATCAGAACCAGTCTCACTAAAATTAAGATATCACAGAATATACAATTCCTCTTCCTTTTCTGTTTCTTTCATACAAAAATAGACACAGTAAGATTTAATTTGATATCTTATTCGCTTTCTAATTCCCTTTCTCCTGTTTTTCGTGATTTTTCAAAATCACGTCACTACTGCTGACCAAACTGTTTCATTGCAAAATATGGTTACTACTACGAACATACGCACGCCCGAGTGGTCACGGATGCCGGTTTCCGGTTTTCTTCGGTATTTTGACCGAATCATAGAACATATCATACAAACATTCAGAGATGTATGAGATTACACACCATTTCAAACATGTATTCGGAAGGGTACAGGATTACACACCTTATTCGGAATCCGTAACACGATACTCTCCGCGGCACCAACAATCCGAGTCTCTTATTACGAGGGATAGGTGTTCGATTGGCCCTCCGATAAAGTACTTCGAGACCCTATAAGTGATTAACACAAGAACAGATCTTAGCCACATCTTATTCGGCTTGAGTAAGAATCACCCAAACAATACACCCCATCACCTATATTCGACCCTACCTACTTACCAATCCTCTTCTGAAAGTCAAAGGCTAGAAAGATGACAAGAGTGTAAGCTAACACTCTACCGATTCGGCCCACACCAAGAGAACCAAGAAGATGGAAGTAGCAAGGAATAGATTCAGCCTTGGTCAAAAGAACAGGGTGAATAATCGGTTTTAGAAGAGGGAGTAAAAGAGAAACAAGAAGAAAATAAAAGAAGAGGAAGAACACTACCTTGCAACCACCGAAAACCCGAGAAGGCAAAGAAGCTTCGGTAACCACAAAAACCAAGTTTCGACTATGAGATGAAGTTGATGTTTCGGTTATGGGTTGAAGGAAAAAGAAGACTGAAGGAAGGATTGAGAATAGAAATAAATATCACAAAGAAATTTGACAACACAAGTTGAGAGAAAATAACCCAAAAAGCTTGAAGTAAAAGTCTTCAAAATGCACAAAAATGCCAACAACTTTCGGCACACTCACATACTAATGGCCGAATATGCTCCCTAAACACACCTCCCAAACCATGTATCATCTATACCAAAAAATGAATGTTGACCCAAAATAATCTTTCCAAAACATCCTCCACATAATAGGCCAACATGTTCCCTTCTCTTACCTTTTCCTTCATTTCTTTCCCTCTTTTCCTAGTCTTCCTCCTTACCATATTCCTTAGCCATCTTTCCCAAATTAAAAAGTCTTTCTTACCTTATTAAAGCCTTGACCGGCACTTTGGATGAATAGCACAAAAATAAATCCAAAATTTGCAAAAGATGGGATTTGAACCCCTTCCCTCCATGCTCTCCACTTGATGCCTTAACCTCCTTGCCATATGCTCTCTTATGCTAGAAAAATACACACTTATTACCTTAAGCCTTGATGCCACTTGCCTTTTCCCCTTAAGTGCTCAAATACAAAAATTTACCTATAGCCTAACTTGAACCCGTAACTTCCTAGAAACCTCATAACTTTCCAAAATCACCTTCCTAATAAGTCCAACTTGAAATAATGCCGTTCTCTTGTTCTCAAAAGTTTTAAACACTCCTACGCCCAAGGCCCATTGGGCCCAATCCTACTAGGCCCAATTTCGGGTCATTACAATTCGACCCTCCTTAAAGAAATTTCGTCCTCGAAATTTCCAACCAACTACTAAACGCATCGCTCAAATCATACCACCATGCTTTCGCTGCGCACTCTGATCTTAATAACACTAATGTACTTTTAACATAATCTTGAATCCTCTTTCACACAACCAAACACCTAACCACAGAAGCAAGCAGTTATCTACCACTTATACCTAAAATTTTCTACATTCAATCATCACGTCCAACCATAACATACCTGACTTGATGGTGATGAAACAATCCCGAGCCTTATGCTCCTTAGACCCGCATCTCAAGCATGCTCCTGACCTCCTCCAGCATTCTCCCGGATGACGCCTTCTGCAATAATCACAAGCTGGAAAGTTTGGACGTGCCTTAACACGCTTTACTTTAACGAGACTCATACCCAAAAGAACCGCGATCTCTTTTCTTCTTACAGTCCACACACTCAACTCGAAGTGCTTCACTGATTCCTTTAACCTCCTCCAATACTTCCTTAACTATCTGAGTTAGCTCATCAACCCCAGCTCGGTCATGAGATCCCGTCTCAACCACTAGCGATGCCAGCGCCTCCCTTTCAGAAACATGCCTCGATGCTGAAGATCTAGCCTTAGCACCTCGGCCTCTACCACGTCCACATCAATCGCGTTTACGTCCTTTAATGCTCATATTTGCTAAATTCATTTAATCTGATTACGAGTCTTATGAATCAATATAATTATTCAATGTTTATTAAACAATGTTTTATGGAGTATAGGAAGTAAAGTTGTTTTCGCAATAAGCATCCTAAAGTCTCAATCTCTATAGTTTCAGCTCCTAAAACTAAAAGTTCTAGAGTATTCTATTTTGTGGAATTTTCTTACCACAGTACTAACACAATAATCATAAAATAAAAGCACATACTTACTTGACTTGGTGTCGGATACCCGTGGTGCCATACTTCCTTTAGAACATGTATTTATAAATTAAAATTTTAAACGGCTTTGGAAACACTTTTGAACCCAAATCACAGCATAGTTTTACAACCGGGCTCTGATACCATAAAATGTAACACCCCAAACCCGGCCCATGCGTTACGACCGGATCTGACATGTCACATGAGAAAAACGTATAAAGTCCTTGTGATTTGTACTAAATTGAATGTTATTTGGTTATGGTTAAGAAAACAAGGTTGGATGTAAATATTTGATAAAATACAACTACATTTGTGAGGTTGTTTTGATGAATCAAAAATCAAGGTAGTGAACTTTAAAACCGTGGCTTTTGAAAATATTGTTGATAATTCGAGAGAAAATTTCTGAGTTAAAATATTTGCAAAAGTTTGTTATAAAATCCATTTATTAATCAATTTTGGAAAATCGTTGGTTATGCTTTTAGAAAATCCCCATTTAAAATAATTCAAGCAAAATAATAAATACGTCAAACAAAATGCAAAAATAAAATATTCCAGAGGCCTTATTACAACTTAAAAAAACCCAAAATAGTAAAAGAAAAAAAGTAACGTAAATAGAAATTCTAAAGTTCAAGAACACCATTTCTGAAGTATGGCCTCCATCGAGTCATCCATGGCCCCAAGTCCTCATCACGGAGCATTACCTACAAGGGTTAAGGAAAAGTGGGAGTGAGTTACAAGAACTCAGTGTATAATCCCCTTACCGTTATCCATTGGGCCTGAATCCATTTAGCATTATCTTGGGCTTAAGCCCATTTAACATACACTTGGACCGAAGCCCAATTACAAAACAGAATATATTTATATATGTGCAATGTATGCAACCCAACCCATCCTATTAATCCATCCGCTACACACCACCCGTAACATCCCATTACACCTGTGGGGATCAAGTTAACCCACCCCGCCAAACACACCAATCGCAGACAAGATGCCATTTAATATATATATTGTGGCCAAGCCACCACTGCAGTCAAACTGCTTTTCATAATTTTTGTGGCAAAGCCACCAGAGTCATAATTATACGTGGCATAGCCACTATACAGATTGTAGCAAAGCCACCAGAATATCTTATACGGTAATATAACCGGCACACAGCCTTGGTAAAAGTGATCGACACAGAGTCGTTAATTCATATGTTAGGCACATAGCCCCGGGTAAATACGTTTAGCACAAAGCCATAATCACGATGGCACAAAGCCATATATAGGTTGGCACATAGCCATTATCAGAATTTGTGGTAGAGCCACCAGAATCAGAATGAAACATAATAACAAAGATTTTTGGGGCAATGCCACCGGGCTACACTTCTCTTCAACATTTTTCCCATCCCATGCAAATTATGTAAATGCAACATACATAATAAACCATACATAATAAAGCATAATATCCACAAATATAAACAACAATCATTGATTTAGAGATTTATTACGGTAAATCGGCCCATTATAACACTTTGCAATGGGGGCCCATTAAGGAATTCTATCAAATCGGCCCATAGGGGCATTTTCATAATTTCGACCCAAAGGGGCATTTTCGTAATTCGGCCAATGAGGGTATTTTTGTAATTCGGCCCATAAGGGCATTTTCGTAATTCGGTAATCTTACCCACTAAGGGTAATTTGGTAATCTCGCAACCCAGGGGTATTTCGGTAATTTACCCTCTAAGGGTATTATGGTAATTTCGCAACCCAGACTTAACTACTAATTTGGGGCATAAAAATTGAAACTGTCCATCTGCGTCATACTGACTAAATTGACTATAACTTGAGTTAGAAAACTCAAAATTTAAATCCGTAAATTTTCCTTGAAACTAGACTTATATATCTTCTTACTAAAATTTTTCCAGAATTTTTGGCTTAACCATTTAGTACAGTTTATTCCTTAAAGATTCCCTTGTTTCACTGACCAACGGTTCTGATCTTGCTTACCCGAAATTCAAATATCTAACTGTACAGTTTTCATATGTTGCTCCCACTTGTTTCTATTGAAAATAGGCTCACTAAGGAATCTATACATATAACTTATAACTCATAATTCACTTTGTACAATTTTAAACGATTTTTCCAAGACAGAACAGGGAACCACGAAGTCAATCAGTACCAGTCTCACTAAAATTAAGATATCACAGAATATACAATTCCTCTTCCTCCTCTATTTATTTTATATAAAAATACACACAGTAAGCTTTAATTCGATATCTTATTCGCTTTCTAATTCCCTTTTTCCTGTTTTTCATGATTTTTCAAAATCACGTCACTGCTGCTGACCAAACTGTTTCATTGCAAAATATGGTTACTACTACGAACATACGCACGCCCGAGTGGTCACGGATGCCGATTTCTGGTTTTCTTCGGTATTTCGACCAAATCATAGAACATATCATACAAACATTCAGGGAGGTATGAGATTACACTCCATTTCAAACATGTATTCGGAAGGGTACGGGATTACACACCTTATTCGGAATCCGTAACACGATACTCTCCGCGGCACCAACAATCCGAGTCTCTTATTACGAGGGATAAGTGTTCGATTGGCCCTTCGATAAAGTACTTCGAGACCCTAGAAGTGATTAACACAAGAACAGATCTTAGCCACATCTTATTCGGCTTGAGTAAGAATCACCCAAACAATACACCTCCATCACCTATATTCGGCCCTACCTACTTACCAACCCTCTTCCGAAAGTCAAAGGCTAGAAAGATGACAAGAGTGTAAGCTAACACTCTACCGATTCAGCCCACACCAAGAGAACCAAGAAGATGGAAGTAGCAAGGAATAGATTCGGCCTTGGTCAAAAGAACAGGGTGAATAATCGGTTTTAGAAGAGGGAGTAAAAGAGAAACAAGAAGAAAATAAAAGAAGAGGAAGAACACTACCTTGCAACCACCGAAAACCCGAGAAGGCAAAGAAGCTTTGGTAACCACAAAAACCAAGTTTCAGCTATGAGATGAAGTTGATGTTTCAAGTTATGGGTTGAAGGAAAAAGAAGACTCAAGGAAGGATTGAGAATAGAAATAAATATCACAAAGAAATTTGACAACACAAGTTGAGAGAAAATAACCCAAAAAGCTTAAAGTAAAAGTCTTCAAAATGCACAAAATGCCAACAACTTTCTAAGACACTCACATACTAATGGCCGAATATGCTCCCTAAACACACCTCCCAAACCATGTATCATCTTTACCAAAAATGAATGTTGACCCAAAATAATCTTTCCAAAACATCCTCCACATAATAGGCCAACATGTTCCCTTCTCTTACCTTTTTCCTTCATTTCTTTCCCTCTTTTTCCTAGTCTTCCTCCTTACTGATTCCTTAGCCATCTTTCCCAAATTAAAAAGTCTTTCTTACCTTATGAAAGCCTTGACCGACACTCTGGATGAATAGCACAAAAATAAATCCAAAATTTGTAAAAGATGGGATTTGAACCCCTTCCCTCCATGCTCTCCACTTGATGCCTTAACCTCCTTGCCATATGCTCTCTTATGCTAGCAAAATACACACTTATTACCTTAAGCCTTGATGCCACTTGCCTTTTCCCCTTAAGTGCTCAAATACAAAAATTTACCTATAGCCTAACTTGAACCCGTAACTTCCTAGAAACCTCGTAACTTTCCAAAATCACCTTCCTAATAAGTCCAACTTGAAATAATGCCGTTCTCTTGTTCTCAAAAATTTTAAACAGTCCTACGCCCAAGGCCCATTGGGCCCAATCCTACTAGGCCCAATTTTGGGTCGTTACAGCAGCATTGTGTAGCCTAATATCCTGACCTACATCTTGTGTGAGCAGGCCCATTTTACAGCTTGTATGAGCATATACAGTTACAACTTGTGTGAGCATCATTCCCGCGTATCCGACTTTATTTCATTTGGTTTGTTGGGTGAAAAATGAATAAATGAAATGTTTATATGAATCAATTATATGAAAATAGATATATGAAAATGGTTATATGAAGCAGTTATACGGAAATAAATATATGAAATGGTTATATGAATCAGTTAAATGGAAATAGATGTATGAAATGGTTATATGAATCAATTATATGGAAATTTATATATGAAATGGAACATTGGATATAGATATTTGGAATAAAATGTGAGTTGTTAAATGAATAGGTGATGGTTGAATTGAGTTTTAAATGTGTTTACTTATAATGTTTATGACATGATAAAGTTATATGTTTCGTATATGTGAACACACTAACCTTGTGAGATTTGTGGTGTGTATAGGAAATAAATGAACTCATGACCTTGTTTATGAAATTAATTGCGAAATGTTTTAGTTACAACAGTTACGATAAGTTAAAGTTAAAGTTTAATGCGAACTTACTAAGCTTTAAGTAAGCCTACCTTGATTCATTTTCTTCCTTGTAGATTGTCGAATTCAAGCTGCCGATTGGATCGTTTTTGGCTACCACACTATTCGGCAACTCTTTTGGTAGCTAATTGTTTATTTTTGGCTCGATTATAATTGAAATGTAGATAGGGTTTGGTAATGTATGGTTATAAGCATTTTGGTTATATGTTGTGCGTCATTTGAGGTAAGAAGTATGTATTTTGATGTAAACTTAAATGGTTATTTTTAGTTGGTTGTAGTGTGTGATTGTACATTCTATACCCGACCTGGTTGCCAAGCCCGAATATCAGGATGCCACACCACTGTCTCACCTCACTCACATGATAAAATGTCTATTTATTAAGCAATCGTCCCCTTTTATTAGCATTCGTGTGAATTTTAAGTCAAACATATAATGGACATCCTTAAAACATGCCAATCATACCTCAAATGAACTTATAACAAAAATTAGACATGTAATGGGAACACTTAGCAAAATTTCAATACTGACTACGTAGGTATCGATAATGGAACATGGGTATCGATATTTTCCTTCCACGGTATCAATACCGATTGAAAAATCGATACCAAAACAACATTCTGTTTCTCACCTGAAAATAAAACACCAAAAAATATCGGTGCCTTTCAAAAAGTTATCGGTAATTTTACCTCGAGTATCGATACTCGTGATATGGTATTGATACCAAATTGCAAAACTAACTTCCTGCACATTTGGAAATCACAGAGGTATCATTTTTAAAACCCGAATATCGATACCTCTGCTCCAAACATAAAAAAATACAACATAATAAGGAAAATAATCCATTCCAAACATAAACTATTCAACATGCATCTTTTACCATATCAAATAAACGTCAAAACAACTATAATAACAGTTTCAAACATCGAGGATAAGTTTGAGCAATAATCAATATATCATGAATCGAATCTTTAAATCCTAAGAACTAATAAGGTATGGAAACATCCAAAATATCATGGCAAATACCAGCAAAAAGTCTACCACATTGCCTTCATTTCCTCAAAACATAAACAGATAAATAACACCTACGAAATAGTAATATAGTTTTGCTTGGATCAATCCCTTAGAACCACACCGCTCATACCGAGACACTACTAATCTGCAATGGTTTAAAAGGAATGGGTGAGCTTTACAAGCTCAGTGAATGCCTAGAACAACTACCATGCAAATAGTTCATCAAGCATTAATGGAATAACCATTTAGCATAATTACAACATCTCAACTTTATTTTGACATTACTTGTTCATGCATCTTTTAATTATTCATTTACATAATAATCACATCTCATTTAAGCATACACCACAATACACAAATTTACATTTTAAGATAATTTGACACTTGAGTTATGAAAAATACGGTGGGCTTTATCACCACTCATCGGATACACAGATCTCCAACACACCAAATGACTCATAGAGTCGAACATATCCCAAAAAGTGAAGCATATAGCTAACACTCTCCATCACACCAAACATGTCCCATTGAATGGATCTTAGCTCACATTCCCTTATCTCTCTAACATGTTCCAAGGCCTCAATACCCAAATCATATAACACATATAGGTGAGCACTCACAATCCTATGGCATGCCAACTATATCCAATGGTCTCAAGGTTCATAAGGCCAAAATATCCGTTATTAACACACATTTACTTACCGTTCACTGCACTTATTCACTGCAAATATCACATTATAAACGATATTATCTCTGCCATTTAGCATGTATAGCACACCTACATATACACTTTAACAACAATAATCATGAACCCATAACACATGTTATAGCATCTCGTCTCACTTCACATTTCCACAAACACACTACTACATATTTCACAATACATATTCACATAATAGCCAAAAGTATGAGAAAGCTTACACTCGAAATTTAGAGTAGGGGTTTAGGCTACTTCTAAATTCCCAATTAGTGCAATGAATCGTGTCCACAAGTAGCGATTCTGAACACTCACCAGATACATTTTTTTCGAAATGCCGAAAGCTCAAACTAGCCTTTCCTTAACTCATAAAAGGTCTTAATGATTCCGAAGCTTCAACACAATAAATTACACAACACATTCAAAAATTAGCTAAGGAATCAACTCAAGCAATCAAAATATAGGTTAATACCGAGTATTTGGATATTTAATTAGGTGATTTTTGTTCATATTGAGACAGTGGACATAATTTTAGTAAAGTATGCAATTTTATGGATTTATGTTTTAAATTTTGCATAATTTAACTATCTTATGTTGCATAGTAATTTCTGTGCTTTATTTGTTACAGTGGGATCATTGAATTAATAAGTGTTAGAGCTTATTTAAATCATACATGGATATGAGTTATACTCTACCTCAATTGGATGACGAAGACAACAAATTGAGTAAAGAGAAGTCAATTTGATCCAGTTGAAGTAGTCTTGTTGAGGAGAGCAAGTCTGATAGTTATTTGGGTCACAAAATTGTCCAAGTAGGGGAGAGTAGTCCAATTCGGCTAAGGCATCAAGAGCAGCCCAAATTAGCTTGGGGATAATTACTTTTGAGGTCCCTACACTTGTGAAAAAAATTAGAAATCAGCCCCCAATTAATACCCAAGAAACCATCCAACCCCTTGGATGATTCATGCATGAAATCAAGCATGAATCAAGAAACCACTAACTTCTTCCTCCATATTTCATGGCCGGCCAAGCAAGGGAGCATTTCAAGGGATCTCCATGTTATTTTTAGCAAACTCTCTAGCCATTCCTCTACTATAAATACCACATCTCATTTCCCATTTCAAGTATCCCTCATTCATATCTCAATTCACATTCCTCTCATCTTTTCTTTCATCTCTTCCACGCATAAGCCGTCCATTTATCCACCTCCCTAGCATTTCCCTTGAGGAAAACCACTCTGGACCGGCTACCTTGAGGAGCATTTTACGAAGGAGCAATCACGAGAATCGGAAGAAGCTACCACAATCGGTCTTCAGATAATCACCGAAATAATCAAAAGTATATTCTTTCCTATTCTTTAATTTTGTTCTTAGTTATTCAACATGTTTGAAAATTGTTGTGATGTTTTTCCATTGACAATTGTAGCATCCTATTTTTTAGTGGTATCGAAAATAGTGATTTTGAGACCACAATCCTAACGAGTGAGTCATTATTTTGTTATTTAGTTAATATTATGAATTTAATAGAGTGTCGTAATAAAAGTTAGTTCAATAATTTTGATGTTTATTTGATTTATTAATGCTTTAGGACTAATTTGCAAATGAGGTAAAAGTTTTAATTACATGAAGTATTAAATAGACCAAGAGTCATTTGAATAATTAAACCAAGACATATTTGTGTTAGTGGATTTTCATGTCATCATTCATATTAATAGAATTTAATTAAGTTAAAGATAGGTTAAGTATGGTTTAATTAAAAATGTCTTAATATTTACAAGAAAACCAAACTATATAAGTTAAAATAATAAGAAAAAAGATGAAAAAAATTCTATCATCTTCTTCCTTTTTGTTTTCCATGGCCGAATGTTGAAGGGAAATTAGGGTTATCACATTTTAACCTTTAAGCTTCAATTGGTAAGTGATTTTTAACTTGTTTCTTGTAATTTTTATGTTTTTGAAATCCGAGAAGTCGATTTAGCTAGCCCAGGGACTATTTTATGAAATTTTTAAAAGTTTAGGGACTTTTCATGAATGAATTTGAAGTGTTTTTGTATTTAGTTGATAGTTTATTAAGTTTGGTGGTTAATTGGTACTATTTTGTAAATTAATATTTAGTAGTTTTGGTGTTTAAAGGATTTAAATGTTAAAGATTAAAGTCTTATGACTTTGTTATAATTAGATTTCAAATGTCATTGATTATATCTATATATTTATTTAGTTGACAATGTAGTAAATAATTATTTTATTAAGAAATAGAGAAGAAATTTTCTGGAATGACTTCGATGGATCGAGTAAAAGTTTCATAAATGAGATTTCTGTCTGAATATATGTTCTGGACCAAGCTCCTCCATGTGTTGCAGACTCGAATTTACATGTGACTCGGATTCAGCTTGGACTGGAAGTCCGTTGTCATTTTACATGTTTACCTAGCTCTAGCCAAGCTAGTTTATCTATGCTGTCATTGGTTTAGCCCGAACGGGTAACCTGACACAATTTTTTGTATCTGAATAGCTCTTACGAGCATTATCTGTTCTGGACTCATGTAATGTTTTCTTTTACAAAGATCCACCAGAATAATAAAAGTTGATTGGTATAGAAATCATCTCAATAAATTATAGCAATTTATGAATACTGAGTAATCCATATGTTTAAATGTTACTGACTTTGAAATTTGAAATCGTGTTGTAACAAGGTTGAAGTTCAATTGATTATGAGTATTTGATCTTTCGTAATTTAGTGTAGTAGGTTAAACTAGTTTTCACACTTAAAACCCTGAATGCAAGCATTTTCATTACATTTTAGTTAACTTTCTTTAGTTTTACTTACATTCAATAAAATGTGCAAATTGAGTCTTTCATTGACCTTAAGGGCCGGATGAGGCGTAAGGGAGAGCTAACGTGCTTTGTAAGTGTGCTGGAGAGCATTAGAAGGCATTTTAGGTCTATACTTGTTGCTATGTCGCAACACGGGAGGTCTAATGTCGCAACATAGAGGATAGAATAAAGAAAACTCAAGTCTTCCTTCGATGTCACGACACACACTAAGGGTGTCGTGACATACCCCTGAAGATGGCTATAGAGGAGCATACTAGTTTCTATGTTGCGACACAGGTCCTGGTGTGTCGCGACATCGAATCTGGGACGAAAATTAAACATGAAGGAGAGGCAAAATCGAAATTAAAGCTCAGGAACATCAATTGATCTAGGGTTAAGGACGACGGTTGATAACTTTTGAAAAGAGTTATATTTCGAGCCTCTAAACTTGATTAAATGCCTGTACTTAAGTATTTATATTTTCATTTTTAGGTTCTTTTTAGAATATTGCATAATAACGCTTGGATTGTTCCTTGAATGTCATTTTATGTTACTTTTCCTGTTGGGATAAAAAGAATTGGTTGTTGTATGCAGCAACTGCAAAAATGATGAAGAAAAAGAGAAAAAGGAGGAAGAGAATGAAGGAAGTGAAATATTGCCATGGAAAAAGGTTAGGCGGATTGCCAACATAAATGCCATGGTAATTCCAGGATAATGATGACGCAACACTCAGTCCTCGTCACTCTCAGCCAGCTATCCATGAACTAGATAAATCCACCTAAAAAGAGGGAGAAAAATGTGTGCTGAGAGGGACATATCTACCCTATAAAAGGAGGAGAGAGAGGAGAAGAAGGACACACAAATTGTGAGGATAAAAGAAAAGAAAGAGAGTGGTTTCTCTCTCTACAACAGAATTTTGTGGAGAAATTGCGTGGAAAATTTAGAGGAGAAAGAAAGCATAGCAACTTAAAAGAGGAGAATACAGCTGTGAAGAAGGGGGGGAGATAGCTATCTTGGGTTCACGTTCAATTTGAAGATCAATGAGAAGCTGGAGTGTGGCGAGAATTCCTGCATTTCTGCCTTTATTTTCTTGATTTCTGTGATTCGAACTTATTTGAGAATGTTGATGAATGACTTTATTTTGATGTTAACTTTTCCACCCATAAACTAAATATTTTCTGGGTCAGAGTTATTTGGGTGAATGTTTTATCATCTTTAATGCTCGTGATTTGAGATTGTCAATGTCACCGTTTCATTCGGTTTATGCTTATTTTAAATACATGCATGCAAGCTCTAGACATAGTTGATTGTGTGCTATGTTCTTAGATGTATTTTTAATTCTAAAAAGGTTAAATATACTGGATCTTGAATCATTTGATGCAAGCAAATACTCGACAGAATATTCGTAGCTTGTACAGAGAAGAACGTTCATTGTAGTTATTAATCCAGAGTTCTGTAGACATACAGTATGTAACAACCCTTACTCGTATCCAACGCCAGAATAAGGTATGAGGCATTACCAGACTTATACACAAGCAATCATACAAAACCGAGACGTGAATTTCCATCCAAATTTAAAACTTTTCATATACATGCATATCGTCCCTAAAACGAGCCTACGAGGCCCAAAACAAGCTTTGGAAATGGTTCGAGACTAAACTGAGAACTTTAGAAAATTTTACGACACTTAGAAAATTTTTCATGATACAGGGGTCACACACCCGTGTGGCTCTGGGACACGCCCGTGTGGGCAGGCCGTGTGGTCACACACGCCCGTGTCTGTAACACCCCTAACCCGTAACCGTCGTTGGAATAGGGTTAAGAGGCATTACCGAACAATCAGAACATTTACAATCATTTCTCAACACAAAGTATAACATCATTCAAACATATATATATATATATATATACAAATAGTCCCTTAATAAGGTCTATGTGACCTTAAACACGTGTTAGAAAGGGGTCGGGACTAAACCGAACACATACGAAATTTTCCAAAAAATTAAACATTTTTCCAAGCTACAGGGGTCACACACCCGTGTGGGTTGGCCGTGTGCCTCACACGGCCTCGGACACACCCATGTGTCCAAGCAGTGGCAAAATAGGGCATACCTACTGACTTGTCCACACGGCCTGAGACACGCCCGTGTGCCTCACCCGTGGTCGACACTGACTTGCACCACACGGCCAGTCACACGCCCGTGTGTCCAGCCCGTAGTCGAGTCTGACTTGTTTTGAAATACAACCACGAAGGACATGGTCAAGCCACACGCCCGTGTGCTCAACCGTGTGGGCAATTATAAGCTATTTACAAGACCAATTTGCCACCCACACTTTGGGTCTCACCTACAAGCACAAACCAATTCAATTTCATATCTCAAATGGCATTCAAGCATACCAAAACATACTCAATTTAATCTCTTAACATCATCATTTCTCTTCCTATTCAATCCATCTCAATTTACCATCACAAAGTAACATTTACACATACAAAGACATGTAATTTAAGCATCAATTAATCCCTACCAAAACCATCATGAAACATACCATTTCCATTCTACTAATTTATACCAAAATGATTACTCTCATAGATCACATATGCACATCTTTAACCATCATTTTACACATCCAAGGCAAATACCAAAATCATCAAACTACCAAGCCATATCACATGGCAAGGCTAAAACATTCAAAACATATCATAGTCACTAGCCTATACATGCCATATTCCAAATATACACAACTTCCAAAAGTACCAAAATAGATAGCCGATAGTGTGATTGAGTCGCTGACGATCCCCGAATCTGAGCTAGCTTTAATTATTCTGTAAAACAGAGAAAACTTCACACAGTAAGCTTTTAAAGCTTAGTAAGTTCGTAATATAATACTATTAACTCAATAATTCAATTACAATATACAAACTAAACCATCACATAGATCAATCCACAAATATACACCATATCATCCATAGCTAATATGCTCGCTCAACCTTCCATATATTCATTTACAAAATCATCAATCTCATAGGTTTCGCACATACCTTTGCCAACACTTAGTTAACAATCAATTTTGTTACTCAATGCTCGTTATCACATTTCGATCAATCTTCATTTTTCCTTTGAATTAATCGCACACTTAGTGCCAATTTCATAGCCAAAGCTTAAATATCATCGCACACTTAGTGCCTTTACATTCAACCGAATTTAACTCGATATCGTACACACAGTGCCAATCAATACAGCCGAAGCTTTCTTTATTTCGCACACACAGTGCCATTCACCTCTGTCTCAATTCTAATTACGCACACTTAGTGCCATATTTCTCAAATCCACATTTAGCATCACCAATTCATCAACAACATATATTCATTCATTGCATAATACATGAATACAATTTAAACGATTCGTATTATACACGAACTTACCTCGGACGTTGAATTAACAAAATGAGTCGATTAATCGAGCACTTTATCCTTGCCTCGATCTCGATCCAAATCCCTCTTTTCTTGATCTATACATATTCAAAATTAACTCATTCATTTACCAATTCATTCAATTTAGTCCAAACACACATATTTAGGGCATTTTACAAAATAGCCCTCACATTTTCACATTTTGACACTTTAGTCCCTATTTCATAAAATCATCAAATTCACATAATTTCATTTCACACATGCTTAGCCGAATTTTTCCCTAGCTCATACAAGCCCACATATTTAATTTATTTCACATTTTAGTTCTTCAATTTCTCATTTTCTCAATTTAGCCCAAATTATTGAAATCCATCAAAAATTCAAAGACAAAATATGTTAATCTATCACATATCTTTCATATTTCATCACCAACCATCACAAAGCTCAAGCATTCATCAATGGCATATTACAAAATCACCATCAAATTCTAAAACTAAAGCATGGGCTTGAGAGAACACGAAGCAACGATCACAAAAACATAAAAATCATCAAAAACCGAGTTAAAAACACATACCAATTGAAGCTTTCAAGTGCCGAACCCCTAACTCTCTTTTTCTTTTCTTTTCTTGCTAATTTTGGGCCAAGGATGATGATAAAATGGTCATCTTTTTGTTTTATTTAAATTATATTAACATAAATATCAAATACTAATTTTAGCCTTTTTAATTTCATTTAAAATCCACTAACCTAAGGCTTTTATGTCCATCCATTTATATTATGGAATAATAACAACATAAGAACTCAAATTTTAATAAGCCATGCCAAATAAGCACTTTAACAATCAGCACACAGCTTTTGCATTTTATGCGATTAAGTCTTTTTTCATAATTAAGCACACAAACGATAAATTTTTCACACAAAAATTTCACACATGCTTACTCACATATTGTAAACACCAAAAATAATTTTAAAATATTTTTTCGACCTCAGATTTGTGGTCTTGAAACCACTGTTCTGACTAGGGTCTAAATCGGGCTATTACAACTCTCCCACCCTTAGGGATTTTCGTCCCCGAAAATCTTACCAGTGACTAAGTTTGGATATTACTTTCTCATAACATCTTCAGGCTCCCACGTAGCCTCTTCTACTCCGTGTTTGTTCCACAACACTTTCACTAAAGAAATTTTCTTTTTTCTCAACTCTTTAATCTCTCGTGCCAAAACTCAAATCGGTTCTTCACTATACGATAAATCTGACTGAATTTCAACCTCAGTAGGAACAATCACATGAGATGGATCAGATCTGTATCGTCGAAGCATCGATACGTGAAACACATTATGAATCTTTTCTAATTCAGGTGGCAACAATAATCTATAAGCAACTGGTCCAACTCGTTCGATGATCTCATACGGCCCGATGAACCTCGGACTCAATTTGCCTTTTCTGCCAAAACGGAGTATTTTCTTCCACGGAGACACTTTCAAAAACACTTTATCACCGATCTCAATTTCAATATCTTTCCATTTCAAATCTGCATAGGACTTCTGACGATCTGAAGCCGCTTTCAAACTATCACAAACCACTTTCACTTTTTGCTCGGTCTCTTTGATTAAATCAACCCCGTGAATCTTATTCTCGCTAAGCTCAGTCCAGTACAATGGAGTTCGGCATTTTCGACCGTAAAGAGCCTCATATGGTGCCGTTTTGATGCTATATTGAAAACTATTATTGTATGCGAATTCAATCAACGACAAATGCTTTTCCCACGTACTTTCAAATTCAAGAATACAACATCTCAACATATCCTCAAGAATCTGAATGATCCGCTCGGATTGACCATCCGTTTGCGGATGAAATGCAGTACTAAAATGTAGCTTTGTGCCTAAAGCCTCTTACAATTTCTTCCAAAACCGCGAGGTAAATCTCGGATCTCTGTCAGACACAATGGATAATGGTACCCTGTGCAGTCTCACAATCTCAGAAATATACAATTGAGCTAATTTATTGTAACACCCCAAACCCGGCCTAAACCTTACGACCGAATCTGGCATGTCACATGAAAGGAATGTCTAAAAACTGTGCATTCGTTAAAAAGCTCATATTCTTTATAGTTGTGGTGAGAAATCGAGTTTAAGTAATTTTGAATAAGAAATGGTTTATTATCATTTTAGGAAAATCCCATATTGATCATTTAATAATAAGCAATAAGCAAATTGAAAGCTGAAACCAAATAAAATACCCAAGGCCTTATTACATAACAAAACTCAAATAAAAATAAGTCCAAATAAAAGAAACGAATTTACGAGTAAACATATGTATGGCCTCCACGAGTCCACCTCAGCTCCCAAATCCGCGATCTAATGATTACCTGCAAAATTTAACTAAGGGGTGAGTCATAGAGACTCAGTGTGTAAATCCCCATCCAACAGGCCCTTACACAATTTCATATGAAAATATGCATATCATGCACCCAAACCTAGCCATCCAATGCTCCTTTCTCTACCCCGTGTGGTACCAAACCACTGGTGGTGCCAAACCACTGGTGACCCAAAGTCACGATATCCATAATTGTGGTGCCAAACCACTGGTGACCCAAAGTCACGAATAATCCAATGATGGGGCCAACCCATCGTGTGATACCAAATCACCGGGCGCCAATCCCGTATAATCACCGTGGGGCCAACCCATGTGGTGCTAAGCCACCGGGACGAGACGCTATGAGGTGCCAAACCTCCGTGTCCCAAAGACACGAATGTGATACCAAATCACCGTGACCGGTCACGAATCCAATGATGGGGCCAACCCATCGTGTGATACCAAATCACCGGGCGCTAATCCAGTATAATCAATCGTGGGGCCAACCCATCGTGGTACAAAGCCACCGGGGCGAGACGCTATGAGGTGCCAAACCTCCGTGTCCCAAAGACACGAATGTGATACCAAATCACCGTGACCGGTCACGAATCCAATGATGGGGCCAACCCATCGTGTGATACCAAATCACCGGGCGTCAATCCCAGTATAATCAATCGTGGGGCCAACCCACCGTGGTGCTAAGCCACCGGGACGAGACGCTGAGGTGCCAAACCTCTCGTGACCCAAAGTCACAATAATCAATCTGTGGTACCAAACCACTTTGGTGGTGCCAAACCACCGGTGTCCCAAAGACACGGATATCATCTTCCCCTCCTCTCATCATACCCATGCAATATGACATAATAATTCGTGTATGCAAATGTCATGTATGCTAGACATATATCAAATATAAGTATAACATGAATTACCATCATAATCGATAGACATAAAACAACATAATCACCCTAATCAACCTCTAAGGGTATAACCGTAATTTTACCTACCAAGGGCATTTTCAGTAATTTACCCACCAAGGGTATATCGGTAATTTACCCTTCAGGATATTTTGGTAATTTACCCACTAAGGGTATTTCAAGAATTTACCCACTAAGGGTATGTTCGTAATATACCCTTCAGTGGGTATTTTGCAATTTACCCACCAAGGGTAATTTTGTAATTTTGCACCTACAATGGCCTTTCCCAAAGGCCCAAATGTCACCCCGAGCGACTCAAATACCATTTCTCGGTCGCACTGGATGATTGGGCCTAAAACTCGATTCTGCCCATTCGGGCCCACACGCCGTGTGGCCCACCTAGCACAAATCTAGCCATGTATATAAGTTCCATCTAGTCTAGTTCACTATATACTACACAATCGCACAATTTACTCATAGGGGCCCACGGGCCCATTGGGCCCACTTCGCCCAAGAAACCCCAACCCACAAGAATACTACTATGGCCTCCACTATCGCTGGCCGGCCCCACACGTGCGCCGCCGCGCTCGTGTGGCTACTATTGCCGTGGACCGCACTTCGGCAATTGCCGCCTCTACAACTAGAGTAGAGAGAGTTACACACCGATAGGACTCTCGTGTTAATCCGCGCTCCGACCACTCTCGTGCTCCAAACGCCTTCCAAGGTGTGTCAACCTCCTCCCGGAATGCTCTTTATATAGCTAGCTCTTCACCTTCCTTCTTTGTATCTTTCCGATGTGGGATCCCTTCGTCGAAGAGAGTTTAAATTCAACTAAAACTCTTCCCGTCCTGCATCGCAAAATAAATACTCACTTGCTTCTCATGAGATTCGAACCTGTGCTCCTTTGCAACATAATCCACGCTGTTGCCACTTAGCCACAAGCTCCTCTTGTGTCTTAAACCATGCGCAACTAAATATAAATCTATAGCCAAATTCTGAGGTCCAAGTAAAAAGAAAACCAAAATGCAAAAGCCAAGACTTGAACCTTGGACCTCCTTCCTTCCTTATGGCGTCACCCCCTTGTCTCTTATGTGGCGTCACTTTGCCACTCCACCACACACTCCACTTGTGTCATTTTCCTCTACATTTTATTCTTAAGGCCTACTCCGCCAACTTCCGTGGTTTTTTCCACCTAAAACCAAAATTTCCCCAAAGCTAATATTTGATCCCTGACTTCATAGAAGCCCTCTAACCTTCCAAAATAACTTACCTAATAAGTCTAACTTGCATTAATGCCGTTCTCAAAAATTTTAAAAACAAGGCCCATTGGGCCCAATCCTACTAGGCCCAATTTCGGGATGTTACAAATCTACCCTCCTTAAAGAAATTTTGTCCTCGAAATTTCCAACTACAGAACATTCGCATAACCCTAACCTACAACGTCAGTGCTCACGCTGCGCACTCACTGATTCCAATAACCCTAATATACTTTTAACTAGAATTTAGAAATCCTACACATACTAAAAAAACTAACCATTAAAGGCATAAATATTTCAGACGCAACCAACTCTATATCCGAACATCACATCCAACCCAAACACACAGAATAGATATTCAAAATACAAAGATATAACAAAGAAAAGTATCAGAAACTTACAGCATGGATTGGTGCCGAGAGACTCGGGTGCCATATTTCAACAAAAGAACAGATATATATTTTTCTAAACCATTTTCCAAACCATCTTTTGAAAACATTTTTGAACCCAAACCCACAAACTGAAGTTTTTGAACCTAGGCTCGATACCATAATTGTAACACCCCAAACCCTACCTAAACCTTACGAATCGAACTGCATGTCACATGAAAGGAATGTCTAAAAACTGTGCATTCGTTAAAAGCTCATATTCTTTATAGTTGTGGTGAGAAATCGAGTTTAAGTAATTTTGAATAAGAAATGGTTTATTATAATTTTAGGAAAATCCCATATTGATCATTTAATAATAAGCAATAAGCAAATTGAAAGTTGAAACCAAATAAAATACCCAAGGCCTTATTACATAACAAAAACTCAAATAAAAATAAGTCCAAATAAAAGAAACGAATTTACTTAGTAAACATATGTATGGCCTCCACGAGTCCACCTCGGCTCCCAAATCCGCGATCTAATGATTACCCGCGCAAAATTTAACTAAGGGGTGAGTCATCGAGACTCGGTGTGTAAATCCCCATCCAACAGCCCCTTACACAATTTCATATGAAAATATGCATATCATGCACCCAAACCTAGCCATCCAATGCTCCTTTCTCTACCCCGTGTGGTACCAAACCACCGGTGGTGCCAAACCACCGGTGACCCAAAGTCACGATATCCATAATTGTGGTGCCAAACCACGGTGACCCAAAGTCACGAATAATCCAATGATGGGGCTAACCCATCGTGTGATACCAAATCACCGCGCTAATCCCAGATAATCACCGTGTGGGCCAACCCACCGTGGTGCTAAGCCACCGGGACGACGCTATGAGGTGCCAAACCTCGTGTCCCAAAGACACGAATGTGATACCAAATCACCGGTGACCGTCACGAATCCAATGATGGGGCCAACCCATCGTGGATACCAAATCACCGCGCCAATCCCGTATAATCACCGTGTGGGGCCAACCCACCGTGGTACAAAGCCACCGGATGAGACGCTATGAGGTGCCAAACCTCTGTGTCCCAAAGACACGAATGTGATACCAAATCACCGTGACCAAGTCACGAATCCAATGATGGGGCCAACCCATCGTGTGATACCAAATCACCGGGCGCCAATCCCGTATAATCAATCATGGGGCCAACCCACCGTGGTGCTAAGCCACTGGGACGAGACGCGAGGTGCCAAACCTCCGTGACCCAAAGTCACAATAATCAATCTGTGGTACCAAACCACCGGTGGTGCCAAACCACCGTGTCCCAAAGACACGGATATCATCTTCCCCCTCCTCTCATCATACCCATGCAATATGACATAATAATTACGTGTATGCAGATGTCATGTATGCTAGACATATATCAAATATAAGTATAACATGAATTACCATCATAATCGAGATAGACATAAAACAACATAATCACCCTAATCAACCTCTAAGGGTATAACCGTAATTTTACCTACCAAGGGCATTTTCAGTAATTTACCCACCAAGGGTATATCGGTAATTTACCCTTCAGGATATTTTGGTAATTTACCCACTAAGGGTATTTCAAAGAATTTACCCACTAAGGGTATGTTCGTAATATACCCTTCAGGGTATTTTGGTAATTTACCCACCAAGGGTAATTTTGTAATTTTGCACCTACAATGGCCTTTCCCAAAGGCCCAAATGTCACCCCGAGCGACTCACTACACCATTTCTGGTCGCACTGGGATGATTGGGCCTAAAACTCGATTCTCGCCCATTCGGGCCCACACGCCGTGTGGCCCACCTAGCACAAATCTAGCCATGTATATAAGTTCCATCTAGTCTAGTTCACTATATACTACACAATCGCACAATTTACTCATAAGGGCCCACGGCCCATTGGGCCCACTTCGCCCATCGCGCCCAAGCAAAATTTCAACCCACAAGAATACTACTATGGCCTCCACTATCGCGTGGGCCGCCCCACACGCGCGCCGCACGCTCGTGTGGCTACTATTGCCGTGGACCGCACTTCGGCAATTGCCGCTCTACAACTAGAGTAGAGAGAGTTACACACCGATAGGACTCGTGTTAATCCGCGCCCGACCACTCTCCGCCCAAACGCCTTCCAAGGTGTGTCAACCTCCTCCCGGAATGCTCTTTATATAGCTAGCTCTTCACCTTCCTTCTTTGTATCTTTCCGATGTGGGATCCTTCACAAGAGAGTTTAAATTCAACTAAAACTCTTCCCGTCTGCATCGCAAAATAAATACTCACTTGCTTCTCATGAGATTCGAACCTGTGCTCCCTTGCAACATAATCCACGCTGCGGCCACTTAGCCACAAGCTCCTCTTGTGTCTTAAACCATGCGCAACTAAATATAAATCTATAGCCAAATTCCGAGGTCCAAGTAAAAGAAAACCAAAATGCAAAAGCCAAGACTTGAACCTTGGACCTCCTTCCTTCCTTATGGCGTCACCCCTTTGTCTCTTATGTGGCGTCACTTTGCCACTCCACCACACACTCCACTTGTGTCATTTTCCTCTACATTTTATTCTTAAGGCCTACTACTGCCAACTTCCAGGTTTTTTCCACCTAAAACCAAAATTTCCCCAAAGCTAATATTTGATCCCGGACTTCATAGAAGCCCTCTAACCTTCCAAAATAACTTACCTAATAAGTCTAACTTGCATTAATGCCGCTTCTCAAAATTTTAAAAACAAGGCCCATTGGGCCCAATCCTACTAGGCCCAATTTCGGGATGTTACAAATCTACCCTCCTTAAAGAAATTTCGTCCTCGAAATTTCCAACTACAGAAACATTCGTACAACCTAACCTACAACGCTGTGCTCACGCACATGCGCACTCGATTCCAATAACCCTAATATACTTTTAACTAGAATTTAGAAATCCTACACATACTAAAAAAACTAACCATTAAAGCAGATAAATATTTCAGACGCAAACCAACTCTATATCCTAACATCACATCCAACCCAAACACACAGAATAGATATTCAAAATACAAAGATATAACAAAGAAAAGTATCAGAAACTTACAAATGGATTGTGCTGGAGACTCGGTGCCATATTTCAACAAAAAGAACAGATATATATTTTTCTAAACCATTTTCCAAACCATCTTTTGAAAACATTTTTGAACCCAAACCCACAAATAGAGTTTTTTGAACCTAGGCTCGATACCATAATTGTAACACCCCAAACCCGCCTAAACCTTACGACCGAATCTGCATGTCACATGAAAGGAATGTCTAAAAACTGTGCATTCGTTAAAAGCTCATATTCTTTATAGTTGTGGTGAGAAATCGAGTTTAAGTAATTTTGAATAAGAAATGGTTTATTATAATTTTAGGAAAATCCCATATTGATCATTTAATAATAAGCAATAAGCAAATTGAAAGTCAAAACCAAATAAAATACCCAAGGCCTTATTACATAACAAAACTCAAATAAAAATAAGTCCAAATAAAAGAAACGAATTTACGAGTAAACATATGTATGGCCTCCACGAGTCCACCTCACTCCCAAATCCGCGATCTAATGATTACAAAAAAATTTAACTAAGGGGTGAGTCATCGAGACTCGGTGTGTAAATCCCCATCCAACGTGCCCTTACACAATTTCATATGAAAATATGCATATCATGCACCCAAACCTAGCCATCCAATGCTCCTTTCTCTACCCCGTGTGGTACCAAACCACCGGTGGTGCCAAACCACCGGTGACCCAAAGTCACGATATCCATAATTGTGGTGCCAAACCACTTTGGTGACCCAAAGTCACGAATAATCCAATGATGGGGCCAACCCATCGTGTGATACCAAATCACCGCGTCAATCCCAGATAATCACCGTGGGGCCAACCCATCGTGGTGCTAAGCCACCGGGACGAGGACGCTATGAGGTGCCAAACCTCTGCGTGTCCCAAAGACACGAATGTGATACCAAATCACCGTGACCGAAGTCACGAATCCAATGATGGGGCCAACCCATCGTGTGATACCAAATCACCGGCGCTAATCCCAGATAATCAATCGTGGGGCCAACCCACTGTGTGGTACAAAGCCACCGACGACGCCTATGAGGTGCCAAACCTCTGGTGTCCCAAAGACACGAATGTGATACCAAATCACCGGTGACCAAGTCACGAATCCAATGATGGGGCCAACCCATCGTGTGATACCAAATCACCGCGCGTCAATCCCAGATAATCAATCGTGGGGCCAACCCATCGTGGTGCTAAGCCACTGGGACGAGACGCCGAGGTGCCAAACCTCTCGTGACCCAAAGTCACAATAATCAATCTGTGGTACCAAACCACCGGTGGTGCCAAACCACCGGTGTCCCAAAGACACGGATATCATCTTCCCCCTCCTCTCATCATACCCATGCAATATGACATAATAATTCGTGTATGCAATTATGTCATGTATGCTAGACATATATCAAATATAAGTATAACATGAATTACCATCATAATCGATAGACATAAAACAACATAATCACCCTAATCAACCTCTAAGGGTATAACTGTAATTTTACCTACCAAGGGCATTTTCAGTAATTTACCCACCAAGGGTATATCGGTAATTTACCCTTCAGGGATATTTTGGTAATTTACCCACTAAGGGTATTTCAGTAATTTACCCACTAAGGGTATGTTCGTAATATACCCTTCAGGGGTATTTTGGTAATTTACCCACCAAGGGTAATTTTGTAATTTTGCACCTACAATGGCCTTTCCCAAAGGCCCAAATGTCACCCCGAGAGCTTTCACCTACCATTTCGGGTCGCATCGATGATTGGGCCTAAAACTCGATTCTGGCCCATTCGGGCCCACACGCTCGTGTGGCCCACCTAGCACAAATCTAGCCATGTATATAAGTTCCATCTAGTCTAGTTCACTATATACTACACAATCGCACAATTTACTCATAAGGGCCCACGGGCCCATTGGGCCCACTTCGGCCCAAGAAACCCCAACCCACAAGAATACTACTATGGCCTCCACTATCGCGTCGAAGCCCCACACGCGCGCGCTCGCCGCGCTCGTGTGGCTACTATTGCCGTGGACCGGCACTTCCGGCAATTGCCGCTCTACAACTAGAGTAGAGAGTTACACACCGATAGGACTCGTGTTAATCCGCGCCCCGACCACTCCTGTGCCCAAACGCCTTCCAAGGTGTGTCAACCCTCCTCCCGGAATGCTCTTTATATAGCTAGCTCTTCACCTTCCTTCTTTGTATCTTTCCGATGTGGGATCCCTTCACAAGAGAGTTTAAATTCAATGAAACTCTTCCCGTCTGCACTGCAAAATAAATACTCCCTTGTGCTACTTTAGAGATTTGAACCCTCTCCCTCTCAGCTTCTACTTGTGACGCCACTTCCCTGCATGTAGATGGTGTCTCTCTGCCACTTTACCACTGCAACTCTTGTGTCTTAAACCATGCGCAACTAAATATAAATCTATAGCCAAATTCTGAGGTCCAAGTAAAAAGAAAACCAAAATGCAAAAGCCAAGACTTGAACCTTGGACCTCCTTCCTTCCTTATGGCGTCACCCCCTTGTCTCTTATGTGGCGTCACTTTGCCACTCCACCACACACTCCACTTGTGTCATTTTCCTCTACATTTTATTCTTAAGGCCTACTCGCCAACTTCCGTGGTTTTTTCCACCTAAAACCAAAATTTCCCCAAAGCTAATATTTGATCCCGGGACTTCATAGAAGCCCTCTAACCTTCCAAAATAACTTACCTAATAAGTCTAACTTGCATTAATGCCGTTCTCAAAAATTTTAAAAACAAGGCCCATTGGGCCCAATCCTACTAGGCCCAATTTCGGGATGTTACATTTATCAAGTGAATAATCTGTTCTCACCGGAACAAAATGAGCTGATTTAAATGACCTATTAACTATCACCCAGATTGCATCTTTCTTTCTCGGAGATAAAGGTAGTCATGACACAAAGTCCATTGTGATTCTCTCCCATTTCCACTCAAGAATCATAATTGATTGTAACAAACCGGATGGAACCTGATGTTCAGCTTTAACTTGCTAACAAACTAAACATTTCGAAACGAATTCTAAGATATCCCGTTTCATATCATGCCACCAATAAAACTATTTCAGATCATTATACATTTTCGTACTTCCCGGATGAACAGCCAAACGAATATTGTGAGCTTCGTTCAAAATCAACTGAATCAACTCTAAATTCCTTGGAACATAAATCCAATATCTGAATCTCAAACAATCATCATTATCCACTTGAAATTCTGAATCAGAATTCAAACCACATTGAGCTCGTTTTGTCATCATCTCATTATCACTTTTCTGGGCATCACAAATCTGACGTATAAACATCGGCTTTACTTTCAACTCAGCCAAAAATGAACCATCATCACACAGATATTTTTGAGTACTTATTGCTCGCAAAGTAAATAAAGACTTTCGGCTCAAAGCGTCAGCAACAACGTTAGCTTTTCCTGGATGATAATCAATTACTAATTCATAGTCTTTTAGTAATTCTAACCATCTTCGCTGTCTCAAATTTAATTCTTTCTGAGTCATCAGATATTTCAAACTCTTGTGATCAGTATAAATGTGACATTTCTCACCTAATAGGTAATGACGCCAAATCTTCAATGCAAATACAATCGCAGCTAATTCAAGATCATGCGACGGGTAGTTCTTTACGTGCGGCTTTAACTGTCTCGAAGCATAAGCTATAACTTTGCCCTCTTGCATCAGCACACATCCCAAACCATTCAACGATGCATTACTGTAAACTATAAATTCTTTACCCGATTCAGGTTGAACTAACACTGGTGCCTCTGTCAACAATGCTTTCAACTATTCAAAACTCTGCTGGCACTTTTCTGACCACTCGAATTTAACATCTTTCTGTAACAATTTCGTCAATGGAGTCACAATCATCGAAAAGCCTTTCACGAACCGCCTATAATATCCCGCTAGTCCCAGAAAACTACGGACTTCAGACACATTTCTCGGAGGCTTCCATTCTAAATAGCTGAAATCTTGCTCAGATCAACTCGTATTCCCGCAGTTGATACAATCTGTCCCAGAAAACCAACCTCACGCAACCAAAACTCACATTTGCTAAAATTTGCATACAATTGCTTTTTACGCAGAGTCTGTAACACGATTCTCAAATGCTCGGCATGTTGCGTCTCATCACAAGAATAAATCAGAATGTCATCAATAAACACCACGGCAAATCGATCCAAATACGGTCTGAATATCCGATTCATCAAATCCATAAACACTGCAGGAGCACTCGTTAGTCCAAAAGGCATAACTAAGAATTCATAATGTCCGTACCTCATTCTAAAAGCAATGTTCGGCACATCAGATTCTTTAACTCGTAGCTGATAGTAGCCCGATCTCAAATCTATCTTTGAAAACACAATGGCTCCTTTCAATTGATCAAACAAATCATCAATACGAGGCAAATGATATTTATTCTTTATCGTTACTTTGTTCAACTGTCGATAATCAATACACATCCTCATAGTTCCATCTTTCTTTTTCACAAGTAATACAGGAGCACCCCAGGGCGAGAAACTCGATCGTGCAAATCCTCTATCTGTCAACTCTTGCAACTGAGACTTTAACTCTTTCAATTCTATCGATGCCATTCTATATGGAGCTATTGAGATAGGAGTTGTTCCCGGCACTAAATCAATACCAAACTCAACTTCTCGTATCGAAGGTAATCCCGGTAGTTCTTCAGAAAACACATCTGGAAACTCGCAAACTACAGGTACAGATTCAACTTTCTTTTCTGTCACTTTTGTGTCTATCACATACACAAGATAGGCTTCGCAACCCTTTTTCACATAATTCAAAGCTTTCATCGAAGATACAATAGCCGGTAACCCATTCAAATCAGTGGATTCAATTCGAACTATCTCACCATTCGGACTTCTCAAATCAATACTCTTTCGTTTACAATTCACAACAACATTATGCAAGGTTAGCCAATCCATACCCAAAATTATATCAAATTCATCAAAGGGTAGCAGCATCAGATTAGCCGAAAAATAAGTATCTCGAAACATCAATGGACAATTCTTGCATACTTTGTCAACCAAAACACTTTTACCTAAGGGGTTTGATACTCTAATTACGAACTCAGTAGACTCAACAGGTAGAGTCTTACTGGATGCTAAGTTCATGCATACATACAAATGAGTAGACCCTGGATCTATCAATGCAATCACATCAGTATCAAACAGAGTAAAAGTACCAGTTATGACGTCTGGAGATGTCGCTTCTTCACGAGCGCGAATAGCATAAGCTCGTGCAGGTGCTCTCGCCTCGGATCTCACAGCTGTATCTATTGTCCCTCTTGACTATCACTCTCATTTTCGGTGTTTCTGGGTGGTTTACCTCTAGCCGTCTTATTACTCGGCCTCGCATTCTGAACATTATCTTTCTCAACTAACTCTGGGCAATCTCGAATGAAGTGATCTCGTGATCCACATTTGTAGCAAACTCTATTATTATACTTGCCCCAGCATTCTCCAACATGTCGCCTCCCACACTGTCTACAGTCAGGCTCGATGCTTTTGACACTTCCAACACTCGATTCAATCGGAATTTGAGTTCTTGGACCAACACTTTGTCTCACACGATCTCTGCTTAAATGTCCAAACGAAACATTTGAACGATTGCTTGCATCTTTGAATCTCTTTGATGGAGGTTGATACGACTTGCTCATCGATCTTTTTCTTTCATCTCTAGCTTCGAATTCTACTTTCTTCTTTTCTTTGCTCAGTTCTTCAACTTTGCAGGCTCTTTCAACTAACACTACAAATTCATTCAAATCAAGTATTCCAACCAACAATTTAATGTCTTCATTCAGCCCTTCAATTAAACGTTTACACATAGTAGCTTCGATCAAAACATATTCCGTGTGCCTCACACGGCCTCGGACACACCCATGTGTCCAAGCCGTGGCAAAACAGGGCATACCTACTGACTTGTCCACACGGCTTGAGACATGCCCGTGTGCCTCACCCGTGGTCGACACTGACTTGCACCACACGGCCAGTCACACGTCCGTGTGTCCAGCCTGTGGTCGAGTCTGACTTGTTTTGAAATATAACCACGAAGGACACGGTCGAGCCACACGCCCGTGTGCGCAACCGTGTAGGCAATTATAGGCTATTTACAAGGCCAATTTGCCACCCACACTTTGGGTCTCACCTACAAGCACAAACCAATTCAATTTCATATCTCAAATGGCATTCAAACATACCAAAACATACTCAATTTAATCTCTGAACATCATCATTTCTCTTCCTATTCAATCCATCTCAATTTACCATCATAAAGTAACATTTAGACATACAAAGACATGTAATTTAAGCATCAATTAATCCCTACCAAAACCATCATGAAACATACCATTTCCATTCTACTAATTTATACCAAAATGATTACTCTCATAGATCACATATGCACATCTTTAACCATCATTTTACACATCCAAGACAAATACCAAAATCAACAAACTACCAAGCCATATCACATGGCAAGGCTAAAACATTCAAAACATAACATAGTCACTAGCCTATACATGCCATATTCTAAATATACACAACTTCCAAAAGTACCTGTAACATCCTGAAATTCGGGATTTTAAGTTTTGCATTATACCATGCATTAGGCTAGTTAAAATGTTAGTTGTTTATGTTTAGGGGCCCTAAGAAGGCTTGGGGTTGAGTTGGGCCCTACTAGAATTTTTTGTGTTTAAGTACTTAAAGGGGAGAAGGTAAGTGGCGTCAAGGCATAAGGGAATAAGTGTGTATTTTGCTAGCACAAGAGGAGCTAGTAGCAAGGTGGTGAGGCGTCACATGAAGGGGCTTAAGGGGTGGAGTTCGAATCCCACCTATTGTAACTTGTGGATTTAATTTTTTTTTGTGCTAATCAGGAGGAAGATAGTAAGTGTCGGCCATGGCTCTAAAGAAGGTAAGGAAGACTTTCTAATGATGGAAAGAACACTAAGGAGAAGAGTAAGGAGGAGATCAAGGAGAAAATAAGGAAAGAAATAAAGGAAAGAGATAGGGGGATATGTTGGCCGAATTTTGGGAGGTGCTTGGGGAAAGAATTTTTGGTCAACCATTACCTTTATGGTGTTAGAGGTATACGGTTTTGGTAGGGGAATGTGGGAGCCGAATTTCCTATAGCCTATTTGCAAGTTTGTGCATGAAAGGTTTTGTTTCTTTTTAACATTTTAGTACTTTCTTTTCCAACCTTTTTCCCTTGTTTTGTCGAAACACTCAAGCCAATTTGTTCACCTTTTTCCTTTATTTTGCCGAAACACTCAAGCCATTTTGCTCTTCTTTTCTTGTTTTTTTTTTCTCGCACCATTCCTCCTATCTTTCTCTCTTCTTTGTATGCCCAGGGATTCAGAATTGAGACAAATGATTCTGTGTGAGGTGCATAGTAGCCCATATGCTATGCACCCCAGGGGAAACAAAATGTATCGAGACCTCCGTGAGCAGTATTGGTGGCCAGAGTTGAAACGGGAGGTTACTGATTTCGTGAGCAAGTGCTTGACATGTCAACAGGTGAAGGCGGAACATCAACTGCCTTCAGGGTTGCTACAACCGGTGAAAATCCCATTATGGAAATAGGAAAGGATAACGATGGACTTTGTTAGTGGGTTACCTTTAACGCCTACTAAGAAAGATTCAGTATGGGTAATAGTGGACCGGTTAACGAAGTCTGCTCATTTCCTACCTGTTCATACAGATTATCCGTTGCAGAGGTTGGTCAAGTTGTATATAGCAGAAGTCGTGAGGTTGCATGGGGTACCAGTGTCTATTATATCGGACAGGGATCCTAGGTTTACATCACGATTCTGGAAGGCTTTACATGAAGCTTTGGGTACAAAACTAAATTTCAGCACGTCGTTTCATCCACAGACTGATGGTCAGTTGGAGAGAGTAATCCAGATTTTAGAAGACATGTTAAGGGGCTGTGTGATTGACTTCAGGGGTAGTTGGGAATATTTTCTACCATTGGCAGAGTTTGCTTACAACAACAACTATCAATCCAGCAGCCAGATGGCACCCTACGAGGCGTTGTATGGTCGTAGGTGTCGTACTCCTACTTGCTGGACTGAGCTGGGGGAACGACAGTTATTGGGTCCAGAGTTGATCTCGGAGACGGAGGAAAAAGTTAAGGTAATTCGGGCTCAGTTAAAAGAAGCTTCAGATAGACAGAAATCATACGCGGATCTGAAGCGGAAGGAGATAGAGTTCTCTATGGGCAATCAGGTCTTTTTGAAGGTCTCACCTTGGAAAAAGATCTTAAGATTTGGATGGAAGGGCAAGTTGAGCCCTAGATTTATCGGACCTTACCGTGTATTGAAGCGTGTTGGGCCAGTGGCTTATCAGCTTGAGTTACCTCCAGAGTTAAGTCAGATACATAGCGTATTCCATGTCTCGATGTTAAGGCATTACCGTTCGGATCCGTCTCATGTAGTGCTAGTGGAGGAAGTTGAGATAAGACCTGACTTGTCTTTTGAAGAAGAGCCAGTGCAGATTTTAGATCGGGATATTAAGGTTCTGAGAAGGAAGTCAGTTCTGTTAGTCAAAGTATTAGCGTAATCACGGGTCAGAGGAAGCTACATTGGAGCCTGAGGACACGATCCGGCATCAATACCCTCATCTCTTTTAATTAGGTAAATTTTGAGGCCGAAATTTCTTTAAGGGGGTAGAATTGTAACATCTTGAAATTCGAGATTTTAAGTTTTGCATTATACCGTGCGTTAGGCTAGTTAAAATGTTAGTTGTGTATGTTTAGGGGCCCTAAGAATGCTTGGGGTTGAGTTGGGCCCTAGTAGAAATTTTTGTGTTTAAGTACTTAAAGGGGAGAAGGTAAGTGGCGTCAAGGCATAAGAGAGTAAGTGTGTATTTTGCTAGCACAAGAGGAGCTAGTAACAAGGTGGTGAGGCGTCACATGAAGGGGCTTAAGGGGTGGAGTTCGAATCCCACCTATTGCAACTTGTGGATTTAATTTTTTTTTGTGCTAATCAGGAGGAAGATAGTAAGTGTCGGCCATGGCTCTAAAGAAGGTAAGGAAGACTTTCTAATGATGGAAAGAACACTAAGTAGAAGAGTAAGGAGGAGATCAAGGAGAAAATAAGGAAAGAAATAAAGGAACGAGATAAGGGGGGATATGTTGGCCGAATTTTGGGAGGTGCTTGGGGAAAGAATTTTTGGTCAACCATTACCTTTATGGTGTTAGAGGTATACTGTTTTGGTAGGGGAATGTGGGAGCCGAATTTCCTATAGCTTATTTGCAAGTTTGTGCATGAAAGGTTTTGTTTCTTTTTAACATTTTAGTACTTTCTTTTCCAACCTTTTTCCCTTATTTTGCCGAAACACTCAAGCCAATTTGTTCACCTTTTTCTTTTGTTTTGCCGAAACACTCAAGCCATTTTGCTCTTCTTTTCTTATTTTTTTCTCTCACCGTTCCTCCTATCTTTCTCTCTTCTTTCTTTAGTTGACCATATTTGGAGGACGAATCTTCCTCTTTTATTTCTCTCAAAGTAGCTGAATACTCTTAGCCATTATCTCTTCTCCATTCTTGCGCGTTGGACATTTCTTCCTTGGTTGAATCGGGTAAGTGGCTTCATTCTATTCCTTTCATCTTCTTTTCTCCCTAGCCGAATGTGTGTCCATCATCATTCAGTTGTTTCACTTTGTTTCTAAACCGAAACACCATTCCCTTCTACTCCCTCATATCGTGATCATCTCATTTTTGTAGTGCTCTAATAGGTTGGCCGAATATCACATCATTGCCGACTCATCTTTAGCCTTAAGTCGAATCGGTGGGAGTCGGGTTCATCATCAATAAGGTAAGGAGTTCAAACGTAGGGCGGTATCGGTAGTTCGGGATTTTCCACCAGGTTGTGGACCATCTTCTGGTGAGAGTAGGCAAATCGTGGTCGTTCACAATACTAAGGGTAAGCATTTCTTTAGATCGTTTGATTTAGATTTGGATTAAGACACTATTTTTGTTAGTTAATCGAGTGTTATGGTGACATAGGTTCCGACGATCAAGAAGGTTTAGTCCTTACCGTAATCAGGTGTGTAATCTCACACCGAAATCATGTAAATCCGTGATTCACCATCATGTTGGAAAAATAGATCGATGTTGCTTACGAATCTAATAACCGTAATATGGCAAGAATCGAGTAACTTGCTTAAACAACGTTAATTCTAAGATCTGTCAAAATCGGTATTAATTTGTAAAATTACCAAAATGCCCTTATGGGCTGAATTACTAAAATGCTCTAATGGGCCATTTTTATGAAAATGCCCCAATGGGTCGATTTACCAAAATGCACTAATGGGCCGATTTGCTAGAAGGCCTTAGTGGGCTGAATTACCAAAGTGCTTTAATGGACCGATTCACCGAAATATTTCATTAGATTAATGGTTGTTATATATGTGAATATATTTTTATTATGTTGCATCTTTACATATTGCATGGGTTGGGAAAAATTGTATGGAGAGCAGTGTAGCCTGGTGGCATAGCCACAATTCGTTTATTATTGTGCTTAATTATGATTTCGATGGCTTGACCACAAAATATTATACAAATAGCAGCTCATTGCAAATTGGTGTGTGGCGGGGTGGGTTGACTTGATCCCCACAAGTGTGATTGGCTGGTCGGGGGTGTGATGGATGGATGGGTTGGGTTACATTCATTTCATTTATTTATTACTATGTAAATGGGCTTAGGCCCAAGATTATGCTATGCGGGTTCAGGCCCAGTGGATGACGGTAAGGGGATTATACACTGAGTTCTTGTAACTCACTCCTTTTTCTTAATCCTTGCAGGTAATGCTTAGTAATGAGGACTTGGGGCCATGGATGACTCGGTGGAGGCCCTACTTTAGGAATGATGTTTTCAAAGATTAGTAAATTTCTTTTCCGCTTTATTTCGTTACATTTACTATTTTGGGTTTAAAGTTGTAATAAGGCATCTAATATTTTTATTTTGCTTTATGTTTTGACGTACTTATTATTTTCCATGAATTGTTTTAAACGGGATTTTTTCTGAGATCATAAATAACGATTTTCCAAAATTGAATAACAAATGGATTTCATAACAAATGTATATACAAATAATTTAACTTGGATTCTCTTTCGAATTATCAACGTCATTTTGAAGAGTCACAGTTTAAAGTTCACTAAATCAATTTTCGATTCAATCAACTTTTCAAGATTAGTAGTATTTTATCGAATATTTATAACCAAACTTATTTTCTTAACTATAAACAATTAACGACAACTTTAGTAAAAATCACGAGTTCTTTACATGTTTTCTTCATGTGACATGCCAGATCTGATCATACCGCATGGGCCGGGTTTGGGGTGTTACATTTTATGGTATCAGAGCCCGATTTTCAAAACTCGGCTGTGGTTTGGGTTCAAAAATATTTTCCAAAAAACTGTTGGAAATTTAATTTATAAATGCATGTTTTAGAGGAAGTATGGCACCACGGGTATCCGGCACCAAGTCAGTAAGTTTTTGTTTTCATTTTATTATTATTGCGGTATGACTGTAGTATGAAAACTTCACAAAATAGAGATACTCTAGAACTTTTAGCTTTAGGAGCTAAAACTATAGAGATTGAGACTTTAGGATATGTTTTGCAAAAACAACTTTACTTCCTATACTCCATAAAACATTGCTTAATAAACATTGAATAGCATACTGATTCATAAGACTCGTAATCAGATTAAATCGACTTAGCAAACATGAGTGCTAGAAGACGTGGACGCGGTAGACGTGGACGTGGTAGAGGCCGAGGTGCTAGAGTTGTATCTGAGGCATCTGGACATATGCCAGAAATGGACGCACCTGCGTCACTGGTGACTGAAGCTGGGTCACATGATCGAATGAGAGAGGACGACGCTCTATCCCAAGCGATGTTGCGGGTTCTGGAAAGGGTTACTGGGGCAAGAACTGGGTCGGTAGCTCGTGGGTCGATATCTGAGCGACTTAGATCGAATGGGGCTAAAGTTTTTAGGGGTATTTCGGGTGTAGCCCCTAGTGTAGCGGAGTACTGGCTTGAGGCGGTGGAGCAGATTATGGATGATCTGGATTGTACAGTTGAACAGAAATTGAAAGGGGTTGTGTCATTGCTAAGAGACGAGGCGTATCAGTGGTGGCTCACTATTCAGGAAGGCACTCAGGCTGATCGTATTACCTTGGATTTCTTTAAGACAGCATTCCAGGGGAAATATGTCGGGGCTAGCTATGTGGATGCCCGAAGAAAGGAATTCCTGAATCTGGTTTAAGGAAGTAGATCTGTGGCAGTATACGAGGCGGAGTTCTTGCGTCTGAGTCGGTATGCCCGTGGTATAGTGCCGACTGATTATGAACACTGTGTGCATTTTGAGGACGGATTGCGTAATGAGTTACGGGTGCTGATAGCCCCACAGAAGGAGAGGAATTTTGCTACACTTGTAGAAAAAGCTAAGATAGCTGAGGAAGTTAAACACTCAGAATGGAAAAATCGAGACAAGGATAGGGGCAGGAACAAGAGAGACTCTGGGTATTCAGGTCCTGCTAGAGGATTTCAGAAAATGCCCAGGAATGAGGGACCAGTTCGAGTGAGTGCTCCAGCTACTATCAATCAGTTACAACCTTGTGTGGATTGTGGAAAACTTCACTCGGGTGAGTCTTTGGAAGAGAACCGGAGGTTGTTTGGATGTGGATCCAAAGACCATCGGTTTAGGGATTGCCCTCGAGAGCTGCTTTCGGACTCGGTAGTTTGTAATGATTTCTGCCCAGCAAGAAGAGGCGCTCGGCCCGACCCGCGAGGAGGCCGTGGGCGGTCGAGTGGTAATGGCATAGGGCGAGTCGGGTGCACCGGGTATAGGTACCGGTAATAGGTGTAACACGGAGGTGAGACAACCAGGTTTGGTCTATGCGGTCAGACGTCGAGAGGATGGTGATGCACCGGACGTTATAACCGGTACGTTTTTCATATGTGATGTGCTTGTTACCGCTTTAATAAACATTAGATCCACCCATTCTTTTGTTGCATGTGCTGTGTCTGGAACTTTGAATATTAGATATGAGATTACTGTTAGAGAAACAACTGTGATTAGTCCTTTAGGACAGTCGGTGGTAGTAAATAAGTTGTTTAGAGATGTGCCCTTAGAAGTTCAGGGGATAGTATTTCTGGCGGATTTGATGGAACTGCTATTCGGGGAGTTCGACCTTATATTAGGCATGGACTGGCTGATTAAGCACCGTGCGAACTTGGACTGTGCTGCAAAGCGGATGGTACTAAGAACTTCAGAGGATAAGGAAGTGATGATGATAGGTGAAAGAAGAAATTATCTATCTAATGTGGTATCTACTTTAAAGGCGGAAAGGTTGGTACGAAAGGGGTGTGAAGCGTTCTTAGCCTTTATCAGTGCTTTGGATGCCAAAGAGTTGTCGGTAGAGAGTGTTAGAACGTTGAAAGGGTTTTCAGACGTCTTTCTCGAGGAGCTTCCAAGATTGCCTCCGGATCGAGAAGTAGAATTTGGTATTGAGCTATTGCCAGGAACGGCTCCGGTGTCCATTGCTCCTTACAAAATGGTGCCGAAGGAGCTAGTGGAACTTAAAGCTCAAATTCAAGAGTTGTTGGATCGTGGATTTATTCAACCAAGTGTGTCACCGTGGGGAGCGCCAGTTTTGTTCGTTAAGAAAAAGGATGGGTCAATGCATATTGCATTGATTATAGACAATTGAATAAGTTGACGATCAAGAACAAGTACCCGTTACCGAGGATTGATGATCTATTTGATTAGCTGCGAGGAGCTTCGATTTTCTTGAAGGTAGATTTGAGTCAGGGTATCACCAGTTAAAAGTCAAGGAGGCGGATATTCACAAGACTGCGTTTCGAACTCGTTATGGGCATTACGAGTTCTTGGTGATGCCATTTGGGTTGACAAATGCACCAGCTGCATTTATGGACATGATGAACCGAGTCTTCCAACCCTATCTAGATCGGTTTGTGGTGGTGTTCATAGATGACATCTTTGTGTACTCAAAGATAGAAGAGGAGCATGATTCGCATCTACGGGTCGTATTGCAGATATTAAAGGAGAAGCAGCTGTATGCCAAATTCAGTAAGTGTGAATTTAATTGAGAGAAAGTGACCTTTTAGGGCATGTTGTGTCTGTCGAGGAATTAGGGTTGATCCCCGTAAGATCGAGGCTTGTTTTGGGACTGAAGCCACCAAGTCGATGGCGAGAAATCCAAAGTTTTCTAGGTTTGGCTGGGTATTATAGGCATTTCGTTGAGGGGTTTTCGTTGATTGCTTTGCACTCCTAACTAAGCTGTGCGTGAGGGAGTACCATTTGTGTGGTCGGAGTAAGCGGCAAAAAGCTTTGAGAGATTAAAGAAGATTCGACGAAGCGCGATATTGATTCACTTGAGGTCGTAAAGAGTTTATTGTTTATTGTGATGCGTTACACACGGGCTTGGGATGTGTATTGATGCAAGGGGGGAAAGTGGTGGCTTATGCATCTCGTCAATTAAGGCCGCATGAGGTGAACTATCCCACTCATGATTTGGAGTTAGGCTGCGGTGGTATTTGCTCAAGATATGGAGGCACTATGCATGCGGAGAAGCCGATTATCTACACGGACCATAAGAGTCCGAAGTACCTCCTTACCCAGAAGAAGTTGAACTTAAGACAGCGGAGGTGGATAGAATTGTTAAAAGATTATGACTGCTCAATCGAGTATCACCCAGGTAAAGCTAACATAGTGGCAAATGCATTGAGTCGTAAGGTGATATCGGATTTGAGAGCGATGTTTGCTCATCTCAGCCTTTATGAAGATGGTAGCTTGTTAGCTGAACTTCAAGTGAAGCCTACGTGGGTAAGTCAAATTAAGGAAAATTAGTTGTTAGATGAAAGGTTGGGTTCTCGGCTTCAGCAAGTGGAAGGTGGTGAAATAGGGGATTTTGGATTAAATAGTGATAGAGTATTGTGTTTCCACGGAAGAGTTTGTATGCCCGTGATTGAGTGAGACAAATGATTACGTGTGTGGTGCATAGTAGCCCATATGCTATGCACCCTGAGGAAACAAAATGTATCGAGACCTCCGTGAAGCGATATTGGTGGCGAGTTGAAACGGGAGGTTACTGATTTCGAGAGCAAGTGCTTGACATGTCAACAGGTGAAGGCGGAACATCAACTGCCTTCAGGGTTGCTACAACCGGTGAAAATCCCATTATGGAAATAGGAAAGGATAACGATGGACTTTGTTAGTGGGTTACCTTTAACGCCTACTAAGAAAGATTCGGTATGGGTAATAGTGGACCGGTTAACGAAGTCTGCTCATTTCCTACCATTTCATCTGATTATCCGTTCTGAGAGGTTGGTCAAGTTGTATATAGCGAAGTCGTGAGGTTGCATGGGGTACCAGTGTCTATTATATCGGACGGGGATCCTAGGTTTACATCACGATTCGGAAGGCTTTACATGAAGCTTTGGGTACAAAACTAAATTTCAAAGACGTCGTTTCATCCACGGTGATGGTCGATTGGAGAGAGTAATCCAGATTTTAGAAGACATGTTAAGGGGCTGTGTGATTGACTTCAGGGGTAGTTGGGAATATTTTCTACCATTGGCAGAGTTTGCTTACAACAACAACTATCAATCCAAAGACGGATGGCACCTACGAGGCGTTGTATGGTCGTAGGTGTCGTACTCCTACTTGCTGGACTGAGTTGGGGGAACGACAGTTATTGGGTCTAGAGTTGATCTCGGAGACGGAGGAAAAAGTTAAGGTAATTCGGGCTCAGTTAAAAGAAGCTTGAGATGAAGCGAAAAATCATACGCGGATCTGAGCGGAAGGAGATAGAGTTCTCTGTGGGCAATCGGTCTTTTTGAAGGTCTCACCTTGGAAAAGATCTTAAGATTTGGATGGAAGGGCAAGTTGAGCCCTAGATTTATCGGACCTTACAGTGTATTGAAGCGTGTTGGGCGGTGGCTTATCGGCTTGAGTTACCTCCGAGTTAAGTCGGATACATAGCGTATTCCATGTCTCGATGTTAAGGCATTACCGTTCGGATCCGTCTCATGTAGTGCTAGTGGAGGAAGTTGAGATAAGACCGACTTGTCTTTTGAAGAAGAGCCAGTCTGATTTTAGATCGGGATATTAAGGTTACGAGAAGGAAGTCGATTACATTAGTCAAAGTATTAGCGTAATCACGGGTCGAGGAAGCTACATTGGAGCTGAGGACACGATCCGGCATCAATACCCTCATCTCTTTTAATTAGGTAAATTTTGAGGCCGAAATTTCTTTAAGGGGTAGAATTGTAACATCTTGAAATTCGAGATTTTAAGTTTTGCATTATACTGTGCGTTAGGCTAGTTAAAATGTTAGTTGTGTATGTTTAGGGGCCCTAAGAATGCTTGGGGTTGAGTTGGGCCCTAGTAGAAATTTTTGTGTTTAAGTACTTAAAGGGAGAAAGGTAAGTGGCGTCAAGGCATAAGAGAGTAAGTGTGTATTTTGCTAGCACAAGAGGAGCTAGTAACAAGGTGGTGAGGCGTCACATGAAGGGGCTTAAGGGGTGGAGTTCGAATCCCACCTATTGCAACTTGTGGATTTAATTTTTTTTTGTGCTAATCAGGAGGAAGATAGTAAGTGTCGGCCATGGCTCTAAAGAAGGTAAGGAAGACTTTCTAATGATGGAAAGAACACTAAGTAGAAGAGTAAGGAGGAGATCAAGGAGAAAATAAGGAAAGAAATAAAGGAACGAGATAAGGGGGGATATGTTGGCCGAATTTTGGGAGGTGCTTGGGGAAAGAATTTTTGGTCAACCATTACCTTTATGGTGTTAGAGGTATACTGTTTTGGTAGGGGAATGTGGGAGCCGAATTTCCTATAGCTTATTTGCAAGTTTGTGCATGAAAGGTTTTGTTTCTTTTTAACATTTTAGTACTTTCTTTTCCAACCTTTTTCCCTTATTTTGCCGAAACACTCAAGCCAATTTGTTCACCTTTTTCTTTTGTTTTGCCGAAACACTCAAGCCATTTTGCTCTTCTTTTCTTATTTTTTTCTCTCACCGTTCCTCCTATCTTTCTCTCTTCTTTCTTTAGTTGACCATATTTGGAGGACGAATCTTCCTCTTTTATTTCTCTCAAAGTAGCTGAATACTCTTAGCCATTATCTCTTCTCCATTCTTGCGCGTTGGACATTTCTTCCTTGGTTGAATCGGGTAAGTGGCTTCATTCTATTCCTTTCATCTTCTTTTCTCCCTAGCCGAATGTGTGTCCATCATCATTCGGTTGTTTCACTTTGTTTCTAAACCGAAACACCATTCCCTTCTACTCCCTCATATCGTGATCATCTCATTTTTGTAGTGCTCTAATAGGTTGGCCGAATATCACATCTTTGCCGACTCATCTTTAGCCTTAAGTCGAATCGGTGGGAGTCGGGTTCATCATCAATAAGGTAAGGAGTTTCTTCTTGGTTCATTCGATATCTCTCTACTCGATTATTTTGCAAATCGGATTGAAGGTTATGACTAATCGATTATTTTAGGGACTAAATCACTCGTTCTTCTCTACTCGTTGGCCCTTCGGAAGTAGTGGTAAGCCGAAATCCTCTCCCTAAACAACTACTTTCTCTCATCGTAGTATTATTCTGATCAAGACTCTTTCAATGGAGGCAAGTGGTAGAGTTATTAAGGGAAAATCAATAGGAGGGCAAAAAGGGAGTGGACTTGCAATCTCTACTCCCAAGTTCAAACGTAGGGCGCGTATCGGCGATTCGGGATTTTCCACCAGGTTGTGGACCATCTTACGGTGAGAGTAGGCAAATCGTGGTCGTTCACGATACTAAGGGTAAGCATTTCTTTAGATCGTTTGATTTAGATTTGGATTAAGACACTATTTTTGTTAGTTAATCGAGTGTTATGGTGACATAGGTGCCGACGATCAAGAAGGTTTAGTCCTTACTGTGTCGTGTGTGCAATCTCACACCTGTAAATCAACTGATTCACCATCATGTTGGAAAAATAGATCGATGTTGCTTACGAATCTAATAACCGTAATATGGCATGAATCGAGTAACTTACTTAAACAACGTTAATTCTAAGATCTGTCAAAATCGGTATTAATTTGTAAAATTACCAAAATGCCTTTATGGGCCGAATTACTAAAATGCTCTAATGGACCGTTTTTAAGAAAATGCCCCAATGGGCCGATTTACCAAAATGCACTAACGGGCCGATTTGCTAGAATGCCTTAGTGGGAGAATTACCAAAGTGCTTTAATGGACCAATTCAGCGAAATATTTCCTTAGATTAATGGTTGTTATATATGTGAATATATTTTTATTATGTTGCATCTTTACATATTGCATGGGTTGGGAAAAATTGTATGGATAGCAGTGTAGCCTGGTGGCATAGCCACAATTCATTTATTATTGTGCTTAATTATGATTTCGATGGCTTCACCACAAAATATTATACAAATAGCAGCTCGACTGCAAATTGGTGTGAGCGGCAGGGTGGGTTGACTTGATCCCCACAGGTGTGATTGGCTGGTCGGGGGTGTGATGGATGGATGGGTTGGGTTACATTCATTTCATTTATTTATTACTATGTAAATGGGCTTAGGACCAAGATTATGCTATGCGGGTTCAGGCCCAGTGGATGACGGTAAGGGGATTATACACTGAGTTCTTGTAACTCACTCATTTTTCTTAATCCTTGCAGGTAATGCTCAGTAATGAGGACTTGGGGCCATGGATGACTCGGTGGAGGCCCTACTTTAGGAATGATGTTTTCAAAGATTAGTAAATTTCTTTTCCGCTTTATTTCGTTACTTTTACTATTTTGGGTTTAAAGTTGTAATAAGGCATCTAATATTTTTATTTTGCTTTATGTTTTGACGTACTTATTATTTTCCATGAATTGTTTTAAATGGGATTTTTTCTGAGATCATAAATAACGGTTTTCCAAAATTGAATAACAAATGGATTTCATAACAAATGTATATACAAATAATTTAACTTGGATTCTCTTTCGAATTATCAACGTCATTTTCAAAAGTCACGGTTTAAAGTTCACTAGATCGATTTTCGATTCAATCAAACTTTCGAGATTAGTAGTATTTTATCGAATATTTATAACAAAACTTGTTTTCTTAACTATAAACAATTAACGACAACTTTAGTAAAAATCATGAGTTCTTTACATGTTTTCTTCATGTGACATGCCAGATCCAGTCATACCGCATGGGCCGGGTTTGGGGTGTTACAGTACCAAAATAGATAGCCGATAGTGTGATTGAGTCGCTGACGATCCCCGAATTCGAGCTAGCTTTAATTATACTGTAAAACAGAGAAAACTTCACACAGTAAGCTTTTAAAGCTTAGTAAGTTCGTAATATAATACTATTAACTCAATAATTCAATTACAATATACAAACTAAACCATCACATAGATCAATCCACAAATATACACCATATCATCCATAGCTAATATGCTCGCTCAACCTTCCATATATTCATTTACAAAATCATCAATCTCATAGGTTTCGCACATACCTTTGCCAACACTTAGTTAACAATCTATTTTGTTACTCAATGCTCGTTATCACATTTCGATCAATCTTCATTTTTCCTTTGAATTAATCGCACACTTAGTGCCAATTTCATAGCCGAAGCTTAAATATCATCGCACACTTAGTGCCTTTACATTCAACCGTATTTAACTCGGTATCGCACACACAGTGCCAATTAATACAACCGAAGCTTTCTTTATTTCGCACACACAGTGCCATTCACCTCTGTCTCAATTCTAATTACGCACACTTAGTGCCATATTTCTCAAATCCACATTTAGCATCACCAATTCATCAACAACATATATTCATTCATTGCATAATACATGAATACAATTTAAACGATTCGTATTATACACGAACTGACCTCGGACGTCGAATTAATAAAATGAGTCGATTAATCGAGCACTTTATCTTTGCCTCGATCTCGATCCAAATCCCTCTTTTCTTGATCTATACATATTCAAAATTACCTCATTCATTTACCAATTCATTCAATTTAGTCCAAACACACATATTTAGGGCATTTTACAAAATGGCCCTCACATTTTCACATTTTGACACTTTAGTCCCTATTTCATAAAATCATCAAATTCACATAATTTCATTTCACACATGCTTAGCCGATTTTTCCCCTAGTTCATAAAAGCCCAAATATTTCATTTATTTCACATTTTAGTCCTTCAATTTCTCATTTTCTCAATTTAGCCCAAATTACTCAAATCCACCAAAAATTCAAAGACAAAATATGTTAATCTATCATATATCTTTCATATTTCATCACCAACCATCACAAAGCTCAAGCATTCATCAATGGCATATTACAAAATCACCATCAAATTCTAAAATTAAAGCATGGGCTTGAGAGAACACGAAGCAACGATCACAAAAACATAGAAATCATCAAAAACCGAGTTAAAAACACATACCAATTGAAGCTTTCAAGTGCCGAACCCCTAACTCTCTTTTTCTTTTCTTTTCTTGCTAATTTTCGGCCAAGGATGGTGATAAAATGGTCATGTTTTTGTTTTATTTAAATTATATTAACATAAATATCAAATACCAATTTTAGCCTTTTTAATTTCATTTAAAATCCACTAACCTAAGGCTTTTATGTCCATCCATTTATCTTATGGAATAATAACAACATAAGGACCCCCATTTTAATAAGCCATGCCAAATAAGTACTTTAACAATCAACACACAGCTTTTGCATTTTATGCGATTAAGTCCTTTTTCATAATTAAGCACACAAACGATAAAATGTTCACACAGAAATTTCACACATGCTTACTCACATATTGTAAACACCAAAAATAATTTTAAAATATTTTTTCGACCTCAGATTTGTGGTCTCAAAACTATTGTTCTGACTAGGGTCTAAACCGGGCTGTTACAGTGTCCCTAACCCGTGTAACTCTCTGTTTGTCACCCAAGAGCAAATTAAAGTCACACGGCCAAGGCACACGCCCGTGTGCTTAGGCCGTGTGGTCGATTTAATTTTCATAATTTTTCATATAATAGGTGCAGACTTCACATGGCCAGGGCACACGCCCGTGTTCGAGGCCGTGTCGTCCACACAGCTGAGACACACGCCCGTGTCTCTGCCCGTGTGCTCAATTTTGAGCATTATTTTTTGCAACAATTAAGGTACAGGGGACACACGGCCAGAACACACCCCCATGGGGCAAGTCGTGTGTCACACACGACCTAGACACATGCCTGTGTGTCCACCCGTGTGGACAAAAACAAGGCTATTTACCAAACCCTTTTGTCACCCTTCCATGCATAAACCTACACAACAAAACATAACACCAATCCAAACACATAAACTCAACCAAATTAGCCACAACCAAGACATCCACACCTCATTCACATGCTATTATCAATCACATACAACATCACTTACTTATAAACTCAAACCATGATGAAAAACCTCATCATATGTATATATACTTACCAATATTAGCCAATTTCAATGTCCATTTACAAAATGAATTATCAACCAAAATAAGCCAACACATTTGGCCAAATCAATTATGACACGTAGCAAAATAACCAATTCCCTATACATGCCATAACTTAAAATGTTGAATTCATAAGTACCCAAAATAATAAGTTGATAGTGTGATGGAGTCTCCGACGATCCCCAAATCCGAGCTAGCTTGGCGACACTATAAGATAAGGGAAAATAGAGGGGAGTAAGCTATATAGCTTAGTAAATTCCTATGCAAATAATAAGCATTATAAGCACACATTTACATACAACTAACATAATGTAAATTAACATAATTATTATCATAAACCTTATATTCAAACTTACTCAATCACAACCTTACCGAAGGTTTATCACATATCGAGCTCATTACACATGAGTTTTATGTACATACTTGTACCAATTTGCAACATACCATAGTCTCTCACAACTCTAACATTTCCGTTGAATTTTCCGTTGAACCACTTGGAATACTAAAGGATACTCGGGAGTCTCGCACACACAGTACCATACCAATGCCATATTTTAGATATGGTCTTACATGGGATCTCGTATCGATGCCAATAGCCCAGCTATGGTCTTACACAAAGTCTCATATTGATGCCATATCCCAGATATGGTCTTACACGTAATCTCAATAACCCTAATGTCATGCCATTTGTATCCTATCTATTCCTAAGGTTCAATCGGGATTTCTCACTTGACAAAAATTTGGCAAACACGTCCATAGAGTCAAATCATAAATCATACAACCTTAAAGCATTTAAAACATAAATATAGCAATGCATTATTTACATACAAACTTACCTCGGTGCAAAAATAGTAGAATTTGACTTAATCGTCAAATACTTTGTTTTCCCCCCGGTCTAAGTTCGTACCTCGTTTTTCTTGATCTATAATAACAAATTTAACTCATTCAATCAGCACATTATTCAATTCAGCCCAAAAATCATATTATGGAAAAATTACATTTTTTGCCCCTAACCTTTTGACATTTTACATTTTGGTCCCTAGGCTCGTAAAATGAAACGTGTTCAATTTCTTTAACATAAAAGCCTAGCTGAACCATTTTCATAACTATAACAGCCCACAATTTCCATTAAAACACACTTTTACTACATATTTTTATAACTTTTACAAACAGGTCCTTTTAAGCATTTTCATCGAAAATCACTTAGTAAAAGTTGTTTATCTAACACCAAACATTCATTTTCTACCATTAGACATCAAAATATACAAATTTATAACATGGGTCAAACCCTAGACCTTGATTATTCTTTAAATTAATGGTAGAAATAGATAGATCAAGTTACAAGGATCTCAAAAACATGAAAATCATTAAAAACGAGGCTAGAACGGACTTACAATCGAGCTTGGAAGCTTGGAAAACCCTAGCTATGTCTCTCTCTTGTAAATTTCGGCCAAGGGGTAGAAGATGAGCAAAATTTGGCTTTTAATTTGATTATTAATTCATTTAATTAGCCAAATGACCAAAATGCCCCTAACTTAAAACATGAAAATTCTCTTACTCCATGTCCATTTTTGTCAACTAACTTAACCAATTGTATAATTACCAACTAAGGACCTTCAATTTAAAATTTCATAGTAATTTGACACCTCTAGCATGTAGAACTCAACTTTTGCACTTTTTACAATTTAGTCCTTTTTGCTAAATTGAGTGCTCAAACGTCGAAATTTTCGAACAAAATTTTCACGAAATCATTCCATAGAATTATGGACCATAAAAATATAGTAAAACTAAATTTTACTACGTCGGATTTGTGGTCCCGAAACCACTATTCTGACTAGACCCAAAATCGTGCTGTTACATAGTAACTTAGATTTCTAGCTATCGAAAGAGGTAGGCTACAGTAGTGAGACTCTGAGCAATTGATTAGACAATATTTTTCCATGGAATTATTTTTATATGAACATTTCACCTGAATAATTCCAGCCCTATTAATTCAACAATAGAAATACTCTTGCTTTTCTCTGTAATTTGTCACAACATTTTGTTTGCCATATCAATTCTTTGTTTTTAGCATTTGATTTCATTAATTCATTATACAAACATCTTATTCAACTTAAGAGTATTTCCTGCTATTTATTTTAGCCAATAGGATTACAATAACTTATTCAATTTCTTACCAATTTTTGATCCCTGTGGAGACGATACTTGCTTATCACTTTATTACTTGAATGATGTGTACACTTGCACAATTGCATTAGTTATTTACACGCAACAACGGTCACCTGAAGGCTATAAACACGCTTATTTGGCACATGTTATTTACACCTTTCATTAACCTAGTTTCCTCTTTTAGATTTAGTACCATTTTCTTTCTTAGGTTTATAGAGTTTAGTTTATTTGTTCGTTGTTTTCTTTCAAGAGATCTGGATTGTGGAATCATTCAACAGTATGGATTTACGCTTAATATAAATACAATCAGGCTCTTCCATTTACTCTATCTTGTCGATTTAATTAGCATGTTTTCTCTTTACATCGATTATATATTGTTTATGAACACCATGAGGAACTAATCCTTCTATAGGGGATTAGCGAGTGGAGGTATGATCTGTTACTATTTTGTAGGGTTACTCAACGAATCAGCTGTTTGGGAAAGGGAGAACATGAAACAAACCCTAGGCCTGACAACCTTGGGAAGTCATCAAGGTAGGAATTAACCCAAAATTGGTATTGCCCATCTGTGAACACCTTAACCCCAAACTAATCTGGACTGTGAGGTTGGAAGATAAGTAGTTCCAACTGACTCATTATTTTAGTGGAAAATCAGAAGATCCTACTAGGGTAGCGACTAGTTGGTTGATGAGGAACCCGAGATAACAGTTGATGGAGATTACCGAAGGGAGCTAATCACCCTAATCAGATTTGTTTTAATCTTCTTTTTTAATCTCTTGAATCTTATCTTTTTATGTTGTTTTATTATTATTATTATAAAAACCCCATGATTTGTCATAATACGTGTAGCAGATTAAACTAGTTTTCACATTTAAGGAGCTTGAATACAAGCATTTTTGTTATGTTTTAGTTAAGTTTCTTTAGTTTTAGTTACATTCAATAAAATATGCACATCGAGTCTTTTATTGACCTTAAGGGTCGAACAAGGCCTAAGGGAGAGCTAACGTACTTTGTGAGTCTGTAGGAGACCATTAGAATGCATTTCGGGCCAATGCTGGATGCTATGTCACCACATGAGGGATCCAATGTCGCAACATAGAGAGCAACATAGAGAAAGTGAGAAACTGCCTTCAATGTCGCGACATACCCCTAAAGTTGGCTACAGAGGAGCATACTAGTTGCTATGTCGCGACACAGGTCTTAGGGTGTTGCGACATCGACTCTGTGACGAGAATAAAACACGAAGTAGGGGTGTTTTGGTATGCAAAATTGAACTTAAAGCTCGGGAACGTCAGCTAACCTAGGGTTAAGGACGACGGCTACTTGAAGGCTATAAATAGGCTTCTTTGGCACACATTATGGACACAATTCCATTAGTTGAAATTCTTTTCTTAGGTTTTCGATTTGTTTTCTTATTTCTCTTAGGTTTTCATAGTCTAATGTATTTGTTTCTTCAAGAGATCTGATTGTGAAGCAAGATCAACTTCTGTGGATTCGTATTATCGAATATTAATCAGGCTTTCTTAAACTTTCTATTCTACTTCATTCCCCATGATCAATTCTTCCATTCTTTCTATGTTGTTTATTAAACCCATGAGGAATTGGTCCTTTTATGGGGGATTAGCGAGTGGAGGCATGATCTCTTAACTATTTTGTAGGGTTACTCAACAGATCAATTGTTTGGAAAATGAAGAACGTGAAACAAACCCTAGGCCTAACAACCCTGAGAAGTTCTCAAGGTGGAAATTAACCCAAAATTGGTATTGCCCATTCGTGAACACCTTTACCCCAAGCCAATCTAGACTGTGAGGTTGAAAGATAAGTAGTTCATGTTGACTCGTTATGTTAGTAGAAGATCAGAACATCCTACTAGGGTAGTGACTAGTTGGTTTACAAGGAACCTGAGATGACAATTAATTGGGATTGCCGAAGCGAGCTGATCATCCATCTTCAGATTTGATTCACTTTATTTATCTCTATCTCTCGCAACTTTAATTTCTTTTTATGTTATGTTATTTTATTATTTTACAAACCTGAAACATATTTCTTATTTTACTCTCGTACTATAATTTACTTAAAGTATTAATTAGATCTTTATTGTTGTGGTTAAGATTGATTTAGTATTCACATCCCTTGGGTATGATCCTCGGAGTACTCACCTACTTTGTAAAATCTATATTTTAACTCAACCTGTATACTTGCAAATACTGCCTAATTACTCTCTATTTTATAGCAGTATTCACACTCTGGATGTTAGTACGTCTGGAGGCGGTCAAGTTGTTGGCGCCATTTTCGAGGAGGCAATGTCACTAGATTGAATTTAACTTTCACTTATAAAGAATAATTAGGAAATTTCTCAGTTATAGATACGATTTATAATATTTTAGTATTACTAATCTTTTCTTTCTGGGTTTGGTGAATGACTCACAGTAGAGGCACACCTATTGTAGTAGCCACAGATCTAGAAAGAACAATCTGAATAAATTGTTGACAGCAGCAGTAGCAACAAATCCAAGATCCACCACCAGCAGTTGTAGTTAATGTACCACGTAACATTCCATTATTCCGTGACGTTGACGATAATGCCATGAGAGATCCACCAGCACCACAATTACATGCAAATGTGCAAATGGCTCGGAATGAATGAAATTTAATGGACTATGCACTACCACGTTTAGATATGGTTCAAGAAAGTATAGCGAGGACGGTGATTACAACTAATAATTTCGAGATCAAGCCGACAATGATACAAATGATCTGAAATAATCTGCAGTTTATGGGCACTATGACAGAAGACCTTAATCAACATTTGGAAGGGTTTGTCCAAATCAATGATACTTTTAAGTATAACGGGGTCAATGATGACGCTATTCGTCTTCGATTGTTCCCATTTTCTTTGATTGATAACACCTTTTTTTGGTTGGACTCACAGGCACCAGGATCTATCATGACATGGGATGAACTCATTGAAAAGTTCTTACAAAAGTTCTTCCTGATTAGCAAAGCAGTTCAACTAAAAAGAGAGATTGTTGTCTTCAGAAAGATAGAAGAAGAAAGTTTCTATGAGGCGTGGGAACATTTCAAAATGTTGATTCAAAAATGTCCGCACCACGAATTTCCTGAGTGGAAGCGATTGCAGGTATTTTACAACGGGTTGGATGCAAATGCAAGATCTGGACTAGATGGAGCAGCAGCAGGAGCCCTTATGAATAGGACGTACGAAGATGCGTATGAAATTATTGAAAATATGGCATTAAACTCCTATTAGTGGCCAACTGAACGTTTCACATATGGCTAGAAAACTGCTACAATCAAAGCTATTTAAGAGGATGATAGGTATCAGTAGATAGTGGATAGATTAAACCGTATTGAACTGATTTCTACACTGTCTATGTATGGAGGATACAAGCCACTCTTTTATTATATCAACAATCCTGTCAAGGATGTGAATTACATTGGGAATAGGGGTGGAAACCCTTATTCGAATACATATAATTCCAGCTGGAGAAATCACCCGAACTTGAGATGGGGAGATAACCAAGGGTGAGGTAAAAATTTAAATCAAGTTAAAAATACTAATTACCAACCTCCTAATTTGTAGATACCCCAGGACAGAACCAACCCAAATGACCATACTGCATGTAGTCAACGTCTGGATAGAATTGAGAGGGAGATGCAATCAATGAGAACAAACGTCAAGCAGGTGCAGTCTGAGTGCACCAACTCAACAAGAACATTAACTAAGCTCGAGGATAAAATGAGCCAATTGATGAGCATGATGGGTGATATCAAAAGACAAAATGGCTTAGGTATTCCTGATCGCTGTGATTTGTCAAAGTTTTAAAATTTATAAAGAGAATGATCGAACCTGGAAACTAACTATGACAACGATTTGAGGCAAGCGCACCTATCGAACAGTAGTATAGTTAAGGCAAGACCGGATTGTCGAACCCAAAGGAACTAAAAGTACTAATACTAACTTTTTTTTTATTATCTAGCCTAAAATAAAGAGAATTCTCGTTTAATCTAAATTAACTAACTACAAAGCTAAAGACTCTAAGACAAAGAACAATGAATTTGGGGAAATACTTGTGGGAAAAACCAATTGATTAAGACAATACCCGAGGAAGAATCCACCTAGACTTCACTTGTTATCTAACTCTGAACCAAACAATTTATTCACTTGACTTGATCCGTAGGACTCCCTAAGTTATAATAATACCTCCATCGAGGCTACTAACGTCTAACCCTAGGTCGATTAATTGAAATCTCTTTCTAATTAAAACCCCTAGAATTGCATTAACTCGATCTATGGACTCCCATATTAGGTTTCACCCTAATCCGGCAAAATCTCGTCACCCTATGTCTAGGCGTGTGATAAACTCCGCTTAATTATGCTAGATCTACTCTTAGGCAGGGACTTTTGCTCCTCCACCTAAGCACATCAAACTTGAATCAATATCCAAAAAATATCAAAACAAGAATTAACAGCACATAATTAAGAAGAAATCAAGTATTTATCATATAGTTCAGAAAACAATAACAAGATTCATCTTAGGTTTTATCCCCCTCAGGTATCTGAGGGTTTAGTTCATAATCATAAAAATATACATCTCAGAAGAAAGGATAAAACAAAACATAAGAAAAACCCTAAAACCCCCTGAAGGAATTGAAGAGAAGATCTTCCGTCTTGAGTATGACTCCGGCTTCTTGAGATGAATCAACTGGCTTTCTTCGAGTGAATCCCACAATTTTGACCTCTCTGGCTTGGCTCCTTGGCCTAGCTGGACGCCCTGATTGTAACACCCTGGTTTAGGGGCTATGCAGGTTGTGTGTAATTCGGGTGTTGGTAGGTTTTTGGGGGTGTTTAGAGGTGTTTTAGAGGTTTTGAGAATGCTCGGATAATAGGGGAAAGCTGTGGAAAATTTTGGATTTTTTTAAGTAATAAAGAGGGGGCTTGGTTTCGAGGGTTTAAAAGAATTAATTGGGCGTTTAAGGCACAAGAAAGGATCTCAGCAAAGTGGCTTCATGCGCTTTGCTTTAGAAATGGAAGTAGCGCCGATGGGGGCTTGGTTCGAGTCCAAGCGGCGACAATTTTGTTTTATTTTTAGCGTCGTGGGACTGGGCTAGGTAGGCCTTAAAAATAAAAGGGCGAGTTTGATGGGCATGGAAGTCCAGGTGGCAAAGTGGCACTCATGCGCCACTTAGGCGTTGGAGGAGGAGAGAGCGCGGGTTCGAGGTGGAGAGCTGCGATTGGGCGTTTTATTTTTGCTTTTGGTGATGGTGAAGAAGGTAGGTGTTAAGAATAAATGTTGGGGACTTAGGGCATGAAGCAACGCTTTGCCCAAGTGGCACAGGCGCTACTCGGCGGCGAGGTTCCCAGTCCCGTGTTCGAATCACAGAAATTTATGTAGGTGGAATGGTTTTTCTTTTTGTTGCCGATTGGGGTATTGGACGGCACATGGGTGTTGCATTTGAGGTGTAACTCTTGTTGGTCAGTAGCTGATAAGTATTTGGGTTGTTTTATTATTTTAGATATTATAGAGATAATGGCTGGGGGTTTAATTGTTTTAATAGGATTAAGTGATATTTTAGATTAATAAAGTGATAAAATATGGATAATAGTGGGGGAGTTGGCTAATTCAAATTGATTTGAATTAGTGGCCATAGGTGATGGCCGAAACTTGGGTTCTTCAGGTGGGGGGTAGCCGAATATTATTTAAGGGTGGTGTGCTCTCCTTTTTCCAAATTTTAGTTCACTCTTTGATTCCTTTTTATATTTTTTTTTTAGTTGACCGAACCTTCAAGCAATCTTTATTTCTTTTTGTGCTTTGAAACCAAAAATCCTCCCAAACACCATCAACCCTTGCCGATTTCTCCTTTGGCCTTTGTAGTCAAATATTTCTTTTGTTTTCTTTTAATCCCTTGATAGCCGAAATCTTTAGCCCTCCATCTCTCTTCTACTTTATCAAGTGTGAAGCCAACAGGGTGAAGTGTGGTGCTGTCGACATCTAAAGATTGTAGGTAAGTATCCTAGTTAATTGGTTAGAGGTCGAAACCAATGGTTGGCCTTAGTGTTGGTTGGCCGAATGCTCTATAGGTTATAAGTGATGTGTTTTGCTTGTTTGTAGCAGCCAAGGAATCTAAAGGAAGGTCTCGAATCTGTTTGGACTCATCAAGGTAAGAGTGGTAAGGTATTCGGCCTTAGGCCTTATTATGTAATATTGTGTTGACCAGAAGAGTGGCTATGTTCTTTTTAGGGGCATATCGACAAGAGCAAAGGAAGCCTTCGGGATCTCAGATTATTTCGGTAAGGATATTAGTAAGTGACTTAGAATTAGTTGATTATGACTTTGTTGATTAATCGTGTGGTTACGATTAAGTGACTTTCGATGGAGGCCAACACCGATCTTGAAGGAAAAGGAAAGTCCCCATCCCAAAGTTTAAGAAAAGAGCCGTCTCGGCGATGCGTGATTGGCCACCGGGTGTGGGCGTGCAACGAAAAGCGTTAGGCAAATAGCCGTAGTCTCACTAAACGATAGCGTCGAGGATCGAGAGTCTAGAACTCCAAGTAATAAGGTGTGTAACTAACCCACTTTGTTTTCGGGTTTTATGTGTTATATGTTTTACTAACAAGTGCGATAATAAGTGTGCCATATATACCCCTAAAGGGTATAAGCGGTGACCAGTTAGTATCGGATCTATTGCGGTGTGATTATTTGTTTATGAGTATGTTTATGGACATTAATAAGCATGTGCATGCATGATCACGATTATATTTTATGTGGCATGTGCATGGGTGGGTTATGAAAAGAAGGTGCGGGTGTACTTCGAGTGCGTGGTTGATGTCGACTTTGTGCTACATCGTGGATTAGCGCTGATCGAGGTCGCGTTGTGGATCTTTGCGATTTAGTTCGCGTGGTTACCTTGATTGATATGGGCTTTATGCCATATCGTGGCTTGATGGATTGCTGTGTGCTCCATCGTGGTTTTGATGTTAGCTATACGCTACATCGTGGATGGCATTGGTTGCCTTTTTGGAGGAAAAGGAGAGGGTGACTCGATAGTCCCCGGTGTGTGGTAGGTTTGGATAAGGGGGTGTGTAGCGGATGGACCCTAGGTAGGGTTGGGAATCATGTTGCATTATTTTTGTAATAATATGGAAATGGGCCAAGCCCAATATGACATGTGGATAGGTATGTTTTGGGAACATACGTGGAAATGGGCCAAGCCCGGTTGATATGTGGTTTATTGAGAAATGGGCCTAGCCCAGTATTTGAGTATGATTTGAATGTGGGCCAAGCCCAGTTGTGGTAATTGTTAAAATGAATATATATTACTTGTTGCATTTGATAATTGGGATATTATGTGGCTAGCATGTGGGTGGATATCGGTGGTTTAATTACACACCGAGTGCATATGACTCACCCAACTTTTTAATCATCGCGGTGAGTCGTGATTAGTGGGCGGGTTGGAGTAGATACAAAGGTGGCCATGCGAAGCGGATTTTCATGCAGAAGTAGACGTTTTGAATATTTTTTGATTTCAAGCATTTTAATTCAAAGTACTTGGTTTAATTTATTTGATGTAATAAGGGCCACTTTTGATTAAAGTACTCTATTTATAGTTGATAAAGGTTATATCGTATTTAGTAATATTTTTACAAAGGAGTTATATTATAATAAATTATAATAAAGTTTTAATTCAAACCAAGCTTATATTATTTAATAATTTTAATGGACTTACTTCCCAAAAGTTAACAAAATTTTCAAGTTTTACTCTAAAGATAAAGATTTTTAACCGTCATTCCGCAGTGACATAACCAGATCCGGACGAGACTTGTGGGCCGGGTTTGGGGGTGTTACAGTTTGGTATCAGAGCCCGGTTCAAAACTCAGCTTTGAGGGTTTTGGGCCCAAAAACATTTTCCAAAATGGGTTTTTCAAAATATGGGTTTTTATGAAATATTTTTCAGGTTTTTCTGGCATGGCACCTGTACCTCCGGCCCGAGTCCACCAGGTAAGTACTTCAGACTTGTGAAGTAATTTGTTATATGAACTGCTATGGGCTTTGTTGGGCTCGTAGATTAGTGAATTAGGATCTGTTGAACCCTAGGGCTAGTCTACTCAAACATGTGCATAAGACTTAAGGACCATTAAACAAACCTGTGATTAAGTCGCCGAGTTAAGGTGTGGCAACCATTGTGCGCATGTCTAGGAGTGGATCCTAAGAGCACAGGTACTTAAGCAAGTCCTCGTGACTCACCTCCTCTTCGCTGGAATCCTACCTGGTGCGTAGCTACGGTTCACCTTAACCAAGAGGACTTGTTCATAGGCTAAACCAATTATTAAAACCCGAAAGGGATTTGCCTCACTGTTTTAAAACCCTTAGTTTTAAAATTTCCAAAATTTACCCCTTTGGTATGTAAACACTAAATCTAATTCTGAAAAATGTTTTCTCAATTTACCAAAATTATCAAAATGCCCTAGCGGAAAAATTACAAAAATACCCCTATGTTGAAAATTACTAAAATGCCCTGACTTTTAAAATTTCTGGTTTAACCCCAAACTTAATAAAATTTTCTTACATTGCAAAAGTATCCAATTTTCTGTATTTCAAAATAATAACCCTGACTTTGGAAATTCACAAAATTACCCTGATTGACAAAATTACCAAAATACCCCTGGGGTAGAAACGGGCAGAAAGGTCCGAATAGTGAATGTGGGTGGTAGATACCATTGAATGTGCCTCTATTGAGGGAGAAATGTGATCTTGTGGACGAATGAATGTGTGAGTGTGTAAATGTGATTCTTTGAATTAGGGTAACAAACTGGAACTGAGACTTTGTGTGATCGAAAGAACTACTTTAAAATACCCTTCTTTCATAAAAATTTGCTCGCGATTAAATAGTGGAACAAAATTTCTAATGCATAAAATTTCTTAAATCAGATTAAATCACGACGATAGAGATGAGTTCTAGGGGACGCGGTAGAGGTAGAATGGCGACTTGGAACCGGTAGGAGTCCGCCATGGGTCAGAAAGTGAAGTGCCACCGCCAGCAGTGGTCGCGGAGGAGCAAGAGCAGACGGAGGAAGATGACGCAGTGTCGCAAGCCATGCTACGAGTGCTACAGCAAGTGGCAAGAGCTAGTAGGGGAAATGGAACTCGGAAGTCAGTGTCCGAGAGGCTCAGGTCGAATGGGGCTGAAGTTTTTAGGGGAGTATCTGGAGTGGCCCCGAATGTAGCGGAATATTGGTTAGAAGGAGTCGAAAGAATTATGGACGACTTAGATTGTACCCCAGAGGAAAAGCTAAAAGGTGATGTTTCGCTTCTTCGGGATGAAGCTTATCGTTGGTGGCTCACTGTCAAGCAAGGTGTACCGGCAGATCAATTGGATTGGGAGTACTTTAAGGAAAAGTTTGAAGGAAAGTACGTTGGAGCAAGTTACTTAGACGCGCAAAGGAAAGCGTTTCTAAACCTAGTACAAGGGAATAAGTCGATAGCAGAGTATGAAGCGGAATTTGTGCGACTAAGTCAGTACGCCAAAGGAATTGTGACCACTGATTATGAGAGGTGCGTCCGGTTTGAGGACGGATTGCGAGATGAACTTCGAATGCTGATTGCTCCGCAGAGGGAGAGAGACTTCGCGGTGCTAGTGGAGAAAGCTCGGATCGCTGAAGAGGTTAAGAAGACTATAAGAGAAAACCGAGAAAAGAATAGGAGCGAGAATAAGAGAAGTTTTAGACCATCAGCATCGCTTGGTAATGTCCAGAAAAGACCAAGGACCGAGAACCCTGTAAGTGCACTTATACCAGTGGATGTGAATCGGAATTGTTCATGTGTTAAGTGTGGAAGACCTCACACAGGAGAGTGTTGGGGAAATAGTAAAGAATGTTTTCGGTGTGGATCTAAGGCACATCTGGTTAAGAATTGTCCTCGAGCGACGAGGGGTCGTGGTTCAAGTCATGGAAGGAATGGTTCTAGTCGGAGTCAACCAAGGATGTGATATCAGGTAAGCTCCTTTGCTTGGTACATGCTTTAATTACTTTGCTTGCTTATGAGTTAGCCTTTTCTGTGTTGCTAAGAGAGGTGTTTCGAATTTTGAGCACGAACTTAGAGATTGTGTAGGTACGATAGCCTTAGTAAGATCAGAGTGCGCAGCATAAGCGTAAGGTGGTAAGAAAGGTTGTATGGACGTTTGTTAGTAAAGTAATTTCGAGGACGAAATTATTTTAAGGAGGGTAGAATTGTAACACCTGGTTTAGGGGCTATGCAGTTGTGTGTAATCGGGTGTTGGTAGGTTTTGGGGGTGTTTAGAGGTGTTTTAGAGGTTTTGAGAATGCTCGGATAATAGGGGAAAGCTGTGGAAAATTTTGGATTTTTAAGTAATAAAGAGGGGGCTTGGTTTCTGAGGGTTTAAAAGAATTAATTGGGCGTTTAAGGCACAAGAAAGGATCTGGCAAAGTGGCTTCATGCGCTTTGCTTTAGGAAATGGAAGTAGCGCCGATGGGGGCTTGGGTTCGAGTCCAAGCGGCAGCAATTTTGTTTTATTTTCGCGTCGGGACTGGGCTAGGTAGGCCTTAAAAATAAAAGGGCGTGGTTTGATGGGCATGGAAGTCCGGTGGCAAAGTGGCACTCATGCGCCACTTAGGCGCTGGAGGAGGAGAGAGCGCGGGTTCGAGGTGGAGCTGCAGTTTGGGCGTTTTATTTTGCTTTTGGTGATGGGTTTGAAGAAGGTAGGTGTTAAGAATAAATGTTGGGGACTTAGGGCATGAAGCAACGCCTTGCCCAAGTGGCTGGCGCTACTCGCGAGAGGTTCCCAGTGTCCCGTGTTCGAATCTGAAATTTGTAGGTGGAATGGTTTTTCTTTTTGTTGCCGATTGGGGTATTGGGCGGCACATGGGTGTTGCATTTGAGGTGTAACTCTTGTTGGTCGATGGTCGATAAGTATTTGGGTTGTTTTATTATTTTAGATATTATAGAGATAATGGCTGGGGGTTTAATTGTTTTAATAGGATTAAGTGATATTTTAGATTAATAAAGTGATAAAATATGGATAATAGTGGGGGAGTTGGCTAATTCAAATTGATTTGAATTAGTGGCCATAGTGATGGGCAAACTTGGGTTCTTCAGGTGGGGGGTAGCCGAATATTATTTAAGGGTGGTGTGCTCTCCTTTTTCCAAATTTTAGTTCACTCTTTGATTCCTTTTTATATTTTTTTTTTAGTTGACCGAACCTTCAAGCAATCTTTATTTCTTTTTGTGCTTTGAAACCAAAAATCCTCCCAAACACCATCAACCCTTGCCGATTTCTCCTTTGGCCTTTGTAGTCAAATATTTCTTTTGTTTTCTTTTAATCCCTTGATAGCCGAAATCTTTAGCCCTCCATCTCTCTTCTACTTTATCAAGTGTGAAGCCGAACCGGTGAAGTGTGGTGCTGTCGACATCTAAAGATTGTAGGTAAGTATCCTAGTTAATTGGTTAGAGGCCGAAACCGAATGGTTGGCCTTAGTGTTGGTTGGCCGAATGCTCTATAGGTTATAAGTGATGTGTTTTGCTTGTTTGTAGCCAGCGCCAAGGAATCTAAAGGAAGGTCTCGAACTGTTTGGACTCATCAAGGTAAGAGTGGTAAGGTATTCGGCCTTAGGCCTTATTATGTAATATTGTGTTGACCGAAGAGTGGCTATGTTCTTTTTAGGGGTATATCGACAAGAGCAAAGGAAGCCTTCGGGATCTCAGATTATTTCGGTAAGGATATTAGTAAGTGACTTAGAATTAGTTGATTATGACTTCGTTGATTAATCGTGTGGTTACGATTAAGTGACTTTCGATGGAGGCCAACACCGAGTCTTGAAGGAAAAGGGAAAGTCCCCATCCCAAAGTTTAAGAAAAGAGCCGTCTCGGCAGTGCGTGATTGGCCACCGGGGTGTGGACGTGCAACAGAAAACGTTAGGCAAATAGCCGTAGTCTCACTAAACGATAGCGTCGAGGATCGAGAGTCTAGAACTCCAAGTAATAAGGTGTGTAACTAATCCACTTTGTTTCCGGTTTTATGTGTTATATGTTTTACTAACAAGTGCAGTAATAAGTGTGCCATATATACCCCTAAAGGGTATAGCGGTGACCAGTTAGTATCGGATCTATTGCGGCAGATTATTTGTTTATGAGTATGTTTATGGACATTAATAAGCATGTGCATGCATGATCACGATTATATTTTATGTGGCATGTGCATGGGTGGGTTATGAAAAGAAGGTACGGGTGTACTTCGAGTACGTGGTTGATGTCAGCTTTGTGCTACATCGTGGATTGGCGCCCGATCGAGGTCGCGTTGTGGATCTTTGCGATTTAGTTTGCGTGGTTACCTTGATTGATATGGGCTTTATGCCATATCGTGGCTTGATGGATTGCTTTGTGTGCTCCATCGTGGTTTGATGTTAGCTATACGCTACATCGTGGATGGCATTGGTTGCCTTTTTGGAGGGAAAAGGAGAGGGTGACTCGATAGTCCCCAGTGTGTGGTAGGTCGGGATAAGGGGGTGTGTAGCGGATGGACCCTAGGTAGGGTTGGGAATCATGTTGCATTATTTTTGTAATAATATGGAAATGGGCCAAGCCCAATATGACATGTGGATAGGTATGTTTTGGGAACATACGTGGAAATGGGCCAAGCCGGTTGATATGTGGTTTATTGAGAAATGGGCCTAGCCCAAAGATTTGAGTATGATTTGAATGTGGGCCAAGCCCAGTTGTAGGTAATTGTTAAAATGAATATATATTACTTGTTGCATTTGATAATTGGGATATTATGTGGCTAGCATGTGGGTGGATATCAGTGGTTTAATTACACACTGAGTCTGTATGACTCACCCAACTTTTTAATCATCGCAGGTGAGTCGTGATTAGTGGACGGGTTGGAGTAGATACAAAGGTGGCCATGCAGAAGCGGATTTTCATGCAGAAGTAGACGTTTTGAATATTTTTTTATTTCAAGCATTTTAATTCAAAGTACTTGGTTTAATTTATTTGATGTAATAAGGGCCACTTTTGATTAAAGTACTCTATTTATAGTTGATAAAGGTTATATCGTATTTAGTAATATTTTTACAAAGGAGTTATATTATAATAAATTATAATAAAGTTTTAATTCAAACCAAGCTTATATTATTTAATAATTTTAATGGACTTACTTCCCAAAAGTTAACAAAATTTTCAAGTTTTACTCTAAAGATAAAAGATTTTTAACCGTCATTCCGCAGTGACATAACCAGATCCGGACGAGACTTGTGGGCCGGGTTTGGGGGTGTTACAGTTTGGTATCAGAGCCCGGTTCAAAACTCGGCTTTGAGGGTTTTGGGCCCAAAAACATTTTCCAAAATGGGTTTTTCAAAATATGGGTTTTTATGAAATATTTTTCAGGTTTTTCTGGCATGGCACCTGTACCTCCGGCCCGAGTCCACCAGGTAAGTACTTCAGACTTGTGAAGTAATTTGTTATATGAACTGCTATGGGCTTTGTTGGGCTCGTAGATTAGTGAATTAGGATCTGTTGAACCCTAGGGCTAGTCTACTCAAACATGTGCATAAGACTTAAGGACCATTAAACAAACCTGTGATTAAGTCGCCGAGTTAAGGTGTGGCAACCATTGTGCGCATGTCTAGGAGTGGATCCGGAAGAGCCTGGTACTTAAGCAGTCCTCGTGACTCACCTCCTCTTCGCTGGAATCCTACCTGGTGCGTAGCTACGGTTCACCTTAACCAAGAGGACTTGTTCATAGGCTAAACCAATTATTAAAACCCGAAAGGGATTTGCCTCACTGTTTTAAAACCCTTAGTTTTAAAATTTCCAAAATTTACCCCTTTGGTATGTAAACACTAAATCTAATTCTGAAAAATGTTTTCTCAATTTACCAAAATTATCAAAATGCCCTAGCGAAAAAATTACAAAAATACCCCTATGTTGAAAATTACTAAAATGCCCTGACTTTTAAAATTTCTGGTTTAACCCCAAACTTAATAAAATTTTCTTACATTGCAAAAGTATCCAATTTTCTGTATTTCAAAATAATAACCCTGACTTTGGAAATTCACAAAATTACCCTGATTGATAAAATTACCAAAATACCCCTGGGGTAGAAACGGGCAGAAAGGTCCGAATAGTGAATGTGGGTGGTAGATACCATTGAATGTGCCTCTATTGAGGGAGAAATGTGATCTTGTGGACGAATGAATGTGTGAGTGTGTAAATGTGATTCTTTGAATTAGGGTAACAAACTGGAACTGAGACTTTGTGTGATCGAAAGAACTACTTTAAAATACCCTTCTTTCATAAAAATTTGCTCGCGATTAAATAGTGGAACAAAATTTCTAATGCATAAAATTTCTTAAATCAGATTAAATCACGACGATAGAGATGAGTTCTAGGGGACGCGGTAGAGGTAGAATGGCGCCTTCGAACCCGGTAGGGTCCGCCATGGGTCGAAAAGTGAAGTGCCACCGCCAAAGCAGATGGTCGCGGAGGAGCAAGAGCGCGAGACGGAGGAAGATGACGCAGTGTCGCAAGCCATGCTACGAGTGCTACTGACAAGTGGCAAGAGCTAGTAGGGAAATGGAACTCGGAAGTCGGTGTCCGAGAGGCTCAGTCGAATGGGGCTGAAGTTTTTAGGGAGTATCCGGGTGGCCCCGAATGTAGCGGAATATTGGTTAGAAGGAGTCGAAAGAATTATGGACGACTTAGATTGTACCCCGAGGAAAAGCTAAAGGTCTGTGTTTAGCTTCTTCGGGATGAAGCTTATCGTTGGTGGCTCACTGTCAAGCAAGGTGTACCGCGAGATCAATTGGATTGGGAGTACTTTAAGGAAAAGTTTGAAGGAAAGTACGTTGGAGCAAGTTACTTAGACGCGCAAAGGAAAGCGTTTCTAAACCTAGTACAAGGGAATAAGTCGATAGCAGAGTATGAAGCGGAATTTGTGCGACTAAGTCAGTACGCCAAAGGAATTGTGACCACTGATTATGAGAGGTGCGTCCGGTTTGAGGACGGATTGCGAGATGAACTTCGAATGCTGATTGCTCCGCAGAGGGAGAGAGACTTCGCGGTGCTAGTGGAGAAAGCTCGGATCGTTGAGAGTTAAGAAGACTATAAGAGAAAACCGAGAAAAGAATAGGAGCGAGAATAAGAGAAGTTTTAGACCATCAGCATCGCTTGGTAATGTCCAGAAAAGACCAAGGACCGAGAACCCTGTAAGTGCACTTATACCAGTGGATGTGAATCGGAATTGTTCATGTGTTAAGTGTGGAAGACCTCACACAGGAGAGTGTTGGGGAAATAGTAAAGAATGTTTTCGGTGTGGATCTAAGGCACATCCGGTTAAGAATTGTCCTCGAGCGGCGAGGGTCGTGGTTCAAGTCATGGAAGGAATGGTTCTAGTCTGAGTCAACCAAGGATGTGATATCGTAAGCTCCTTTGCTTGGTACATGCTTTAATTACTTTGCTTGCTTATGAGTTAGCCTTTTACGTGTTTGCTAAGAGAGGTGTTTCAATTTTGAGCACGAACTTAGAGATTGTGTAGGTACGATAGCCTTAGTAAGATCAGAGTGCGCAGCATAAGCGTAAGGTGGTAAGAAAGGTTGTATGGACGTTTGTTAGTAAAGTAATTTGAGGACGAAATTATTTTAAGGAGGGTAGAATTGTAACACCCTGGTTTAGGGGGCTATGCGGGTTGTGTGTAATTCGGGTGTTGGTAGGTTTTTGGGGTGTTTAGAGGTGTTTTAGAGGTTTTGAGAATGCTCGGATAATAGGGAAAGTCAGTGGAAAATTTTGGATTTTTTTAAGTAATAAAGAGGGGCTTGGTTTCGAGGGTTTAAAAGAATTAATTGGGCGTTTAAGGCACAAGAAAGGATCTCACAAAGTGGCTTCATGCGCTAACGCTTTAGGGGGCTGAAGTAGCGCCAGATGGGGGGCTTGGGTTCGAGTCCAAGCGGCAATTTTTGTTTTATTTTCGCGTCGTGGACCAGGCTAGGTAGGCCTTAAAAATAAAAGGGCAGTTTGATGGGCATGGAAGTCCAGGTGGCAAAGTGGCACTCATGCGCCACTTAGGCGCTGGAGGGAGGAGAGAGCGCGGGTTCGAGGGGCTGGAGCTGCAGTTGGGCGTTTTATTTTTGCTTTTGGTGATGGGCTGAAGAAGGTAGGTGTTAAGAATAAATGTTGGGGACTTAGGGCATGAAGCAACGCCTGGCCCAAGTGGCCTGGGCGCTACTCGGCAGCAGGGTTCCCCCAGGTCCTGTGTTCGAATCTCGAAATTTGTAGGTGGAATGGTTTTTCTTTTTGTTGCCGATTGGGGTATTGGACGGCACATGGGTGTTGCATTTGAGGTGTAACTCTTGTTGGTCAGTAGCTGATAAGTATTTGGGTTGTTTTATTATTTTAGATATTATAGAGATAATGGCTGGGGGTTTAATTGTTTTAATAGGATTAAGTGATATTTTAGATTAATAAAGTGATAAAATATGGATAATAGTGGGGGAGTTGGCTAATTCAAATTGATTTGAATTAGTGGCCATAGGTGATGGCCGAAACTTGGGTTCTTCAGGTGGGGGGTAGCCGAATATTATTTAAGGGTGGTGTGCTCTCCTTTTTCCAAATTTTAGTTCACTCTTTGATTCCTTTTTATATTTTTTTTTAGTTGACCGAACCTTCAAGCAATCTTTATTTCTTTTTGTGCTTTGAAACCAAAAATCCTCCCAAACACCATCAACCCTTGCCGATTTCTCCTTTGGCCTTTGTAGTCAAATATTTCTTTTGTTTTCTTTTAATCCCTTGATAGCCGAAATCTTTAGCCTCCATCTCTCTTCTACTTTATCAAGTGTGAAGCCGAACCGGTGAAGTGTGGTGTCACGACATCTAAAGATTGTAGGTAAGTATCCTAGTTAATTGGTTAGAGGCCGAAACCGAATGGTTGGCCTTAGTGTTGGTTGGCCGAATGCTCTATAGGTTATAAGTGATGTGTTTTGCTTGTTTGTAGCCAGCGCCAAGGAATCTAAAGGAAGGTCTCGAACTGTTTGGACTCATCAAGGTAAGAGTGGTAAGGTATTCGGCCTTAGGCCTTATTATGTAATATTGTGTTGACCGAAGAGTGGCTATGTTCTTTTTAGGGGCATATCGACAAGAGCAAAGGAAGCCTTCGGGATCTCAGATTATTTCGGTAAGGATATTAGTAAGTGACTTAGAATTAGTTGATTATGACTTCGTTGATTAATCGTGTGGTTCTGATTAAGTGACTTTCGATGGAGGCCAACACCAGTCTTGAAGGAAAAGGGAAAGTCCCCATCCCAAAGTTTAAGAAAAGAGCCGTCTCGGCAGTGCGTGATTGGCCACCGGGGTGTGGACGTGCAACAGAAAACGTTAGGCAAATAGCCGTAGTCTCACTAAACGATAGCGTCGAGGATCGAGAGTCTAGAACTCCAAGTAATAAGGTGTGTAACTAACCCACTGTTTTCGGGTTTTATGTGTTATATGTTTTACTAACAAGTGCAGTAATAAGTGTGCCATATATACCCCTAAAGGGTATAGCGGTGACCAGGTTAGTATCGGATCTATCGCAGTGTGATTATTTGTTTATGAGTATGTTTATGGACATTAATAAGCATGTGCATGCATGATCACGATTATATTTTATGTGGCATGTGCATGGGTGGGTTATGAAAAGAAGGTGCGGGTGTACTTCGAGTGCGTGGTTGATGTCGACTTTGTGCTACATCGTGGATTGGCGCCAATCGAGGTCGCGTTGTGGATCTTTGCGATTTAGTTCGGCGTGGTTACCTTGATTGATATGGGCTTTATGCCATATCGTGGCTTGATGGATTGCTGTGTGCTCCATCGTGGTTTGATGTTAGCTATACGCTACATCGTGGATGGCATTGGTTGCCTTTTTTGGAGGGAAAAGGAGAGGGTGACTCGATAGTCCCCGGTGTGTGGTAAATTTGGATAAGAGGGTGTGTAGCGGATGGACCCTAGGTAGGGTTGGGAATCATGTTGCATTATTTTTGTAATAATATGGAAATGGGCCAAGCCCAATATGACATGTGGATAGGTATGTTTTGGGAACATACGTGGAAATGGGCCAAGCCTGGGTTGATATGTGGTTTATTGAGAAATGGGCCTAGCCGGTATTTGAGTATGATTTGAATGTGGGCCAAGCCCGCATTGTGGTAATTGTTAAAATGAATATATATTACTTGTTGCATTTGATAATTGGGATATTATGTGGCTAGCATGTGGGTGGATATCGGTGGTTTAATTACACACTGAGTCTGTATGACTCACCCAACTTTTTAATCATCGCAGTGAGTCGTGATTAGTGGACGGGTTGGAGTAGATACAAAGGTGGCCATGCGAGCGGATTTTCATGCGAAGTAGACGTTTTGAATATTTTTTTATTTCAAGCATTTTAATTCAAAGTACTTGGTTTAATTTATTTGATGTAATAAGGGCCACTTTTGATTAAAGTACTCTATTTATAGTTGATAAAGGTTATATCGTATTTAGTAATATTTTTACAAAGGAGTTATATTATAATAAATTATAATAAAGTTTTAATTCAAACCAAGCTTATATTATTTAATAATTTTAATGGACTTACTTCCCAAAAGTTAACAAAATTTTCAAGTTTTACTCTAAAGATAAAGATTTTTAACCGTAATTCCGCAGTGACATAACCAGATCCGGACGAGACTTGTGGGCCGGGTTTGGGGGTGTTACACTGATAGAGGGCTTCTGTCCAATTCCCCTTTTTAGGTCATACTTAGGGTGTTTATATAGACTTTGGAATGTGTTTCTTCGCCTCTAAGTATCCTAATTTGAGTGAAATTCCTCTTTGTCACGGCAGGGACACGCCCTTGGCACACGCCCGTGTGAATCGTGGCCAGGCCGTGTTCGAGTCTATCAATGAGGCACGGCCATGTGACTTTGGCCCAGACCGTGTCGATTTCTTTCTTTGGCCCATTTGGCCCGTTTTAAGCCCGTTTCTCGTTCTTTTCATCCTTCTATGCTCTCCTGAGTATAAAACATGAAATTAAAGGATTAAGAGCACCAGATTACATAATTCAAGGGATAAATCATCCAAAAGTATGCTAAATGTGGGATTAAAATATGTTACTATTACGGTTTATCAAATACCCCCGCACTTAAGCTTTTGCTTGTCCTCAAGCAAAATTCTCAACTCAGAATTAAAACAAACTTCCTTAATAATATTCATCGATAGTGTTTCATCATAATTCATAGATAATTCATACATGGATAATTCAACTCAAAGAGTCCTAAAGATTCAAACATTCTAAGTCATACATTTTGTAGCATGAAAACATAGGTGTTTTCCCCTCATCTAAATAATTACCACTGATTCAAAATTGACAAGGATTGACATCCTCGCAAAAGATTCACTCAAATCACTCGAGGTGTTTAAGGTTCAAGAAAAAGCACTCATAAGTCAAACATGAAAAGTTAATCCCATAGGCTTGCATGAAAATCAAATCTCCACCACTATAATATGAGATGATACACAAATCAAAAGGTCTTTAACAGGGTTGTAATAGGGCTTGGTTAAAGGTGTGGATAAAGGCTAAATTAGAGGGTTAGAATCGAGATTGACCTGACAAATTACCTAACTAGAAACAACGAACTGATAGTAAATAATTACATCAATTGAAAACTCATAATACTAATAATAACACGAGCTTCTTCTAAAGATGTGAATTTAACTGTTTTAAGCTCATAGAACATAGAACTAATAATGAATATACTTCGTATTTTTTTTAAGAACAAATCATTAAATATTTACAATAATAAGAAAGTACTTTAACAACTGAAATATAGAACATAGTTAGGCAACTGCTCAAAATCAAATCTCGACAAACAGGGTAGTCAAGAAGAATGGTGATAACAAATACAAAGGGTTTTTGGTTTAAAATTAGTGGGTGAGTCAATAAAAAGTGTTGTTAGGATCAAAAGGGGTTCACTAGGGGTTAATTGTGAGGGTAGGCTTTTAGTGGAGTAAGTGGGTTAAAACCTAGGTGCCTTCATCATCTTTGTATATCAAATCAAAGGTGTGGTCTCGACATGTATAATCGATGCAAGTTCTAGAATAACACATCAATGTTGACACACTCATAATCAATAAACTGAGCAAGAAAAAGAATATATGCTCTAAAAGGCTCAGAATCTCACAAAAATTATGGGTTTTTGATGTCAACCTCGTTAATTTTGAACTTCAAAGTAATATTCAAATTCAGGTCGACAACCTAGAAATTTTTTTTTATTCTGAAAAATAGACTTATCATGCTTGACTCTCTAGTATCTTAAAGTTTAATCATCAATGTACAATTATCAATGACTTAATCTAAAATATATCAATAAAAATCATAAATCATAGGAAATTTCATTTTAACAGTAATATGAGAATCTTACTTTAAGAAACAAGGCATAATTCAGGATTAATATTGTTGACACCTCTTCATACTTAAGAATAAGAACTAACTCAGGGATTTGAGAATAATGAAAAAGTTAGGCACTTTTTAGGTTCACCCCCCCACACTTAAGATGTACATTGCCCTCAATGTAAAAAGATAGATATAGATATAGAAAATCAAAAGATAGGGTTAGAGGTGAAACTCCATGAAATTTTTTATGGGGTCACAATATTCGAGCTGCATTGGAGGAAGACATTTCTGTAGGGGTGGATATTAGGGTCGTTGTGGCGTGATTCCCAAGCAGCCTGAAGAACCTAAAACTAAGAAACCAAAATAAAATAAATTAAATTAAGCAGAAGAGAAGTAAAGATAAGGAAAATAAAGGAGAAGAGTAAAGAAGAAGAAAAATTAAATGGCCTCAAAGACCCTTGGCTTGTCTAGTAGCTGAAGCGGCCGGCATGAACTTATGTAGATCGATCTCCTAAAGGGAGACTGTGCTTGGATCCTTCCGCTTCTCTGACATAGATGTGGTGGAGGTCTAGGGTTTTGGGAAGGACTAACGAAGAAAAGTATGGAAGGGGAGGGATCTGAAGAATATGATGGGAGAAAGGAGGTGGGCAGTAGGTGAGAAGAAGGAGGGGGGTTTAAATAGAATTTGCATGTTTGGTACACCCCCACGCCCGTGTACCATGGGTGTGTCGAGTCACACGGCCATGTCACACGGCCGTGTTATGCTTCTTTTCATTTCTCCCACGCCCAAGTTCAGGTCACCACGCCCGTGTAGGATCAAATAGAGTCGACCACGGCCGTGGAGCCAGTGTGACTTCCCTTAGTGTTGGCCACGGCCATAGCACATGCCCGTGTAAATTTGTAGTCATCCGTGATCTGGGAATCTTTCGTCATTGGCTCGTACTACCTCTGCTATATCAGTACGGGAGTCCGTAGTTTCCACACGGCCACAGCCACGACCTTGTGCAAGGTCGTGTGGTACAGAAATCTACACTTTTAATAGTTAGATGCTAAAAAGGAGAAATAAAGGTAAACATAAAATAAAATAAAATGTAAAGAGTAATGGAGTTAGTGCTCGGGTTGCCTCCCGAGAAGCGCTTGTTTAAAGTCTTAAGCTAGACTTACCTCTCATCTGCATAATCATTTGCTAGGGCTGTCATTGATGTTGGTGATGATAAACTTGCGCTAAGGGTAGGCGATGAGGAAATTATTTTTCGGATTTACGATGCTATGCGTTATTCTAGAGAACAAGATGATTCTTGTTACTTTGTTGATGCCACTGATCACGTTATTCAAGAATCTTTGCATGAAATCATGCACAATGACACGATGGAACTGTGTCTTACACAAGGTGAGGGGATAGATGACGATACCGATGAATTGAATCCTAATACATCCTCCTCTAGACAGACAAAAATAAAGGGTATTGAAATCAACGACGAACTAAAACAAAAACCCTCTGTTGATGAGCCACCAAAATTGGAATTAAAACAGTTGCCAAAACACTTAGAATATGCATTTTTCGGGGATAATTCTACGCTACCAGTAATCATCTCCTCAGAACTAGAACCCAAAGAAAAAGAAGAGTTGCTAAAGGTACTAAGGGAACATAAAAGAGCCATAGCTTGGAAAATGTCTGACATTAAGGGAATAAGCCCATCGTTTTGCACCCACAAAATTTTAATGGAAGATGAATATAAACCGTGTGTGCAACCTCAGAGACGATTGAACCCCAATATGAAAGAAGTTGTCAAGGCTGAGGTAATTAAACTTATAGATGCAGGAATAATTTATCCTATTTCTGACAGTACTTGGGTAAGTCCTGTGCAGGTAGTTCCAAAGAAAGGAGGCATGACTGTTGTAGCCAACGAAAAGAATGAATTGATTCCTACAAGAATAGTCACAGGTTGGAGAGTCTGTATTGACTATAGAAAGCTGAACGACGCCACCAGAAAAGATCACTTACCTTTGCCCTTTATTGACCAGATGTTAGAAAGATTATCTGGGCATATGTACTACTGATTCTTGGACGGACTCTCCGGTTACTTCCAAATTCCAATAGCCCCTGAAGATCAAGAAAAGACAACATTTACATGTCCATACGGTACGTTTTCTTATCGTAGAATGCCTTTTGGAATATGTAATGCTCCTGCTACTTTTCAGCACTGCATGCTAGCCATCTTTGACGAACTTGTGGAAGACATTATGGAGGTGTTCATGGACGACTTTTCGGTATTTGGTAATTCCTTCCATCTCTGCCTTAAAAATTTAAAACAAGTTCTAATGAGATGTGAGGAAACGAACCTTGTTCTAAATTGGGAAAAATGTCAGTTTATGGTTCGAGAGGGGATTGTGCTAGGACATAAAATTTCTAGTAAAGGGATTGGGGTAGATAAAGAGGAAGTGGAAACCATAGAAAAATTACCTCCTCCTAGCTCAGTCAAGGCCATTAGAAGCTTTTTAGGACATGCTGGATTTCATAGAAGATTCATTAAAGATTTTTCTAAGATAGCTAAGCCTTTAACAAAATTACTAGAAAAAGATGTGCCTTTCAATTTTAATCAGGAATGCTTAGATGCATTTAATATCATCAAAGATAAATTAATAAATGCTCCAATTATAATTGCACCTGATTGGAATTTACCTTTTGAACTAATGTGTGATACGAGTGATTTTGCAGTAGGTACAGTTTTAGGACAGCAAAGAGACAAGCACTTTCAGCCGATCTATTATGCCAGCAAGACATTAACAGTCGCACAAGAAAATTACACCACCACAGAAAAAGAATTGCTAGCTGTAGTTTTCGCATTTGATAAATTTAGAAAATATTTGATATTATCTAAAGTTGTCGTTTACACTGACAATTCAGCCCTTCGTTATCTTTTGACTAAATCTGATGCAAAACCCCGACTCATAAGATGGATTTTTCTCTTGCAGGAATTTGATTTGGAAATTCAGGATAAGAAGGGAGCTGAAAATCTTGCAGCAGATCATCTCTCCAGGCTTGAAAATCCACATATCAAAGAACTAGATGATAGTGAGATAAACGACTCCTTCCCTGAAGAACAACTCTTTTCTATAACCAACTCTGAGGTACCTTGGTTTGTAGATATTGCAAATTATTTAGCTGCTAACATCCTACCAAAAAGGTTAACACATCATCAAAAGAAGCGATTCTTTGTTATGCGAAGAACTTTTTTTGGGAGGGCCCCTTTCTTTTCCGTATATGCGCAGATCAAGTAATTCAGAGATGCGTTACAAAGGCAGAAGCAAGCAAAATCCTAGAACATTGCCATTCAGGACCTTCAGGAGGACATTACAGCGGGAGTAAGACAACACACAAAATGCTCAAATAAGGTTTTTATTGGCCAACTCTGTTTAAAGACGCCAACAGGTATGTCGCTTCGTGTGATAAATGCCAAAGAACAGGTAATATCTCTAAACGCGATGAAATGCCTCAAACACATATGTTATCATGTGAAATATTCGATGTATGGGGTATTTACTTTATGGGTCCATTTCCTAGTTCATTCGGAAATAAATACATCTTAGTAGCTGTAGATTACATGTCAAAATGGGTGGAAGCTCAAGCTTTACCTACTAACAATGCTAGAGCTGTAGTAAGATTTCTTAAGAAACTCTTCTCTCATTTTGGAACACCCAGAGCGATTATTAGTGATAGGGGTACTCACTTTTGTAATACTCAATTTGATAAAGTTTTAAAAAAATATGGAGTACACCACAGGACAGCTACCCCTTATCACCCTCAAACCAGTGGGCAAGTGGAAGTGGCAAATCGAGAGCTTAAACGGATCCTAGAGAAAACAGTTGAATCAAATAGGAAATATTGGGCATTAAAAGTAGATGATGCTTTATGGGCCTATAGAACAGCGTTTAAAACTCCCCTAGGGACATCCCCTTACAAGCTTGTCTACGGAAAAAGTTGTCATCTACCTTTCAAGTTAGAACACAAAGCTTTTTGGGCTATAAAATTCTTAAATTACGATCTTAAAACTGCAGGTGAGAAAAGGATGATGCAGATGAACGAGCTAGATGAATGGCGAGCTAATGCCTATGAAAATTCGCGACTATATAAGGAGGCAACAAAACGATGTCATGATGCTCATTTAAAACAATCAAAGCAATTCGAAGTAGGAGACTTGGTCCTGCTGTATAACTCAAGGCTCAAACTGTTTCCTGGAAAGCTGAAATCAAGGTGGTCAGGCCCATTTGTGATCAAAACTATTTTTCCTTACGGTACAGTCGAGGTAACCCATCCAACTCATGGGACATTCAAGGTAAATGGTCATCGATCAAAACTTTATAATGGTGAAGATTTCAAGGAATTGAGAGAGGAGCTTCAGCTCCGTGAACCTTCATTTAGAAATGAAAACAGGGTGAGTCTAGCTTAAGACTATAAATGATCGCTTCTCAGGAGGCAACCCGAGCACTAACTTCACTAACATTATATTTTTTATTTTTAGCATCTAACTTCAAACTAACCGATTCAGTGAAGCGCAGGTTTCCCTACCACATGGCCTTGCACACGGGCGTGCCCGTGGCCGTGTGGACGCCATAGGACGAAAAAACGGGCGTGTCGGTAGTCATGCGAGATGAAGAAGAAAAACTTTCCCAACACGGGCTACGACAACAGGACCACGGCCGTGCGATGCAGCCGTGGTCTATCCTGAGTAACCAGTACGGGCATGAGCCACGCCCGTGCCTACCAACCGTGTGAGCTACTGATTACATGAGCACGGGCATGAGCCACGCTCATGCCTACCAACCGTGTGAGCTACTGATTACATGAGCACGGGTGTGGGACATTATGCACGGGCGTGGTAGAAGCAAACACAATAGCACACGCCCAAGGAACACGGGCGTGGGCAACATCTCAAACGCGCCCAAATTTAAAAATCGCGAAAGAAACGGGCTGAATAAAATAAGCACGGGCATGGTACCTGCTCGTGCCCCCCCTTTTCTATTTAAAAAACATCATCCCAATTTTCCCCAAAAATTCTCCCCCAAACTCTCAACCCTAGCCGTTTCCCTCAAAATCCTCTACCCCACTCTGGCCACCATCAAAGAAACCCCCACCCTTGACTTCCCCTATCTTTTACCTCCCTCCCTCTTTCAAACACACATCAAAAACCAGTCCACGCCCATGCCAGCATAGTACACGCCCGACCGAAGGTGTTCCAACGCCGTGTTCCCGCGACTATTTGTAGCAGACGCTCGTGTCTCACCTCTACACGGCCGTGCTCCGCCCAACCACGCCGCAACTCTCCAAAAACACTACTGGTTACCCCTCATTGTTACATTTCCCTCCATTTAACTATTTTATAATTAGAATTTTATTTAGTTAAATTTTATTCTTATTATTTAATATTAGTTTATTTTTATTAGATTGATTTAGCCATTTAATCTTTGTTTAAATAATAATGATCAGAATCATTCACTCTCAAGTTCTTGCTCATGCTAAATATGGTTGAACTATCTTACTATGAGTTTAGTCTTTGTGTTTTTATTTGGATATTGATCGAAGCCCTTGATATATTTTGTTAGGAAATATTACTTGAAACATCGATTATCTGATATTTTCAGGACCACAATGTCATCATCCCGAAGCAAGAAAACTGCAGTCCCTAGTTCCAAAAAATGAAAGGGACCCGGTTCATCATCCGCCAGCGCATCGACCGAAGTGAGACATCCATTCTTACGGTTCCCTCCTGGAGCCCAAGATAAACTTTTCCAAATATTACGAGCACGATCTCTCAGTCAAGGACGATGTATCGATTAGGACGCCCTGGAACATGTTCAACTTGCTGATGATATTCGGGCACTCCTGACGGCTGACCCTTGGGAAAGTTTTTTCAGTATTATCGAACCCACCTACCTTGAACTAACATTAGAGCTTTGTTCTACTTTCCATTTGCAAGTAGTAATGACACACCACGACGACCTGGGCACTATTTAGTTTCGTCTAGGAGGTTTAGTTCAGGAAATGAGAATCCCTGAATTTGGCATCGCTCTAGGCCTGTACACGGATGACTTCAGAAGGGAACATGATCTTGCAAAGCTTCACCGCCACATTCATAAATCCCCGGCAACAGCGCCAAAAACTTGATCGCTGTGATTAGTCAAAGTTTTAAAATTTATAAAGAGGATGATCGAACCTGGAAACTAACTATGACAACGATTTGAGGCAAGCGCACCTATCGAACAGTAGTATAGTTAAGGCAAGACCGGATTGTCGAACCCAAAGGAACTAAAAGTACTAATACTAACTTTCTTTTTATTATCTAGCCTAAGATAAAGAGAATTCTCTTTTAATCTAAATTAACTAACTACTAAGCTAAAGACTCTAAGACAAAGAAGAATGAATTTGGGGAAATACTTGTGGGAAAAACCAATTGATTAAGACAACACCCGAGGAAGAATCCACCTAGACTTCACTTATTATCTAACTCTAAACCAGACGATTTATTCACTTGACTTGATCCGTAGGACTCCCTAAGTTATATTAATACCTCCATCGAGGCTACTAACGTCTAACCCTAGGTCGATTAATTGAAATCTCTTTTTAATTAAAACCCATAGAATTGCATTAACTCGATCTATGGACTCCAATATTAGGTTTCACCCTAATCCGGCAAAATCTCGTCACCCTATGTCTAGGCGTGCGATCAACTCCGCTTAATTATGCTAGATCTACTCTAAGGCAGGGACTTTTGCTCCTCCACCTAAGCACATCAAACTTGAATCAATATCCCAGAAATATTAAAACAAGAATTAAGAACACATAATTAAGAAAAAATCAAGTATTTATCATATAGTTCAGAAAACAATAACAAGATTCATCTTAGGTTTCATCCCCCTCAGGTATCTGAGGGTTTAGTTCATAATCATAAAAATATACATCTCAGAAGAAAGGATAAAACAAAACATAAGTAAAACCCTAAAACCCCCTGAAGGAATTGAAGAGAAGATCTTCCGTCTTGAGTATGACTCCGGCTTCTTGAAATGAATCAACTGGCTTTCTTCGAGTGAATCCCACAATTCTAACCTCTCTGGCTCGGCTCCTTGGCCTAGCTGGACGCCCCGACAGAGGGCTTCTATCAACTCCCCTTTTTAGGTCATACTTAGGGTGTTTATATAGACTTTGGAATGTGTTTCTTCACCTCTAAGTATCCTAATTTGAGTGAAATTCCTCTTTGTCACGGCAGGGACACGCCCTCGGTACACGCCCGTGTGAATCGTGGCCAGGTCGTGTTCGAGTCTATCAATGAGGCACGACCGTGTGACTTTGGCCCAGACCGTGTCGATTTCTTTCTTTGGCCCATTTGGCCCGTTTTAAGCCCGTTTCTCGTTCTTTTCATCCTCCTATGCTCTCCTGAGTATAAAACATGAAATTAAAGGATTAAAAGCACCAAATTACATAATTCAAGGGATAAATCATCCAAAAGTATGCTGAATGTGGGATTAAAATATGTTACTATTACGGTTTATCAATTCCCAGTAACACGAAATATAATTCAAGGAGAGAAGGTAAAGAGCATGGGAAAGCTATAACACTCATATCAGGCAAGGTACTGAGTAGTCTAGAAAAACCTACTCCAGAGGTTATTGTGGATAATACTGATGAACCTCAAGACAATCCCTTGGAATTAGAAGACGGACCTGGATCAGAAGAGGAGAATGCACCAGAGGCTGAGACAGGAAAAGAGAAATCTAAAGTTGCCGAAATCACGAAAGTCCCATTTCCACCAAGATTAGAAGAATGAAAAAATCAGGACGAGGATGAGTTTATAAGTTTTCTGAATTTGTTTAAAACCTTAAATGTTAACCAGCTAATTGAGAAGGTTCCCAAATATGTTAAATTCTTAAAGGAAATGATGGCAATGCGTAAGAAAATCAAGGTAGGAGAACAAGTTAATTTCAGTGCTTCCTGTAGTGTGATTATTTCAAGATAAGTACCTTGGATGTTGAAAGACCCGAGAAGTTTCACTATTCCCATAGAAATAGGGAACAATATAAATTCAACGCCCTTATCAATTTTTGAAAAACTTAGGTTAGGGAATCTTAAAACAACTCAAATAACATTATAATTAGCTGACTGGTCTTCGGTACATCTGAAGGGAGTACTAGAAGATGTTCTAGTTAAGGTGCGAAGTTTTATTATTCCAGTAGATTTTGTAGTACTTGATTTTGAGGAAGATCTGGAGATACCGATCTTACTAGGAAGACCTTTCCTGTCCACTTCTAGATCCACCATTGATTTAGAAAAATGAGCTAACTATGAAAATTAATGGTGAGACTGAAATATTCAAATGTGGCTATCAATCGAATGAGTAAGAGATGAGGATATTAGGGGATCATTGCAAAAAAATTATTCATCTTTAACGTTCCCAAGTCAAAGGGAATGCTTCCTTTTATGAATGCAAAAAGAATAAACAAGTTCAAACAATGGGACGAGCGGGCAAATGTGGAGTGGCACGACGGTCGGTGGACTAATACTGATAGAATAAAGAAATCGTTCATGGGTGAATCGACAATATTGCTAGATAAATTTGGCAGTATAACTTAAAATATGTGAATTGTTGCACGATTTTTTTGTAAATTATTATATATTTAACTAACCCCATAATTTAGAATCTAACTTTTATGTATGTTCAAGTTTTAGACCGAAACATCTTTGAGAAGGAATTTTGGACCGAATTGGAGTCATTATCGCAACATTGCACCAGAGATTCGTGGCATAGCAAACAGTCCTTGAGAACCTCCAAACTGACGGATGTGTTGTGACATGGAACCCCTGTTCGCGACATCAGTAGCCTACTAAGGATGTTGCGACACGGAACCCCTGTGTCGCAACATCGCTGCAAATTTTTGCAGGGTTGACTTGATCCACTATGCGACTCGGCGAATTAAACACTAACTTTACTTGATTTTTAACCCTTAAAACCCTATTTTATAAACCAAAATGATATCTACTACTAATTAAAACACCCATTAACCCTTATTTCCTCAAACTCTCTTAAATTTATCAACATCCATTAAACCCTAAACCCTAATTTACCAAAGTCCCTTTCACAAACTTGGCGCAACAAGGAACGAAGATATTACGAGCAAGCAAGGAATTCAAAAAATTTCAACTATACATTCAAGGTTAAGGGTTCCTAAACTCAAATTTCTTTTACTATTCCATTGAATTCATTATTTATATTGACATACAATGCCTCCTAGGAAAGTTAGGCGAACCATGGAAATGGAGCCATCGATGGTTCAAACTCCCTTTAATTTTCCAAAACCGAATGTTGAAAAGTATGTCAATGAACTTCAAGGAAAAACATTAATTTAGGAGAGTGGATTTCATCCATTGATGATCTTGTGTAAATAAATATGGCCTTTGGTAAAGTATCATCGATGGGAACATTTTTGGATGATCCCAAAGGATAATGCCTTGGTCCCCGTTGTATAATAATTCTATGCATCTTTACAAGACCACGAGTTTAGAAATACTGAAGGTCATATGTGGGATACAATACTTGTGTGAGGGAAAGAGGTACGAGTAACCCTTCGAATAATTTGTGATTTCTATAATGCTCCATATTATGAGAATGATTTCACTAATGAAATTGACTTAGAATATTTTAAAGACATAGATATGGTAGTGTTATAAACTTTTTATCTAAAGGAAGGGGTGAATGGAAGTATCGAGCAGGTACTAATATCCCAATATCTTTTCATCAAGCCATTATGTTCCCTGAGGCTAAGATGTGGATTCAGTTCATTTGCACATGAATTGTACCTACTTTAAATGTTTCCAATGTTAATACCTTTAGAGCTGTTTTACTCTATGCTATTTTGTAGAAAAAGTAGGTGTATGTTGGCAAATGGATCCACCAGAACATGGGAAGATGCATTAGTAGCCAGAAGGTGGGAGTATTCTTTCCCCATCTAGTGATGACTTTATGCAAAAAGGAAAGTGTACCTATGACATCAACTAAAAAGTCCTTGAAACCATCGCGAAGCATTATCCGAGACACCTTGTTCCAGCAATACATCGAGCTGCGGGCTAAGCAGATCAAAGATGGGAAAAAAGCGACAACAAGAAACAATAGCTACACCCACCTCGTCAGAAAGGTTGGCACGAGCTCAATAAGAGTTTGGTGAGGATAGTCATCCAAAGTTAGATTGGATGATTGAGTGGATGCAAGAATCGAGACCAAATTTTCAAGAGTTTGCGAGGCAAAATAACATACGAGTCCCTGAATTATACACCTATTATGTTTGATCTAAAAAATATGGAAGAGGATGAAGAAGCACAGGAAAACGAAGAGGAAGGAGAAGAAGAGGAAGATGACGAGGATAAGGAGTTGGACGATGAGGAAGAAGATTGATCAATTTTTTTATTTGAAAGACTTGTATTAATTTTGGATAATTTTAATTTAGACTTTGTAGGAGTAGGATTAATAAGTAGATTTCTTTTATTTTTTTTTTTGCATTTTGTTTAACTTTTCTATGTAGGAACTTGACACGAAGGAGACAAGAACAAATTTTAACTTTCAACGATCAAAGTAGGAAGCATCCACCAATACGAGTTCAAGCAATCACTATCAATCAGGTAACTTCTTTCCTTATCTTTTAATGGGCTACACATTGAGGATAACATGTCAACTAAAGTGTAGGGGGTAACATAGAAAATTTGCTTCATATTTTTGCATTTTATTTGATTTTTCTTGTCTTTTGGTGTGTTTGAGCTTGTAGAAATACAAGTGATTGATTAGTAGCATGTACATAGGTTGCTTGTGATTATAAATAAGTTTGGCATGATGATAGATGATTTAAAATTTTTGATTATTAGATTACTAAAGTTCTATATGCTACATTGTAAATAGGTATTAAGCTATCATTTATGCCAAGTGACATAGAAAATACAAGGAAACGAGCAAGCTAGTATGAGTGATAAATGGTTGAATTTGTGTTTGTTTGGTTGATTAAATTTGTGCATAATGATATATTTAGGGATGACCTAAGGAATTGTTTGGAACACATTCAGAGCCAAAAAGCTATCCTATTTTACTCTACCTTTAGTACAATTTTTGAGCCTTTTTGACACTACTTGATGAATAATATTACAAATCACAAGCCTGAAAATGTTAATTTGTATAAACCCTTTTTCTTTGGTCATGTTCTGCACGATTATAGATGTCTGGCCATACGTATTGAGGGTTAGTTAGATACATCATGATGGAGTTTGTAAAATTAGAGCGAAATAGGAGAGATTGGTGTGATGTAACATCCTGAAATTCGGGAATTTATGTTTTACATTATACCATGCGATAGGCTAGTCAATAGTGTTAATTGTGTATGTTTAGGGGCCCTAAGAAGACTTGGGATTGAGTTGGGCCTTAGCAAAATTTTTGTGTTTAAGCACTTTAAGGAGAGAATGTAAGTGGCATCAAGACTTAAGGAAATAAATGTGTATTTTGCTAGCACAAGTGGAGCACATGGTGGAGTGGTGTGGCGTCAAGCGGAGAGCATTGAGGGAAGGGGTTCGAATCCCATTTATTGCAACTTTTAGCATTTTAAATTTTTGAGCTTCTCAAGTGTTGTATGGTAAGTGTCGGCCATGGCATCAAAGAAGGAAAGGAAGACTTTTCTAATGTTGGAAAGAAGACTAAGAAAATAAGGAAAGGAGGAGAGTAAGGAAAGAAGTAAAGTAAATGAGTAAGAAGGGGGATATGTTGGCCGAATATTTGAAAGGTGCTTGGGATAGAATTTTTGGTCAACCATGACCTTTTTGGTGAATGAAGTACACAGTTTTGGTAGGGGGAGTTAGGGAGCCAATTTTTCTTTCTCTTATGGTTTTTTTTTTGTGCAAATTTGTGCATGAAAGGTTTTGGTTTCTTTTAGCATTTTGGGTACTTTTCTTTTCCAACTTCTTTTTCCCTTGTTTTGGCCGAAACAATCTAGCACCTATATTCATCTTTTTCTCTTATTTTGCCGAAACCCTCAATCCATTCTTGCTCATTTTTCCTTTGTTAGCCGAAACTATCTAGCACTCTTTCTCCATCTTTTCTTTTCTTTTTCATTATTTCTTCAACCCTTCTTTCTCTTTCTTTAATCAATATTTTGGTGGCCGAATCTTCTTATTCATTTCTCTCCATAATCGAACCTTTTGACCCTTAATCTCTTCTTTGATCGAATCAGTAAGTGGTTTCTTTCTTCTCTTTTCATTTTCTTTTCTCCCTAGCCGAATATGTGTCAATCACTATTCAGTTGTTCTATTTTTTTTCTAAACCGAAATATCATTTTCTCCTACTCTCTCAAATCATGATCATCTCTTCTTTTTCGAAGTGTACTAGTGGGTGGCCGTATATCACATCCTTGCCGAATCATCTCTAGCCTTAAGTCAATCGGTGGAAGTCGGATTTATTATCGTTAAGGTAATGGATTTCTTCAAGGTTCATTTCGATATCTCTCAATACATGGTTATTCCTCTAAAACGAATTGATGATTATGTTTAAAACATTTATTCTAGGGACTAATCGCTCGTTCTTCTCTATTCGTTGATTCTTCGGAAGTAGTGGTAAGCCGAATCCTATCCCTAAACAACTACTTACACTCATCATAGTATTATCTAACCGAGACTTTTTCAATGGAGGCAAGTGGTAGCATTGTTAAAAGAAAATCGATAGGATAGCAAAAAGGGAGTGGAATTGCGATTCCTACTCCCAAGTTCAAGCGTAGGGCGGTATCGGCGGTTCAGGATTTCCCACCGGGTTGTGGACCATCATCCGGTGAGAATAGACAAATCGTGGTCGTTCACGATACTAAGGGTAAGCATTTCATTAGATCGTCTGATTTAGATTTGGATTAATAAAATCTCGTTTGTTGGTTAATCGAGTGTAATGGTGATTTAGGTGCCGACGATCAAGAAGGTTTAGTTCTTACCGTAATCAGGTGTGTAATCTCACACCGAAATCCCGTAGATTCGTGATTCACTATTATGTTGGAAGAATAGATCGTTGTTGTGTTACAAGTCTAATATCCGTAATATAGCATGAATCGAATAATTGGCTTAAACATTATTATTTCTAAAATCTGTTAAAATCGGTATAAAATTTGTTAATGTACCAAAATGCCCCTATGGGCCGATTTACGAAAATGCCCCTATGGGCTGATTTACCAAAATGCCCCTATGGGCCGATTTGATATAATGCCTAAATGGGCCGAACTATCAAGTGCTTTAATGGGTCGATTCACCGAATTAATTCACTAGATTAATGGATGTTGTATATATGTGGATATTTTGTTTTATTATGTATGATACATTTTCATATATTGCATGGGATGGGATAAATTGTATGGAGAGTAGTGTAGCCTGGTGGCATTGCCACAAATCTATTTATTATTGTGCTTAATTATGTTTTTGGTGGCTTGACCACAAAAATATTATACTCTGGCGACTTGGCTGCAATTTTGAGTGTGTAGCGGGGTGGGTTGACTTGATCCCCACAGTGTGATTAGGTTTGGTCGGGGGTGTGATGGATGGATGGGTTGAGTTGTATACATTTACTTCATATAAATATTGTTATGTAAATGGGCTTCGGCCCAAGAATATGCTATATGGGCTTAGGCCCAAGATTATGCTATGCGGGTTTAGGCCCAGTGGATGACGGTAAGGAGATTATACACTGAGTTCTAGTAACTCACCCCATTCTCTTAATCCTTGCAGGTAATGATCAGTAATGAGGACTTGGGCCCATGGATGACTCGGTGGAGGCCATACTTTGGAAATAATATTTTCGAACCTTAGTAAATTTCTTTTCCGCTTATTTCGTTACTTTTACTATTTTGGGTTTAAAGTTGTAATAAGGCCTCTGGGATTTTTATTTCGGTTTTATGTTTGACGTATTTATTTTCCATGAATTGTTTTAAACGGTGATTTTCTAAAATCATAAACAACAGTTTTTTTTCTTCAAATTTAACAAGAAACGGATTTCATAATAAATATGTAAAAATAATTTAACTTGGATTTTTCCTGCAAATTATCAATAATATTTTCAAAAGTCACGGTTTTAAAAGATCACTAGTTCGATTATCGATTCTTCAATCAACCTCTAGATATTAGTAGTATTTTATCGATTAATTATAACCGAACTTGTTTTCTTAACTATAACCAAATAATGTCAACTTTAGTTTTTTTATACGTTTTCTTTATTTGACATACTAGATCCGGTCATATCACATGGGCTGGGTTTGGGGTGTTACATGTGATATAGGAACTATAAGTTAGTTTAACGTGTGAAACAAAAAGAAAAAAAACCCAAAAAGGGAATTAGTGCGAGTAGAAAATGTCTTTAACCATCGAAAAAACATTCATGAGTGAGAAGTATTGAAAAAGAAAAAAAGTGACAAAGTCATTAAAGAAAGAAAAACTCGTTCATTAGTGCACAAAAACTCATAGGGCTAGCCATAGCTACTATTCATGCTATGATTTCCTATACATGGAGAGACAAGGAAGGTGAGAGAAAGAGAAATAAGGAGGTGAGTGGGTAAGGGTCACTGTAAATTGAAAAATATATAGGATTTTTCCTATGTAATTTATCACCTTTTTACTTAAATTCGTTGTTAAAACTAAGTAATTGTTTAATAAATTAATGAAATATGTGAAAATATGAAATTAGGACATAGAAATTATTAAAATGTGATTTTATGCTTTATTATATAGATTTCATGCATAAAATTACTTATTTCATATTTATTTGAGCATATTATATTTTTAAGACATAAAATGGGCAATGCATGATTAAATTAAATAATAAAATATAAAAGTATATTTAATAATTAATTTTAAAATATTTCATTAATAATTTGGGTTTTAATTAATTAATTATTTTATTCTTTGGTCCTTTAATTTATTGACTTATTTTGGACAGGTCTGATAGCTTTGTTGGATTACAAAAACCGTCAAAATTGAAGACCAAGTCAACCCAATTTCGGCTGCACATGGCTGTCCACATAAAACACTTTTTGGTTTAATTACACAAGGTCCTTACAATGTTGAAGAAATTAGAGATTTGGCCGAAGACTTACATTTGACTGAGTCTCAGTCCTGAGTTGTTATGGCATTTAATTTGCTTAAAAATCAAGCAAAATTCAACTCAAAATCCACAAATCATGGCCGACCACTCATTGAAGAAGCTTGAAGAGACTTAAACCCCTCTATTTTTAGCAAACTACTCTCCTCTTTTCACTTATAAATAAGACTTCATTTCACCATCATCCCTCATCCCTCATCATTCTCTCTTTTCTCTCATTTCTCTTGTGCATTTTCCATTCCCCACACCTAGCATCATCTCTTCATAGAGATTTTAGCAATTAAGCCTCTTAAAGAGCCCTTAGTTGGCCACCTTGGAGAGCCATCAGCAAAAGAGCAAAGTGAAGGAGTGAAAAGGAGCCTCATCGGTCAAAGTCTTGGGTGACAGCCACTTTGATTTGGGTTTAATCTTTCTTTTCTTTGATTTAATATGAAAATGTTTGCTATGTGTTCTTTGTTCTTGTTTACAACAATGTTAGCTTAATTTTATTTAAGCTAGGATGATTGCTTTGATTAAATAATATTTATTTGATTCATGCTTATAATGTGTGTGCCTCAATCGATCATGTTTTCAATTAAAATCAAGTCGTATTTTGTTCATACGTGATTGAAATGCACCGAATTAGCCGAGCGATCCTAACTGCATTTACGACTAGTGGACACATAATTGAAATGTGCATGCTCAATTTAGATCCTAACCCGATTAAATTGCAGGTTGCATAACAACTCTAACCAAGCTCACATTATCCGCATAGTTTTTAGATTTGTGTGATTAAACTGCTTTTTCAAACCTAACACGTCCTTGTTACCTCACACGAATGCTACGAAACCCTTAGTAAATAAGGATCAGTAAAATGCATATTTACTAAGTAGAGGATTCTGAAAGGACCTAATGTGGTTTCCAAACTCATGAAAGATCGAGTTTCCATGGAATGTTTTTCTGAATGTTATTAAGCATATTGATAAATAAATTGAGTTTAATTAAAGTAATTGTCCTAGTTTATTTATGTTATAATTGTTGCAATTTGTGTTTAATTTTGCTAAAATCTATTTCATTTGTAACACCCCAAACCCGGCCTAGACGTTACGACCAGATCTGGCATGTCACATGGAAAGGTCATTAAAGAAACTTTGTGATCATTTAAAAATTTCAAGTTTAGTTATTTATAGCTTGTGATCCATTTGTTAATATTTTAGAAAACAGCTATTAATGTTTGAGGAAAACCCCGTTTGAATAATCAGCAATAGATAATAACCGAGTTAAAATTAAAACAAAAATAAAATCCCAGAGGCCTTATTACATAACAAATTCCCAAATCTAAAATAAGTTTCAAATAAAGAAAACGTATTTACGAAAGAAATACTGTATGGCCACCGCAAAGTCCTCCTCGGCTCCAAATCCTCGAACTAGGGATTATCTGCAAAATTAAGCAGAGGGGTGAGTCACCAAGACTCGGTGTGTAATTCCCCTTACAACCCAATCGGGCCTTAAGCCCCCAGATGCACATTGGGCCTTAGCCCACTCAATATAGCATATATCACATGTATGCAATGCAGCCCAGCCCAACCTAGTTTTCCATCCTCTACACACCTGAATCATCCAAACGCCTGTGGCACCAAGCCACTGTGGTACCAAACCACTGGTGGTTCCAAACCACTGGTGACAGAGTCACTAAATATAATATGTGGGGCCAACCCACTATGGTACCAAACCACTGGGACGGGTCACTGAAATAATATATATGTGGTGCCGAACCACTGTGGTACCAAACCACTGAGACATAGTCACTGGATAAATTATGTGGGGCCAACCCACTGTGGTACCAAACCACTGTGACAGTCTTAGGATCACACTTCCCCTTTTGTCATCACATCCCAAAAACCCATGCACATATTAACATAATTAGATGAATGCAACATACTTTGAATGTATAACATATAATCAACTCATACATACATTAACACGAAAGTAACGTTACAGCGGAATTTACCCGACGTCTCCAACTTTACCCACAATGGTATCTCGTCTATCGAAACAGATCGTTTGACTTTAAATAACTCGATTATTAACATGAATTGTTTAACAAATTAAAGTGTGAACATTACACACCTGATTACGTGCAAAACTAGACTCTCTACGTTGACGCTTTCACTAGCAGGGATAATAGCTATTTGTCTATCCCAGGCAGATGTTGGCTCCCTACCACAGCCTGGCGAAAAGTCTCAAACCGCCGACACTGCACGATGTTTGAAAGATGGATTAGAGACTATGAGTACACTCCCCTCCTTAGATTGACTCGCACTCACATCCATGACAAGACTTGATCAGTACTCAGAGTGAAATTTCGAATGTCTAATAATGGAATTCGGTTAAGGTAGACTACACGAAAAGGAAATAACAGTAAAGAACCCGAAAAGAAGTGACTCCTTACCTTGATAAACGATGAACCGCACAACTCCTGATTCATCCTCGAATCAGAGATGAGTCTTAAGAGAAACAAAGGTTAGGTCTACAGGCACAGAATGAAGAAACGGGTTTAGTTGCTTAACAGAATAGGTTCGGCTTCACCTTGAAAAGAAAGAATGGATAGATTGATCATAAGAAAATAAAAGAGAACCTTACCTTGAGCAGAGATACTGATTGACACACCAGAAAATTCGGTTAAAGAGAAAAAAGAAAAGGAAAAGTGTCAATGGAGATGGTGCAAGGTTTTGGTTAAAGAAGAAGATGAGTTTGAGAGATGATTCAGCTAAGAAAGAAAATGGTAGAGGAGAAGGAAAGTTTCGGCTTGTGAAGGAGATAGCAAAAGAAAACGAGCTAGAATGTGAAGGGTGGATGGTAAAGAGAGATTCGGCCAAAGGTGTCTTGGTAACCTTGGAGAAAAAGAAGTGCACGAATGGAGAGATTTGCCAACAAGAGAAAAAGATAAGAAAAATATTGAGAAAAGAAAAGAAATGAGGAGAGACCCTAGATGTACTTAGGGAGCTTTGGCACACAAAAGCTAAGCAACACGAAAAGAAAACAAAAGCTCACACACTCACTAATTCGACACACACACTGCTCCAAGCTCTCGGTTTTTCCAACACACATCCAATGCCGCCACTTCCTAGCCCGAACAACACACATAGCCGAAATTCCCCCTCCAAGCTCCCCAAATTCGGCCAACTACACAACCAACACCAAATCCCACAATTTCCTCCTACTTTCACTCCCCTTCAATAATTTGAATCAGTTTGACCAATTCAAACTCCACCCCCTCCTCATGGCCACTCATTCAAACACTTTGACTCATTCAACACCCACCCTTGAAGAGTCCTTGCCGAAACCACCACCTTAGCTCCCTAAGCGCAAAAATAAAGCTTCTGAATGCTGTTGTGCGACTCGAACTCCTTCCCCTGTTTGCTCTCTTGTGACGCCACACCCCTACACTTTAAGTGGCGTCTTCTTGCCACTCCACCACACCTCTTTTTGTGTCAATCAAACACAAGAAATTACCCTTAAAACCTGCCTCAACCCGCTCTCCCCTAAAGTGCCTAAAAATAAAATTTTTTACCAAGGCTCAAGCTTGACCCCAAACCTTCCCGGGGACCCCCAAACACACCAAATCAACAAGCAAAACAAACCAAACACACAGGAAACATAAAAAAAATGTCGAACCCCTAATTCCAGGATGTTACATCATTCATATAGTTTGCATATTTAGGATAATTTGCATTGGGGATCTTTGCATTTAGTTTAATATATTTAATTTTAATCATCACTTTTCAATCATATTGTGTTTTTTATTTACCAATTTGTTAATATAATTTTACAATTAAGTGCTTTGACACAAATACAATCCCTGTGGAGACAATAACTTGATACTTACTTATTACTTGATAACGACTGTGTACACTTGTACAAACCTACATGTTACAAGTTTTTGGCACCGTTGCCGGGGATTGTTAACTATTGCCATAGTCATTTTTTTTTGTGAAATTATTTACTTCCAGTTTGGTTTATTTCTAACATTACTAACATATTCTTTTTAATTTTGTGATTTTCTTTTGAGGTGTTTATGAGCATAGATCAGATTATCGATTTACTCCCTATAGACCCTGAAATTGAGTGAACTTTCAGACAAAGAAAACGTGAACAAATAGCTCAAAGACAAGTCGAGATGAACCTTGGAAATCAGAATCAAGACCAAGGTAATGAAGCCGATCGTGTACGAAATCCCATCCTCATTGCCGATGATAGGGATCGATGCATCAGACAATATACTGTGCCACTTTTCAGTGAGTTAAATCTAAAAATTAGAAGGCCAGATATTGAGGCAACCCAATTTGAATTGAAACCAGTGATGTTTCAAATGCTCCAAACGGTGGGCCAATTCAGTGGTATGCCCACGGAAGATCCACATATCCACCTTCAATTGTTTATGGGGGTGAGTGATTCATTCAAGATAGCTGGTGTGACTAAAGACGCACAGAGGTTGAAGTTGTTTCTGTACTCGTTGCGAGATCAAGCACGAGCATGGCTCAATTCATTGCCACCAAGTTCCATATCTACATGGCAAGAATTAGCAGAGAGATTTTTGGTTAAGTATTTCCTGCCTAGCAAAAACACTAAGTTGAGGAACGAGATCACAACTTTCCAACAATTGGATGATGAGTCTTTATATGAGGCTTGGGAGAGATTCAAGGAGTTACTTCGTAAGTGTCCTTATCATGGGATTCTTCATCGTATCCAGTTGGAGGCATTCTATAATGGTCTTAATGCACATACAAGATTGATGGTAGATGCTTCTACGAATGGAGCAATTTTGTCTAAGTCTTATAATGAGGCTTATAAGATCATCGAGAGGATCGCGAGTAATAACTATCAATAGCCAACAAATCGATTAGCTTCAGGAAGATGTGTAGCCGTAGTTCATGAAGTTTACGCCCACACTTCATTATCAGCTCAAGTATTGTCTATTTTCTCTATGTTAAAACAGTTTACTGCTAATAGTGCTAATAATTTTACAGCTGAACCACCAAGTCCGTTTGAAGTAGTTTCCTGTGTGTAATATGGGGAAGGCCATTCTTTTGAGAATTATCCATCAAATCCCGAGTCAGTGTACTATGTGGGGAACCAACATCAAAATAGGAATGGACAATGACCCCAGTCCAACTTCTACAATCCTTCATGGCGTAATCATCCTAAGTTTTCTTGGATCAACCAAGGAAATGGACCGAACAATAACTTATTGCAGCATAGACCCAACCAATTTAAGGGGTTTAATCAGCAAGCTTCTAAACCACCTCAAGCTGAGGCATCAGATAGTTTGGAGAACTTGTTGAAAGCGTACATGGCAAGGAATGACGCTTTGATCCAAAGCCAAGCAACAACATTGAAAAATTTGGAAAACAACCAAATGGGTCAGTTAGCTACGGAGCTTCGTAATATACTGCAAGGAACCTTGCCGAGAAATATTGAGAATCCAAGAAATTTGGGTAAAGAACATATCAAGACAGTGGTATTGCGAAGTGGTAAAATTTTGGAACCCTGATTGATTGATGCCGAAGATAAGCCCATTGGGAAGAATCAACCAGCTGTTGAAATTCCTACACCAAAAGAGTCGGAATCTGCAAAGAATAACAAGGTAAATCCTAACTTAGTGAATCCAGATACTTTAACATCTTCTTTGTATGCAGATTTACCTACTCAGAAGAGTTATCCACTTCAATCGAAAGTTCCATCACCTCCATATCTGCAAAGATTGCAGCAACACAAGCAAAAACATGAGGTGCAATTCAATAAGTTTTTGGATGTTCTGAAGCAGTTACACATCAACATTCAGTTGGTGGAGGCTTTTGAACAAATGCCAAATTATGTGAAGTTTATGAAGGATATACTGTCCAAGAAGAAATGACTGAGTGAGTATAAGACTGTTGCCTCGACAAAGGAGTGCAGTGCGTGCTGTAACAACCCTTTTTAGACCCTAGTCGGAAAAGTGGTTTCGGGACCACAAATTTGAGTTAGAAAAATATTTTAATATTATTTTCTGTGCTTATAATATGTGAATTGATATGTGTGAAATTTCTGTGATTTAAATTTTATCGTTTGTGTGTCGATTTGTTAAAAAGGACTAAATAGTAGAAAATGCAAAAGTAGCTTTCTATTTGTTAAAGTGCTTATTTGCTATGCTTTATTAAATGTGAAGTCCTTATGTGGCAAATAGCCCATTTATGAGTTAGTGGATGATAGTGGAGTGGCATTTGGTGTAATTATTAATGTTATTAAAGGTTAAATAAGTAAAAAGGCATTATATGTTAAATTAAATAAAACAAATTGTGTCATCTTCTTCCACTATCCATCTTCACCGAAATATCAATCTAAAATCAGCCATGGGAGAGCTTGTTATTCGGCCAAACTTTGAAGACAAATTGGTGAGTGGTTTTTGCTCAGTTTTTAATAATTTCTACGTTTTTGAGATCGTTGCTTCGTAATCTAGCTAACCCGTACCTCCGTTTCTAAAACTGTTAAAGAATTTGTGAATTGCCATTATTGAATACTTGATCTCTTTGATAGTTTTTTATGAAATATGAATATTTGATGTTAGCTTTTCATCTTTTATAAAGTGATTTTTGATAAAAATGTCGATTTTGGACTAAATTGTGAAATATGAAAATATTGTGGTAGAAATGTGAAATAAATGAAAAAATATGGGCTGTTATAGCAATAAAGAGAATTCGGTTAGCATGGGTATTTAAGTAATTTTGTGAATTTTGTGTATTTGTGTAATAATGACTAAAGTGCAAAAATGTGAAATGTTAGGGGCTAAAATGCAAATTGCCCATTTATATGTTCTTGGATGAAAATTGAATGAAATGTTGAATAAGTAAGTAAATTTTGATATTAATTAGACTGGCAAAAGTGGAATTCGAATCTAGATCGAGGGAAAATCAAAGTATCGGATTAGTTGACTTAATTTGTCGTTACTGCGAATGAGGTAAGTTCGTATTTTAATAAACATTACAAAATCATGTTATAAATGCATATTATTTTTATGTTTGAATTCAATGCCGAATGGTAATGCAAATGTATATATTTTAAATAAGTTATATATATGTTATTATGATATTAAATTATTCGAGAAGCATAATATATGAATACGAGAAAGTTCCGATAACGTGACGACGTCCGAAAAGCCCTATTCGAACCCTAGGAATAGTAGAGGATACATGTGTCATGACATAGGATTTTGAGATATGATTTCGTGTAAGACCACTTCTGGGACTTTGGCAATGATTTGAGATATCGTGTAAGACCGTGTCTGGGACACTGGCATCGATCAGAGATTACGTGTAAGACCATGTCTGGGACATCGGCATCGTATATGATTTTGTGTAAGACCCTGTCTGGGATAGTGGCATCAATATTTAATTACATGTAAGACCATGTCTGGGACGTTGGCATTGTATGAGCTTTCCGAGCTATCCGAGTATCCTTATTTATTTCGAACGGTTCAACGGGTGTTCTGAGAAATAAGTGATTAAGTGGATGGCATTCCGATTCAGGTACGTTGAAATGTATACAATAATTGATAATGAAAGGTAAGTATATATGTGCAAAGAATGTTATGTGATGTATATGTAAATGAAATGTGAATATGTGCAAATGAAACATGAACAAATGGATAAGATGTGATTTAGAAGGTGGCATATGTGAAATTATCAGATACTATATGAATGAAAGGTGAATTTGGGTATAAGTGATGATATGTAATTCATATGAGAAAAATATGTGATTAAATATGTTATTTCCCAAAATGTGCTCATTTAGCTATATGAAAGTGAGAATTGAATATTATATGAGAATCGAATTAAATAAATTTGTGAAAGCTAAAGTTAGTAGTAAGTAAGTATAATATTGAATAGTGATGATTTGATATGAGATCATGTTATAAACTTGAGATAAGTTGTGTTTTGACATTTGAGATAGCATATCATGCTTATGGCATTGAATTGAAATTATTTGTTTTGTTAATTTTATTAAGATATGAGCTTACTAAGCTTTATAGCTTACTTTGTGTTGTTTTTCTATGTTTTCTAGTGATTCGGATGTTGGCTCGGGTTGGAAGTCGGTGGAGATCGCATCACACTATCCGGTTAATGATTTCGGTATTTACACCCTTTATGACTTGGTTATATGGCATGTATAGGCTATGGTATTTGATATTATGGTTGGAAATGTAATTGGTCATTTGAGATGGTTGATTATGAATATGGTAGTGGAATTTGGTATGTTTTGATGTGCTCATGAATGGCTAAAAGAAATGGTCAATTTTGGTAAGTTTCATGGATGATTTGGGAAATTGATATGATGAAAAATGCTATGAATTGAAATGGATTAATATGATGTATGAATCACATGTTTATGATGTGAAGTTAGTACTTTGAATTGGTATGTTTGAGTTGGATTTATAAATGGAAATAAATGATGTTTTTACGGGTCAAATTGTGCATGATTTTGTATGTTTTTGGTTGCGTTTGGGACATGAAATGATGCTTGTTTGATGCGTGTAGGTATGACCCAACTTTGGGTGGGAAATTGGCCTTGCAAATGGCCTATATTTGCCCACACGGTTGAGCACACGGGCATGTGTCTCGACCGTGTCTCTCAAGGTTGCAATTCGAAGTAAGTCAGATTGCCACATGGGCAAGAAGCACGGGCGTGTGCCAGACCGTGTGACCCAAGTCAGTGTTGCACACGGGCTGAGACATGGTCCAAGGGATAGCCGTGTGAGGCGCACGGCTTAGCCACACGGGCGTGTGCCCTGTTTTGAAAGAAAAATTTTCTAAGTTCCGCAAAGTTTCTGTATGTGATCGGTTTAGTCCCGAACCTTTTCTAAAGCATGTTTAAGGTCTCGTAGACCTCCTAAAGGGACTATATGAGTATGAATTATTATGAAATGATGTTGTATGATTGATGTTGTGAAATGAGCGTAAAATATTCCGATATGTCCGGTAATGCCTCTTAAACCTAGTCCTGCGACAGATACGGGTTTGGGGTTTTACATTTTATTGGTATTAAAGCTATGATTTAGTCGTTTCTAGGACTATCATAGCGTATGTGAGTCTAGCTATACATGCCATATTTAACCTGCGATAGTGTGATATCTCCCGACTCTGACGAAAATTGTTTTGATGAGACAGATAGGTTTTCCAACCGAGCTAATTCTGATAGTACAGAAGTAAACTCTCAAATATTTGAGTGAAAATGTGTAGATGATGAGTTGAGACTCATAAAGGTATGAATAAGAATACAAGATATTCTGTTGTTAATAAATGCTGTAATGATATGAGTATATGAGTTGTGATATGTGGTCTATGACTACTATATGAAATGCTTTGATTATGAATTAGTGATTTAGGTTGACATATGAACTATGTGTTAAATACAAAAGTGTTGATAAGTCAATGATTATTAAATGTTTTGGGAATGTGAAATTAGAAATGAACTAGCTATTTGTGATAGTATATGTTATGTGCAAGTGTGTGAGAGTTAAATTTGAGGCTTTACTACCCTAACCCCCTTATCAGTAAACTGTTACAATGAAATCTGTAAGATTTAGATTGAATAAGCTCACGAGTGTGGAGTTACAGAAATCCGTGTTTGAAAGATTAGTAATGTGGTCAGAAAAGAGAATGAATCAGTAAATGAAGACAGTACTAAAAATGATATTGGATAGTTCTGAAGACTATTCAGATTATGCAAAGTCACTATTAAAGAGGAAGTTAACTCCGATTAAATGACCTATTCAGGTATGTTATCTAAAGAAAGTATTAACTGGAAGCTTTTCTGAATTGATTTTTGTTAGTCATAGGATAATATGAAAATTTCTGATGACAGAATTAAACAGTGGATTAATGTTTGAATTGTATTGATGGTTGAGTATAGTGGTTGTGGTTGAGTTAATTACGATGATCACTTCTGAGTATGCAAGGTGTTCATTTACTTTCAGAGGTATATATAGCTGATTATGTTAAGATGAAATTCTTATCATATGAGAACGTTAGCTAAACATATTAATAGACGAAAGCATCGTGATCTGTTTGGGTTATGTTCGACATTGTTATGTCTTTCTCTGATAATTTATTCCATTATATGGATATGGAAGTCGACAGTAAAATCTGTATGAGGCTAATATTCTGTTTCTACTAGTTATTATTTTGTTGAATGTACGTGAAGATTATATTGCTTCTGTTACTGTGGATTTCAGTATTTATGAGTGACATTATTCTTTCTGGACATTTTCTTGGATATCATTGGAATTGATATCATTCTATATAGGTTGTAAATTTTCATATATTCTGTGTAACTCCAAGTGTTGAAATTTTTCTATTATTGTTTTCTTATGATTCCATATGATTATCTGTAAGAGATCTCCATTTGACAGAGATGACTATGTCTATTATGATTATAATCTCTGGCTTGAAATGTGAGAGTACAGTGGTACCGTTCTCAAAGTTATAGAAGTTGTGTCTCTGCAATGGTTGCTACTAAAATCATATTTGATTCTTTTCTATGTTCAAATGCGGATAATATTTATTATCGAGTTGAGACATCATTCTTATTAAGGCCCAATGATTTCTATTTGGTTAAGGTGATTTCAGTATAATTCAGAGTTTCGATGATTAATATATGAGACAGCTTCATGATAAATTCTTTTGTAGTTCTCATGAAGGTTCGACATTGATAAAAGTAAAAATGATAGAAGATCAAGATCAATCTGTATAATGATATGTCTGGGGTTATCCTTCTAATAAGAAGAAATATTTCTTCGAAAAGACCGATTCAATAGTTACTATGATTTGAATTATTGGATTGAAAAGTTAATTGGGTTATATGTGTTTGAATCTATCTATGATCTGGAAATAAACTTTGAACGTATATGTATGAATTGAAGGATAGTCTGGAAGAAGAATTTGTATTCTTGAAGACTTGATACAAAATTATATCTATCGGAACGATTCTATCTGAAAAATGTTATGGTACATTAAAGTTAGTTCGGTTGTTGAAGCTTTCTTTTACACGAAGATATTTTCAACCGAAACATCAGTTCTGGTTCAGTCTGAGTTAAATAAATAGATTATGATTTTCGACCATACATTATTGAATGAGTCGAAATGTGTTCTAATATAGGAATGTGCAGAGATATCTTGTAATTTCTATACAGTTAAAGCTACATAAAAAGAGTTATGTGACAGATTTGATGACTATAAGAGTTTAAAATGTTTAATGTCAGAGAAAGATCTGAATTTGACACAGCAAGGTTAGCTCGAATCGTAGAAAAACTTTTAAGTCTATAAGTAATTATTATCCGAGGAAAACAATTATAGTTTCGGATGTTTCGAATGGAAAACTCTTGTGTGCTTTGTGAGCGATGAGTACGTGATTGATCTTATCAGATGATGAACAGTTGTTAGCTGGGTTAGAACCTAAATAGATGTTATTTAGCGAAGATGTAAAACTTAGAAATGTGTTATCAAACTATAAGTTAAAAAGGGGTTCAGCATAAATTGATTTCTGATTTAGAACTTCAGATGTGGAATCGATGATTATTTGTTGCTTCGAGATAAATTGTCTATACCGAGAAACTCTGAGATTGTATAACCATTGTTATAGGTAGTTCATAGTGTCAGTTAGTCTGTTCATACGAGAGTATCATGATGCACGACATTCTGAGATATGGTATTAATAAATGAATGTGAACTGTGATATTTCTAACTTTGTTGATTATAGAAATAGAGTGCTGATGAATTCTGTATCGGGATTATCCTTATCATCGAAAAAGATAAATGTTGTCTGAAATATTGTTAACTCTCTAAAGAAGTCTCTTCATACGTAAGAATTTCTCTTCTGATAGACCAGCTGAGTTATTTATTTTAGAGATTGCCAGTTTGCACTGGATGCCAGTCTTCATTGTTTCGGATAGAAATTCGAAATTTATATTGTGATTCCAAGAGAAACTACAGTAAGCTTAGGTACGATGTTGTCTTGTTATCAGAGAAAGCAATTCAAATTCTTGAAATATTTTATTTGTCACTGTGTTTTAGAGTTTCAAAGCAACTAAGAAAGACTGTTGCTATTATAAGTAGTTACTGAACCCCGTTATTTTAGGATCGAGCTTTGTGAGAAAATGATCCTCGGGATTAATATTTTCAGAGAAATTGAGCAGAAAATGAAAATAATTTAATACAGTTATAAGCAGTCTCAGCTAGAAATGATGTACATCGAAAGTTAGATAAGAATTTCAGTTGTGAGATTAAAGAGATTTGAAATCCGAAGCTATGTGTGAATTTGAAATGTATTGTGTGGAAGCAAATCCTTAATCTACTTTCTGGTAAGATTTTTGGGGACAAAAATCCCTAAGGGGGGAGAGTTGTAACAGCCCTATTTAGACCCTAGTCGAAAAAGTGGTTTTGTAACGCCCCTAACCCGCATCCATCATCGGATTAGGGTTAAAGGTATTATCGGACAGATCGAAAACTTTAACAGGCAATTTGTAAAATAAATCATCAATCACACTCATCATCTGGCATCATAGTGTCCCTTTCATATGTCTACGAGACCTTAGACATGCTTTAGAGTGGGGCCAGAACTATGCAGAACTCTTACGAAATTTCTCGAAAATTTAAAACTTTTCTAAGTTATGCAGGACACACGCCCGTATGGGCAGGCCGTGCGCCTCCCACGGCTGCTAGACACGCCCATGTGTCTTCCCCGTGGTCGAACCTGACTTAACTCCACGGCCACCAAGCACGCCCGTGTACCTTGGCCGTGGTCGATTCTGACTAAACCACACGACTACCAGGCACGCCCGTGTGCCATGGCAGTGTACCCTTAGCTTGCTACTGACTTACTCCCACGGTCATCAGGCACACCCGTGTGCCACAACCGTGTGGCAAAACAGACCATTTCCAAGGCCAAAATGCCACCCACATAGAGTCAAACCTACAAGCATATGATCAAAGAAACTCATGCACATTTGACAACCAAGAACATACCAAAATAATCATCCAATCTCTACATTCCAATCCAATTCCATTCATGTCAATTTACAAGGCTAAAACTCATGTGTACATAAGCATAATTCATACATATTTACTTACCAAAAACTTAACCATTTCAAAGGCTATCAAGTCATACCAAAACATGCATCATATATCATATTCATTAATGCATATTGCCAACACATAACTAGCCAAATCACATGGCTAAGTTCACATCTCATCCTTATACCAAATACTAGCCTATACATGCCATATCTAGCTATATACATTTCCAAAATGTACCAAAACAAGTTGAGTAGTGTGATGACAATCCTCGACAGTCCCTGAGCCTTCAGTAGCTTTGACGACCTATAAGACAGAGCAGATATACACAGAGTAAGCTTTCCAAAAGCTTAGTAAGCCATATACAAATAAACTTATCATAAAATGTAAATAACTAAATTGATACAATAACATTAATGGTTCTCATAGCAAATTGATCTCATATATTTCTTGGCTCAATTGTTAAGCCATTTCTTACCACATTCTTCAATTCAAATATTACATATACATATGTCTCATTCAATCATATCCTCACATATTATCTCATCATCTCAATTCGCATATTCATCATAGTAAGTGCATATAGACACTTACTTTTCATACACACTTAGTATACATATCAAACGTACCCAAAACAGATATACTGATCACATAATTTTTTGTTCCTCAGACTTACCCGTTGAACCATTCGGAATCTAATAGGATAATCAGGAAGTTCAGAATAGTCGTACAATGCCAACGTCCCAGACGAGGTCTTACATGTAATCAGATATCGATGCCATTGTCCTAGACAGGGTCTTACACGAATTAAATATGATGTCGATGTCCCAGACATGGTCTTACACATAAATCTCATATCGATGCCAACGTCCTAGACGTGGTCTTACACGAAATCTCTTATTAATGCCAACATCCCAGTCCTGGTCTTACACGAAATCTCGAATCAACGCCAACGTCCCAGACGTGGTCTTACATGATATCATACAGCAGACATCTATGTCATGACATATACTATCCTATCTATTCCTAGGTTCAAATAGGACTTCTCGGACATTGACACTATGTCGATTCTATCTCGGAATTCATGTATACATCATCTCATATGCATTCACCATTATCAATAATCATATGGACATTCATAATTCAATACAGATAAATTTATTTGTATATTGACTTACCTCGAATTCAAATAACGGAAATGGATACGGCTACTCGGTTACTTTCGCTTTCCCGTGATCTAAGTCCATTTTCCTCGGTTCTTGATCTATACATATTCAAATTTAACCCTTTTATTTATGATAAACCGTAAAAGTAACATATTTTAATCCCACATTTAGCATGCTTTTGGATGAATTATCCCTTATTTTTTGTAATTTGGTGCTCTTAATCCTTTATTTTCATGTTTTATACTCAGGAAAGCACCGGAGGATGAAAAGAACAAGAAACGGGCTTAAAACGGGCCAAATGGGCCACATCACAAAATCGACACGGCCTGGACCCAAGACCACACGGTCGTGCCTCATTAATAGAGTCCAACACGGCCTGGCCACGATTCACACGGGCGTGTGCCAAGGCCATGCCCCTGCCGCAGCCAAGAGGAGTTTTACTCAGATTTGGATACTTGGAGGTAAAGAAACACATTCCAAAGTCTAATTAAACACCCAAATAGGAACTTCACTCATATTAGGATACTTGGAGACCAAGTAAGGCATCTCCAAGCCTATATAAACATCCTAGGGGGCAACTTAAGTGGGGAGTTCGGCAGAAGCCGGAGCCCAGTACCTTTGACAGGGGGCATCTTGCTAGGCCAGAGAAGGCAGATTTGTAGAGATTCACCCGAGGATAGCCAGTTGATTCATCTCTAGAAGCCGAAATTATACTCAAGACAGAGGATTTCTCCTTAATTTCCTTCAGGGAGTTTTAGGGATTTCTTATGTTTTGTTTTATCTTATCTTCTGAGATGTTTTCTTTTATTGTTATGAACTAAACCCTCAGATACCTGAGGGGGATGAAACTTAGATGAATCTTGTTATCGTTTACTGAACTATATGATAAATATTTGACTTGTTCTTAATTATGTGTTCTTAATTCTTGTGTTGATATTTCGCGGATATTAATTCAAGTTTGATGTGCTTAGGTGGAGGTGCAAAAGTCCCTGCCTAAGAGTAGATCTAGCATAGTTAAGCAGAGTTGATCGTGCGCCTAGAGATAGGGTGACGAGATTTTGCCGGATTAGGGTTAAACCTAATATGGGATTCCATAGATCGAGTTAATGCGATTCTAAGGGTTTTAATTAGAAAGATATTTCAATTAATCAACCTAGGGTTAGACATTATTCGCCTCGAGAGAGGGTTTAATATACATTAGGGAATCTTACGGATCAAGTCAAGTGAATAAATCGTCTGGTTCAAAGTTAGATAACAAGTGAAGTCTAGGTGGATTCTTCCTTGGGTGTCGTCTTAATCAATTGGTTTTTCCTCAAGTTATTTTCCCAAATTCATTCTTCTTTGTCTTAGAGTCTTTAATTTAGTAGTTAATTAATTTAGATTTAAAACAACAAATTCCCTTTATTTTAGGCTAAATAATAAAAAGAAAGTTAGTATTAGTACTTTTAGTTCCTTTGGGTTCGACAATCCGGTCTTGCCTAAGCTATACTACTATTCGATAGGTGCACTTGCCTCAATCGTTGTCATAGTTAGTTTCCAGGTTCGATCATTTTTATAAAATTTAAGACTTTGACATCGCGAAAACAATGATCAAGTTTTTGGCGCCGTTGCCGGGGAACTAAAATATTAAGAAAGCTCAATTTTTATTACTTTAGCCATTATTATTATTATTATTATTATTATTTTACATTGCTAAATTTTCTTTTATTTGATCTTGGCAGATAGAGGAGATGGCACTGAATAACTATCCGTGGCAAGTTATGAGGACAAAGCCAACAAAAGTAGCCGATATCTACAACCTCGACCCAATAACCAGGCTATCAAACCAGTTAGAGATGTTAAATAAAAAGTTTGATTATTTGTGTTCTTCACAGATACATCCAGTTATGCAGTACGAAACAAGCAGAGGCGTGGCAAATCTTGAGTACCCACCCTACGGATATGGTATAGAGAACGAACAAGTCCACTATATGGGTAACTATTCTAGACCTCAAAATAATTTTTACAGTGACATTTATAATGCAGGTTGGAGGTACCATCCTAATTTCTCGTGGGATGATCAAAGTAGCCAAGGACTGGAACTTCCTCTAAATTTTCAACAACCACCTTACCAACAGGAAGAGGAGTCGAACCTCGAGGTGATGCTGACAAAATTCATGGCAGCCACAGATACCTATCTCTAAAAAACTGAGACAACGCTTAATAATCAACAAGCATCGATCAAAGGGATCGAGAACCAAGTTGGGGAACTTACTAAGTTAGTTGGACAACTTGCAAAGTTAATTTCCGAACGACCGTAAGGGCGTCTACCAAGCAACACTGAAACTAACCCAAAAGAGAAAATTCAAGCCGTAACAGCTCATGACAGTGAAAGGTTAGTGGAATCTGACCCAAGGCAAGAGCCTGTAGTAAGTGAAGGTAAGGTTGAGGTAAGCCATGATTTACCAAACCCAGTAATTACAGAGTACCAAGCTCATATGCCATACCCCAATGCGATAAAGAAAGACCACACAGAGGAACAATTCGGTAAATTTCTTAAACCTCCAAAGAAGTTTCTTATTAACTTGTCGTTTCTTGAAGCTCTTTCGCAGATGCCAGATCCTAGACCTCGTGTCAATAAAGAAGAAATGCATGAGGAATGAAGGCTTCAGACTGAAGGACAAGACGAGTGAAAGACACACTTCAAAGAGAAATTAAAAATACACTAAGCAAAAACGAGGCAACTCCACGACAAACTTGATGATGGGACAACCCAGCTTAAGATAGGAGATCAGGACCTCAAATTCTTCCCAGATGGAACAGTCGAGGTAACTAATCCTAAATTTAGCACTTCTAAGGTAAACACTACTCTACTTAAACTTTATATCCACAACCGAAATGATCGCATGAGAAAGGATTTTCACCTCCTCAAACCACCATGACCATACGAATGAGAGGTAAAGTCTAGCTTAAGACTATAAACGAGCGCTTCTCGGGAGGCAACCCGAGCACTAACCCCATAAATTTTTACATTTTTAATTCTTCTTTTACTTTTATTCTTTCTTTTTAGCACCTAACTATAAACTAACCAAAGTGCAGATTTTCAGACCACACGGCCTTACACACGGCCGTGGCCGTGGCCGTGTGGCCACCATAGGAAGGTACAAGGGCGGGGGCAACCACCAGATCCATAATCTCTATTAAGACCCCCTTCTTCCTTTTTCATTTTTAGTTGTCTCTCTTCTTTCATTTTCCATTATTTACTTTTATTTTTATTTTTATTTTTATTTTCCATTATTTACTTTTACTTTTATTTTTATTTTTATTTTTATTTTCTTTATTATTTTCTTCTTATTCTTCATACCATTTAGATTTAGCTTAGGATACAATAAAATCAGGCCGGCTGCTTCGAGGATTCAATTTCAAACGGTTCAAGACGCTCCGCCACGTTCACCTCTGCCAATCCTATCCGGTTTCTTTTCATTAAAAATTCAGGAAGTTTCACTTCTCTCCCTATCTTATGATTTTATTTTGCTATTATCTATCTTTGTACATTGAGGACAATGTACATCTTAAGTGTTGGGGGGGGGGGGTTAACTATAGTATCATTTGAAAATCCCTGAATTATGCCTTGTCTTAAAGTAAGTTTCTCATATTATGATTTGAATGAAATTTCCATGATTTATGATTTGTATCGATATGTTTTAGATTAAGTCATTGATAATTGTGCATTGATAATTAAATTCTAAGATACTAGAGAATCAAGCATGATAAGTGTATTTTTCAGAAATTAAAAGTTTTTCTAGGTTGTCTACCTGAATTTGAATATTACCTTGAAATTTGAAATTTACGAGGCTGACATCAAAAACCCATAATTTTCGTGAGATTTTGAGCCTTATAGAGCATATATTCTTTTTCTTGCTCACTTTTTAATTATGAGTGTGTCAACATTGACTAGTTATTCTAGAACTTGCATCGATTATACATGTCGAGACCAAACCTTTGATTTGATATACATAGATGATGAAGGCACCTAGTGTAACATCCTTGAATCGGGGTCTCTGCATTTTTTTGTGTGTTGCATGTGATGATATGTTTGTTGTGCTAGTTTAGGGCGTTTTGGGGTCCAGGCATGAGCTTGGGGTAGGCCCGAGTCATGGTAAAAAATTTTTGTTTTGGGTACTTGGAAGGGGGAGTTGAGGGAGTTAGGTGATAAGAGGAGTTGTTGGAGTGTCTTGACACAAATAACCCAGTGGTAAAGTGGCAAGGGAGGCGCCACTCAGGCACAAGGGAAGTGACGCCACATGCAGGAAGGAGAGCCTAGGTTCAAGCAGCAGAATTCCCTTTCTGCTTGTTGTTTTTGACGCCAAAGTTAGGAAGGTAGTGTGCTCAGGATGGACTCTCTTGGATAAGTATTGAAGGAGTCAACACATTTGAAATGGGTGGAAGGGAGGAAATTTAGGATTTTGACTCATTCAAATGGATTTGAATGAGTGGAAGAGAGAATTTCCAAGAGAAAACAAAGGGATTGAGTTGGGAAGGGGTGGTAGCCGAATTTGAGTGGTGTAGGTAGTGTGCATTCGATTTTGGGAGAGTGGAAAGGAGGTGTGCCAAATTTGGGTTGTTTTGGGGTATGACTTTTGGCATTTTGGTAGGTGTTCATTTTTATTTTCGGCTTGAGTTTTCTTCCATCTTCTAGTGTGCCGAAACCACTCCCACAATTGCATTTTCATGCATCTTTGTTCTTTTCCTTTTCTCTCGGAATACATTAGTCGAATGCTCTCCTAAACTCCTCCTCATCTCTTTTTCTTTTACTTCTTTAGTGTCTAGATGAATCCACATTGCTCACCACACAACGGGTGTGGTTTATTCTTTTGCCAAAACCATAGGAACCGAAACCCCACATATCACTTCTCCTTTTCTATCTCCTTTTCTATCTCTTTCACTTTTATTCTGTTGTTAGCCGAAACTACACTCTTCTATTTTTCTCATCATCTTTTCACTCTTTGTGGAAGCATAAATCTCAACTCATTACAAGGTAAGATCTCGTTGTTTTATCTTCTCTCCTTGTGTTCTCTTATGATCTTTTGGCCGAATCTTTCTAGTATTCTCATCTTCTCCTTTTGTCTTGCCGAATTCCCTCATCTTTGGTGCTAGTGCCAAATTCTCTTATGTGCCAAGGGGATCTTTTGCGTTAAGGAAGGAGTGTAGCCGCATTCTGCTGATCTCCGGGATTTTTTTGGCTTGGGATTTAAGCCTAAAGGCTCGGGTGTTATCGATCTAGGAAGGGTGAAGGCAAGTGATTGGGTTTCCGGGTTTCACTCGATTCGTGGGCTAGATCTTAGTCTTTGGGATTCGTTAGACTCGCGAGTAACCAGGTGTGTAACACTTACACACTCCATTAGTTAACTTGCTAATTGTGTTTACTGTTAAAAGCCGAAATAACTTTTGAAATCGGTGTGTTACCCTTGTGGGTATGAGCGTGGACTCCGAGTAAGTCTCTTGTTGATTGACTATCGATATATGCAGTTATACCATTTGATTATGCTATGCTATGTGATATTTGCATTATAAACATGTCAATATGCCATGGAAAATGTGTTCATGATGATGGGTATGTTGAGAGGAGGGGGAAGTATGATTTAGACTGTCACCAGTGGTTTTGACCACACAGTGGGTTGGCCCCACTTTCCATATGATTTGTGACTAAGTCTCAGTGGTTTTGACCACACATGGATTATTGTGACTCGTCCCAGTGGTTTGGTACCACAGTGGGTTGGCCCCACATGTTGATTACGGGATTGTCATCAGTGGTTTTGACCACACGGTGGGTTGGCCCCACCATATGATTTGTGACTACGGTCACCATGGGTTTTGACCACACTTATATGATTTGTGGCTACGGGCCACGGTGGTTTTGACCACCGGTGGTTTTGACCACACGAGGTAGACACAGGAGTTCGGATGGTTAGGTTGGGTTTGCATGATTTGCATATTGACTTATGAATTGTGTAAGTGCCTTGTTATTATCGGGATGGGGATTTATGCACCGAGTCTCGGTGACTCACCCCTTCCCTATATATTTTGCAGATGAGGCATAGATCGCGGATGTGGAGCCGGGGTGGACTCGAGGTGGCCATACGCTAAGTTTTCTGTTTTAATTCAATTACTATTTTGGGTTAATTTACTTTTAAATTTTTTTTTGGATTTGTAATAAGGCCGCTAAATTTTATTATTTCGGGTTTTGATTATCTACTATAAGTTTTATCATACACGTGCTTAAGTTAATAACATAGCATGCTCAAATAACTTTGTAGAAAATCAACGTTTTGAAAATTATACATCTTATCGGGATTTTCCAAACTTTACCATCGGGTAATAACAAACAAATGAAGACAACAAACTAACTCGGACTTTCTCCAAATTAAGTTTTTCTCTATGTTCAAACACAAAACGGTTTTTAACTTTACTATTTTAAACTCACTCAGGATTTCATGAAATCAAACGGTTTTCCAAAAAAAGGATCGACAAATGATTTTTCTCAAAAGAGTTTTTCTTTAAAACTTTTAATGACAAAGTGTTTCAACGACCTTTTTTTTTACGAAAACAAACCGACAACTTGTTTTATTTACAATATTTTTACCCTGTGACATGCCGGATTTGGTCGTAGCGTGTTGACCGGGTTTGGGGTGTTACAACTAGGATTTAACCCACTCACTCCACTAAAAAAAAACCTACCTCCACAATTAACCCTTAGTGAACCCCTTTTAATCCTAACAACCCTATTTATTGACTCACCCACTAATATTAACCCAAAACCCAATCTGTATTTGTTATCACCATTCCTCTTGACTACCCTTTTTGTCAAGATTTGATTTTGAGCAGTTACCTAACTATGTTCTATATTTCAGTTGTTAAAGTTCTTTATTTTTATTTGTGATTTGTTCTAAAAAAAATCGAAGTGTATTCATTATTAGTTTTGTGATTAAGTGAGCTTATACGTTTAAATTCCAATTACTGAAGAAGAAGCTCGTATTAGTGTATTATTAGTACAAGTTTTCAATTGATGTAATTATTTATCAGTTCATTTTTTCTAGTTAGGTAATTTGTCAATTCAATCTCGATTCTAACCCTCTAATTCAGCCTTTATCCACACCTTTAACCCAAGCTCTATTACAAACCTATTAAAGACCTTTTGATTTGTGTATCATCTTATATTATAGTGGTGGAGATTTGATTTTCATGCAAGCCTATGGGATTAACTCTTCATGTTTGACTTTTGAGTGCTTAATTCTGAACCTTAAACACTTCAAGTGATTTGAGTGAATCTTTAGCGAGGATGTCAATTCTTGTCGATTTTGAATCAGAGGTAATTATTTAGATGAGGGGAAACACCTATGTTTTATGCTACAAATGTATGACTTAGATTGTTTGAATCTTTAGGACTCTTTGAGTTGAATTATCCATGTATAAATTATCCTTGAATTATGATGAAACACTATCAATGACTATTATGAATTGAGGGAAGTTTGTTTTAATTATGAGTTGAGAATTTTGCTTGAGGACAAGCAAAAGCTTAAGTGTGGGGGTATTTGAAAAACCGTAAAAGTAACATATTTTAATCCCACATTTAGCATGCTTTTGGATGAATTATCCCTTATTTTTATGTAATTTGGTGCTCTTAATCCTTTATTTTCATGTTTTATACTCAGGAAAGCACCGGAGGATGAAAAGAACAAGAAACGAGCTTAAAACAGGCCAAATGGGCCACATCACGAAATCGACACGGCCTGGACCCGAGAACACACGGCCGTGCCTCATTAATAGAGTCCAACACGGCCTGGCCACGATTCACACAGGCGTGTGCCAAGGCCGTGCCCCTGCCGCGGCCAAGAGGAGTTTTACTCGGATTTGGATACTTGGAGGCAAAGAAACACATTCCAAAGTCTAATTAAACACCCAAATAGGAACTTCACTTAGATTAGGATACTTGGAGGCCAAGTAAGGCATCTCCAAGCCTATATAAACATCCTAGGGGGCAACTTAAGTGTGGAGTTCGGCAGAAGCCGGAGCCCAATACCTTTGACAGGGGGCGTCTTGCTAGGCCAGAGAAGGCAGATTTGTGGGGATTCGCTCGAGGATAGCCAGTTGATTCATCTCTAGAAGCCGGAATTATACTCAAGACGGAGGATTTCTCCTTAATTTCCTTTAAGGATTTTTAGGGATTTCTTATGTTTTGTTTTATCTTATCTTCTGAGATGTTTTCTTTTATTGTTATGAACTAAACCCTCAGATACCTGAGGGGGATGAAACTTAGATGAATCTTGTTATCGTTTACTGAACTATATGATAAATATTTGACTTGTTCTTAATTATGTGTTCTTAATTCTTGTGTTGATATTTCATGGATATTAATTCAAGTTTGATGTGCTTAGGTGGAGGAGCAAAAGTCCCCGCCTAAGAGTAGATCTAGCATAGTTAAGCGAGAGTTGATCGCGCGCCTAGAGATAGGGTGACGAGATTTTGCGGATTATGGTGAAACCTAATATGGGATTCCATAGATCGATTTAATGCGATTCTAGGGGTTTTAATTAGAAAGAGATTTCAATTAATCAACCTAGGGTTAGACGTTATTCGCCTCAAGAGAGGGTTTAATATACATTAGGAATCTTACGGATCAAGTCAAGTGAATAAATCGTGCAGTTCAGAGAGTTAGATAACAAGTGAAGTCTAGGTGGATTCTTCCTTGGGTGTCGTCTTAATCAATTGGTTTTTCCTCAAGTTATTTTCCCAAATTCATTCTTCTTTGTCTTAGAGTCTTTAATTTAGTAGTTAATTAATTTAGATTTAAAACAACAAATTCCCTTTATTTTAGGCTAAATAATAAAGAGAAAGTTAGTATTAGTAATTTTAGTTCCTTTGGGTTCGACAATCCGGTCTTGCCTAAGCTATACTACTATTTGATAGGTGCACTTGCCTCAATCGTTGTCATAGTTAGTTTCCAGGTTCGATCATTCTCGTTATTTAAATTTTTAAAACTCTGACACACGATCAATTTACCAACATATTCATTTCAATCCAAAATCACACATTTTGGGCAATTTGCAAATTAGCCCTCACATTTGCATAATTTATCAATTTAGTCCATTTTTCTCAAAACATCAAACACACAAAATCATCACATACTCATGCTTAGCCGAATGCTTATGAATATCATACAAGGCCATATATTTAATCAAATTCACAACTTAGTCCTTCAAATTTCTATTTTCTCAATTTAGCCTCATTTAGCTAAAATCATCAAAATTTCAAGAACAAAATATGTTCATCTAACAGATATCTTTCATTTAACAACTAAACTCATCATAAAGCTTATCAATTCATCTATGGCACAATTCAAAATTATCACCAATTCTTCAAATTACAACATGGGCTTGATGGTAGACTAAGCAATAATCTCAAAAATATAAAAATCATCAAAATCTAAAGCCAAAACATACCTAAATTTGAACATGAAATGGCCGAAACCCTTGAAGCTTTTGTTCTTTCTTTTTATTTCAATATTCGGTGAACAATGGATGAACATCCCACTATATTCTTTTTTTTTGTTTTTATTAATAACATATATAATTTGTTTTCTATTATTATAACTTAACAAATAAAATAAACATATAAAAACATAATATATATACATGTTGCCATCCACTAACTTGCTAAATGACCAATTTATAACATAAGGCCACATATATAAGAGGACACATCAATTAAGCCACTAAGTCAAATAAAAGGCCATTTTTACCAATTATGCAATTTAGTGCTTTGCTCAACTAATCACACAGATGGACAAATTAACTCACAGAGATTTATCACATGCTTAATCACATATCATAGGCACAGAAAATAATATTAAAATAATTTACTGACTCAGATTTGTGGTCTCAAAACCACTGTTCTGACTAGGGTATAAATCGGACTGTTACAGGTTTCGAAACCACAAATCCTAGTCAGAAAAATATTTTAATATTATTTTTTGTGCTTATAATATGTGAATTGATATGTGTGAAATTTCCGTGATTTAAATTTTATCGTTTGTGTGTCGATTTGTGAAAAAGGACTAAATCGCAGAAAATGCAAAAGTAGATTTCTATTTGTTAAAGTGCTTATTTGCTATGGTTTATTAAATGTGAAGTGCTTATGTGGAAAATAGCCCATTTATGAGTTAGTGGATGCTAGTGGAGTGGCATTTGGTGTAATTATTAATGTTATTAAAGGCTAAATAAGTAAAAAGGCATTATATGTTAAATTAAATAAAACAAATTGTGTCATCTTCTTCCACTATCCATCTTCACCAAAATTTCAATCTAAAATCAGCCATGGGAGAGCTTGTTATGCGACCAAACTTTGAAGACAAATTGGTGAGTGGTTTTTGCTCGATTTTTAATAATTTCTACATTTTTGAGATCGTTGCTTTGTAATCTAGCTAACCCGTACCTCCGTTTCTAAAACTGTTAAAGAATTTGTGAATTTCCATTGTTGAATACTTGAGCTCTTTGATAGTTCTTGATGAAATATGAATATTTGATGTTAGATTTTCATCTTTTTTAAAGTGATTTTTGATAAAAATGTCAATTTTGGACTAAATTATGAAATATGAAAATATTGTGGTAGAAATGTGAAATAAATGAAAAATATGGGCTGTTATAGCAATAAAGAGAATTTGGTTAGCATGGGTATTTAAGTAATTTTCTGAATTTGTGTATTTGTGTAATAATGACTAAAGTGCAAAAATGTGAAATGTTAGGGGCTAAAATGCAAATTGCCCATTTATAGGTTCTTGGATGAAAATTGAATGAAATGTTGAATAAGTAAGTTAATTTTGATATTAATTAGACTGGCAAAAGTGGAATTCGGATCTAGATCGAGGGAAAATCAAAGTATCGGATTAGTTGACTTAATTTGTCGTTACTGCGAACAAGGTAAGTTCGTATTTTAATAAACATTACAAAATCATGTTATAAATGCATATTATTTGTACGATTGAATTCAATGCCGAATGGTAATGCAAATGTATATATTTTAAATAAGTTATATATATGTTATTATGATATTGAATTTTTCGAGAAGCATAATATATGAATACGAGAAAGTTTCGATAACGTGATGACGTCCGAAAAGCCCCGTTCGAACCCTAAGAATAGTAGAGGATACATGTGTTGTAACAACCCGAACCCGGCCCAAACATTATGACCGAATTTGGTTTGTTACGGAGAAAACTTTTTGGAAACCATTTTAAAACCAATTTAAGTTTTGTTGAAAACTCCTCGTTTTTGGTTATCTTGCCGAAACCATACTTAGATTTAATTTGGAAATTTAATTGAGTCAGCTTATTATACAAATTTCAAATGTGCCCGATGGCACGATAAAACATTTTCGTGTTAATTTAAGAAAAACATGTGATTTTAATTTAATTTTAATAATATAGTTTAAACAAAGTATCCAACATATGAGAAATAACAAAAGTAAAGTATATGGAGGCCTTATTACATCCAAAATAAAAATAAACCAACAATAAAATAAAATAGCTAAGTTTAAAGTTCAATTTATTCGAGTCCACTGCATGGCCACCTCGAGTCCAACCGGCTCCTCAACCGCCATCTACGAGTCACCTGAAAAATGTTAAAGGAGAAGGTGAGTCCGTTTCATTATGAGTATTGTTATTGATACATGATGTCATGATTTATGATGTATGTGCTATGAGATGCAACGTTAAACATGTTTGCATGATTTGAATACTATACATGAGTTGGTATGATGATGGGTGATATGAGTGGAGGGGGCAGTGATATTTTGTGCCGACGAGCACCAGTGTTTTTGGTAACACAACTTTGTGACTTTGGGTCACCAGAGGTTTGGCACCTCCAGAGGTTTGGCACCTCGCCGTCGCCCCCCCGTGGTTTTGCACCACGGTGGGTTGGCCCCACAAGGCGGTATTGAGGATTGACGCCGGTGATTTGGTATCACACGATGGGTTGGCCCCATCACTCGATTATCGTGACTACGGTCACCAAAGTGGTTTGGTACCACATTTGTGTCTTTGGGACACCGAGAGGTTTGGCACCTCATTGCGACTCGTCCCCGTGGTTAACACCACCGTGGGTTGGCCCCACTTTTGAGATACGGGATTGTCGCCAAGGTGATTTGGTATCACACGATGGGTTGGCCCCATCATTGGATTTGTGACTTGGTCACCGGTGTTTTAGTAACACATTGTGACTATACGTCACCGGTGGTTTGGCACCACCGGTGGTTTGGTACCACACGGGGTAGAGAAAGGTGTTATGGATGGTTAGGTTGGGTGCATATTAATGAGATGCATGATGATCATGTTTATGTTTACGTATGATATTTTGCTAATCCGAGAAAAAGGGTTGCACATCGAGTCTTGGTGACTCACCTTTTCCTTAACCATTTCGTAGTGCATAAAGTCGGGCCGGATCGGAGAGGACAAGGTGGCCCATGCAAGATGATGTTCAATTATTTCATGCTTGATTTTGATATAAGTACTTTATTTGAATTGTTGGGTTGTAATAAAGGCCATTTTATGTTTTTGGTATTACTTTAACTATGGTTTATTTAAATTAAATTGCTACGTGAAAATGATTTATGGTTTGCAACCTATTTATTCAAATTGGATATTATAAACTAAAGTTTTAAAAATGAATGAGTTTAATAGCAAAGTTTTATTCCAAAGATATGTTTTCCAAAATTCAGCAAACTACGATGTTTTATTTTAAATTAAGAAGATTTTCAACCGTCTTTTCCCAGTGACATAACCAGATTCGGTCGTAGTGAATGGGCCGGGTTTGGGGATGTTACATGTGTCATGACATAGGATTTCGAGATATGATTTCGTGTAAGACCACTTCTGGGACGTTGGATAGCATATCATGCTTATGGCATTCAATTGAAATTATTTGTTTTGTTAATTTTATTATGATATGAGCTTACTAAGCTTTATAGCTTACTTTGTGTTGTTTTTCTATGTTTTCTAGTGATTCAGATGTTCGCTCGGGTTGGAAGTCGGTGGAGATCGCATCACACTATCCGGTTAATGATTTTGATATTTACACCCTTTATGACTTGGTTATATGGCATGTATAGGCTATGGTATTTGATATTATGGTTGGAAATGTAATTGGTTATTGGAGATGGTTGATTATGAATATGGTAGTGGAATTTGGTATGTTTTGATGTGCTCATGAATGGCTAAAAGAAATGGTCAATTTTGGTAAGTTTCATGGTTGATTTGGGAAATTGATATGATGAAAAAATGCTATGAATTGAAATGGAATAATATGATTGATGGCCTCGAAACTAACTAATATTTCGACAAAGGCAAGCGCACCTATCGAACAGTAGTATAGCTTTGATGAGTCCAGAATATCGTATCCTCAAGGACTAAAATTACATATTAATAACTATCTTTTTATTATTTAGCCTAATAATTAAGGGGATTTATTTTAATCTAAAAATTTAACTAACTAATTAACTACGGACGCAACGGAGAGTGAAGGAACTAATCGAATAAACCAATGATAAAGACAATACTCAAGGAAGAATCCACCTAGACTTCACTTATTATTCTGACTCTGAATTAAACGATTTATTCACTTGCCTTGATCCGTAGAAATCCCTAAATTATGTTAATATCTCTTTCGTAACTAAAAGCAACTGACTCTAGGTTGATTAACTGAAATCTCTTTCTAATTAAAACCCCTATCGTCGCTTTAACTCGATCTATGGATTCTCTTATTATATTTGATTCTAATCCGGCAGATTTATGTCGTCCTATTTCTAGGGTTGCAATCAACTCCGCTTAATTATGGTAGATATTCTCTTAAACAGGGACTTTTGCTCCACTGAATAAGCACATTAAACTTGAATTAATATCCTGAAAATATTAAAGCAATGGTTAAGAACACATAATTAAGAATAAGAACAAGAACAAGTATTTATCATGTAATTCAGATAATTAAATAATAAGATTCATCATAGGTTTCATCCTCCCTAGGTATTTAGGGAGTTTAGTTCATAACGTAAAAGGAAGACATCTCAGATTAAAGAAAACAACAAGACATAAAGAACCCAAAAACTTCTAAAGAACTTTTTGGAGATCTTCAATCTTGGAGTGGATCTGCTTCTGAGATGAATCCGACGGCTTCCTTCGAGTAATTTCTTCGTTCTAGTTTGCGTGCCCCCTTTTGTCCTCTTCTAGTGTGTATTTATAGACTTTAAAAGGCTCAAAAACCCTAAAAATTGGGTTTTTTCGCGTAATAGGGAAGTAAGGTGCAAAATCGACACGGGCTGGCACATGGGCGTGTGGCCAGCCCGTGTGGATCCTGAAAACTCTGATTTTGGCCCCTTTTTCGCTCCTTTTGCTCCCAAATGCTCTCCTAAGTATAGAAACATGAATTTAAGGGATTAGGAGCATCAAATTCACTAATTTTCATCATAAATCATCCAAAAATATGCCAAGCATGGAATTAAAATATGTTACATTTATGGTTTATCAAATATCCCTACACTTAAGCATTTGCTTGTCCTCAAGCAAAATCCTCAACTCACAATTAAAATTAAGCTTTCTCAACTCATAATTCTCATCAATAACGTTTTATCATAATTGAAAAATAATTACACATTGATAGTTCAACTAAAAGAGCACTAAAGATTCAAACAATCCAAGTCACACATTTTTAAAGCATGAAAGCATAGGTATTTCCCCTTATCTAAGTAATTACCTTTAATTCAAAATCGACAAGATTTGACATCCTCACTAAAGATTCACTCAAATCACTCAAGGTGTTTAAGGTTCAAAAATAAGCACTCAAAAGTCAAACATGGGAAGTTATTACCATAGGCTTGCATGAAAATCAAATCTCCACCACTATAAAATGAGATGATACACAAATCAAAAGGTCTTTAAAGGGTTGAAATGGGGTTTGGGTTAAAGGTGTGGATAAAGGCTGAAATAGAGGGTTTGAATCGAGATCGAATTGACAATTTACCTAACTAGAAAAATAAACTAATATTGAATAATTACATCAATTGAAAACTTATCAATAATAATACGAGCTTCTTCTCAAAATGTGAACTTAACCGTTTAAGCTCAAATAACATAGAACTAGTAATAATTGAAATAAATGTACATATATTTTTTTTTCACTTTTTTTTGAGGTAAGGATAAAAGAGATAATTTAACAACTGGAACAAAAGAACATAGTTAGGCAACTGAAAAAATCAAATCTCGACAAAAAAGGGGGTCAATACAATAGAAAAAATTCTCAATGAATCAAAAAGAATGAGTTATGGGTTAATATTAAGGGTAGATCAAGAAACAGTTTTTTAGGCTCAAAGGGGTTCACTAAGGGTTAATTATGAAGGTAGGCTTTTTAAAATAAGTGGGTTAAAACCTAGGTGCCTTTATCATCTCAGTATATCAAATCAAAAGTGTGGTCTCGACATGCATAATCGAAGCAAGTTCTAGAATAACAAATCAATATTGACAAACTCATAACTAATAATAAAGTGAGCAAGAAAAGTGTATGCTCTTAAAGGCTCAAAATCTCACAAAAATTATGGTTTTTGATGTCAATCTTGCAAATTTCAAACTTCAAGATAATACCTAAATTTAGGGAAACAACCTAGAAATTTTTAATTCTGAAAAATCAACTTATCATGCTTGATTCTCTAATGTCTTAAAGTTTAAACAATCAATGCACAATTACCTATGACTTAATCCAGAACATATCAATAAAAATCATAAGTCAATAAAAATTCATTCTAATAGTAATATGAGAAAATTACTTAAGAATAAGACATAATTCAGAGATTTTCTAATAATCATATAAATCACCTCCCCACACTTAAGATATACATTGTCCTCAATGTATGAATATATATAATGACAGTATAAGTAGAATATCATAAGAGAGGGAGAGAAGTGAAATTGCCCTGAATTTTGGATGAAGTCCTCAAATTAGTGACTAGCGGAATTGTAGAGAAGGCTAAATGTAGTGCATGATTTTGAGCAAGCTATTAAGAAAATAAACACAACTGGTGGAGAAGATTAAAGAATTACTCGATTAGGAGCAACCATAATAACTAAAATAAAGTTCAAAATATAATAGAAAAGTCTTTAAAAGATAATAAGAAACATAAAAGACAAATAAATAAAAAAAATAGAAATAGAAATAAGATAAAACAATAAGACAAAATAAGAAAAGAGAAAAGGGGTTAGGGTTTTTATGGGGTGACACGGTTGTGTGAGGGTCCCTATTGGGCCACACGGCCATGTCACACACCCATGTGGCTTGTTTTCAACCCGTGTTTGTCGAGGGAAAAAAATAACCCAGTCTTCACACGGCCGCAGACATGCCCGTGTGTCCAGGCCGTGTGGTTCACACGGTTGAGTCGAATGGCCATGTATATCATCCTTCTCTTCTCCCACGCCCGTGTGACCTCTCACACGCTCGTGTGGCTAGGCCGTGTCTCGCACACGGCCGTGTGCCTTGCCCGTGTAACTCTCTGACTTGTTTTAAAAATTCAAAAAAAATGTTCCAGGTTTCGCACGGCCTAGTACACGCCTGTGTGTCCAGGCCGTGTGGTCCACACGGCCGTGTCGCACGCCCGTGTGGATTAATTTAAGACCGTGTCTCTATCAATTTTTGGGAAAATTTTAGCCCTGTTTCCATACGGCCAAGGACACGCCCGTGTGTCCAGGCCGTGTGGGTCAAAAACTTGCATTTAAACATGAAAAAAAGTAAAAATAAACTAATTAGTAGGGTTAGTGCTTGGGTTGCCTCCCGATAAGTGCTTATTTAGAGTCTAAGCTTGACTTACCTCTCATTCGTATGGTCATGGTGGTTCGAGGAGTTGACACTCCTCTCTCCTGCTATCAGTTCTAATTTCAAAGTAAGGTTTAAGTCGAGTGCTATTTACCTTAAAGGTGCCTAATTTAGAATGATTTACCTCGACCGTACCGTGTGGAAAGACATTCAGTACCGTAAAAGGAGTTGCTCCGTTTGCATTGGGCTTTGAAGTGACAACTCGAGGGTCCGCTTTGTCTAACAGTACCTGGTCTCCAACCTTAAATTGATTTGTTTCGTCTTGAAGCTCGTTATGATGTTGTTTAAGTTCTACATCGTGTATCCTTGGTTTCTCCTTAACATGCGTCCGTCATTCGTCTAGTTCATCGATCTGAAGCCTTCGTTCTTTATGAGTTATTCTATTTTTGTTAGTTGAGCTGGACTGTGGCTCTATCACCTTTTTCCGAGGAATTTCCTGCAAAGAAGGTTGAGCCACAAGGTTACTCACATCAATAGAACTTGCAATATCATCTCGATTACTAGATATCCTAACAGAATCACGAGCTTGGAGTTTAATCGTGTCATCGCCTGCACGAAGTATCAATTCACCTGTGCTAACATCTATAATAGTTCTAGCAGTTGCTAAAAAGGGTCGTCCTAAAATTAAAGGTACATCACTATCCTCATCCATGTCTAAAACAACAAAGTCAATTGGGAATATGAATTTATCAATTTTTACGAGTATATCTTCAACAATACCTGTAACACCCCAAACTCGGCCCATACACTACTACCGGATCTGGTATGTCACTAAGGAATTTTATAAAATTGTCACACTTTGGAAAACGAGTATCATGTTTAATCATTTTAATCGAAAAGACTTAGTAATTTAATATTCTGTATAAATTGTAAATTCAAATGATACCTTGGTGAATTAGGAAAAAAAAACTAAGTTGTTACATGCCTTAGCTAAATTTTAACATGGAATTTAAAAGTCCAATAATAAAAACCCAACATGAAACCCAAAATAAATATGAGTCTAGTGGCCCATGGCCTTATTACATTGAAACTTAAAATCCTCTTAATAAAAAAAATAATAAAATAACTGAATAATAAAAAGCCTTTTGCTGAATCCAAATACTCTCTCGCATGGCCACCTTGCGCTCCTCTTCAGCCCGGTCTGATGCGCTAAGTGCTACCTGAAAGATGTTAAATAATAGGGTAAGTCACGAGACTCAGTGTGCACCCTCATGCACCATTAGATTTGGGCCTTAGCCCCACAGAACATAATAACAGATGTATATATATAACAGAAATTATGCAAGCCCAACCCAAATCCTAGGTTTCCATCCGCTACACACCACCTTTACCTGCCAGTCACACCATTGGGGATTTCTACAATCAACCCACACCGCTACACACCATCGATGGCAGTCATGCTGCTCATCGTCGGATCATGGCCGTAGCCACTACAACGAGTCATGGTAAAGCCACTACAATGTGTCACGGCAAAAGCCGCTACAGTGTGACGCGCAGGCCGCTACAAATGAACACTTCCCTTTCTTCAAACCCAACCCCATGCAATCACGAAAATCGGCATACTTATCACACATATCATCTTAACAGAACATTCACTTAGGAATGACAGAGATCACTAACTGGTGATTCGCTTTTACCCTCCTCGGTTTCAACCATTATGCCGAGATTTGAATTTATCAAAATATAACAGATTTGTAAACAAATTTTAATAGGCAATCTAAATGGTGTGGAAGTGTTACACACCTGATATCGCATAGTTTTACACCCTTAGTCAATATCCTTACTATCTGGATCTACAACCCTTAGTCTGAAACCTTGCTCAAAAGCCCGAAGAACACAAAGATTTGGGCTCCCCTACATTTGGCCAAGGGTTAGCAAATCCCGAATTTTTCACGTTAAAAATAATAGATATCCTTACCTTGAAATCCCGAAAGTAATTCGTGTGTTACTGAACTCTGACTTAGAGATCTAAGCAAATGAATCCCCCTTCAAATCCCGAAATGCCGCAAAAGAAAACAAAATATTAGTTCCATATAGCCATTTGGCTATGGCCTCCAAAAGCCAGAAAAGAATCAACAGAAAACCCAAATCATTACTTACCCTACAAAAGATTTCGGCTATCCCTTGTAGAAAGATTCGAAAACTGTAGAAGATTAGAGATCTAGGAGTTTCGGCTCTTTAAGGAAAAATCCCAGAAAGATGATCTGACGTGTTTTCGGGTTTTGAAAGAACTAAGAATTGAAGAGATTGCCAAGAGAGATTCGACCAATGAATATTAAGGAGAGGAAAAGGTGGTTGGCAGGATTTTGACAATTGATGAGACTTCAGGGGTTTCAATTTCTGACAGAAAAGAAAAAGAAGAAGAGATGGTTCGAAAGAGAGAAAAACTAAAGGCTATTCGCAGAGAAAACAAATGAAAATTCGGCACACCCCCTAGCCTTTACCAAAACCGATTCCCCCCTCACTGAGTTTGATTTTCGGCCAACTCTAGCCTCCTGGATGAGCTCTCATCTTATCTTGATCTATTGATTCCTCAAAAATAGCCCTAATTAGCACCAACTCCTCCCTTCTTTATCTGCTGATTATCCTCATAATTAAAACATTAAAATCTCCTAAATAATAGCCTTGTGCCGTCCCCTCCTAGTCCCCTTTTAAGTGTCGAAATTTGGCCCTATAACTTGGGCTTCGAGCAACCAAAATTTGGGCCCTCCTCATGCACTAGTGACGCCACCCTCTCCCTTCCTTGTGGTGCCACCTAATCTTTGGGCAACAAGCCCATTTTGTCATTTAAAACGCAGATAACTTCCTTTTAAAATGCTAGAGTGTCTACGCAGAGATTTAGTCAAGGCCTCAGCCCATTCTTGAGCCCAATTAGTACCTAAATTCTCAATTTAACCTATTAAGCATACATTACACAAAATGCATAGGCCTAATAATTCGGGATGTTACAGTCCTACCCCCCTTAAAATAAATTTTGGCCTCGAAATTTACCTGATCAAAAGAGATGGGGATATTGTTGTCGGATAACATCCTCTGGCTCCCACTTCGCCTCTTCTGCGCTGTGATTTCGCCATAGAACTTTGACCAAAGGGATGGACTTCCTTCTCAACACTTTTACATCTCGATCCAAGATTTGCACTGGTTCCTCCTCAAAGGATAAATCTTGCCTTACTTCAATCTCTTCCACCGGCACAATGTGCGATGGATCAGAATGATAACGTCTTAGCATCGAGACATGAAACACATCATGTATCTGCTCCAACTCAAGGCAACAACTCCGATCGATCGCCATCGGTCCCACATGTTCTAGTACCTGATAAGGTCTAATAAACCGGGGACTTAACTTACCCTTCCGTCCAAACCTCATTACCTTCTTCCATGGAAATATTTTCAAAAAGACCTGATCTCCTACTACAAATTCCATCTCCTTCCGCTTTAGATCCGCATAAGACTTTTGCCGATCAGACGCCTCCTTCAACCGAGCCCGTATTAACTTAACTTTCTCCAACGTTTCTGAAACTTGTTCTGGACCCAACACCTGGCGTTCACCCAACTCTGTCCAACAAGTGGGGGTACGACATCTCCTTCCATACAACGCTTCATAAGGTGCCATCTGAATACTAGATTGATAGCTGTTGTTATACGCGAATTCTGCCAAAGGTAAATACTCCTCCCAACTACCCCTAAAGTCGATGATGCAACCCCTTAGCATATCCTCCAAGATCCAAATTACCCTCTCAGGCTGACCATCAGTTTGTGGGTGAAAAGCAGTACTAAAGTCTAACCTTGTTCCCATTGCTTGAAGCAGAGCCTTCCAGAATCGTTACGTGAATCTAAGGTCTCTATCTGATATGATCGAAATAGGTACACCATGCAGTCTCACTACCTCAGTCACATACAGCTTAGCCAACCTTTGCGGAGAGTAGTCGACCCGAACCGATATGAAGTGAGCAGACTTCGTGAGTCGATCCACAATCACCCAAATTGAATCCTTCTTAATGGGCGTAAGGGGTAACCCACTAACAAAATCCATCGTCATTCTCTCCCATTTCCACTGCGGAATCTTCACCGGTTGCAACAACCCCGAAGGCAACTGGTGTTCCACTTTCACCTGTTGGCACGTCAAGCACTTACCCACGAATTCCATTACCTCTCGCTTCAGAATTGGCCACCAAAATTTCTCTCGCAAATCTCGGTACATCTTAACCCCTCCAAGATGCATAGCGTAAGGGCTACTATATGCCTCCTAAAGAATCATCTGCCTTAACTCCACATCCTTTGGCATGCAGACTCTCCCTTGGAAACACAAAACTCCATCACAATTCAAGCTATAGTCATCTACTTCACCATTCTGCACTTGTCGAATTCGAGCACTCAAGACATCATCCAGAAGTTACTTTTCCTTGATTTGACTTGTCCACATGGGTCTTACTTAAAGTTCGGCTACCAGACTACCATCCTCATATAGGCTAAGATGAGCGAACATCGCCCTTAAATCCGCTATCACCTTACGACTCAACGCATCCCCCACCACGTTAGCCTTACCCGGGTGGTACTCAATCGAGTAGTCATAGTCCTTTAACAGCTCGATCCACCTTCTCTGTCTTAGGTTCAACTCTTTCTAGGTAAGGATATACTTCAGGTTCTTATGGTCCGTATAAATAACCGACTTCTCCCCATACAGGTAGTGCCTCCAAATCTTTAGAGCAAACACTACCGCCGCCAATTCTAGATCATGCGTAGGGTAGTTCAACTCATGTGGTCTTAACTATCGGGACGCATATGCAACCACCTTTCCATCTTGCATCAACACACAACCTAAACCTGTGTGTGATGCATCACAGTAGACGGTAAATTCTTTTCCCGCCTCTGGCTGGATTAACACTGGTGCTTCTTTCAGAATTCTCTTTAATTTCTCAAAGCTCTCCTGCTGTTTGTCGGTCCACACAAACGATACTCCCTTCCTCAACAACTTAGTTAAAGGTGCCGCTATCAATGAGAACCCTTCAACAAACCTTCTGTAATACCCGGCCAATCCCAAGAAACTTCAAACTTCCGCCACAGACTTCGGCGGTTCCCAATCCAATACGGCTTCTATCTTCCGAGGGTCCACCCTAATTCCCTCTGCAGAAACCACATGTCCTAAGAAAGTTACTTCCCTTAGCCAGAACTCACACTTACTGAACTTTGCGAACAACTACTTCTCCCTCAAAGTTCGTAACACCACACGAAGATGTTCATCATGTTCCTCTTCTGACTTGGAATAAACCAAGATGTTGTCGATGAACACCACAATGAACCGATCAAGATATGGTTGGAACACCCGGTTCATCATATCCATAAATGCTGCTGGCGCATTCGTCAACCCGAACGGCATCACCAAGAACTCATAATGACCGTACCGAGTCCAAAATGCCGTCTTATGAATGTCTCATTCCTTAACCCTTAACTGATGATAACCCGACCTTAAGTCAATCTTAGAAAAGATCGAAGCTCCTTTGAGTTGATCGAACAGGTCGTCGATTCTTGGCAGTGGGTACTTGTTCTTAATCGTTAGCTTATTCAACTGTCGGTAGTCCACGCACATACGCATGGATCCGTCCTTCTTCTTCACAAATAGGACCGGCGCTCCCCACGGAGACACACTCGGTCGAATAAACCCTCGATCCAATAGTTCCTGGATCTAAGCTTTGAGTTCCACCAACTCCTTCGGCGCCATTCTGTAGGGAGCAATGGACACCAGAGCTGTACCCGAAAGTAGTTCTATTCCAAACTCCACTTCGCGATCCGGGGGTAATCTTGGCAATTCTTCAGGAAAGACATCTGTGAAATCTTTGACTGTTCAAACCTCATCGATAGTCACCTCCTTAACATCTAAAGCACTGATAAAGGCTAAAAACGCATTACATCCCTTCCGAATCATCTTAACAGCTTTTAATGCAGACACTACGTTGGACGAGTAATTCCTTCTTTCTCCTAACACAACCACCTCCTCGCCTTCCGGGGTACTCAACACCATGCGCTTAATCCCACAATCCAACTTAGCACGATGCTTAGTCAACCAATCCATTCCTAAGATAAGGTCAAACTCTCCAAACGGTAATTCCATTAAGTCTGCCGGGAACACTACCCCTTGAGTTTCTAAAGGTACATCCTTAAATAGTTTGTCCACTACCCTAGATTGTCCTAGGGAACTAACCACAATCATCTTCCTAGTAGTTGTTTCAGAATCTATATTTAGGGTCTCAGATACCGAACATGCAACATAGGAGTGGGTTGACCCAATATCAATCAAGGCAAGAAATGGTTTATCAACAATAAGAAACATACCGGTTATTACATCCGGTGTGTCACCATCCTCCCGTCGACGAGCTGCATAAACTAGACCCGGGTGCCTCGCATCTACATTACTTGCACCCCTACCAGGTGCTCCACAACCCCGACCAGACCTATTTCTTCCTTTGGCTGCACCACGACCCCTCGGTACTGGCTGACCACCTCTCCCAGCCTGATCCGAACCTTGTCCAGCTGGCTGCACCTGATCCACCTGTGGACAATCCTTAATCTGATGCTCCGTGGATCCACACCTAAAACATCCACCGGTTTTCCTTCTGCACTCCCCATAATGCGCCTTCCCACAAGAAGGACATGATCGATCTGGCCCCCGTCGAGCACGAGTGCCCATCGACCTAGGCCTTTTACGCAAATTTTCTCGATGATCCTGATGGCCCAAAACTTCTCTTATTCTTACCCCGATCCTTGTCCTTTTCTTGTCTTTCACCCGCTTCACCTCCTCACTATCTTAACCTTCTCCACGAGCAACAAAGAAAGACTCTCTCTCATCGGTGCTATCAAAACCCTTAACTCATTCCGCGATCCATCCTCGAACCGTACACAACGTTCATATTCGGCTGCTACCGTTCCTCGAGCGTAGCGGCTCAAATGTAGAAACTCCGCCTCATATTCAGCCACAGATTTACTTCCCTGCACCAAATTCAGAAATGCCTTCCTCTGTGCATCCACATAGCTGGCCCCAACATACTTTCCTTGGAATGACTCCTTAAAGAAATCCCAATCAATCCGGCTCATGCGGCATCCTCCTCCTTACCGTGAGCCACCACTGGTAAGCCTCGTCTCGAAAAAGAGACACGACCCCTTTCAACTTCTCCTCCACCGTGAAGTCCAGGTCATCCATTATGCGCTCAGTTGCTTCTAACCAGTACTCAGCTGTGTTAGGGGCTACGCCAGAAACACCCCTAAACATCTCCGCTCTGTTGGCTCGGAGTCGATCCGACACAGATTTCCAAGCTCTTGAACCTGTGCCTGCCCTAGCAACTCTTTCGAGGACCCGCAACATCGCCCGAGATACTGCATCCTCTCCGGTCGCCTGATCCCGAAATTCTCCCTCTACAGCCGGTAGATTCGGCATCTCGTCTCCTGACCCGTGGCCAGACCCTACTGGCTCTGACACGGTCATCCTACCCCTACCACGACCACGCGGCAGACGTCCTCGACCCCTTGTACTCATTCTTTCGATCGGCGTTTATCTGATTAAGAATTTTATGAATTAATAAGTTTCTTCCACTGATTAACCACAAACAGTCTTATGAACAGTAGTTTAAGAGTAGTTCTTTCGAATTCGGAATTATATCCACGAGTTTCAGTCTCAAGTTTGCCCCCCAGTTCTAGGAAACACATACATTCAATCATTTCACATCAACATACAGGTAGCATTCACGAACTTACATTCATCTCCTAAGGGTATTTTCGTCATTTCACTACCAAGGGGTATTTTCGTAATTTATCCTATAGGGGTATCTTCGTAATTTTCCAAAAGAAATAGGGTTCCGTGGTGATTTCGTGAAATAGGGGTATTTTGGTAATTTTTTAAATTTAGGGTATTTCGGTAATTTTCAAACTAGGGTACTTTGGCCATTTTTTTCAAATCAGGGGTATTCTGGAAAATTTTTACAAATCAAGGGTACTTTTCAAAATTTTACCAAAACTAAGGGGGTATTTTTTTTTAAACAGGGGTATCTTAGAGAATTTGATTTCAAAAGAATAATAGTGGCGTTCAAGTGTTTGTGGTTTTCGATTGATGTTGTGTGTTGTATGTTTTTTTTTTAAAAAAACCGTTGACTTTGTAAATCGGGGTATTTCCGTAAATCTGGGGGTATATTTGCAAATCATAGGTACCTTGGTAATTTTCAAAATTTAGCAATTTTGTGAAAATAGAGTGGCTGGTCCCTTTCAGGTTTTAGTTATGGATTTTGGCCCGTCAACAAATCCTCGTGGCTAGGGTGAACAGTCACTACGCACCAGGTAGGATTCCAACGAAGAGGAGGTGAGTCACTAGGACTGCTTAAGTACTAGACTCTTCCGGATCCAATCCTAGACATGCGCATGCCTGTTGCCACACCCTAGTCTTGCGACTCATTCACAGGTTTGTTTAGTGACATTAAGTCTTATGAGATTGAAGGAGTTGTTTCAGCTAAGCCTAGAGTCCATCAAGTTCTAATCTAGATAGTCTACATCCCATAAAGCCCCTTAAGCCCACATACTTACATACACACAGTGAGTCCAGAATACATACCTGGCGGACTTGGGCCGGAGACGCAGGTGCCATGCTGAGAAAACCCTCCTGTATAATTTATAAATCTACATGTGTAAAAAAAACCTATTTTTAGAAAATGTTTTGAGCCCAAAACCCCCAAAGTCGAGTTTTGAACTGGGCTCTGATACCAATTTGTAACACCCCAAACTCGGCCCATACACTACTACTAGATCTGGTATGTCACTAAGGGATTTTATAAAATTGTCACACTTTGGAAAACGAGTATCATGTTTAATCATTTTAACCGGAAAGACTTAGTAATTTAATATTCTGTATAAATTGTAAATTCAAATGATACCTTGGTGAATTAGGAAAAAAAACTAAGTTGTTACATGCCTTAGCTAAATTTTAACATGGAATTTAAAAGTCCAATAATATAAACCCAACATGAAACCCAAAATAAATATGAGTCTAGTGGCCCATGGCCTTATTACATTGAAACTTAAAATCCTCTAAAAAAAACTAATAAAATAACTGAATAATAAAAAGCCTTTTGCTTTGATCCAAATGCTCTCTCATGTGGCCACTTTGCGCTCCTCTCGGCCCGGTCCGATGCGCTAAGTGCTACCTGAAAGATGTTAAATAATAGGGTGAGTCGTGAGACTCAGTGTGCACCCTCATGCACCATTAGATTTGGGCCTTAGCCCCACAGAACATAATAATAGATGCATATATATAACAGAAATTATGTAAGCCCAACCCAAATCCCAGGTTTCCATCCGCTACACACCACCCTTACCTGCCAGTCACACCATTGGGATTTCTACAATCAACCCACACCGCTACACACCATCGATGGTAGTCATGCTGCTCATCGTCAGATCATGGACGTAGCCACTACAACAGGTCATGACAAAAGCCACTACAACATGTCACGGTAAAAGCCGCTACAACAGGTCACGGCAAAATCCACTACAATAGAACACTTCCTCTTTCTTCAAACCTAACCCCATGCAATCACAGAAATTGGCATACTTATCACACATATCATCTTAACAGGAACATTCACTTAGGAATGGCAGAGATCACTAACCTGGTGATTCGCTTTTACCCTCATCGGGTTTCAACCATTATGCCGGGATTTCGGCATTTATCAAAATATAACAGATTTGTAAACAAATTTTAACAGGCAATCTAAATGGTGTGGAAGTGTTACAGACCTGATATCGCGTAGTTTTACACCCTTAGTCAATATCCTTACTATCTGGATCTACAACCCTTAGTCTGAAACCTTGCTCAAAAGCCCGAAGAACACGAAGATTTGGGCTCCCCTACATTCGGCCAAGGGTTACCAAATCCCAAATTTTTCACGTTAAAAACAATAGATCTCCTTACCTTGAAATCCCGAAAGTAACACGATTCGTGTGTTACTGAACTCTAACTTAGAGATCTAAGCAAATGAATCCCCCTTCAAATCCTGAAATGCCGCAAAAGAAAACAAAATATTAGTCCCATATAGCCATTCGGCTATGGCCTCCAAAAGCTGGAAAAGAATCAAAAGAAAACCCAAATCATTACTTACCCTACAGAAGATTTTGGCTATCCCTTGTAGAAAGATTCGACAACTGTAGAAGATTAGAGATCTAGGAGTTTCGACTCTTTAAGGAAAAATCCCGGAAAGATGACCTGACGTGTTTTCGGCTTTTGAAAGAACTAAGAATTGAAGAGATGGCCAAGAGAGATTCGGCCAATGAATATTAAGGAGAGGAAAAGGTGGTTGGCAAGATTTCAGCAATTGATGAGACTTCAAGGGTTTCGGTTTCTGACAGAAAAGTAAAAGAATAAGAGATTATTCGAAAGAGAGAAAAACTAAAGGCTATTCGCAGAGAAAACAAATGAAAATTCGGCACAACCCCTAGCCTTTACCAAAACCAATTTCCCCCCTCACTGAGTTTGATTTTCGGCCAACTCTAGCCTCCTGGATGAGCTCTCATATTTTCCCTTATCTTAATCTATTGATTCCTCAAAAATAGCCCTAATTAGCACCAACTCCTCCCTTCTTTATCTGCTTATTATCCTCATAATTAAAACATTAACATCTCCTAAATAATAGCCTTGTGCCGTCCCCTCCTAGTCCCCTTTTAAGTGCCAAAATTTGGCCCTATAACTTGGGTTTCAAGCAACCAAAATTTGGGACCTCCTCATGCACTAGTGACGCCACCCTCTCCCTTCCTTGTGGCACCACCTAATCTTTGGGCAACAAGCCCATTTTGTCATTTAAAACACAGATAACTTCCTTTTAAAATGCTAGAGCGTCTACGCAGAGATTTAGTCAAGGCCTCAGCCCATTCTTGAGCCCAATTAGTACCTAAATTCTCAATTTAACCTATTAAGCATACATTACACAAAATGCACAGGTCCAATAATTCGGGATGTTACAATACCCCTAGGAAATCTAATGGTTTTATCTGCCAATTGAATGCTCATCCTAGTTTGTTTGGGTTTCCCAAGACCTAGCTGTTTAAACATTTTGTAAGGCATGAAATTAATACTTGCCCCTAAATCAGCTAAAGCATTATTTACATTTAAACTACCAATTAAACAAGGAATAGTAAAACTACCTGGATCCTTTAATTTGTTGGGTAGTTTATTCTGTAAAATGGCTGAGCAGACTGCATTTAGCTCCACGTGCGACGCATCATCTAACTTCTGTTTGTTTGCCAAAAGCTCCTTTAAAAATTTAACTGAGTTGGGCATCTGCGAAAGAGCTTCAATAAACGGTAAGTTAATATGTAATTTTTTTAAGAGTTTAAGAAATTTACCAAATTGCTCATTGGTATGGTTTTTCTTCGTCGCGTTGGGGTATGGCACGCGAGGTTTATATTCTTTACTATACCGGTTTCTGTGCACTGTGGCTCACCTCAACCTTACCTTTACTTACCATGCTTTCTTGCCTTGGTTCTGGTTTGGACTCAACTAACCCTTCTTCATCTCGAGTAGTAATCGCATAGAGCTGATCTCTTGGGTTAGTTTTGGTGTTGCTAGGCAAGCTACCTTGTGGTCTTTCTGAGATCAGCTTAGCAAGTTGACCTAATTGATTCTCGAGCCCTTGAATTGACGCTTGCTGATTTTTGAACGCTATTTTGGTGTTTTGAAAATGGGTTTCTGACACCGAGATGAATTTTGTCAGCATCTCCTCAAGTTTCGGCTTCTTCTCCTGCTGGTAGGGTTGTTGTTGAAAGCCTGGAGGGGGTTGTGGTCTTTGATTTCCTTGTCCACCCCAAGAGAAGTTGGGATGGTTCCTCCAACCTTGATTATAAGTGTTACTATAGGGATTATTCTGAGGTCTAGAATTATTACCCATATAGTTGACTTGTTCGTCTCCTACGCTAAGGTTGTAGGATCGATTTTCGGGATGGTTCCCTCCTCCATTTGCGTCACATTGCAACACCGGATGTACCTGCGTAGAACCATATAAACCATCAATCTTTTTATTTAAGAGTTCTACCTGGTTTGATAACATGGTGACTGCGTCGACATTAAAAACACTGGCTGCTTTCATAGGCTTTGTCCTCATAACTTGCTGATCGTTGTGTTTATGCGATGTCAAAGTCTTAAAATTTATAATGAGAACGATCGAACCTGGAAACTAACTATGACAACGATATGAGGCAAGCGTACCTATCAAACAGTAGTATAGTTAAGGCAAGACCAGAATGTCGAACCCAAAGGAACTAATAATACTAATACTAACTTTCTTTTTATTATCTAGCCTAAAATAAAGGGAATTTGTTCTTTAATCTAAATTAACTAATTATTAAACTAAAGACTCTAAGACAAAGAAGAATGAATTTGGGGAAAATACTTGTGGGAAAAAACCAATTGATAAAGACAATACCCAAGGAAGAATCCACCTAGACTTCAGTTGTTATCTAACTCTGAACCAGACGATTTATTCATTTGACTTGATCCGTAAGATTTCCTAATGTATATTAGACCCTCTCTCGAGGCGAATAACGTCTAACCCTAGGTTGATTAATTGAAATCTCTTTCTAATTAAAACCCCTAGAATTGCATTAACTCGATCGATGGAATCCCATATTAGGTTTCACCCTAATCCGACAAAATCTTGTCACCCTATCTCTAGGCGCGCAATCAACTCCGCTTAACTATGCTAGATCTACTCTTAGGTAGGGACTTTTGCTCTACCTAAGCACATCAAACTTGAATCAATATCCCGGAAATATGAACACAAGAATTAAGAACACATAATTAAGAACAAGTCAAATATTTATCATATGGTTCAGCAAACGATAACAAGATTCATCTTAGGTTTCATCCCCCTTAGGTATCTGAGGGTTTAGTTCATAACAATAAAAGAAAACATCTCAAAAGAAAAGATAAAACAAAACATAAGAAATCCCTAAAACCCCCTGAAGGAATTGAAGGAGAGATCCTCCGTCTTGAGTATGATTCCGGCTTCTTGAGATGGATCAACTGGCTATCTTAAAGTAAACCTCCACAAATCTGCCTCCTTTGGCCTATCAAGACGCCTCTAGACAATATCCTTGGGCTCCCCCTTTTAGGTCATACTTAGGGTGTTTATATAGGCTTTGGAATGTGTTTCTTTGCCCCTAAGTATCCTAATCCGAGTGAAATTTCTCTTTGTCACGGCAGGGGCACAGCCATGGCACACGCTCGTGTAAATCGTGGGCAGGCCGTGTGGAGTCCATTGATGAGGCACAGCCGTGTGGTCTTGGGCCCAGGCCGTGTCGATTTCGTGATGTGGCCCATTTGGCCCGTTTTAAGCCCGTTTCTTATTCTTTTCATCCTTCGGTGCTTTCCTAAGTATAAAACATGAAAACAAAGGATTAAGAGCACCAAATTACATAAAATAAAGGATAATTCATCCAAAAGCATGCTAAATGTGAGCTTAAAATATGTTACTATTTCGGTTTATCAAATACCCCCACACTTAAGCTTTTGCTTATCCTCAAGCAAAATTCTCAACTCATAATTAAAACGAACTTCCCTCAATTCATAATATTCATCAATAGTGTTTCATCATAATTCAAAGATAATTTATACATGGATGATTCAACTCAAAGAGTCCTAAAGATTCAAACAATCTAAGTCATACCTTTGTAGCACAAAATCTAGGTGTTTCCCATCATCTAAATAGTTACGCCTGATTCAAAATCGACAAGGATTGACATCCTCACTAAAGATTCACTCAAATCACTCGAGGTGTTTAAGCTTCAAGAAAAAGCACTCAAAAGTCAAACATAAAGAGTTAATCCCATAGGCTTGCATGAAAATCAAATCTCCACCACTATAATATGAGATGATACACAAATCAAATGGTCTTTAACAGGGTTGTAACGGGGCTTGGGTTAAAGGTGTGGATAAAGGCTGAATTAGAGGGTTATAATCGAGATTGAATTGACAAATTACCTAACTAGAAATAATGAACTGAATATAAATAATTACATCAATTGAAAACTTGTACTAATAATACTCTAATACGAGCTTCTTCTTCAGTAATTGGAATTTAAACGTATAAGCTCACTTAATCACAAAACTAATAATGAATATACTTTGATTTGATTTTTTTGAACAATTTATCACATCATGAATACATAATAAATGATGAATTTACTATCGAAATAATTAGGCAATCGATCAAATCAAATCTCGATATAAGGGTAGTCAAAAGGAATGGTGATAACGAAAACGAAGGGTTTTGGGTTAATATTAGTGGTTGAGTCAATAAAAAGGGTTGTTAGGATTAAACGGGGTTCACTAGGGGTTAATTGTGAAGGTAGGCTTTTAGTGGAGTAAGTTGGTTAAATCCTAGGTGCCTTCATCATCTCTGTATATCAAATCAAAGTGTGGTCTCGGCATGTATAATCGATGCAAGTTCTAGAATAACACATCAATGTTGACACACTCATAATCAATAAGGTGAGCAAGAAAAAGAATATATGCTCTATAAGGCTCAAAATCTCACAAAAATTATGGGTATTTTGATGTCATTCTTGTAAATTTCAAACTCCAAAGTAATATTCAAATTCAGGTAGACAACCTAGAAAAAATTTTAATTTTGAAAAATAGACTTTTCATGCTTGATTTTCTAGTATCTTAAGGTATAAATCATCAATGCACAATTGTCAATGACTTAATCCAAATCACATTAACAAAAATCATAAATCAAAGGAAATTTCATTCTAATCATAATATGAGAAACTTACTTTAAGACAAGGCATAATTCTGGATTTGAGAATAATGTAAAAAGTTTGGCACTTTTAAGATTCACCCCCCACACTTAAGATGTACATTGCCCTCAATGTACAAAGATAGATAGGAATTCATAAGATCAAAAGATAGGGAGAGATGAAACTTCCTGAATTTTGGATGGATTCCTTGAAGGATGCGAAAAATATGTTGGAGGGGTCGTCCTTGATGGTGGTGTGGCTATGGTCGTGGTTGTGGTGGCTGCCCATTATTGCTGCGCTAGATGAAGAAATTGGGTAGCTCGTGGAGAATTAGCCAGGATATAATAATAATTTAAACTATACTAATTATATAATTAAAGAAAAGCAAGCTAAAGTGAAAGAAAATAAAAACTGAATTAAAAGAAAAGATTAATGGACCGAAGCGTCCTTATTGTTGGGTGGTTCGCGGGGTGGGCGTGATTTCTAAGGCTGCGGTGGTGCTGGTGGTCGTGGTCGAGGTGTGATTCCCTAGCAGCCTATAGAACCTAAAACCAAGAAACTAAAATAGAATAAACTAAATTAAGAATAAGAAAGTCAAAGAGAAGGAAAATAAAGGAGAAGAGTAAAGAAGAAGAAGAATTAAATGGTCTCAAAGACCCTTGGCTTGTCGAATATATGAAGCGGCCGGTATGAACCTATGTAGATCGGTCTCCCACAGGGAGACTGTGCGTGGATTTTTCTGCCTCTTCGACATAGATGTGGTGTGGCTCGATGGTTGGGGAAAATATTAGAGAAGGAAAGTAGGGAGAGGTCTGAGAGAGAAAAGGAAACGAAAATGGGATGGAAAAGATGGGGGTGGGTGTTTTAAATAGAAATTTCAAGTCTGGTACGTTTCCACGCCCGTGTACCATGGGCGTGTTGAGTCACACGACCGCATCGCACGACCATGTTGTACTTCGTTCATTTCTCCCACGTCCATGTTCAAGTTGCCACGCCCATGTTTGATGAAACAGTGTCGACCACAGTCTCCTAGCACGGGCGTGCCTCCCCCCGTGTGGATTTCTCGGTGTCGGCCACAGCCATGTCGCATGGCCGTGGCAGGGTAGTTGGGTCCGTGACTCGAAGATACGATCCGTTCTGACTCGTATCATCTCTGCCATGTCAGTACGGAGATTCAGTGCATCCACACGGCCATGGCCATGACTGTGTGTAAGGCCGTGTGGTATGGAATTTGGCCTTGGTTAGTTTATAGTTAGTTGCTACAATGGAGAATTAAGAGTGAAAATAAAATAAAATAAAATAGAAAGAGTAATGGAGTTAGTGCTCGGGTTGCCTCCCGAGAAGCGCTCGTTTAAATTCTTAAGCTAGACTTACCTCTCGTTTGCATAATCAGGGTGGTTTGAGGAGTTGAAAGTCCTTCCTCATGCTATCAGTTTCATTATCATAATAAAGTTCAAGTCGAGATGCGCTTATTTTGAAAGTGCCAAAAATAGGATTACTTACCTCGACGGTTCCGTATGGGAAAACACTGATTACCTTAAAAGGGATTTCTTTGTTTGTGTAAGGATCAGGAGGAGATATTTGAGGGTCTGCTTTATCTATCAATACCTGATCTCCAATTTTGAACTTGTCTGCTTCGTAGAGTAGCTTTGGTTCTGCTTCGTATATCCCTAATTTTTCCTTGAAATACGTCTTCCACTCGTCTAGATCATCGATCTGAATCCTTCGTTCCTCATGAGTTATTTCTTTGTTGGCATGGGGTATAGGATCGGGTTCAGTTGTGTTCTTTTGTGGTGTTTCCTGAAAAGAAGGGTTAACCGAATGGTTATCCATAGAATTTATTTTCTCACATTGATTACTCGATGTTCTAGCCGAATCGAGAGCTAAGAGTGTGACTGTCTCATTACCTACACGAAGTATGAGTTCTCCTGCATCAATATCAATTTTAGCTCTGGCAATTGCTAAAAATGGTCTTCCTAAGATTAAGGGGATACTATTGTCCTCATCCATGTCTAATACGACAAAGTCTACTAGGAATATGAATTTTTCAACTTTTACGAGTACATCTTCAATTATACCCCTAGGAATTCTAACAGTTTTATCAGCTAATTGAATGCTCATCCTAGTTTGTTTGGGTTTCCCTAGACCAAGTTGTTTAAACATTTTATAAGGCATGACATTTATGCTTGCCCCTAAATCAGCTAACGCATTGTCAATAGATAAACTACCAATTAAGCATGGAATTGTAAAACTCCCTGGATCTTTTAATTTTTGTGGTAGTCTATTTTGCAATACTGCCGAGCACATTGCGTTTAGTTCCACATGTGATGCCTCGTCTATCCTTCGCGTTTTCGTCAACAGCTCTTTTAAAAATTTTCTAGAATCTGGCATCTGCGAAAGAGCTTCAAGTAACGGTAAGTTAATATGTAATTTCTTTAAAAGTTTAAGAAACTTATCGAACTGTTCCTCTGTGTCGTCTCTCCTCAATGCTTCAGGATATGGTATGCGAGGTTGGTACTCTTTAATTACCGGTTTTGGCTTATTATTACTTACCTCAACCTTACCTTCTCCGACCACATTCTCTTGCCTTGAATTGGGCTCGTCTAACCCTTCACTTTTTTGAGCTGTTATGGCTTGGATTTCCTCCTTTGGGTTAGTCTCGGTGTTGCTCGGTAGTCTTTCCTGTGGTCTCTTAGAGATCTGCTTAGCAAGTTGCCCGATTTGATCCTTGAGCTCCTGTGTCGATTTTTCGAGTTGATGTTTAAAGGATGTCTCCGTATTCTGAAAACGTGTTTCTGTGGCTGTCATGAATTTTGTCAGCATCTCCTCGAGGTTTGGCTTCTTTTCCTGTGGGTGGGGCTGTTGTTGGAAATTTTTGGATGGTTATTGCCTTTGATTCCCTTGACCACCCCATGAGAAATTGGGGTGGTTCTTCCAACCTGGATTGTAAGTATTACTATAAGGGTTATTGTTAGATAGGAAATTGTTACCCATATAGTTCATTTGTTCGCTCTCCATGCCTTGTCCGTAGGGTGGGTACTCAGGATTCGCCACGCCTCCACTTGTTTCGCACTGCATAACTGGTTGTACCTGCGAGGAACCGTAAACACCATCAAACTTTTTATGTAACATCTCTACCTGATTTGATAGCATGGTTACTGCGTCGAGGTTATAAACTCCGGCTGCTTTTGTTGGCCTTGTCTTTGTGACTTGCCACTGATAGTTATTCAGTGACATCTCTTCTATAAACTTGTAAGCTGCTTCAGGAGTTTTGTTATTCAGAGTTCCGCCGGTGGCTGAATCGATTAATTGCCTTGTTGAAGGGTTAACACTATTGTAGAAAGTTTAGACCTGTAGCCACAAGGGTAATCCATGGTGTGGACACCTTCTCAGCAAATCTTTGTATCTCTCCCATGCATTGTAAAGTGTCTCTAAATCCATCTGCACGAAAGAAGAGATATCATTCCTTAACTTGGCCGTTTTGGCCGGCGAAAAATATTTTAATAAAAATTTTTCGGTCATTTGATCCCATGTAGTGATTGACCCTCATGGAAGAGAATGCAACCACTGTTTGTCTTTATTCCTCAGAGAGAAGGGAGATAACTGAAGACGGATGGCATCGTCAGTAACGCCATTTATCTTGAAAGTATCGCAAAATTCTAGGAAATTTTCCAAGTGATTATTTGGATCTTCATCCTGCAAACCATCAAACTGAATAAATTACTGTATCATCTAAATTGTGTTAGGTTTCAGTGTAACACTCCAAACCCAGCTTAGAAGTTAGGCTCGAATCTGGAATGTCATATTAAAGGCGCACTTCAAAACAATTTACTAGTTAACCATTTAAGGCCCAAAAGCCCAAAACAAAAGATTATTTCGAAAACCATATTAACACTTTAATAATTTTATGAAATTTCTTAAGTGGGTAGTTGAAATAATAATAATAATAAACCCAAAATTCAAAGTCAAATAGGAGTTACATGGCCTTATTACAATCCAATGAAAAAAAACAAAGTATTTAAAACAGAACATTTGAATAAATTAAAACATTTGAACAGCTTGTAGTGTGGCCATCTCCGAGTCCTCTCCCACGTCGAGCCGTCTATTCGGGAATACCTGAAACATTAAATTAAAGGGTGTGAGTTTCGAAAATTAGTGTGTACAACCCTCGGCAATCAATTCTCATACAAATATTCACATTGGGTCTATGCCCTAACAAATCGGTGGTCTTGGGACTTAGCCCACCATGACCTCATATCACATTATATTGCATCATATACAACAAGATAATGCAAAACCCACCCCAAAAATCCATCCACTACACACACCATTTCCCTTCCAACCTTATGGCTCCTGTGGGGAATTCTAGCTCGACCCACCCCTCCGCTACACACCATGGGTAGCCCTGGCATGTGATACTAAAACATTGCAAAGAAAGTCGCTAATCATATATTGGGCTTAAAGCCTTCTGTGGATCCATACCATACGGCCATGCGATCCTGGATACATACCATACGGCCATGCGATCATCAAATCTTCCTCCATACCATAATTCCCACCCATATGCATCCTAAGTAGAATATCATATGAATGCATCAAACACACAAGTAACATCTATAAGCTTATATTCATCACATAGGGGTATTCTCTTCATTTCACTACCCAGGGGTATTTTCGTAATTCTACCCTACAGGGGTATTTTGGTACTTTTGCAAAATAGGGGTATTTTGGTACTTTTGCAAACAGGGGTATTTTGGTACTTTTGCAAAATAGGGGTATTTTGGTACTTTTGCAAATAGGGGTATTTTGGTAATTTACAAATCTAGGGGTATTTTAGTAATTTTACACATAAGGGTATTTTAGTAATTTTACAAATATAAGGGTATTTTAGTAATTTTACAAATATAAGGGTATTTGGTCCCTCTCGGTTTTAGTTATGAACTTTGGCCCATAAACAAGTCCTCGTGGTTAAAGTGAACAAACACTATGCACCGTAGGATCTCGTAAAAGAGGAGGTGGGTCACTCGGGACCGCTTAAGTACCAAGCTCTCACTAGATCCAATCCTAGACATGCATATGTCTACACAACACTCTAACTAATCGACTTGTCCACAGACATGTTTAATTAGCTTAAGTCTTATGAAATTACGAAGTTGTTCAAGCTAGGCCTAAAGTCCATTAACCCTAACATACTTGTCTCCGCCCCCATAAGCCCATCTCATGTCCTTACGGCCCGTTAGGCCCAAATCTCATCATACGGACTATTAGGACCAAAAGATATCCAGATCATGTATCAAGCATAGCTAACTTAATTCGTATAATCAACCAAACCATTTTATCAAACTTAGCCTCAGGGCCCACCGGGCCCATTTAGCCACTTTCGGCTTTTTGGCTTTTCGGCATTGCCGATATCGTGTGTGTAGTGTTTGTACACACTTGATCACTGCGACGTGCTATCCTATCCTTAGCCTTGATCTTACAACCAACCAACCTTCAATCAATCACTCATACTTAATCAAAAATATTTACTCAAAAGCCGAAACCTTACCGTAACCTTACCGTGTGCCCTCGGGTTCTAATGGCCCTTCCTTAGCTGCTAATCACAAGTGTACCCTAGATGCTTGCTAACGATCCTACCACGCTAGCGATCTCTGAACCTTACCCTTGTTAATACAAGATCCACGACAATGAGAAATTAGATCGCCCTTCGGCTTTCAACAAAACGTACTAAGGGGAGTTAACAGAATACTTACCGAATCCAACCTTAGATCCTGCAGCCTACCAAACGAGATTCGGCTTTTAACCCTGACTGAGAGTAGATACCAACTGATTTGTGATAGAGAAAAACAATAAAGATTCGGCATTAATAGGGGATTTCGGCAAGAGAAGACGATGGTAATTTGGCAATAGAAAAGTTTGGCTAAGAGAGAATTCGACAAAAAGGAATGATGGTTTTTCAGCAATGGAAGAATTCGGCAATAGAAGAACAGAATGAGGGGGAGAAAAGAAAAGATCAAATGTGCTTGTGTGAGGGTAACTACATGATATTCGGTAAATAAAAGAAAGACTAACTTATTTGCAAAACTCTCCAAATGCCGAAAGCCACAATGAAAATTCGTAATACCCCCTAAAAGAACCAAAAACGACACTCATTTACCCTCCTAAGCCGAATTTATACACTTCCCACTTCCCACAATGGCACCAACTCTTCACACTTCTCAGCTCCTAACTTTTCTCCCTGATAACTCCTCAATCTCATCCTAAATTTTCTCTAAGATAAGCTCATTTATCCCTTCCTTAATTTTCTCTCATGAACACTTCCTTCAGAGTTCACATCCAACGCCACTACTAACCATCTAGAAGGCAAAATTTAAATCCCCAACAAAATACCATGCCACTACTCGAACCTTGGATTCCCTTGCCTGCTAATGACGCCACCTCCCTGCTCCCTAAGTGGCGCCACTTTGCCACTACACCACAAGCTCTTTTGTGTCATTTTTCTTCTTCATTTATTTAAAAGGCCTACTAACTGAAGTCACAATTCCCTTGGCTAAAACTAAAAATTTTCCTACACCCTTACTTGATCCCAGAACATGTCTAACACCCCTAGACACTCCAAATTCATTAACCCTCAAAGCCCACATGCCAATTGTCATTTTCTCGCTCACTTAAAAATTTTCTGAGACCCAAAGCCCAAAGCCCAATTAAAATTCGGGGCGTTACAACTCACCCCTCCTAAAAGAAATTTCATCCCCGAAATTTCCAACTAATAGGGTTGTCGTGTATCAACTACTCCACCACGCTACCGCTGCGCACTCTGACCCTAATAATTTTAATACATACCCAAAACATCCACCTACCGCAAACATTCTCAAACATACGCAGAATAAGTACCAAATTAAGATTCAAATGTTTTCAAAGCCATAACACTTCCACAAATTTCTACCACACCTCTTCCTCCTCCTCTTCTAGTGCTCATCTTTGATTCTCGTATTATCCGAATTAGGAATTTTATGAAATTAGTACATAGTTCCACTTGTTTAGGGCACATGTCTTATGTAAGTAACTACAATTTTCTTAAAGTTATTCCGCTGTCGAGAATCCACTACAGGCTTAAGTTTCCTACGGGCTTTTGTCTCTAAAAGCCTATTTTTAAGTAGCCCATTATCTATACAGTTCCGTAATTGAAACAAATGTAGTACAGAAAACTTACTTGGCTCGACGTCGAGAGCTCGGTGAACCACACTTCAAAAATCCTGCAAAACTTTTTAATCTACTTGTTTTAAAAATACAAAATCTAAGGCCCATTTCACAGCCCGAGCTTTGCAACCGGGCTCTGATACCACTAAATGTAACACCCCAAACCCGTCTTAGAAGTTAGGCCCGAATCTGGAATGTCACATTAAAGGCGCACTTCAAAACAATTTACTAGTTAATCATTTAAGGCCCAAAAGCCCAAAACAAAAGATTATTTCGAAAACCATATTAACACTTTAATAATTTTATGAAATTTCTTAAGTGGGTAGTTGAAATAATAATAATAATAAACCCAAAATTCAAAGTCAAATAGAAGTTACATGGCCTTATTACAATCCAATGAAAAAAAAGTATTTAAAACAGAATGATTTGAATAAATTAAAACATTTGAACAGCTTGTAGTGTGGCAAACTCCGAGTCCTCTCTCACGTCGAGCCGTCTATTCGGGAATACCTGAAACATTAAATTAAGGGGTGTGAGTTTCGAAACTCAGTGTGTACAACCCTCGGCAATCAATTCTCATACAAATATTCACATTGGGCCTATGCCCTAACAAATCGGTGGTCTTGGGCCTTAGCTCACCATGACCTCATATCACATCATATCGCATCATATAAAACAAGATAATGCAAAACCCACCCCAAAAATCCATCCACTACACACACCATTTCCCTTCCAACCTTATGGCTCCTGTGGGGAATTCTAGCTTGACCCACCCCTCTGCTACACACCATGGGTATCCCAGTTGTAGTACTACCGAACGTTGCAGCAAAGCTGCTAATCATATATTGGGCTTAAAGCCTTCTGTGGATCCATACCATACGGCCATGCGATCCTCAAATCTTCCTCCGTACCATAATTCCCACCCATATGCATCCTAAGCAGAATATCATATGAATGCATCAAACACACAAGTAACAACTATAAGCTTACATTCATCACATAGGGGTATTCTCATCATTTCACTACCCAGGGGTATTTTCGTAATTCTACCCTACAGGGGTATTTTGGTACTTTTGCAAAACAGGGGTATTTTGGTACTTTTGCAAACAGGGGTATTTTGGTACTTTTGCAAAACAGGGGTATTTTGGTACTTTTACAAATAGGGGTATTTTGGTAATTTACAAATCTAGGGGTATTTTAGTAATTTTACACATAAGGGTATTTTAGTAATTTTACAAATATAAGGGTATTTTAGTAATTTTACAAATATAAGGGTATTTGGTCCCTCTCGGGTTTTAGTTATGAACTTTGGCCCATAAACAAGTCCTCGCGGTTAAAGTGAACAAATACTATGCACCAGGTAGGATCTCAAAAAAGAGGAGGTAAGTCACTCGGACCGCTTAAGTACCAAGCTCTCACTAGATCCAATCCTAGACATGCATATGTCGGTTACAACACTCTAACTAATCGACTTGTCCACAGACATGTTTAATTAGCTTAAGTCTTATGAAATTACGAAGTTGTTCAAGCTAGGCCTAAAGTCCATTAACCCTAACATACTTGTCTACGCCCCCATAAGCCCATCTCATGTCCTTACGGCCCGTTAGGCCCAAATCTCATCATATGGCTTATTAGGCCCAAAACATATCCAGATCATGTATCAAGCATAGCTAACTTAATTCGTATAGTCAACCAAACCATTTTATCAAACTTAGCCTTAGGGCCCACCGGGCCCATTTAGCCATTTTCGCTTTTCGCTTTTCTAAGATTGCCGATATCGTGTGTGTAGTGTTTGTACACACCTGATCACTGCGACGTGCTATCCTATCCTTAGCCTTGATCCTACAACCAACCAACCTTCAATCAACCACTCATACTTAATCAAAAATATTTATTCAAAAGCCGAAACCTTACTGTAACCTTACCGTGTGCCCCCGGGTTCTAATGGCCCTTCCTTAGCTGCTAATCACAAGTGTACCCTAGATCCTTGCTAACGATCCTACCACGCTAGCAATCTCTAAACCTTACCCTTGTTAATACAAGATCCACGACAATGAGAAATTAGATCGCCCTTCGGCTTTTAACAAAACGTACTAAGGGGAGTTAACAGAATACTTACCGAATCCAACCTTAGATCCTGCAGCCTACCAAACGAGATTCGGCTTTTAACCCTGACTGAGAGTAGATACCAACTGATTTGTGATAGAGAAAAACAACAAAGATTCAGCATTAATGGGGGATTTCGGCAAGAGAATACGATGGTAATTCGGCAATAGAAAATTTTGGCTAAGAGAGAATTCGGCAAAAAGGAATGATGGTTTTCGGCAATGGAAGAATTCGGCAATAAACGAACAGAATGAGGGGGAGAAAAGAAAAGATCAAATGTGATTGTGTGAGGGTAACTACATGATATTCGGTAAATAAAAGAAAGACTAACTTATTTGCAAAACTCTCCAAATGCCGAAAGCCACAATGAAAATTCGTAATACCCCCTAAAAGAATCAAAAATGGCACTCATTTACCCTCCTAAGCCGAATTTATACACTTCCTACTTCCCACAATGGCACCAACTCTTCACACTTCTCAGCTCCTAACTTTTCTCCCTGATAACTCCTCAATCTCATCCTAAATTTTCTCTAAGATAAGCTCCTTTATCCCTTCCTTAATTTTCTCTCATGAACACTTCCTTCAGAGTTCACATCCAACGGCACTACTAACCATCTAGAAGGCAAAAATTAAATCCCCAATAAAATACCATGCCACTACTCGAACCTTGGATTCCCTTGCCTGCTAATGACGCCACCTCCCTGCTCCCTAAGTGGTGCCACTTTGCCACTACACCACAAGCTCTTTTGTGTCATTTTCTTCTTCATTTATTTAAAAGGCCTACTAATCAAGTCACAGCCTCCTTGGCTAAAACTAAAAATTTTCCTATACCCTTACTTGATCCCAGAACATGTCTAACACCCCTAGACACTCCAAATTCATTAACCCTCAAAGCCCACATGCCAATTGTCATTTTCTCGCTCACTTAAAAATTTTCTGAGACCCAAAGCCCAAAGCCCAATTCTTCTAGGCCTAAATTCGGGGCGTTACATTCAGTTCAAAATTATTTGCAGCAATAGCAGGTCTAACAATACTTGACTCAATTCCTGTTAAACTAGGTTTAGCATAATCATACATAGTTCTAGGAGCATTATTTTCAACCATCTCTAGAGGTAGTGGGTTATTTTCAGCCATCCCTTTAGTAGGATTGGTTTCGCCTTCTTGCTCTTCTTCTATGTAGTTTAAGCTTCGCCTTATTTCTCTGCGATTTCTACGAACTGTTCTTTCAATATCACTGTCGTAAAGTAGGGGTCCTGTCGGGTTCCTTCTAGTCATAAACTAGAGATACCTGAAAGGAGAAAATAATAAAAGAAGAAAATTTAGCAAAGTTAAAATAAAATAGGAAATAAAAGTAAATTGCAAAATAAAAAAATGGCTAAAGTAATAAAAATTGAGCTTTCTTAATATTTTAGTTCCCCGGCAACGGCGCCAAAAACTTGATCGTTGTGTTTATGCGATGTCAAAGTCTTAAAATTTATAATGAGAATGATCGAACCTGGAAACTAACTATGACAATGATTTGAGGCAAGCGCACCTATCGAACAGTAGTATAGTTAAGGCAAGACCGGAATGTCGAACCCAAAGGAACTAAAAGTACTAATACTAACTTTCTTTTTATTATCTAGCCTAAAATAAAGGGAATTTGTTCTTTAATCTAAATTAACTAATTATTAAACTAAAGACTCTAAGACAAAGAAGAATGAATTTGGGGAAAATACTTGTAGGAAAAGCCAATTGATAAAGACAATACCCAAGGAAGAATCCACCTAGACTTCATTTGTTATCTAACTCTGAACCAGACGATTTATTCATTTGACTTGATCTGTAAGATTCCCTAATGTATATTAAACCCTCTCTTGAAGCGAATAACGTCTAACCCTACGTTGATTAATTGAAATCTCTTTCTAATTAAAACCCCTAGAATTGCATTAACTCGATCTATGGAATCCCATATTAGGTTTCACCCTAATCTGGCAAAATCTCGTCACCCTATCTCTAGGTGCGCGATCAACTCCGCTTAACTATGCTAGATCTACTCTTAGGCAGGGACTTTTTCTCCTCCACCTAAGCTCATCAAACTTGAATCAATATCCTGGAAATATCAACGAAAGAATTAAGAACACATAATTAAGAACAAGTCAAATATTTATCATATAGTTCAACAAACGATAACAAGATTCATCTTAGGTTTCATCCTCCTCAGGTATCTGAGGGTTTAGTTCATAACAATAAAAGAAAACATCTCAGAAGAAAAGATAAAACAAAACATAAGAAATCCCTAAAACCCCCTGAAGGAATTGAAGGAGAGATCCTCCATCTTGAGTATGATTCCGACTTCTTGAGATGGATCAACTGGCTATCTTTAAGTAAACCTCCACAAATTTGCCTCCTTTGGCCTAGCAAGACGCCCATTGACAACAGCGTTGGGCTCCCCCTTTTAGGTCATACTTAGGGTGTTTATATAGGCTTTGGAATGTGTTTCTTTGCCCCTAAGTATCCTAATCCGAGTGAAATTTCTCTTTGTCACGGCAGGGGCACGGCCATGGCACACGCCCGTGTAAATCATGGGTAGGCCGTGTGGAGTCTGTTGATGAGGCACGGCCGTGTGGTCTTGGGCCCAGGCCGTGTTGATTTCGTGATGTGGCCCATTTGGCCCATTTTAAGCCCGTTTCTTGTTCTTTTCATCCTCCTGTGCTTTCCTGAGTATAAAACATGAAAACAAAGGATTAAGAGCACCAAATTACCTAAAATAAAGGATAACTCATCCAAAAGCATGCTAAATGTGAGCTTAAAATATGTTACTATTTCGGTTTATCACTTGCCACTGATAATTATTCAGTGACATCTCCTCTATAAACTCATAAGCCGCTTCAGGTGTTTTGTTATTCAGAGTCCCATCGTAATTCAGATCAATCGGGCTTGCCTAGTTGAGGGGTTCAAACCGTTGTAAAAAGTTTGAACCTGTAACCATAGAAGTAACCCATGGTGAGGGCACCTTCTCAATAAGTCCTTATACCTCTCCCATGCATCCTAAAGAGTTTCTAAATCCATCTGTACAAAAGAAGAGATATCATTCCTCAACTTTGGCGTTTTATCCGGCAGGAAATATTTTAATAAAAATTTCTCGGTCATCTGTTCCCAAGTAGTGATGGAACCTTATGGTAACGAGTTCAACCACTGTTTAGCTTTATTCCTTAATGAAAAAGGAAATAACCAAAGGCGAATGGCATAATAAAAAACGCCATTAATTTTAAAAGTGTCGCAGAACTCTAAGAAATTAGCTAAATGAGTATTTGGGTCTTCGTCCTGCAAACCATCAAACTGAACAAACTGTTGAATCATTTGAATAGTGTCGTTTTTCAGCTTCAAAATTATTTGCAAAGAATAGCGAGTCTAACAATACTCGATTCAGCCCCAGTTAAATTAGGCTTAGCATAATCATACATAGTACGAGGAGCAGGATTCTGATTCATAGGATTTGCGGCAACTACAAGAGGTAGCGAATTATTATCAGCCATCTCCTCGGTAATATTGGTATCGTCCTCTTGCTCTACCTTTATATACTGTAGACTTTGCCTTATTTCTCTACGGTTTCTACGAGCGGTACTTTCAATCTCATTGTCAAAAAGCAATGGTCCTGACGGGTTCCTTCTAGTCATAAACTAAAAATACCTGCCAGAAGCAAATAAAAGAAAAGTTAGTAAATTAAAATAAATACACAAATAAATTGAAATAAAAAATAAAAATGGCTAAAGTAATGAAAATTAAGCGTTCCTAAAATTTTAGTCCACGGCAACGGCGCAAAAAACTTGATGGCCTCGAAACTAACTAATATTTCGACAAAGGCAAGCGCACCTATCAAACAATAGTATAGCTTTGATGAGTCCAGAATATCGTATCCTCAAGGACTAAAATTACTAGTAATAACTATCTTTTGATTATTTAGCCTAATAATTAAGGGGATTTATTTTAATCTAAAAATTTAACTAACTAATTAACTACGGACGCAACGGAGAGTGAAGGAAATAATCGAATAAACCAATGATAAAGTCAATACCCAAGGAAGAATCCACCTAGACTTCACATATTATTCTGACTCTAAATTAAACGATTTATTCACTTGCCTTGATCCGTAGAAATCCCTAAATTATGTTAATATCTCTTTCGAGACTAAAAACAACTGACTCTAGGTTGATTAACTGAAATCTCTTTCTAATTAAAACCCCTATCATCGCTTTAACTCGATCTATGGATTCCCTTATTAGATTTGACTCTAATCCGACAGATTTATGTCGTCCTATTTCTAGGGTTGCAATCAACACCTCTTAATTATGATAGATCTTCTCTTAAACAGGGACTTTTGCTCCACTGAATAAGCACATTAAACTTGAATTAATATCCTGAAAATATTAAAGCAAGGGTTAAGAACACATAATTAAGAACAAGAACAAGAAAAAGTATTTATCATGTAATTCAGATAATTAAATAATAAGATTCATCATAGGTTTCATCCTCCCTAGGTATTTAGGGAGTTTAGTGCATAACGTAAAAGGAAGACATCTCAGAATAAAGAAAACAACAAGACATAAAGAACCCAAAAAGTTCTAAAGAACTTGATGGAGATCTTCAATCTAGGAGTGGATCTGCTTTCGAGATGAATCCGACGGCTTCCTTCGAGTAATTTCTTCGTTCTACTCTGCGTGCCCCCTTTTTTCCTCTTCCGGTGTGTATTTATAGACTTTAGAAGGCTCAAAAACCCTAAAAATTAGGTTTTTCCGCGTAATAGGGAAGTAAGGTGTGAAATCGACACGGGCTGGCACATGGGCGTGTGGCCAGCCCGTGTGGCTCACATGGGCGTGTGCCCAGCCCGTGTGGATCCTAAAAACTCCAATTTTGGCCCCCTTTTTCGCTCCTTTTGCTCCCAAATGCTATCCTAAGTATAGAAACATGAATTTAAGGGATTAGGATCATCAAATTCACTAATTTTCATAATAAATCATCCAAAAATATGCCAAGCATGGAATTAAAATATGTTACATTTATGGTTTATCAATGATGTATGAATCACATGTTTATGATGTGAAGTTAGTACTTTAAATTGGTATGTTTGAGTTGGATATGTAAATGGAAATAAATGATATTGTTACGGGTCAAATTGTGCATGATTTTGTATGTTTTTGGCTACCTTTGGGACATGAAATGATGCTTGTTTGATGCGTGTATGACCCAACTTTGGGTGGCAATTTGGCCTTGCAAATGGCCTATATTTGCCCACACGACTGAGCACACGGGCGTGTGTCTCGACCATGTCTCTCAATGTTGCAATTCAAAGTAAGTCAGGTTGCCACACGAGCAAGAAGCACGGGCCTGTGCCAGACCGTGTGACCCAAGTCAGTGTTGCACACGGGCTGAGAAATGGTCCAAGGCACAGCCGTGTGAGGCACACGGCTTAGCCACACGGGCGTGTGCCCTGTTTTGAAAGAAAAATTTTCTAAATTTCGTAAAGTTTCCGTATGTGATCGGTTTAGTCCCGAACCTTTTTTAAAGCATGTTTAAGGTCTCGTAGACCTCCTAAAGGGACTATATGAGTATGAATTATTATGAAATGATGTTGTATGATTGATGTTGTGAAATGAGGGTAAAATATTCTGATATGTCTGATAATGCCTCTTAACCCTAGTCCAGCGACAGATACGGGTTTGGGGTGTTACACATTCTGACAGAACAAATTGCCATCGAAATTGAAGGACCTAGAAAGCTTTACTATACCCTGTAACATTGGTGAATCTTACTGTGGTAAAGCTTTGTGTGATTTAGAAGCGAGTATCAACTTGATGCCTAAGTCTATTTCCAAGATGCTAGGGATAGGTGAAGTAAAACCTACAACTGTGATGCTTCAGCTAGCAGATCGATCTTTAGCATATCCTGAGGGAAAGATCGATGATGTTTTGGTAAGAGTCGATAAATTTACTTTTCCTGCTAATTTCATTGTCTTAGATTTTGAAGCAGATAAGGAAGTGCCATCATCCTTGGGAGACCTTTCTTAGCCACGAGAAGAATGTTAATTGATGTGTAGAAAGGTGAACTCACCATACGAGTTCAAGATGATCAAGTAACCTTTAACATTCTTAAAGCGATGAAATTTCCCGATCCGACAGAAGAATGTTCAGTTATGAAAGAGATAGAAACCTTGGTTTCTATGGAAAGCAATTTTGAAGAAGATCCATTGGAGAAAACCTTATATCTTGACCCTTTGGAGGATAAAGAAGGTGAAGAAAACATGGCTTTGATAGAAGCCAATCTGAGAAATTTTATTTAATCCACACGGTCTGAACCGTTGGAGTTAGAAGTCAGAGAATTTGTGCAACCCAAGTTGTCAATTGAAGAACCACCTAAACTCAAACTGAAGGTACTTCCTTCCTATTTGAAGTACGTTTATTTAGGTAACTTTTCCACTTTGCCTGTGATTATTTCAGTAGAACTGACGAAAAATCAAGAGGAGCAACTAATTGCTGTTCTAAAGAAATTTAAGAAAGCAATTGGTTGAACCATAGCTGATATTCGAGGTATAATCCCTTCTTTTTGCATGCATAAAATTATTTTAGAAGAAGGTGAAAGAGCTCAAATTGATAGGCAAAGGAGGCTAAATCCTATTATGAAAGAAGTTGTGAGAAAGGAAGTGATCAAATAGTTAGATGCAGGAATCATCTATCCTATTCCAGATAGTTTGTGGGTAAGTCTGGTGCAGTGTGTGCCGAAGAAAGGTGGAATCACGATTGTTGAAAATGAACGTAACGAGTTGATTCCAACAAGAACTGTTACTGGTTAGAGAATTTGTATTGATTATAGAAAGTTGAATAAAGCCACTCGGAAGGACCATTTTTTGTTGCCTTTTATGGATCAGATGTTAGATCGACTGGCAGGTAATGAATTCTATTGTTTTTTAGATGGCTATTCGGGATATAACCAAATAGTTGTAGTCCGGAGGACCAACATAAAACAACCTTTACTTGTCCATACGGTACGTTTTCTTTTAGACGAATGCCTTTTGGTTTATGCAATGCACCTGCAACATTTCAACGATGCATGATGGCAATATTCACTGATATGGTTGAAAATTTTATTGAGGTTTTCATGGATGATTTTTCTATTTTTGGAAACACTTATGATATTTGTTTGAGTAATTTGGCTAAGGTACTGAAGAGATGCGAAGAGACGAATCTTGTTTTTAATTGGGAAAAATGCCATTTTATGGTTAAAGAAGGGATTGTCTTAGGGCATAAAATCTCAAAGAGAGGAATTGAAGTCGATAATGCAAATTTGGACGTAATTGAAAGATTACCAGCCCCAATTAATGTGAAAGGATTTAGAAGTTTCTTAGGCCATACCGGTTTTTACCGAAGATTTATCAAAGATTTCTCAAAAAATTTTAAACCATTGTGTTTGTTGTTAGAGAAAGATACAGTGTTTGATTTCAACAAAGCATGTTTGGAAGCTTTTGAAGATCTAAAAAAAGGGTTAATTTTAGCCCCAATAATCGTTACACCTGATTGGAGCTCACCGTTTGAGTTGATGTGTGATGCAAGTGATTATGCCATAGGAGCTGTGATGGGTCAAAAAAGAAACAAAGTCTTTCACCCTATTTACTATGCAAGTAGAACTTTGACAGGAGCCCAACTCAATTATACGGTAACTGAAAAGGAACTCTTTGCTATAGTTTTTGCTTTTGACAAATTCCGCTCATATCTTATAGGTACCAAAGTTACAATATTTATTGACCATGCGGCCATTAAATACTTGCTCACGAAGAAAGATGCGAAACTGAGGCTAATTCATTGGATACTTTTACTCCAAGAATTTGACCTTGAGATCCAAGACAGAAAAGGTGTCGAAAATCAAATAGTTGATCATCTGTCAAGGTTGGAGCAAGATGAGGTAACTCGATCATGTGTGCCTATCAATGAGAATTTCCCAGATGAACACTTACTTGAGGTAAGTCGAATTCATGAAACACCTTGGTTTGCTGATTTTGCCAATTATCTTACATGTGGAATAATTCCTCGAGAAATGACATACCAAAAAAGGAAAAAATTCCTTCATGATAGTCGGTATTATTTTTGGGAGGATCCGTTTTTGTTTAAACAGTGTGCAGATAATATAATCCGTAAGTGTATAGCTAAAAGTGAGATTGCTGAGATCTTGTATCATTGCCATTCATCTCCAAGTGGGGGACACTTTGGTGGTTCACGTACCACAGCAAAGATTTTGCAAGCAGGTTTCTTTTGGCCTACATTATTTAAAGATGCTTATGCTTATGTGAAGAACTGTGATAAATGCCAAAGGATTGGAAATATATCAAGGAGGAATGAGATGCCCTTGACAAACAATTTGGAGATTGAATTATTCGACGTATGGGGCATTGACTTCTTAGGCTCGTTTCCTTCTTCGTATGGGAGCAAATACATCTTAGTTGCTGTGGACTATGTATCTAAGTGGGTTGAAGCTGAAGCATACCCTACAAATGATGCTAAGGTAGTCATGAGATTCCTACATAAGCATGTGTTAACACGATTTGGGACACCAAGAGCTATTATTAGTGATGAAGGTTCTCACTTTGTGAACAAATGGCTTAAGTGGTTGCTTGACAAATATGATGTGAAGCACAAGATTGCTACTGCCTATCACCCTCAGTCTAATGGGCAAGTTGAAAGAGTGAACCGTGAAATCAAAGGTATCCTTAAAAAGGTAGTACGCCCTAGCAGAAAAGATTGGTCTCGAAGGCTTGATGATGCATTATGGGCCTATCGAACAGCATTTAAGACACCGTTAGGAATGACTCCTTATCGGTTAGTCTTTGGAAAGGCATGTCATTTTCCATTAGAGTTGGAGAATAGAGCTCACTGGGCTTTGAAGCAGTTGAACTTTGATCTTAAGCAAGCCGGTGAGAGAAGGATGTTACAACTTAATGAGTTAGAAGAGATGAGGTTGTTTTCCTATGAGAATGCCAAAATGTGTAAAGAAAGATCAAAGAGATGGCATGATAGTCATATACAACCTCGCGAGTTTAAAGAAGGTCAGAAGGTTTTGTTGTTTAATTCAAGGTTGAAGTTATTTCCTGGGAAGCTTAAATCCCGATGGAAAGGACCCTATACCATATACCGAGTTTATCCTTATGGAGCTATTGAATTATACGACAATTACAGAGGTACGTTTAAAGTTAATGACTCAAACACTACTGGGATGGTGAAGTTGAGCGAGTTGAATCCTCGTTCAAAGTAACAGACCCTTGATTTTTCATGAACTCGTTTTGTAAATAAATAAATAATTAGAACTTATTTTCTTAACTTATTACATTTAATTCATTCTGTCTAAGGAGATTGGAACTTAAGCGGGACCACTGTGACCCCTCCAACCTTTCCTGGGAATTAATTTAATGCAATTTGTTAAGAAGAAATTTTCTAATTAAGATTAAAATTTTTTTAAGTTTCATTTGTTTTGTTTAAATTTTAAATTTTTATGTTAATAAAGGGGGTCAAATTTGGCCCAAGTACTAATCTATTTTTTTCCTGAGTAAGTTTGTAAATACAGTTTGAGTTTGAGGCCCAAGACAACAAAAATGAGGGAAAATCCATACTTTGCCACCACTTCCATTACTTGCCACCCAAGTAACCCTAATGTAGCTAAATTTTTGCTACATGTTGCCCTAATTCTTCCCTATATAAACTCCTCTTCATTCTACTATTTTTCATATCCCTCAAAGTAATTTGCTTAACCCTAAAAATCCCTAAATCTCTTTCTTGCCACTAAGCCTCAAATCACGAAAGAAACCTTAGTTTCTCTTCCCTTTTTGCCAAAATCACCTATAGCCACCGCAAGAAGATTGCCGAAGCACCAACGTTGCTGTCGTACATCACCGGTGTCACTGCTGCACACCACCATTGCTGTCGTACGCTGTCGTTGCCACCACACCATCCTTGCTGTCGCAAGATTTTCGTTGTAGCAAGTCCTTACTCACCTTGCCAATTTCTCTTTTCCGCTTTGTGCAGAAACTTTGCCAAATTATCAAAAAAAGATACCATGTCTCGCAAAAGAACTAGATCTTTAAAGACTACTCCTGAAAACCTGATTTTAATCGATAAAGAAGTGAAAGAGAGATTTGATTCAATCTTCAAGCATCAACCTATGATGCCAGAAAAAGGTTTTAACTTGAAAAGTCATGTAACAGTCCGGTTTAGACCCTAGTCAGAATAGTGATTTCGGGACCACAAATCTGAGTCAAAAAAATATTTTAATATTATTTACTGTGTCTATAGTATGTGATTAAGCATGTGTGAAAGTTTCATGAATTAATTTTGTTGTTTGTGTGCTTAATTTGAGAAAAGGACTAAATCGCATAAAATGTAAAAGTAGCCTTCTATTTGATTAAGGGCTTAATTGATGTGTCTTTCTAAATGTGAGGCCCTTATGTTGTAAATTGGCCATTAGACCTTGGGATAGACGGTTATGGGATTATTTTACATGGTTTGTTTATTAATTTTCAAAGGTTAATTTGGTAAAAAGCATATTAATGTAATAATAAAACAAATGAAACACGATAGTAGAATGTTCATCCATCTACCACCGAAAAATAAAGAAAAGAAAGAAGGGTTTAAGTTCTTCTTGCTTTCGGCACACATTTTGGCTAGATTAAGGTATGTTTTGCTTCAGTTTTTGATAATTTCTACGTTTTTGTAATCGTTGCTTCGAGTACTTCAAAACCCATGATTTAATTTTGGAATTTGATGAAGAATTTGAAATGTGCCATTGATGAATGCTTGAGCTTTGTGATGTTAGTTGATGAAATATGAAATATATGTGTTAGATTAACATGTTTTGTCTTTGGATTTTTGATGAATTTGAGTAAATTGGACTAAATTGTGAAAATAATATTTTGAGGGACTAAAATCTGAAATAAATTAAATGTATGGACTTATATAAAGCATATGAAAATTCGTTTAAGCATGGGTACAAGCAAATTATGTGTATTTTGTGATTTTGTGAAATAGTGACTTAAATGTCAAAATGTGAAAATATGAGGGCTAATTTGTAAATTGCCCTAAATGTGTGTTTTTGGATTTAATTGAATGATTTGGTGAATAAAAGAGTTAAATTTGAATATGTATAGATCAAGAACCAAAGGAAACGGATTTAGATCGAGGAAAGTCAAAAGTGATCGAATAGTTGAATTTGTCCGTCTATATCCGTACGAGGTAAGTCCATATATGAATAAACGTATTTAAGTTGAATTATTTATGTTCAATTGATAATGAATTGTGATGAATGACTTTGGATGAAATACGTGAGAAATACGAGAAAGTATCGACAAGGCATCAATATCTGAAAAGTCCCGTACGAACCTTAGGAATATATAGGATTAATATGTCATGACATAGGGATTCTGATATGTGATATCATGTAAGACCACGTCTGGGACGTTGGAATTGATTTGAGATTGACGTGTAAGACCATGTCTGGAACATTGGCATCGTATATGATTTCGTGTAAGACCATGTCTGGGATAGTGGCATCGATATTTGATTACATGTAAGACCACGTCTGAGACGTTGGCATTGTATGATTATTCTGTGTATTCCGAGTATCCTATTTGATTCCGAATGGTTCAATGGGCAATTTCGAAAAATGAAATACTATGTGAAATGCGTAATCGTTTCAGGTACGTTTGTGATGTACTCTATGGTTGAGCATAAATGGTAAGTATATATGTGTTTATGCACTAGTGAGATATGTGCATAGACTTGATGAGATTAAATTTGATATATGTATGAAGTTGCTATGATTAAAAGAGGTATTTGAAGATATGAATTGTTGGAAAGCAATGGCTACACAATTGAGCCAAAGAAGAAGTATGAAATTACATTTGAGATATATAAATGATCTTGCAATTGATATGATTATGAATGTTTATATGTTAAGTTTATTTGTATATGGCTTACTAAGCTTTTGAAAGCTTACTCTGTGTGTGTGTTTGCATTGTTTTATAGATCGTTAAAGCTACGGAAGGCTCGATGATCGCCGAGGATCATCACCACACTATCAAACTCTATTTTGGTATCTTTTGAAAGTGTAAATATTTAAGTATGGCATGTATAGTCTAGTTGAAATGGTTGATGTTTGAGTTGTATATAAATAGCCATGTGATATGGCTAGATAATGATCATGATGTGAATGAGTAGTTATGCTATATGATGCATAGTTTGGTATGTTTAGTGGCTAATGGTTGAATTGATGAAATGGTCAAATTTTATGATAAGTAGTGCGATGCAAAGTTGGCATATTATTGATGAAGAGTTGTTACATTGAAATGGTAAGTTTTTGAATGGTTTATACTTAGAAATGCTTGTGTTGAGAATGAGATAAATGTGAAATAAGTTGGTGTGTTTGATATGTTCTTAAATGGCTAGAAAAGATGATCATTTTGACATGATTTGAATTGGTATAATGCTTGTATGTATAATCTAATGTGTTGGTGGCAATTTAGCCTTGTAAATGGCCTATAATTTCCCACACGGTTGAGCACACGGGCGTGTGGCTCGACCGTGTCCTTCGTGGTTGTAATTCAAAACAAGTCAGACTCGACACGGGCTGGACACACGGGCGTGTGACTGGCCGTGTGGTGCAAGTCAGTGTTGACCACGGGTGAGGCACACGGGCGTGTCTCAGGCCGTGTGGACAAGTCAGTATGTATGCCCTGTTTTTCCACGGCTTGGGCACACGGGTGTGTCTGAGGCCGTGTGAGGCACACGGCCTGCCCACACGGGTGTGTGACCTCTGTAACTTTGAAAAATGTTTAATTTTCGAATTTTTTTTGTATAATCCCGGTTTAGTCCCTACCCCTTTCTAATGCATGATTAATGTCTTGTAGACCTCATTAAGGGACTATATGATTATAATTTGCTATGATTTGACGATGATATATGTTATGATGTGAAATGTTCGTAAAAGTTTCTGATTGTCCGGTAATGCCTCTTTACCCTAAACCGGCGATGGTTACGAGTTAGGGGCATTACAAGTCATGATTTGATGGTTGTTCCTATACTGATTAGAAAGAAAATCAATGCTCTCAAGTGGGAACGATTTTGCGATGCTCGTTCACTTCCCGAGGATGAACTAGTTCGAGAATTCTATGCTAGTTTGACTATGCAAGATGCTACTAAGGTCATCGTTCGAAAGAAAAAGGTACCTCTTACTTCTAAATCCATCAATGATTTGTTTAACTTACTTGATGTTGAAGAAGATGAGTACTATCCTATGATGAACAATATCAATTGGGATTTTCTTCAACAAGTGCTTGATGTTGTGACAAATCCAGGATCCCATTGGATTATAAGAAAGTATGGGAGCCATTCTTGCCAAAGGGAATACCTAAAACCGGTAGCAAAGGTATGGTTTTATTTCGTTCGCTACAGTTTTATGCCTATCTCACATAGTTCCACCATCTCGATGGAACGTATGCTCTTGTTATATGCAATTTTGACAAAAAAGTCCATTAATGTTGGGAAAATTATTCTCAAGGAGATTCATGATTGTGCTAAAAAGAAGGCAGGAAGTGCTTATTTCCCATCATTAATCACTTCACTTTGCTTAAGGGCCCATGTTAAAACACAAGCAAATCTGAAGGGGCAATATGTTCAAGGGTGCATTGCGAATCATGATCTTGAATGGTTAGTAGAGAAGAAGGTGCATGAGCTAAATCAAGGCGAGCAAGAAGAGCCAACTGAGTCAGATACCGAGGAGTCAACAAATGAAACTGAAACTGAAGCTAATTTAGTTACAGACACTGAAGAAGAAGAATCTGATAAGGAACTGAACAGTCCTAAACCAGTTGAAGGATCTGCAAACTCTAAAACAAAGGTTGAGCCAGAAGAAGAAACGGTCAAGCTAAGTGTTGAACCTGAATCTACAACTCCTATGCCGACTTATGCAAGTACTTCTAAGAAATCGAAGATGTCAATTATGATGGATATGTGCAAGTTCATGCACAATCAACAAAAAACTTATTGGAAATATGCAAAAATTAGAGATGACTCAATTCGAAATACTTTTAAGAATATCTCTAATACTTTTGTTCCTGAGTTCCCAAATGCTATCTTTGAGACATGGATGGAAGATACTAACTATGCAAGCGGAGATGGAGCTGAAAAAGACAAGGTGAATGAGTCAGAAAACTAAATGGGGGGATTCTTGTCTTGTTATTTATTTAATTATTTTTAGGTCTTTAGGAATTTATTTCTTTGGTAATTAGGATTTAATTTCTACAGAATAAAACATAACAAGCATGAATAAACTTAACACTTCTTTAGAAAGAAAAGACTAAGTGATGTGGTAATGGGAATCAAAATGTCTAGGATTGGGTTATTAGGAAAGATTTGGTATTTAAGCAGTCTTAATGACTCACCTCTCTTTCTTTACAAACCTACATGGTGTTCAGTTTTCATTCATTACTTTGTTCTTGCTGTAACACCCCTAACCCGAAACCGTCGCCGGAATAAGGTTAAGAGGCATTATCGAACAATCAGAACACTTCACATCCATTTCTCAACACAAAGTCAATCATCAATCTAACATATTCAAATATAAACATATAATCCCTTATTGAGGTCTACGAGACCTTAAACACATGCTAGAAAGGGATCGGGACTAAACTGAACACATACAAAAATTCTCAGAAATTTAAACATTCTTCAAAATTGCAGAGGTCACACGTCCGTGCAGTCAGGCCGTGGGCCTCACACGGCTACCAGACACGCCCATGTGTCCAGGCCGTGCCAAAATAGGGCATACATACTAACTTGTCCACATGGCCACCAGACACGCCCGTGTGCCATGGCCGTGTGAAATTAAGCTAGCTACTAACTTGGTCACACGGCCACCAAGCACGCTCGTGTGTCAAAGCTGTGTAACCTGCCCAGGCACACTTTGAAGTGGCCCTTGAGCCACACGGCAGAGACACACGCCTGTGTCCCTTGGCCGTGTATGCAAAATAGGCCATTTGCAAGGCCAATTTGCCACCCATACAAGGGTCATCCCTACAAGCACAATTAAGCATCTTTCCATGTATCAATATCAACCAAAAACACATCAAAATATTCATCATATCAACCCAATTCAATCTCATTTTTAGCATACCATCCTATATGCTAAATAACTCAACCAATTCATATGTAAAACCAAGCATGATTCATCCATAATTTCACTAAATCACTATGGCATCAATCCATCAATAAACTTACCATTCATAAGTCATTTTCATTGCCATCAAGCCATACCATAACATGCATCATATACCAAAATCACTGATCGTAAGTGTCGATAGTCTTAATATTTATATAATGAATGATCTAGCCTAGAAACTAACTATCACCACAATTGAGGCAAGTGCACCTATCGAACAGTAGTATAGCTTAGTGGCAAGACCGGATTGTCGAACCCAAAGGAACCAAAAGTACTAATACTGACTTTCTTTTTATTATTTAGCCTAAAGATTAAGGGATTTGTTGTTTATTCAAAAATTAACTGACTACTAAGCTAAAGATGCTAAGATACAGAGAATGAATTGGGGAAAATACTTGTGGGAAAAACCAATTGATTAAGACGATACCCAAGGGAGAATCCACCTAGGCCTCACTTGTTATTTAACTCTTAACCAGACGATTTATTCACTTGACTTGATCCGTAGGATTCCCTAATTTATATTAATACCTCTCTCGAGGCTACTAACGTCTAACCCTAGGTTGATTAATTGAAATCTCTTTCTAATTAAAACCCCTAGGATTGCATTAACTCGATCTATGGACTCCCATATTAGGTTTGACCCTAATCTGACAGATTTTTGTCATCCTATCTCTAGGGTTGCGATCAACTCCGCTTAACTATGCTAGATCTACTCTTAAACAGGGAATATTCCTCCACTGCCTAAGCACATTAATACTTGAATCAATATCCTGAAATACCAAAACAAGAATTAAGAACACATAGCTAAGAACGAATCAAGTATTTATCATATAGTTCAAAAACAATAACAAGATCCGTCTTAGGTTTCATCCCCTCGTATCCGAGGGTTTAGTTCATAATCATAAAACAATACATCTCAGAAGAAAAGATAAAACAAAACATAAGAAAACCCTAAAACCCCCTGAAGGAATTGAAGGATAGATCCTCCGTCTTGAGTATGTTTCCGGCTTCTTGAGATGAATCAACTGGCTTTCTTCGAGTAAATCCCACAATTCTGACCTCTCTGGCTTGGCTCCTTGGCCTAGCTGGACGCCCCCCTCAAGGTTGGCCCTTCGGGTGTTTATATAGGCTTTTGGAATGTCTTTCTTTGCCTCTAAGTACCCTATTTCGAGTGAAATTCCTCTTTGTCACGGTAGGGACACGCCCGTGCAACACGCCCGTGTGAATTGAATTCAGGCCGTGGTCGAGCCTGCTAAAGGGGCACGGCCATGTGGCTACATCCAGGCCGTGTCGATTTCCTACTTTGGCCCATTTGGTCCGTTTTTAGCCCGTTTCTCGTTCTTTTCATCCTCCTATGCTTCCCTAAGTATAAAACATGAAATTAAAGGATTAGGAGCATCGAATTCCACAATTCAAAGTTTAAATCATCCCAAAAGCATGCTAAATGTGGGATTAAAATATGTATAAATTACGGTTTATCAAATACGCCCACACTTAAGCTTTTGCTTGTCCTCAAGCCAAATTCTCAACTCACAATTAGAAATAGAATTTCCTCAATTCATAACCTTCATCAATAATGTTTCATCATAATTCATAGGTAATTCGTACATTGATAATTTAACAAGAAGGTTCCCAAAGATTCAAACAATCAAAGTCATAGTTTTTATAGTACGAAAAATAGGTGTTTCCCCTTACCTAAATAATTACCTTTAATTCAAAATCGATAAAAATTGACATCCTCACTAAAGATTCACTCAAATCACTCGAAGTGTTTAAGGTTCAGGAAAAAGCACTCGTAAGTCAAACATGAAAAGTTAATCCTATAGGCTTGCATGAAAATCAGATCTCCACCACTATAATATGAGACGACACACAAATCAAAAGGTCTTTAAAAGGGTTGTAATGGGGCTTGGGTTATAGGTGTGGATAAAGGCTGAATTAGAGGGTTAGAATCGAGATTGACCTGACAAATTACCTAACTAGAAAGTTGGACTAATACTGAATAATTACATCAATTGAAAACTTAATACTAATAACATGAGCTTCTTCTCAAATTATGAAATTAACTGCTTAAGCTCCAATAACAAAGAAGAAAAAATGAATATACTTCGTTTTTTAAAGAACAAATCAAGTACAATAATATAGAATTTGATAACTGAAATAAAGGAAATAGTTAAGTAACCGATCAAATCAAATCTCGATATAAGGGTAGTCAAGAGAAATAGTGATAACAAATACAAAGTGGGTTTTGGGTTAATATTAATGGGCGAGTCAAGAATTGGGTTGTTAGTCTCAAAAGGGGTTCACTAAGGGTTAATTGTGAAGGTAGGCTGTTAGTGGAGTAAGTGGGTTAAAACCTAAGTGCCTTTATCATCTCTGTATATCAAATCAAATGTGTGGTCTCGACATGTATAATCGAAGCAAGTTCTAGAATAACAAATCAATGTTGACACACTCACAATCAATAAAGTGAGCACGAAAAATGTATGCTCTAAGAGGCTCAAGATCTCACAAGAATTATGGGCTTATGATATCAACATTGTAAATTTCAAACTTCAAGGTAATAATTAGATTCAGGTAGACAACCTAACAAATTTTTAATTCTGAAAAATAGACTTATCATGCTTGATTCTCTAGTCTCCTAAAGTTTAAATCATCACTGCATAATTAACTATGACTTAATTCAAAACAAATCAATGAAAATCATAAATCAAAGGAAATTTCATTCTAATCGTAACTTGAGAAAATTACTTAAAAATAAGACATAATTCAGGGATTTGAGAATAATGCAAAAAGTTAAGCACTTTTAAGATTCACCCCCCACACTTAAGATGTACATTGCCCTCAATGTACAGAGATAGATATAGATACAGAAAATCAAAAGATAGGGGAAGAAGTGAAAATTCCTGAATTTAGGATGGGTTCCTTGAGTTGGAAGTGTGGAAACTTGATTCGGAGGTGAAAGATAAGTTGGAGGAGGCGTCTCTGGTGGTGGTATGGTGGCTGCCCACAATCGCTGCGCTAGATGAAGAAATTGGGTAGCTCGTGAAGAAAAAACCAGGAAATAATAAGAAAAATTCAAAATAAACTAATTATGTATTTAAGGACAAGGAAGATAAAGAGAAGGAAAATAAAGGAGAAGAGAAAAGACATAGGTAAAATAAATGGACTCAAATGTCCTTAGCTTGGCGACTAAATGAAGCGGCCGGCATGAACTTATGTGGCTTGGTCTCGCACGGGGAGACTATGCTAGGGTCCTTCCGCTTCTTCGACATGGGTAAGGTGAAAATGGAGAGTTTGGGACAGGAGAATGAGAGGAAATGGAAAGGGGAAGGATGAAAAGGTATGGAAGAAAGGGAATGGGGAATAGGTGGGAAAGGGAGAGGGGTGTTTTTTAAATAGAGGTTTCAGATCTGGTACATCTCCACGCCCGTGTGTTGTGGCCGTGTTGCGTCGTACGACCGTACCGCACGGCCGTGTGGTTGCTCATTCATTTCTCCTACGCTTGTGTAGAGGGTTCCACGCCCATGCCTCTTTCTCAGTGTCGGCCACGGCCTCAAAGCATGGGCGTGTTTCATACCCGTGTGACTTCCTCAGTGTCGGCCATAGCCATATCGCACAGTCGTGGCAATTTATAACTGTCCGTGATCTGGGGATTTTTCGTCCTTGGCTCGTACGACCTCTGCCATGCCAGTGTGTAAATCTGTGATGCCCACACGACCACGGCCACGCCCGTGTGCAAGGCCGTGTGGCACAGAAACCTATGCTTTATTTACTTTGGTTAGTCTTTAGTTAGGTTCTAAAAATCAAAGATATGAAAATAAATGGGGTTAGTGCTCGAGTTGCCTCCCGAGAAGCACTTGCTTAAAGTCTTAAGCTAGACTTACCTTATTTTCTTTTCTAAATGAAGGTTCACAGAGCCGAAGCTCCTCTCTTATATCCCTAAAATCTCTACCATTATAGATTTTCAATCGCTGACCATTTACCTTGAATGTGCCATGAGTTGGATGAGTTACCTCGATTGTGCCGTAGGGAAAAATAGTTTTGATTACGAATGGTCCTGACCATCTTGATTTTAGCTTTCTAGGAAACAATTTGAGCCTTGAATTGTATAACAGGACTAAATCTCCTACTTCGAATTGCTTTGGTTGCTTTAAGCGAGCATCATGGCGTCGCTTTGTTACCTCCTTATATAGTTGTTAGTTCTCATAAGCATTAGCTCGCCATTCATCTAGCTCGTTCAACTACATCATTCTCTTCTCACCTGTAGTTTTAAGATCGTAATTTAAAAATTTTATGGCCCAAAAAGCTTTGTGTTCTAACTCAAATGGTAGGTGAAAACTTTTTCCGTAGACAAGTTTGTATGGGGATGTTCCTATGGGAGTTTTAAACGCTGTTCTAGGCCCATAAAGCATCGTCTACTTTTAATGCCCAATCTTTCCTATTTGATTCAACTGTTTTCTCTAAAGTACGCTTAAGTTCTCGATTTGCTACTTCCACTTGTCCACTGGTTTGAGGGTGATAAGGGGTAGATGTTCTGTGGTGTACTCCATATTTCTTCAAGACCTTGTCAAATTGAGTATTACAAAAATGAGTACCCCTATCACTAATAATTGCTCCGGGTGTTCCAAATCGAGAGAAGAGTTTCTTAAGAAATCTCACTACCATTCTGGCATCATTAGTGGGTAAAGCTTGAGCTTCCACCCATTTTGACATATAGTCCACTGCTACTAAGATGTATTTATTCCCAAATAAACTAGGGAATGGGCCCATAAAATCAATACCCCATACATAAAAAATTTCGCATGATAGCACGTATGTTTGAGGCATTTCATCGCGTTTAGAGATATTACCTGTTCTCTGACATTTATCGCATGAAGCAACATACCTATTAGCGTCTTTGAACAAGGTAGGCCAATAAAAACCTGATTCGAGCATTTTGTGTGCTGTCCTGATTCCGTTGTAATGACCTCCTGAAGGTCCTGAATGGCAATGTTCTAAGATTTTGCTTGCTTCTACTTTTGTAACACATCTCCGAATTACTTGATCTGCACATATGCGAAAAAGAAAAGGATCCTCCCAAAAATAGTTTTTCGCATCAGCAAAGAATCGCTTTTTTTGCTGATGTGTTAACCTTTTTGGAAGAAGGTTAGCAGCTAAGTAATTTGCAATATCTGCGAACAAGGGTACCTCGGAGTTAGATATAGTGAATAGTTGTTCTTCAGGAAATGAGTCATTTATCTCACTCTCATCTAGTTCTTCGATATGTGGATTTTCGAGCCTAGAGAGATGATCTGCTGCGAGATTTTCAGCTCCTTTCTTATCTTGAATTTCCAAATCAAATTCCTACAAGAGTAAAATCCATCTTATGAGTCGAGGTTTTACATCGAATTTAGTTAAAAGATAATGAAGAGCTGAATGGTCAGTGTAAACGACAACTTTAGATAATATCAAATACTGTCTAAATTTGTCAAATGCAAAAACCATAGCTAGCAATTCTTTTTCTGTGGTGGTGTAGCGGCCGTCAATGTTTTGCTAGCATAATAGATTGGCTGAAAATGCTTATCTCTCTGCTGTCCCAAAACTGCACCTACTGCAAAATCACTCGCATCACACATTAGTTCAAAGGGTAAATTCCAAATTAGGTGCAATTATAATTGGAGCATTTATTAATTTATTTTTAAGGGTGTTAAATGCGTCTAGACATTCCTAATCAAAATCGAAAGGCACATCCTTTTCTAGTAGTTTTGTTAAAGGCTTAACTATTTTAGAAAAATCCTTAATAAATCTTCGATAAAATCCAGCATGTCCTATAAAGCTTCGAATAGCTTTAACTAAACAAGGAGAAGGTAATTTTTCTATGGTTTCAACCTTTTCTTTATCAACCTCAATCCCCTTACTAGAAACTTTGTGTCCTAAAACAATTCCCTCTCGAACCATGAAGTGACACTTTTCCCAATTTAAAAGAAGATTTGTTTCCTCACATCTCATTAAAACTCGTTTTAGATTTTTAAGGCAAAGATGGAAAGAATTACCAAATACTGAAAAATCATCCATAAATACCTCCATAATGTCTTCCACAAGCTCATCAAAGATGGCTAGCATGCAGCGTTGAAAAGTAGTAGGAGCATTACATAATCCAAAAGGCATTCTACGATAAGCAAACGTACCATATGGACATGTAAATGTTGTCTTTTCTTGATCCTCAGGGGCTATTGGGATTTGGAAGTAGCCGGAGAGTCCGTCCAGGAAGTAGTAGTACATATGCCCAAATAATCTTTCTAACATCTGATCAATAAAGGGTAAAGGGAAGTGATCTTTTCTGGTGGCGTCGTTCAACTTTCTATAGTCAATACAGACTCTCCAACCTGTGACTGTTCTTGTAGGAATCAATTCATTATTTTCATTGGCTACAACAGTTTTGCCTCCTTTCTTTGAAACGACCTGCACAGGACTTACCCAAGTACTGTAAGAAATAGGATAAATTATTCCAGCATCTAGAAGTTTAATTACCTCAGCTTTAACAACTTCTTTCATGTTGGGATTCAATCGTCTTTGAGGTTGCACACATGGTTTATACTCATCTTCCATTAAAATTTTGTGGGTGCAAAATGATGGGCTTATTCCTTTAATGTCATAAATTTTCCAAGCTATGGCTCTTTTATGTTCCCTTAGTACCTATAACAACTCGTCTTTCTCTTCGGGTTCTAATTCTGAAGAGATGATTACTGGTAGCGTAGAGTTATCCCCTAGGAATGCATATTCTAAGTGATTTGGCAACTGTTTTAATTTTAATTTCGGTGGCTCGTCAATAGAGGGTTTTTGTTTTAGTTCGTTGTTGATTTCAATGTCCTCTTCTTTCTTTTGTCTAGAGGAAGATGTATTAGAATTCAACTCATCGGTATCATCATCTACACCCTCACCTTGGGTAAGACACAGTTCCACCGTGTCGTCATGTATGATTTCCTGCAAAGAATCTTGAATAAAATGATCAATGGCATCAATAAAATAACAGGAACCATATTATTCTCTAGAATATCGCATAGCATCGTAAATTTGAAAAATAATTCCCCCAGGATATTTAATAGAGCTGTCAGCTAACTGAATACTCATCCTAGTGGGTTTCGGTTCCCCAAGACCAAGTTGCTTAAACATTTTATAAGGCATTAAATTAATACTGGCACCTAGATCAGCTAGTGCTTTCTCAATGTTTAAACTACCAATTAAATAGGGAATAGTGAAACTTCCTGGATCTTTCAATTTGGTTGGTAGCTTATTTTGGAGGATGGCTGAACATTCTTCATTAAGTTCCACTGTTGATATCTCTTCAAACTTTCTTTTATTTGTTAGAAGCTCTTTTAGGAATTTTGTGTACGTCGGCATCTGCGAAATAGCTTCAACAAAAGGTAAGTTGATATGTAACTGTTTAAAAAGTTCAAGAAATTTACTGTATTGTGCGTCTAAGCGATCTTTCTTCAGCTTTTCCGGATATGGGATCGGGGGCTTAAATTTTTCACGTATCGGTGTTACATTCTCAGTTTCCTCACTTTTCTCCTTATTAGTTTCTTGTGGTATCTTCTTTTCTCTTTCAACCAATTCCTTCCCACTCCTTAATGTTACTGCCTTTACTTACTATTGTGGTTCGGTATTATTAGATAAACGACCTGGTTGCCTTTCAGAAACTAGCTTGGTCAGCTATCCTAGTTGATTTTTAAGTTCTTGAATTAATGTTTGTTGAGTATTCAATGTCATTTTGGTAATCTTAAAATGAGTTTCTGATGCTAAAATGAATTTTGCTAGCATATTCTCAAGGTTTGGTTTCTTTTCCTGTGGGTAGGGCTATTGTTGGAAGTTTGGAGGGGTTGTTGTCTTTGATTTCCTTGACCACCCCATGAAAAATTGGGGTGGTTCCTCCAACCTGGATTATAAGTATTACTATAAGGGTTATTTTGAGTTCTGAAATTGTTACCCATATAGCGAACTTGCTCGTTTTCAATGCTCGAGTTGTAAGGTGGATATTCTGTATTGTTTAACCCTCTTCCATACATATCGCACTGCATAGCTGGATGTACCTGCGAAGAACCACATAAACTATCAATCTTTTTATTTAACATCTCTACCTGATTTGATAGCATGGGTACTGCGTCAAGGTTGAAAACTCCGGCTGATTTTGTTGGCATTGTCCTTGTGACTTGCCACTGATAGTTATTCAGTGACATCTCTTCTATAAACTCGTAGGCCGCTTCAGGAGTTTTGTTGTTCAGCATTCCACCGGCGGCTGAATTGATCAATTACCTCGTTGAGGGGTTCACACTGTTGTAGAAGGTTTGAACCTGAAGCCACAAAGGCAACCAATGGTGAGGGCACCTTCTCAACAAATTCTTGTATCTCTCCCAAGCATCATATAGTGTTTCTAGATCCATCTTCACAAAAGAAGAGATATCATTCCTAAACTTGGCCGTTTTGGCCGGTGGAAAATATTTTAACAAGAATTTTTCGGTCATTTGATCCCATGTAGTGATTGACCCTCGTGGAAGAGAATTCAACCACTGTTTGGCTTTATTCTTCAAGGAAAAGGGAAACAACTGAAGACAGATGGCATCATCAGAAATGCCATTTATTTTGAAGGCATCACAGAATTCTAGAAAATTTGCTAAGTGTGTGTTAGGATCCTTATCCTACAAACCATCAAACTGAACAAATTGTTGTATCATCTGTATAGTGTTAGGTTTCAATTAAAAAATATTTGCAGTAATAGCAGGTCTAACAATACTTGACTCAGTTCCTGTTAAATTAGGTTTAGCATAATCATACATAGTTCGAGGAGCATGATTTTCAGCCACCTCCAGAGGTAGTGGATTATTTTCAGCCATCTCTTCGGTGGTATTGGTTTCGTCTTCTTGCTCTTCTGCTATGTAATTTAATCTTTGCCTTATTTCTCTATGATTTCTACGAACGGTACCTTCAATATCACTATCGTAAATTAAGGGTCCTGTCGGGTTCCTTCTAGTCATAAACTAGGGGAACCTGCTAGGAACAAAATAAAAGAAGAAAAATTAGCAAAGTTAAAAACAAAATAAAAGTAAATCGCAAAAATAAAAATGGCTAAAGTAATAAAAAATTAAGCATTCTTAATATTTTAGTTCCCCAGCAACGGCACCAAAAACTTGATCGTAAGTGTCGATAGACTTAATATTTATATAATGAATGATCTAGCCTAGAAACTAACTATCACCACGATTAAGGCAAGTGCACCTACCGAACAGTAGTATAGCTTAGTGGCAAGACCGGATTGTCAAACCCAAAAGAACCAAAAGTACTAATACTGACTTTCTTTTTATTATTTAGCCTAAAGATTAAGGGATTTGTTGTTTATTCTAAAATTAACTGACTATTAAGCTAAAGACGCTAAGATATAGGGAATGAATTGGGGAAAATACTTGTGGGAAAAACCAATTGATTAAGACGATACCCAAGGGAGAATCCACCTAGACCTCACTTGTTATTTAACTCTGAACCAGATGATTTATTCACTTGACTTGATCCGTAAGATTCCCTAATTTATATTAATACCTCTCTCGAGGCTACTAACGTCTAACCCTAGGTTGATTAATTGAAATCACTTTCTTATTAAAACCCCTAGGATTGCATTAACTCGATCTATGGACTCCCATATTAGGTTTGACCCTAATCTGGCAGATTTTCGTCATCCTATCTCTAGTGTTGCGATCAACTCCGCTTAACTATGCTAGATCTACTCTTAAACAGGGAATATTCCTCCACTGCCTAAGCACATCAATACTTGAATCAATATCCTGAAAAACCAAACCAAGAATTAAGAACACATAGTGAAGAACAAATCAAGTATTTATCATATAGTTCAGAAAACAGTAACAAGATCCGTCTTAGGTTTCATCCCCCTCAGGTATCTGAGGGGTTTAGTTCATAATCATAAAAGAATACATCTCAGAAGATAAGATAAAACAAAACATAAGAAAACCCTAAAACCCCCTGAAGGAACTGAAGGAGAGATCCTCTGTCTTGAGTATGATTCCGACTTCTTGAGATGAATCAACTGGCTTTCTTCGAGTAAATCCCACAATTCTGACATCTATGGCTTGGCTCCTTGGCCTAGCTGGACGCCCCTCAAGGTTGGCCTTTAGGGTGTTTATATTGGCTTTTGGAATGTCTTTCTTTTCCTCTAAGTACCCTATTTCGAGTGAAATTCCTCTTTGTCTCAGCAGGGACACGCCCGTGTGAATCGAATTCAGGCCGTGGTTGAGCCTGCTAAAGGGGCACGGCCGTGTGGCTACCTCCAGGCCGTGTTGATTTCTTACTTTGGCCCATTTGGTCCGTTTTTAGCCCGTTTCTCATTCTTTTCATCCTACTATGCTTCCCTAAGTATAAAACATGAAATTAAAGGATTAGGAGCATTGAATTCCACAATTCGAAGGATAAATCATCCAAAAAGCATGCTAAATGTGGGATTAAAATATGTATAAATTACGGTTTATCAATCACACATGCATATTGCCAACATTTATCTAGCCACATCACATGGCTATTTACACATCTCAATCATGGTTCAAAACAACTAGCCTATACATGCCATATTCAAATATACACATCCTCAAGAGTACCAAAATAGATTGCCGATAGTGTGATAGAGATGCTGACGATCCCCGGATCCGAGCTAGCTTTACTGACACTGTAAAACAGAGAAACAAATCACACAGTAAGCTTTCAAATGCTTAGTAAGTTTGTAACATAATACATTTAACTTAATAGTTCAAATACAATGCACAACAAGAACTCATCACATAGATCAATTTCCAAATGTTTATACCATATCATTCATAGCCAATAATCTTACTCAACCACTCATGAAGTCATACACAATCTCCTCAACCACAAAGGTTCAATACATACCTTAGCCAACACATGGTTACTCATCATCCAAGCTAATTTATGCTCGATATTGTATCTCGATCTAGCCTTCATTATTCATTAGATTTAATCGCACACTTAGTGCCCAATTTGTAGTCAAAACTAAATTAACTTCGCACACTTAGTGCCTCAATACATAGCTGTAGCTTATATAACATCGCACACTTAGTGCATCAATACAAAATCGAACGTAATTCGGAATCACACACACAGGGCCAACTATGAAGCTAAAGCTTCTGTTATTTCGCACACACAGTGCTAATCAACTCTGTCTCAATTCAATTACGCACACTTAGTGCCTCGTTACTCAATTTCATTCATTACATTTCTAATTCAATATCTATCATTCAATTCAAATCACATAGAAGGTAAATTAACAACTTGTACTATGTCCGAACTTACCTCGGACGTCGAAATACCAAAACGGTCGATTAATCGAGCACTTTGTATTTGCCTCGATCTCGATCCGAACCTCTCCTTTCTTGGTCTATGATCGTGTGTCGAGAGTCTTAATATTTTTATAATGAATGATCTAGCCTAGAAACTAACTATCACCATGATTGAGGCAAGTGCACCTATCGAACAGTAGTATAGCTTAGTGGCAGGACCGGAATGTCGAACCCAAAGGAACCAAAAGTACTAATACTTACTTTCTTTTTATTATTTAGCCTAAGAATTAAGAGATTTGTTGTTTAATCTAAAATTAACTAACTACTAAGCTAAAGACGCTAAGACATAGAGAATGAATTGGGGAAAATACTTGTAGGAAAAACCAATTGAATAAGACGATACCCAAGGAAGAATCCACCAAGACTTCACTTGTTATTTAACTCTGAACCAGACGATTTATTCACTTGACTTGATCCGTAGGTTTCCCTAATTTATATTAATACCTCTCTCGAGGCTACTAACGTCTAACCCTAGGTTGATTAATTAAAATCTCTTTCTAATTAAAACCCTTAGGATTGCATTAACTCGATCTATGGACTCCCATATTAGGTTTGACCCTAATCCGGCAGATTTTCGTCATCCTATCTCTAGGGTTGCGATCAACTCCGCTTAACTATGCTAGATCTACTCTTAAACAGGGAATATTCCTCCACTGCCTACGAACATCAATACTTGAATCAATATCCTGAAATACCAAAACAAGAATTAAGAACACATAATTAAGAACAAATCAAGTATTTATCATATAGTTCAGAAAACAATAACAAGATCCGTCTTAGGTTTCATCCCCCTCAGGTATCTGAGGGGTTTAGTTCATAATCATAAAATAATACATCTCATAAGAAAAGATAAAAAAAAACATAAGAAAACCCTAAAAACCCCTGAAGGAATTGAAGGAGAGATCCTCCGTCTTGAGTATGATTTCGGCTTCTTGAGATGAATCAACTGGCTTTCTTTGAGTAAATCCCACAATTCTGACCTCTCTGGCTTGGCTCCTTGGCCTAGCAAGACACCCCCCTCAAGGTTGGCCTTTAGGGTGTTTATATAGGCTTTTGGAATGTCTTTCTTTGCCTCTAAGTACCCTATTTCGAGTGAAATTCCTCTTTTTCACGGCAGGGACACGCCCGTGCAACACGCCCGTGTGAATCGAATCCAAGCCGTAGTCGAGCCTGCTAAAGGGGCACGATTGTGTGGCTTGGGCCCAGGCCGTGTTGATTTCTTACTTTGGCCCATTTTCTCCATTTTTAGCCCATTTCTCGTTCCTTTCGACCTCCGATGCTCTCCTAAGTATAAAACATGAAATTAAAGGATTAGGAGCATCAAATTCCACAATTCAAAGGATAAATCATCCAAAAAGCATGCTAAATGTGGGATTAAAATATGTATAAATTATGGTTTATCAGTCTATACACATTCAAATTCAGCCCATTCAATCACCAATTCATTCAATTTAATCCAAACACAAATATTTAGGGTATTTTGCAAAATAGCCCTCACATTTTCACATTTCGACACTTTAGTCCCTATTTCACAATATCACAAAATACACCAAATTTCTACTCACACAAGCTTAGCCGAATTCTTCCCATGCTAATACAAGCCCACACATTTCATTTATTTCACAATTTAGTCCTCCAATTTACACTTTTCTCAATTAAGCTCAAATTACTCAATTTCCCTAAAAATTCCAATACAAAATATGTTTATCAATCACATATCTTTCATAATCCATCACCAAACTTCACAAAGCTCATGAATTCATCCATGAAACATTTCAAATACATCATCAATTCACAAAATTTAAGCATGGGTTTCAAAGTATTCGAAGCAACGATTACAAAAATGTAGAAATTATCAAAAACCGAGCTCAAAACATACCTCAATCTAGAACTTAATGTTTCGAAACCTTCAAAGCTCTTAACCCTTTCTTTCTTTTCTAATTTCGGTGGATGGAAGATGAGAGAATGGCCATTTCATTTGTTTTGTCTTAATTATATTAACTTAATAACATATTACAATTTTAACCTTAATGAACTTTAATAATTACAACTTATGCCATGCTATCATCATCCATTAACAATTTAATGGGCTACTTGCAACATAAATCCTCCAAATTATAAAGACAACAACAATTTAGCACTTAACAATCAGCACACAACATTTTACACTTTATGCGATTAAGTCCTTTTTGCTAATTAAGCATACAATCGATAAAATCTTTACACAAAAATTTCACACAGGCTAATTCACATACTGTAAACACAAAAAATAATATTAAAATATTTTTACGACCTCGAATTTGTGGTCTCGAAACCACTGTTCCGACTAGGGTCTAAACCGGGCTATTACAACTCTCCCCCCTTAGGGATTTTCGTCCCCGAAAATCTTACCAGTGAATAAGTGTGGATATTGCTCTCTCATAATGTTCTCAGGCTCTCACGTAGCCTCTTCAACTCCGTGTTTATGCCACAACACTTTCACTAAGGAAATTCTTTTGTTTCTCAACTCTTTGGTCTCTCGTGCCAAAATTCGGATTGGTTCTTTACTATACGAAAAATCTGACTGAATTTCAACTTCAGTAGGAGCAATCACATGAAACGGATTAGATCTATACCGTCGAAGCATCGACACATGAAACACATTATGAATTTTCTCTAACTCAAGTGGTAACATCAATTTATAAGCAACCGGCCCAACTCGTTCAATGATCTCATACGGCCCGATGAACCTCAGACTCAGCTTGCCCTTTCAGCCAAATCAAAGTAATTTCTTCCACGGAGACACTTTCAAAAACACTTTATCACCAACTTGGAATTCAATATCTTTTCGTTTCAAGTCTGCATAAGACTTCTGATGATCTGAGGCCGCTTTCAAACTGTCACGAATCACTATCACTTTTTGTTCAGTTTCTTTTATTAGATCAACCCCGTGCATCTTATTCTCACTCAGTTCTGTCCAATACATTGGAGTTCGGCATTTTCGACCGTAAAGAGCCTCATACGGTGCCATTTTAATGCTAGATTGAAAACTGTTGTTGTACGCAAACTCAATCAACGGTAAATGCTTTTTCCATGTACTTTCAAACTCAAGTATACAGCATCTCAACATATCTTCGAGAATCTAAATAATCCGCTCGGACTGACCATCTGTTTGCAGATGAAATGTAGTACTGAAATGCAATTTTGTGCCTAAAGCCTCTTGCAATTTCTTCAAAAATCGCGAAGTAAATCTTGGATCTCTATCAGATACAATAGATAGTGGCACCCTGTGCAGTCTCACAATCTCAGCAATATACAATTTAGCCAATCTATCGAGTGAATAATCAGTTCTCACCAGAACGAAATGAGCTGATTTCGTCAATCTGTCAACTATCACCCAGATTGCATCTTTCTTTCCCGGAGATAAAGGTAGTCCCGACACAAAGTCCATCGTGATTTTCTCCCACTTCCACTCAGGAATCATAATCGGTTGTAACAAAACGGATGGGACCTGATGTTTTGCTTTAACTTGTTGACAAACTAAACACTTCGACACAAAGTCAAAAATGTCTCGTTTCATACCATGCCACCAATAAAACTGTTTCAAATCATTAAACATTTTTGTACTTCCCGGATGCACAGTCAAACAACTATTATGAGCTTCGTTCAAAATTAATTGAATCAACTCTGAATTCTTCGAAACACAAATCTGATTTCTGAATCTCAAACAATCATCACTATCAACTCGAAATTCTAAATCGGAATTCAAATCACATTGAGCTCGTTTAGTCATCATCTCAACATCACTCTTCTGGGCATCACAAATCTGACGTACAAATATCGGTCTCACTTTCAACTTAGCCGAAACTAAATCATCATCACATAGATCTATCTGAGTATTCATAGCTCGCAAAGCACTTAAAGACTTTCGACTCAAAGCATCAGCAACAATGTTAGCTTTGCCCAGATGATAATCAATCACAAGTTCGTAATCTTTCAAAAATTCTAACCATCTTATCTGTCGCAAATTCAATTCTTTCTGAGTCATCAAGTACTTCAAGCTCTTGTGATCGGTATAAATATGACATTTCTCACCAAATAGATAGTGACGCCAAATTTTCAATGCAAACACAATTGCAGCTAATTCAAGGTCGTGCGTTGGATAGTTTTTTTCATGCGGCTTTAACTGCCTCGAAGCATAAGTAATGACTTTTCCTTCTTGCATTAGCACACAGCCCAAACCATTCAACAATGCATCACTGTAAACTATAAATTCTTTACTCGATTCAGGTTGAACTAACACTGGCGCTTCTGTCAACAATACTTTCAACTGCTCAAAACTCTTTTGACACTTTTCTGACCACTCGAATTTAACATCTTTCTGAAGTAACTTCGTCAACGGAGTCGCAATCATCGAAAAGCCTTTCACAAACCGTCTATAGTATCCAGCTAGTCCTAGAAAACTACGGACTTCAGACACATTTCTCAGAGGCTTCCATTCTAAAATAGCCGAGATCTTACTCGGATCAACTCGTATTCCCGTAACTGATACAATATGCCCCAGAAATCCAAGCTCACGCAACCAAAATTCACATTTGCTAAACTTAGCATACAATTGCTTCTCACGTAGGGTCTGTAACATAATTCTCAAATACTTAACATGTTGCATCTCATCACAGGAATAAATCAGAGTATCATTAATAAATACTACAACAGAGCAATCCAAATACGGTCTGAATATCCGATTCATCAAATCCATAAACACTGCAGGAGCATTCGTTAGTCCAAAAGGCATAACTAAGAATTCATAATGTCCGTACCTTGTTCTGAAAGCAGTTTTCGATACATCTGATTCTTTGACTCGTAGTTGGTAGTAGCCCGATCTCAAATCTATCTTAGAAAACACTATAGCTCCTTTCAACTGATCAAACAAATCATCAATACGGGGTAACAGATATTTATTCTTTATTGTCACTTTGTTCAACTGTCGATAGTCAATACACATTCTCATAGTACCGTATTTCTTTTTCACGAACAACACAGGAGCACCCCAAGGCGAGAAACTTGGTCGTGTAAATCCTCTATCTATCAACTCTTGCAACTGAGACTTTAACTCTTTTAATTCTGTCTGTGCCATTCTATACGGAGCTATTGAGATAGGAGTTGTTCCCGGCACCAATTCAATGCCAAATTCAACTTCTCTAATAGGAGGTAATCCTGGTAACTCTTCAGGAAACACATCTAGAAACTCACAAACCACAGGCACAGATTCAACTTTCTTTTCTGTCACTTTTGTATCAATCACATATGCTAGATAAGCTTCACAACCCTTTCTCACATAGTTCAAAGCTTTCATCGCAGATACAACAGCTGATAACCCATTCAAATCACTGGATTCAATTCGAACTATCTCACCATTCTGACTTCTCAAATCAATACTCTTTCTTTTACAATTCACAATAGCATTATGTAAAGTGAGCCAATCCATTCCAAGAATAATATCAAATTCATCGAATGGTAGCAACATCAAATTAGCCAAAAAACAAGCATCCCGAAACATCAATGGGCAATTCTTGCACACTTTATCCACCAAGACACACTTACCTAAAGGGTTCGATACTCTAATCACAAATTTAGTAGACTCAACAGGTAGAGTCTTACTTGATACTAGATTCACACACACATAAGAATGAGTAGAACCTGGATCTATCAATGCAATCACATCAGTATCAAATAGAGTAAAAGTACAAGTGATGACGTCTGGAGATGACGCTTCTTCTCGTGCGCGTATGGCATAGGTTCTGGCAGGTGCTCTCGCCTCTGATCTCACAGCTGTATCGGTAGTCCCTCTTTGACTTCCACTCACATTTCCAGTGTTTCTGAGTGGTCTACCCCTAGCCGTCTTGTTACTCGGTTTCACACTCTGAACATTTTCTTCTTCAGTTAACTTTGGGCAATCTCTAATAAAGTGATCTCGTGATCCACACTTATAACAATTTCGATTATTATACTTGCCCCAACATTCTCCCACATGTCGTCTTTCGCACTGTCTACACTCAGGTTTGTTGCTTTTGGCACTTCCAACACTTGATTTAGTCAGAATTTGAACTCGTGGACCGATGCTTTGTCTCACACGATCTCTACTCGGATGTCCAAACAAAGCATTTGATCGATTGCTTACATCTCTAAATCTCTTCGTCAAAGGTTGAGACAACTTACTCATCGATCTTTTTCTTTCATCTCAAGCTTTAGAATCGGCTTTCTTCTTTTCTTTACTGAGCTCCTCGGCTTTGCAGGCTCTTTCAACTAACACAAAAATTCATTTATGTCAAGTATCCCGACCAAAAACTTAATATCTTCATTTAGCCTTTCTATAAAGCGTTTACACATAGTTGCTTCGGATGAAACACATTCCCGTGCATACTGGCTCAATCTCACAAACTCCCGTTCATACTCGAGAATGGACATACGGCCTGCTTTTGACTCTAGAAACTCCTTACGTTTCTGATCTATGAATCGTTGACTGATATACTTCTTTCTAAATTCAATTTAAAAGAAATCCCAAGTGATTCTCTCTCTCGGAACCACAGAAATCAACGTTTTCCACCAGTTATATACCATATCTCTCAACAAGGAAACTGCACACTTAATACATTCATCAGGGGTCAACGACATCTCATCGAACACTCGAAATGTATTCTCGAGCCAAAAATCGGCTCGCTCAGCATCATCATCAGGTGTGGCCCTAAACTCTTTGGCCCCGTACTTTCTGATCTTATCCAAAGGAGGCTTATTCAATTTATTCGGATCTACAACTTAAGGCACAATAGGTACTTGTGGGGGTGGAGGTTGTGGAGCAGCCGGATTAGCTTGAACAAACTCCAAAAACCACTCACTCATTATTCGGAAGAAGGCTTGCTTAGCCTCTCCTCCCTCACTACTATCATTCAGCCTAGATGTGGCCGGCGCTGTCCCTTGAGCGGGAGCAGGAGCGTTACTCTCTACATCGTTAGCAACTGCTCGACCGGGATCCATTACTATATGATAACACATTTTCGACTATCATGATTCATCACACTATCACAATTATATATATGGCATGTATAGCTAGACTCACACGCAATATGTTAGTCCGAGAATCGACTAAACCGTAGCTCTGATACCAATAAAATGTAACACCCCTAACCCGAAACCGTTACCGGAATAGGGTTAAGAGGCATTACCAAACAATCGAAACATTTCACATCCATTTCTCAACACAAAGTCAATCATCAATTTAACATATTCAAATATAAACATATAGTCTCTTATTGAGGTCTACGAGACCTTAAACACATGCTAGAAAGGGATCGGGACTAAACCGAACACATACAAAAATTCTCAGAAATTTAAACATTCTTCAAAAATGCAGAGGTCACATGCCCGTGCAGTCAGGCAGTGGGCCTCACACGGCTACCAGACACGCCCATGTGTCCAGGCCGTGCCAAAACAGGGCATACATACTGACTTGTCCAGACGGCCACTAGACACGCCCGTGTGTCACGGTAGCTGTAACCCGCCCAGCACACTCAAGTGGCCCTTGAGCCACACGGTAGAGACACACGCCCGTGTCCCTTGGCCGTGTATGCAAAATAGGCCATTTGCAAGGCCAATTTGCCACCCATACAAGGGTCATCCCTACAAGCACAATTAAACATCTTTCCATGTATCAATAGCAACCAAAAACACATCAAAATATTCATCATGTCAACCCAATTCAATCTCATTTTTAGCATACCATCTTATATGCTAAATAACGCAACCAATTCATATGTAAAACCAAGCATGATTCATCCACAATTTCACTAAATCACTATGGCATCAATCCATCAATAAACTTACCATTCATAATTCATTTTCATTGCCATCAAGCTATACCATAACATGCATCATATTCCAAAATCACACATGCATATTGCCAATATTTATCTAGCCACATCACATGGCTATTTACACATCTCAATCATGGTTCAAAAAAACTAGCCTATACATGCCATATTCAAATATACACATCTTCAAGAGTACCAAAATAGATTGCCGATAGTGTGATAGAGATGCTGACAATCCCCGGATCCGAGCTAGCTATACTGACACTGTAAAATAGAGAAACAAATCACACAGTAAGCTTTCAAAAGCTTATTAAGTTCGTAACATAATACATTCAACTTAATAGTTCAAATACAATGCACAACAAGAACTCATCATATAGATAAATGTTTATACCATATCATTCATAGCCAATAATCTTACTCAACCACTCATGAAGTCATACACAATCTCCTCAACCATAAAGGTTCAATACATACCTTAGCCAACACATGGTTACTCACCATCCAAGCTAATTTATGCTCGATATTGTATCTCGATCCAGCCTTCATTATTCATTAGATTTAATCGCACACTAAGTGACCAATTTGTAGTCGAAACTAAATTAACTTCGCACACTTAGTGCCTCTATCCATAGCTGAAGCTTATATAACATCGTACACTTAGTGCATCAATACAAAACCGAACGTAATTCGAAATCGCACACACAGTGCCAACTATGAAGCCAAAGCTTCTGTTATTTCGCACACACAGTGCTAATCAACTCTGTCTCAATTCAATTACGCACACTTAGTGCCTCGTTACTTAATTTCATTCATTACATTTCTAATTCAATATCTATCATTCAATTCACATCACATAGAAGGTAAATTAACAACTTGTACTATGTCCGAACTTACCTCGGACGTCAAAATACCGAAACGATCGATTAATCGGGCACTTTGTCTTTTCCTCGATCTCGATTCGAACCTCTCCTTTCTTGGTCTATACATATTCAAATTCAGCCCATTCAATCACCAATTCATTCAATTTAATCCAAACACACATATTTAGGGCATTTTGCAAAATAGCCCTCACATTTTCACATTTCGACACTTTAGTCCCTATTTCACAATATCACAAAATACACCAAATTTATACTCACACAAGCTTAGCCGAATTCTTCCCATGCTAATACAAGCCCACACATTTCATTTATTTCACAATGTAGTCCTCCAATTTACACTTTTCTCAATTAAGCTCAAATTACTCAATTTCCCTAAAAATTCCAATACAAAATATGTTTATCATTTACATATATTTCATAATCCATCACCAAACTTCACAAAGCTCATGAATTCATCCATGACACAATTCAAATACATCATCAATTCACAAAATTTAAGCATGGGTTTCAAAGTATTTGACGCAACGATTACAAAACATAGAAATTATCAATAACCGAGCTCAAAACATACCTCAATCTAGAACTTAATGTGCAGAAACATTCAAAGCTCTTAACCCTTTCTTTATTTTCTAATTTCGGTGGATGGAAGATGAGAGAATGGCCATTTCATTTGTTTTGTCTTAATTATATTAACTTAATAACCTATTTACCATTTTAACCTTAATGAACTTTAATAATTACAACTTATGCCATGCTATCATCATCCATTAACAATTTAATGGGCTATTTGCAACATAAATCCTCCAAATTATAAAGACAACAACAATTTAGCACTTAACAATCAGCACACAGCATTTTACACTTTATGCGATTAAGTCCTTTTTGCTAATTAAGCATACAATCGATAAAATCGTCACACGAAAATTTCACACAGGCTAATTCATATACTGTAAACACAAAAAATAATATTAAAATATTTTTACGATCTCAAATTTGTGGTCTCAAAACCACTGTTCCAACTAGGGTCTAAACCGGGCTGTTACACTTGCAATGAGAACATTGCTTCTTTTTAAAGTGGGGTAAGGCAAATAAATTGCTCAAATTTTTAAAATTTTCAAGTATGTTTCAATCATTTCTTTCATAAGTATGTTTTAATAAATGGGTGTTTAGAGACATTTTTTGTAACACCCCTCACCCGTATTCACAATCAAAATAGGGTTACGGAGCATTACCAAACTTACAGCACTATTAAACATACACTTCATAAACGATTTATCACTTAAATTACCATTCAATCATATCCAATCATAGTGTCCCTTAAACGAGCCTACAAGGCCTTAAACATGCATTAGAAATGGTTTGGGACTAAATTGATAACATATGAAAATTTTGGAAACTTAGAAAAATTTCAATCATACAGGGGTCACACACTCGTGTGAACAGGCCGTGTGCCTCACACGACTCCAGACACGCCCGTGTCTCAGGCTGTGTGGAAACAGGGCATACATACTGTAACACCCCAAACCTGGCGCAGACATTATGGTCAAATCCGGGAATGTCACATCAAAGACACAATCTCAAACAATTTTGCTAAGTTAAAATTTAAGGTTTAAAAGCCCAAAATCCTTGACACCTTGTTAAGTAGCTGTAACACCCCTTACCCGTATTCAATGTCGGAACCAGGCACGAGGCGTTACCGTAATAAAATCCTCAAGATCGCCACTTAGGCACAACATGACCACTCTCTTTGGTCATCACAACAACCTCAATCTCGACTTACGAGGCCTCTCTCAAACACACGAGGGCTCTCGAGACCATATCGAAAACTCTTACGATCTTTAAAATTTTTCCATCTATACAGGGTTCACACGCCCGTGTAAGATTTGGCACGCCCGTGGATGTCACACACGCCCATGGTCACTACCCGTGCATGAAAACTCAAGCATTCTGCCAATGCCCCACGGTTAGGGAACACGCTCGTGCCCTCCGCCTATGGTGCACACTGACTACCTTAACACGACCTAGAGTCTAGACACACGCCCGTGTGGCTTGCCCATGGCCAACACTGATTAACACATACGTTCTAGGCACACGCCCGTGTGACTAGTCCGTGGTCTATTCTGATTTAAAATATTAACATGCAGGGGACACACGACCAAGTCACACGCCCATGGGCTAACCGTGTGTCGCACATGGCCTAGACACACACCCGTGTGTCTACCCACATGGACAAGAACAAAGCTATTTGTAAGTTCTTTTCACCCTTCTAGCATACACAATCATGCACTCATTCAACACATCCATAATCAACTCACAATCTTACAATCTCACTTAGACAACCACATCTTTTCATATAATAAAGTGCCAACAACTATGGCATCATACAAAATAGATTATCCATCTAAAGGCCAACACATCATAGCCATATACAACAAAATTTATTAACTTGTCTAGCCCCTATACATGCCATATACAAAACATTGAGTCTAATGTACCAGAGTGTGCTGATAGTGTGGGTGATCTTCCAATTGATCCTCATATCTGGATTCAACACTTTTGCTCTATAAGACAAGGGAAAAGAAAGGGAGTAAGCTTTGAGCTTAGTAAGTTTACACATAAACAATTAAGCAACATAGTATAAGATAAACAACAATTAGCATTGTACTAACATATAATGTACAACTATGCTTACTCTTTCTATCCCTTACCACATTTCCAACACATCATGAGTCACTTACTCATAACCATTGAGATGCACCCCTGCATTCAATATCACATTTACACAATATACAACACATCATTATTTCTCGATAATACATCCACATAGCTAATCCACATAGCTAATCCACACAGCTAATCTCTTGGTGGTTTCGCACTTATCCCACCACAATCAATTAATAAGGTAGTATCGCACTTAGCCTACCAACAAGGTATTCATAGTGGTTTCGCACATAGCCCACTAGATAATATACCTAATGATAGCATCGCACATAGCCAGCTCATCGTCAATATGCATTAGGATGGTATCACATTTAGCCTACCAATTAGCATTATTACTACACATTCACAAATCTACTTACTTAATCATTCATCCATTCATTTCTCTTGAACCACATAGGTTCTCAATCATTATCAACCATGCTATACACTAGCTAGAATTAACAAATTGTAAGTATGAATGCATTGTTTATGCATAGACTTACCTCGATACTCAAAAGTATAGAAACGTGCAATTTAGTCCACCACTTTGCTCTTGCCTCGATTTTGATCCGGGCTTTGTCTTTCTTGATCTATAATGAATAAATCAGCTTATTCAATACACACATTGACCAAATTGACCCACCTCTCATACTTTGGCAAAATTACTCTTTTGCCCCAAATCTTCCTCATAACTACACTATTGGCCCAAGGCTCGTAAAGTGATTTTTATTCAACTTCCTAGCCTTTCATGCTTAGCCGAATCACTTACTCAACTAAATTAATCATCAATTCTCATTACAACACACATGTATGACCAAACTTAAGATTGTTACAAACTAGTCCCTACATGCATTTTCTATGGAAACTCATTTAGCAAAAGATGTTTCTACTACATCAAGTTTTTATATTCTTCCATAAAACATCAAAATACATGCATGTCATACATGGCCACATTTTTGAACATCCATCATAGCTCATCAAATAGCTAAAAATAGCTTACTCATGCAACAAGGACTTCAAAAATACAAAGAATATCAAAAACGAGGCTAGATGCACTTACTAGCAAGCTTGAAATTTTTGAAGAACCCTAACAATGGCTCTCTCAAATTTTCGGTAGCCTTAGAGAAGAAGATGAATGAATTTTGTCATCTTTTCACCCATTTTAATCACTTAATTATTAAATGACCAAAATGCCCTTTTTGATAAACTTTCTATTTTAAATCATCCATGCCCAAATTTGTCCAAAAATTAGAAATTAGGAAAATTTCTATTTAAGGACCTCTAATTAATAATCTAAAGCTATTTCACACAAATAGCTTCTAGAATCTGACATTTTGCAACTTTTGCAATTTAGTCCTTTTGGACAATTTAACCGTAATTTCACAAAATTGCTTCATGAAATTTCCAACTATCATGCATACATAGCATAAACCTCAAAAACTCATTCATAAGCCTCAGATTTGTGGTCTCGTACCACTCTTCTGACTAAGCCCTAAATCAGGATGTTACAGTAGCGATAAAAGTCCATTTAATTATTTTAAGTATCCCGAAAACCATGTTTAAACATAAGAAATTTCTCAGGTTTAATAATTAAGTAAACAGTTGAAGCAACAAAACTCAAAATCCAAAGTCAAAATGGAGTACAAGGCCTTATTACATCTAATGAAAATAAAGCAATTAAAATCATGTCTTTTGAAACAAATAAATAAAACTTCTAAATGTCTTGTAGTGTGGCCGTCTCCGAGTCCTCTCCCACGTCGAGCTGTTTATTGAGGATTGCCTGAAACATTTAATAAAAAGGGGTTTGTACTCAACATTTTACTTTATGAAGGGTTTTCAATGAAAATAAGGTTTTCACTAAAACACTTCAATGAAACACGCCGGATTCAGGCCTAACTTCTAGGTCGGGTTTGGGGTGGTACATTTAGTGGTATTAGAGCCAGGTTGCAAAGCTCGGGCTGTGAAATGGGCCTTAGATTTTTGTTTTTAAAACAAGTAGATTAAAAAAATTTTGCAGGATTTTTGAAGTGTGGTTCACCGAGCCCTCGACGTCGAGCCAAGTAAGTTTTCTGTGTTTACCTTTGTTTAAATTACGGAACTATATCTAGATATGGGCTACTTTGAAATAGGTTTTTAGAGACTAAAGCCCGTAGGAAACTTAAGCCTGTAGTGGATCTTCGACTGTGAAACAACTTTTAAATTGTTACTTGCATAAGACATGTGTTTTAAACAGTGGAACTATGAACTAATTCCATAAAACTTCTAAACCAGAAATATGCACGCAACGATGAGCACTAGAAGAGGAGGAAGAGGCCGCGGCTGAGGCCGTGGAAGTGTTGGGGCTTTGTAAACATTTAAATCGGAATTTGGTACTTATTCTACGTATGTTTGAGAATGTTTGTGATAGGTGGATGTTTTGGGTATGTATTAAAATTATTAGGATCAGAGTGCGCAGCGAAAGCGTAGTGGTGAGACTTGGGTAGTACGATTAATAGTTAGTTGGAAATTTTGAGGACGAAATTTCTTTAAGGGGGTAGAATTGTAACGCCCCAAATTTTGGGCCTAGTAGAGCTGGGCCCATTGGGCTTTGGGTTTCATAAAATTTTTAAGTGAGCAAGAAAATGACAAATGACATGACGACTTTAAAGGTTTAATGAATTTGGAGTGTGTAGGTGTGTTGGAGAAGCTCTGGGTTCGAGTTTTGTGGTGGAAGATTCTTAATTTAATTAATTAAGGAATCAGGGTTGTAAGTAGTGGGCTTTTAAATAAAAATAAGTGAAAAATGGCACAAAGAACCCTGTGGTGAAGTGCTAAGTGACGCCACTAGGGTGTAGAGAGGTGGCGACATATGCATGCAGGAGGTCTCGAGGTTCAAAAGCTAGCTTAGTTTTATTTTGGAATTTAATTTTAGGCTTCTAGAAGGCTAGAAGTGGCGTGTAGAGGACTCTAAGGAGAAGTGATCGATGAGAGAGAATTCGGGAGAAGGATAAGGAGATATCATGGAGAAAAATTAGGAGATGAGCGGTGGATGAAGTGGTGCCAAATTGGACTTTAGGGGTGGCTAAGTTTCGGCTATAGGCTATATAAATGTGTGTGTGCCGAATCTGGGCTCCTAGGTAATGCCGAATTTTCCATTCTTTTTCTTTCTTTTCTTCCCCTCAATCGGTTCCTCCCATAGCCAAACTCTCCCATTGCCGAAATCTCCTAAAGCCGAATTCCTTTGTGCCGAATACCCTCATAGCCAAACTCTTCTATAGCCGAATTACCACCATCTTTTCTCTTGCCGAAATTCCTATTAGTGCCGAATCTTGGTGGTTGTTCCTCCATCACAAATCGATTGTTACTTACTCTTAGTCAAGTGTTGAAAGTCGAATCTAGTTAATAGCTATCTAGGCCGCAGGATCAAAAAGGGATTTGGTAAGTATTCGGTTAACCTCTTTTGTACGTTTTACTAAAATCCGAAAGGCTATCTAACTGTCCTGTCGTTAACTCTGTCATAACAAGGATAAGGTTCAAAGATCGCAAGTGTAGTAGGATTGTTAGCAAGGGTAAGTGTACTCAACTTGAATGTGGTTTAAGTGAATGGCCGAATGTGAGTTTGATCTATAGGGGTGACTTGTGTGGATTATGAGTCACTTGAATCTTGATGGTGTGTGTGTGAGTGCAGATCTAGGGGATACTCCAGATTAGTAGCTAAGGAAGGGCTATTAGAACCCGATGGCACACTGATCGTTGATTTCAGAGTTTTAAATTTATAATGATCGAACCTGGAACTAACTATAACAACGATTGAGGCAAGTGCACTTATCGAACAGTAGTATAGCTTAGGCAAGATCGGATTGTCGAACCCAAAGGAACCAAAAGTACTAATACTAACTTTCTTTTTATTATCTAGCCTAAAATAAGTGAAGTTGTTATTTAATCTAAATTTAACTGCTACTAAGCTAAAGACGCAAAGACAAAAAGAATGAATTGGGGAAATACTGTTGGAAAAACTCAGTTGATTAAGATGATACCCTTAGGAAGAATCCACCTAGACTTCACTTGCTATCTAACTCTGAACCAGACGATTTATTCACTTGACTTGATCTGTAAGACTCTCTAATGTATATTAAACCCTCTCTTGAAGCGAATAACATCTAACCCTAGGTTGATTAATTGAAATCTCTTTCTAATTAAAACCCCTAGAATTGCATTAACTCAATCTATGGACTCCCATATTCGGTTTCACTCTAATCCAACAAAATCTCGTCACCCTATCTCTAGGCGCGCGATCAACTCCGCTTAATTATGCTAGATCTACTCTTAAGCAGGGACTTTTTCTCCTCCACCTAAGCACATCAAACTTGAATCAATATCTCAAAAATATTAACACAAGAATTAAGAACACATAATTAAGAACAAATCAAGTATTTATCATATAGTTCAAATAAACGATAACAAGATTCATCTAAGTTTCATCCTTCTTCGTATCCGAAAGGTTTACTTCATAACAATAAAAGAAAACATATCAGAAGAAAAGATAAAACAAAACATAAGAAATCCCTAAAACCCCCTGAATGAATTGAAGGAGAGATCCGCTATCTTGAGTAGAATTCCGGCTTCTTGAGATGGATCAACTGGCTATCTTCGAGCGTTTCCCACAAATCTGACCTTTTCGGCTCGGCTCCTTGGCCTAGCTCACCCCTCTTCTTCTAGGTTATACTTAAGGTGTTTATATAGGCTTTTGAAATAGGTTTCTTTGCCCCTAAGTATCCTTTTCCGAGTGAAATTACTCTTTTCCACGACAGGGACACGGCCATGGCACACGCCCGTGTGAATCGTCTTTAGGTCGTGTTTAGACTTTTAATGAGGTGACACGTCCGTGTAAATCGTGATCAGGCCGTGTTCTAGTATATCAAGGAGACACGGCCGTGTTGGCTCAAGTCTAGGCCGTGTTGATTTTCACTTTGGCCCAATTTGGTCTGTTTTGAGCCCATTTCTCGTTCTTTCCATCCTCCAGTGCTTTCCTGAGTATAAAACATGAAAAGAAAGGATTAAGAGCACCTTTTTACATAAATCAAGGGATAAATCATCCAAAAGTATGCTAAATGTGGGATTAAAATATGTTACTTTTACGGTTTATCACATACCCCCACACTTAAGCTTTTGCTTGTCCTCAAGCAAAATTCTCAACTTACAATTAAAACAAACTTTCCATGATTCAATATTCCTATCAACAATGTCTCATCATAATTCATAGATAATTTATACATGGATAATTTAACTCAAAGAGTCCTAAAGATTCAAACAATATAAGTCATACATTAGTAGCACAAAACATAGGTGTTTCCCCTCATCAAAATAATTACCTCTGATCCAAAACTAATTGACATCTTCACAAATGATTCACTCAAATCACTCGAAGTGTTTAAGGTTCAGAATTAAGCACTCAAATGTCAAACCTGAAAAGTTAATCCCATAGGCTTGCATGAAAATCAAATCTCCACCACTCGTAATATGAGATGATGCACAAATCAAAAGGTCTTTGAAAGGGTTGTAACTGGCTTGGGTTAAGGTGTGGATAAAGGCTGAATTAGAGGGTTAGAATCGAGATCGACCTAAAAATTACCTAACTAGAAACAACGAATGAAAGATAAATAATTACATGAATTAAAACTTTGAAACTAATAATATGAGCTTATTCTTCAATAAATAGACTTTAACTGTACAAGCTCGCTTTTCATCATACTAATACTGAATATACTTCAATGTTTTTTTTTTGAAGAACAAATCATAATAAAGAACTTTAACAATTGAAATAAAGAACATAGTTAGGCAACTAGTCAAATCAAATCTTGACAAAAAAAAGGGTAGTCAAGAAGAATGGTGATAACAAATACAAAGGGTTTTGGGTTAATATTAGTGGGTGAGTCAGTAAAAAGGGTTGTTAGGATCAAAGGGGTTCACTAGGGGTTAATTATGAAGGTAGGCTTTTTATGGAGTAAGTGGGTTAAATCCTAGGTTCCTTTATCATTTCTGTATATCAAATCAAAGATGTGGTCTCAACATGTATAATCGAGTCAAGTTCTAGAATAACAGTTCAATGTTGACACACTCATAATCAAAAAGTGAGAATGAAAAAGGATATATGCTCTTATAACGCTCAAAATCTCACAAAAATTATGGGTATTTTGATATCAACCTCGTAAATTTCAAATTTTAAAGTTATATTCAAATTCAGGTTAACAACCTAAAAAAAAAATTAATTCTGAAAAATAGACTTATCATGCTTGATTCTCTAGTATCTTAGAATTTAATTATCAATGCACAATTCTCAATGACTTAATCTAAAACATATCAATAAAAATCATAAATCATGGAAATTTCATTCTAATGATAATATGAGAAATTTACTTTAAGACAAGGCATAATCCAGGGATTTGAGAATAATGCAAAAAGTTTGGCACCTAATTTCAGGAATTTGAGAATAATGAAAAAAAGTTAGGCACCTTTTTAGGTTGTTCACCCCCCACACTTAAGATGTACATTGCCCTCAATGTACAAAGATAGATAAATAAGCATGTAATACTTAAACCAAAAGAGAAGAGGAGAAGTGACACTTCCTGAATTTTGGATGGATTCCTTGAGTCGGAGGTGACAGATGACTTATGTAGCAGTGAGTTACTCCTAGTGATTTGTTTGTTATTTTTGAGTGTACAATTGAAATTGTGAAGTCATCAGTTAGATGTCTCGAGGGCAGAATTAAACAAGTGTTTGTTAGTAATACTCTAAGGTTAGATAGCCAATGATAACATGAATAAAATAAAGGTATGAAACATAAAAGGCAAAAGAGTTTAAATTAAGACAAATAAAAATTAAAACGAAATAACTAAAAAGAAAAGAAAACTAAAAATAAGGAAAATAAAAGGACTCAGAGGTCCTCATCATCAGCTGGGTCCTGCGATGGTGTCGGTGAAGAAATGTGGAAGTGATGACAAATCTGCTGGAGGGTAGCCTCAATGCCGTCAAAACGTCGAGCTGTGTCAGTGAATTGCTGAGTACAGTACTGCTCGAACTGAGTAAGGCGTGCTGAAATGTCTGAAAGTGAAGCTGCTGCATGGGAGGGATGCTGGCTCAGGAGTGGTGCCTCCTGTGGTGGTGGGACATCATCAATAATGTCCTCGGGCTCCTTCTCGTCAGTGGGGAGGGCTAATCGGTATTGAGGAGGATTGGTCCCATGATGATATTTGATCATCTTCATGTGCAGCATAGTTTGGATGCCTAGAGGTACCATCTGCCCAATTGGTGTGAGAGACGAGGTCTGGTTGTCGGTGTTGAGGAGGCCAAAGTACCGAGCTAAACGTGTGATGTATTGGCCCATCGATAGGATTCCCCTCCTATGTGGCTCCGTCTGGTGCTGGATGGCACGGGCTATGAAGTAGGCTAGGTCGAAGACGTGCCTGTTTGACATGCACCACAGGTAGTAGACGTCGTGAGTGTTTACGACGCCGGTGCTCTCGCGTCGTCCTATAAGAGTCTGAGCCAAAATTGCGTGTACGTACCTCAGAGATGGGACTAGGGACATCGCCTTGGAGTGACTGGGGTCGTAGTTGGCCTTGTGGGGGGCTAAGTCGTACCAACAGTTGACGGGGGTACGGTGGATGTGGCGGTGTAGCTCGGAGAGGTCATGTTCTGCTATGAAGTCGTCTGTGTAAAGTTCGAGTGCGGCCCCGAATTGTGGCATATTCAGTCGTCGTATGGTGCCTCCTAAATGGAATTGTATCGTACCTGGATCATCATATTGTGCCATCACCGTCTGGAGTTGAAAAGTGGAGCAGAATTCTAAGGTAAGTTCCAAGTACGTGGGCTCGATGATGGTGAAAAATTTATCCCATGGATCGGTTGTAAGCAGGGCTCGAACATCATCTGCGAGACGACCTGCTCTAAAGCGGCCCAATCAATGCACCTACCGGTGCCAAGGGGTCATGCCCATAGTGTCTTGTACCATTCCTCTTGGGCCTCTTGAGTAAATTGGAGGAACTGGTGGCGCACTTCGGAGGATGCGCTAGCGGAGGATGAGCTGGGTCCCTTACGTTTCTTAGAAGTGGCGGCTGCTGTTTGCTTTGCTCGTGACGATGACATTATACCTGAAAATAGTTTATATTCATGTAACACCCCAAACCCGGCCCAAACACTACGACCGAATTTGGTGTGCTACAGAGAAAACATCTTTGAAAATCCTTTTAAGTCGAATTATCTTTTTGGTAAAAGATGGTTATTTTGTTTGAAACATTTGAGGTGTATAAAATCCATACTTAGGTTTATTTTAAAATATTTATTAAGCCGATTGTAGCCGATTCAGATGTGCCCGATGGCACGATAAAACATTTTTGCGATTTAAAATTTTAGAAACCACGTGTACTTAATTTAATGTTAGAAAATAGTTTAACAAATTAATCCAAACATAGAATAATAAAATTATGTCTAGGCCTTACTACAACTTAATTAAAATAAACCAACATTAAATAAAATAAAACAAAGTCCAAGTTCGTCTAATTAAAATTTCCTTTGCATGGCCACCTCGAGTCCATCCAGCTCCATCTCCGCGATCTACCCATCTCGCAAAAATGTTAAGGGAAGGGGTGAGTCACCAAGACTCAGTGTGTAATCCCCACCCGGTAAGATAACTCATACACAAGTCATTAATAAACATGCACATGCAACCCAACCTAACCATCCATACTCCTTTTCTACCCCGTGGTCAAAACCACCGGTGGTCAAAACCACCGATGACTTAGAGTCACAAATCGATGATGGGGCCAACCCATCGTGTGGTCAAAACCACCGATGACCATAGGTCACAATATATCAAATGTGGTCAAAACCATCGGTGGTACCAAACCACCGGGACTTAGTCGCAAATAATTAATCGTTGTGGTCAAAACCACTGATGACCATAGGTCACAAATAATCTGATGGGGCCAACCCATCTTGTGGTCAAAACCACTGACGACAGTCCATAGTTCATCCCCCTCCTCTCATCAATCCCACCATCACATGCTTACACATCAAATTTCATATATCATGTCATAGTATTAAACATCATGTGATGGCATGCAAACATATAAAAATTACAAGTTAGGGGACTTACCTGAAATCCATGATTATGCCACAAACTAACCACAACCAAAAGATCTAAGGCAAATAATAACAGCATGTAAATTAATAAAGTGTGTATAGAGATCTTACACACCTGTTACTATCGTAATTCCTAGATCCCGAGGATCCGATCTACGTCGCTAGATCTCTTGTCCTTACAAATGATTTGGTTTCCTACCAAATCCCGAGCCAAGCGATGGTTCAACCCCCAACAATCGGCCACACCTTCCTCCTAAACCGATTGGGGAAGAAGAGAGCACCCTTTTCTTTGATGTTCAGCCAAAACTACAGCAAATAGGGAGGAGTAGATTCGGCTAAAGAGATGCTGGAATTTTGAATAATTTTGGGCAGTTTGTCTAAGGGAATTTCGGCAGCAAGATGGTAGGGGTTCGGCTAATGGAGGAAGAAAAGAAAAAGAAAATATGTAGGGGAAATCAATGGTGATTTTTGGCTAAGTAAAAGAGGAAGATGCTGGAAAATTTTGAAGGATTCCCTAGGGGAAATTCGGCAGCAGTAGAGGAAAAAGAAGAAGAAATAGTTGCTGGAATTTTTGGTCACTTCTTGCTGTACAAAAATCAATTTTGAACAGCCCCCCAAGGAGTCCAATATTCGGCCAGCACCTCCTTTTTAGGTGATAATTTCAGCTTTCAAAAATGCAAGATTTATCTCACATCTTTATATCCTAATCCTCCTTAAACAATTATAATGAAAATAAAATACTATTAATTACTCTTCCAGCCGAAATTAAAAAAAAAAAAAGCTCAAACTCTATCACTTTGAAGAGTCCAAAATCATGCCAATTCTTTCTCTCCTTCACGCCAGCAGTAAAGAGGAAAAATAAAAATCCAAATGCTGGTTCTTGGACTCGAACCAGCGACCTAGTGAAGGCAACAGCAGCAGCCTCCCTTAACGCCCCTGGCCACTCTTCCCAATTGACTTTCATGTCATAAAACCACAACATTTATTTATAAGGCCTTCTTCCTGGCCCTCTTTCCTTTAACGCAAAAGCCCAAAATAAAAATGCTCCTTGCGTCTCGAACCCGAGACCTGCCACTTCTAAACTCTTAAGTGGCGGCCCAAGCCACTCCAACCACCTGGACTTTCATGCTCAACCCTTGCCCGAATTTCTTTAAAGCCCTCTTCACTTTAATGCCCCAAAGACCCAAAAGAAAAAAAACATTTCCCCCCTTGTAACTCCTAAGAATCGAACCCAAGACCTCCCTTGCAACATCCTTAGGCGCACCAAGCCAGTTGTACCAAGCCCATTCTTTGTCATATTTCGCCCACAATTTTATTTAAGCCCTATCTCACCTAGCTCCCTCATTTTAGGTACTTAAAAAGAAATTTTAATACTAAGTCAGGCCTAGCTCGGGTTTAATTCTAGACCTTAGAACATGCTTAATACTTCTAGAATTTAATTCTTCAAGCACACACATGGAAAAATATTTAAATTACAAATAACCCCTAATTCAGGGTGTTACAATTCTACCCCCCTTAAAAATAATTTCGTCCTCGAAATTACTTACTAACGAATAATCGTACATCCTAACTCACCGCACTACGCTTATGTCACGCGCTCTCTGATCTTAACAAATCTAACACATCCCCTAGAACTCATTTCTAACGTCAGCGATTTAATCTGATTAAAGAGTTTTATGCATTAGTACTTTTGTTCCACTTTGTTAATCCGCGAAGCTTTTATGAAACGAAGTTTTCGTGGTTGTTCTTTCGATCAATCAAAGTTTCTAGTTCAAATTCACTATTCTAATTCGAGAGAATCACATTCACATTCATCCACAACATTCACTTCACTACTTTGGACATTTCTGATCATTCCCTACCCTAGGGGTAGTTTCGTCTTTTTCCTACAGGGGTGTTTTCGTAATTTCCAAAGTCAGGGTATTATTTATTGTGTTTGGCCTATGACCGAGTCCTCTTGGTTAGGGTGAACTGAAGCTACGCACTGGTAGGAATCCCGCGAAGAGGAGGTGAGTCACGAGGACCGCTTAAATACCAAGCTCTTCCTGATCCAATCCTGACATGCGCACGGGGTTACCACACCTAACTCGGTGACTTGGTCGTAGGTTTGTTTAATTAGGCACTTAAAGTCTTATGTACTCTGTTTGGGGTAAACTAATCCTAGTGTTCAACCACTTAATCATACTATCTACGTTCCATACCATACCCTTCTACAGATAATAATTCATACAGAAGTTAGAGGTACTTACATGGGCGGATTGGTGCCGGAGACTCGGTGCCATGCTGTTCAAAAACCCAAAACAATTCAAAAAGGCCTACTAAAATATTTTTGGGCCTTGGGCCCCCACAGTAGAGCTTTTGAACCTGGCTTTGATACCAATTTTGTAACACCCCAAACCCGCCCAAACACTACGACCGAATTTGGTGTGCTCTGAGAGAAAACATCTTTGAAAATCCTTTTAAGTCGAATTATCTTTTGGTAAAAGATGGTTATTTTGTTTGAAACATTTGAGGTGTATAAAATCCATACTTAGGTTTATTTTAAAATATTTATTAAGCCGATTGTAGCCGATTCAGATGTGCTGATGGCACGATAAAACATTTTTGCGATTTAAAATTTTAGAAACCACGTGTACTTAATTTAATGTTAGAAAATAGTTTAACAAATTAATCCAAACATAGAATAATAAAATTATGTCTAGGCCTTACTACAACTTAATTAAAATAAACCAACATTAAATAAAATAAAACAAAGTCCAAGTTCGTCTAATTAAAATTTCCACTTGCATGGCCACCTCGAGTCCATCCACTCCATCTCCGTGATCTACCCATCCGCAAAATGTTAAGGGAAGGGTGAGTCACCAAGACTCGTGTAATCCCCCACCCGGTAAGATAACTCATACACAAGTCATTAATAAACATGCACATGCAACCTAACCTAACCATCCATACTCCTTTTCTACCCCGTGTGTGGTCAAAACCACTGTGGTCAAAACCACCGATGACTTAGAGTCACAAATCGATGATGGGGCCAACCCATCGTGTGGTCAAAACCACCGATGACCATAGGTCACAATATATCAAATGTGGTCAAAACCATTTGGTGGTACCAAACCACCGGGACTTAGTCGCAAATAATTAATCGTTATGGTCAAAACCACTTTGATGACCATAGGTCACAAATAATCTGATGGGGCCAACCCATCTTGTGGTCAAAACCACTGACGACACCCATAGTTCATCCCCTCCTCTCATCAATCCCACCATCACATGCTTACACATCAAATTTCATATATCATGTCATAGTATTAAACATCATGTGATGGCATGCAAACATATAAAAATTACAAGTTAGGGGACTTACACGAAATCCATGATTATGCCACAAACTAACCACAACCAAAAGATCTAAGGCAAATAATAACACAGATAAATTAATAAAGTGTGTATAGAGATCTTACACACTGTTACTATCGTAATTCCTAGATCCCGAGGATCCGATCTACATCGCTAGATCTCTTGTCCTTACAAATGATTTGGTTTCCTACCAAATCCCGAGCCAAGCGATGGTTCACCCCCCAACAATCAGCCACACCTTCCTCCTAAACCGATTGGGGAAGAAGAGAGCACCCTTTTCTTTGATGTTCGGCCAAAACTACAAAGAAATAGGGAGGAGTAGATTCGGCTAAAGAGATGCTGGAATTTTGAATAATTTTGGGCAGTTTGTCTAAGGGAATTTCGGCAGCAAGATGGTAGGGGTTCGGCTAATGGAGGAAGAAAAGAAAAAGAAAATATGTAGGGGAAATCAATGGTGATTTTTGGCTAAGTAAAAGAGGAAGATGCTGGAAAATTTTGAAGGATTCCCTAGGGGAAATTCGGCAGCAGTAGAGGAAAAAGAAGAAGAAATAGTTGCTGGAATTTTTGGGCACTTCTTGCTGTACAAAAATCAATTTTGAACAGCCCCCCAAGGAGTCCAATATTCGGCCAGCACCTCCTTTTTAGGTGATAATTTCAGCTTTCAAAAATGCAAGCTTTATCTCACATCTTTATCTCCTAATCCTCCTTAAACAATTATAATGAAAATAAAATACTATTAATTACTCTTCCAGCCGAAATTAAAAAAAAAAAAAAGCTCAAACTCTATCACTTTGAAGAGTCCAAAATCATGCCAATTCTTTCTCTCCTTCACGCCAAGAAGAAAGAGGAAAATAAAAATCCAAATCTTTGCTTCTTGGACTCGAACCAAATGACCTAGTGAAGGCAACAACCTCCTCCCTAACGCCCACGGCCACTCTTCCCAATTGACTTTCATGTCATAAAACCACAACATTTATTTATAAGGCCTTCTTCCTGGCCCTCTTTCCTTTAACGCAAAAGCCCAAAATAAAAATGCTCATTGCGTCTCGAACTCGAGACCTGCCACTTCTAAACTCTTAAGTGGCGCCCCAAGCCACTCCAACCACCTGGACTTTCATGCTCAACCCTTGCCCGAATTTCTTTAAAGCCCTCTTCACTTTAATGCCCCAAAGACCCAAAAGAAAAAAAAACATTTCCTCCTTGTAACTCCTAAGAATCGAACCCAAGACCTCCCTTGCAACATCCTTAGGCGCACGAAGCCAGTTGTACCAAGCCCATTCTTTGTCATATTTCGCCCACAATTTTATTTAAGCCCTATCTCACCTAGCTCCCTCATTTTAGGTACTTAAAAAGAAATTTTAATACTAAGTCAGGCCTAGCTCGGGTTTAATTCTAGACCTTAGAACATGCTTAATACTTCTAGAATTTAATTCTTCAAGCACACACATGGAAAAATATTTAAATTACAAATAACCCCTAATTCAGGGTGTTACAATTCAAATAATTGTCTACCAAATAATATCAAGTATTTTGATCGGTACCCAGCAATATTTGAATGCTAAATAAAACATTTCGACCATGAGAAATTATATTGAAAAAATTGACTAATTAGTAATCAAATTAGTTCTAAAATTCAAGAAATTATTCTAAATAATACTAAAAGTAAAAAGAAACTAAATAACATGCAATTTTAATCAAACAATAGTTAGAATAGATGAAAATGAAATAGTGAAGAGTGACTAGTAGTGTTTTTGGGGTGTGTGGCGACGTGAATGGCGGAGCACGGGCGTGTACGGTGGTGCACGGTCGTGTGCTGTAAAATTCTGGGTAGCACGGCGGTGGCGAGGGCGTGGGCTTTGTTAACACTGGCGTGGCTGTGTTTTGTATGGTTATTTTAAAGGAGGGAAGGTGGAGGGGTTATGAGGGTCAAAATGAGGGTGATTTTATTTTATGGTGGCCGGATTAGGGAAGGAGGGGGTTGAGAGAATCGGTTTAGGGTTGTGGTTTGGGGAAGATGAGAGGTTAAGTTTTTTAAATAGGGGTGAGAGCACGGGCAGGGGCCACGCCCGTGTTCGATTTTAATCAGCCCATGTTTTTAATGATTTTAAATTTTGGGCGCGTTCAGGGTGTTTGGCCATGGCCGTGGTTAAGGTGCCACGCCCGTGTTCTTCTTCACACGGTTGTTTAGAACAGGCGTGTTTAGCCCGTGTTTGAAAAGTCAGTATAGTCCATGGTTGTTCAGCACGGGTGTGTCTTGCTCGTGTTTGGTAAGTCAGTATAGTCCACGAAAAGTCGGCACGGGCGTGGACTATTATCGCAGCCCGTGTTGGAAAAAAATTTCTTCTTTGTCGTGCACGGCTAGTCTAAAACCTGCTTATTAGATTAATTAGTATGGGATTAAATGCTAAAAATTAAGAATCTAATGTTAGTGTGGTTAGTGCTCGGGTTGCCTCCCGAGAAGCGCTTGTTTAAAGTCTTAAGCTAGACTTACCCTGTTTTCATTTCTAGAAGAAAGTTCACGGAGCTGAAGCTCCTCTCTCATATCCCTAAAATCTTCACCATTATAGATTTTGAGTCGGTGACCATTTACCTTGAATGTCCCTTGAGTGGGATGAGTTACCTCTATTGTGCCATAGGGAAAGATTGTTTTAATCATGAATGGGCCTGACCATCTTGATTTCAGTTTCCCAAGAAACAATTTAAGCCTTGAGTTATATAGCAGGACCAAGTCCCCTATTTCGAATTGTTTCGATTTCTTTAGACGAGCATCATGGCGTCGCTTTGTTGCCTCCTTGTATAGCTTTGAGTTCTCATAGGCATCAGCTCTCCATTCGTTTAGCTCGTTCATCTGCATCATTCTTTTCTTTCCTGCAGCTTTAAGATCGTAATTTAAAAATTTTATAGCCCAAAAAGCTTTGTGTTCTAACTCGAATGGTAGATGACAGCTTTTCCCGTAGACAAGTTTGTATGGGGATGTTCCTAAAGGGGTTTTAAAAGGTCGTTCTATAGGCCCATAAAACGTCATCTACTTTTATTGCCCAATCTTTCTGCTTGATTCAACTGTTTTTTCTAGGATGCGTTTAAGTTCTCGGTTTGCTACTTCAACTTGCCCACTGGTTTGAGGGTGATATGGGGTAGCTATCCTGTGGTGTACTCCATTTTTTTAAGACTTTGTCAAATTGAGTATTACAGAAATGAGTGCCCCTATCACTAATGATAGCTCTAGGTGTTCCAAATCGAGAGAACAATTTCTTGAGAAACTTAACTACTACTCTAGCATCATTGGTAGGTAAAGCTTCAGCTTCCACCCATTTTGACATGTAATCAACAGCCACTAGGATGTATTTATTTCCAAATGAACTAGGGAATGGACCCATAAAATCAATACCCCATACATCAAATATTTCACATGATAGCATCTATGTTTGAGGCATTTCATCACGTTTAGAAGCATTACCTGTTCTTTGGCATTTATCACACGAAGCGACATACCTGTTGGCATGTTTGAATAGAGTGGGCTAATAAAAACCTGATTCGAGTATTTTATGTGTTGTCTTAATGCCACTGTAGTGTCCTCTTGAAGGTCCTGAATGGCAATGTTCCAGGATTTTGCTTGCTTCCGCCCTTGTAACGCATCTCTGAATTACTTGATCTGCACATATGCGGAAAAGAAAAGAATCTTCCCAAAAATAGTTTTTTGCATCAGCAAAGAATCATTTCTTTTGATGATGTGTTAACCTTTTTGGTAAGATGTTAGCCGCTAAATAATTCACAATATCTGCAAACCATGGTACCTCGAAGTTGGTTATAGAAAAGAGTTGTTCTTCATGGAACGAGTCGTTTATCTCTCTTTCGTCGAGCTCTTCGATATGTGGGTTCTCAAGCCTGGAGAGGTGATCTGCTGTAAGGTTTTCAGCTCCCTTCTTATCCTGTATTTCCAAATCAAATTCCTGTAAAAGTAAAATCCATCTTATGAGTCGAGGTTTTGCATCAGGTTTAGTTAAAAGATAACGAAGAGCGGAGTGGTCAGTGTAAATGACAACTTTAGATAATACTAAATATTGTCTGAATTTATCAAATGCAAAGACCACAGCTAGTAATTCTTTTTCAGTGGTGGTATAATTTTCTTGCGCGGCTGTTAATGTCTTGCTGGCGTAATAGATCGGCTGGAAGTGCTTGTCTCTTCGCTGTCCTAAAACTGCACCTACTGCAAAATCACTTGCATCACACATTAGTTCAAAAGGAAGATTCCAATCGGGGTAATTATAATTGGGGCATTTATTAACTTCTCTTTAAGGATATTAAATGCATCTAAACATTCCTGATCAAACTTAAAAGGTGTATCTTTTTTTAGCAATTTCGTTAGAGGCTTAGCTATTTTAGAAAAATCTTTAATAAATCTTCTATAAAATCCCGCATGACCTAAAAAGCTTCTAATGGCTTTAACTGAGCTAGGAGGAGGTAATTTTTCTATGGTTTCAACCTTTGCTTTATCTACCTCGATTCCCTTACTAGAAATTTTATGTCCCAATAAAGTTCCCTCTTGTACCATAAAGTGGCATTTTTCCCAATTTAAAACAAGGTTTGTTTCCTCACATCTCATTCGAACCCATTTTAAATTTTTAAGGAAAAGATGGAAAGAATTACCGAATACTGAGAAATTGTCCATAAATACCTCCATAATGTCTTCTACAAGTTCGTCAAAGATTGCCAACATGCAACGCTGAAAAGTAGCAGGAGCATTACATAATCCAAAAGGCATTCTACGATAAGTAAATGTACCGTATGGGCATGTGAATGTTGTCTTTTCTTGATCTTCAGGTGCTATTAGGATTTGGAAATAGCCGGAGAGTCCATCTAGGAAGCAATAGTACATATGCCCCGATAACCTTTCTAACATTTGATCAATGAAGGGTAAAGGAAAGTGATCTTTTCTAGTGGCGTCGTTCAGCTTCTTGTAATCAATGCAAACTCTCCAACCTGTGACTGTTCTGGTGGGAATTAGTTCATTCTTTTCATTGGCTACCACCGTCATGCCTCCTTTCTTTGGAACAACCTGCACAGGACTCACCCAATTACTGTCAGAAATAGGATAAATTATTCCAGCATGTAGAAGTTTAATTACCTCAGCTTTCACAACTTCTTTTACGTTGGGATTCAATCATCTTTGAGGTTGCACACATGGCTTGTATTCCTCTTCCATTAAAATTTTGTGGGTGCAAAAGGATGGGCTTATTCCCTTAATGTCAGAGATTTTTCAAGCTATGGCTCTTTTATGTTCTCTTAGTACCTGTATCAACTCCTCTTTTTCCTTGGGTTCTAATTCTAAAGAGATAATTACCGGTAGCGTAGAATTGTCCCCAAGGAATGCATATTCTAAGTGTTTCGGTAACTGTTTTAATTCTAATTTGGACGGCTCATCAATGGAGGGTTTTTGTAACATCCTAGATTAGGGGTTATGCGTTTGGAGCATAACCCAATTGCTAGTGGGTTTTAAGGGTATTTGGAGATGTTTTAAGAGTTTTTAGAACTTTAGAATGAGGGTGAAAGCTTTGGAAAAATTTTGGATTTAAGTGTAAAAAGAGGAAATTAGGCTGAGGAGGCCTTAAGAATAATTTGTGGGCGTTTTGGGTCACGAAAGGGGGCTTGGTAAAGTGGCTTAAGGACGCCACTTAAGGCCTGGGAATGATGCCAACAAGGGTCTGGAGTTCGAGTAGCGTGGAAAGCAAATGGGTGTTTTAATTTTGCTTTTAGCGTTAAGAGGGGAGCAAGATAAAGAGGCTTTAAAATTAGTTGTGGCGAGTTTATGTCATAAAAACGCCACGGCAGAGTGGCTTGGAGCGCTATATGCGGCTTGCGGCAACAAGGGCCTTGGTTCAAATCCCGTTGGCGGCATGGGCGTGTTTTTATTTTGCTTTGGCGTTAGGAAAGGGGAGCTAGGGAAAGAGGTGTTAAAAGGAGTTCGGGGTGAACTATATCACGCGATCACGCCTTGGCAAAGTGGCGGGGACGTCACCAGTAGTTGAGGTTCCAACGGTCCCGGGTTCAAGGCACGGGAGCGGCGATTGGGTGTTTTAATTTTGGCTTTTGGCGTCAAGAGAGAGAGAAGCATTGGGCGGCAATTAGACTTTTAATTGAAAGTGGATTAAGCTTTTATCCTTTTGAAATTCGGTGGAGTAAGGATAAGTGTTGGATTTATTTTATTTGTTTATTTTGAATAGGTAGAGATAATGGTTGTATTATTTATTTTAGATAATAGAGGTGTTATTTTATTTAGTTTAAATGTGGATAAGAGATAAAGAGGAGATAAAGCTTTTATTTTATCTTATTTGTTTTTGAAGAGGTGATAAGAGATGATTTAGGAGTTTGATAAGGGATTAATGATGGATAATTTTTATTCTATTAATTAAGGTGGATTTATTTTAAGTTGATAAATAGAAGATTAGTATAGATTTATTTTATATATTTTGAATATGTGTTCGAGAGTTATTATAGGAGAAGGAAGTGGAATTTGAGAGGAGGTAGGAGTGCGAAATTGAGTAGTATAAATAGGGGTGCCGAATTTAGTTTCTTTTCCCCATTAGTGCCCTTTTTCCCTTGTGCAAAGCCGCTTATGTTTCATTCCTCTTTTCTATTTGTTCTTGGCCGAATCTATATCCCTTTCCCAATTCCTTTCTTTTATTTTTGTTAGCCGAATCTTCCCTTTGCCATTTGTTGTCGTGTTGCTCAACTCCTTCTTCTCTTCCTTTCTTTAAGAATTCTTTTAAAAGCCAAAATATTTTGGTGAACCATAGCCGAATCCTCTAGGCAGTAAACTCCCTCTACTTTTGTGTTTTCTTCTTCACCATAAAAGAGCCGACCTATTCTCATTTAGTCTTCACAAGCAACAATAGTGCCAGCGTTAAGGAGTCTTAGAAGAGCCTCTTGGATTCGACTACTCAAGGTGAGTTAATGTGGTATTCGGCCATAGGCCATTTTATAAGTTTAGGTATGATCGATTGTGTATTATGATTTTTAGGGGCTAATCGACAAGTAAGCAGAGTATCGAGATTCTAGATCGTGTTAGATTCGAGTAGTTCAAAATTTCGCTAGAAAGTCAGGTGTGTGATTAACCCACCATTTTCCGGGTATATGATATGTATGTGAAATGTGTATGTATTATGAATGTGCTAACTAGTGCAGTGGAAATTGTGAGATGGATACCCTCAAGGGGTATGTCGATAATCCGGTAAGTACCAAACCTAATGATATGTGATTATTAATATGAATATGTGATAATATGCTTGATGAACATGCTCATGCATCATTACATTGTATCATTTTTATATGTGGCATGTGCATGGGTGGGATATGATATGAAAGAAGGTACGGGTGTACTTCGAGTACGTGGTTGATGAGTGACTATGTGTCCCATCGTGGTTTTTGATGTTAGCCTTGAGCTACATCGTGGATTGACGTTGACTGAGGTCACGTTGTGGATTAATTGCGATTTAGTTCGCGTGGCTTGATGAGTGGCTATGTGCCTCATCGTGGTTGATACCGGCTATGTGCCATATCGTGGTTGATGAGTGACTATGTGTCCCATCGTGGTTTTTGATGTTAGCCTTGAGCTACATCGTGGATTGACGTTGACTGAGGTCACGTTGTGGATTAATTGCGATTTAGTTCGCGTGGCTTGATGAGTGGCTATGTGCCTCATCGTGGTTGATATCGGCTATGTGCCATATCGTGGTTGATGAGTGACTATGTGTCCCATCGTGGTTTTGGTGTTAGCTACGGCTACATCGTGGATTGGCGCTGACTGAGGTCGCGTTGTGGATTATTGTGCTTATTTGCACGTGGACGGCAGTGATTGCCTTTGGAGTAAAAAGTTGGCACTGACTGAGGTCGCGTTGTGGATTATTGTGCTTAATTGCACGTGGACGGCAGTGATTGCCTTTGGAGTAAAAAGGAGAGGGTGATTTGATAATCCCCGGTGTGTGGTAGTCCGGATACGGGGTGTGTAGAGGATGGACCCTAGGTTTGGGTTGGGTGCATTTTGCATAATTGTATATGATGTGTGGATTAATGTGATATGAGTATTTAATGTGGAAGTGGGCCAAGCCCAGTTGATATGTGGATCAGTGTGGAAATGGGCTAAGCCCAGTATGTGGAAATTTTGTGGGTAACTACCCTATTGGATGAATGTGATATGAATATCGGCCAAGCCCAGAATGTGTTAATATGTGAGTATGCTATTTTGTTATCTGATAAATGGGTTAATACGTGGTTAACATATGGGTGGAATTCAGTGGATTAATTACACACTGAGTCCGTGTGACTCACCCAAATATTTTATCAAACATCGCAGGTGATATGATGATCGGACCGGGTTGGAGTGGATACGAGGTGGCCCATGCAGAAGATAATTTAATTAATTAAGTATCTATAGTTTCCGTATTTTGATTAAGTTTTTATTGTAATAAGGCCCATTAAAGTATTTAAGGTTGTTTAAGTATTTTTCATTAAGTTTAATTATTATATTTATTATGGATTGACAATTTAAATATTGATTGCAAATGATTTTATTTTCTCAAGTGTGTATAATAAAGTTTTGAATCCGGTGTTTTCATAATAATTTAATTTTTTTTACCTAGAATATTTTAAGTCACGAAAAGGTTTTATTAAAGGGAACAAATTTTTAACGATTTTTACTCTTAAGTAAGAATATTTTCGAACGTGTTCCGCAATGGCATTTCAAATTCGGTCGTAGTGAATGGGCCGGGTTTCGGGTGTTACAGTTTTTGTTTTAGTTCGTCATTGACTTTAATGCTCTCTTCTTTCGTATGTCTAGATGAAGATGTATTCAAATTTAGCTCGTCAACTTCATCTTCTTCCCCTCTTCTTGAGTCGAGCACAGTTCCATCGTGTCATCATGTATAATTTCTGTAATGAGTTTTGAATGATATGATCGAGTGGTATCAACAAAATAACAGAATCATCTTGTTCTCTAGAATATCGCATGGCATCATAAATTTAAAAATAATTTCCTCATCGCCTATCCTTAATGCAAGTTTACTGTCACCTACATCGATAATGACCCTCTAGCAATAGCTAAAAAGGGTGCCCTAAAATTAAGGGAACCTCAATGTCCTCATCCATGTCAAGCACAACAAAATCAACAGGGAAAATAAATTTATCAATTTTTACCAAGACATCTTCGATAACTCCTCTAGGATATTTAATAGATCTATCAGCTAACTGAATACTCATCCTAGTGGGTTTTGGTTCCCCCAGATCTAGTTGTTTAAATATTTTATAAGGCATTAAATTAATACTGGCACCTAGATCAGCTAATGCTTTCTTAATATTTAAACTACCAATTAAACAGGGAATAGTAAAACTTCCTGGGTCTTTTAATTTGGTTGGTAACTTGTTTTGGAGGATGGCTAAACATTCTTCATTAAGCTCCACTGTTGATATTTCTTCGAGCTTCCTTTTATTCGTCAGGAGTTCTTTTAAGAATTTTGCGTACGTTGGCATCTGTGAAATGGCTTCAACAAAGGGTAGGTTAATATGTATTTGTTTAAAAAGTTCAAGAAATTTACCGTATTGGGCATCTAATCGGTCTTTCTTCAACTTTGCCGGATATGGGATTTGTGGTTTACTTTCATTACGTACTGGGGTTACATCCTCAACTCCCTCACCCTTTGCTTTGTTATCTTCGTGTGGTATTTTTTTCTTTGGTTCGACTAACTCCTTTCCACTTCTCAGTGTAACTGCCTTTACCTGTTTGGTTCCTTTAGAAAAAATCTCTGATCGAATTTCAGAAACTATCTTAGTAAGTTGTCCAACTGACTTAGTAAGTTCCCCAACTTTGCTCTCGATCCCCTTAATTGATGCCTGTTGATTCTTAAGGGTGGTTTCACTGTCTTGGAGACGGTTATCTGTGGCTGCCATGAATTTTGTCAGCATCTTTTCAAGGTTCGGCCTCTTTTCCTGTGGATAGGGCTGATTTTGGAAATTTTGAGGAGGTTGTTGTCTTTGAATTCATTGATTTCCTTGTCCTCCCCATGAAAAATTTGGGTGGTTCCTCCAACCTGGATTATAAGTATTACTATAAGAGTTATTATTAGATCTAAAATTATTGCCTATATAGTTCATCTGTTCGCTTTCTATACCCGGTTGGTAGGGTGGGTACTCAGTATTCGCCACAGTTCCACTTGCGTCGCACTGCATTACTGGATGTACCTGCGAAGAACACAAACTATCAAGCTTTTTATTCATCATCTCTACCTGTGTTGATAGCATGGTTACTGCGTCGTGGTTGAAAACTCCGGCTGATTTTGTTGGTTTCGTCCTTGTAACCTACCACTGATAGTTATTCAATGACATCTCTTCAATAAACTCGTAGGCTGCTTCAGGAGTTCTGTTGTTCAGGGTTCCACCGACGGCTGAATCAATTAGTTGCCTCGTTGAGGGGTTTACACCGTTATAGAAAGGTTGGACTTGGAGCCACAAGGGTAAACCATGGTGCGGACACCTTCTCAAGAGATCCTTGTATCTCTCCCATGCGTCGTATAATGTCTCTAAATCCATCTGCACAAAAGAAGAGATCATTTCGTAATTTGGCTGTTTTGGCCGGTGGGAAATATTTTAATAAAAATTTTTTGGTCATTTGATCCCATGTAGTGATTGACCCTCGCGGTAACGAGTTTAACCACTGTTTGGCTTTATTCCTTAATGAAAAGGGAAATAACCGAAGATGGATGGCATCATCAGAAACGCCATTTATTTTGAAGGTATCACAGAACTCTTAAAAATTAGCTATATGAGTATTTGGGTCTTCGTCCTGTAAACCATCAAATTGAACAAATTGTTGAATCATTTGTATAGTGTTAGGCTTTAATTCAAAATTATTAGCGACTATAGCGAGCCTAATAATACTTGATTCTCGCTTTTGTTAAATGAGGTTTAGCATAATCATACATAGTACGCGAGCATTATTTTCTCGCCACATCTTGTGGTGGTGGATTATTCTCGTCCATCCCTTCAGTAGGACTGGATCTGCCTTCTCGCTCTTTTTCTGTGTAATTTAGGGCTCGCCTAATTTCTCTGTGATTCCTACGAGCGGTAGCTTCAATATCACTGTCGTATACTAGTGGTCCTCTCGGGTTCTTTCTAGTCATAAACTAGAGGTACCTGCTAGGAAAAGAAAGAAAAAAAAATTAGCAAAGTTAAAAACAAAAAAAAAATAAAAAATAAAAATAAAAGTAAATTGCGGAAAATAATGGCTAAAGTAATAAAAATAGAGGTTTCTTAATATTTTAGTTCCCTGGCAACGGCGCCAAAAACTTGATAGTTGATTTCAGAGTTTTAAATTTATAATGATCGAACCTGGAACTAACTATAACAATTATTAAGGCAAGTGCACCTATCGAACAGTAGTATAGCTTAGGCAAGACCGGATTGTCGAACCCAAAGGAACCAAAAGTACTAATACTAACTTCCTTTTTATTATCTAGCCTAAAATAAGTGAAGTTGTTATTTAATCTAAATTTAACTACTACTAAGCTAAAGACGCAAAGACAAAAAGAATGAATTGGGGAAATACATTGGAAAAACTCAGGTTGATTAAGACGATACCCTTAGGAAGAATCCACCTAGACTTCACTTGTTATCTAACTCTGAACTGCATTTGATTTATTCACTTGACTTGATCTGTAAGACTCCTAATGTATATTAAACCCTCTCTCGGCGAATAACGTCTAACCCTAGGTTGATTAATTGAAATCTCTTTCTAATTAAAACCCTAGAATTGCATTAACTCGATCTATGGACTCCCATATTAGGTTTCACCCTAATCCGGCAAAATCTCGTCACCCTATCTCTAGGCTCGCGATCAACTCCGCTTAATTATGCTAGATCTACTCTTAAGCAGGGACTTTTTCTCCTCCACCTAAGCACATCTGAAACACCCCAAACCCGGCCCACGAGCCCAGACCGGATCTGGTATGTTCCTCGAGTAAAATGTTTCAAATTCATGTTTAGTACTTTGGAAAATCTGGGGTGGTTTTATAAAAAATCGAGTTGTTTTGGAGTTAATCTTTAATTCGTAAATCGTTTGTGTTTAGGTGTCTAAACATTTAAAATTTATTTTAAAGAAAAGTTGCTTAAACTTTAAGTGGATAAAAATTGTGTCATAATAAAATAAATAAACATGCATGCATAATCAGTTTATAGCTATGGCCTTATTACATCAAAGCAAAACCCGAAATAAATCCAAAATACTTAGAAATAAAAAGTCCAAAAATTAAAAGAAAGTCTGAGTTGAACATGGCCACCACTAAGCTCCTGCCGACCCGGTCCATTACTGAGTGTCACCTGAAAAATATCCCACAACGGGGTGAGTCAAACAGACTCAGTGTGTATAACCAACACTAATTCCCAACGATTCAGGCATATCATATCATACATATATATAACAGATAGAGATAATGATGCAAACCCGAACCCATACCTAGATAACCGTCCGCTACACATCACCCGTACCAACCATCACACCGTGGGGATTACTAAATCGACCCACCTATCCGCTACACATCATCGAAGGCAGTCGCTGCAGATGACTAGCAGATCGCCCTTATAAATTCGTGGCATAGCCACCAGAGAATATATTTTGTGACATAAGTCACCACATTCAGATTATGTGACATAAGTCACCACATTCAGATATTTTGGTATAAAACCATCAAATTCAATTCCCCTTTCACGATCACCCATATGCCCCATGTCATACAAATATGCATAAACCATGTCATATTCCTTATTCACATTCTTATAGTTTCACATATGAGCCATAACAGATCATATTATACTCATAGTAGGAGTGGGTAAAACGTACCTGAGTACTTTGTACCATTGCCTGGTACCTTAGCCATATCTTTCACATTCTTATTAACACATGCATTAAAACAATACCATAAATCTATTAAGAGATAGTGTGGGGTACACACCTGATATACTTAACGCTTTCACTAAGACTCCTGAAAATCCCGATCTAGCGTCCTAGACCCTTAGTTCCTACATTCGGCCAACACTAAGTTTCTTAGCAAAACCCAATCGGCTTATACAATCAAATCCCGAAGGATTATCACAACTTAAATTCTTACCTTGCTGTCGATTTGATCACTAATCAAATCCCGAAATTCTGTGATATCCCTACCTTTCAATCGGCCAATGCTAAATCACTTAACTTGGTTAGTTTCGGCTTTTAAACAAATAAGAAACATATCTAAATCACTATTTATGGCCTTGGCCGATTAGTATTTTCACTTACCTTTGCGAATCTAAAATCCCGAATGATCTTCTATTGTAGTCGACTTAGCAGAAAACCCGAAATCCTCCTTCAAGGGTTCGGCCAGAGATTATTAAGGAGTTAGAATCTTGATTTCGGCTAAAAGAAAAGAAATAGAATGATGATAATAGAATCCTTACCCTCAATGTTGGAATCGGCAACCCCTTTATTTGAACCCACAGAGCTATTCGGCAATGGCCTAGATGTTGGTCACTTGGTTTCGGCTTTGGGAGTCTTGCAAAAAGAAGAAGAGAGAATAGAGTGTAGAGGGATTCGGCCAAAGTGAGAGGAGAGAATGGGAGGATGGTATTCGGTTATGTCAATGAGTAGAAAAAGGGAGAACACAAGTTACTCTTTCTTGGGAATTTTTGGCACAAGTGCAACAAAGAAGAGAAGAGGAGAATTTTTGGCACTTCACTAGAGAAAGAAAAGAAAAACTGAAAAGAACCTCTAGACTTCTCTTTAGAAATTCGGTTATGACCAAAATTGATCACCAAAGAGTCCTTTGGCCGGCCACACACATCCCCTTTTTGGTCTCCACATTTTTCTACTATTTCCTCTCTTTATCACTTCACTCAAAATAATAAAATAACTCAACAATTATCCTTTATCCCCTAGCTAAATTTTAAAAGAAACCAACCACAATTAAAGCTCATCTCCTCAGTGTCTTATTGCCGTCCAACTCTCCCCTAGCTTGACGCAAAAACACTCCAAAAGTGCTCCCTTGCTACTCGAACCTTGGCCCCGCTCATGCATGTGGCGTCACCTACCAAGGCCCTTAAGTGGCGCCTCCAAGCCACTTTACCAAGCCCATTCTTGTGTTATAAATCCCTACATTTTCTCTTAAGGCCACCTGCTTAGCTTCCTCTTTTAGATTTAAAATCTAATAATTTCTAAGCCATTTTCCTACATTCTAAGGTTCTCAAAAATTCATAAAACACATTTAACACACACATAGACATGCTTTCACATTTATTTAAGCACAAATGCATAAACCCAAAATCCGTGATATTACGCTTCTACCCCTTTAAAAATAATTTCACTTCTCGAAATTACAGCTAAAATAAGTGAGGGTATTGCTTTGTCGCATTACTTCTTCGGCTCCCACGAAGCTTCTTCCGATCCGTGATTACGCCATAACATTTTGACCAAAGGAACTGATTTCCTTCGTAGCACTTTCACATCTTGTTCCAAGATCTGAATCGGCTCTTCCTCGTAGGAAAAATCTGGCCTTAGCTCCACCTCTTCAACCGGAACTACGTGAGATGGATTCGATCGATAACGACGTAGCATAGACACATGGAATACGTCGTGCATCTGTTTCAACTCCGGTGGCAACTCCAGCTGGTATGCCACTAGTCCAACTCGCTTCAATACCAGATAAGGTCCTATAAACCTTGGACTTAACTTCCCTTTGCGACCAAATCTCATCACCTTCTTCCAAGGCGAAACTTTAAGAAACACTTGATCCCCCACATCAAATTCTATTTCCTCCCGTTTAAGATCTGCATACGACTTTTGCCTATCAGATGCTTCCTTCAACCGTGCCCGAATTACCTCAACCTTCTCCTCAGATTCAGCCACGATCTCTGGCCCCAAAACCTGACGTTCCCCTAATTCCGTCCAACACGTAGGAGTGCGACACTTCCGTCCATACAACGCTTCATATGGTGCCATCCGAATACTAGCTTGATAGCTATTGTTGTATGCAAATTCCGCTAACGGCAAATATTCTTCCCAACTTCCTCTGAAGTCTATCACACAGCCCCTCAACATATCCTCTAACACTTGGATTACTCGTTCAGATTGGCTGTCCGACTGCGGATGAAATGTCGTAGTGAAATCCAATCTGGTGCCTAAAGCTTGATGTAGTGCTTTCCAAAACCGAGACGTAAACCTTGGATCCCTATCTGAAATAATCGACATTGGCACTCCATGCAACCTCACAATTTCTGCCACATATAACTTCGCCAACTTCTGTAAAGAATAGTCAACCCGCACTGGTATGAAATGCGCGGATTTTGTCAATCGATCCACTATCACCCATACCGAGTCCTTCTTAGTAGGCATAAGGGGAAGCCCACTAAGGAAGTCCATGGTGATTCTCTCCCACTTCCACTGCGGAATCTTTATCGGCTGAAGCAATCCTGACGGAACTTGGTGTTTAGCCTTAACTTGCTGACACGTCAAGCATTTCCCTACAAATTCGGTAACTTCCCTCTTAAGACCAGGCCACCAAAATTGTTCCCTTAGATCCTGTACAACTTAGTACCTCCAGGGATGCATAGCATAGGGGCTACCATGCGATTCTGAAGAATTCTCTCCGCTTTAACTCCTTAGTTTTCTACATACAAACCTTACCCTTGAAACACAATACTCCTCATCATTAATACTATAATCTTCCAACTCTCCACTCTGCACTTGCCGTAGCTTAGCACTTAGATCCTCATCCATTAACTGACTTTCCTTCACCTCATTCAACCATGTCGGTTTGACTTGCAACTCTGCCAATAAACTTCCATCATCATACAAGCTAAGATGTGCAAACATTGCCCTCAGATCCAACAATACTTTCCGACTTAGGGCATCTGCCACTACATTCGCCTTGCCCGGATGATACTCTATAGAACAATCGTAATCCTTTAATAACTCCACCCACCTTCGCTGTCTCAGGTTCAGCTCTTTCTGAGTCAGCATATACTTAAGTCTCTTGCGGTCCGTGTAGATCACTGACTTCTCTCCATAAAGATAATGCCACTATACCTTAAGAGTAAAGACAACTGCCGCCAATTCTAAGTCGTACATCGGGTAGTTAACCTCGTGTGGCCTTAGTTGTCGAGATGCATAAGCAACAACCTTCCCGTCTTGCATCAGAACACATCCTAATCCCGTGTGAGAAGCGTCAAAGTACACCACAAAGTCCTTTCCTGCCTCCGGTTGAATCAAGACCGGAGCTTCAGTCAAAACCCTCTTAAGCTTCTCAAAGCTCTCCTGTTGCTTATCTGACCAGACGAAAGGTACTTCCTTTCTCAACAACTTCGTCAAAGGTGCGGCTATTGATGAAAATCCTTCCACAAACCTTCTGTAGTAGCCTGCCAATCCCAAGAAACTTCGAATCTCAGCCACAGACTTAGGTGGTTTCCAATCCAACACTGCCTCAATCTTCCTAGGATCCACCCTTATTCCTTCAGCAGACACTACATGCCCTAAGAATGCAACCTTTTTAAGCCAAAACTCGCACTTGCTGAATTTGGCATATAGCTTCTTCTCCCTTAACACTTGCAACACTTTCCGGAGATGCTCGTCATGTTCTTCCTCAGACTTGGAGTATACTAGGATATCGTCGATGAACACAACGACGAACCGATCCAAGTAGGGTTGAAAAACCCGGTTTATCATATCCATGAACGCGGCTGGGGCGTTCGTCAACCCAAACGACATTACTACGAACTCATAATGCCCGTACCTTGTCCGGAAAGCTGTCTTATGGATATCTGATTTCTTCACCTTAAGCTGATGATATCCAGACCTTAGGTCTATCTTTGAGAATACCACGCCCCCTTGGTGATCGAACAAGTCGTCTATCCTTGGCAAAGGGTACTTGTTCTTGATGGTCAGCTTATTCAGCTGACGATAATCTATGCACATGCGCATAGTTCCATCCTTCTTCTTCACGAACAATACCGGTGCTCCCCATGGAGACACACTGGGTCAAATAAACCCACGATCAAGAAACTCTTGAATTTGAGCCTTGAGCTCAACCAATTCCTTCGGTGCCATTCTATACGAGGCGATTGACACAGGAGCTGTTCCCGGTAGCAAGTCAATTCCAAACTCCACCTCCCTATCCGGGGGTATTCCAGGTAATTCCTCTGGAAAGACATCCACAAATTCCCTTACCGTTCTAACCCCTTCCACACTTGTTTCCTTAGTGTCCAAGGCACTGACCCACATCAGAAAAACCGGACATCCTTTCCTTACCATCTTCTCCGCCTTAAGGGCAGATACTACATTCGACAAATAGTTCCGTCTTTCGCCCATCACCACAACTTCCTTATCGTCGGGAGTTCTCAACGACATGCGTTTAGCGGCGCAATCCACATTCGCACGATACTTCACTAACCAATCCATGCCTAAGATTAGATCAAATTCCCCGAATGGTAGTTCCACTAAGTCAGCTGGGAACTGCGTCCCCTGAACTTCTAAAGGCACTTCCTTAAAGAGTTTATCTACTTTCACAGTCTGCCCTAAAGGACTAAGTACAGTCATCTTCCTAGGTACAGTCTCAAAGTTCACATGCAAAGTTTCGGATACTTCACTAGCAACATAGGAATGAGTTGACCCTATGTCTATCAAAGCAATAAAGGGTAACTCCGATATAAGGAACGTACCCGTTATAACATCAGGTGCATCACTGTCTTCCCTCCGACGAACCGCATATACCAGTCCTGGCTGTCTAGCCTCAGTATTACCAACACCTCTACCTGGTGTTCCACGTCCTCTTCCAGCACCATTTCCTCTGCCAATCGGACCACGACCCCGCTGAGGCTGCTGTCCCCCTCTTCCAGCCTGATTAGAACCTTGACCTGTTGGTCGGCCCCCGTCTATTTTTATAGGACAGTCCTTAATCATGTGGTCCTTGGACCCACACTTGAAACATCCCCCTGTCTTCTTCCAACACTCTCCTAGGTGCCTCTTCCCACACTGATCACAAGTACGATACTGCCCTCCTGTCACAACTTGCTGACCTTGTAGCCCATCAACTCTAGGCCTCTTCTGCGTATTCCCAGATGACCCTGATGATCCAAGCCCTCTCTTATGCCTGTTCCGATTTGTATTCTGCCTTACAGATTCTTTAACCCCTTCGGCTAACACCCCAAACCCGGCCCACGAGCCAAGACCGGATCTGGTATGTTCCTCGAGTAAAACGTTTCAAATTCATGTTTAGTACTTTGGAAAATTTGGGGTGGTTTTATAAAAAACCGAGTTGTTTTGGAGTTAATCTTTAATTCGTAAATCGTTTGTGTTTAGGTGTCTAAACATTTAAAATTTATTTTTAAGAAAAGTTGCTTAAACTTTAAGTGGATAAAAATTGTGTCATAATAAAATAAATAAACATGCATGCATAATCAGTTTATAGCTATGGCCTTATTACATCAAAGCAAAACCCGAAATAAATCCAAAATACTTAGAAATAAAAAGTCTAAAAATTAAAAGAAAGTCCGAGTTGAACATGGCCACCACTAAGCTCCCGCCACCCTATTCAGATTCATCGAGTGTCACCTGAAAAATATCCCACAACGGGTGAGTCAAATGCAGACTCGGTGTGTATAACCAACACTAATTCCCAACGATTTAGGAATATCATATCATACATATATATAACAGATAGAGATAATGATGCAAACCCGAACCCATACCTAGATAACCGTCCGCTACACATCACCCGTACCAACCATCACACCGTGGGGATTACTAAATCGACCCACCCATCCGCTACACATCATCGAAGGCAGTCACTGCAGATGACTAACACATCGCCCTTATAAATTCGTGGCATAGCCACCAGATAATATATTTTGTGACATAAGTCACCACATTCAGATTATGTGACATAAGTCACCACATTCATATATTGTGGTATAAAACCACCAAATTCACTTCCCCTTTCACGATCACCCATATGCCCCATGTCATACAAATATGCATAAACCATGTCATATTCCTTATTCACATTCTTATAGTTTCACATATGAGCCATAACAGATCATATTATGCTCATAGTAGGAGTGGGTAAAACGTACCTGAGTACTTTGTACCATTGCCTGGTACCTTAGCCATCTCTTTCACATTCTTATTAACACATGCATTAAAATAATACCATAAATCTATTAAGAGATAGTGTGGGGTACACACCTGATATACTTAACGCTTTCACTGAGACTCCCAAAAATCCCGATCTAGCGTCCTAGATCCTTAGTTCCTACATTCGGCCAACACTAAGTTTCTTAGCAAAACCCAATCGGCTTATACAATCAAATCCCAAAGGATTATCACAAATTAAATTCTTACCTTGCTGCCGATTTGATCACTAATCAAATCCTGAAATTCTGTGATATCCCTACCTTTCAATTGGCCAATGCTAAATCACTTAACTTGGTTAGTTTCAGCTTTTAAACGAATAAGAAACATATCTAAATCACTATTTATGGCCTTGGCCGATTAGTATTTTCACTTACCTTTGCGAATCTAAAATCCCGAATGATCTTCTGTTGTAGTCGACTTAGCAGAAAACCCGAAATCCTCTTTCAAGGGTTTGGCCAGAGATCATTAAGGAGTTAGAATCTTGATTTCGGCTAAAAGAAAAGAAATAGAATGATGATAATAGAATCCTTACCCTCAATGTTGGAATCGGCAACCCCTTTATTTGAACCCACAGAGCTATTCGGCTATGGCCTAGATGTTGGTCACTTGGTGTCGGCTTTTGGAGTCTTGCGAAAAGAAGAAGAGAGAATAGAGTGTAGAGGGATTCGGCCAAAGTGAGAGGAGAGAATGGGAGGATGGTATTCGGTTATGTCAATGAGTAGAAAAAGGGAGAACACAAGTTACTCTTTCTTGGGAATTTTCGGCACAAGTGCAACAAAGAAGAGAAGAGGAGAATTTTCAGCACTTCACTAGAGAAAGAAAAGAAAAACTGAAAGAAACCTCTAGACTTCTCTTTAGAAATTCGGCTATGACCAAAATTGATCACCAAAGAGTCCTTTGGCCGGCCACACACATCCCCTATCGCCTCCACATTTTTCTCCTATTTCCTCTCTTTATCACTTCACTCAAAATAATAAAATAACTCAACAATTATCCTTTATCCCCTAGCCGAATTTTAAAAGAAACCAACCACAATTAAAGCTCATCTCCTCAGTGTCTTATTGCCGTCCAACTCTCCCCCCTAGCTTGACGCAAAAACACTCCAAAAGTGCTCCCCTTGCTACTCGAACCTTGGCCCTGCTCACATACATGTGGCGTCACCTACCAAGGCCCTTAAGTGGCGCCTCCAAGCCACTTTATCAAGCCCATTCTTGTGTTATAAATCCCCTACATTTTCTCTTAAGGCCACCCTGCTTAGCTTCCTCTTTTAGATTTAAAATCTAATAATTTCTAAGGCATTTTCCTACATTCTAAGGTTGTCAAAAATTCATAAAACACATTTAACACACACATAGACATGCTTTCACATTTATTTAAGCACAAATGCATAAACCCAAAGTCCAGGATATTACAACATCAAACTTGAATCAATATCCCAAAAATATTAACACAAGAATTAAGAACACATAATTAAGAACAAATCAAGTATTTATCATATAGTTCAGCAAACGATAACAAGATTCATCTAAGTTTCATCCCCTTCGTATCTCAAGGGTTTAGTTCATAACAATAAAAGAAAACATCTCGTAAGAAAAGATAAAACAAAACATAAGAAATCCCTAAAACCCCACAATGAATTGAAGGAGAGATCCACTTGTCTTGAGTAGAATTTCGGCTTCTTGAGATGGATCAACTGGCTATCTTCGAGTGTTTCCCACAAATCTGACCTTTTCGGCTCGGCTCCTTTGCCTAGCTCACCCCCCTTCTTCTAGGTTATACTTAGGGTGTTTATATAGGCTTTTGAAATAGGTTTCTTTGCCCCTAAGTATCCTTTTCCGAGTGAAATTTCTCTTTTCCACGACAGGGGACACGGCCATGGCACACGCCTGCAGTGAATCGCCTTTAGGCCATGTTCAGACTTTTAATGAGGTGACACGCCTGTGTAAATCGTGATCGGTAGTGTGTTCTAGTCTATCAAGGAGACACGGCCGTGTTGGCTCAAGTCCGTGCCGTGTCGATTTTCACTTTGGCCCAATTTGGTCCGTTTTGAGCCCGTTTCTCGTTCTTTCCATCCTCCGGTGCTTTCCTGAGTATAAAACATGAAAAGAAAGGATTAAGAGCACCTTTTTACATAAATCAAGGGATAAATCATCCAAACGTATGCTAAATGTGGGATTAAAATATGTTACTTTTATGGTTTATCACACACGGTAAGTTTACGGTAAGGTTTCGGCTTTTGGTAGATATTTTGTTTAAGTGTGGGTGATTGATTGAAGGTTGGTTGGTTGTAGGTTCAAGACCAAGGATAGTATAGCACGTCGCAGTAACCAGGTGTGTACAAACACTACACACATGATATCGGCAATGCCGAATAGCCGAAAAGCTGAAAGTGGCTAAATGGGCCCGGTGGGCCCTGAGGCTAAGTTGGATGAAATTGATTGATTGGTTATATGAATTGAGTTAGGCATGCATGTTACATGATCTGGAATTTTTTTGGGCCTAATAGGCCATATGAATGAGATTTGGGCCTAATGGGCCATAAGGATGTGAATTGGGCATAATGGGTTATATGAACGTGAAATGGGCTTGATGGGCTTTATGAAGATGTAGACAAGTATGCTAGGGTTTAGTAGACTTTAGGCCTAGTTCTGAACAACTCTTAAACCACATAAGACTTAATCTAATAATTAAACATGTCCGTGGACAAGTCGCTGGGTTAGAGTGTGGCAACGGACATATGCATGTCTAGGAGTGGATCTAGGGAGAGCTTGGTACTTAAGCGGTCCTAGTGGCCCACCTCCTCTTCTCTGGAATCCTACCTGGTGCATAGTGTCTGTTCACTTTAGCCGCAAGGACTTGTTAATAGGCCAAAGTTCATAACTAAAACCTGAGAGGGACCAAAATACCCTTCGTTTAAAAATTACCAAAATACCCTTAGATTTGTAAAATTACTAAAATTACCTTGATTTGAAAATTACCAAAATACCCTTAGTTTGAAAATTTCCAAAATATCCTTAGATTTACAAAATTACAAAAATACCCCCGAATTGTGAAATTACCAGAATACCCTTGATTTGCAGAATTTCCAAAACATCCCTGATTTGCAAAATTTCCAAAATACCTCTGTTTTGCAAAATCACCTAAATACCCCTGTAGAGTAGATTTACGAAAATACCATTGGGTAGTGGAATGACTAAAATACCTCTAAGTGCCGAATGTGTGAAACTGTGTATGTTGCTTTCATGAAATACATGTTGCACTTGGATGGGTTTTGATGATACAGAGGAAGATTTGAGGATCGCATAGTCGCTTGACGACCGTGGATCCACCGGTGGCTTTAAGCCCATTATAGCGACTTTCTTTGCCGCAACGCTTGAGTAGTCTTGCTTGGTGCTACCTTTGGTGTGTAGGGATGGGTGGGTTGATATTTATATCCCTACAGGTGTGTAGGGTTGGAAGGGAAATGGTGTGCAAGGTTGGATTTGGGATGGGTGCATTGTATTCATGTGATACTTATGTGATATGAGGTCGTTATGGGCTAAGGCCCAAGACCACCGTTTTTTATAGGGCTTAGGCCCAATGTGATAATTGTATGTTGATTAGATTACCAAGGCTTGTACGCACTGAGTTTTTCGAAACTCACCCCCTCCTTTTCAAACTTTTCAGGTGACCCTCAGTAGGCGGTTCGACGAATGGTGGGACTTAGAGGTGGACAGCTAGCAAGATATTATTAATTGAATTTTCTTTAAAATTCCTAGTATTTTGAAATTATTTTTGTTTGGATTGTAAAAAGGGCCTTGTATCTCCAATTTGACTTTACATTTGGTTTTTATTATTGTTTCAACTGCCTAGTTATTAAACTTGAATAAATTTCTAAAGTTTAACATGGTTTTCGAAATAACTATAACATATGAACGTTTTCTTAAAATATGGACTTTCATCATAACTTAACGAGTTTTTCTTAAGCTAGGGTTGTTTTCAATTATTACGTTTCCGCAACTCCATTATTAAATACCAAGTTTTACAAATTGTTTGTTCTTTTATATAAAACTTCCGCAACTAAAAAGGGGTTTGTACTCAACATTTTACTTTATGAAGGGTTTTCAATGAAAACAAGGTTTTCGCTAAAACACTTCCATGTGACACGCCGGATTCGGGCCTAACTTCTAGGCCGGGTTTGGGGTGTTACACATACTGACTTGGGTCACACAGCCAACCACACACCCGTGTGTCTAGCTCGTGTGCCCTTCGAAGTGGTCACAGACGCCCGTGTGCCAGACCGTGTCAAAGCTGTAGGGTATACTGACTTATGCAACACGGCCAAGTCACACGCCCGTGTGCTAGGCCGTGTGCCAATTAGGGGGTATACTGACTTGTACCACACGGCCAGTCACACGCTCATGTGTGAGACTGTGTGGAGCATACTTGTAACACCCCTAACCAGTAACCGTCGCCGAATTAGGGTCAAGGAGAATTACCAAACAAACCAGAACATTTACAATCCTTTTACAACACAAAGTATTTCATCATTCAAACATATCAAGATATATACATATAGTTCCTTAACGAGGTCTACGAGACCTTAAACATGCATTAGAAAGAGTCGGGACTAAACCTGGATCATAAAAAAATTTTTCGAAAATCAAATATTATTCAAAGCTACAGAGGTCACACTCCCGTGTGGGCAGCCTGAGTGCCTCACAGGGCCTCAGACACGCCCATGTGTTCGAGCCATGGCAAAACAGGGCATACATACTGACTTGTCCACACGGCCTGAGACACTCCCGTGTGCCTCACCCATGGTCGACACTGACTTGCACCACATGGCCAGTCACACGCCCGTGTGTCCAGCCCATGGTCGAGTCTGACTTATTTTGAAATACAACCACGAAGGACACAGTTGAGCCACACGCCCGTGTGCTCAACCGTGTGGGCAATTATAGGCCATTTGCAAGGCCAAACTTGCCACCCACACTTAGGAATCACCTACAAGCATCAAACCAATTCCAAACCATGCCACAAATGCAATCAAAATATACCAATTGTGCATCTTTATAACCTCATAACATCATCAGTCATTTTCCTATACAAATCCCTCTCAACTTACTACCACAAATATCAATTACACATTCAAAAACATGAAATTCATGTATCATCAAATTCATACCATTTCAAAGCATGATCATACTAATTCCATATCTCCAAGACTACTCATAAAGACCATTCACATAGAGCACACATTCACATATTAACCATTCTTTTTGCACATCTAAGACATATACCAAAATTATCCATCTTTCAAGCCATATCACATGGCAAGAACTATACAACTCAAAGTATACCATATCTACTAGCCTATACATGCCATATTCAAATATATACATCTTCCAAAAGTACCAAAATAGATAGCCGATAGTGTGATTGAGTCGCTGACGATCCCCAAATTCGAGCAAGCTTAAAATACTCTGTAAAACAGAGAAACATTTCAAACAGTAAGCTCTAAAGCTTAGTAAGTTCGTAATATAATACATTTAACTCTATGATTCAAAATCAATATACAAAATAAACCATCACATAGATTATATTACAAGATTTTACAATCTCATCCTTAGCTATATGCTTACACAACTAACCATTTGTCCAAAATGATATCGTCAACCACATAGGTTTCGATCATACCTTTTCCAACACTTAGTTAACATTCATTCTTGCTACTAAATGCTTGATACCCCCTTTCGATCAATCTTTATTATTCAATCGTTTAAATCGTACACTTAGTGCCAATTTCATAGCCGAAGCTTAAACATCATCGCACACTTAGTGCTTTTACATTTAATCGAATTTATCTTGGTATCATATACACATTGCCAATCAATAAAGCCGAGGCTTCCATTACTTCGCACACACAGTGCTATTCACCTCTGTCCCGAAATTCTAATTACGCACACTTAGTGCCACATTCCTCAATTCCACATATAACATGTCTAATTCAATAATCACATAACCATTCATTTCATAGCGTTTAAACATAAATTTAACAACTCGTATTATATCCGAACTTACCTCGGACGTCGAAATAACAAAACAAGTCGATCAATCGAGCACCTTGTCTTTGCCTCGATCTCGATCCAAATCTCTCTTTTCTTGGTCTATACATATTCAAAATTAACTCATTCATTCACCAAATCATTCAATTTAATCCAAACACACATATTTAAGGCATTTTACAAAATAGCCCTCACATTTTCACATTTCAACACTTTAGTCCCTATTTCATAAAATCACAAAATACACACAATTTCATTGTACCCATGTTTAGCCGAATATTTCTCATGCTCATACAAGCCCACATATTTCATTTATTTCACATTTTAGTCCTCCAATTTCTCATTTTCACAATTTAGTCCCAATTACTCAAATTCATCAAAAATCCAAAGACAAAACATATTAATCTAACATCAAGCTTCCATATTACACCATTTAACAACACAAAGCTCAAGCATTCATCAATGGCACATCTCAAAATATTCATCAAATTCTAAAATTACAAGATGGGCTTGATAATACACTAAGCAATGATCACAAAAACATAAAAATCATCAAAAACCGAGCTCAAAGCATACCTTGATTGAGCCAACTTCTAGCTGAAACCTAACAAGCTTATTTTCTTTCTTTTTCTTCCAACTTTCGGCAACAACAAAGATGATAATGGCTTTTAATTTCTTTTGTTTTCATTATAATAACTTTAATAATTAAAAACCAATTTTAACCTTATTATTAACATTAAAAATCCACTAATTTATGTCCATCTTTGTCCACTCACCTTATTCTTGGTCTAATTGCAACATAAAGACTTCTCATTCAAGAAGCCATGACAATTAAGCACTTTAACAATCAGCACACTGCTTTTGCATTTTATGCGATTAAGTCCTTTTTGCAAATTAAGCATACAATCGATAAAATTTTTACACAGAAATTTCACACATGCTTAATCACATACTGTAAACACCAAAAATAATATTAAAATATTTTTTGACTCAAATTTGTGGTCTCAAAACCACTATTCCGACTAGGGTCTAAACCGGGCTGTTACAACTCTTCCCTCTTAGGGATTTTTGTCCCCAAAAATCTTACCAGGGAATAGGTTCAGATATTTCTCTCTTATAACTTCTTCAGGCTCCCACGTAGCCTCTTCAACTCCGTGTTTTTGCCACAACACTTTCACTAAAGAAATTTTCTTGTTTCTCAACTCTTTAGTATCTCGTGCCAAAATTTGTATCGGTTCTTCACTATACGATAAATCTGACTGAATCTCGACCTCAGTAGGAGCATTGATACATGAAACACATTATGAATTTTCTCTAATTCAGGTGGCAACAATAATTTATAAGCAATCGACCCAATTCGTTCAATAATCTCATACGGCCCGATGAACCTCAAACTCAACTTGCCTTTTCTGCCAAAACGGAGTATTTTCTTCCATGGAGACACTTTCAAAAACACTTTATCACCGATCTCAAACTCAATATCTTTTTGTTTCAAGTCTACATAAGATTTTTGACGATTTGAAGCCACTTTCAAACTATCATGAATCACTTTCACTTTCTGCTCGGTCTCTTTGAATAAATCAACCCCGTGAATCTTATTCTCGCTAAGCTCCATCCAATACAATGGAGTTTGGCATTTTCGACCATAAAGAGCCTCATATGGTGCCATTTTGATGTTATATTGAAAACTATTATTGTATGTGAATTCAATCAACGGTAAATGCTTTTCCCATGTACTTTTAAATTCAAATATACAACATCTCAATATAACCTCAAGAATCTAAATGATCCGCTCGAATTGACCATCCGTTTGCGGATGAAATACAGTACTAAAATGCAACTTTGTACCTAAAGCCTCTTGTAATTTCTTCCAAAATCGCGAGGTAAATCTTGGATCCCTGTCTGACACAATAGATTGTGGCACCCCGTGCAATCTAACAATCTCAGAAATATACAATTCAGCTAATTTATCAAGTGAATAATATGTTCTCACCAGAACAAAATGAGCTAATTTCGTCAATCTGTCAACTATCACCCAGATGGCATCTTTCTTTCTCAGAGATAAAGGTAGTCCCGACACAAAGTCCATCGTGATTTTCTCTCATTTCCACTAAGGAATCATAATCGGTTGTAACAAACCGGATGGAACCTGATGTTCAGCTTTAACTTGCTGACATATTAAACATTTCAAAATAAACTCTGTGATATCCCGTTTCATACCATGCCACCAATAAAACTGTTTCAAATCATTATACATTTTTGTACTTCCCGTGTAACGCCCTGAATTTGGGCCTAGTAGGATTGGGCCTTGTGCGTGGGAGCCGCTAGGAGGCTACACATAAAAGTTTATGTGTGCAAAAATTTTCATAAATTGCTTGTTTGCTTTAATGGCTAAGTGATTTGGGTGTGTATGGGAGTGTTGGAGAAATCTCAGGTTCAAACCTGGGCTTTGGAAAAAAATTTGTTTTAAGTGAATAAAACCCCTATCTTTGGCTACTAGGGTTATAAGTAAAATTTGGTAAAGTATGACACACAGAGCTTGCTGGTCTAGTGGATAGTGGCGTGTGGAGTGTGCTATTTGGTTTGAGGTTCGAATCCCTGCTTGTGCAAATGGGGATTATTTTTTGCTGGTGGCCTTGGGAGGAAGTTTTGTTTGACTGAAACACCAAGAGTTTGAACAGATTTGAATGGAGTGGTTGTTAGCCGAATTTGAAGAGATGGATGGGAGGAAATTAAGGAGAAAATCAAGCAAGTTCAAATTTGGAGCGGGTTCGAACTCTAGCACTTAGTGTTTCAGTTGCGAAGGAGTGTTGGGGGGAAATTTAGTGTGTAGAAGGCTAAACAAAATTGGGGAGTTATTTTGGGGTAAAATTCGGCTAGATATTGGTAATTGGTCATTCTCATTTCGGGATTTTGCCAAGTTGTGGTTTTGCTCTCCATTTTCGTGCCTTGCTTGATCAACTTCTTCTCTCTCCCTCACTTTTCTCCTCTTGAATATTATTGGTACTTTGCCTTCACAAACATTCGATTTTGTGTAACCGAACATTTTCCTCCCTTGTAGCCGAATATTGTTTTGCTCCATCAATCTTTTCCCTAGTCCTTCATTGCCAATTCTCTTCTACTCTCTCTCTCTCGATCCTATCCTTCTTTCCCTTTCATTCAATCGGTTTTTGGTGGCTATATATCGATCGGTAAGTCTCTATGTCTCTGTTTTTCAACTTTGCTCCTCTTTTTCTCTAATGGCGATTCTTATCTTTTTTCTTGGTTATGGTGTTCATACGGGTTTAAGTAATCCTCGAGGAGTGTAGGAGTTCTCTTGCACTGCAGATACAATTGGAACCTTTTTGCTCATTCTTGACCGAAGGTAATGCTGTTTATTGTGATTGATCCGAACTAGATTATGTTGGCTTGGGTTAGTATTGGCCGAATGCCTTTTTCTCACTTTAGGATTTGCGTTTTCCATAGGCCAATATATGTGGATTCAAACCACAAGCAACATGAGTAATGAATCTGCTTAATGTGCAGATATCCATCAAGGAGGTTTTTAGCAATCTTTGTCAGTGTTTTGGGTGGGCTGAAATCACACTCAGTCAGTCAAGGTTTGTGGTCGTGGACTTCGACACGTTTCGTAAACAAGGTGTGTACACATACCACCCAAATCGTAGATCGGAAAATGTCGGAATGCCGGAATGACCGAAAAGCCGAAAGTACGACAATTGTTGCCACACAAGCGTGCGATCATGCGTGTGGTGAACCAAGCCCACGAATATGGGCGTAAGATGGTTGAGGCCACCATGAGCATCCTCATGGGCTTAGGGCGTCTTTGGAGCCAAATGGACCGGAATAGGTCGAGTGGGCCCAATGGGCTCGGGGGCCCTACGCTAGTAAATTTGTTTGGTTGGATAGGAAATAATGAGCCGGCCATGGCAATCACATGGCCAAAGGCAGTTTTGGGCTTAGTGGGCCACACGAGCGTGTGGGCCCATTTGGGATGAGTATTGGGCTTTGGGCCCAATTACATTGTTTTGACGATATATGTTATCAGTATCATTCGAGGCGATTGTATACCTTCAGGAAGATTGTAAATGACTGAAATACCCCCACAGGGTAAAATGACTGTTATGCCCCTGAAGGGAAAAATGACTAAAAGGCCCCTACATGTTATATGATTCTTATTGTATGCTATTTATGATATGGTTGCATTCATGTGATATTATGCTGCATGGGGTTGGGTTGTGTGATTGGAGGAAGCATTCTATTCTGGCAACACTGCTACATATTTCTGATGGCTATTAGCCTACCGTTCTGGCAGCTCTGTTGCAAATTCTGTTTAGTGCCGCATCGGTACTATTGTGTGGTGTGTAGGGATGGGTGGGTTGATACTATATCCCCACATGGTGTGTACGATTGGACGGAGCTGCTGTGTAGAGGCTAGATGGATAGGGTTTTTGCATGCTTGATCATTATGATTCTGTTCTGTTTAGGGCTAAGGCCCACACTGCATCTATTCTATAATGGGCTTAGGCCCAGTTAGACACTGCTTCTGAGATGGGCCCAGGCCCAAACTGTTCTGATTGATCACTGTTTTATTTGGGGTGCACACTGAGTTTTCACAAACTCACCCAACTGTTTAACTGTGCAGTAATCCCCATACATAGATCGTTCGGAGCTGCGAGGGACTTGGAGCTGGCCACACATTTAAACTTGCTTTGGATTTTAGTTACCTTATTTATCATTTTTGGGTTGTAATAAGGCCTTTCTAATTTCTGGGTTTTGAATTTGGAATCTTATTTATAGGTTTATAATTGCTAGGAGTAGAACACCAAAACAACAACTATTTTTAAAAATATCACGTCCTCGCAACAGTTTTAAATTAAGCTTCCGCAGCAAATAAGGTTTTAAAGGTAATAACGTTTTACAAGAAAATGACTTTTAATAAACCATGTTTTGAAAACAAGCAAACAAAATCTGAGGTTTTCTAGCAAAAAGTTTTAATTGTAAGAAGGGTTGTTCAATAAAAACCTGGGTTTCGAAAAACACTTCAATGTGACACACCGGATTCGGGCCTAACTTTTAGGCCAGGTTTAGGGTGTTACATCCCGGATGAACAGCCAAACGACTATTGTGAGCTTCGTTCAAAATCGACTAAATCAATTGTAAATTTCTCAGAACACAAACCCAATCTCTGAATCTCAAACAATCATCATTATCCACTCGAAATTTTGAATTAGAATGTAAACCACATTGAGCTCGTTTTGTCATTATCTCACTATCACTTTTCTGGGCATTACAAATTTGATATATAAACATCGGCCTCACTTTCAACTCAGTAAAAACCGAACCATCATCACACAGATCTATTTGAGTAGTCATTGCTCGCAAAGCAAATAAAGACTTTCAGCTCAAAGCGTCAACAACAACATTAGCTTTTCCTGGATGATAATCAATTACTAATTCATAGTCTTTTAATAATTCTAACCATCACCGCTGTCTCAAATTTAATTCTTTTTTAGTTATCAGATATTTCAAACTCTTGTGATCAGTATAAATGTGACATTTCTCACCAAATAGGTAATGACGCCAAATCTTCAATGTAAATACAATCGCAGCTAATTCAAGATCATGCGTCAGGTAGTTCTTTTCATGCAGCTTTAACTGTCTCGAAGCATAAGCTATAACTTTGCCCTATTGCATCAGCACACAACCCAAACCATTCAACGATGCATCACAGTAAACTATAAATTCTTTACCCGATTAAGGTTGGACTAACACTGGTGCCTCTGTCAACAATGCTTTCAACTGTTCAAAACTCTGCTGGCACTTTTTTGACCACTCGAATTTAACATCTTTCTGTAACAATTTCGTCAACGAAGTTGCAATCATCGAGAATCCTTTCACAAACCGTCTATAATATCTCGCTAGTCTAGAAAACTACGGACTTCAGACACATTTCTCGGAGGCTTCCACTCCAAAATAGTTGAAATTTTGCTCGGATCAATTCAAATACCAGATGCTGACACAATATGTCCCAGAAAACCAACTTCACGCAACCAGAAGTCACATTTGCTAAACTTTGCATACAATTGCTTCTCATGCAGAGTCTGTAACACGGTTCTCAAATGCTCGGCATGTTGTGTCTCATCATAAGAATAAATCAAAATGTCATCAATAAACACCACAACAAATCAATCCAAATACGGTCTGAATATCCGATTCATCAAATCCATAAACACTGCAAAAGCATTTGTTAGTCCAAATGGCATAACTAAGAATTCATAATGTCCGTACCTCATTCTAAAAGTAGTTTTTTGCACATCTGATTCTTTAACTCGTAGCTGATAATAGCCCGATCTCAAATCTATCTTAGAGAACACTGTAGCTCTTTTCAGTTGATCAAACAAATCATCGATTCGCGGTAGAGGATATTTATTCTTTATAGTCACCTTGTTCAACTATTGGTAATCAATACACATCCTCATAGTGCCATCTTTCTTTTTCACAAACAACACAAGAGCACCCCCGGGCGAGAAACTCAGTCGTGCAAATCCTCTATCTGTCAAGTCTTGCAACTGAGACTTCAACACTTTCAATTCTGTCGGTGCCATTCTATACGACGCTATTAAGATAGGAGTCGTTCTCGGCACTAAGTCAACGCCAAACTCAACTTCTCGTATTGGAGGTAATCCCGATAGTTCTTCAGGAAATACATCTGGGAACTCGCAAACTACAGGTACAGATTAAACTTTATTTTCAGTCACTTTTGTATCTATCACATACGCAAGATAGGCTTCGCAACCCTTTTTCACATAATTCAATGCTTTCATTGAAGATACAACATCCGGTAACCCATTCAAATCACTGGATTCAATTCGAACTATCTCACCATTCCGACTTCTCAAATCAATACTCTTTCGTTTACAATTCACAACAGCATTATGCAAAGTGAGCCAATCCATACCCAAAATTATATCAAATTCATCGAATGGTAGCAGCATCAAATTAGCCGAAAAATAAATATCTCGAAACATCAACGGACAGTTCTTGCACACTTTATCAACCAAAACACACTTGCCTATGGGGTTCGATACTCTAATTACAAATTCAGTAGTCTCAACAGGCAGAGTCTTACTAGATACTAGATTCACGCATACATACGAATAAGTAGACCCTGGATCTATCAATGCAATCACATCAGTATCAAACAGAGTAAAAGTACCAGTTATAACCTCTAGAGATGACGCTTCTTCACGAGCGCGAATAGCATAAGCTTGGGCAAGTGCTCTCACCTCAGATCTCACAGTTGTATCGGTAGTCCCTCTCTGGCTTCCACTCACATTTTTGGTGTTTCTAGATGGTCTACCCCTAGCGGTCGTATTACTCGATCTCACACTCTGAACATTATCTTTCTCTACTAACTCTGGGCAATCTCGAATGAAGTGATCTCGTGATCCACATTTATAGAAAACTCAATTATTATACTTGCCCTAACATTCTCCAACATGTTGTCTCCCACACTGTCTACACTCAGGCTTGTTACTTTTGACACTTCCAACACTTGATTCAATCGGAATTTGAGTTCTTGAACCAACACTTTGTCTCACACGATCTCTACTCGAATGTCCAAACGAAACATTTGAACGATTGCTTGCATCTTTGAATCTCTTTGATGGAGGTTGATACGACTTGCTCATCGATCTTTTTCTTTCATCTCTAGCTTCGGATTCTGCTTTCTTCTTTTCTTTGCTCAGTTCTTCAACTTTGCAGGCTCTTTCAACTAACACTACAAATTTATTCAAATCAAGTATTCTAACCAACAATTTAATATCTTCATTTAGCCCTTCAACGAAACGTTTACACATAGTAGCTTCGGTCAAAACACATTCCCGTGCATACTAACTTAATCTCACAAACTCCCGTTCATATTTAGTAACTGACATACGATCCTGTTTCAGCTCAAGGAATTTTTTACATTTCTGATCTATGAATCATTGACTGATATACTTCTTTCGGAATTCAACTTGAAAGAAATCCCAGGTGATTCTGTCTCTCGAAACCACGTATATCAATGTTTTCCACCAATTATATGCCGTATCTCTCAATAATAAAACAACACATTTTAGGCATTCATCAGGAGTCAATGACAACTCATGACACACTCGAATTGTATTCTCGAGCCAAAACTTAGCTCGTTCAGTATTATCATCAATCGTGGCTCTAAACTCTTCAGCCCCATACTTTCGAATTTTATCCACAGGTGGCTTACTCAATCAGATTGGATCTATCACTTGTGGCACTAAAGGTACTTGTGGGGGTGGAGGTTGTGGAGCAGCCGGATTCGTTCGAACAAACTCTGAAAACCACTCACTCATTATTTAGAAGAAGGCTTGCTTAGCCTCTCCCTCTTGGCTACTAACAATTGGCCTAGATTCGGCCGGCGTTGTCCCTTGAGCGAGAACAGGCGCATTGCTCTCAACATCATCAGCAACTGCTCGTTCGGGATCCATTTACTATACGAAAACACAATTTTAACTGTCAGGATTCATCATACTATCGCAATTATATATATGGCATGTATAGCTAGGCTCACACGTGCTACGTTAGTCCTAGAATCGACTAAACCGTAGCTCTGATACCAATAAAATGTAACACCCCTAACCAATAACCGTCACCGAATTAGGGTTAAAGAGTATTACCGAACAAATTAGAACATTTACAATCCTTTTACAACACAAAGTATTTCATCATTCAAACATATCAAGATATATACATATAGTCCCTTAACGAGGTTTACGAGACCTTAAACTTGCATTAGAAAGAGGTCGGGACTAAATCGGGATCATACAAAATTTTTCCAAAAATTAAATATTTTTCAAAGCTACAGAGGTCACACGCCTGCAAGTGTGCGGTCGTGTGCGACACGACCTCGAGACGCCCCATGTGTCCGAGCCATGGCAAAACAGGGCATACATACTGACTTGTCCACACGGCCTGAGACACGCCCGTGTGCCTCACCCGTGGTCAACACTGACTTGCACCACACAGCCAGTCACACGCCCGTGTGTCCAGCCTGTGGTCGAGTCTGACTTATTTTGAAATACAACCACAAAGGACACGGTCGAGCCACACGCCCGTGTGCTCAATCGTGTGGGCAATTATAGGCCATTTGCAAGGCCAAACTTGCCACCCACACTTAGGAATCATCTATAAGCATCAAACCAATTCCAAACCATGCCACAAATGCAATCAAAATATACCAATTGTGCATCTTTATAACCTCATAACATCATCAATCATTTTCCTATACAAATCCCTCTCAACTTACTACCACAAATATCAATTACACATTCAAAAACATGAAATTCATGTATCATCAAATTCATACCATTTCAAAGCATGATCATACTAATTCCATATCTCCAAGACTACTCATAAAGACCATTCACACATTAACCATTCTTTTTGCACATCTAAGACATATACCGAAATTATCCATCTTTCAAGCCATATCACATGGCAAGAACTATACAACTCAAAGTATACCATATCTACTAGCCTATACATGCCATATTCAAATATATACATCTTCCAAAAGTACCAAAATAGATAGCCGATAGAGTTATTGAGTCACTGACGATCCCCAAATCTGAGCAAGCTTAAAATACTTTGTAAAATAGAGAAACATTTCACACAGTAAGCTCTAAAGCTTAGTAAGTTCGTAATATAATACATTTAACTCTATGATTCAAAATCAATATACAAAATAAACCATCACATAGATTATATTACAAGATTTTACAATCTCATCCTTATCCATATGCTTACACAACTAACCATTTGTCCAAAATGATATCGTCAACCACATAGGTTTCGAAAATACCTTTGCCAACACTTAGTTAACATTCATTCTTGCTACTAAATGCTTGATACCCCCTTTCGATCAATCTTCATTATTCAATCATTTAAATTGCACACTTAGTGCCAATTTCATAGCCGAAGCTTAAACATCATCGCACACTTAGTGCTTTTACATTTAATCAAATTTATCTCGGTATTACACATACAGTGCCAATCAATAAAGCCGAGGCTTCCATTACTTCGCACACAGAGTGCTATTCACCTCTGTCCTAAAATTCTAATTACGCACACTTAGTGCCACATTCCTCAATTTCACATATAACATGTCTAATTCAATAATCACATAACCATTCATTTTGTAACATCCGAGAATTAGGGGTTTTGTAGTTGCTATGTTTCTGTGTGTGTTTGGTATGCTTTGTCTGTGTTTGGGTGTGTTTGGAGGCCCAGAAAGGCTTGGGAGTAAGCGGGAGTCTTGGAGAAAATTTTATAATTTGGGTAATTTAGGGGAAAGCTAACTGGGACAGGCTTTATGGATCATTGCTTGTGTTTGTTGACACAAGAAGTGAAGTGGTAAAGTGGCAAGGAGACGCCACTTGGGTTGCAGAGAAGTGGCGTCATAAGGGGAGCAACAGGGGAAAGAGGTTTGAGTCGCTTCAACAGCATTCAAGAGCTTTAATTTTTGTACTGTGGAGGCTAAGGTGGTGGTTTCGGCAAGGGCTCTCCAGGGTGGTTGGTGGAATAAGTCAAATATTTTGAATATGAGGTCATGAGGAAGTAGTGGGGTTGAATGAGTCAAACCGATTCAAATAGTAGGAGGAGAGTGAATGTAGGAGATGATCAAGGGATTTGGTGGCTTGTTGGGGGGTTGTTGACCGAATGTGGTATGGTGGAAGATGGGTTTTCGATTTTGGGGGGGCTAGGAGAAGTGAGTGTGCCGAAAGTCCTTTGAGTCTTAGGCTTTTCTCTTTCAAATGCCATTTTGAGTGGAGTATTAGCAAATCAAGCTTACAAGTATTTTCTTCTCTTTTGCATTTGTGAACACTTGTTTTCTTCTCTCATTTACAAAAACCAAAACCATCTTTTGGACTCTCACTTTTGCATTTATTCCCTTGTCAATCAAAAGACGAAACACCTACTTGCTCATATTTCTTCTTCTTGCTTCTTCATAGCCAAATCTTCATCTCACTTCTTGGTGATTGAACCTTCTATTCTATTTCTTCTTCTAAAAGCTGAAACCCATCCCTCACTCCTTCTTTTTGAGTTTTGTTTATACTCTCCACTATAGCCGAATCTCCCTTTTGCGTTTATTTCTCTTCGCACGTTCTGATTTCTTTGGATTGTCGACGCTTATTCTAACCCTCTCAAATCGATTTCTCCTTGTTTGGTGGTAAGTGTTCTTCTTCTCTTTGTTTCGGTTTTTTTCCTTCTCTTGCTAGTTGTTAAACCGAAGGTGTTAACTTAGTACTTTGGTGCTTTGGCCATATGTAGGGGGCCTCATATTCGTATTCTTTTCTGTAACTGGTCAGTGTTTAGAGGATTTTTGGGGGGTAATTGGTTTTGGTCGACCAAGGTAGGGGGTTCTTACCAACTTGTTTGGCCGTAAGGCCACTCCTTGTAATCTATTGTGAAGGACCGATTCTAATATGGTGATTGTGTAGGGACTCAATCGATTTCTTAATCCAAGTCTAGTAGCTTTCGGTTTCTGTCGACCTAGGTAAGAAACTTCTTCGTTGTAAGCACATATTCTCTCTTTCATCTTCTTCAATGACTTAACCTAGTTTCCTGATCAAAGCTCTCTTCATGGATGCAAGTGCCGGTCAATTAAAAAGAGGGAGTGAACCCCTAGTCTCGGTTCTTAAGTTTAAAAAACGTGCAATATCGGCAGTGCGGGACTTCCCGCCGGGTTGTGGTAGGGAACCGACATCTGCTGGGGATAGGTAGATTGTGAGTGATAGCCAATCTAAGGAAGGGAGTAGACTCTTAGTCTCTACCCCTAGGTTTAAACGATGTGCAGTGTCAGCCGTTCGGGATTCTCCTCTGGGTTGTGGGTCGGCTTCGGATCTGAATAGACAGATTGCAGTTGTTCCCTCTTCTGAGAGTGTCGATAGTATTGAGAGTTTATTTCTCCTCGTATACAGGTGTGTAATTCTCACACCTTTGCCTGTTGTTTTTGTTAATATGTATCTGTATTACTAAATGCCAAAACTTCGGTATTGGCTATCATGGAGGGTAAAAATAAGACATCAGGTTAGTGACTTCTGATTATGCTATATAAGCGATTATGTTGACATGATTATGTATGTACTTTGAACATCTTATATATATCGATATCTGCTGCATCCATACATCATGATTTTATGTTGCATGGGGATGGGCATATGCTATTAATGGAAGGGGAAGTGTATCTGGCAACTATGTCACAATATCCGGTGGCTCGCCACACTGCTTCGGTGGCCATGCCACATAATCTGTGACTCTGTCACAACTATGACGTTAGCAGACTAATCTGCAGCATGGGCACGCCATCGATGGTGTGTAGCAGTGAGGGTCGATTGTAGAAATCCCTATTGGTGTGTTTGGCAGGAATGGGTGGTGTGTAGCGGATGGATAACTAGGTTGGGTTGGGATTTGCATCATATTGCACTTATATCTGATTATCTGCTATACTCTACTAAAAGGGCTAAGGCCCATCATTGTTTCAGTGCGGGCTTCGCCAAAATGAATTGTAAGGGCTAAGGCCCGCTTGGCAAAAGAATGGGCTCGGGCCCGATAAATGGTGTATGTAGAGTAATTGCACACCGAGTCCGCTTGACTCACCCCTACCGCTTAAATTTTTGCAGTAATTCCTAGTGCAAATGGACATGGGCCGGGTTCGACTACGAGGTGGCTATGCACTTTATGCTTAGTAAAACTTTGTTTTTCTTCTCCTTAGACTTATTTACTTAAAATTGGGATTTTGATTTGTAATAAGGCCACTACACTATTAATTTGGTTTAATTTCGATTTAAACTTTAGACATTTTGAATACAAGATAATCGATAAGATGTTTTACTGAACGCAAATAAAAGTTTTTCTCATAACCTAAGTAACAATTTTATAAACAGGTTTTTACGACAAACTACTAGCTTAATCTGATGTAACAAATATGTGTTTTCAAACGTCACCTAAACACAAAGATTGGGCTAATTAAAAAGTTTCGATAAATGATTATTGAGTTTTCAAGCTAACTACTAAACTGGGAGTTTTCAAAAGGGACTTGAAACTTATCTGAGGTTCGCAAAGTTTATAAATTCTTCCCATGTGACATTCCAGATCCGGTCGTGGTGTTTGGACCGGGTTTGGGGTGTTACATTTTTTGGTATCAGAGCCAAGTTGCAAAACTCTGTTGTGGGGGTTTTGGGTTCAAAAACATTTTCCAAAAGTTTTGTTTTGTAAATAGATGCACATGTCTTATTTTAAGTATGGCACCCGAGTCTCCGGTACCAAGTTTGTAAGGTAAGTCTTTTGACTGTTGGGTGATTTGCATGAAGTGAATATATGTTATGTGAATATATTATGCTGTGGATGCTAGAATTAGGAAACTCAACTTTAGAGACTGAAACTTTTTACGTATACGTTGTGTGTTGCGACAAACCAGTTCTAAACTCTATTTCATAAGACTATCTGGTAATAAACAGTTAAAGAAATGCTAATTCATAAAATTTGCGTATACAGACTAAGACAAGTTAGTGGACATGAGTGCTAGAGGACGAGGACGGGGGGCACGCGGTCGTGGTAGAGGCTGAGAGGTGGAGGTTGAGTTCTCAGAAGCTGGACATGAGCCGGAGGGCAAAGTGCCAGCATCTCTTGTGGCAGAAGTGGGATATCAAGATTGAACAGGTGGGGACGATGCTTTGTCCCAAGCGATGTTGCGTGTTCTGGAGCGGGTTGCCGGGACAAACACTGGATTGGTAGTTCAGAAGTCTATTCCTGAGCGACTTCGAGCTAATGGGGTAGAGGTATTCAGGGGTATTTCTGGTGTGGCCCCAAACGTAGCAGAATATAGGTTGGAGGCAGTAGAACGGATTATGGATGATCTGGACTGTACAGTTGAGGAGAAATTGAAAGGAGCAGTGTCTCTTCTCTGGGACGAGGCATATCAATGGTGGCTCACGGTAAGAGAGGGTACTCCAGCGGATCGCATTGACTGGGATTTCTTCAAAACTGCATTTCAAAGGAAATATGTTAGGGCAAGTTATATAGACGCCCAGAGAAAAGCATTTCTAAATCCTGTTCAAGGGGGTAAATCGGTAGCTGAGTACGAGGCGGAATTTTTACGATTGAGCCGTTATGCCCGAGGGATAGTTGCGACTGATTATAAACATTGCGTACGGTTCGAAGATGGGTTACGAGATGAGCTGCAAGTACTGATAGCTCCACAGCGGGAGAGAGATTTTGCCACCCTGGTTGAAAAAGCTAAAATAGCTGAAGAGGTGAAGCGGACTGAGACTCAAAATAGAGAGAAAGATAGGGGTAAAAATAAGAGAAGCTTTGGGTCGTCAGGGTCATCGGGAGGTTTCCAAAAGAATCCTAGGTTTGATGGGTCAGCTCGGGTTGTGAGGCCTGTGGCGATGGGCCAGTTTTGATCATGTGCTCTGTGTGGGAAAATGCATTCTGGTGAGTGTAGGAGGAGAACCGGTGGATGCTTTAGGTGCGGATCTATGGATCATATGGTTAAAGATTATCCACAAGTGGATCAGGTGCGGCCAGTTGGACAGAGTTTTGATCAATTCAGGAGGGGTGGCCAGCAACCGCCGAGAGGTAGGGGCCCAACTAGAGGAGGAAATGGCTTGGGTCAGGGTCGTGGAACACCCGATCGGGTGTCGATGAATGCGTACAAGCAAGGCAGTGGGTCTAGTCTATGCAGCACGACGGCGAGAAGAGGGCGACGCACCGAACGTTATAACCGGTACGTTTCTTATTATTGATAAACTGTTTATTGCTTTAATTGATATTGGATCGACCCATTCATATGTTGCCTATACCGTATCTAAGACCTTGAATTTAGAGCCTGAAATGCTGCTAGAGAAATGACTGTGGTTAGCCCACTAGGACAATCGGTAGTAGTGAATAAATTATTTAGGGATGTGCCTTTAAAGATTCAAGAAGTAGTATTTCCAGCAGACTTGATAGAGTTTCCATTTGGAGAGTTTGATCTTATCTTAGGCATGGATTGGCTGGTGAAGCATCGTGCAAATCTAGATTGCGCTGATAAGCGAATGGTGTTGAGAATTACGGAGGGTAAGGAAGTAATTATGATAGGGGAAAGAAGGAATTATTTGTCGAATGTGGTTTCTGTACTAAAGGCTGTTAAGATGGTACGAAAAGGATGCAAGGCGTTCCTAGCTTTCATCAGTGCATTGGATGCAAAGTAGGTGACTACAAAAGAGGTTAGAACAGTGAAGGAATTCGTGGATGTCTCTCCAGAAGAGCTTCCGGGATTGCCTCCAGATCGTGAGGTAGAGTTTGGAATTGAACTACTCCTTGGTATGGCTCCGGTGTCCATCGCCCCATATAGGATGGCACCAAAAGAGTTGGTAGAACTTAAAGCTCAGATCCAGGAGCTGTTGGATCGTGGGTTCATTTGACCAAGTGTATCTCTGTGGGGAGCGCTGGTGTTGTTCGTCAAAAAGAAGGATGGGTCAATGCGTATGTGCATCGACTATCGCCAGCTGAACAAGTTGACAATTAAGAACAAGTACCCGTTGCCAAGAATTGATGATCTATTCGATCAGTTAAGGGGAGCAGCAGTGTTTTCAAAGATAGATCTAAGATCTGGGTACCATCAGCTCAAGGTCAAGGAGACGGATATTCATAAGATGATGTTTCGAACTCGTTATGGCCACTATGAGTTTTTAGTGATGCCGTTCGGGTTGACGAATGCACCAATTGCGTTTATGGATATGATGAATCGGGTATTCCAACCCTATCTGGACCGGTTTATCGTGGTGTTTATAGATGACATCCTGGTATATTCTAGGATGGAAGAAGAGCATGATTCGCATCTTTGGGTGGTTCTGCAGATTCTGAGGGAGAAGCAGTTGTACGCCAAGTTCAGTAAGTGTGAATTTTTGTTGAAGGAAGTTACCTTTTTAGGTCATGTTGTGTCTGCTGAGAGGATTAGGGTTGATCCCCGAAAAATTGAAGCTGTGTTGGATTGGAAACCGCCTAAGTCTGTGGTAGAAATTCGGAGTTTTCTTGGTTTAGCTGGGTACTACAGAAGGTTTGTTGAGGGATTCTCCTTAATAGCTGCACCGTTAACCAAGTTGTTACGGAAAGGGGTACCGTTTGTCTGGTCGGATAAGCAACAGGAAAGTTTTGTGAAGTTGAAGAGAATCTTGACTGAGGCTCCAGTGTTGATTTAGCCTGAGGCTGGGAAGGAGTTTATCATCTACTGTGATGCGTCGCACACAGGGTTAGGGTGTGTGTTAATGTAAGATGGGAAGGTAGTTGCATATGCGTCTCGGCAGTTAAGACCGCATGAGATGAATTATCCCACGCGTGATCTGGAGTTAGCTGCGATAGTGTTCGCTCTGAAGATCTGAAGACACTACCTGTATAGGGAGAAGCCCATTATCTACATCGACCACAAGAGTTTAAAATATCTCATTACCCAGAAGGAGTTGAATTTGAGGCAGCGGAGGTGGATTGAGCTGTTAAAGGATTACGACTGCTCGATCGAGTATCATCCGGGAAAAGCTAACGTGGTGGCGGATGCGTTAAGTCGAAAAGTGATAATAGATTTAAGGGCAATGTTTGCTCACCTCAGCTTGTACGATGATGGAAGTTTATTAGCTGAACTTCAAGTAAAGCCGATGTGGGTAAGCCAGATTAAAGAGAAACAGTTATCGGATGATGTATTAAGTGCTCGACTTCAGCAAGTACAGAATGGTGGGGTAGAAGACTATAGTTTGAACAGTGATGGGATATTGTGTTTCTGTGAGAGGGTCTGCATGCCGAAGGATGTTGAGTTGAGGCAGATGATTCTTCAGGAGGCGCATAGTAGCCCTTACGCTATGCACCCTGGTGGAAGTAAGATGTATCGAGATCTGCGTGAACAGTTTTGGTGGCCTGGGTTGAAGCGAGAAATTACCGAGTTTGTGGGTAAATGTCTGACGTGTCAGTAGGTGAAAGCAGAACATCCGTTGCCTTCGGGGTTACTACAGCCGGTGAAGATTCCATAAAGGAAGTGAGAGAGAATAACGATGGACTTTGTTAGTGGGCTACCTCTTACGCCTACTAAGAAAGATTCGATATGGGTGATTGTTGACCGGTTAACAAAATCTGCTCATTTCATACCGGTTCGCACCGACTATACGTTACAGAAGCTGGCTAAGTTGTATGTGGCAGAGATTGTGTGGTTGCATTGGGTATCAGTGTCTATCATATCAGACAGAGACCCTAGGTTTACGTCGCGATTCTGGAAGGCACTGCATCAGGCTTTGGGTACAATATTGGATTTCAGCACGGCATTTCATCCACAGACTGATGGTCAGTCTGAGAGGATAATTCAGATCTTGGAAGACATGTTGAGAGGCTGTGTTATTGACTTCAGGGGTAGTTGGGAAGATTTTCTATCGCTGGCAGAATTCACATACAACAATAGTTACCAGTCTAGCATCCAGATGGCACCCTACGAAGCGCTATATGGTCGTAAGTGTCGTACCCCTACCTCCTAGACAGAGTTAGATGAGCGACAGATGTTGGGTCCAGGATTGGTTTCGGAAATAGAGGAAAAAGTTAAGTTAATTCAGACTCGGTTGAAAGAAGCTTCCGACAGGCAGAAATCGTATGCAGGTCTGAAGCGCAAGGAAATAGAATTTGCGGTTGGTGATCGGGTTTTCCTGAAGGTTTCACCTTGGAAGAAGGTTTCGAGATTTTGACGGAAGGGCAAGTTAAGCCCCAGATTTATCGGGCCTTATCGAGTGTTGAAACGTGTGGGACCAGTGGCGTATCAGCTCGAGTTACCTTTGGAATTGAAACAGATACATAATGTGTTCCATGTCTCGATGTTGAGGCGCTATCGTTCGGATCCGTCTCACATTGTGCCAGTGGAGGAGATTGAGGTAAGACCAGACCTGTCTTTCGAAGAGGAACCAGTGCAGATCTTGGACTGAGATGTTAAGGTATTAAAAAGAAAGTCAGTCCCGTTAGTCAAAGTGTTATGGAAAAATCATGGTGCAGAGGAAGCCACGTGGGAGTCGGAAGATGTGATGCGTCAGCAATACCCTCACCTCTTTTGACCAGGTAAATTTTGAGGCCGAAATTTCTTTAAGGGGTAGAATTGTAACATCCGGGAATTAGGGGTTTTGCAGTTGCTATGTTTCTGTGTGTGTTTGGTATGCTTTGTCTGTGTTTGGGTGTGTTTGGGGGCCCGGGAAGGCTTGGGAGTAAGAGGGAGTCTTGGAGAAAATTTTATATTTTGGGAAATTTAGGGGAAAGCTAGTTGGGACAGGCTTTAAGGATCATTGATTGTGTTTGTTGACACAAGAAGTGAAGTGGTAAAGTGGCAAGGAGACGCCACTTGGGTTGCAGAGAAGTGGCGTCACAAGGGGAGCAACAGGGGAAAGAGGTTCGAGTCGCTTCAACAGCATTCAGGAGTTTTAATTTTTGCGCTGTGGAGGCTAAGGTGTTGGTTTCGGCAAGGGCTCTCCAAGGTGGTTGGTGGAATAAGTCAAATATTTTGAATGTGAGGTCATGAAGAAGTAGTGGGGTTGAATGAGTCAAACTGATTCAAATGGTGGGAGGAGAGTGAATGTAGGAGATGATCAAGGGATTTGGTGGCTTGTTAGGGGTTGTTGACCGAATGTGGTATGGTGGAAGAGGGGTTTTCGGTTTTAGGGGGGCTAGGAGAAGTGAGTGTGCCAAAAGTCCTTTGAGTCTTAGGCTTTTCTCTTTCAAATGCCATTTTGAGTAGAGTATTAGCAAATCAAGCTTACAAGTCTTTTCTTCTCTTTTGCATTTGTGAACACTTGTTTTCTTCTCTCATTTACCAAAACCAAAACCATCTTTTGGACTCTCACTTTTGCATTCATTCCTTTGTCAATCAACAGCCGAAACACCTACTTGCTCATATTTCTTCTTCTTGCTTCTTCATAGCCGAATCTTCATCTCACTTCTTGGTGATTCAACCTTCTCCTCTATTTCTTCTTCTAAAAGTAGAAACCCATCCCTCACTCCTTCTCTTTGAGTTTTGTTTATACTCTCCAATATAGCCGAATCTCCCTTGTGCGTTTGTTTCTCTTCGCACATTCTGATTTCTTTGGATTACCGTCGCTTATTCTAACCTTCTCAAATCAGCTTCTCCTTGTTTGGTGGTAAGTGTTCTTCTTCTCTTTGTTTTGTTTTTTTTCCTTCTCTTGCTGGTTGTTAAACCGAAGGTGTTAACTTAGTACTTTGGTGCTTTGGCCGTATGTAGGGGGCCTCGTCTTCGTATTCTTTTCTACATCTGGCCGGCGTTTAGAGGATCTTTGGGGGGCAATTGGTTTTGGTCGACCAAGGTAGGGGGTTCTTACCAAGGTAGGGGGTTCTTACCAACTTGTTTGGCCGTAAGGCCACTCCTTGTAATCTATTGTGAAGGACCGATTCTAATATGGTGATTGTGTAGGGACTCAACCGATTTCTTAATCCAAGTCTAGTAGCTTTCGGTTTCTGTCGACCTAGGTAAGAAACTTCTTCGTTGTAAGCACCTATTCTCTCTTTCATCTTCTTCAATGACTTAACCTAGTTTCCTGATCAAAGCTCTCTTCATGGATGCAAGTGCCGGTCAATCAGAAGGAGGGAGTGAACCCCTAGTCTCGGTTCCTAAGTTTAAAAAACGTGCAGTATCGGCGGTGCGGGACTTCCCGCCGGGTTGTGGTAGGGAATCAACATCTGCTTGGGATAGGCAGATTACGAGTGATAGCCAATCTAAGGAATGGAGTAGACTCTTAGTCTCTGCCCCTAGGTTTAAACGACATGCAGTGTCAGCCGTTCGGGATTTTCCACCGGGTTGTGTACCGGCTTCGGATCTGAATAGACAGATTGCAGTTGTTCCCTCTTCTGAGAGTGTCGATAGTATTAAGAGTTTAGTTCTCCTCGTATACAGGTGTGTAATTCTCACACCTTTGCCTGTTGTTTTTGTTAATATGTATCTGTTTTACTAAATGCCGAAACTTCGGTATTGGCTATCATGGAGGGTAAAAACAAGACATCAGGTTAGTGACTTCTGATTATACTATATAAGCGATTATGTTGACATGATTATGTATGTACTTTGAACATCTTATATATATCGATATCTGCTGCATCCATACATCATGATTTTATGTTGCATGGGGATGGGCATATGCTATTAATGGAAGGGGAAGTGTATCTGGCGACTATGTCACAATATCTGGTGGCTCTGCCACACTCTGTTCTGGTGGCCATGCCACATAATCTGGTGACTCTATCACAACTATGACGATGAGCAGCTAACTGTAGCATGACTGCCATCGATGGTGTGTAGCGGTGAGGGTCGATTGTAGAAATCCCCATTGGTGTGTTTGGCAGGAATGGGTGGTGTGTAGCGGATGGATAACTAGGTTGGGTTGGGATTTGCATCATATTGCACTTATATCTGATTATCTGCTATACTCTGCTAAAGGGGCTAAGGCCCAGTCTGTTTCTATGCGGGCTTCGCCCAAAATGAATTTTAAGGGCTAAGGCCCAGTTGGCAAAAGAATGGGCTCGGGCCCAGTAATGGTGTATGTAGAGTAATTGCACACTGAGTCTGCTTGACTCACCTCCACTGCTTAAATTTTTGTAGGTAATTCCTAGTGCAGCGGACATGGGCTGGGTTCGACTCTGAGGTGGCCATGCACTTTATGCTTAGTAAAACTTTGCTTTTCTTCTCCATAGACTTATTTACTTAAAATTTGGATTTTGATTTGTAATAAGGCCACTACACTATTAATTTGGTTTAATTTCGATTTAAACTTTAGACATTTTGAATACAAGATAATCGATAAGATGTTTTACTGAACGCAAATAAAAGTTTTTCTCATAACCTAAGTAACAATTTTATAAACAGGTTTTTACGACAAACTACTAGTTTAATCTGATGTAACAAATATGTGTTTTCAAACGTCGCCTAAACACAAGGATTGGGCTAATTAAAAAGTTTCGATAAATGATTATTGAGTTTTCAAGCTAACTACTAAACTGGGAGTTTTCAAAAGGGACTTGAAACTTATCTGAGGTTCGCAAAGTTTATAAATTCTTCCCATGTGACATTCCAGATCCGGTCGTGGTGTTTGGGCCGGGTTTGGGGTGTTACACATTACATACCATTTAAACATAAATTTAACAACTCGTATTATATCCGAACTTACCTCGGACGTCGAAATAACAAAACAAGTCAATCAATCGAGCACCTTGTCTTTGCCTCAATCTCGATCCAAATCTCTCTTTTCTTGGTCTATACATATTCAAAATTAACTCATTCATTCACCAAATCATTCAATTTAATCCAAACACACATATTTAAGGCATTTTACAAAATAGCCCTCATATTTTCACATTTCGACACTTTAGTCCCTATTTCATAAAATCACAAAATACACACAATTTCATTGTACCCATGTTTAGCCGAACATTTCTCATGCTCATACAAGCCCACATATTTCATTTATTTCACATTTTAGTCCTCCAATTTCTCATTTTCACAATTTAGTCCCAATTACTCAAATTCATCAAAAATCCAAAGACAAAACATATTAATCTAACATCAAGCTTCCATATTCCACCATTTAGCAACACAAATCTCAAGCATTCATCAATGGCACATCTCAAAATATTCATCAAATTCTAAAATTACAACATTGGCTTGATAATACACTAAGCAACGATCACAAAAACATAAAAATCATCAAAAACCGAGCTCAAAAGATACCTTGATTGAGCCAACTTCTAGCCGAAACCTAACAAGCTTATTTTTTTTCTTTTTCTTCCAACTTTCGGCAACAAAAAAGATGATAATGCCTTTTAATTTCTTTTGTTTTCATTATAATAACTTTAATAATTAAAAACCAATTTTAACCTTATTATTAACATTAAAAATCCACTAATTTATGTCCATCTTTGTCCACTCACCTTATTCTTGGTCTAATTGCAACATAAGGACTTCGCATTCAAGAAGCCATGACAATTAAGCACTTTAACAATCAGCACACAGCTTTTGCATTTTATGCGATTAAGTCCTTTTTGCAAATTAAGCACACAATAGATAATTTTTTTACACAAAAAATTCACACATGCTTAATCACATACTGTAAACACCAAAAATAATATTAAAATATTTTTCTGACTCGGATTTGTGGTCTCGAAACCACTATTCTAACTAGGGTCTAAACCGGGCTGTTACAACTCTCCCCCTTAGGGTTTTTTGTCCCCGAAAATCTTACCAGCGAATAGGTTCGGATATTGCTCTCTTATAACATCTTCAGGCTCCCACGTAGCCTCTTCAACTCCGTTTTTGTGCCACAACACTTTCACTAAAGAAATTTTCTTGTTTCTCAACTCTTTAGTCTCTCGTGCCAAAATTCGGATCGGTTCTTCACTATACGATAAATCTGACTGAATCTCAACCTCAGTAGGAGCATCGATACATTAAACACATTATGAATTTTCTCTAATTCAGGTGGCAACAACAATTTAGTCCCGAACAACTTCTAATGCATGTTTAGGGCCTCATAGGCTCGAATTAGGGACGATATGAATGTGTTGATTAATATTTGAATGAAATTTGGAAATGTATAAGTAAATGTATGTGTAATTGTGTTTTAAGTATGGTAATGCTCCGAAACCCTATTCCGACGTTGAATAAGGGTTAGGGGTGTTACAAATTTAATCTTTCTTTTCTTTGATATAATCTGAAAATGTTTGCTATGTGTTATTTTTTCTTGTTTACAACAATGTTAGCTTATTTTTATTTAAGCTAGGATGATTTCTTTGATTAAATAATATTTATTTGATTCATGCTTATAATGTTTGTGCCTCAATCGATCATGTTTTCAATTAAAATCAAGTCTGTATTTCGTTCATACGTGATTGAAATGCACCTGAATTAGCTGAGCGATCCTAACCAGACGATGGCTAGTGGATACATAATTGAAATGTGCATGCTCAATTTAGATCCTAACCCGATTAAATTGTAGGTTGCATAACAACTCTAACCAAGCTCTGTTATCTGCATAGTTTTTAGATTTGTGTGATTAAACTGTTTCAAACCTAACACGTCTCTGTTACCTCACACGAATGCTAAGAAACCCTTAGTAATTAAGGATCAGTAAAATGCATATTTACTAAGTAAAGGATTCCGAAAGGACCTAATGTGGTTTCCAAACTCATGAAAGATCGAGTTGCCATGGAATTTTTTTCGAATGTTATTAAGCATGTTGATAATAAATTGAGTTTAATTAAAGTAATTGTCCTAGTTTATTTATGTTATAATTGTTTCAAATTGTGTTTAATTTTGCTAAAATCTATTTCATTCATACAGTTTTCATATTTAGGATGATTTGCATTGGGGATCATTGCATTTAGTTTAATATATTTAATTTTAATCATCACTTCTCAATCATATTGCGTTTTTATTTACCAAGTTGTTAATATAATTTTACAATTAAATGCTTTGACACAAATACAATCCCTGTGGAGACGATAACTCGATACTTACTTATTACTTGACAACGACTGTGTACACTTGTACAAACCTACGCGTTACAGTCACTAAGGGGGAAAGAATAGGGATCAATACAATGTGCCAAACTATTTTCATGTTTGTAACCTTTTGATACTTACTGTTTTGAATTCCAAACCTGTCCTAAGCCTCAGAATGTTGCAAGCTGCAAAACCCTATGTGACCTAAGTATCCTCATATATGAATGGACATCATACTGAGCATATGCATAAATGACTATTTGTGTTTTGATCAGATAATAAAAGTAATTGTTTGATTTGTTGATGGATTCCTATAGGTGAGGACCTTAATACTTGTATTGTAACACCCCAAACCCGGCCTAAACGTTATGGCCGGATCTAGCATGTCACATAGAAGGGTTGTTTAAAACTAAGCGTTCGCTGGAAATGCTTGCATCTCTTTTGAAAACTCTGAGTTATGTTGGTTGTTTATAAAAACCTGATTTACTCAGTGTCCTTTTTAGAAAAGTTGTAATTAACTTGAAAACTGCCTTTGTTATGAAAACCGATTTTGATTATTTAAGGTAACGTGATATTTTAGAAAACGATTGTTACTGTTTTAAGAAAACCCCGTTTTTATAAGTTTAACAGTTATAATTGAAAGGTTAAAAGAAAAAAATACTAATGGCCTTGTTACAAAACATCACCCCAAAATAAATAATCTTAAAGGTAAAGTAAAAACTGAATTTACTATGGTTTGAGAGAAATCTCCGTTTTATGGCCACCACTGAGTCCTCCACGGCTCCAAATCCTCTATTCCCGGGGATTACCTACGAGGTTAAAGAAAAGGGGTGAGTTACGAGAACTCAGTGTGCAATCCCCTAAATGACATTAACTGGGCCCGAGCCCAAGAGACATCAATCTGGGCCTAAGCCCTATAATTGTGGTAGTGCAAATGAAGTAGTGCAAATGAAATAATGCAGCCCAACCCAATCCAACCAACACACCCCCGTACTAGCCAATCACACCTGTGGGGATCAAGTCAACCCACCCCGCCAATCACACCAAAATTGCAGACAAGCTGCTAATCAAAATATTTGTGGCTGGGCCACCAGAGTCATAATTATATATATATAAATATATTATGGCTATGCCACCAAGCTACACTGCTCTTCATTCGTTAACCCGCCCCATGCAACATGATAACATGCAATATACATAGCAACATATACAAGTGTAAGGTAAACATACAATCGTTACTTAACAACACTGAGGGTAAAACGGTCATTTAACCCATTGAGGTATTTGAGTAATTTCGCAGCCCAGGGGCATTTTGGTAATTTACCCTTCAAGGGTAGTTTAGTAATTTTCTCTGTAATGGCCTTTCTGAAGGCCTACTGTCGCCTTGAGCGACCCAGGACCCTTCTTGGGTCTTTACGGAAATATTGGGCCCTAAAGCCATTTTAGGCCCAAACGGGCCCACACGCTCGTGTGGCCCAAAGCACATGATTTCGATTACAGATTTGCAATTTCACATTCAGGCCTATCATAAGCCAGTTTTCCAACAGTTTTGCCCAAGTGGGCCGATTAGCCCGTTGGGCCCATTTGGCCCGCTTCGACCCGGTTAGGCCCTTTACGGTCTCAGCATCGCAAGAGTGATCGTGACACTCTCTACGACTCAACGCCATGATTCGTGTCTCGATTTACCACTATGAGCGCTCGAACGCTCGAGTGGTCACATTTTCCGGCTTTCTGGCTTTTCAGCTTTTGGCCGTTTAACAGAACACCACAAGCAATTATCGGAGTGGGTGTGAGATTACACACCTGGTTTGGATTACTAACAGAACCACTCCTTGTTGACCCTAGAATAATACAGACCAACAGTTAGCCTCGGCTTTCCAAAAGATTTCATAAGTCCAACGCATTACTTATACAAGAACCACTTACCACGAACGTGATCTCCTCCTACCAAGTCCCGATACTCAACCCTGCCTTCTGACTACCACCACACGTTCCTAAAAGAGAATAGTGCACACCCAAGACGTTAGCACTATAGCAATATTCGGCCCTCGTATAACAAGGGAGGAGACCAAGGCCAACTCCCAAAAAAGGGTCACCTAAATACCTCAACATCGCAATAAAGAGGTAATCAAAACGTCACTTACCACCAAACCAACGTTGACAACCCAAGCCTGACGTTTGCTAAAGGAGAATAGGCCAATACCCCAGGAGAAAGTTTGGCTTGGCTAAGTAGAGAGGAAAGAAGAATAAAAATCGTGAGAGTAAGGTATTCGTCCAAGAAAGAAAGGTGATGACAAAAGAAGAAGAAAGAGTATAGACATAGAGACTTACCACTTAAAGAACACCCGATGAAGAATAGGTGCTGAAGAGATTCAACCACTTGAAGATGAAGAAAATAGGTCAGAGAAGGGTTCAGCTACAGGTGTTTGGCGACTACCAAGGGAAGAAAGTGCCTAAAGCAAAAGTGAAATGAGAAGAGGAAGTCACTAGAATGGTTAAGGTTTCAGCAAGGGGAATGGAAGCAACAAAAATCTCGAAATGTTTTTAGCCAAAATGCAAAAAGAATAAAAATTCTCTCTCAAATGAACACTTAGAGAAACGGCACTCTCCCCACACACTTATGACCGAATATGCTAAAATTGCCTAGGAAGCTAAAGAGAATTCGGCGCACACACACACTAACCAAAACTGAATATGCTCCCTAAGCACCTCCCCACTTTCGGCCAACACCTCTACTCTCCAACTCCCACGATTCTCTCCTTGATTTGCTCCACAATCCACTCTCCATCACCCATTTAAAATGCTTGACCAAGTCCTCTCTCTCTCCTGCAGAGTTTGAACTCCACTCAGCTTTCTCCTTTCCTGAGCATAAAAATAAAACTCCCCATGTTCTACCTGTGGGATTCGAACCCCACTTTCCTTGCTACACAAGTGACGCCAACCCCATTAGGCCACCTTGCTCTTTTTTGTTAGCACAACACCCACAATTACACTTAAATCCTGCCTCTACTAGATCTCCCCACCTAAGTGCCCAAAAACCAAAATTTTACCAAGGGTCCAACTCGACCCCAGGCTTCCCTAGGGCCCCTAAACACCCTTAAACATCTCACAGAACCAGCAAACATGTAATTACACAAATATGACAAACCTCTAATTTTTGGGATGTTACAGTTCTACCCCCTTAAAGAAATTTCGGCCTTGAAATTTACCTGGTTAGAAGAGGTGAGGGTATTGCTGTCGTATTGCCTCCTACGGCTCCCACGTGGCTTTTTCTGAACCGTGATTACGCCACAACACTTTGACCAATGGAACCGATTTCCTCCTCAACACTTTCACATCACGATCCAAAATCTATACGGGTTCCTCCTCAAATGACAGATCCGGTCTGACCTCGATTTCCTCCACCGGTACTATATTAGATGGGTCTGAACGGTAGCACCTCAGCATCGATACATGGAACACATTATGTATCTTATTCAACTCCGGGGGCAACTCAAGCTGATAAGCAACTGATCCCACACGTTTCAACACTCGATAAGGCCCGATGAATCTGGGGCTCAACTTGCCCTTCCGTCCAAATCTTAAAACCTTCTTCCAAGGTGAGACCTTCAAGAAGACACGATCCCCCACTGAAAATTCTATCTCCCTACGCTTCAAATCCGCATACGACTTCTGTCTATCAGAAGCTTCTTTTAACCGGTCCCGAATCAAATTAACCTTTTCCTCAGTTTCTGAAATCAACTTCGGACCCAACCATTGTCGCTTGCCTAATTCTGTCCAACAGGTAGGGGTATGACACCTACGACCATATAATGCCTCGTAGGGTGCCATCTGAATGCTGGACTGGTAGCTGTTATTGTACGCAAATTCTGCTAACGGTAAGTAATCTTCCTAACTACCCCTGAAATCAATCACACAACCCCTTAACATGTCTTCGAGAACCCAGATTACCCTTTCTGACTGACCATCAGTCTGTGGATGAAACGATGTGCTGAAGTCTAGTCTCGTACCTAAAGCTTCATGTAATGCCTTCCAGAATCGAGATGTGAACCTAGGGTCCCTGTCCAATATGATAGACACTGGTACCCCATGAAGTCTCACAATTTCTGCCACATACAACTTGGCCAACTTCTGTAGCGAGTAGTCAGTACGAACCGGTATAAAGTACGCGGACTTAGTCAACCTATCAACAATCACCCATACTGAATCTTTCTTTGTAAGCGTCAAGGGTAGCCCATTAAAAAAATCCATTATTATCCTCTCCCACTTCCAAAGTGGAATCTTCACCGGTTGCAGAAGTCCCGAAGGTAGCTGATGTTTCGCCTTCACTTGCTGACATGTCAAACATTTGCTCACAAAGTCAGTAACTTCACGTTTCAACCCTGGCCACCAATACTACTCTCTTAGATCTCGATACATTTTACTTCCACCGGGGTACATAGCGTATGGGCTACTATGAGCCTCTCGCAAAATCATCTGTCTTAGCTCAGAATCCCTCGGTATACAAACTCTTCCACAGAAACATAATATCCCTTCACTGTTCAGCCCCAAATCCATTGTCTCCCCATTTTTCACTTGCTGAAGCCGAGAACCCAATGATTCATCTAACAATGGCTTCTCTTTAATCTGACTTACCCATGTCGGTTTCACCTGAAGTTCCGCTAACAGGCTACCATCTTCATAAAGACTGAGATGAGCAAACATTGCTCTCAAATCCGATACCACCTTACGACTTAATGCATCTGCAACCACATTGGCCTTACCCGGGTGATACTCAATTGAGCAGTCATAGTCCTTCAGCAACTTTATCCACCTCCGTTGCCTTAAATTCAGCTCCTTTTGGGTAAGGAGATACTTCAGACTCTTGTGGTCAGTGTAAATAATTGATTTTTCCCCATACAGGTAATGTCTCCATATTTTCAGTGCGAACACCATAGCCGCTAGCTCCAAATCATGCGTGGGATAGTTCATCTCATGTGGCCTTAGTTGACGAGATGCATATGCTACCACCTTCCCTTCTTGCATTAGCACACAATCCAAACCTGTGTGCAATGCATCACATTAGACGATAAATTCCTTCCCAGCCTCAGGCTGAATCAACACTGGTGCCTCAGTCAGAATCTTCTTTAACTTTTCAAAGCTTTCCTGTTGTTTATCAATCCAAACAAATGGTACTCCCTTCCGTAGTAACTTGGTTAAGGGTGCAGCAATCAACGAAAACCCCTCAACAAACCTCCTGTAGTACCCAGCCAAACTCAAGAAACATCAAATTTCTGATACCGACTTTGGTGGCTTCCAATCCAACATCGCTTCAACTTTTCGAGGATCAACCCTAATCCCCTCGGCAGACACAAAATGTCCCAAAAATGTCACTTCTTTCAACCAAAAACACCCTAAACCCGGCCTAGACGTTATGGCCGGATATAGCATGTCACATAAAACGGTTGTTTAAAACTAAGCGTTCGTTGGAAATGCTTGCATCTCTTTTGAAAACTTCGAGTTACGTTGGTTGTTTATAAAAACTCGATTTACTCAGTGTACTTTTTAGAAAAGTTGTAATTAACTTGAAAACTGCCTTTGTTATGAAAACCGATTTTGAATATTTAAGGTAACGTGATATTTTTGAAAATGATTGTTACTGTTTTAAGAAAACCCCGTTTTTATAAGTTTAACAGTTATAATTAAAAGGTTAAAAGAAAAAAATACTAATGTCCTTGTCACAAAACATCACCCCAAAATAAATAATCTTAAAGGTAAAGTAAAAACTGAATTTACTATGGTTTGAGAGAAATCTCCGTTGTATGGCCACCACTGAGTCCTCCACGGCTCCAAATCCTCTATTGTCGGGGATTACCTGCGAGGTTAAAGAAAAGGGGTGAGTTACAAGAACTCAGTGTGCAATCCTCTAAATGACATTAACTGGGCCCGAGCCCAGGAGACATCAATGTGGGCCTAAGCCCTATAATCGTGGTAGTGCAAATGAAGCAGTGCAAATGAAATAATGCAGCCCAACCCAATCCAACCAACACACCCCCGTACCAGCCAATCACACCTGTGGGGATCAAGTCAACCCACCCCGCCAATCACACCAAAATTGCAGACAAGCTGCTAATCACAATATTTGTGGCTAAGCCACCAGAGTCATAATTATATATATATAAATATATTGTGGCTACGCCACCAGGCTACATTGCTCTTCATTCGTTAACCCGCCCCATGCAACATGATAACATGCAATATACATAGCAACATATACAAGTGTAAGGTAAACATACAATCATTACTTAACAACACTGAGGGTAAAACGGTCATTCAACCCATCGAGGGTATTTGAGTAATTTCGCAGCCTAGGGGCATTTTGGTAATTTACCCTCCAAGGGTAGTTTATTAATTTTCTCTGTAATGGCCTTTTTGAAGGCCTACTGTCGCCTGGAGGGACCCGGGACCCTTCTTGGGTCTTTACGAAATTATTGGGCCCTAAAGCCATTTTAGGCCCAAACGGGCCCACACGCTCGTGTGGCCCAAAGCACATGATTTTGATTACAGATTTGCAATTTCACATTCAGGCCTATCATAAGCCAGTTTTCCAACAGTTTTGCCCAAGTGGGCCGGTTAGCCCGTTGGGCCCATTTGGCCCGCTTCGGCCCGGTTAGGCCCGTTAAGGTATCAGCATCGCGAGAGTGTTTGTGACACTCTCCACGACTCAACGCCACGATTCGTGTCTCGATTTTCAACTACGAGCGCTCGCACGCTCGAGTGGTCACATTTGCCGGCTTTCCGACTATTCGGCTTTTGGTCGTTTAACAGAACACCACAAGCAATTATCGGAGTGGGTGTGAGATTACACACCTGGTTTGGATTACTAACAGAACCACTCCTTGTTGACCCTAGAATAATACAGACCAACAGTTAGCCTCGACTTTCCAAAAGGTTTCATAAGTCCAACGCATTACTTACACAAGAACCACTTACCACGAACGTGATCTCCTCCTACCAAGTCCCGATACTCAGCCCTACCTTCTGACTACCACCACACATTCCTAAAAGAGAGTAGTGCACACCCAAGACGTTATCACTATAGCAATATTCGGCCCTCCTATAACAAGGGAGGAGACTGAAGCCAACTCCCCAAAAAAGGTCACCCAAATACCTTAACATCACAATAAAGAGGTAATCAAAATGTCACTTACCACCAAACCAACGTTGACAACCCAAGCCTGACGTTTGCTAAAGGAGAATCGACCAATACCCCAGGAGAAAGTTCGGCTTGGCTAAGTAGAGAGGAAAGAAGAATAAAAATCGTGAGAGTAAGGCATTCGTCCAAGAAAGAAAGGTGATGATAAAAGAAGAAGAAAGAGTATAGACATAGAGACTTACAACTTAAAGAACACCAGATGAAGAATAGGTGTTGAAGAGATTCAACCACTTGAAGATGAAGAAAAGAGGTCAGAGAAGGGTTCGGCTACAGGTGTTTGGCGACTACCAAGGGAAGAAAGAGCCTAAAATGAAAGAGAAATGAGAAGAGGAAGCCACTAGAATGGTTAAGGTTTCGACAAGGAGAATGGAAGCAACAAAAGACTCGAAATGTTTTTAGCCAAAATGCAAAAAGAATAAAAATTCTCTCTCAAATGAACACTTAGAGAAACAGCACTCTCCCCACACACTTATGACCGAATATGCTAAAATTTCCTAGGAAGCTAAAGAGAATTCGGAACACACACACACTAACCAAAACTGAATATGCTCCCGAAGCACCTCCCCACTTTTGGCCAACACCTCTACTCTCCAACTCCCACGTTTCTCTCCTTGATTTGCTCCACAATCCACTCTCCATCACCCATTTGAAATGCTTGACCAAGTCCTCTCTTTCTCCTACAGAGTTTGAACTCCACTCATCTTCCTCCTTTCCTGAGCATAAAAATAAAACTCCCCATGTGCTACCTGTGGGATTCGAACCCCACTTTCCTTGCTACACAAGTGACGCCAACCCCACTAGGCCACCTTGCTCTCTTTTGTTATCACAACACCCACAATTACACTTAAATCCTGCCTCCACTAGATCTCCCCACCTAAGTGCCCAAAAACAAAAATTTTACCAAGGCTCCAACTCGACCCCAGGCCTCCCTAGGGCCCCTAAACACCCTTAAACATCTCACAGAATTAGCATAACATGTAATTACACAAATATGACAAACCCCTAATTTTTGGGATGTTACATGTATATTGTATATTTTGTAACATACTGAACTTAGATGTTTGTAATCAAAAGTGGTAAGTCAACTACTTATCATGTTGAAATTGTTAATAAGCATGAAATGCCTAAGTCATATGTTCTGAAATCAGTGCTTGTATCATACTTGCTCAAGGGTCATCATTTTTATTTGTCATCTTTGTTTATGTTGCTTGAGGATAAGCAATGACTTAAGTGTGGGAGATTTTGATATGTAGTAATTCAATGTAGTAGATTAAACTAGTTTTTACATTTAAGGAGCTTGAATACAAGCATTTTTGTTATGTTTTAGTTAAGTTTTTTTAGTTTTACCCACATTCGATAAAATGTGCACATCGAGTCTTTTATTGACCTTAAAGGCCGAATGAGGCCTAAGGGAGAGTGAACATACTTCGTGAGTGTGTAAAAGACCATTAGAAGGTATTTCAGGCCAATACTGGACGCTATGTCACCACATGGGAGATCCAATGTCACAACATAGAGAGCAGAATAGAGAAAGTCAAAAATTGCCTTCAATGTCGCGACACAAGCTGAGGATGTTACGACATACCCCTGAAAATGGTTGCAGATGAGCATATTGGTTGTTATGTCACGAAAGAGGTCCTGGAGTGTCACGAAATTGACCTTGTGAGGAGAATAAAACACGAAGTAGGGGCGTTTTTGTTTGCACAAGCGAACTTAAAGCTCAAGAATGTCAGCTAACCTAGGGTTAAGGATGAAGGTTACCTGAAGGCTATAAATAGGCTTTTTTGGCAATCATTATGGACACGATTCCATTAGCTCAGATTCTTTTTTCAGGTTTTAGATTTGTTTTCTTGTTTCTCTTAGGATTTAATAGTCTAATTATTTGTTTCTTCAAGTGATCTGATTGTGAAGCAAGACCAACTTCTCTGGATTCGTATTATTCAATATCAATCAAGCTTTCTTAAACTTTCTATTCCGCTTCATTCCCCATGATCAATTCTTCCAGTCTTTCCATGTTGTTTATTAAAGCCATGAGAAACTAATTCTTCTATGGGGGATTAGCGAGTGGAGGCATGATCTCTTAATTGTTTTGTAGGGTTACTCAACGGATCAATTGTTTGGACAATGAAGAACGTGAAATAGAACCTAAGCCTGACAACCCTGGGAATCATCAAGGTGAGAATTAACCAAAAATTGGTATTGCCCATTCGTGAACACCTTTACCCCAAGCCAGTCTGGATTGTGAGGTCGGAAGATAACTAGTTCTTGTTGACTCGTTATGTTAGTGGAAGATCGGAAGATCCTTCTAAGGTAGCGACTAGTTGGTTGATGAGGAACCTGAGACGAAATTTAATTGGGATTGCAGAAGTGAGTTGGTCACCCATCTTCAGATTTGATTCACTTTATTTATCTCTATCTCTCGCAACTTTAATTTTTTTATGTTATTTTATTTTATTATTTTACAAACCTTAAACATATTTCTTATTTTACTTTCGTACTATAACCGACTTAAAGTATTAATTATATCTTTAGTTGTTGAGGTTAAGATTGATTTAGTACTAGCCTTCCTTGGGTATGATCCCCAGAGTACTCACTTCGCTATAAAATTTATATTACAACTCGACTTGTATACCCTCGAATACCGCCTCATAACTCTCTATTTTATTGCAGTATTCAAACTCTGGACGTTAGTATGTTCGGAGGTGGTCACTCCAAAAATCCTTTATTTTATATTCTTCGTACTATAACAAAATGGAAAGTACTAATTAGATCTTTCAGTGTTTAGCTTAGAATTGATCTAGCACTCGCCTCCCCTGGGTACGGTCCTTGGAGTACTCACCCACTCTGTTGTAAAAATATATTACAACTGACCCGGTATACTTGTGGATACCGCCTCGTAATTTTATAGTTTGGTGTAGTATTTTCACTCTGGACATTACTACATTTGGAGGCGGTCAAGTTGTTGGTGCCGTTGCCGGGGAGGCAACATCACTAGGTTAATTTTGATTTGTGCACTGAATTAGAATAATTAGAAAAATTTTAAGTTATAGATACGACTCACACATAGGTTTTTAACAATATGCAGGTCATGGGGACAGTATTTGATGTAAATTGGCTAAGCCCTAGCATTTGTCGACCTATTACCTATAGTCCCCATTTTGAATTAAGTCTTGCTCTACTAACATGAATCTCTAATAATGTCAGGTTTTCCAATCACGTCAATGAAGATCCTATCACATTCTTCTGGAAATTTGACCTTATATGTAGTATTGTTAGTTATGCAGGAATTCCATCTGAGATTATAAAGCTATTATTAATTCCATTTAGATTAGATGGAAAGGCAAAAATGTGGCTAGAAGCACTTCCTGCAGACACTATCATGACATGGAATGATTTCGTGTAGTTATTCCTTCACTAAGTGTTGCCTATGACTAAGGTATTAAGTAGTTACATTCAATTATTTTATTTCCAGCAGGGCATCACTGAAACTTTGGGAAATATTCAAGGCAATCCTAAGGTCTATATGAGGCGGAGGAATACATTTTGTAGTTCGAATACAACATCTTTACTACGGGTTGGATAGTCAAAATAAAAAAAAAATTAATATCATGACGGGGGGAAGTATTTGGACAAAAACTCAAGAGGAAGTAATGGAGATACTGGAAAGATACACATCAATGAATCAAATTGGGAAGAATGTCTTGAAATACGAAATCAAGGACTGGAATCCATGGAACATAAAGAGTAAGAATGCAACCAATTGGAGTTCAATGCGAAAGAATCAATGGGTTACGAAACAGAATAAGAAGGGGGCAATGCGGAACAGGAGAATCACCACATGGTAACTCAATTGGACTGGTGGAGACAGAATAAGGAACAACCGGAGCAAATGATCCCAAACTCAGTGAAGATGGTATCATCTATTGTCAAACCTCCAGAGTTAGAACTAAAGCCCTTGCTCGATCATTTAAAGTATGAATATCTGGGGAAACAAAATACCTTACCAGTAATTATTGCCACAAGTTTAGACGTAAAACAAGAAAAAGCTTTATTAAATGTCCTGAAAATGCATAAAAAAGCAATAGGATGGAAAATTTCTAATATTAAAGGAATCAATCCTGCGTGTTGTCAACACAAAATTAGATTAAAGGAGGGAAAAAGACATGTGGTAGACGCTCAACGAAGACTTAATCCAGCCATGAAGGAGGTTGTCAAAAAGGAATTGCTCAAATGGCTAGATGCAGGAATTGTTTACACTATTTCTGATAGTGAGTGGGTTAGCCCTACCCAGTGTGTTCCAAATAAGGGAGGTCTAACTGTAGTCAAGAACAAAAATAATGAGTTAATTCCCAATCGAATAGTTACAGGTTGGAGAGTATGCATTGATTATCGAAAATTGAATGATGCAACTGTAACACCCCTAACCCCTCTCCGTCATCAGATTAGGGTCACGGGCGTTACTAACCAATCACAACATTTAATCACATCATAAATAAATCTTTCAAGCTAACTATTTACATCACAACATATAGGGAACATATCATGACAATCTAATACTTCCATACTAGAGTCCTATACAATTGTTGATCGTGTGTCAGAGTCTTAAAAATTTATATAACGAATGATCTAGCCTAGAAACTAACTATGACAATGATTGAGGAAAGCACACCTATCGAATAGTAGTATAGTTTAGCGGCAAGACTGGATTATCGAACCCAAGGGAACCAAAAGTACTAATACTAACTTTCTTTCTATTATTTAGCCTAAGAATTGAAGTGAATTATTGTTTAATCTAAAATTAACTAACTATTAAGCTAAAGATGCTAAGACGAAGGGATGGGAAATACTTGTGGGAAAAACCAATTGATTAAGACAATACCCAAGGAGGAATCCACCTAGACTTCACTTGTTATCTAACTCTGAACCAGACGATTTATTCACTTGACTTGATCCGTAGAATTCCCTAATGTATATTAATACCTCCGTCGAGGCTACTAACGTCTAACCCTAGGTTGATTAATTGAAATATCTTTCTAATTAAAACCCCTATAATTGCATTAACTCGATCTATGGACTCCCATATTAGGTTTGACCCTAATCCGACAGATTTTCGTCACCCTATCTCTAGGCGATCGAGCAACTCCGCTTAACTATGCTAGATCTACTCTTAGACAGGGACTTTTGCTCCACTGCCTAAGCACATCAATACTTGAATCAATACCCTGAAATATCAAAACAAGAATTAAAAACACATAATTAAAAACAAATCAAGTATTTATCATATAGTTCAGAAAACAATAACAAGATCCGTCTTAGGTTTCATCCCCTCAGTATATCGAGGGTTTAGTTCATAATTATAAACGAATACATCTCAGAAGAAAAGATAAAACAAAACATAAGAAAACCCTAAAACCCCCTGAAGGAATTGAAGGAGAGATCCGCTGTTTTGAGTATGATTTCCGCTTCTTGAGATGAACCAACTGGCTTTCTTCGAGTAAATCCCACGATTCTGACTTCTCTGGCTCGGCTCCTTGGCCTAGTTGGACGCCCCCCTAAAGGTTGGCCTTTAGGGTGTTTATATAGGCTTTTGGAATGTCTTTCTTTGCCTCTAAGTACCCTAATCCGAATAAAATTCTTCTTGGTCACGGTAGGGACACGCCCGTGTAACACGCCCGTGTGAATCGAATTGTGGACCGTGGTTGAGCCTGCTAGGGAGGCACGGCCGTGTGGTGAAACCCCAGGCTGTGTCGATTTCTCACTTTGGGTAAATTAGTCCGTTTTTGGCCCGTTTTTTGTTCTTTTCATCCTCCTATTCTCTCTTGAGTATAAAACATGAAATTAAAAGATTAAGAGCACCAAATTCCATAATTCAAGGGATAAATCATCCAAAAGCTTACTAAATGTGGAGATAAAATATGTTACTATTACGGTTTATCAATCGTATAATTAATCATACTATGCAATGCTAAACTTGGTCTTCCACAGTCTACACTCTTATCATTATTTACCCCCTCTTGAAAGCTAGAAGTTGGATACATAATAAGACTATTCCAATTATTAGCATCAGAGTATTGAACCACACTCCAATTTCTACTACCTTCGATGATGTTAGTAGAATGACCTACTTCACCTAGCTTAGGTTTGCTATTTCATTCCAAATCAAAGTAAAAATACTCCTACAGGGCTTAATTTGAGTCTTTATATCCCTAAAGCCTATGAAAAAAATAGGGACTAATTTGAAGCAACTTTGAAAGTTTTAGGGCAAATCTCAAAAATACCTAGAAATAGGGGACACACGGCTATGTGACCAGGTCGTGTGGAACGCCCTAGACCCTGTGACTTTCAAAATTGGGACACACAACCGTGTTCCAACCCGTGTCTTTGCTCGTATAACTCACTGACTTGATACACACGACCGTGTCCCAGCTCGTGTCTCTGCCTGTGTAACTTACTGACTTGGGTTACACGGCCGTGTGTCAGCCCGTGTGGAAACTAAACCTATACTATTTTTCAACACACTGAGGGCACACACGGCTGTGTGATAGACTGTGTCCCAGGCTGTATGAACCTAAATGTATCTTAAAACTCAATTTTACCAAATTTTATTTACTTGGACATTAAGCAACCAATTCACCAGTCATTTAACCTATTCAAAACACGATTAAGCATGTAACACCCTTAACCCGTATCTACCGCTGGAACAGGGTTATAGAGCATTATCGGAGTTTACAGAACATTTACAGATAAATCATGTCAATCATTGTTAATTTTCTGAGATTATTCATAACGTCCCTTAAATGGACCATCGAGGCCCAATATGAGCATTGGAATCGAGTCGGGACTTAATCGCAAACCCTAAAAAATTTTCACAAATTTTCAAAAATTTTCTAAGTTACAGGGCTCACATGCCTGTGTGGTCCAAGGGACACGCCTGTGTGACCCTAGGACATGCCCGTGCTACAGGCCGTGTTCGACCCCGTGTAACTCTTTGACTTGTGCCGCACGGCCGTGTGGTTAATTTTATTTTTCAAAATGAGGTGTAGGTTTCACACGGCCAAGACACACGCCCGTGTCTCTTCCCGTCTACTCAATTCTGAGCATTCTGTTTCTCAAATTTAATGTGCAGGGGACACACAGCCTAACCACACGCCCATGTACCAGGCCGTGTGTCACACACGGTCTAGACACACGCCCGTGTGTCTACTCGTGTGGAAAAAATAAAGCCATTCCTAGCTTCATTTCTCACCCACAATCATACCACTGACCTGCACTAAAACTCACATCCAAATACCAAATTAAGCAAAGTCTATCATTCAACATGGCATATCATCACATGCATACATGTTTATAATCTTACCTTGGTTTAGTCCATATGTAGACATCATTTGATCAACTATTTAATATATATGTAGCTACCATAGCATGACATTACAAGTATATCAAAACAAACCATTACTAGCCATTCCAATGGCTACAATACAAGCATCATTTTCAAGCCACTAATGACCAAGTTATCCTATACATGCCATCATACCAAAATGATTTTACTATATATACCCAAAATAACTAGTAGATAGTGTGATGATGCTCCACTCATCTCCAACCTTCACGAGCTTCCGAGTACTATAAAATAAGGAAAATAAAACTAAGTAAGAATAACATGCTTAGTAAGTTTGTATAACGAGAATTAAAACTTACCAATTTACATTATTTAACAATAAGCATTAAATAACATGCTTTTCATCAATTTGGCAAATTTACCTATGCACATACACTCAATCAAACAAGTTAGTTACATAAGTGTTCACACATACATCAAGTAAGCATAGATGAGCTCATCATACTATATTCCTTCAAGACATCATTCATTTCATCCCATAATTCTCTTATCATGCCAAGAGTTTTGTCCGTTGAATCATTGAGATTCCGATGGAAACTCAGGTAGTACACTCAAGGTGTACAATTCAATAACCCGTCAATTCTTATTCAAGAGTACCCATTAAGGCTCTTAATCAAAGAACATACTATTGAGCCACATATCGTATACCAAGATTACCAGTCCAGGCTAAATCCTTTATGTAACGTTTGCTCGGAAGAGCTCAATTAGGATTACCAGTCCAGGGTAAATCCTAATTGTAACATATGCTCAAGAGGAATTATATCAAGATTACCCGTCTGGGCTAAATCCTTTCTATAACAAGGTAAATAGGATTACTCATCCGAGCCAAATCCCGTCAGCAACAAATGCAAGACCTCATTCATTACAGGAAAGCACATATATTCATCGGAATTTAATATTCAAACGGAACTTAACCCTTTTTCACCGTTTCAAGGAAGTATTCAATTCTTCATTATAGCAATCAAATAATTCACATCAATATAAGTCATATTCCATACAAACACAACATTCAATTTAACATATTTACTTGCTCGATTATGTCACATGAATTTACCTCGACACTTGTTCGCGTTCAAAAATATACTAATCCGAAACTTTTTCTTTTCCTCGGTCTAACCTCAAATTTGTGTTGTCTGGATCTATATAAATGAATTTATTCATCAATTTATCACATTTCATATTCAAGTGGACTCAATTTACATCCTATGCAAAATTACCATTTTGCCCCAAACTTTTCCATAAATTTCAATTTCGTCCCTAGGCTCGGAAAATGAAATTTATGCAATTTACTCCATATTCCAAGCCTAATCGAAATTTCAATATAGGATTTACAGCACATATATTCTATAAATTTTAAAAAAATTCTTCAATTTTCACAACTTTACATTTTAGTCCCTAAATCATGTTTCCATAAAAAATCACTTTGTAAAAGTTGTTTATCTAACAACAACCTTTCATTTTCTACCATAAATTTTAAAATTTCAGCATATTCATCAATGACCTAATTTTCATACTTTGATAACTTTTCAAATAGATCCCCCAAATAGATAGATTAAGCTATCCCGGTTTCAAAAATATCAAAATTACTAAAAACGGGACAAGAAAACTTACCCAATTAAGCCAAGAAAGTTTCTTCTCTCTCTCCTAGGGTTTCCATGTATTTTGGGGTTGAAGATGACATAAAATAAGATGATAATTCTTTTATCATCTTTTAATTAATTTAATTAATTCAATTTCCAATTCAGTCCTTACCATTTTTCTAAATTTCCATGGATGAGTCACCAAAATATCTACATAATTTTCTTTAATGGTCCAATTACCATGTAACATCCTGAAAAGGGCCTATGCATTTTTGGTTTAATTGTACGAAATGACATATCTTATGTGTTATGAATATATTTTGAACACTTTTGGAAACCTGGAAATGTATGGAAATGTTAAGTTTAAAAGAGGAAAGTGAACATTTTTAGAACCTTGGAAATGTAAGGAAATGTCTTGTAAGGAAATGTCATGGAAATGTAAGGAAATGTCAAGTTTACAGAGCCGATCGAAAATTTTTGGAAACTTAGAAATGACCTAGAAATGACGAGTTTTAAGGTTTAAAAGGGAAATTAAGGCAAGGTGGCCTTAAAAGAAAAGTTTGTGAAATTTGACACACAAACAGGCTTGGAAAAGTGGTCTCAAAGATGCCACTTAGGGCCTATGGAAATGGCGCCATATGCAAGAGGAATGGGCCTAAGTTCGAGTCACTTGGGAAGCAAATAAAAGAAATTTTATTTTGCTACAAGGAGCAGAGAGGTGGACGGCACATGGCTATAAATTAGGAGCTTTTATTATTTTATAAATAGTGGATAAATAAGGGATTTATTTATCATTATTTTCAAGAGATAATTGTTGGATTAAATTCTTTTAATTTGAATAAAGAGATAAAGAGGAAAATAAGGGAGAAGTGATGGCCAAGTAAGGGACTTTGAGTTTAATAATTTCGGCTAAGTAAGGATAGTTGCTGAATTATCTTTTATTTTAAGTGATAATTAAAGGATAAAGTTATCAGATAGAGGAGTGGTGGCCAAGTAAGGGACTCCTTAGATGATAATTTCGGCTATAAAAGGAAGGAAGGAGGGCTACTCATCAGTTTGTGCTTCCTCCTTTCTCTGCCGAATTCTTAGTGCTCTCTTCTCTTCTTCTTTCTTTTCTTTTGTCAAGCCGAAATTAAGTAATTGTTGGAACCTAGCCGAATATTTTCCTCTCCATTAGAAGCCATAGACGAATCCTCCATCTTTATTCTTCCTTTTCTTTTCTTTCTAATCCCTCCAAAAGCCGAAAGTTGTGAGATCATCATCTAGCCATAGCCGAATCTCTGAAGGTTGAAGTGAAGGTGCAATCGATTTCTTCAAGTAAGGGTAAGATCTCATTCGGTTTCATCCTTTTTTCTTAAGATTTGCCGAAATCTAGGACTAACCCCATTAATATCTTATTGTCGAAACTTTGAAGAGATCTTTCGGGATTTACTAAGTGTCGTCTACAAGGAAGGAGACGTTCTTTTCCCGAAGGTACACCATAGGGCACGTGTTCCCTAGTTATTCGGTGAGTTTCAGGATTTAAAATCCACAAGGTAAGTGTCTATAGTATTCGGCCAAGGCCATGTTTGGTAAATATATGTGTTCATTAATTATTCAAAAGCCGAAAACTAACCAAGTTAATTGATTCAATGCTTGGCCGAATGCAAGAAGAGTATAGCAGAGATTTCAAGACTTGATTCTTAAGTCAAACGGCAAAAAGGTAAGTTTAAGTATACTAATCCTACTAGGATTTGGATTTATGGCCGAATGGCTTTTTATTAAAGTAGTAGGTGATTAATCAAATGTAGGGATTAAGGATCCAAGCATTAGATCAAGCTTTTCGAGATTTCAAGACCCTTTCTGGTAAGTATGATAAGTTGTGGATATTTGGTTAAGAATTCGTATATTGATGATTAAATCGATTGTTACGATTAAGTGTGTTGATAGAGGCGAATACCATTCAAGAAGGGAAAGGAAGGTCCCTATCCCAAAGTTTAAGAAGAGAACTGTCTCGGCGATTAGGGATTAGCCAACAGGGTGTGGACCACGTCGGAACAAGAAAGTAGGCAAATAGTCAGTAGTATCGCCTAGTGATAGCATCGATGCTCGAAAGCATAGTTCTCCAAGTGATCGGTGTGTGATTAACCCACTTGTTTTCGGGTTTATGGTATATTGTATGTGTTGTGTAAATGCTAATATGTGCAAAGTGGCGATTGTGAATGGTTACCCTTAAGGGTATATCGGAAATCAGTCGATCTTAATTATTAAGAATGTGAATATGCCAATGAGAATATGTTTGTATGCCGAATAGCATGTGCATGCATTATTTTACTATGTTATGACATTATCATATGTTGCATGTGCATGGGATGGGATATGAATGTGACTATCGAAGGAAAGGGTGTACTTTATGTGCGTGGTCTAATGTTAGCCTTGTGTTACGTTAGCGCTTGATGTTAGCTATGTGCTTCATCAAGGAGGTGTTGGCTAGGTGCCCACCTCGGCGGTTGATAGCTGTGTGCATCACCGTGGACTGAATGATATGTGGGATCACTTAGGTGATCGGTGGCTCAGCCACGGCCTTGAGCAGCAGGTCTGTCAAGGTAAGATATGTGGGATCACTTAGTTGATCGGTGGATTAGCCACGGCCTTGAGCAGAAGTGCGCTAAGGTAGGTGTAACGGATGGACCCTAGGTTGGGTTGGGTGCACTTTGCATAAACTCATTATCTGTCATATGGGTTGATGATGAAATGGGCCAAGCCCGGTATGTGGAAATTATGTGGTTAACTACCCTATTAGATGAATGTGATATGAATATGGGCCAAGCCCAGAATGTGATAACATGTGAATTTGATAATTGATATCGATATATGAGTTAATATATGGTTTAGCATGTGGGTGGAATTCGGTGGACTAATTACACACCGAGTGCAGATGACTCCCCAATTTTTATTAAACATCGCAGATGATTCGTGGTGATTGGACCGGGTTGGAGTGGATACAAAGGTGGCCATGCAAAAGCAGATTTCCATGCAGAAAGATATTTTAATTAATTAAGTAGTTATATTTTCAGTATTTTGATTAAGTGTTTATTGTAATAAGGCCCATTAAAGTGATTGAACATTTTTATTATGTTTAAGCTAGACGACCATTAAATTATTATTTGGAAGTGCTTTTAATTTGGATATTTTTGTCAAGCTTATATTATTTAGAATTTTTAATTGGACATGGTTTTCAAATGACAAAATTTTTAATGTTTTTCCCAAAAGTGAAATCAGGTCTTCAAACGTTTTTCATGCATGGCATCTCAAATTCGGTTAAATAACGAATGGGCGAGTTTGGGGTGTTACAAATTGGTATCAGAGCCCGGTTCAAAACTCGGCTTTGAGGGTTTTGGGTCCAAAAATAATTTCTTTCAAAGATGGGACTTATTCACGGGCTAAACCAATCATTAAAACCCGAAAGGGACTAGCCATGCAGTTTTATAAAATTCCTAGTTTTAAAATCCTAAATTACCCTTTTAATTGTAGTAAAAGATTATTGTGAAAATTTTTCCAAAATATCTCAGATTTACAAAATTACAAAAATGCCCCTGTGTTTGTAAATTACTAAAATACCCTTAGTTCTTAAGATTTTCAAAAATACCCTCGACGTTTGCTACAATATTTCTACTTTACAAAGATATCAAAACTTACATTTTACAAATAACAAGATACCCTGATTTGGAAAATTTACTGAATCCTTTGACTTCCAAAATTACAAAAATAACCTCGATTTAAAATTTTTGCAACACCTCTGATTTGGAAAACAAAATAACCCAGAGATTTTGTAAATTCAAATACCTCTAATTTGAAAAATATTTTCGAATTGACCCCAATTTATTACCAAAATACCCTCACAGTAGGAAAATGACGAAATTACCCTAGGTAGGGAAATGGATGGAATGGCCATAAAAGTGTAGTGAATGATGTTGTGAATGAATGTGACTTCGTGGAAAAATGAATGTGTCTCTCGCTTATGAATGTGAATGTGACTCCACTGAGTTAGAGTAGTGAACTTGAACTAAAAACTTTGGTTGATCGAAAGAACTACTTCTGAACATCTCTTCTCATAAAATTGTTCGCGAATAATCAGTGAAACAAAATTTCTGATGCATAAAACTTTTTAATCAGATTAAATCGCGATGTTAGAAATGAGTTCTAGGGGACGTGAACTTAGAGATCGTGCCTAGAAAGTATGATGGTTCTATTAAGATCGAGAGCACGACATAAGCGTAGTGCGGTGAGTTAAGATGTACGATTATTCGTTAATAAGTAATTTCGAGGACGAAATTATTTTTAAGGAGGGTAGAACGTAACATCCTGAAAAGGGCCTATGCATTTTTGGTTTAATTGTGCGAAATGACATATCTTATGTGTTATGAATATATTTTGAACACTTTTGGAAACACTGAAATGTATGGAAATGTTAAGTTTAAAAGAGGAAAGTGAACATTTTTAGAACCTTGGAAATGTAAGGAAATGTCTTGTAAGGAAATGTCATGGAAATGTAAGGAAATGTCAAGTTTACTGAGCCGATCGAAAATTTTTGGAAACTTAGAAATGACCTAGAAATGACGAGTTTTAAGGTTTAAAAGGGAAATTAAGGCAAGGTGGCCTTAAAAGAAAATGTTTGTGAAATTTGACACACAAATGGCTTGGAAAAGTGGTCTCAAGATGCCACTTAGGGCCTATGGAAATGGCGCCATATGCAAGAGGAATGGGCCTAAGTTCGAGTCACATGGGAAGCAAATAAAAGAAATTTTATTTTGCTACAAGGAGCAGAGAGGTGGACGGCACATGGCTATAAATTAGGAGCTTTTATTATTTTATAAATAGTGGATAAATAAGGGATTTATTTATCATTATTTTCAAGAGATAATTGTTGGATTAAATTCTTTTAATTTGAATAAAGAGATAAAGAGGAAAATAAGGGAGAAGTGATGGCCAAGTAAGGGACTTTGAGTTTAATAATTTCGGCTAAGTAAGGATAGTTGCTTTGAATTATCTTTTATTTTAAGTGATAATTAAAGGATAAAGTTATCGATAGAGGAGTGGTGGCCAAGTAAGGGACTCCTTAGATGATAATTTCGGCTATAAAAGGAAGGAAGGAGGGCTACTCATCAATTTGTGCTTCCTCCTTTCTCTAGAATTCTTAGTGCTCTCTTCTCTTCTTTTCTTTCTTTTCTTTTGTCAAGCCGAAAATTAAGTAATTGTTGGAACCTAGCCGAATATTTTCCTCTCCATTAGAAGCCATAGCCGAATCCTCCATCTTTATTCTTCCTTTTCTTTTCTTTCTAATCCTCCAAAAGCCGAAAGTTGTGAGATCATCATCTAGCCATAGCCGAATCTCTCTCAAGGTTGAAGTGAAGGTGCAATCGATTTCTTCAAGTAAGGGTAAGATCTCATTCGGTTTCATCCTTTTTCTTAAGATTTGCCAAAATCTAGGACTAACCCCATTAATATCTTGTTGCCAAACTTTGAAGAGATCTTTGGGGATTTACTAAGTGTTGACTACAAGGAAGGAGAAGTTCTTTTCCGAAGGTACACCATAGGCCACGTGTTCCCTAGTTATTCGGTGAGTTTCTCGGATTTAAAATCCACAAGGTAAGTGTCTATAGTATTCGGCCAAGGCCATGTTTGGTAAATATATGTGTTCATTAATTATTCAAAAGCGAAAACTAACCAAGTTAATTGATTTAATGCTTGACCGAATGCAAGAAGAGTATAGTAGAGATTTCAAGACTTGATTCTTAAGTCAAACGGCAACAAGGTAAGTTTAAGTATACTAATCCTACTAGGATTTTGATTTATGGCCGAATGGCTTTTTATTAAAGTAGTAGGTGATTAATAAAATGTAGGGATTAAGGATCCAAGCATTAGATCAAGCTTTTCGGGATTTCAAGACCCTTTTGTTAAGTATGATAAGTTGTGGATATTTGGTTAAGAATTCGTATATTGATGATTAAATCGATTGTTCTGATTAAGTGTGTTGATGGAGGAGAATACCATTCAAGAAGGGAAAGGGAAGGTCCCTATCCCGAAGTTTAAGAAGAGATCTATCTCGGCAGTTAGGGATTGGCCACCGGGGTGTGGACCAGCGTCAGAACAAGAAAGTAGGCAAATAGCTGTAGTATCGCCTAGTGATAGCATCGATGATCGAAAGCATAGTTCTCCAAGTGATCAGTGTGTGATTAACCCACTTGTTTTCGGGTTTATGGTATATTGTATGTGTTGTGTAAATGCTAATATGTGCAGTGGGCGATTGTGAATGGTTACCCTTAAGGGGTATATCGGAAATCAGTCGTTGTTAATTATTAAGAATGTGAATATGCTAATGAGAATATGTTTGTATGCCGAATAGCATGTGCATGCATTATTTTACTATGTTATGACATTATCATATGTTGCATGTGCATGGGATGGGATATGAATGTGACTATCGAAGGAAAGGGTGTACTTTATGTGCGTGGTCTAATGTTAGCCTTGTGCTACGTTAGCGCTTGATGTTAGCTATGTGCTTCATCAAGGGAGGTGTTGGCTAGGTGCCCACCTCGGCGGTTGATAGTCGTGTGCATCACCGTGGACTGAATGATATGTGGGATCACTTAGGTGATCGGTGGCTTAGCCACGGCCTTGAGCGACAAGTCCGCCAAGGTAAGATATATGGGATCACTTAGTTGATCGGTGGATTAGCCACGGCCTTGAGCAGCGAAGTGCGCTAAGGTAGGTGTAACGGATGGACCCTAGGTTGGGTTGGGTGCACTTTGCATAAACTCATTATCTGTCATATGGGTTGATGATGAAATGGGCCAAGCCAGTATGTGTGAAATTATGTGGTTAACTACCCTATTAGATGAATGTGATATGAATATGGGCCAAGCCCGAATGTGATAACATGTGAATTTGATAATTGATATATGATATATGAGTTAACATGTGGTTAGCATGTGGGTGGAATTCAGTGGACTAATTACACACTGTGTCTGTATGACTCACCCAATTTTTATTAAACATCGCAGATGATTCGTGGTGATTGGACCGGGTTGGAGTGGATACAAAGGTGGCCATGCAGAAGCAGATTTCCATGCAGAAAGATATTTTAATTAATTAAGTAGTTATATTTTCAGTATTTTGATTAAGTGTTTATTGTAATAAGGCCCATTAAAGTGATTGAACATTTTTATTATGTTTAAGCTAGACGACCATTAAATTATTATTTGGAAGTTCTTTTAATTTGGATATTTTTGTCAAGCTTATATTATTTAGAATTTTTAATTGGACATGGTTTTCAAATGACAAAATTTTTAATGTTTTTCCCAAAAGTGAAATCAGTCTTCAAACATTTTTCCGCAGTGGCATCTCAAATTCGGTCGTAACGAATGGGCCGGGTTTGGGGTGTTACATACCATATAAGGACCTCAAGTTTTGAATTCCATAGCTACTTAATCCTTCTAGCTACTAGAATTCAACTTTTGCATTTTATGCTATTTGGTCCATCTCGTAATTAAGCACTTAATATATAAAATTTCTTATCAGAATTTTCACATGACATTTCTAACATAATATGGACCATGTTATAAAATAAAAGTAAATTTTATTTTCGACTCGAATTTGTGGTCCCGAAACCACTGTTTCGATTTCACTAAATTTGGGCTGTTACAAAGCATGTGTAAAACAAGCCAAAACAACCATCCTAAGTGCCTAACCAATGTACCCTCATTGGTACCACATTCTATATCATCAAACATACTAGCAAAGCATCAATCATTCAAAGCTTTCGTTCATACCAAATTTTACCATAATTGGACTAACATTTGACTACTTAAGCTACTAAACTTTAAACTAACACATACCAAAACATTAAGCTAAGCTGTTATGCCAACTTAGCCTCAACCACTACCATATATACACATAATCATCATATCACTAGAAAACCAAAATATTATTACATTATAAGAAACCTCAAACAAAGACTTCCTAGGTACATACCATTAAAAATTTAAACATCACCACACTTGAGCTCGAGATTGTTCTTGGATGCTGAGTCGACAATAAATTGAAAGTACCTAACCTGCGCACAGAAAACAAACCGCATGCTGAGTATAACTCAGTGGTATTTCTATAATTCGAACAATTTAGACTTGATATAAGTAATTAAAATGTAAGAATGCAACAAGTAATTTTATGAACATATGCTTTCAAATCAATAATATAAATTTGCTCATTTTCTATTCACATCCACTAGATTCCACATGTTTTAGTACATGACAATGGCATTTGAATATTTTAACTCATGCAATGGCATGATTCATCTCTTTGATCAATACATGTATTCATTTCAAAATTCACATCTCATTTCATCATTTCATATTTCATTTCTCATCTCATATTCATTTCTCATCTTTTCCATCTCAATATCAAACACATAAATTTATTATTTAATTTCCACTATTAACATGACTCGAACTCGGATGGATACACGGATCCAACCAACACACCAGTTTGGCACTCAGTGTCTCATTGGATAAATTAGAAGTAATAACTGCGCCCAGCGCTATATAAGTTGACACCTAGTGTCTCATCGGTTAAACCGAAGCAAATTGGCACCCGGTGCCTCATCGACTTGAGGTCGAAGAAATCCTTAAACTCTTCCTGTCCTATGGCATGCCATTTATAGCCGACTTAGTCCGAAACAATTAATAGGGCTTCATTTTAGTTTTCAACACAACCAATGTCTCAATTTCATATATGTACATTATCACATATAAGCATATATTCAATTTGATAGTAACCACATTTTCTCAATACATATATTTAATTCAAAAATCATAAAAATACCACATTTCTCGATATTCATAATCGAGTCATTGTAATCATCATTTGATTCAATTCAGCCCAAATGTACAAGAGTTTTCACCTCAATTACTTACCATGCACAAACAACTCAATATGCAATAATTTGCAATTTAGTTCAGATTATAAAAACAAAAACCTTATATTCCGAACTACTCGACGTCGACCTTGTCTTTCCCCTTCTTACTCGAGGATTCCGGAATGACGTTTGCTACAGAATAAAATAATTAAAATAGATTAATAATACACAACTAAATTTTTATTAAATTTAAAATTTTATACCATATTTTGCTTAATCTTCAATTTAGTCCTTAAATCGAGACTAATTTTAATCTCCATATTTAACCTCAAATTTTATACTAATTTCACTCTAAGCTAAATATAGTTCCATATTTTCAATTCCACCCCTTAATTTCAAAATTTTCATAATTTTGTCCCTATTACTCAAAATCAACAATTAACTTCACTATTTAGTTCTTTTCCACTTCTAACTTAGAAATCTATCAATTTAATCCCAAAAACTCTAACTAATCAACAATGGTAACATCTTCAATCTTGAATAATACTCAAAATTGTAACATGGGTCGGCTAGCTCTAAGTATCGAGATTTCAAAAACATAAAAATTACGAGGAAATGGACTAGATTGACTAACCAATTGAAGCTTGAATGTTTTAAAAACCCTTATGGCCATCTAAGCTTCTTTTCTTCTCCTTAGTTTCGAAATTGCATGTAAAAGAGAATTAAAACATTCTCTTTCATGCCACTTTCCATTATAATTCTTTTCATTTTGTTTTCATTTTTATTATTATAACATAAGTTTTATTAAGTTAAGATAATATATAATATATATGTCATAAATGCTTCATTATGATCGTCCACCTAGAAGGGAACAAGGGTATAATTACTACTTTAGTCCCTTTAATTAATTTCAATCTATAATTCAACTTTTAGCTCTTTCGCGATTTAGTCTTTGTACTTAATAACTCATAATTTTATGAAAATTACTTATCCAAAATTTAATTCGCTACTAAACTAACTTTGTAATTAATTAATAAAAAATATTTACAGGTTTGATTTATGGAAATGGAGTCCCGAACCTCACTTTCTGTCACCCCTGACTATCAGGTCGTTACAGCAACAAAAAAAAGACCATTTTTCGTTGCCTTTATCAACTAAATGCTTGATTGGTTAGAAAGAAAGGACTATTATTACTCCCTTGATGGGTACTCAAGGTATCATCAAATCCCAATTCATCCCAATGATCAAGAGAAAACCACCTTCACCTACCCTTTTGGTACGTATGCCTTTAAGAGAATGCCTTTTGGCCTATGTAATGCTTAATCGGCTGTTTAACGTCACAACAATAATTGCAAGAGTACATTGTCGATGCAGGTATAGTAGACAGATATAAGTCTATCGGATATCGACCCCACGAGGATGGTTGTCGTTTGTTTATCAATGCTAGTGCAATAAATAGATAGTAACGAGATAAATTGTGGGAGTAGTTGTCAAAGTGATCGCTGTAAATCAGAGTTTTAAAATTTATAAAAGAATGATCGAACCTGGAAACTAACTCTGACAACGATTAAAGGCAAGTGCACCTATCGAACAGTAGTATAGTTTAGGCAAGACCGGATTGTCGAACCCAAAGGAACTAAATGTACTAATACTCACCGTCTTTTTATTATTTAACCTTAATATAAAGTGATGGTTGTTTAAACTAAAACTAATCTACTTACTAAGCTAAGACGCAAAGACAAAAAGAATGAATTCGGGAAATAACTTTTGGGAAAACTCAGTTGACTCAAGCGATACCCTTAGGAAGAATCCACCTAGACTTCACTTGTTATCTAACCTTGAACCATATGATTTATTTACTTAGTTTGATCCGTGAGACTCCCTAACGTATATTAAACCCTCTCTCGAAGCGAATAACGTCTAACCCTAGGTTAACTAGTGGAAATCTCTTTCTCTTATAGTAACCCCCTAGAATAGCAGTAAATCGATCTGTGGACTCCCATATTAGGTTTCACCCTAATCCGGAAAAATCTCGTCACCCTATCTCTAGGTGTGCAATCAACTCCGCTTAATTATGTTGGATCTACTCTTAGGCAGGGTCTATTCCTCCTCCACCTAAGCACATTAGATTTGGATTAAGTTCACACAATTAAGAACAAACTAAGTTATTATCATATAATTCAAAAAATCAAATAACAAGATTCGTCATAGGTTTAATCCCCTTCGGGTATCCGAAGGTTTAGTTCATACTAATAAAAGAAAACATCTCAAGAGAAAAGATAAAACAAAACATAAGAAATCCCTAAAACTCCCTGAAGGAATTGAAGGAGAGATCCGCCGTCTTGAGTAGAATTCCGGCTTCTTGAGATGGATCAACTCGCTATCTTTGAGTGATTCCCACAAATCTAACCTTTTCGGCTTGGCTTCTTGGCCTAGCTCACCGCCCTGACAAAAGCCCTAGCAGAAGGCTTCTGCCAAACTCCCCTTCTAAGTTGCTACTTGGGGTGTTTATATAGGCTTTGAGATGTGTTACTTGGCCTCCAAGTATCCTAATTTGAGTGTAATTCCTATTTGGGAGTTTAAGTAGACTTAGGAATGTGTTTCTTTGCCTCCAAGCATCCAAATCGAGTAAAATTCCTCTTTCCCACAGCAGGGACACGGCCATGGCACACGCCCGTGTGAATCGTGGCCAGGCCGTGTTGGACTCTGTTGATGAGGCACGGCCGTGTAAATCGTGGCTAGGCTGTGTTCTAGATAATTAAAAAGGCACGACCGTGTGGCTTGAAGTCCAGGCCGTGCTGATTTCTTGGCTTGGCCCAATTTAGTCCGTTTTAAGCCCATTTCTCGTTCTTTTAGTCATCGGGTGCTTTCCTGAGTATAAAACATGAAAAGAAAGGATTAAGAGCACCTTTTTACATAAATTGAGGCTTAAATCATCCAAAATCTTATTAAATGTGGGCTTTAAATATGTTACTGTAACATCCCAAAAATGGGGTTATTTGGAATTTAATTATTTTTCTTATTATGAACTGCTGTGATATTATTTATGGAATGTTAAGGCTTAATTATGGATTTTTAGTAAGCTCGAGTAGTGGGAAAAATATTATTTTCAAGCTTTGAGGTAGGGAGCCTTAACAAGTGGGGGTTATAAGAATAAATAAGGGATAATTTGACACAAAAATCAGCTTGGAAAAGTGGCAAAAGAAGGCCACTTAGGGGGCTAGTGTTGACGCCACCAAGGGAGCTAGGAGCTTGTGTTCGAGTCGCACATCCTTCTTTTACACTCCAAGGGGACGGCACAAGTGGGAGAATTTCTCTCCCTTCAAACTCTTTTATTAAATATTATTATTAAAGGATAATATGAGAGTTTTATTTGTTTAATTATAGTGATAATAAGAGGATATTCATGGATAATTAATGGATTATTATGAGACTATTATTGAGTATTCAAGATTATTTAAATATTTTCAAATGGGTGGCCTAGAGAAAAACTAGGTGTTTGCGAATTTGGAACTCCTTGGATGGGAGTGGGCGGCAAGAAGCTTTCTAAGGGAGGCCGAATTTGTTTAGTAAATCATTTGCTAATTTATTTCAAGCACTCTCCCATAGTTCAACTCTCCTCTTCTTTTCAACCTTGAGCAAAACCGATAACACTAAACCCTCTCATTCTTCTTCTTCTTTTATTTCCTTTCTTCACAAAACTCTTGTGCCGAAACCTACCTTGCTGAATCCTCTCTTCTCTTAACCCCATTAGCCGAATATACATCATATTCTTGTGCCGAAACTTCTTTCTCTACGATTTGGAGGTCTCTAGCCAAACTCCTGTTTACTTCTTTAGCTTTGGCCGAATATCAAAGTGGCTAGATCCCTTCAAGTTATTTGTTGTCGTCCCGATTTGGAAAAGGTGAGTAGCCATAGCCGAATGCTATTCTTCTCTCTTCTCTTATATGGATTTAAGGAAAGCCGAAATCAGACATATTCTAATGGATGGCTAAACTTTCTTTTGAAGCCGATTCACCTAAGACTCCGAGGATCTCAAAACAAGTGGATCTCAACCATTTGTCTTTGTCAATCAAATTGGTAAGTAAGTGGTAAGTACCTACTCATAAGGAAATTACTCTTCTAATTAAGAAAAGCCGAAGGCTATTAAGAGGCTACTAATAGTTGCCGATTTCAGGGAAGCCAAACCATTTGGAGTATAGTGACTTGGGTTCAAAGATATTCAGGTAAGATTTCGGGTTCACAAGGAACCCCTCTCTAATAATTTAATTTGGCCGAATAGGCCATAAGACTAACCCATAAATTTGGCCGGATATAGGACAAGTAGATCTGTGGTGACCAACGTTTCTTTTCGAGATTTAGAACATCCAAGGGTGACAGGTGTGTACGTACACACGTATAATCATTTAAATGTGCTAAGTGCTTTGTATGCTAACTCTGATTTGTGTAGCATCGAATTAATACCATAACGGTATGAGTGGTGATTCAGGTAAGTACCTGTTAATATGAATGTGTTATTGATGCTTTTGGGAAGCATGGTTCATATGTTACATGTGATAAATGTATGAGATCTATTCATGATTATTTGGCTATTGTGGGTTAAATGAGTGGAGGGCGGTGATATTTCGTGGCCGACGAGCACCGGTGTTTTGGTAACACATCGTGACTATATGTCACCGGAGGTTTGGTACCTCCAGGAGGTTTGGTACCTCATAGCGACTTCGTCCCTGTGGTTAACACCACCGTGGGTTGGCCCCACTTGAGATATGGGATCGTCGCGCGGTGATTTGGTATCACACGATGGGTTGGCCCCATCACCCGATTTGTGTCTCTGGATACCGGTGTTTTGGTAACACATCGTGACTATATGTCACCAGTGGTTTGGCACCACCAGTGTTTTGGTAACACATTGTGACTACGGTCACCGGTGGTTTGGTACCACATGGGGTAGACAAAGGCGTTTTGGTTGGCTAGGTCGGGTGCATGACTTAGTACATGATGATTGATTATATGTCAGTGTATGAAATTGTTTACATACGGGGAAGGGTTACATCTTGAGTCTTGGTGACTCACCTTCTCCTTTAACATTTTTCAGTGACTCGTAGATGGCGGTTGAGGAGCCGGTTGGACTCGAGGTGGCCATGCGAAAGGACTTGAATAATTGAACTTTAAACTTAGCTATTTTATTTTATTATTGGTTTATTTTTATTTTGGATGTAATAAGGCCTCCATAAACTTTACTTTTGTTATTTTTTTTTATGTTGGATACTTTGTTTTAAACTATATTATTAAAACTGCATTAAATTCACATGTTTTTCTTAAATTAACACGAAAATGTTTTATCGTGCCATCGGGCACATTTGAAATTTGTATAATAACCTGACTCAATTAAATTTCCAAATTAAATCTAAGTATGGTTTCGGCAAGATAACCAAAAACGAGAAGTTTTCAACAAAACTTAAATTGGTTTAAAAATGGTTTCAAAAGATTTTTTTCCTCCGTAACAAACCAAATTCGGTTCGTAATGTTTGGAGCCGGTTCGGGTTGTTACAAAATTTGGTATCGAGCCAGTTCAAAGCTCGGTTGTGGGGCCCAAGGCCCAAAAATGTTTTAGTAGGCCTTAGGGAATGATTTTTGGTTTTGAATAGCATGGCCCGAGTCTCCCGCACCAATCCGCCTGTAAGTACATCTAAACCTCTTGGTGAATTATATTACGTAGAAGGGTAGGAAGCATGGAACGTAGATAGACTTATAGGACTTGGACCCTAGGATTAGGCTACTCAAACACACAAACGAAGCATAAGACTTAAGGAACTAAACCAACCTATGACTTAGTCAATGAGCTAGGGTGTGGTAACCCCATGCGCATGTCTAGGATTGGATCCTAAGAGCACAGTATTTAAGCGATCCTCGTGACTCACCTCCTCTTCGCAGGTATCCTACCCGGTGCGTAGCTTCGGTTCACCCTAACTCGGAGGGCTCGGTGGTGTGGTAACCTCATGCGCATGTCTAGAAAGGTTCGGTGAGAGCTTGGTATTTAAGCGGTCCGCGTGACCCACCTCCTCTTCACTTGAATTACGCTCAGTGCGTAGCTTTGGTTCACTACGACCTGGAGGGCTCGGTCATAGGCTAAACACAATGATTAAAACCGAAAAGGAATTAGCCATGTTTTCAAAAAAAAAAAAAAAAAAACAACAAACCCTAATGTTTTCAAAACTTGATGGTGGAAAATTACGAAAATGCCCTTAGGGGGTAAAATTACTAAAATGCCCTGGTTCATAAAATATCGATTCAATGGTTTTGCTCAAAAATTTCAACTATTTTACAAATATTCAACCCTGCTTGAGAAATCATCAACAAAATATTTTGGTTCTAGAAAATTACGAAAATACCACAGTAGGAAAAAGACGAAAATACCACAGGTTAGAAATGGGCGAAATGTCCGATGAGCGAATAGGTATGGAAAGTATTAAGGAATGGATGCATGAACTTCTTTGTGCGAACTAGGATAGGAAATGAAACCTTGTTTGCTCGAAAGAATTTCTCGATTAAAACTCTATCCATAAAATTTCTTCGTGACTAAGAAAGTGGAACAAATGCTAATGCATAAAATTTTTCTTAATCGATTAAAAGCGCAGAGATAGAATGAGTTCTAGAGGACGTGGGCGCCGTGGACGTGGTAGGGTAGGATGATCGATTATGCGAACCCGTCAGTCGAGACAAGGTTCGAAAATGAGGTACCACTCCACCACCACCTCCTACTTTTAGAGCCGAGGAGCCGGATCGGACCGGTGGTGAGGCGTGATATCAAGTCGCTTTTTTATGAGTCTTGGAGATGGTGGTGAGGGTTGGTGGAAATGTGGGAGCTCGGAAATTGTTCCCGAGACTCGATCTAACGGAGCGGAGGTATTCCGAGTGTGTCGAGTGGCACCCAGTCGCAGTAGAATCTTGCTAGAGTCAATCGAAAGAATCATGGATGACCTTGACTTTGGACCGAGGAAGAAAAAAGTCGAAGGGGGCGATGTCTCTTCTAAAGGGTGAAGCGTATCAATGGTGGTGACGGTTCGAGATGGGGCTACAGCAGATGATTTGACTTGGGAGTATTTCGAACCACCTATCGGAAGAAGTATGTGGGCACCAAACTACACCGACGCTACAGAGAAAGGCTTTTCTCGGGATTAGTGCAAGGAACTAAGTCCGTGTGTCGGATATGAGGCGAAATTTTTAAGGCCGAGTAGGTATGCGAGAGGCATTGTGTCTCATCGAACATGAGCGCTGTGTCCGCTTTGAGGACGGACTCAGAGATGATCTGAGGTTCTTGATTGCCCCACAGCAGTTCGTGAGTTCTCATCTCTAGTGGAAAAGGCTAAGGTAGCCAAAGGGATCAAGGAGGCCGTGAGGCAAAGTTATAGTAGGAATAATCGAAGAGAGGATTTGGGTCACCGGATCAAGCGGTAGTGTTCGAGAAAAAGGCTAGGCCAAGTGGGCCAAATCAGGCGGCAAGGCCCACGACTACTAATCGTGAGGCCGACTCTGGTGTAACCATCACCGTGGAAAGACCCATTGGGGAGGTTGTTGGACCGGTGATAAAGGATGTTTTGAGTGTGGGTCTTTGGAGCATCGTGTCGAGATTGTCCCCGAAACTAGCTAAGAATCACCGGAGAGGCGTAATCGCACTCGAGAATAGAAGTGTGGGACCACGGAGGGTCGTGGTAATGGCAGAGAGAAACAACGGTCCTAACCGAGGTCGTGGAACTCAAGGCGCGAGGTTCAGGCAACACAGAGGCTAGGCGGCTGGCTTAGTTTACGCAAATGAGGTGTCGCGAGGAAGGTGACGCACCGGATGTCATAACCGACGCGTTTCTAATTTTTGGTTTTCCTTATGTTGCATTGATTGATGTGGGCTCGACGCACTTTTCGTACATTGCTAGTAGTGTGGTAGGAACTATGGACCTAAACTCAAACCGCTTCTAGGGAGATGACCGTAGTTAGCCCTTTAGGTCACTCTGTAGTGGTAGACAAACTTTATAGAGGCGCACTCTAGAACTCCAAGGGTAGTATTTGTGGTCGATCTAATGGAACTACCGTTTGGGGAGTTCGATTTGATCCTTGGAATGGACTGGCCGTTAAGTACCAAGTGAATTTGGATTGCGCGCTAAAGCGCATGGTTCTTAGGGCAGTGAAGGTGATGAAGTGGTTATGATAGGGGATAGAAGGAATTATCTATCCAATGTAGTGTCCGCCTTGAAGGTCGAAAAGATGGTCAAGAAGGGTTGTGAGGCGTATTTGGTTCAAATCGTGCTTTGGAAGCTAAGGGGTTAGTAGTTGGAAAGGTCCAACGGTTGGGGAATTTGCTGATGTGTTCCCGTAAGAGCTTAGGGTCCGCCTCCAGATCGGGAAGTCGAATCTCAGTATAGACTTGCTACCGAACGGCACTGTGTCTATAGCACCATACCGAATGGCACCAAAGGAATTGGTGGAGCTGAAGGCTCAAATTCGTGAGCTCTTGGATAGAGGGTTTATTCGACCAAGTATATCTCCGTGGGGAGCACTGTGTTGTTTGTCAAGAAGAAGGACGGTTCTATGCGGATGTGCATCGACTACCGTCGCTTAAACAAGTTAACGATCAAAAACAAGTACCGCTTGCCTCGGATCGATGATTTGTTTGACCAACCCGAAAGGTGCGTCGGTATTCTCAAAAATTGACCTTAGGTCGTTTATCATCAATTAAGGGTGAAGGAGGCTGATGTTCACAAGACGGCATTCCGAACTCGGTATGGGCATTTCGAGTTCTTGGTGATGCCATTCGGGCCGACCAATGCACCGCAAAGATTTATGGACTTAATGAATAGGGTATTTCAACAATGATTGGACCAATTCGTGCGTGGTGTTCATAGACGACATATTGGTTTATTCAAAGACGTAAGAGGAGCATGACAAGCATTTACGGATAGTTCGCAAGTATTGAGGAGAAGCGGTTATATGCCAAATTCAGATGAAGTGCGAATTTTGGTGAGGGAAGTGGCTTTCTTAGGGCACGTGGTGTCGGCGGAAGGAATTAGAGTAGACCCTCGCAAGATTGAAGCAAAGATTGGATTGGAAACCACCTAGGTCGGTGGTTGAAATACTAAGTTTTACGGGTTTAGCGGTACTATCGGAGATTCGTGGAAGGATTCTCTCTAATAGCAGCGCCATTGACCAAGTTACTAAGGAAAGGTGTTCCATTTGTTTGGACGGAGAAGCAACAAGGAAGCTTTGATAAGCTAAGGAAAATTTTGACTAAGCTCCGGTTTGGTACACCTGAAGCGGAAAGTTATTCACAGTCTATTGTGATGCATCTCACACTTTGGTTTTGGGATGTGTGTTGATGCAGAGATGGGAAGGTAGTAGCCTATGCATCCCGTCGATTAAGACCGCATGAGGCTAACTACCCAACGCACGATTTGGAGTTAGCGGCAATGCGTCTTTGCTCAAGAAGATATGGAGACATTACAGTATGGGGAGAAGTCGATAGTCTACACGGATCACAAAAGCTTGAGGTATCTTCCGACTCGTAAGGATCTGAATCTGAGACAACGTCGGTGGATTGAACTACTAAAGGACTACGATTGTTCAATCGAGTACCATCCGGGTAAGGCTAATGTGGTAGCCGACGCGTTGAGCCTAAGATGGTGACGGACTTAAGAGCAATGTTCGCTCGGTTGAGTCTATATGATGATGGGAGTCTTTTGGCGGAACTTCAAGTAAAGCCAACATGGATTGAGGAGATTAAGGAAAAGCGATTAGTGGATGAAGGCTTGAGCGCTAAGAGGGTACAAGTTCGGATGGTGGTTTGGAAGGGTACGATCTGTCTAGGGATGGAGTGCTATGTTTTCAAGGGCGAGCATGCATGCCGAAGGACGAAGAGTTGAGGCGGAAAATTCTCCACGATGCACATAGCAGCCCATATGCTATGCATCCGGAGGAAGCAAGATGTATGGAGATTTGCGAAAATATTACGTGGCGGGTGGGCGTGAGATAACCGAGTTCGTAGGAAGTGTCCGACGTGCCCAGTTAAGGCCGAACATCGATTACCATCGGGACTACTTCAACCGATAAAGATCCTCAATGGAAATGGGAGAGGATCACCATGGATTTCGTTAGTGGGCTACCCCTTACGCCCAACAAGAAGGATGCGCTTTGGGTAATTGTGGATCGCTTCGACTAAATCACTCACTTCATGCCGGTGAGAATGGATTACTCACTCCGAAGCTAGCGGTTTGTATGTGGGTGAAATAGTAAGGTTGCATGGTGTGCCAATGATCGATTATCTCGGATAGGGATCCCGATTCACGTCAAGGTTCTGGAAAGCGTTGCATCAAGCTTTGGGTACAGTTAGATTTCAATGACGGCTTTCCATCCACAATCTGACGGACAATCGGAAAGGGTGATACAGATTTTAGAAGACATGTTAAGAGGTTGTGTCTTGGATTTTAGTGGTAGTTGGGAGGAGTACCTACCATTAGCGGAATTCGCTTATAACAATAGTTATCAAGCGAGTATTCAGATGGCTCCATACGAGGCCCTATATGGACGAAAGTGCCGTACTCCTACATGTTGGACGGAGTTGGGGGAACGACAAGTTCTGGGTCCAGAATTGGTAACAGAGACTGAAGACAAAGTCAAGGTGATTCGGTCTCGTCTCAAGGAAGCATCAGATAGACAGAAGTCTTATGCCGATCTCAAACGCAAGGAAATGGAGTATGCTGTGGGAGACAAGGTCTTTCTGAAAGTGTCGCCTTGGAAAAAGGTGTTGAGATTTGGACGAAAAGGGAAGCTGAGCCCAAGGTTCATCGGGCCATATACAGTTGTAAAGCGAGTAGGACCGGTAGCTTATCAGCTAGAGCTGCCGGCAGAACTGAATCAGATTCATGACGTATTTCATGTATCGATGTTGAGACGGTATCGGTCAGATCCTTCGCACGTCGTGCCAGTAGCAGAGATTGAGGTGAATTCGGATTTATCATTTGAAGAGGAACCGGTTCAGATTGTAGACCGAGATGTGAAGGTTCTACGTAGGAAGGCAGTGCCTTTAGTGAAAGTGCTATGGCGGAACCACGGAGTGGAAGAAGCTACGTGGGAGCCCGAGGAGGTGATGCGCGCAGAATACCCCATCTCTTACGATTAAGGAATTTCGAGGACTAAATTTATTTTAAGGGGGTAGAATCTGTAACATCCCAAAAATGGGGTTATTTGGAATTTAATTATTTTTCTTATTATGAATCACTGTGATATTATTTATGGAATGTTAAGGCTTAATTATGGATTTTTAGTAAGCTCGAGTAGTGGGAAAAATATTATTTTCAAGCTTTGAGGTAGGGAGCCTTAACAAGTGGGGTTATAAGAATAAATAAGGGATAATTTGACACAAAAATCAGCTTGGAAAAGTGGCAAAAGAAGGCCACTTAGGGGCTAGTGTTGACGCCACCAAGGGGAGCTAGGGAGCTTGTGTTCGAGTCATGGACATCCTTCTTTTACACTCCAAGGGGGACGGCACAAGTGGGAGAATTTCTCTCCTTCAAACTCTTTTATTAAATATTATTATTAAAGGATAATATGAGAGTTTTATTTGTTTAATTATAGTGATAATAAGAGGATATTCATGGATAATTAATGGATTATTATGAGACTATTATTGAGTATTCAAGATTATTTAAATATTTTCAAATGGGTGGCCTAGAGAAAAACTAGGTGTTTGCCGAATTTGGAACTCCTTGGATGGGAGTGGGCTGGCAAGAAGCTTTCTAAGGGAGGCCGAATTTGTTTAGTAAATCATTTGCTAATTTCGCTAAGCACTCTCCCATAGTTCAACTCTCCTCTTCTTTTCAAACTTGAGCAAAACCGATAACACTAAACCCTCTCATTCTTCTTCTTCTTTTATTTCCTTTCTTCACAAAACTCTTGTGCCGAAACCTACCTTGCTGAATCCTCTCTTCTCTTAACCCCATTAGCCGAATATACATCATATTCTTGTGCCAAACTTCTTTCTCGATTTGGAGGTCTCTAGCCGAAACTCCTGTTTACTTCTTTAGCTTTGGCCGAATATCAAAGTGGCTAGATCCCTTCAAGTTATTTGTTGTCAGTCGATTTGGAAAAGGTGAGTAGCCATAGCCGAATGCTATTCTTCTCTCTTCTCTTATATGGATTTAAGGAAAGCGAAATCCGACATATTCTAATGGATGGCTAAACTTTCTTTTGAAGCCGATTCACCTAAGACTCGGGATCTCAAAACAAAGGATCTCAACCATTTGTCTTTGTCAATCAAATTGGTAAGTAAGTGGTAAGTACCTACTCATAAGGAAATTACTCTTCTAATTAAGAAAAGCCAAGGCTATTAAGAGGCTACTAATAGTTGCCGATTTCAGGAAGCCAAACCATTTGGAGTATAGTGACTTGGGTTCAAAGATATTCAGGTAAGATTTCGGGTTCACAAGGAACCCCTCTCTAATAATTTAATTTGGCCGAATAGGCCATAAGACTAACCCATAAATTTGGCCGGATATAGGACAAGTAGATCTGTGGTGACCAACGTTTCTTTTCGAGATTTAGAACATCCAAGGGTGACAGGTGTGTACGTACACACGTATAATCATTTAAATGTGCTGAGTGCTTTGTATGCTAACTCTGATTTGTGTAGCATCGAATTAATACCATAACGGTATGAGTGGTGATTCAGGTAAGTACCTGTTAATATGAATGTGTTATTGATGCTTTTGGGAAGCATGGTTCATATGTTACATGTGATAAATGTATGAGATCTATTCATGATTATTTGGCTATTGTGGGTTAAATGAGTGGAGGGGCGATGATATTTCGTCTTTGTGAGCACCGATGTTTTGGTAACACACTGTGACTATATGTCACCAGAGGTTTGGTACCTCCGGAGGTTTGGTACCTCATAGCGACTCGTCCACCGTGGTTAACACCACCGTGGGTTGGCCCCACTTGAGATATGGGATCGTCGCGGTGATTTGGTATCACACGATGGGTTGGCCCCATCACCCGATTTGTGTCTACGGACACCAGGTGTTTTGGTAACACATCGTGACTATATGTCACCAGGTGGTTTGGCACCACCGTGTTTTGGTAACACATTGTGACTACGGTCACCAAAGGGTTTGGTACCACATGGGGTAGACAAAGGTGTTTGGTTGGCTAGGTCGGGTGCATGACTTAGTACATGATGATTGATTATATGTCGTGTGTATGAAATTGTTTACATACGGGGAAGGGTTACATACTGAGTCTTGGTGACTCACCTTCTCCTTTAACATTTTTCAGGTGACTCGTAGATGGCGGTTGAGGAGCCGGTTGGACTCGAGGTGGCCATGCAGTGGACTTGAATAATTGAACTTTAAACTTAGCTATTTTATTTTATTATTGGTTTATTTTTATTTTGGATGTAATAAGGCCTCCATAAACTTTACTTTTGTTATTTTTTTTATGTTGGATACTTTGTTTTAAACTATATTATTAAATCTGCATTAAATTCACATGTTTTTCTTAAATTAACACGAAAATGTTTTATCGTGCCATCGGGCACATTTGAAATTTGTATAATAACCTGACTCAATTAAATTTCCAAATTAAATCTAAGTATGGTTTCGGCAAGATAACCAAAAACGAGAAGTTTTCAACAAAACTTAAATTGGTTTAAAAATGGTTTCAAAAGATTTTTTTTTCCTCCGTAACAAACCAAATTCGGTCGTAATGTTTGGGCCGGGTTCGGGTTGTTACAGTTACTTTTATGGTTCATCAAATACCCCCACACTTAAGCTTTTGCTTATCCTCAAGCAAAATTCTCAACTCATAATTAAAACAAACTTCCCTCAATTCATAATAGTCATTGATAATGTTTCATCATAATTCAAGGATAATTCATACATGGATGATTCAACTCAAAAAGTCCTAAAGATTCAAACAATCTAAGTCATACATTTGTAGCACAAAACATAGGTGTTTCCCTTCATCTAAATAATTACCTCTGATCCAAAACCTACAAGGGTTGACATCCTCACTAAAGATTCACTCAAATCACTCAAAGTGTTTAAGGTTCAAAAGTAGGCACTCAAAAGTCGAACATGAAGAGTTAATCCCATAGGCTTGCATGAAAATCAAATCTCCACCACTGTAATATGAGATGATACACAAATCAAAAGGTCTTTAATTAGGGTTGTAATAGGGCTTAGATTAAAGGGTGTGGATATAGGCTGAATTAGAGGGTTAAAATCGAGATTGAATTGACAAATTACCTAACTAGAAAAATGAGCTAATAATTACATCAACTAAAAACTTGTAATACTAATAATACGAGCTTTTTCTTCAAGATGTGGAATTTTAATATGCAAGCTCACTTAATTTGTAGGACTAATAAAACTAATAATGAATATACTTTGTCTCTTTTTTTATTTTTTGTTTTTTTTAAGAACACATATCATTAACTATTTACAATAATAAGAAAGTACAACTGAAATATAGAACATAGTTAGGTAACTGCTCAAAATCAAATCTCGACAAAAAGGGTAGTAAAAAAAGAATGGTGATAACAAATACAAAGGTTTTTTTGGGTTAATATTAGTGGGTGAGTCAATAAAAAGGGTTGTTAGGATTAAATGGGGTTCACTAGGGGTTAGTTGTTAAGGTAGGCTTTTTAGTGGAGTGAGTGGGTTAAATCCTAGGTGCCTTTATCATCTCCGTATATCAAATCAAAGGTGTGGTCTCGACATGTATAATTGATGCAAGTTCTAGAATAACAAATCAATGTTGACACACTCATAATCAATAAATTGAGCAAGAAAAAGAATATATGCTCTATAAGGATCAAAATCTCACAAAAATTATGGGTTTTTGATATCAACCTCGTAAATTTCAAACTTCAAAGTAATATTCAAATTCAGGTAGACAACCTAGAAAATTTTTAATTTTGAAAAATAGACTTATCATGCTTGACTCTCTAGTATCCTTCAAATTTAATCATCAATGCACAATTATCAATGATTTAATCCAAAACATATCAATAAACTCATGAATCAAAGGAAATTTCATTCTGATCATAATATGAGGAAATTACTTTAGAACAAGGCATAATTCAGGGATTTTCAAATAATACTAGGGTTAACCCCACACACTTAAGATGTACATTGTCCTCAATGTACAAAGATAAATAATAGCATATAGTAAGAAAATCAAAAGAGAGGGAGAGGTGAAACTTCCTGAATTTTGGATGAAGTTAATGAAAAGAAACTGGATAGGAATTTGAAGTGAGCGTGGGGAAGCGTCTCGAATCGTTTGAATTTGAATCCTCGAAGCAACCAGACTGGTTTTATTGTATCCTAAACTAAATCTAAATGGCATGAATAATAAGAAGAAAATAATAAAGAAAATAAAAAAATAAAAAAATAAGAATAAGAATAAAAAATGAAAATAAAATAAAAATAAAAATGAAAATAAGAATGAGAATAAAAATAAAAATAAAAATAAAAATAAAAGTGAATAATTAAATAGTGATACGGTCCACGCCCATGTGCCTACTCAGTGGTGTTCACACTGCAGCCACGGCCACGATGCGTGTGCAAGGTCGTGTGGGTATGGAAATCTGCACTTTGGTTAGTTTATAGTTAGGTGCTAAAAAGGAAAAATAAAAGTAAAAGAAGAATTAAAAATGTAAAAATTAATGAGGTTAGTGCTCGGGTTGCCTCCCGAGAAGCGCTCGTTTATAGTCTTAAGCTAGACTTTACCTCTCATTCGTATGGTCATGGTGGTTTGAGGAGGTGAAAATCCTTTCTCATGTGATCAACTCGATTTTTGATAGAAAGTTTAAGTCGAGTAGTGTTTACCTCAAAAGTGCTGAATTTAGGATTGCTTACCTCGACTATCCCGTATAGGAAGACTTTAAGTACCTCAAAAGTGATTTCTTCGGTTGTCTTGAGGTATGAATTGGCGATTCGAGGGTCTTCCTTATTCAATAATACCTGATCCCCTATTTTGAAGTGATTTGTTGTTCCTATCAGCTCGTCTGGGGTTTCCTTCGGTTTCACTTCGTGTATTCCTAGTTTCTCTTTAAAGTGTGTTTTCCACTTGTCTAGTTCCTCAACCTGAAGCCTTAGTCCTTCATGTATTATTTCTTTATGGGTACGAGGTCTAAGATCTAGCTCAGCTAGGTGATTTCGTGATGCTTCCTGTAAAGAAGGTTGAACCAAATGGTTATCAATAGAATTAACGTTCGTACTTTTATTACTCGATGTCCTAGCTGAGTCAAGAGCTTGAAGAGTGATTGTTTCGTCGTCTACACGAAGTGTGCGTTCACCAACTTCTTCCACTGTGTGGTCTTTCATTATTGCATCAGGATATGGCACACGAGGTTGGTACTCTGTAATTGCCAGTTTTGATATATCATGGCACACTTCAACCTTACCTTCGCTTACCACATGTTCTTCCCTTGGGTTTGGTTCGTCTAACCCTTCACTATCGTAAATGGCTTGATTTTGCTCACTCGGGTTAGTTTCAGTATTGCGTGGCAAGCTTTCTTGTGGTAGTTCTGAAATCAGCTTAGCAAGTTGTATAACTGACTTAGTAAGTTCCCCAACTGACTCAGTGACTTCCCTAACTTGGCTCTCGATCCCTTTGATTGATGCTTGTTGGGTCTCAAGGGTGGTTTCAGTGTCTTGGAGACGGTTATCGGTAGCTGCCATGAATTTTGTCAGCATCTCTTCAAGGTTGGAGTCCTCTTTCTGTTGGTAAGGTGGTTGTTGAAAATTTAAAGGAAGTTCCTGTCTTTGGCTACTTTGATCATCCCACGAGAAATTAGGATGGTACCTCCAACCTGCATTATAAGTGTCACTATAAAAAATATTTTGAGGTTTAGAATAGTTACTCATATAGTGGACTTGTTCGCTTTCCATGCCATGTCCGTAGGGTGGGTACTCAGGATTCACCACGCCTCCGCTTGTTTCACACTGCATAACTGGATGTACCTGTGAGGAACCGTATAAACCATTAAATTTTTTATGTAACATCTCTAACTGGTTTGATAGCACAGTTCTTTGGGTCGAGGTCGTAGATATCGGCACGCTTTTGTTGGCTTTGTCCTTGTAACTTGCCACCGATAGTTATTCAATGCCATCTCCTCTATCTGTCAAAATCAAATAAAAGAAAATTTAGCAAATTAATAATAATAATAATAATAATAATAATAAAATAAATTACAGAAAATAACAAAAAATGGCTAAAGTAATAAAAATAGAGCTTTCTTAATATTTTAGTTCCCAAAAATCGCGCGCAAAAACTTGATCGCTGTAAATCAGAGTTTTAAAATTTATAAAAGAATGATCGAACCTGGAAACTAACTCTGACAACGATTAAAGGCAAGTGCACCTATCGAACAATAGTATAGTTTAGGCAAGACCTGATTGTCGAACCCAAAGGAACTAAAAGTACTAATACTCACCGTCTTTTTATTATTTAGCCTTAATATAAAGTGATGATTGTTTAAACTAAAACTAATATACTTACTAAGCTAAGACGCAAAGACAAAAAGAATGAATTTGGGAAATAACTTTTGGGAAAACTCAGTTGACTCAAGCGATACCCTTAGGAAGAATCCACCTAGACTTTACTTGCTATCTAACCTTGAACCATATGATTTATTTACTTAGTTTGATCCGTGAGACTCCCTAACGTATATTAAACCCTCTCTCGAAGCGAATAATGTTTAACCCTAGGTTAACTAGTGGAAATCTCTTTCTCTTATAGTAACCCCCTAGAATAGCAGTAAATCGATCTGTGGACTCCCATATTAGGTTTCACCCTAATCCGGCAAAATCTCGTCACCCTATCTCTAGGCGTGCGATCAACTCCGCTTAATTATGTTGGATCTACTCTTAGGCAGGGTATATTCCTCCTCCACCTAAGCACATTAGATTTGGATTAAGTTCACACAATTAAGAACAAACTAAGTTATTATCATATAATTCAAAAAATCAAATAACAAGATTCATCATAGGTTTAATCCCCTTCGGGTATCCGAAGGTTTAGTTCATACTAATAAAAGAAAACATCTCAAGAGAAAAGATAAAACAAAACATAAGAAATCCCTAAAACTCCCTGAAGGAATTGAAGGAGAGATCCGCCGTCTTGAGTAGAATTCCGGCTTCTTGAGATGGATCACCTGGCTATCTTCGAGTGATTCCCACAAATCTAACATTTTCAGCTTGGCTTCTTGGCCTAGCTCACCGCCCTGACAAAAGCCCTGGCAGAAGGCTTCTGCCGAACTCCCCTTCTAAGTTACTACCTGGGGTGTTTATATAGGCTTTGAGATGAGTTACTTGGTCTCCAAGTATCCTAACTTGAGTGCAATTCCTATTTGGGAGTTTAAGTAGACTTAGGAATGTGTTTCTTTGCCTCCAAGCATCCAAATCTGAGTAAAATTCCTCTTTCCCGCGGCAGGGACATGACCATGGCACACGCCCGTGTGAATCGTGGCCAGGCCGTGTTGGGCTCCGTTGATGAGGCACGGCCATGTAAATCGTGGCTAGGCCGTGTTCTAGATAATTAAGGAGGCACGACCGTGTGGCTTGAAGTCCAGGCCGTGCTGATTTCGTGGCTTGCCTAATTTAGTCCGTTTTAAGCCCGTTTCTCATTCTTTTTGTCATCTGGTGCTTTCCTAAGTATAAAACATGAAATGAAAGGATTAAGAGCACCTTTTTACATAAATTGAGGCTTTAATCATCCCAAAGCATATTAAATGTGGGCTTTAAATATGTTACTTTTATGGTTCATCACAAAGCAATAACTTGAACAAAATAAGATAAAATATGATAATGATAAACTGGGAATACTAAGTGCTCACAAGGTATAAATGGACAGGTGATTGTCGATGCAATAAATTGCAATGAATATCTTACCAAGCTTAACTTCTATATTTAATCTAAAACTTAAACATTCACATTAACAACACCTTCCAATGATGGCAGTGGAACACTGTTAAGAACAAGTGGATTAAATTCCTCTAATCCTCAAGCAACTTCCGTAGTCATGCTTGTTAGATTGAACTGTCACTGCACCTTCTAGTGTTAGTGACCGCAATAACACTTCCATGCTAAAAACATTCAAACCTGAATATTAAAACAGTAGAAACAATATTGAATAAAATAACATTTAACCTAGAAATCATGTGTACTTCTGTACTAACATGAAATAGAGAGCAATCACCAGCGTTCAGAAAAGAAAAATAAAAGAAACAAGTGGAGAATACTATTCCTAGATAACTCAACTTGAATCTCTCTATTCCCTCTTGTGTCGCACTTAGGGCTCCTCGTCAAGAGCTGGTTTGCATCCCTTTCGCGTCGATTCACCTGTAAGAGCTTTAAGCCACCATATCCGAAAGCTTCAAAGGATAGGTTGAAGAAGATGATAAATCAAGAAGCTCTATTTTTTTTCTTTCCACGTGAATATATATATTTTTTCCAAATGGCCCTGGTTTCTTTTCATCAGAATTATGCTGCCTCTATACGTACAAGTTAGTTGTACCAGACTGGACAACTTATGCATTTTTGTTCTTATCCGGACAGCTGTCAGGTGCAGCGACGATTCTGGGTGCAATATGGAAATACTCATGCAGCGACATCAGTACCAAAACATGACAAAATTAAGGATAAATAAGCTAAGATCCACTGAGTTATAAAATGTAAATTACTGAACTGAAAATGCTAAAATATGTGCTGAAGATAAGTAAATGGGGACAAATTAACCAATAAGTAGGGAGAAAATATATGTTCTTTCTAGTACTATCACACCCCCAAACTTGAGTTTTTACTTGTCCTCAATTAAAATAGAAACTAGCAAGGCTACACAAGAATTCACTAAGGCAAATGATCATTCTAGCAACTTGAATCACCTAAAATCCCAATGAATGAGTCACATTCAGATGCCAAAATATTTTATCGACAATACATAAGTATGAATGAATAAGATTGCATCTTGATCAAAACAAGCATCATGCTTCAATTCGTAAATTCTATCTACCAATACAACATTTATTGTACAATATATGTCTCCTTTTTTTGTGAACAAGGTATATCGTTGAATTATTGTACCCTTGTTCCTGAGAAGTAACGATGGAGTGCAACAAACCCCCAGGGAGTACGTAATTGCACCGACACACACTCGTGCTGCGATAGCCTTTGGCCAGATTCATTTTTCTAACACTTGCATTGGAGTGTTCCCTCTTTAACATTTCAAAAAACACCCACTTTGGAGTGTCTCTTATTCATAACTATATATACATATGAGTAGCTGTAAAAGGCAGATTCATTCAAGATTCAAGGAAAGCTACTAATCATCCATTACTAATGCAACCTAAATCATTCATCAAAGAATTGAAGATACAACATTTAGTCAAATTTATCCGACTCATCCATTGATAGTTCACATGATTCAAGAATTAAACATCGAATGTAACAAAAAATTTCAAATACAATTTGCATAAACCATAAATAAACCTTGCATGCATCATTAATATAAAAAAAAATTGACATGTGGGTGTATTTCCAAACCCCATATGCATTTCCCCAAACTTAAAGTTTGCATTGTCCCCAATGCACTAACATTAAAATGCAATGAGAATAAAAATGCAAAGACAATGTTCACTAACAAAATGAAAATTACAGCTACATGCAATGCATGAATACTTCAGCTAAAACTTAAAATAAACTAACTCAGTTTTCCTCGGCCATCAATGTGGTTGCACAATGTTTCTTCTTCTTCCTCTTTTTCTAATCCTTCTTGCGCTTTTTGTCTTTGGAGTACTTTCGCTTCTTTTCTTTGGGCTTCGCACGATCCGCGGATCGCTGCTCTATTTTTGGCGTTGCCCCGGCATCATCAGCTGCTTCTTGTTGATTGCTGTGAAGTCAGAGTTTTAAAATTTATAAATATAATGATCGAACCTGGAAACTAACTATGACAATGATTGAGGCAAGTGCACCTATCGAACAGTAGTATAGCTTAGGCAAGACTGAATTATTGAACCCAAAGGAACTAAAAGTACTATTACTAACTTTCTTTCTATTATTTAGCCTAAAATAAGTGAAGTTGTTTATTAATCTAAATTAACTAATTACTAAGCTAAAGACACAAAGACAAAAAGAATGAATTGGGGAAATACTTGGAAAAAACTCAGTTGATTAAGACGATACCCTTAGAAAGAATCCACCTAGACTTCACTTGTTATCTAACACTGAACCAGACGATTTATTCACTTGACTTGATCCGTAGGACTCCCTAATTTATATTAAACCCTCTCTCGAGGCGAATAACGTCTAACCCTAGGTTAATTAATTGAAATCTCTTTCCCATTAATAACTCCCTAGAATAGCAGTAAATCGATCTATGGACTCCCATATTAGGTTTCACCCTAATCCGGTAAAATCTCATCATCCTATCTCTAGGTGTGCGATCAACTTCGCTTAATTATGCTAGATCTACTCTTAAGCAGGGACTTTTGCTCCACCACCTAAGCACATTCAACTTGAATTAATATCCGCGAAATATCAACACAAGAATTAAGCACACATAATCAAGAACAAATCAAGTATTTATCATATAGCTCAGAAAACAATAACAAGATTCATCTAGGTTTCATCCCCCTCAGGTATCTGAGAGGTTTAGTTCATAATAATAAAGGAAAATATCTCAGAAGAAAAGATAAAACAAAACATAAGAAATCCCTAAAACTCCCTGAAGGAATTGAAGAAGAGATCCTCCGTCTTGAGTAGAATTCCGGCTTCTTGAGATGGATCAACTGGCTATCCCTTGAGAGTTTCCCACAAATCTGACCTTTTCGGCTCGGCTCCTTGGCCTAGCTGACCGCCCGTCGACTCCCCTTTTAGGTTATACTTAGGGTGTATTTATAGGCTTTTGGTATGTGTTTCTTTTCCCCTAAGTATCCTTTTCCGAGTGAAATTACTCTCCTCTACGGCAGGGGCACGGCCATGGCAGACACCCGTGTGAATCGTGGCCAAGCCATGTTGGACTCCGTTAGTGAGGCACGGCCGTGTAGATCGACATCAGGCCGTGTTCTAGTATATTTGAGGAGGCACAGCCGTGTGGGCTTTAGTCCAGGCCGTGTTGACTTCTTCTTTGGCCCATTTTGGTCTGTTTTGAGCCCATTTCTCGTTGTTTTTATTCTTGGGTGCTTTCCTGAGTATAAGACATGAAAAGAAAAGATTAAGAGCACCTTTTTTACATAAATTAAGGGATAAATCATCCAAAAGTATGCTAAATGTGGGATTAAAATATGTTACTATTTTGGTTTATCAAATACCCCCACACTTAAGCTTTTGCTTGTCCTCAAGCAAAATTCTCAACTTACAATTAAAACGAACTTTCTATAATTCATAATTCCTATAAACAATGTTTCATCATAATTCATAGATAATTTATACATGGATAATTCAATTCAAATAGTCCTAAGGATTCAAACAATCTAAGTCATAGATTTGTAGCTCGAAAATATAGGCATCTCCCCTTATCTAAATAATTACCTTTAATTCAAAACCGACAAGGATTGACATCCTCACTAGAGATTCACTCAAATCACTCAAAGTGTTTAAGGTTCAGGAAAAGCGCTCAAAAGTCGAACAAGAAAGGTTAATCCCATAGGCTTGCCTTGAAAATCAAGTCTCCACCACTGTAATATGAGATCATGCACAAATCAAAAGGTCTTTAAAAGGGTTGTAACGGGGCTAGGGTTAAGGTGTGGATATAGGCTGAATTAGACGGTTAGAATCGAGATTAAATTGATAAAATACCTAACTAGAAATAATAAACTGAATAATGGATTAAAACTTTAAACTAATAATACGAGCTTCTTCTTCAATATTTGGAATTCAAACGTATAAGCTCACTTAATCACAAAACTAGTAATGAATAATGAATATACTTTTGATTGATTTTTTTTAAGCACACATAATCAAATATACATAACAAAGGATAAATTACTGAAATAAAAAACATAGTTAGGTTATTAATCAAATCAAATCTCGATATAAGGGTCGTCAAAAAGAATGGTGATAACAAAAACAAAGGGTTTCTGGGTTAATATTAGCGGTTATGTCAATAAAAAGGGTTGTTAGGATTAAAAGGGGTTCACTAGGGGTTAATTGTGAAGGTAGACTTTTAATGGAGTTAGTGGGTTAAAACCTAGGTGCCTTAATCATCTTTGTATATCAAATCATAGGTGTGGTCTCGACATGTATAAACGAGGCAAGTTCTAGAATAACAAATCAATGTTGACATACTCATAATCAATAAATTGAGCATGAAAAAGAATATATGCTATATAAGGCTCAAAATCTCACAAAAATTATGGGTATTTTGATATCAACCTCGTAAATTTCAAACTTCAAAGTAATATTTAAACTCAGTTCGACAACCTAGAAAATTTTTTAATTTCTGAAAAATAGACTTATCATGCTTGATTCTCTAGTATTCTTAGAATTTAATTATCAATGCACAATTATTGATGACTTAATCTAAAACATATCAATAAAAATCATAAATCATTAGAAATTTTATCCTAATTATAATATGAGAAATTTACTTAAAAAACAAGACTAAATTCAGGATTTTGAGAACAATGCAAAAAGTTTGGCACCTCTAAGATTCACCCCCCACACTTAAGATGTACATTGCCCTCAATGTACAAAGATAGATAATATAAATATAATAATAAAATCATAAGATAGGGAGAGAAGTGAAACTTCCTGAATTTTGGATGGATTCCTTGAGTCGGAGGTGACAAATGACTTATGTAGCAGTGAATTACTCCTAGTGATTTATTCATTATTTTGGAGTGTACAATTGAAACTGCGAAGTCATTAGTTAGATGTCTCGGGGGCAGAATTAAATAAATGTTTGTTAGTAATACTCTAAGGTTAGATAGCCAATAAAGGTATTTAAACATAAAGACAAAAGAGTTTAAATTAGGACAAATAAAAATTTAAAACGAATGAACTAGAAATAAAGAAAATAAACATAAGGAAAATAGAAGGACTTAGAGGTCCTCATCGTCAGCTGGGGCCTATGGTGGTGGTGGTGTAGAAATATGGAAGTGATGACAAATCTGCTAAAGGGTGGCCTCGATTCCGTCAAAGCGTTGAAATTGCTGAGTACAGTACTGCTCGAACCGATCGAGGCGTGCAAAAATGTCTGAAAATAAAGCTGCTGCATGGGAGGGCCGCTGGCTCGGGGCTGGTGCCTTCTGTGATGGTGGGACATCATCAGTAATTTCCTCAGGGTCCTCCTCGTCAGTAATGGGCGCAAGCCGATATTGAGGAGGGTCGGTCCTACGTCGACGCTGGATCATCCTCATATGTAGCATCGTCTGGATGCCCTATGGGGCCATCTGCCCTATCAGTGTAATTGAGGAGGTTTGTGCTTCGGTGTTGAGGAGCCCGAAGTACCGAGATAGGCGTGTAATGTAGGGACCCATAGATATAATCCCTCGCCGATGCTACTCCGTCTGATGTTGTATGGCTCGGGCTATAAAGTATGCTAGGTCGATAACATGTTTGTTTGACATGCACCATAGGTAGTAGGCATCATGAGTATTGACGACGCCGGTGCTCTCCCGTCGACCTGTCAAAGTATGAGCCAAAATTGCGTGAGTGTACCTCAAAGATGGTGTCATGGCTGTCGCTTTTGAGCGACTGGGGTCATAGTTGAAGGAGTGGGTAGCTAATTTGTGCCAACATTTGGTGGGGCTGGAATGGATATGTCGATGCAATCTTAAACGATTATGCTCCGCTACGAAGTTGTCTATACAAAGTCCTAATGCAGCCCCAAATTGTGGTACGTTTAACTGTCGTATGGTTCCTCCGAGGCGGAATTGTATTGTCTCTGGATCATCGTGACGGTTCATCACTGTCTAAAGTTGGAATGTTGAGCAGAGCTCCAAGGTGAGATCTAGGTATGTGGGCTCTACAATGTTGAAGAATTGGTCCTATGGATCTGTGAATAATAGGGCGCGAATCTCTGCTGCTAAATGGACTTGCTCTAAAGCGGCCCAGTCGATACATCTGCCTATTCCGAGGGGTCACGCGCGAAGTACTTTATATCGGTCCTCTTGAATCCCTGGAGGAAATTAGAGGAACGGATGGCTGACTTCGGCAGATGCGCTTGCGGATGATGATCTGGGTCCTTTTCGCTCTTTCGAGCTCGGGGCTGTTGCTTTCTTTCCTCGAGACGATGACATTTTACCTGAGAATAGCAGATATTTCATAATAATAGAGAATTCAAGCCATGACATTTTGTATAACATTCCTCAGCATAACCATCAATTGCTTTTAAACAAGGATTGAATAACTAAATCAATCTAATTGTGAAAAAGAAATCAATATGAAATAGTAAGTGAAAAATAAAGACTAAATAAAAACTAAATAAGAACTTAATAAAATTCTAGTAATAAAGGAAGTTTAATGTAGGAAAATGTAAAAATTAGAGGTAACCAGTGGTGTTTTTGGAGATAAGTGGCGCGATTGAAGTGGTAGGCGGAGCACGGGCGTGTACTGGTGGCGCACGGTCGTGTGCTACAAAAATCTGGGTAGCACGGTGGTGGCGAGGTCGTGGCTTCTGATAACACGGGCGTGGCTTCGGTTTTTGGTGTTTATGTGAAAGGGAGAGGGTTGAGGAGGTGGTGGGAGGCAATGGGGATGAGTTTTGTGAGTGATGGCCGGAGTGGGGGTGGGGATTTTGGGGGAAATCAGTTTAGGGTTGGTTTGGGGAAGATGAGCTGTTTAAGTTGCTTAAATAGGGGTGAGAGTACGGGCAAGGGCCACGCCCGTGCTCAGTTCTTTTCAGCCCGTGCTTTTCACTATTTTCAAATTTTGGGCGCGATCAGGGTGCTTGACCACGGCCGTGGTTAAAGTGACACACCCGTGTTCTTTTTCACACGGTTGTTCAAAACGGGCGTGTTCCTCCCGTGTTCGACAAGTCAGTATAGTCCACGATTGTGAAGTACTGGCGTGTTGAGCCCATGTTTGGCAAGTCAGTATAGTCCACAGTTTCTCAGCACGGGCATGGGGCTAGTATCGTAGCCCGTGTTGAGGATAAAAGTCACCTTTGTCAAGCACGGCTATAAGTACGCCCGTGTTTCGTTCCATGGCTTCCACACGGCCACGGGCACGCCCGTGTGTAAGGCCGTGTGGTCTAAAACCTGTGCTTTATTGAATTAATTAGTATGGGATTAAATGCTAAAAATTAAGAATCTAATGTTAGTATGGTTAATGCTCGAGTTGCCTCCCAAGAAGCGTTCGTTTAAAGTCTTAAGCTAGACTTACCCTGTTTTCATTTTAAAAAGAAGGTTCACGGAGCTGAAGCTCCTCTCTCATATCCCTAAAATCTTCACCATTATAAATTTTGAGTCGGTGACCATTTACCTTGAATCTGCCTTGAGTGGGATGATTTACCTCGATTGTGCCATAAGGAAAAATTATTTTGATCATGAATGGACCTGACCATCTTGATTTCAGTTTCCCAGGGAACAGTTTAAGCCTCGAGTTGTATAGTAGGACCAAGTCCCGTACTTTGAATTCTCTCGATTTCTTTAGACGAGCATCATGGCGTCACTTTGTTGCCTCCTTGTATACCTTCGAGTTCTCATAGGCATCAACTCTCTATTCGTCAAGCTCGTTCATCTGCATCATTCTCTTCTCACCTGCAGTTTTAATATCGTAATTCAAAAATTTTATAGCCCAGTAAGCTTTATGTTCTAACTCAAATGGTAGATGACAACTTTTCCCGTAGACAAGTTTGTACGGGGATGTTCCTAAAGGGGTTTTAAAGGCTGTTCTATAGGCCCATAAAGCGTCGTCTACTTTTATTGCCCAATCTTTCCTACTGGATTCAACTATTTTCTCTAAGATCCGCTTAAGTTCTTGGTTTGCTACTTCTACCTGCCCACTGGTTTGAGGGTAATATGGGGTAGCTATCCTATGGTGTACTCTATATTTTTTTAAGACCTTATCGAATTGAGTATTACAGAAATGAGTACCCCTATCACTAATGATGGCTCTAGGTGTTCCGAATCGAGAAAACAGTTTCTTGAGAAACTTAACTACTATTCTGGCATCATTGGTAGGTAAAGCTTCAGCTTCCACCCATTTTGACATGTAATCAACTGCTACTAGGATGTACTTATTTCCAAATGAACTAGGGAATGGACCCATAAAATCAATACCCCATACATCAAATATTTCACAAGATAACATATATGTTTGAGGCATTTCATCACGTTTAGAAACATTACCTGTTCTTTGGCATTTATCACATGAAGCGCCATACATCAAATATTTCACAAGATAACATATATGTTTGAGGCATTTCATCACGTTTAGAAACATTACCTGTTCTTTGGCATTTATCACATGAAGCGACATACCTGTTGGCATCTTTGAATAGAGTGGGCCAATAAAAACATGATTCGAGTATTTTATGTGCTGTATTAATGCCACTGTAGTGTCCTTCTGAAGGTCATGAATGGCAATGTTGTAGGATTTTGCTTGCTTCTATCTTTGTAACGCATCTTCGAATTACCTGATCTGCACAAATGCGGAAAAGAAAGGGGTCCTCCCAGAAATAGTTCTTCACATCAGAAAAGAATCGCTTTTTTTGATGATGTGTTAGCTTTTTCAGAGGACGTTAGCGGCTAAATAATTAGCAATATCTCGCAAACCATGGTACCTCGTGAGCGCAGTTATAGAAAAGAGTTGTTCCTCGTGGAATGAGTCGTTTATCTCACTTTCGTCGAGCTCTTCGAGATGTGGGTTCTCAAGCTCCGAGAGGTGATTTGTCCGCAAGGTTTTCAGCTCCCTTCTTATCCTCGTATTTCCGTGTCAAATTCTGTAAAAGTAAAATCCATCTTATGAGTCGTGGTTTTGCATGAGGTTTAGGTAAAAGATAACGAAGAGCGAGTGAGTGGTCGATGTAAATGACAACTTTAGATAATACTAAATATTGTCTGAATTTATCAAACGCAAAGACCACAGCTAGTAATTCTTTTTCAGTAGCAGTATAATTTTCTTGTGCGGCTGTTAATGTCTTGCTGGCATAATAAATCAGCTGCAAATGCTTGTCTTTTCGCTGTCCTAAAACTACAACTACTGCAAAATCACTTGCATCACACATTAGTTCAAAAGGGAGATTCCAATCAGGGGCAATTATAATTGGGGCGTTTATTAATTTCTCTTTAAGAATATTAAATGCATCTAAACATTCCTGATTAAAATTAAAAGGTACATCTTTTTCTAGGAATTTCGTTAGAGGCTTAGCTTGTAACATCCCAAAATTGGGCCTAGTAGGATTGGGCCCAATGGGCTTTGAGCGTAGTAGCGTTTAAATTTTTTTTTAAAGAACAAGAGAATGGCTTTAGTGCAAGTTGGACTTATTAGGTGAGTGATTTTGAAAGGTTAGAGGGCTTCTATGTAGTCTCGGGATCAAACTTTGGCTTTAGGGAAATTTTGGTTTTAGGTGAAAAAACCCCTGGGAGTTGGTAGGTAGGCTTTAAGAATAAAATGTGGAGAAAAATGACACAAGTGAAGTGTGTGGTGTAGTGGCAAAGTGACGCCACATAAGAGACAAGGGGGTGACGCCACAGGGAAGGAGGGAGGTCCAAGGTTCAAGTCTTGGCTCTTGCATTTTGGTTTTCTTTTTAAATGGACTTTAAAATTTGGCATTAGATTTATATTTAGTTGCGCATGGCTTTAGACACAAGAAGAGCTTGTGGCCTAGTGGTAAGTGGTGTGTTGAGCTATTGAAAGGAGCAAGGGTTCGAATCTCATGACAAGCAAAGGAGTATTTATTTTGCGGATTGGACGGGAAGAGTTTGAGTTGGATTTAAACTCACGACTAAGGATCCCACATCGGAAAGATACAAAGAAGGAAGGTGAGAAGCTAGCTATATATATAGCATTCTAGAAGGAGGATGAATACACCTTGGAGGGCGTTTGGGCACAGGAGTGGTCGGAGCGCGGATTAGCACCAGATTCCTATCAAGTGTGTAACTCTCTCTACTCTAGTTGTAGAGCGGCAAATGCCGAAGTGCCGGTCACGGTAATAGTAGCCACACGAGCGTGCGAATGCACGTGTGGGGCTTCGACGCGATAGTTGAGGCCATCAGTAGTATTCTTGTGGGTTGAGGCTGCTTGGGCCACGATGGGCCGAAATGGGCCCAATGGGCCCGTGGGCCCAATTGAATAAAATATATGATGGTGTAGTATATAGTGAACTAGACTAGGTGAATCTTATATACGTGGCTAGATTTGTGTTAGGTGGGCCACACGAGCGTGTGGGCCCGAATGGGCTAAAATCTGGTTTTAGGCCCAATAGTCCGATACGACCGGAAATGGTAGTTGAGTCGCTCGAGGCGACATTAGGCCTTTGGAAAGGCCATTGCAGGTGCTACCTTTGTGCGACATATCCTTCGGGATTTTGTGATTAAGCCGAATGGCTTTAGTCTTAAAAGTATGGTGTTGGCCGATTGTAGGAAAGGTGAAGGCAAACGTTTCGGGATCTTCGGGTTCTATCGATTGGAAATAGATCGTGGTTTCAGGATTTCGCTTAGATCTACAAGTAGCAGGTGTGTAACTTACACACTTCATAATCGTTGTAAACTTGTTAATAACCTAAACTTTGTTAAAAGTCAAACCGTAGATTTCGATATGATACCTTTATGGGTATGAGCAAGGATTTCGGGTAAGTCTATTTTGTTGAGATTACGGTACATGATTTCTCGCGATAATATCTATGTATGTTCGTTATACGCCTAATGTTTAAGCATGATGGCATGATTTGTATGTGCATTGCATTATTGTGGGTGATATGAGAGGAGGGGGAAGATTGATATCTCGTGACTTTGGGTCACTGTGAGGTTTGGCACCTCCAGAGGTTTGGCACCTCCAAAGGTTTGGTACCACAGCTTGATTTCGTGACTTTGGGTCACCGTGAGGTTTGGCATCTCATAGCGACTTGTCCCAAAGGTTTAGCACCACGTTGGGTTGGCCCCACATTTGATAAATGTGATTGTCGCCAGTGATTTGGCATCACAACATAGGTTGGCCCCACAATTGGATTATTCGTGACTTTGGGTCACCAAAGGTTTTGGCACCACATGATTATTGATATCGCGACTTTGGGTCACCAGTGGTTTGGCACCACCAAAGTTTGGTACCACACGGGTAGGAAATGGAGTTGTGGATGGTTAGGTTGGGTGCATGATATGTTTGCTTGATTATGATTTGTGTAAGCATGTTGCAATAATCGGGAGGGGATTATGCACTCGAGTCTTGGTGACTCACCTTCTCCCTTATCTTTTCAGTGATTCGTAGATCGCGATGAGGAGCCGGGTGGACTCGAGGTGACCATGCGATAGTTGCTTCGGCTTTACATGGACATTTGATTTGGGTATTTTATTTTAGATTCTGGTTTTTATTTAGGTTTGGAACAAGGCCTTTAAATTATGTTTTGGATTATTTTATCTGCTTTGGATTTGGTTTTAAATATGACTAAGTAATTACTTGATTTGCTTTAATAACCTAATAATCAAAGTTTCAAACTAAGCTACGCAACGAGTTTTCTAAACTCTACCATCGGGTAATACAATTCACATGATTTCAAAGCAACTTAATATCTTTCACTATACATACATCGGTTTTCCCCAAACACAAGCAATCGAAGAGTTTTCATCGAAAATAAACCGGTAACCTATTTTCTTCGAATCGTTTTCACTCTGTGACATGCCAGATTCGGTCGTGGTGTGTTGACCGGGTTTGGGGTGTTACAATTTTGGTATCAGAGCCAAGTTCAAAAACTCGGCTGTGGGTTTGGGTTCAAATATGTTTTCAAAAGTTGGTTTGGAAAATGGTTTAGAAAATATATCTGTTTTCTTGAAGTATGGCACCCGAGTCCCCGACACCAAATCTGTAAGTTCTCTTATTTTATGATTGTTGATATGATGATGTTATAACTGCATTTTTTGGTATTTGCTCAGGTGTGTGTTTTGGTTTGGATATAGAATTTGTTGCGTATGGAAGATTTGTCTGCTTTAATGGCTAGGTGATTCTGAGTATGTATAAGAGTTCTAAATTCTAGTTAAAAGTATATTAGTGCTATTAAGATCAGAGTGCGCAGCGTGAGCATAGTGTTGTAGGTTGACGTACGACTATTAGTTAGTTGGAAATTTTGAGGACGAAATTTCTTTAAGGGGTAGATTTGTAACATTCCGAAATTGGGCCTAGTAGGATTGGGCCCAATGGGCTTTGAGCGTAGTAGCGTTTAAAATTTTTTTTAAAAAGAACAAGAGAATGGCTTTAGTGCAAGTTGGACTTATTAGGTGAGTGATTTTGGAAGGTTAGAGGGCTTCTATGAAGTCCCGGGATCAAACTTTGGCTTTAGGGAAATTTTGGTTTTAGGTGAAAAAAACCTTGGGAGTTGGTAGGTAGGCTTTAAGAATAAAATGTGGAGAAAAATGACACAAGTGGAGTGTGTGGTGTAGTGGCAAAGTGACGCCACATAAGAGACAAGGGGGTGACGCCACAGGGAAGGAGGGAGGTCCAAGGTTCAAGTCTTGGCTCTTGCATTTTGGTTTTCTTTTTAAATGGACTTTAGAATTTGGCATTAGATTTATATTTAGTTGCGCATGGCTTTAGACACAAGAAGAGCTTGTGGCCTAGTGGTAAGTGGTGTGTTGAGCTATTGAAGGGAGCAAGGGTTCGAATCTCATGACAAGCAAAGGAGTATTTATTTTGCGGATTGGACGGGAAGAGTTTGAGTTGGATTTAAACTCACTGACTTTAAGGATCCTACATCGGAAAGATACAAAGAAGGAAGGTGAGAAGCTAGCTATATATATAGCATTCTAGGAGGAGGATGAATACACCTTGGAGGGCGTTTGGGCACAGGAGTGGTCGAAGCGCGGATTAGCACCAGATTCCTATCAGGTGTGTAACTCTCTCTACTCTAGTTGTAGAGCGGCAAATGCCGAAGTGCCGGTCACGGTAATAGTAGCCACACGAGCGTGCGAATGCACGTGTGGGGCTTCGACGCGATAGTTGAGGCCATCAGTAGTATTCTTATGGGTTGAGGCTGCTTGGGCCACGATGGGCCGAAATGGGCCCATGGGCCCAATTGAATAAAATGTATGATGGTGTAGCATATAGTGAACTAGACTAGGTGAATCTTATATACGTGGCTAGATTTGTGTTAGGTGGGCCACATGAGCGTGTGGGCCCGAATGGGCCAAAATCGGGTTTTAGGCCCAATAGTCCGGTACGACCGAAAATGGTAGTTGAGTCGCTCGAGGCGACATTAGGCCTTTGGAAAGGCCATTGCAGGTTCTACCTTTGTGCGACATATCCTTCGGGATTTTGTGATTAAGCCGAATGGCTTTAGTCTTAAAAGTATGGTGTTGGCCGATTGTAGGAAAGGTGAAGGCAAACGTTTCGAGATCTTCGGGTTCTATCGATTGGAAATAGATCGTGGTTTCGGGACTTCACTTAGATCTACAAGTAGTCAGGTGTGTAACTTACACACTTCATAATCGTTGTAAACTTGTTAATAACCTAAACTTTGTTAAAAGCTGAAACTGTGTAGATTTCGATATGATACCTTTATGGGTATGAGCAAGGATTTCGGGTAAGTCTATTTTGTTGAGATTACGGTACATGATTTCTGATGATAATATCTATGTATGTTCGTTATACGTCTAATGATTAAGCATGATGGCATGATTTGTATGTGCATTGCATTATTGTGGGTGATATGAGAGGAAGGGGAAGATTGATATCTGTGACTTTGGGTCACCAGAGGTTTGGCACCTTCAGAGGTTTGGCACCTCCAGTGGTTTGGTACCATAGTTGATTTCGTGACTTTGGGTCACCAGAGGTTTGGCACCTCATAGCGACTCGTCCCAGTGGTTTAGCACCACAGTGGGTTGGCCCCACATTTGATAAATGGGATTGTCGCCAGTGATTTGGCATCACAACGTGGGTTGGCCCCACAATTGGATTATTCGTGACTTTGGGTCACCAGTGGTTTGGCACCACATGATTATTGATATCAGTGACTTTGGGTCACCAGTGGTTTGGCACCACCAGTGGTTTGGTACCACACGGGGTAGGTAATGGAGTTGTGGATGGTTAGGTTGGGTGCATGATATGTTTGCTTGATTATGATTTGTGTAAGCATGTTGCAATAATCGGGAGGGGGATTATGCACTGAGTCTTGGTGACTCACATTCTCCCTTATCTTTTCAGGTGATTCGTAGATCGCGGATGAGGAGCCGGGTGGACTCGAGGTGACCATGCGATAGTTGCTTCGGTTTTACATGGACATTTGATTTGGGTATTTTATTTTAGATTCTGGTTTTTATTTGGGTTTGGAACAAGGCCTTTAAATTATGTTTTGGATTATTTTATCTGCTTTGGATTTGGTTTTAAATATGACTAAGTAATTACTTGATTTGCTTTAATAACCTGATAATCAAAGTTTCAAACTAAGCTACGCAACAAGTTTTCTAAACTCTACCATCGGGTAATACAATTCACATGATTTCAAAGCAACTTAACATCTTTCACTATACATACATCGGTTTTCCCCAAACACAAGCAATCGAAGAGTTTTCATCGAAAATAAACCGGTAACCTGTTTTCTTCGAATCGTTTTCACTCTGTGACATGCCAGATTCGGTCGTGGTGTGTTGACCGGGTTTGGGGTGTTACATAGCTATTTTAGAAAAATCTTTAATAAATCTTCTATAAAATCCTGCATGTCCTAAAACGCATCTGATTTATCTACCTCGATTCCTTTACTAGAAATTTTATGTCCTAATACAATTCCCTCTTGTACCATAAAGTGGTATTTTTCCCAATTTAAGACAAGATTTGTCTCCTCACATCTCATTAGAACTCGTTTTAAGTTTTTAAGGCAAAGATGGAAAGAATTACTGAATACCGAGAAATCATCCATAAATACCTCCAAAATGTCTTCCACAAGTTCGTCAAAGATTGCCAACATGCAACGCTGAAAAGTAGCAAGAGCTTTACATAATCCAAAAGGCATTCTACGATAAGCAAACGTACCATATGGACATGTGAATGTTGTCTTCTCTTGATCTTCAGGTGCTATTGGGATTTGGAAATAGCCGGAGAGTCCATCTAGGAAGCAATAGTACTGATCACTGTAAATCAGAGTTTTAAAATTTATAAAAGAATGATCGAACCTGGAAACTAACTCTGACAACGATTAAAGGCAAGTGCACTTATCGAACAGTAGTATAGTTTAGGCAAGACCGGATAATCGAACCCAAAGAAATTAAAAGTACTAATACTAACTTTCTTTTTATTATTTAGCCTAAAATAAGTGAAGTTGTTTATTAATTTAAATTAATTAACTACTAAACTAAAGACTCTAAGACAAAGAAGAATGACTTTGGAAAATAACTTGGGAAAAACTCAGTTGATTTTGACGATACCCTAGGAAGATTCCACCTAGACTTCACTTGTTATCTAACACTGAACCATATGATTTATTCACTTAGTTTGATCCGTAAGACTCCCTAACGTATATTAAACCCTCTCTCAAGGCGAATAACGTCCAACCCTAGGTTAATTAGTGGAACTCTCGTTCTCTTATAATAACCCCCTAGAATAGCAATAGAAATTGATCTCAGGATTCCCATATTAGGTTTCACCCTAATCCAAAGAAAATCTCGTCACCCTATCTCTAGGCGTTCGATCAACTCCGCTTAATTATGTTGGATCTACTCTTAGGCAGGGTCTATTCCTCCTCCACCTAAGCACATTAGATTTGGATTAAGCTCACATAATTAAGAACAAACTAAGTATTTATCATATAATTCAAATAATCAAATAAAAAGATTCATCATAGGTTTCATCCTCTTCTGCATCTCAAGGGTTTAGTTCATAACAATAAAGAAAAACATCTCAAGAGAAAAGATAAAACAAAACATAAGAAATCCCTAAAACCCCCTGAAGGAATTGAAGGAGAGATCCTCCGTCTTGAGTAGAATTCCGGCTTCTTGAGATGGATCAACTGGCTATCCCTGAGTGAATCCCCACAAATCTACCTTCTCTGGCCTAGCACGACGCCCCTAGACGATGGCTTTGGGCTCTCCTTTTTAGGTCATACTTAGGGTGTATTTATAGGCTTTTGAAATACATTTCTTTCTCCCTAAGTATCCTTTCCCGAATGAAATTGCTCTTCTCCACGGCAGAGGCACGGCCATGGCGCACGCCCGTGTAAATCATGGACAGGCCGTGCTCAGACTTCTTTAATGAGGCATGGTCGTGTAAATCGTGGTCCAGGCCATGTTTGAGATCTTTAAGGAGGCACGGCCGTGTGATCTTTGGTTCAGGTCGTGTCGATTTCATACTTTGGCCCATTTGTCCCGTTTTAAGCCCGTTTTGCATTCCTTTCATCCCCTGGTGCTTTCCTGAGTATAAGACATGAAAAGAAAGGATTAAGAGCACCTTTTTACATAAATCAAGGGATAATTCATCCAAAAGCATACTAAATGTGGGCCTAAAATATGTTACTATTTCGGTTTATCAAATACCCCCACACTTAAGCTTTTGCTTGTCCTCAAGCAAAATTCTCAACTTACAATTAAAACAAACTTCCCTCAATTCATAATAGATATTAATAGTGTCTCATCATAATTCATAGATAATTTATACATGGATAATTCAATTCAAAGTGTCCTAAAAATTCAAACAGTATAAGTCATAGATTTTGTAGCTCGAAAACATAGGCGTCTCCCCTTATCTAGATAATTACCTTTAATTTGAAATTGACAAGGATTGACATCCTCACAAAAGATTCACTCAAATCACTCAAAGTGTTTAAGGTTCAGAATTTAGGCACTCAAAAGTCAAACATGAAGAGTTAATCCCATAGGCTTGCATGAAAATCAAATCTCCACCACTGAAATATGAGATGAAACACAAATCAAAAGGTCTTTGTTAGGGTTGTAACGGGGCTAGGGTTAAGGTATGGAATAAGGCTGAATTAGAGGGTTAGAATCGAGATTGAATTGACAAATTACCTAACTAAGAACTAATGAACTAATAATAATTACATAAATTGAAAACTAATAATACTAACACTACGAGCTTCTTCTTTGATATTTGGAATTTAAATAAATGTATAAGCTCGTTTAATCACATAACTAATAATGAATATACTTTGTCTTTTTTTTAAGAACAAACTAAATACATAATAAGGGATAAATTTCTAAAATTCATAATTAGGCAACTAATCAAATCAAATCTCGATATAAGGGTAGTCAAAAGGAATGGTGATAACAAAAATAAAGGGGTTCTGGGTTAATATTAGTGGTTATCTCAATAAAAAGGGTTGTTAGGATTAAAAGGGGTTCACTAGGGGTTAATTTGTGAAGGTAGGCTTTTAATGGAGTAAGTGGGTTAGATCCTAGGTGCCTTTATCATCTCTATGTATCAAATCAAAAAATGTGGTCTCGACATGTATAATCGATGCAAGTTCTAGAATAACAAATCAGTATTTACATACTCATAATCAATAAAGTGAGTAAGAAAAAGAATATATGCTCTATAAGGCTAAAAAACTCACAAAAATTATGGGTATTTTGATGTCAACCTTGTAAATTTCAAACTTCAAGATAATATTTAAACTCAGATTGACAACCTAGCAAATTTTTAATTTCTGAAAAATAGACTTATCATGCTTGATTCTCTAGTATTCTTAGAATTTAATTATCAATGCACAATTATCAATGACTTAATCTAAAACATATCAATAAAAATCATAAATCATCGAAAATTTCATCCTAATTAGTAATAAAAGAAACTTACTTTAAGACAAGGTATAATTCAGGGATTTTTAAATAATACTATAGTTAACCCCCCACACTTAAGATGTACATTGTCCTAAATGTACAAAGGTAGATAATATCAAAATAATCATAAAATCGTAAGATGGGGAGAGAAGGGAAACTTCCTGAATTTTGGATGAAGCCAATGAAAAGAAACCGGATAGGATTGGAGGTGAGCGTGGGGAAGCATCTCGAACTGGTTGAGTCCTCGAAGCAGCCATCCTAATTTCTTTTGTATCCTAAGCTAAATCTAAATGGGCACAGTTGTAGGGCACAGTTGTAGGGCACAGTCGTGCCTCGCCCGTGCTCAATAAGTCAGTAACCTAACACGGGAAGTTGGCACGGGCGTGGCTTTTTATCGCAGCCCGTGTTGGGAAAAGAAATCATTCTTTGTCATGCACGGTTACTAGCACGTCCGTTGTTTGTCCTTCTGGCTTCCACACGGCCACGGCCACGGCCGTGTGTAAGGCCGTGTGTCCTGGAATTCTGCACCCCTTGTTAGTTTAAAGTTTGGTGTAAAGAAAAGAAGAAAAAGAAAAATAAATTTAAAGCAAGATAAAAAAATAAATTGTGTTAGTGCTCGGGTTGCCTCCCGAGAAGCGCTTGTTTATAGTCTTAAGCTAGACTCTCCTCTCGTTTGCTTTGTCAGGGTGGTTTGAGGAGTTGGAAGTCCTTTCTCATGCTATCATTTGTGTCTTTGTTAAAAAATTTAAGTCGAGATGTGTTTATAGTAAAAGTACCAAAAATAGGATTACTTACCTCGATTGTTCCGTGTGGGAAAACACTGGTTACCCTAAAAGATATTTCTTTGTTTGTGCTAGGGTCTGGAGGAGATATTTGAGGATCTGCCTGATCTAACAGTACCTGGTCCCCTATTTTGAAGTGGTTTGTTGTTCCTGTTAGCTTTTTTGGGGGCTCCTTCGATTTTATCTTGTGTGGTTCTGGTTCTTCGTCGTGTATCCCTAATTTCTCCTTGAAGTGTGTCTTCCACTCGTCTAGATCATCGAACTGAATCCCTCGATCTTCATGAGTTATTTCTTTGTTGGCATGGGGTTTAGGACCGGGTTCAGTTGTATTCTTTGGTGGTGCTTCCTGAAAATATGGGTTAACCGAATGGTTATCAGTAGAATTTACGTTCTCACCTTAATTACTCGAATTTCTAGCCGAGTCGAGAGCCTTGATGGTGACTATCTCATTACCTACGCAAAGTATGAGTTCTCCTGCATCAACATCAATTTTAGTCCTGGCAGTCGCTAAAAAGGGTCTTCCTAAAATTAGGGGGATCGAATTATCCTCATCCATGTCTAAGACAACAAAATCTACTGGGAAAACGAATCTGTTAATTTTTACAAGAACATCTTCGATAATACCCCTAGGAATTCTAATCGTTTTATCAGCTAATTGAATGCTCATCCTAGTTTGTTTGGGTTTCCATAGACCTAATTGTTTAAACAATTTATAAGGCATGACATTTATGCTTGCCCCTAAATCAGCTAACGCATTATCAACAGTTAGTCTACCAATTAAACATGGAATTGTAAAACTCCCTGGATCTTTTAGCTTTTGTGGTAGTCTATTTTGGAGAATTGCTGAGCATTTTGCATTAAGTTCCACATGTGACGACTCGTCTATCTTCCGTTTGTTTGTCAGAAGCTCTTTTAAGAATTTCCTAGAATCTGGCATCTGCAAAAGAGCTTCAAGTAATGGTAAGTTAATATGTAATTTCTTTAAAAGTTTAAGAAACTTACCGAATTGTTCTTCTGTGTCGTCTCTTCTTAATGCCTCATGGTAAGGTACGTGAGGTTGGTACTCCTTGATTACCGGTTTTGGCTTGTCTTGTGTTACCTCAACTTTACCTTTTTCTACCTCGTTTCCTTGTGTTGGACTGGGTTCGTCTACTTCTTTGCTTCCTTGAGCTGTTATGGCTTGGATTTTCTCCTTTGGATTAATTTCAGTATTACTTGGTAGACGCCCTTGCGGTCGTTCAAATAATAGCTTTGCAATTTCTCCGACTGACTGGGTAATTTCCCTGATTGCCTTTGTAAGTCCTCCAACTTGGTTCTCGATCTTTTTGATCGATGTTTGTTGGGTGTCGAGTGTTACCTCAATTTTTTGGAGACGGGCTTCTGTGGATGCTATAAATTTGTTCAACATCTTTTCAAGATTCAGCTTCTTTTCCTGTGGATAGGGTTGATTTTAAAAATTTTGAGGAGGTTGTTGTCTTTGATTTCCTTGATTTCCTTGTCCTCCCCACGAAAAATTTGGGTGGTTCCTCCAACCTGGGTTATAATTATTACTATATGGGTTATTATTAGATCTGAAATTGTTACCTATATAGTTCATCTGTTCGCTCTCTGTACCCGGTTGGTAGGGTGGGTACTTAGGATTCACCACAGTTCCACTTGTGTCGCACTGAATGACTGGATGTACCTGCGAAGAACACAAACTATCAATCTTCTTATTCATCAACTCTACCTGATTTGATAGCATGGTTACTGTGTCGAGGTTGTAAACTTCGGCTATTTTTGTTGGCCTTATTCTTGTAACTTGCCACTAATAGTTATTCAGTGACATCTCTTCAATAAACTCGTAGGCTGCCTCAGGAGTTCTATTATTCAGAGTTCCACCGGCGGTCGAGTCGATTAGTTGCCTCGTTAAGGGGTTTACACCGTTATAGAAAGTTTGGACTTGGAGCCACAAGGGTAAACCATGGTGTGGACACCTTCTCAAGAGATCCTTATATCTCTCTCATGCATCGTATAATGTTTCTAAATCCATCTGCGCAAAGGAAGATATATCATTACGTAATTTGGCCATTTGTTCCCATTTGTTCCCATGTAGTGATTGACCCTCGTGGTAACGAGTTTAACCACTGTTTAGCTTTATTCTTTAATGAAAAGGGAAATAACCGAAGTCGTATGGCATCATCAGAAACGCCATTTATTTTGAAGGTATCACAAAATTCTAAAAAATTAGCTATATGAGCGTTTGGATCTTCGTCCTGTAAACCATCAAATTGAACAAACTGTTGAATCATTTGTTTAGTGTTAGGCTTTAATTCAAAATTATTAGCAGCTATAGCAGGCCTAACAATACTAGATTCGGCTCCTGTTAAATGCGGTTTAGCATAATCAAACATAGTACGAGGAGCATTATTTTCTCCCACATCTTGTGGTGGAAGATTATTTTTGTCCATCCCTTCAATAGGATTGGATCTGTCTTCTCGCTCTCCTTGGTAATTTAGGGCTCGCCAAATTTTTCTGCGATTTCTCCGAGCGGTGGCTTCAATATCACTGTCGTATTCTAAAGGTCCTCTCGGGTTCCTTCTTGTCATAAACTAGAGGTTCCTGCTAGGAAAGAAAGGAAGAGAATTTAGAAAAAATAAAAAAAAACTAAAACTAAAAATAAATTTCGAAAAAGAAAAATAAAAAAAATAATGGCAAAAGTAATAAAAATAGAGCGTTCTTAATATTTTAGTTCCCCGGCAATGGCGCCAAAAACTTGATCACTGTAAATCAGAGTTTTAAAATTTATAAAAGAATGATCGAACCTGGAAACTAACTCTGACAACGATTAATGGCAAGTGCACCTATCGAACAGTAGTATAGTTTAGGCAAGACCGGATTATCGAACCCAAAGGAACTAAAACTACTAATACTAACTTTCTTTTTATTATTTAGCCTAAAATAAGTGAAGTTTTTTATTAATCTAAATTAAATAACTACTAAACTAAAGACTCTAAGACAAAGAAGAATGAATTTGGAAAATAACTTGGGAAAAACTCAGTTGATTTTGACGATACCCTAGGAAGAATCCACCTAGACTTCACTTGTTATCTAACACTGAACCATACGATTTATTCACTTAGTTTGATCCGTAAGACTCCTTAACGTATATTAAACCATCTCTCGAGGCGAATAATGTCTAACCCTAGGTTAATTAGTGGAACTCTCGTTCTCTTATAATAACCCCCTAGAATAGCAAAGAAATCGATCTGTGGATTCCCATATTAGGTTTCACCCTAATCCGCAAAAATCTCGTCACCCTATCTCTAGGCGCACATCAACTCCGCTTAATTATGTTGGATCTACTCTTAGGCGTGGTCTATTCCTCCTCCACCTAAGCACATTAGATTTGGATTAAGCTCACATAATTAAGAACAAACTAAGTATTTATCATATCATTCAAATAATCAAATAACAAGATTCATCATAGGTTTCATCCTCTTCTGCAATTCAAGGGTTTAGTTCATAACAATAAAGAAAACATCTCAAGAGAAAAGATAAAACAAAACATAAGAAATCCCTAAAACCCCTCAAGGAATTGAAGGAGAGATCCTCCGTCTTGAGTAGAATTCCGGCTTCTTGAGATGGATCAACTGGCTATCCCCGAGTGAATCCCCACAAATCGCTCCTTCTCTGGCCTAGCACGACGCCCCTAGACGATGGCTTTGGGCTCTCCTTTTCAGGTCATACTTAGGGTGTATTTATAGGCTTTTGAAATACGTTTCTTTCTCCCTAAGTATCCTTTCCCGAATGAAATTGCTCTTCTCCATGGTAGAGGCACGGCCATGGCGCACGCTCGTGTAAATCGTGGACAGACCGTGCTCGGACTTTTTTAATGAGGCACGGCCATGTAAATCGTGGTCCAGGACGTGTTCGAGATCTTTAATGGGGCACGGCCGTGTGATCTTTGGTTCAGGCCGTGTCGATTTCATGCTTTGGCCCATTTGTCCCGTTTTAAGCCCGTTTTGCGTTCTTTTCATCCCCTGGTGCTTTCCTGAGTATAATATATGAAAAGAAAGGATTAAGAGCACCTTTTTACATAAATCAAGGGATAATTCATCCAAAAGCATACTAAATATGGGCCTAAAATATGTTACTATTTCGGTTTATCAAGTACATATGCCCAGATAACCTTTCTAACATTTGATCAATGAAAGGCAAAGGAAAGTGATCTTTTCTAGTGGCGTCGGTCAGCTTCCTGTAATCAATGCAGACTCTCCAACCTGTAACTGTTCTAGTGGGAATTAGTTCATTCTTCTCTTTGGCTACCACTGTCATGCCCCCTTTCTTTGGAACAACCTGCACAGGACTTACCCAATTGCTGTCAGAAATAGGATAAATTATTCCAGCATCTAGAAGTTTAATTACCTAAGCTTTCACAACTTCTTTTACGTTGGGATTCAATCGTCTTTGAGGTTGCACACATGGCTTGTATTCCTCTTCCATTAAAATTTTGTGGGTGCAAAACGATGGGCTTATTCCCTTAATGTCAGATATTTTCCAAGCTATGGCTCTTTTATGTTCTCTTAGTATCTGTATCAACTCCTCTTTTTCCTTGGGTTCCAATTCTGAAGAGATAACTACTGGTAGCGTAGAATTATCCCTGAGGAATGCATATTCTAAGTGTTTCGGCAACTGTTTTAATTTTAATTTGGGCGGCTCATCAATAGAGGGTTTTTGCTTTAGTTCGTCATTGACTTCAATGCTCTCTTTTTCCGTTTGCTTAGATGAAGATGTATTCAGATTCAGCTTGTCAACTTCATCTTCTTCCCCATCTTCTTGAGTCAGGCACAGTTCCATCGTGTCATCATGTATAATTTCTGAATGAGTTTTGAATGATATGATCAGTAGTATCAACAAAATAACAGAATCATCTTGTTCTTTAGAATATCGCATGGCATCATAAATTTGAAAAATAATTTCCTCATCACATATTCTTAATGCAAGTTTACCATCACCTACATCGATAATGACTTTAGCAGTAGCTAAAAAGGGCGCCCTAAAATTAAGGGAACCTCAATATCCTCATCCATGTCAAGCACAACAAAATCAACAGGAAAATAAATTTATCAATTTTTACCAAAACATCCTCAATAACTCCTCTAGGATATTTAATTGATCTATCACCTAATTGAATACTCGGCCCTAGTGGGTTTTGGTTCCCCTAGATCTAGTTGTTTAAACATTTTATAAGGCATTAAATTAATACTGGCACCTAGATCAGCTAATGCTTTCTTAATATTTAAACTACCAATTAAACAAGGAATAGTAAACATCCTGGGTCTTTTAATTTGGTTGGTAACTTGTTTTGGAGGATGGCTGAACATTCTTCATTAAGCTCCACAGTTGATACTTCTTCAAGCTTCCTTTTATTTGTCATGAGTTCTTTTAAGAATTTTGCGTATGTCGGCATCTGTGAAATGGCTTCAACAAAGGGTAAGTTAATATGTATTTGTTTAAAAAGTTCAAGAAATTTACCATATTGGGCATCTAATCGGTCTTTCTTCAACTTTGTTAGGTATGGGATTGATGGTTTACTTTCTTTGCGCACTGGAGTTACATCCTCAACTCCCTCATCCTTTGCTTTGTCATCTTCATGTGGTATTTTTTTCTTCGGTTCGACTAACTCCTTTTCACTTCTCAGTGTAACTGCCTTTATTTGTTTTGTTCCTTTAGAAAAAATCTTCGATCGAATGTCAGAAACTATCTTAGTAAGCTGCCCAACTGACTTAGTAATTTCCCCAACTGACTTAGTAAGTTCTCCAACTTGGCTCTCGATCCCTTTGATCGATGTTTGTTGGGTCTTAAGGGTGGTTTCAGTGTTTTGGAGACGGTTTTCTATGGATGCCATGAATCTTGTTAGCATCTCTTCAAGGTTTGGCTTCTTCTCCTGTGGATAGGGCTGATTTTGGAAATTTTGAAGAGGTTGTTGTCTTTGATTTCCTTGAATTCCTTGACCTCCCCACGAAAAATTTGGGTGGTTCCTCCAACCCGGGTTATAATTATTACTATATGGGTTATTATTAGATCTGAAATTGTTACCTATATAGTTCATCTGTTCCCTCTCTGTGCCCGGTTGGTAGGGTGGGTACTCAGGATTCGCCACGGTTCCATTTGCATCGCATTGCATTACTGGATGTACCTGCGAAGAACACAAACTATCAAACTTTTTATTCATCATCTCTACCTGTGTTGATAGCATGGTTACTGCATCTATGTTGAAAACTCCGGCTGATTTTGTTGGTTTGGTCCTTGTAACCTGCCACTGATAGTTATTCACTGACATCTCTTCAATAAACTCGTAAGCTGCTTCAAGAGTTCTATTGTTCAGGGTTCTACCGGTGGCTGAATCAATTAGTTGCCTCGTTGAGGGGTTTACACCGTTATAGAAAGTTTGGACTTGGAGCCAAAAGGGTAAACCATGGTGCGGACACCTTCTCAAGAGATCCTTATATCTCTCCCATGCGTCATATAATGTCTCTAAATCCATCTGGACAAAAGAAGAGATATCCTTCCGTAATTTGGCCGTTTTGGCTGGTGGGAAATATTTTAATAAAAATTTTTCGGTCATTTGATCCCATGTGGTGATTGACCCTCGTGGTAATGAGTTTAACCACCGTTTAGCTTTATTCCTTAATGAAAAGGGAAATAATCGAAGCCTTATGGCATCATCAGAAACGCCATTTATTTTGAAGGTACCACAGAACTCTAAAAATTAGCTATATGAGTGTTGGGGTCTTCGTCTTGCAAACCATCAAATTGAACAAATTGTTGAATCATTTGTATAGTGTTAGGCTTTAATTCAAAATTATTAGCGGCTATAGCAGGCCTAACAATACTAGATTCGGATCCTGTTAAATGAGGTTTAGCATAATCATACATAGTACGCGGAGCATTATTTTCTGCTACATCTTGTGGTGGTGGATTATTTTCGTCCATCCCTTCAGTAGGATTGGATCTGTTTTCTCGCTCTTCTTCTGTGTAATTTAAGGCTCGCCTAATTTCTCTACGATTTCTACGAGTGGTAGCTTCAATATCACTGTCGTATACTAGTGGTCCTCTCAGGTTCCTTCTAGTCATAAACTAGAGGTACCTGCTAGGAAAAGAAAGAAAGAAAAATTTAGCAAAGTTAAAATTTAAACTTAAAAATAAAAGTAAATTGCAGAAAATAAAAAATAATGGCTAAAGTAATAAAAATAGAGCTTTCTTAATATTTTAGTTCCCCGAAAACGGTGCCAAAAACTTGATCGCTGTGAAGTCAAAGTTTTAAAATTTATAAAGATAATGATCGAACCTGGAAACTAACTATGACAACGATTGAGGCAAGTGCACCTATCAAACAGTAGTATAGCTTAGGCAAGACTGGATTGTCGAACCCAAAGGAACTAATAGTACTATTACTAACTTTCTTTCTATTATTTAGCCTAAAATAAGTGAAGTTGTTTATTAATCTAAATTAACTAATTACTAAGCTAAAGACGCAAAGTCAAAAAGAATGAATTGGGTAAATACTTGGGAAAAACTCAGTTGATTAAGACGATACCCTTAGGAAGAATCCACCTAGACTTCACTTGTTATCTAACACCGAACTGCATTTATTTATTCACTTGACTTGATCCGTAAGACTCCTAATTTATATTAAACCCTCTCTCGAGGCGAATAACGTCTAACCCTAGGTTAATTAATTGAAATCTCTTTCCTATTAATAACCCCCTAGAATAGCAGTAAATCGATCTATGGACTCCCATATTAGGTTTCACCCTAGTCCGGCAAAATCTCTTCACCCTATCTCTAGGCGTGCGATCAAATTCGCTTAATTATGCTAGATCTACTCTTAAGTAGGGACTTTTGCTCCACCACCTAAGCACATTCAACTTGAATTAATTTCCACAAAATATCATCACAAGAATTAAGCACACATAATCAAGAACAAATCAAGTATTTATCATATAGCTCAGAAAACAATTACAAGATTCATCTAGGTTTCATCCCCCTCAGGTATCTGAGGGGTTTACTTCATAATAATAAAGGAAAACATCTCAGAAGAAAAGATAAAACAAAACATAAGAAATCCCTAAAACTCCCTGAAGGAATTGAAGAAGAGATCCTCCGTCTTGAGTAGAATTCTGGCTTCTTGAGATGGATCAACTGGCTATCCTTGAGAGTTTCCTACAAATCGACCTTTCTAGCTCGGCTTTTTGGCCTAGCCGACCGCCCGTCGACTTCCTTTTAGGTTATACTTAGGGTGTATTTATAGGCTTTTGGAATGTGTTTCTTTACCCCTAAGTATCCTTTTCTGAGTGAAATTACTCTCATCCACGGCAGGGGCACGGCCATGGCACACGCCCGTGTGAATCGTGGCCAAGTCGTGTTGGACTCTGTTAGTGAGGCACGGCCGTGTAGATCGACATCAGGCCGTGTTCTAGTATATTTGAGGAGGCACGGTCGTGTGGGCTTTAGTCCAGGACGTGTTGACTTCTTCTTTGGCCCATTTTGGTCTGTTTTGAGCTCGTTTCTTGTTCTTTTTATTCTTGGATGCTTTCCTGAGTATAAGACATGAAAATAAAGGATTAAGAGCACCTTTTTACATAAATCAAGGGATAAATCATCCAAAAGTATGCTAAATGTGGGATTAAAATTTGTTACTATTTCAGTTTATCACTTGTGTAGGAGGGGTCACCTGGAGTGGTCTAGTATAGACCACTATCGCCAATGAATTGTGGTGCTCCTCACTTGTTACCTCTGTAGCTTTTGTCGGTTTAGCTCCATCTCGCTCCAGATTATCATTAGTTGTATCCAAAAACTCGAATGCATTGACAATGTTCTCAACAGATTCTTTCTCAGCAGCTTCTGTCTCAGTATTTTCTTCCTCGACCTTCTCATTCACAACTTCAACACAGACTTCCTCCTCAACAGTAGATGCCTCTTGACCAACAATGAAGTCACCCCCGACCAGGCTATCAATTCCTCGCATCCCCTCCTCAATTTCTTTTGAGTCCTCTTCTTTCTCATCATCAAGGATGTCCACAATGGGAGGAGATTCCACCGATCTGTCTCGGTCCCCTGGATCATCTTCCTGGAAGGAGGGTTCATACTCTTGGATAATCGGTGGGAACACTGGAAACTCTGGGAGTGGGGTTGGGCTTAACTGATGTAATGCAGCAACAATATTTTTGTTATAAGCCCTAGTATAAGTGTAGAAATTTTTTTGGGATTTGTCCATATCCTCTATTGTAGCGACAAGCTTTATTTGCTTATTGCTGATGAAATTGGCTAACTTCTCGATATCTTTCATTTTGCACAGTAATGATATCTCTACAGTCAAGCTTGTTCTCTTACTTTCTGCATTGGTTTTGCCCTTCCTTATCTTGCTGGTCTCTACCTCCTTTATTCTCGGCATATCTTTGCCACAAGTCATTCTCTCAATAGAGGCTTCATTGATCGGGCCTTTATATTCCAAGACCTCTTTATCATCACGGGGCACAATCCCTTTCTACTTGCACAATAGCATCACCAACGATGGGAAAACCAAAATTCTAGTTTGCCTTACGGCACAATCAACAATTTCTTGGTGGAGTATTACGCTGACATCAACCTTTCTGCCTTTGACAATTTAATGTATCAGGCACATTCTATCAAGGTTGATTGTTGTGCTGTGAGTAGAAGGCAGTAGCCTGTAGTTGACAAAATAAAACCAGATTTTACTTTACAGTGTCAGAAAGCGGAGGTGATTATATAATTCTTTTGATGTGAACCCATTCATTATGCTTCTTCGACACATAAATCCTTCACTAGTAGGTTCCTTTTGTCTTCTATGATATCCTCGTTAAACTCAGAGTGTTCATCGGCATCCATTTTAGTATTGTATAACTCATTGATTTTTGTAGCATCCCATGGGATTAAGCCTTCTCAAACAAAGATAAACTCCAACTCATGGTCATACAGGTTAGCGTAAAACTCACATACCAGTGAAGGAGAATAGCTTTCAGGGTGAGTGCAGAAAATCTCCCATTTCAACTTAGAGATGGTTTTGTAGATTTGCTTGCCCAAGTTTTGTTATTGCGAGAGGAGAATGCCCTGTTCTAAGTGGAAGTTGCGCTTCAAAATGTTGTCTTGAAGCTAGTCCTTGATAATTTCGTTAAAAAGATCACCGGCTCCTTTTTTCTCTGTTGGCATGGAAGACTTTGATTCACAAATTGCAGTTGCAGAGGACGAGTGTTCTTCAACAGAATTGATGGCTTTCTTGATTGATCCTCTCGTTCTTTCCATATTTTGTTTGTTTTGTGGAGTGAAGATGGTTTAAAGTTGGAAAGGTACGAGCTTGGGGAAGAAATAGTGAATAAAAATAGCTTCTTTTATGTGTAACAGTTGGCACAGTGAAGGGGTTTTATAGCGAGTGAAAGAAGATGGAAAGACGTGATTTTTCTGAAGGGAAATAAAGCTGGCAGGAATAATTACATTCAATGAGAATTGTGCCCGCTCGGGCAGATCAAACAGCTAGGTGACTTTTTATCAAAAGGTGAGATCAGAAATTTCTGATATGCCCTCATTCTTGATGAGTCATAAGTGACAGTACAATATTACGAATTGCGTTGAAAATAAAGCCCAAGTTCATCGACAATGATACCTAATTATTCTGCAAAAATAAAATATAAAATATAAAACAAACTTGAACAAAAACAATAAAATAAAATAACATCATGATATATTCAATTAAAATTAAAAATTTTCGACCAATTTAATGGTCTCTGCTTGCTTTTGATTAATATTCCCAAAATAGTGTTTCAACCACTGTCCATTCACTTTGAACTGGTGTCCATCATGTAAATATCTGATTGTGACTGCACCATGAGGAACTACTTTGACAACTTAAAAAGGTCCAGGCCAACGAGAGCGCAATTTACCTAGGTGCAGTTTTAGTCTAGAATTGAATAATAAAACTTGTTGACCCGCAATAAATTGTCATTGCAAAATAATTCTATCATGCCATTGTTTGGTCTTTTCTTTATAAATTGTTGCGTTTTCATAGGCATTTCGCCTAATCTTCTCTAGTTCAATGATATCCAACAGCCTTTTCTTTCCAGCAGCTTCATAGTCCATGTTCACTTGCTTAATTGCCCATATTGCTTTGTGCTCCAGTTCAACTGGCATGTGACATGCTTTCCCAAAAACCAATTGATACGATGACATCCCTAATAGAGTTTTGTATGCTGTCTGTAATGCCCATAAAGCGTCATCCAGTCTGGAAGACCAATATTTCCTCGAAGGGTTCACAACCTTCTCAAGAATGTTTTTAATTTGTCGATTTGATACTTCAGCTTGTCCATTAGTTTGCGGATGATAAGTAGTATCCACTCTATGATTAGCTCCATATCACTTCAGTATGGCTGCCACTTGGTTGCAATGAAAGTGTGTACATCACTAATCAATGCCCTTGGTGTGCCAAAATGGGTGAGTATATGCTTGTGAAAAAAATTAAGTACTGTCTTTGCATCATCCTTTGGGACTGCAACAGCTTCAACCCACTTTGAGACATAGTCAATAGCTACTAATATATAAATATTTCCAAATGAACTTGGAAATGGTCCTATAAAATCCATACCCCAAACATTGAACAATTCAACCTCTATAATTGGCTGCTGCAACATTTCATTGCGTCGGGATGTAGAACTAGTATGTTGACACCAATCGCATTGATACACAAAATTGTGGGCGTCTTTGAATAATGAAGGCCGGTGGAATCCTAATTGGAGAACCTTAGCAGTAGTTCGCATGCCACCGAAATGACCTCCATAAGGAGAATTATAACAATGTTTCAAGATTGAAAGCATTTCCTCTTCCGAAATATAACACCGAATAATGTTGTCATTGCATATCTTGAATAAATATGGCTCGTTCCAATGATACTTCACAACTTCACGAAGAAATATTTCTTTTTTTTTTTGCCTGTGACACCCAATGGGATTTTTTCATACACTAGATAACTAACCATATCTACATACCAAAAGGTTGCATCTACAGTAAGTAACTTCTCATTTGGGAATGCGTCGACAATTTGAAGTATGCTTCCATCTTTGCTGCCAACTTTCAATCGAGACAGATAGTCTGCAACATGACTCTCTGACCCCTTACAGTCTTTTATCTCGATGTCGAATTCTTGCAACAGTAAAATCCAACGTAACAATCTTGGTTTTGCATCCTTCTTCGCAAAAAGATATCTCAATGCCGAGTGATCAGTAAATACGGTAACCTTTATGCTGACAAGATAAGAACAAAACTTATTGAAAGCAAAGACTACAGCCAACAATTCTTTCTCTTTAGTGGTATAATTGATTTGAGCCTCTGTAAGAGTTTTTCTAGCATAATAGATGACGTGAAATATTTTTCCCTTGCGTTGTCCTAAAACAACACCCACAGCAAAGTCGCTTGCATCGCACATAACTTCAAAAGGTTGAAACCAATCTGGTGAAACAATAATGGGTGCATTTACTAGCTGCGTCTTTAACTGAATGAATGCATCTAGACATGCATCGTCAAAGAGGAATTTTCGATTCTATTCCAGCAATGAGCATAAGGGCATTGCAATTTTTGAGAAATCTCTTATAAATCTTCGGTAGAACCCCGTATGCCCAAGAAAACTGTGAATACCTTTCACATTTGTCAGTGGAGGTAATTTCTCAATGATTTCCACTTTAGCTTTGCCTACTTCAATGCCTTGACTAGAGATGCGGTGGCCTAACACAATGCCTTTAGTTGCCATGAAATGACATTTTTCCCAATTTAGAACAAGATTTGTGTCTTCACATCGCTATAGTACTTTATCCAAATTGTCAGTGCAATGATCAAAATCATTCTCATAGATTGAGAAATCATCCATAAAAACCTCTAAAGAATCTTCAATAATATCTGAGAATACTGCCATCATGCACCTTTGAAATGTGGCTGGTGCATTACAAAGATCGAAAGGCATACGATGAAAAGTAAAAGTACCAAATGGATAGGTGAAAGTTGTTTTCTCTTGATCCTCCGGTGCAATAGCAATTTGATTGTACCTAGAATAGCTGTCTAAGAAGTAGTAATAGGCTTTTCCAGTAAGCCGATCCATCCTTTGGTCAATGAAAGGAAGTGGGAAGTGGTCCTTCCTTATGGCAGCATTCAATTTGCGATAATCCATATAGACTCGCCATCCCATAGTAATGCATGTAGGAATTAATTCGTCTTTGTCGTTGCTAACCACTATGATGCCACTCTTTTTTGGAACTCATTGCACTGAACTTACCCAAATGTTGTCAGGAATAGGGTAGATAATTCCCGTATCAAAGCGGTTTATAATTTCTTTCTTAACAACTTCCTTCATCTTCTCATTTAATCTTCTTTGCTGCTCAATCGATTGCTTGCCTTCATCTTCCAACTTGATCATGTGTATGTAAAAATATGGACTAATGCCTCGAATATCAGTAATACTCTGAGCAATAGCTCGTTTATGTTGCTTAAGAATATGGACCAATTTCTCTTCTTGAGTTACATCCAGTGTTGCGGAGACAATAACTGGGAGAGTATTGTTATCACCAAGAAAGGCGTATTTAATATGGGTAGGTAGTGGCTTCAATTCCAGAGTAGGAGCTTCATCGATAGATGGCTTGAAAATTAGAGTTGTTCTATTGGCTAAATCTAAGGATTCAATCTGCCATCCATGCCTGAGTTCAATATTATTAGCATCAACCTTGCTGTCACAGTTATCTAAGAATTCATCATCAGATGTCACTGTAAACTCCTCAGAAAGTATTATGCTTTGGTCATTGAATTCTTCCGCAATTAGATCATCTAGCAAATCGACAGTATGGCATTTTTCTTTATCCTTGCATCGAATAGATTCAAAAATACTAAAGGTAACGTGCTCATCATTAAGTTACATGGTTAGTTCACCTTTGTAAACATTGATAAGAGTTCGTCTGGTGGCTAAAAATAGTTGTCCCAAGATTATGGGAACCTTCTTGTCTGCCTCGCATTCAAGTATGATAAAATCAGTCGAAAAAATGAATTTATCCACACAAATTAAGATATCTTTGATTTGCCCTTCAGGTTGAGCCAAAGATCGATCAGCTAGTTGCAATGTCACTGCAGTGGGTTTCATGTGACCAATTCCCAACTTTCTGAAAAGTAGATAGTGGCATTATGTTGATGCTCGCTTCCAAGTTGCATAAAGCCTTGCCAAAATAATGGTTTCCAATTGAACATGGGATAGTAACGTTCCCAGGAACTTTCATTTTGGGGGCAACTTATTTGTCAAAAGAGCACTACAACCTTTTGTGAGTGCATTAGTTTCCATATCACTGAGCTTCTTCTTCTTGGACAATAGCTCCTTCATAAATTTCCCATAATTTAGAATTTACACAAGAGCATCTACTAAAGGAATATTGACCTGAAGTTGCTTCAGTGTGTTCAGGAACTGTTGGTACTATTTATTATGCTCATTCTTCTTGAATCTTTGTGAAAAAGGTAAGGGTGGAGATACATTTGATTGCGTCGACACCTTTGATTGCGTCGATAGTTTCGAGGGTCTGACATTAGGCATATGGGTGAAAATTTGGGGAACTGCTTTGTTTAAAGCATCGACAAATTCTTCAGAGTCAACTTCTCACTAGGGATCATTTCACCAGTAGCTTGAGGTGCGACAGTAGATTATGTAGTCGGGTTGCTAGTTTGTTTACCATTCCTAAGTGTGATAGCTTTGCAGTATTCTTTCCCCTTTGAACTAGGATTTTTCGTATCACTAGGTAGTGTGCCTGGTGGTCGAGTATTCAGATTCGAAACAAGTTGTCCTAATTGTGCCTCCAACGCCCGAATAGAAGATGAATTTCCTTGCATAATTGGTTCTGTGCTAGTCATATGCTCTCGCATTAGAGCCTCAAGAGCTATTATATGGTTAGAAGGTGAAGTTTGCGTGTACTATTATCGTCGATGTTCTTGAACATGTTGATTCGACATTGAAGAGTGTTGTGGTTGCGTCTGATTCTGGTGTGGGTGCATCTGGCTTTGTTGTGGATGTATTTGAGTGTGCTAATTATAGTTCTATTGTTGTTGATTGTAATTCCCTTGTCTTGGATTATAATTGTCGTGAGTAGATATATTCCCATATTGGAATGTCGCAGCATTTTGTTCAACATTCTAAGTTCCCCAAGATTGTTGATTGCGTGCAAAATTAGTATAAGAGGTGCCATAAGAATTGTTGCGGATGTTACTGACACAAAAGGCATTATTTGCATGTTGTGAGAAATCTTTATAGCTGTGGTTGTCACTGAAAATCTCACAAACCTCTCTTAATATCCTAAACTCCCCCAATCTCTCTCAAACTCAAAACCCTTGTTCATTTAAAACCCTAAAATTCACTTTTTACTTCTCCTTCTTAGTTTATTAGAAATCTTTATTCCTTCAATCTTATCCGGTGCAGAGAAAGGATAGGAAACACCCAACGGAACAACAACAAATGAACATTACGAGGAATTCTATGACTTACACGAGGCTAGGAGTTCCTAACTTAACTTTTTACTGTTCCACTGAAATTAATATCTTGATATTTCATTAGTTTGTAATCTAAAAACACCATGCCTCCTAGGAAGGTTTAAAGAACTAATGAACCGGAATCATCGATGATTCCGAACCCCTCAAATTTCTCAAACCTGAATGTTGGAAATTATTTTATAGAACTTCAAGTAAAAACCTTCATTCAAAAGAGGGGATTTGATCCATCGATGATTATCTACAAGGAAATATGGCCTTAAGTTAGATATCATAGGTGGGAACATTTTTAGACAATCCCAAAAGACATTTTTGTGGTCCCTGTTGTTCAAGAGTTTTATGCATCTTTACGAGACCAAGAGTTTAGAAATATCGAAGGTCATATGTAAGAAGCGGTACCTGTTCGAGGGAAAGAAGTGTGAATAAACCCTTGAATTATTTGTGTCTTTTATAATGCCCCATACTATGAAAAAGATTTCATTGATGAAACTGACTTTGAGTATTTTTGAGACATATATATGGATAAAATTATAAAATTTTTAACAGAAGGAAGGGGCAAATGGAAATATCGCTCAGGTACCAATATCCCAACCTCATTTTATTAAGCTATAATGTTTCCTGAAGCTAAAACGTGGATTTAATTTTTATGCACAAGAGTTGTTCCTGCTTTAAATGTGTCTAATGTCAATACCTTCTGAGTTGTTTTGCTTTATACTATATTGTAAAAAAAAGCATATATGCATTGGGAAATGAATTTACCAAAATACGAAGGGATGCGTAGGTGGCCAGAAGGTAGGAGTTTACTTCCCTCACTTTGTTACGACTTTATGCAAAAAAGCAGGCGTTCTGATGGCATCCACAGAACAATCAGTGAAGCCATCCCAAAGCATCATTAACAAAACTCTGTTTACACAAAACATTGAACTTTAGGCAAAGCAGTTAAAGAAGTGGAACCAATGCCAACAAGAGGTGGCAGCCGGCCTGATTTCGTCTTTAAGGAAATAAAAATCAACTGCTCAACAAGAAGTTGAAGAGAGTAGTCATCCAAAGCTGGATTGGATGATAAATTGGATGCAATTATCAGGCCCAATCTTTCATGAGTTTGCACGACAGAACAATATTAGGCTACCTAATTACACACCAGATATGTTTGGGTCGACGCATTCTGAGTAGGAGGAAGAGGCGCGTGAAAGCGAAAAGGAAGGAGAGGATGACAATGAAGAAGAAGATTATTGGTAGTTTTGTGTCATGTTTTAATTTTCTACGTAGGAACCCCAAATGGAGGAGGCACAACATTTAGAATGTTCAACGAGCAATGGAGGAAGCACCCACCAATAGTCTATTGAACTATCATGATTAATCGAGTAACTTCTTTCCTTATCTTTTTAGGGGCTACACATTGAGGACAATGTGTTATCTAAAGTGTGGGGGTAACATAGAAATTTTGTTTAAATTTTTATGCTTTTCTTTGATTTCTCTTCTCATTGGTGTGCTTGAGTTTGTAGAAATACAAGTGATTGGTTAGGAGCATGTACATAGGTTGCTTATATTTACAATAAATTTGGCATGAAGATAGGTGACTTTAATTTTTATTTTATTTTTAGACTAATAAATTCTATATATTACACATTACACTGTAAAATAGGTATTAAGTTATTAAATGTACCAAATGATATAAAGAATACAAGGAAATGAGCATGCTAGTATGAATGATAAATTGTTGAATTTGTGGTTGTTTGGTTGATTAGAGTTGTGAATATTGAGATACTTAGGGATGACCTAAGACATTGTTTGGTATACGCCCAGAGCCAAAAAGCTAACCCTGTTATTTATCTTTAGTACCTACTTTTTACCTAGAAAACACTTCTTGATGAACCTTTGTACAAAACCCGAGCCAAAATATCAAATTGTACTTACCCTTTTTCTTTGGTCCTGAATTGCACGACTATAGATGTCTGGCCATACGTATTGAGGGTTAAGTAGATACATTTTAATGGTGAATTGAGTATATGTGTATACTGATCACTCTGCGCTAAAATACATCATGAAGAAAAAAGAAAAAAAAGCTAGACTAATGAGATATGTTTTATTACTTCAGGAATTTGATTAATAGATAATGGACAGGAAGGGGACTGAGAATTAAAATGTAGATCACCTATCCAGAATTGAAAACCATTTACAAGAGGAGGAAATTAAAGACATGAAGGAACCTTTTGCAGATGAACAATTATTCAAAGTAGACATTGATCAATCAAGACCAGGTAAGCATCTAACACAATGGTATGCACATTGATCAATCAGGAACACCTTGTTGACTAAAGGAAGCACAAATCAATAAAAAGGATTTAAGATGTTCTCTCGCATCTTCATGTGGCAGCCCAGCATATTGTCCATTAGAATTCAGCATTTGAAACATTACTGGCTTGAGTTCAAAATTCCTAGCTTGGATTGCTGGCCTAACAACTCCTGGTAGTAAATCATCCAAGACAGCTACTACAAAATCTTGTATAGTCCTATTTTGTATGCGAGCATCTTGCGACAACAATGGGTTATTAACATTTTACTGTTGCATCGTGGGTATGATTGCATTGTTTCCTGGTAGAGAAATATTTCTTTGTTCTTGAAGTCTATTTTGAACAGTCCTTTCAATTTCTAGATTAAAATCAGCAAGAAAATTTGAATTGCTTCGAGTCATAAAACACCTAAATTGAAGTTAAAGAATTAGCAACAAAGAAAAACCAGTTAGTGAATACTAAATATTATACAAGAAAAATAAAGTGCAAAAACACACAAAAACAAAAATTAACATCAAACAAACGCCATCCCCGGCAATGGCGCCAAAAACTTGATCAGCTGCTTTGTAACACCCCAAACCCGGCCCATTCGTTACGACCGAATTTGAGATGCCACTGCGGAAAAACATTTGAGAAGATTCGACCTAAAGATAAAATCATGACAACTTGTTGAGTTTGTAAAATGGTGACCATTTAAAATCTTAAGTAAAGTGTGGTGTTTATAAAAATATCCCGGTTAAAACTTTATGATACATTTTAGGATATAGTTTTGCCGAAAATAAACCGGTTTCAAAATAATAATTCAATCGTCACTTTGCTTTAACATAATAAAAATACTCAAATAGAAATACTTAAATACTTTAACTGGGCCTTATTACAACAAATAATTAAACAAAAGTTCTTAGCAATAAACTAAATAAAATAAAGAAGATGTCTTCTGCATGGGCCACCTCGTATCCACTCCAACCCGGTCCAATCACCACGAATCATCTCATGATGTTTAATAAAATTTGGGTGAGTCATACAGACTCGAGTGTGTAATTAATCCACTTTGAATTCCACCCACATGTTAACCACATATTAACCCATATATCGATAACAAATATCATATTCACATGTTAACACATTCGGGCTTGGCCCATATTCATATCACATTCATCTAATAGGGTAGTTAACCACATAATTTCCACATACCGGGCTTAGCCCATTTCCACAATGATCCACATTCATATCTTGGGCTTTGCCCATTTTTACATTAATCCACATATCATATTGGGCTTGGCCCATTTCCACATATGTTCACATACGAAATCATGCAATTATGAAGCCCAACACAAACCTAGGGTCCATCCGCTACACACCCCATTATCCAGCCTACCACACACCAGGGGATTATCAAATCACCCTTTCCTTTTCACTCCAAAGGCAATCACTGCCGTCCACGTGCAATTAAGCACAATAGTCCACAACGCGACCTCGGTCCAAGACCAATCCACGATGTAGCCGTAGCTAACACCAAAACCACGATGGGACACATAGTCACTCATCAACCACGATATGGCACATAGCCGATATCAACCACGATGAGGCACATAGCCACTCATCAAGCCACGCGAACTAAATCGCAATTAATCCACAACGTGACCTCAGTCAACGTCAATCCACGATGTAGCCGTAGCTAACACCAAAACCACGACAGGACACATAGTCACTCATCAACCACGATATGGCACATAGCCGATATCAACCACGATGAGGCACATAGCCACTCATCAAGCCACGCGAACTAAATCGCAATTAATCCACAACGTGACCTCGATCCAACGTCAATCCACGATGTAGCCGTAGCTAACACCAAAACCACGATGGGACACATAGTCACTCATCAACCACGATATGGCACATAGCCGATATCAACCACGATGAGGCACATAGCCACTCATCAAGCCACGCGAACTAAATCGCAATTAATCCACAACGTGACCTCAGTCAACGTCAATCCACGATGTAGCTCAAGGCTAACATCAAACCACGCACTCGAAGTACACCCGTACCTTCTTTCATATCCCAACCCATGCACATGCCACATAAAATAATCATACAATGTAATGATGCATGAGCATGTTCATCAAGCATATTATCACATATTCATATTAATAATCACATATCATCGGGTTTGGTACTTACCGATTATCGACATACCCTTGAGGGTATCCTTATCACAATTTCCACTTTGCACTAGTTAGCACATTCATAACACATACACATTTCACATACATATCATATACACGAAAAACGGTGGGTTAATCACACACCGATCACTTGGAGAACTATGCTTTCGATCATCGATGCTATCACTAGGCGATACTACGGCTATTTGCCTACTTTCTTATTCTCGACTGGTCCACACCCCGGTGGCCAATCCCTAACTACCGAGACAGATCTCTTCTTAAACTTGGGGATAGGGACCTTCCTTTCCCTTTTGAATGGTATTCGCCTCCATCAACACACTTAATCGAACAATCGATTTAATCATCAACATACGAATTCTTAACCAAATATCCACAACTTATCATACTTACCTAAGGGTCTTGAAATCCCGAAAAGCTTGATCTAATGCTTAGATCCTTAATCCCTACATTTGATTAATCACCTACTACTTTAATAAAAAGCCATTCGGCCATAAATCCAAATCCTAGTAGGATTAGTATACTTAAACTTACCTTGTTGCCGTTTGACTTAAGAATCAAGTCTTGAAATCTCTGCCTATACTCTTCTTGCATTCGGCCAAGCATTGAATCAATTAACTTGGTTAGTTTTCGCTTTTGAATAATTAATGAACACATATATTTACCAAATATGGCCTTGGCCGAATGCTATAGACACTTACCTTGTGGATTTTAAATCCCAAAACTCACCGAATAACTAGGGAACACGTGGCCTATACACACCTTCGGGAAAAGAACTTCTCCTTCCTTGTAGTCGACACTTAGTAAATCCCGAAAGATCTCTTCAAAGTTTCGGCAACAAGATATTAATGGGGTTAGTCCTAGATTTCGGCAAATCTTAAGAAAAAATGATGAAACCGAAAGAGATCTTACCCTTACTTGAAGAAATCGATTGCACCTTCACTTCAACCTTCAGAGATTCAGCTATGGCTAGATGATGATCTCACAACTTTCGGCTTTTGGAGGGATTAGAAGGAAAAGAGAAGGAAGAATAAAGATGGAGGATTCGGCTATGGCTTCTAATGGAGAGGAAAATATTCGGCTAGGTTCCAACAATTACTTAATTTTGGCTTGACAAAAGAAAAGAAATAAAAGAAGAGAAGAGAGCACTAAGAATTCGGCAGAGAAAGGAGGAAGCACAAATTGATGAGTAGCCCTCCTTCCTTCCTTTTATAGCCGAAATTATCATCTAAGGAGTCCCTTACTTGGCCACCACTCCTCTATTTTAATAGCTTTATCTCTTTAATTATCACTTAAAAAAAAAGATAATTCAGCAACTATCCTTACTTAGCCGGAATTATTAAACTCAAAGTCCCTTACTTGGCCATCACTTCTCCCTTATTTTCCTCTTTATCTCTTTATTCAAATTAAAAGAATTTAATCCAACAATTATCTCTTGAAAATAATGATAAATAAATCCCTTATTTATCCACTATTTATAAAATAATAAAAGCTCCTAATTTATAGCCATGTGCCGTCCACCTCTCTGCTCCTTGTAGCAAAATAAAATTTCTTTTATTTGCTTCCTATGTGACTCGAACTTAGGCCCATTCCTCTTGCATATGGCGCCATTTCCATAGGCCCTAAGTGGCATCTTCAGGCCACTTTTCCAAGCCTATTTTATGTGTCAAATTTCACAAACTTTTTCTTTTAAGGCCACCTTGCCTTAATTTCCCCTTTTAAACCTTAAAACTCGTCATTTCTAGGTCATTTCTAAGTTTCCAAAAATTTCGATCGGCTCAGAAACTTGACATTTCCTTACATTTCCATGACATTTCCTTACAAGACATTTCCTTACATTTCCATGACATTTCCTTACATTTCCATGGCATTTCCTTACAAGACATTTCCTTACATTTCAAGGTTCTAAAAATGTTCACTTTCCTCTTTTAAACTTAACATTTCCATACATTTCCGTGTTTCCAAAAGTGTTCAAAATATATTCATAACACATAAGATATGTCATTTCGTACAATTAAACCAAAAATGCATAGGCCCTTTTCAGATGTTACGCTTCTACCCTCCTTAAAAATAATTTCGTCCCTCGAAATTACTTATTAACGAATAATCGTACATCTTAACTCACCGCACCACGCTTATGTCGCGCACTCGATCTTAATAGAACCATCATACTTTCTAGGCACGCTCTCTAAGTTCACGCCCCTAGAACTCATTTCTAACGTCGCGATTTAACTGATTAAAAGTTTTATGCATCGTAAATTTTGTTCCACTGATTATTCGCGAACGCTTTATGAAAAGAGATGTTCGTAGTAGTTCTTTCGATCAACCAAAGTTTCTAGTTCAAGTTCACTACTCTAACTCAGTGGAGTCACATTCACATTCATAAGCAGAGACACATCCATTTTTCCATGAAGTCACATTCATTCACAACATCATTCACTACACTTTTATGGCCATTCCATCCATTTCCCTACCTGTGGGTAATTTCGTCATTTTCCCTACAGGGGTATTTTGGTAATAAATCGGGTCAATTCAAAAATATTTTTCAAATTAGAGGTATTTCAGAATTTACAAAATCTCTCCGGGTTATTTTGTTTTCCAAATCGGAGGTGCTTTGCAAAAATTTGTAAATCGAGGTTATTTCTTGTAATTTTGGAAGTCAAAGGGCTCCAGTAAATTTTCCAAATCAGGTATCTTGTTATTTGTAAAATGAAGGTTTTGATATCTTTGTAAAGTAGAAATATTGTAGCAAACGTCGAGGGTATTTTTGAAAATCTTAAGAACTAAGGGTATTTTAGTAATTTACAATACAGGGCATTTTTGTAATTTTGTAAATCGGAGATATTTTGGAAAAAAATTTCTCAATAATCTTTTACTACAATTAAAAGGGTAATTTAGGATTTTAAAACTAGGAATTTTATAAAATCGCATGGCTAGTCCCTTTCGGGTTTTAATGATTGGTTTAGCCCGTGAATAAGTCCTCTTGGTTAGGGTGAACAGTTACTACGCACTGGGTAGGATTCGAGTAAAGAGGAGGTGAGTCGCTAGGACTGCTTAAATACCAAGCTCTTCATCGAATCCACTCCTAGACATGCGCACAACAAGCTTGCCACACCCTAGGTCGGCGACTTACTTCACAGTTTGTTTAATAGTCCTTAAGTCTTATGCATGTGTTTGAGTGCACTAGCCCTAGGGTTCAATAGCCCTAATATTCTAATCTACGAGCCCCAAATAAGCCCATAACAGTTCACATAAACAAGTCACTTCAATAATTAGAAGTACTTACCTGTGGACTTCTGGTAGAGATACAGTGCCATGCCGAATAACTCAAAAATAATTCATAAAACCCATATTTTCAAAAAGCCCATTTAAAAAAATGTTTTGGACCCAAAACCCTCAAAGCCGAGTTTTGAATCGGGCTCGATACCAATTTGTAACACCCCAAACCCGCCCATTCGTTACGACCGAATTTGAGATGCCACTGCGAAAAACGTTTGAGAAGATTCGACCTAAAGATAAAATCATGACAACTTGTTGAGTTTGTAAAACGGTGACCATTTAAAATCTTAAGTAAAGTGTGGTGTTTATAAAAATATCCCGTTAAAACTTTATGATACATTTTAGGATATAGTTTTGCGAAAATAAACCGGTTTCAAAATAATAATTCAATCGTCACTTTGCTTTAACATAATAAAAATACTCAAATAGAAATACTTAAATACTTTAACTGGGCCTTATTACAACAAATAATTGAACAAAAGTTCTTAGTAATAAACTAAATAAAATAAAGAAGATGTCTTCTGCATGGGCCACCTCGTATCCACTCCAACCCGGTCCAATCACCACGAATCATCTGTGATGTTTAATAAAATTTGGGTGAGTCATACAGACTCAGTGTGTAATTAATCCACTGAATTCCACCCACATGTTAACCACATATTAACCCATATATTAGATAACAAATATCATATTCACATGTTAACACATTCTGGGCTTGGCCCATATTCATATCACATTCATCTAATAGGGTAGTTAACCACATAATTTCCACATACTGGGCTTAGCCCATTTCCACACTGATCCACATTCATATACTGGGCTTTGCCCATTTTTACATTAATCCACATATCATATTGGGCTTGGCCCATTTCCACATATGTTCACATACGAAACCATGCAATTATGAAGCCCAACCCAAACCTAGGGTCCATCCGCTACACACCCCCTTATCCAGCCTACCACACACCAGGGCATTATCAAATCACCCTCTCCTTTTCACTCCAAAGGCAATCACTGCGCCACGCCCACGTGCAATTACAATAATAGTCCACAACGCGACCTCAGTCAGCGCCAATCCACAATGTAGCCGTAGCTAACACCAAAACCACGATGAGACACATAGTCACTTATCAACCACGATATGGCACATAGCCGATATCAACCATGATGAGGCATATAGCCACTCATCAAGCCACGCGAACTAAATCGCAATTAATCCACAACGTGACCTCAGTCAACGTCAATCCACGATGTAGCCGTAGCTAACACCAAAATCACGATGGGACACATAGTCACTCATCAACCACGATATGGCACATAGCCGATATCAACCACGATGAGGCACATAGCCACTCATCAAGCCACGTGAACTAAATCGCAATTAATCCACAACGTGACTCTCGGTCAACGCCAATCCACGATGTACCCGTAGCTAACACCAAAACCACGATGGGACACATAATCACTCATCAACCACGATATGGCACATAGCCGATATCAACCACGATGAGGCACATAGCCACTCATCAAGCCACGCGAACTAAATCGCAATTAATCCACAACGTGACCTCGATCCAACGCCAATCCACGATGTAGCTCAAGGCTAACATCAAACCACGCACTCGAAGTACACCCGCATCTTCTTTCATATCCCAACCCATGCACATGCCACATAAAATAATCATACAATGTAATGATGCATGAGCATGTTCATCAAGCATATTATCACATATTCATATTAATAATCACATATCATCGTTTGGTACTTACTGATTATCGACATACCCCTTGAGGGTATCCTTATCACAATTTCCACTGCACTAGTTAGCACATTCATAACACATACACATTTCACATACATATCATATACCCGGAAAACGGTAGGTTAATCACACATCTGATAACTTGGAGAACTATGCTTTCGATACTGATGCTATCACTAGGCGATACTACGGCTATTTACCTACTTTCTTGTTCTGACGCTGGTCCACACCCCGGTGGCCAATCCCTAACTGCCAAGACAGATCTCTTCTTAAACTTGGGGATAGGGACCTTCCCTTTCCCTTCTTGAATGGTATTCGACTCCATCAACACACTTAATCAGAACAATCGATTTAATCATCAATATACGAATTCTTAACCAAATATCCACAACTTATCATACTTACCTAAGGGTCTTGAAATCCTAAAAGCTTGATCTAATGCTTAGATCATTAATCCCTACATTTGATTAATCACCTACTACTTTAATAAAAAGCCATTCGCCATAAATCCAAATCCTAGTAGGATTAGTATACTTAAACTTTCCTTGTTGCCGTTTGAATTAAGAATCAAGTCTTGAAATCTCTACGCTATACTCTTCTTGCATTCGCCAAGCATTGAATTAATTAACTTGGTTAGTTTTCGGCTTTTGAATAATTAATGAACACATATATTTACCAAATATGGCCTTGGCCGAATGCTATAGACACTTACCTTGTGGATTTTAAATCCAAAACTCACCGAATAACTAGGGAACACGTGGCCTATGGTGTACCTTCGGAAAAGAACTTCTCCTTCCTTGTAGTAGTCGACACTTAGTAAATCCCGAAAGATCTCTTCAAAGTTTCGGCAACAAGATATTAATGGGGTTAGTCCTAGATTTCTGCAAATCTTAAGAAAAAGGATGAAACCGAATGAGATCTTACCCTTACTTGAAGAAATCGATTGCACCTTCACTTCAACCTTCGTAGATTCGGCTATGGCTAGATGATGATCTCACAACTTTCGGCTTTTGGAGGGATTAGAAAGAAAAGAGAAGGAAGAATAAAGATGGAGGATTCGGCTATGGCTTCTAATGGAGAGGAAAATATTCGGCTAGGTTCCAACAATTACTTAATTTCGGCTTGACAAAAGAAAAGAAAGAAAAGAAGAGAAGAGAGCACTAAGAATTAGGCAGAGAAAGGAGGAAGCACAAATTGATGAGTAGCCCTCCTTCCTTCCTTTTATAGCCGAAATTATCATCTAAGGAGTCCCTTACTTGGCCACCACTCCTCTATTTTAATAGCTTTATCTCTTTAATTATCACTTAAAATAAAAGATAATTCAGCAACTATCCTTACTTAGCCGAAATTATTAAACTCAAAGTCCCTTACTTGGCCATCACTTCTCCCTTATTTTCCTCTCTATCTCTTTATTCAAATTAAAAGAATTTAATCCAACAATTATCTCTTGAAAATAATGATAAATAAATCCCTTATTTATAAAATAATAAAAGCTCCTAATTTATAGCCATGTGCCATCCACCTCTCTGCTCCTTGTAGCAAAATAAAATTTCTTTTATTTGCTTCCTGTGTGACTCGAACTTAGGCCCATTCCTCTTGCATATGGCGCCATTTCCATAGGCCCTAAGTGGCATCTTCAGGCCACTTTTCCAAGCCTGTTTTATGTGTCAAATTTCACAAACTTTTTCTTTTAAGGCCACCTTGCCTTAATTTCCCCTTTTAAACCTTAAAACTCGTCATTTCTAGGTCATTTCTAAGTTTCCAAAAATTTTCGATCGGCTCTGTAAACTTGACATTTCGTTACATTTCCATGACATTTCCTTACAAGACATTTCCTTACATTTCCAAGGTTCTAAAAATGTTCACTTTCCTCTTTTAAACTTAACATTTCCATACATTTCCAGGTTTCCAAAAGTGTTCAAAATATATTCATAACACATAAGATATGTCATTTTGTACAATTAAACCAAAAATGCATAGGCCCTTTTCAGGATGTTACATGCTTAACATCACAACAATAATGTGAAAGCATACACTGTCAATGCAAGTATAGTAGACAGATGTGAGTCTGTCGAATATCGATCCCACAGGGATGGTAGTTTTTTGTCTATTAATGTCGGTGCAACAGCTAGATAGAAATGAGATAATTATGAGAATAATTGTCGATGCAATAACTTGAAAATAATAAAGTAAAATATGATAATGATAAACTGGGATCCCCAACATGAATCTTCAGCAGAATACTAAGTGCTCACAAGCTATAAAAGTATAGGTGATTGTCGAGGAAATAAAATTCAATGTATATCTTACCCAGCGTCACTCCTCTATTTAATCTGAGACTTAAACATGCATATTAACCCCACCTTTTGATGATGGCAATACGAAACTATTAAGAAAAAGTGGACTAAATTCCTCTAATCCTCACTCAACTTCTGTTGTAATGTTTGTTGGCTCAAACTGTAATTGTACTTTCTAGTGTCAGTGACTGCAATAACACTTCCGTGTTAAAAAATATTCAAACCCCAAGATTAAACAATAAAAGCAATATTTAATAAGATAACATTTAAATAAGAATTCATGTGTACTTCCATAAAAACAAAAAATAGAGAGTAATCACCAACATTTAGAAAGAAATAAGAAAAAATCGAGTGGAGAATACTATTCCTAGACAACTCGACTGAATCTCTCTATTCTCTCTTGTCGCGCACTTAGGTCTCCTAGTCAGAAGCTAGTCTGCATCAAGCTTTCATGTTGGCTCACCCGTGAGAGGCTTAAGCTGCCATGGCTGTAAGCTTCAAGGTAGGATGATGAAGATTATGATAGAGAAAAAAAAAGCTCTCTTTTTCTTCTCACGTCCACCTTTTTGTGTCCTTCTCCAACAATACAGGTGTCCTTTCCTCAAAATTATTTTGTCCTTGTATGTATAGGTTGGTTGTACCAGATTGGATAGCTTATGCAGTTTCGGTTCTTATCCGGACAACTGTTAGGTGCGGCGACAATTTTAGACGCAATCTAAAATTAACTCATGCAGCAACATTAATGCAAAAAGATAGCAAAATTAAGAATAAAATAGGCTAGGATTCACTGAGTTATAAAATGCAATTTACTAAACTGAAAATGCTAAAATGCATGCTAAGGATAAATAAATGGGAACAGTTTAACCAATAAGTAAGGGGAAAAACCTATGTTCTTTCTAGTGCTATCTGTAACACCCCAAACCCAGCCTAGAAGTTAGGCCCGAATCTGGCGTGTCACATTGAGGTGTTTTTCGAAAACCGCGTTTTCATTGAAAACCCTTCTTGATATTCAAAAACTAAAGTCCCAGTTTGCTATTGTTATTAATAATCGACATTTATTAAGAAGTCATTACCTTCAAAACCTTGTTCGATGCGGAAGCTTAATTTAAAATAATTGACTTATGAAAATGTGATATTTACAACTTAGTTACGAAAGCATAGTGTTTTGAAAATAGATATTGTTTTGGAAAACCGCGATTAAATGTTGAACAGATTTAAAACATAATAAACTAAAAATCCCAAACTAAAAACCAGAATTTAAGAGAGGCCTTATTACAACCCAATAAGAAAATGATTTAAATAAAGTAAAATAGAATACTAAAATTCAAGCTGCTCGTAGTGTGGCCACCTCTGAGTCCTCCAGTACGTCGAACCGCCTACTGAGGATTACCTGAGAAAAATTAACAAGAGGGGGTGAGTTTACGAAAACTCAGTGTGTACAACCCTCATCAGTAAGAACATGAATCACAATAATCCGGGCTGAAGCCCATTTCAGTAACGGTGGCAATTGGGCATTAGCCCAAAATAGCCTCGGTTGGGCCTTAACCCAAGTCAAATGTCACATGTCATACATATAAATTGGGGCCTAAGTCCATCTCAGTAATATAATCCAGATATGCAATGCATTAATGCCCATACCAACCCTGCACTCCGTCTCCTGTCCAACCCTACACTCCTGTGGGGATTTAATCGACCCACCCATCCCTACACTCTGTATGTAGCACCGGTTGCGGCACTAGCATTATCGGTGCAACATAACTGCTCGGTGGCTAAAAAGCCTTCAGTAGCGGTATTACAATTGGCACAAAGCCATCAAGATCAGATTATATTTGGCACATAGCCATCGCGATTTGTAATATAATCGGCACACAGCCTTGGGTAAATATGATCGACACAGAGTCATCGATATATAAGTTAGGCACATAGCCACGGTAAATATGATTGGCACAAAGCCATAATATCGACACAAAGCCTTCGGTATTGGCACATAGCCCATAATTACGGCACGAAGCCATATTAATGGCACACAGCCCTCAGCAACATTATCGGTGCAGCATGGCTGCTCAGTGGCTAAAAAGCCTACGGTGGCTATAAAGCCTTCGGTGGATCCACAGTCGTCAAGCGACAATGTGAACCTATTAGCACTTCCTCCGTATTAATAATCCCAACCCCATGCAATATGTCGTGTATGTCATGCTCAATCATTACACGTGTATGCAAAATGGCCATGCTCATGTAATAATTATTTAAACATATAATAAAAGCATATCACCATACAACCACACCAAATTAGTCCACTCATTGCACAAGTCGATCATTTACCTACAAGGGCAAATCACCATTTTACCCTATAAGGGTATTTCATAATTCTATCCTACTGGGGTAGTTCTGGTAATTCTACTCATAACCAATCCATGTATGCAACGATCTCAAACATAATCAATCATACAATTAACACATACAACGCTAGTACTACCACGAGGGTACAACGGTCATTTTGTCGTTTAGGGGTAAAACTGTAATTTCACAAATCGAGGGTATTTCAGTAATTTTGCAAATCGGGGGTATTTCACTAATTTCACAAATCGAGGGTATTTTGGTAATTTTGCAAACCAGGGGTATTTCAGTAATTTCGCTAACCGGGGGTATTTAGGTAATTTTTTAAATCGAGGTATTTTAGTAATTTTGCAAACTGGGGTATTTCAGTAATTTCACAAATCTAGGGTATTTCTGTAATTTTGTAAATCGGGGGTATTTCGATAATTTTACAAATCGGGGGTATTTCGATAATTTTGTAAACTAAGGGTATTTCAGTAATTTTGTAAACCAATGATATTTCAGTAATTTTGTAAACCAAGGGTATTTCAGTAATTTTGTAAACCAAGGGTATTTCAGTAATTTTGTAAACCAAGGGTATTTCAGTAATTTACCCACCAAGGTTATTTTAGTAATTTTATAAACTAAGGGTATTTTAGTAATTTTGTAAACAAAGGGTATTTTAGTAATTTTGTACCTGTAATGGCCTTTCCAAAGGCCTAATGTCGCCTCGAGCGACTCAACTACCATTTCCTGGTCAGACTTTGACTATTGGGCCTAAAACCCGATTTTGGCTATTCAGCCCACACGCTGCGTGTGACCCACCTAACACAAATCTAGCCACGTATATGAGATTCACCTAGTCTAGTTCACTATATACTACACCATCATACATTTTATTCAATTGGGCCCACTTCAGCCCATCGTGGCCCAAGCAGCCTCAACCCACAAGAATACTACTGATGGCCTCAACTATCGCGTCGAAGCCCCACACGTGCGTTCGCACGCTCGTGTAACTACTATTGCCGTGGATCGTACTTCTGTATTTGCCGCTCTATAACTAGAGTAGAGAGTTACACACCGATAGGAATTGGTGCTAATCCGCGCCCGACCACTCCCGTGCCCAAACGCCTCCAAGGTATCCTTCCTCCTATCATAGAATGCTCTATATATAGCTAGCTTCTCACATTCCTTCTTTGTATCTTTCCGATGTGGGATCCCTTCACAAGAAAGTTTAAATCCAACTCAAACTCTTGCCGTCCAATTCGCAAAATAAATACTCCCTTGCTTTTCATGAGATTCAACCAGTGCTACCTTCAATAGTTCAACACACCACTTGCCACCAAGCCACAAGCTCCTCTTGTGTCTTAAACCATGTGCAACTAAATATAAATCTATAGCCGAATTCTAAAGTCCATTTAAAAAGAAAACCAAAATGCAAGAGCCAAGACTTGAACCTTGGACCTCCTTCCTTCCTTGTGGCGTCACTCCCTTGCCTCTTAAGTGGCGTCACTTTGCCACTACACCACACACTCCACTTGTGTCATTTTTCTCCACATTTTATTCTTAAAGCCTACCTACCAACTCCCAGGGTTTTTTTCACCTAAAACCAAAATTTTCCTAAAGCTCAAGTTTAATCCAGTGACTTCATAGAAGCCCCCTAACCTTCCAAATCACTCACCTAATAGGTCCAACAAGCCGTTCTCTTGTTCTCAAAAATTTTAAACGCTACTACGCCCAAGGCCCAATGGGCCCAATCCTACTAGGCCCAAATTCTGGTCGTTACAAATCTACCTCCGTTAAAGAAATTTCGTCCATGAAATTTCCAACTATAGGAACAGTCGCACATCCAAACCTAGCACACTACGCTTTCGCTGCGCACTCTGATTCTAATACCCCTATCATATTTTAACAAGAATTCGGAACTCCCTACACATACTCAAAACACCTAACCATTAAAGCAAACAGATATCTTATACGCAACTAATTTCTATATCCAAACATCACATCCAAACAAAACACATACAAAATAAATACCAAAAATACAGTCATTATAGCACATAACAGAGTATAAGGTCAGGAAACTTACGGATTCGGCGCCGGAGACTCGGTGTACCACACTTTCAAAAATCGGTCAATACAATTTCAGAACTTTAAATATTTTCAAGCCTTTTTGAAACAATACTTTCAGAAATTCAATTTTGAAAACCCAATCCACAGCCGAGTTTTGCAACCTAGGCTCTGATAGCATAATTGTAACACCCCAAACCCGACCTAGAAGTTAGGCCCGAATCTGGCGTGTCACATTGAGGTGTTTTTCGAAAATCGCGTTTTCATTGAAAACCCTTCTTGATATTCAAAAACTAAAGTCCCAATTTGCGATTGTTATTAATAATCGACATTTATTAAGAAGTCATTTCCTTCAAAACCTTGTTCGACGCGGAAGCTTAATTTAAAACAATTGACTTATGAAAATGTGATATTTACAACTTAGTTACGAAAGCGTAGTGTTTTGAAAACAGATATTGTTTTGGAAAACCGCGATTAAATGTTGAACAGATTTAAAACATAATAAACTAAAAATCCCAAAATAAAAACCAGAATTTAAGAGAGGCCTTATTACAACCCAATAAGAAAATGATTTAAATAAAGTAAATAGAATACTAAAATTCAAGCTGCTCGTAGTGTGGCCACCTCTGAGTCCTCCAGTACGTCGAACCGCCTACTGAGGATTACCTGAGAAAAATTAACAAGAGGGGGTGAGTTTGTGAAAACTCAGTGTGTACAACCCTCATCAGTAAGAACATGAATCACAACAATCCGGGCCGAAGCCCATTTCAGTAACGGTGGCAATTGGGCATTAGCCCAAAATAGCCTCGGTTGGGCCTTAACCCAATTCAAATGTCACATGTCATACATATAAATCGGGGCCTAAGCCCATCTCAGTAATATAATCCAGATATGCAATGCGTTAATGCCCATACCAACCCTGCACTCCGTCTCCTGTCCAACCCAACACTCCTGTGGGGATTTAATCGACCCACCCATCCCTATACTCCGTATGTAGCACCGGTTGCGGCACTAACATTATCGGTGTAGCATGGCTGCTCGGTGGCTAAAAAGCCTTCAGTATCGGTATTACAATTGGCACAAAGCCATCAGTGACTGTATTATATTTGGCATATAGCCATCAGCGACGGTAATATAATCGGCACACAGCCTTGGGTAAATATGATCGACACAGAGTCATCGATATATAAGTTAGTCACATAGCCACGGTAAATACGATTGGCACAAAGCCATAATATCAGCACAAAGCCTTCGGTATTGGCACAAAGCCCATAATTACGGCACGAAGCCATATTAATGGCACACCGCCCTCAGTATGATTATCGGTGCAGCATGGCTGCTCGGTGGCTAAAAAGCCTGTGATGGCTATAAAGCCTTCGGTGGATCCACAGTCGTCAAGCGACCATGCGATCCTATTAGCACTTCCTCCGTATTAATAATCCCAACCCCATGCAATATGTCGTGTATGTCATGCTCAATCATTACACGTGTATGCAAAATGGCCATGCTCAGTAATAATTATTTAAACATGTAATAAAAGCATATCAGTCATACAACCACAGCCAAATTAGTCCACTCATTGCACAAGTCGATCCTTTACCTACAAGGGCAAATCAGTCATTTTACCCTATAAGGGTATTTCGGTAATTATACCCTATAGGGGTAGTTCGGTAATTCAACTCATAATCAATCCATGTATCCAATGCATCTTAAACATAATCAATCATACAATTAACACATACAACGCTAGTACTACCACGAGGGTACAACGGTCATTTTGTCGTTTAGGGGTAAAATGGTAATTTCGCAAACCGAGGGTATTTCAGTAATTTCATAAATCGAGGGTATTTCACTAATTTTGCAAACCGGGGGTATTTCGGTAATTTTGCAAATCAGGAGTATTTCGGTAATTTTACTAACTGGGGGTATTTTGTTAATTTCACAAATCGGTGTATTTTAGTAATTTTGCAAACCGGGGTATTTTAGTAATTTCACAAATCGAGGGTATTTTCGTAATTTTGCAAACTGGGGGTATTTCGGTAATTTTACAAATCGGGGGTATTTCGGTAATTTTGTAAACCAAGGGTATTTCAATAATTTTGTAAACCAAGGATATTTCAGTAATTTTGTAAACCAAGGGTATTTCAGTAATTTTGTAAACCAAGGGTATTTCAGTAATTTTGTAAACCAAGGGTATTTCAGTAATTTACCCACCGAGGGTATTTCAGTAATTTTATAAACCAAGGGTATTTTAGTAATTTTTTAAACCAAGGGTATTTTAGTTATTTCGCACCTGCAATGGCCTTTCCAAAGGCCTAATGTCGCCTCGAGCGACTCAACTACCATTTCCGGTCGTACCGGACTATTGGGCCTAAAACCCGATTTCGGCCCATTCAGGCCCACACGCTCGTGTGGCCCACCTAACACAAATTTAGCCACGTATATGAGATTCACCTAGTCTAGTTCACTATATACTACACCATCATACATTTTATTCAATTGGGCCCACGGGCCCACGGGCCCATTGGGCCCACTTCAGCCCATCGTGGCCCAAGCAGCCTCAACCCACAAGAATACTACGATGGCCTCAACTATCGCGTCGAAGCCCCCACACGTGCGTTCGCACGCTCGTGTAACTACTATTGCCGTGACCAAAGACTTCGGCATTTGCCGCTCTACAACTAGAGTAGAGAGTTACACACCGATAGGAATCGGTGCTAATCCGCGCCGACCACTCCCGTGCCCAAACGCCTCCAAGGTATCCTTCCTCCTATCATAAAATGCTCTATATATAGCTAGCTTCTCACATTCCTTCTTTGTATCTTTCCGATGTGGGATCCTTCGTCGTAAGAGTTTAAATCCAACTCAAACTCTTGCCACAAATTCGCAAAATAAATACTCCATTGCTTTTCATGAGATTCGAACCTGTGCTCCTTCAATAGTTCAACACGCCACTTGCCACCAAGCCACAAGTTCCTCTTGTGTCTTAAACCATGCACAACTAAATATAAATCTGTAGCCAAATTCTAAAGTCCATTTAAAAAGAAAACCAAAATGCAAGAGCCAAGACTTGAACCTTGGACCTCCTTCCTTCCCTGTGGCGTCACTCCCTTGCCTCTTAAGTGGCGTCACTTTGCCACTACACCACACACTCCACTTCTGTCATTTTTCTTCACATTTTATTCTTAAAGCCTACCTACCATCTCCCAGGGTTTTTTTCACCTAAAACCAAAATTTTCCTAAAGTTCAAGTTTAATCCCGGGACTTCATAGAAGCCCCCTAACCTTCCAAAATCACTCACCTAATAGGTCCAACAAGCCGTTCTCTTAATCTCAAAAATTTTAAACGCTACTACGCCCAAGGCCCAATGGGCCCAATCCTACTAGGCCCAAATTCTGGTCGTTACAAATCTACCTCCCTTAAAGAAATTTCGTCCTCAAAATTTCCAACTATAGGAACAATCGCACATCCTAACCTAGCACACTATGCTTTCACAAGCACTCTCGATTCTAATACCCCTATCATATTTTAACTAGAATTCGGAACTCCCTACACATACTCAAAACACCTAACCGTTAAAGCAGACAGATATCTTATACGCAACCAATTTCTAGATCCAAACATCACATCCAAACAAAACTAATACAAAATAAATACCAAAAATACAAACATTACAAAGACATAACAGAGTATAAGGTCGAAAACTTACTTGATTCGGCGCGCGGAGACTCGGTGTACCACACTTTCAAAAATCGGTCAATACAATTTCAGAACTTTAAATATTTTCAAGCCTTTTTGAAACAATACTTTTAGAAATCCAATTTTGAAAACCCAATCCACAGCCGAGTTTTGCAACCTAGGCTTTGATACCATAATTGTAACACCCCAAACCCGGCCAAGAAGTTAGGCCCGAATCTGGCGTGTCACATTGAGGTGTTTTTCGAAAACTGCATTATCATTGAAAACCCTTCTTGATATTCAAAAACTAAAGTCCCAGTTTGCGATTGTTATTAATAATCGACATTTATTAAGAAGTCATTACCTTCAAAACCTTGTTCGATGCAGAAGCTTAATTTAAAACAATTGACTTATGAAAATGTGATATTTAAACTTAGTTACGAAAGCGTAGTGTTTTGAAAACAAATATTGTTTTGGAAAACCGCGATTAAATGTTGAACAGATTTAAAACATAATAAACTAAAAATCCCAAACTAAAAACCGGAATTTAAGAGAGGCCTTATTACAACCCAATAAGAAAATGATTTAAATAAAGTAAAATAGAATACTAAAATTCAAGCTGCTCGTAGTGTGGCCACCTCTGAGTCCTCCAGTACGTCGAACTGCCTACTGAGGATTACCTGAGAAAAATTAACAAGAGGGGGTGAGTTTACGAAAACTCAGTGTGTACAACCCTTATCAGTAAGAACATGAATCACAACAATCTGGGCCAAAGCCCATTTCAGTAACGGTGGCAATTGGGCATTAGCCCAAAATAGCCTCGGTTGGGCCTTAACCCAAGTCAAATGTCACATGTCATACATATAAATCGGGGCCTAAGCCCATCTCAGTAATATAATCTAGATATGCAATGCGTTAATGCCCATACCAACCCTACACTCCGTCTCCTGTCCAACCCTACACTCTTGTGGGGATTTAATCGATCCACCCATCCCTACACTCCGTATGTAGTACCGGTTGTGGCACTAACATTATCGGTGCAGCATGGCTGCTCGGTGGCTAGCGGTATTACAATTGGCACAAAGCCATCAGTGACTGTATTATATTTGGCACATAGACATCAGCGACGGTAATATAATCGGCACACAGCCTTGGGTAAATATGATCGACACAGAGTCATCGATATATAAGTTAGTCACATTGCCGCGGTAAATACAATTGGCACAAAGCCATAATATCGGCACAAAGCCTTCGGTATTGGCACAAAGCCCATAATTACGGCACGAAGCCATATTAATGGCACACACCCTCGATAACATTATCGGTGCAAAGATGGTCGCTTCTAAGTGGCTAAAAAGCCTACGGTGGCTATAAAGCCTTCGGTGGATCCACAGTCGTCAAGCGACCATGCGATCCTATTAGCACTTCCTCCGTATTAATAATCCCAACCCTATGCAATAGGTTGTGTATGTCATGCTCAATCATTACACGTGTATGCAAAATGGCCATGCTCAGTAACAATTATTTAAACATGTAATAAAAGCATATCAGTCATACAACCACAGCCAAATTAGTCCACTCATTGCACAAGTCGATCATTTACCTACAAGGGCAAATCAGTCATTTTACCCTATAAGGGTATTTCGGTAATTCTACCCTATAGGGGTAGTTCGGTAATTCTACTCATAACCAAGCCATGTATGCAACGCATCTCAAACATAATCAATCACACAATTAACACATACAACGCTAGTACTACCACGAAGGTACAACGGTCATTTTGTCGTTTAGGGGTAAAACGATAATTTCGCAAACCGAGGGTATTTCAGTAATTTCGCAAATCGGGGGTATTTCGCTAATTTCGCAAACTGGGGGTATTTCGATAATTTTGCAAACCGAGGGTATTTCGGTAATTTTGCAAACTGGGGGTATTTCGGTAATTTTACTAACTGAGGGTATATTGGTAATTTTGCAAATCGGGGTATTTTAGTAATTTTGCAAACCGTGGTATTTCAGTAATTTCACAAATCGAGGGTATTTTTGTAATTTTGTAAACCGGGGGTATTTCAGTAATTTTACAAATCGGGGGTATTTCGGTAATTTTGTAAACCAAGGGTATTTCAGTAATTTTATAAACCAAGGATATTTCAGTAATTTTGTAAACCAAGGGTATTTCAGTAATTTTGTAAACCAAGGGTATTTCAGTAATTTACCCACCAAGGATATTTCAGTAATTTTGTAAACCAAGGGTATTTCAGTAATTTTGTAAACCAAGGGTATTTCAGTAATTTACCCACCAAGGGTATTTCAGTAATTTTATAAACCAAGGGTATTTTAGTAATTTTGTAAACCAAGGGTATTTTAGTAATTTCGCACTTGCAATGGCCTTTCCAAAGGCCTAATGTCGCCTCGAGCGACTAACTACCATTTCCGGTCAGTCTCGGGACTATTGGGCCTAAAACCCGATTTCGGCCCATTCAGGCCCACACGCTCGTGTGGCCCACCTAACACAAATCTAGCCACGTATATGAGATTCACCTAGTCTAGTTCACTATATACTACACCATCATACATTTTATTCAATTGGGCCCACTTCAGCCCATCATGGCCCAAGCAGCCTCAACCCACAAGAATACTACTGATGGCCTCAACTATCGCGTCGAAGCCCCACACGTGCGTTCGCACGCTCGTGTGGCTACTATTGCCGTGACCGGCACTTCGGCATTTGCCGCTCTACAACTAGAGTAGAGAGTTACACACCGATAGGAATCGGTGCTAATCCGCGCCCAGACCACTCCATTGCCCAAACGCCTCCAAGGTATCCTTCCTCCTATCATAGAATGCTCTATATATAGCTAGCTTCTCACCTTCCTTCTTTGTATCTTTCCGATGTGGGATCCCTTCATCAGTAGAGTTTAAATCCAACTCCAACTCTTGCCGTCCAATTCGCAAAATAAATACTCCCTTGCTTTTCATGAGATTCGAACCCAGGCTCCCTTCAATAGTTCAACACGCCACTTGCCACCAAGCCACAAGTTCCTCTTGTATCTTAAACCATGCGCAACTAAATATAAATCTATAGCCAAATTCTAAAGTCCATTTAAAAATAAAACCAAAATGCAAGAGCCAAGACTTGAACCTTGGACCTACTTCCTTCCCTGTGGCGTCACTCCCTTACCTCTTAAGTGGCGTCACTTTGCCACTACACCACACACTCCACTTGTGTCATTTTTCTCCACATTTTATTCTTAAAGCCTACCTACCAACTCCCAGGGTTTTTTTCACCTAAAACCAAAATTTTCCTAAAGCTCAAGTTTAATCTCGGGACTTCATAGAAGCCCCCTAACCTTCCAAAATCACTCACCTAATAGGTCCAACAAGTCGTTCTCTTATTCTCAAAAATTTTAAACGCTACTACGCCCAAGGCCCATTGGGCCCAATCCTACTAGGCCCAAATTCGGGTCGTTACACTATCAGTACTCACAATCCTGTGGCATGTCAACTATATCCAACGGTCTCAAAAATTACAAGGACAAAATATCCGTTATTAAACACAGATATTACTTACCGATTTTTAGCTCACTATCACTGCATATACGCATGATTAGCACATTATAATCCCTGCCACTTATCATGTATGATATGCCCACATATACACTTCCACAATAGTAATCATGAACACATAACACATGTAATGGCATATAATCTCAATTCACATTTTCACTATAACACAAGTACATAATACATAAGTTATTCATGAGCACGAGAAAGCTTACACTCAGAATTTAGAGTAGGGGTTTAGGCTATAACTAAATTCCCAAATAATGCATTGAATCATGTCCACAAGCAATTATTCCAAACACTCACCAATACGCTTTTGCCGCAAAGCCGAAAGCTCAAACTAGTCTTTCCTAACTTGTAGATGGTCTTAGTGAATTCGAAGCTTCAACACAATAATTCACACAAAAATACATTCAAAAATCAGCTAAGGACTCATGACAAGCAATCAAAAACATAAGCTTAAACTAAGTTCTCATGTAACCGAAACCTTTAACATAGAAAACTTGAACTCTAAATAACTCAGTGTACATTTAATCTTTTTGCCTAAAAGAAATTCCATTCATCTTATAATTCACCTACGGCTAATTCTCAACCTTTAAACTGCGTTAATCTACTAAGTTCGTGGTATCGACTTTTTCGACATGTTTGTGGAAATTTTCCAAAAAAATCATTAAATCTTTAGAAATTCTTAACAAAACTTTAAAGTAAGTTTATAAACCTCTTATTCATGTCAAAACCTATTGATTAACACTTTGAAATCACATTTTTACTCAAAAATATTAAATTCACCATTAACGACTCTATTTTTGACTTTTATTTAAAACATGCAATTTAATAACTCAAAAGTCAATTTCAAAGGCCAGTTAACATTAAAAACTAATAAGAAAGTGAATGGTTACCTTTTATGGAAGAATAAACAAGTTTATGATGCAAATATGAGAAACCCACAAGTGGAGAAGATGAAGAAATTAATGGAACTTTGGGGTGTTTTCTTGAAGATTTATGAAAGTTTAAAGACTTGGGTGATGATGGAAATCAAAATAATGAAGATTTGAAGAACAAATTTGAGTGGAATGTGTTTAGAGAAGAAAGGAACGACACAAACAATGTGAAGGAGAAAACAATTGTGAAAACAAGCTATAGGTTGAGGGGTTTTAGGTTCATTTTGGTAAAACTGCAGCATAAATGCTCACAATTTTGACCTTGTTACAAACCAGTCTTTTTTCTAAAATTACAGGTTTCTAAAGCACTTTTTCAAAAATTGATTTGATTTTCTAAAAACCATAATCGAAAACATTACCCATATACCATGTCACAAAATTCAGAACAGTCTAAGGCTAAAATTCCTAAATTACCCCTAAAACTCGACCGTATTTTGGTGTGTTACAATTCTCCCCCGCTAAAAAGAATTTCGTCCTTAAAATTTACCTAAGCTAAATAAATACAGATATTTTTGTTTCATTGCATCTTCGGCTTCCAAAGTAGCCTCTTCTGTCTTGTGATTACGCCATAAAACTTTAACGAATGGAACCGTCTTATTTTGCAAAACTTTCTATTCACAAGCTAAGTTTTCAACTGGCTCTTCCTCGTAAGTTAGATTAGTTTGAACCTCGATCTCTTCTATAGGCACAATATGCGACTGATCTGAACGATACTTTCACAAAATCAGCACATGGAAAAATCATGAGTTCACTCAAGTTCCAGTGACAACTTGAGACGATAAGCTACTAAACCAATCCTCTCAATAACTTCATAAGGACAAGGTGGTTCCTATAATCTTGGGAAGACCATTTTTAGCCACCGGCCGAACTCTTATTGATGTTTATGAAGGAGAACTCACCATGCGACTTAATGATGAGCAAGTAACCTTCAGTGTTTTTGAATCTGTTCAATGCAAAGACAAAGAAGAATGCCATACTGTCGATGTGCTAGATGATCTAATTGATGAAGAATTCAATGAACAAAGCACAGTACTTTCTAAAGAGTTTGCAGTGACATCTGATGCCGAATCCTTAGACAATTGTGACAGCATTGTTGAAGCTAATAATTTTGAACTCAAGCATGGATGGCAGATTGAATCCTTAGACCTAGCCAACAGAACAACCTCAATTTTCAAACCATCTATTGAAGAAGCTCCTACTCTAGAATTGAAACCACTACCTCCTCATCTTAAATATGTCTTTCTAGGTAATCACAATACTCTCCCAGTTATTGTCTCCGCAACACTGAATGTAACTCAAGAAGAGAAATTGGTCCATATTCTCAAGCAACACAAACGAGCTATTGCTTGGAGTATTGCCGATATTCAAGGTATTAGTCCTTCTTTTTTCATGCACAAGATCAAGCTGGAAGATGAAGGCAAGCAATCGATTGAACATAAAAAAAAGATTAAACAAAAAGATGAAGGAAGTTGTCAAGAAGGAAATCATAAAAAGGCTTGATGCTGGAATTATTTACCTGATTTCTGATAGCAATTGGGTAAGTCCAGTGCAGTGTACCTAAAAAGAGTGGCATCATTGTGGTTCGCTACGATAAGGATGAATTATTTATTACACGCATTCCCACTGGATGGTGAGTTTGTATGGATTATTGCAAATTGAATGCGACCACAAATAAGGATCACTTCCCACTTCCTTTCATCGAACAAATGCTGGATCGACTTGCTGGAAAGGCCTATTATTGCTTTTTAGATGACTTTTCTGGGTACAATCAAATTGCTATTGCACCGGAGGATCAGGAGAAAACAACCTTCACCTGCCCCTTTGGTACTTTCACTTTTTGCCGTATGTCTTTTGGTCTTTGCAACGCACCAGCCACATTTCAAAGGTGCATGATGGCAATATTCTCAAATATGATCGAAGACTCTTTAGAGGTGTTTATGGATGATTTCTCAGTCTATGGGAATGATTTTGATCATTGGGCTGACAATTTGGATAAAGTACTAAAGCAATGTGAGGACACACATCTTGTCCTGAATTGGGAAAAATGTCATTTCATGGCAACTGAAGACAAAGTGTTAGGACATCGCATCTCTATTCAAGGCATTCAAGTAGACAAAGCTAAGGTGGAAATCATTGAGAAATTACCTCCACCAACAAACGTGAAGGGTATTCGCAGTTTTCTTAGACATGCGGGGTTTTACCAAAGGTTTATTAGAGATTTTTTGAAAATTGCAGAGCCTTTATGCTCACTGCTGGAGCAAAATCGAAAGTTCTTCTTTGACAATGCGTGTCTGGATGCATTTATTCAGTTAAAAAGAAGCTAGTGAATGCACCCATTTTCGTTGCACCAGATTGGTCTCAACCTTTTGAAGTTATGCGCGATGCAAGCGACTTTGCTGTGGGTGCGGTTCTAGGACAAAGAAAGGGAAAAATATTTCAATCCATCTATTATGCTAGCAAAACTATTACAGATGCTCAACTTCATTATACCACCACAGAGAAAGAATTGTTGGCTGTAGTCTTTGCTTTCGACAAGTTTCGTTCCTATTTTGTCGGCACAAAGGTTACTGTATTCACTGATCATTCAGCGTTGAGATATCTCTTTGTGAAAAAGAATGCCAAACCAAGACTGATACGCTGGATATTTACTGTTGCAAGAATTTAACATCGAGATAAAAGACCATAAGGGTTCAAAGAATCAAGTTGCTGACCATCTATCTCGATTGGATGTTGGTAGCGAAGACGAAAACATACTTCAAATTGTTGAGGCATTTCCAGATGAGAAGTTATTTGCTATAGATGCAACTCCTTAGTATGCGGATTTTGTTAATTATCTAGTGTGTAGAAAACTCCCATTGGGTGTCACAGGCCATAAAAAAGAAAGATTTATTCATAACATAATGAAGTATCATTGGAACGAACCGTATTTATTCAAGGTATGCAATTACAACATCATTCGACATTGTGTTCCGGAAGAGGAGATGCTTTCAATCCTGAAGCATTGTCATGATGCTCCTTATAGAGGTCATTTCGGTGGTATGAGAACTGCTGATAAAGTTCTCCAATCAGGATTCTACTAGCCGACATTATTAAAAGATGCCCACAATTTTGTGAATTAATGTGATAGATGTCAGCACACCTGTAACACACCTCACCCGTATTCGATGTTGAAATAGGGTTACGAGGCATTACCAAACTTACATCGCATACAATCATACAATTCCAAGTCATAAATTTCAACCAAATTAAAACTATTTGCATTCATTCATAAAGTCCCTAATACGAACGTACGAGGCCCAAAACATGCGTTGGAAGTGGTTCAGGATTAAACCAAGAACTTAGGAATTTTTTACAAAACTTAGAAAATTTTTTGCCATGTACAGGAGTCACACGCCTGTGTGGTTTGGGGACACGCCCGTGTGGTCACACATGCCCGTGCCCCTAACCTGTCTAACTTTTTTACTTGCAAGGCATGAACAAATTGAAGTCACACGGCCAAGCCACACGCCCGTGTGCTAAGCCGTGTGGTTAATTTAATTTTCATAAATAGCTGCAGACTTCACACGACCAGGACACATGCCTGTCCTTGAGGCCCTTTCCCTCATACGGCTGAGACACATGCCCGTGTCTCTGGCCGTGTACTTAATTCGGAGCATTTTATTTCTCAAAATTAAGGTGCAGGGGACACACGGCCAAATTCACACACGGCCTAGACACATGCCCGTGTGGACAAAATAAAGGCTATTTACCAAGCCATTTGTCACCCTAATTTGCACACACACCTTCAAAACTTTAATGATACAAATCATAGCATATTTAAGAAACCAGAAACATCCACAAACAAGACTAAAACTTGTCATTTCAATATCAACATTTAACATACTTACAACCTCACATTTTACCAAACCAAATCATACCAAATTCACATTCTACAAGCCTCAATAAATCTACTTTCAATTTGCATTGACTTATCTAAATATTCTAACATACCTATGAACCAACTCATCCATTTGACAACAAAACCATTAAGTCACATTCAACCATTTACCAAGCACTTATAAACCACATCACAAAATGACCTTGGCATATATATGAATATATATATATAGGCTTACAACCAATTTGACCAAGATAAGCCCAATTACATGGCTAAATACCAAATCAACCTTAAACAAATATAAGCCAACACATTTGGCCAAATTCATAATGACACATATGCCAAAATGACCAAGTCCCTATACATGCCATATACTCAAAATATTTAAGATCATCGATACCCAAAATGATAGTTTGATAGTGTGAGGCGATCTCTGACGATCTCCAATCCGAGCTAGCTTGATAACACTATAAACATGGAAAAATAAAATGAAGTAAGCTATGTAACTTAGTAAGCTCGTATGCAAGAAATAAACAAATCTTACCATACATTCCCATGCAAGTAACATAATACAAGATAATGTAAATCACAATAAATCTCATGGCATAATTCACTAAATCACATCTTACCAAGAATTCCCCATTTCATGAGTTTAACCATCACAAGTTTTACGTACATACCTGTACCATCTTGTAATAATTTCACACTTACCCACATCTTTGACATACCCATTGAACCACTTGGAATAATATTGGATACCCGGGAAATCTCACACACAAAGGGCCACACATGTAGCCATTGCTACCCCTTTCTCAATACGCATATATATGCTCGCTCTCGAGCCATGAACGGGCCTGCTCACACAAGCTGTCAGTCAAGATGTAGCTACACGGTGCTGCTCATACAAGTTGTCAAGTAACCACAACATATGTCGATATACTCAGTCACTGGTAGGACGTATAGGACCAGCACCCGGATAACATAACATGGTATCTTAGTGACATGTCACTTGTATCCTAATTTATTCCTAAGGTTCAATCAGGATTTCTCGCTTGCTGAATTATCATCGAATGTGTCCATTAAGCCATTCATACAATTTAAGCAATATTAAAGCATTTAAATTACAATTATAATAATGCTTATTTAACATACAAACTTACCTCGGTTACAAAAATGACGAAAATGATCTATTCGTCAATTACTTTGTTTTCCCCCGATCTACACCCGAACTTCATTTTTCTTGATCTATAATACCACATTTAACTTATTTAATTATCAAGCTATTCAATTCAGTCCAAAATCACATTATGGCAAAAATTACATTTTTGCCCCTAACATTTCAACATTTTACGATTTAGTCCTTAGGCTCGTAAAATGAATTTCTTTCAATTTCTTCACAACCCAAGCCTAGCCGAACCTTAACCTTACTCATAACAGCCCACATTTTTCATTTATTCACACTTTACCACACATTTTACAACACTTTACAAATAAGTCCCTATTTGACATTTTTACCGAAAATCACTTTACAAATGTTGTTTAACTAACAACAAACATGCATTTTCTACCATCAAACATCAAAATACATGCATGTTCAACATGGGTAAAATTTTAGATTTTAACTTTCTCTCAAATTAGTCCTTGAAATAGCTAGATCAAGTTACAACGATCTCAAAAATATAGAAATCATTAAAAACGGGACAAGAACTGACTTACAATTGAGCTTGAAAGTTGGCCAAACCCTAGCTATGCCTTCCTTGTAAAATTTGGCTATGGGGGATGAAATTGAAGAAGATGGACACTTTTATTTTAGTTAATTTTGTCTTTATTTACCAAATTACTAAAATACCCTTAATGCATAACTTTAAAATTTCACCTAGCCATGTCCATTTTTGTCCACCCTAAAGTATAATAGTCTAAGTAATATTTAAGGACCTCCAATTTAAAATTCATAACAATTTAAAAATCTTTATCTAAGGGAACTCAAGTTTGGCACCTATTGCAATTTAGTCCTTTTAGCTAAATTGAGCACTCAATCAACAAAATTTGTTAACGAAATTTTCACACAATTATTCTATCACACTGTAGACCTTAAAAAAATAATAAAATAAATATTTCTACTTCAGATTTGTGGTTCCAAAACCACTATTCTGATTTGACCCATAAACGGGCTGTTGCAGCACCGATTCTATATTTCGATGCAATGAAATGTTGCAGCAGCCAATTATGAAGGTTGAATTATTCGATGTTTAGGGTATGGATTTTATGGGATCATTTCTGAGTTCATTTGGAAATATTTATATATTAGTAGTTGTTGGCTACGTTTCGAAGTGGGTTGATGTAACACCCCAAACCCGGCCTAGAAGTTAGGCTCGAATCTGGCGTGTCACATTGAAGTGTTTTTCGAAAACCATGTTTTCATTCAAAACTCTTCTTGATATTTAAAAACTAAAGTCTCAGTTTGCGTTTGTTTATTTTTAATCAACGTTTATTAAAAGTTATTAATTTCAAAACCTCGTTGTTGCGGAAGCTTAATTTAAAATAATGATTTACGAAGATGAGTTATCCAAAAATTGAGTTGCGAAAACGTAGTATTTAGAAAATAGTTATCGTTTTGAAAAAAAACCATGTTCAACTTTTAGCAGATTTAAATCATAATAAACCGAAAATCTCAAATTAAAAACTAGAATTTAAGAGAGGCCTATTACAACCCAATAAGAAAATGGTTTAAATAAAGTAGAATAGAATACTAAAATTCAAAGCTGCTCGTAGTGTGGCCACCTCTGAGTCCTCCAGTACGTCGAACCGCCTACTAAGGATTACCTGAAACATTTAATAAAAAGAGGGGATGAGTTTACGAAAACTCAGTGTGTAATCCCCTATAACGGTCATAATCTAGGCCTTAGCCCTTTCAGTATCGGTCTGGGCCTAAACCCTACAATCAGGATAATGCAAACAGAGAATGCAGCCCGACCCAATCCAACCATCACACCACCCGTACCAACCCTACACGCCTGTGGGGACCAAGTCGACCCACCCAGCCCTACACACCAAGAACGCAGTCGAGCTGCCAGAATATAAGCGGCTTAAAGCCGTCGATAGGTCCACAGTCGTCTCGGGTGACCCGTGTGACCCTAACAATCAAATCAGTGGGTCCACGACCGTCTCGGGTGACCCGTGCGACCCTAACAATCAAAATGGTTGGTCCACAGTCGTCTCGAGCGACCCGTGCGACCCTAACATATCAATCACTTCCTCCAATCATCAAAACCCAACCCATGCAACATGATATGAATGCAATGTATTACAAATATAAACATTATAAATAAAATCATATACACGATATTTAACCACAATCGAGGGTATAACAGTCATTTTCTCACATAAGGGTATAATGGTAATTTTCACCCCTTCGGGGTATTTCGGTAATTCCACCTATCGAGGGTATTTCAATAATTCACCCACTAAGGGTATTTCAGTAATTTACCCACCAAGGGTATTTCGGTAATTTTGCAATCTGAGGGTATTTCGATAATTTCGCAAATCGGGGGTATTTCGGTAATTCTGCAAATCAGGGGTATTTTGGTAATTTCATAAACTGGGGTTATTTTGGGTATTTTGCAAACTGAGGGTATTTCGATAATTCTACAAATCAAGGGTATTTTGGTAATTTTATAAACTGGGGGTATTTCGGTCAATTTGTAAACCGAGGGTATTTCGGTCATTTTGCAAATCGGGGGTATTTCGGTAATTCTACAAATCAGGGGTATTTCGGTAATTTTGCAAACCGGGGGTATTAACGACCTAACAGAAGGTCCACTGTCGCCTCGAGCGACTCAAGTATTCTAAACAGAGATAATGATGCGAATGGGTCTAAGGCCCATTCTCGGCCCAATTGGCCCACACGCTCGTGTGGCCCATTTAGCCCAAATCTAGCCACAGATATGAGATTCACATAGTCTAGTCTAATATTTACTACACAATCCTACAATTTATTCATATGGGCCCATAGGCCCATTGGGCCTACTTGGCCCATTTCGGCCCATCGTGGCCCAAACCCACAAGAACACTCAGGATGGCCTCAACTATCGCGTCGAAGCTCCCACACGTGCGCTCGCACGCTCGTGTGGCTACCATCGCCGTGTGACCGGCATTTCGACATTTGCCGCTCTACAGCTAGAGTAGGGCGAAATACACACCTGATAGGAGTCTGAAGCTTATCCGTGGTCCAAATGCTCCTATGCCCAAACGCCCACCAGGGTATTCTTACTCTCCTCATAGATTGCTCTATTTAAAGCCAGCTTCTCACCTTCCCTCTTGCTAGCTTTCCGATGTGGAATCCTGTAACATCCTTAAATAGGGGCTATTATGTTTGAACTGTTTGCATGTGTATGGCTTGGTTGTGATATTAGGTGAGGTGTTTTAGGGTCTAGGGAGAAGCCAAGGGTAGGCCCGAACTATAAGAAAATTTTATTTTTAAGCTTTGGTTAAGGGGAGCTGAAGGAGCTAGGGGTTAAGAATATTTTGTGGAAAACTTTAGCACAAGAATTACCTTGGTAAAGTGGCAAGGAGGCGCCACTTAGGGCCTTGAGCAGTGACGCCACAAGCAGGGGAAGGAGAGCTTGGGTTCGAGCTGCAGAAATCCCTTGCTGCAAATTCTTTTTGACGCCAGAGAGGGAAGAGTTGTGCTCAGCTCAAACTCTGATGGATAACTGTTGAACAAGTCAACAGATTTAAACGGGTGGAGAAGAGAGAATTTAGGAGTTTGGAAAATTTAAACTCGTTTGAACAAGTGGTCAGGAAAAATTTGAGCAGTTGGCCGAATTTGAACTCTTGGTTGAGGAGGAGTAATCGGTTGGGAGTCTAGAGGGGGAAGTGTCGAAATTTACTAAGTCAAGCTAGGTGACATTTTCGGCTAAGTCTGGCATCAGTGCATTCGGTTGTGAGCCAAAGCTGAAACCCCCTTAGTCTTGTCGATTTTCCCTCTAGCACAAAAGCCGAAATCCCTTTTTGCATCTGTCAAATTCTCTTTGAAGCACCTAGCCGAATGCCCATCTAAACTTCCTTAGTGCCATTTCTTTTTCTTCTTCTTCTCAAGGTGCTTAGCCGAATTTGCTTGGAACCAATTGAGCTCTCTCTCTTTCTTCTTTGAACCGAAACCCTTTGGCCGAATCTCTTCAAGGCCGAATCCCTTTCACTTTTTTCTCTCTTTTCTTTCATATTTGTTCAAAACCCCATCAACATCTCTTCTTCTCAAATCGACAACCTTCTTTTCTCTTCATTCTCTCTTGTGCCGAAAGTCCATCAATCTTCTCTTGATTTTTTTGCAAAGTCGAATCTCTTTTGCTCTCCTTTCAAAAGCCATAGCCGAAACTCCTTTGATTGTTCCACCACCATTACCAAAATCTCCCTTTACTATTCTCTTCTTATTCCAACATTTTGGCCAAATATCAATCAAGGGTAGATCTCTTTGGTCTTCTACTCTAATCGATTTTGGAGTGGGTAAGTGTTCTTGGTCGAATCTCTTCTATTTTCTTCTTCTTTTCTCGGTCGACTTACATAGAACCAAAAGCCAAATTTCGGCATTTTTTTTGGCTCTCATTCATCTGTGAAATCGGTTTCTCCTAGGTTCTTCAGGTTTAGAAGCAGTGGATCATGGTCCTCTACTTTCTCTGCCAATCAGTTTCGTTAGGACTGTGGTAAGGTCTCATGCCGATTCATTCTTTCCCTTATTCTTTTGAAAAGCCGAAGGCTATTGCTGTATGTGGTTGAATGTTGGCCGATAGTAGGGGAAGTCTGAGATCTCGCATATCTCGGGTTGTGGCCAGTATTCAAAAAGCGCTAAGGTAAAGGGGGTCTAGTGCGTTAGATCGGGATCTTCGGGATTCAGTAGTCGCGTTAGTAACCAGGTGTGTAACTTACACACTTCATAATTGCTGTAAACTTGTTAATAACCTAAACTATGTTAAAAGCCGAAACTGTGTAAATTTCGATATGATACCTTTATGGGTATGAGCAAGGATTTCGGGTAAGTCCGTTTTGTTGAGATTACGGTACATGATTTCTGATGATAATATCTATGTATGTTCGATATATGTCTAATGATTAAGCATGATGGCATAATTTGTATGTGCATTTCATTATTGTGGGTGATATGAGAAGAGGGGGAAGATTGATATCTGTGACTTTGGGTCACCAGTGGTTTGGCACCACCAGTGGTTTGGTACCACAGTTGATTTCGTGACTTTGGGTCACCAGAGGTTTGGCACCTCATAGCGACTCGACCCAGTGGCTTAGCACCACAGTGGGTTGGCCCCACATTTGATAAAACGAGATTTTTGCCAGTGATTTGGTATCACAATGTGGGTTGGCCCCACAATTGGATTATTTGTGACTTTGGGTCACCAGTGGTTTGGCACCACATTATTATTGATATCAGTGACTTTGGGTCACCAGTGGTTTGGCACCACCAGTGGTTTGGTACCACACGGGGTAGAAAAAGGAGTTGTGGATGGCTAGGTTTGGGTGCTTGATTATGATTTGTGTAAGCACGTTGCTATAATCGGGAGGGGGATTATGCACTGAGTCTTGGTGACTCACCTTCTCCCTTATCTTTTCAGGTGATTCGTAGATCGCGGATGAGGAGCCGGTGGACTCGAGGTGACTATGCGATAATTGCTTCGATTTTACATGGACATTTGATTTGGGTATTTTACTTTAAATTCTGGTTTTTATTTGGGTTTGTAACAAGGCCTTTAAATTATGTTTTGGATTATTTTATCTGCTTTGGATTTGGTTTTAAATATGACTAAGTAATTACTTGATTTGCTTTAATAACCTAATAATCAAAGTTTTCAAACTAAGCTACGCAGCTAGTTTTCTAAACTCTACCATCGGGTAATACAATTCACATGATTTCAAAGCAACTTAACATTTTTCACTATACATACATCGGTTTTCCCTAAACACAAGCAATCGAAGAGTTTTCACCGAAAATAAACTGGTAATCTATTTTCTTCGAATCGCTTTCACTCGTGACATGCCGTGATCTCGGCCGTGGCTTTGTGTTGAACGGGTTTGGGGTGTTACAATTATGGTATCAGAGCCAAGTTCAAAAGCTGGGCTGTGGGCCCGAGGCCCAAAATGTTTTAAGATAAGGTTTCAAAGAGTTTTACCGGAGAATGTATGGTGCATAACGCATGGCACCGAGTCTCCTGCACCAATCCGCCTGTAAGTACCCCTACCGATGTTTGCATATGATTATGATTTTTGATGATATATGCTATGAACGGCTAGTGATAGTAGACTATCCTAGAGACTGAAACCTATATGACTCGTGACTCACAAAACAAAACTCGTAATAGAAACTGCTTAATAAGACGTGCCTTAATAATAGTGGAATAAAGACCGACGCATAAAACTTTTAAATCAGATAAGTCGAGAAGTTAGACATGAGCACTAGAGGTCGGGGTCGTAATACGCATGGACGCGGTCGGGGTAGGATGATCGTGTATTCGAACCAAAGGATCTGGTCGTGGTCGAGAGAATGAGATGCCACCACCACCACCGTGCTGGTGTTGAGTACCGTGATCGAGCATAGGATGATGCGATGCTCGCAGGTGATGCTGCGAGTTCTTGAGAGGGTGGCTGGAGCAGGTGGAGGCACGAGAGCTCGTAAGTCTGTATCTGAGCGACTCTGAGCCAATAGAGCCGAGGTTTTCCGAGGTGTTTCTGGTGTGGCGCCCAATACGGCTGAGTATTGGTTGGAGGCGACGGAGCGTATCATGGACGACTTGGATCTGACTGCTGAGGAGAAACTGAAAGGGATAGTGTCGCTTCTTCTGGATGAGTCATACCAGTGGTGGCTCACGCGCTCGGATGGTGCTGCAGCGGATGATCTCACATGGGACTATTTTAAGCGCGCTGCACTGAAGAAGTATATTGGGTCCAGCTTACATTGATGCACAAAAAATGCGCTTCGAGACCGGTTTAGGGAGTAAGTCCGATCGGAGTACGCAGGCGTAATTCTTAAGGTTGAGCTGGTATGCTCGAGGTATCGTGGCTACGGAGCACGAGCGATGTGTCAGGTTCGAGGACGGATTGAGGGATGAGCTAAGACTACGATTGCTCTACAAAGCAGGAGCGAGTTTGCCGTGTTAGTAGAAAAGGCTAAGATAGCCGAAGGGGGTAAAGGAATCAGTAAGGCGTAATCGGGACAGAATAGACATAAGAGAGGTTTTGGATCATCCGGTCGGTCGGTAATTCTCAGAAAAGGGCTAAGCATGGTGGGCCAAATCAATCCGGAGGCTCATTATCGCTAATCGTGGTCCAGTAGCAGATGTGTCGGTGTGGGAAATCTCATTGGGGAGAATATTGGATTGGCGGAAAAGGATGCTTTGAATGTGGCTCGTTGGATCATCGTGTGAGGGATTGTCCACGAAAGTTAGCCAGGATTCAGTCTGAGGGCCAGGGTCGTGCTCAGTTTAGGAATGAGGGACCGCAACCGCAGAGGGGTTGTGGTTCTGGTAGAGGAGGTAATGGTTCTGGTCGGGGCCGCGGAGCACCGGGCAGAGGTGCAGGCAACACCGAGGCGACACAGCCTGGATTGGTATATGCAGTGAGGCATCGAGAGGAAGGCGACGCACCGGACGTCATAACCGGTACGTTCTTAATCTTTGGATTACCTGCTTTGATAGATGTAGGTTCGACGCATTCGTATGTTGCTAGTAGCATAGTGGAAACCATGAACCTAGACTTTGAGACTACTTCTAGGAGATGACATAATTAGCCCTCTAGGTCACTCTATAGAAGTAAATAAGTCAGATAGGGATGTACCCCTAGAACTCTAAGGGGGTAGTGTTTGTGGTCGATCCGATGGAACCGCCGCTTGGGGAGTTCGATCCGATTCTTGGGATGGACTGGCCGGTGAAGTACCAAGCGAGTTTGGGATCATGCTGTGGCTAAGCGCATGGTTGTGAAAAACGGTTGAGGGTGAAGAGGTGATGATGATAGGTAATAGAAGAGATTATCTATCCAATGTGGTGTCCGCTTTGAAAGCCGAGAAAATGGTCGAAAAGGGTTGTGAGGCGTTTATGGTTCATGTGTGTGCCTTGGAGGCCAAGGAGTCACCGTGAGAGAATGTCCGAACGGTGAAGGAATTTGTCGACGTATTTCCGTAAGAACTTCCGGTCCGCCTCCGATCGGAAGTTGAATTTGGTATAGATCTGTTACCCGAATCTGCGGCGTTGTCTATCGCCCCGTATAGGATGGCGCCAAGGAATTGGTGGAGCCAAGGCTCGGTTCGTGGAGTTGTTGGATCGGGGTTTATCCGCCAAGTGTTTCGCCTTGGGAGCGCCAAAGGTTCTTTGTTAAGAAGAAGGATGGTACAATGCGGATGTGTATAGACTACCGCCAATTGAATAAGCTAACGATTAAAAACAAGTATCCGTTGCCCAGGATAGATAACTTGTTTGATCAACTTAAAGGTGCATCGGTTTTCTCAAAGATCGATCTAAGGTCGTGGTATCATCACTAAAGGTGAAAGAGGATGATATTCACAAGACGGCGCTTCGCACTCGGTATGGGCACTACGAAGTTTCGTAATGCCGTTTGGGTTGACTAACGCGCCGGCAGCATTCATGGACATGATGAATTGAGTGTTCCAGCAGTTTTTGGACCAGTTTGTCGTGGTGTTTATAGATGACATTTTGGTGTACTCAAGGTCTGAGGAGGATCATGATGTGCATTTGCGGATAGTTTTGCGCGTAGATTCGAGGAGAAGCGCTTATTTGCCAAGTTTAGTAAGTGCGACTCGCTTAGGAGGTGACTTTCTTGGGTCACGTGGTGCAGCTGAGGGGATTAGAGTGGATCCTCGCAAGATTGAGGCAGTATTGGACTGGAAACCGCCTAAGTTAGTGGTAGAAGTTTGGAGTTTTCTAGGTCTGGCAGGATATTACCGAAGATTTATAGAGGGATTTTCTCTGATTGCAGCACCGTTGACCAAGTTGCTGAGGAAAGGAGTTCCATTTGTCTGGTCTGAGAAGCAAGGAAAGTTTTGACAAGTTGAAGAAGATTCTGACTGAAGCTACGGTTTTGATCCAACCTGAGGCAGGAAAGGAATTCACGGTCTACTGTGATGCATCACATACTGGCTTGGGATGTGTGCTGATGCAGGAAGGGAAGGTAGTGGCATATGCATCTCGACAGCTGAGACCGTATGAGGTTAACTATCCGACGCATGACTTGGAATTAGCTGCAGTGGTTTTCGCCCTGAAAGTATAGAGGCACTATTTGTACGGAGAGAAGTCGATAGTCTACACGGATCACAAGAGTCTGAAGTACCTTTTGACTTAGAAGGATTTGAACTTGAGACAGCGTTGATGGATTGAGCTGTTGAAGGACTACGACTGTTCAATTGAGTATCATCCGGGCAAGGCTAACGTGGTGGCAGACGCGTTGAGCCGTAAGGTAGTATCGGACTTGAGAGCGATGTTTGCTCATCTTAGCTTGTATGAAAAAGGGAGTCTATTGGCAGAATTGCAGGTAAAGCCGACTTAGGTAGAGCAGATTAAGGAGAAACAATTAGTGGATGAGGGTTTGAATGCTCGGAGGTTGCAAGTTCAGAATGGTGGGTTGGAAGGTTACAACTTGTCCAGTGACGGAGTACTGTGTTTTCAAGGGAAAGCTTGTATGCCTAAGGACGTCGAGTTAAGGCAGAGGATTCTTCAGGACGCACATAACAGCCCATACACTATGCATCCTGGAGGTAGCAAGATGTATCGGGATTTGCGAGAGCAGTTTTGGTGGCCAGGTCTAAAACGGGAAGTAACCGAGTTTGTGGGTAAATGTCTGACGTGTCAGCAAGTCAAGGCTGAACATCAGTTGCCGTCGGGTTTACTTCAGTCGGTGAAGATTCCACAGTGGAAGTGGGAAAGGATAACCATGGACTTTATCAGTGGGCTACCCCTTACGCCTAGTAAGAAGGACTCAGTCTAGGTAATTGTGGACCATTTGACGAAATCACCTCATTTCATACCGGTAAGGGTTGATTACTCGCTTCAGAAGTTAGCTAAGCTGTATGTGGCAGAGATAGTGAGGTTGTACGGAGTGCCAGTGTCGATTATCTCAGATAGGGATCCCAGATTCACGTCAAGGTTCTGGAAAGCGTTGCATCAAGCGTTGGGTACGCGGTTGGAATTTAGTACGGCATTTCATCCGCAGACAGACGGACAGTCGGAAAGGGTTATACAGATTTTGGAAGATATGTTGAGAGGCTGTGTTTTGGATTTTAGAGGCAGCTGGGAAGAATTTCTACCGTTAGCTGAATTTGCGTACAATAATAGTTACCAGGCAAGCATTAAGATGGCACCATATGAGGCGTTGTATGGTAGGAAGTGTCGTACACCTACATACGCCGGATGCGAGTTGGGTGAACGCCGATGTTGGGTCAAGAGTTGGTTACGAAACCGAGGATAAGGTCAAGTTGATTCGAGCTCGTTTAAAGGAAGCTTCGATCGGCGAAGTCCTACGCCGATCTTAAGCGGAGAGATATAGAGTTTGCCGTGGGAGACAAGGTCTTTTTGAAGGTCTCGCCGTGGAAGAAAGTGCTGAGATTTGGAAGAAAAGGCAAGCTAAGTCCAAGGTTCATTGGGCCGTATAAGGTGTTGAGACGAGTGGGACCAGTAGCTTATCACCGAGTTGCCAGCCAGAGTCGAGATACATGATGTGTTCCACGCCTCTATGCTTAGACGCCACCGTTCAGATCCATCGCATGTTGTATCGGTGGGGGAGATAGAGGAACCAGTACAGATTCTAGACCGGGATGTGAAAGTTTTGCGCAAGAAGTCAGTTCCATTAGTGAAGGTGTTGTGGCGAAACCATGGCGTAGAAGAAGCTACGTGGGAACTAGAGGAAGTGATGAGACAACAATACCCTCAACTCTTTTGATCAGGTAATTTCGAGGCCGAAATTATTTTTAAGGGGGGTAGAACTGTAACATCCTTAAATAGGGGCCATTATGTTTGAACTATTTGCATGTGTATGGCTTGGTTGTGATATTAGGTGAGGTGTTTTAGGGTCTAGGGAGAAGCCAAGGGTAGGCCCGAACTATAGGAAAATTTTATTTTTAAGCTTTGGTTAAGGGGAGCTGAAAGAGCTAGGGGTTAAGAATATTTTGTGGAAAACTTTAGCACAAGAATTACCATGGTAAAGTGGCAAGGAGGCGCCACTTAGAGCCTTGAGCAGTGACGCCACAAGCAGGGGAAGGAGAGCTTGGGTTCGAGCTGCAGAAATCCCTTGCTGCAAATTCTTTTTGATGCCAAAGAGGGAAGAATTGTGCTCAGCTCAAACTCTGATGGATAACTGTTGAACAAGTCAACAGATTTAAACGGGTGGAGAAGAGAGAATTTAGGAGTTTGGAAAATTCAAACTCGTTTGAACAAGTGGTCAGGAGAAATTTGAGCAGTTGGCCGAATTTGAACTCTTGGTTGAGGAGGAGTAATCGGTTGGGAGTCTAGAGGGGGAAGTGTCGAAATTTGCTAAGTCAAGCTAGGTGACATTTTCGGCTAAGTCTGGCATCAGTGCATTCGGTTTTGAGCCAAAGCCGAAACCCCCTTAGTCTTGTCGATTTTCCCTCTAGCACAAAACCCAAAATCCCTTTTTGCATCTGTCGAATTCTCTTTGAAGCACCTAGCCGAATGCCCATCTAAACTTCCTTAGTGCCATTTCTTTTTCTTCTTCTTCTCAAGGTGCTTAGCCGAATTTGCTTGGAACCAATTGAGCTCTCTCTCTTTCTTCTTTGAACCGAAACCCTTTGGCTGAATCTCTTCAAGGTCGAATCCCTTTCACTTCTTTCTCTCTTTTCTTTCATATTTGTTCAAAACCCCATCAACATCTCTTCTTCTCAAATCGACAACCTTCTTTTCTCTTCATTCTCTCTTGTGCCGAAAGTCCATCAATCTTCTCTTGATTCTTTGCAATGCCGAATCTCCTTTGCTCCCCTTTCAAAAGCCATAGCCGAAACTCCTTTGATTGTTCCACCACCATTGCTGAAATCTCCCTTTACTCTTCTCTTCTTATTCCAACACTTTGGCCGAATATCAATCAAGGGTAGATCTCTTTGGTCTTCTTCTCTAATTGGTTTTGGAGTGGGTAAGTGTTCTTGGCCGAATCTCTTCTATTTTCTTCTTCTTTTCTCTGTCGACTTACATAGAACCAAAAGTCAAATTTCGGCATTTGTTTTGGCTCTCATTCATCTGTGAAATCAGTTTCTCCTAGGTTCTTTGGGTTTAGAAGCAGTGGATCGTGGTCCTCTACTTTCTCTGCCAATCAGTTTTGTTAGGACTGTGGTAAGGTCTCATGCTCATTCATTCTTTCCCTTATTCTTTTGAAAAGCCGAAGGCTATTACTGTATGTGGTTGAATGTTGGCCGATTATAGGGGAAGGCTGAGATCTCGCATATCTCGGGTTGTGGCTAGTATTCGAAAAGCGTTAAGGTAAAGGGGGTCTAGTGCGTTAGATCAGGATCTTCGGGATTCAGTAGTCGCGTTAGTAACCAGGTGTGTAACTTACACACTTCATAATTGTTGTAAACTTGTTAATAACCTAAACTATGTTAAAAGCCGAAACTGTGTAGATTTCGATATGATACCTTTATGGGTATGAGCAAGGATTTCGGTAAGTCCGCTTTGTTGAGATTACGGTACATGATTTCGATGATAATATCTATGTATGTTCGATATATGTCTAATGATTAAGCATGATGGCATGATTTGTATGTGCATTTAATTATTGTGGGTGATATGAGAAGAGGGGAAGATTGATATCTGTGACTTTGGGTCACCAGTGGTTTGGCACCACCAAAGTGGTTTGGTACCACGCTTGATTTCGTGACTTTAGGTCACGGAGGTTTGGCACCTCATAGCGACTCGTCCCCTGGGCTTAGCACCACAAAGGGTTGCCCCACATTTGATAAAATGTGATTGTCGCCATGATTTGGTATCACAACGTGGTTGGCCCCACAATTGGATTATTCGTGACTTTGGGTCACCAAAGGGTTTGGCACCACATTATTATTGATATCGGTGACTTTGGGTCACCAAAGGTTTTGGCACCACCAAAGTGGTTTGGTACCACACGGGGTAGAAAAAGGAGTTGTGGATGGCTAGGTTTGGGTGCTTGATTATGATTTGTGTAAGCACGTTGCTATAATCGGGAGGGGATTATGCATCGAGTCTTGGTGACTCACCTTCTCCTTATCTTTTCAGTGATTCGTAGATCGCGGATGAGGAGCCGGGTGGACTCGAGGTGACTATGCGATAATTGCTTGATTTTACATGGACATTTGATTTGGGTATTTTACTTTAAATTCTGGATTTTATTTGGGTTTGTAACAAGGCCTTTAAATTATGTTTTGGATTATTTTATCTGCTTTGGATTTGGTTTTAAATATGACTAAGTAATTACTTGATTTGCTTTAATAACCTGATAATCAAAGTTTTCAAACTAAGCTACGCAGCGAGTTTTCTAAACTCTACCATCGGGTAATACAATTCACATGATTTCAAAGCAACTTAACATTTTTTCACTATACATACATCGGTTTTCCCCAAACACAAGCAATCGAAGAGTTTTCACCGAAAATAAACCGGTAACCTGTTTTCTTTGAATCGTTTTCACTCTGTGACATGCCAGATTCGGTCGTGGTGTGTTGACCGGGTTTGGGGTGTTACAGATCCCTCCTTCAGAAGAGTTTAAATCCAACACAATCTCTAGCCGTCCAATCCGCAAAATAAATACTCCCTTGCTTGTCATGAGATTCGAACCCAGGCTCCCCTGTAGCATAGTCCACGCTGCTAGCCACTTTACCAACTAGCTCCTTGTTGTCTTAAAACATGCGCAACTAAATATAAGTCTATGGCCAAAGTCTAAGTTCATTTAAAAAGAAAAACAAAATGCAAGCGCCAAGACTTGAACCTTGGACCCCTTACTTCCTTTATGGCGTCACCTCCTTCCTCCCTAAGTGGCGTCACTTTGCCACTTCACCACAACTCCTTGTTGTGTCATTTTTGTCCACATTTTATTCTTAAAGCCTACCTTCTAACTCCCAGGGTTTTATTCACCTAAAACCAAAATTTTTCCTAGAGCCCAAGTTTGATCCCGGGACTTCATAGTAGCCCCCTAACCTTCCAAAATCCCACACCTAATAGGTCCAACTTGCATTAATGTCGTTCTCTTGTTCTCAAAAAAAAATTAAACGCTCCCACGCCCAAGGCCCAATGGGCCCAATTCTACTAGGCCCAAATTCGGGGCGTTACAAATCTACCTCCCTTAAAAAAATTTCGTCCCCGAAATTTCCAGCTAACAGGGTAGTAGTGTAACAACTACCCCACTACGCTACCACTACGTACTCTGCTTCTAATATCCCTATCACATATTAACTAGAATTTGGAACTCCCTACAGATACTCAAAACACCTAACCATTAAAGTAGACAGATATCTCATACGCAACCAATTTCTATATCCAAACTTCACATCTAAACCAAACACACACAAAATAAATACCAAAAATACAGTCCAATACCTAAAGGAATCATCGTATTTCAAACTCACTGTATTTAAATTGCTAAATAGACAAAAGTATTCAGAAAACTTACGGATTCAGTGCCGTGGACTCGGTGTACCACATTTTCAAAAAACGATCAACACAACATTTCAGAATTTCAAATCTTTTCAAGGTTTTTTGAAACAACACTTTCAGAAATTCAATTTTGAAAACCCAATCCACAGCCGAGTTTTGCAACCGGGCTCTGATACCATTAAATGTAACACCCCAAACCCAGCCTAGAAGTTAGGCTCGAATCTGGCGTTTCACATTGAAGTGTTTTTCGAAAACCATGTTTTCATTGAAAACTCTTCTTGATATTTAAAAAGTAAAGTCTCAGTTTGCGTTTGTTTATTTTTAATCAACGTTTATTAAAAGTTATTAATTTCAAAACCTCGTTGTTGCGGAAGCTTAATTTAAAATAATGATTTACGAAGACGAGTTATCCAAAAATTGAGTTGCAGAAACATAGTGTTTAGAAAACTGTTATCATTTTGAAAAAAAAAACCGTGTTCAACTTTTAGCAGATTTAAATCATAATAAACTGAAAATCTCAAATTAATAACCAGAATTTAAGAGAGGCCTTATTACAACCCATTAAGAAAACGGTTTAAATAAAGTAGAATAGAATACTAAAATTCAAAGCTGCTCGTAGTGTGGCCACCTCCGAGCCCTCCAGTACGTCGAACCGCCTACTGAGGATTACCTGAAACATTTAATAAAAAGAGGGGGTGAGTTTACAAAAATTCAGTGTGTAATCCCCTATAACAGTCATAATCTGGGCCTGAGCCCTTCCGGTATCGGTCTGGGCCTAAGCCCTATAATCAGGATAATGAAAATAGAGAATGTAGCCCAACCCAATCCAACCATCACACCACCCGTACCAACCCTACACACCTGTGGGGACCAAGTCAACCCACCCAGCCCTACACACCAAGAACGCAGCCGAGCTGCCAGAATATAAGCGGCTTAAAGCCGTCGATAGGTCCACAATCATCTCAGGCGACCCGTGCGACCCTAACAATCAAATCGGTGGGTCCACAGTCGTCTCGGGTGACCCGTGCGGCCCTAACAATCAAATCGGTTGGTCTACAGTCGTCTCGGGCGACCCGTGTGACCCTAACAGATCAATCACTTCCTCCAATCATCAAAACCCAACCCATGCAACACGATATGAATGCAATGTATTACAAATATAAACAATATAAATAAAATCATATACACAATATTTAACCACAATCGAGGGTATAACAGTTATTTTCTCACATAAGGGTATAATGGTAATTTTCACCCCTTTGGGGTATTTCGGTAATTCCACCTATCGAGGGTATTTCAGTAATTCACCCACTAAGGGTATTTTAGTAATTTACCCACCAAGGGTATTTCGGTAATTTTGTAATCTGAGGGTATTTCGATAATTTCACAAATTGGGGGTATTTCAGTAATTTTACAAATCGAGGGTATTTTGGTAATTTCACAAATCAAGGGTTTTTTGGTCATTTTGCAAACTGGGGGTATTTCGGTAATTCCACAAATTGGGGGTATTTTGGTAATTTTGTAAACTGGGGGTATTTTGGTTATTTTGCAAATCGGGGGGTATTTCAGTCATTTTGCAAACGGGGGTATTTCAGTAATTCTGCAAATCGGGGGTATTTTGGTAATTTCACAAGTCGGGGGTATTAACGACCTAACAGAAGGTCTATTGTCGCCTCGAGCGACTCAAGTATTCTAAACAGAGATAATGATGCGAATGGGCCTAAGGCCCATTCTCGGCCCAAGTGGGCCCACACGCTCTTGTGGCCCATTTAGCCCAAATCTAGCCACAGATGAGATTCACATAGTCTATTCAAATATTTACTACACAATCCTACAATTTATTCATATGGGCCCATAGGCCCATTGGGCCCACTTGGCCCCTTTCGGCCCATTGTGGCCCAAACCCACAAGAACACTCAGGATGGCCTCAACTATCGCGTCGAAGCTCCCACACGTGTGCTCACACGCTCGTGTGGCTACCATCGCCGTGTGACCGGCATTTTGGCATTTGCCGCTCTATAGCTAGAGTAGGGCGAAATACACACCTGATAGGAGTCTGAAGCTTATTCGCGCTCCGAATGCTCCTATGCCCAAACGCCCACCAAGGTATTCTTACTCTCCTCATAGATTGCTCTATTTAAAGCCAACTTCTCACCTTCCCTCTTGCTAGCTTTCCGATGTGGGATCCCTTCTTCAGGAGAGTTTAAATCCAACACAAACTCTGGCCGTCCAATCCGTAAAATAAATACTCCCTTGCTTGTCATGGGATTCGAACCCAGGCTCCCCTGTAACATAATCCACGCCGCTAGCCAGTTTACCAACTAGCTCCTTGTTGTCTTAAAACATGCGCAACTAAATATAAGTCTATGGCCAAATTCTAAGTTCATTTAAAAAGAAAAACAAAATGCAAGCGCCAAGACTTGAACCTTGGACCCCTTACTTCCTCTATGGCGTCACCTCCTTACTCCCTAAGTGCCGTCACTTTGCCACTTCACCACAACTCCTTGTTATGTCATTTTTCTCCACATTTTATTCTTAAAGCCTACCTTCTAACTCCCAGGGTTTTATTCACCTGAAACCAAAATTTTTCCTAGAGCCCAGGTTTGATCCCAAGACTTCATGGAAGCCCCCTAACCTTCCAAAATCCCTCACCTAAAAGGTCCAACTTGCATTAATGCTGTTCTCTTGTTCTAAAAAAAATTTAAATGCTCCCACGCCCAAGGCCCAATAGGCCCAATTCTAATAGGCCCAAATTCGGGGCGTTACAGTTGAAGGTGTGGCAGTCCCAAAGGATGATGCAAAGACAATGCTAATTTTTTTTCACAAACATATACCAAAGGCATTGATTAGTGATCAGGGTACACACTTTCATTGCAACCAAGTGGCGACCGCACTGAAGAGATAATGAGTTAATCATAGAATGGCTACTACTTATCATCCGCAAACCAATGGACAAGACGATGTATCGAATCAAAAAATTAAGAACATTCTTGAGAAGGTTGTAAACCCTTCGAGGAAAGATCGGTCTTTCTGATTGGATGGCGCTTTATGGGCATTGCGGACAACATACAAAACTCCATTAGGGATGTCGTCGTATCAATTGGTTTTTGGGAAAGCATGTCACTTCCCAGTCGAACTGGAACACAAAGTAATGTGGGCAATTAAGCAAGTGAACATGGACTATGAAGCGACTGGTAAGAAAAAACTGTTGGATATCACAGAACTAGAGGAGATTAGGAGAAATGCTTATGAAAACGCTGCAATTTACAAGAAAAAGACCAAACGATGGCATGACAAGATTATTTTGCAGCGATAATTTATCGCGGGTCAACATGTTTTATTATTAAATTCTCAACTCAAATTGCACGCAGGTAAATTGCTTTCACGTTGGTCTGGACCTTTTAAAGTTGTTAACATATTTCCTCATGGTGTAGTCACAATTTGAGATTTACGTGATGGACACCAATTCAAAGTAAATGGATAGAGGCTGAAATACTATTTTGGCAACAATGATCAAAAGTAGGCAGAGACCATTAAATTGGTCAAAAAGTTTTAATTTTTAATTAGTACTCCTTGATTTTAGTTTATTTTATTTATGTTTTGTTAAAGTTTGTTTTCTTTCCTTTTTGCAGAATAATTAGGTACCATTGTCAAAGCATTGAAATCTTACTGTCAATGCATTCCATAAGTCTGTACTACCATTTATAACTCATCAGAATTCAGGGAAATTTAGATTCCACCGTTGGATCAAAAATCACTCAGCCGTTTTATTCTTCTGAGCAAGCACAATTTCTATTGGACACAACTTTTCCCGCCAGCCTTATATCTCTCCATAAAACAACACGCCTCTCCATCTTCCTCTTTCACTCACTATAAATCCTCTCCAACTATACCAACTGTAACGCACTCAAGTAACCATTTTTACTTCTTTTATCTTCTGAAGATCATATCCTTTTGACTTTAAACCGTTTTCCCTGAATAAAAGATGGCAAAAACAAGAGGTTCGGTTAAGAAAGCTACCAAATCTGTTGGAGAACATGCATCCTCTGCTACCATAGTTCGTGAATCAGAATCCCCTAGGCCAGTGTAGTCAAATGAGCCAGTAATATTTTTGAATAAAGAGGCAAAGGAACAATTTCAAGACAACATGTTAAAGCGAAACTTCCATCTCGAACAGGGCATTTCCCTTTCACTACAACAAGACTTGGGTAAGCAAGTCTCCAAAACCATCTCGAAGTTAAAGTGGGAAACTTTTTGCACCCATCCTGGAAGCTACTCTCCTTCACTGGTACGTGAGTTTTATGCTAATCTCTATGATCATGAGTTAGAGTTCATTTTCGTTCGAGAAGGTTTAATATCATAGGACGCTAAAAAAATTAACAAGTTGTACAACACCAAGGTTGATGTCAACGAACACTCCAAGTTCATTCATAACATCACAGATGAAAATCGAGACCTGTTGACGAGAGACTTGTGTGTCGAGGGAGTAGTTTGGATGGGTTCCCATCAAAAGAATTATACGATGCACCATCACTTCCTGACCCTGCAAGGCAAAATTTGGTTTCATTTTGTCAACTGCAGACTAAGGCCCTCTACTCACAGCACCATAGTCACCCTCGATAGAATGTGTCTAGTACATTCTATCGTTAAGGGCAGAAGAATTGATGTAGGTGCAATACTTCACCAAGAAATTACTGGCTGCGCTGCAAGGCAGACTGGGATCTTGGTTTTCCCACCACTGGTGATGTTATTTTGCCAGCAAAGAGGAATCGTGCCCCGTGTTGGTGAGGAAGTCTGGGAAAATAAGGGCCCTATCAATGAAGCCTCTATAGAAAGAATGAATCGTGGCAAGGACTTGCTGATATTGAAGGCGGCGGAAACCAGTAAGACAAGAAAGGGCAAAGCCAAAGCCAACAATAAAGGAACAAACTTGAATGCAGAGACATCATTATGGTGCAAACTAAAGGATGTCGAAAAAATGGTAAATTCCATCAACAACAGGCAGATCAGGCTTGTCGCTACAGTAGAAGATATGGAGAAATCCCAGAATTTGTTTTATGCTTATACCAGAGCCTAGAACAGTTCTACTGTAGCCACATTAGGCCAACTGAGCCCATCCCTACTACCAGAATTCCTAGTGTTTCCACCTATCATTTGAAATTATGACCTCTCTTCCTTAGATGACGACTTAAAAGATCGAGACAAATCGGTGGCATCCCCACCCATTGTGTAGGTCTCTGATAATGAGAAAGAAGGGGAACCCAAGGACATTGAAGAATTCCTATGATAGATTGATAGCTTGTTTGAGGATGGTAATTTTGCTGATTAAGAGGACACTCTTGTTGAGAAGGAAGTTGCTGCTGCAGAAGAGGAAGTTGCTGAAAATGTAAAAGAAAAAGAAGAAGAAGATTCTGTTGAGAAGACTGTCATCACACCTGAGTCTGTGGGTGCAAATATTGATAATTTGGAGCGAGCTGGAGCGAGACTGGCGGAAGTTGCTGAGGTAACCAGTAAGGAGCAATGCAATTCATTGGTAATAGTGGTATACACTGGACCACTCCAAGTTGCCTCTCTTACACAGGGAGCAGCCGATGATGCTGGGGCAAAGCTGAGCACTAAGGAGCAATTCGAGAACCGTGCAAAGCCCAAATAAAAGAAAATGAAGCGCTCCAAGGATAAAAAATGAAAGAAGGAGGAGAATGAAACATCATACAACCACATCAATGGCTGCAGATAACTGAGTTAGTTTATTTTAAGCTTTAGATATAGTATTCATGCATTGCATGTAGCTGTAGGTTTTATTTTAATAAGTGTACATTGTCATTGCATTTTTTTTATTGTCATTACATTTTCATGTTAGTACATTGGGGACAATGCAAACTTCAAGTTTGGGGGAATGCACACGGGGCTTGGAAATGCACCCACATTTCAAAAAAAAAATTGAAAATGAAGCATGCAAGGTTTAATTATAGTTAATGAAAATTGTTCAAAAATTTTTGTTACATTCGATGCTTAATTCTTGAATCATGTGAATTATCAATGAATGAGTTGGATAAATTTGATAGAAGATTGTAGCTTCAATTCTTTGATGAATGGATTAGGTTGCATTAGTAATAGATGACTGCTATCATTCCTTAAATCTTGAATGAATATGCATTTTACAGGTGCTTATATATGTATATATCATTATAAATAAAGACACTCCAAAGTGGGTGTAGTATGGAATGTTAAAGAGGGAATACTCCAATACTAGTGTTAAAAAAATCAATCTGGCCAAAGGCTGTCGCTGCATGAGTGTGCGTCAGCACAATTACGTACTCCCTGGGGGTTTGTTTCACCCCATCGTTACTTCTCAGGAACAAGGGTACAGTAATGCAACGATATCCTTTATTCCAAAAAAAAATGTATATATATACTTAGTATTGTACAATAAAAGCTGTAATGGTAGATAGAACTAAGGGTTTGAAGCATGATGCTAGCATTGATGAAGTTGCAACCTTATTCATTCATTCTTATGAATTGTCCGTGCAATATTCTTTCATCTGAATGTGATTCATCCATTGGGAATTTAGAGGGTTCAAGTTGCTAGAATGATCATTTGCCTTAGTAAAAATTTCTTTAGCCTTGCTAGTTTCTGTTTTACTTGAGGACAAGTAAAAACTCAATTTTGGGGGTGTGATAGCACTAGAAAGAACATAGGTTTTTCCTCTTACTTATTGGTTAAAATTTTCCCATTTAGTTATCCTTAGCATGCATTTTAGCATTTTCAGTTTAGTAAATTGTCGCCGCACCTAATAGCTGTCCGGATAAGAACCAAAATTGCGTGAGCTGTCTAGTCTGGTATAACCAACCTGTACATACAAGGACAATATAATTCTGAGGAAAGGACACCTGTGCTGTTGGAGGAGGACATAAAAAAGGTGGACGTGAGAAGAAAAAGAGAGCTTGTTTTTCTCTACCATCATCTTCATCATCCTACCTTGAAGCTTGCGGCCATGGCAGCTTAAACCTCTCACTGGTGAGCCAACGTGAAAACTAGATGCAGACTAGCTTCTGATGAGGAGACCTAAGTGCACGATAAGAGGGAAAAGAGAGATTCAGTCGAGTTGTTTAGGAATAGTATTCTCCACTCGATTCTTTCTTTTTTGTTTCTAAATGCTAGTGATTACTCTCTATTTTCTGTTTGTATGGAAGTACACATGAATTCTTAGTTAAATTTTATCTTATTCAATCTTTCTTTTATTGTTTAATCTTAGGGTTTGACTATTTTTTAACACAAAAGTGTTATTGTAGTCACTGACACTGGAAAGTGTAGTGATAGTTTGAGCCAACAAGCATTACAACGGAAGTTGAGTGAGGATTAGAGAAATTTAGTCCACTTGTTCTTAATAGTATCGTATTGCCATCATCGGAAGGTAGGTTTAATATGCATGTTTAAGTGTCAGATTAAATAGAGGTGTGACGATGGGTAAGATATACATTGAATTTAATTGCCTTGACAATCACCTATATTTTTATACCTTGTGAGCACTTAGTATTCTGCTGAAGATTCATGTTGAGGATCCCAGTTTATCATTATCATATTTTACTTTATTGTTTTCAAGTTATTGCATTGACAATTATTCTCACAATTTATCTCGTTTTTATCTAGTTGTTGCACCGACATTAATAGACAAAAGACTACCATCCTTGTGGGGTTGATATCCGACAGACTCACATCTGTCTACTATACTTGCATCGATAGTGTACGCTTGCACATTATTGCTGTGACGTTAAACAGTTGATCAAGTACTCACTTATATGTTATATGATTTGGGCGTTAAAGCCCTGGGACATGTTTGGAGAGATAAGGGAATGTGAGCTAAGCTCTATTCAACACGAAATGTTTAGTGTGTTGGAGAGTGTTAGCTTTATGCTTCAATTTTGGGACATGTTTGACTCTATGAGTCTTTGTGGTGTGTTGTAGATCCGTGTATCCGATGAGTGGTGATAGTACCCACTTTTATGTTTCATAGCTCAAGTGCCAAATTATCTACATATATGATCGTATGTGTAACACCTATACCTAGCCTGGTAGCCAAGCTTGAATATCAGGATGCCACACCATCGTCTCATGTCATACTCATAGTAGATTGTCACATTATTAAGAAATCATCCTCTTTATCAGTGATCTTATAATTTTTTTGTCAAACATATATCAATCATTACTAGAACATGCCAAACATACTTTAAATAAACTTATAGTAATTATTGAACATGCATTAGGAGCATTTAGCAAAAATTTTAAGACAATCATGTAGGTATCGATCCTAGAACACGGGTATCGATATTTTCCTTACACGATATCGATACCGTATAAAAATTTGGTACAAAAGATCAATACCAACTATGAGACGATGGTGTGGAATCCTGATATTCGGGCTTGGTGATCAAGCCAGGTATAGGGTGTTACACTATGTCGCAACATGGGAGGTCTGATGTTGGTATTGATCTTTTGTACCAAATTTTTATTCATCTTTTGTACCAAAAGATCAATACCTAAGTCATATTTTGGTATACACCTAGAGCCAAAAAGCTAACCTTATTTATTCATATTTAGTACCTATATTTGAGCTAGAAAACACTTTTTGGTGAACCTTCACACAAAATCTGAGCCAGAACACATTAATTTGTATTTACCCCTTTTTCTTTGGTCCTATACTACACGACAATAGACGTCTGGCCATACATATTGAGAGTTAAGTAGATACATTACGGCAAAATTTTGTAAAAATAGAGTGAAATAGGAAAGATCAATGTGATAGAGTAATTATAGGTTAGCCAATATGTACAGCAAAAGAAAATCTCAGAAAGAAAATAAAAAATGAGTAGAAAAAGTTCTTGAGAGTAAAACCATTCGTGAATGAAAAATGTATTGAAAAAAAGAAGAAAGAAAAGTGAAGAAGTTCAACAAGAATAGAGAGACTCGTTAATTAGTGCACACAAACTCGTGAGCTAGCCTTAGTTTCTATATTATGCTGTGATTTCCTATGGAGAAATAAGGAAGGTGAGAGAAGGAAAAATAAGGCGGTGAGCGGGTAAGGGTCGCTAGGGGAGGAGAATAGGGAACAATATGATGTGTCAAATTATTTTTGTGCTTGAAACTATTTGATGCTTACTATTCTTGAATTTTGTACCTGTTTTAAGCCTCAAAACCTTACAAGCCAAAAAACCATATGTGATCTAAGTAGACTTATTTACGAGTTGACATCATACTAAATAATTGCATTTATGATTGTTTGTCTTCTGCTAGGATAATCAAATTACATGTATAACTTATTGATGAATCCCTACATTTGAAACCCTTAATGTTTGTATGCTTTTTAATATATTGAACTTAGGTGTTAAGTCAGTTATATATCATGCCAAAATTATGTGCAAATAAGAAATGCCTAGTCATGTGCTCCAAAAGAAACATTTGTACGATATTTTCTTAAGGGTCGTCTTTTAATTACTATTTTTGTTTGCGTTGCTTGAAGATAAGAAATGACTTAAGTGTGGTGGAGTTTGATCTGCCGTAACTCAGTGTAGCAGATTAAACTAGTTTTCGCACTTGAGGAACTTGAATACAAGCAATTTTATTATGCTTTAATTAAGTTTTCTTAGTTTCGTTCATATTCAATAAAAAAGTGTAATTTGAGTCTTTTATTAACCTTAGGGGCCGAATAAGGCCTAAGGGTGAGCTAATATACTTTGTGAGTGTACAGGAGAATATTACAGGGCGTACCAACTCAATACTGGTCATTACGTTGCAACATAGGGAGTTTCATGTCGGAACATAGGGAGCAAGGAGCAATAATTCCAAGACTACCTTCAGTGTCACGACACAACCAAGAGATGTCGTGACACACCCCTGAAGCTACCCTGATTACGAGCATACTGCCTTTAAGTCATGACACAAGCACTAGGTGTCGTGAAATTGGTCTTGTACAAGAAATACTTACGAGCCAGGAGTGTTTTGGTCTGCACAATCAAATATTAAACTTGAGAGTGCCAGCTGGCCTAGGGTTGAGGATGACAAAAACCCTAACTTTATAAATAGGCTTTTTTAAGACTTGTGATGGACAACTTTTCATATTGTATAACTTTCTTCATAGTCTCAGTTTTAGTTTTTCGCTTTTTCTTAGGCTTTAGGTTATTTTTAGTTTTGCATTTGTTGGGAGATCTGATTTGTGGAACTTAATCAACTTTGTGTGGATTTCATGCTTCAATTAAATACAATTCAGGATTCCCTTAGACCTTTGTCTTTTAATTAACTATTAATGTTCATCTTTGATATCAAGTTCATTATGTTTTTGAGATCTGTGAGGAACGAATTTTCAAATGGGGGATTAGCGAGTGGATGTGTGATTAATTGATTATGTTCCAAGGTTTTCTTAACGGGTCAGCTGTTTGGGAGAGGAAGAAGTAAAACCCTAGACTTGACGACTCAAGGAAGTCATCTAGGAGGGAATTAACCCAAAATTGGTATGGCCTATCTTTGAACACCTTAGCCCCGAACCGGTCTGGATTGTGAGATCTAGAGATAAGTAGTTCTTGCTAACTTATTATTCTAGTGGAAGATTGAGAGATCTTGCTAGGGTAACGACTAGTTGATTCAACATGAAAGCCGAAGCAACAGTTATTTATGACTACAGAAGCGAGCTAATCACCCATGCTCAGATCTGATTCAGCTTTCATATCAAATTTCCCAATGTTTTTTTCCCTTATAGTCTTTTATTCTTTATTTATAAAAAAACCAAAAATCTCTCTTTATGTTTATTTATAATATAATTTATTTAAAGTACTAATTAGCTCTATTTGTACTTAGGATTAATTTGATGCTCACCTTGCTCGAGTATGATCCTCGGATTACCCACCTACTTCGTTGTAACTATATTACAACCCAACCCTTATACTTGCAGACACCACCTATTTAACATATTTTGTTCAGGATTTCTACTTCAGACGTTGGTAAATTTGGAGGCGTTTAGCAATGTAAAGTACTAAAGGGACTCTAGATTATATTCATTCCGATTTACGGGGTCCATCTTCTGACATCTCAAAAGGAGGTAATAAATATTTCCTAACTTTAATTGATAATCACTTTAGAAAATTTTGGGTTTATTTCTTGAAATTGAAAAGCGAAGTCTTTGGAATCTTCAAATAATGGAAGACACTGTTAGAAAAACAAACCAAAAAATCTTTGAAGTGGTTGAGAACACATAATGGTCTTGAGTTCTGTTGTTAGATTTTAATGATTTCTACAAATAGGAAGGAATTGAAAGACATTGAACCATTGTTGGAATTCCGCAACAGAATGGAGTTGCAGAAAGAATGAAGAAAACCTTGTTGGGAAATGCTCAATGCATGCTTTCTAATGCAGGCTTAGGGAAGGAAATTTGGGCTAAAGTCATAAATCTGGTAAGTTATTTGGTAAATCGATCTCCTCATCGAGCATTGAACGGTAAAGTTTCAGAGGAGATATGGTCAGGTAATCCTCTAAATTATTCTAATATTAGAGTTTCGGTTGTCCTGCTTATGCTAAAGTTAGCCAGTGAAAGCTCGAACCAAGCATCGTTAAATGCATCTTTCTAGGATACAATGTTGATACAAAAGGTTTTAAGTTGTGGTTATCAGAATCAGATAAAATAATTGTTATCAGAGATGCTACGTTTGATGAATCTGCCATATTTCGATCAAAAATTGGGACTGCTCCTTTTAAAGACATAACGAATCAGAGTGTCTTGAGCAAGGTGAAGTCAAAAGCCAAAATAGGGGGCAACGTCTCGATGAATAAATGCCCAACATCGCAATTATGCGACGAACTGATGTCTCGTCTCGACGAAGAGTCACACGACATCGAGACAACACGACAAAATTCTGATTTTGGCAAGATTGAGGTTGTTTCGGATCTATTTGGGCCTCCATTCGACCTTTAGGTACCCTCACCATCATAATTAACTAATTATAAGTTTTCTCATGACAGGAAAAGGTGAGAAATCCAACCACCAAAGAAATATTGTGAAGGAAACCTAGCGGTTTATTGTTTCACATGATTACGTACAAGTGTACACAGTCGTACAAGTAATAAGTAGTAAGTAAAGAGTATCGTCTCCATAGGGACTGTTGTGTAAATTATTTGTAAAGCTAACTATAAAACAATTTGATTAAACAGAATAAAAGAAAGAATAATTGCTTAAAGCTAAATCTGTAAGAAATGTAATCAGATGTCAAATACCCACAGAATAAAACAACACATCTTGCCAAAAAAAAATCACAACAGAAAGATTAAATGCAAGCTTTAATAGAACTTAACATTCATAGACTAAAATAAATATTCCACTTAACAAGAATTTATTGGCATTTATAAAAAAAATATATCACAAAAGGATCGTAGCAATATGAAGATTCATTAAACCTAATTTTAATTAAGGCATATGCTTCTCTAGAAGTCCTATTAAGTCCCTAAGTTATTCCACATATTTCTATGTCAAAACTAACCTAGAAATCACCCTTTCAAGCATTTATACAGTTTATGCATACATCAATCATCTTTCGATAACGACACGATATCCACCATTAAGGTTTTTTGTCAATAAACCATTACCTCTTCTCATATTAAAAAAATTAATTCATTGACCTACAAATGTTGGCCATACATTTACAAGTATAATCATGAATTAAACCTAAATGAATGAAATAATCATTTCCAAAAAATATTTAAAAAACAAAAATCAATTAACTCAAATCAAGATTCATATTCATTTTGAATAAACAAAATTAAGTCATGTCATATTAAATTGAAAACATAAAGATGTGATGCAATCTTGTCTTTCGACACAGAAAACAATAATTAACAATAAAGAGAAAGGGAAGAAAGAGTAGCCGAGGGGGGTTATCCATGACCATTTTATGATAAGAAGAAGAAATAGTTAAACTGTAGGGAGTTATTTGTGACTGCTCCTTGCAGCATCCCATGGTGGCTCTCCTCCTTGTCTTTATGCTAAATAATCTAAATGCCTTCAAGTCATCCTTCTTAGCTGCTCTCACTTTTGGCAAGTGTATGCCATATTTTGTGGTAATCAAGTGTTTAGCAAGCCATGAGAAAGGTAAGAGCACTCAAAGGAATTTTTCTCTAAAAACTAATGTGCTAATTGATGTGTTTGATGAATGACTGAAGGTCCCTTTTTATAGCGTTCTTAGCCCTAATGTTCCTTCTTATTTTTAGCAAGGGATTCCTTAATTTTCTCCCCCATTATTTTCATCCCTTGAATGGTGGAAGTAGGTGAATATTTTGCTTGATTTAAGGAGAGGACATGCATGATTTCCTCCCTTGATTTTCATCCCTTAATGTGAGGAATGTGGTTGGCCATTTGACTTTTATTTTTAGCCAAGGTGGTTGCTCATTTTTTCCTTGTATAGCCAACCATTGAGTGGAAAAAGAGAAGGGATTATGACTTCTATTTTTAGTAGATGAGTGGACAGTTGAAGCTTGATTCAAGGAGAATAGGGTGCTCATTTTTATTTGGTGAAGATTGGGGGTTAAATCTGCTATATTTGGGAGATGGATGGTCGGTTTTGGATTGCTAATTTTAGCAGTGGGTGTTGTCAGTGTTATTTCATGGTAAAGAGCGTTTGTGATCTAGTTCTAAACCTCCAATTAAGACAATACTAGCCCCCATGTAATTAAATCTAGAATAACATCATTTTGAAGCGCATGTGACTGAATTATCAACCTGTACCTGTTTAAGACCCAAATACAACCAAAATTCTTTCATTCTTTCCCTTAGCCCAATTATTCCTAAAAAATAACAAAATAACATGTATTTAACATAAAATACACAAACTTAACGCATTCCCATGGAAATAATAAAATATCATGAAATTAAGTGAAAAACCACATAAAGTGTTATTTATTTACTTGGAATTAACATAAAACGTACATAAAAGAGTGCTAATATATATATTAAAGTTCATATACCCCTAAAATTAAATCACTTCTCATCCCAAGTAATGCTAAAAACATGTTATAATTTGTAGAATTTAATTCATCCAAGTAGTCATAAGGGCAAAAAAAAAGTTATGCTCTCAAATTAATTTGCAAGTATGTAGTTTGTATTCAATATATCACCCAATATTTCTTTGTGTATCTAGATGCTAACAAATCATGATTTGAATAGTTAATTTTATGAGTAGAGTAAGTTCAATTCCATAAAAGACTTTAACTTCCCTAGTTTAACTAAGCATCATTCTTCGAATTTAACACGTCTTTATATGTTGAGTTTGATACTTTCCTCTCCATTAATGTAGTCAGCTTAGTGGTCTTAAATAAATATGTCTTTTGTAAATGTTGTAGTGGGAATAGGGTTAAGGTATGAAAAAAATAGATATTTTAAGTTCAAATAACCTTAAACTTAGCTTACCTTGGCCTTCAAAATTGCAACTGCCCACTAACTAACCAACTCTTTTCCATTTTTATCTCATGTACTCTTTGGTACTCCTTTTTAAAAAAAAATACATAAGTACCTTTTTTAGCAAGTTTTTGTATGTAACTCATCTTTTAGTTCCTTATAATATACACCTAATAATCCTCTTAGACTCCCCTCAAACTTAAACTCCAAATACTGTCAAAGTAAGCAAGGTTAGGATTTGTGTTCAAAAGGTCAAGAAAACAATTATTTAGGGAAAGCTACTTATTTCATGGGTTATGTAACATCCCATACCCGACCTAGACGCCAAGCTGAATATCGAGATGCCACACCACTATCTCACTACTTGTTCATCTAAAACGGCATGTTATTTCTCATGCATATTTTTTTCTATTAATAACATCATAGAATTATCATGAATTATAAACCATACATTCACTTTTTGTTGATAAACTATGCCAAGAATTCATAAAATAGCATAACATAGGTATTAATCATGCATTAGGACCACTTACCAAATTATCCAAAAACTGTTACATAGGTACCGATACCGCCTCTATGGTATCGATATTTCCTTTAAGTGGTATCCTTACCACCTAGAAAATTGATACCAAACTAGCATTCTGTTTCTCACCAAATTTCAAAATATCAGAAAATATAGGTACCTTTCGCAAGGTATCGATAACTACACCCCAAGTATCGATACTCGGGCCAAGGTATCGATACCAAATTGGTATTCTGACACCCTGCACTTTCGAAAATACAGAGGTATCATTTTAAAAAGCCCTAATATCGATACCTCTGGTTCAAGTTACAAAAATTTAGCATATAAGAGCATTTAAACCATTCAAACTTGTTCCCTAAACATCAAGCTTCATTCACCTAGTCACATCAGCATTAGAATGTCTAAATTAACAGTCCAAATACCATATCCAAGTCCACATGCTTCCAAACATACATAATATGCAAATAATCCCAAATACGTCTTAACAATCTGATATAAATGTCTACCACGTCGCCTTTTTTATTTCCTAGAACTAGAATAAGCAAAACACCTACTATAATGAATAAAGAATGGATTGGATCAATCCCTTAACAGCCACACCACTCACACCGGGAATGCAACCACTCTGTAAAAGATAAAATGGAGTGGGTGAGCTTAACAAGCTCAATGAATGCCTAGAACAACCACTATGTGAACAAGTCTATCATGTATCAACCAAACAACATACATCATATTCCCAAAACGTCATTAACTAAGTGCCATAATTCACATATTTAGTCATATTTCATGCATACTTTTACACATTATTTATATGAATGTTTAGGCTTATATATATTCCGACATGTATTAATCACATATAAGCACCTATAATCACATAAAATCACATTTAGTTACAATGTATGAGAATTTGGCTCTTGAGATTATGAAACGTAAAGTGGACTCTATCACCACTCATCGAATACACAGATCTCCATCACACCACACATAGACTCGTAGAGTCAATCACATCCCGTAAGCAAAGCATATTGCTAACTCTTTCCAGCACACGACACATACATATCCCGATGAATGGAGCTCGACTCATATTCCCTTATCTCTCCAACACTATTTTTGGGCCTCAGTGCCCCATATATCACAACACACATAGGTGAGTACTCACAATCCTATGGCATGCCAACTATATCCAACGGTCTCATTAACTCACAAGGCCAAAATACCCATAATGTCATCAAATATTACTTACCGATTATCCACACATATTCACCACATAATCATCTTATTGGCACATTATACACACTTTAACATGACATGAATATCATACCCTTATATTTACCATTACAACAATCATCACAACATGTTCATATTTCATCATATCATAATTCTCCTTATCATAATTCACAGACATATTTATCACATATTTATTCACAACAGCATAATACCATCTCTAAATTCTTTAAACAATCCTCAAAATCATTCCCAAACACGGAAAAGTCGTCCATAAAAACTTCAAGGAAATTCTCTACCATGTCTGAAAATATAGCCATCATGCAACGTTGGAAAGTTGTCAAGGCATTACATAACTCAAACGACATCTGTCAAAATGCAAAAGTGTCATATGGACAGGTAAAGGTGGTCTTCTCTTGGTCTTCTGGTGCTATGGCAATTTGGTTGGAACCTGAATAACCATCTAGAAAATAATAAAAAAGCCTTACCAGTTAATCTATCCAACACCTGATCAATAAACGACAAAGGGAAATTATCCTTCCTTGTTGCCTTATTAAGCTTGCGATAGTCCATACACACCCTCTATCCTGTAACGGTGTGAGTGGGTATGAGCTCAACATTGTCGTTACTTACCACTGTGGCACCTCCTTTCTTGGGTACGCATTACACAGGGCTTACCCACGATTTGTTAGAAATGGGATAAATAATGTCGACGTCAAGCCACTTGATAATCTCCCTTTTTGACAACTTTTTTCATAATTGGATTTAGCCGTCTCTACCGTTCAATGGAATTGATTTGGCAATCTTCCAACAAAATCTTGTGCATACACAATGCTGGGCTAATTCCTTTTATATTAGCAAGGGCCCATCCCAATGCCCTTTTAGATTGTTCTCTTGCTCAGGTGTTAACTTTGTAGAAGTTACAACTGGAAAAGTATTGTTATTCCCTAAGTATGCATATTTCAGATGTTGTGGCAGAGGCTTTAACTCCAGTACAGGTGATTCCTCCACAGAAGGTTTAGGAGGCTTAACAAAGTGTAACATCCCCAAACCCGGCCCATTCACCATGATCGAATCTGGTTATGTTAGTGAAATTTATTTAACTTAGAGAAAAATTTAGTAAAACTTGTTAACTTCTGAAAATCCATGTTCATTTAATATTGTATGAGAAAAACTTTGATATCACATAAATATTATAAAATGCCCCAAAAGTGAACTTTAATGAATATATATGACTAATTTTGAATAAATAAGTTGTCAAAATAAATTCGTTTCCACTTAGTAATTTAATATAATCCAAACATAATTTAAAATAATAATTAAATAACTCCCAAAGTAAATAAAAATCAAAGGGCCTTATAACATCAATGTTTAAAAGATCTAGTACTTAATATAAATAAATTAAAACTCTTCTTTCTCGCATGGGCCACCACGTGTCCTCTCCGATCCCGGTCCAATCTACGCATCACCAAAATAGTTAGAAAATAAAGAGTGAGTCCACCGACTCGAAGTGCATAATCAAAACACCGATTTCCACACGTATGGGCTTGGCCCATACCCACACAATATTCGTAATAAATCATGCAAGAATGCATTTCACCCAACCCTTTGTCCAACCGTACACCAACCTTAGCATACTCCCGCCTAAGGCCGTGGAAACTCCTACCGATCACATTGTGATCCATAACATCTTACCTTGGCAAGCTCATTGCTCAAGCAAGGCCGTGGTGAGCCACCGATCAACCCAAGTGATCACAATATCGCAATCGCCTACGGTGATGCACATAGCAATCAACCGCCGAGATGGGCACCTAGCCAACACCTCCTTGAGGTAGCACAAAGCTAACCCTCAAGCGCTAATGTAGCCCGAGCTAACATTAGACCACGTACATCCTGTGTACACTTCTTCCTCCATTGAGTCAAGCCCAAATCCCATGTATGCATGCATAAGTTCAACATGTCGATTAACTAAAGAGTAAGCATCACATGTGGATTATCATATCATCTATATATCATAAATAACTCACTATTCAAGCCACTATAATCGGCCATCATTCATATCACGCATATGTAAACACATTTAACAAACCAAAGATCAAGAAATAGTGCGATGATTACGCACCTAAATGATACCAAAACCCAAACGCTACTTCGCTTCGCACCCGCAGACTAACGGACTTACAAAAGGTTCCCAAATGATAGGCTCTTCTCCCCTACAATCGGCCTTGCTAACCACTACCCTTTGCTCTAACAAGAATCCACCACCACCGTGGAAGTTCGGCTCGGGGACTTGTAACCAAAATGGAGAAAATAGGAGAACAAAAGATTCGGCAAGGCTCCTTAGATGGTTTGGGATATTCAAAGAATGATAGTTTTCTATGGATGGCTACAGCTTTAAGCAAGGTTTAAAAGAAAAAGGTGAGAAGGGAGAGGGATATAGGTTCATAAAAGGTTAAGCCCTCTGCTACTTTCGGCTACAAAGAAATAAGATGAAAAAGGGGTTTGCTTGGACTAACTTTCGGCAATGGACAAGGGAAAATAAATAAAAACAAAGGGAAGAACTTTTGGTAAGGGAGAAAGCAAATGGTGAATGAAAATGAGCACCTCCTCCCCTATTTATACTATACGGCCTAGCTCCAACCTCCCACAAAAATCCCTCAAAACTCTCCTAAAACACCTCCCTTCCATCCATTCAAAATGCTTTGAAAAAGTCAAACCTAACTAGCCAAATTTAAAAAAAAGATGACCAAGTCTTCTCCACCTTTTAAGCATTCAAAAGCCACCCAACTTCTTACCTCTCTGACGCCAAAAATAAAGGCCAAAGTGTTGCCTTCGCAGCTCGAACACTGGCCCCTTCCCTTGCACCTGAGACGTCACCTCCCCAAGCTCTTAGTGGCGTCTCCCTTGCCACTCCACCAGCCCAATTCTTGTGTCATAATCTCCCAAATAATTCTCTTAAGACACCCATCGCCAAGCTCCCCTTTTTGCACTTAAAAATCCAAAATTTTCTAAAGTCTTCCCCTTGAGTCCAAACATTCTTACCACCTCTCAAACACATCCAAGCATACCCAAAACCTACTAGAACATGAATTATACCCAACATGCATAGCCCCTAAAAACCAGGGTGTTACAATTCTACCCTCCTTAAAATAATTTCGTCCTCGAAATTACTTGTCTAAACTAATAATCCAATTCTTCCCACTACGCTAAAGTCACGCACTCTGATCTTAAAGAGCTAACATACCTTCTAGGCACCGTTTCTAAGTTCATACTCAAGGTTCCAACTACTTTACGAGCAACAAATCAAATACCATCAACACGAACGAAACAACAAAGAGTATTCCAAAGACAAGGAACTTACCAAATGACACATCGTGCACATCATTATCCTCTCTCCGACGAACCGCATAAACTGACTGGCCGCCTTGCCTCGGTGCCACCATTATCGCGGTTCATCGCCACACGACCTCGGCCGAAACCATTTCCTCTATGGTTCGAACCGCGACCCTTATCGCTGCTTGCCGACCACCTCGCTCTGGTTGCCCATAACCTTGGCCTTCTCGCTCGAGTCCCATTCGGATTCGGGGACAATCCTTAATCGAGATGAGACTTGGACTTGCATCTCAAGCACTCTCGAACACGATTCCAAAGATTCGCCAACATGGTACCTTCCACATCTGCGCACACGGACGATCCGGATTCCTCTCGCTTGTCTTAACAATATGAACAGAGTCTCAACCCTCGGTCTCTTCTCGGACCCTCTCAACCACTTCACGGCGATCCAACACTTCTCTTATCACGGTTCCTTTCCTATTGTGCCTCTCACCTTCTTGACCTCCTCGGCTATTCGAGCTTTCTCCACTAAAACGGTGAAGTCTCTTTCCCGATGCGGAGCAATCAAAACTCGCACTCATCCCGCAGCCCATCTTCAAATCGACGATCTCTCATAATCGGTTGCCACGATTCCCGAGCATACCGGCTCAAACGCAGAAACTCAACCGTCAGACTCGCTATCGATTTGCTACCTTGCACCGCATTGAGGAACGCCTTCCTCTCGAGCATCCACATAGCTCGCTCCCGACATACTTCCCCTCGAACTTGATCTTAAAATAACCTCACCCACTCGACCGCCGGTACTTTCTTTAACCGTGAGCCACCACCGGTAGGCCTCATCTCGCAAAGAACGAAACAACACCCTTAAGCTTCTCTCGCCAGCTTAAGTCTAAGTCGCCCATAATCCTTTCCATCGCCTCAAGCCGCATACTCCGCCACGCTCGAGCTACCCTGACACTCCTCCTCAAGACCTCGGCCCATTCGCCTAAGCCTTTCGGTACCGACTTCCGAGTCCCATCGCCCCATTGGCTCTCGCCACTCGCTCAAGCACCCGCAAAGATAGCCTGCGATCATCGCATCGTCTCCTCCACCGATCCTCGCTGCTCCACCTCAACACCGGTGGCGGCACATCGCTCTCGACCCATGGCGAGACCCAACCGGTTCGAGACATCGACATCCCGCCTCTACCACGCCCACGAGTATTGCGACCACGCCCCTAGAACTCATATCTAGCGCCTCGATTTAGTCTGCTTAAAAGTTTTATGCATTAGAAATTATTGTTTCACTGCTTTATCCACGAGCAATTTTATGCAATGAAGTTTCCGAGAGTAGTTCTTTCGATCAATCAAAGTTTCCTTCCTACCCAGGGGTAATTTCGTCATTTTCCTACAGGGGTATTTTTGGTGATTTTGTAAATCGAGAAAACATCTTTCAAAATCTGATTTAGAGTTTCACAAACCAAAGGGGTAAATTTGAAAAATTTTAAACAGAAGGTTTTGAAAACAGCAAGGCTAATTCCCTTTCGGGTTTTAATAACCGGTTTAGCCTATGAACAAGTCCTCTTAGTTAAGGTGAACCGTAGCTACGCACCAGGTAGGATTCAAGTAAAGAGGAGGTGAGTCGCTAGGACTGCTTAAATACCAAGCTCTTACTGAATACCAATCCTCGACATGCGTACAGTGGTTGCCACACCTTAACTCGGCGACTTACTTCACAGGTTTGTTAATAGCCTTTAGTTTTATGCATATGTTTGAGTAGACTATTCCTAGGGTCCAACAGATCCTAGTATTCTAATCTACGAGCCCAAACTAAGCCCATAATAATTCATATAGACAATTCACTTCAAGAAAGTCCGAAGTACTTACCTGGTGGACTTCGGGCCGGAGGTACAGGTGCCATGCCAGAAAAACCTGAAAAAAAAAATTTCTTAAAAGCCCATATTTTAAAAAGCCCATTTTGAAAATGTTTTTGGGCCCAAAACCCTCAAAGCCGAGAGTTTTGAACCGGCTCGATACCAAATCAGTAACATCCCCAAACCCGCCCATTCACCACGATCGAATCTGGTTATGTTAGTGAAATTTATTTAACTTAGAGAAAATTTAGTAAAACTTGTTAACTTCTGAAAATCCATGTTCATTTAATATTGTATGAGAAAAGCTTTGATATCACATAAATATTATAAAATGCCCCAAAAGTGAACTTTAATGAATATATATGACTAATTTTGAATAAATAAGTTGTCAAAATAAATTGCTTCCACTTAGTAATTTAATATAATCCAAACATAATTTAAAATAATAATTAAATAACTCCCAAAGTAAATAAAAATCAAAGGGCCTTATAACATCAATGTTTAAAAGATCTAGTACTTAATATAAATAAATTAAAACTCTTCTTTCTCGCATGGGCCACCACGTGTCCTCTCCGATCCCTGGTCCAATCTACGCATCACCCGAAATAGTTAGAAAATAAAGAGTGAGTCCACCGACTCGGTGCATAATCAAAACACCGATTTCCACACGTATGGGCTTGGCCCATACCCACACAATATTCGTAACAAATCATGCAAGAATGCATTTCACCTAACCCTTTGTCCAACCGCACACCAACCTTAGCATACTCCCCGCCTAAGGCCGTGGAAACTCCCACCGATCACATTGTGATCCATAACATCTTACCTTGGCAAGCTCGCTGCTCAAGGCCGTGGTGAGCCACCGATCAACCCAAGTGATCACAATATCGCAATCGCCTACTGGGTGATGCACATAGCAATCAACCGCCGAGATGGGCACCTAGCCAACACCTCCCTTGAGGTAGCACAAAGCTAACCTCAAGCGCTAATGTAGCTGAGCTAACATTAGACCACGCGTACATCCCGTACACTTCTTCCTCCATTGAGTCAAGCCCAAATCCCATGTATGCATGCATAAGTTCAACATGTCGATTAACTAAAGAGTAAGCATCACATGTGGATTATCATATCATCTATATATCATAAATAACTCACTATTCAAGCCACTATAATCGCCATCATTCATATCACGCATATGTAAACACATTTAACAAACCAAAGATCAAGAAATAGTGCGATGATTACGCACCTAAATGATACCAAAACCCGAACGCTATCTTCTTCTTCTCGCACCCAGCAGACTAACGGACTTACAAAAGGTTCCCAAATGATAGGCTCTTCTCCCCTACAATCGGCCTTGCTAACCACTACCCTTTGCTCTAACAAGAATCCACCACCACCGTGAAGTTCGGCTCAGGGGACTTGTAACCAAAATGGAGAAAATAGGAGAACAAAAGATTCGGCAAGGCTCCTTAGATGGTTTGGGATATTCAAAAATGGTAGTTTTCTATGGATGGCTACAGCTTAAGCAAGGTTTAAAAGAAAAAGGTGAGAAGGGAGAGGGATATAGGTTCATAAAAGGTTAAGCCCTCTCTGCTACTTTCTACTACAAAGAAATAAGATGAAAAAGGGGTTTGCTTGGACTAACTTTCTGTGAATGGACAAGGGAAAATAAATAAAAACAAAGGGAAGAACTTTTTGGTAAGGGAGAAAGCAAATGGTGAATGAAAATGAGCACCTCCCCTCCCCCTATTTATACTATACGGCCTAGCTCCAACCTCCCACAAAAATCCCTCAAAACTCTCCTAAAACACCTCCTTCCATCCATTCAAAATGCTTTGAAAAAGTCAAACCTAACTAGCCAAATTTAAAAAAAAGATGACCAAGTCTTCTCCACCTTTTAAGCATTCAAAAGCCACCCAACTTCTTACCTCTCTGACGCCAAAAATAAAGGCCAAAGTGTTGCCTTCGCACTCGAACACCGCCCCTTCCCTTGCACCCGAGACGTCACCTCCCAAGCTCTTAGTGGCGTCTCCTTGCCACTCCACCAGCCCAATTCTTGTGTCATAATCTCCCAAATAATTCTCTTAAGACACCCATCGCTAAGCTCCCTTTTGCACTTAAAAATCCAAAATTTTCTAAAGTCTTCCCCTTGAGTCCAAACATTCTTACCACCTCTCAAACACATCCAAGCATACCCAAAACCTACTAGAACATGAATTATACCCAACATGCATAGCCCCTAAACCAGGGTGTTACACAAAGTTTCTGAATAAATCCAGGGTCTCAAATTTCTTCCCTGGCCTATCCACTATCTGCGGAGCTTTCCCAAATTCTCCAAGCTCTTCAGATCTTTATTCTTCACCTTACTCCATCAAGTAATCTTCACTGTTCACACTGCTGTAGCAATTTTTTTTCAAATCCATCTACTATTATTTCTATCACATCAATCGTGTGGCCTTCCTCATTCTCATCCGCACACTTCAACGCATTCAACACATTGAAAGTGACCTATTGATCATTCACACTCATAGTTAGCTCACCTTTCTGTACATCAATTAGAGTCTTGCCAGTAGTAAGAAATGGTCTTCCGAGAATAATTAGAACATCATGGTTAGCTTTACATTCTAAAATAAAAAAATATGCGAGAAAGATAAATTTATCTACCCTTACCAATACATCTTCAATTTTACCTTCCGGATAGACATAAGATCTGTCAGCTAATTGCAACGTCACGATGATAGGTCTTGCCTTCCCAATTCCTAGGTTCTTGAAAAAAGAATAGGAATTAGATTTATACTTGCCCCTAAATCACATAATGTCTTACCTAGATAGTTATTTCCAATTGAACATGTGATAGTGAAATGCCCTAGGTCTTTTAACTTTGGAGTTAACTTATTCATCAACATTTCTGAGCACCCTTCAGTGAAAGCAACAGTCTCAAATTCTCCCAATCTGTGTTTCTTCGACAATGTGTCCTTCATGAATTTTACGTAGTTGGCCATTTGCTCTAATGTTTCGACTAGTGTTATATTGATATGGAGTTGTTTCAAGACATCTAAAAATATTTTAAACTGAGCATCTTACCTAGAATTATGAAATCAGTGAGGAAATGGTAGAGGTGGTCGTCCTTCAGGTTGATGATATTGTTTTGCTGTGGCATTTTTGTTGGCAACCTGATTTGGTTCTGCCATAGCATTCTTCTGCTTACCCTTTTCAAGTGCAGTATGTTTTTTAGATGGCTCTAGGATCTTTACCTGGTCATATCTTGAGCCATCCTCTTCTGTTGCACCATTTTGAAAACCATCATCTATCTAAGTCCCACTTCTGAAAGTAATAGCCTTTGTAATAGTCCGATTTACACCCTAGTTGGAATAGTGGTTTCGGGACCACAAATCCGAGTCAAAAAATATTTTAATATTATTTTCTGTGTTTTTAGTATGTGAGTTGATATGTGTGAAATTTTCGTGATTAAATTTGATCGTTTGTGTGCTTAATTTGCAAAAAGGACTTAATCGCGTAAATTGTAAAAGTGGCATTCTAATTGTTAAAGTGCTTAATTGATTTGATTAATTAAAGATGAAATCCTTATGTTATAATTTGGCCATTAAACCATGGGATGGACGGTTATGGGCTTATGTTATATGGGTTTCTTATTAAATTACAAAGGTTAATTTAGTAAATAGTATATTAATATGAAATAAATAAAACAATTGAATTTGTAAGTGGAATGTTCATCCCTTCTAGCCAAAAATAAGAAAAAGAAAAAGGGTTTTAAGCTTTCTTAACATTCGACCATTGAAAGCTTTGATTGAGGTATGTTTTGATTCAGTTTTTGATAATTTTTATGTTTTTGAGATCGTTGCTATGTAATCTATCAAGCCCATGTCTAAATTTTTGAATTTGATGATGATTTTATGTTTTGCCATTGTTGAAAGCTTGTGGTTTTTTTTTGTTTGATGATGGAAAATAAAAGATATGTGATAGATTATTATGTTTTGTCTTTAGATTTTTGATGAATTTGAGTAAAGTGGACTAATTTGTAAAATTGTTATTTTGAAGGACTAAAATGTGAAATAAATGAAATGTGTGAACTCATATGAGCTTAGTGAATATTCGGCCAAGCTATAGTGTGGTCAAATTTTGAATATTTTGTGTTTTTTGAAATAGGGATTAAATTAAGAAAAATGTGAAATGTTAGGGACAAAAGTGTAATTAGCCCATTTATGTGTTTTTTGATTAAATTGAATGATTTGTTAAATAAAAGAGTTAAATTTGAATGTCTATAGATCAAGAACCAAAGAGAAAAGAATTAGATCGGGGGAAATCGAAAATCGTTGAATAGCCGTTTATTTTTGTTCGTCGTTGTCCGAGGTAAGTTCATAAGTAAATAAATGTCGTTAAATTTGATTGTATTTATTTTAATAGTGTCGAATTGAATTATTACTTGTGTATATGTGTATATGCCGAATTGAATTAAGCATGGGAGCAATATTTACGAGCTTGAATCGATCGAGTTACGACGTCCGGAAGCCCCGTACGAACCTTAGGAATAGTTAGAATACATATGTCATGACATAGGATTTCGATATGTGTTTTCGTGTAAGACCACGTCTGGGACATTGGCATCGACTTGTGTTTACGTGTAAGAGCATGTTTGGGACATTGGCATCGTATTTGATTCGTGTAAGACCCTGTTTGGGACAGTGGCATCGATATGTGATTACATGTAAGACCACGTCTGGGACATTGGCATTGTACAAGATTTCCGACTATTTGAGTATCCTTATTGATTCCGAATGGTTCAACAGGCATTATCGAGATAAGATCGAATGTGAAAAATAAACTAAAAGGGTTAGGTACGTGCTATGTTATAAGAATATTAAAGTAAGGTAATTATATGTTTGAGATGAATATATGAATTAGATATGATAAAAGAGATATTTATATATGCTTATGAGTATATGTGCATTCAGCCATTGATGTTATAATGCTATTGTATATGTGACAATGTTTGAGTTTGCAAGCATAATAAATATGCATTTGGTTAAGGTTTGTTTGATTTGGCTAGTTGATGTAATGTTTATTAGATCATTATTTGATTATTACTTACTAAGCTATGAAAGCTTACTCTGTGTGTGTGTTTGTTCATTGTTTTATAGATTATCAAAGCTACGAAAAGCTCGGGGATCTTCGAGGATCATCACCATACTATCGAACTATATTTTGGTACTTTGTGAAAATGTACATATTGATGTATGGCATGTATAGGCTAGAGAACTTTGATTATGTTTTGAAATGTGTAAATATATAGCCATGTGATATGGCTTGTTAATGATTGTGCTTACGGATGAGTTTAGTCCATGCGATATGATGCAAAAGTTGGTATGTTTTGATGTGCTCATGAATGGCCAAATGAAATAGTCAATATTGGTAAGTTTTATGATTGATTTTGGGAGATTGATATGATAAGAAATGCTATGAATTGATATAGATTAAAATGATGTAAGATTCATAGGTTTTTAATGTGAAGTTGATGCTTTGAATTGGTATGTTTGAGTTGGATTTGTATATGAAAATGAATGATGTTGTTAAGGGTCAAGTTGTGCATGATTTGGTATGTTTTTGGTTTGCCTTTGGGACATAAATTGGGGTTTGTTAGATGCTTGTAGGTTTGACCCAAATTTTTGGGTGGAAAATTGGCCTTGTAAATGTCCTATATTTGCCCACACGGTTGAGCACACGGGCGTGTGTCTCGACCGTGTCTCTCAAGGTTGTACATAGAAATAAGTCAGAAAGCCACACGGGCTGGACACACGGGCGTGTGACTGGCCGTGTGAGCAAGTCAGTAACCTCCAGAATTTCACATGGCCTGGACCACGGGCGTGTCTTGTAGCCGTGTGGACAAGTCAGTATGTATGCCCTGTTTTGCCACGACCTAGACACATGGATGTGTCTAATGCCATGTGAGGCACACGGCCTGCCCACACGGGCGTGTGACCTCTGTAACTTTGAAAAATGTTTAATTTTCGAAAAAATTTGTATGTGCTCGGTTTAGTCCCGACTCCTTCCCAATGCATGTTTAAAGTCTCATAGACCTTCTAAAGGGACTCTATGTGTATTTTTCGTTATGGAATGTTTGTGATGTTTGATGTTAATGAAATGTTTATGTTTTGATCTAATATGTCCGATAACGCCTCTTAACATTAGTCCGGAAACGGATACGGGTTAGGGGTGTTACATTTTATTGGTATCAGAGCTACGGTTTAGTCGATTCTAGGACTAACGTAGCGTGTGTGCGTCTAGCTATACATGCCATTTTTATAAACTACGATATTGTGATGACTCCTGACAATTGAAATGTGTTTTCGTATAGTAAATGGATCCCGAATGAGCCGTAGCTGATGATGTAGAAAGTATAGCGCCTGCTCCCGCTCAAGGGACAGGGCCGACTGAATCTCGGCCGACTTCGAGTAACCAAGAGGGAGAGGCTAAACAAGCCTTTTACCAAATGATGAATGAATGGTTTACTCAGTATATCCAGATGAATCTGGCTTTTCCACAACCTTCTCCCCCACCGATTCCTCCTCAAATACCTGTTATGCCACAAGTTACTGATCCTGTGCAAATGAATAAGCCACTGGTTGATAAAATTAGAAAACACAGAGATGAAGAATTCAGAGCCACTATTGATGATGATGCTGAGCGAGCTGAATTCTGGCTTGATAATACGATCCGTGTGTTTGATTAACTATCCTGTACCCCTGACGAGTGTACTAAATATGTTGTATCATTGCTTCTAGATTCTACGTATCACTGGTGGAATACACTGGTTTCGGTGGTTCCAAAAGAACGGGTTACCTGGGAGTTCTTTCAGACTGAATTTCGTAAGAAATACATCAGTCAGAGATTCACCGATCAAAAGCGCAAAGAATTCCTCGAGTTGAAACAGGGTCGTATGACCGTAACAGAATATGAGCGGGAATTTGTGAGACTTAGCAGATATGCCCAAGAGTGTGTTTCAACAGAAGCAATTATGCGTAAAAGATTCGAAGATGGGCTAAATGAAGATATTAAATTGCTCGTTGGGATTCTTGAAATAAAAGAGTTCGTTGTACTTGTTGAGCGAGCATGCAAAGCTGAAGAGCTCGGGAAAGAGAAAAGAAAAGCTGATTTTGAAGCTACAGATTTCCGTAAGAGATCATCAAGTAAGACATTTCAGTCAGCATCGAAGAAATTCAGGGATGATTTTAGCCGATCAAAGGCTACTGCAGGTTATTCTAGAAGTGATCAAGACAGACCACCTGTGATTTCGAAAGCTACCTCAGTAGCTAGTGTTGGTAACATCAGACCAAATCAACCGGAGTGCAAATATTATGGTAAACGACATCATGGCAGTTGTAGATTGAATGATCGGGCCTGTTTCAAATATGGATCATTATATCATTTCATCCGTGAATGCTGTAATATCCTGGATTTTGGGTTTATGCATTTGTGCTTAAATAAATGTGAAAGCATGTTTATGTGTGTGTTAAATGTGTTTTATGAATTTTTGAGAACCTTAGAATGTAGGAAAATGCCTTAGAAATTATTAGATTTTAAATCTAAAAGAGGAAGCTAAGCAGGGTGGCCTTAAGAGAAAAGGTAAGGGATTTATAACACAAAAATAGGCTTGGTAAAGTGGCTTGAAGGCGCCACTTAAGGACTCAGTAGGTGACGCCACAAGCATGATACAGGTCTTAAGTTCGAGCTGCAAAGGAAGCAAAAAAAGGGGGATTTTATTTTGAATGTTGCGTCAAGGAGAGGGGGAGGAGATGGACAGCAATGGGGATTTGAAAGGTGAGGATAAAGACTTGATTTATCCTTTTTAAATTTCGGCTAAGATAGGGGATAAATGATGATTTTATTTTGAATTATTTTTGAATGGGTAAAAGAGAGAAAAGAGGAGAAAAATGAGGAAGCTGATAAGGGAGTGTGAGTTGGCCGATTGGGGGACTCTAAGTGTAGTAATTTCGGCCAAGGAAGGAGATTAAGGCCATTCTTCATTCTTTCTTTCCTCCTGTGCCTCTGCCGAATTCTCTCTGCAACCTATTCTTTTTTTCTTTTCAATTCTCCAAAAGCCGAAAATAGGATCCCCTAGTCTTGCCGATTTTCCCTAAGTCCTATACTTTCTTTTCTTTTCTTGATTAAAACCAAATCTTTCCAAGTGATCATCAAAAGCCAAAAGTTGCCACTCTTTGAATCGATTTCTCCTGCAAGCTCTCTCTGCCGATTTCTTCAAGGTTTTGAGATTTGGGTGTTGTCAACTACAAGGAGGTTTCGGGATTTCAATATCCAAGAAGCAAGGATCAATTTGTGGGAATTGAAATCGCAAGTCGACAGTGGTATACAAGGATTTCGGGATTCAAAATCGCAAGGTAAGTGCACATACACATTCGGCCAAGGCCCTATTTAGCAACTTAGATCTATTTCTTACTTATTCAAAAGCCGAAAACTAACCAAGTCAATTGATCTAGTGTTAGCCGATTTTAAGGAAGAAATACTACAACATTTCGGGATTTGATTAATAATCAAATCGGCAACAAGGTAGGAGCTTTGGGTGCAATAATCCTTCGGGATTTGATCATATAGCCGAATAGGCTTTTGGTAAACATTAAGTGGTTGACCAAATGTCGGAACTAAGGATCTAGGACGCTAGATCGGGATTTTCGGGAGTCTTAGTGAAAGCGATAAGTATATCAGGTGTGTACCCCACACTATCTCTTAATAGATTTATGGTATTGTTTTATTGCATGTGTTAATAAGAATGATAAGAATGTGAAAGATATGGCTAAGGTACCAGGCAATGGTACAAAGTACTCAGGTACGTTTTACCCACTCCTACTATGAGTATAATATGATCTGTTATGGCTCATATGTGAAACTATAAGAATGTGAATAAGGAATATGACATGGTTTATGCATATTTGTATGACATGGGGCATATGGGTGATTATGAAAGGGAAGTGAATTGGTGGTTTTATACCACAATATCTCGAATGTGGTGACTTGGTCACATAATCTAAATGTGGTGACTTATGTCACAAAATATATGATCCGGTGGTCGTGCCACGAATTTATAAGGGCGATGAGCACGTCGTCGCAATGATCGCCTTCGATGTGTAGCGGATGGAGGGTCGACTTAGTAGTCCCCACGGTGTGATGGTTGGTAAGGGTGATGTGTAGCGGATGGCATCTAGGTTTGGGTTCGGGATTGCATCATTATATTTAATTGCTATATGTATATGTATGATTTGCTATGCCTGAATCGTTGGGACTTAGTGTTGGTTGTCACACACTGAGTCTGTTTGACTCACCCCGTTGTGGGATATTTTTCAGGTGACGTTCAGTGATGGACCAGGTCGGCAGGAGCTTAATGGTGGCCATGCTCAGCTCAGCTTTTATTCTACTTTATTTTATTTTGAACTTTAAGTTTGAATTTCATTTCGGGTTTTACCGTTGATGTAATAAGGCCACTAGTATGAAACTGTTTATGCATGCACTTTTAATTATTTTATTATGACACGATTCTTATCAAATTAAAGTTTAAGTAACTTTTCTTAAAAATAAACCTTAAAATGTTCTGACACCTAGCACAAATGGTTTTCAGTTTAAATAGTAAACTCTAAGAACTCGGCAATATTTTTAACTTATTGTTTTGAAAATAAAGTTTTATTAAAACCTAGACTTCAAAAAAATAATGTCAAGTTTTCAACGTTGAACCCAACACAAATCAAATCTTCTTCAAAACCACCAAAACTTTCCAAAAGAAACAAATAAGTTTTGAACTATTTTACTCAAGGAACATACCCGATCCGGTCAGGGCTCGTGGGCCGGGTTTGGGGTGTTTCAGCTTGGTATCGAGCCAGCTTTAAAACTCTCGGCCTTGGGTTTGAAGCCCACAATATTTTCAAGATTTCGCCCAAATAAATTTTTGAAAATTTTTGTGACATGAGCAGTATTCGGCATGGCACCTAAGTCTCCGACCAAAGTCCACTGTGTAAGTACTCCTAATCATTGTGTGAATTATAGTATGATTTGTAGAAGGGTATATCGGGAACGTAGATTATTATATTAAGTACTTGAGCCCTAGGATTAGTTTACCCCAACATAAGAATTACATAAGACTTAATGCCTAACTAAACAAACCTCGTGACTAAGTCGCGAGTTAGGTGTGGCAACCATTGTGCGCATGTCTAGGATTGGATTCAGGAAGAGCCCAGTATTTAAGCGACCCTAGTGACTCACCTCCTCTTCGCTCGAATCCTACAGTGCGTAGCTACTGGTTCACCCTAACCAAGAGGACTCATTCACATGCTAAACTCAATAATTAAAACCCGAAAGGGACTAGCCGTATTTTTATAAAAACCCTAGTTTTAAAAATCAACAAATTACCCCTTTGATTCATAGCGAAATTATTTTGAATTTTTTTCCAAAATATTCCCAATTTACAAAATTACTTAAATACCCCTGGTTGTGAAATTTACTAAAAAAACTTTGGTTGAAAAGAATTTAAAGTACCATACTACCCTCTATTTTTACTAAGATACTTTTCAAAATACTAGAAACCCCTATTTTGCAAAATATTAAGATACCCTAAATTGGAAAATTTACGAAATTACCCCTGATTTACAAAATTACCAAAATGACCCCGAATTTCAAAATTTCTGCCATACCTCTGATTTGAGAAAATTTTCAAAAGTACCCTCGAGTTTTGAAAATTTCAAAGTGCCCTGATTTATTAAGATTTTTAAATTGACCCCGCTTTATTACCCAAAGTACCCTGTAGGAGAAATGACGAAAATACCCACAGGATAGGAACTGACGAAAATGTTTGAATAGTGGAATGTGTGCGGTAGGTACTCATCAATGATTGTGTTTCTCTCGAATTAGGATAGAAAACTTGGAACGAAAACTCAATGATCGAAAGAACCTCTATTAATCTTCTTTTCATAAAATTTCTTCGCGGGTAATCAAGTGGAACAAAGGCTAATACATAAAACTTTGTAATCGATTAAAAAGCGCGATCATAGAAATGAGTTCTAGGGGACATGGTCGTAATGTACGAGGACGTGGTAGAGGCGTAATGGTCGACGGAACCCGTTAGATCGGGTCAAGGATCGAGAATGAGGTACCACCACCCCACCACCACCGTTGGTGGTGAGCGATGAAGATCGCATGTGGATGATGCCGTATCGCAGTCAGATCTTTGCGAGTTCTTGAAATGGTGGTCGGAGCAGAGGAAATATGGGAGCTCGTAAATCAGACTGAGCGACTCGAGCCAATGGGGTGAGGTGTTTCGTGGTGTATCTCGTGTGGCACCCATTACGGTGAGTATTGGTTGGAGGCGACAGAGCGAATCATGGATGAGCTCGATTTAACTGCTGAGGAGAAACTAAAAGGAATGGTGTCGCTTCTTCGCGATGAGTCATATCAATGATGGCTCACAGTTCGGGATGGTGCCACAGCTGAGGATCTTACTTGGGAGTATGTTAAGGCGGTGTACCAGAAGAAGTATGCCGGCACGCGTTACACGGATACGCAGAGGAAGGCATTTCTGGGGCTGGTTTAAGGGAATAAGTCCGTAGCGGAGTACAAGGCTGAATTCTTAAGGTTGAGCCGGTATGCTCGAGGAATGGTGGCTACAGAGCATGAGCGATGTGTCCGATTTGAGGACGGACTTAGGGATGATCTAAGGTTGTTGATAGCTCCGCAGCAGGAACGGGAATTTGTCATGTTAGTAGAGATAGCTAAAGTAGCCGAAGGAGTTAAGGACTCTGTAAGGCAGAATACTGACCGGAAAAGGCAAAAGAGAGGGTTTGGATCATCAGAGTCATCAGGAAATGCACAGAAGAGGCCTAGGGTTGATGGGCAGCGAGGTCAGCAAGTTGGTACCGGAGGGCAGTACCGTACTTGTGCTAAGTGTGGGAAGAGGCACCTAGAAGAGTGTTGGAAAAAAACAGGGGGATGTTTCAAGTGTGGATCTAAGGATCATATGATTAAGGACTGTCCAATAATGATAGACGGGAGTTGACCAATAGGTCAGGGCTATAATCAGTGGAAGAGGTAGACAATGACCTCAGCAGGTCGTGGTCCGAATAACGAGGTAATGGTGCCGGAAGAGGACGTGGGACCCCGGCCGAGGTATTGGCAATGCCGAGGCAAGACAAATGTTTAGTGTATGCGGTTCACGGAGGAGGACGAAGACGCACTGCACGTCATAACCGATGCGTTCCTTTATAGCGAACAAGCCTTATTTTGCTTTGATTGATGTGGGCTCGACCCATTCTTATGTTGCAAGTAGTGTAGTTGAAACACTAGGCATAGACTCTAAACTATCTGAATGGGAGATGACTGTAGTAAGCCCATTAGGCCAAACTGTAGTGGTGAATAAGATCTTTCGGAGTGTACCCTTAGAAATTCAGGGAGTGATATTTTCTGCCAACTTAATGGAACTACCCTTCGGAGATTTTGACCTCATACTTGGCATGGACTGGCTAGTAGAACACTAGGCTATATTGGATTGTGCAGCTAAACGAATGGAGTTAAAGACGTCGGAGGATGAGGTGATAATTATGATCGGAGAAAGAAGAAACTACTTGTCTAACGTAGTCTTTGCCTTAAAGGCTGATAAGATGGTTCGAAAATGGTGCAAGGCATTTCTGACTTTTGTTAGGGCGTTGGATGCCAAAGAATGGGGAGTTAGTGGAGTTAGAACAGTAAAGGAGGAGTCACCTGGAATACCCCCGGACAGGGAGGTGGAGTTTGGAATTGACTTGTTTTGCTCGGCAGCGCCAGTATCTATCGCTCCGTATAGAATGGCACCGAAGGAGTTGGTTGAGCTCAAGGCTCAAATCCAAGAGTTGCTTGATCGTGGGTTTATCCGACCCAGTGTGTCTCCATGGGGAGCACCAGTCTTGTTTGTGAAGAAGAAGGACGGAACTATGCGCATGTGCATAGATTATCGTCAGTTGAATAAGCTGACCATCAAGAACAAGTACCCGTTGTCGAGGATAGACGACTTATTCGATCAGCTTAAGGGGGCAGCGGTATTCTCAAGATAGATCTAAGGTCCGAATATCATCGACTTAAGGTGAAGGAAGCGGATATCCATAAGATACCTTTACGAACAAGGTACGGGCATTATGAGTTCGTAGTAATGCCGCTTTGGGTTGAACGCCCCCCACCGCATTCATGGATATGATGAACCGGGTTTTCAACCTTACTTGGATAGGTTCATCGTTGTGTTCATAGACGATATCCTAGTATACTCCAAGTCCGAGGAGGAACATGATGAGCATCTCCGATTGTGTTGCAAGTATTAAGGAGAAAAGCTCTATGCCAAATTCATGTAAGTGTGAATTTTGGTGAAAAGAGGTCACATTCTTAGGGCATGTGGTGTCTGCTGAAGGAATAAGGGTGGATCCTCGAAAGATTGAGGCAGTATTAGATTGGAAACCACCTAAGTCTGTGGCTGAGGTTTGTAGTTTCTTGGGATTAGCCAGCTACTACAGAAGGTTTGTAGAAGGGTTTTCATCAATAGCCGCACCTTTGACAAAGCTGTTAAGAAAGGAGGTACCTTTCGTTTAGATAGATAAGCAACAGGAGAGCTTTGAGAAGCTTAAGAGGGTTTTGACTGAAGCTCCGGTTTTGATTCAGCCGGAGGCAGGGAAGGACTTTGTGGTGTACTGTGATGCTTCTCACACAGGATTGGGATGCGTATTGATGCAAGATGGGAAGGTAGTCGCTTATGCGTCTCGGCAATTAAGGCCACATGAGGTTAACTACCCGACGCATGATTTGGAATTGGCGGCGGTGGTCTTTGCTCTTAAGGTGTGGAGGCATTATCTTTATGGAGAAAAGTCAGTGATCTACACGGACCACAAGAGCCTTAAGTGTCTGCTGACTCAGAAGGAGTTGAACTTGAGACAGCGAAGGTGGGTGGAATTACTGAAGGATTATGATTGTTCCATAGAGTATCACCCGGGGAAGGTGAATGTGGTAGCAGATGCTCTAAGTCGGAAAGTAGTATCGGATCTGAGGGCGATGTTTGCACATCTGAGCTTGTATGACGATGGAAGTCTGCTGGCAGAGTTGCAAGTTAAGCCGACATGGCTGAATGAGGTGAAGGAAAGTCAGTCAGTGGATGAGGACTTAAGTGCTAAGTTGCAGCAAGTGCAGAGTAGGGAGTTGGAAGATTACGGTATTAATGACGAGGGAGTATTATGTTTCAAGGGCAAGGTCTGTATGCCGAAGAATGAGGACTTAAGGCAGAGAATTCTTTAGGAATCGCATTGTAGCCCCTATGCTATGCATCTTGGAGGTACTAAGTTGTACAGGGACCTAAGGGAACAATTTTGGTGGCCTGGTCTTAAGAGGGAAGTTACCGAATTTGTAGGGAAATGCTTGACGTGTCAGCAAGTTAAGGCTGAACACCAAGTTCCGTCAAGATTGCTTCAGCCGATAAAGATTTCGCAGTGGAAGTGGGAGAGAATCACCATGGACTTCATTAGTGGGCTTCCCCTTACGCCTACTAAGAAGGACTCGGTATGGGTGATAGTGGATCGGTTGACAAAGTCCACGCATTTCATTCCAAAGCGCGGGTTGATTATTCTTTGCGTAAGTTGGCGGTTGTATGTGGCGGAGATTGTAAGGTTGCATGGAGTACCGGTGTCAATTATTTCGGATAGGGATCCAAGGTTTACGTCTCGGTTTTGGAAAGCTCGCATCAAGCTTTAGGCACAGTGATTGGATTTCACTACGGCTTTTCATCCGCATGATGGACGGTCAATCAAACGCGAGTGATCCAAGTGTTGGAAGATATGTTGAGGGGCAGTGTAATAGACTTCAGTGGAAGTTGGGAAGATTATTTGCCTCTAGCAGAATTTGCTTACAATAACAGCTATCAAGCTAGTATTCGAATGGCACCGTATGAAGCGCTGTATGGATGGAAGTGTCGCACACCGACGTGTTGGACGGAATTAGGGGAACGACGAGTTTTGGGTCCAAAGATTGTGGCAGAATCTGAAGAGAAAGTTGAGGTAATTCGGGCACAGTTAAAGGAAGCATCTGACAAGCAGAAGTCGTACGCAGATCTTAAACGGAAGGAAATAGAATTTCATGTGGGGGATCAAGTGTTTCTTAAAGTTTCGCCTTGGAAGAAGGTGATGAGATTTGGTCGCAAAGGGAAGTTAAGTCCAAGGTTTATAGGACCTTATCGGGTATTGAAGCGAGTTGGACCAGTGGCATACCAGCTAGAGTTGCCACCGGAGTTGAAACAGATGCACGACGTATTCCATGTGTCTATGCTATGTCGTTATCGATCTGATCCATCTCACGTAGTTCCGGTTGAAGAGGTGGAGCTAAGGCCAGATTTATCCTACGAGGAAGAGCCGATTCAGATCTTGGAACAAGATGTGAAAGTGCTACGAAGGAAATCAGTTCCTTTGGTCAAAGTGTTATGGCGTAATCACGGATCGGAAGAAGTTTCGTGGGAGCCAGAAGAAGCAATGCGACAGCAATACCCTCACTTATTTTAGCCAGGTAATTTTGAGGGCAAAATTATTTTTAAGGGGGATAGAACTGTAATATCCTGAATTTTGGGTTTATGCATTTGTGCTTAAATAAATGTGAAAGCATGTCTATGTGTGTGTTAAATGTGTTTTATGAATTTTGGAGAACCTTAGAATGTAGGAAAATGCCTTAGAAATTATTAGATTTTAAATCTAAAAGAGGAAGCTAAGCAGGGTGGCCTTAAGAGAAAATGTATGGGATTTATAACACAAAAATGGGCTTGGTAAAGTGGCTTAAAGGCGCCACTTAAGGCCTCAGTAGGTGACGCCACAAGCATTATGCAGGTCTTAAGTTCGAGTCAAAAGGAAGCAAAAAGGGGGATTTTATTTTGAATGTTGCGTCAAGGAGAGGGGAGGAGATGGACGGCAATGGGGCTTTGAAAGGTGAGGATAAAGACTTGATTTATCCTTTTTAAATTTCGGCTAAGATAGGGATAAATGATGATTTTATTTTGAATTATTTTTGAATGGGTAAAAGAGAGAAAAGAGGAGAAAAATGAGGAAGTCGATGAGGGGAGTGTGAGTTGGCCGATTGGGGACTCTAAGTGCATAATTTCGGCCAAGGAAGGAGATTAAGGCCATTATTCATTCTTTCTTTTCTCCTGTGCCTCTGCCGAATTCTCTCTGCAACCTATTCTCTTTTTCTTTTCAATTCTCCAAAAGCCGAAAATAGAATCCCCTAGTCTTGCCGATTTTCCTTAAGTCCTATACTTTCTTTTCTTTTCTTGATTAAAACCGAATCTTTCCAAGTGATCATCAAAAGCCGAAAGTTGCCATTCTTTGAATCGATTTCTCCTGCAAGCTCTCTCTGCCGATTTCTTCAAGGTTTCGGGATTTGGGTGTTGTCAACTACAAGGAGGTTTCGGATTTCAATATCCAAGAAGCAAGGATCAATTTGTGGGAATTGAAATCGCAAGTCGACAGTGGTATACAAGGATTTCGGGATTCAAAATCGCAAGGTAAGTGCACATACACATTCGGCCAAGGCCCTATTTAGCAACTTAGATCTATTTCTTACTTATTCAAAAGCCGAAAACTAACCAAGTCAATTGATCTAGTGTTAGCCGATTTTAAGGAAGAAATACTACAACGTTTCGGGATTTGATTAATAATCAAATCGGCAACAAGGTAGGAGCTTTGGGTGCAATAATCCTTCGGGATTTGATCATATAGCCGAATAGGCTTTTGGTAAACATTAAGTGGTTGACCAAATGTAGGAACTAAGGATCTAGGACGCTAGATCGGGATTTTCGGGAGTCTCAGTGAAAGCAATAAGTATATCAGGTGTGTACCCCACACTATCTCTTAATAGATTTATGGTATTGTTTTAATGCATGTGTTAATAAGAATGTGAAAGATATGGCTAAGGTACCAGGCAATGGTACAAAGTACTCAGGTACGTTTTACCCACTCCTACTATGAGTATAATATGATCTGTTATGGCTCATATGTGAAACTATAAGAATGTGAATAAGGAATATGACATGGTTTATGTATATTTGTATGACATGGGGCATATGGGTGATTATGAAAGGGGAAGTGAATTGGTGGTTTTATACCACAATATCTGAATGTGGTGACTTCGGTCACATAATCTGAATGTGGTGACTTATGTCACAAAATATATGATCTGGTGCCTGTGCCACGAATTTATAAGGGCGATGAGCACGTCGTCTGCAGCGACTACCTTCGATGATGTGTAGCGGATGGAGGGTCGACTTAGTAGTCCCCACGGTGTGATGGTTGGTACGGGTGATGTGTAGCGGATGGCATCTAGGTTTGGGTTCGGGATTGCATCATTATATTTAATTTCTATATGTATATGTATGATCTGCTATACCTGAATCGTTGGGACTTAGTGTTGGTTGTCACACACCGAGTCTGCTTTGACTCACCCCGCTGTGGGATATTTTTCAGTGACGCCGTGATGGACCGGCCTTGGCAGGGAGCTTAATGGTGGCCATGCTCATTTCGACTTTTTATTCTACTTTATTTTATTTTGAACTTTAAGTTTGAATTTCATTTCGGGTTTTACCATTGATGTAATAAGGCCACTAGTATGAAACTGTTTATGCATGCACTTTTAATTATTTTATTATGACACGATTCTTATCAAATTAAAGTTTAAGTAACTTTTCTTAAAAATAAACCTTAAAATGTTTTGACACCTAGCACAAATGGTTTTCAGTTTAAATAGTAAACTCTAAGAACTCGGCAATATTTTTAACTTATTGTTTTGAAAATAAAGTTTTATTAAAACCTAGACTTCAAAAAAAAATAATGTTGTTTTCAACGTTGAACCCAACACAAATCAAATCTTCTTCAAAACCACCCAAACTTTCCAAAAGAAACAAAAAAGTTTTGAACTGTTTTACTCAAGGAACATACCCGATCCGGTCAGGGCTCGTGGGCCGGGTTTAGGGTGTTTCAAATGCCCTGAGTTAGCTGAGCAAAACACAGTACAGAATACGAGACCGAGTAACATGTTAGCTCGAGGTAGACCACCTAGAAACACGGGGAATGTGAGTAGCAGTCAGAAAGGAACTAAAGACACAACTGTTAGATCTGAGGCTCGTGCACCTACCAGAGCTTATGCTATTCGCTCTTGTGAAGAGGCTTCATCCCCAGATGTTATTACCGGTACTTTCACTCTCTATGATACTAGTGTTGTTGCATTGATTGATCCTGGTTCGACTCATTTTTATGTATGTGAGACTTTAGTATCCAGTAAGACTTTACCTGTAGAGTCTACTGAGTTTGTGATTAGAGTATCGAACCCCTTAGGCCGGTGTGTTTTGGTTGATAAAGTGTGTAAGAATTGTCTGTTGATGTTTCGAGATTCATTTTTTACGGTTGATTTGATGTTGTTGCTATTCGACGAGTTTGATATAATTCTGGGTATGGATTGGTTAACCTTGCATGATGCTATTGTGAATGCAAACGGAAGACTATTGATTTGCGATGTCAGAATGATGAGATTATTCGGATTGAGTCTAATGATCTGAATGGTTTACCAACAGTGATATCTTCGATGTTAGCTCAGAAATATGTGAGAAAGGGTTGTGAAGCTTACTTTGCTTATGTGCTCGACTCTAAAGCGACCGAAAAGAAGATTGAATTAGTACCAATTGTGTGCGAGTATCCGGATGTGTTTCCTAAAGAATTATCAGGTTTGCCACCGATCCGAGAGGTAGAGTTTGGTATTGAGTTAGTGCCGAGGACGACTCCGATATCAATAGCTCCGTATAGAATGGCTCCGACAGAATTGAAAGAATTAAAGTCTCAGTTGCAAGAGTTGCTGATAGAGGATTTGCACAATCGAGTTTCTCACCTTGGGTCCTCCTGTTTTGTTTGTGAAAAATAAAGATGGCACGATGAGAATGTGTATTGGTTACCGTCAGTTAAACAAAGTGACTATTAAGAACAAATATCCTCTGCCCAGAATTGATGATTTGTTTGATCAGCTGAAAGGTGCTGCTGTGTTTTCAAAGATAGATCTGAGATCAGGCTATTATCATGTAACACCCCAAACCCGGTCAATACGCCATGACCGAATTTGGTATGTCACAGGGGAAAACGTTTTGAGGAAAAACGAGTTACCGATTAAATTTTAGTGAAAAACTTTTTATTATTCTAAATTCGTAAAAAAATTTAAGTTGAAAACTGATATTTTACTTTGCAATTCCGTAAATAGATTTTTAAAACTTAGTCGCAGCTTAGATTCGTAAACCATTTATAAATTTAAGAGAAACTAAAGCAATTAGGTTGAAAATCGTATCTAATAGAAATTTGGAAACTTAAGTTTTGTAAAATAGTTTGAGTTATCGAAAATACTTAAGTTGTTAAAATTATCAATTTATTTAGGTTACCCGATGGTAACGTTTTAAAACCATCGCGCTTTGTATTTTAGAAAACTTTGTTCACATATCATTAAATCAATCATGTAATTTGCAAGTTATTCCTAAAACAAATCCAAAGCATATAAATAATCCAAAAACATAATTAAAGAGGCCTTATTACAAACCCATAAAATGAAAACCAAATTAAAATCAAGTACCCAAATGGAAGTTCATGTAAAACCAAATTTCATTGCATGGCCTCCTCGAGTTCATCCGGCTCCTCATCCGCGAATTCTGAATTACTCCGAAAAGTAAGGGAGAAGGTGAGTCACCAAGACTCAGTGCATATTCCCCCTCCCGGGTAAATACCACATACTTACACAAATTATAACCAAGCAATATATATATATTATGCACCCAACCTAGCCATCCGTAACTCCTTTTTCTACCCCGTGTGGTACCAAACCACCGGTGGTGCCAAACCACCGTGACCAAAGTCACAAATAATCAAGTTGTGGGGCCAACCCACTTGTGATACTAAATCACCGCGACAATCCCATATCTCAAAAGTGGGGCCAACCCACGGTGGTGTTAATCCACGAGGGGACGAGTCGCTATGAGGTGCCAAACCTCCGTGTCCCAAAGACACAAATGTGATAACAAATCACCGGAGGTGCCAAACCTCTGTGTGTCAGAAGACACGAATATCAATCTTCCCCCTCCTCTCATATTGCCCATACCAATGCAATAGATAAACAAATCATGTCAATATACTTTGATATGAACATATAACTAATACATATCGTAGATCGTGATATTAAACAACATATAGCAACATCATATCGAAACGGACTTACCCGTATCCTTGCTCATACCCATCAAGGTATCATATCAATATCTCATAGTTTCGGCTTTAACAACTTGAATAGTTATTTAACACACACACATATATATATAAACCAAGTTGTAAAGTGTGTAAGATACACACCTGACACTACCGCAAGTACTAAAATCCGAAGACCCGATCTACCGCACTAGATCACTTTGTCCTACAATCGGCCAAAATTTAAATTATAAACAAAGGCCATTCGGCCATACTACTAAATCCCAATGAGTTATCACTTGAAATACCAAGTCTTACCTAAAGCTTACCCAAAATGATTTGACAAAGAAACGAGGCTTAGATTGATTGCTTCCAACGTCCCGAGGAGCCTAAAAGAAATCGATTTCTAAGAATGATTAGAACCTTGCAACAATTGCCCAAAATTCGGCCTTTGTCCACAAGAGGAACAACATAGAAACAATAAAAAGACTAAGGAAAAACGGCCATAACACTTACCTATCTTCCAAAACCGATTGAAGAAAACCAAATGAAGTCCTACCCTTGAAGAAATTCGGCCAAGACAAATCAAATAGGATATGAGAGTTTTGACTATGATTTTCAAAGAAAACAATTGATATTCGGCTCAAAAGAGATAAAGAATTAGTATGGCAAAGAAGAAAAGAAAAAGAAAAAAAAATGAAAAGGGAAGAAGGATGATTCGGCTTTAGCAACTAATGAAAGAAAAATCAAGGGGAAAGGGGAAGAAAGAGATTCGGCCAAGAAGAAAGTAAAAGAAATGTTGTGATTTTGAACAATATTCAAAAGAAAGAAAAGAGAGAAAATGGGATTAAGAGATTCGGCCAACACCTATTTTACCAAAGAAGAAAAGTGCACAAAAATGCATAAAGTTCAAATGTAGTTTCGGTTTCAAAAGGAAAAATGAGAGAAAGAGAATGGTATTTGGTTCAACACAAAAATGAGAGCTAAAATCCAAAGCAAATTTGCACAAAAATGCCTAGGTACATTCGGCCAAAGAAGGAGTTTTTGGAGAGAAAAGAAATAAATGCCAAAAGGTGCACAATTGCTAAAGTTGGCCAAATATCCTTCCCCAAACCTCCTATCAATATTCGGCCACCCCCCTAGCTATACATGCCGTCCACATACATGCATTAAAGGCCTTAGAATAGTTTCCAAAACATCTTCCTTAAGCCAAGCCTTGAAATCCTCTACATTCCCAAAGTTGAAGGAATTTTATCCCCAAAATCTAGCAATTCTATCCCTTATTTCATGCTTACCATAACCTTAAGTCTTCTTGTCATAAAAAGAAAGTTGTCCATCTTATCCATATGTATAGTTGACCGACACTTAATGCTAGGATGTACAAAAATAAAATCCTCAATATGCTTTCCATGCTACTCGAACCACTTCCCTCAAGCAACCTTTCAAGCTCCTTATCCACTATGCCACTAACTCATCATGTGCTTTAATTTAACACTTAAATTATCTTAAGTGTCAAGCTCACTTAATCCACTTCACTAAATTTTCCACACTAAAAATTATTCTAGCTTAGCTAATATTTCCAAGCCTTCACACAAATATACTAAGCACACAATAACAATCATATCCGAGCTAACACAAATAACAAGATGATACTCTAATATTTTTAGGATGTTACGTATCAGTTGCGAGTAAAAGATTCTGACATTCTGAAAACTGCTTTCAGAACGAGGTACGGGCACTATGAATTTTTAGTTATGCCTTTCAAACTAACAAATGCTTCTGCTGTCTTAATGGACTTGATGAACAGAATTTTCAGACCGTATTTAGATCAATTTGTTGTTGTATTTATTGACGACATTTTGAGTTATTCGTGTGATGAAATTTAGCATGCCGAACATTTAAGAATTGTGCTACAAACTTTGCGTGATAACCAATTCTATGCAAAGTTTAGTAAATGTGAGTTCTAGTTGCGTGAAGTTGGATTTTTGGGGCATATTGTGTCAGGATCCGGTATACGAGTTGATCCGAGCAAGATTTCAGCTATTTTAGAGTGGAATCCTCCGAAAAATGTGTCTGAAGTCTGCAGTTTTTTGGGACTTGCTGGTTATTACCGACGGTTCGTAAAAGGCTTTTCGATGATTTCAACTCTCTTGACAAGATTGCTTCCGAAAGATGTGAAATTTGAATGGTCTGAAAAGTGTCAGAAAAGTTTTGATCAGTTGAAAGTCTTATTGACTGAAGCTCCAGTGCTAGTACAGCCAGAATCTGGTAAAGAATTTTTTATATATAGTGATGCTTTGTTGAATGGTCTTGGATGTGTATTGATGTAGAAAGGCAAAGTTATAGCTTATGGCTCAAGACAATTAAAACCGCATGAAAAGAATTATCCGATGCACGACCTTGAGTTGGCTGCGATTGTATTCGCCCTGAAGATTTGGCGTCACTATCTATTCGGTGAAAGATGTCATGTATATTGAGATCATAAAAGCCTAAAATATTTGATGACTTAGAAAGATCTGAATTTATGACAGCGAAGATGGTTAGAGTTGTTAAAAGATTATAAGCTTGTAATTGATTACCATCCGGGGAAAGCCAATGTTGTTGCTGATGCTTTGAGTCAGAAATTGTTGTTTGCCTTTCGTGCGATGAATACTCAGTTGGCCCTATCCGATGATGGTTCGATAGTAGCTGAGTTGAAAGCGAAACCGTTATTTATTCAGCAGATTTGTGAGGCTTAGAAAGTTGATAACGAATTGATAGCAAAACGGGCTCAATGTGATGCGAATATTGATTCAGAGTTCCGAGTTGATATTGAAGGTTGTTTGAGGTTCAAAGACCGAATGTGTGTTCCGAAAAATTCAGAGTTGATTCAGATGATTCTGAATGAAGCTCATAGTAATTGGTTATCTGTTCACCCGGGTAGTACGAAAATGTATAATGATTTAAAACAGTTTTACTGGTGGCCTGGTATGAAACGAGACATCTCTGAATTTGTTTCAAAATGTGTAATTTGTCAACAAGTCAAAGCCAAGCATCAAGTACCTTTTGGGTTACTTCAATCGATTATGATACCCGAATGGAAATGGGACATAGTCACAATGGATTTTGTATCGGGTTAACCTTTGACATCGAGCAAGAAAGATGCAATCTGGGTTATAGCTGATAGGTTGACAAAATCAGCTCATTTTATTCCGGTGAGAACGGATTATTCACTTGATAAGCTTGCTGAGTTGTACATTTCTCAGATTGTGAGATTGCACAGTGTACCTATTTCTATTATTTCGGATAGAGATCCGAGATTCACATCGCGGTTTTGGAAGAAACTACAAGATGCACTAGGTACGAAACTACACTTTAGCACTTCCTTCCATCCGCAGACAAATGGTCAGTCTAAACAGTTATTCAGATACTCGAGGATATGTTGAGATATTGCATTCTTGAGTTTGAAGGTGCTTGGGAATGATACTTGCCACTGATTGAATTTGCATATAATAATAGCTTTCAATCGAGTATCAAAATGGAACCTTACGAGGCTTTGTTCGATCGCAAATGTAGAACACCTTTGTATTGGACTGAACTCAGTGAGAATAAGATACACGGGGTTGATTTGATCAAAGAGACTGAACAGAAAGTGAAAGTGATTTGTGATAGTCTGAAAGCCACGTCAGATCGTCAGAAGTTGTACGCAGACTTGAAACGAAAAGATATTGAGTTTCAAATCAGGGACAAAGTGTTTTTGAAAGTCTCACCGTGGAAGAAAATACTCCGATTTGGTCGTAAAGGCAAATTAAGTCCAAGATTCATTGGGCCGTATGAGATTATAGAGCGTATTAGGCCGGTTGCTTACAGACTGTTGTTGCCACCTGAGTTAGAAAAGATCCATAATGTATTTCATGTTTCGATGCTTCGACGATATCGATCCGACCCATCACATGTAATTTCTCCGTCTGAGATTGTGATTCAATCCGATATGACATACGAGGAAGAACCGATCCAGATTTTCGATCACGAAGTGAAAGAATTGAGAAATAAAAAAATTTCTTTAGTAAAAGTCTTATGGCATCGACATGGGGTTGAAGAAGCTACGTGGGAGCCCGAAGATACTATGAGAGAACGTTACCCAAACCTTTTCGCCGGTAAGATTTTCGGGGACGAAAATCCCTAATGGGGGAGAGTTGTAACAGTCCGATTTAGACCCTAGTCAGAATAGTGGTTTTGGGACCACAAGTCTTAGTCAAAAAATATTTTAATATTATTTTCTATGTTTTTAGTATGTGAGTTGACATGTGTGAAATTTTTGTGATTAAATTTGATCATTTCTATGCTTAATTTGCAAAAAGAACTTAATTGCTAAAATTGTAAAAGTGACATTCTAATTGTTAAAGTGCTTTATTTCTTTGATTAATTAAAGATGAAATCCTTATTTTATAATTTGGCCATTAAACCATGGGATGGACGGTTATGGGCTTATGTTATATGGGTTTCTTAGTAAACTACAAAGGTTAATTTAGTAAATAGTATATTAATATGAAATAAATAAAAAAATGAATTTGTAAGTGGAATGTTCATCCATTCTAGCCGAAAATAAGAAAAAGAAAAAGGGTTTTAATCTTTCTTAACATTCGGCCATTGAAAGCTTTGATTGAGGTATGTTTTGATTCGGTTTTTGATAATTTTTATGTTTTTGAGATCGTTGCTACGTAATCTATCAAGCCCATGTCTCAATTTTTGAATTTGATAATGATTTTGTGTTTTGCCATTGTTGAAAGCTTGTGGTTTTTGTTGTTTGATGATGGAAAATAAAAGATATGTGATAGATTATTATGTTTTGTCTTTGGATTTTTGATGAATTTGAGTAAAGTGGACTAATTTGTGAAAATGTTATTTTGAAGGACTAAAATGTGAAATAAATGAAATGTGTGAACTCATATGAGCTTAGTGAATATTCGGCCAAGCTATAGTGTGGTCAAATTTTTAATATTTTTTGTTTTGTGAATTAGGGATTAAATTAAGAAAAATGTGAAATGTCAGGGGCAAAAGTGTTTATGTGTTTTTGGATTAAATTGAATGATTTGTTAAATAAAAGAGTTAAATTTGAATGTCTATAGATCAAGAACAAAAGAGAAAAGAATTAGATCGGGGGAAACCGAAAATCGTTGAATAGCCGTTTATTTTCGTTCGTCGTTGTTCGAGGTAAGTTCATAAGTAAATAAATGTCGTTAAATTCAATTGTATTTATTTTAATAGTGCCGAATTGAATTATTACTTGTGTATATGTGTATATGCCGAATTGAATTAAGCATGGGAGCAATATTTACGAGCTTGAATCGATCGAGTTACGACGTCCGAAAGCCCCGTACGAACCTTAGGAATAGTTAGGATACATATGTCATGACATAGGATTCTGATATGTGTTTTCGTGTAAGACCATGTCTGGGACGTTGGCATCGACTTGTGTTTACGTGTAAGACCATGTCTAGGACATTGGCATCGTATTTGATTCGTGTAAGACCCTATCTAGGACAGTGGCATCGATATGTGATTACATGTAAGACCACGTCCGGGACATTGGCATTGTACGAGATTTCTAACTATCTGAGTATCCTTATTATTTTCGAATGGTTCAACGGGCATTATCGAGATAAGATAGAATGTGAAAAATGAACTAAAAGGGTCAGGTACGTGCTATGTTATAAGAATATGAAAGTAAGGTAATTATATGTTTGAGATGAATATATGAATTAGATATGATAAAAGAGATATTTATATGTGCTTATGAGTATATGTGCATTCGGCCATTGATGTTATAATGCTATTATATATGTGACAATGTTAGAGTTTGCAAGCATAATAAATATACATTTGGTTAAGGTTTGTTTGATTTGGCTAGTTAATTTAATGTTTATTAGATCATTATTTGCTTATAACTTTCTAAGCTATGAAAGCTTACTCTGTGTGTGTGTTTGTTCATTGTTTTATAGATTATCAAAGCTACGGAAAACTCGGGTTTCATCGAGGATCATCACCACACTATCGAACTATATTTTGGTACTTTTTGAAAATGTACATATTGAAGTATGGCATGTATAGGCTAGAGAACTTTGATTATGTTTTGAAATGTGTAAATATATAGCCATGTGATATGGCTTGTTAATGATTGTTCTTACGGATGAGTTTAGTCCATGCGATACGATGCAAAAGTTGGTATGTTTTGATGTGCTCATGAATGGCCAAATGAAATGGTCAATATTGGTAAGTTTTATGATTGATTTTGGGAGAATGATATGATGAGAAATGCTATGAATTGATATGGATTAAAATGATGTAAGATTGATAAGTTTTTAATGTGAAGTTGATGGTTTGAATTGGTATGTTTGAGTTGGATTTGTATATGGAAATGAATGATGTTGTTAAGGGTCAAGTTGTGCATGATTTGGTATGTTTTTGGTTGCCTTTACGAAATGAATTGGGATTTGTTTGATGCTTGTAGGTTTGACCCAAATTTTGGGTGGAAAATTGGCCTTGCAAATGGCCTATATTTGCCCACACGATTGAGCACACGGGCGTGTGTCTCGACTGTGTCTCTCAAGGTTGCATTTAAAAATAAGTCGAGGCTACACGGCCGGACACACGCAGCGTGTGGATCGCGTGTGTGAGCAAGTCAGTAACCTCCAGAATTTCACACGGCCTGGCATATGGGCGTGTCTTGTGGGCGTGTGGACAAGTCAGTATGTATGCCCTATTTTGCCGCGGCCTAGACACGCGGATGTGTCTAATGCCGTGTGAGGCACACGGCCTGCCCATACGGGCTTGTGACCTCTGTAACTTAGAAAAATGTTTAATTTTTGAAAAAAATTGTATGTGCTCAGTTTAGTTTCGACTCCTTCCCAATGCATGTTTAAGGTCTCGTAGACCTTCTAAAGGGACTCTATGTGTATTTTTTGTTATGGAATGTTTTTGAATGTTTGATGTTAATGAAATGTTTATTTTTTGATCTGATATGTCCGGTAACGCCTCTTTACCTTAGTTCGGCGACGGATACGGGTTAGGGGTGTTACAGCCTTACATTGCTCCTTGCCTTGTGTCCTCAAATTTTTTGTGTCGCTGGGTAATTCCCCCTGCGGTCTTGTGTTCAAAGCATCGACTATCTACCCCACTTGATTCTTAAGTGCTCGAAGGGATGCAACCTGACTCTGGATAACAGTATCATTCTTGGTCATATACTCCTTTAATAAAGCTTCCATAGAAGTAGATGATGATGCCTAACCATACTGATTATTTTATCGGGGCATTAGTTGAACGTATCCCGGCGGTGCATTGTTGACATTCAGCCTTGCGACAGTATTGGATTTTCCTGCACTTTGATTATTCCAACTAAAATTTGGATGTTGTCTCAACCCCGAATTGTAGGTATTGGAGTATGGATTATTGTTTCGATTAGAGTTCCCCATATAGTATACTGGCACTAGATTGGATGGACATTCATCAAACATGTGACTTTCACCACAATAAACACATGATGATTCAGCTGCTTTTATTTCCTGCACAGTAGTTGAAGGTTTCGTGGTTTTAATTATAGTGGCTAGAGAAGATACATGGGCCGTCAATGAAGTGATTACATCGAGCTTGATGGTACCGGTAGCTCTCTTACCCGTCCTAACTCGTGTAGTCGGATACTGGTAATCATTATTGGCAATTTTTTCCAAAATTTCGTATGCTTCATTATATGTCTTATCCAACAAAGTACCATTTGTTGAGGCATCAACTACCATTCATGTATGCGCATTTAGCCCATTGTAAAACATCTCAATTTGAGTCCAATGCTGGAATCCATGCATCAGACATTTCCTAATTAACTCTTTAAATCGCTCCCACGCTTCATATAGAGTTTCATCTTCAATTTGTAAAAAGGATGCAATATCATTTCTTAACTTAGCATTCATAGTGGGAGGATTATACCTTAACATAGACCTCTGGCAAAGGTCATTCTATGATGCCACTGTTCCTGATTGCAAAGCATTTACCCATGCCCTGACATGATCTCTTAATTCTTAAGGCTTCTTCAGGAACACCCTATTGTTTGAATGAGTCACAGACTTCTAGAAAAACTCTTAAATATAGTCGTGGGTCGTCAATGGGTAAACCACCAAATTTCCCTACAATTTGTAACATTTGGAACATTACTTTCCACTCAAATTACTGAGCTTGTGTAATAACCCGTTTTCAGTAAAATCGGAACAATGGTTTTGGGACCACAAATATAATGTTAAAAAATTTATGTTAATATTATTTTATGATCTACATCATGATAGTATTACCGTATAAAAATTTCGTTAAGAAATTTTACCGATTACTTGCTCAATTTGATAAAAAGGACTAAATTGCGTAAAGTGCAAAAGTTGTGTTCTAATAGCTAAAGGTGTCTAATAGCTATAGAAATTTAAAGTGGAGGTCCTTATTTGGTAATTATACCATTAAATGTGATAGTGGATGTACATGTCTTGGCATTAGAGTAATTATTAAATGTTTTAAAGGTTAATTTTGGAAATTTGTAAATAAAGGTTAATTAAAATAAAACAAAAAATGCCATCATCTTTCTTCATCTCTTTCAACCAAATTTCACAAGGGAAGAAAGCCATTTTTGAGATCTAGGTTCGGCCAAGGCTATTTTGTCCAATTAGGTATGTGTTTTGTCCCGTTTTTGATAATTTCTATGTTTTCGAGATCGTTGTAGCTTAATCTAGCTAGCCTGGGGACTAATTTGTAAAACCGTTAAAGTATTTTAGTTTTGCCATTGATGAATATGTTAGGTTTTTGAAATTTAATTGTAGAAAAAGAATGGTTGTTGTTAGATAAACAACTTTTGTAAAGGGATTTTTTATGTAATTATCAATTAGGGATTAAATTGGGAAATATGATAAATTATGGGGTAAAAGTGTGAATTTGTGAAATATACGGGCTGCTATAAGTATGTTTATAATTCGGCTAGGCTTGGGTAGGGATAAAATTGAATGAATTTCATTTTCCAAGCCTAAGGACTAAATTATAATGAATTAAAAGTATATGGGCAAAATACTAATTTTGTAAAAAATATGTGTTGGACTAAATTGAATATGAATTATATTGAATTGAGTTAAATTCATTCGTATAGATCCGGTTAGACCTCATACGGATTTAGATCGAGACAAAGAAAAAATATCGGATTAGTCGCCTTCATATCTATGTAAACTCGTCGAGGTAAGTTCATGTAATTAAATTGCGTATTTATATGCTTTAATTGAAATATACATATGTGGATTGTATAATTTCTATGTATAATTACTGATCGCATATCCAACGACATGCGACGACTACCGATCTCCGTTTGAACCTTAGGAATTCGTAGGATACAAATGACATGTCATTAGGGTTACTGATTTCAGCTCTTATGAGCTTACCGATACTCAGCTCGTATGAGCTTACAATTATTCAGCTTGGAGGAGCTTACCGTTTATAGCTCGTATGAGCATACATGTACAGGAATTGACGGATTACAGTTCAGTACACCTTGTGTGTACTACCCGCGTATCCAACGATATTCTAAGTGGTTCAACGAGCACAATTCTGTTACAGGTATTTATGTGAATTACATGGAAATGGTTTATATATGATATACGGATACATGGTATAGATGTTACATGTATGTGGAATTTTAAATAGTTGTTGAACTCATACATGATTCTCGGTTTTTATATAAATTACATGGCTAACTTGATTGATGAATACATGTTAGGCTTGTAGCCAAATTGAGTTGTGATATGCTTTGGTTTACTTACCTAAATTGTGGTTAAATGGTAAGTTAAATTTTGTGTTATACGAACTTACTAAGCTTAAATGCTTACTCTATGTTATTTTTCGTGTTTTATAGTGGTTTGGAAGCTCGTTCGGGTTGGAAGCTTGTCAGAGCTATATCACACTATCTATCAGCTCTGTTGGTACTTTTGGTTATCTAATTTTGGTTTAAATGGCATGTATAGGTTATTTTGGTTAATGATAGCATACATGTTTTGTTATGTTTTAAGCCATTGGAATTGGTTGTGTTTTGGTATATTTTGCTATGTATATATAAATGGCCTTATCATGTTTGATGTGTGGTTTGGTATGATTAACATGAAAACTGATTTATGTTTGGTGGATGAAATTTAAATGGTATTTGATTATGCATATGAATATGTATTACAATTTGGAGTGATTTAGTGCTTGTTGTGGAAAGCAGTATAATGATGTTAGTTTTTAAATGACTCATCTTGTGAATTGGTATTTTGGGTACCGAATGGTTGATCTTGATAAGTGACCTACATGTTAAGTTTTGGTACAATTATGCATATATGTATTTGGTCATTTAGGTAAGTTTGGATACATAGTTGACACATTTTTAAGTTGTCATTTGAGGTGCCGACGGGCATATTAGTTGTATGTGATGATATTACATGTTTTAGCTTGATTTTGGCTGGTTTTGGATGCCTATTTATGACTTGGTTATATGCAAATTGTTGTGTTTAGGTTGGTACCAATTTGGGTGAGAAATATGGCTTGGAATATGGCCTATTTTCATCCACACGGGAAGAGACACGAGCATGTGTCTCAGTTGTGTGTGACACACGGCCAGGTGATACGGTCGTGTGTCCCTTGTATCTTTTAAAGAGCTCAAGTCAGTACGCTCACATGGCCTAGTACACAGGCGTGTGGCTTGGCCGTGTGGCACAAGTCAGAGAGTTACACGAGCTGGAACACGGTCGTGTGTCCCTATTTCGAATGCCCACACAGCCTAAGACACAGGCGTGTCTCTTGGCCGTGTTAGTCACACGGCCGTGTTTTGAAAATTTTATAAGTTTCTGAAAAATTCTCTGAACTTTCAATTTAGTCCCGATTTGTTTCTAAGGTGTATTTTGGGCCTCAAATGCTCGTATTAGGGAAAATATGTATAAATTTGATTGGTTTTTGACATGAATGCTAAATGATATGAAATGTTTGAGATTTCTGTCTATCTGATCTGTAAATCCAGTAATGCTTCGTAACCCTGTTCTGGCGATGGATACGGGTTAGGGGTGTTGCAGCTTCTATAGTCGGTCTAACTATTCCTGGATTCAAGTCATCTAGCATCGAGACAACATGCTCTCCGATTGGCTTGTCTCGATCATCCACCACATGCCCCATGTGAGGATTCTCATTGTGATCATTTCGATTGTCTTTGAGATCATTCTTGTTTCCAGCTATTTTTCTCAATTCTTTTATCTTTCTTCGCACAGTTCTATCAATCTCTAAATCAAAAAGGTATTCTTTGTTAAAAACAATGCCTCTTCTTATGCACTAATGGAAAACATGTAAAAATTAAATTAAACTAAATTAAATAAAACTACTGAGTAAAATAACCAAACCAAATTTCACCAAATTGTCAATCCCCAGCAACGATGCCAAAACTTGTCGCGTGTAAAGTGGTGTGTGATTTTTGTGCAAGTATACACGTCGGTTCAAGTAATAAAGAGGTAAGTGAGTATCGTTCCCACGAGGACCGGATTGAGGCACAAAATTGGTCAAGTTATCTTAATAGGGTCAAGTTAATGCTATAGTAAAATGATTGAAGGAAATGTTCTGGCAAAAACTAATGTAAATATGCAATAATGGGTAAATAACTGGAATTTTTATGGCGAAGGCGGTAACAGAAATATAAATATGAGAACTATTGTGTGAATAATATATAAATGAACAAATCATCAACTAAGAATGCTAAGGCGAAGATATTTTGGCAGATAATATGTGGAAGGTTGGGATTACTCAGAATCAACCTTACTGGCAATAATGCCGTGGCAAAATCTTGATTAGAGTGGCCGACCACTTTCAGGGGAAAAACCTCAAGTCACTATCCCTGCTCGTACAGAGTCTTATTACAGTAACATGTGTAATTCCTTCTTTATAGCACAAGTATCATTCAAATTATAACACCTTATACTCGGCCTGATTGCCAGGCCCGAATACGGGATGCCACACCACCATCTCATGTCATTACAACAAGTAAAAGTTCATTCTAAAGGAAGCGTCTTCCATTTTAGTATTCATATAGGTTTTAAGTTAATTAAACTTGTCAATTATCAATGTTACATGCTAACCATACATAAAAAAAACATAAAATGGGCATACATCGAGCATTGGAATCACTCAACAAATTTTCCCAAAATTGTTACGTAGGTATCAATACTAAAGAAGCTGTATCGATATTTCCTTTAAGTGGTATCGATACCAGATGAAAAATCCATACCAAACTTACATTCTATTTCTCACCAAAATCCCTAAACGTCGAAAACTATCAGTACCTTTCGCAATGTATCGATAAATTTACCTCGAGAATGAATACTCGGGCTAAGGTATCGATACCAATTCTATATTTTGACTCCCTGCACTTTCGAAGTTATCTAGGTATCACTTTTTAAAACCAAATATCGATACATCTGCTCCAAACTATAAAATCTTAGCCTACATCAACATTAAAACCATTCAAACTTAATCTTAAATTACTATATAAAGATGATTTTATTTTTAGCAATCTATTTATTCTATATATATATATACATTAAAGTTTTAATATGGGCATTGTATAATGACAAAGTTTTATTTATAAATTTAAATGGACAGGATTTTTTTTAAAGTTAACAATTTTCATGATTTATTCAAAAGTCAAAAAGATTGTCAACCGTCTTTCCGCAGTGACATAACCAGATCCGGTCAAGGCTCGTGGGCCGGGTTTGGGGGTGTTACAAGTATAACCGATATAAAATCTACCATATTGGCCTATCACATTGCCTTTATTCCCAAAATATAAATAACCATATAAAACCTACTAATAGAAGATAAATAATCGGCTTGGATCACTCCCTTGATGGCCACACTGCTCACACCGGCACTACTTATCTACAATGGTTAAAAAGGAGTGGGTGAGCTTAACAAGCTCAGTGAATGCTCAGAATAACCACTACGTAAACAAGTCATTATGCATCAACAAGGAAGACATGCAACATAATCGTAATATCTTCTACTCGTATGTCATATTTTACGCATTTAATCATCTTTCATGAATATTTACATATTAATCACATGAATACTTAAGCATATATTTCAGCATATATCAATAACATTTAATCACATTCAGTTACTTTTTATGATAATTTGGCTCTTGAGATTATGAAACATAAAGTGGACTCTATCACCACACATCAGATATGTGGATCTCCATCACACCATAATGACTCAAAGAGTCGAACATGTCCTATAAGTGAAGCATATAGCTAACACTCTCCAACACACCACATATACATATCTCGGTGATTGGAGCTTAGCTCACATTCCCTTATCTCTCCGAAACTATCCCTCGGCCTCAACGCCCCTCATATATCACAACACAAAAGTGGGTACTCACAATCCTATGGCATGCCAACTATATACAACGGTATCATAAGGTCATAAGGCCAAAACATTCACATTATTATCACATATTTAATTACCGATTTTCCACATATATTCTCTGCATATTCACATTAGTAGCACAATATAATCTCTATCATATGGCATGACAACATATCCACTTATTTACTGTAACATGGCATGAATAACATACCCTCATATTCACTTTCACAATGGTCATCACAAGCTTATAGCATATATCGTAGCATCTCATATATGTTCATGATTCCACAATTTCACAAATTCACAAGAAAATATATTTCACATTTACTCATAGATGGGAGAACACATACACTCAGAATTTAGAGTAGGGGTTTAGGCTACCTCTAAACTCCCAATTACACAATGAATTATCTATGAGTAGCGATCCCAAAACAATCACCAGAAATATGCTTTCACCAAAAAGCCGAAAGCTTAGACAAGCTTTTCTTTGCCTTTATCACTACTCGTTAAAGGTCCTATAGACTCTGACACTTCAATAAGACAAACCACACAAGCACACAATCAACAATCAGTCATCGACTCACCTTAAACAATAAAAAAATAGCCTAAGCTACGTTCACTTTTAACTGAAACCTTCGACATGAAAAACTTTAAATTCAAATATCTCAGCCTATACTTAATCTTTTCATACGAAACGAATTTCGTTCATCTACATAATCATCTATGACTAATTCCCAACCTTTAAACTATACAAAAGTACATGTTTTAAGGTATCGACATTTTTCGACAAGTTTTGGCCATTATAATGAAAAATCATTAAAACTCAAGAATTCCTTAACGAAGCTTCAAAGTAACTTTATAAATCTTCTAATTATATTAAAACAAGTTGAAAAACACTTTAAATCCAAGTTTTAATCCACAAACCCGGAATCTACCATTAATGACCAAAATTTTAACTTCTATCTAAAACATGTGTTTCAAGGGCTAGAAATTCGATTTAAAAGTGTAGATAACATTTAAAAATAATAGGAAGTTGATTGGTTAACTTGAATGCAAGAAAAATGAACTTTGGTGAAATTCTAGAAAATTCACTCTTGAAGAAGATGATGAAATTAATGAAGTTTTTGGGTGTTTTCTTAGTTTCAATGGAGATTTATAGTTCAAGAGATGTTGGAAATCAGGAGGGATTAGGAATTGGAAGTAAAAATAAATTGGGAGAGAATAGGAGAGCAAGGGACGACACAAGTATGGAGAATGAAGAAACTAACATGAAACCAAATTAGAAAAAGGGGTTTTTAGGTTGAAATTTAAAGTTTTGTCAAATTGCTTCATTAAAACTCTCAATTTTGATTCTTTTAAAAATCAGTCCTATTTCCAAAAGTAAAGATATTTAAAACTCATTTTCATAAATTTGTTTAATATCCTAATAACCTTTGTCGAAAATATTATCGGTTACCAAACTTACGAAATTTCGAGCACATATAGGCTAAGATTCCTAAAATACGCTCGAAAATTTTAGGCCCTATTTTCTGGTGTTACAAATTTCCCCCTATCAAAAGAATTTAGTCCTCGAAATTCCCTGCTGATACATCACTTAATCACAAAATACGATATTTCTACTTTTAAACTAATTATCACACTTTTGCTGAACACTCTAATTGTTATTCCCTCTAACTTTCTACTACTTTTCTTAGTGGTCTTATTCAATACCATGAACTTATTCTACAATAACTTTGCTAAGTGTTTCCTTTACTCACTATGACACTCTCTATAACTGCCCGTTTTTCAACGGTGACAAAATAGTGGTTTTGAAACCATGAATTTCCATCGTGTCGACTCATAAATATTATTTATAAAATATTTATGGAGTCATTAGAGTCATATTAAAATTTTTTTAAGAAATTTTAACGTTTAGATAGCTAATTAAAGAAAAAGGACTAAAGTGTGTAAAACTTGTTAATTATTTCATTTAGATGATTTAATAGCTTAACTAATAAATGTGGAAGGGCCAATAAGGCAATTAGACCTTATTATTAGATAGTGGACGGTAATGGGGTTAATTTAAAGAAAAATTGAAAGAAAATTATGTTTAATGGCAATTTTGTAATTAAATCAAAATTAAAACAAAATTAAGTGAAGAATAAACATTTTCTTCTTCTTCTTCATACTTTTGAAACACCATAGAAGGAGACTCCAAGCTTCGTTTTCATCTTCCTTGTGCATGTGAGCTCAACTCTCATCTATTTCTTGTAATTTTTATGTTTTTAATATCGTTACAACTCGGTCCAGCTAGCCCGTACCTTCGTTTTTGAATCTTTAAAAATTTTAGAAATTTCCATTGATGAATCTTGAATGTCTTTGATGATAATTATGTGTTTGAAGCTTTGATTATGGTATTTGGTTGTTCTGTGAAGTGATTTTTATTAGATTTTGATTTAAGGATTAAATTGTTAAAATGTAAAAATATAAAGGTTTATTTATGAATAAGAAGTGTTTTGTGGACTATTTAGAAGCCTTGAATATTTGGCTGAAAATTTTGACTTGAGAAAATGGTTAATTTGATGATTTTCGAGTTAAGGGACTAAATTGTAAAACTTGTAAAAGTTAGGGGTAATTGTATAATTTTGAAAAATAAAAAGGTATAAAATGTAGGATAAATTGGAATATGAAATGTACGCTAATAATTGGGTAATTTTATATTTTAGATCAAGACCCTATTAATTTACGTGGAAAAAAGAAAATTGCATATCCCTAAACTTTTGCAACTATTTCAACTCAGTCTAGGTAAGTTCGTACGGATTGTAATTTAATATCTATATGAATTGTATGATGATATCATATGAAATAATGGATATAAATTATTCTATTGATGATGAAAGTTGTTTGGGAAAATGTGGTTAATATCGATACTTGGGCCGGATGAACATGAAATAGAATACAACTAAATGATGGTGTGTTATACGAGGTTGGAGTGGAGATTGATGTGGAGAGATTTATATATTTTTCCTGAGTTTACCGAGGTTTAGCATTTGTTGCGAATTCTCGTGTTATACTACCCTGATCTAGCGTGTTATAGGAGCGGATGTATAGCTTGCGGGCTAGGCATTTGGTACGGTTGTGTATTATTGGTTTTATTATATCTTATGAGAATTTGGCGTGTTACTGGTTGGATTAGCTCTTATGAGCGTTTGGCGTGTTATCGATTGGATTAGCTCTTATGAGCGTTTGGCATGTTTTGGTTGGATTACTTATGTACTCGTATCTGTAAGTCATTCATCAGGTCGTAAATCGTTGTATTATAACTTGTTTAAGGATTTTGAATGGCATGACATGTATTTGAGATCTTGAATTGACTTCGTTGTGGAAATATATGTTTTCCAAGAAATTATCATTTGAGCTTTGAATTGAACTATGCAATTCACCAGTTTGACATTGTGGATGACAGGAAACACTTGTTGTTGATTTTTTTATTATTGAATTGTTATAATTACTTTGGTAGGATTTATCAATTATGTACATTGTGTAACAACCCGTTTTTAGTGGTATCAAAAATTGCGATTTTGAGGCCACAAATTCGACGAGTAAGTTTGTAAATATTATTATTTAATATTTACGAGTCTAATATGGTATTAAAATAAATTTTTGTATTGGCAATTTATGCTATTCGAATGAAAAATTAGGTTCAAGCGGTAAAACCTTAAAGTCAAGTGTTTTTAGAAAATAAGGTTTCGAGACCTCGTTTCTATAAATTGAGCTGTGAATATTTTTATAAATATTTACAGAGTGTTATTAAGGTTGTATTAAAGTTTCGTTAAGAAATTTTAATGTTTAGATAGTTAATTAATTGAAAAGGACTAAATTGTAAAAGCTGCAAAAGATGAATTCTATTAATTAAATGGATCAATTAGCTTTGAAAAGGTGAATTAATGGACATGAATGGTAATTATACCATATTTAATGTGAGTGGATATTCATGGATAGGTTGCATGGTAAATTTCATGTTTTTAAAAGGGTATATTAGTAATTTAATAATTAAAAATAAACAAACCAAATCTAAATCATCTTCTTCTTCATTCTTTAATTCAACTGAATAGATATGGTGTGGGGAGGAAAAATAATTTGGCAGAGCTAAAATTTTGATGCATGGTATGTGATTTGATCCCGTTTCTAATAATTTTTATGTTTTTAATATCGTTGCAACTAGGTCCAGCTAGCCCGTACCTTTGTTTTTGAAACTGTTAAAGATTTTGAAATTTTCCATTGATGAAACTTGTGATTTTAGATGTTAAATGATGAATTTGAGGTGTTAGTTGTTATTTATAAGTATTTTATTAAGTGATTTTTGATGAAATTGCCGATTAGGGACTAAATTTTTGAAATAGTAATAGTTCAAGGACTTGATGTGAAACTATTGCAAAAATGGGATGAAATGGCGGCTATGAATATTCGGCTAGTATGAATTTGCAATAAAAATGATTAATTTTCATGTTTTAGGTTTAGGGACTAAATTGAATAAAAGTAAAATGTTGGGGGCAACTTTTTAAAAATGTCTGTAACAGTCCGGTTTAGACCCTAGTCAGAATAGTGGTTTCAGGACTACAAATCCGAGTCAGAAAAATATTTAAATATTGTTTTTCGTGCTTATAGTATGGGAATTAGCATGTGTAAAAGTTTCGTGATTTAATTTGTTCATTTGTGTACTTAATTTGAGAAAAGGACTAAATCGCATAAAATGCAAAAGTGTAATTATAATTGTTACAGTGCTTAATTGCTTTGTTCTTTTAATAGGAAGGCCTTAAAATGGAAATAAGCCATTTTATAAGTGAGTGGATGGTAATGGACATTAATGGCCTTGTAATTATATGTTTTATATGTTAATAAATAAGGATAATATGGTAAATGAGTTAATAATGTCCATTAAGTAAAACAAATCATAAAAATGGCCATTATATTCATCCTTGTCCACCAAATATTGAAAGAAAAAAAGAAAGAACAAAAGCTTTCAAGGGTTCGGCTAAGATTTGGCTAAATTAAGGTAAGAGTTTTGTTCAGTTTTTGATAATTCCTACGTTTTTGTAATCATTGCTTTGTATACTTCAAAACCCATGCTTCAATTTTGTGAATTGATGATGATTTTGAAATATGCCATTGATGAAATCATGAGCTTTGTGATGTTTGAGGATGAAATATGAAATATATGTGTTAGATTAACATATTTTGTCTTTGGATTTTTGGTGATTTTGAGTAATTTGGACTTAATTGAGAAAATAATATTTTGAAGGACTAAAATGTAAAAAAATGAAATGTGTGGGTTTGTATGGACATAGGAAGAATTCGGCTAGGCATGGGTGAAGTGAAATTTTGTGTATTTTGTGATTTTGTGAAATAGGGACTAAAGTGTCGAAATGTGAAAATGTGAGGGCTATTTTGTAAAATGCCCTAAATATGTGTGTTTGGACTAAATTGAATGAACTGGTGATTGAATGAGCTAAATTTGAATATGTATAGACCAAGAAAGGAGAGATTCGGATCGAGATCGAGGCAAAGACAAAGTGCTCGATTGATCGACTAATCTCGGTATTTCTACATCCGAGGTAAGTTCGGATATAATACTTGTTGTTAAATTTATATCTATGTAATGTGAAATGAAGGAATGTATAGTTACTGAATTAGAAATGTTATATGTGATATTGAGAAATGTGGCACTAAGTGTGCCAAATAAGAATCGGACAGAAGTGAATAGCACTGTGTGTGAGAAATTATAGAAGCTTCGGCTTTATTGATTGGCACTGTGTGTGCGATACCGAAATAAATTTGGTTTTATGAAAAGGCACTAAGTGTACGATGATATTTAAGCTTCATCTATGAATTTGGCACTAAGTGTGCGAATAAATCGAATGAATAATAAAGGTTGATCGAAAAGTGGTATCGAGCATTGAGTGGCAAAATTTGTAGTAAACTAGGTGTTGGCAAAGGTATGTATATAAACCTATGTGGTTGATAAATTTGAAAGTTGATTAATGGATGATTATGTGAGTATTGGATACAATTGAGTATGTGTAACTTTGTTAAATTATCTATGTGATGGATTAATTTGTATATTGATTTGATTCAATGAGTTAATTGTATTATATTACGAACTTACTAAGCTTTAGAGCTTATTGTGTGATGTGTTTCTCTATTTTACAGTGTTAGTAAAGCTAGCTCAGATCTGGGGATCGTCAGCGACTAAATCACACTATCGGCTATCTATTTTGGTATTTTTGAAAGACGTATATACTTGGTATATGGCATGTATAGGCTAGAAGTTATGGTATGTTTTGAAATGTTTGGACTTTGCCATGTGACATGGTTTGGAAATTGAATGATGTTGGTGCATATATGTAGGCTAATAAAATGATGAATGAGGTATGAAATAGTGAGAATGGAAATAGTATATTTTATGCTTGAATTTGGTTGATGAGAATGACGGATAAAATGTGAACTTGTGGTTTGAATTAAATAAAGTTTGGTTAATATGATTTGAATGTGTGGATGATAAGTTAAACTGACTTGTTAAGATGGATTTGTATAGAAAGATGAATGATGATGTTAAGAGATTGAATTGAGTATGTTTTGGTATGTTTGAATGCTATTTAGAGTATGGAATTGAATTGGTTTGTGCTTGTAGGTGTGATCTTAAGTGGGGGAGGCATGTTGGCCTTGAAAATGGCCTATAATTGCCCACATGGTTGAGCACACGGGCGTGTGGCTTGACCGTGTCCTTCATGGCTGCATTTCAATGCAAGTCAGGCTCGACCACGGGCTAGACACACGGGCGTGTGACTGGCCGTGTGATGCAAGTCAGTCTCGACCACGGGTGAGACACACGGGCGTGTCTCAGGCCGTGTGGTCAAGTCAGTATGTATGCCCTGTTTTGACACGGCTTGGACACATGGGCGTGTCTGAGGCCGTGTGAGGCACACGGCCTACCCACACGGACGTGTGGCCTCTGTAGTTTTGAAAAATGTTTGATTTTTAGAAAAAAATTATATGATCCTGGTTTAGTCCCGACCCCTTTCTAGTTCTTGTTTAATGTCTCGTAGACCTCGTTAAGGGACTATATGTTTATATTTTGATATGTTTCAATGAAGATTGACTATGTGTTGTAAAATGATATGAAATGTTCGGAAATGAGTAGTAATGCCTCTTAACCCTAATCCAGTGATGGTTATGGGTTAGGGGTGTTACATTTGATTGGTATCAAAGCTACGGTTTTGTCAATTCTAGGAATAACGTAGCGTGTATGAGTCTAGCTATACTTTCCGTATATATAATTGGTGGAAAACGTTGATATCAGTGGTTCCGAGAGAGAGAATCACCTGGGATTTCTTTCAAGCTGAATTTCGAAAGAAGTATATCAATCAACGATTCATAGATCAGAAACGTAAAGAGTTTCTAGAGTTGAAACAAGGCCGCATGTCTGTTACTGAGTATGAACGGGAGTTTGTGAGATTGAGTCAGTATGCACGGGAATGTGTTTCGACCGAAGCTAATATGTGTAAACATTTCATTGAAGGGCTGAATGAAGACATTAAATTGCTGGTTGGAATACTTGACTTGAATGAATTTGTTGTGTTAGTTGAAAGAGCCATCAAAGCCGAGGAGCTTAGCAAAGAAAAAAAGAAAGCAGATTCTAAGGCTAGAGATGAAAGAAAAAGATTGATGAGTAAGTCGTCTCAACCTTCGTCGAAGAGATTTAAAGATGCAAGCAATCGTTCAAATGCTTCGTTTGGACATTCGAGTAGAGATCGTGTGAAACAAAGTGTTGGTCCAAGAACTCAAATTTCGACTGAATCAAGTGTTGGAAGTGTCAAAAGCAACAAGCCTGAGTGTAGTTAGTGTGGAAGACGACATATTGGAGAATGTTGGGGCAAGTACAATAATCGAACATGTTATAAGTGTGGATCACGAGATCACTTCATTCGAGACTGCCCAGAGTTAGCTGAGAAAGAAAATGTTTAGAGTGCGAGACCAAGTAATACGACGGCTAGGGGTAGACCACCCAGAAACACCAGAAATGTGAGTGGAAGTCAAAGAGGGACTACGGATACAGCTGTAAGATTCGAGGCGAGAGCACCTGCCCGAGCCTATGCTATTCACACACGAGAAGAAGCATCATCTCCAGACGTCATTACTGGTACTTTCACTCTATTTGATACTGATGTGATTGCATTGATAGATCCAGGATCTACTCATTCATATGTATGTGTGAATCTAGTATCAAGTAAGACTCTACCTATTGAGTCTACTGAATTCGTGATTAGAGTATCAAATCCCTTAGGCAAGTGTGTTTTGATTGATAAAGTGTGCAAGAAATGCCCGTTGATGTTTCGGGATATCTGCTTTTTGGCTAATTTGATGTTGCTACGTTTTGATGAATTTGATATCATTCTGGGTATGGATTGGCTCACTTTGCATAATGCTATTGTGAATTGTAAACGAAGGAGTATTGATTTGAGAAGTCAGAATGGTGAGATAGTTCGAATTAAATCTAGTGATTTGAATGGGTTACCAGCTGTGGTCTCAGTGATGAAAGCTCAGAGTTATGTAAAAAGGGGTTGCGAAGCCTATCTTGCGTATGTGATAGATACAAAAGTGACTGAAAAGAAAGTTGAATCTATACCCATAGTATGTGAATTTCCAGATGTGTTTCCTGAAGAACTACCGGGATTACCTCCAATCCGAGAAGTTGAATTTGGTATTGAATTAGTGCCGGGGACGACTCCTATCTCAATAGCTCCGTATAGAATGGAACCGACAGAATTGAAAGAGTTAAAGTCTCAGTTGCAAGAGTTGACAGATAGAAGATTTACACGATCGAGTTTCTCGCCCTGGGGTGCTCCTGTGTTGTTTGTGAAAAAGAAAGATGGTACTATGAGAATGTGTAATGATTACCGACAGTTGAATAAAGTGACGATAAAGAATAAGTATCCCCTGCCACGTATTGATGATTTGTTTGATCAGCTGAAAGGAGCTACAGTGTTTTCTAAGATAGATTTGAGATCGGGCTATTATCAGTTCAGAGTTGAAGAATCAGATGTACCGAAGACTGCATTCAGAACGAGGTACGGACATTATGAATTCTTAGTTATGCCTTTTAGACTAACAAATGCTCCTGCAGTGTTTATGGATTTGATGAATCGAATATTCAGACCGTATTTGGATCAATTTGTCGTGGTGTTTATTGATGACATATTGATTTATTCTTGTGATGAGGCGCAACATGCCAAGCATTTGAGAATTGTGTTACAGAATCTGCGTGAGAAGCAATTGTATGCAAAGTTCAGCAAATGTGAGTTTTGGTTGCGCAAGGTCAGTTTTCTGGGACATATTGTATCAGCTGCGGGAATACGAGTTGATCCGAGTAAGATTTCAGCTATTTTAGAATGGAAACCTCTGAGAAATGTGTCTGAAGTCCGTAGTTTTCTGGGACTAGCGGGATATTATAGAAGGTTTGTTAAAGGCTTCTTGATGATTGCGACTCCGTTAACAAAATTGCTACAGAAAGATGTTAAATTCGAGTGGTCAGAAAAGTGCCAGCAAGGTTTTGAACAGTTGAAAGCATTGTTGACAGATGCACCAGTGTTAGTTCAACCTGAATTGGGTAAAGAGTTTATAGTTTACAGTGATGTATTGTTGAATGGTTTGGGTTGTGTGCTGATGCAAGAGGGTAAAGTCATCGCCTACGCTTTGAGGCAGTTAAAGCCGCATGAAAAGAATTACCCGATACAGGATCTTGAATTAGCCGCGATTGTATTTGCATTAAAGATTTGGCGTCATTACCTATTTGGTGAGAAATGTCATATTTATATGGATCACAAGAGCTTGAAATACCAGATGACTCAGAAAGAATTGAATTTGCGACAGAGAAGATGGTTAGAATTGTTGAAAGACTACGAGCTTGTGATTAACTATCATCCGGGTAAGGCTAAAAATCAAATGTAACACCCCTAACCCATAACCGTCACTGGATTAGGGTTAAGAGGCATTACTACTCATTTTCGAACATTTCATATCATTTTACAACACATAGTCAATCATCATTGAAACATATCAAAATATAAACATATAGTCCCTTAACGAGTTCTACGAGACCTTAAACAAGCACTAGAAAGGGGTCAGGACTAAACCGGGATCATATAAAATTTTTCCGAAAATCAAACATTTTTCAAAACTACAGAGGCCACATGCCCGTGTGGGCACACGGCCTCAGACATGCCCATGTGTCCAAGCCGTTTTAAAACAGGGCATACATACTGACTTGACCACACGGCCTGAGACACGCCCGTGTGTCTCACCCGTGGTCGAGCCTGACTTGCATCACACGGCCAGTCACACGCCCGTGTGTCTAGTCTGTGGTCGAGCATGTCTTGCATTGAAATGCAACCATGAAGGACACGATCGATCCACACGCCCGTGTGCTCAATCGTGTGGGAAATTATAGGCCATTTTCAAGGCCAACATGCCTCCCACACTTAAGATCACACCTACAAGCACAAACCAATTCAATTCCATACTCTAAATAGCATTCAAACATACCAAAACATACTCAATTCAATCTCTTAACATCATCATTCATCTTTCTATACAAATCCATCTTAACAAGTCAGTTTAACTTATCATCCACACATTCAAATCATATTAACCAAACTTTATTTAATCCATACCATAAGTTCACATTTTATCCATCATTCTCATCAACCAAATTCAAGCATAAAATATACTATTTCCATTCTCACTATTTCATACCTCATTCATCATTTTATTAGCCTACATATATGCACCAACATCATTCAATTTCCAAACCATGTCACATGGAAAAGTCCAAACATTTCAAAAAATACAATAAATTCTAGCCTATACATTGTATATACCAAGTATATACATCTTTCAAAAATACCAAAATAGATAGCCGATAGTGTGATTGAGTCGTTGACGATCCCTAGATCTGAGCTAGTGATAAACCGTAAAAATAACATATTTTAATCCCACATTTAGCATACTTTTGGATGATTTATCCCTTGATTTATGTAAAAAGGTGCTCTTAATCCTTTCTTTTCATGTTTTATACTCAGGAAAGCACCGGAGGATGGAAAGAACGAGAAACAGGCTCAAAATGGACCAAATTGGGCCAAAGTGAAAATCGACACGACCTGGACTTAAGCCAACACGGTCGTGTCTCCCTGATAGACTAGAGCACGGCCTGATCACGATTTACACGGGTGTGTCACCTCATTAAAGTCTGAACACGACCTAAAGATTAATCACACGGGCGTGTGCCATGGCCGTGTCCCTGTCATGGAAATGAGCAATTTCACTCGGAAAAGGATACTTAGGGGCAAAGAAACCTATTTCAAAAGCCTATATAAACACCCTAAATATAACCTAGAAGAGGGCGGTGAGCTAGGCCAAGGAGCCGAGCCGAAAAGGTCAGATTTGTGGGAAACACTCGAAGATAGCCAGTTGATCCATCGCAAGAAGCCAGAATTCTACTCAAGACGGCGGATCTCTCCTTCATTTCCTTTAGGGGGTTTTAGGGATTTCTTATGTTTTGTTTTATCTTTTCTTCTGAGATGTTTTCTTTTATTGTTATGAACTAAACCCTTCAGATACCTAAAGGGGTTGAAACTTAGATGAATCTTGTTATCGTTTGCTAAACTATATGATAAATACTTGATTTGTTCTTAATTATGTGTTCTTAATTCTTGTGTTGATATTTTTGGGATATTGATTCAAGTTTGATGTGCTTAGGTGGAGGAGCAAAAGTCCCTGCTTAAGAGTAGATCTAGCATAATTAAGCGGAGTTGATCGCGCACCTAGAGATAGGGTGACGAGATTTTACCGGATTAGGGTGAAACCTAATATGGGAGTCCATAGATCGAGTTAATGTAATTCTAGGGGTTTTAATTAGAAAAAGATTTCAATTAATCAACCTAGGGTTAGATGTTATTCGCTTCGAGAGAGGGTTTAATATACATTAGGGAGTCTTACAGATCAAGTCAAGTGAATAAATCGTCTGGTTCAGAGTTAGATAACAAGTGAAGTTTAGGTGGATTCTTCCTAAGGGTATCGTCTTAATCAACCGAGTTTTTCCAAAAGTATTTTCCCAATTCATTCTTTTTGTCTTTGCGTCTTTAGCTTAGTAGTTAGTTAAATTTAGATTAAATAACAACTTCACTTATTTTAGGCTAGATAATAAAAAGAAAGTTAGTATTAGTACTTTTGGTTCCTTTGGGTTCGACAATCCGGTCTTGCCTAAGCTATACTACTGTTCGATAGGTGCACTTGCCTCAATCGTTGTTATAGTTAGTTCCAGGTTCGATCATCATAAATTTAAAACTCTGAAATCACATCGATCAAGTTTTTGACGCCGTTGCCGGGGAACTAAAATATTAAGAAAGCTCTATTTTTATTACTTTAGCCATTATTTTCCGCAATTTACTTTTATTTTTATTTTTGTTTTGTTTTTAAACTTTGCTAAATTTTCTTTCTTTATTTTCCTAGCAGGTACCTCTAGTTTATGACTAGAAGGAACCCGAGAGGACCACTAGTATACGATAGTGATATTGAAGCTACCGCTCGCAGGAATCGCAGAGAAATTAGGCGAGCCCTAAATTACACGAAAAAGAGCGAGAAAGCGGATCCAATCCTCACGAAGGATGGGCGAGAATAATCCACCACCACAAGATGTGGCGTAAAATAATACTCCGCGTACTATGTATGATTTTGCTAAACCTCATTTAACAGAGGCGAGAATCAAGTATTGTTAGGCTCGCTATAGCTGCTAATAATTTTGAATTAAAGCCTAACAACTGTACAAATGATTCAACAATTTGTTCAATTTGATGGTTTACAAGACGAAGATTCAAATACTCATATAGCTAATTTTTAGAGTTACGTGATACCTTCAAAATAAATGGCGTTTACGATGATGCCATCCGTCTTGATTATTTCCCTTTTCATTAAGGAATAAAGCCAAAAACAGTGGTTAAACTCGTTACCACGAGGGTCAATCACTACATGGGATCAAATGACCAAAAATTTTTATTAAAATATTTCCCACCGCCAAAACGCCAAATTACGGAATGATATCTCTTTTTTTTGTGCGGATGGATTTAGCGACATTATACGACGCATGGGAGAGATACAAGGATCTCTTGAGAAGGTGTCCGCACCATGGTTTACCCTTCCGGCTCCAAATCCAAACTTTCTATAACGGTGTAAACCCTCAACGAGGCAACTAATTGATTCAAATTGCACCGGTGGAACCCCGAACAACGAGAACTCCCGAAGCGACCTACGAGTTTATTGAAGAGATGTCACTGAATAACTATCAGTGGCAGGTTACAAGGACAAAACCAACAAAATCAGCCAGAGTTTTCAACCTCGACGCAGTAACCATGCTATCAACACAGGTAGAGATGATGAATAAAAAGCTTGATAGTTTGTGTTCTTCGCAGGTACATCCAGTAATGCAGTGCAACGCAAGTGAAACTGTGGCGAATCCTAAGTACCCACCCTATCAACTGGGCACAGAAAGCGAGCAGATGAACTATATAAGTAATAATTTCAGATCTAATAACTCCTCTTATAGTAATACTTATAATCCAGGTTGGAGGAACCACCCAAATTTTTCATGGGGAGGTCAAGGAAATCAAGGAATTCAAAGACAACAACCTCCTCAAAATTTCCAAAATCAGCCCTATCCACAGGAAAAGAGGCCGAACCTTGAAGAGATGTGACAAAATTCATGGCGACCACGGATAACCGTCTCTCAAGACACCAAAACCACCCTTAAGAATCAACAGGCATAAATTAAGGGGATCGAAAGTCAAGTTGTGGAACTTACTAAGTCAGTTGGACAACTTACTAAGATGGTTTCTGAAATTCGATCAGAGATTTTTTCTAAAGGAACAGAACAGGTAAAGGCGGTTACACTAAGAAGTGGAAAGGAGTTAGTCGAACCAAAGAAAAAAAATACCACATGAAGATGACAAAGCAAAGGATAAGGGAGTTGAGGATGTAACTCCAGTGCGCAAAGAAAGTAAACCACCAATCCCATACCCAGCAAAGTTGAAGAAAGACCGATTAGATGCCCAATACGGTAAATTTCTTGAACTTTTTAAACAAATACATATTAACTTACCCTTTGTTGAAGCCATTTCACAGATGCCGACATACGCAAAATTTTTAAAAGAACTCCTGTCGAATAAAAGGAAGCTTGAAGAAGTATCAACAGTGGAGCTTAATGAAGAATGTTCAGCCATCCTCCAAAACAAGTTACCAACCAAATTAAAAGACCCAGGAAGTTTTACTATTCCCTGTTTAATTGGTAATTTAAATATTAAGAAAGCATTAGCTGATCTAGGAGCCAGTATTAATTTAATGCCTTACAAAATGTTTAAACAACTAGATCTTGGGGAACCAAAACCCACTAGGATGAGTATTCAGTTAGCTGATAGATCTATTAAATATCCTAGAGGAGTTATCGAAGATGTCTTGGTAAAAATTGATAAATTTCTTTTCCCTGTTGATTTTGTTGTGCTTGACATGGATGAGGACATTGAGGTTCCCTTAATTTTAGGGCGCCCTTTTTTAGCTACTGCTAGGGCTGTTATCGATGTAGGTGACGGTAAACTTGCATTAAGGATAGGCGATGAAGAAATTATTTTTCAAATTTATGATGCCATGCGATATTCTAGAGAACAAGATGATTCCTATTATTTTGTTGATACCACTGATCATATCATTCAAAACTCATTACAGGAAATTATACATGACGACACGATGGAACCGTGCCTGACTCAAGAAGAGGGGGAAGAAGATGAAGTTGACGATCTGAATTTGAATACATCTTCATCTAGACATACGAAAGAAGAGAGCATTAAAGTTAATGGCGAACTAAAACAAAAACCCTCCATTGATGGGCCGCCCAAATTAGAATTAAAATAATTGCCGAAACACTTAGAATATGCATTCCTCGGGGATAATTCTATGCTACCGATAATTATCTCTTCAGAATTAGAACCCAAGGAAAAAGAGGAGTTGATACAGGTACTAAGAGAACATAAAAGAGCCATAGCTTGGAAAATCTCTGACATTAAGGGAATAAGCCCATCGTTTTGCACCCACAAAATTTTAATGGAAGAGAAATACAAGCCATGTGTGCAACCTCAAAGACGATTGAATCCCAATGTAAAAGAAGTTGTGAAAGCTGAGGTAATTAAACTTCTAGATGCTGGAATAATTTATCCTATTTCTGATAGCAATTGGGTAAGTCCTGTGCAGGTGGTTCCAAAGAAAGGAGGCATGACGGTGGTAGCCAACGAAAAGAATGAACTAATTCCCACCAGAACAGTCACAGGTTGGAGAGTTTGCATTGATTACAGGAAGATGAACGATGCCACTAGAAAAGATCACTTTCCTTTACCCTTCATTGATCAAATGTTAGAAAGGTTATCTGGGCATATGTACTATTGCTTCCTAGATGGACTCTCCGGCTATTTCCAATTCCCAATAGCACCTGAAGATCAAGAGAAGACAACATTCACATGCCCATACGGTACGTTTGCTTATCGTAGAATGCCTTTTAGATTATGTAATGCTCCTGCTACTTTTCAGCGTTGCATGTTGGCAATCTTTGACGAAATTGTAGAAGACATTATGGAGGTATTTATGGACGATTTCTCGTTATTTGGTAATTCTTTCCATCTTTGCCTTAAAAATTTAAAACGAGTTCTAATGAGATGCGAGGAAACAAACCTTGTTTTAAATTGGGAAAAATCCCACTTTATGGTACAAGAGGGAATTGTATTGGGACATAAAATTTCTAGTAAGGGAATCGAGGTAGATAAATCAAAGGTCAAAACCATAGAAAAATTACCTCCTCCTAGTTCAGTTAAGGCTATTAGAAGCTTTTTAGGACATGCAGATTTTCTGGAAGATTTATTAAAGATTTTTCTAAAATAGCTAAGCCTCTAACGAAATTGCTAGAAAAAGATGTACCTTTTAATTTTAATCAGGAATGTTTAGATGCATTTAATATTCTCAAAGAGAAATTAATAAACGCCCCAATTATAATTGCCCCGATTGGAATCTCCCTTTTGAACTAATGTGTGATGCGAGTGACTTTGCGGTGGGTGCGATTTTAGGGCAAGAAGAGACAAGCACTTCCAAATAGATCTATTACGCCAAAGAAGATATTAACAAATGCGCAAGAAGAAAATTATACCACCACTTTGAAAAGAATTACTAGTCGTGGGTCTTTGCATTTGATGAATTCGGACAATATTTAGTATTATCTAAAGTTGTCGTTTACACGACCACTCCGCTCTTCGTTATCTTTTAACTAAACCTGATGCAAAACCTCGACTCATAAGATGGATTTTACTTTTATAGGAATTTGATTTTGAAATACAGGACAAGAAGGGAGCTGAAAACCTTGCAGTAGATCACCTCTCGAGCTTGAGAACCCACATATCGAAGAGCTCGACGAAAGACAGATAAACGATTCGTTCCCTGAAGAACAACTCTTTTCTATAACCAACTTCGAGGTACCATGGTTTGCGGATATTGCGAATTATTTAGCGGCTAACATCTTACCAAAAGGTTAACACATCATCAAAAGAAACGATTCTTTGCTGATGCGAAAAAACTATTTTTGGAAGATCCTTTCTTTCCGCATATGTGCGGATCAAGTAATTCGGAGATGCGTTACAAGGGCGGAAGCAAGCAAAATCTGGAACATTGCCATTCAGACCTTCAGGAGGACACTCACAGTGGCATTAAGACAAAGACACATAAAATACTCAAATCGGTTTTTATTGGCCCACTCTATTCAAAGATGCCAACAGTATGTCGCCGTGTGATAAATGCCAAAGAACGGTAATGCTTCTAAACGTGATGAAATGCCTCAAACATATATACTATCATGTGAAATATTTGATGTATGGGGTATTGATTTTATGGGTCCATTCCTAGTTCATTTGGAAATAAATACATCCTAGTGGCGATTGATTACATGTCAAAATGGGTGGAAGTCAAGCTTTACCTACCAATAATGCTAGAGTAGTAGTTAAGTTTCTCAAGAAAGCTGTTCTCTCGATTTGGAACACCTAGAGCTATCATTAGTGATAGGGGCACTCATTCTGTAATACTCAATTTGACAAAGTCTTAAAAAATATGGAGTACACCACAGGATAGCCACCCCATATCACCCTCAAACCAGTGGGCAAGTTGAAGTAGCAAACCGAGAACTTAAACGCATCCTAGAAAAAAACGGTTGAATCAAACAGAAAAGATTGGGCAATAAAAGTAGATGACGCTTTATGGGCCTATAGAACAGCCTTTAAAACCCCTTTAGGAACATCCCCATACAAACTTGTCTACGGGAAAAGCTGTCATCTACCATTCGAGTTAGAACACAAAGCTTTTTGGGCTATAAAATTTTTAAATTACGATCTTAAAGCTGCAGGAAAGAAAAGAATGATGCGGATGAACAGGCTAAGCGAATAGAGAGCTGATGCCTACGAGAACTCGAAGCTATACAAGGAGGCAACAAAGCGACGCCATGATGCTCGTCTAAAGAAATCGAAACAATTCAAAGTAGGGGACTTGGTCCTGCTATACAACTCAAGGCTTAAGTTGTTTCCTGGGAAACTGAAATCAAGATGGTCAGGCCCATTCATGATTAAAACAATCTTTCCCTATGGCACAATCGAGGTAACTCATCCCACTCAAGGCACATTCAAGGTAAATGGTCACCGACTCAAAATCTATAATGGTGAAGATTTTAGGGATATGAGAGAGGAGATTCAGCTCCGTGAACTTTCTTCTAAAAATGAAAACAGGGTAAGTCTAGCTTAAGACTTCAAACAAGTGCTTCTCAGGAGGCAACCCGAGCACTAATCTCACTAACATTAGATTCTTAATTTTTAGCATTTAAATTAATCCAATAAAGGGTAGGTTTTAGACCACACGGTCTTGCACCCGGGCGTGCCCGTGGCCGTGTGGAAGCTAGGGGACAAACCACGGGCGTGCTAGTAGCCGTGCACGACAAAGGAGAAATTTTTTCCCAACACGGGTTGCGTTAATAGTCCACGCCCGTGCCTACTTTCCATGGACTATACTGACTTACCAAACACGGGCTGCGACAATAGCCCCATGCCCGTGCTGAGCAACCGTGGACTATACTGACTTGCCAAAGACGAGCTGGGCATGCCCGTGCTACACAACCGTGTGAAGATACTGACTTGTCGAACACGAGCGGAACACGCCCGTTCTGAACAACTGTGTGAAGAATAACACGGGTGTGTCACTTTAACCACGGCCGTGGCCAAGCACCCTGAACGCGCCCAAAATTCAAAATCACGAAGAGCACGGGCTGATTAAAATTGAGCACGGGCGTGGCCCCTGCCCGTGCTCCCTCCCCTATTTAAGGAACACAAACTCTCATCCTCCCCAAACCCCAACCCTAACCGATTCTCTCAACACTCTCCCTCCCTAATCTGGCCACCACAAAGAAATCACCACCATTTTGACCCCCATAACTCCTCCACCTTCCCTCCTCTCAAATACCCATACAAAAACCCAGCCACGCCCATGCCAAACAGGAGCCCATGCCCTCGCCACCGCCGTGCGTATCCAGAAATTTCACAGCACACGATCGTGCACCACCGTCCACGACCGTGCTCCGCCGTTCACGTCGCCACACACCCCAAAACACTGCTGGTCACCCTTCAATATTTCATTTTTCTATCTATTTAACGATTGTTTGATTAAATTTTCATATTATTTAGTTTCTTTTTACTATTAGTATTATTTATTTATTTTAGAATAATTCCTTGAATTTTAGAACTAATTAACTATTTAAAATTTCATGTTATTTAGTTTCCTTTTCCTATTATTGTTATTCACTCTTAAGTTTAAATTCCTTGCAATTTTAGAATTCATTCGATTGCTATTTTTCTTTAGATATTTAATTAGAATTAGATAAAATTAATGACTGACGAATTGGTTGCTCATGGTTAAAATAGTCGTATTTAGCCTTTGAATATTTCAGGTTTAGATAAAAGTACTTGAAAAAGAAAAAGAAAAAAAATTTACTCGAATATTAATTATTTTCAGGTACAATGTCATCGTCAAGAGGAAAGAGAACCTCAGCCGCCACTTCCAAGAAATGAAAGGGACCCGGCTCGTCCTTTGCCAGTGCCTCCTCCGAAGTGCGCCACTGATTCATTCAATTTACTCAAGAGGCCCAAGAGGAACGGTACAAGACACTACGAGCACGACCCCTCGGCACCGGTAGGTGCATTGATTGGGCCGCTTTAGAGCAGGTCTGGCTCGCAGATGATGTTCGAGCCCTGCTTACAACCGATCCATGGGATAAATTTTTCACTATCATCGAGCCCACGTACTTGGAACTTACCTTAGATTTCTGCTCCACTTTTCAACTCCAGACGGTGATGGCACAATATGATGATCCAGGTACGATACAATTTCGTTTAGGAGGTACCATGCGACGACTGAATGTGCCACAATTCGGGGCCACACTCGGACTTTACACAGATGGCTTCGTAGCAGAACATGACCTCTCTAAGCTACACCGCCACATCCACCGTACCCCCGTTAGCTGTTGGTACGACTTAGCCCCCCACAAGGCCAACTATGACCCCAGTCGCTCCAAGGCGAAGGCCCTGGTCCCGTCTCTGAGGTACGTACACGCAATTTTGGCTCAGACTCTTACAAGACGACGCGAGAGCACCGGCGTCATGAATACTCACGACATCTACTACCTGTGGTGCATGTCGAACGGGCACATTTTCGATCTTGCATATTTCATAGCCCGTGCAATTCAGCATCAGACGGAGCCACACAAGAGGGGGATTCTATCGATGGGTCCATACATCACACGGTTGGCTCGATACTTTGGCCTCCTCAACACCGACGCCCAGAGTTCCTCCCTCACACTGATTGGGCAGATGGCACCCCAGGGTATCCAGACGATGCTGCACATGAGGATGATAAAATATCATCATGGGACTGATCCTCCTCAATATCGATTAGCCCTCCCCACTAACAAGGAGGAGCCCGAGGACATTACTGATTATGTCCCACCACCACAGGAGGCACCACTCTCGAGCCAGCGGCCCTCCCATGTAGCAGCTTCACTTACGGACATTTCTGTACGCCTTACTCAGTTCGAGCAGTACTGTACTCAACAATTCACTAACACAGCTCGATGTTTTGACGGCATCGAGGCCACCCTCCAGCAGATTTGTCATCACTTCCACATTTCTTCACCGACACCATCGCAGGACCCAGCTGATGATGAGGACCTCTGAGTCCTTTTATTTTCCTTATTTTTAGTTTTCTTTTCTTTTTAGTTATTTCGTTTTAATTGCCTTAATTTAAACTCTTTTGCCTTTTATGTTTCATACCTTTATTTTATTCATGTTATCATTGGCTATCTAACCTTAGAGTATTACTAACAAACACTTGTTTAATTCCGCCCCCGAGACATCTAATTGATGACTTTGCAGTTTCAATTGTACACTAAAAAATAACCAACAAATCACTAGGAGTAAATCACTGCTACATAAGTCATCTGTCACCTCCGACTCAAGGAATCCATCCAAAATTCAGGAAGTGTCACTTCTACTCTCCTTTGGTTTAAGTACTACATGCTTATTTATCTATCTTTGTGCATTGAGGGCAATGTACATCTTAAGTGTGTGGGGGGTGAACAACCTAATTAGGTGCCAAACTTTTTGCATTATTCTCAAATCCCTGAATTATGCCTTGTCTTAAAGTAAATTTCTCATATTATCATTAGAATGAAATCTCCATGATTTATGATTTTTATTGATATGTTTTAAATTAAGTCATTGATAATTGTGCATTGATAATTAAATTCTAAAGAATACTAGAGAATCAAGCATGATAAGTCTATTTTTTGGTATTAGAAATTTTCTAGGTTGTTAACCTGAATTTGAATATTACTTTGAAATTTGAAATTTACGAGGTTGATATCAAAATACCCATAATGTTTGTGAGATTTTGAGCCTTATAAGAGCATATATCCTTTTTCATGCTCACTTTTTGATTATGAGTGTGTCAACATTGAACTGTTATTCTAGAGCATGCCTCGATTATACATGTTAAGACCACATCTTTGATTTGATATACAGAAATGATAAAGGCACCTAAGATTTAACCCACTTACTCCATAAAAAAAAAACCTACCTTCATAATTAACCCATAGTGAACCTCTTTGATCCTAACAACCCTTTTTATTGACTCACCCACTAATATTAACCCAAAATCCTTTCTATTTGTTATCACCATTCTTCTTGACTACCCTTTTTGTCGAGATTTGATTTTGAGCAGTTGCCTAACTATGTTCTATATTTCAGTTGTTAAAGTACTTTCTTATTATTGTAAATATTTGTGACTTGTTCTTAAAAAAAATCGAAGTATATTTATTATTAGTTTTGAGATTAGGTGAGCTTATACATTAAATTCCAATTATTGAAGAAGAAGCTCGTATTATTAGTTTTCAATTGATGTAATTACTTTTATTAAGTTCATTGTTTCTAGTTAGGTAATTTGTCAATTCAATCTCGATTCTAACCCTCTAACACAGCCTTTATCCACACCTTAACCCAAGCCCCGTTACAACCCTTTCAAAGACCTTTTGATTTGTGCATCATCTCATATTACAGTGGTGGAGATTTGATTTTCATGAAAGCCTATGGGATTAACTTTTCAGGTTTGACATTTGAGTGCTTAATGTTGAACCTTAAACACTTCGAGTGATTTGAGAGAATCTTTTGTGAGGATGTCAATCCTTGTAGGTTTTGGATCAGAGGTAATTATTTAGAGGAGGGGAAACACCTATGTTTTGTGCTCCAAATGTATGACTTATATTGTTTGAATCTTTAGGACTCTTTGAGTTAAATTATCCATGTATAAATTTTCTATGAATTATGATGAGACATTGTTGATAGGAATATTGAATCATGGAAAGTTCGTTTTAATTGCAAGTTGAGAATTTTGCTTGAGGACAAGCAAAAGCTTAAGTGTGGGGGTATGTGATACCGTAAAAGTAACATATTTTAATCCCACATTTAGCATACTTTTGGATGATTTATCCCTTGATTTATGTAAAAAGGTGCTCTTAATCCTTTATTTTCATGTTTTATACTCAGGAAAGCACCGGAGGATGGAAAGAACGAGAAACGGGCTCAAAACGGACCAAATTGGGCCAAAGTGAAAATTGACACGGCCTGGACTTGAGCCAACATGGCCGTGTCTCCCTGATAGACTAGAACATGGCCTGATCATGATTTACACGGGCGTGTCACCTCATTAAAGTCTGAACACGGCCTAAAGATGATTCACATGGGCGTGTGCCATGGCCGTGTCCCTGTCGTAGAAAAGAGCAATTTCACTCAGAAAAGGATACTTAGGGGCAAAGAAACCTATTTCAAAAGCCTATATAAATATCCAAAGTATAACCTAGAAGAGGGCGGTGAGCTAGGCCAAGGACCCGAGCTGAAAATGTCAGATTTGTGGGAAACACTCGAAGGTAGCCAGTTGATCCATCTCAAGAAGCCGGAATTCTACTCAAGACGGCGGATCTCTCCTTCAATTCCTTCAGGGGGTTTTAGGGATTTCTTATGTTTTGTTTTATCTTTTCTTCTGAGATGTTTTCTTTTATTGTTATGAATTAAACCCTTCAGATACTTGAAGGGGATGAAACTTAGATGAATCTTGTTATCGTTTGTTGAACTATATGATAAATACTTGATTTGTTCTTAATTATGTGTTCTTAATTCTTGTGTTGATATTTTCGGGATATTGATTCAAGTTTGATGTGCTTAGGTGGAGGTGCAAAAGTCCCTGCTTAAGAGTAGATCTAGCATAATTAAGCGGAGTTGATCGCGAGCCTAAAGATAGGGTGACGAGATTTTGCCGGATTAAGGGGAAACCTAATATGGGAGTCCATAGATCGAGTTAATGCAATTCTAGGGGTTTTAATTAGAAAGAGATTTCAATTAATCAACCTAGGGTTAGACGTTATTCGCTTCGAGAGAGGGTTTAATATACATTAGGGAGTCTTACGGATCAAGTCAAGTGAATAAATCGTCTGGTTCAGAGTTAGATAACAAGTGAAGTCTAGGTGGATTCTTCCTAAGGGTATCGTCTTAATCAACTGAGTTTTTGCATCTTTGCGTCCTAAGGGTATCGTCCTAAGTGAAGTCTAGGTGGAGTCTTACGGACCAATTCATTCTTTTTGTCTTTGTGTCTTTAGCTTAGTAGTTAGTTAATTTTAGAATAACAACAAATCCTTTAATCTTTAGGCTAAATAATAAAAACAAAGTCAGTATTAGTACTTTTGGTTCCTTTGGGTTCGACAATCCGGTCTTGCCTAAGCTATACTACTATTCGATACGTGCACTTGCATCAATAGTTATAGTTAGTTCCAAGTTCGATCATTATAAATTTAAAACTCTGAAATCATAGAGATCAGCTAGCTTTACTAACACTGTAAAATAGAGAAACACATCACACAGTAAGCTCTAAAGCTTAGTAAGTTCGTAATATAATACTATTAACTCATTGAATCAAATCAATATACAAATTAATCCTTCACATAGATAATTTAAAAAAGTTACACATACTCAATTGTATCCAATACTCACATAATCATCCATTAATCAACTTTCAAATTTATCAACCACATAGGTTTATATACATACCTTTCCCAACACCTAGTTTACTACAAATTTTGCCACTCAATGCTCGATACCACTTTTCGATCAACCTTTATTATTCATTCGATTTATTCGCACACTTAGTGCCAAATTCATAGTCGAAGCTTAAATATCATCGCATACTTAGTGCCTTTTCATAAAACTGAATTTATTTCGGTATCGCACACACAGTGCCAATCAATAAAACTGAAGCTTCTATAATTTCGCACACACAGTGCTATTCACTTCTGTTCTATTCTTATTTTGCACACTTAGTGCCACATTTCTCAATATCACATATAACATTTCTATTTCAGTAACTATACATTCCTTCATTTCACATCACATAGATATAAATTTAACAACATGTATTATATCCGAACTTACCTCGGATGTAGAAATACCGAGATTAGTCGATCAATCGAGCACTTTGTCTTTGCCTTAACCTCGATCCGAATCTCTCCTTTCTTGGTCTATACATATTCAAATTTAGCTCATTCAATCACCAATTCATTCAATTTAGTCCAAACACACATATTTAGGGAATTTTACAAAATAGCCCTCACATTTTCACATTTGGACACTTTAGTCCCTATTTCACAAAATCACAAAATACACAAAATTTCACTTCACCCACGCCTAGCCGAATTCTTCCTATGTCTATACAAACCCACACATTTCATTTTTTTCACATTTTAGTCCTTCAAAATATTATTTTCTCAATTAAGTCCAAATTACTCAAAATAACCAAAAATCCAAAGACAAAACATGTTAATCTAACACATATATTTCATATTTCATCCTCAAACATCACAAAGCTCATGATTTCATCAATGGCATATTTCAAAATCATCATCAATTCACAAAATTGAAGCATGGGTTTTGAAGTATACAAAGCAACGATTACGAAACGTAGGAGTTATCAAAAACTGAACAAAACTCTTACCTTATTTTAGCCAAATCATAGTCGAACCCTTGAAAGCTTTTGTTCTTTCTTTTTTTCCTTCAATATTTGGTGGACAAGGATGAATATAATGGCCATTTTTATGATTTGTTTTATTTAATGGACATCATTAACTCATTTACCATATTATCCTTATTTATTAACATATAAAACATATAATGTAACGCCCCAAATTTGGGCCTAGAAGGAAATAGGTCTTAAGCGTCGGAACACATAAAAGTTCATGTGGGCAAGAAAATGACATAAGTCGCTTGTTTGCTTTAATGGCTAAGTGATTTGGGTGTGCATGGGAGTGTTTGAGAAGTCCTGGGTTCAAGCTCTGACTTTTGAAAAATTTTGGTTTTCTCTTAAGTGAACCTTGGTGTTAGCATGTAGGGTTTAAAAGAAATTATAGCGTAATTATGATACAAGAAGAGCTTGTAGTCCAGTGGCAGTCGCATGTTTAAGGCTTCAAGGGAGCTCAAGTTCGAGTCTTATGATGCGCAAAGGAATATTTGTTTTACTTCCTTGCAGCAGGAGAAGTGGAGTCTGACTGGAACTCTGCAAGTTGGAATTTGAATTAGTCAAGGAGAAGGTTGAGGAGGGATTTGTGAAGGTAATCTGGTTGTTAGGGAGAAAATAAAGGTAGTTTTAAAAAAAGGGGAGAGTTTCATGGATGAAAGTCTTTGTGCCAAATTTGAACTTTTGGGAGTGAGAAATTCAGCTAGGGGAAAATTGTGGACATTTTTCATTTTTAGGGTATTGTTCTTTGCTCATTTGTTTGGTTTTGGTTTTTTGTTCTTGAAGACCGATTGTAGGGTAGGTGCTTTCGTTGTTTTTTTTTCTTTCTCCTTTCTGCTTTTTACATATTCTTGACCACCGACCTTTTGTGCTACTCTTTCCAAAGTGTAATATCCGGGATTTATAGCTTATGCATTAATGCTAAATTGTATGAAGTAGCATGCCTATGTGTGTTCTGATTGTGTTGTATGAATTGTGTGAACCTTAGAGTGTAGGTGAATACCTTAGAAATTATTCGATTTTAAGTTTGAAAGAGGAAGCTAGGCAGAGGAGGCCTTAAGAAAATTAGTAGGGGAAATATGACACAAAAATAGGCTTGTTTAAGTGGCTTGGAGGCGCCACTTAAAGCCCTAGTAAGTGACGCCACAAGCGGTACAAGGGGGCCTAGGTTCGAGCAAAGACAAGCAACATTTTGGGGCTTTTATTTTTGCGCAATGGGAAGCAAGTGGGGACGGTATAGGGACTTTATTTAGATGAGGATTGGACTTGGTCAATCCTTTTAAAATTCGCTAAGATAGAGGATAAATGTTGAATTATTTTTTAATTATTTTGAATAGATGAAGAAGAGAGAAAATAGGAGAAAAGCAAGGAGTAGCTAGTGTTTGAATGCTAGCCGAATTCAGGAGGGGGGGAGTAAGTGAGGCAATCGGTCATACAAGGGAGGTTATGTGCCGAAATTTCTTCTTTTCTCATCTCTCTCTTTTGTGCCGAAAAGTCCTTAGGAATTCAATTTGCTCTCTTTGTTTCTTCTTCCCTTCCTCTTCAATTGACCAAGCCGAATATTCCTCTCTCATTCCCACCATTGCCGCAACACCTCAAACCTTCCATCTCTCATTTCTTTTATTCAAACCGAATCTTATTTTGTCACCAAGATAAATCGCACCACATTCCATCATTTACTTTCTCTTCTCACGAATCTTTCAAAAGCTTAATCCTCTATTTTGTGGCCATAACCGATTGCTCCTCTACCCTGTTAGAGCCGATTTGATTATAAACATTAAAAGCCGAAAACCCAACATCTCTTTCCTCTTGTCGATACATAGAGTGGGTGAACCAATTGCGTCTTGATCTTTGTATTTGGTAAGAGATCTCTCTTGGGTTTAAAAGCTCTTTTCTCTATTTTGGTCTGCATTAAAATCAAGATTCTAATCCCATTTATGCTCTTTGGCCGAAACCTTGAAGGTGAGTTTTGGGATTTCCATAGTAGCCGACTTCTAGGGAGATCATTCGGGATTTCAGATCTAAGGTAAGTAAGGTGAGAGATTAGGCCGAAGGCTATGTATTCAAATGTTGGAATTGGATCTGACATAGTGCTTGAAGGGATTTCGACAGAGACCAAGGACAAGTGATACTTCAGGATTTAGATCCACAAGGTAAGTGCATGTGATATTCGGTCAAGGCCCTATTTAGTGACTTAGATCTGTTTCTTATTTATTCAAAAGCCGAAAACTAACTAGTTAAGGGAATTGGTGTCTAGCCGATTGCAAGAGGGAATATCACAGAGTTTCGGGATTTGATTAGTAATCAAATCGGCAGCAAGGTAAGGATTTTGGTTGCAATAATCCTTCGGGATTTGATTATCTAGCCGAATGGCTTGTTGCTAACATGCTTAAGGATGGCCGAATGTAGGAACTGAGGATCTAGAGTATTAGATCGGGATTTTTAGGATTTCAGTGAACTCGTTAAGTAAACCAGGTGTGTACCCCACACTATCTCTTAATAGATTTATGGTAATGTTTTAATGCATGTGTTAATAAGAATGTGAAAGATATGGCTAAGGTACCATGCAATGGTACAAAGTACTCAGGTACGTTTACCCACTCCTACTATGAGTATAATATGACCTGTTATGGCGCATATGTAAAACTATAAGAATGTGAATAAGGAATATGAGATGGTTTATGCATATTTGTTTGACATGGGGCATATGGGTGATTATGAAAGGGGAAGTGATTGGTGGTTTTATACCCCAATATATGAATGTGGTGACTTCGGTCACAATATCCGAATGTGGTGACTTCGGTCACATAATTTGAATGTGGTGACTTATGTCACAAAATATATTATCCGGTGGCTATGCCATAATATATACGGGCGATGAGCACGTCGTCTGCAGCGACTACCTTCGATGATGTGTAGCGGATGGGTGGGTCAATTTAGTAATCCCCACGGTGTGATGGTTGGTACGGGTGATGTGTAGCGGATGGTTATCTAGGTTTGGGTTCGGGATTGCATCATTATATTTAATTGCTATTTGTATATGTATGAATTGTTATGCCTAAATCGTTGGGATTTAGTGTTGGCTGTACACACTTGTCTGCTTGACTCACCCCGTTGTGGGATATTTTTTAGGTGACACTCGATGCTGACCGGGTCGTGAGGAGCTCAAGTGGTGGCCATGCTCGGCCACATGAAATTATTTTATTTTGGACTTTCTATTTTCAAGTATTTTGGATTTATTTCGGGTTTCCTTTGAAGTAATAAGGCCACTAGTAGAAGACTGTTTATGCATGCATTTTAATTATTTAGTATGATACGAATTTTATCAATTTAGAGTTTAAGCAACTTTTCTTAAAAATAAATTTTAAATGTTTAGACACCTAAACACAAACGTTTTTCGAATTAAAGATTAACCCTAAAACAACTCGGTATTTTTATAAAACCACCCCAAATTTTCCAAAGTAATAAACATGAAATTAAAACATTTTACTCAAGGAACAGCCCAGATCCGGTCTGGGCTCGTGGGCCGGGTTTAGGGTGTTTCAATTTTAGTATCAGAGCCAAGTTCAAAACTCGGCTCTGGGATTTTTGGGCTCAAAACATTTTCAAAAAAATGGGCTTTTGAAACATGCATGTTTTTAAATGATAACAGGTTTGTTAGCTCGGCATGGCACCTGCGTCTCCGGCCCAAGTCCACCAGGTAAGTACCCTAATCCATTGTGTGATATACATGTGGGCTTTATGGGACGTAGACCAGTTTAAATAGACTCTGATGGACTATAGGCTTAGTTTAAACCACTTCTTAAATTTTCATAAGACTTAATTTCACTAAACAAACCCGTGAACGAGCCACAAGACTAGGGTGTGGTAACAGGCATACGCATGTCTAGGATTGGATCCTAAGAGCACAGTATTTAAGCGGTCCTAGTGACTCACCTCCTCTTCGCTAGAATTCTACATGGTGCGTAGTGACTGTTCACCTTAGTCGAGTTAGGGTATGGCAATAGGCAGACGCATGCCTAGGAGTGGATTCAGGGAGAGCTTGGTATTTAAGCGATCCCTAGCGACTCACCTCCTCTTCACCGAATCCTACAGTGCGTGGTGACTATTCACCCTAGTTATGAGGACTCATTGGTGGGCTAAACCCTATAATTAAAACCCGAAAGGGACCAGCCACCCTAGTTTGAAAAAAAATTTACCGAAATACCCCAAGATTTCAAAATTTCTAAAATACCCCCGGATTTCAAAATTATCGAAATACCCTTATTTCATAAAATCACCAAGGAACCCTGAATTGGAAAATTTACAAAATCACCCCTGATTTACAAAATTTTCAAATCGACCCCGATTTATTACCAAAATACCCACAGAGGTGAAATGACGAAAAATACCACAGGATAGGAATAAGACGAAAATGTTTGAATGATGAATGTGTGTTGAATGAATGTGCTTCTCTAAATTAGGATAGAAGACTTGAAACTTTGAAATGATCGAAAGAACTGCTATTAAACTTCTTTTCATAAAATTTCTTCGCGGATAATTAGTGGAACAAAGACTAATGCATAAAATTCCTTAAAATAGATTAAAACGCGATTGTAGAAATGAGTTCTAGGGGGCGTGGTCGTAATGTACGAGGACGTGGTAGAGGCAGAATGGCCGTATCGGAACCCGTTAGATCGGGTAAAGGATCTGAGAATGAGGTACCACCACCTCCACCACCAGCTGTTGGTGTTGAGCGATGAAGATCGACGAGGAGGATGCGATGTCGCAGCAATGCCGCGAGTTCGAGATGGTGGTCGGAGCAGTGGAGGTATGGGAGCTCGTAAATCTGTACCGAGCGACTCAGCCCAATGGAGTCAAGTATTTCGTGGCGTATCTGGTGTGGCACCCAATGCGGGCCGAGTATTGGTTGGAAGCGGCGAACGAATTATGGATGAGCTGGATCTGACCGTTGAGGAGAAACTAAAAGGAATGGTGTCGCAACTTCGCGATGAGGCATATCAATGGTGGTTCATAGTTCGGGATGGTGCCACAGCTGAGGATCTCACTTGGGAGTATGTTAAAGTGGCGTACCAGAAGAAGTATGTTGGAATTAGTTATACTGATGCACAGAGGAAGGCATTTCTGGGGCTGGTTCAAGGGATCAAGTCCGTAGCGGAGTACGAGGCTAAATTCTTAAGGTTGAGTCAGTATGCTCGAGGTATCGTGGCTACGGAGCATGAGTAATGTGTTCGGTTTGAGGACGGCCTTAGGGATGATCTAAGGTTGTTGATAGCTCCGCAGTAGGAACGAGAATTTGCCGTGTTAGTAGAGAAGGCTAAAGTAGCCGAAGGAGTTAAGGACTCTGTAAGGCAGAATACCGATCGGAATAGGCAAAAAAGAGGTTTTGGGTCGTTAGGGTCATCTGGGAATGCGCAGAAGAGGCCTAGAGTTGATGGGCCGCGAGGTCAGCAAGTGGTGATAGGAGGGCAGTATCGTACTTGTGATCAGTGTGGGAAGAGGCACCTAGGAGAGTGTTGGAAGAAGACAGGGGGATGTTTCAAGTGTGGGTCCAAGGGCCACATGATTAAGGACTGTCCTATAAAAATAGACGGGGCCGACCAACAGGTCAAGGTTCTAATCAGGCTGGAAGAGGGGGACAGCAGCCTCAGCGGGGTCGTGGTCCGAATAACAGAGGTAATGGTGTTGGAAGAGGACGTGGGACCCTGGGCCGAGGTATTAGCAATGCCGAGGCAAGACAGTCGGGTTTAGTGTATACGGTTCGCCGGAGGGAGGACGAAGACGCACCGGACGTCATAATCGGTACGTTCCTTATAGCGAACAAGCCTTATTTTGCTTTGATTGATGTGGGCTCGACCCATTCTTATGTTGCAAGTAGTGTAGTTGAAACACTAGGCATAGACTCTGAACTATCTGATAGGGAGATGACTGTAGTAAGCCCATTAGGCCAAACTGTAGTGGTGAATAAGATCTTTCAGAGTGTACCCTTAGAAATTCAGGGAGTGATATTTTCTGCCGACTTAATGGAACTACCCTTCAGAGATTTTGACCTCATACTCGGCATAGACAGGCTAGTAGAACACCGGGCTATATTGGATTGTGCAGCTAAACGAATGGAGTTAAAGACGCCGGAGGATGAGGTGATAATTATGATAGGAGAAAGAAGAAACTACTTGTCTAACGTAGTTTCGGCGTTAAAGGCTAATAAGATGGTTCGGAAAGGGTGCAAGGCATTTCTGACTTTTGTTAGGGCGTTGGATGCCAAAGAAGGGGGAGTTAGTGGAGTAAGAACAGTAAGGAGTTTGTGGATGTTTCTTCAGAGGAACTACCAGGAATACCCCCGGACAGGGAGGTGGAGTTCAGAATTAACTTGCTGCCTGGAACGGTGCCAGTATCTATCGCTCCGTATAGAATGGCACCGAAGGAGTTGGTTGAGCTCAAGGCTCAAACTCAAGAGTTGCTTGATCGTGGGTTTATTCGACCCAGTGTGTAATATCCCGGGTTAGGGGCTATTTTGATTATTGCATTGTTTGCATGTATTTGGCCTACAATGTTGTGTTTCAATTGTTTTGGGGCTTAGTTGTAAGCTTGGTGTAAGCCTGAGTGGTTGGGGAAACTTTAGTTTTAAGCTTTAGGTGAGGGGAGCTGAATGAGCTGGGGTTTATAAATATTTTTAGGAGAATGTTAGCACAAGAATCGAGCTAGTAGAGTGGCAAGTTAGGCGCCACTTGGAGCTTGGGTTTTGTGTCACTTGCGAGGAAGGAGGTCCCGTGTTCAAGCTGCAGAAGTCTCATATTTTTGCTTCCATTTTGACATGCATGGAGAAGAAGAAGTTGTGGGCGCTTCAAACTCGCCATAGACCAAGTCAAATTGTTCAAATGGTGGGTGGAGAGTAAATTGTGGAGGTTGACTAGTTCAAACTAGTTTGAATTAGTGGTTGGGAGTGTTTGGAGGTAGTGGCCGAATGTTGGGTGCTTCATGGGGGGAGTGGCCGGTTTTGGTAAGTGGGTAAGTGGAGAGGCCAAATTCTTTTGGCATTTTGGAGCATTTTCGGTCAAATTTGTGTAAGCCAAAATCCTTCTTTTGTCAAAAGCAAGCTGAAATTTCAAGTGAGTTTCTGCATTTTCTTCTTGAAACCGAAAGTCCAAGCACATACTTGCCGAAAATTGCTTGTTTCTCTTGATATTCTTTGATAGCCGAATGTTCTCTTCCATCTTTCTTTCTTTTTCATTTGTGTAAATCGAAATTAGTACCCTATTCTTCTCATACTTTCTTCCTTTCTTCTCTTGAAACCTTGATAGCCAAAAGTTATTCCCAAAACATTTTCTCCATTCCTTCTTCTTTTCAAAACCAGAAAGTACTTTCCTTCTTCTTCTTCTTTTTCCCATTTCTCATTATTGGCCGAATATCAACCCCTTTCTTTTCATCTTTCTCTTGTGTTCTCCTTCTTTGTGTAAGACCGAATCTTCTTCTCCTTTTTGTTTAAGTCTTGGCCGAATATTGGTGTGGTGTGATCTCTCTTGTGTGTGGTGTCCAATCGGGTTTAGAGCAAGGTAAGTGGTTGGCCGAATGTTCATTTCTCTTTTCCCTTGTTCTTTGTCGATTTTGGTTTGGTTAAGAGCCGATTTTGGCCTTTGTTGATAGGAGTTAATCTTTTGTGTTGGAATCGATTTTATCATAGGGCATCCAGAGATTTTGGAAGCAAGCAAGAGGAGCCGTCTTCCTCTGTTGTAATCGATTGGTAAGTGGTGGTAAGGGTTGGTTCTTTTAGTCCACTCTTTTAGTTTCGTTAAGTCAAAGTTTCAAAGGATTAATCTTTCCTCTTAATAGGGTGTGCCGTGTGCATAAAGAAGAACCATCGTTTGGTTCGGGATTTGGTAGGAAACCAAATCAAGTGTAAGGTAAGGGTTCAAACGTTAACCCTTTTGGTTTAATGGTTTTGGCCGAATGGCCTAGGTGCTAATCTCATATGTGGCGATTATAGGAGCAAGATAATCGAGGGTCTTAGATCGGTTCCTTGGGATTAAGGCTTGCGCTTTTAACAGTGTGTAAACTAACACACTCTTTGCTTAGTAATATGCTTAATAATCTGATTGTTTAATAAAGCCAAAACAGTATGGTTGATTGATATGATACCCGATTGGGTATGTGCACGGATTCGGTAAGTCCGTTTTCATTACGAGTTCTATTGTTGATATACTTGAGATCATGACCTATGATGTATGTGTTATGAGATGCAACATTAAACATGTAGCATGATTTGCATGATTTGCATACTTTACATGAGTCGGTATGATAATGGGTGATATGAGAGGAGGGGAATATGATATCCGTGTCTTTGGGACACCGAGGTTTGGCACCTCCGGTGGTTTGGTACCACAGATTATTTTGTGACTTTGGGTCACGGAGGTTTGGCACCTCATAGCGCGTCGTCCCAGTGGCTTAGCACCACGATGGGTTGGCCCCACGATTGATAATCTGGGATTGACGCCAGGTGATTTGGTATCACACGATGGGTTGGCCCCATCACTTGATTCGTGACTTCGGTCACCAAATGATTTGGTATCACATTCGTGTCTTTGGGACACCGAGGTTTGGCACCTCATAGCGACTCGTCCCTCGTGGTTAACACCACCGTGGGGTTGGCCCCACTTTTGAGGTATGGGATCATCGCGGTGATTTGGTATCACACGATGGGTTGGCCCCATCATTGGATTCTTCGTGACTTTGGGTCACCAAAGTGGTTTGGCACCACACTTATGGATATCGTGACTTTGGGTCACCGGTGGTTTTGGCACCACCGGTGGTTTGGTACCACACGGTAGAAAAGGTGTTGTGGATGGCTAGGATTGGGTGCATTAATGACATTGCTCTGTATTGTGTGTGTTAGTATGTTGTATTAATCGGGAGGGGATTTATGCACCGAGTCTTGCGACTCACCTTCTCCTTATCATTTCAGTGACACTTAGATCGCGGACATAGAGCCGGGTGGACTCGAGGTGACCATGCCATGAATAAAGTCGGTTTTGCAATCGATTTAAGCACTTGGTACTTTATTTCATTTATTTTCATTTGGTTTTGTTGGGATTGTAAATGGCCTTTTAAAATTATGCTTTGATTATTTATATGCTTAAAATTTGATTTCAATTTAGCCTTAATAAATTACTGGGTTAATAATGGATAAAACTTGGAATGAAACGATTTTCAAGACTACAAAGCGATATGTTTTAAACTTTACCAACGGGTATCACATTAAAATCTTTAAATGAACGCAACTCAAATATTTTCTAAACTTGTGATCTTCCACACTAAGTTCAAAATGTTTTTAAGTAACTAAAAGGAATTTCTCGGCCTTCTAAATGATAAAAACTTACTTTTCAACTAAGCTTTCAAATTCCCGGGTCTTCAAAATGCACTACCGGTTTTAAAACAATCATGCCGAAGGTTTTTTTACAAGTACGGATACATCAAAGAGTTTTCGTTAAACCTTTCACCTAAACCTAACCTCTCAAATCGATTTTCCCGTAACATACCGTTCGATCGTGGTGTCTTGACCGGGTTTGGGGTGTTACATTTGTGGTATCGAGCTAATTTCAAAAGCTCGGCTATGGGCTCGAGGCCCAAAATGTGTTAAATATTGGTTTTAAGTGTTTTGTTTTAAAGTATATGGTTTGAAAGGCATGGCACCGAGTCTCCCAGACCAATCAGCCGGTGTAGGTACCTCTTACTATTTCTTGTGATTGATGGGTATGATATGATTGAAAGACTAGCAATAGTGGATTACTTTAGAAATCAAACCGATAGGACTCTGTGGACTTGCGAAAACAAAACTTCTTTAATAAGAAATATTCATAAGACTTTGCTTTAAAAGACAAAGTGGAAAAGGTACCGATGCATAAAACTTCTAAATCGATAAGTCGAGATTTTAGTCATGAGCACTCGAGGTCGTGGTCGTAATACACGTGGGCGCAGATCGGGTAGGATGACGGTTTCTCGAACACAGTAGGTCTCAGTCGTGGTCGAGAATGAGATACCGGTACCACCACCACCGGAGGTGGTGAGTTTCGAGATCGGGCCGGGGATGACGCAGATGTCGCAGCGATCTTGCGAGTCTTTGAAAAGAGTAGCCGAGTAGGTGGAGGCGCAGTGTTCGGAAATCGTGGCCGAGCGACTCGAGCAAATGGGGCGGAAGTATTTGAGAGGTGTTTCGGTGTTGCTCTCAAAGCCACCGTGAGTATTGGCTGGAGGCGACGGAGCGGATCATGGATGATCTGGACTTGACTGCCGAGGAGAAGGCGAAAGGGGTAGTATCGCTTCTTCGGGATGAGTCATACCGATGGTGGCTCACGGTTCGGACAAAGATCTTTGCGATGAGGATCTTACTTGGGATTATTTCAAGGCCGCATATCGAGAAAAGGTACATTGGATCTAGCTACATTGATGAGCAACGAAAAACATTTCCGAGGTTTGGTTCGGGGAGCAAGTCCGTGGTTCGAGTCTGAGGCGTAATTCTTGAGACTGAGCCGGTATGCTAGGGGCATTGTGGCTCACGAACATGAGAGGTGTGTTCGATTTGAGGATGGTCTGAGAGATGAATTAAGATCGCTGATTGCTCCACAAACAGAGCGTGAGTTTGCCGTCCTAGTTGAGAAGGCTAAGGTAGCCGAAGGAGTGAAGGAGTCTGTGAGGCAAAGCGTGGATAGGAGCAGGACATAAGAGGAGTTTTGGATCTTCCGGGTCATCGGGTAATCCTCAAAAAGGGCTAGACAGCAGTGGGCTAAATCGATCTGGTAGTGCATTGCCGCTAATCGAGGACCCGCATAGTGCAACCGTTGTGAAATCTCATTGGGAGGATCTTTGGACCGGTGGAAAAGGATGTTTTGAGTGTGGCTCATTGGATCACCGTGAGAGAGACCGTCCGCGTAAGTTGGCTAGGATTCACCCAGAGTCGGTCGTGGTCGATTCGGCTCAGAATAATGGATCGCCACCGCAAAGGGGTCGTGGTAATGGCGAGGAGGCAATGGTTCGTCGGTGGCCGCGCGCACCGCCGGGCGGCAGGTGCGGGTAGTTCCGAGGTAAGACGGCTGGGTTGGTGTATGCGCCGAGGCACCGAGAGGAGAGCGACGCTTGCCGGACATCAAAACCGTGACGTTTTTATCTTTGGTTCTCCTTATCTTGCTTTGATTGATGTGGGTTCAACGCATTCATACGTTGCCGTGAGTAGCATAGTAGAGACCATGGATTTAGACTCGAGACTACTTCTAGGCGGTGTGATGATTAGCCCTCTAGGTCACTCTGTAGTTGTAGATAAGCTATATAGAGACGCACCCTAGAACTCCAAGGGGTAGTGTTTGTGGTCGATCTGATGGAACCGCCGCTTGGGGAGTTCGATCGATTCGGGATGGACTGGTTGGTTAAGCACCAGCGAGGTTGGATCAAGGCGGCTAAGCGCATGGTTCTAAAGACAGTGAGGGTGATGAGGTGGTCATGATAGGTAATAGAAGAGATTACTTATCCAACGTGGTATCTGCTCTGAAGGCTGAGAAGATGGTCAAGAAGGGCTGTGAAGCATATGTGGTTCATGTGTATGCCTTGGAGGCTAAGGAGTCTCATGTAGAGAGGTCCGAACGGTTAAGGAATTTGTTGATGTGTTTCGGAGGAGCTTAGGGTTTGCCACGGATCGCGAGGTGGAGTTCGGGATAAATTGCAACCCGAAATCTGCGCGGTGTCTATTGCTCCGTATAGGATGGCGCCAAAGGAATTAGTGGAATTAAAGGCTCAGATCCAGGATTTGTTGGATCGAGGCTTTATCAGGCCAAGTGTTTCACCTTGGGGAGCGCCAGTATTCTTTGTCAAGAAGAAAGACGATGCGATGCGAATGTGCATAGATTACCGCCAATTGAATAAGTGACGATCAAAAACAAGTATCCGCTGCCACGAATAGATGACTTGTTTGATCACCGAAGGGTGCTCCGGTATTCTTGAAGATCGATTTAAGGTCCGGGTATCACCAATTAAAGGTAAAGGAGGCGATATCCACAAGACAAGCGTTTAGTACTCGGTATGGGCACTCTGAATTTTTGGTAATGCCGCTTTGGGTTGAGTAACGCTACCAACAAAGCATTCATGGATATGATGAATAGGGTGTTCCAGCGATGATTTGGATCGATTCGTTGTGGTTTTTATCGATGACATCCCGTGTACTCAAGGTCGAAGAGGAGCATGATGCGCATTTGCGAGTGGTGGTGCCGCAGATTTTGAGGAGAAGCGACTTTATGCTAAGTTTAGTAAGTGCGAGTTCGCTTAGGAGGTGACTTTCTTGGGTCATGTAGTGTCGGCCGAGGGATTAGGGTGGATCCTCGGAAGATTGAGGCGCTTTTGGATTGGAAGCCGCCTAAGTCGATGGTCGAGATTCGGAGTTTTCCGGGTTGGCGTGGATACTACCAAGATTTGTAGAAGGATTTTCGTTGATTGCGGCACCGATGACTAAGGCTGTTAAGGAAAGGAGTTCCGTTTGTTTGGGTGAGAAACAAAGCAGGAGAGTTTCGACAAGTTAAAGAAGATTTTGACCGAGGCTCTGCTCGATTCAACTTTGAGGCAGAAAGGAATTCGCAGCAGTGTATTGCGATGCATCACATACGGATTGGGTTGTGTGCTGATGCGGGAAGGGGAAGGTTGTGGCGTATGCATCTAGGCAAACAGAGGCCACATGAGGTCAATTATCCGACGCACGACTTGGAGTTAGCGGCAGATAGTCTTCGCCTTGAAAATTTGGAGGCACTACTTGTGCGAGAGAGATCAATAGTCTACACAGATCATAAGAGTCCAAGTACCTTTTGACTCGAAAGATTTGAATTTGAGGCGCGCAGATGGATTGAGTTGCTCAAGGACTACGTCTATTCGATTGAATATCATCCGGCAAGGCTAACGTGGTGGCGCACGCGCTGGAGCCGTAAGGTTGTATCGGACGTAAGAGTGATGTTTGCCCATTTGAGTTTGTATGATGACGGAAGTATTCTGGCAGAGCTACAGGTTAAGCCTACTTGGGTTGCGCAGATCAGGGGGAAACAGTTAGTGGATGAGGTTACGAATGCGCGGAGGTTGCAAGTGCGTGATGGTGGTTTGGAGGGTTACTGATATGTCTAGTGATGGGGTGCTTTGTGTTTTCAAGGGAGAGCTTGTATGCGAAGGATATCGAGTTAAGGCAGAGGATTCTTCAGACGCCCATAGCGGCCGTGCGCTATGCATCTTGGAGGTAGCAAGATGTATAGGGATCTAAGAGAGCGCTTTTGGTGGCAGTGTCTCAAGAGAGAGGTGACAGAGTTTGTTGGAAAGTGTCCATATGTCACAGTCAAGGCTGAACATCGATTGCCATCGTCGGTTGCTTCAACCAAAGAAGATTCCCAGTGGAAGTGGGAAAGGATAACTATGGATTTTGTCGGTGGATTACCTCTTACACCGAGCAAGAAGGACTCGCTTTGGGTAATTGTGGATCGTCGACTAAATCAGCTCATTTTATTCCAAAGGAGGGTCGATTACTCCTTACGAGGTTGGTGAAGTCTGTATGTGTCGAGAGATAGTGAGGTCGCACGGTGTGCCATGATCGATCATCTCGGATAGGGATCCCGTTTACATCAAGGTTCGGAAAGCATTGCATCGGGCTCTGGTACGCGGTTGGATTTCAAAGACGGCATTTCACCCACATCGACGGGCGATGGAGAGGGTTATACAGATCTTAGAGGATATCTTTGAGAGGGTGTGTTTTGGACTTGAGAGGTAGTTGGGAGGAGTTTCGCCATTAGCCGAAGTTCGCCTACAACAATAGTTATCAAGCAAGTATCAAGATGGCACCATATGAGGCGTTGTATGGTAGGAAGTGTCGCTCACCTACATGTTGGACGGAGTTGGGTAAACGCCGCTTGTTGGGACCAGAGTTGGTTGCGCAGAGGCCAAGACAAGGTTAAGTTGATTCGTGCTCGGTTGAAGGAAGCTTCTGACAGCGTAAGTCTTATGCCGATCTCGAGCGGAGAGATATAGAATTTCTTTGTGGGAGATCAAGTTTTTCCGAAGGTCTCGCCTTGGAAGAAAGTGTTGAGGTTCGAAAGAAGGGCAAGTTAAGTCCGAGGTTTATTGGGCCGTATAAGGTACTGAGACGAGTGGGACTAGTAGCTTATCAGCTTGAGTTACCAGCAGAGCTAAGTCAGATTCACGACGTATTTCATGTTTCGATGCTTAGGCGCTTATCGTTCGGATCCATCGCATGTCGTAGCGGTGGAGGAGATCGAGGTAAATCCGGATTTGACCATGGAAGAAGAACCAATGCGATTCTAGACCGAGATGTGAAGGTTCTGCGTAGAAAGTCGGCCCTTTGGTAAAGGTGCTATGGCGTAATCATGGCGTAGAAGAAGCTACGTGGGAACCAGAGGATATGATGAGGCGAAGAATACCCTCAACTCTTTTGACCAGGTAATTTCGAGGCCGAAATTATTTTTAAGGGGGTAGAACTGTAATATCCCGGGTTAGGGGCTATTTTGATTATTGCATTGTTTGCATGTATTTGGCCTGCAATGTTGTGTTTCAATTGTTTTGGGGCTTAGTTGTAAGCTTGGTGTAAGCTTTGAGTGGTTGGGGAAACTTTAGTTTTAAGCTTTAGGTGAGGGAGCCGAATGAGTGGGGTTTATAAATATTTTTAGGAGAATGTTAGCACAAGAATCGAGCTAGTAGAGTGGCAAGTTAGGCGCCACTTGGAGCTTGGGTTTGGCGTCACTTGCGAGGAAGGAGGTCCTGTGTTCAAGCTGCAGAAGTCTCATATTTTTGCTTCCATTTTGACTGTAGGAGAAGAAGAAGAAGTTGTGGGCGATTAAAACTCGCCATAGACCAAGTCAAATTGTTCAAATGGTGGGTGGAGAGTAAATTGTGGAGGTTGACTAGTTCAAACTAGTTTGAATTAGTGGTTGGGAGTGTTTGGAGGTAGTGGCCGAATGTTGGGTGCTTCATGGGGAGTGGCCGGTTTTGGTAAGTGGGTAAGTGGAGAGGGCCAAATTCTTTTTGGCATTTTGGAGCATTTTCGGTCAAATTTGTGTAAGCCAAAATCCTTCTTTTGACAAAAGCAATCCGAAATTTCAAGTGAGTTTCTGCATTTTCTTCTTGAAACCGAAAGTCCAAGCACATACTTGCTTAAAATTGCTTGTTTCTCTTGATATTCTTTGATAGCCGAATGTTCTCTTCCATCTTTCTTTCTTTTCATTTGTGTAAATCGAAATTAGTACCCTATTCTTCTCATACTTTCTTCCTTTCTTCTCTTGAAACCTTGATAGCCAAAGTTATTCCCAAAACATTTTCTCCATTCCTTCTTCTTTTCAAAACCGAAAGTACTTTCCTTCTTCTTCTTCTTTTCCCATTTCTCATTATTGGCCGAATATCAACCCCTTTCTTTTCATCTTTCTCTTGTGTTCTCCTTCTTTGTGTAAGGCCGAATCTTCTTCTCCTTTTGTTTAAGTCTTGGCCGAATATTAGTGTGGTGTGATCTCTCTTGTGTGTGGTGTCCAATCGGGTTTAGAGCAAGGTAAGTGGTTGGCCGAATGTTCATTTCTCTTCTCCCTTGTTCTTTGTCGATTTTGGTTTGGTTAAGAGCCGATTTTGGCCTTTGTTGATAGGAGTTAATCTTTTGTGTTGGAATCGATTTTATCATAGGGCATCCAGATTTTGGAAGCAAGCAAGAGGAGCCGTCTTCCTCTGTTAATCGATTGGTAAGTGGTGGTAAGGGTTGGTTCTTTTAGTCCACTCTTTTAGTTTCGTTAAGTCAAAGTTTCAAAGGATTAATCTTTCCTCTTAATAGGGTGTGCCGTGTGCATAAAGAAGAACCATCGTTTGGTTCGGGATTTGGTAGAAAACCAAATCAAGTGTAAGGTAAGGGTTCAAACGTTAACCCCTTTGGTTTAATGGTTTTGGCCGAATGGCCTAGGTGCTAATCTCATATGTGGCCGATTATAGGAGCAAGATAATCGAGGGTCTTAGATCGGTTCCTTGGGATTAAGGCTTGCGCTTTTAACAGTGTGTAAACTAACACACTCTTTGCTTAGTAATATGCTTAATAATCGATTGTTTAATAAAGCCAAAAAGCAGTATGGTTGATTGATATGATACCCGATTGGGTATGTGCACGGATTCGGGTAAGTCCGTTTCATTACGAGTTCTATTGTTGATATACTTGAGATCATGACCTATGATGTATGTGTTATGAGATGCAACATTAAACATGTAGCATGATTTGCATGATTTGCATACTTTACATGAGTCGGTATGATAATGGGTGATATGAGAGGAGGGGGAATATGATATCCGTGTCTTTGGGACACCGTGAGGTTTGGCACCTCCAAAGTGGTTTGGTACCACAGATTATTTTGTGACTTTGGGTCACGGAGGTTTGGCACCTCATAGCGTCCTCGTCCCAGTGGCTTAGCACCACGAGTGGGTTGGCCCCACAGATTGATAATACTGGATTGACGCCAATGATTTGGTATCACACGATGGGTTGGCCCTATCACTTGATTCGTGACTTCGGTCACCAGTGATTTGGTACCACATTCGTGTCTTTGGGACACCAGAGGTTTGGCACCTCATAGCGACTCGTCCCTGTGGTTAACACCACCGTGGGTTGGCCCCACTTTTGAGATATGGGATCGTCGCCAGTGATTTGGTATCACACGATGGGTTGGCCCCATCATTGGACTCTTCTTGACTTTGGGTCACCAGTGGTTTGGCACCACACTTATGGATATCGTGACTTTGGGTCACCAGTGGTTTGGCACCACCAGTGGTTTGGTACCACAGGGGGTAGAAAAGGTGTTGTGGATGGCTAGGATTGGGTGCATTAATGACATTGCTCTATATTGTGTGTGTTAGTATGTTGTATTAATCGGGAGTGGGATTTATGCACTGAGTCTTGCGACTCACCTTCTCCCTTATCATTTCAGGTGACACTTAGATAGCGGACATGGAGCCGGTGGACTCGAGGTGACCATGCCATGAATAAAGTCGGTTTTGCAATCGATTTAAGCACTTGGTACTTTATTTCATTTATTTTCATTTGGTTTTGTTGGGATTGTAAATGGCCTTTTAAAATTATGCTTTGATTATTTATATGCTTAAAATTTGATTTCAATTTAGCCTTAATAAATTATCAAGTTAATAATGGATAAAACTTGGAATGAAACGATTTTTAAGACTACAAAGCGATATGTTTTAAACTTTACCAACGGGTATCACATTAAAATCTTTAAATGAACGCAACTCAAATATTTTCTAAACTTGTGATCTTCCACACTAAGTTCAAAATGTTTTTAAGTAACTAAAAGGAATTTCTCGGCCTTCTAAATGATAAAAACTTACTTTTCAACTAAGCTTTCAAATTCGGGTCTTCAAAATGCACTCACCGGTTTTAAAACAATCATGCCCAAGGTTTTTTTACAAGTACGGATACATCAAAGAGTTTTCGTTAAACCTTTCACCGAAAACCTAACCTCTCAAATACGATTTTCCCAGTAACATACCGTTCGGTCGTGGTGTACTGACCGGGTTTGGGGTGTTACACAGTGTGTCTCCATGGGGAGCACCGGTCTTGTTTGTGAAGAAAAAGGACGGAACTATGCGTATGTGCATAGATTATCGTCAATTGAATAAGTGACCATCAAGAACAAGTACCGTTGCGAGGATAGACGAAGCTTGTTCGATCGACTTAGGGGGCAAATGTGGTATTCTCAAAGATAGACCTAAGGTCTGGATATCATCAGCTTAAGGTGAAGGAAGCAGATATCCATAAGACAGCTTTCCGGACAAGGTACGAGCATTATGAGTTCGTAGTAATGCCGTTTGGGTTGACGAACGCCCCAGCCGCGTTCATGGATATGATGAACCGGGTTTTTCAACCCTACTTAGATCGGTTCGTCGTTGTGTTCATCGACGATATCCTAGTATACTCCAAGTTTGAGGAAGAACATGATGAGCATCTCCAGAAAGTGTTGCAAGTGTTAAGGGAGAAGAAGCTATATGCCAAATTCAGCAAGTGCGAGTTTTGGCTTAAGGAGGTTGCATTCTTAGGGCATGTAGTGTCTGCAGAAGGAATAAGGGTGGATCCTAGGAAGATCGAAGCAGTGCTGGATTGGAAACCACCTAAGTCTGTGGCTGAGATTCGAAGTTTCTTGGGATTGGCAGGCTACTACAGAAGGTTTGTGGAAGGATTTTTATCAATAGCCGCACCTTTAACGAAGTTGTTGAGAAAAGAAGTACCTTTCGTATGGACAGATAAGCAACAGGAGAGCTTTGAGAAGCTTAAAAGGGTTTTGACTGAAGCTCCGGTCTTGATTCAACTGGAGGCAGGAAAGGACTTTGTGGTGTACTGTGACGCTTCTCACACAGGATTAGGATGTGTATTGATGCAACATGGGAAGGTAGTCGCTTATGCGTCTCGACAACTAAGGCCACACGAGGTTAACTACCCGACGCATGATTTGGAATTGGCGGCAGTGGTCTTTGCTCTTAAGGTATGGAGGCATTATTTATATGGAGAAAAGTCAGTGATCTACAAGGACCACAAGAGCCTTAAGTATCTGCTGACTCAGAAGGAGTTGAACTTGGGACAGCAAAGGTGGGTGGAATTACTGAAGGATTATGATTGTTCCATAGAGTATCATCCGGGCAAGGCAAATGTAGTGGCAGATGCCCTAAGTCGGAAAGTAGTGTCGGATCTGAGGGCAATGTTTGCACATCTTAGCTTGTATGATGATGGAAGTTTATTGGCTGAGTTGCAAGTCAAACCGACATGGTTGAATGAGGTGAAAGAAAGTCAGTTAAGGGATGAGGATCTAAATGCTAAGCTACGGCAAGTGCAGAGTGAAGAGTTGGAAGATTATAGTATTAATGACGAGGGAGTATTATGTTTCAAGGGCAAGGTCTGTATGCCGAAGAATGAGGAGTTAAGACGGAGAATTCTTCAGGAATCGCATAGTAGCCCCTATGCTATGCATCCTGGAGGTAGTAAGTTGTATAGAGACCTAAGAGAACAGTTTTGGTGGCCTGGTCTCAAAAGGGAAGTTACCGAATTTGTGGGGAAATGCTTGATGTGTCAGCAAGTTAAGGCTGAACACCAAGTTCCGTCAGGATTACTTCAGCCGATAAAGATTCCGCAGTGGAAGTGGGAGAGAATCACCATGGACTTCGTTAGTGGGCTTCCCCTTACGCCTACTAAGAAGGACTAAGTATGGGTGATAGTGGACCGATTGACAAAGTCCGCGCATTTCATCCCAGTAAGAGTTGATTATTCTTTACAGAAGTTGGCGAAGTTGTATGTGGCGGAGATTGTAAGGTTGCATGGAGTACCGGTTTCAATCATTTCAGATAGGGATCCAAGGTTTACGTCTCGGTTCGGAAAGCGCTACATCAAGCTTTAGGCACAGTTGGATTTCACTACGGCATTTCATCCGCAATCGGACGGCGATCGGCGAGTGATCCAAGTGTTAGAGGATATGTTGAGGGGTCAGTGATAGACTTGAGAGAAGTTAGGAAGAATATTTGTCGTTAGCGGAATTTGCATACAACAACGGCTATCAAGCCGTGATTCGAGATGGCACCGTATGAAGCGTTGTATGGACGGAAGTGTCGCACACCTACGTGTTGGACAGAATTAGGGGAACGACGAGTTTTGGGTCCAGAGATTGTGGCAGAATCCGAGGAGAAGGTTATGGTAATTCGGGCACGATTAAAGGAAGCATCTGACAGGAAGAAGTCGTACGCAGATCTTAAGCGTAAGGAGATAGAATTTGATGTGGGGGATCAAGTGTTTCTGAAGGTATCGCCTTGGAAGAAGGTGATGAGATTTGGTCGCAAAGGGAAGCTAAGTCCAAGGTTTATAAGACCTTATCGGGTATTAAAGCGAGATTGGACCAGTGGCATACCAGTTAGAGTTGCCTTCGGAGTTGAAGCAAATGCACGACGTATTCCATGTTTCTATTTTACGTCGTTATCGATCGGATCCATCTCATGTAGTACCAGTTGAGGAGGTGGAACTAAGGCCAAATTTGTCCTACGAGGAAGAGCGATTCGGATCTTGGAACAAGATGTGAAAGTGTTAAGGAGGAAGTCGGTTCCTTTAGTCAAAGTGTTATGGCGTAATCATGGATCGGAAGAAGCTTCGTGGGAGCGGAAGAAAACAATGCGACAAAGAATACCCTCACTTATTTCAGCCGGGTAATTTCGAGGGCGAAATTATTTTAAGAGGGTAGAAACTGTAATATCTCGAGATTTATAGCTTATGCATTAATGCTAAATTGTATGAAGTAGCATGCCTATGTGTGTTCGATTGTGTTGTATGAATTGTGTGAACCTTAGAGTGTAGGTGAATACCTTAGAAATTATTCGATTTGAAGTTTAAAAGAGGAAGCTAGCAGAGAGGAGGCCTTAAGAAAATTAGTAGGGAAATATGACACAAAAATGGGCTTGTTTAAGTGGCTTGGAGGCACCACTTAAAGCCCTAGTAAGTGACGCCACAAGCGGTACAAGGGGGCCTAGGTTCGAGCAGCACAAGCAACATTTTGGGGCTTTTATTTTTATGGCAATGGGAAGCGAGTGGTGGACAGACATAGGGACTTTATTTAGATGAGGATTGGACTTGGTCAATCCCTTTTAAAATTCGGCTAAGATAGAGGATAAATGTTGAATTATTTTTAATTATTTTGAATAGATGAAGAAGAGAGAAAATAGGAGAAAAGCAAGGAGTAGCTAGTGTTTGAATGCTAGCCGAATTCAAGAGGGGGAGTAAGTGAGGCAATCTGGTCATACAAGGGAGGTTATGTGCTTTAAATTTCTTCTCTTCTCATCTCTCTCTTTTTGTGCCGAAATGTCCTTAGGAATTCAATTTGCTCTCTTTGTTTCTTCTTCCCTTCCTCTTCAATTGACCAAGCCAGAATATTCCCTCTCAATCCCACCATTGCCGCAACACCTCAAACCTTCCATCTCTCATTTCTTTTGTTCAAGCCGAATCTCCTTTTGTCACCAAGATAAATCGCACCACATTCCATCATTTACTTTCTCTTCTCACGAATCTTTCAAAACCCGAATCCTCTATTTTGTGGCCATAACCGATTGCTCCTCTACCCTGTTAGAGCCGATTTGATTATAAACATTAAAAGCCGAAAACCCAACGTCTCTTTCCTCTTGTCGATACATAGAGTGGGTGAACCAATTGCATCTTGATCTTTCTATTTGGTAAGAGATCTCTTGGGTTTAAAAGCTCTTTTCTCTATTTTGGTGCTGTCGAAATCAAGATTCTAATCCCATTTATGCTCTTTGGCCGAAACCTTGAAGGTGAGTTTCGGGATTTCCATAGTAGCCGACTTCTAGGGAGATCATTCGGGATTTCAGATCTATGGTAAGTAAGGTGAGAGATTAGGCCGAAGGCTATGTATTCAAATGTTGGAATTGGATCTGACATAGTGCTTGTAGGGATTTCGACAGAGACCAAGGACAAGTGATACTTTGGGATTTAGATCCACAAGGTAAGTGCATGTGATATTCGGCCAAGGCCCTATTTAGTGACTTAGATCTGTTTCTTATTTATTCAAAAGCCGAAAACTAACTAGTTAAGGGAATTGGTGTCTAGCCGATTGCAAGAGGGAATATCACAGAGTTTCGGGATTTGATTAGTAATCAAATCGGCAGCAAGGTAAGGATTTTGGTTGCAATAATCCTTCGGGATTTGACTATCTAGCCGAATGGCTTGTTGCTAACATGCTTAAGGATGGTCGAATGTAGGAACTGAGGATCTAGAGTATTAGATCGGGATTTTCGAGATTTCAGTGAACTCGTTAAGTAAACCAGGTGTGTACCCCACACTATCTCTTAATAGATTTATGGTAATGTTTTAATGCATGTGTTAATAAGAATGTGAAAGATATGGCTAAGGTACCATGCAATGGTACAAAGTACTCAGGTACATTTACCCACTCCTACTATGAGTATAATATGACCTGTTATGGCGCATATGTGAAACTATAAGAATGTGAATAAGGAATATGAGATGGTTTATGCATATTTGTATGACATGGGGCATATGGGTGATTATGAAAGGGGAAGTGATTGGTGGTTTTATACCCCAATATATGAATGTGGTTACTTCGGTCACAATATCTGAATGTGGTGACTTCGGTCACATAATTTGAATGTGGTGACTTATGTCACAAAATATATTATCCGGTGGCTATGCCACAATATATCTGGCGATGAGCACGTCGTCTCGCTAACGATCGCTTTCGATGTGTAGCGGATGGGTGGGTCAATTTAGTAATCCCCACGGTGTGATGGTTGGTACGGGTGATGTGTAGCGGATGGTTATCTAGGTTTGGGTTCGGGATTGCATCATTATATTTAATTGCTATTTGTATATGTATGAATTGTTATGCCTAAATCGTTGGGATTTAGTGTTGGCTGTACACACTGAGTCTGTTTGACTCACCCCGTTGTGGGATATTTTTCAGGTGACACTCGATGAATGCACCGGTCGGCGGGAGCTCCGTGGTGGCCATGCTCAGCACAGAAATTATTTTATTTTGGACTTTATATTTTCAAGTATTTTGGATTTATTTCGGGTTTCCTTTGATGTAATAAGGCCACTAGTAGAAGACTGTTTATGCATGCATTTTAATTATTTAGTATGATACGAATTTTATCAATTTAGAGTTTAAGCAACTTTTCTTAAAAATAAATTTTAAATGTTTAGACACCTAAACACAAATGATTTTCGAATTAAAGATTAACCCCAAAACAACTCGGTATTTTTATAAAACCACCCCAAATTTTCCAAAGTAATAAACATGAAATTAAAACGTTTTACTCAAGGAACAGCCCAGATCCGGTCTGGGCTCATGGGACAGGTTTGGGGTGTTTCACAAAGTGTATCTCAATTTTTTCTTTGGCATCAACCTTAACCGAAATTTCCCTTCTCTACTCTTTCTATTTTGTCAGCCTTGGCTGAATATCCTAATCATCTCTGCTCCATTGATTAATTTCTTTTGGCCGAACTCACCATACCTTCCCCTCTGTATTTGTTTTCGACGTTTTATTAAGTTTAAACTGAAGTTCTTCTTCTACTAATCCTTGGGGTGGCCGCATACTCTGCTGTGGTATATTATTTTGGTTCTGCAGGGATTCCTGACAAGCAGTAGGCGTTCATATCTCCTTTTCTCGCTCAAATCTATCTCTCTTACCTTTTACTGAAAAGTCAATTGTTTCCTTTCTTACGTTCTCTGTTTGCGTTCTTGTCTTTCATCGCGAGGTGATGCTCGTTCGGGGCTAGGTATTTTTAGAGAAGTAAAGGTGTGCAGGTGTTTTGGAAGTGATCAAAACCTTTCCTCCCATCTTCCAACCAAGGTAAGTGCATTACCTTACTTCTTGGGTATAGGCCGAATTTTCCCTAGGACTCTGTAAGGTGAGGCGTGTGGATCTGAGCCACATCTATAGTTGATCCTAGCTGACAAGATCTGTTGTTATGCAGTGAATCGGCAAGCAGCGGGCGATTGATCTTAGTCAGCAATTTAAGCGAAAAAAATCGCATATCTTCTGTCAAGGCAGGTTGCGATTACTGATTTGAGGATTAGGTGCTGTTAAATGCTAATCAATTGAGAAATTGATGGAATGCTTGGAATGAACGTAGGATGGTGCTCAAGGGTTATCGCAAGTGTTCATTAATAGGCGTGTACACACACCACTCCAATTGTAGATCGGCAAATGCCGAAATCTTGAAATGTCGAAATGCCGAAATGTCGAAGTGCCAAAATGCTGAAATGCCGAAAAGCTGAAATGCCAAAAATATGGCAACGGTTACCATATGAGCGCATGAACACTCGTGTGGGAAAGTCGATACAATGACGGAGGCCACCGTGAGCGGTCTCATGGTCTTAGGCCGCTTTTGGGTCAATTGGGCCGAAATAGGTCGTGTGGGCCCAATGGGCTCGCGGGCCCCACAAGGGCCAACTTGATGAACTTATGTGAAATAATGAGCTCGGCCATGTTGTTTACATGGCTAAGGGTAGTTTTGGGCTTAGTGGGCCACACGAGCGTGTGGGCCCCACATGGGCCTGCTTGATGGGCTTGGGCCCAATTCCACTGTCTGCACTATTATGGTCGCATGAGTCGCTCGAGACGATCGTGGGCTTACTGATGGGCCTAAGAGTACTTAGGCCCAAACTAATAAAAATGACTGAAATACCCCTAAGGGGTAAAATGACCAAAATACCCCCATAGGTAAAATGTCTGTTTGACCCTATATGATGTATGGATGATTATGTATGCCATGAGATGACATATATATATGGTTATGATCTGAATACATGCATAACATTATGATATAGCATGACACTAATGTATGTTGCATTGCCTGGGGGTTGGGTATATATGATTGGAGGAAGTGTACTGTTTTGGCAGCTCTACTGCATATCTCTGATGGCTTTTAGCCTATTGTACTGGCAGCTTTGCTATATATTTTTGTTTAGTGCCGCATCGGTACTATTATTTATAGTGTAGGGATGGGTGGGTCGATATTATCTCCCCACATGGAGTGTAGGGTTGGACGGAGATGGAGTGTAGAGGCTGGATGGGTAGGATTTTTGTATGCTTGATTATTCTTTTACTGTACTAATTTGGGCTAAGGCCCACACTGCTTCTGTTCTGAAACGGGCTTAGGCCCAGACAGTCCCTGTTACTAAAATGGGCTCAGACCCAGACTGTTTTTGTATGTTACTGTTATTATTATTGGGATTACACATTGAGTTTTTGTAAACTCACCCAATGTTTTACTGTACAGGTAATCTCCAGGCATAGATGGTTCGGTGCTGCGAGGGACTTGGAGACTGCCACACATTTAAAATTACTTTGGATTTGATTTACCTTAGTTATTATTTTATATTGGGTTTGTAATAAGGCCTTTACTTAACTTTTAAACTTAAATTCTGGGTTTACTTAATCACATTTTGAAGCTGATAGAACTAGGTCGCGGTTTTCTTAAAAGATATATGTTTTCAAAAACATCACGGCTTTACAACAATTAATTTAGAAAGTAAGCTTCCGCAATGATCAAGTTTTCAGATGTAACTACAATTTTGTTTTGAATAAATAACTTAAAAAGGCTTTCTGAGTTTTAATTAAGAGGGTTATTTCAACAAGTTTTATGAGAACTACGTTTCCAAATTTCACTTCAATGTGGCTCTATCGGATTCAACCGTAACGTCTGAGCCGGGTTTGGAGTGTTATATTTAGTTGTATTAGAGCCAGGTTGCAAAACTCGGCTGTGGAATGGGTTTTCAAATTTTGGATTTCAATAAGTTATTTTTCAATATGTGAAGGGTTTGAGATATTTCTTATGTAAAGTGTGGCACACCGAGTCTCCGACGCCGAATCCGTAAGTTTTCTGAATACTTTTATCTGTTTAGAAACTGAAATGCAGTAAGTTAGGAAGTATTGTGGCTACTTTAGAAATTAGACCATACCACTCTAGATAGAGCAAACTGAAACTATAGGAAACTAAAAACTGTAGTGAGACTACGATCTTCAAAAATAAACTCTTAAATATTGATACTGCTTTCCATAAGATATCTGTTAATAAACACTGAAACTGTAAACCGCTTTGCAAAAAAATTGTTAGTTCTGATAAAACGCGAATAGACAATGGGAACAAGAGATACACGCGGACGTGGTTCAAGAGGCTGTAATAATGTTTTGAAATCAGAGTGCGCAGCGGGAGCGTGGTGGTGAAGTCTGTTTGGTGCGACTATCCTGACAGTTGGAAATTTTGGGGACAAAATTTATTTAAGGAGGGGTGAATTGTAACGCCCCGAATTTGGGCCTAGAAGGAAATAGGTCTTGAGCGTTGGAACACATAAAATTTTATGTGGGCAAGAAAATGACATAAGTCGCTTGTTTGCTTTAATGGCTAAGTGATTTGGGTGTGCATGGGAGTGTTTGAGAAGTCCTGGGTTCAAGCCCTGGCTTTTGCAAAATTTTGGTTTTCTCTTAAGTGAACCTTGGTGTTAGCATGTAGGGTTTAAAAGAAATTATGGCAGAATTATGACACAAGAAGAGCTTGTAGTCTAGTGGTAGTCGCATGTTTAAGGCTTCAAGGGAGCTCAAGCTCGAGTCTCATGATGCAAAAGGGAATATTTATTTTACTTCCTTGCAGTCGGAGAAGTGGAGTCTGACTGGAACTCTACAAGTTGGAATTTGAATTAGTCAAGGAGAAGGTTGAGGAGGGATTTGTGGAGGTAATCTGGTTGTTAGGGAGAAAATCAAGGTAGTTTTGAAAAAAGGGGAGAGTTTCATGGGTGAAAGTCTTTGTGCCGAATTTGAACTTTTGGGGGTGAGAAATTCGGCTAGGGGAAAATTGTGGACATTTTTCATTTTTGGGGTATTGTTCTTTGCTCATTTGTTCAGTTTTGGTTTTTGTTCTTGAAGACCGATTGTAGGGTAGGTGCTTTCGTTGTTTTTCTTTTCTTTCTCCTTTCTACTTTTTGCGTATTCTTGACCGCCGACCTTTTGTGCTACTCTTGCCAAAGTCTATCTCGATTCTTTCTTTGGCATCAACCTTAACTGAAATTTCCCTTCTCTACTCTTTCTATTTTGTCAGCCATGGCCGAATATCCTGATTATCTCTGCTCCATTGATTAATTTCTTTTGGCCGAACTCACCATACCTTCCCCTCTCTATTTGTTTTTGATGTTTTATTAAGTTTAAACTGAAGTTCTTCTTTTGCTAATCCTTGGGGTGGCCGCATACTCTGCTGTGGTATATTTTTTCGGTTCTGCAGGGATTCCTGACAAGCGGTAGGCGTTCATATCTCCTTTTCTCGCTCAAATCTGTCTCTCTTACCTTTTACTGAAAAGTCGACTGTTTCCTTTCTTACGTTCCCTGTTTGCATTCTTGCCTTTCATCGTGAGGTGATGCTCGTTGGGGGCTAGGTATTTTTAGAGTAAAGGTGTGCAGGTGTTTTGGAAGCGATCAAAACCTTTCCTCCCATCTACCAACCAAGGTAAGTGCGTTACCTTACTTCTTGGGTATAGGTCGAATTTTCCCTAGGACTCTGTAAGGTGAGGCGTGTGGATCTGAACCACATCTATAGTTGATCCTAGCTGACAAGATCTGTTGTTATGCTGTGAATCGGCAAGCAGCAGGCGATTGATTTTAGTCAGCAATTTAAGCGAAAAAATCGCATATCTTCTTTCAAGGTAGGTTGCGATTACTGATTTGAGGATTAGGTGCTGTTAAATGCTAATGAATTGTGAAACTGATTGAATGCTTGGAATGAACATAGGATGGTGCTCAAGGGTTATCGCAAGTGTTCGTTAACAGGTGTGTACACACACCACTCCAATTGTATATCGAAAAATGCCAAAATCCCGAAATGTCGAAATGCCGAAATCTCGAAGTGCCGAAATGCCGAAATGCCAAAATGCCAAAAATACGATAACGGTTACCATATGAGCGCACGAATGCTCGTGTGGGAAAGTCGATACAATGATGGAGGCCACCGTGAGCAGTCTCATGGTCTTGGGCCACTTTTGGGTCAATTAGGTTGAAATGGGCCGTGTGGGCCTAATGGGCTCGCGGGCCCCACAAAGGCCAACTTGAAGACCTTATGTGAAATAATGAGCTCGACCATGTCGTTTACATGGCTAAGGGAAATTTTGGGCTTAGCGGGCCACACGAGCGTGTGGGGCCCACATGGGCCTGCTTGATGGGCTTGGGCCCAATTCCACTGTCTGCACTATTATGGCGCATGAGTCGCTCGAGACGACCGTGGGCTTACTGATGGGCCTAAGAGTACTTAGGCCCAAACTGATAAAAATGTCTGAAATACCCCTAAGGGGTAAAATGACCAAAATACCCCAATAGGTAAAATGTCTGTTTGACCCTATATGATGTATGGATGATTATGTATGCCATGAGATGTCATATATATATATGGTTATGATCTGAATACATGCATAACATTATGATATAGCATGTCACTAATGTTTGTTGCATTGCCTGGGGGTTGGGTATATATGATTGGAGGAAGTGTACTGTTTTGGCAGCTCTGCTGCATATCTCTGATGGCTTTTAGCCTATTGTACTGGCAGCTTTGCTGTATATTTCTGTTTAGTGCCGCATCGGTACTATTATTTGGAGTGTAGGGATGGGTGGGTCGATATTATATCCCCACATGGAGTGTAGGGTTGGACGAAGATGGAGTGTAGAGGCTGGATGGGTAGGATTTTTGTATGCTTGATTATTCTTTTAATGTACTGATTTGGGCTAAGGCCCACACTGCTTCTGTTCTGAAATGGGCTTAGGCCCAGACTGTCCCTGTTACTGAAATGGGCTCAGACCCAGATATTTTTTGTATGTTACTGTTATTATTATTGAGATTACACATTGAGTTTTCGTAAACTCACCAAACTGTTTTACTGTACAGGTAATCTCTAGGCATAGATGGTTCGGTGCTGCGAGGGACTTGGAGACGGCCACACATTTAAAATTACTTTGGATTTGATTTTCCTTAGTTATTATTTTATGTTAGGTTTGTAATAAGGCCTTTACTTAACTTTTAAACTTAAATTCTGGGTTGACTTAATCACATTTTGAAGCTGATAGAACTAGGGCGCGATTTTCTTAAAAGATTTTTGTTTTCAAAAACATCACGGCTTTACAACAATTAATTTAGAAAGTAAGCTTCCGTAATGATCAAGTTTTCAGATGTAACTACAATTTTGTTTTGAATAAATAACTTAAAAAGGCTTTATGAGTTTTAATTAAGAGGGCTATTTCGACAAGTTTTATGAGAACTACGTTTCCAAAATTTCACTTCAATGTGGCTCTGTCGAATTCGACCGTAACGTCTGGGCGAGGTTTGGGGTGTTACATTTAGTGGTATTAGAGCCAAGTTGCAAAACTCGACTGTGGAATGGGTTTTCAAATTTTGGATTTCAATAAGTTATTTTTCAATATGTGAAGGGTTTGAGATATTCTTCTGTAAAGTGTGGCACACCGAGTCTCTGGCGACGAATCCGTAAGTTTTCTGAATACTTTTCTCTGTTTAGAAACTGAAATGCAGTAAGTTAGAAAGTATTGTGGCTACTTTAGAAATTAGACCATACCACTCTAGATAGAGCAAACTGAAATTATAGGAAATTGAAAACTGTAGTGAGACTATGATCTACGAAAATAAACTCTTAAATACTGATACTGATTTCCATAAGATATCTGTTAATAAACACTGAAACTATAAATCGATCTGTATAAAACTGTTAGTTCTGATAAAACGCGAATAGACAATGGGCACAAGAGATACACGCGGACGTGGTTCAAGAGGCTGTAATAATGTTTTGAAATCAGAGTGCGCAGTGGGAGCGTGGTGGTGAAGTCTGTGTGGTGCGACTATTCTAACAGTTGGAAATTTTGGGGATGAAATTTCTTTAAGGAGGGGTGAATTGTAACGCCCCGAATTTGGGCCTAGAAGGAAATAGGTCTTGAGCGTTGGAACACATAAAAGTTTATGTGGGCAAGAAAATGAAATAAGTCGCTTGTTTGCTTTAATGGCTAAGTGATTTGGGTGTGCATGGGAGTGTTTGAGAAGTCCTGGGTTCAAGCCCTGGCTTTTTCAAAATTTTGGTTTTCTCTTAAGTGAACCTTGGTGTTAGCATGTAGGGTTTATTTTAAGAGTTGGCCGGCCATAGGGACAAAGAAAAGACTTTGTCATTCAATTAGGTGAAAATTTGGTGATTAAATTGATTTTTAATCATAAAATAAAGAAAGAAAAGATATCATCTTTTCTCTCCATCTTCTCCACCAAAAAATACAAGCAAAATAGAGGTTTGAGAGCTCAAAATTTTTAGCAACTTCTCACCTTTGAAAGTAAGTGACTTTGGTGATTTTTCTTGATATTAATTGTACTTTTGGAACCCCTAAAGCTTAAGCTAGCTAAAGAGGGGACTATTTTGCAAAATGGTTGAGAGTTTTGAGTTTTTCCATGTGAGCATTTAAGTTTTTTGCTGCATTTTTATGTAAGAAAATGAGTCTTAGTTGTTAGATAAATAACTTTTGTGAAGGGTGTTACCATGAAAACACCTAAAAGGACCTTTTTGATAAGGTTGTAAATATGTGGTAAATGTGTGAAATAATGAGTATTGAGAGCTGCCATAGGAGTAATAAATGTTCATCTAGGCTTGTAAATGGAGGAAATTTGATAGAAATCAAATTACGAGCCTAGGGGTAAAATAGTTATCTTGTGAAAGTATGAGGGCAAAATGGTAATTTTGCCAAAGTATGAATTATGAGATGTGTTGATTAATGTGATAATTAAATGAGCTAAATTGTTGTTATAGATCAAGAAGAACGAAGAATTAGCCTCTATCGAGGAAAGGGCAAGGTATCGGACTAGATCAGCAATTTAGCCTATTTTGAAATTGAGGTAACTTTGTGTGTAATAAATTCAAAAATGTGTTATTAAGCCTTAAAATGTTCGAAGTTAATGATGATGTATAATGTTTCTATGAATTTGAGTAATGATGTTGAATGATGAAATAATGAGAACCCATGATGTTAAAGTCCCGGTTGGACTTAAATATATGAGAGAATGTTATTATCAAGGCTTGAGATGGGCAAGGTCCCGAATAAGACCATGTTTGGGACGTGGCCTCGACACCGAGTTGAGATCCCATATAAGACCATATCTGGGATATGGCATCGGCATCGAATATGAAAGTCGTATAAGATCATATCTGGGATATGGCATCGACACCGAAATGATATCCCGTATAAGACCATATCCGGGATATGGCATCGGCATCGAGATGTGACCCCATATAAGACCACATCCGGGATGTGGAAATGGCATCGTGTTTATGTGTAGGATGATGATTATGTATCTTTGAGTATCCCAAGTGATTCAATGGGATAAATAGTTAAGCTTAATAGAGACGAGATTAGTACTAAAGTTATGTGGCGAAGTGATACAGGTGCAAGTGAGTAATTCACGAAAAATTTTACAATATGAGACATGATATGTAAATGGTAAGAGTAAGTATGAGTAAGTCATGGAAATGAGCTTAAGACTTGTGTTTTTATTCAATGCAATGGATGGATGACATTACGAGCTTTATGTTGATATTTATTTCATGCAAACTTACTAAGCTTTATGCTTACTCCTCTCATTTCCCTTTTCCTTGTAGCATTGCCAAGTTAGCTCGAGAATTCGTGGAACGTCAGAGTTCGAAAATCACACTATCGACTACTTTTTTGGTATAGCCAAGTTAAATTCATTTTGAGTATGGCATGTATGGGACTTGGTCATTTTGTTATGTCATATTTGTTAACCAAAGTGTTGGCTATTAATGTCGTTCTATTCATTTTGTAAATGGTCATGGGAAATTGGCCAATACTTGACAAGTTCATATATTCAATGATGACGAAATTCATGAAATCCATGCTTGTGTGGATGTTTTAATTTTGAGTTCTTAGAAGTGTCTTATGGTCATGATATATGTTGAATTGATTTGGTATAAGTGTGGTTGCTTTGTAGGGTGGCAAATGGCTTGGTAGATAGCCATATAATTGTCCACATGGGTAGATACACGGGCGTGAGTCTAGGCCGTGTGTGACACACAATCAGCCCCATGGACGTGTTGATTGGCCGTGTGTCCCCTTACATACTAGGTTTACAAGTCAGTATTCTCAGTAGTAAACACATGGGTAGAGACACGGCCGTGTGTCTCAGCCGTGTGAAAGGCACGACCATGGACATGGGCGTGTGCTCAGGCTGTGTGAAGTCTGCACCCGAAATTAGGAATTTAATTCGCCACACGGTCGAAGGACACGGGCGTGTGCCTAGGCCATGTGACATTTATGGGGTGATGACGTCAGAAATAGAATGCCAAGGTTTTGGCACACGGGCCAGGGACACGGGCGTGTGTCTGGCCGTGTGAAAACCCTGTAGGTTCAAATTGAGAAATAATTCCACACGGGTGTGGAACACGGGCCTGTGATATGCCACACGGGCGTGTCCTTTCCTCCACATGGACGTGTGGCTCTGTTTTAAGCAGAAATTTTCTAAGCGTGCGAAAGTTTTCAGTTTAGTCCCGAACCATTCTGTATGTAAGTTTTGGGTCTCGTAGGCCCATAATAGGGACATTATGAGTATGAATGAAAAGTTTTAAGTTGAAACGAAATTTTATGGCCCGATGTTGTATGTTTAAGCAACTTGAGTTCGGTAATACCTCGTATCCGGTTTCAGCTTTGAACACAGGTAAGGGGTGTTACATTTAGTGGTATCAGAGCTACGGTTTAGTCGGTTCTCGGACTAATGTTGCGTGAGTATGAGTCTAGCTATACATGTCATATGAATGAGTAATTACATAATGATAGTGTGATGACTCCTGACGATTTTAAATTGTGTTTTTATATAGTAATGGATCCCGACCGAACTGCAGCCGATGATGCTGCGAGTAATGCACCGGCTTCCGCACAAGGGATCGTGCCAGTAGAGAGTAGACCCGAGACTTTGGGTCTGGGAGAAGAGGCTCGAGAAGCCTTTCTCTATATGATGAGCAACTGGTATACTGAGTATATTCGAGCAAATCCTAATGCTCAACCCCCTCCACCCCTACCTATTCCTCAGCTCGCTCCTGTAGCTCCTCAGGTGGTAGAGGTAGTAAGAAGAGAAAGGCCTCCGGTTGACAAGATCCAGAAGCAAGGAGCTGAGGAATTTCAAGCCAGTAAGGATGATGACCCGTAGTATGTGAGTATCCGGATGTTTTCCCTGAAGAATTTCCAGGGCTACCTCCGGTTAGAGAGATTGAATTCGGGATTGAGTTAGCTCCTGGTACTGCCCCCATTTCTATTGCTCCATGCGGAATGGCTCCAACCGAGCTAAAAGAACTGAAGGCACAATTACCAGAGTTGACGGATAAAGGCTTCGTAAGACCGAGTTATTCTTCGTGGGGTGCTCCCGTATTATTTGTGAAGAAGAAAGATAGTTCCATGAGGTTATGTATCGATTATCAGCAACTCAAAAAGGTAACTGTGAAGAACAAGTACCCGTTGCCAAGAATTGATGACTTATTTGACCAATTGAAAGGAGCCACAGTGTTTTCCAAGATAGACTTGAGGTCCGGATATTATCAGTTGAAAGTCAAGGACTCGGATGTGCCAAAAACCGCATTTCGGACAAGGTTTGGCCACTATGAATTTTTGGTCATGCCTTTTGGTTTAACAAATGCCCCTGCAATTTTCATGGATTTGATGAATCGTATTTTTCAGCCGTATTTGGATAAATTTGTAGTAGTTTGCATTGATGATATATTGATCTATTCTCGGGATGAAAATGAGCATGCTGAACATTTGAGAATGGTTCTGCGAATTTTGAGAGATAAACAATTATATGCCAAGTTTAGTAAAAGTGAATTTTGGCTTAAGGAAGTTGGGTTTTTGGGGCATATTTTCTCGGGAGATGGAATCAGAGTCGACCCGAGTAAGATCTCAGCAATTGTGGATTGGAAGCCACCAAGGAATGTAACTGAGGTTAGGGGTTTTCTGGGCCTAGCTGGCTACTATAGACATTTTGTCAAGGGATTTTCCCTAATTGCTACTCAGATGACGAGGTTGTTACAAAAAGATGTAAAGTTTGAATGGACAGAAAAGTGCCAGCAGAGTTTTGAGAAGCTAAAGGCGTTGTTGACTGAAGCTCCTGTTTTAGTGCAACCAGAGCCGGGAAAAGAATTCGTGGTTTACAGCGATGCATCCCTGAATGGTTGTGTACTCATGCAAGAGGGCATGGTGATAGCATATGCCTCTAGACAGTTAAAGCCGCATGAGAAGAATTACCCGACCCATGATTTGGAGTTAGCTGCAATTGTATTTGCACTAAAGATTTGGAGACACCATTTGTATGGTGAGAGATGTCGGGTGTTCACTGATCATAAGAGCCTAAAGTACTTGATGACTCAAAAAGAGTTGAACCTTAGGCAACGGAGATAGTTAGAGTTGATAAAATATTACAAGTTAGTAATTGACTACCATCCGGGAAAGGCGAACGTAGTCACCGATGCCTTGAGTAGGAAATCCTTGTTTGCGCTGAGAGCCATGAATACATGGATAGCTTTGTAACGCCCCAAAAATATTGAGTCTTTAATTTTGCGTGTTCTGACACAAATTTCTTGTTTTCTTTAATGGCTAAGTGATTTTGGTGTGTATAGGGGTGTTTGAGAAGCCTGCGTTCAAGTCTTGGCTTTTGCAAAAATTTTATTTTTTTCCCCTCAAATGAACCTGGACACTGGCACTTAGGCTTTATTAATAATAATGTTTGGTTAATGACACAAAGAGAGTGAGTGGTCTAGTGGCAAGGTGGCCTCTACAAACTGGTGTGGGGTCCGAGGTTCAAATCCTAGGATTAGCAATGAAGTGTTTATTTTGTTTGCTTGAAATTTGGGAAGGTGGAAGAGTTGGACCAAACACTTGCTTTGGTGAGAAGTTTGAATTGGTCATAGAGAAATTGTAGGAGAAAATCGTGGAGAGAATCAAGCAATTTCAAAGGTGTGAGTGTTGTAGCCGAACTAGGAGTCTTGGGCATGCAAATTCGGCTAGGGGCGTTCCTGAGTGCTTTTCTCGGCTGCTGTTCGGTTGTTGGCATTTTTGTTATTTTTGGGAGTGCCAAAAATTCAACCTACCATTCGTGCATCTTTTGTCTTACAATTAACCATTTAGGCACTTTTGTTGTTTCAGTTTTGCATTTCTTCTTGAAGCTCTGTTGGCCGAATCTCTGCTTCCCTCTCCCTCTCCCAACTTAAGCCGAACGCATTTCCTCTCCCTTCCCCTTCGTTTATTTGTTTTCTTCTTTTTCCTTTTCTTCTTATAAGCCGAATATCACCTCTCTCCTTTTGTTTTCTTTCGGCTTCCAATTGGCTTGTGAACCGAACCTTTCTCTTTTCTCTTGATTAGTTCGGGGGTGACCAAATTTCTATTTCCTTTTGTAACACCCCTAACCCGAAATCATCGCCGGAATAGGGGTTAAGAGGTATTACCGATCAATCGAAACATTTCACATCCATTTCACGACACAAAGTCAATCTTCAATCAAACATATTCAATGATAATCATATAGTCCCTTATTGAGGTCTACGAGACCTTAAACACATGATAAAAAGAGGTCGGGACTAAATCAAACACATACGAAAATTTTTGGAAATTTGAACATTCTTCAAAACTGCAGAGGTCACACGCCCGTGCAGTCAGGCCGTGTGCCTCACACGAGTACCAGACACGCCCATGTGTCTAGGCCATGCCAAAACAGGGCATATATACTGACTTGTCCACACGGCTACCAGACACGCCCGTGTGCCATGGCCGTGTGAAATTAAGCTAGCTACTGACTTGGTCACACGGCCACCAGGCACACCTGTGTGCCACGGCCATGTAACCTGCCCAAGCACACTTCGAAGAGGCCCTTGAGCCACACAGCAGAGACACACGCCCGTGTCCCTTGTCCGTGTATGCAAAATAGGCCGTTTGCAAAGCCAAAATGCCACCCACACTTGCGTCACAACTACAAGCAGATACAAGCCTATTTTCACACAATTTTGCAACCAAAAACATGTCAAATGATCAATATATCATCCCATCCAATCTCATTTCTAATCATGTCAACCTATATACCAAATTGCACAACTAATACACATGCATAACCAAGCATGATTCATCCACCATATAACTAGATCACAATGACATTAATCCATCACTAAACTTACCATTCATAAGACATTTTCATTGCCATCAAGCCATACAAAATCATACCTCATATACCATAATCATACATGCATATTACTAACATTTATCTAGCCACATCACATGGCTATTTACACATCTCAAACATGTTTCAAAACAACTAGCCTATACATGCCATATTCAAATATACACATCTTCAAAAGTACCAAAATAGATTGCCGATAGTGTGATAGAGATGCTGACAATTCCCGGATCTGAGCTAGCTTTACTGACACTGTAAAACAGAGAAACAAATCACACAGTAAGCTTCAAAAGCTTAGTAAGTTCGTAACATAATACATTCAACTTAATAGTTCAAATACAATGCAGAACAAGAACTCATCACATAGATCAATTTCCAAATGTTTATACCATATCATTCATAGCCAATAATCTTACTCAACCACTCATGAAGTCATACACAATCTCCTCAACCACAAAGGTTCAATACATACCTTAGCCAACACATGGTTACTCACCATCCAAGCTAATTTATGCTCGATATTGTTTCTCGATCTAGCCTTCATTATTCATTAGGTTTAATCGCACACTTAGTGCCCAATTTGTAGTCGAAACTAAATTAACTTCGCACACTTAGTGCCTCAATTCATAGCTGAAGCTTATATAAAATCGCACACTTAGTGCCTCAATACAAAAGCGAGCGTAATTGAATCGCACACACATTACACCAACTATGAAGCCAAAGCTTCTGTTATTTCGCACACATAGTGCTAATCAACTCTGTCTCAATTCAATTATGCATACTTAGTGCCTCATTACTCAATTTCATTCATTACATTTCTAATCCAATATCTATCATTCAATTCACATCACATAGAAGGTAAATTAACAACTTGTACTATGTTCGAACTTACCTCAGACGTCGAAATACCGAAACGGTCGATTAATCGAGCACTTTATCTTTGCCTTGATATAGATCCGAACCTCCCCTTTCTTGGTCTATACACATTCAAATTCAACCGATTCAATCCCAAATTCATTCAATTTAGTCCATACACACATATTTAGGGCATTTTGCAAAATAGCCCTCACATTTTCACATTTTGACACTTTAGTCCCTATTTCACAAAATCAAAAAATACACCAAATTTCTACTCACACAAGCTTGGCCAAATTCTTCCCATGCTAATACAAGCCTAAACATTTCATTTATTTCTTATTTTAGTCCTCCAATTTACACTTTTCTCAATTAAGCTCAATGATCGTGTGTCGAGAGTCTTAATATTTATATAATGAATGATCTAGCCTAGAAATTAACTATCACCACGATTGAGGCAAGTGCACCTATCGAACAGTAGTATAGCTTAGTGGCAAGATTGGAATGTCGAACCCAAAAGAACCAAAAGTACTAATACAGACTTTCTTTTTATCATTTAGCCTAAGGATTAAGGGATTTGTTGTTTATTCTAAAATTAACTAACTACTAAGTTAGAGACGCTAAGACACAGAGAATGAATTGGGGAAAATACTTGTGGGAAAAACCAAATGATTAAGACGACACCCGAGGAACAATCCACCTAGACTTCACTTGTTATTTAACTCTGAACCAGACGATTTATTCACTTAACTTGATCCGTAGGATTCTCTAATTTATATTAATACCTCTCTCGAGGCTACTAACGTCTAACCCTAGGTTGATTAATTGAAATCTCTTTCTAATTAAAACCCCTAGGATTGTATTAACTCGATCTATGGACTCCCATATTAGGTTTGACCCTAATTTGGCAGATTTTCGTTATCCTATCTCTAGGGTTGCGATCAACTCTGCTTAACTATGCTAGATCTACTCTTAAACATGGAATATTCCTCCACTGCCTATGCACATCAATACTTGAATCAATATCCTGAAATACCAAAACAAGAATTAAGAACACATAGTTAAGAACAAAGCAAGTATTTATCATACGATTGAAAAACAATAACAAGATCAGTCTTAGGTTTCATCCCCTCGAGTATCGAGGGGTTTAGTTCATAATCATAAAAGAATACATCTCAGAAGAAAATATAAAACAAAACATAAGAAAACCCTAAAACCCCCTAAAGGAATTGAAGGAGAGATCCTCCGTCTTGAGTATGATTTCGGCTTCTTGAGATGAATCAACTGGCTTCCTTCGAGTAAGTCCCACAATTTTGACCTCTCTGGCTTGGCTCTTTGGCCTAGCTAGATGCCCCCTCAAGGTTGGCCTTTAGGGTGTTTATATAGGCTTTTAGAATGTCTTTCTTTGCCTCTAAGTACCCTATTCCAAGTGAAATTCCTCTTTGCCATGGTAGGGACACGCCCGTGTGACACGCCCGTGTGAATCGAATCTAGGCCGTGGTTGAGCCTGCTAAAGGGGCAAGGCCGTGTGGCTTGGGCCCAGGCCGTGTTGATTTCCTACTTTGGCCCATTCAGTCTGTTTTTAGCCCGTTTCTTGTTCTTTTCATCCTCCTATGCTTTCCTAAGTATAAAACATGAAATTAAAGGATTAGGAGCATCAAATTCCACAAGTTAAGGGATAAATCATCCAAAAGTACGCTAAATGTGGGATTAAAATATGTATATATTACGGTTTATCAAATACCCCCACACTTAAGCTTTTGCTTGTCCTCAAGCAAAATTCTCAACTCACAATTAAGAACTAACTTTCCTCAGTTAATGATTCTCATTAACAATGTCTCATCATAATTTATAGATAATTCATACATAGATAATTCAACTCAAAGAGTCCTATATATTCAAACAATCTAAGTCATATATTTTTGTAGCACGAAAACATAGGTGTTTCCCCTTATCTAAATAATTACCTCTAATTCAAAATCGACAAGGGTTGACATCTTCACTAAAGATTCACTCAAATCACTCGAAGTGTTTAAGGTTTAGGAAAAAGCACTCATAAGTCAAACATGAAAATTTAATCCCATAGGCTTGCATGAAAATCAAATCCACCACTATAATATGAGATGATACACAAATCAAAAGGTCTTTAAAAAGGGTTGTAACGGGGCTTGGGTTAAAGGTGTGGATAAAGGCTGAATTAGAGGGTTTGAATCGAGATTAACTTGACAAATTACCTAACTAGAAACAATGAACTGATAATGAATAATTACATCAATTGAAAACTTATAATACTAATAGCACGAGCTTCTTTCTAAGGATGTGAATTTAACTATTTTAAGCTCATAGAACATAGAACTAATGATGAATAGATTTTCTAACGTTTTTTTTAAGAACAAATATTTAAGTACAATAATATAAAATTTGATAACTGAAATACAGGAAATAGTTAAGTAACCGATCAAATCAAATCTCGATATAAGGGTAGTCAAGAGAGATGGCGATAACAAATACAAGATGGTTTTGAGTAAATATTAGTGGGTGAGTCAATAAATGGTTTGTTAAGATCAATGGGGTTCACTAGGGGTTAATTATGAAGGTAGGCTTTTAGTGGAGTAAGTGGGTTAAAACCTAGGTGCCTTTATCATCTCTGTATATCAAATCAAAGGTGTGGTCTCGACATGTATAATCGAAGCAAGTTCTAGAATAAGAAATCAATGTTGACACACTCATAATCAATAAAGTGAGCAAGGAAAAGAATATGCTCTGAAAAGGCTCAAAATCTCACAAAAATTATGGGTTTTTGATGTCAACCTTGTAAATTTCAAATTTCGAGGTAATCATTAGATTCAGGTAGACAACCTAACAAATTTTTAATTCTGAAAATAAACTCATCATGCTTGATTCTCTAGTCTCCTAAAGTTTAAATCATCACTGCACAATTAACTATGACTTAATCCAAAACATATCAATGAAAATCATAAATCAAAGGAAATTTCATTCTAATTGTAATATGAGAACATTTACTTAAGAACAAGATATAATTTAGGGATTTGAGAATAATGCAAAAAATTAGAAACTTTTCACGATAAAATTTACCCCCCACACTTAAGATGTACATTGTCCTCAATGTACAAAGATATATAATAGCAATATAGTAATAAAATCATAAGATAGGGAGAGAAGTGAAACTTCCTGAATTTTGGATGGAGTAAATGAAAAGAAACGGTAAAGTTGGAGAGAGGTGAAGATGGGGAGGATACTCCGGTGGTGGTGTGGTCGTTCGTTAACAGCCCCTTGAACCTACATTAAAGAAATCAAAATATAATAATATAAATCAAAGATGAGAAATATAAAAGAAAAGACATTAAAAATGAAAATAAGAAGAAAAAAATTAAATGGACTCAAAGGTCCCACGGGCGTGTCGAACGCCTGTGTAGATTTCTCAGTTTCGACCACGGTCGAATCGCACAGCCATGGCGTTTTATCGCAACCCGTGTTTTGGGATCAGTTTTGTCCTGTTTCCACACGGCCACGGCCACGCCCGTGTGCAAGGCCGTGTAGGTAGGGAAACCTGCGCCTAAAAATTCAGTTTTTTTTTAGTTAGATGCTAAAATTTGAAAATATGGACGTTTAGTGGGGTTAGTGCTCGGGTTGCCTCCCGAGAAGCGCTCGTTTAAAGTCTTGATCTAGACTTACCTGTTATTCGTATGGCCATGGTGGTTCACGGAGTCGAAACTCCTTTTTTTTACTATCAATTCTATCAACATATGGTTTGAGTCGGGTAATATTTACCTCAAAAGTTCCAAAATTAGAATGAGTTACCTCGACCGTTCGCATGGAAAGACCTTAAATCCGTAGTAAAAGGAGTCGCGACTTTGTTTGTATTAAGCTCTGAAGCGGCTATTCGAGTCGGTTGTATCGGCGATGCACGGTCCCCAACTTTGAAGTGATTGGTTCCACCTTTCATACTCGATGTCCTAGCCATGTCAAGAACCTAAAGAGTGATCGTTTCGTCACTTACACGAAATGTGAGCTCACGTGGTAGTTTATTTCGTAGAATTGCTGGGCACACTGCGTTTAGCTCCACATGCGACGTATCGTCTAACCTCCATTTGTTTGTCAAAAGTTCTTTTAAAAATTTCCTTAAATCTGGCATCTACGAAAGAGCTTCAAGAAACGACAAGTTAATATGTAATTTCTTTGTAAGTTTAAGAAATTTACCGAATTGTTCCTCTGTGTGGTCTTTCTTTATCGCATTGGGGTATGGCACACGAGGTTGGTACTCTATAGTTACCGGTTTTGGTTTATTATGGCTTACCTCAACCTTACCTTCCTCTACCACATTCTCTTGGTTCAATTTTGGTTCATCTAACCCTTCACTATTGTGAGTAGTTATTGCTTGAGGTTGCTCTCTTGGGTTAGTTTCGGTGTTGCTAGGCAAGATACCTTGTGGTCTTTCTGAGATCAGCTTAGCAAGTTGACCTATTTGATTCTCGAGCCCTTGAATCGACGCTTGCTGATTTTTAAGTGCTGTTTCAATGTTTTGGAAGCGTGTTTCTGACACCGAGATAAATTTCGTTAGCATCTCCTCAAGGTTCGGCTTCTTTTCCTACTGGTAAGGTGGTTATTGAAAACCTGGAGGAAGTTGCGGTCTTTGATTACCTTTATCACCCCACGAGAAATTGGGATGGTACCTCCAGCCTGCCTTATATGTGTTACTATAAAGATTGTTTTGAGGTCTAGAATAGTTACCCATATAGTTGACTTGTTCGTTCTCTGTGCTAGGGTTGTAGGATAGATATTCTGTGTTGTTCACCCCTCTTCTATTTGTATCACACTGTATTACCGGATGTACCTGCGTAGAACCATACAAACCATCAATTTTTTTATTTAAAAACTCTCCCTGGGTAGATAACATGGTGACTGTGTCAAGGTTGAAAACACCGGCTGCTTTACTAGGCATTGTCCTCATGTCTTGCCACTGATAATTATTCGATGACATCTCTTCGATTTACTGTGAGCGGTATGTTTTATTTCAACTTCACAAAAATCAAAGGGTCTGACGGGTTTCTTCTAGTCATAAAATAGAAATACTTGCGAAGAAAAAGAAGAGAAAAATTAGCAAAGTTAAAATAAAATAAAAAATAAAAATAAATTGCAAATAAATAAAATGGCTAAAGTAATAAAAATTGAGCGTTCTTAATATTTTAGTTCCCCGACAACGGCGCCAAAAACTTGATCATGTGTCGAGAGTATTAATATTTATATAATCAATGATCTAGTCCAGAAACTAACTATCACCACGATTGAGGCAAGTGCACCTATTGAATAGTAGTATAGCTTAGTGGCAAGACCGGAATGTCGAACCCAAAGGAACCAAAAGTACTAATACAGACTTTCCTTTTATTATTTAGCCTAAGGATTAAGGGATTTGTTGTTTATTCTAAAATTAACTAACTACTAAGCTAAAGACGCTAAGACACAGAGAATGAATTGGGGAAAATACTTGTGGGAAAAACTAATTGATTAAGGCGATGCAGGGAAGAATCCACCTAGACTTCACTTGTTATTTAACTCTTAACCAGACGATTTATTCACTTGACTTGATCCGTAGGATTCCCTAATTTATATTAATACCTCTCTTAAGGCTACTAACATCTAACCCTAGGTTGATTAATTGAAATCTCTTTCTAATTAAAACCCCTAGGATTGCATTAACTCGATCTATGGACTCCCATATTAGGTTTGACCCTAATCCGGCATATTTTCGTCATCCTATCTCTAGGGTTGCGATCAACTCCGCTTAACTATGCTATGTCTACTCTTAAACAAGGAATATTCCTCCACTGCCTAAGCACATCAATACTTGAATCAATATCCTGAAATACCAAAACAAGAATTAAGAACACATAGTTAAGAACAAAGCAAGTATTTATCATATAGTTCAGAAAACAATAACAAGATCCGTCTTAGGTTTCATCCCCCTCAGGTATATGAGGGGTTTAGTTCATAATCATAAAAGAATACATCTCAGAAGAAAATATAAAAAAAAAACATATGAAAACCCTAAAACCCCCTGAAGGAATTGAAGGAGAGATCCTCCTTCTTGAGTATGATTTCGGCTTCTTGAGATGAATCAACTTGCTTCCTTCGAGTAAATCCCACAATTCTGACCTCTCTGGCTTGGCTCCTTAGACTAGCTGGACCCCCCCTCAAGGTTGGCCTTTAGGGTGTTCATATAGGCTTTTGGAATGTCTTTCATTGCCTCTAAGTACCCTATTCCGAGTGAAATTCCTCTTTGTCACGGCAGGGACACGCCCGTGCAACACGCCCGTGTGAATCGAATCCAGGCCGTGGTCGAGCCTGCTAAAGGGGCACGGTCGTGTGGCTTGGGCCCAGGCCGTGTTGATTTCCTACTTTGGCCCATTCGGTCCGTTTTTAGCCCGTTTCTCGTTCTTTTCATCCTCCTATGCTTTCCTAAGTATAAAACATGAAATTAAAGAATTAGGAGCATCAAATTCCACAAGTCAATGGATAAATCATCCAAAAGTACGCTGAATGTGGGATTAAAATATGTATATATTACGTTTTATCACTCAAATTACTCAATTTCATCAAAAATCCAAATACAAACTATGTTAACCCAACATCAAACTTTCATATTTCACCAACTATCAACTCAAAGCTCACATGTTCATCAATGGTACATCTCAAAATCTTCATCAAATTCTAAAATTAAAGCATGGGTTTGATAGTACACTAAGCAACGATCACAAAAACGTAAAAATTATCAAAAATCGAAGCAAAACATACCTTGAATTTGAATCAAAAGCTAGCCAAAACTTTAGGGTTATTCCTTCTTTTTATTTTCTTTGTTTTTCGGCACTAAGAATGAATGAACAACCCTACTATCTATTTCTTTTTGTTTTATTATCACCTTATAATATGATATCATGCTTTTATCTTTTATAAATAATACATAAAAACCATGCATTAAATAACATACTGTCCACCACTCTCACATTTGGCTAAATTGCAACATAAATCCCCATATATAACAAGACACATCAATTAGGCCATTCAATCAAATAGAAGGCCACTTTTACCTTTTACGCGATTTAGTCCTTTTCGTAAATTAAACACACAATCGATAAAATTCTTCACACAGAAATTTCACACAGGCTAATCACATACTTTAAGCACAGAAAATAATATTAAAATATTATTCTGACCTCGTGTAACACCCCGAATTTAGGCCTACAAGAATTGGGCCCAATGGGCCTTGGGAATGGGAGCGTTTAAAATTTTTGAGATTTAAGTATCACTTAGAATATCATTAAGATAGTATCGGGATTAATTGAAGCCTTAGGGTTAGGGGTGACCTTAGGGAAAAAATTATTTTTCTCACTTAGTGGACCCTAGTCTCAAGCATGAGGCCTCATAAGCAGATTTAGAGAAGAGAGGACACAAATGGGCTTGAAGTCCAGTGGTAAGTGGCGTCATATAGGGTTTAAAAGGTGGTATTTGTGTTTAAAAGACCAAAGTGGGCTTGTGGCCCAGTGGCAAAATGGCGCCACTAAGAGGGAAGGGAGTTGGCGTCACTAAGGGTCCAAGTTTTGGGCCACTTGGAGCCTATGTTTTGGGCCAAATTCGGCACCTAAAGGAGGCTAAGGGGGGGACGGCAACAAGGCTAAAATATAGGGGATTTTAATGTTTTAAAATATGTGATATTATTAAGATAAAGGAGGGAGAAAGTGGTGTGATGTAGGACACTTTTGGATGCGTGTTTTGAGAAAGATAAGGGATAGGATGAGGATCTATTTAGGAGGCTAGTGTTGGCCGAAAATCAAACACAGGAGAGGGGGAAGAATCGGTTTAGTATAGGCAAGGAGTGCGCCGAAAATTTGCCTACTGAGTTCTTGTCATCTTTTTCTTTTCTGCCGAAATCACCACTTCATTCTCCCTCTCCACTTTCTTTTCTTTTTCCTTCTAGTCAAAACCCTCTGAAGTTTCATCAATCGCCGAAACACTGTTATTTTCTGTCTCTTCTCTTTCAAACACATTGGCCGAATATCCCTTGTAAGACAGCATTCTTCTTGTTCATCTTTTTCAGGATTTTCTTAAAAGTCGAAATTCCTAGATCTCTAATCTTCTACGCTTCGATCTTCTTCTATGATTGCTGAATCTTTCTGCAAAGGGGTAGTCGAAACCTTCTATAGAGGTAAGTGCCGATTGTGCTATATTTTTCCAATCTTCTTTGGCTTTTAGAGACCATAGCCGAATGGCTACATGGTGGACCGACCTTGTGTTTTCTTTCATGGGCGGCATCCCGGGATTTGAAGGAGATTTAATCGCCTAGGATTCTAATCGGTAGCACTCGAATTATACTACTTTCGGGATTCAATCAATATAGGTAAGGAGATTTATCTTCGTCGTTTTATTAAATCGATTTATCTCCAATCTGACATTTAACCTTGTTGGGTGGTTACTCGAAGCAATCTCTTAAAGTGAGGTCTTTGACCGACAGCATAGTGATCTGATAATCATGATTTCGGTTAGGGGAAGCATCAATTTTGATAGCATAGCATTAAGCGTAATCAGGTGTGTGATTTCTCACGCCATCTTTGTTGTCTGTTATATACATATGCATGAATCTGTTTATATTCTGTTAAATGCTAAAATTCTGGCATGGTTGTTGAAAACCCGTGGAGGGTAAAGGCGAATCACCAGGTTAGTGATTTCTGTCATTCATAAGTGAATGTTTCCGTTGGGACGATATGTTTTATATGTATGCCGATTTCTATGTATGAACGGGCTTGGGTGATTGATGAAAGGGGAAGTGTTCTGTTCTGGTGGCTTTGCCACGATCTATTGTAGTGGCTCTGCCACGATACATTGCTCGACTATGTCACAATCGGCGATGAAGCGACTAATCTGCGGCATGACCGCCATCGGTGGTGTGTGTAGCGGTGAGGTGATTGTAGAAATCCCCAATGGTGTGATTGGCGGGAAAGGGTGGTGTGTAGCGGATGGATCTAGGTTTGGGATGGGCTTTGCTAAATTCGATATGTGATATTTTTCTATTCATTACGTGGGGCTAAGGCCCGGTCTAATGGTGCAAGAGGGATTGCACACCGAGTCTCGTGACTCACCCCGTTGTTTAACATTTTCCGGTGACACCTAGTGCATCCGGACCAGTGGAGAGGAGCGCAAGGTGGCCATGCAGAGTTTTTTATGATTCAATAAAGGACGTTGTTTTAATTATTTTCCCTTAGTATTTTCAATTTGTGTGGTTTATATTTTATTGTAATAAGGCCATGGGCCATTAGTTTTATATTTTCGGTTTTTGGGCTTTACTTTCAGACACTTGAATTATCCGATAAAATTGTAACCAGGGCATGTACTAAGTTTCGGTTTGTAATTCATAAAGGCATCATATAAAATTTATATCTTATATAAATTATCAAATTACTAAGTTTTCCGGTATAAATGTATAGACTCAACCAACGTTTTTAAAAAAAATGCAACATGTTTTACTAAATCTTCTTAGTGACATGCCAGATCCGGTCGTGGTGTTTGGGCCGGGTTTGGGGTGTTACAAATTGGTATCAGAGCCCGATTCAAAACTCGGCTTTAGGGATTTTGGGCTCAAAACGTTTTCTAAAGATGGGTTTTGGAAACATGCATGTTTATAAATAATACAGGATGGTTTTCCCGGCATGGCACCTGCGTCTCTGGCCCAAGTCCGCCAAGTAAGTATTCAGAACTCACTGTGTATTATATATGTATGTGGGCTTGATGGGCTTTAAGGGAAGTAGATTATTTTAATTAGAACTTGATGGACTTTAGGCTTAGTTTAAACAACTCTCTAAATTCATAAGATTTAATCCAACCAAACAAACACTCGTGAACAAGTCGCGAGATTAGGGTGTGGCAACAGCATACGCATGTCTAGGATTGGATTCAGGGGAGAGTTTGGTATTTAAGCGATCCTAGTGACTCACCTCCTCTTCGCTAGAATCCTACCTGCAGTGCGTGGTATTTGCTCACCTTAGTCATGAGGACTTGTTGACGGGCCAAAATTTATAACTAAAACCCGAAAGGGACCAGCCATTCTATTTGGTAAAACTACTAAATTACCCCTAATTTATAAATGACCAAAATATCCCTGATTTATAAATGACAAAAATATCCCTGATTTGTAAAATTACCAAAATACCCCCGGATTATACAATTATCGAAACACCCCTGGATTGTAAAATTACCGAAATACCCCCGGATTGTAAAAATTACCAAAATACCCTTATTTCACAAAATCACCAAAGAACCCTATTTCGGAAAATTACAAAAATACCCTGTAGGATAAAATTACGAAAATACCCCTGGGTAGTGAAATGACGAAAATACCCTATGTGTTGAATGTGGGTTCATGGATGTCGTCTGTATGTTGATGGTCGATGTGTGTGGTTCCTAGAACTAGGAGACAAACTTGAGACTGAAACTTGTAGATATAATTTCGAATTCGAAAGAACTACTCTTAAACTACTGATCATAAGACTGTTCGTGGTTAATTAATGGAAGAAAATTAATAATTCATAAAATTTCTATTCAGATAAACGCTAATTGGAAGAATGAGTACAAGGGGTCGAGGACATCCGCCGTGTGGTCGTGGTAGGGGCAGGATGACCGTGTCAGAGCCAGCAGGGTCTAGCCACGGGTTAGGAAACGAGATGCCGGATATGCCAGCTGTGGAGGGAGAATTTTGGGACCAGGCGCCCGGAGATGATGCGGTATCTCAGGCGATGTTGCGGGTCCTCGAAAGAGTTACTGGGACAGGCACGAGTTCAGGAGCTCGGAAATCTGTGTCAAAATGACTCCGAGCCAACAGAGCAGAGATGTTTACGGGTGTTTCTGGCGTAGCCCCTAACACAGCTGAGTTTTGGTTAGAAGCGAGTGAGCGCATAATGGATGACCTCGACTTCACGGTGGTAGAGAAGTTGAAAGGGGTCGTGTCTCTGCTGTGAGATGAGGCGTACCAGTGGTGGCTCACGGTAAAGGAGGGTGCTACCGCAGACCGAATTGATTGGGATTTCTTTAAGGAATCATTTCAGGGAAAGTACGTTGGTGCCAGCTATGTGGATGCACAGAGGAAGGCATTTCTGAATTTGGTGCAGGGAAGTAAATCTGTGCCTGAGTATGAGGCAGAATTTCTGCGTTTGAGCCGTTACGCTCGGGGAATTGTAGCGATTGACTATGAGCACTGTGTACGGTTCGAAGATGGATTGCGGGATGAGTTGAGAGTGTTGGTAGCACCACAGCGAGAAAGGGACTTTGCCGTCCTGGTTGAGAAAGCTAAAATATCTGAGGAGGTGAAGCGGACAGAGAAACTAAATCGGGATAGAGATAGGGATGGAAGTAAGAGGAATTTTGGATCGTCAGGGGCAGCTGGGCGTACTCAAAAAAGGCCTAGGTCAGACGGGCCGAGGCGGGAAGAGAGACCTGCTGCTGTTGATCAGACACAAGAGTGTGTTCGATGTGGTAAATTCTATGTAGGCGAGTGTTGGGCAGGCAGTGGGAAGTGCTTTAGGTGTTGATCTACGGACCACCAAGTTAGAAACTGTCCGCAGCAACAGGGCAGTGAAGGGCCCACGGGCCAAGGGAATGCACAGCCAGGAAGAGGTGGTCAACAACCACCAAGGGGCCGTGGTCAAGTCAATGGTGGCAATGGCACAGGACATGGTCGTGGAGGTGTAAGTTATGCTGAGGCGAGGCAGCCAGCTTTGGTCTATGCAGCACGTCGCCAAGGGGACGAGGATGCTCTAGATGTGAATACCGGTGCGTACTCTACCATAGTATACTAAGTGTTTCTTTTGGCTTTAGAATTAGAGTGCGCAGCGAAAGCATAGTGGTGAGACTTGGGTAGTACGATTAATAGTTAGTTGGAAATTTCGAGGATGAAATTTCTTTAAGGAGGGTAGAATTGTAACACCCCAAATTTGGGCCTAGAAGAATTGGGCCCAATGGGCCTTGGGAATGGGAGCGTTTAAAATTTTTGAGATGTAAGTATCACTTAGAATATCATTAAGATAGTATCGGGATTAATTGAAGCCTTAGAGTTAGGGGTGACCTTAGGGAAAAATTTATTTTTCTCACTTAGTGGACCCTAGTCTCAAGCATGAGGCCTCATAAGCAGATTTAGAGAAGAGAGGACACAAATGGGCTTGAAGTCCAGTGGTAAGTGGCGTCATATAGGGTTTAAAAGGTGGTATTTGTGTTTAAAAGACCAAAGTGGGCTTGTGGCCCAGTGGCAAAATGGCGCCACTAAGAGGGAAGGGAGTTGGCGTCACTAAGGGTCCAAGTTTTGGGCCACTTGGAGCCCATGTTTTGGGCCAAATTCGGCACCTAAAGGAGGCTAAGGGGGGGGGGACGGCAACAAGGCTAAAATATAGGGGATTTTAATGTTTTAAAATATATGATATTATTCAGATAAAGGAGGGAGGATGTGGTGTGATGTAGGACACTTTTGGATGGGTGTTTTGAGAAAGATAAGGGATAGGATGAGGATCTATCTGGGAGGCTAGTGTTGGCCGAAAATAAAACACAGGAGAGGGGGAAGAATCAGCTTAGTATAGGCAAGGAGTGTGCCGAAAATTTGCCTACTGAGTTCTTGTCATCTTTTTCTTTTCTGCCAAAATTACCACTTCATTCTCCCTCTCCACTTTCTTTTCTTTTTCCTTCTAGTCAAAACCCTCTGAAGTCTCATCAATCACCGAAACACTGTTATTTTCTGTCTCTTTCTTTCAAACACATTGGCCGAATATCCCTTGTAAGACAGCATTCTTCTTGTTCATCTTTTTCGGGATTTTCTTAAAACCCAAAATTACTAGATCTCTAATCTTCTATGCTTCGATCTTCTTCTGTGATTGCCGAATCTTTTTGCAAAGGGGTAGCCGGAACCTTCTGTAGAGGTAAGTGTCGATTGTGCTATATTTTTCCAATCTTCTCCGGCTTTTAGAGACCATAGCCGAATGGCTACATGGTGGACTGACCTTGTGTTTTCTTTCATGGGCGGCATCCTGGGATTTGAAGGAGATTTAATCGCCTAGGATTCTAATCGGTAGCTCTCGAATTATACTACTTTTGGGATTCAATCAATTTAGGTAAGGAGATTTATCTTCGTCGTTTTATTAAATCGGTTTATCTCCAATCTGACATTTAACCTTGTTGGGTGGTTACTCGAAGCAATCTCTTAAAGTGAGGTCTTTGACCGGTGGCATAGTGATCTGATAATCACGATTCCGGTTAGGGGAAACATCAATTTTGATAGCATAGCATTAAGCGTAATCAGGTGTGTAATTTCTCATACCATCTTTGTTTTCTGTTATATATATATGCATGAATCTGTTTATATTCTGTTAAATGCTGAAATCCCGGCATGGTTGTTGAAAACCCGTGGAGGGTAAAGGCGAATCACCAGGTTAGTGATTTCTGTCATTCATAAGTGAATGTTTCTGTTGAGACGACATGTTTTATATGTATGCCGATTTCTATGTATGCACCGGGTTGGGCGATTGATGAAAGGGGAAGTGTTCTATTCTGGTGGCTCTGCCACGATCTGTTGTAGTGGCTCTGCCACGATCTGTTCTGGTGACTATGTCACAAATCTGACGATGAACAGCTAACTGCAGCATGACTGCCATCGGTGGTGTGTAGCGGTGAGGGTGATTGTAGAAATCCCCAATGGTGTGATTGGCAGGAAAGGGTGGTGTGTAGCGGATGGATCTAGGTTTGGGATGGGCTTTGCTAAATTCTGATATGTGATATTTTTCTATTCATTACGTGGGGCTAAGGCCCGGTCTAATGGTGCAAGAGGATTACACACCGAGTCTCGTGACTCACCTCATTGTTTAACATTTTCTAGGTGACACCTAGTGCATCGGACCAGTGGAGAGGAGCGCAAGGTGGCCATGCAGAGTTTTTTATGATTCAATAAAGGACGTTGTTTTAATTATTTTCCCTTAGTATTTTCAATTTGTCTGGTTTATATTTTATTGTAATAAGGCCATGGGCCATTAGTTTTATATTTTCGGTTTTTGGGCTTTACTTTCAGACACTTGAATTATCCGATAAAATTGAAACCAGGGCATGTACTAAGTTTCGGTTTGTAATTCATAAAGGCATCATATAGAATTTATATCTTATATAAATTATCAAATTACTAAGTTTTTCAGTATAAATGTATAGACTCAACCAACGTTTTTAAAAAAAATGCAACATGTTTTACTAAATCTTCTTAGTGACATGCCAGATCCGGTCGTGGTGTTTAGGCCGGGTTTGGGGTGTTACACCTAAAATTTGTGGTCTCAAAAACACTGTTCCGACTAGGGTCTAAATCGGGCTATTACAACTTCCCCCTTAGGGATATTCATCCCCAAAAATCTTACCAGTGAATAAGTGTGGATATTGCTCTCTTATAACGTTCTCAGGCTCCCACGTAGCCTCTTCAATTTCGTGTTTATGCCACAATACTTTTACTAAGGAAATTCTTTTTTTTCTCAACTCTTTGGTCTCTCATGCCAAAATTCGGATCAATTCTTCACTATACGACAAATCTGACTGAATTTCAACCTCAGTAGGAGCAATCACATGAAATGAATCAGATCTATACCGTCGAAGCATCAACACATGAAACACATTATGAATTTTTTCTAACTCAAGTGGCAACATCAATCTATAAGCAACCGGCCCAACTCGTTCAATGATCTCATACGACCCGATGAACCTCGGACTTAGCTTGCCCTTTCAGCCAAATCAAAGTAATTTCTTCCACGGAGACACTTTCAAAAACACCTTGTCACCAACTTCGAATTCAATATCTTTCCGTTTCAATTCTGCATAAGACTTCTGACGATCTGAGGCCGCTTTCAAACTATCACGAATCACTTTCAATTTCTGTTCAGTCTCTTTTATAAGATCAACCCCGTGAATCTTATTCTCACTCAGCTCAGTCCAATACAGTGGAGTTCGGCATTTTCGACCATAAAGAGCCTCATATGGTGCCATTTTAATGCTAGATTGAAAATTGTTGTTGTACACAAACTCAATCAACGGTAAATGCTTTTCCCATGTACTTTCAAATTCAAGAATACAACACCTCAACATATCTTCGAGAACCTGAATGATCCGCTAAGATTGTCCATCCGTTTGTGGATGAAGTGCAGTGCTGAAATGCAATTTTGTGCCTAAAGCCTCTTGCAATCTCTTCCAAAATCACGAGGTAAATCTCAGATCTCTATCAGATACAATAGATAATGACACCCGTGCAATCTAGCAATCTCTACAATATATAATTCAGCCAATCTATCGAGTGAATAATTTGTTCTCACCGGAACGAAATGAGCTGATTTCGTCAATCTGTCAACTATCACCCAGATTGCATCTTTCTTTCCCGGAGATAAAGGTAGTCCCGACACAAAGTCCATTGTGATTCTCTCCCATTTCCACTCAGGAATCATAATCGGTTGTAACAAACCGGATGGAACCTGATGTTCAGCTTTAACTTGCTGACAAATTAAACATTTCGACACAAAGTCAGAGATGTCCCGTTTCATGCCATGCCACCAATAAAACTGTTTCAAATCATTATACATTTTTGTACTCCCCGGATGAACAGTCAATCGACTATCGTGAGCTTCATTCAAAATCATCTGAATCAGTTCTGAATTCTTCGGAACACAAATCTGATTTCTGAATCTCAAACAATCATTACTATCAACTCGAAATTCTGAATCCAAATTCAATTCACATTGGGCTCGTTTTGATATCATCTCATCATCAGTTTTCTGGGCATCACAAATCTGATGTACAAACATCGATCTCACTTTCAACTCAGCCGAAACTAAATCATCATCACATAGATCTATCTGAGTACTCATAGCTCACAAAGCACATAAAGACTTTCGACTCAAGGCATTAGCAACCATATTAGCTTTGCCCGGATGGTAATCAATTACAAGTTCGTAATCTTTCAACAATTCTAACCATCTTCTTTGTTGCAGATTCAATTCTTTCTGAGTCATCAGGTACCTCAAACTCTTGTGATCGGTATAAATATGACATTTCTCACCAAATAAATAGTGACGCCAAATCTTCAATGCAAACACAATTGCGGCTAATTCAAGGTCGTGCGTCGGATAGTTCTTTTCATGTGGCTTTAACTACCTCGAAGCATAAGCAATGACTTTACCTTCTTGCATCAGCACACAGCCCAAACCATTCAACGATGCATCACTGTATACTATAAATTCTTTGCCCGATTCAGGTTGAACTAACACTGGTGCTTCTGTCAACAACGCTTTCAACTGCTCAAAACTCTGATGACACTTTTCTGACCACTCGAATTTAACATCTTTCTGTAGCAACTTCGTCAACGGAGTCGTAATCATCGAGAAGCCTTTCACAAACTGTCTACAATATCCCGCTAGTCCTAGAAAACTATGGACTTCAGAAACTTTTCTTGGAGGTTTCCATTCTAGAATAGCTGAGATTTTACTCGGATCAACTCGTATTCCCGCAGCTGATACAATATGTCCCAGAAAACCAACCTCACGCAACCAAAACTGACATTTGCTAAACTTTGCATACAATTGCTTCTCACGTAGGGTCTGTAACACAATTCTCAAATGCTCGACATGTTACGTCTCATCATAGGAATAAATCAGAATATCATCAATGAACACCACAACAAAACAATCCAGATACGGTCTGAATATCCGATTCATCAAATCCATAAACACTGCGGGAGCATTCGTTAGTCCAAATGGCATAACTAAGAATTCATAATGTCCATACCTCGTTCTGAAAGCAGTTTTTGGCACATCTGATTCTTTAACTCACAGCTGATAATAGCCCGATCTCAAATCTATTTTTGAAAACACTGTAGCTCCTTTTAGCTGATCAAACAAATCATCAATACGAGGCAACGGATATTTATTCTTTATTGTTACTTTGTTCAATTGTCGGCAATCAATACACATTCTCATGGTGTCGTCTTTCTTTTTCAAAAACAACACAGGAGCACCCTAGGGCGAGAAACTCAGTCGTGGAAATCCTCTATCGGTCAACTCTTGCAACTGAGACTTCAACTCTTGCAATTCCGTCGGTGCCATTCTATACGGAGCTATTGAGATAGGAGTTGTTACCGGCACCAATTCAATGCCAAATTCAACTTCCCGTATCAGAGGTAGTCCTGGTAACTCTTCAGAAAACACATCTGGAAACTCACTAACCACAGGCACAGATTCAACTTTCTTTTCTGTCACTTTTGTATCAATCACATAAGCCAGATAAGCTTTGCAACCCTTTCTCACATAGTTCAAAGTTTTCATTGCAGTTACAATAGCTGGTAACCCTTTCAAGTCACTGGATTCAATTCGAACTATCTCACCATTCTAACTTCTCAATTCAATACTCTTTCGTTTACAGTTCACAATAGCATTATGCAAAGTGAGCCAGTCCATACCCAGAATAACATCAAATTCATCGAATGGTAGCAACATCAAATTAGCCAGAAAACAAGCATCCCGAAACATCAATGGGCAATTCTTGCACACTTTATCCACCAAGACACACTTGCCTAAAGGGTTCGATACTCTAATCACAAATTCAGTAGACACAACATGTAACACCCCAAACCTGGCCTATGCGTTAAGGCCAGATTTGACATGTTACACAAAATAAATATACTTTGATTCCTTTTTAAGTGAAACAGATTTCAAAGTTTTGACGAAGTATTTATCGGGTAAAAGATTTGATTGATAAATCAGCAATTTGAGATGTAAGATCTTATATATCGAAGTTTTGAAAATAGCGTTAATAGTTCGAGAAAATTTTAAAAGAAATAAAAATGTATTTTTTTGAAAAGAATCGATGAAAATCTTGAGAGTAATTTTTTGGTTTAAAATATGAAAAATTATTATGAAAACCTTTCTAAATATTCATTTTAGAATAAATCATTTATTTAAGATTTTAGAAAAATAATATTATAATTTGAAATACTTTAAGCAGTTTATAAAATTCTTCACACAATAAACAAAACAAAAATTAATCCAGAGGCCTTATTACAACCTTACTTCAAAATAGTAAAGTAATTAAAAATACTAAAAGAAATCCAAAATCCAAATTTAACCGTTTACGAAGTATGGCCTCCACCGAGTCATCCACGGCCCAAGTCTCCATCACTGATCATTACCTGAAAGGGATAAGGAAGATGGGGGTGAGTTACTAGAACTCAGTGTGTAACCCACTTACCATTGTCCACCGGGCCAAAATTCCAATTAAACTTTCAATTGGGCCAAAACCCATTTACAATTATATAAAAATAATAATATCATATATAATATGCATATGATATGCAATTCCCAAACCAAACCTAATTTCCATCCGCTACACACCACCCGTACCAACCAGCACACCTGTGGGGAGCTTTAGTCACCCACCCCGTCAACACACCAAAAGTAGGCATTAAGCCGTATATATAAAGTTTGTGGACAAGCCACCAGATTAACAGAATTTACATGGCATTGCCATTTTTCATATTTATGGCAGAGCCACCAGAATTACGTAGCAGAGCTACCAGAACTTCTCTTCATCAATATCCCATCCCATGCAAATCATGTATATAATGCATAGCCATTCACAACAATTTATTCAGATGTTTCTTACAAACAATATGGCCCATTATAGCAATTTATAACATATTGGCCCATATAGCAAATATCAAATGGCCCATATAACAAATATCAAATGGCCCATATAGCAATTATTTCAATTTGGCCCATATAGCAAATATCTCAATCTGGCCCATATAGTAATTATTTCAATTTGGCCCATATAGTAATTATCTCAATCTGGCCCATATAGCAAATATCAAATGGCCCATATAGCAAATATCAAATGGCCCTTTAAGGGTATTTTCAGAATTTTCACAGTCTTAATATCGCTTTCATAGTCTTTACCAAAATAGTGATAACTATGCCATTTTACCCAATTTCACCAAAATGTGATTTAATCAAGCGATTTACCACTAACACGTTTTAAATATCTAACCCATGAAATACGGTGTGAGATTACACACCTGATTACAGTAAGCACTACGCTTTCCTGATCGTCGATACCTAAAATATTATAACGCTCGATTAGACATTGCTTACTATTTAATAAATCTACTCTAAAACAAACGATCTAAGATTTTACCCTTGGGATCGCGAACAACTACGATTTGTTGGTTTTCCTCAGTTGACGGTCCACAACCTGGTGGAAAGTCCCGAATCGCTGATGCCTCACAATTGCGAACAACCTCGAATAGTTGATTCTCATCGGATGAGGGTCCACAACCCGGAGGAAAGTCTCGAATCGCCGAAACAGCCCTTCGTTTGAATTTTGGAGTAGGGATCGCTAACCCGCTCCTTTTGAGATCTCCACTCAGCTTCTCTTTTGAATCGTTACCACAAGCCTCCATCGATTAGTATTATGATAAGTACGGATTTGTCAAAAAGGGTGAAGATCGGCTTACCACTAATCCCGAATGATCAACAATTGGATGGATCAAACGATTTACAATTTATTAATCCTTAGATCATCAATCGGCTTATTGGTTACTATCAATAATCCATAACGATTTCTTACCGTACGATATTGAATACGATGTTTGTCGTTCGACTTAAGACTTAGAGTGATGTTCGGCCTCCCGCTAGGATTCTACCAAAAGGAAAAATGATCATGTTGTGAGAGAGAAAAGGGAATGATGATTCCGATTAATAAAATCATCCCAAGACAAAACCATACATTCGGCCAAAGAGAAGAAATTGAGAAGAAAATATTACTTACCGATTTGTCAAAAGATAATGTTCAAACATGAAGGAAAAAGAAGAAATAGTGGAGGGTTAATTTGCTATTAGATTCGGTTATGGAGGAAATGAATGAAAGAAAAAGTTTTGATCAAGATGGAGTTTTATTTTTAAGAAATGGAAGAAGAATTGAAAGGTGATTAAAAGAAGAGAAAAGGGAGAGAAAAGGTGCAAACTAGTTTCGGTTTCTCCAAAAGATGATAAGAAAAGATGATTTGGTCACAAAGGTTGGATACTTTCGGCAACAAGAAGAAAGGAGGAAGAAAATATGTTCTTCAATCAAAAGGCAAAGGAGAATTCAGCTATCAATGAAGGTGGAAAGAAAATGAGTATGTGACAAAACAAAAGAGAAAAACAATGCACTATTGTGCTAATATGTTTCGGCAAGGAGGGTTGCAAATTGGGAGAAATGACACAAAGTTGCCAAAGGGAATTTTTGCCAAAACACTACTAAGTCTTTACCAAATGCCAACTAAAAATTCAGCTACCTATTCTCCCCAAAACCGTCCACATGCATCCCCCCCTAGGATAAGAGTTTGGCCACCCAAGCTTTCCAAAACATCACCCACGAAATAAGCCTCATGTCCCCCTTTCTTTCCTATTTCCCTTGATTCTTTTCCCTAACTTCAACCATGCCTTATTCATATAGCCACCTTACCAAAAATAATGAAGTCAAACTTGCCATAAATACTCCTTGGCCGACACTTTAAGGAAGGAATGCAAAAATAAAAGTCAAATATGCACACAAAGGGATTCGAACCTCTTCCCTCAAGGTACTACATATGGCGTCATATCCTTCTTATCAATTGTTCAATTATGCTAGCTACTTACTCAATTATTTCCATATGCTTTAAAGTCACTTACTCTATCTCCTTAAAGTGCTAAATTTCAAAAATTTCACTAGGTCCAAATAAATCCCGAGCCTTCTCAGGACCTCCTAAACATACACAATTAATAATTTAACAAGCTTAACTCCAAAAACAATGCAACACATAAAATTCCAAATTTTAGGATGTTACAATTCTACCCCCTTAAAGAAAATTTCGTCCTCGAAATTTACCTGATTAAAAGAGGTGAGGATATTGTTGTCGAATCACGTCCTCAGGCTCCCATGTAGCTTCCTCCGCTCCGTGATTATGCCATAGAACTTTGACTAACGGTACTGACTTCCTTCTCAGCACCTTAACATCTCGATCTAAAATTTGCACTGGCTCCTCCTCAAGCGACAAGTCAGACCTTATCTCAACTTCCTCTACCGGTACTATATGAGACGGATCTGATTGGTAACACCTTAACATTGATACATGGAAAACACTATGTATCTGACTCAACTCCGGAGGTAACTCAAGCTGATAAGCCACTGGTCCTACACGCTTTAACACACGGTATGGTCCGATAAACCTAGGGCTCAACTTGCCCTTTCTTCCAAACCTGAAGATCTTCTTCCAAGGTGATACCTTTAGAAAGACTTGATCTCCTATCGCAAACTCAATATCCTTACGCTTCAGATCCGTATTCAATTTTTGTCTATCCGAGGCTTCCTTTAACCGTGGACGAATTACCTTTACCTTTTTCCTCTGTCTCTGATATCAGCTCAGGACCCAATAACTGTCATTCCCCTAATTCAGTCCAACAAGTAGGAGTACGACACCTACGGCCATACAACGCCTCGTAAGGTGCCATCTGGATGCTGGATTGATAGCTATTGTTATACGCAAACTCTGCCAATGGTAGGAAATCTTCCCAACTACCCCTGAAGTCTATCACACAAACCCTTAGCATGCCTTCCAGAATCTGGATTACTCTTTCCGACTGACCATCTGACGGAGGATGAAATGCTGTGCTGAAATTCAACTTGGTTCCCAAAGCTTCATGTAAAGCTTTTCGAAACCGTGATGTAAACCTAGGGTCCCTGTCCAATATAATAGACACTGGTACCCCATGTAACCTCACGATCTCTGCTACATACAACTTGGCCAACTTCTGCAATGAGTAATCCGTACAAACAGGTAGAAAATGGGCAGTCTTCGTCAATCGATCCACTATTACCCAGACGGAGTCTTTCTTAGTAGGCGATAAGGGTAGCCCACTAACGAAGCCCATCATTATCCGTTCCCATTTCCATAAGGGAATCTTCACCGGTTGCAGCAGTCCCGACGGCAATTGATGTTTCGCCTTTACTTGTTGACATGTTAAGCACCTACTCACAAATTCAGTAACCTCCCGCTTTAACCCTGGCCACCAATACTGCTCATGAAAGTCTCGATACATTTTATTTCCCTGGGGTGCATAGCATATGGGCTACTATGCGCCTCTCGCAGAATCATTTGCCTCAATTTCAAATCTTTGGGCATACAAATTCTTCCGCGGAAACACAATACTCCATCATTATTCATTTTGAAATCCCCTTTCACACCACTTTCCACTTGCTGAAGTAAGGAACCCAACTTTTCATTTGATAACTGCTTTTCCTTAATTTGACCTAACCACATAGGCTTCACTTGAAGTTCGGCTAGTAGACTACCATCTTCATACAAGCTGAGATGAGCAAACATCGCTCTCAAATCTGATATCACCTTACGACTCAACGCGTCTGCCACCATGTTAGCCTTTCCGGGATGATACTTGATTGAGAAGTCGTAATCCTTCAACAGTTCTATCCACCTCCGCTGTCTTAAGTTCAACTCCTTTTGGGTAAGGAGGTACTTTAGACTCTTATGATCCGTATAAATGATCGACTTCTCACCGTACAGGTAGTGTCTCCAAATCTTCAAAGCAAACACCACTGCAGCCAACTCTAAATCATGGGTAGGATAATTTACTTTGTGCGGTCTTAATCGGACGAGATGCATAAGCCACCACTTTTCCACCTTGCATCAACACACATCCTAAACTCCGTGTGACGCATCACAATAAACAATAAATTCTTTTCCACCACGAGTTGAATCAATCTGGCGCTTACACGTCGAATCTTCTTTAATTTCTCAAAACTTTCTTGCTGTTGATCTGACCACACAAATGGTACTCCCTTGCGCAACAGTTTAGTTAGGGGTGCAGCAATCAACGAAAACCCCTCAACAAAAAACCAATAATAACCAGCCAATCCTAGGAAACTTTGAATTTCGGCCACTGACTTTGGTGGTTTCCAATCCAACACAGCCTCTACTTTCCGAGGATCAACTTTAATTCCTTCGGCTGACACAACATGTCCCAAGAAAGTTACTTCCTTCAGCCAAAATTCACACTTACTGAATTTGGCATAGAGTTTCTTTCCCGTAATATTTGTAATACTATTCGCAGATGTGAATCATGCTCTTCTTCATTCTTCGAGTATACCAAGATGTCATCTATGAACACCACCACGAATCGGTCTAAATAGGGTTGAAAGACTTGGTTCATCATCTCCATAAATGCAGCTGGTGCATTGGTCAATCCAAACGGCATCACCAAGAACTCATAATGTCCATAACGAGTTCGAAATGCTGTCTTATGAATATCCGCCTCCTTAACCTTGAGTTGGTGATAACCCGATCTCAGATCTATCTTGGAGAAAACTGAAGCCCCTCGCAATTGATCAAACAGATCATCGATTCTCGGCAACGGATACCTATTCTTGATCGTCAATTTATTCAACTGCCTATAATCGATGCACATACGCATCGACCCATCCTTCTTCTTGACGAACAAGACTGGTGCTCCCTACGGTGACACACTCGGTCGAATGAATCCCTGATCCAACAACTCTTAAATTTGAGCTTTAAGCTCTGCTAACTCTTTCGGCGCCATTCTATAAGGAACAATAGACACCGGAGCCGTTCCGGGCAATAGCTCAATGCCAAACTCTACCTCCCAGTCTGAAGGCAAACCCGGAAGTTCCTCGGGAAAGACGTCCCAAAATTCTTTCACCGTTCTAACACCTTCCACCGATAATTCCTTGGCATCCAACGCACTAATGAAGGCTAGGAATGCTCCACACCCTTTTTGCACCAACTTTTCTGCCTTTAAAGCAGATACCACATTTGATAGATAGTTTCTCCTATCACCTATCATCACTACTTCTTTCTTTTCCGAAGTTCTTATCGTCATCCGCTTTGCAGCACAATCCAAGTTTGCACGGTGCTTCACCAACTAGTCCATGCCCAAAATAAGGTCGAACTCGCCGAGAGGCAATTCCATCAAATCCGCCAAAAATGTTTCTCCTTGAACTTCTAAGGGTACATCTCTAAACAATTTATTTACTATCACAGTTGTCCTAAAGGACTAATTCATCGTCATCTCCTAGCAAGTAAATCTAAGATCTAATGTTCGATTTCGGATATAGCACTAGCAACATACAAATGGGTAGATCCGATATCTATCAAAGCAGTAACAGGTACATCAGATATGAAGAACGTACCAGTTATCACGTCAGGTGCATCGCCATCCTCTCAGCGTCTAACCGCATAAACTAACCATGGCTGCCTCGCCTCCGTGTTACCCCTGAAGCCATTACCTCTACCCGGTGCACCTTGACCTCGACCTGCGCCATTACCACCTCGACTTGGTCCACGGCCCCTCAGTGGCTGCTGAGCGCCTCTAGCTGGCTGCGCGTCATAGTTACGAGCTTCCTGAGTCGGAGCAGTCTGTCGAGGACAATTCTTAAGCTGATGGTCCTTAGAACCACATTTGAAACAACCACCGGTTCTCTTCCAAAGATTCACCGTGTGTCGTCTTCCACATCGGCACATGGTTGTATCTCGATTGGTAGCAGCTGGTGCTCTAGCTTGAGCTGGCTCATCATTCCTGGGCCTCTTCTAAAACCTTCTAGCAGGACCCGAGTACTTAAAGTCCCTCTTGCTCTTGCCTCTATCTCATTCTCGGTTTTGCCGCTCCGAGTGCTTAGCCTCTTCGGCTATCTTCGCTTTCTCCACCAGTGTGGCAAAATTCCTTTCTTGTTGTGGGGCTATCAGTACCCGCAACTCATCACTCAACCTGTCTTCAAAACACATGCAGCGTTCGTAGTCAGTTGGCACAATACCTCGGGCATAACGACTCAGACGCAGAAATTCCGCTTAAAGTCGTCGCCACGGTCTTACTTCCTTGAACCAGACTAAGGAATTCCTTCCTTCGAGCATCCACATAGCTAGCCCCAACATACTTTCCTTGGAATGCAGTTTTGAAGAAATCCCAAGTAACGTGATCGGCCTGAGTGCCCTCCCGAATAGTAAGCCACCATTGATATGCCTCGTCCCTCAACAAGGACACAACTCCTCTCAGTTTCTGCTCGGTGGTGCACTCCAAATCATCCATAATCCGTTCCACTGCCTCAAGCCAATACTCTTCTACATTTGGAGCTACACCTGAGATACCTCTAAAAACCTCAGCACCATTTGATCTGAGTCGCTCTGATATTGACCCACGAGCTACTGGCCCCGATCTAGCCCCAGCAACCCTTTCCAAGACTCGTAACATTGCTTGGGACAGAGCAATGTCTTCTCTCATACGATCATGTGATCTATTTTTCGACACAGGTAACGCCGGTGCGTCCATTTTCGGCACATGTCCCGATGCCTCAGACACAACTCTAGAACCTTGGCCCCTACCACGGCCACGTCTACCACGTCCACGTCCTCTAGCGCTCATATTGAATATTTCGATTTAATCTGATTAAAAGTTTTATGAATTAGTATACTATTTCGATATTTATTAAACAATATCTTATGAGGTATAAGAAGTAAGGTCATTTTCGTAAATGCATCCTATAGTCTCAATCTCTATAGTTTCAACATCTAAAACTAAAAGTTCTAGAGTGTTCCTATAGTCATATCACAATAATCATAATTATTCATTAGTAACATGTACTTACTTGACTTGGTGCCGGATACCCGTGGTGCCATACTTCCTTTAAAACATATATCGAAAATTTAAAGCAACTTTAAAAAAAATTTTGAACCCAAACCACAGTCGAGTTTTGAACCGGGCACTGATACCATAAAATGTAACACCCCAAACCCGGCCTATGCGTTAAGGCCAGATTTGACATGTTACACAAAATAAATATACTTTGATTCCTTTTTAAGTGAAACAGATTTCAAAGTTTTGACGAAGTATTTATCGGGTAAAAGATTTAATTGATAAATCAGCAATTTGAGATGTAAGATCTTATATATCGAAGTTTTGAAAATAGCGTTAACAGTTCGAGAAAATTTTAAAAGAAATAAAAATGTATTTTTTTGAAAAGAATCGATGAAAATCTTGAGAGTAATTTTCCTGGTTTAAAATATGAAAATTATTATGAAATCCTTTCTAAATATTCATTTTAGAATAAATCATTTATTTAAGATTTTAGAAAAATAATATTATAATTTGAAATACTTTAACCAGTTTATAAAATTCTTCACACAATAAACAAAACAAAAATTAATCCAGAGGCCTTATTACAACCTTAATTCAAAATAGTAAATTAATTAAAAATACTAAAAGAAATCCAAAATCCAAATTTAACCGTTTACGAAGTATGGCCTCCACCGAGTCATCCACGGCCCAAGTCTCCATCACCGATCATTACACCGAAGGGATAAGGAAGATGGGGGTGAGTTACTAGAACTCAGTGTGTAACCCACTTACCATTGTCCACCGGGCCAAAATTCCAATTAAACTTTCAATTGGGCCAAAACCCATTTACAATTATATAAAAATAATAATATCATATATAATATGCATATGATATGCAATTCCCAAACCAAACCTAATTTCCATCCGCTACACACCACCCGCACCAACCAGCACACCTGTGGGGAGCTTTAGTCACCCACCCCCCACACACACCAAAAGTAGGCATTAAGCCAGATATATAAAGTTTGTGGACAAGCCACCGATTAACAGAATTTACATGGCATTGCCATTTTTCATATTTGTGGCAGAGCCACTGAATTACGTGAGCGTGAGCTACGTAACTTCTCTTCATCAATATCCCATCCCATGCAAATCATGTATATAATGCATAGCCATTCACAACAATTTATTCAGATGTTTCTTACAAACATTATGGCCCATTATAACAATTTATAACATATCGGCCCATATAGAAAATATCAAATGGCCCATATAACAAATATCAAATGGCCCATATAGCAATTATTTCAATTTGGACCATATAGCAAATATCTCAATCTGGCCCATATAGTAATTATTTCAATTTGGCCCATATAGCAATTATCTCAATCTGGCCTATATAGCAAATATCAAATGGCCCATATAGCAAATATCAAATGGCCCTTTAAGGGTATTTTCGAAATTTTTACAGTCTTAATACCGCTATCATAGTCTTTACCAAAATAGTGATAACTATGCCATTTTACCCAATTTCACCAAAATGTGATTTAATCAAGCGATTTACCACTAACACGTTTTAAATATCTAACCCATGAAATACGGTGTGACATTACACACCTGATTATAGTAAGCACTACGCTTTCCTGATCGTCGATACCTAAAATATTATAACGCTCGATTAGACATTGCTTACTATTTAATAAATCTACTCTAAAACAAATGATCTAAGATTTTACCCTTGGGATCGCGAACAACTACGATTTGTCGGTTTTCCTCGGTTGACGGTCCACAACCGGGTGGAAAGTCCTGAATCGCTGATGCCTCACAATTGCAAACAACCTCGAATAGTTGATTCTCACCGGATGAGGGTCCACAACCCGGAGGAAAGTCTCGAATCACCGAAACAGCCCTTCGTTTGAATTTAGGAGTAGGGATCGCTAACCCACTCCTTTTGAGATCTCCACTCAGCTTCCCTTTTGAATCGTTACCACAAGCCTCCATCAATTAGTATTATGATAAGTACGGATTTGTCAAAAAGGGTGAAGATCGGCTTACCACTAATCCCGAATGATCAACAATTGGATGGATCAAATGATTTATTCCCTAAAACATAAAGTGAACAATTTATTACTCCTTAGATCATCAATCGGCTTATTGGTTACTATCAATAATCCATAACGATTTCTTACCGTACGATATTGAATCTGATGTTCGTCATTCGACTTAAGACTTAGAGTGATGTTTGGCCTTCCGCTAGGATTCTACCAAAAGGAAAAATGATCATGTTGTGAGAGAGAAAAGAGAATGTTGATTCCGATTAATAGAATCATCCCAAGACAAAAACATACATTCGGCCATAGAGAAGATATTGAGAAGAAAATATTACTTACCGATTTGTCAAAAGATAATGTTCAAACATGAAGGAAAAAGAAGAAATAGTGGAGGGTTAATTTGCTATTAGATTTGGTTATGGAGGAAATGAATGAAAGAAAAAGTTTTGATCAAGATGGAGTTTTATTTTTTAGAAATGGAAGAAGAATTGAAAGGTGATTAAAAGAAGAGAAAAGGTGCAAACTAGTTTCGGTTTCTCCAAAAGATGATAAGAAAAGATGATTTGGTCACAAAGGTTGGATACTTTCGGCAACAAGAAGAAAGGAGGAAGAAAATATATTCTTTAGTGGCTTGTAATTTCGGCACAAGGTAGAAAGAAATTTGGAGAATACCAAATAGTGCAAAGAGAAAGGTTTTGGCCTAACAAGCACCAAAAATTCAATCAAAAGGCAAAGGAGAATTTGGCTATCAAGGAAGGTGGAAAGAAAATGAGTATGTGACCAAACAAAAGAGAAAAATAATGCACTATTGTGCTAATATGTTTCGGCAATGAGGGTTGCAAATTGGGAGAAATGACGCAAAGTTGCCAAAGGGAATTTTTGCCAAAACACTACTAAGTATTTACCAAATGCCAACTAAAAATTCTGCTACCTATTCTCCCCAAAACAGTCCACATGCATCCCCCCTAGGATAAGAGTTTGGCCACCCAAGCTTTCCAAAACATCACCCACGAAATAAGCCTCATGTCCCCCTTTCTTTCCTATTTCCCTTGATTCCTTTCCCCAACTTCAACCTTGCCTTACTCATATAGCCACCTTACCAAAAATAATGAAGTCAAACTTGCCATAAATACTCCTTGGCTGACACTTTAAGGAAGGAATGCAAAAATAAAAGTCAAATATGCACACAAAGGGATTCGAACCTCTACCCTCAAGGTACTACATATGGCACCATATCCTTCTTATCAATTGTTCAATTATGCTAGCTACTTACTCAATTATTTCCATATGCTTTAAAGTCACTTACTCTATCTCCTTAAAGTGCTAAATTTCAAAAATTTCACTAGGTCCAAATAAATCTCGAGCCTTCTCAGGACCTCCTAAACATACACAATTAATAATTTAACAAGCTTAACACCAAAAACAATGCAACACATAAAATTCCAAATTTTAGGATGTTACACAACAGGTAGAGTCTTACTTGATACTAGATTCACACACACATAGGAATGAGTAGAACCTGGATCTATTAATGCAATCACATCAGTATCAAATAGAGTAAAAGTACCAGTGATGATGTCTGGAGATGACGCTTCCTCTCGTGCGCGTATGGCATAGGCTCGGGCAGGTGCTCTCGCCTCTGATCTCACAGCTGTATCGGTAGTCCTTCTTTGACTTCCACTCACATTTTCAGTGTTTCTGAGTGGTCTACCCCTAGCCGTCGTGTTACTCGGTCTCACACTCTGAACATTTTCTTCTTCAGTTAACTTTGGGTAATCTCTAATGAAGTGATCTCGTGATCCACACTTATAACAAGTTCGATTATTATACTTGCCCCAGCATTCTCCCACATGTCGTCTTTCGCACTGTCTACACTCAGGTTTGTTGCTTTTGGCACTTCCAACACTTGATTCAGTCAAAATTTGAACTCGTGGACCGATGCTTTGTCTCACACGATCTCTACTCGGATGTCCAAACGAAGCATTTGATCGATTTCTTACATCTCTAAATCTCTTCGTCAAAGGTTGAGACAACTTACTCATCGATCTTTTTCTTTCATCTCGAGCTTCAGAATCGACTTTATTCTTTTTTTACTGAGCTCCTCGGCTTTGCAGGCTCTTTCAACTAACACAACAAATTTGTTTATGTCAAGTATCCCGACCAACTACTTAATATCTTCATTCAACCATTTTATAAAGCATTTACACATAGTAGCTTCGGTCGAAACACATTCCCATGCATACTGGCTCAATCTCACAAATTCTCGTTCATACTCAGTAACGGACATACGACCCTGTTTTAGCTCTAGAAACTCCTTACGTTTTTTTATCTATGAATCGTTGACTGATATACTTCTTTCTAAATTCAACTTGAAAGAAATCCCAAGTGATTCTCTCTCTCGGAACCACATAAATCAACGTTTTCCACCAGTTATATGCCATATCTCTCAACAAGGAAACTGCACACTTAATACATTCATCAGGGGTCAACGACATCTCATCGAACACTCAGATTGTATTCTCGAGCCAAAACTCGGCTCGCTTAGCATCATCATTAGCTGTGGCCCTAAACTCTTCGGCCGCGTACTTTTTGATCTTATCCACAAGAGGTTTATTCAACCGGATCGGATCTGTAACTTGTGTCACAACAAGCACTTGTGGGGGTGGAGGTTGGGGAGCAGCCGGATTCGTTCGAACGAACTTCAAAAACCACTCACTCATCATTCGGAAGAAGGGTTGCTTAGCCTCTCCTCCCTCACCACTATCATTTGGCCTAGATGTGGTCGGCACTGTCCCTTGAGCAAGAGCAGGGGCATTACTTTCAAAATCGTCAGCAACTGCTCGATCGGGATCTATTACTATATAAAAACACATTTTTAACTGTCACGATTCATCACACTATCGCAATTATTTATATGGCATGTATAGCTAGACTCACACGCGCTACGTTAGTCTGAGAATCGACTAAACCATAGCTCTGGTACCAATAAAATGTAACACCCCTAACCCGAAACCATCGCTGGAATAGGGTTAAGAGGTATTACCGATCAATCGGAACATTTCACATCTATTTCACGACACAAAGTCAATCTTCAATCAAACATATTCAATGATAATCATATAGACCCTTATTGAGGTCTACGAGACCTTAAACACATGATAAAAAGAGGTCGGGACTAAATCGAACACATACAAAAATTTTTGGAAATCTGAACATTCTTCAAAACTGCAAAGGTCACACGCCCGTGCAGTAAGGCCATGTGCCTCACACGACTACCAGACACACCCATGTGTCCAGGCCGTGCCAAAAATAGGGCATATATACTAACTTGTCCACACGGCCACCAGACACGCCCGTGTGCCACGGCCTTGTGAAATTAAGCTAGCTACTGACTTGGTCACAGGGCCACCAGGCACGCCCGTGTGCCACAGCCATGTAACCTGCCCAGGCACACTTCGAAGAGGCCATTGAGCCACACAGCAGAGACACACGCCCATGTCCCTTGGCCGTGTATGCAAAATAGGCCATTTGCAAGGCCAAAATGCCACCCGCACTTGGGTCATAACTACAAGCACATACAAGCCTATTTTCACACAATTTGGAAACAAAAAACATGTCAAATGATCAATATATCATCCCATCCAATCTCATTTCTAATCATGTCAACCTATATACCAAATTGCACAACTAATACACATGCATAACCAAGCATGATTCATCAACCATATCACTAGATCACAACGACATTAATCCATCACTAAACTTAATACTCATAAGACATTTTCATTGCCATCAAGCCATACCAAATCATACCTCATATACCATAATCATACATGCATATTACCAACATTTATCTAGCCACATCACATGGCTATTTACACATCTCAAACATGTTTCAAAACAACTAGCCTATACATGCCATATTCAAATATACACATCTTCAAAAGTACCAAAATAGATTGTCGATAGTGTGATAGAGATGCTGACGATTCCTGGATCCGAGCTAGCTTTATGATCGCTGTAAATTAGAGTTTTAAAATTTATAAAAGAATAATCAAACCTGGAAACTAACTCTGACAACGATTGAGGTAAGTGCACCTATCGAACAGTAGTATAGCTTAGGCAAGACCGGATTATCAAACCCAAAGGAACTAACAGTACTAATACTCATCGTCTTTTTATTATTTAGCCTTAATATAAAGTGATGGTTGTTAAACTAAAATTAATCTACTTACTAAGCTAAGACGCAAAGACAAAAAAAGAATTAATTCGGGAAATAACTTTTGGAAAAACTCAGTTGACTCAAGCGATACCCTTAGGAAAAATCCACCTAGACTTCACTTGTTATCTAACCTTGAACCATACGATTTATTTACTTAGTTTGATCTATGAGACTCCTTAACGTATATTAAACCCTCTCTCGAGGTGAATAACGTCTAACCTTAGGTTAATTAGTGGAACTCTCGTTCGCTTATAATAACCCCCTAGAATAGCAGTAAATCGATCTGTGGACTCCCATATTAGGTTTCACCCTAATCCGATAAAATCTCGTCACCCTATCTTTAGGCGTGCGATCAACTCCGCTTAATTATGTTGGATTTACTCTTAGGTAGGGTCTATTCCTCCTCCACCTAATCACATTAGATTTTGATTAAGTTCACACAATTGAGAACAAACTAAGTTATTATCATATAATTCAAAAATCAAATAACAAGATTCATCATAGGTTTCATCCCCGTCGGGTATCCGAAGGTTTAGTTCATAATAATAAAGGAAAACATCTCAAGATAAAAGATAACACAAAACATAAGAAATCTCTAAAACCCCCTGAAGGAATTGAAGAGGAGATCCTCCGTCTTGAGTAGAATTTCAGCTTCTTGAGATGGATCAACTGGCTATCTTCGAGTGATTCCCACAAATCTGACCTTTTTGGCTTGGCTTTTTAGCCTAGCTTTTCGCCCCCTTTCAGCTGGTACCTAGGGTGTATTTATAGGCTTTTGAAACACGCTTCTTTCTCCTAAGTATCCTTTCCCGAATGGAATTTCTCTTCTCCACACGATGCAGGCACGGCCATGGCACACGCCCGTGTAAATTGTGGCCAGCCGTATTCAAATCATTGAATGAGGCACGCCGTGTAAGTCGTGGTAAGGCCGTGTTCTAGTAGGAATGGTGGTACGGCCGTGTGGCTTGAAGTTCAGTGCCGTTTTGATTTCGTGGCTTGGCCCAACTTGGTCCGCTTTAAGCCCATTTCTCGCTTCTTTTCATCATCGGGTGCTTTCCGAGTATAAGACATGAAAAGAAAGGATTAAGAGCACCTTTTACATAAATTGGGGCTTAAATCATCCAAAAGCATACTAAATGTGGGCTTAGAATATGTTACTTTTACGATTTATCAAATACCCCCACACTTAAGCTTTTGCTTGTCCTCAAGCAAAATTCTCAACTTACAATTAAAACGAACTTCCTGTAATTCATAATTCCTATTGATAGTGTCTCATCATAATTCATAGATAATTTATACATGGATAATTCAATTCAAAGTGTCCTAAAAATTCAAACAGTATAAGTCATAGATTCTGTAGCACAAAACATAGGATTTTCCCTTCATCTAAATAATTACCTCTGATTCGGAATCGACAAGGATTGACATCCTCACAAAAGATTCGCTCAAATCACTTAAAGTGTTTAAGGTTCAAAATTTAGCACTCAAAAGTCAAACATGAAGAGTTAATCCCATAGGCTTGTATGAAAATCAAATCTCCACCACTGAAATATGAGATGAAACACAAATCAAAAGGTCTTTGTTAGGGTTGTAACGGGGCTAGGGTTAAGGTGTGGAGTAAGGCTGAATTAGAGTGTTAGAAATGAGATTGAATCAACAAATTGCCTAACTAAGAACTCATGAACTAATAATAATAAATACATCAATTGAAAACTAATAATACTAATAATACGAGCTTCTTCTTCGATATTTAAAATCCAAACGTATAAGCTCATTTAATCACAACTAATAATGAATAATGGATATACTTTTTTTAAGAACAAACTAAATACATGATAAAGGATAAACTACTAAAATTCATAATTAGGCAACTAATCAGATCAAATCTCGATATAAGGGTAGTCAAAAGGAATGGTGATAACAAAAACAAAGGGGTTCTGGGTTAATATCAGTGGGTATGTCAATAAAAAGGGTGTCCGGTTAAAACGGGGTTAACTAGGGGTTAATTTGTGGTGGTAGGCTTTTTAGGGAACTAATGGGTTAAATCCTAGGTGCCTTTATCATCTCTGTGAATCAAATCATAAAGTGTGGTCTCGACATGTATAATCCATGCAAGTTCTAGAATAACAAATCAGTGTTGACATACTCATAATCAATAAAGTGAGCAAGAAAAAGAATTTATGCTCTATAAGGCTCAAAAACTCACAAAAATTATGGGTATTTTGATGTCAACCTCGTAAATTTCAAACTTCAAAGTAATATTTAAACTCATTTCGACAACCTAGTAAATTTTTAATTTCTAAAAAATAGACTTATCATGCTTGATTCTCTAGTATTCTTCAAATTTAATTATCAATGCACAATTATCAATGACTTAATCTAAAAAATATCAATAAAAATCATAAATCATCATAAATTTCATCCTAATTAGCAATATGAGTAATTTACTTAAAAACAAGACTAAATTCAGGCTTTGAGTTAGGTATCTTTTTAGGTTGTTCACCCCCCACACTTAAGATGTACATTGACCTCAATGTACAAAGATATATAATAACCTTGTAATAAAATCATCAGATATAGGGGTAAGTGAAAACTTCCTGAATTTTCGGATGATTCCTTGAGATGAGATTGTGCCTTTGGTGGTGGTGATGGGCCGTCTTGATGGCGAACCTGCGCTAGATGAAAAAATTGGGCCGCTCATAGAGAATTAGCCAGGGATCCTTAATACATAATTAAAGTAAACTAAATATGAAATTAAGGACAAGGAAGATAAAGAGAAGGAGACTAAGAAGAAAACTAAAATTAAAAGAAAATATGGATGGACCGTAGAGTCCTTATTTTTGGGTGTGATTTCTAAGGCTGAGGTTATGGTGGTGGTGGTGGCGTGATTCCCAAGCAGCCTTAAGAACCTAAAAATAAGAAACTAAAACAAAGTAAACTAAATTAAGTAGTATAAAAGTAAAGATAAAGAAAATAAAGGAGAAGATAAAAATAAAAGAACAGATAATTGGTCTCAAAGACCCTTGGCTTGTTGTTTGGATGAATTTGCCGGCATGAACTCAGGTGAATCGGTCTCTTTTGGGGAGATTGGCCTCTTACGCTTCTTTGCCATGGATATGATTTTAATGTAGCTCAAGAGTCTAAGGATTTATTAGGAAAAAGAAAAAGGAAAGGAAGGAAGAAGGAAAGAAGAAAGAAGTGGGTTAATAAGGGGAAGGAAAAGGGTATGATGTTTAAATAGAATTTCAGGTCTGGCAATTTCCCACGCCCGTGAGTTGAGGGTGTGTCGATTCACACGGCCGCCTCGCACGACCGTGCTCTAGGGCGTGTTGATTCCCCACGCTCGTATCTAGCCTATGTTCGACAAGTCAGTATATTAGCACGGTTAGCTGGCACGGGCGTGTTCAGCCTGTGGTTGGCAAGTTAGTAGCCTCACACGGCCGTCAAGCACGGCCGTGTCACTTTTTCGGTGCCCGTGGGGGAGTGGTTGAGTCCGTGATTGCCAGAAATTAGTTCATTCTGACTTGTACCGCCCTGCCATGTTAGTACCGAGAGTCTTGAGGTACACATGGCCACGGCCACAGCCGTGTGCAAGGCCGTGTGTCCTGGAATTCTGCACCCCTTGTTAGTTTATAACTACGTGTTCAGAAAGAATAGAAGAAAAGAAAAATAAATTGAAAGCAAAATGTGAGAATAATTTATGTTAGTGCTCGGGTTGCCTCCCGAGAAGCGCTCGTTTATAGTCTTAAGCTAGACTCTCTTCTCATTTGCGTCTTCAGGATGGTTTGAGGAGTTGGAAGTCCTTCCTCATGTTATTATCTGTATCCCTGTGAAAAATTTTAAGTCGAGATGCGTTTATAGTAAAAGTACCAAAAATAGGATTACTTACCTCGACTTTTTCGTATGGGAAAACAATGGTTACCCTAAAAGGTATTTCGTTGTTTGTGTTAGGGTCTGGAGGAGATATTCGAGGATCTGCTTCTTCTAACAGCACCTTGTCCCCTATTTTGAAGTGGTTTGTTGTTCCTATAAGCTCTTCTGGGGACTCTTTCAATTTTTCCTCGTGTGGTTCTGGCTCTTCGTCGTGTATCCCTAATTTATCCTTAAAATATGTCTTCCACTCGTCTAGATCATCGATCTGAATTCCTCGATCTTCATGAGTTATTTCTTTGTTGGGGTTGGGGTCAGGATCGGGTTCAGTTGTATTCTTCGGTGGTGTTTCCTGAAGAGAAGAGTTAACCGAATGGTTATTAGGGAAATTTACGTTCTCACCTTGATTACTCGATGTTCTAGCCGAATCGAGAGCCTTGATGGTGACGGTCTCATTACCTACGCAAAGTATGAGTTCTCCCGCATCAACATCAATTTTGGTCCCGGCAAAGGCTAAAAGGGTCTTCCTAAAATTAGGGGATCGAATTATCCTCATCCATGTCTAAGACAACAAAATCTCATCGGGAAAATGAATCATTAATTTTTACAAGAACATCTTCGATAATACCCTAGGAATTCTAACAGCTTTATCACTAATTGAATGCTCATCCTAGTTTGTTTGGGTTTCCCTAGACCTAATTGTTTAAACAATTTATAAGGCATGACATTTATGCTTGCCCCTAAATCAGCTAACGCATTATCAACATTTAGTCTACCAGTTAAACATGTAATTGTAAAACTCCCTGGATCTTTTAGTTTCTGTGGTAGCTTATTTTGCAAGATTGCTGAGCACTTTGCGTTGAGTTCCACATGCGAATCTTCATCTAGTTTCCGCTTGTTTGTCGGAAGCTTCTTTAAGAATTTCCTTGAATCGGGCATCTGCGAAAGAGCTTCGAGGAGTGGTAAGTTAATGTGTAATTTCTTTAAAAGTTTAAGAAACTTACCGAATTGTTCCTCTGTGTCGTCTCTTTTTACTGCTTCAGGGTAAGGTATGCGAGGTTGGTACTCATTGATTACCGGTTTTGGCTTGTCTTGTGTTACCTCAATTTTACCTTTTCTACCTCATTTCCTTGTGTTGGACTGGTTCGTCTACTTTTTCGCTTTCTTGAGTCATTATGGCTTGGATTTGCTCATTTGGATTAATTTCGGTATTACTCGGTGAGACGCCCTTGCGGTCGTTCGGATAATAGCTTTGCAATTTCTCCGATCGATCGGGTAATTTCCCGATTGCCTTTGTAAGTCCTCCAACTTGGTTCTCGATCGTTTTGATCGATGTTTGTTGGGTGTTGAGCGTTACCTCATTTTTTTAGAGACAAAGCTTACGTGGATGCTATGAATTTGTTCAACGCCTCTTCAAGACTCGGCTTTTTTCCCCGTGGATAGGGCTGATTTTGAAAATTTTGAGGAGGTTGTTGTCTTTGATTTCCTTGATTTCCTTGTCCTCCCCACGAAAAATTTGGGTGGTTCCTCCAACCTCGGATTATAATTATTACTATATGGGTTATTATTGGATCTGAAATTGTTACCTATATAGTTCATCTGCTCGCTCTCACGGTTGGTAGGGTGGGTACTGCACTGCGCCACGCTTCCACTTGCGTCGCCTTCGCATCACCGATTTACCTTCAAGAACAAAAACTATCAATCTTCTTATTCATCAACTCTACCTGGTTTGATAGCATGGTTACTGCGTCGAGGTTGTAAACTTTGGCTATTTTTGTTGGTTTTGTTCTTGTAACTTGCCACTGATAGTTTTTCAGCGACATCTCTTCAATAAACTCATAGGCTGCCTCAGGAGTTTTATTATTCAGGGTTCCACCGGTGGCTGAATCAATTAATTGCCTCGTTGAAGGATTCACACCGTTGTAAAAAGTTTGGACTTGGAGCCACAATGGTAATCTGTGGTGTGGGCATCTCCTCAAGAGATCTTTGTATCTCTCCCATGCGTCGTATAATGTCTCTAAATCCATCTGCACAAAAGAAGATATATCATTACGTAACTTGGCTATTTTGGCCGGTGGAAAATATTTTAATAGAAATTTTTCGGTCATTTGTTCCCATGTAGTGATTGACCCTCATGGTAATGAGTTTAACCACTGTTTAGCTTTATTTCTTAGTGAAAAGGGAAATAACCGAAGACGTATGGCATCATCAGAAACACCATTTATTTTGAAGGTATCACAGAATTCTAAAAAGTTAGCTATATGAGTGATTGGGTCTTCGTCCTACAAACCATCAAATTGAACAAATCTGTTGAATCATTTGAATAGTGTTAGGCTTTAATTCAAAATTATTAGCAAATTATAGCAGCCTAACAATACTCGATTCTCGCCCCTCGTTAAATGAGGTTTAGCATAATCATACATAGTACGAGGAGCATTCGATCCGCCACATCGCTTTGTGGTGGTGGATTATTTTCGTCCATCCCTTCAAGAGGATTGGATCGGTCTTCTCGCTCTCCTTGGTAATTTAGGGCTCGCCTAATTTCTCTCGCAATTTCTTCGAGCGGTAGCTTCAATATCACTGTCGTATTCTAAAGGTCCTCTCGGGTTCCTTCTAGTCATAAACTAGAGGTACCTGCTAGGAAAAGAAACAAAGAAAATTTAGTAAATTTAAAATTAAAACTAAAAATAAAAATAAATTGCTAAAAAAATAAAAATAATGGCTAAAGTAATAAAAATAGAGTTTTCTTAATATTTTTGTTCCCCGGCAACGGCGCCAAAAACTTGATCGTTGTAAACCAGAGTTTTAAAATTTATAAAAGAATGATCGAACCTGGAAACTAACTCTGACAATGATTGAGGCAAGTGCACCTATCGAACAGTAGTATAGCTTAGGCAAGACCGGATTATCGAACCCAAAGGAACTAAAAGTACTAATACTCACTGTCTTTTTATTATTTAGCCTTAATATAAAGTGATGGTTGTTAAACTAAAATTAATCTACTTACTAAGCTAAGACGCAAAGACAAAAAAAGAATGAATTCAGGAAATAACTTTTGGAAAAACTCAGTTGACTCAAGCGATACCCTTAGGAAAAATCCACCTAGACTTCACTTGTTATCTAACCTTGAACCATATGATTTATTTACTTAGTTTGATCCGTGAGACTCCCTAACGTATATTAAACCCTCTCTCGAGGCGAATAACATCTAACCTTAGGTTAATTAGTGGAACTCTCGTTCGCTTATAATAACCCCCTAGAATAGCAGTAAATCAATCTATAGACTCCCATATTAGGTTTCACCCTAATCCGGCAAAATCTCGTCACCCTATCTCTAGGCGTGTGATCAACTCTGCTTAATTATGTTGGATCTACTCTTAGGCAGGGTCTATTCCTCCTCCACCTAAGCACATTAGATTTGGATTAAGTTCACACAATTAAGAACAAACTAAGTTATTATCATATAATTCAAAAATCAAATAACAAGATTCATCATAGGTTTCATCTCCTTCTGCATCCGAAGGTTTAGTTCATAATAATAAAGGAAAACATCTCAAGAGAAAAGATAACACAAAACATAAGAAATCCCTAAAACTCCCTGAAGGAATTGAAGAGGAGATCCTCCGTCTTGAGTAGAATTCCGGCTTCTTGAGATGGATCAACTGGCTATCTTCGAGTGATTCCCACAAATCTGACCTTTCCGGCTTGGCTTTTTAGCCTAGCTTTTCGCCCCCTTTCAGCTGGTAGCTAGGGTGTATTTTTAGGCTTTTAAAACACGTGGCTTTCGTGGCTTGGCCCAACTTGGTCCGTTTTAAGCCTGTTTCTCGTTCTTTTCGTCATCGGGTGCTTTCCTGAGTATAAGACATGAAAAGAAAGGATTAAGAGCACCTTTTTACATAAATTGGGGCTTAAATCATCCAAAAGCATGCTAAATGTGGGCTTAGAATATATTACTTTTACTGTTTATCACTTTACTGACACTATAAAACAGAGAAACAAATCACACGGTAAGCTTCAAAAGCTTAGTAAATTCGTAACATAATACATTTAACTTAATAGTTCAAATACAAAGCACAACAAGAACTCGTCACATAGATCAATTTCCAAATGTTTATACCATATCATTCATAGCCAATAATCTTACTCAACCACTCATGAAGTCGTACAGAATCTCCTCAACCAAAAAGGTTTAATACATACCTTAGCCAACACATGGTTACTCACCATCCAAGCTAATTTATGCTCGATATTGTATCTCGATCCAGCCTTTATTATTCATTAGGTTTAATCGCACACTTAGTGCCTAATTTGTAGTCAAAACTAAATTAACTTCACACACTTAGTGCCTCAATTCATAGCTGAAGCTTATATAACATCACACACTTAGTGCCTCAATACAAAACCGAACGTAATTTGGAATTGCACACATAGTGCCAACTATGAAGCCAAAGCTTCTGTTATTTCGCACACACAGTGCTAATCAACTCTGTCTCAATTCAATTATGCACACTTAGTGCCTCGTTACTCAATTTCATTCATTACATTTCTATTCCAATATCTATCATTCAATTCACATCACATAGAAGGTAAATTAACAACTTGTACTATGTCCGAACTTACCTCGGACGTCGAAATACCGAAACGGTTGATTAATCGAGCACTTTGTCTTTACCTCGATCTCGATTCGAACCTCTCTTTTCTTGGTCTATACACATTCAAATTCAACCCATTCAATCACCAATTCATTCAATTTAGTCCATACACACATATTTAGGGCATTTTGCAAAATAGCCCTCACATTTTCACATTTCGACACTTAAGTCCCTATTTCACAAAATCACAAAATACACCAAATTTCTACTCACACAAGCTTAGCCAAATTCTTCCCATGCTAACACAAGCCCACACATTTCATTTATTTCTCATTTTAGTCCTCTAATTTAAAATTTTCTCAATTAAGCTCAAATTACTCAATTTCATCAAAAATCCAAATACAAACTATGTTAACCCAACATCAAACTTTCATATTTCACCAACTATCAACACAAAGCTCACATGTTCATCAATGGTACATCTCAAAATATTTATCAAATTCTAAAATTAAAGCATGGGTTTGATAGTACACTAAGCAACGATCACAAAAACGTAAAAATTATCAAAAATCGAAGCAAAACATACCTTGAATTTGAATCAAAAGCTAGACGAAACTTTAGGGTTCTTCCTTCTTTTTATTTTCTTTGTTTTTAGGCACTAAGAATGAATGAACAACCCCACTATCTATTTCTTTTTGTTTTATTATCACCTTATAATATGATACCATGCTTTTATCTTTTATAAATAATAAATAAAAACCATGTATTAAACAACATACCGTCCACCACTCTCACATTTGGCTAAATTGCAACATAAATCCCCATATATAAGAAGACACATCAATTAGGCCATTCAATCAAATAGAAGGCCACTTTTACCTTTTACGCGATTTTGTCCTTTTCGCAAATTAAACACACAATCGATAAAATTCTTCACACAGAAATTTCACACAGGCTAATCACATACTTTAAGCACAGAAAATAATATTAAAATATTATTCTGACCTCGGATTTATGGTCTCAAAACCACTTTCTGACTAGGGTCTAAACCGGGCTGTTAAACATTTTCTCTCTCTGTTTCAGTTCTGCAAGTGTTTTGAAATTGGTAAGTGTTCATATTTTTCACTTCGTGTTTAAAACTGTTCTCCCTATTCCCCTTTTCCCTAAAAGTCGACTATTTCTTTCCTTCATTTTCTTTTATGGCCGAATGGTGACCCCTTCCTCTTGATGTGGTGATCGTTGGGTTTTAGGTATTCTTGAGGAGTGGAATAGTGCAGAAGTGACTCAAGTCATCAACTCTGTCTCTCATTAAGGGTAAGACCACTACCATACTCTTAGATTAGGCCTAATATTCCTATGGTTGGTAAGTCAGCAATTGTGGATTAAAGGCCACATATTTGATCACTGTTTTGATTAATAAGATCTGTTTGGATTCAGATATTCGGCATATGCGTGTGGTCAATCCTAATTGGTGGTCTTAAGAGATGAAGGTCAGTCATCAAACAAGGTTGGGTGCTCGTGGATCTTGGAATGAATCCGTAAGAAGGTGTGTAATCACACTATCGTCTCTGTGAGTCGGCAAAAGCTGAAAAGGCGAAAAGCCGTAACTTCAGCATTTGAGGCGTCACGAGCGTGCGATCGCTCGTGTGGTAAAATTGAGCCCACAACCGGGGTGGTAGAATGAAGAGGCCATTGCGAGGGTTCTCGTGCGATTAGGCTGTATTGGGCCTCGTTGGGCCGAAATGGGCCGTGTGGGCCTAATGGGCTCGTAGACCCCATACGGGTAAAATTTATGAAAAGTAGTAGAAACTGTTTTGGGGATACGTAGATCGCATAACTGTGATAGGATTTGGGCCAAATGGGCCACATGAACGTGTGGGCCCATCTGGAATGAATATTGGGCTTTGAGCCCGTTTACACTTTTTCGACAAAATGAAATATCTGTGTCGCTCGAGGCGACTGTGTAACAGCCCGATTTAGGGGCTAGTCAGAATAGTGATCTCAGGATCACTAATCCAAGATTAGAGAAATTATTTTCATGTTATAATATGAGTCAGAGCATGATAGTATATGTGCATGAGAATTTTGGTGCTTTAATTTTAGCGATTTCATGTTTAATCGCGAAAAGAGACTGAATCGCATAAAGTACGAAAGTTCCATTCTAAAGCTAAAAGTACCAAATAGCCATAGATTACAAATTTGAGGTTTTTAAAAGGTAATTTAGCCCTTTTTAAAGGCTTGGCCGGCCATAGACTTCATAGGGGACAAGGATTGACCAAGTTGGTCAAAGTTGGTGATGTTTGGTGGACTAAATTGTTAGTTTAATATTAGAATAAAGAAAAGATGATATCCATCTTTTTGCTCTTCCTTCTCCACCGAAAATAGCAAGCAAATAGGGGTTTTTGAATGCTCAAAATTTTAGCAAGCTCTCATCCATTCAAGTAAGTGTTCTAGTGACCTTTTCTTGAAAATAGTTGTACTTTTGAGACCCCAAAAGCTTGAGCTTTCAAATGAGGGGACTATTGTAAAATATATTGAAAAGTTTAGAGTTTTTCCATGAGAGCTATTATATTTAATTGCTGCATTTTTATGGAAGAAATTGAGTCTTAGTTGTTAGATGAACAACTTTTGTGAAAGGTGTTGTCTTGAAAGCACCTAATGGGACCTTGATGAAAAAAGTTACAAATTTGTAATAAATATGTGAAATGTTGAGTTTTGATGATAACTATAAGAGTATTAAATATTCACCGAGGCTTGTTGAAGGTAGAAATGTGATTAGAATTAATTTCCGAGCCTAGGGGCAAAATGGTCATTTTGCCAAAGTCTAGGGGCAAAATAGTAATTTTGCCTAAGCATGATTATTGAGATGCTTTTATTAATGTAGTGATTAAAATGAGCTAATTTACTATTATAGAGCAAGAAGAATCGAGAATCTGCCTCGATCGGGGAAAGGACAAAGTCTTGGACTAAACCGACGAACTAGCTCATTTTGAGAACGTGGTAAGTTTGTATATGATTATTGCAACATTTATGTTAGCATATTGAGAATGATTGGCATTATATTGATGCATGAAGCTCTACTAAGTTAAGTAGTTAATAGTTAATGAGAGGATGAAGTCCTAGTGGACCATATTGATTACGAAAATGCTATTATCGAGATATGAAATAGATAAGGTCCCGTATAAGACCATGTCTGTGATATGGCCTCGGCACCGAGTTGAGATCTCGTATAAGACCATGTCTGGGATATGGCCTCGGCACTGAGTTGAGATCCTGTATAAGAGCATATTTGGGATATGGCTTCGGTAATGAATATGAGAATCGTATAAGACTATATTCGGGATATGGCATCGATACATGATATGAAATCCCCATATAAAACCATATTCGGGATATGGCATTGGCATCTAGAAGTGGCTCCATGTAAGACCACCTCGGGGATGTAGCATTGGCTTCGTACATACATTAATGACGATGAATATGCGTCTTTGATTTTCCCTAGTGATTAATGGGATAAGTAGATGAGTTTAGAAGTAGAAATGAGATCATACTAAAGTCATGTGAATGAGTGAATACAGGTACTCGTGAATGAGTCACGAAGAAACGATTACGATACGTGGCACGGTATGTGCTAAGTTAAGGGCAAGAGTGAGTAAGTATGGAAAGAAACCTATGACTTATGTATGGTTAATTAATGCCAGGGGTGGATTTTGTTATGAGCTTGTTGTTGCTATTTATTTCCTTGCAAACTTACTAAGCTTTATGCTTACCCCTTTCATTGCCCTTTTTCCTTGTAGTATTGCCAAGATAACTTGAGGATCGTGGACGTAGGAGTTCGGATATCACACTATCGACACCACTTTGGTATAACAATTTAGACTTGTTTTGAGTATGGCATGTATAGGACTCAAGTATTTTATTACGTTGTAATTGTTAGCCAAAGTGTTGGCTATGTATTTTACTAAATTCATTTTGTAAATGGCCTTAAGTTAGGCAAATACTTGGCAAATTCTTTTGTTTAATGAAAGTGATTTTCTTGAAGTGTATGCCCTTATGTATGGATGTTAAATGGAGTATTTAGATTTGTCTTTGGGTCATGAATTGTGTTGAATGGAATTGGTGTATGTATGCATGCAATGTAGGGTGGCAAAGGGCTTGGTAGATAGCCTTCTAATTTTCCACATGGGTGGATACACGAGCGTGTGTCTAGGCCGTGTGGGAAGCATGGTTAGCACATGGGCGTATGCCCAGGCCGTGTGAAGTCTACACCTTGCACTTGGAATTTAAACCGCCACACGGCTGAAGCACGCGGACATGTGTATAGGCCGTGTGGATATATCAGAATGCCAAGGTTTGGTACACGGGCCAGGGCCACAGGCATGCCAAAGCCGTGTGAAATTAGTCAGTGTCGACCACGGGTGGAAGGCACGGGCATGCCTTAGGGGCACATGGACGTGTCCCTATACCCACACGGGCGTGTGGCCCCTGTTTTGTTGAAAAGTTTCTCGAACTCGTAAAAGTTCTCAGAATAGTTCCGATACCTCTCAGAAGTATGTTTTGGGCCTCCTAGGTCGATTATGTGCAAGTGTTGGGTTTAAACGAAATTTTATAACCCTATTCGGGATCTTTAAGCAAGATTAGTTAGGTAATGCCTCAAACCCTGTTCTGTATTGAATACGGGTAAGGGGTGTTACATTTAGTGGTATCAGAGCTACGATTTAGTCGATTCTAGGACTAACGTAACGTAAGTACGAGTCTAACTATACATGCCATTTGTAAGAGTGACTGAGTAATGATAGTGTGATGGCTCCTAACGTATATAATCCTATTTTATGTAGTATATGGATTCTGATCCAGACCGAACTGCAGTCGATGATGTTGCGAGTAACGCGCCGGCTCCTGCTCAAGGGACCGCGCCAACTAATAGTAGACCCGAGACCTTGGGTCAGGGGGAAGAGGCTCGAGAAGCCTTTCTCCACATGATGAGCAACTGGTATACTGAGTATACCCGAGCAAATCCTAACGCTCAACCCCCTCCACCCCCACCAATCCCTCAACCCGCTCCTGTAGCTCCTCAAATGGTTGAGGTGGTGAGAAGAGAAAGGCCTCCGGTGGATAAGATCCGGAAGCAAAGAGTCGAAGAATTTCAAGCAAATAAGGAAGATGACCTGGAGAGAGCGGAATTTTGACTCGAGAATACCATTAGGGTATTCGATGAGTTATCCTGCACACCTGAGAAGTGCTTAAAGTGTGCGATATCTCTCCTGAGAGATTCAGCCTACCGATGGTGGAACACCCTGGTGCCGGTGGTGCCAAGGGAGAGAGTTAGCTGGGAATTTTCCAAGAGGAATACCAAAAGAAGTATATTAGCCAGAGGTTTATCGATCATAAGAGGAAGGAGTTCTTGGAACTGAAGCAAGGTCGTATGTCAATGACCGACTATGAACGGGAGTTTGTAAGGCTTAGCAAGTATGCACGGGAGTGCATGTCTACCGAGGCAGTCATGAGTAAGAGATTCGAGGACGGACTGAATGAAGACATTTGTTTATATGTCAGAGTCCTCGAGTTAAAAGAATTTATAGTATTGGTGGATAGGGCTTGTAAACCCAAAGAGTTGGCTAGAGAGAAGAGAAGAGATGAGAATGAGTCACGTGACTCGAGAAAAAGGTAGTTAAGTAAGTCCTACCAATCCTCACCTAAGAGATCGAAGGATTTCGCTACTCGATCAGTCACTTCAGCGGGGTTTTTCAACCCGAAATAAAGGCAAGCAATTTTCGGGGTCAAAAGGATAGACCACATCGGTTGCTAGTGTGGGCAACGTCCGACCAAGTAGACCATAATGCCCTTAATGTGGCAGGCGCCATTCTGGAGAGTGTCGAGCTAATGAGAAGGCTTGTTTCAGATGTGGGTCCTTAGACCACTTTATCAGAGACTGCCCCGAGGTGGGTGAGAAAGAAAAAGCTTAGAATGCAAGACCGGGAAGTACTGCTAGGGGAAGACCCCTGAAAAACCTGAGAATTGAGATGGGTAACAAGAATCCATCTAGAGAGCAAGCTGCTAGAGTCGAGGGTAGAGCACCGGCGAGGACATATGCCATTCATGCTCGTGAAGAGGCATCTTCTCCCGACGTAATCACGGGTACCTTTTCTCTCCATAATACTCGTGTTATAGCTTTAATTGATCCGGGATCTACCCACTCATACATATGCATGAAGTTAGTCTTTAGCATGAGCATACCTATAGAGTCTACCAAATTCATCATAAGAGTGTCTAATCCCCTAGGCAAGTGTGTGTTGGTTGATAGAGTTTGCAAAGGTTTCCCTTTGATGGTTAAGGGTCATTGTTTCCCGGTTGATCTTATGCTATTGCTGTTTGACGAGTTTGATGTCATCCTTGGGATGGATTGGTTAGTTACTCATGGATTAATTGTGAATTGTGGGAGGAAGCATATTGAGTTGAGAGATGAAAATGGTAATCTTATTTGTGTTGAATCAGATAAGCCCAATAAGTCATCAGTAGTAATATCAACTCTGTCGACTCAGAAATATTTGAGGAAGGGGTACGAGGCATATCTTTCCTTTGTGTTGAACACTAAAGAGATTGATTCGAGAATTGAGTCGGTACCCACAGTATGTGATTACCAGGATGTTTTCCTGGAAGAGTTGCCGGGGCTACCTCCGATTAGAGAAATTGAATTTGGTATTGAGTTAGCTCCGGGTACTGCCCCTATTTCTATTGCTTTATATAGAATGGCTCCAACTGAGCTAAAAGAGCTAAAAGCACAGTTGCAAGAACTAACGGATAAAGGCTTCGCGAGGCCGGGTTTCTCTTCGTGGGGTGCCCCCGTTTTATTCGTGAATAAGAAAGATGGTTCCATGAGACTATGTATAGATTATCGGTAACTCAACAAGGTAACTGTGAAGAACAAGTACCCGTTGCCGAGGATCGGTGATCTATTTGATCAATTGAAGGGAGCCACGGTATTTTCCAAGATTGATTTGAGGTCAGGGTACTATCAGATGAGAGTCAAGGACTCGGATGTGCCAAAAACCACGTTTAGGACTAGGTATGGCCACTATGAATTTTTGGTCATGCCTTTTGGTCTAACAAATGCCCCTGCGATCTTCATGGATTTGATGAATCGTATTTTTCGGCCATACTTGGATAAATTTGTAGTGGTTTTCATTGTTAACATACTAATCTACTCTCGGGATGAGAGCGATCATGCCGAGCATTTGAGTATGATTCTACAAGTTTTGAGAGAAAAACAATTGAATGCCAAATTCAATAAGAGTGAATTTTGTCTCAAGGAATTGGGATTTTTGGGGCACATTATCTTGGGAGACGGAATTAGTGTTGACCCGAGTAAGATTTCAGCAATTGTGGAATGGAAACCGCCGAGGAGCGTAACTTAAGTAAGGAGTTTTCTAGGCCTAGCTGGCTATTATAGGTGTTTTGTCAAGGGGTTTTCCATGATAGCTACCCCGATGACGAGACTTTTGCAAAAAGATGTGAAGTTCGTTTGGACAGAAAAGTGTCAACAGAGTTTTGAGAAACTGAAGACACTGTTGACTGAGGCTCCTGTTTTGGTGCAACCTAAGTCGAGAAGAGAATTTGTGGTTTATAGTGACGCGTCCTTGAACGGATTGGGTTGTGTACTCATGCAAGAGGGTAAAGTGATTGCATACGCCTCTAGGCAATTGAAGCCGCACGAGAAGAATTACCCGACTCATGATTTAGAGTTTGCCGCAATTATGTTTGCGTTAAAAATTTGGAGGCATCATTTATATGGTGAAAGGTGTCGGATTTTCACCGACCATAAAAGCCTAAAATATTTTATGACTCAAAAGGAATTGAATTTGAGGCAATGAAGGTGGTTAGAGCTGATTAAGAATTATGAGTTGGTAATTGACTACCATCCGGGAAAGGCGAACGTAGTCGCTGATGCTTTGAGCAGAAAATCTTTGTTTGCACTTAGAGCCATGAGTACTCAGATGACCTTGTTGGATGATGGTTCTGTTTTAGCCGAATTGAGGGCTAAACCATTGTTTCTCTAAGAGATTTGTGAAGCTCAGGATGATTGCAATCTAAGAGAGTTTTATGTGAGTCGAACGTCGAGTCAGACTTTCGAGTAAATCCTGATAGGTGTCTGACATTTTGAGATAAGGTCTGTGTACCCAGAAATGACGAGTTTATTCATAAAATCTTGCATGAAGTGCATAGCGGATGTTTGAATGTACACCCAGGCAGCACGAAGATGTACAATGATTTGAGGAAATGGTATTGGTGGCTTGGCATGAAGAAAGACATTTCTGAGTTTGTATCGAAATGCCTGATTTGTCAACAAGTGAAGGCTGAACATCAAGTACCTTTGGGTTTACTTCAGCCCATTATTGTTCCTAAGTGGAAATGGGACCGTATTACCATGGACTTCATGACGGGCTTACCGTTGACTCTAAAGAAGAAAGATGCAGGATGGGTAGTGGTTGATAGACTCACAAAGTCAGCCCAATTTATACTAGTGCGAGTTGACTATTCACTTGATAAATTGGCAGACTTATACATGTCAGAGATAGTAAGACTCCATGGTGTACCGTTGTCGATCATTTCGGATAGAGATCCGAGATTCACGTCACGGTTTTGGAAGAAGTTGCAAGAGGCCATGGGCACGAAATTGAGTTTCAGTACAACCTTTCATCCACAAACCGACGGGCAGTTGAAGAGAGTAATTCAGATACTTGAAGACATGCTTCGATGTTGTGTTTTTGAATTCTGCGGTAATTGGGAGAAATACTTACCATTGGTGGATTTCGCCTACAACAGCAGCTTTCAGCCAAGTTTGAAAATGGCACCTTATGAGGAACTGTATGGGCATAAGTGTCGAACGCCCTTGTATTGGTCAGAACTTAAAGAGAAACAGATACACGGGGTCGACTTAGTTAAGGAAACTGAAGAGAAGGTAAAAGTGATACGTGACTGTCTGAAAGTCGCCTCAGATAGACAAAAGTCCTATTCAGATTTGAAAAGGAAAGAGATTGAATTCGAAGTCAGTGATAAAGTGTTCTTGAAAGTATCACCTTAGAGGAAAGTCCTCAGATTTGGCCGGAAGGGCAAATTGAGTCCTTGTTTTATCGGACCTTATGAAGTTACCGAGAGGATAGGACCGGTATCTTATCGGTTGGCCTTGCCACCTGAATTGGAAAAGATTCATGATGTCTTTCACGTATCCATGTTACTCTGATACTGTTCAGACCCTTCACATGTCATAGTACCGACAGAGGTAGAGATACAACCGGATTTGACTTATGGTGAAGAACCAGTTAGAATCTTGGCACGAGAGGTCAAGCAGTTAAGAAACAAAAGCATAGCCCTAGTGAAAGTTCTATGGCAAAGGCACGGAATAGAAGAGGCTACGTGGGAGCCCGAGGAAACGATGAGAAACCAATATCCCAACCTTTTCACCGGAAAGATTTTCAGGGACGAAAATCCTTAAGGGGGAAGAATTGTAACAGCCCGATTTAGAAGCTAGTCGGAATAGTGATCTCGGGATCACTAATCTGAGATTAGAGAAATTATTTTCATGTTATATTATGAGTCAGAGCATGATAGTATATGTGCATGAGAATTTTGGTGCTTTAATTTTAGCGATTCCATGTTTAATCGCGAAAAGGGACTAAATCGCATAAAGTACGAAAGTTCCATTCTAAAGCTAAAAGTACCAAATAGCCATAGATTTTAAATTTGAGGTTTTTAAAAGGTAATTTAGCCCTTATTAAAGGCTTGGCCGACTATAGACTTCATAGGGGACAAGGATTGACCAAGTTGGTCAAAGTTGGTGATGTTTGGTGGATTAAATTGTTAGTTTAATATTAGAATAAAGAAAAGATGATATCCATCTTTTTGCTCTTCCTTCTCCACCGAAAATAGCAAGAAAATAGGGGATTTTGAGTGCTCAAAATTTCAGCAAGCTCTCATCCATTCAAGTAAGTGTTCTAGTGACCTTTTCTTGAAAATAGTTGTACTTTTGAGACCCCAAAAGCTTGAGCTTTCAAATGAGGGGACTATTGTGCAATATGGTGAAAAGTTTAGAGTTTTGCCATGAGAGCTATTATATTTAATTGCTGCATTTTTATGGAAGAAATTGAGTCTTAGTTGTTAGATGAACAACTTTTGTGAAAGGTGTTGTCTTGAAAGCACCTAATGGGACCTTGATGAAAAAGTTACAAATTTGTAATAAATATGTGAAATGTTGAGTTTTGATGATAGCTATAGGAGTATTAAATCTTCACCTAGGCTTGTTGAAGGTAGAAATGTGATTAGAATTAATTTTCGAGCCTAAGGGCAAAATGGTCATTTTCCCAAAGTCTAGGGGCAAAATAGTAATTTTGCCTAAGCATGATTATTGAGATGCTTTTATTAATGTAGTGATTAAAATGAGCTAATTTGCTATTATAGAGCAAGAAGAATCGAGAATCCACCTCGATCGGGGAAAGGACAAAGTCTTGGACTAAACCGACGAACTAGCTCATTTTGAGAACGAGGTAAGTTTGTATGTGATTATTGCAACATTTATGTTATCATATTGAGAATGCTTGGCATTATATTGATGCATAAAGCTCTACTAAATTTAGTAGTTAATGTTGAATGAGAGGATGAAGTCCTAGTGGACCATATTGATTACGAAAATGCTATCATCGAGATATGAAATAGATAAGGTCCCATATAAGACCATGTCCGGGATATAGCCTCGGCACCGAGTTGAGATCTCGTATAAGACCATGTCCGGGATATGGCCTCGGCACCGAGTTGAGATTCTGTATAAGACCATGTCTGGGATATGACCTCGGCACCGAGTTGAGATCCCGTATAAGACCATATCCGGGATATGGCTTCAATAATGAATATGAGAATCGTATAAGACCATATCTGGGATATGGCATCGATACATGATATGAATCTCCTTATAAGACCATATCTGGGATATGGCATTGGCATCTAGAAGTGGCTCCATGTAAGACCACCTCGGGGATGTGGCATTGGCTTCGTACATACATTAATGACGATGAATATGCGTATTTGATTTTCCCTAGTGATTAATGGGATAAGTAGATGAGTTTAGAAGTAGAAATGAGATCATACTAAAGTCATGTGAATGAGTGAATACAAGTACTCGTGAATGAGTCACGAAGAAATGATTACAACACGTGGCATGGTATGTGCTAAATTAAGGGCAAGAGTAAGTAAGTATGGCAAGAAACCTATGACTTGTGTATGGTTAATTAATGCCAAGGGTTGATTTTATTATGAGCTTATTGTTTCTATTTATTTCCTTGCAAACTTACTAAGCTTTATGCTTACCCCTTTCATTGCCCTTTTTCCTTGTAGTATTACCAAGATAACTTGAGGATCGTGGACGTAGGAGTTCGGATATCACACTATCGACACCATTTTGGTATAACAATTTAGACTTGTTTTGAGTATGGCATGTATAGGACTCGAGTGTTTTGTTAAGTTGTAATTGTTAGCCAAAGTGTTGGCTATGTATGTTACTAAAGTCATTTTGTAAATGGCCTTAAGTTTGGAAAATCTTGGCAAATTTTGTTGCTTAGTGAAAGTGATTTTCTTGAAGTGTATGCCCTTGTGTATGGATGTTGAATGGAGTATTTAGATGTGTCTTTGGGTCATGAATTGTGTTGAATGGAATTGGTGTATGAATGCATGCAATGTAGGGTGGCAAAGGGCTTGGTAGATAGCCTTCTAATTGTCCACATGTGTGGATACACGGGCGTGTGTCTAGGCCGTGTGGGAAGCACGGTTAGCACATGGGCGTATACCTAGGCCGTGTGAAGTCTGCACCTTGCACTTGGAATTTAAATCGCCACACGGCTGAATCACACGGACATGTGTATAGGCCGTGTGGATATGTCAGAATGGCAAGGTTTGGTACAAGGGCCAGGGCCATAGACGTGCCAAAGCCGTGTGAAATTAGTCAGTGTCGACCACGTGTGGAAGGCACGGGCTTGCCTTAGGGGCACATGGGCGTGTCTCTAGACCCACACGGGCGTGTGGCCCCTGTTTTGTTGAAAAGTTTCTCGAACTTGTAAAAGTTCCCAGAATAGTTCTGATACCTCTCGGAAGTATGTTTAGGGCCTCCTAGGCCGATTATGTGCAAGTGTTGGGTTTAAACGAAATTTTATAACCCTATTCGAGATCTTTAAGCAAGATTAGTTAGGTAATGCCTCAAATTCTGTTCTGGCTTGAATACGGGTAAGGGGTATTATAGACTGTCGGCCTTGGGAAAGGTCGTAAAATGACTGAAATACCCTTAATGAGTAAAATGACTGAAATACCCTTAATGAGTAAAATGACTGAAATACCCTTAATGAGTAAAATGATCGAAATACCCTTAATGAGTAAAATGACTAAAATAACCTTAATGAGTAAAATGACTAAAATACCCCTAGTGAGCAAAACGACTGAAATACCATTGTAGGGTAGAATTACTAAAATACCCCTGAGGGGTGAAATTACCGTTTTACCCCTAACTGACGAAATGACCAATATACCCCTTGTGGTAGTTTTATTGATGTATATATGATACCTATATGACTGGTTGTGAATATGACATACTGCATACACGTAATGTTTATGACACGACATTCTGCATTGGGGTTAGGATTCTGATTTGGAAGAAGTACTGTACTAGTGGCTCTGCCACGTTTTTACTATTCTAGTGGCTTCGCCACGTATCCTGATCTTAGTGGCTGGGCCACATCTGTTGTTAGCAGCTTTGCTACGTTCATCATTAGCGCGGCGTCGCGATATTGGTGTGTTAGGTGGGTGGGTCGACTTAGTCCCCACATGGTCCGCTGGTTTGTACGGGTGGTGTGTTGGCGGATTGGATTGGGTTACATTACATCTGCTTCATCATCATATTATTTTGGGCTTAGACCCACATCAAGCATCTTGATAGGGCTAAAGCCCGCACTAATCATATCTTGATAGGGCTTAGGCCCAGTCTGTTTCTTCTTGCACCAATTGATGTTTAACTGATAGGGGATTGCACACTAAATTTTCGCAAACTCACCCTTTCTTTTAACTGTAAAGGTAATCCCCAGCCTTAATCGATTTGGAGCCGCAAAGGACCCGGAGGTGGCCACGTGAACACTATTTTTCCGCTTGAGTTTTAAATATTTTTAATTTATGTTTGGGTTTGATTATGTAATAAGGCCATTTGAGGTTTAACTTTTATTTGGTTTTAACTTCTTATTTCTACCTGCTAGATTAGGAAAAACGGGTTTTTCAAAATAATAACTGTTTCCAAAGAAAATCACGCATTTCAAACTTTAAGGTTTACAAATTTAAAAACTTCTGCGGTTTTTAATTCAGATTAACAAATTTGTAATAAATGATATGACCAATAAGTGGTTATCAAGTTTTGATTTTACAACCCCAACGTTTTTAATAGCAATTAGTTTTAAAAGGATTTAAACATTTAGTCACGAATTTTAATCGACAAGACCAGCTTTTTTAAAATCAACACTTCGATGTGACACGTCAGATTCGGTCGTAACCTCTAGGTCGGGTTTGGGGTGTTACATTTAGTGGTATCAGAACAAAGTTGCAAAACTCGACTGTAGAATGGGCTCTTGAATTTTTTTCTAAAATTGTCTAAATTTTGGGTTCGAAAAGAAAATCGAAAGGTTGTTACTGAAAGTGTGGCACCCCGAGTCTCCGGTGCCAAATCTGTATGTTCTCTGACACTGTATACCGCTATAAATTGAGATGTTTTACGGAGAAATTACTATAGATAGTAGTGCTATATAAAAACTCTGTTGATAGGGTAAACTGAGACTGTAGAAGACTGAAAACTGTAGTTAGATGTTTCGATCTGTGAAAATAAAAACTTTAAATACTGATTGTCATAAAAAATCCGTTAATAATTACTGGAATTTTGAACTGATTCATAAGACTTTTAAAATATAAAATTGTATCGATATGAGCATAAGAGGTACTCGCGGAAGGGGTACTCAAGACCGCGGTAGAGCCCGAGGTGCTAGGGCTGGGTCTTCAGCATCTGGTCACATGCTTGCTAGGGAGGCACTAGCCTCACGAGTAACTGAGACAGGGTCTCATGACTGAGCAGTTAGGAATGATGCTCTATCCTAAGCAATGCTACGTGTTCTTGAAAGGGTTGCTGGAGCAAGTACTGGATCAGTTGGCCGAGGGTCAATTTCTGAGTGACTCCGGTCTAATGGAGCGAAAATCTTTAGGGGTGTTTCTGGTGTAGCCCCGAATGTGGCAAAGTATTGGTTAGAGGCTACCGAGCAGATAATGGATGACCTTGACTGTACTGTGGAACTGAAATTAAAGAGAGTAGTGTTCTTACTGCGAGACGAGGCATACTAGTGGTGGCTTAATGTGAGAGAGGGTACGCATGCCGACCGCTTGACGTGGGATTTCTTCAAGACGACCTTTCAAGGGAAGTATGTGGGCGCAAGTTATGTGGACGCCCGAAGAAAGGAATTTCTAAGTCTGACCCAGGGAAATAAGGCAGTGGCAGTATATGAGGCAAAATTCTTACGGTTGAGTCGTTATGCTCGCAGAATAGTAGCAACTGAGTATGAATGTTGTGTGCGGTTGGAAGATGGCCTCTGAGATGAGTTACGAGTGCTAATAGCTCTGTAGAGGGAGCGAGACTTTGCTGCCCTTGTTGAGGGAGCAAAAATTACAGAGGAGGTGAAGTGCTTTGAGCGCCAGAATCACGAGAAAGATAAGGGTATATTTAAAAGGGATTCAGGGCCCTCTGGCTCTTTTGGAAGGCCTATGAAGAAGGCCAGATTTGATGAGCCAGTCTGAGCAGTTCCTGTTACTATGGTCAGACCGCAGCCTTGCGTAGATTATGGGAGAGCTCACCAGGGTGAGTGCTTGAAATGAACTAGGGCATGTTTTAGATGTGGGGCCATGGAGCATCAGGTTAAGAACTATACTCAGAGGCCTGTTCAGATGCAAGCCGTAGGTCAGGGCCATGTTCAGCCAGGGAGAGGTGGTCAGCAGCCACCGAGAGGTCGTGGTCAGGCCAGAGGGGGAAATGGTTTGGGAAGAGGACGTGGAGCACCGGGCAGAGGTGCTGGTACCACTAAGGTGAGACAGCCAGCTTTGGTGTCTGCTGCTCGTCGCCAAGAGGATGGCGACGTCCCAGACGTCATAACTGGTACGTTCCTAATTTACAATGTACCATACACTGCTTCAATTGACATTGGGTCTACACACTCGTATGTTGCATGCACTGTATCTGAGACGCTGGGTTCTCAGTTTGAAATTACTGATAGTGAGATGACAGTGTTAAGTCCACTGGGACAGTCGGTTAGGGTGAATAAGTTGTTCAGACACATGCCCCTAGAGGTCCAAGGGGTTGTCTTTCTGGCGGATTTGATGGAGCTGTCGTTTGGTGAATTAGATCTTATATTGGGCATGGATTGGCTAGTGAGACACCGTGCGAATTTCGATTGCGCTGCTAAGCGCATGGTGTTGAAGTCTACTAAGGATGAGGAGGTGGTTGTGTTAGGGGAGCGAAGAGATTATTTTTCTAATGTAATCTCAGCATTAAAGGCTGAGAAATCGGTTCGCAAGGGTTGCGAGACGTTTTTAGCATATGTCAGTAGTTCTGATTCTAAAGGTCATTCTATTTGAGATGTCAGAACTGTTAAGGAGTTTTTGGATGTGTTTCCTGAAGAGCTTTCTGGGTTTCCCCCAAATCGTGAGGTCGAATTTGGTATTGAGCTCCTACCGGGAATAGCTCCGGTGTCCATCGCCCCTTATAGGATGGCACCGAAGGAGCTGGTGGAGTTAAAGGCTCAAATTCAAGAGCTACTGGACCGAGGATTCATTCGGCTGAGTGTGTCTCCATGGGGAGCACCAGTGTTATTCGTTAAGAAGAATGATGGATCCATGCGCATGTGCATCGATTATCGTCAACTGAACAAACTGACTATTAAGAACATGTACCCTTTACCGAGGATAGATGATCTATTTGACCAGCTGCGAGGAGCTTCAATTTTCTCCAAGATAGATCTTCGATCAGTGTACCATCAGCTAAAGGTTAAGGAGGCGGATGTGTATAAGACTGCGTTTAGGACTCGTTATGGTCACTACGAGTTCCTAGTGATGCCGTTTGGGTTGACGAATGCACCGGCTGCTTTCATAGATATGATGAATCGAGTATTCCAGCCCTATTTGGATCAGTTCCTAGTGGTGTTTATAGACGACATCCTAGTGTATTCAAGAACCAAGGAGGATCATGATGCACATCTGTGAATTGTTTTACAAATTCTGAGGGAAAAACAACTTTACGCAAAGTTCAACAAGTGTGAGTTCTGGTTGCGAGAAGTGACATTTCTGGGTCACGTGGTGTCTTTCGAGGGGATTAGGGTTGATCCTCGAAAAATTAAAATCGTATTGAATTAGAAACCACCAAAGACTGTATCTGAGATTCAAAGCTTTTTGGGTCTGGCTGGGTATTATAGACGTTTTGTTGAGGGGTTTTCACTGATTGCTGCACCCCTGACTAAGTTACTGCGTAAAGGGGTACCGTTTAATTTGACCAATAAGCAGCAAGAGAGTTTTGAGAAACTAAAGAAAGTTCTGACTGAAGCCCCTGTGTTAATACAGCCAGAGTCTGGGAAGGAATTCATTATCTACAGTGATGCATTGCACACTGGATTGGGTTTTGTGTTGATGCAAGAGGGTAAGGTGGTTGCTTACGCATCTCGTCAGCTTAAGCCCCACGAGGCGAATTACCCCACTCACGACTTGGAGTTAGCTGCGGTGGTATTCGTACTGAAGATTTGGAGGCATTACTTATACGGTGAGAAGTCTATTATTTACATAGATCATAAAAGCCTCAAGTACCTCCTTACTCAGAAGGAGTTAAATCTTAGGCAACGAAGATGGATAGAGTTGCTTACGGATTATGATTGCTCGATTGAGTACGATCCTGGTAAAGCTAACATAGTAGCCGATGCATTAAGCCGTAGGGTTGTATCTGATTTGAGAGCAATGTTTGCTCGTCTCAGCTTGTTTGAGGATGGTAGTTTGTTGGCTGAACTCCAAGTGAGACCAACCTGGATCAATCAAATTAAGGAGAAACAGTTGTTGGATGAATCATTGGTTCCTCGTTTCCGATTGGTTGAGAAGGGGTAGACTGCGGATTTTGGGCTGCATAGTGAAGGAGTACTATGTTTCTGTGGGAGAGTTTGTATACTGAGAGATTCTGATCTGAGGCAGTCTATCCTACAGGAGGTGCATAGTAGTTCTTATGCTATGCATCTTGGTGGAAACAAATTGTATCGATAGTTGCGTGAAATGTACTGGTGGCCAGGGCATAAGCGCAAGGTTATTGACTTCATGGGTAGGTGTCTGACATGCCAGCAAGTTAAGGTTTGAACACCAATCGCTTTGCAGGTTATCTGCACAAGAAAGATTCCACTGGAAGTGGGAGAGGGTAACCATGGATTTTGTAAGTGGGTTACCCTTAACGCCGACTAAGAAGGATTCAGTATGGGTGATTGTTGATCGACTGACTAAATCTGCTCACTTTATACCGGTCCGCACTAATTATTCACTGTAGAAGTTGGTACGCTCTTTGAGATTGTGAGATCGCATGGGGTACCGCTTTCTATCATTTCGAACAGGACCCTAGATTCACATCTCGATTCTCGGAAAAAGTTACACGAAGCTTTGGGTACAAGGTTGGACTTCAAAGATTGCATTCCATCCTCGGGATCGACGATCACTGAGAGGGTGATTCGAATATTGGAGGACATGTTAAGAAGTCATGTAATTGATTTCAAAGCGCTTGGGAAGACTACTTGCCACTAGCGAGTTCGCATATAACAACAACTACCAATCCAAAGATTAAGATGGCACCGCATTTGAGGCGTTATATGGTTGTAGGTGTCGTACTCCTACCGTTGGACGTAACTTGGTGAGCGGCGCAGTTTTGGGGCGAGTTAGTTTCAAAACGAAGAAAAAGTAAAGTTGATCCGAGATCGATTAAAGGAAGCATCGATAGGCGTAAGTCGTATGCAGATTTAAAGCGTAAAGAGATAGAGTACTTTGTGGGGGATTATGTCTTTTTGAAGGTCTCACCATGGAAGAAGATTCTGAGGTTTGGACGGAAAGGCAAACTGAGCCCTAGATTCATCGGACCTTAACGAATATTAAAGCGTCTGGGACCGGTCGCCTATCAGCTTGAGCTGCCTCATGAGTTAAACAGGATACATGATGTGTTCCACGTCTCCATGCTGAGGCGGTACCGCTCTGATCCCTCACATATAGTGCCGGTTGAGGAGATTGAAGTTAGACCTTATCTGACTTTTGAGGAAGAACCGGTGCAGATACTGGATCATGATGTTAAGGTATTAAGGAAGAAATATGTTCCTTTGGTCAAGGTGCTTTGGCGTAACCACGGTATCGAGGAAGCCACGTGGGAGCCTGAGGAGGCGATGCAACAACAATATCCTCACCTATTCTAACCAGGTAAATTTCGAGGCCAAAATTTCATTTAAGGGGGTAGTGTTGTAACGCCCCAAAAATATAGGGTCTTTAATTTTGCGTGTTCTGACACAAATTTCTTGTTTGCTTTAATGGCTAAGTGATTTGGGTGTGTATAGGGGTGTTTGAGAAGCCTGGGTTCAAGTCTTGGCTTTTGCAAAAATTTTGCTTTTTTCCCCTCAAATGAACCTGGACACTGACACTTAGGCTTTATTAATAATAATGTTTGGTTAATGACACAAAGAGAGTGAGTGGTCTAGTGGCAAGGTGGCGCTACAGCTAGCAAGGGGTCTGAGGTTCAAATCTTGGGATTAGCAATGAAGTGTTTATTTTGCTGCTTGAACTGGGAAGGTGGAAGAGTTGGACTGAAACACTGCTTGTGAGAAGTTTGAATTGGTCATAGAGAAATTTTAGGAGCAAATCGTGGAAAGAATCAAGCAATTTCAAAGGTGTGAGTGTTGTAGCCTAACTAGGAGTCTTGGGCATGCAAATTCGGCTAGGGGCGTTGCTGAGTGCTTTTCTCGGCTGTTGTTCGGTTGTTGGCATTTTTGTTGTTTTTGGGAGTGCCAAAAATTCAACCTACCATTCGTGCATCTTTTGCCTTGCAATTAACCATTTAGGCACTTTTGTTGTTTCGATTTTGCATTTCTTCTTGAAGCTATGTTGGCCAAATCTGTGCTTCCCTCTCCCTCTCCCTCTCCCAACTTAAGCCGAACGTATTTCCTCTCCCTTCCCCTTCGTTCATTTGTTTTCTTCTTTTTCCCTTTCTTCTTATAAGCCGAATATCACCTCTCTCCTTTTGTTTTCTTTCGGCTTCCAAATCTGCTTGTGAACCGAACCTTTCTCTTTTCTCTTGATTAGTTCGGGGGTGACCAAATTTCTATTTCCTTTCCTCTCTCTGTTTCAGCTCTGCAAGCATTTTGAAATCGGTAAGTGTTCATATTTTTCACTTCGTGTTTAAAACTGTTCTCCCTATTCCCCTTTTCCCTAAAAGTCGACTATTTCTTTCCTTCATTTTCTTTGATGGCCGAATGGTGACCCCTTCCTCTTGATATGGTGATCGTTGGGTTTTAGGTATTCTTGAGGAGTGGAATGGTGCAGAAGTGACTCAAGTCGTCAACTCTGTCTCTCGTCAAGGGTAAGACCACTACCATACTCTTAGATTAGGCCGAATATTCCTATGGTTGGTAAGTCAAAGAATTGTGGATTAAAGGCCACATATTTGATCACCGCTTTGATTAATAAGATCTGTTTGGATTCAGATATTCGGCATAGGCGTGTGATCAATCCTGATCGGTGGTTTTAAGAGATTAAGGTCAGTCGTCAAACAAGGTTGGGCGCTCGTGGATCTTGGAATGACTCCGTAAGAAGGTGTGTAATCACACTATTGTCTCTGTGAGTCGGCAAAAGCCAAAAAGCTGAAAAGCTAAAACTTCGGCATTTGAGGCCTCACGAGCGTGTGATCGCTCGTGTGGTAAAATCGAGCCCACAACCGGGGGTAGTAGATTGAAGAGGCCATTGCGAGTGTTCTCGTGCGATTGGGCCGTGTTGGGCCTCGTTGGGCCGAAATGGGATGTGTGGGCCCAATGGGATCGTGGACCCCACACGGGTAAAATTTACAAAAAGTAGTAGAAACTGTTTTGGGGATACGTAGATCGCATAACTGTGATAGGATTTGGGCCAAATGGGCCACACGAGTGTGTGGGCCCATCTGGGCTGAATATTGGGCTTTGAGCCCATTTAAACATTTTCGACAAAATGAAATATTTGTGTCGCTCGAGCCGACTTTAGGCTGTAGGAAAGGTCATAAAATGACTGAAATACCCTTAATGAGTAAAATGACTGAAATACCCTTAATGAGTAAAATGACCAAAATACCCTTAATGAGTAAAATGACTGAAATACCCCTAGTGAGCAAAACGACCGAAATACCATTGTAGGGTAGAATTACCGAAATACCCTTGAAGGGTGAAATTATTGTTTTACCCCTAACCAAAAAATGACCATTATACCCCTTATAGTTTTATTGATGTATATATGATACCTATATGACTGGTTGTGAATATGACATACTGCATACACGTAATATTTATGGCACGACATTCTGCATTAGGGTTGGGATTCTGATTTGGAGAAAGTACTGTACTAGTGGCTCTACCACGTTTTTACTGTTCTAGTGGCTTCGCCACGTATCCTGATCTTAGTGGCTGGGCCACATTTACTGTTGTTAGCAGCTTTACTGCATTACTGTTAGCAACGATGCCGCGATATTGGTGTGTTGGCTGGGTGGGTCGACTTAGTCCCCACATGGTCTGTTGGTTGGTACGGGTGGTGTGTTGGCTGGATTGGGTTGGGTTGCATCTGCTCGCATCTTTGTTATTATTTTGGGCTTAGACCCACATCACTCTCAGATATGGCTAAAGCCCGCATCGATCTGCTCTTTGATAGGCTTAGGCCAGTCTATTTCTGCTCGCCGCACCGATTGATGTTTGACTGATAGGGGATTGCACACTGTGTTTTCGCAAACTCACCCTTTCTTTTAACTATACAGGTAATCCCCAGCCTTAATCGATTTGAAGCCGCGAGGGACCCGGAGGTGGCCACGTGAACACTATTTTTCCACTTGAGTTTTAAATGTTTTTAATTTATGTTTGGGTTTGATTATGTAATAAGGCCATTTTAGGTTTAACTTTTATTTGGTTTTAACTTCTTATTTCTACATGCTAGATTAGGAAAAACGGGTTTTTCAAAAAAATAACTGTTTCCAAAGAAAATCACGCATTTCAAACTTTAAGTTGTACAAATTTAAAAACTTCCGCGGTTTTTAATTCATATTAACAAACTTGTAATAAATGATATGACCAATAAGTGGTTAACAAGTTTTGATTTTACAACCCCAACGTTTTTAATAACAATTAGTTTTAAAAGGATTTAAACCTTTAGTCACGAATTTTAATCGACAAGACCAGCTTTTTTTCAAATCAACACTTCGATGTGACACGTTAGATCCGATTGTAACGTCTAGGCCAGGTTTGGGGTGTTACAAGCTTTTTCAGATGATGGTTCTATTCTAGCCGAGTTGAGGGCTAGACCAATGTTTCTCCAAAAGATTTATGAAGCCCAGAAAGGTAACAATGATTTACAAGCTAAAAGAGTTCAATGTGAGTCAAATGTTGAGTCGGACTTTCAGATAAGTCCTGATGGATGTTTGATGTTTCACGATAGGGTCTGTGTACCCAGAGATGATGAACTTATTCAGAAGATTCTGCATGAAGTTCATAGTGGATGTTTGACTGTACATCCAAGCAGCACGAAGATGTATAATGATTTGAGGAAATGGTATTGGTGGTCAAGCATGAAGAAATACATTTCTGAGTTTGTATTGAGATGCCTTATTTTTCAACAAGTGAAGGCTGAACACCAAGTACCCTCGGGTTTACTTTAGCCTATTATGGTTCCCGAGTGGAAATGGGACCGTATTACTATAGAATCCGTGACGGGTTTACCATTAACGCCGAAAAAGAAAGATGTTGTATGGGTCGTGGTCGATAGACTCACGAAGTCAGCCCATTTCATACCAGTACGGGTTGATTATTCGCTCGATAAGTTGGTGGATTTGTATGTTACAGAAATAGTAAGACTTCACGGAGTATCGTTAGCGATTATTTCGGATAGAGATCCAAGATTTACGTCACAGTTTTGGAAAAAGTTGCAAGAGGCCTTAGGCACAAAATTGAGCTTTAGCACAGCTTTCCATCCGCAAACTGACGGGCAGTCGGAAAGAGTAATACAAATACTTGAAGACATGCTTCGATGTTGTGTTTTGGAATTCCAAGGTAATTGGGAGAAATACTTACCGTTGGTGGAATTCGCTTACAATAACAACTTTCAATTGAGTTTGAAGATGGCGCCATATGAGGTATTGTATGGGCGTAAGTGTCGAACGCCCTTGTATTGGATTGAACTCAGAGAGAGTCAGATTCACGGGGTTGATTTAGTCAAAGAAACCGAAGAGAAGATAAAAGTGATACGTGATTGTATAAAGGCTGCCTCAGATAGACAGAGGTCCTATGCAGACTTGAAACGAAAAGAGATTGAGTATCAAGCCGGTGATAAATTGTTTCTGAAAGTATCACCATGGAAGAAGGTCCTCAGATTTGGCCGGAAATGCAAATTGAGTCTGCGTTTTATCGAACCTTATGAGATTACCGAGAGGATAGGGCTGGTAGCTTATCGTTTGGCTTTGCCACCTGAGCTAGAAAAGATTCATGATGTCTTCCACGTGTCCATGTTACATCGATATTGTTCGGACCCTTCACATGTGATTGTACCATCAGAGGTAGAGATCCGACCGGACATGACTTATGGCAAAGAGCCGGTCAAGATTTTGGCCCGAGAGGTCAAACAGTTGAGAAACAAAAGTATATCTCTTGTGAAAGTCCTATGGAAAAGGCACGGGGTATAAGAGGCTATATGGGAGCCCGAGGAGACTATGAGAAAACAATATCCCAACCTTTTCATTGGTAAGATTTTCGGGGATGAAAATCCTTAAGGGGGAGAATTGTAATAGCCCGATTTAGGGGCTAGTCAGAATAGTGGTTTTGAAACCACTAATCCAAAGATGAAGAAAATTATTTTTGTGTTATTTTATGTGTTATAACATGATTGCAAGAGTGCATGAAAATTTTGGTGCTTTAATTTTAGCGATTTCATGCTTAATTTTGAAGAAGGACTAAATCGCATAAAGTGCGAAAGTTTTATTTTACAAGCTAGAGGTGTCAAATAGCTAAGGAATATTAATTGGAGGTCCCTAATGTGCAATTAGGCCTTGTTTTAAGAGGTGGTCGGCCATAGGTACAAAGAAAAGACTTTGTCATTTTGTTAGGTGAAAATTTAGTGATTAAATTGATTTTTAATCATAAAATAAAGAAAGAAAAGATATCATTCTCTCCATCTTCTCCACCGAAAAATACAAGCAAAATAGGGGTTTGAGAGCTCAAAATTTTCAGCAACTTCTCACCTTTGAAAGTAAGTGACTTTGGTGATTTTTCTTGATATTAATTGTACTTTTAGAACCCCTAAAGCTTAAGCTAGCTAAAGAGGGGACTATTTTGCAAAATGGTTGAGAGTTTTGAGTTTTTCCATGTGAGCATTTAAGTTGTTTGCTGCATTTTTATGGAAGAAAATGAGTCTTAGTTGTTAGATAAACAACTTTTGTGAAGGGTGTTACCATGAAAACACTTAAAAGGATCTTTTTGATAAGGTTGTAAATATGTGGTAAATGTGTGAAATAATGAGTATTGAGAGCTTCCATAGGAGTAATAAATGTTCATCTAGGCTTGTAAATGGAGGAAATACGATTGAAATCGAATTACGAGCCTAAGGGTAAAATAGTCATTTTGTGAAAGTATGAGGACAAAATGGTAATTTTGCCAAAGTATGAATTATGAGATGTGTTGATTAATGTGATAATTAAATGAGCTAAATTGTTATTATAGATCAAGAAGAACGAAGAATTAGCCTTGATCGAGGAAAAGGCAAGGTATCGGACTAGATCGATAATTTAGTCTATTTTGAAATCGAGGTAAGTTTGTGTGTAATAAATTCAAAACCGTGTTATTAAGCCTTAAAATGTTCGATGTTAATGATGATGTATATTGCTTCTATGAATTTGAGTAATGATGTTGAATGATGAAATAATGAGAACACATGATGTTGAAGTCCCGGTTGGACTTAAATAAATGAGAGAATGTTATCATCAAGGCTTGAGATGGGCAAGGTCCCGAATAAGACCATGTCTGGGATGTGGCCTCGGCACCAAGTTGAGAGCCCGTATAAGACCATATCTGGGATATGGCATCGGCATCAAATATGAAAGTCGTATAAGACCATATCTGGGATATGGCATCGACACCGAAATGATATCCCGTATAAGACCATATCCGGTATATGGCATCGGCATCGAGATGTGACCTCATATAAGACCACATCCGGGATGTGGCAATGGCGTCGTGTTTATGTGTAAGATGATGATTATGTATCTTTGATTATCCCAAGTGATTCAATGGGATAAATATTTAAGCTTAATAGAGACGAGATTAGTACTAAAGTTATGTGGCGAAGTGATACAGGTGCAAGTAAGTAATTCACGATAAAATTTTACGATATGAGACATGATATGAAAATTGTAATGCCCCAATAGTTTAAGTATTTATTTTTGCATGTTTCTAAAACAAATACTTGTCTGCTTCAGTGGTTAAGTGATTTGGGTGTGTTTGGGAGTGACTGAGAAGTCCTGGGTTCAAGCCTGGGCTTGTGCAAAATTTTGGTTTTTAGGGAATAAAACCCTTGCCTTTAGTTCGTAGGCTTTTAAATTATTTTGGGTAAAGCATGACATAAAGAGTGTACTGGTCTAGGGGTAAGTGGCGTGTTACCTATGCCAGAGGATTGGTGTTCGAATCTTAGTGGGAGTAGTGGAGTATTTATTTTGCTGCTGTGCTGTGGGAGGTGTTGTGGTTTGACTGAAACACTGAAGTGGTTAAGAAGATTTCAAATTGATTGGTTGAGGGGAGGTGTGATCAGATGGAGAGGTTTGAAGAGGGATTTTAGGAGAAAATCAAGGGATGAGGGGAGAGGGAGTGTTGTGCCGAATTGGGACTGTGGGCACTCAAGAATTCGGCTAGAGGGGTGCTTCTCATTTTTTTTTTTGGTTTTGCTTTGTTTGTGTTGTTCCCTCTGCCGAAACCTCTTCTCTCCATTTTCGGGTTTTTCATATTGGTGTTTTCCTCTCTTTTGCTTGAAGCCGAATGTGGTAAGGGTGGGTGCTTCTTTTCTTTTCATCTCATCTTCTTTTCTTTCTTTGTGTTGGCCGAATATTACCTCTTCCCAATTGGCACTGTGTTGGCCGAATATACCTTATTTTCCTCCTTCGATTTCTTCCCTCTCTTTTCCCCTAAACCGATTCTCCTCTTCTCTCCCTCAAGTGTTGTGCTACCGATTTCCAATTCTGATCACTGCCGAAACCATTCCTTTTTTTTTGCCGATTGACTTTTCTCCTTTCTTTTCGGTAAGTGAGTATGGCACTTGAAGTTTCGGCTTTTGAGTTACTAAAGTGGGGTTTTGTTCAACTATTTTTGACAGCTATAAATCGAAGGTGAAAGGCTGTGCTAGTGCCGAATCCTTCCACTATTCGGTTCTCTTGCTCTCTTTCGGTAAGTACTATAAACGAATCATTATTCCCTTTCTTCTTCTGCCTTAAGTGATAACTGATAGCAATTGTATGGAAGTTAAGGAAGGATTCAGAGAACTCCAAATCAATCGCTAAGGACTAAGATTCGTGGGAATCACCGTGGTTCGTGATAAACCGTAATATATACATATTTTAATCCCACATTTAGCATACTTTTGGATGAATTATCCCCTGAATTGTGGAATTTGATGCTCCTAATCCTTTAATTTCATGTTTTATACTTATGAGATCATCGGAGGATGAAAAGAACGAGAAACGGGCCGAAAATAGAGAAAATGGGCCAAAGTGAGAAATCAACACGGCCTGGAGTTCACCACATGGCTGTGCAACCTTAGCAGGCCCAACAGAGCTTGGGCTCGATTCACACGAGCGTGCTCCACGGGCGTGTCTTTGCCGTGGCCCATTGTAATTCTACTCGGAAAAGGATACTTATGGACGAAGAAAGACATTCTAAAGTCTATATAAACACCCTAAGTATGAACTAAAAGGGAGGCGAAGCCGGAGAGGGCTGAACACAGGGAAATTACTCGAAGATAGCCACTTGATTCATCTCAAAAGCCGGAATCACACTCAAGACGGAAGATCTTCCCTTCAATTTCCTTCAGGGGGTTTTAGGATTTTTCTTATGTTTTGTTATTTACTTTCTTCTGAGATGTATTCTTTATTAAAAATGAACTAAACCCCTCAAATACCTGAGGGGGATGAAACCTAAGACGAATCTTGTTATTGTTTTCTGAATTATATGATAAATAGTTGATTTGTTCTTAATTATGTGTTCTTAATTATGTGTTCTTAATTCTTGTTTTAATATTTCAGGATATTGATTCAAGTATTGATGTACTTAGGTAGTGGAGCAAAAGTTCCTGTTTAAGAGTAGATCTAGCATACTTAAGCGGAGTTGATCGCAACCCTAGAGATAGGATGACGAAAATCTGCTGGATTAGGGTCAAACCTAATATGGGAGTCCATAGATCGAGTTAATGCAACACTAGGGGTTTTAATTAGGAAGAGATTTCAATTAATCAACATAGGGTTAGACGTTATTAGCCTCGAAAGAGGTATTAATATAAATTAGGGAATCTTACGGATCAAGTCAAGTGAATAAATCGTCTGGTTTAGAGTTAAATAACAAGTGAAGTCTAGGTGGATTCTTCCTCGGGTATTGTCTTAATCAACTGGTTTTCCCAAAAGTATTTTCCCAATTCACTCTCTGTGTCTTAGCATCCTTAGTTTAGTAATTAGTTAATTAAACATTGATTCTCTTAATACTTAGGCTAGATAATAAAAAAATAGTAACTACTAGTACTCTTGGTCCTTGAGAATACGATATTTTCGGTCTTGCCATAGCTATACTATCGAACGATAGGTGCGCTTGCCTTATTCATTGTCATAGTTAGTTTGGACACGACCAAGTTTTTGGCGCCGTTTCCGGGGACTAAGATATTAGGAACACTTGATTTTTATTACTTTAGCCATTTTTATTTTTGCAATTAATTTTTATTTTATTTCTACTCTGCTAATTTTTCTGTTTCCTTGCTTCTGGCAGGTATTCTAGTTTATGACTAGAAGAAACCCGTCAGGACCTCTACTTTGCGATAGTCATATAGAAAGAACCGTTCGCAGAAACAGAAGAGAAATTAGGCGAAGCCTACAGTACATACAAGAAGAGAAAGAGAACGATACCAACACTACCGAAGAGATGGCTGATAATAATCCACTACCTCCTGTAGTTGCCGCAAACCCGGTTAATCAAAATCCTATTCCTCGAACTATGTATGATTATGCTAAACCTAATTTAACAGGAACTGATCAAGTATTTTTAGACTGTGCATGCCATTGCAAATAATTTTGAACTAAAACCTAACACTATACAGATGATTCAATAATTTGTTCAGTTTGATGGTTTGCAGGATGAGGATCCTCACACACACTTAGCGAACTTTTTGGAATTATGTGATACGTTTAAAATTAATGGCGTTTCTGATGATGCGATTCGTCTTCGGTTATTTCCCTTTTCTTTAAGGAATAAAGCCAAACAATGGTTGAATTCTCTTCCACGAGGATCAATCACTACATGGGAGCAAATGACTGAAAAATTTTTGTTAAAATACTTTTCGCCGGCTAAAATGGCTAAGTTGAGGAATGATATCTCTTTTTTTGTGCAGATGGATTTAGAGACACTTTACGATGCATGGGAGAGATACAAGGATTTATTGAGAAGGTGCCCTCATCATGGGTTACCATTATGGCTACAGGTTCAAACCTTCTATAACGGTGTGAACCCCTCGACTAGGCAGTTGATTGATTCAGCCGCCGACGGAACCCTGAACAACAAAACACCTCAAGCAGGTTACAAATTTATAGAAGAAATGTCACTGAATAACTACCAGTGGCAAGTTACAAGGATAAAGCCGACAAAAGCTGCCAGTGTTTTCAACCTCGACGTAGTAACCATGCTATTAAATCAGGTAGAACTCTTAAGTAAGAAAATTGATGGTTTGTGTGGTTCCTCGCAGGTACATCCAGTGATGCAGTGCGATACAAATGGAGGAGGGTCGAACAATACAGAATACCCACCCTACAACCCTAGCATAGAAAATGAACAGAAGAACTATATGGGTAACAATTCTAGACCTCAAAATAACCCTTATAGTAACACTTATAATCCAGGGTGGAGGAACCATCCAAATTTCTCATGGGGAGGTCAAGGAAATCAAAGACAACAACACCCTCCAGGCTTTCAACAGCAACCCTACCCACAAGAGAAAAAGCCGAACCTTGAGGAGATGCTAACAAAATATATCGTGGTGACCGAAACCCATTTTCAAAACAACGAGAAAATGCTCAAAAATCAGCAGGCATTGATTCAAGGGATCGAGAACCAGTTAGGATAGCTAGCTAAGCTAATCTCAGAACGACCGCAAGGTTGCTTGCCAAGCAACACTGAAACTAACCCAAAGGAGCAAATTCATGCTATTACTGATCACGATAGTGAAGGGTTAGTAGAACCCGAAACTGAGCCAAGGCAAGAACCCGTGGTAAATAAAAGTAAGGTTGAGGTAAGCCACGATACACAGAAACTTATCATTAAAGAGTATACACCTCGAGTGCCATATCCCAATGCGATAAAGAAAGACCACACAGAGGAATAATTCGGTAAATTTCTTAAAATTCTAAAGAAATTACATATTAACTTACCATTTCTTGAAGCTCTTTCACAGATGCCCAATTCTAGGAAATTTTCAAAAGAGCTCTTGACAAACAAACGGAGGCTAGACGATACGTCGCATGTGGAGCTAAATGCAGTGTGCTCAGCAATTTTACAAAAATAAACTACCACGAAAACTAAAAGATCCAAGGAGTTTTACAATTTCGTTCTTAATTGGTAGTTTACCTATTAATAATGCTTTAGCTGATTTAGGGGCAAGCATCAACGTCATGCCTTATAAATTGTTTAAACAACTAGGTCTAGGGAAACCCAAACAAACTAGGATGAGCATCCAATTAGCTGATAAAACCATTAGAGTTCCTAGGGGTATAATCGAAGATGTGCTAGTGAAGGTTGATAAATTTATATTCCCAGTAGACTTTGTCGTTTTAGACATGGATGAGGACAATAATGTTCCTTTAATTTTAAGAAGACCCTTTTTAGCAACTGCTAGAACTAAAATTGACGTTGGTACAGGTGAACTCACACTTTGTGTAGGTGACAAAATGATCACTCTTCAGGCTCTTGACTCGGCTAGGACATCAAGTAATAAAGGTGAGAACATAAATTCTATTAATGACCATTCGGTCAAACCTTCTTTTCAGGAAGCACCACGGAACTACACAACTGAGCCAGATCCTAGACCTCATGCAAACAAGAAAGTGATTCATGAGGAATGAAAGGCTTCAGGTCGAGAAACTAGATGAGTGGAAGACACATTTCAAGGAAAAACTAGGAACACACGAAGCAAAATCGAGGGAACCCCAAACGAGCTTATAGGAACAGCAAATCACTTCAAAATAGGAGATCAGGTATTGTTGGATGAGAAAGACCCTCGAATCGCCATTTCAGACCTTAAAACGAACAAAGAAATCCCTTTTAAGGTACTCAATGTCTTCCCATACGGAACGGTCGAGGTAACTCACTCTAAATTCAGCACTTTTAAGGTAAACACCACTCGACTTAAACTATATATCGATAACTGAATTGATAGCAAGAATGAGGAGCTTCAACTCTTCAAACCACCATGATTATGAGAGGTAAGTCTAGCTTAAGACTTTAAACGATCGCTTCTCGGGAGGCAATCCGAGCACTAACCCCTTTAATTTTCATATCTTTGATTTTTAGCACCTAACTAAAAACTAACCAAGTTAAATAAAGCGTAGGTTTCCGTACCATATGGCCTTGCACACGGGCGTGGCCGTGGCCATGTGGACATCACGGATTTGCACATTGGCATGGCAGAGGTCGTACGAACCAAGGACGAAAAATCCCCAAATCACGGACGGCTATAAAATGCCACGGCCATGCGATACGGCCATGGTTGACACTGAGAAAGTCACAGGGGTATAAGCAATGCTCGTTCTTTGAGGCTGTGGCCGACACTGAGAAAGATACATGGGCGTGGAAACCTCTACATAGGCGTGGGAGAAACGAACGAGCCACCACACAGCCGTGCGATACGGCCGTGTGACCGAACACGTCCACAGCCCACGGGCGTGGGTAGTAACTAGGTCCTTGATTCTTATTTAATACCCCCCTTCTTCTCACTTTCTCCCCAAATTCCTCTTCTCCCAACCTCCAGCCATCACACCCCTTTCTCTTCTCACTAACTTTGTAACAGCCCGATTTAGGGGCTAGACAGATCAGTGATCTCGAAATCACTAATTCGAGGTTAGATAAAATTATTTGCATGATATTTTATGTGTTATAATATGTTTATAAAGAGGCATGAGAATTTTGGTGCTTTAATTTTAGCGATTGAGGGCTTAATTGCGAAAAAAGACTAAATCGCATAAAGTGCGAAAGTTCTATTTGAATTGCTAGAGGTGCCAATTAGCTAAGGATTATAAATTGGAGGTTTTTAAAGTGATATTAGGCCATTGAATTAGTGATGGCCGGCCACATAGGAAGCTAGGGGGACAAAGGCATTAAATGTTGGTCAAAAGTTGGTGATATTAGTTGACAAATGAATAAAATAAGATGAAATAAGCCAAGGCTATCATCTTTTCACTTTGCCTTCTTCTCCACCGAAAATATCAGCAAGCTTAAGGGTTTGAAAGATTGAAAATTTCAGCTACATCTCGTCCTTACAAGTAAGTCAATTTGATGTTTATTTTTGATGATTTTTTGCATATTTGGAGCCCTCAAAGCTTAAGCTAGCTAGTGAGAGAACTAGTTTGCAATATGGTTGAAAGTATAGGGACTTACCATGATAGAGTTTATGTTGTTTGAAGAGTTTTTATGGAATAAAATGAATGATAGGGAGATGATAAACAACTTTTGTGAAAGGTGTTGTTATGAAAACACCTAATTAGGACTAATATGTAAATGTTGCAAATTGGTAATAAGTGCATTAAATAGTTGAAATTTTGAGTTGCTATAGAAGAGAATATGATTCAGCTAGGCTTGATTAGAAAAGAAGATGGATGAAAATTTATTTACGAGCCTAGGGGCAAAATCGTAATTTTGCCAAAGTGTAGGGGCAAAATAGTCATTTTTTCCTAAAGTGTAGATTATGGTGTATTATGATTTATAAATGATTAAATCAGTAAATTTCATTGTTCTAGATCAAAGAAAATGAGTTTCGAGCCTAGAACGGATGAAAAGAGAAATGTGGGCAAAAAGGTCCCTTTTGGCCCTTTCGACATCGAGGTAAGTTCATGTGCAAATGTTGCAATTACGTATGAGTTAATTTAATGTTACAATGTTGTATGGAATGTATATTTACTCTATGAATGTTTGAAATATCTTTGATGAGAGGTCAAAAGAATTGAATCTAAGAGTAATGGGAAATGTATGTAGAATGATATGATGATAGTTAAGGCCTCGTGTAAGACCATATTGGAATATGGCCTCGATGTAAGAATTCGTATAAGACCATGTCAGGGACATGGCATCGACATGTTAATAAAAGTAAGACCCTATTAGGGTATGAATTCTATGTATCATTATGTGTATGAGACTCGAGAGAGAGATATTTAATAACTTGAGTGATTCAACGTATATGTTGAAAGAAAGAAAGTATGTGGTTGTACCACGAAAAGCACAAGTTTGTGTTAGAATTGAATTGATATGGATTCAGTATATGATGAACCCTTAGTGGGTTATGTGTATTCAATACGCCTTAGTTGTATGAGATAGATTCATTTATGCATTGTGTGAATGCGAACGAGTATCGTAGAAAGTTAAGTAAGAATAGAAGTATGTGAGGATGTTCTCGGATGAACATTTGAAATAGAGATATACATGTGGTTTATTATCCATGAATGTAAAATAATGGTGAGCTATGTGCGACATCACCTTATTGATGGTAATGATGGGCTGTGTGCGATACCATCGCTTATAAATGATTGGTGAGCTAAGTGCGAGATCACCATAAGTATAAATGATTGGTGGGCTGTGTGCGATACCACCTTATTAGAGATTCAATGGTGGGCTAAGAGCGAAACCACCGAGAGATTAATAGTATGAGTATCTTATTGAAAATGCTTAATGAGTTGTTTTATATGATCATGTGGTGATCAGTGCAGGAATATGTACTAATTAAATGAGCAATTGGCTTGTGGCATGGTAAGAATATGGTAAGAGATAGAATGAGTAAGCTTCACGAATGGTTGAGTAAGTTACCGTGAGTTAATGAGAAAAAACTCGGTATAATACTTTGTGGTTAAGTATATTCAATGAATGTCAATATTTGTCAGATTATGCATATGAACTTACTAAGCATTATTGCTTACTCCCTTACTTTTCTCATCTCTTATAGGTTATTTTAATTAGCTTGGGTTGGAGGACGCCGGAGATGTTTTCACACTATCGAGCAGACTCTTGGTATAAGGTATCAAGTCCTTATGAGTCATGGCATGTATAGGGATTCTTTTAAAGTTGATTAAGTTCTAACCGATGTAGCCAAATTGTATTGGCCTAAGAGAATCTAGAGTTGGTTGTGTATGACCATAGATGATGGCTTAAGTTGGTTGTATTTGTATTGGGAGTAGTTCTCCCTAGTGTATGGGATAAAGACTTTATCTCTTTAATGATTAAATGTGTTAATTCATGTGTTTTAATTGATGATTTGAGAATGTTTTGAAGTAGTATATGAATGTATGCAAACGGGAGTGGTAATGTAACATCCCAAAAATGGGGTTATTTGGAATTTAATTATTTTTCTTATTACGAACTGCTGTGATATTATTTATGGAATAATAGAGCTTAATTAAGGCTTTGAGTTGGCACGGTTTGGTGGAAAATTTCAGTTTTTAACTTTAAAGGCAGGGAGCCTTAGCAGGAGGGTGTTATAAGAATAAATGGGGATAATTTGGACATAAGATGAGCCTAGAATAAGTGGCAAAGTAAGCCCACTTAAGAGCTAGCATGTGACGCCACCAAGGAGCAAGGAAGAACCTTGGTTCGAGTCACATAAATCCTCCCTTTTGCTGTTTATTTGGACGGCACAAGGGGAGAGAAATTCTCTCCTTAAATTCTTTTTATTATTATTATTAAAAGATAATATGAGCATTTAAAATTAGATTTTTATTTGTTTAATTTCAAGGATAATGGGAGATAAATGAGGTTATTATATGGATTATTAGGAGATTATTATTTATTAATTCAAATTGTTTGAATTAAATCAAATGAGTGGCCAAGAGAAAAACTAGGAGTTGGCTAGGAGTTTGAACTCCTTGTTGCCAAGGGTGGACGGCAAGCTTAAGGAGGGGGCCGAATGCTTATAAATAGCATCACCTAGCACTGCTTTTTTTTTTCTCCATCTTGGCAAACTGCCGAAATTCTCAAACCTCCCATCTATTTTTCTTTTCTTTCTTTCAAACACTACTAGCCGAAAACTCTCACCATCTTCTCCTCTCCATTAGTTTTCTACCATTATTTCTCCTCTATTCTTTTGACCGAATATCCATTCCGCTGTTGCCGAAATCCTCTTCTCCTGTTAAAACTCACCTTGGCCGAATATCAGGAAGTCATAAGGGTTCCTCGGGATTTCTTCTTCAGACCGATTAGCAAGGGTAAGTATGCCTAAGTCTTTCATCTTATTATCTCCTATGTCGACTTGGTAAAAGAGAAAAGCCGAATTATCATGGTGGCTAATTAATCGATTCTGTTTAGGTGCCGAGATTTTAAGGTATTCGATCTAAGTCTCCATCCTCTGTCCACCGAAGTTGGTAAGTATGGGTAAGGCATATGTTAGTATTCAAAAGCCGAAAGCTTTGGTTATGAGTAATAGTGACTAATCGATTATTTTGGAAAAGCAGATTCAAGTAACAAGTGCCGTGGGTAGTAGCAAAGCGAGGAAAGGTAAGAAACCGGGTTCATAAGGAACCCCTGCTAATGGTTTAATTTGGCCGAATAGGCCCTAAGACTAACCCATGAATTTGGCCGAATATAGGACAAGTAGATCTAGGGTGGCCAACGTTTCTTTTCGGGATTTAGAACATCCAAGGGTGACAGGTGTGTACATACACACTTATAGCAGTTAATGTTTGTGTTAAATATATTTTGTATGTAAATCTGCTTGATGTAGATGCGGATTGGTACCTTAACGGTACAAGTGAGGATCCCGGTAAGTCTCTGTTAATATGAGATTATTTTAATGCTTTTGGGAAGCATGGCTTAGTGATACATGTGATAAATGCATGAGATCTGTTGATAACTGTTTATCTACTGTGGGTTATATGAGAGGAGGGGGCAGTGATATTTCGTGCTGACGAGCACCAGTGTTTTGGTAACACACTGTGACTATATGTCACCAGAGGTTTGGTACCTCCAGAGGTTTGGTACCTCATAGCGACTCGTCCCTGTGGTTAACACCACCGTGGGTTGGCCCCACTTGAGATATGGGATCGTCTGCCAGTGATTTGGTATCACACGATGGGTTGGCCCCATCACCCGATTTGTGTCTACGGACACCAGTGTTTTGGTAACACATCGTGACTATATGTCACCAGTGGTTTGGCACCACCAGTGTTTTGGTAACACATTGTGACTACGGTCACCAGTGGTTTGGTACCACATGGGGTAGACAAAGGCGTTTGGTTGGCTAGGTTGGGGCACATAATATTCTCGCATATTAATCATTATATGTTGTGTATGGAAATGTTTTTTTAAAACGGGGAAGGGTTACATACTGAGTCTTGGTGACTCACCTTCTCCTTTAACATTTTTCAGGTGACTCGTAGATGGCGGTTGAGGAGCCGGATGGACTCGAGGTGGCCATGCAGTGGACTTAAATAAATTGAACTTTAAACTTGGCTATTTTATTTTATTATTGGTTTTTTTTTTACTTTGGTTGTAATAAGGCCTCCATAAACTTTACTTTTGTTATTTCTTATATGTTGGATACTTTGTTTTAAACTATATTATTAAAACGCATTAAAATCACATGCTTTCTTAAATTAACACGAAAATGTTTTATCGTGCCATCGGGCACACTTGAAATTTGTATAATAACCGGACTCAATTAAATTTCCAAATTAAACCTAAGTATGGTTTCGGCAAGATAACCAAAAACGAGAAATTTTCAACAAAACTTAAATTGGTTTAAAAATGGTTTCAAAAGATTTTTCCTCCGTAATAAACCAAATTCGGTCGTAATGTTTGGGCCGGGTTCGGGTTGTTACAAAATTGGTATCGAGCCCAGCCAAAGCTCTTTGTGGGGGCCCAAGGCCCAAAAATGTTTTGGTAGGCCTTATGGAATGATTTTTGGTTTTGAACAAAGCATGGCCCGAGTCTCTCGCACCAATCCGCCTGTAAGTACATCTAAACCTCTTGGTGAATTATATTTTGTAGAAGGGTAGGAAGCATGGAACGTAGATAGACTTATAGGACTTGGACCCTAAGGTTAGATTACTCAAACACAAACAGAACATAAGACTTAAGGAACTAAACCAACCTATGACTTAGTCGGTGAGCTAGGTGTGGTAACCCCATGCGCATGTCTAGGATTGGATCCGGAAGAGCCTAGTATTTAAGCAGTCCTCGTGACTCACCTCCTCTTCGCAGGTATCCTACCTGGTGCGTAGCTTCGGTTCACCCTAACTCAGAGGGCTCAGTGGTGTGGCAACCTCTGTGCGCATGTCTAGAAAGGTTCAGTGAGAGCTTGGTATTTAAGCGGTCCGCGTGACCCACCTCCTCTTCACTCGAATCCTGCCTGGTGCGTAGCTTTGGTTCACCCTGACCAAGAGGGCTCGGTCATAGGCTAACCATAATGATTAAAACCCGAAAAGGGAATTAGCCTTGTTTTCGAAAAAGGATGAAACAACAAACCCTAATGTTTTCAAAACCTGTGCAATAACTTTTTTTTTCAAACCCAAGAACATTATTGTTACAACGTTATTTCTCGAAAAACTTGATGGTGGAAAATTATAGAAATGCCCTTAGGGGGTAAAATTACCAAAATGCCCTCGGTTCATAAAATATCAGTACAATGGTTTTGCTCAAAAATTTCAACTATTTTACAAATATTCAACAACTTAGCTTTGGAAATCATCATCAAAATATTTTGGTTCCGGAAAATTACGAAAATACCCTCAGTAGGAAAAGACGAAAATACCCATGGTATAGAAATGGGCAGAAATGTCCAATGAGCGATTAGGTATGGAAAGTATTAAGGAATGGATGCATGAACTTCTTTGTGTGAACTAGGAAAGAAGATCAAACATTGTTTGCTCGAAAGAATCTCTCGATTAAACCTTATCCATAAAATTTCTTCATGAGTAATAAAGTGAAACAAATGCTAACGCATAAAATTTTTCTTAATCGATTAAAAGCACGGTAGATAGAATGAGTTCTAGAGGACGTGGACGCCGTGGGACGTGGTAGGGGTAGGATGACGGTATCTCAACCCGTCAGTCGGGACAAGGTTCTCAAAATGAGGTACCATCGCCACCACCACCTCCTACTTTTAGAGTGAGAGTCGGATCGCACCGGTGGTGAGGCGGTATCGCAAGTCGCTTTTTTAAGCGAGTCTTGGAGATGGTGGTGGGGCTGGTGGAAATGTGGGAGCTCGGAAATCGTCCCCGAGCGACTCCGATCTAACTGAGCGGAGGTATTCCGAGGTGTGTCGAGTGGCACCCAGGCAATGTGAATATCGCTAGAGTCAACTGAAAAATTATGGATGACCTTGACTGACCGAGGAAGAAAAGTCGAAAGGGGCGATGTCGCTTCTAAAGGATGAAGCGTGACGCTGGTGGCTTACGGTTCGAGATGGGGCTACAGCAGATGATTTGACTTGGGAGTATTTGGTAACCACCTATCGAAAAAGTATGTGGGCACCAGCTACACCGACGCCAGAGAAAGGGCTTTTCGGGATTAGTGCAAGGAACTAAGTCCGTGGTGTCGAATATGAGGCGGAATTTTTAAGGCCGAGTAGGTATGCGAGAGGCATCGTGTTCATCAACATGAGCGCCGTGTCCGCTTTGAGGATGGACTCCGAGATGATTTAAGGTTACTTGATTGCCCCACAAAGAAAGTTCGTGAGTTCTCATCCCTAGTGGAGAAGGCTAAGGTAGCCAAGGGATCAAGGAGGCCGTGAGGCAAAGCTATAGTAGGAATAATCGTAAAAGAGGATTTGGGTCACCGGATCAAGCGGTAGTGCTCGAAAAAGGCTAGGCCGAGTGGGCCAAATCAAAGCGGCAAGGCCCACGACTACTAATCGAGGCCGACTCGGTGCAAACCGTGTGGAAAGACCCATTGGGGAGGTTGTTGGACCGGTGATAAAGGATGTTTTGAGTGTGGGTCTTTGGAGCATCGTGTCGAGATTGTCCCCTGAAACTAGCTAAGAATCACCGAGGCGTAATCGCACTCGAGAATAGAAGTGTGGGACCACGGAGGGGTCGTGGTAATGGCAGAGGAAACAACGGTCCTAACCGAGGTCGTGGAACTCAAGGCGAGGTTCAGGCAACACAGCAGGCTAGGCACCGGGCTTAGTTTACGCAATGAGGGTGTCGCGAGGAAGGTGACGCACCGGATGTCATAACCGATGCGCTTTCTAATTTTTGGTTTTCCTTATGTTGCGTTGATTGATGTGGGCTCGACGCACTCGTACATTGCTAGTAGTGTGGTAGGAACTATGGACCTAAACTCAAACTGCTCCTAAGGAGATAATCAGAGTTAGCCCTTTAGGTCGATCCAGAGTAGTAGACAAACTTTATAGAGGCGTACCCTAGAACTTCAAGGGGTAGTATTTGTAGTGATCTAATGGAACTACCGTTTGGGGAGTTCGATTTGATCCTTGGAATGGACCGGGTGGTTAAGTATCAAGCGAATTTGGATTGCGCGCTAAGCGCATGGTTCTTAAGACACCAAGGTGTTGAAGTGGTTATGATAGATAGAAGGAATTACCTATCCAATGTAGTGTCCGCCTTGAAGGCCAAAAGATGGTCGGGAAGGGTTGTGAGGCGATTTGGTTCAAATCGTGCTTTGGAAGCTAAGGAGTTAGTAGTTGGAAAGGTCCGAACGGTTGGGGAATTTGGTTTGATGTGTTCCCGCAAGAGCTTCCGGTCCGCCTCCGATCGGGAAGTCGAATTCGGTATAGACTTGCTACCGAACGGCACTGTGTCTATAGCACCATACCGAATGGCACCAAAGGAATTGGTGGAGCTAAAGGCTCAAATTCGTGGAGCTCTTGGATAGAGGGTTCATTCGACCAAGTATATCTCCGTGGGGAGCACCTGTGTTGTTTGTCAAGAAGAAGGATGGTTCTATGCGGATGTGCATCGACTACCATCAGTTAAACAAGTTAACGATCAAAAACAAGTACCCGTTGCCTCGGATCGATGATTTGTTTGACCAACTGAAAGGTGCGTCGGTATTCTCAAAGATTGACCTTAGGTCAGGTTATCATCAATTAAGGGTGAAGGAGGCTGATGTTCACAAGACGGCATTCCGAACTCGGTATGGGCATTACGAGTTCTTAGTGATGCCATTCGGGTTGACCAATGCACCGACGGCATTTATGGACTTAATGAATAGGGTATTTCAACAGTACTTGGACCAATTCGTCGTGGTGTTCATAGACGACATATTGGTTTATTCAAAGACAGAAGAGGAGCATGACAAGCATTTACGGATAGTTCTGCAAGTATTGAGGGAGAAGCAGTTATATGCCAAATTCAGTAAGTGCGAATTTTGGCTGAGGGAAGTGGCTTTCTTAGGGCACGTGGTCTCGGTGGAAGGAATTAGAGTAGACCCTCGCAAGATTGAAGCAGTATTGGAGTGGAAACCACCTAGGTCGGTGGTCGAGATACGAAGTTTTCTCGGTTTAGCAGGTACTATCGGAGATTCGTGGAAGGATTCTCTCTAATAGCAACGCCATTAACCAAGTTACTAAGGAAAGGTGTTCCATTTGTATGGACGGAGAAGCGACAAGGAAGCTTTGATAAGCTAAGGAAAATTTTGACTAAGCTCCGGTTTTGGTACACCAAGCAGAAAGTTATTCACAGTCTATTGTGATGCATCTCACACCGGTTTAGGATGTGTGTTGATGCAGATGGGAAGGTAGTAGCCTATGCATCCCGTCGCTTAAGACCGCATGAGGTTAACTACCCAACGCACGACTTGGAGTTAGCGGCACTGCCTTTGCTCAAGATATGGAGACATTATTTGTATGGGGAGAAATCGATAGTCTACACGGATCACAAAAGCTTGAGGTATCTTCCCGACTCGTAAGATCTCGAATCGAGAGGCAATACGGTGGATTGAACTACTAAAGGACTACGATTGTTCAATCGAGTACCATCCGGTAAGGCTAATGTGGTAGCCGACGCGCTTGAGCCTAAGGTGGTGACGGACTTTAGAGAAATGTTCGCCTACCGAGTCTATATGATGATGGGAGTCTTTTGGCGGAACTCCAAGTAAAGCCAACATGGATTGAGGAGATTAAGGAAAAGCGCTTAGTGGATGAAGGCTTGAGCGCTAAGAGGGTACAAGTTGGGATGGTGGTTTGGAAGGGTACAGTGCATCTAGTGATGGAGTGCTTTGTTTTCAAGGACGAGCTTGTATGCCAAGGGATACAGAATTAAGGCGTAAAATTCTCCAAGATGCACATAGCAGCCCATACGCTATGCATCCCGGGGCAACAAAATATGGAGACTTGCGAAACAGCTCGTGGCCGGGTTGAAGCGTGAGATAACCGAGTTCGTAGGGAAGTGTCCGACGTGCCAGCAGGTTAAGGCCGAACATCGCTTACCATCGGGACTACTTCAACCGATAAAGATCCTCAATGGAAATGGGAGAGGATCACCATGGATTTCGTTAGTGGGCTACCCCTTACGCCCAACAAGAAGGATATACGCTTTGGGTAATTGTGGATCGCCGACTAAATCACTCACTTCATGCCTGGTGAGAATGGATTACTCACTCCGAAGCTAGCGAAGTTTGTATGTGGGTGAAATAGTGAGGTTGCATGGTGTGCGATGTCGATTATCTCGGATAGGGATCCCGATTCACGCCGAGGTTCGGAAAGCGCTGCATCAAGCTTTGGGTACACGGTTAGATTTTCAAAGACGGCTTTCCATCCATAGTCCGACTGACAATGGAAAGGGTGATACAGATCTTAGAAGACATGTTGAGAGGTTGTGTCTTGGATTTTAGTGGCAGTTGGGAGGAGTACCTACCATTAGCGGAATTCGCTTATAACAATAGTTATCAAGCGAGTATTCAAATGGCTCCATATGAAGCCCTATATGGACGAAAGTGCCGTACTCCTACATGTTGGACGGAGTTGGGGGAACGACAAGTTCTGGGTCCAGAATTGGTAACGGAGACGGAAGACAAAGTCAAGGTGATTCGGTCTCGTCTCAAAGAAGCATCAGATAGGCAGAAGTCTTATGCCGATCTCAAACGCAAGGAAATGGAGTATGCTGTGGGAGACAAAGTCTTTCTGAAGGTGTCGCCTTGGAAAAAGGTGTTAAGATTTGGACGAAAAGGAAGCTAAGCCCAAGGTTCATCGGGCCATATACGATGGTAAAGCGAGTAGGACCGGTAGCTTATCGCCTAGAGTCGCCGCAGTGAACTAAATCGATCCATGATGTCTTTCATGTGTCGATGTTGAGACAATGATCGGTCGATCCCTTCGCACGTCGTGCGAGAGAGCAGAGATTGAGGTGAATCGGATTTATCATTTGAAGAGGAACCGATTCAGATTGTAGACCGAGATGTGAAGGTTCTACGTAGGAAGGCAAAGGCCTTTTAGTGAAAGTGCTATGGCGGAACCACGGAGTGGAAGAAGCTACGTGGGAGCCCGAGGAGGTGATGCAAAGAATACCCCATCTCTTTTGATCAAGGAATTTCGAGGATGAAATTTATTTTAAGGGGGTAGAATCAGTAACATCCCAAAAATGGGGTTATTTAGAATTTAATTATTTTTCTTATTACTGAATCACGTGATATTATTTATGGAATAATAGAGCTTAATTAAGGCTTTGAGTTGGCACGGTTTGGTGGAAAATTTCAGTTTTTAACTTTAAAGGCGTGGAGCCTTAGCGGGAGGGTGTTATAAGAATAAATGGGGATAATTTGGACATAAGATGAGCCTAGAATAAGTGGCAAAGTAAGCCCACTTAAGAGCTAGCATGTGACGCCACCAAGGAGCAAGGAAGAACCTTGGTTCGAGTCACATAAATCCTCCCTTTTCTTTGCTTTATTTGGGCGGCACAAGGGAGAGAAATTCTCTCCTTAAATTCTTTTTATTATTATTATTAAAAGATAATATGAGCATTTAAAATTAGATTTTTATTTGTTTAATTTCAAGGATAATGGGAGATAAATGAGGTTATTATATGGATTATTAGGAGATTATTATTTATTAATTCAAATTGTTTGAATTAAATCAAATGAGTGGCCAAGAGAAAAACTAGGAGTTGGCTAGGAGTTTGAACTCCTTGTTGCCAAGGGTGGACGGCAAGCTTAAGGAGGGGGGGTCGAATGCTTATAAATAGCATCAGCCTAGCACTCGTTTTGTTTTTTTTCTCCATCTTGGCAAACTGCCGAAATTCTCAAACCTCCCATCTATTTTTCTTTTCTTTCTTTCAAACACTGCTAGCCAAAAACTCTCACCATCTTCTCCTCTCCATTAGTTTTCTACCATTATTTCTCCTCTATTCTTTTGACCGAATATCCATTCCAGCTGTTGCCGAAATCCTCTTCTCCGTTAAGACTCACCTTGGCCGAATATCGTGAAGTCATAAGGGTTCCTCGGGATTTCTTCTTCGAGACCGATTAGCAAGGGGTAAGTATGCCTAAGTCTTTCATCTTATTATCTCCCTATGTCGACTTGGTAAAAGAGAAAAGCCGAATTATCATGGTGGCTAATTAATCGATTCTGTTTAGGTGCCGGAATTTTAAGGTATTCGATCTAAGTCTCCATCCTCTGTCCACCGGTTGGTAAGTATGGGTAAGGCCTATGTTAGTATTCAAAAGCCGAAAGCTTTGGTTATGAGTAATAGTGACTAATCGATTATTTTGGAAAAGCGATTCAAGTAACAAGTGCCGTGGGTAGTAGCAAAGCGAGGAAAGGTAAGAAACCGGGTTCATAAGGAACCCTCGCTAATGGTTTAATTTGGCCGAATAGGCCCTAAGACTAACCCATGAATTTGGCCAATAATATAGGACAAGTAGATCTAGGTGGCCAACGTTTCTTTTCGGGATTTAGAACATCCAAGGGTGACAGTGTGTACATACACACTTATAGCAATTAATGTTTGTGTTAAATATATTTTGTATGTAAATCCGCTTGATGTAGATGCGATTGGTACCTTAACGGTACAAGTGAGGATCCCGTAAGTCTCTGTTAATATGAGATTATTTTAATGCTTTTGGGAAGCATGGCTTAGTGATACATGTGATAAATGCATGAGATCCGTTGATAACTCAAGTTATCTACCGTGGGTTATATGAGAGGAGGGGGCGGTGATATTTCGTGGCCGACGAGCACCAAGTGTTTTGGTAACACACCGTGACTATATGTCACCGTGAGGTTTGGTACCTCCAGAGGTTTGGTACCTCATAGCGACTCGTCCCTGTGGTTAACACCACCGTGGGTTGGCCCCACTTGAGATATGGGATCGTCGCGCGGTGATTTGGTATCACACGATGGGTTGGCCCCATCACCCGATTTGTGTCTACTGGACACCGTGTTTTGGTAACACATCGTGACTATATGTCACCAAAGGGTTTGGCACCACCAAGGTTTTGGTAACACATTGTGACTACGGTCACCAAAGTGGTTTGGTACCACATGGGTAGACAAAGGCGTTTGGTTGGCTAGGTTGGGGCACATAATATTCTGCATATTAACTGTTATATGTTGTGTATGGAAATGTTTTTTTTAAAACGGGGGAAGGGTTACATACTGAGTCTTGGTGACTCACCTTCTCCTTTAACATTTTTCAGGTGACTCGTAGATGGCGGTTGAGGAGCCGGATGGACTCGAGGTGGCCATGCAGTGGACTTAAATAAATTGAACTTTAAACTTGGCTATTTTATTTTATTATTGGTTTTTTTTTTACTTTGGTTGTAATAAGGCCTCCATAAACTTTACTTTTGTTATTTCTTATATGTTGGATACTTTGTTTTAAACTATATTATTAAAACTGCATTAAAATCACATGCTTTCTTAAATTAACACGAAAATGTTTTATCGTGCCATCGGGCACACTTGAAATTTGTATAATAACCGGACTCAATTAAATTTCCAAATTAAACCTAAGTATGGTTTCGTCAAGATAACCAAAAACGAGAAATTTTCAACAAAACTTAAATTGGTTTAAAAATTGTAATATCCCGGGTTAGGGGGCTATTTTGTTGTTGCATGTTATTGCATGTGTTTAGTGTGCGGTGTGGTTATTTCGGTGTTTTAGGAGCTTAATTGTAGGCTAGGAGTGTGCCTGAGAGAATGGGAAAATTTTGGTTTTTGGGAGTTAAGTGAAGGGAGCTGAGGAAGCGGGGGTTTAAGAATTTTATTTGAGGTTTTGTTGCACAAAGGAAGAGCTGGAAAAGTGGCAAGGCATGCGCCACATGGGGGAGCTTGGTTTGGCGTCAACTTCAAGGAGTGGAGGTCCAGTGTTCGAGCAGCAGGAGTCCCCTTTTTGTTACCTATTTTGGACGGCATGGGAGTAGAGGTAGAGAGCAACTAGAACACTACCTTGGACCAAGTCTTCATATTCAAATGAGGGTGGAGAGCATTTGTTGGAGGGAGACTTGGTCATGTAGTTTGAAATGGTGGTTGGGAGTGAATGGGGGATGTGGCCGAATGTTTGGGGTTTGTGGAGGTGTTGGCGAAACTTGGGAACTTGATGGGTAGTGGCCGGTTTTGGTTTGGGTGTGGGAAGGGTAGTGCCGAATCTTTTTGGCAAATTTCTTAGCATTTCGGTCATCATTCTGGTAAGCCAAAATTCTTTCTTTTTGAGAAACCAAAGCCGAAATTCTAAAGAAGTTATCTTTCATTTTCTTTGTGGAAACCGAAAGTGTAAACATCTAGTGCCGAACTTGCTTGTTTTTCTTTCAATCTCCTAGTAACCGAATTTCTCCAAGTAAGTTCTCATTTTCTTCCTTTTCAAAAAACCGAAAAGCTTAAGCAATTTCACCTTGCCGAAATTTCTTTGTTTCCCTTGACTCTTATTGGTAGTGAAACCCATTCTCCAAAGCTCTCTCTCCATTTCTTATTTCTTTCAAAACCGTAAGTACTCTCCTTTACCCATTTTTGTTTTCCTTCTATCTTAACACTTGTGAGCCGAATCTTCCTTCCACTCATTGACCGAATACCAATCCCCTTCTATACACCTTTCTCTTGTGTTCCTTCTTTGGGAATAAGCCGAATTCTTTCTTCATCTTGTTCTAAAAGTTGGCCGAACCTCTCCTCTCCTAGAAGTCATAGGTTGGCCGAATATTGGGTGTTGGTAAGTGCAAGGCCGAATGGCCATATCTTCCTCTTTTGATCTTTGTTGGTTATGGTTTGATTAAGGGCCGACTATGGTCATTTTTGAAGGATTCTAATCCCTTCATTATAGGACACCAAAGGGTTTCAAGCAAACAAGAGGAGCCATCTTCATCTGTTAAGTGATTAGGTAGGTGTGGTAAGTGATATTACTTCACTCGTTTGATTTCATTAAGGTAGGCTACAAGAGATTAATGATTCTATTTCTAGGTGAAGGCCGATTGTCAAAAGAGCCACTTTTGGTTCGGGGTTTGTTTGGAAACCAAACCATTCGCAAGTGTAGGGTAATGATTAATGTTGATTCTTTGGTTGATGGTCTTTGGCCGAATGGTCTTAGTGCCTAATCCTATGTTGGTCGATTGTTCTAGGGGTTTGATAATCAAGGGACTCGAGTGATTCGTAGGGATCCTTAGACTCGGTTTTACCAGTGTGTATACTAACACACTTATATTTAGTAATATGTTTGATAACCTGTGTGTGATAACTAATGTAACAAATGGTGATCATTATGATACCCTAATGGGTATGATTCTCGACTCGGGTAAGTCAAGATCACTATTGTTATAAATTTCTCGATGATTTACATGATACCATGGTTGTGGTTATATGTGACATGGGATATGAGATTAGATATATTGGTATGATATGCATGATTGTATGACATGCATGATTGTATGATATGCACGATTACATGAGTATGATATGTGTGGGTGATACGAGAGGAGGGAGCAGTGGTATATTGTGTCGACGAAAGCACCGGTGCTTTGGTAGCACACTTTGTGACTTTGGGTCACCAGAGGTTTGGCACCTCCAGAGGTTTGGTACCTCAGCCTCGTCCCGCTGGCTCAAGCACCACGCTGGGTTGGCCCCACAAATGATTATACGGGATTGACGCCAGTGATTTGGTATCACACGATGGGTTGGCCCCATCACCAGATTTGTGACTACGGTCACCAGTGCTTTGGTAGCACATTGTGTCTTTGGGACACCAGAGGTTTGGCACCTCATTGCGACTTGTCCCCGTGGTTTTGACCACCGTGGGTTGGCCCCACTTGAGATATGGGATCGTCTCGCTAGTGATTTGGTATCACACGATGGGTTGGCCCCATCATCATTGGATTTGTGACTTCGGTCACCAGTGCTTTGGTAGCACAATTGTGTCTTTGGGACACCAGTGCTTTGGTAGCACATTGACGGATATTGTGTCTTTGGGACACCAGTGTTTTGGTAACACATTGTGACTATATGTCACCAGTGGTTTGGCACCACCAGTGGTTTGGTACCACACGGGGGTAGAAAAGGCGTTATGGATGGTTAGGATCGGGTTGCATTATTTATGTTGCTATGTATGTTGTGTGTTAGCATGTTGTTTCTTCGGGAGCGGGATTTGCACACTGAGTCACTCGACTCACCCTCTCCTTTGACTTTTCAGGTGACCCGTAGACGCGAACATGGAGTCGGGATGGACTCGGGTGCACATGCCATGCTTTAATAAAGTTTTGCTCGGACTCTACTATTTGGGTACTTTAGTTTATTACTTTAAATTGGGTTTTATTTCGGATTGTAAAAGGCCTTTTTAAGTTATGTTTTATGTTGTCTATGTTTTAAGTTGATTTTGATATGCCTTAACAAAGTAACTCGGAATAAGTTTTACTAAAAGTCGGAAAGACAATGTTATAACATAACGTGTTTTTAAACTATACCATCGGCATCGCACTAAGTTCACGATAAACAAATACAAAAAGGTTTCCAAATCAAACTTGTAGTCTCCTAAGTTTTAAAGTGATTTATGTATCAATGAGAAACTAAGGAGGTTTTTAAACGGTATAAACTCGTTTTAACTACAAATTCTGGCTAAGTTTTCAAAATCTCCGGGTTTCAAATACATCAACTGTTTTTTAAACAGGACTACTCAAATTTGTTTCAAAGACCCTGTGTTTCCACCCAGCTTTTAAACGTTAAATCTGATCTCTCAAAAGCATTTTCCCCGTAACATACCAGATTCGGACGTGGTGTCTTGTCCGGGTTTGGGGTGTTACAAAAATGGTTTCAAAAGATTTTTCCTCCGTAACAAACCAAATTCGGTCGTAATGTTTGGGCCGGGTTCGGGTTGTTACAGGTAAAAGGCTTAGTAAGATAGCCTCTAAGCGCCCACACGGATAGACACACGGGCGTGTGTCTAGGCCGTGTGTCTCCTGCACCTTAGTATCTTAAGTCAGATTAGACCACGGGCTGGTCACACAGCCGTTTGTCCAGGCTGTGTGATACACACGGTTGGCACATGGGCGTGTTCCAAGGTCGTGTGAAGTCTGCACTTGACACTTAGAAATTCAATTGTCACACGACTAACGCACACGGGCGTGTGTACAGACCGTATGGATAAGTCAGAATGCCAAGGTTTGGCACACGGGCCAGGGCCACGGGCGTGTCCAGGCCGTGCGGATTTAGTCAGTGTCGACAACGGGTGGAAGGCACGGGCATGTCTTAAGGGCACACGGGCGTGTCCCTATACCAACACGGGCGTGTGGCCCCTGTTTTAAAGAAAAGTTTCTTTTGGCTTGTAAAAGTTTCCGGACGCAAGTTTAAGGCTTCATAGGCCCAAGATACGAATGATTTGACTAAGAAAGAGAAGTTTTTAATTTGGAACAAAGTTTTGTAGCCCGTAAGTACATGTTTAAGGAAGTTCAAGCATAGTAATGTCTCGTATCCAGTTTTAGCCTCAGAATTGGGTATGGGGTGTTACATTTAGTGGTATCAGAGCATGGTTTAGTCGGTTCTCGGACTAACCTAGCACGAGTAAGAGTCTAGCTATACATGCCATATGTGGACCGTGATAGTGTGATGTCTCCCCGCTCTAACGAAATTGTTTTGTTAAGACAAAGATGATTCCCAACTGAGCTAATTTCAGTAAGTTTGTATGATTTTCAAGCTTAATGAATATTTCATTGAATTGCTTGTGATGTTGTTATATGCACATTATTTCTATGAAAATTTTTAATGATTTATTAAACAAAGAAGTTACTAAGAGCATGTATATGAAAGTCCCGATTGAAAATGAATTACTTAGGATACTGAATCTGCCACATGAGACAAGAAGTCCGTATAAGACCATGTCAAGACATGGCATCGGCAATCAAGCAAGTTATCATGTAAGACCAAGACAAGTCTTGGCATTGAAGAGTTACTATGAGATGAAGACCCATATAAGCCGAAGCCAAGGCATGGCATTGGCGAGTCTCCAAGCAAAGATGTCATGTAAGTCCAAGACAAGTCTTGGCATTGAAAAGCTATCAAGAGATAGAGATCCCATGTAAGTCCAAGCCAAGGCATGGCATTGGTGAGTAACAAGGAAGATTTCATGTAAGTCCAAGCCAAGGCTTGGCATTGACCAGTTCATGAGTAAAGTTACCAATAAGACCATGTCAAGACATGGCAATGGTAAGTTCCCAAGAGAACCTGCAAGCAAGACTTCATGTAAGTCCATGTCAAGACATGGCATCGATACCAAGTAAGAGATCCCATGTAAGACTATATCAAGAATATAGCATTGGCATCAAGATACATGTGAAATGAGATTCATTATCCTCAGTCATTCATAGTAATTCATCGGGCAAAAGAGTAAAGCTTAAATGAGATAGAAAGAAACTTAGTAGTAAAGTTGATATTATGTCATGCTAGTGAAGGCTGACTAACAAGTATAATTCATGTTATGAATGATGATGTTGAGATTATGCTTGTTATAGTAAAGTATACTGATCTATGTGATCAAGTGTTACAGGTACCTTGTTTACCTTACAAACATGAGACTAGTAAGTACCTTGATGTATGTGAGAAGCAGTAAGATTAAGTAAGCATTTGAGATTTGTGATGCCATTGTTTATGATAAATATGTCCACATGGTTAAATCTCACGTGTGACTGTTAAAGTAGAGAAGGTATAATGTTTCATCTTATGACCCTGTTACAAAGTCACACATATTATAGTGTGAGAGTGAAAACTGGAAAGTTTGACTAAGTAGAATGCAGGAGATGAGTACGGTCATTCAATGATAAAATGATGAATAAGACCATGGTTGGACCATGGCGGTATATGTGATCCCATATAAGACCATGTCTGGGGCATGGCATTGGCATCGAAACATGATCCCGTATAAGACCATATCAGGGATATGGCTTCGGTATTGAATAAGTTAATCGGATAAGACCATATCTGGGATATGGCATCGATATTTGTTGTGAAATCCCGTATAAGACCATATCTGGGATATGGCATCGGCATCAAATAGTAATCCCGTGTGAGACCACGTCTGGGACCTGGCTTTGGTATGAGATCGAGTAAGACCATATCTGGGATATGGCATCGATATCGATATAAGATTTCGTGTAAGACCATATCTGGGATATGGCATCGACATCGATATGAGTTTCCATGTAAGACCGTATCTGGGATATGGCATTGGTATTGATATGAGATTTCGTGTAAGACCATAGCAAGGCTATGGCATCGTGATGACATGTAAAGCAATAGCTGGGCTATGATGTTGTGATACGAGTAAGACCATAGTTGGACTATGGCAATCAAGTAAACGACGTACTCAAAACCCGTAAGACATTCTTTAGATTAATAAGAGGAATTAGAGTTAAATGTTGAGTACTCAAGTAGACCTTAATGTGAAACTTGAGTAACTGAAGTCACAGTTCAAAAGTATAAGTGATAGAAACAATTGTAGCGTGATAAATGTGAAAACTCACTTGAGACGAGTTGTGTGACTATGATGATATTTCATTGACAATGAGTAGTAAATCATATGTATGTAGTCACGAGAGTTAGGTTAAGGGACTTTGCAACCTCACTCCCTTACCACTGTTAAATTATGATGAGATGTTATGAGAATTAAGTTGAGTAAGTTTGCATCAGATTAATGCAATAATTATGCTAGCATGATTAAGAATGCCTTGTATCACATCGATGCATAATACTCTACTAAATAGAGTAACTATTGTTGAACATGAGGTTGAAGTCCTAGAGGACTAAAATGATGGGGCTATCATCGAGATATGAGATAGACAAGGTCCCGTATAAGACCATGACCGGGACATAGCCTCAGCACTGAGTTGAGATTCCGTATAAGACCATATCCAGAATATGGCATCGATATTTGATGAGGAAGTCCATATAAGACCTTATCAGGGATATGGCATTGGCATTTAGAGGTGACTCCATATAAGACCACCTCGGGAATGTGGCATTGGTTTCGTACCTACATGAATGACGATGAATATGCGTCTTTGATTATCCTTAGTAACCAATGGGACACATAGATGAGTCTAGAGATAGAAATGGGAATTGTACTAAAGTCATGTGAATGGGTAAATATAAGCACTCGTGAACGAGTCAAGAAGAAACGAGTACGATGTGTGGCACGGTATGTGCTAAATAAATGGCAAGTTTGAGTAAGTTGGCTTAAAGCTTGTAATTTGTGCATAGTTAGTTGATGCCATGGATGGATTATAATAATCTCCTTGAGTATTATGTATAAATATATGTTGCCTTTCAGGGCTGATGTAGTTGTTCTTTTCATAAATTGTGATTGTGTGAGAATGTTAGCTGATAGTAAAAATCAGACAAAACGATTGTCGATTTAGTTAATTGAAATCAACATTTCCTTTATCTCCTCGTAATCCTATATGGGTACTTTGAGGAGGAAGTTGGTGATGATTCTAGTATAAGAAATGAAATCACAAGTTTCACGTCGTATGAAGAGTTTTCGAATAAGATGGATAGAGTTAATGAATTCGATCGAGATGTCCCTGCTATCGTGAGATATGACGATAGTAAAGGTTCTAGATTGGCATAGCAAGAGAAACTCAGATGAGAGTGTGCTTAAAATATGTTCTCAGTATGGAGAAAAGAGTAGATTAATGTATTGAGATATGATTCAAGTTCTGTGTATATTCACGCATGAATCAGTAAAGAGAATAAAATTCTGTGTGTGCGTGAGTAGGGAGCATGATATAAAGATATTCTCATCAAAATGTTCAAACCGTGATAGTTGAGTTGAAAGCTATTTAAAGAACTGTTTATTTGAAAGTTCTAGTACTGAGATCAGTCTGAATCGAGAGAAAGAGTTGACAGGTTGGTGATCCAGAGACGATCACTTTTGTGTCTGTGTTGTGAGTTAGATATTATGTGTTGATCCATGGGAAGATCGATGTGTATTTTATGAATTTTAATAAGTGAGGGTATCTTATGCTACAGAATATTTTGAAGATGAAATAGTGGAAACGGCTTGAGCTATTACAATGGTGGGTATAGTTATTGTGATACTACTCAGATAGTAGACATAGTACAGATGTCTGAATGAAAGATCCATGTTTAGTAATGTGAGGTAGTTACTCGGTTGACTCTAGTTGGTAATATCCTAGTTTCAACGAGGTTAATGACTATAGTGAGTCTTCCTTTCAGAACAGAAGAGTTTAGAAATGTTATAATAAATGGTATTTTAAATAAGTTATCCATGTTGGATAGGATTTCTGTTGTTGATGCTTCCTCGAGATAGAAAGTGAATGATGTTGAATCCAGAACTTATACAAGAGTTTTGGTATGAGATTTAGTAGTAGCATATCTACTAATGCAAAAGTAAGGAAATCTAGTTATGTGCATAAATGTTTTGAAAATAGAGTACATTTCACAATATGATCGAGTTATGGTCAGAAGTAGTTGACCACTAAAAGCTGAGTTTCCAAAGCACACAAGACAAGACTACTACAGTTGGTGAATGCTTTAATGAGAAAGTGAGATAAAACCTTATAGATTTCAAATTTGGTTTGACAAAATTTCCAAGAAAGGGAAATGTCATTCGAATTGTAGTAAATCAACCAGTAAAGATTCGAATGATCATTTGGACATGTGCAGAGTTCCAAATTGGTAGATTACAGAGTATATGCCCCAGAGGAAGAATAACCTAGGTCTCAAGTTACGTTTCGACCTTATGTATCACAGCTTAAGAGTTATTGGCAAGAGAAACTTGAGGATAAGTGGATTCGCGATTTTGAAGAGTAGATGGAAACGTTTTAAGAATGTTGGTAACAACTCCTCCTGATGAGATTTTCGGGGACGAAAATCCCTAAAGGGGGAGAATTGTAACAGCCTGATTTAGGGGCTAGTCGGATCAGTGATCTCAAAATCACTAATTCGAGGTTAGAGAAAATTATTTGCATGATATTTTATGTGTTATAATATGTTTATAAAGATGCATGAGAATTTTGGTGCTTTAATTTTAGCGATTGAAGGCTTAATTGCGAAAAAGGACTAAATCGCATAAAGTGCAAAAGTTCTATTTCAATTGCTAGAGGTGCCAATTAGCTAAGGATTATAAATTGGAGGTCCTTAAAGTGATATTAGGCCATTGAATTAGTGATGGCCGGCCACATAGGAAGCTAGGGGGACAAAGGCATTAAATGTTGGTCAAAAGTTGGTGATATTAGTTGACAAATGAATAAAATAAGATGAAATAAGCCAAGGCTATCATCTTTTCACTTTGCCTTCTTCTCCACCGAAAATATCAGCAAGCTTAAGGGTTTGAAAGCTTGAAAATTTCAGCTACATCTCATCCTTACAAGTAAGTCAATTTGATGTTTATTTTTGATGATTTTTGCATATTTGGAGCCCTCAAAGCTTAAGCTAGCTAATGAGAGGACTAGTTTGCAATATGGTTGAAAGTCTAGGGACTTACCATGATAGATTTTATGTTTTTTGAAGAGTTTTTATGGAAGAAAATGAATGATAGGGAGATGAGAAACAACTTTTGTGAAAGGTGTTGTTATGAAAACACCTAATTAGGACTAATTTGTAAATGTTGCAAATTGATAATAAGTGCATGAAATAGTTGAAATTTTGAGCTGCTATAGAAGAGAATATGATTCGGCTAAGCTTGATTAGTAAAGAAGATGGATGAAAATTTATTTACGAGCCTAGGGGCAAAAACGTAATTTTGCCAAAGTGTAGGGGCAAAATAGTCATTTTTGCCTAATGTGTAGATTATGGTGTATTATGATTTATAAATGATTAAATTAGTAAATTTCATTGTTCTAGATCAAAGAAAACGAGTTTCTGAACTAGAACGGATGAAAAGAGAAATATGGGCAAAAAGGTCCCTTTTGGCCCTTTCGACATCGATGTAAGTTCATGTGCAAATGTTGCAATTACGTATGAGTTAATTTAATGTTCCAATGTTGTATGGAATGTATATTTAATCTATGAATGTTTGAAATATCTTTGATGAGAGGTCAAAAGAATTGAATCTAAGAGTAATGGGAAATGTATGTAGAATGATATGATGATAGTTAAGGCCTCGTGTAAGACCATATTGGAATATGGCCTCGATGTAAGAATTCGTATAAGACCATGTTAGGGACATGGCATCGACATATTAATAAAATTAAGACCCTATTAGGGTGTGAATTCTATGTAACATTATGTGTATGAGACTCGAGAGAGAGATATTTAATAACATGAGTGATTCAACGTATATGTTGAAAGAAAGAAAGTACGTGGTTGTACCACGAAAAGCACAAGTGTGTGTTAGAATTGAATTGATATGGATTCAGTATAGGATGAACCCTTACTGGGTTATGTGTATTCAATACGCCTTAGTTATATGAGATAGATTCATTTATGCATTGTGTGAATGCGAACGAGTATCGTAGAAAGTTAAGTAAGAATAGAAGTATGTGAGGATGTTCTCGGATGAACATTTGAAATAGATATATACATGTGGATTATTATCCATGAATGTAAAATAACGGTGAGCTATGTGCGACATCACCTTATTGATGGTAATGATGGGCTGTGTGCGACACCATCGCTTATAAATGATTGGTGAGCTAAGTGCGAAATCACCATAAGTATAAATGATTGGTGGGCTGTGCACGATACCACCTTATTAGAGATTCAATGGCGGGCTGAGTGTGAAACCACCGAGAGATTAATAGTATGAGTATCTTATTGAAAATGCTTGATGAGTTGTTTTATATGATCATGTGGTGATCAGTGCAGGAATATGTACTAATTAAATAAGCAATTGGTTTGTGGCATGGTAAGAATGTGGTAAGAGATAGAATGAGTAAGCTTCACGAATGGTTGAGTAAGTTACCGTGAGTTAATGAGAAAAACTTGGTATAATACTTTGTGGTTATGTATATTCAATGAATGTCAATATTTGTCAGATTATGCATATGAACTTACTAAGCATTATTGCTTACTCCCTTACTTTTCTCATCTCTTATAGGTTATTTTAATTAGCTCGGGTTGGAGGACGCCGGAGATGTTTTCACACTATCGAGCAGACTCTTGGTATGAGGTATCAAGTCCTTATGAGTCATGGCATGTATAGGGATTCTTTTAAAGTTTATTAAGTTCTAACTAATGTAGCCAAATTGTATTGGCCTAAGAGAATCTAGAGTTGGTTGTGTATGACCATAGATGATGGCTTAAGTTGGTTGTATTTGTATTGGGAGTAGTTCTCCCTAGTGTATGGGATAAAGAATTTATCTCTTTAATGATTAAATGTGTTAATTCATGTGTTTTAATTGATGATTTGAGAATGTTTTGAAGTAGTATATGAATGTATGCAAACGGGAGTGGTAAAAGGCTTGGTAAGATAGCCTCTAAGCGCCCACACGGATAGACACACGGGCGTGTGTCTAGGCCGTGTGTCTCCTGCACCTTAGTATCTTAAGTCAGATTAGACCACGGGCTGGTCACACAGCCGTTTGTCCAGGCCGTGTGATACACACGGTTGGCACATGGGAGTGTTCCAAGGCCGTGTGAAGTCTGCACTTGAGACTTAGAAATTCAATTGTCACACGACTGACGCACACGGGTTTGTGTACAGACCATGTGGATAAGTCAGAATGCCAAGGTTTGGCACATGGGCCAGGGCCACGGGCGTGTCCAGGCCGTATGGATTTAGTCAGTGTCGACCATGGGTTGAAGGCACGGGCATGTCTAAAGGGCACACGTGCGTGTCCCTATACCAACACGGGCGTGTGGCCCCTGTTTTAAAGAAAAGTTTCTTTTGGCCTGTAAAAGTTTCCGAATGCAAGTTTAAGGCCTCGTAGGCCCACGATACAAATGATTTGACTAAGAAAGAGAAGTTTTTAATTCGGAACAAAGTTTTGTAGCCCGTAAGTACATGTTTAAGGAAGTTCAAGCATAGTAATGTCTCGTATCCGGTTTTAGCCTCGGAATCGGGTATGGGGTGTTACAATCTTCTCCCTTCATTTTCCATTCCCCTTCCCTTCATTCCTTTTTTTTCACCATCCTCACCACCATCCCCATGTCGAAGAAGCGAAAGGACCCTAGCACAGTCTCCCCGTGCGAGATCGATCTACATAAGTTCATGCCGGCCGCTTCATCGACTCGACAAGCCAAGGACATTTGAGTCCATTTACTTTTTATTTTTCTTTTCTCTTCTCCATTATTTTCCTTTTCTTTATCTTTCTTATCTTTAAATAAATATTTGGTATATTTTGAATTATTCTTATTATTTGCTGGCTATTTCTTCACAAGTTTCCCAATTTCTTCATCTAGTGCAGTGATTGTTGGCGGCCACCATACCACCACCAGAAACGCCTCCTCCAACTTATCTTTCACCTTCGAGTCAAGTTTCAACACTTCCAACTCAAGAAATCCATCCGAAATCTAGGAAGTTTCACCTCTCTCCCTCTCTTATGATCTATTACTACATGGTTATTATCTTTATTTGCACATTGAGGACAATGTACATCTTAAGTGTGGGGGGTGAATTTTATCTTGAAAAGTTCCTAACTTTTTTGCATTATTCTTAAATCCTTGAATTATATCTTGTTCTTAAGTAAATGTTCTCATATTACTATTAGAATGAAATTTCTTTTGATTTATGATTTTCATTAATATGTTTTGGATTAAGTCATAGTTAATTGTGCAGTGATGATTTAAACTTTAGGAGACTAGAGAATCAAGCATGGTGAGTTTATTTTCAGAATTAAAAATTTGTTAGGTTGTCTACCTGAATCTAATTATCATCTTGAAGTTTGAAATTTACAAGGTTGACATCAAGAACCATAAATTTTTGTGAGATCTTGAGCCTTTTAGAGCATATATTTTTCGTTCTCACTTTATTGTTGGTTATGAGTGTGTCAATATTGATTTGTTATTCTAGAACTTGCTTCAATTATACATGTCAAGACCACACCTATGATTTGATACACTGAGATGATAAAGGCACCTAGGTTTTAACCCACTTACTCCATAAAAAGCTTACCTTCATAATTAACCCCTAGTGAACCCCTTTGAGACTAACAAACCATTTCTTGACTCACCCATTAATATTAACCCAAAACCCACTTTGTATTTGTTATCACCATTTCTCTTGACTACCCTTATATCGAGATTTGATTTGATCGGTTGCTTAACTATTTTCTTTATTTCAGTGGTTAAATTCTATCTTATTATTACTTGATTTGTTCTTAAAAAAAACGAAGTATATTCATTATTAGTTCTATGTTATTTGAGCTTACATTTACTTTTATATTTTGAGAAGAAGCTCGTGTTATTAGTGATGAATTCTTAATTGATGTAATCATTTAAGTTTTAGTTATTTTTCTAGTTAGGTAATTTATCAATTCAGTCTCGATACTAACCCTCTAATTCAGCCTTTATCCACACCTTTAACCCAAGCCCCGTTACAACCCATAAAAGACCGTTTGATTTGTGTATCATATCATTTTACAGTGGTGGAGATTTGATTTTCATGCAAGCTTATGGGATTAACTTTTCCTGTTTGACTCTTGAGTGCTTATTTTTGAACCTTAAACACCTTGAGTGATTTGAGTGAACCCTTAGTGAGGATGTCAATTTTTGTTGATTTTGAATTAAAGGTGATTATTTAGGTAAGGGGAAACACCTATCTTTCGTACTACAAAAACTATGACTTTGATTGTTTGAATCTTTAGGAACCTTCTGGTTAAATTATCAATGTATGAATTACCTATGAATTATGATGAAACATTATTGATGAAGGTTATGAATTGAGGAAATTCGATTTTAATTGTGAGTTGAGGATTTTGCTTGAGGACAAGCAAATGCTTAAGTGTGGGGGTATTTGATAAACTGTAATATATACATATTTTAATCCCATATTTAGCATACTTTTGGATGAATTATCCCCTGAATTATGGAATTTGATGCTCCTAATCCTTTAATTTCATGTTTTATACTTAGGAGAGCATTGGAGGATGAAAAAAACAAGAAACGGGCCGAAAACAGAGAAAATGGGCCAAAGTGAGAAATCAACACGGCCTGGAGTTCACCACACGGCCGTGCCACCTTAGCAGGCCCGAACACGGCCTGGGCTTGATTCACATGGGCGCGCTACACGAGCGTGTCTCTGCCGTGACCCAGTGTAATTCTACTTGGAAAAGGATACTTAGGGGTGAAGAAAGACATTCCGAAGTCTATATAAACACCTTAAGTATACCTAAAAGGGGGGACGAAGCCAGAGAGGGCTTAACATAGGGGAATTACTCGAAGATAGCCAGTTGATTCATCTCAGAAGCCGGAATCACACTCAAGACGGAAGATCTTCCCTTCAATTTCCTTCAGGGGGTTTTAGGTTTTTTCTTATGTTTTCTTATTTACTTTCTTCTTAGATGTATTCTTTATTAAACATGAACTAAACCCCTCAAATACCTGAGGGGGATGAAACCTAAGACAAATCTTGTTATTGTTTTCTGAACTATATGATAAATACTTGATTTGTTCTTAATTATGTGTTCTTAATTCTTGTTTTAATATTTCAGGATTTTGATTCAAGTATTGATGTGCTTAGGAAGTGGAGCTAAATTCCCTGTTTAAGAGTAGATCTAGCATACTTAAGCGGAGTTGATCGTAACCCTAGAGATAGGATGACAAAAATCTGCCGGATTAGGGTCAAACCTAATATGGGAGTCCATAGATCGAGTTAATGCAACACTAGGGGTTTTAATTAGAAAGAGATTTCAATTAATCAACCTAGGGTTAGACGTTAGTAGCCTCGAAAGAGGTATTAATATAAATTAGGGAATCCTACGGATCAAGTCAAGTGAATAAATATCTGGTTCAGAGTTAAATAACAAGTGAAGTCTAGGTGGATTCTTCCTCGGGTATTGTCTTAATCAACTGGTTTTCCCAAAAGTATTTTCCCAATTCACTCCCTGTGTCTTAGCATCCTTAGTTTAGTAATTAGTTAATTAAACATCGATTCTCTTAATACTTAGGCTAGATAATAAAAAGATAGTAACTACTAGTACTCTTGGTCCTTGAGGATACGATATTTCCGGTCTTGCCATAGCTATACTACCGAACGATAGGTGTGCTTGCCTTTTTCGTTGTCATAGTTAGTTTGGGCACGACTAGTTCAATTGAAGGTAACGCTACTCTATTCTAAGAATGGATTGTTGGTTTCGGGTTTCTTTTAAACCGTAAAGTGGGACTGATGGTGGTGTTGATTGACCAATTGTAGGTTGGTGAGTACTTGAGCGACTGTTCGTGACGAATTGAAACAAGGTGTGTAAGCACTGCCCAGGTCATAAACCGGCAAAAGCTAGAAAAATATGGAAATTGACGCTATACGAGCGTGTCCTCGCTCGTGTGGTAAACCGAACGCATAAAATGTAGGCGTTACACTATTGAGGCCACCATGAGCGATCTCGTGGTCTTAGGCCGTTTTGGGCCACGTTGGGCCGAAATGGGCCGTGTGGGCCCAACGGGCTTGTGGGCCCCACACGAGTAAACCACATGAACGTGTGGAGAATATTGGGCCAAGCTATGTAAATTACATGGCCGAGAGCATTTTTGGGCTATGTGGGCCACACGATCGTGTGGGCCCATATGGGCCCACATTATGGGCCTTCTGCCCATTTTTACTATTTGTCTGTTAAGGTTACACGGGTCGGCCGAGATGACTGTAGACCTACTGAAGGGTCGGTAAGTATACCTAGACCCCAAACTGATAAAATGACCGTTATACCCCTATGGTAAAATGACTGTTATGCCCCTACGATATTAATTGACTGTATGCCTTATGTTATGTATGATTGTGTATGAGCATGCCACGATATATATATATATGTTGCATCCATGTATGATATGTTGCATGGGGTTTAACCACCGATCACCAAGTGACCTATTAGGCACTTCCCCTTCATTATCATAGTTCCACCCCATGCATACACACCTGAAAAATTGAAGACATCATACCACCTTTAAGAAAACAGGCTTTCATATATATATTTATCGATACACATAGAGATTTCTATGATTACATACCTGGCATTCTTTACAGACCCTTTTTCAGGTTTGATTCGACTGTCTACACAGCCTATTTCTGGATTTTTAGCCCAATATATATATAATAAAGTTAACTAGTGTGTTAGAGATCTACACACCTGTTTACCGATAAAACGATACTTTCTATGTCGACGCTGTCCGTAGCCGACACCACTGCTATCTGCCTAATGTGTTGTTTAGAAGCCGGTCCACAACCCGGTGGCCAATCCCGAACTACTGACACCGCTCGTTTCTTAAACTTAGGGATTGGTTTGACAGATCCAATCCCCTCCTTCACCTGATCGATATTTGATTCCATCAAAAAGGCATTATTAATCATAACATATGGTTAAGATTGTGATTTCGATATCGAATCTAACGAGAACCTAAAGAGAATCCCTTACCTTAAAATTCCCGAAAAGTGATATGAGATTCAGGGACTAGTGTTTTCAGCTTTTAGATATAAGAGATCTACTTCAATTCCCGAATGTCGCCCAACAAGAGAATACATAAAACCATTAAACCATTAGCTTTTCGGCTTTGTCTCCCAAAATCCGAAAGAGAAAGTGAAGAGATAGGAAAATCAGCACTCACCTTAGCACAAGGAATTCGACTACCCCTTAGAGATTCCGGCTTTTGAGAATATCAGAAGAAAGATGATAGGAAGAAGTCTATGTAGATTCGGCTTTAGTGAAGAAATTGGTAAAAGGGAATAGGAAGTATTCGACTATGGAGATGAGAATAGAGTTTAGAGTTTCGGCTTTTGAAAGAAAAGATGTTGAGAAAAAATGGGAGGTTTCGGCTTTTGAAGAAATCAAAAGAAAAGAAATTGCAGAGAATGACTAAGAGTTTCGGCATAGAGAATGAAGAAAAAAATAGGGTTCAAATGCTGGAATTGAAGAGATACTACCCCTATTTATAGAGCCTTTCGGCACTTACTTATAAAAAACCGAAAGTGCCCTTCTTGCTAACTAACAACTCATCAAATAATAGGGGAAATTTCGGCACCCCTTTGCCATAAAGAAACCGATTTCTTCCCTCCTCTAGGTGATGGAATTTCGGCCAACACTGCACTCAGCAGATAGCTCCTATCTTTTCTCCTTTATCTTAATCTATTCATACCTTTAGAAGAAGCCTAGATAACACCACCTCTTCCTTGCTTTATCAGCTCATTATCCCCATTATCCATGTCATTTAATCCACCTATTTTCTAGCCCCAATGCCGTCCCAACTAGCTCCCCTTTAATTGTCGAAAATGGCCCAAATACATGGGCTCCATGCGGCCAACACTTGGGCTCTATCTCCATCTACTAGTGACGCCACCCTCTAGCTCCTTTGCAGCGCCACCTAACACTGGGCCACAAGCCCACTTTATGTCCTAACTTCCAGATAATATCTTTTAAGCCCTATCTTATTAGGCTTTCCACTAAAGTGTTCAAACAGAAAATTTAATCAAGGCCTCGACCCCATCCTGAGCCCAATTTGGACCCCTAACACTTAAATTACACATTAAACATATCCCCACACTAAACGCATAAGCCCATTAATTCGTGGATATTACGCTTCTACCCCTTAAAGAAAATTCACCTCGAAATTACCCGATCGTAAAAGATGGGGTATTGTTTGCCGCATCGCTTCCTCCTCACGGTTCCCAAGTAGCCTCCTCGGAGGCTCGTGATTCCGCCATAGAACCTTGACCAACGGAACCGTCTTCCTACGCAATACCTTGACATCACAGTCTAAGATTTCCACTGGCTCCTCTTCAAAGGATAGGTCGGGTCTCACTTCGATTCCTTCCACTGGCACCATATGGGATGGATCCGAACGGTAACGTCTTAACATAGAGACATGGAATACGTTGTGAATCTGGCTTAGCTAAGAAGGTAGCTCTAGCTGATAAGCTACTGGTCCCACTCGTTTCAACACACGATAAGGTCTGATAAATATGGGACTTAATTTACCCTTTCGACCAAACCTTAATACTTTCTTCCACGGTGACACCTTCAAGAAAACTTGGTCACCCACTGCAAATTCTATGTTCCTACGATTTAAATCAGCATAGGACTTCTGTCTGTCCGATGCTTCCTTTAATCGAGCCCGAATTAACTCTACCTTCTCCTCGGTCTCGGTAACCAACTTCAGACCCAACATCCGATGTTCCCTTAATTCCGTCCAACAGGTAGGTGTACGACACCTCCGCCCGTACAATGCTTCATAGGGCGCCATCTGAATACTTGACTGGTAGCTATTGTTGTATGCAAACTCCGCCAACGGTAAGAACTCTTCCCAACTACCCCTGAAGTCAATGACACATCCTCTTAACATGTCCTCTAAAATCTGAATTACCCGCTCAGACTGTCCATCGGTCTGAGGATGAAACGCCGTACTAAAATCCAACTTCGTACCCAACGCTTGATGCAACGCCTTCAAAAATCGTGAGGTGAACCTAGGGTCCCTGTCCGATATGATTGATACTGGTACCCCATGCAACCTCACTACCTCTGCTATGTATAGCTTAGCCAATTTCCTGCAAAGAGTAATCGACACGTACTGGTATGAAATGAGCAGACTTCGTCAAGCGATCAACAATCACCCAGACCGAATCTTTCTTAGTAGGCGTGAGCGGTAGCCCACTAACAAAGTCCATTGTAATCCTTTCCCACTTCCATTGTGGGATCTGCACTGGCTGCAACAATCCTGATGGTAACTGATGTTCCGCCTTTACCCACTGACAGGTCAAACACTTTCCCACAAACTCGGTCACCTCTAGTTTTAAACCCGGCCACCAAAACTATTCTCGCAAATCCCGATACATCTTACTCCCTCCAGGGTGCATAGCGTATGAACTACCATGCGCTTCTTGCAAAATCCTACGCCTCAACTCAGGGTCTTTCGGCATGCACACTTTTCCTTGAAAGCATAACAACCCTTCCTCATTCACACTAAATTCTGTTGATCCTTCACTTGATCCTACCGGAAACTTCTCCTTTAGCAACTCATCAGTCTGCTGCTTCTCCTTAACCTGACTGACCCAAGAGGGTTTCACTTGAAGTTCAGCTAATAAACTTCCATCATCGTATAAACTGAGGTTAGCAAACATTGCTCTCAAGTCAGAGATTACTTTACGGCTTAAAGCATCCGCCACCATGTTGGCTTTACCTGGATGGTACTCGATCGAGAAGTCATAATCCTTTAACAACTCGATCCACCTATTTTGCCTCAGATTCAACTCATTCTGAGTCAACAAGTATTTCAAGCTCTTATGGTCGGTATAAATGATAGATTTCTCCCCGTATAGATAATGTCTCCAGATTTTCAAAGCAAAAACCACCGCCGCCAACTCCAAATCATGGGTGGGATAATTGGCTTCGTGCGGTCTCAACTGTCGCGATGCGTACGCAACCACCTTTCCATCTTGCATTAACACGCATCCTAATCCCGTGTGTGAAGCATCACAATAAATCACGAATTCCTTCCTCACCTCCTACTAATCAATACCAGAGCCTCCACAAAATCCTTTTTAACTTCTCAAAACTCTCTTGCTGCTTACAAGACAAAATAAACGGAACTCCTTTCTGTAACAACTTAGTTAACGGCGCCGCGATCAATGAAAATCCTTCCACAAACCTTCTGTAATACCCGGCTAACCCAAGAAAACTTCAAATTTCTGCTACCGACTTAGGCGACTTTCAATCCAACACCGCTTCAATCTTCCGAGGTTCAACCCTAATCCCTTCTGTCGACACAATGTGACCTAGAAAAGTAACCTCCCTTAGCCAAAATTTGCACTTACTGAATTTGGCATACAACTGCTTCTCCCTCAAAATCTGCAGAACCACCCGTAGATGTGAATCATGCTCCTCTTTCGATCTTGAATAAACCAAGATATCATCTATGAATACCATGACAAACCGATCCAAGTAGAGTTGAAATACTCGGTTCATCATATCCATAAATGCTGTTAGTGCGTTAGTCAACCTAAACGGCATTACCATAAATTCGAAGTGTCCGTAGCAAGTCCTAAAAGCCGTCTTATGAATATCCGCCTCTTTAAACTTAAGCTGAAGGTACCCTGACCTCAGATCTATCTTTGAAAAGACTGAGGCTCCCTTCAACTGATCGAACAAGTCATCGATCCTTGGCAACGGGTATTTGTTCTTGATCGTCAATTTGTTCAACTGACGACAGTCAATGCACATACGCATTGATCCATCCTTTTTCTTAATGAATAACACTGGCGCTCCCCAAGGCGACACACTTGGTCGGATAAACCCTCTATCCAGTAACTCCTGAATCTGCACTTTCAATTAAACCAACTCCTTTGGCGCCATCCTATACAGAGCAATAGATACTGGCGCTATTCCCGGAAGAAGATCAATACCAAACTCCACTTCACGATCCGGGGGTAGTTCCGAAAGCTCTTTTGGGAAAACATCAGGAAATTCCTTCACCATCCTGACATCTTCGACAGTTAGTTCCTTGGCTTCCAGAGCCCGAACAAACATTAGAATCGCCTCGCATCCTTTCCTCACCATCCTTTCTGCCCTTAAGGCAGACACCACATTTGACAAACAATTCCCCCTTTCACCTATCACCAACACTTCACCACCATCGGGAGTTTTTAACACCATACGCTTGGCTACACAGTCCAAATTTGCTTGATACTTCACTAACCAATCCATTCCTAAGATCAAATCGAACTCCCCAAATGGAAGTTCCATCAGATCAGCCCAAAAAGCTACCTCTTGAACTTCTAGGGGTACATCCTTATACAGTTTGTTCACCACTACAGTTTGTCCTAGAGGGCTTACTACAGTCATCTCCCTAGAAGAAGTCTCATAATCTAAGTTCAAAGTTCCCGCTATAGAACTAGCAACATAAGAGTGCGTTGAACCAATATCAATCAAGGCAGTGTAAGGCAAACCAAAAATTAAAAACGTACCGGTTATAACATCCGGTGCGTCAGCCTCCTCTCGACGTCTAGCAGCATAGGCTAACCCCAGCTGTCTCGCCTCAGTGTTCCCTGTCCCTTGGCCTGGTGCTCCACGGCCCCGACCGAAACCGTTACCACCTCTGGCTGGACGATGACCTCTCTATGTCTGTTGACCACCTTTTCCTGGTTGTGCATTCCCTTGGCCCGTGGGCCCTTCTCTGCCCCGTTGTTGCGGACAGTTTCTAACTTGGTGGTCCGTAGATCCACACCTAAAGCACTTCCCACTGCCTGTCCAACACTCGCCTACATGGAATTTACCACATCGAGCACACATACGTATCGACCAACGATGTGTGTCTCTTTCCCGCCTCGGCCCGTCTGACCTAGGCCTTTTCTGAGTACGCCCAGCTGCCCTTGACGATCCAAAACTCCTCTTACTTCCACCCCTTTCTCTATCCCTATTTATTTTCTCTGTCCGCTTCACCACCTCAGCTATCTTAGCTTTTTCTACAAGCACAGCAAATTCCCTCTCCCATTTGTGGAGCTATCAATACCCGCAAATCATCCTCGGACCCTCTTCAAATTGAACACAACATTCATGGTGCAGGCCACCATTCCTCGAGCATAACGGCTAAGGCGTAAGATTTCGCTCAAATGCGCGACCACCAGACCTACTTCCTTGCACCAAACTCGAAATGCTCTCGTTGGCGTTTTGAAGGAATCCCAAGTGATACGGCCACCCACCGTACCATCCTTAACCGTAAGCCACCATTGATAAGCTTAGCCGCAGAGAGATACAACCCCTTTCGACTTCTCCTCCTCCGTGAAATCCAAATCATCCATTATGCGCTCAACCGCTCAGTAACCAATACTCAGCTGAACTCGGGGCTATACCAGAAATTCCCCTAAACACTTCCGCCCCATTGGCTCTAAGTCGCTCTGGCACAGATTTCCGAGCTCGTGTGCCCATACCTGCCCCAGCAACCCTCTCTAGAACCCTTAACATTGCCTGAGATACCGCATCATCTCCGACCGTCTGGTCTTGAAATTCCACTCCCACAGCTGGTGGTATCGGCATCTCGTTTCCAGATCCATGGCCAGACCCTACTGGTTCTGACACCGTCATCCTACCCCTACCACGACCACGCGGCGGATGTCCACGACCTCTTGTACTCATTCTACCGATTCGCGTTTATCTAATTAGAAATTTTATGAATTGTTAATTTCTTCCACTGATTAACCACGAACAATCTTATGGACAGTAGTTTTAAGAATAGTTCTTTCGATTTGAAATTATATCTCACAGTTTCGATCTCAAGTGTATATCTCCTAGTTCCACACACATTCAACCATCATACATCAACATACAAGTAACATCCATGAATCTACATTCATCACATAAGGATATTTTCGTCGTTTCACTACCCAGGGGTACTTTCGTAATTTTATCCTACAGGGGTATTTTTGAAATATATATTTTTTCTCAAAATAGGGTATCTTGGTGATTTTACGAAATAAGGGTATTTTGGTAATTTTACATTTCGGGGGTATTTTGGGTAATTTTCCAAACCAGGGGTATTTTGGTCATTTTACAAATCAGGGGTAATTTAGTATTTTTTTTCTACAACCCAAGGGTATTTTGAAAAATTTTCAAAATTAGGGTGGCTGGTCCCTTTCGGGTTTTAATTATAAATTTTGGCCCGTCAACAAGTCCTCACGGCTAAGGTGAACAGTCACTACGCACCAGGTAGGATTCTAGCGAAGAAGAGGTGAGTCACTAGGACCGCTTAAGTACCAAGCTCTCCCTGAATCCAATCCTAGACATGCGTATGCCTATTGCCACACCCTGACCCAGTGACTTGTTCACGGGTTTGTTTGGTTGGATTAAATCTTATGAAATTGAAGAGTTGTTTATTCTAGGCCTAAGGTCCATCAATGCCTAACATACTAGTCTACGTCCATCAAGCCCATCAAGCCCAATCATGCATATCATATCAGAAGTTAGAATACTTACCTGCGTGGATCGGGTGCCGGTAGACTCGAAGGCCATATCTTCATCCAAGACATTTTCTCAAATTCTCATCAAATTTTCAAAACACTACTAGACCCATTCACAGCCCGAGTTTTGAACTAGGCTCTGATACCAAAATGTAACACTCCCAAACCCGGCCCAAACGCCACGACCGGATCTGGTATGCTACGGGTTTGAAGATTAAAAACTTTTCTTTGGAATGTTTTGAAATCTCAGTTGATTTGTTAGAGTATTTTTTAAATAAGTGTTATTTAAAGAAAACCTTTGTAATATTTTTATTTCTTCTATACAAATTACTTGTTTGAAAATCCTTTTTTTTTTATTTCTTTTTATAAATAAGACTTAGAACATACATTTATGGATGTAAGCATCGTCAAATATAAATCAAAACATTAAACGAGGGAGGCCTTATTACAAAAATAGTCCCAAATTCAAACTTAAAGAAAAACCGAAAAAAGTAAAATAGTTTAAGAAATTAAATGGCGTGATGGCCCCTCGAGTCCGCCTCGGCTCCCATGTCCACGATCTACTGCTCACATGAAAGAGTAGAGAAAAATGAAAGGGTGAGTCACCAAGACTCAGTGTATAAATCCCAAATACACAACGACACAGAGGCCACAAACACATTATGGGCCCCGCCCCCATACATAAAGGCAACAATCATAATTACATGATAAATAATAAATGATGAATAGCCCAAACCATCCTAGAATTCCATCCTCTACACACCAACCCGTACCAACCATCACACCTCGGGTATTTCTACAATCAACCCTCCATCCGCTACACACCATAACGACAGCCGTACTGCCTATTCCTATTAATCAGGAATCATTAAACGTGGCATAGCCACTGATCACTATGTGACCTAACATTTGAATTTGTGGTTTAACCACCGATCACCAAGTGACCTATTATGCACTTCCCCTTCATTATAATAGTTCCACCCCATTCATACACACATGAAAAATTGAAGACATCATACCACCTTTAAGAAAACAGGCTTTCATATATATATTTATCGATACACATAGAGATTTCTATGATTACGTACCTGGCATTCTTTACAGACCCTTTTTTGGGTTTGATTCGACTGTCTACACAGCCTATTTTCGGCTTTTTAGCCCAATATATATATAATACAGTTAACTAGTGTGTTAGAGATCTGCACACCTGTTTACCGATAAAATGATACTTTCTATGTCGATGCTGTCCGTAGCCGACACCACTGCTATCTGCCTAAGGTGTGGTTCAGAAGTCGGTCCACAACCCGGTGGCCAATCTCGAACTACTGACACCGCTAGTTTCTTAAACTTAGGGATTGGTTTGACAGATCCAATCCCCTCCTTCGCCTGATCGATATTTGATTCCATCAAAAAGGCCTTATTAATCATAACATATGGTTAAGATTGTGATTTCGATATCGAATCTAACGAGAACCTAAAGAGAATTTCTTACCTTGAAATTCCTGAAAAGTGATATGAGATTCAGGGACTAGTGTTTCCGGCTTTTAGATCTAAGAGATCTACTTCAATTCCCGAATGTCGCCCAACAAGAGAATACATAAAACCATTAAACCATTAGCTTTTTGGCTTTGTCTCCCAAAATCCGAAAGAGAATGTGAAGAGATAGGAAAATCAGCACTCACCTTAGCACAAAGAATTCGACTACCCCTTAGAGATTTCAGCTTTTGAGAAGATCAGAAGAAAGATGATAGGAAGAAGTCTATGTAGATTCGGCTTTAGTGAAGAAATCGGTAAAAGGGAATAGGAAGTATTCGGCTATGGATATGAGAATAGAGTTCAGAGTTTCGGCTTTTGAAAGAAAAGATGTTGAGAAAAATTGGGAGGTTTCGGCTTTTGAAGAAATCAAAAGAAAAGAAATTACAGAGAATGATAGAGAGTTTAAGACGAGAGAATGAAGAAAAAGAATAGGGTTCAAATGCCGGAATTGAAGAGATACTACCCCTATTTATAGAGCCTTTCGGCACTTACTTATAAAAAACTAAAAGTGCCCTTCTTGCTAACTAACAACTCATCAAATAATAGGGGAAATTTTGGCACCCCTTTGCCATAAAGAAACCGATTTCTTCCCTCCTTTAGGTGATGGAATTTCGGCCAACACTGCACTCAGCAGATAGCTCCTATCTTTTCTCCTTTATCTTAATCTGTTCATACCTTTAGAAGAAGCCTAGATAACACCACCTCTTCCTTCCTTTATCAGCTCATTATCCCCATTATCCATGTCATTTAATCCACCTATTTTCTAGCCCCAATGCCGTCCCAACTAGCTCCCCTTTAATTACCAAAAATGGCCCAAATACATGGGCTCCATACGGCCAACACTTGGGCTCTCTCTCCATCTACTAGTGACGCCACCCTCTAGCTCCTTTGCAGTGCCACCTAACACTGGGCCACAAGCCCACTTTGTGTCCTAACTTCCAGATAATATCTTTTAAGCCCTATCTTATTAAGCTTTCCACTAAAGTGTTCAAACAAAAAATTTAATCAAGGCCTCGACCCCATCCTGAGCCCAATTTGGACCCCTAACACTTAAATTACACATTAAACATATCCCCACACTAAACGCATAAGCCCATTAATTCAGGATATTACACCACAGCGCCGAGCCGTTCTATTTTCTTAGTGTCGCAACCGGTGCTAAGCTTGGTGTGTTGGCTAGGTGGGTCGATTTTATCCCCACGTAAGTGTAGGGTTGGTACGGGTGGTGTGTTGGCTGGATCGGGGTGGGATGCATCCTCATACTGTTGCATATCTGTTTATGAGATCTATCACTGTACTGGGCTTAGGCCCACATGATCTGTTATTAGTTTGGGCTAGGCCCAATTGATTCTGTTATGGGCTGTGACCCAAATGATATTGTAGTGGGTTTTGACCCACGTATGCTCTGGCTCGGACTGTCATTATTCTTTGTTAAAGGGCTTTGTCCCAGCATTTCGCTTTCTATTTACATATCTTGTTCATTACTCTAGTACGGGGATTACACATTGGGTTTTTGTAAACTCACCATGTTTTTAACTATGCAGGTAATCCCCAACGTTAGGAGGATCGGTGCTACGAGGGACTCAGAGGTGACCACACGACTGCAGCCGTTATGCTTTGGACTTTATATATGTTTTAAATTCTATTTTGGGTTTTAATTTCTGTAATAAGGCCACTCTGGATTTAATTCTAATTTTGGGATTTTGTTACATTTTATATCTGTTAGGCGCAGACGAGTTTTCAACCTAATTACTGCTTTTAAAAACATACGTTTTAAACTTCTTTACCTTAAATTAGCTTCCGCAACTATAAAGATATTTTGGGAATAAAATTAATAATTTTTCAATGTACCACGTTTTAAAAATAAACTAACGTAACTGGGACTTTACTTAAGCTTTTAAACAAGAAGGGTTTTCAATGAAAACATGGTTTTCGAAAAACACTTCAATGGGACACGCCAGGTTCGGGTCTAACTTCTAGGCCGGGTTTGGGGTGTTACATATTGCTAGAATCATTTCAGCTGTTTCTGCACAGAGGCTGATACGCAAAGGTAGTGAAGCGTTTTTACCATATATATTTGATACCTGATAACATGTTAATTTGCATGATTTCTTGTGTTTAATTCGGTTTATTTCTGAATCAATCCCTGCTAAATTAGAGTTTTTATGATTTAAATCTTGTCAGGGATGCAATTGGTCAAAAACAAGCTAAAAAGGGGCCAAGTCAAAAATATGGAGGAAGCCAAGGACACATCAAATATTTTGACTTTGTAAAAGCCAAAAATAGGAAAATATTATTTTATTTATTTTTATTTTTATTTTAGATTTTATATTAAGTTAGTTTAGGCTATTTTTAGTAAACCCCATGTATATAAATAGGGGCTTTTTGTTCTTAGGAAATCATCAATTAATTCTTTTCCTACTTCAATTTGGAGTTGTATTATCCTCTTTGTCTTTTTCTACTTCAACTTGGAATTGAATTACTCTCCTTTTTCTCTTTCAATTTGACATGGGAATTTTGTTCATTTCATTTCAATTCCTTTGTTCTTTCTAAATTCGTCCAATTGCTTTCCAAGCCCTTTTACTCCCCAATTTCTTCCATTATCATACAAATTCAATCACCTTTCATAACTTACTAGCATGAATAAATTCATGCTACACTAAATTATATCTTAGCCTTAGGCCGGTGCTCTTTTCGGTCAGGAATCGTGAGATTCGTATTCGCGCTAAAAATCCTTCCAATCGGTATTCACCTTTTTCCTAAGTATCGGGATAGCACAAATCATCCCTTAAGGTTGAATTCGATTTCAAGTCAAAGTGCACGTTGGGTCGGAGTCGTGTTTGCTGACAGTTGAAGATTCGAGTCGGTCGTGCTGTATTTGGATTTTTGAGAACAAATCAAGGAACAAGTGATCAGGTTTAAACGACCCACGTGGTTGAGGCCGTTGATTCGAGTTGGGTTCTTCAGAATGCAAGGCTACCGGAATCTTCAATCAGGAACACGTGTATCTCGGTTAGATAATCGATAAGGGTTGGTTTGCAGGACGTACCGGGACCAGCTACGAGAGGAAGAATTGGTGGTTAGGACGTTCTTAATCGTTATAACCAGCTTATCGTTTGGGGGAGAAAATCAATTTTCGAGGATCGATTCTTAACACGGAATTTACCGAGTCTAAGGCTATGGCTTATTATATCTATTTGCAAAATTCTGAATTTATTTCTCGATTTAATTTAATTTTTAATATTAATCAATTATTTATTTACGCTGATTAGTTTATTTACTTTCTAAACATTCTTGAAATTCCCCCGATTTACTTTAATTGTTTATTTTTGTAGGTACGATTGGAGTTGTGGGCACGACTATTGCCATGACGTTCGACACGACGAGCACTCTGATCATAAGTTATACAAAAAAGTTGATTATAGCATCCAATCCCTGTGGACTCGACCCTACTACCACTCTTACTACTATTTAGAGTTATTTCTAGGAATTAATTTTGGTGGTTTCGATGCCCATCAAATTTTGGCACCGTTGCCGAGGATTGGAGATATTTTTCTAATTTTTGTTTGTTTACCTTATGACCAGATCAGAACCGGGAACTCTAGAGTTTGAACCAAAAATTGAGAAATTGGCCCTACAACTATGGAAAGAAATCATTCGACGTGGAAAATAGCCAAATCTCGGATTCAAAACCACATCATACACCGAGGAAATTTTCTCGTTTGACGAACCCAACCAGATGGCTGAACAGATGATACGCCAACTTCCTGTGACACCGGATGAACAACAACCCTTATGTATAACCTATCTGACAGGAGGGACACCGTTCGAGTTAAAGTCGGGTTCGATCCATCTACTACCCACTTTTCGTGGATTACAGAACAAGAATCTGCACACCCACCTTAAGGAATTCCATATGGTGTGCACAAGCATGAAGCCTCAGGGAGTAACCGAAGACCAAATTAAACTTCGTGCTTTTCCTTTCTCACTAGCCGACTCTACTAGAGAGTGGCTATTTTATTTGCCTCCAGGATTTGTCAACACATGGTCTAACATGTCTCATTTATTTCTTAACAGGTTCTTCCCTGCAGCTCGAGCAGCCAAACTAAGGAGGAACATTGTAGGAATCCGTCAAAAGGACATTGAATCGCTCTATGATTACTGGGAGCGGTACAAAAAGTTGTGTGCAAGTTGCCCACAACATGGACTGACTGAACAGTCACTCTTGCAGTATTTCTATGAAGGATTTCTCTCTATGGAAATGAAAATGATAGATGCTACAAGTGGGGGGCACTAGTCAATATGACTCCTCAGAGAGCACGAGAGTTGATTTCGACCATGGCAGCTAACTCTCAACAATTCTGACAGGCCACAGAACCCACAAGACGGGTTCATGGGTTAAGTTCTCTATCTCTAGAAGATAAAATTGATAAGCTGACTAACGTTCAAACTTTTCTTACAGATAAAACGAGCCTAGCACGGTTGTGCAGAATTTGCACTAAACCAAACCATTCGACGGACTCTTGTCTGATTTTAAATAAGGATTCAACAGAACAAGCAAATGCTGTCAGGAACTTTCCAGGACCACTCCAGAGGCGATATGACCCCTACTCGAACTCGTATAATGTAGGATGGAAGGATCACCCGAATCTCAGTTATGGGACGAATCCGCGGTTCAATCAATCGTACCAACAAAGGTCGCCTTAGAATCAACAGTTACCACCCCCGAAATCATCCTTAGAAGCCATAGTGGAAAGGCTAGCCAATAGTACTGAGAAATTCCAACAAAAAACTAACATGTATTTGCAGGAGTTGGATAAGAAAGTGAGCAAACTCGCGCTCACGGTTAGCCATTTGGAGCCCCAAGGTAAGCTGCCGTCTCAAACTGAGCCAAACCCTCGACACAATGTAAGTGCTATGACATTGAGGAGTGGGAAGGTTTTGGAGCCCGGACATGGCACGAGTCATGCCCACAACGCTGGTCGAGATAAGAAGAAACTTGACACAAAGGCTCCAGTGGAGTCAATACCACAAAAATCATTTGCAGTGCCACCTCCGTTTCCTGGAAGACTAGTCCAATGCAAGAAGGAGTGAGAAGAGAAGAAAATCCTCGACATCTTTTAAAAGGTAGAAATTAACATACCTCTTCTTGATGCGATTAAACAAATTCCACGATAAGCAAAATTCTTAAAAGAATTATGCCCAAGTAAGAGGAAGCTCCTAGGTAATGAAAAGGTGAGTGTCAGAGAAAATGTCTCCGCTGTTTTACAAAGGAAAATACCACCTAAATGTAAGGACCAAGGTATGTTTTCCATATCTTGCAAAATAGGTAGTGTCAGTATTAAAAAAGACATGTGTGACTTAGGCGCATCAATTATTGTTATGCCTTTATCAATTTATAAACTACTTAATGCAGGTCATTTGAAGGAAGCAGGTGTAATTATTCAGCTTGCAGATAGATCTGTAGTGCATCCAGAAGGAGTGTTAGAGGACGTTCTTGTTAAGGTAAACGAGCTTATATTTCCTGCAGACTTCTACATTATCGACATAGAGGATGACAACTCGGCCAATTCGTCTAATATACTTCTTGGGAGACCATTCTTGTAACAGTCTGATTTAGACCGTAGTTGGAACAGTGGTTTTGGAACCACAAATCTGAGGTCAAAAAAATATTTTAATATTATTTTTCATGTTTACAGTGTGTGATTAAGCGTGTGTGAAAATTATGTGTGAAAATTTTATTGATAGTGTGCTTAATTTGTAAAAATGACTTAATCGCATAAAGTGCAAAAGCTGTGTGCTAATTGTTAAAGTGTTTATTTGGCATGGCTTTTTAAATGAAAGGTCCTTAAATTGTTATTAAACCAATTGATAGTAAGTGGATGATAATGGCATGGTTTTTGGTGTTATTATTAATATTCATTAAGGGTAAAATGGTAAATGGTATATTAAAGTCATTATAATTAAAACAAAAGAAAAATAAGCCATTATCATCTTTGTGGTTGCCAAAAATTGAAAGAAAAAGAAAGAGTTAGGGCTTTGAAACATTCGGCCATTTTTGTTCTAAATCAAGGTATGTTTTGAGCTCGGTTTTTAGTGATTTCTACATTTTTGTGATCGTTGCTTTGTGTTCTATCAAGCCCATGTTTTAATTTTAGAATTTGATGATGATTTTAAGATGTGCCATTGATGAATGTTTGAGCTTTGTGATAGTTGATGATGAAATATGAAAGATATGTGATAGATTAACATATTTTGTCTTTGAATTTTTGGTGAATTTGAGTAATTTGGGCTAAATTGTGAAAATGAGAAATTGGAGGACTAAAATGTAAAATAAATGAAATATGTGGGCTTGTATGAATGTAAGGAAAATTTGACTAGGCATGTGTGAGGTGAAATTATGTGAATTTGATGATTTTATGAAATGGGGACTAAAGTGTCAAAATTCAAAAATGTGAGGGCTATTTTGTAAAATGCCCTAAATATGTGTGTTTGGATTAAATTGAATGGATTGGTGATTAAATGTGTTGATTTTAATATTATATATGTAACATCCTGAATTTTTGGGCCTATGCATTTAATGGGTGAATATGTGTAATGAGTTAATTTGAGCATTAGGGGTCCAAATTGGGCTCAGGATTGGGATGAAGCCTTAGTTAAATTTTTGTTTGGCCACTATAGGGTTTAAAAGGTGGTATCTGAGTTTAAAATATCAAAATGGGCTCGTGGCCCAGTGGTCAGTGGCGCCACTTAGGGAGCAAGGAGGTGACGCCACACAAGGGAGTAAGGGGCCCAAATTTAAGTTACATGGAGCCCAACTCTTTTAATTTAAGTTAGCTAAATTTCGGCATTAGGTTTAGGTAGAGTGGACGGCAACAAGGCTCAAAAATAGGAGGATTTATGTGAATGGGATAATGTAGATAATATAGTTGATAATATGGAAGAAAAAAAATGGAGAAAAGATAGGAGCTATCTACAAGGCTAGGAGTTGGCGGAAATTCCATCACCTAGAGAAGTGAAGAAATCGGTTTCTTTATGGCAAAGGGGGTGTCGAATTTTCTCTTTTTATTTGATTAATTTTTAGTTATCAGGAAGGGCACTTTCGGTTTTTCATAGGTAAGTGACGAAATTTCTATAAATAGGGAGGGTTCTCTTCTTTATTTTTCGGCATTTAGGGTTTCCACCTTTTCTTTCTCTTCTTTCTTCTAAAAGCCAAAAACTCCATTATTCTATTCTCTTCTTTTTTCTAAAAGCCGAAAGCCGAAAACTCCATTATTCTTTTCTCTTCTTTCTTCTAAAAGCTGAAAACTCCATTATTCTCTTCTTTCTTCAACTAAAAGCCGAAACTACTTAGATTTCTTCCTATCATCTTCTCTTCTGATCTTCTCAAAAAGCCAGAATCTCTAAGGGGTAGTCGAATTCTCTGCATTAAGGTGAGTACCGATTTTCCTATCTCTTCAATCTCTCTTTCGATTTTTAAGAGACAAGGCCGAATGGCCACTTGGTTGTTAAGGTTGCCGAATGAAGCTAATATTTCCTCTCTTTTGCGTTTGGGCGGCATTCCGGGATTTGAAGGAAACCTGATCATCTAGATTTAAAAGCCAGAAATCGCTAGTCTCCAATTTTGAGATTTTAAGGTAAGGTGATTTTCCCTAGATTTTCACTAGATTCGTTCATCGCATCACGAGATCTTAACTTTATGATGTGGATTAACGATCATATGTTGTGATAGTAGTTCGACACAAGGACTTGTGATGGAATTAAATATGGATCGAGCAAAGGAGAGAATCCTAAGTTTAAGAAATGAGTCGTGTGTCGTGAAGATGCGGGATTAGCCACCAGGTTGTGGACCAAACCACGAACAACACCTTAGGCGGTAGCGGTTGTATCGACTTACGATAGTGTCGACATAGAGAGTGTCGTTCTAATTGTAATCGTGTGTGTAGATCTCTAACACACTAATTAATCATACTAAATATATGTTATGGGCTAAAAGCCGGAAAAAGGTTGTATAGTAATCTGTACTAAATATATGTTATGGGCTAAAAGCCGAAAAAAGGCTGTATAGACAGTCGGATTACCCAAAAAGGGTAGGCAAGGGATGCCAGGTACGTAATCATAGAAACTTCTCTATGTGTATCGATGTATGTGATAGACTGTGAACTTTTAGGTAGTATATTGTTTTGATTCTGCATGTATATATGCATGGGATAGGATTGATATGATGAAGGGGAAGAAGGTCGCATAGCGATCGGTGGCTTTTCCATATAGGTCACATAGTGATCGGTCTTTATGACAGGCAGCTCAGCTGTCGAAATGCTACGATGTATTATTAAGGTAGCATGGCGATCGGTGGCTTTGCCACATAGGTCACACAGTGATCGATCTTTAAGACAGGCAGCACAACTGTCGATATGGTGTGTAGCGGTTGGAGGGTTGATTGTAGAAATCCCCAAGGTGTGATGGTTGGTACGGGTTGGTGTGTAGAGAATGGATTTCTAGGCCAGGATGGGCCATGATGCATATATAGTTACCCTTGTATACGGGCCAAGGCCATAATGTGTTTGTGGGCCAAGCCTTTGATGTGTTTTCGGGATTTACACACTGAGTCTTGGTGACTCACCCTATTATTTTCCCCTAACTTTGCAGATGAGCAGTAGATCGTTGACATGGGAGCCGAGGCGGACTCGAGGGGCCAACAAGTCTTTTATTTATTAAATTTCCACTTTATTTTAAGTTTCAATTTTGGGATTATTTGATGTAATAAAGCCTCCATAGCTTAGGTTATGAGTTGATATTTGTTAATGTTTATGTTTTTTTTTTATGATCAAAGACTTATGTTTAAAAGAGATAAAAATGGGATTTTCAAACCTTATTTAAATAACACCTATTTTGGAAAGATAAATTACAAAGATTTTCTAAAAGTGCCACCTATTTAACGAATATCCACAAAAACAAACTAAGTTTTACAAAGCCTTGCAACGTAAAAGTTTTAAACATTAAAACCGTAGCATACAGGATCCGGTCATGACGTATGGGCTGGGTTTAGGGTGTTACATTTTGGTATCAGAGCCCAGTTCAAAACTCGGGCTGTGAAATGGGTCTTGTACTGTTTTAAAGTTGATAAGAATTTGGAAAAGTTTGGGTTGAGAAATGGCCTTCGAGTCTACCGGCACCCGATCCACGCAGGTAAGTATTCTAAACTTTTGGATGTGATATGTATGTGGGCTTCATGGGCTTGATGGACGTAGACTAGTATGTTAGGCATTGATGGACTATAGGCTTAGTTAAAACAACTCTTTAAATTCATAAGACTTAATCTATCCAAACAAACCCGTGAACGCAGTCGATGGGTTAGGGTGTGGCAACAGCATACGCATGTCTAGGATTGGATTCGGGGAGAGCTTGGTACTTAGCGGTCCTAGTGACTCACCTCCTCTTGTTTGAATCCTACAGTGTAATGTGAATGACTGCTCACCTTAGCCACGAGGGATTTGTTGACGGGCCAAAATCTATAATTAAAACTCGAAAGGGACCAGCCACCCTAATTCGCAACCAAAATACCCCCAAGTTTTGTAAAATTTCCAAAATATACTTGATTTGTGAAAATTTCCAAACAACCGTGATTTTATAAAATACCCATGTTTTGCAAATTTACCCAAAAACCCCTAGATTTTCAAATGTGACCCGGTTTGAAAAATTAAATTTTCCAAAATACCCCTGCTAAAAAAAACGAAAACAACAACAACACCAAGATACCCTATTTTGAGAAAATCACCAAGACACTTTATTTTGGAAAATACCCTGTAGGGCAAAACTACGGAAATACCCCTGGGTAGAGGAATGACGGAAAAAAAAAACCTTATGCGATGAATGTGTGTGCATGGATGTTACTTGTGTGATTGATGTATGCGGGTTGATGTATGTGGTTTCTAGAATTAGGAGATAAACTTGAGACTGAAACTGTAGATAGGTTCGAATTCAAAAGAACCACTCTTAAAACTACTTTCCATAAGATTGTTCGTGGTTAATCAGTGAAAGAAATTAATAGTTCATAAAATTTCTAATTCAGATACTACGAGAATTGACGATGAGCGCTAGGAGACTAAGAAGAGGCCGCGGCCGAGGCCGTGGAAGTATTAGGACTGATGTGCTGACTCATCTAGTTAGGGAGGTACTGAAGGAGGTTAAAGAAATCGGTGAAACATTTCGGGTTGGGTGCATGGACTGTAAGAAAAAATGAGATCGTAGTTTTCTAGGGTTGCAGTCTCGTTCTGTGAAGCATGTTAAGGTACGTCCAAACTTTCGGGTTTGCGAATATTGCAGAAGGCGTCATCCGGGTGAATGTTGGAGGAAGTCGAGAACGTGTTTAAGATGCGTCTGAGGAGCATAAGGCTCGGGATTGTTCAATCACCATTAAGTCGGGTATGTTTTGTGTGGATGCTATATTTTTGGGTATAGAAACTGTATGCGTGGAATGGTTATATATTATTAAATTAGAGTGCGCAGCGAAAGCATAGTGGTGAGACTTGGGTAGTACGATTAGTAGTTAGTTGGAAATTTCGAGGACGAAATTTCTTTAAGGGGGTAGAACTGTAACATCCTGAATTTTTGGGCCTATGCATTTAATGGGTGAATATGTGTAATGAGTTAATTTGAGCATTAGGGGTCCAAATTGGACTCAGGATTAGGCTGAAGCCTTAGTTAAATTTTTGTTTGGCCACTATAGGGTTTAAAAGGTGGTATCTGAGTTTAAAATATCAAAATGGGCTTGTGGCCCAGTGGTCAGTGGTGCCACTTAGGGAGCAAGGAGGTGACGCCACACAAGGGAGTAAGGGGCCCAAATTTAAGTTACATGGAGCCCAACTCTTTTAATTTAAGTTAGCTAAATTTTGGCATTAGGGTTAGGTAGAGTGGACGACAACAAGGCTCAAAAATAGGAGGATTTATGTGAATGGGATAATGTAGATAATATAGTTGATAATATGGAAGAAAAAAAAAGAGAAAAGATAGGAGCTATCTACAAGGCTAGGAGCTGGCCGAAATTCCATTACCTAGAGAAGTGAAGAAATCGGTTTCTTTATGGCAAAGGGGGTGCCAAATTTTCCCTTTTTATTTGATTAATTTTTAGTTATCGGGAAGGGCACTTTCGGTTTTTCATAGGTAAGTGCAGAAATTTCTATAAATAGGAGGGTTCTCTTCTTTATTTTTCGGCATTTAGGGTTTCCACCTTTTCTTTCTCTTCTTTCTTCTAAAAGCCGAAAACTCCATTATTCTCTTCTCTACTTTCTTCTAAAAGCCGAAAGCTGAAAACTCCATTATTCTTTTCTCTTCTTTCTTCTAAAAGCCGAAAACTCCATTATTCTCTTCTTTCTTCTAAAAGCCAAAAACTCCATTATTCTCTTCTTTCTTCAACTAAAAGCCGAAACTACTAAGATTTCTTCCTATCATCTTCCCTTCTGATCTTCTCAAAAAGCCAGAATCTCTAAGGGGTAGTCGAATTCTCTGCGTTAAGGTGAGTGCCTATTTTCCTATCTCTTCAATCTCTCTTTCGGTTTTTAAGAGACAAGGCCGAATGGCCACTTGGTTGTTAAGCCTACCGAATGAAGCTAATATTTCCTCTCTTTTACGTTTGGGCGGCATTCCGGGATTTGAAGGAAACCTGATCATCTAGATTTAAAAGCCAGAAATCGCTAGTCTCCAATTTCGGGATTTTAAGGTAAGGTGATTTTCCCTAGATTCGTTCATCGTATGCGAGATCTTAACTTTATGATGTGGATTAACGATCATATGTTGTGATAGTAGTTCTGACAAGGACTTGTAATGGAATTAAATATGGATCAGGCAAAGGAGAGAATCCCTAAGTTTAAGAAATGAGCTATGTCAGCATACGAGATTGGCGACCAGGTTGAAGACCGACTTCTGAACAACACCTTAGGCAGGTAGCAGTTGTATCGACTTCTGATAGTGTCGACATAGAGAGTTTCGTTCTAACGGTAATCGGGTGTGTAGATCTCTAACACAATAATTAATATGTACTAAATATATGTTATGGGCTAAAAGCCGAAAAAAGGTTGTATAGTAATCTGTACTAAATATATGTTATGGGCTAAAAGTCAGAAAAAGGCTGTATAGACAGTCGGATTACCCAAAAAGGGTAGGCAAGGGATGCCAGGTACGAAATAATAAAAACTTCTCTATGTGTATCGATGTATGTGATAGACTGTGAACTTTTAGGTAGTATATTGTTTTGATTCTGCATGTATGTATGCATGGGATGGGATTGATATGATGAAGGGGAAGATGGTCGCATAGCAATCGGTGGCTTTGCCACATAGGTCACATAGTGATCGGTCTTTATGACAGGTAGCTCAGCTGTCGAAATGCTACGATGTATTATTAAGGTCGCATGGCGATCGGTGGCTTTGCCACATAGGTCACACAGTGATCGGTCTTTAAGACAGGTAGCACAGCTGTCGATATGGTGTGTAGTGGTTGGAGGGTTGATTTTAGAAATCCCCAAGGTGTGATGGTTAGTACGGGTTGGTGTGTAGAGGATGGATTTCTAGGCTAGGATGGGCCATGATGCATATATAGTTACCCTTGTATACGGGCCAAGGCCATAATGTGTTTGTGGGCCAACCCTTTGATGTGTTTTCGGGTTTACACACTTTGAGTCTTGGTGACTCACCCTATTATTTTTCCCTAACTTTGCGGATGAGCGAGAGATCGTGGACATGGGGCCGAGGCGGACTCGAGGGGCCAACAAGTCTTTTATTTATTAAATTTCCACTTTATTTTAAGTTTCAATTTTGGGATTATTTGATGTAATAAGGCCTCCATAGCTTAGGTTATAAGTTGATATTTGTTAATGTTTATGTTTTTTTTTATGATCAAAGACTTATGGTTAAAGGAGATAAAAATGGGATTTTCAAACCTTATTTAAATAACACCTATTTTAGAAAGATAAATTACAAAGATTTTCTACAAGTGCCACCTATTTAACGAATATCCACAAAAACGAACTAAGTTTTACAAAGCCTTGCAACGTAAAAGTTTTAAACATTAAACCCGTAGCATACCGGATCCGATCGTGACGTATGGGCTGGGTTTGGGGTGTTACAATATAGATCAAGAAAAGAGAGATTTGGATCGAGATCGAGGCAAAGAGAAAGTGCTCGATTAATTGACTGGTCTCGGTATTTCGACATTCGAGGTAAGTTCGTTTATAATACAAATTGTTTGAATTATACTCATGTGCTATTTAATGAAAGATTATGTGGCTAATGAATTGGTGATGTTAAATGTGTATTGAGAGATGTGGCACTAAGTGTGCGGTATAGAATTGGTACAATAGAGAACGGCACTGTGTGTGCGAAATAAGAAAAGTATCGACTACTTTAATTGGCACTGTATGTGCGATACCGAGTTAAATTTGGTTTAAAGTAAAGGCACTAAGTGTGTGACGATATTTAAGCTTTGGCTATGAAATTGGCACTAAGTGTGCGATTTAAACGATTGAATAATGAAGATTGATCGAAAGGTGGTATCAAGCATTTAGTATCAAGAATAATCATTAACTAAGTGTTGGCGAAGGTATGTACGAAGCCTATGTGGTTGATGATTTTGGAAATAGTTGAATGGATGAGAGTGTGCATTCTTGTGAAATAATCTATGTGATGATTTATTTTGTTTATTGATTTTGAATCATTGAGTTAAATGTATTATATTACGAACTTACCAAGCTTTAAAGCTTACTGTGTGAAGTGTTTTCTCTGTTATAGAGTGTCATTAAAGCTAGCTCAGATTCGGGGATCATCAGCGACTAAATCACACTATCAGCTATCTATTTTGGTACTTTTGAAAGGTGTATATTTTTGGTATATGGCATGTATAGGCTAGTAATTATGGCATGTTTAGAAGTGTATACGCTTTGCCATGTGATTTGGTTTGGTAGTTTGATGGTTTGGTATATGTTTTGAACATGTGAAAAGAATGACTATTATGTGTATGTGTATGTTCTATGTGAGTAATCATTATGGCATAAATTAGCAAAATGGAAATGGTATGTTTCATGATAGAATTGGTAAGGAATGAATGATGAATAAATTATATGATTTGGGATGTGAAATTGATATATTAGATGGACTTATTTGAGTTGAAATTGAGTATGGAAATAAATGGTGTGGTTGATGACTAATTGGTGCATATATTAGTATGTTTTGGTTGCAATTTGAGGTTTAAATGTATATGAATTGATGATTGTAGGTGATCCCAAAGTGTGGGTGGAAAATTGGCCTTGCAAATGGCCTATATTTGCCTACACAGTTGAGCACACGGGCGTGTGGCTCGACCGTTTCCTTTGTGGTTGTACTTCAAATAAGTCAGTTTCGACCACGGGCTGGACACACGGGCATGTGACTGGCCTGTGGTGCAAGTCAGTGTCGACCACGGGTGAGGCACACGGGCATGTCTCAGGCCGTGTGGACAAGTCAGTATGTATGCCCTGTTTTGCCACGACTTGGACACACGGGCGTGTCCGAGGCCGTGTGAGGCACACAGCCTACTCACACGGGCGTGTGACCTCTGTAACTTTGAAAAATATTTGATTTTCAAAAAAAATTGTATGATTTCGGTTAAGTCCCGACCCCTTTCTAATGCTTGTTTAAGGTCTCGTAGACCTCATTAAGAGACTATATGCTTGAATGTTGCTATGATATGTTGATGTTATACTTATTGAAGTGAAATGTTCGTAAAAGTTTTCGATTTTTCCGATAATGCCCTTTTAACCCTAGACCAGTGATGGTTACGGGTTAAGGGTGTTACAATTCTTGAGTCTCGCGCGAATGGAAATTGATGTTTGGAGTGGAACACTCACCATGGAATTTGATGGTGAAGTGGTTAGGTTTAATGTTTATGAGGATATGGGACATCCCAATGATAAGTTACAAACTGTGCCTTGCAGGAATGTAGATCTTGATGTTAAGCAAGAGGAATTATCGATAATCCAAAAACCAATACGTGAAGCTGTCATGAAAGCCTCGAAATTAGAGCTGAAATCGTTTCCAGAACGTACAAGTATTCTGACAGAGAAAAATGCAAACTTGAACGAAGAAGCTCAAAGACGCCTCAATCCACTAATGATAGGGGAATCCGAGAAGGGCTTCAAGGATAGTGGAAAAAGGTCGAAACCTTTCTGCAAGAACATCCAAGTGCACAAGATGGAGAAATTAATTCTCAATAAGCCAAACAAATAACATTTAAGGTCGTCGAGCTAACGACGTTAAACAAAAGCGCTTTTTGGGAGGCAACCCAACTTTATTTTCATTTTGAGTTTAAGTATGATTTAGGTTGTAAATAAATAAATAATTTTTTTAATCCAGTTAATTTGATGTTTTCAAGAACGTAATGGAGGTTTTTCTAAAGTCGGATAATGATGGTGGCATGGGCACACTGTGCTAAATGTTGACAATTATTTCTCAAACACCGACAACATCGTTAGAAACACATGGGGAGTATTCTTAGCCTTTCTCTTTGCTTGTTGCTTGAGTTACTGAACTTTATTGCATATAAAATGTGCTTGAGGACAAGCATAGAGTAAGTAGGGGGGATTGAAAATTGTAAGTATGCACGGATGATTGATTGATTTTTGCTGCATGTCTCTCTTTTGCATGTGTTCAATCTTACGTTGAATTCAGTCGATAGTTCATTTGACATTGAGCCTTTAATATCATAATTAGTCAATTTGGACAATTGGGCAATTTTTTGAATTTAAATGTTCAAGTATATAGATTAGTCGACATTTGTGTTTTAGGATTGATATATGTAGCTATATTTTTCATATTAATTGATTGTTTAAAAAAATATTTGCTTGTGCATAAATAAATTAATAAAATAAATAAATAAATAAATAAAGGCTCAAGTTATGAGTGAAAGTTTCGAAAACGTGATCAGATTGAGTAACTGGGGTGAGGTGCATGGGTTGTCATCTCATCTCGCGTAAAAAGGTTCAAGTGACAAGTCGAGAACTTAATAGCATTCCGCTAACAGAGCCTAATTGTAATATCCTAGATTTAGGGGTTATGCGTTTATGCATAATTCAAGTGATAGTGGGCTTAGTGTGTGTGTTTGGATATGTTTTAAGGGTTTTTAGAATTTTAGAATGTAAGGGAATGCCTTAGAAAAATATTAGATTTTTAGTCTTAGAAGGGGAGCTAAGCAAAATTGGCCTTAAGAAAATTAGTTTGAGGTTTTAATCACAATGAGTTAATTGGTAAAGTGGCAAGTGGCTGTGGAAGTGTACTAATGGTCTTAGGTTCGAATCCCATGGATGACATTAAGGTGACTTTTAATTTTTGTATGGAATGTGTTGGTCAAATTTTACTTATGGTAAGGATGGACTTTGTTATTTATGGATAGTAGACTAAGGAATAAGGCAAGTGCTTATTTATGGTATGGTATCAAGGAATTTTGGTAGGATAAGGGGACATAAGGCTTGAAGTATGGAGGGCTATTTTGGAAATTTTTCTATGGCCATTTTACCATGAATGTAGACAGTTTAGTGGACTAGGGGGGTTGACTTAATTTTGAATGTGATTAGGAGGAAATAAGGAGAAATTTAGGAGTGAGTTTAATTCAAAATTAGTTTGAATTGATGGCAAAAAGAATTTTGAGTGTGGAGGCCGAATGTGGGTCTCTTTTGGGTGATAATTTCGGTCATGAGTGGGAGGGGGGAATAGCCAAATTTGCTATTTGAGGTCTAGAAGTTCTTTTTGGGTTCTTTCTTCTTTCTTTAGTATTCTCTTTTGAAACTTTCTTTTCACCCTTGCCATTGCCGAAATTTGCACCCTATTTCTTGACCAAAAGCCGAAAGTTGGAAGTCATTTTGTGCATCTTTTTCTTTTTTTTTTTGCAACTTATTTTCCTTCCATTCACTTCCTAAAAATCGAAACCCATTGTAACACCCCAAACCCGGACAAGACACCACGTCCGAATCTGGTATGCTACGGGGAAAACGTCTTGGGAAAACTAGATTTTTCGTTTAAAAGTGGAGTGAAAACACAGTGTGTTTGAAACAGATTTGAGTAGTCTTGTTTGGAAAACAGTTGATGTATTTGAAACCTGGAGATTTTGAAAACTTAGCTAGAGTTTGTAGTTGAAACGAGTTTAAACCATTTAAAACCTCATTAGTTACTTAATGATACATAAAACACTTTCGAACTTAGGTGAATTACAAGTTAGAATTGGAAACCAGTTGAATTTGTTTGTCACAAAGACTTAATGTGATACCCGATGGTATAGTTAAAAACACGTCAGCGTTATAATTTTGAAAACATTATCTTTCCAGTTTTAGTAAAACTTATACCGCTTATTTTGTTAAGGCATATTAAATCTAATTAAAACATCAACCAACTTAAGACATAAATTTAGAGGCCTTTTACAACCCAAATAAAAACCCAAATAAAAGTAAATAACTAAAGTACCCAAAATATAGAGTCCGAGTAAAGACTTTATTCAAAGATGGCATAAGCACCTCGAGTCCATCCCGCTCCAAGTCCGCGTCTACGAGTCACCTGAAATGTCAAAGGAGAGGGTGAGTCGAGTGACTCGATGTGTAAATCCCGCTCCCAAAGAATCAACATGCTAACACACATCATACATAGCAACATGATTAATGCAACCCAACCTAACCATCCATATCGCCTTTTCTACCCCGTGTGGTACCAAACCACCGGTGGTGCCAAACCACCGGTGACATATAGTCACAATGTGCTACCAAAGCACCGGTGTCCCAAAGACACAATATCCGTCAATGTGCTACCAAAGCACCGGTGTCCCAAAGACACAGTTGTGCTACCAAAGCACCGGTGACCGAAGTCACGAATCCAATGATGATGGGGCCAACCCATCGTGTGTTACCAAAACACTAGCGAGACGATCCCATATCTCAAGTGGGGCCAACCCACGGTGGTTAAACCACGAGGACAAGTCGCAATGAGGTGCCAAACCTCACGTGTCCCAAAGACACAATGTGCTACCAAAGCACCGTGACCGTAGTCACAAATGCGGTGATGGGGCCAACCCATCGTGTGTGTTACCAAAACACCGGCGTCAATCCCGTATAATCATCTGTGGGGCCAACCCACTGTGGTGCTGAGCCACTGGGGCGAGACGCCGAGGTACCAAACCTCTGGAGGTGCCAAACCTCTGTGACCCAAAGTCACAAAGTGTGCTACCAAAAGCACCGGTGCTCGTCGACCTGATACATCACCGCTCCCTCCTCTCGTATCACCCATCAACATGCCAAACTCATGTAATCATGAATATCATGCTATCATGCATATCATACTATCATGCATATCATGCCAATATGTCTAATCTCATACCCCATGTCACATATCCATAACCATGGTATCATACAGATCATCAATAACTCATAATAATAGCACTCGACTTACCCGAGTCCAAACTCGTACCCATGAGGGTATCATAATAGTCACCACTGTTCCATTAGTCATTGCACAAAGTTTATTAACGATATTACTAAATATAAGTGTGTTAGTATACACACTGATAGCTACGAGTCTAAAGATCCCTACGAATCACTCAGTCCCTTGACTATCTGGCTCCTAGAATCGGCCAAAAGTAAACCATTAGGCAACCACAATATTCGGCCAACATAGGGGTTAGGCACTAAGACCATTCGGCCATAACCAAATGAACCACAAGGGTTAGCGTTGGACCCTTACCTTGCAAAAGTTTGGTTTCCTACCAAACCCGAACCAACTAATAGCCCCTTCTTTGATCACCAATCGGCTACACCTTAAGAGAGAATGGTTAATCCTTTGTCACCTTGACTTAATCAGATTTAAACGAATAACTGCGAATGATATCTTACCATCACTTACCTAATCGGTTCACAAAGAGAGAAGGCTCCACCTGACTACTTTCGATATCCAAGACCCTAACACAAGATGATAATCCCAAAAGGTTAACACCCTTCCAAACCCGACCATAATCGACCCTTAACCAAAACACAACCAAATAAAGAACCAAAAGAGGAGATATGGCCATTCGGCCTTGCACTTACCAACACCCAACACCAAAATTCGGCCAAGAAACCACTAGGGGAGGGAGAGAAGGTTCGGCCTTGGTGTTTTACACACACCTATATTCGGCTTCCAAAGGTGAAAAATGGAGTGCAAACAAGAGAAGAATTAGAGACTACGACAAACAGGTTTTGAGAAGAACAAAAGAAAGTTTTGCAAGTTGATATGGGTTCGCACACCCAAAAAGATAGACAAGAAGAAATGGAGAAATCGGTTGGGGAAATGGTGAGTTTCGGCACTAGTGTTTTTCAAGAAGAGAGAAGAAAATGAATAAGAAGACAATTGGTACTAGTTTCGACTTATGCAGGTGAAGGAGAAGAGAAAATGCAAGAGTGCATTCGGCTACAAGAAGGTTGGAAGAAAAGCAAAACAAATTCGGCAAGCCTTAGAGGTTTGGTATTTCGGTTTTTCCAAGAAGAAAAGAATAAGAGACTCTCTTGAATTTTCAGTTTAAGCTGTTGACAAAAGAAGAAATTTTGTTCCCTACCTTTTTGACCGAAACAACAAAATGCCAAATAGAATTTCGGCCTAGCCTTCCCACTTACTACCACAACCGGCCACTCCCCAAAACTCCCCCAAATATTCGGCCATATCCCCCCAAAAGCTCCCATACACTCATTTGAATTGAGTGGACCAAGTCACACTCCTATCTTCACTCCACACCTTCCATTTGAAAGTGGAGACCAAGTCATAGGCAGAGTTTGAACTGCCTACAAACTCCTCCCTCCATGCAAAAATGAGTGCCAAAAGTGGCCACTCCGCATGCCTCGAACACAAGGCCTCCACCTTGCTTTAGGCGTTACCCACTCCAAGCCTTAGTGGCGCCTACATTGCCACTCCACCAATTAATTTCTTGTGCTAACAAACTCCCAAAATAAATTTAAAAGCCCCCAGCTTCCTCAGCTCCTAATGCCTTAGCTCAAAAACCAAAATTTTCTAATTTACTCAGCCATACACCTAAGCTATAGCTAAGCCCCTAAGACATAAAAACAGCAACACAGCACACTACAAACATGCAATATCATGCAACACCAAAACAGCCCCCCTAACCCGGGATATTACACCCATCCTCTCATTTGCAAAAAAGTCGAAACCTCTCCACCTTTGTTCTTCATTGCCAAATTCTCCTAACTTTCATCTGCACTTCTTTTCTTCTTTTCTATACCTATTTTGTGTTAGCCGATTATCCCATCTCCATTTGGGAGTTCTTGCCGAATCTTTTAGAGCCTTTAGAGGGGGAGGTGTCGACATTCCTTTTCATCAATCTTCCAATCGGTTTGAGTATAGTAGTAAGTATTTTCTTAGCAATCGAATTCTCTTCTTCTTCATTTAGTGTGCCAAACCAATGGTTGGCCTTGGTTTCTAAGGGATGGCCAAATGTATGTAGAGTCATAATATTGTGTTTCTTTTGTGTAGCCAACGGTAGGAGCCTTAAGGTGGATTGTAAGAATTTAATTCATCAAGGTAAGTGTTATGTGGTGATTCGGGATTTAGTTAAGCAAAGTAGGTGATTTGTAGTATTCGGCCATAGGCCATTGTATGAGTTTAAGTGATGACCGGTTTCTGACTTTGGTTCTTAGGAAAAAATCGACTGGAATAAGAGAGTTTCGGGATTGAGTAAACTGTGCCAAAAAGGTGTGTAGTTATCGCACTGTTTCTTGATTGTTTATATGTGTTATTATGTATATGCGTATGATGTGTACGGTAACCGGCAATAATGGCTAAAATGATGGATACCCATGTTGAATAATCGATTAACAAGGTCAGTATTTTATGATGTTAATTTACATATGATCTATGTTTGAAAACGTGATAGCATGTGATGTATGCTTATTTTTATGATATTGTGGCATGATACATGGGACTTGGGATGTGACCATCGAAGGAAAGGGTGTACTTTATATACGTGGTCTGATGTTAGCCTTGTGCTACATTGGTGCTTGATGTTAGCTAAGTGCTTCATCAAGGGAGGTGTTGGCTAGGTGCCCATCTCGGCGGTTGATAGCTGTGTGCATCACCGTGGATTAATTGATATGTGGGATCACTTATGTGATCGGTGGCTTAGCCACGGCCTTGAGCAGCAAGTCTGCCGAGGTAAGTTATGTGGGATCACTTAGGTGATCGGTGGATTAGCCACGGCCTTGGGCGGCAGGTGTCCGCTAAGGTAGGTGTAATGGATGGACTTTAGGATGGGTTGGGATGCATTTTTGCATGACCGATTATGTGGATCAGGTGGATATGGGCCAAGCCCATATGTGGAGACATGTGAAATAATTACACACCGAGTCCAGTGACTCACCCAATTTTTCTCAAACCTTACAGGTGATGCATAAAGCTTGGACCGGGTTGGAGTGGATGCGAGGTGGCCCATGCAGAAGATGTTTTCACTTAATTTATGCATTTTATATTATCAGTATTTTTGAATTATTATTTATTGTAATAAGGGCCACTTTAAATATTTAAGGATTTTTATTATGTTTTAAGTTGGATTGTCGATTATATTATTATCTGAAAATGTTTTATTTTTAGTAACTTATATTTTAAAATATATGTTAGAGTTTTTTTTTTAAAATCGAAGAATTTGTAACAACTTGATTATTTTAATTATACAATGTTTTAGTAAAGACAACAAATTTTTTTTTATGTTTTCACTCTAAGTCAAAAATATTTTTCAAACGTTTTCCGCAGTGGCATCCTAAATTCGGTCGTGGCTCGTGGGCCGGGTTTGAGGTGTTACACTAATAATAATAATAATAAAGACTGTTTGTGTAACAGCCCGATTTAAACCCTATTCAGAACGGTGGTTTCAGGACCACAAATCCGAGTCCGAAAAATATTTTTAAAATTATTTTTTGTGTTTATTATGTGTGAATTTGCTTGTGAAATTTTCGTGTTTTAATTTCGTCGTTTGAGTGTTCGATTAAATAAAAGGGCTTAATCGCATAAAATGAAAATTTAGTGGTTAAATTCAAAGGGGCCGAATAATGGTTGTTCTTTTAATATGAAGGTTTTATGTTGCAATTTTTCCATTTAATTAATGAATGGACGGCACTAAGGTTATATTATATAGTTTTTATATTAAATATAAAAGTTAAAATAATAAATAATATATTATAAAGTTATTATAATAAATAAAACATGAAAATCTTGCATGTCCATCTTCCCATTGCCGAAACTTAAAAGAAAAAGAAAAGAAAAACACTTCCTAGGGTTTGGCCTTGTTAAAGCTTGATTAAGGTATGTATTTTGCTCGGTTTTTGATAATTTTTACGTTTTTGAGATCGTTGCTTCGAGTACTACAAAACCCATGCTTGAATTTTTGAAATTGATGATGATTTTGTGTTTTTCCATTGATGATGGCTTGTGATTTTTTTTGTTTAATGATGAAATATTAAAGATATGTGAAGGATTAAAATGTTTTGTCTTGGAATTTTTAGTGAATTTGAGTAATTAGGGTTAAATTGTAAAAATAATAAATTGAGGGACTAAAATGTGAAAAAATGAAATATATGGACTTGTATTATGCTTGTGAATATTCGGCCTAGCTATGGTATGTGTAAATTTTGTGTATTTTGTGTTTTATGCAATAGGGACTAAATTGCAAAAATTGTGAAATGTCAGGGGCAAAATGGTAATTTGCCCATTTATGTGTTTTTGGATTAAATTGAATGAATGTGTGATTAAATTAGTTAGATTTGAATTTATTTAGATCAAGAACGAAAGAAAACGGAATTAGATCGGGGGAAGTCGAAAGTAGTCGAGTAGTCGATTTTGTCCGTCGATATCCGAGGTAAGTCTATAAGCACATAAATGTTATTAAATTTGATAATATATATATATATATGTTACATGATAAATGAAATTTTGTGAATTTATTCTTGTGTTGCCCGAATGCAATTTGAGCAAGGGAGACATATTTTGAGTTCGATTCGATCAAGATTTAATGTCCGAAAGCCTCGTACGAACCATAGGAATAGATAGGATACATATGTCATGACATAGGATTCCGATATGTTTTTACGTGTAAGACCACGTCTGGGACGTTGGCATCGACTTGTGTTTACGTGTAAGACCATGTCTGGGACATTGGCATCCTATTTGATTCATGTAAGACCCAGTCTGGGACAGTGGCATCGATATGTGATTACATGTAAGACCACGTCTGGGACGCTAGCATTGTACGAGCTTCCGACTATCCGCGTATCCTTTTTAATTCTGAACGGTTCAACAGGCAATGTCAAGTAAAGTCCGAATATGAAATCGAAAAAAAAGGTTTAGGTATGTGCTTATCTTAAGTTGTGAAAATAAGGTAAGTTGAATGTTAAATTGATTGCATAAATGTTTAAGTTATAAATGTGAATTATGTGTATGCATATGTGATTGTGTAATATTCGGCCAAATGAGGTATATGTGATATTAATAGTGAGATTTATATATGTACATGTGTAATTATGCATTTTTCCATATGATATATGTATGTATGATTAAAATGATAACTTTGTATTTGAGGATATGTATATTCGGCCTTATTAACTTAGTGTTAATATACAATCGTTGATATATATATTTTGCTTATGACTTACTAAGCTTAAATAGCTTGTTGTGTGTGTGTTCTTGTTTACCTCTGTTTTATAGATTTTGGAGTCATGTTATGAGCTCGGGGACCGTCAGCAAAGCCTATCACACTATCGACAGTTTTTCGGTATTTTACTAAGTTGAATTTGGGTTTATGGCATGTATAGCATAGATGGAATGTTAATTTTGGGACATGTATAGTATAGATGAAATGTCTAAATTTTGGGATGTATATATATATAGCCATGCGAAAATGGCTTTATCATTATGTTTAAGTTCGGTTTTATGTGTTCTTGTTTAAGTGCTTGATGTGTTTGGTTTTAGCAATTTGGTCTTGGCTTATTATATGTGAAACATGGTTACTATGTTTATGTTTGTGTGTATGATCTCGGTCAAGGTGAGTTTATGTGTAACTTGGTGATATGCTTTGCTAATGAGTGCTTGAATTAAGTCATGGTTTATGATAGGTATAAGTCTTGAGGTGTGGATTTGAAAATATAAGTGAGATGCTAAGTATATTATTGATAGAATGTTCATTTAGTTTAGGTTATATGATATGTAATAATTTGTGCATATTCGGCCTTATGGGTTGCTACAAAATTGGTTATAATGTGCTTGTGTATTCAGATGTGTGATGAATTAAAATGGCTAAGTATATTGTTTGGTTATGTTGTATGTTCGGCTATGCTGTTTGATTAATTAGGGTCGGTTTATATAGGCATGAATGTATATGTTTTGGATGTTATAAAACGAAAATGAAATAAATAAGTTTGGTATAAGGTTCAAATTGTATATGTGGTTAGTTTAGTAATTGGTTTATAATGGCATATAGATGAAATGAAGTTGATGTGGTTTATTAATGTTTGAGGTTTAGTTTCTTTGATAATGATTGAGTTTATTTTGATATGTATATGATGAACTAGATATTATTGGTGTATTAAGCCTAGTTACATACGATCATGTTATATATATATTAGTGATGAGTTTGATATAATTTGTTAATTAGGGAATGATATATTTTGGTTCGGTACTATGTAATATTAATTGCTTGTGATGTGATTTAATAGAATGAAAATAGATATTTACTAAAACATATGAATTAGAATGTTTATATTTGGCTCTTGTATTTAGGTTTGACCATTTGATTAGTGACTTGTGTTATAATAAATTTAGAAGGGTATATATATGTTTTAAGAAAAATGGTTTTGTTATTTGGGTTTTTAATGACTAAGTATTATACGAGAGGTATAATGGTAAATGTATTAAATTCGGTCAATGTAAGTTATTGATTGTAAACGCATGATGTTCCGATTAAAAAAAGAAGTGATTTTTTATTTATTTGATATTTTTACTTATGATTTATGTGACTACATATATGTTCGTTATAAATTATGGGATGATTCGTAAAGAGTTTATTTTAGCTTTATGATTTAAAATTTAATTAATTTAAGAGACTTGTTTATGTGTACATATAAAATTGTTCAGATGTGTGTTTTGTTTAGTAATGCCTCGTAACCCCATTTCGGCGACAGATACGGGTTAGGGGTGTTACAGTTTGAACTGAGTAACCGGGATAGGGTGCTTGGGTTGTCATCCTAGTTCACGTAAAAAGGTTTGACCATGTCTAAAATTTTTTTAAGCATAGTTAATTAATAATGCATTGCAAATTATTGGATTCAAACTCAATTTAATGAAATTATCTAGTTCACATATTTCAAATTTTATGACACTTGTTGATTAAACCATATGTTCTGAGCATTTATTTATTTTTGCCTATGTTGTTTACATTGAGTATGGATGTAGAAAAGTGGCTCGATTTTTAATAAATTGTAGAATCAATTATAATGTTTGAAAGAACAACATGCTTGAGGGCAAGCATGAGCTAAGTAGGGGGATTTGATAACATGTTAATTTGCATGATTTCTTGTGTTTAATTCGGTTTATTTCTGAATCAATCCATGCTAAATTAGTGTTTTTATGATTTAAATCTTGTCAGGGATACAATTGGTCAAAAACAAGCTAAAAAGGGGCCAAATCAAAAAGATGGAGGAAGCCAATGACACATCAAATATTTTGACTTTGTAAAAGCCAAAAATAGGAAAATCTTATTTTATTTTATTTTATTTTAGATTTTATATTAAATTAGTTTAGGCTATTTTTAGTAAACCCCATGTATATAAATAGGGGCTTTTTGTTCTTGGGAAATCATCAATTAATTCTTTTCCTACTTCAATTTGGAGTTGTATTATCCTCTTTGTCTTTTTCTACTTCAACTTGGAATTGAATTACTCTCCTTTTTCTCTTTCAATTTGACGCGGGAATTTTGTTCATTTCATTTCAATTACTTTGTTCTTTCTAAATTCGTCCAATTGCTTTCCTAGCCCTTTTACTCCCCAATTTCTTCCATTATCATACAAATTCAATCACCTTCTACAACTTACTAGCATGAATAAATTCATGCTACACTAAATTCTATCTTAGCCTTAGGCCGGTGCTCTTTTCGGTTGGGAATCGTGAGATTCATATTCGCGCTAAAAATCCTTCCAATCGGTATTCAAATGTTTCCTAAGTATCGGGATAGCACAAATCATCCCTTAAGGTTGAATTTGATTTCAATTCAAAGTGCACGTTGGGTTGGAGTCGTGTTTGCTGAGAGTTGAAGATTTGAGTCGGTCGTGTTGTATTCAGATTTTCGAGAACAAATCAAGGAAGAAGTGATCAGGTTTAAACGACCCACGCGGTTGAGGCCGTTGATTCGAGTTGGGTTCTTCAGAATGCAAGGCTACCGAAATCTTTAATCGGGAACACGTGTATCTCGGTTAGATAATCGGTAAGGGTTGGTTTGCAGGACGTACCGGGACCAGCTACGAGAGGAAGAATTGGTGGTTAGGAAGTTCTTAATCGCTATAACTAGCTTATCGTTTGGGGGAGAAAATCAATTTTCGAGGATCGATTCTTAACACAAAATTTACCGAGTCTAAGGCTAAGGCTTATTATTTCTATTTGCAAAATTCTGAATTTATTTCTCGATTTAATTTAATTTTTAATATTAATCAATTATTTATTTACGCTGGTTAGTTTATTTACTTTCTAAACATTCTTGAAATTCCCCCGATTTACTTTAATTGTTTATTTTTGTAGGTACGATTGGAGTCGTGGGCACGACTATTGCCACAACGTTTGACACTACGAACACTCTGATCATAAGTTATACACGGAAGTTGATTATAACATCCAATCCCTGTGGACTCGACCCTACTACCACTCTTACTACTATTTAGAGTTATTTGTAGGAATTATTTTTGGTGGTTTCGACGCCCATCAATACCAGAGATTCAGAATTGAAGTTAGATTAGCTACCAGTCGTTAATGAGTTTACTAATGTATTTCCTGAAGAGTTACTCGGCTTATCCCCTGATCGTGAAGTTGAGTTTGTGATTGATTTTGTTCCTGGAACTGCACCGATATCGATATCACTGTATCGTATGCCACCAGCTGAGTTAAAAGAATTTAAAGCACGCTTGCAAGAATTGTTAGACAGAGGGTTTATTCCACCGAGTGTATCTCCTTTGGGTGCACCTGTGTTTTTTGTTAAAAAGAAAGACGACTTCTTAAGATTATGTAATTACTACAGACAGTTGAAAAAAGTCACAATAAAGAATAGGTTTCCCTTGCCATGTATTGACGACTTGTTTTACCAATTAAAAGGTGTCACAGTGTTCTCAAAGATAGATCTCAGATCCGAGTATTATTATTTGTGAGTTAAAGATTGTGATGTGCCAAAAACTTTTTTAGAACTCGTTATAGCCACTATGAGTTTTTGGTAATGTCATTTGCAATAACAAATGCTTCTACTACTTTTATGGATTTAATGAATCGGGGTTTTCAGCCTCGTTTGGATATATTGATCTATTCTAAAATAGAATCTGTACATGCTTAACACCTGAAAATCGTGTTACATACTTTGCAAGAAAAATAGTTGTATGCAAAGTTCAATAAATGTGAATTATGGATTCGTGAAGTTGGATTTTTGGGACATATAGTATCAGCTGACGGGATTCGAGTCGATGAAAGTAAAGTTTCTATCCTTATGAGTTGGAAAACTCCGAAAAATGTTTCAGAAGTGCGAAGTTTTTTTGGTTTAGCAGGTTATTACCGTCATTTTGTTACAAACTTCTTGATCATTACTTCACCTATGACCATGTTACTATAGAAAAACGCTAAATTTGTTTGGTCTGATAAGTGCCAATAGAGTTTTGATCGGATGAAAAACATGTGAATAGAAGCTCCAGTATTGACTCAGCCTAAATCTGGAAAGAATATGTTGTTTGCAGTGATGCGTCTCTCAATGGTTTGGGTTGTGTGTTGATGCAGTCAAGGAAAGTAGTAGCTTATGCTTCTCGACAGATAAAGCCACATGAAAGAAATTATCCAACTCACGATATTGAGTTGGTCGCGATTGTCTTCGCTTTGAAGATATGGAGGCATTATTTATACAGTGACAAATGTCATGTGTAACATCCCGATTTAGGGCATGGTCGGAATAGTGGTACGAGACCACAAATTTGAGGTACAAGTATGAGTTTTGAGGTTTATGCTATGTTTGCATGTTAGTGTGAAAGTTTCATGAAGCAATTTTATTAAATTGTGTTTGAATTGTCCAATAGGACTAAATTGCAAAAGTTGCAAAATGTGAGATTTTAGAAGCTATTTGTATGAAATAGCTTTGGATTATTAATTAGAGGTCCTTAAATAGTAATTTTCCCAATTTCTAATTTTTGGACAAAAATGGGCATGAATGGGTTAAAATTGAAAGTTTGGCAAAAAGGGCATTTTGGTCATTTGTCAAATAAGTGATTAAAAAGGGAAAAGATGAAAAAAAATTATGTTCATCTTCCCCAAGCTAGTCGAAAATTGAAGGAAGCCATAGCTAGGGTTCTTCAAATTTTTCAAGCTTGCTAGTAAGTGCATCCTAGCCCCATTTTTGATATTCTTTGTATTTTTGAGATCCTCGTAACATGAGTAAGCTATTTTTAGCTATATGTTGAGCTAGGATTGATGTTTAAAAATTTACCCATGTATGACATGCATGTATTTTGATGTTTTATGGAAGATTATGAAAGCTTGATGTAGTAGAAACATCTTTTGCTAAGTGAATTCCATGAAAAATGCATGTAGGGACTAGTTTGTAAAAGTCTTGAGATTAGTCATACATGAGTGATTTAGTGAGAATTGATGATTGCTTTAGTTGAGTAAATTAATCAGCTAAGCATTAAATGCTAGAAAGTTGGATAAAAATCACTTTACGAGCCTTGGGGCAAAAGTGTAAATATGAGGAAGTTTAGGGGCAAAATGGTAATTTTGCTAAAGTATGAGATAAGGGTCAATTTAGTCAATGTGTGTATTGAATGAGTTGATTTATCATTATAGATCAAGAAAGACGAAGCCCGGATCGAAACCGAGGCAAGAGCAAGGTAGTGGACAAAATTGCACGTCTCCATACTTTTTGAGTACCGAGGTAAGTTTATGCGTAAACAATGCATTTATACTTACACATTGTTAATGCTAGCTAGTGTGTAGCATGATTGAGAACCTATACGGTTCAAGTGAAATGAATGAGTTAGTAGTTGTGAATAGATGAATGAATTATAAAGTAGATATGTGAATGTGTAGTGATAATGCTTGATGGTGGGCTAAGTGCGATACCACCTTAATCCTTAACGACAATGAGATGGGCTGTGTGCAATGCTATCGTTAAGTATATTGTTTAGTGAGTTATGTGCGAAACCACTATAATTACCTTGGTTGGTAGGCTAAGTGCGATACTACCCTATTATTTGATTGTGGTGGGCTAATTGCGAAACCACTGAGTAATTTAGCTGTGTGGATGTATTAGTGAGAAATCACGTTCTGTTGTATTTTGAGTAAATGTGATATTGAGTGCAGGGGTGCATGTCAATGAATATGAGCATTTGACTTATGATGTGGTGGAAATGTGGTAAGGGATAGAAAGAGTAAGCATAGTTGTGGATGTGAATTATATATATTAGTATAATGCTAATTGTTGTTTAGCTTATACTAGGATGCTTAATTGTTTATGTGTAAACTTACTAAGCTTAAAGCTTACTCCCTTTCTTTTCCCCTTGTCTTATAGAGAAAAAGGGTTGAATCGAAATACGCAGATTAATCGGAAGATCGCCCACACTATCAGCACACTCCGGTACATTAGACTTAATGTTTTGTATATGGCATGTATAGAGGCTAGACAAGTTAGTGTATTTTTTTGTATTGGCTAAGATGTGTTGGCCTTTAGATAGATAATCTATTTTGTATAATGTCATAGTTGATGGCTACATTATTATATGAAAATATGTATTTATCCATGTAAGATTATGTTCAATATAAGTTTATTTTGGATGTGTTGAATGAGTACATGTTGTGTATGCTAGAGGGGTGAAAAGAGCTTGGCATATAGCTTTGTTCTTGTCCATGTGGATAGACACACGGGCGTGCGTCTAGGCCATGTGTGACACATGGGCATCCCATGGGCGTGTGACTTGGCCGTGTGTCCCCAATAGATTGAGGTAGTATAGACCACGGACTAGCCACACGGGCGTGTGCCTAGGCCGTGCGAGATAGTCAGTGTTGGCCACGGGTTAGCCACACGGGCGTGTGCCCTAGCCGTGTGACATTAATAGATTGCTTGAGTTTTGGGCACGAGATGTGGACATGGGCGTGTATGACTACACGACCTGACCCCACGAGCGTGTTTCATCTCACATGGGCGTGTGGTCCCTGTTTAGATGGAAAAATTTTAATTTCGTAAAAGTTTTCGATATGGTCTCGAGAGCCCTCATGTGTATGAGTGAGGCCTCGTAAGTCGTAAATGAGGTTATTGTGGTGACTGAAAGAGAGTAGTCACGTTGAGCCTAAGTGGTGATCAAGTGGTTTACTCAAGTAATGCCTCAGGCCCAGTTCCAGCGTAGAATACGAGTAAGGGATGTTACATGTAGTGGTATCAGAGTGATGGTTTAGGCGGTTCTAGGACTACCGTAGCGGGTGTAAGAGTCTAGCTATACATGCCATAAGTGTACAATGATAGTGTGGTGGCTTTTGAAGATTTTAAACCTTGTTTTATATTGTATATGGATCCCGATCAATCGACTGCTGATGAAGCAGCTAGTAATGCGACGGCTCTCGCGCAAGGGACTGTGCCTGTTCAGAGTGGACCCGAGACTAGGGGTCAAGGAGAAGAGGCTAGGGAAGCCTTTCTCCAGATTATGAGTAACTGGTACTCGGAGTACGTTCGAGCAAACCCTAATGCTCAACCTCCTCCACCTCCTCATATACCTCAGCCAGTTCCAGTGGCTCCTCAAGGTATAGCTATAGTGAGGATATCGAAACCCCCGGTGGATAAGATTAGGAAACATGGGGCTGAGGAGTTTAGAGCTAAGGTAGATGATGACCCTGAGAGGGAAGAGTTCTAGTTAGAGAACTCAATGAGAGTGTTTGATGAACTATCTTGTACGCTAGGGGAGAGCTTAAAGTGCGCCGTGTCTTTGTTGAGGGACTCGGCATACCATTGGTGGAAGACGTTGACGTCAGTGGTTCCAAAAGAGCGGGTGACGTGGGACTTCTTTCTGGAAGAGTTCCGGAAGAAGTATATAATTCAGCGATTTACTGATCAGAAACAGAAGGAATTCCTTGAGTTAAAGCAAGGAAGAATGGCAGTAGCGGAATATGAGCGCAAATTTGTTAGGCTTAGCAAGTACGCACAAGAATGTGTGTCGATGGAGACCATTTTGTGTAAAAGATTCGAAGACGGACTAAATGAGGATATTAAACTCCTAGTTTGTATTTTGGAGTTGAAAGAGTTTGTGGTGTTGGTTGATAGGGCAAGTAAGGCCGAACAATTGAGTAAAGAAAAGAGAAGGGCTGTGAGTGAAGCCCGAGATGCGAGAAAATGGCTGATGGGCAAATCGTACTAAGCTCAGTCGAAGAGATCCAAGGAAGCGAATCCTCGAACGACTGCACCAGTTGGATTTTCACATCGAGACTTGGGAACACTCGTTCGGGTTCGAGAGTCCAGGCCACCTCGATGGAAAGTGTGGGCAATCCGAAGAACAAACCGGACTGTCCAAGTTGTGGTAGATATCACACCGGAGAGTGTTGGGGAAATAGCCGAAATTGTTATAAGTGTGGTTCCCCCGACCATTTTATTCGAAATTACCCCGAGAGGGATGATAAGGAAGGGAAGCAAGAGATGAGATCCAGTAACATGTCTGCAAGGGGTAGACCACCAAAGATCCCGGGAGGTGAGACTAGTGGTAGGGGTGTGTCTCGAGATTCTGCTGTGAGACCGGAGGGTCGGGCACCGGCGAGGACGTATGCCATTCGCGCTTGTGAGGAGGTATCATCCCCAGATATAATAACGGGTACTTTTTCTCTTCATGACACCTCTGTTATTGCTTTAATTGACCCAGGGTCTACCCATTCTTATATTTGCATGAGATTGGCATCTAGTTTGAGTATGACCGTTGAGTCTACAAAAATTGTGGTTAAGGTGTCAAACCCATTAGGTAAACATGTGTTAGTGGACAAGGTGTGTAGAAATTGTCCTTTGATAATTAAGAGTCATTGTTTTCCGGCAAACCTTATGTTGTTGCCGTTTGATGAGTTTGACTTAATTCTTGGCATGGATTGGTTGACTACCCATAGTGTCTTAGTGAACTATGGTAGAAAGTTTATTGAATTGAAGTATGAGAGTGGAGATGTTATTCGGGTTGAAGCAAGTGGATCGGATAGTCTACTGGTGATGATTTCGTCCTTTGTGGCCGAGAAATGTTTGAGAAAAGGGTGTGAGTCCTATCTCGCTTTTGTATTGAATACTTAAGGGTCTAAGGTAAAGATCGAAACAGTGCCGGTGGTATGTGAGTATCCAGATGTATTCCCGAAAGAGTTACCCGAATTACCTCCAGTTAGAGAGGTCGAGTTTGGGATTGAGTTAGTTTCGGGAACGGCACCTATTTTGATTGCTCCGTATAGGATGGCGCCATTAGAGTTGAAGGAACTGAAGGTTCAGTTGCAAGAGTTGACAGATAAGGGTTTTGCAAGACTGAGCTACTCACCGTGGGGTGCTCCGGTACTATTTGTGAAGAAGAAAGATGGGTCGATGAGATTGTGCATAGACTATAGGCAACTCAACAAAGTGACAGTGAAGAAGAAGTATCCTTTACCAAGGATAGATGATCTATTTGATCAACTAAAGGGAGCTACAGTGTTCTCCAAGATAGACCTGAGGTCTGCTTATTACCAATTGAGAGTGAAAGAGCAAGATGTGTTGAAAACTGCATTTCGAACAAGGTATGGCCATTATGAGCTTCTGGTCATGCCGTTTGGTTTAAAGAATGCACCTGCGATTTTTATGGATTTGATGAACCGTGTCTTCCGATCGTATTTGGACAAGTTTGTAGTTGTCTTCATTGATGACATATTAATCTATCCTCGAGATGAGAGTGGTCATGAAGAACATTTGAGAATTGTTTTGCAGACCTTAAGAGATAAGCAGTTGTATGCTAAATTTAGCAAAAGTGAGTTTTGGCTCCGAGAGGTCGGATTCCTAAGACACATTGTGTCGGGTAATGGTATTAGAGTTGACCCAAGTAAGATATCGGCTGTTGTGGATTGGAAACTACCGAGGAACGTGTCGGAAGTTAGAAGCTTTTTGGTTTTGGCAGGATATTACAGACGTTTCGTAAAGGGGTTCTCTATAATTGCTACCCCGATGACGAAATTGTTGCATAAGGATGTCATGTTTGATTGGACTGAGACATGTCAACAGAGTTTTGAGAGATTGAAAACATTGTTGACTGAGGTGCCGATTTTGGTTTAACCAGAATCGAGAAAGGAGTTTGTGGTTTACAGTGACGCGTCGTTTAATGGTCTCGGTTGTGTGTTGATGCAAGAGGGTAAGGTAGTCGCTTACGCCTCGAGGCAGCTAAAGCCACGCGAGAAGAATTATCCGACTCATGATTTGGAGTTAGCTGCGATTGATTTCGCATTAAAGATTTGGCGACATTATTTATACGGTGAGAAGTGTCGAATCTTTACGGATCATAAAAGGTTAAGGTATTTGATGGATCAAAAGGATTTGAATTCGTGACAAAGGCGGTGGCTTGAGTTATTGAAGGACTATGAGTTAGTCATTGATTACCATCCCAGAAAAGCGAATGTGGTTGCGGATGCCTTGAGTAGGAAATCCTTGTATGCTCTAAGAGTTATGAGCACAAGTTTAGCATTGTCTGAAGATGGTGCTATATTGGCAGACTTAAGAGCTAAGCCACTATTGGTTCAACATATATGTGAGGCTCAGAGAAATGATAGTGACATGCAAGCTAAGAGAGCTAAGTGTGGATCAGAAGGTGATTTTGATTTTCGAGTGGGTTCGGATGGATGCTTGATGTATCATGATAGAATTTGTGTTCCTAAAGATGACGAGTTGATCTGGAAGGTTTTGCATGAGGCACATGGTGGTTATTTATCAGTACATCCGGGCAGTACGAAAATGTACAATGACTTGAGGAAGTTTTATTGGTGGCCGGGTATAAAAAGAGACATCTCCGAGTTTGTGGCAAAGTGTCTGATTTGTCAACAGGTTAAAGCTGAACATCAAGTGCCTTCGGGATTGCTCCAGCCAGTGATGGTTCCCGAATGGAAGTGAGATCGGATTACCATGGATTTTGTGATGGGGTTACCCATGACTCCAAAAAAGAAAGATGCTGTATGGGTTGTCGTCGATAGACTGACGAAGATGGCTCACTTTATTCCAGTGCATGTTGATTATTCACTGGATAAATTAGCCGAATTGTATGTTGCAGAGATAGTGAGATTACATGGAGTGCCTGTATCTATAATATCGGATAGAGATCCGAGGTTTACTTTGAGATTTTGGAAAAAGTTACAGGAGGCCTTGGGTACAAGGTTGAATTTTAGTAGTGCATTCCATCCTCAAACTGACGGTCAGTCTGAGAGGGTGATTCAATTCTCGAAGATATGCTCCGATGCTGTGTGTTAGAATTCGAGGGTAGTTGGGAAAGATATCTACCTTTGGTCGAATTTGCTTACAACAACAGTTATCAGTCGAGTATACGGATGGCACCGTATGAAGCCTTGTATGGTCGTAAATGTCGAACTCCATTGTATTGGACCGAGCTTAGTGAGAAGCAAATCCATGGGGTTGATCTAGTAAAAGAGACCGAAGAGAAAGTGAAAGTGATATGAGATAGTCTGAAAGCTACTTCTGACTGACAGAAGTTGTACGCGGATTTGAAAAGAAAGGAAACTGAGTTTGATGTGGGTGACAAGGTGTTTTTGAAAGTGTCCCCGTGGAAGAAAATTTTGAGATTTGGACGAAAGGGGAAATTGAGTCCGAGATTCATAGGGCTGTATGAGATTATCGATAGAATTGGGCCAGTAGCATATCGGTTGGCTTTGCCAGTGGAATTGGAAAAGATTCATAACGTGTTTCATGTGTCGATGTTGCAACGATATCGCTCCAATCCTTCGCATGTGATTCCTTCAATGGAAATTGAGATAAGACCGGATATGTCTTATGAAGAGGAGCTGATTAAAATCTTGGCTCGAGAAGTGAAACGGTTGAGGAATAAGAACATAGCCCTAGTGAAAGTGTTATGGCAGAAGCACGGTGTGGAAGAGGCTACGTAGGAACCGAAAGAAGCCATGAGAGAGCAACATCCAAACCTTTTTACTTGTAAGATTTTCGGGGGCAAAAATCCCTAAAGGGGGGAGAGTTGTAACATCCCGATTTAGGGCCTGGTCAGAATAGTGGTGAGAGACCACAAATCCGAGGTACAAGTAAGAGTTTTGAGGTTTATGCTATGTTTGCATGTTAGTGCGAAAGTTTCATGAAGCAATTTTATTAAATTATGGTTAAATTGTCCAATAGGACTAAATTGCAAAAGTTGCAAAATGTGAGATTCTAGAAGCTATTTGTATTAAATAGCTTTGGATTATTAATTAGAGGTCCTTATATAGTAATTTTCCCAATTTCTATTTTTTGGACAAAAATGGGCATAAATGGGTTAAAATTGAAAGTTTGGCAAAAAGGGCATTTTGGTCATTTGTCAAATAAGTGATTAAAAAGGGAAAAGATGACAAAATTTAAGTTCATCTTCCCCAAGTTAGCCGAAAATTGAAGGAAGCCATAGCTAGGGTTCTTCAAATTTTTCAAGCTTGCTAGTAAGTGCATCCTAGCCCCGTTTTTTATATTCATCGTATATTTGAGATCCTCATAACATGAGTAAGCTATTTTTAGCTATATGTTGAGCTAGGATTGATGTTTAAAAATGTACCCATGTATGACATGCATGTATTTTGATGTTTTATGGAAGATTATGAAAGCTTGATGTAGTAGAAACATCTTTTGCTAAGTGAATTCCATGAAAAATGCATGTAGGGACTAGTTTGTAAAAGTCTTGAGATTGGTCATACGTGAGTGATTTAGTGAGAATTGATGATTGCTTTAGTTGAGTAAATGAATCAGCTAAGCATGAAATTCTAGAAAGTTGGATAAAAATCACTTTACGAGCCTTGGGGCAAAAGTGTAAATATGAGGAAGTTTAGGGGCAAAATGGTAATTTTGCTAAAGTATGAGATACGGGTCAATTTAGTCAATGTGTGTATTGAATGAGTTGATTTATCATTATAGATCAAGAAAGACGAAGCCCGGATCGAAACCGAGGCAAGAGTAAGGTAGTGGACTAAATTGCACATCTCTATACTTTTTGAGTACCGAGGTAAGTTTATGCGTAAACAATGCATTTATACTTACACATTGTTAATTCTAGCTAGTGTGTAGCATGATTGAGAACCGGTACGGTTCAAGTGGAATGAATGAGTTAGTAGTTGTGAATGGATGAATGAATTATAAAATAGATATGTGAATGTGTAGTGATAATGCTTGATGGTGGGCTAAGTACGATACCACCTTAATCCTTAATGACAATGAGCTAGGCTGTGTGCGATGCTATCGTTAAGTATATTGTTTAGTGGGATATATGCGAAACCACTATAATTACCTTGGTTGGTAGGCTAAGTGCGATACTACCCTATTATTTGATTGTGGGGGGCTAAGTGCGAAACCACCGAGTAATTTAGCTGTGTGGATGTATTAGTGAGAAATCACGTTGTGTTGTATTTTGAGTAAATGTGATATTGAGTGCAGGGGTGCATGTCAATGAATATGAGCATTTGACTTATGATGTGGTGGAAATGTGGTAAGGGATAGAAAGAGTAAGCATAGTTGTGGATATGAATTATATATATTAGTATAATGCTAATTGTTGTTTAGCTTATACTAGGATGCTTAATTGTTTATGTGTAAACTTACTAAGCTGAAAGCTTACTCCCTTTCTTTTCCCCTTGTCTTATAGAGAAAAAGGGTTGAATTGAGATATGCAGATTAATCGAAAGATTGCCCACACTATCAGCACACTCCGGTACATTACACTTAATGTTTTGTATATGGCATGTATAGAGGCTAGACAAGTTAGTGTATTTTGTTGTATTGGCTAAGATGTGTTGGCCTTTAGATGGACAATCTATTTTGTATAATGCCATAGTTGATGGCTACATTATTATATGAAAAGATGTATTTATCCATGTAAGATTATGTTCAATATAAGTTGATTTTGGATGTGTTGAATGAGTACATGTTTTGTATGCTAGAGGGGTGAAAAGAGCTTGGTATATAGCTTTGTTCTTGTCCATGTGGATAGACACACGGGCGTGCGTCTAGGCCATGTGTGACACCCGGCCATCCCATGGGCGTGTGATTTGGCTGTGTGTCCCCAACAGATTGAGGTAGTATAGACCACGGACTAGCCACACGGGCGTGTGCCTAGGCCGTGTGAGATAGTCAGTGTTGGCCACGGGCTAGCCACACGGGCGTGTGCCCTAGCCATGTGACATTAACAGATTGCTTGAGTTTTGGGAATAGGATGTGGACATGGGCGTGTGTGACTACACGACCTGACCCCACGGGCGGTTTCATCTCACATGGGCGTGTGGTCCCTGTTTAGATGGAAAAATTTTAAGATCGTAAAAGTTTCTCATATGGTTTCGAGAGCCCTTGTGTGTATGAGTGAGGCCTCGTAAGTCGTTAATGAGGTTATTGTGGTGACTGAAAGAGAGTAGTCACGTTGAGCCCAAGTGGTGATCAAGTGGTTTACTCAGGTAATGCCTCAGGAGGTAAGGGGTGTTACATAATGTGTCTACTGATCACAAAATTTTAAAGTATTAAATGACGCAGAAGGAACTAAATCTGAGACAACGACATTGGTTAGAGCTACTGAAAGATTATGATCTGATTATTGATTATCACCCGGGTAAGACTAATGTGGTTGTGGTTGCAGAGTATCAGGTACCGTCGTGATTATTACAGCCTGTTATGATTCCTGAGTGGATGTGGGAGTGAGTCACGATGGATTTCGTACCTGGTTTACCTGTAACTCTGAGAAAGAAAGATTCAATCTGGGTGATTGTTGACAGATTGACTAAATCTGCACACTTTATTCCAGTCAAAACAGATTATTCACTTGAAAGATTAGCGGATTTATATGTGTCAGAGATTGTAAGATTACATGGAGTTCCAACGTATATTATTTCTTATCCTGATTCGAGGTTTACATCAAGATTTTGGAGTAAACTTCACGAGTATTTGGGCACTAAACTAAATTTTAGTACAACGTTTCATCCTCAGATGGACGGACAATCAGAATGAGTAATACAGATTCTGGAAGACATGCTACGATGTTGTATAATCGAGTTTGAGGGTAGCTGGGAAAAAAATCTACCGTTAGCTAAATTTGCTTATAATAATAGTTATTAGTCCAGTATTAAAATGGCACCATTTGAAGCTTTATATGGAAGAAAGTGTAAAACGCTATTGCATTGGTCTGAATTGAGCGAATCCAAAATGGTGGGAATTGATTTGATTCGAGAAATTGAAGACAAGGTTTGAATTATTTGAGATTGTTTGAAAGAAGCATCTAATCATCAAAAATCGTACGCGGATTTGAGAAGAAAAGATATAGAATTTGTTGTTGGCGATCGAGTATTTTTAAAAGTGCTACGATTTGGCAGGAAAGGAAAGTTGAGTTCGAGATTTATCGTACCGTATGAGATTACTGAAAGAGTCAGCCCTGTAGCTTATAGATTAGCTTTGCCTCCTGAACTTGAGAAAATTAATAATGTGTTCCAGGTTTCAATGTTGAGATGGTACAGATCTGATCCTTCACATGTGATTCCTCGTAGTGAGATTGAATTAAAGCAAGATTTGACGTATTCTGAAGAACCGATGAAAATTTTGGCTCAAGAAATCAAAGAACTCAAGAATAAACAAGTACCGTTGATAAAATTCTTGCAGTATCGGCATGGTTCTGAAGAGGCTACCTGGGAAATTGAGGAGTCGATGAAATTACAGTATCTAAATTTATTCTCAGGTAACAATTTCGAAGACGAAATTTCCTAAGGGGGAGAGTTGTAACAGCCCATTTTTTAGTGGTGACGGAATAGTGGTTTTGGGACCATGAATTTTTCTTGTGTCGATTCAGAAATATTATCTATAGAATATTTATGGAGTCATTAGAGTCGTATTAAAATATGGTTAAGAAATTTTAACATTTAGATAGCTAATTAAAGAAAAAGGACTAAATTGTAAAAAGTATAAAACTTGTTAATTATTGCATTTATATGATTTAATATATTAACTAATAAATTTTCAAGGGCCAATAAGGCAATTAGACCTTATTATTAGATAGTGGACGGTAATGGGGTTAATTTAAAGAAAAATTGAAAGAAAATTATGTTTAATGGCAATTTTGTAATTAAATCAAAATTAAAACAAAATTAAGTGAAGAATAATCATTTTCTTCTTCTTCATATTGCCAAAACACCATAGAATGAGACTCCAAGGTTCAGTTTCATCTTCCTTACGCATGTGAGCTTAATTCTCACCCATTTCCTGGTCTATTTTGGTTAGAAGTTAAGTTGAATGAATTGGTAAGTTTTGGTTGATGATTTATATTTTTTTTATAAGTGTGTATATTTGTGGTACCATTAAGGGTACATTGGTTAGGCACCTAAGATGGTTGAATTAGCATGATTCGAGCTTGTTTAATGTCATTTTGAATAGGTCTAATGGTTGGTAAATGGATTACATAATGTTCAAGAAATCTTGAAATGGTAAACTTGATGTTTTTGGTTCGCTTAGGTGCACACAGCCTGGGACACGCCCGTGCCACATGGCCATGTGTGGCAACATGGTCTAGCACACGGCCTGCGACACGACCGTGTGTCACAAGTCAAGGAGTACACGGGTTGGGACATGGCCGTGTGTCCCAATTTCGAAAGTTACATGAACTGGGGCTTTCCACACCGTCGTGTGTCCCCTTTTATTTGAAATTTTTCATATTTTCCTAAAATATTCTTATTTGTTTCAAATTAGTGCCTAAGGGTTTTAATATTAATTATTTAGTCCCTAAGGCTTGATTTAAGCCTCGTAAATGTAAGATATTATTGTAATTTAATTATTTTATGGTATTTGGGAAATTATATTGAAATGATCATGATTTTACTTGTTTATTTCTGTTAACTTGCTATAGCATTCCCGTAACCTTATTCTGGTGATGGATACAGGTTAGGGGTGTTACACTCTCGTCCAAAGAACTCGTAACCATTTTTCCTAATTCACTAGTCTTTATCGGGATTCTCTAGTTATTAGCTAATTCACTTAAAATTTATGAAGGCATAGAACCTAAATCTATCAACCGGAATAAAAGAAGTTATTACAAGGCAAGAATACCCTCAATCTTGACGTTCGAATCTCGATACTGTGTTTCCCTAATAGCATAAACTCATGTTGGACTCCAGACTCAACCTATGAAGCAACAATATGAGCAACAATTCACTGCCTGTAATGCCCCTAACCCATATCCGTCGCCGGAATAGGGTTACAGAGCATGCAAGAACATTTATGGCAGAACCCTAAATATTTAGCAATTTTGCAAATTGATCCACGGGCTAGCTAGATTAAGCTACAACGACTTCAGAAACATAAAAATCATTAAAAACAGAATAAAAAATCTCTTACTTGCAATGAGAAAGCTTAGTCGAACCTTCAAGCTTCTTCAATGGTGTTCTTTTACCCTATTTTCGGTAGAAAGATGAAATAAAAAGATGATACACTTGTTTTCTTTATTTTTGTTTTATGATACTTTTTCTAATTACCATATTAACCTTGGTTTTTAACATTAAAATTACTTAATCTTATGTCTATCTTTGTCCACTAACATTATAAATGGTCTAATTACTATCTAAGTCCACTCACATTTAAGTTTCATAACCAATTGACCCTTTTTATTTTGTACCTTTTACGATTTATTCCTTTTTACGCAATTAAACATGCAAACATCAAAATTTCTTAACGAAATTTTAATATGACCCTACTAATTCCATAGACATTAAAATAATAATAAAATAATAATTTTCTCGTCAAGTTTGTGGTCCCAAAACCACTGTTCTGATTTTATTAAAAACGGGCTATTACAACTCTCCCTCTAAAAGAATTTTTGTCCCCAAAAATCTTACCAGAAAATAGGTTCGGGTATTGCACTTTCATAGCTTCTTCCAGCTGCAAGTAGCCTCTTCTATTTCGTGACGTTGCCAGAGAACTTTTACTAAAGCTATATTTTTTTTTCTCAATTCTTTAACTTCCCGAGCTAAAATTCTGATCAGTTCTTCACTGTACGTCATATCTAGTTGTATTTCAAAATTAATAGGTGAAATCACGTGTGAAGGATATGATTGATACCGTCGTAACATCGATACATGGAAGACATTATGAATCTTTTCTAACTCTGACGGCAAAGCTAATATGTAAGCTACTGGCCCGATCCTTTCAATGATCTCATACGACCCATAAACTGCAGACTAAGCTTTCATTTCCGACCAAATCGAAGGACTTTCTTTCAGGGTGACACTTTCAAAAACACTTTATCGCCTACTTGAAATTAAATATCTTTCCTTTTCAAATATGCGTAAGATTTCTGTTGATTTGAAGCTGCTTTCAAACAGTCTCGTATCAGTTTAACCTTTTCTTCAGTTTCCTATATCAAATCAACACCGAACAAATTTTTCTCATTGAGCTCAGTCCAGTATAACAGAGTTCGACACTTTCGACCATACAATGCCTCGTACAGTGCCATTTTGATGCTCGCTTGATAACTGTTGTTGTACGCAAACTCAACCAATGATAGAAATCTCTTCTAGTTACCTTCGAACTCTTAAACACAACAATGAAGCATATCTTCAAGTATTTGAATTACTCGCTCACATTGACCATCGGCCTAGGGATGAAATGTTGTATTAAAATGCAGTCGAGTACCTAGAGCTTCGTGTAACTTGCTCCAGAATTGAGATGTAAATCACAGATCTCTATCAGAAATTATAGAAACTGGCACACCGTGCAATCTAACGATCTCAGCAACATATAACTCTGCCAATCTCTCGAGTGAAAAATTTGTACGACACGAATGAAATGCGCAGACTTCGTCAAATGATCTACAATGACCCACACAACATCTTTCTTTCTCAGAGATAGAGGCAACCTCGATACAAAATCCATTGTAACACATTATTATTTCCATTCTAGAATCATCACTGGCTATAATAAACCTAAAGGTACCTGATGCTTGGCTTTAACTTGCTGACAAACCAAACATCTCAATACGGACTCTGAAATCTCTTGTTTTATACCTGGACACCAATACATCTGTTTCAAATCGGCGTACGTTTTATTGCTACCAGGATGAATCGACAAGCTACTACTGTAAGCTTCCTATAAATTTTTCTGAAAGAGATCAGAATATCTCAGAACACAAATTCTACCTTTGATGTACAAACTATCATCGGAACCAACATGGAAATCTCAATCAGTTGCCATCTCAATTTGTTTCCGTTTAGCGATCAAAACATCATCACATTTCTCAGCTTCGCAAATCTGTTCCATCAACGTCGGTCGAGATTTTAATTCAGCTAAAATAAAACCATCATCAATCAATGTCAACCGTGTGTTCAAAGCTCGTAAAGCAAACATAGATTTTCTACTCAATGCATCAGCAACAGCGCTAGCCTTTCCCAGATGATAATCGATGATCAACTCGTAGTCTTTCAACAACTCAAGCCACCTATGTTTTCTCAAATTCAAACCTTTCTATGACATCAAATACTTCAGGCTTTTATGATCCGTGAAAATATGACATTTTTCTCCGTACAAATGGTGCCGCCAAGTCTTCAAAGCAAACACAATAGCTGCAAGCTCTAAATCGTGAATCGGATAATTCTTTTCGTGCGGTTTCAACTGTCTAGAAGCATATGCTATTACTTTGCCTTCTTACATCAAAACACAGCCCAACCCATTCAATGAAGCATCATTGTAAATCACAAATTATTTACCAAACTCTCGCTGAACCAACACAAGTGCCTCAGTTCACAAAGCTTTCAACTGATTAAAATTTTGCTGACATTTCTCAGACCATTCGAATTTAACATTTTTTGCAACAATCTCGTCAACGGTGTAGCAATCATCAAAAATCCCTTGACGAACCTTTTATAGTATCCAGCTAAACCCAGAAAAATTTTGACTTCAGATACATTTCTTGGAGGTTTCCAATCAACCCCAGCTGAAATTTTGCTCGGATGAAGTCTAATCCCATCTGCCGATACCACATGTCCCAAAAATCCAACTTCTCGTAGCCAGAACTCATACTTGTTGAACTTAGCGAACAATCTTTTTTTTTTTTTTGCATAAGGTTTGCAAAACAATTCTCAAATGCTGGGCATGCTCTGTCTCATCTCGTAAATAGATCAGAGTATTATTAATTAACACAACAACAAATCTATCTAAATATAGTCTAAATATTTTGTTCATCAAGTCCATAAAAATTGCAGGTGCATTAGTAAAACCAAATGGCATCACAAGAAACTCATAATGTTCGTACCTGGTTCTAAATGTTGTTTTCAGCACATCCGAGTCTTTAACCCGTAACTGATAATAACCCGAACGCAGATCAATTTTTGAGAATATCGTTGCACCTTTCAACTGATCAAATAGATCATCAATACGTGGCAATGGATACTTATTCTTGATCATGACTTTGTTGAGCTGCCAATAATCGATACATAACCGCATGGATTTGTCTTTTTTCTTAATAAATAACACAGGAGCACCCCAAGGAGAAAATCTAGGCCGAGCAAAACCCCTATCTGCCAACTCTTGGAACTGAGCTTTCAACTCTGTAGGTGTCATTCTATACGAAGCTATCGATATCGGAGATGTTCCCAACATTAACTAAATAGAAAACTCAACCTCTCTGATCGATGGTAACCCTGGTAACTTATCTGCAAACACATATATGTAATACCACTGGAACCGATTCTAGTTTCAATTCTAAAACTTTGGAATCAAATATATAAGCGAGATACGCTTCATAGCCTTTTCTAACATATTTCTGTGCCGACATAGCCAAAATAGGGTTACGAAGCATGCAATAACATTCATGGAAAAACCCTAAATCTTTAAAAGTTTTTCAAATTGATCCCTGGGCTAGCTAGATTAAGCTACAACCACTTTAGAAACATAGAAATCATTAAAAACAGAATAAAAAATCTCTTACATGCAATGAGAAAGCTTGGCAAAACCTTCAAGCTTCTTCAATGGTGTTCTTTTACCCTAATTTTGGTAGAAAGATGAACTAAAAAGATGATACACTTGTTTTCTTTATTTTTGTTTTATGATAATTTTACTAATTACCATATTAACCTTGGTTTTTAACATTAAAATTACTTAATCTTATGTCCATCTTTGTCCACTAACATTATAAACGGTCTAATTACCATCTAAGTCCACTCACATTTAAGTTTCATAACCATTTGACCCTTTTTACTAATAGAACTCTACTTTTTCACCTTTTACGATTTATTCATTTTTGCGCAATTAAACATGCAAACGTCAAAATTTCTTAATGAAATTTTAATACGACCCTACTAACATTCCATAGACATTAAAATAATAATAAAATAATAATTTGTTGTAGAATTTGTAGTCCCCAAACCACTATTTCAATTTCACTAAAAACAGGTTGTTACACTGCCCAACCGGTCTCCCATTACCTCTACCATAACCACGACCCCTAGCAGGCGCAGAATAGGTGCCGAACTCTAAGTCTGTGAAACCTCAGCTCTATTCGGATAATCCCTCAGAAAATTTTCTATCAAACCACACCTCTAACAACCACATGTCAACTTACGACACTCTCCAGGATGTCTACGATCACAATGCACAGAAAGCGGCCATCCAGAACCACCAGCTGAACCATCATTACTAACTAAAATGCTATCTTGCTGCCCAGACTGACTTGGTCCTAGCTCGTGTCGTGCACTCCCATCACAAACCTGAATATCATGTCTTCTCTTAGACGGCCATCCAGATGCACCATCAGAAGCCCTCTTACCAGTCTCAACCACCACAGAACAAGTTGGCTCAGCCAAAGTCTACTCAACAACTTTTGTTTTTTCCACAAGCTCATCAAACAACTCAATATTTTGGGCCATCAAGTAAACTCAAATCTCTTGATTAAGCCCAAAACAGAACCTCTTACAATGATAATTCTCAGTCAAAACCATCCCATGTGTATACTAACTGAGGTGCACAAACTCTACCTCAAAATCAACCACAGACTTCCCACCTTGCACAAGATATAGAAATTCCCACTTACGAGCCTCCATATACTACTCACCCATAAACTTCCTCCTAAACACCTCTAAGAAATAATCCTTCCTAAACACCTCTAAGAAATAATTCTAAGTTAAACGATCAGTGGTTGTACCTCTCTTAACAGTATTCCACCAACGATGGGCCTCTCCATCTAGTAGGGACACAGTACAACAAAACTTCTCCTTGTCAGAATAGGACATCTACTCGAGGATCCTTTCCACTCCTTCCAACTAGTACTCAGCTACAGTTGGATCAGTCCCTTTAACCCTAGAAAACTATTTACCACCCAACACCTAAAGATGTTCAAGCGACAAGCCCCGATTCACAGGTGCAGGATTAGCAGGTGCAGGAGTAGGGTGAGCACCAACAATCCACTGAAACACTCCAATTATCTCTTCCATTAGAGAGCCTACACTCTCATCATGAATATTCACTCTACGCGGAGGCACAGGAGGTGTGGAGAATGTACCATCCTCTTGAGCACTAGCTCTCAATTTCACACATCTATGAGACATATCTAATAATCTACCATACACAAAAACATAAAAAAATAACAAATGATGTGAGTGGCAGGGAAATGATCCAAGTCTTATTCTTGCAAGCAAACTACAGAATTAAAGGCAATGTGTTTCCGTTCCTACCACACATGCAATTCAATAAGAACATTTCCAATAATCACATGCAGTTCAAAAAGAGTTATATCAATAATTCCAAGAAAATAGGGAAATTTAGACTCATGAGTTTCGAAACTCCAAACACATAACAGTCACCTAGGTCCGAGAGTTATTGAACCTAGAGCTTTGATACCACCAAATGTAACACCCTATACTTGGCCTGGTTTCTAAGCCCGGATACGGGATGCTGATAAACCGTAAAAGTAACATATTTTAATCCCACATTTAGCATGCTTTTGGATGAATTATCCCTTATTTTATGTAATTTGGTGCTCTTAATCCTTTATTTTCATGTTTTATACTCAGCAAAGCACCGGAGGATGAAAAGAACAAGAAACGGGCTTAAAACGGGCCAAATGGGCCACATCACGAAATCGACACGGCCTGGACCCAAGACCACACGGCTGTGCCTCATTAGTCGACCCAACACGGCCTGGACACGATTCACACGGGCGTGTGCCATGGCCGTGCCCCTGCCGTGGCAAAGAGAAGTTTCATTCGGATTGGGATACTCATTCCAAAAGCCTATATATACACCCTAAGTATGACCTAAAAGGACGAGCCCAGTACCTTTGACAGGGGGCGTCTTGCTAGGCCAGAGAAGGCAGATTTGTGGGGATTCGCTCGAGGATAGCCAGTTGATGCATCTCTAGAAGCCGGAACTATACTCAAGACGGAGGATCTCTCCTTCAATTCCTTCAGGGGGTTTTAGGGATTTCTTATGTTTTGTTTTATCTTTTCTTCTGAGATGTTTTCTTTTATTGTTATGAACTAAACCCTCGATATACGAGGGGGATGAAACTTAGATGAATCTTGTTATCGTTTACTGAACTATATGATAAATATTTGACTTGTTCTTAATTATGTGTTCTTAATTCTTGTGTTGATATTTCGCGGATATTAATTCAAGTTTGATGTGCTTAGGTGGAGGAGCAAAAGTCCCTGCCTAAGAGTAGATCTAGCATAGTTAAACGGAGTTGATCGCACGCCTAGAGATAGGGTGACGAGATTTTGTCGGATTAGGGTGAAACCTAAGATGGGATTCCATAGATCGAGTTAATGCGATTCTAGGGGTTTTAATTAGAAAGAGATTTCAATTAATCAACCTAGGGTTAGGCGTTATTCGCCTCGAGAGAGGGTTTAATATACATTAGGGAATCTTATGGATCAAGTCAAGTGAATAAATCGTCTGGTTCAGAGTTAGATAACAAGTGAAGTCTAGGTGGATTCTTCCATGGGTGTCGTATTAATCAATTGGTTTTTCCTCAAGTTATTTTCCCAAATTCATTCTTCTTTGTCTTAGAGTCTTTAATTTAGTAGTTAATTAATTTAGATTTAAAACAACAAATTCCCTTTATTTTAGGCTAAATAATAAAAAGAAAGTTAGTATTAGTACTTTTAGTTCCTTTGGGTTCGACAATCCGATCTTGCCTAAGCTATACTACTATTCGATTGGTGCACTTGCCTCAATCGTTGTCACAGTTAGTTTCCAGGTTCGATCATTTTCATTATTTAAATTTTTAAAACTCTGACATACGATCAAGTTTTTGGCGTCGTTGCCGGGGAATTAAAATATTAAGAAAGCTCTATTTTTATTACTTTAGCCGTTTTTTTGTTTTTTTTTTGCAATTTACTTTTATTTTTATTTTTATTTTTACCTTAGTTTTAACTCTTCTAATTTCCTTTCTTTCTTTTTCCTAGCAGGTACCTATAGTTTATGACTAGAAGGAACCTGAGAGGACCTTTAGTATACGACAGTGATATTGAAGCTACCGCTCGCAGAAATCGTAGAGAAATCAGGCGAGCCCTAAATTACCGAGAAGAAGAGCAACATGACGAATCCAATCCTACTGAAGGGATGGATGAGAATAATCCACCACCACAAGATGTGGGAGAAAATAATGCTCCTCGTACTATGTTTGATTATGCTAAACCACATTTAACAGGAGCCGAATCGAGTATTGTTAGGCCTGCTATAGCTGCTAATAAATTTGAATTAAAGCCTAACACTATACAAATGATTCAACAATTTGTTCAATTTGATGGTTTGCAGGACGAAGACCCAAAAACTCATATAGCTAATTTTCTAGAGTTTTCTGATACTTTCAAAATAAATGGCGTTTCTGATGATGCCATACGGCTTCGGTTATTTCCCTTTTCATTAAGGAATAAATCCAAACAGTGGTTAAACTTGTTACCACGAGGGTCAATCACCACATGGGATCAAATGACCAAAAAATTTATTAAAATATTTTCTGCCGGCCAAAACGGCCAAATTAAGGAATGATATCTCTTCTTTTGTGCAGATGGATTTAGAAACTTTATACGACGCATGGGAGAGATACAAGGATCTCTTGAGGAGGTGCCCACACCATGGATTACCTTTGTGGCTTCAAGTCCAAACTTTCTACAATGGTGTGAACCCCTCAACGAGGCAACTAATTGATTCAGCCACCGGTGGAACCCTGAACAACAAAACTCCTGAAGTAGCCTACGAATTCATAAAGGAGATGTCACTGAATAACTATCAGTGGCAAGTTACAAGGACAAGGCCAACAAAAATAGCCATAGTTTTCAACCTCGATGCAGTAACCATGCTATCAAACCAAGTAGAGATGATGAATAAAAAGCTTGATAGTTTGTGTTTTTTGCAGGTACATCCAGTGATGCAGTGCGACGCAAGTGGAAGTGTGGCGAATCCTGAGTACCCACCCTACCAACCGGGCACAGAGAGCGAACAGATGAACAATATAAGTAACAATTTCAGACCTAATAATAATCCTTATAGTAATAATTATAATCCAGGTTGGAGGAACCACCCAAATTTTTCATGGGGAGGTCAAGGAAATCAAGGAAATCAAAGATAACAACCTCCTCAAAATTTCCAAAATCAGCCCTATCCACAGGAGAAGAAGCCGAACCTTGAAGAGATGCTGACAAAATTCATGGCAGCCACAGATACCCGTCTCCAAAAAACTGAGACAACGCTTAATGATCAACAAGCATCGATCAAAGGGATCGAGAATCAAGTTGGGGAACTTACTAACTCAGTTGGACAACTTGCAAAGTTACTTTCCGAACGACCGCAAGGGCGTCTACCAAGCAGCACTGAGATTAACCCAAACGAGCAAATTCAAGCCATAACAGCTAAAGAAAGTGAAGGGTTAGACGATCCCAATTCAAGGCAAGAGAATGCGATCAAAGAAGGTAAGGTTGAGGTAAGTAATAATAAGCCAAAATCGGTAATCAAAGAGTACCAACCTTACATACCATATCCCGAAGCATTAAGGAGAAACGACACAGAGGAACAGTTCGGTAAGTTTCTTAAACTTTTAAAGAAATTACATATTAACTTACCGTTACTTGAAGCTCTTTCACAGATGCCGGATTCTAGAAAATTATTAAAAGAGCTTTTGACGAACAAACGAAGGATAGACGAGGCATCACACGTGGAACTAAATGCAATGTGCTCGACAGTCTTGAAAAATAAACTACCACGGAAATTAAAAGATCCAGGGAGTTTTACAATTCCATGCTTAAGTGGTAGTTTATCTATTGATAATGCGTTAGCTGATTTAGGGGCAAGCATAAATGTCATGCCTTATAAATTGTTTAAACAACTAGGTCTAGGGAAACCCAAACAAACTAGGATGTGCATTCAAATAGCTGATAAAACGGTTAAAATTCCTAGGGGTATAATCGAAGATGTACTCATAAAGATTGATAAATTCGTATTCCCAGTAGACTTTGTCGTTTTAGACATGGATGAGGATAATAGTATCCCCCTAATCTTAGGAAGACCATTTTTAGCAACTGCCAGGACTAAAATTGACATTGATGTAGGAGAACTAATACTTCGTGTAGGTAATGAGACAAATACTCTCGAAGCTCTCGATTCGGCTAGAACATCGAGTAATCCGGTGAGAAAATAAATTCTACCGATAACCATTCGGTTAACCCTTCTTTTCAGAAACACCAGAAAGAATACAATCTGAACCCAATCCTACCCCTGTGCCAACAAAGAAATAATGCATGAGGAACGGAGGATTCAGATCGATGATCTAGACGAGTGGAAGACGCATTTCAAGGAAAAAATAGGGATACACAAAGCTGAACCAGAGCCATTCCACGAAGCAAACAAATTCAAAATCGTAGATCAAGTATTATTAGATAAAGTAGACCCGTGAATATCTCCTACTGACCCTAACACAAACAAAGAAATCCATTTTAGGGTAACCAGTGTTTTCCCATACGGAACAGTCGAGGTAAGTAATCTCATTTTTGGTACTTTCAATATAAATGCATCTCGACTTAAACTCTATCATGATAATGAAACCGATAGCATGAGGAAGGACTTTCAACTCCTCAAACCACCATGATAATGCATACGAGAGGTAAGTCTAGCTTAAGACTTTAAACGAGCGCTTCTCGGGAGGCAACCCGAGTACTAACCCCATTAACTTTTACATTTTATTTTGTCTTATATATTCTATTTTTCTTTATAGTACCTAACTATAAACTAACCAAAAGTACTGAAATTCCGTGCCACACGGCCTTGCACGGCACGCGTGGCGTGTGGATGCACCGAATCACCGTCTCGACACGGCGAGAGATGGTACGAGTCGAGAAAATCAATTTTCGTAGTCACGCACTTAAACCACCACACCACGGGCACCGAAAAAACCCCACGGCCGTGCAATACGGCCGTGGTCGACACTGTTAGATCACACACGGGCATGGCGACCTGAGCATGGGCATGGGAGAAATGAACGAAGCCCACCACGGCCGTGCGATGCAGCCGTGTGAGATGCCACACCCACGAAACACGGGCGTGGGAATGTACCTGACTTGAGAATTCTATTTAAACCACCCACCCCTCCCTTTTCTCACCCATTCAGTCCATTTAGTTTTCCTTTTCTTTCTCAACCCTCTCCCTATTTTTCCTCTCTAATATTTCATTAACTATCGAGCCACACCATAACTATGTCGAAAAAGCAAAAGGATCCAAGCACAGCACCCCTGTGGGAGACCGATCTACATAAGTTCATGCCGGCTGCTTCAAATATTCGACAAGCCAAGGGTCTTTGAGACCATTTAATTTTTCTTCTTCTCCTTTATTTTCCTTCTCTTTGACTATCTTATGCTTCATTTAGTTTATTTTATTTTAGTTTCTTAATTTTAGGTTCTACAGGCTGCTTGGGAATCACACCACTTCCGCCACCGCCAAAACCACAGCAGCCTTAAAAATAACACCCACCTCGCGAACCATCCAACAAAAAGGACCCTACGGTCCATTTATCTTTTCTTTTAATTTTACTTCATATTTTATTTCTCTTCACTTTAGCTTGCTTTTCTTTAATTATTTAATTAGTATAGTTTTAATTATTATTAGTATATCTTGGCTAATCCTTCACAAAGCTACCCAATTTCTTCATCTAGCACAAAGAATAATAGTGGGTAGCCACCACGACCACAACCATAGCCACTACAACCCCTCCAATGTCTTTGTCATGGAACATCCTCCAAGAATTTTCATCCATAATTCAGGAAGTTTCACCTCTCCCCATATCTTATGATTTTATTATTATTTTCGCTATTATCTATCTTTGTACATTGAGGGCAATGTACATATTTAGTGTAGGGGGGTGAATCTTAAGGATTCCAAACTTTTTGCATTATTCTCAAATCCCTGAATTATGCCTTGTCTTAAAGTAAGTTTCTCATATTATGATTAAAATGAAAATTTCCATGATTTATGATTTTTATCGATATGTTTTAGATTAAGTCATTGATAATTGTGCATTGATGATTAAATTCTAAGAATATTAGAGAATCAAGCATGATAAGTCTATTTTTCAGAATTAAAAATTTTCTAGGTTGTCTACCTGAATTTAAATATTACTTTGAAGTTTGAAATTTACGAGGATGACATCAAAAATACCCATAATTTTTTTGAGATTTTGAGCCTTATAGAGCATATATTCTTTTTCTTGCTCACTTTTTTATTATGAGTGTGTCAACATTGATTAGTTATTCTAGAACTTGCATCGATTATACATGTTGAGACCACACCTTTGATTTGATATACAGAGATGATGAAGGCACCTAGGATTTAACCCACTCACTCCACTAAAAAGCCTACATTCATAATTAACCCCTAGTGAACCCCTTTTAATCCTAACAACCCTATTTATTGACTCACCCACTAATATTAACCCAAAACCCAGTCTGTATTTGTTATCACCATTCCTCTTGACTACCCTTTTTGTCGAGATTTGATTTTGAGCAGTTACCTTACTATGTTCTATATTTCAGTTGTTAAAGTTCTTTATTATTATTTGTGACTTGTTCTTAAAAAAATCGAAGTGTATTCATTATTAGTTTTGTGATTAAGTGAGCTTATACGTTTAAATTCCAATTACTGAAGAAGAAGCTCGTATTAGAGTATTATTAGTACAAGTTTTCAATTGATGTAATTATTTATCAGTTCATTTTTTCTAGTTAGGTAATTTGTCAATTCAATCTCGATTCTGACCCTCTAATTTAGCCTTTATCCACACCTTTAACTCAAGCCTCGTTACAACCCTATTAAAGACCTTTTGATTTGTGTATCATCTCATATTATAGTGATGGAGATTTGATTTTCATGCAAGCCTATGAGATTAACTCTTCATATTTGACGTTTGAGTGCTTAATTCTGAACCTTAAACACTTCGAGTGATTTGAGTGAATCTTTAGTGAGGATGTCAATTCTTGTCGATTTTGAATCAGAGGTAATTATTTAGATGAGGGGAAACACCTATGTTTTATGCTACAAATGTATGACTTAGACTGTTTGAATCTTTAGGACTCTTTGAGTCGAATTATCCATGTATAAATTATCCTTGAATTATGATGAAACACTATCAATGACTATTATGAATTGAGGGATGTTTGTTTTAATTATGAGTTGAGAATTTTGCTTGAGGACAAGCAAAAGCTTAAGTGCGGGGGTATTTGATAAACCGTAAAAGTAACATATTTTAATCCCACATTTAGCATGCTCTTGGATGAATTATCCCTTATTTTATGTAATTTGGTGCTCTTAATCCTTTATTTTCATGTTTTATACTCAGGAAAGCACCGGAGGATGAAAAGAACAAGAAACGGGCTTAAAACGGGCCAAATGGGCTACATCACGAAATCGACATGGCCTGGACCCAAGACCACACGGTCGTGCCTCATTAGTCGACCCAACACGGCCTGGACACGATTCATACGGGCGAGTGCCATGGCCGTGCCGTTGCCGTGGCAAAGAGAAGTTTCATTCGGATTGGGATACTTAGGGGCAAAGAAACACATTCCAAAAGCCTATATATACACCCTAAGTATGACCTAAAAGGGGGAGCCCAGTACCTTTAACAGGGGGCGTCTTGCTAGGCCAGAGAAGGTAGATTTGTGGAGATTCACTCGAGGATAGCCAGTTGATGCATCTCTAGAAGCCGGAATTATACTCAAGACGGAGGATCTCTCCTTCAATTCCTTCAGGGGGTTTTAGGGATTTCTTATGTTTTGTTTTATCTTTTCTTCTGAGATGTTTTCTTTTATTGTTATGAACTAAACCCTCAGATACCTGAGGGGGATGAAACTTAGATGAATCTTGTTATCGTTTACTGAACTATATGATAAATATTTGACTTGTTCTTAAATATGTGTTCTTAATTCTTGTGTTGATATTTCACGGATATTAATTCAAGTTTGATGTGCTTAGGTGGAGGAGAAAAAGTCCCTACCTAAGAGTAGATCTAGCATAGTTAAGCGGAGTTGATCGTGCGCCTAGAGATAGGGTGACGAGATTTTGCCGAATTAGGGTGAAACCTAATATGGGATTCTATAGATCGAGTTAATGCGATTCTAGGGGTTTTAATTAGAAAGAGATTTCAATTAATCAACCTAGGGTTAGGCGTTATTCGCCTCGAGAGAGGGTTTAATATACATTAGGGAATCTTACGGATCAAGTCAAGTGAATAAATCATCTGGTTTAGAGTTAGATAACAAGTGAAGTCTAGGTGGATTCTTCCTTGGGTGTCGTCTTAATCAATTTGTTTTTCCTCAAGTTATTTTCCCAAATTCATTCTTCTTTGACTTAGAGTCTTTAATTTGGTAGTTAATTAATTTAGATTTAAAACAACAAATTCCCTTTATTTTAGGCTAAATAATAAAAAGAAAGTTAGTATTAGTACTTTTAGTTCCTTTGGGTTCGACAATCCGGTCTTGCCTAAGCTATACTACTATTCGATAAGTGCACTGGCCTCAATCGTTGTCATAGTTAGTTTCCAGGTTCGATCATTCTCATTATTTAAATTTTTAAAACTCTGACATACGATCAGATGCCACACCACTCTATCATGTCATATACAACAAGTAAAAGTTCATTTTAAATGAAGCATCTTCCATTTTAGTATTCGTATAGATTTTAAGTCAATTAAACTTGTCAATTATCAATGTTACATGCTAACCATACATCAAACAAACATAAAATGGGCATACGTCGAGCACTAGAACCACTTAACAAATTTTCCCAAAATGTTTACGTAGGTATCGATAATAAGGGAGCAATATCGATATTTCCTTTAAGTGGTATTAATACCACATGAAAAATTGATACTGAACATGCATTTTGTTTCTCACCAAAATCCCCAAACGTAAAAAACTATCGGTACCTTTCGTAAGGTATCGATAAATTTAACTTGAGTATCGATACTTGGGCTAAGGTATCGATACCAATTCTATATTCTGACTCCCTACACTTTTGAAGTTACAGAGGTATCATTTTTTAAAACCAAATATCAATACATCTGCTCCAAACTATAAAATCTTAGCCTACATCAACATTAAAACCATTCAAACTTAATCCTAAACAACATGTTTTATTCACCTAGTTAAAGAAACATCAAAATATCTGAAATAGTAGTCCCAATATCATGTTCAAGTCCACAAACTTCCCAACATAAATAGCATGCAACAACCCACAAATTGACTTAACATAGCCGATATAAAATCTACGAAATTGGCCTATCACATTGCCTTTATTCCCCAGACATAAATAAGCATATAACACCTACTAGTAGAAGCTAAATAATCAACTTGGATCACTCCCTTGATGGCCACACCACTCACACCGGAACTACTTATCTGCAATGGTTAAAATGAGTGAGTGAGCTTAACAAGCTCAGTGAATGCTCAGGATAACCACTACGTAAACAAGTTATTATGCATCAATAAGGAATACATGCAACATAATCGTAATATCTTCTACTCCTATGTCATATTTTACGCATTTAATCATCTTTCATGAATATTTACATATTAATCACACGAATACTTAAGCATATATTTCACCATATATAAATAACATTTAATCACATTCAATCTGTAACAACCAAATTTAGGGCCTAGTCGGAATAGTGGTGTGAGACCACAAATCCGAGTTAGTAAAATTGAGTTTTTAAGGTTTAAGAGATGTTTGCATGATAGTATGAAAGTTCTATGTAGAAATCTTGTGAAAATTTCTATTAAAGGGTTCATTAGGACTAAATTGCAAAAGTTGCAAAATATGAGATTCTAGAAGCTTTTTTTTATGAAATAGCTTTAGAATATAAATTAGAAGTCCTTAAATAGAAAATTTCCCAAATTATAATTTTTGGACAAAAATGGACATGAGTTAGTAAATTGTGAATTTTTAAAGAGAATGGCATTTTGGTCATTTATCAATTAAATGATTAAAATGGGAAAAGATGATAAAAATCTTATTCATCTTCTTCTTCCTTGTGCCGAAAATTTGAGAGACTCCATAGCTAGGGTTATTCATTTTTTTGAAGCTTGCTAGTAAGTGCATCCTAGCCCCGTTTTTAATATTCTTCGTATTTTTGGAGTCCTCGTATTATGAATTAGCTATTTATAGCTATAAGTTGAGCTAGAATTCATGTTCATAAATCTAACCATGTATGACAAGCTTCTAAAATGATGTTTTATGAAAGATTATGAGAGTTTGATGTTAGATAAACATCTTTTCCTAAATGAATTTCATGAAAAATGCTAGTAAGGACTAGTTTGTAAAAGTTGTGAAATTTTTCATACGTGATAGAAATAGTGAGAATTTATTGTTGCTATAGTTGAGGGAGTGAATCAGCTAAGCATGAAGTTCACGAAAGTTGAAAAAAATTCACTTTACGAGCCTTGGGGCAAAAGTATAATTATGAGAAAGTTTAGAGGCAAAATGGTAATTTTGCCGAAGTATGATTAAGAGTCAATTTAGTCAATGTGTGTATTAAATGAGCTAAATTATTATTATAGATCAAGAAAAACAAAGCCCAGATCGAAACTGAGGCAAGAACAAAGTCGAGGACTAAATTGCATTTCTACATACATTTTGTACATTGAGGTAAGTTTGTATGATTTCTAAGCTTTGTGATTAATATCATTGAATTGCTTAGTATGATGTAGAATATATCTTAATTCCATGAGATTTTTGATGCTATGTTAAACAAAGAAATCAATGAGATTAAGCATGAGAAAGTCCCGATTGAAGTTGAATTACTTAGGATACTCAATCTATCACATGAGACAAGGAAGTCCGTATAAGACCAAGCCAAGGCATGGCATCGGCAATCAAACAAGTTATCATGTAAGACCAAGACAAGTCTTGGCATTGAAGAGTTATTATGAGATAAAGACCCATATAAGCCCAAGCTAAGGCATGGCATTGGTGAGTCTCCAAGTAAAGATGTCATGTAAGTCCAAGACAAGTCTTGGCATTGAAAGGCTATCATGAGATAGAGATCCCATGTAAGTCCAAGCCAAGGCATGGCATTGGTGAGTAACAAGTAATATTTCATGTAAGTCTAAGCCAAGGCTTGGTATTGACCCGTTCACGAGTAAAGATACCAAGTAAGACCATGTCAAGACATGGCAATGGTAAGTTCCCAATGGAACACACAAGGAAGACTTCTTGTAAGTCCATGTCAAGACATGGCATCGATACCAAGTTGAGAGATCCCATGTAAGACCATATCTAGGATATGGCTTTGGCATCGAGATATATGTAAGATGAGATTCAGTATCCTCAGTTATTCATAGTAATTCATCGGGCAAAAGAGTAAAGAATAAATGAGAAAGCAAGAAAGTTAAGCAAGTAAAGCTATCATCAAAGTATGCTAGTCAAAGTTAACTAAGAGTATTATTCATGTTGTGAATGATGAAGTTAAGATTATGCTTACCTTAAAAAAGTATGCTAATCTATATGATTAAGTGATATACGTACCTTGTTTACCTTACAAGCACGATGTAACACCCCAAACCCGGCCCAAACGCTACGACCGAATTTGGTGTGCTACAGAGAAAACATCCTTGAAAATCCTTTTAAAACCGATTTAAGTTTCATTTTAAAACCTTGTGTTTTCAAGTCTCTTGTTAAAAACCATACTTAGTGTTGCTTAGAAATATTTATTAAGTCGGGTTGTTTATAGATTGCAAATGTGCCCGATGGCATTTTTAAAACATTTTACGTTTGATTGGGAAAAACATGTGAATTCATTTTTAACATAATTAAATAGTTTAACCAAATATTCAAAGCATGTAACAGTAATAAAATAATTCTAGGAGGCCTTATTACAACTTAATTAAAATAAACCAACATTAAATAAAATAAAACAAAGTCCAAGTTCGTCTAATTAAAATTTCCAACGCATGGCCACCTCGAGTCCATCCACTCCATCTCCGCGATCTACCCATCTCAAAATGTTAAGGGAAGGGGTGAGTCACCAAGACTCAGTGTGCAAATCCCCCACCCGGAAAATATATCTCATACACAATCCATTAATAAACATGCTCATGCAACCCAACTAGCCATCCATACTCCTTTTCTACCCCGTGTGGTCAAAACCACCGGTGGTCAAAACCACCGATGACTTAGAGTCACAAATCGATGATGGGGCCAACCCATCGTGTGGTCAAAACCACTGATGACCATAGGTCACAAAATATCAAGTGTGGTCAAAACCACTGGTGGTACCAAACCACTGGGACTTAGTCGCAAATAATCAATCGTTGTGGTCAAAACCACTGATGACCATAGGTCACAAATAATCTGATGGGGCCAACCCATCTTGTGGTCAAAACCATCGACGATACCCATATTTCATCCCCTCCTCTCATCAATCCCACCATCAATCTCATATATATCATGTCATAGTATTAAACATCATGTGATGGCATATAACATATATCAAAAGTTACAAGACAGGGGACTTACCCGAAATCCGTGATTATGCCACAAGCTAATCACAATCAAAATAATCAAAACAAATAATAATGTCATGTAAATTAATAAAGTGTGTAGAGATCTTACACACCTGTTACTATCGTAATTCCTAGATCCCGAAAAGCCGATCTATAACGTTAGATCTCTTGTCCTTACAAATGATTTGGTTTCCTACCAAATCCCGAGCCAAACGATAGTTCACCTACGACAATCGGCCACACCTTAAGACACAAAATAGTTAACCTCCAAGCCTTCGGCTTAACGAATACCTAAAGGAAAAAAAGATTACTAAATCAAGTCCTTACCACCACTTACCTTCCTCTTAAACCGATTGACAGAGACTGGAGAGTTAGATCTACTGCTTGGAAGATCCCAAAATTCCCACTGAAACCGATTGAAAGGAGAGTCCCGATGAGTCCTTAGTGTTCGGCAAAGGTGCTTCCAAAGGGGAGAAGGGAATTTCGGCACTCTAGAGAGGTATATTCGGCTTTTATGAAGGAAAAATAATGGAAGAAAAGGGGTGGTGAGAGTTTCGGTTTGAAAGGGGTTTGAGAGAGTGGAGAAAATAAAAGAAAAATAAGAAGGAGAAGGGTTAGGATTTTCTACTCAACAAAGATGGAAAAGAAAAATCAAGTGATCAATTGGTGTTTTTATAGGCCAATCGACACCCCCTTTGAAGCTTGCCGTCCACTTCTCTTTGAAGTGTTTAAAATTTAACAACTTCCTTAATATATTCTAAACCATTAGTTTAAATTAATTCAAAATAATTTGAATAATTTAAACACCTAAATTTTCTCCTTAGCAATTATCAAATAAAACCAATTAAATTATTAATATTATCCTTTAATAATTAACAACTACTTTAATCCTTACGTCTTCAAATAATAATAAAATAGAAGAAGCCATGTGCTTAACAAATTCTTCCAATCAAAATCAAAATTCAAAATGCTAAGCTTATCTTTTATCCATTTGCACCAATAAAATAACATAGCAATTATCCTCCTATCACCACTTTAAGAACAAATAAAATAAAAGTAATGATAATAATAATCCCATTTATCCAAATTAATTCTAAGCATTTATCCTTCATCCAAATTGAAGCCCATGTGCGACCATTTCGCCAACTTGCATGAAGAAAAAAAAATAAAATCCCAATTGCAAAGATCTTGGGTTCAAACCAAGACCTTCATCACTGCACCCTTTCTTCTACGCCCCTAGCCACTTCTTCCAGCCCAACTTTCTTGCCAATTGACCCCACCATTTAATTATAAGACCTCTCCAGTGCCATTTACCCAAAAATAAAAAAATGCCAAACGCCGCTTGTGAAATCGAACATGCGCCCAACAACCTCCAAGCCTCTAAGTAGCACACGCTAGCCACTTAGCCAACCCACTTTCATGTCAATAAGCCCTCCTAATTTAATTAAAAGGCCTTCCTAGGCCTAACGCCCAAAAACCCAAAAGGAAAAACATTTCCCCCTTGCTTCTTCCACGAATCGAACCCAAGGCCCCTAGCAAACTCTTAGGCGCCCCACGCCACTTGTACCAAAGTCTTTCTTATGCCACAATTTTCCAAATAAATTTCTTAAGCCCTCTAAAGCCAAGCTCCCCTTTTTAACCCCTAAAAACTAAAAATTTTCTAAGGCATCCCTTGCCTTCTAGGGTTCTCCAAACCCCTAAAAATTCCTCCAACAAGACCATAAGCCTGCCAACCACTCGGGTTATGCTCCAAACGCATAACCCCTAAACCAGGGTGTTACACACGAGACTAGTAAGTACCATGATAAGTGTAAGAATCATTGAGAGTAAGTAAGCTCAAGCATGTGAACTTAGCAATGCCTTTGCTTATGATGAATGAGTATGTTAAGTATATATATATGCGTTGTTATATGCATTACATGCAAACTTACTAAGTGAAATGCTTACGTCTTTAATTCTTTCTTTCCATGTAGTCCCGCCAAGCTAATCTCGTGGATCATCGTCATCGGAGCTCGGAGTACACTATCAATCACTATTTTGGTATAGCCAAGTTGTTTATATTAAGTATGACATGTATAGGAAGCATTTCATTTTGAGTTATGTTTTAGAATTAGCCAAAGTGTTGGCTATCAAGCTTAGTATTATTTTTGTATATGGCCAAAGAGATGGGTCATGAATGATTAAGTATGTATGTTTTTATTTATCAATGAAGTATGCATCCTTGTTCATGTTAGACGTAATACTTGAGTTATTAAATTGAGTATTGGATTGATCTTGATCTCAGGGTGGCAATTGGCTTGGAAAATAGCCTCTAGGTGCCCACACGGATAGACACACGGGCGTGTGTCTAGGCCGTGTGTCCCCCGCACATTAGTGTTTTAAGTCAGAATAGACCACGGGCTAATCAAACGGCCGTATGTTTAGGCCGTGTGTGACACACGGTTAGCACATGGGCGTGTGCCCTAGTCGTGTGAAGTCTGCACCTTGCACTTGTAATTTGAATTGCCACACGGCTGAAGTACACGGGCGTGTGTATGGACCGTGTGGATAAGTCAGAATGTCAAAGTTTAGCATACAGGCCAAATCCATGGGCGTGTCAAGGCCGTGTGAAATTAGTCAGTGTCGACCACGGGTGGAAGACACGGGCATTGATCGTGATGTTTATGCGATGTCAAAGTCTTAAAATTTATAATGAGAATGATCGAAGCTGGAAACTAACCATGACAACAATTTGAGGCAAGCGCACCTATCGAACAGTAGTATAGTTAAGGCAAGACCGAAATGTCGAACCCAAAGGAACTAAAAGTACTAATACTAACTTTCTTTTTATTATCTAGCCTAAAATAAAGGGAATTTGTTGTTTAATCTAAATTACCTAATTATTAAACTAAATACTCTAAGACAAAGAAGAATGAATTTGGGGAAAATACTTGTGGGAAAAGCCAATTGATAAAGACAATACCCAAGGAAGAATCCACCTAGACTTCACTTGTTATCTAACTCAACTGCACGATTTATTCATTTGACTTGATCCGTAAGATTCCCTAATGTATATTAAACCCTCTCTCGAAGCGAATAACGTCTAACCCTAGGTTGATTAATTGAAATCTCTTTCTAATTAAAACCCCTAGAATTGCATTAACTCGATCTATGGAATCCCATATTAGGTTTCACCCTAATCCAGTAAAATCTCGTCACCCTATCTCTAGGCGCGCGATCAACTCCGCTTAACTATGCTAGATCTACTCTCAGGCAGGGACTTTTGCTCCTCCACCTAAGCACATCAAACTTGAATCAATATCCTGGAAATATCAACACAAGAATTAAGAACAAGTCAAATATTTATCATATAGTTCAGCAAATGATAACAAGATTCATCTTAGGTTTCATCCCCTTCAGGTAACTGAGGGTTTAGTTCATAACAATAAAAGAAAATATCTCAGAAGAAAAGATAAAACAAAACATAAGAAATCCCTAAAACCCCCTGAATAAATTGAAGGAGAGATCCTCCGTCTTGAGTATGATTCCGGCTTCTTGAGATGGATCAACTGGCTATCTTCAAGTAAACCTCCACAAATCTACCTTCTTTGGCCTAGCAAGACGCCCCTTGACAACAGCCTTGGGCTCCCCTTTTTAGGTCATACTTAGGGTGTTTATATAGGCTTTGGAATGTGTTTCTTTGCCCCTAAGTATCCTAATCCGAGTGAAATTTCTCTTTGTCACGGTAGGGGCACGGCCATGGCACACGCCCGTGTAAATCGTGGACAGGCCATGTGGAGTCCGTTGATGAGGCACGACAGTGTGGTCTTGGGCCCAGGCCATGTCGATTTCGTGATGTGGCCTATTTGGCCCGTTTTAAGCCCGTTTCTTATTCTTTTCATCCTCCAGTGCTTCTTTGAGTATAAAACATGAAAACAAAGGATTAAGAGCACCAAATGACATAAAATAAGGGATAATTCATCCAAAAGCATGCTAAATGTGGGCTTAAAATATGTTACTTTTACGGTTTATCAAATACCCCCACACTTAAGCTTTTGCTTGTCCTCAACCAAAATTCTCAACTCATAATTAAAACAAACTTCCCTCAATTCATAATATTCATCAATAGTGTTTCATCATAATTCAAAGATAATTTATACATGGATGATTCAACTAAAAGAGTCCTAAATATTCAAACAATCTAAGTCACACCTTTGTAGCACAAAACCTAGGTGTTTCCCCACATCTAAATAGTTACCTCTGATTCAAAATCGACAAGGATTGACATCCTCACTAAAGATTCACTCAAATCACTCGAGGTGTTTATGGTTCAAGAAAAAGCACTCAAAAGTCAAACATGAAGAGTTAATCTCATAGGCTTGCATGAAAGTCAAATCTCCACCACTATAATATGAGATGATACACAAATCAAAAGGTCTTTAACAAGGTTGTAACGGGGCTTGGGTTAAAGGTGTGGATAAAGGCTGAATTAGAAGGTTAGAATCGAGATTGAATTGAAAAATTACCTAACTAGAAACAACGAACTGAATATAAATAATTACATCAATTGAAAACTTGTAATAATAATACCACTACTAATACGAGCTTCTTTTTCAACAATTAGAATTCAAACGTATAAGCTCACTTAGGGTCCGTTTGACAGAGGGAAAATATTTTCCGGAAAACATTTTCCCCATTTTACGGTGTTTGTTTTGTTGGAAAATTAATTCCTAATGAAAACATTTTCCACAACACGGGTAAATCATTTCATCATTTTCGAGAAATGTCTTACCGATTTCTAATGGGTAAGACATTTTCCACAGCTCCTCTCTTCACTCTCTTCACCCTAATGAAGAATTCCTCTTCTCTGTTGGTTCATCATCTCTGCCTCATCTTTTCTGCTGGTTCATCATCTCTGCCTTGTCTTCTCTGCTGATTCATCGAAGGTAAATTTCTACTCACATTCTTGATTGCAAGCTCTAGGATTTAATTGTTAGGGGTTTCTGCATGTTTGTATTCTGCTCGAGTTTGGTTTGTCGTGAATGTGTGGGTTTCTGCAAGTTTTTGAAGCTGGATGTGTTAGGGGTTTCTGCATATTTAATTTAGATGGAAGAGTGAAGTGGGCATCTGAAACACATCATAATTTTATAGATAAAAGAACAAAGAACACACTTCAATTCATTCACCAAAGTATCACCCTATGTAATCATTTCTAGTTTTCCATTTTTCATTTTCTTCCAAAACAAAAATCCCATTGTTGCAAATCGAATTTTGTGGAAACGAGTCTCTCCTTTTCTTTTTCTCTTCTTTTGACTCGGAATTTGAAAACGAAAAAGAAAGAAATAGGATGAGTACTCTTGGGCGCTTAAATGAAGCACCACAGAGCTCGACGGTGAAACAACGGAAAATCGATGAATTGAAGCCTTCTCCGGCTTTACTTGTCATTGCATTGTTGGTCGCAATTTTGGTAAACCCAAATTTCAATTAGATTCAATTTCATGGAAAATATAGTCCAAGATATCTCATTATTTTTAAGTGATGTCGTTGTTTTTACTTGAAAGCAAGCATATCATAGCTTAAATGAGCTATCATTTCCATCGTATGCGTTAAGCTATCATAACCGCCATTGATGTTAGATTGGATTGTCTTAAGCTTAGACCTTATGATTTTTCAAAGGTGGTTCATCAATGTGCTTAATTACCTGCTTTGAAACCTTCTCGTGAAATAGCTATAATGGCGCTTGTTCTTGTTTGGTTTATATTTAGTTCATGCCATTAAGGTTGGGCCTCTATTCAAGGTTTGAGCTTGGAACTTTCGGTTTCGAGGTCTTAAGCTTAAAACTCCAATCTATGTTAGATGCTCATTACTAAAGAAACACATTATATAAGTGGATCGTGTATTACATGCTTAGGGAACATGTAACACTACTATATTAGATACTAATTCGAGTAGAAGTTGGGTCGTTTGGTGTAAGTAAGTAGGATCTGTACCGGCATTTCCCTTCTTCACAAACTCTTATGGATGCAATCTTTCTTCACCATATACGATTATGTTTGATCACGCGGCTTGCTTGCTCCTGGTTTTGTGGTTTATATGCTATAACTAGACATTCCTAATTGGTTTAGACTGGAGACAACCTAAGATAAATTACTGATAATTATTAGTTGGATTAATCCTTTGAATGTTGTTTGAATGCAGGTTCGTACGTAACCCACGAGACGGACCACTTTGTTTATTTCTATTTGGATCGGAAAGCAGTTTTACTCTACAAATCGGGTTAATCATGGAGAGATGAGAGGCTCCTACTTAAGCTACCTGTTGCGGTTAGCAAACTGTATGTACTAGTCCAAGCATATGCTTGTATGTCCTAAAACTCATCTGCCTGACTTATAAATAATTTTGTCAAACACACACCCAAGTTGATATTTTAAGAAAGATTGTATCTTTATTATTGTATGAATAATTTTAGAACATTTATTAAAACTGACATCAATAATATTAAAAAAAAACTGACCCTATTTAATATGGATTCGTATCATTGAAAACAATTAGCTGTCACCAGTGTTAAATTATCGATGTGCCTGCATCAAAACAAATTTGTAAATATTGTTACTACATATCTTCTTTTTTTGTAGCTTAATAATTGAATATTATTATATATTTAATTTGATTTATTTATTTATAAATAAATCATTGCAATATATGTAAAAATAATTTAAAATATAAAAATTTATTAATATATGTAAAAACAACTTTTCCAGAAAACATTTTCAGGAAATCTGCCAAACACCAGAAAATATTTTACACAGATTCATCCAAACACCAGAAAATATTTTCAGTAAATCATTTTCCAGAAAAGTAAATCATTTTCCAGAAATCATTTTTCGGAAAACATTTTACTGGCAAACAAATAGACCCTTAATCACAAAACTAATAATGAATATACTTTGATTTGATTTTTTTTTGAACAATTTATCACATCATGAATACATAATAAATGATGAATTTACTATCGAAATAATTAGGCAATCGATCAAATCAAATCTCGATATAAGGGTAGTCAAAAGGATTGGTGATAACGAAAACGAAGGGTTTTGGGTTAATATTAGCGGTTGAGTCAATAAAAAGGGTTGTTAGGATTAAATGGGGTTCACTAGGGGTTAATTGTGAAGGTAGGCTTTTAGTGGAGTAAGTGGGTTAAATCCTAGGTGCCTTCATCATCTCTGTATATCAAACCAAAGGTGTGGTCCCGGCATGTATAATCGATGCAAGTTCTAGAATAACAAATCAATGTTGACACACTCATAATCAATAAGGTGAGTGAGAAAAAGAATATATGCTCTATAAGGCTCAAAATCTCACAAATATTATGGGTATTTTGATGTCATTCTTGTAAATTTCAAACTCCAAAGTAATATTCAAATTCAGGTAGACAACCTAGAAAAATTTTAATTTTGAAAAATTGACTTATCATGCTTGATTCTCTAGTATCTTAAAGTATAAATCATCAATGCACAATTATCAATGACTTAATCCAAAACACGTTAACAAAAATCATAAATCAAAGGAAATTTTATTCTAATCATAATATGAGAAACTTACTTTAAGACAAGGCATAATTCAAGATTTGAGAATAATGCAAAAAGTTTGGCACTTTTAAGATTCACCCCCCACACTTAAGATGTACATTGCCCTCAATGTACAAAGATAGATAGGAATTCATAAGATCAAAAGATAGGGAGAGATGAAACTTCCTGAATTTTGGATGGATTCCTTGAAGGATGCGAAAAATATGTTGGAGGGGTCGTCCTTGATGGTGGTGTGGCTATGGTCGTGGTCGTGGTGGCTGCCCATTATTGCTGCGCCAGATGAAGAAATTGGGTAGCTCGTGGAGAATTAGCCAGGATATAATAATAATTTAAACTATACTAATTATATAATTAAAGAAAAGTAAGCTAAAGTGAAATAAAATAAAAAGTTAAATAAAATTAAAAGAAAAGATTAATGGACTGAAGAGTACTTATTGTTGGGTGGTTCGCGGGGTGGGCGTGATTTCTAAGGTTGCAGTGGTGCTGGTGGTCGTGGTCAAGGTGTGATTCCCTAGCAGCCTGTAGAACCTAAAACCAAGAAACTAAAATAGAATAAACTAAATTAAGCATAAGAAAGTCAAAGAGAAGGAAAATAAAGGAGAAGAGTAAAGAAGAAGAATAATTAAATGGTCTCAAAGACCCTTGGCTTGTCGAATATATGAAGCGGCCGGCATGAACTTATGTAGATCGGTCTCCCACAAGGAGACTGTGCGTGGATCCTTCTGCCTCTTCGACATAGATGTGGTGTGGCTCGATGGTTGGGGAAAATATTAGAGAAGGAAAGTAGGGAGAGGTCTGAGAGAGAAAAGGAAATGAAAATGGGATGGAAGAGATGGGGGTGGGTGTTTTAAATAGAAATTTCAAGTCCAGACGCGTTCCCACGCCCGTACCATGGGCGTGTTGAGTCACACGGCCGCATCGCACGGCCGCGTGTTGTGCTTCGCTCGCTTCTCCCATGCCCATGTTCAAGTCGCCACGCCCATGTTTGATGAAACAGTGTCGACCACGGTCTCCTAGCACGGGCGTGCCTCTTCCCGTGTGGATTTCTCGGTGTCAGCCACGGCTATGTCGCACGGTCGTGGCGGGGTAGTTGGGTCCGTGACTCGAAGATACGATCCGTCCTGACTCATATCATCTCTGCCATGTCAGTACGGAGATTCGACGCATCCACACGGCCACGGCCACGGCTGTGTGTAAGGCCGTGTGGTATGGAAATTGGCCTTGGTTAGTTTATAGTTAGTTGCTACAAAGGAGAATTATAGTTAGTGCTCGGGTTGCCTCCTGAGAAGCGCTCGTTTAAAGTCTTAAGCTAGACTTACCTCTCGTTTGCATAATCAGGGTGGTTTGAGGAGTTGAAAGTCCTTCCTCATGCTATCAGTTTCATTATCATAATAAAGTTCAAGTCGAGATGCGCTTATTTTGAAATTACCAAAAATAGGATTACTTACCTCGACGGTTCCGTATGGGAAAACATTGATTACCTTAAAAGGGATTTCTTTGTTTGTATTAGGGTCAAGAGGAGATATTCGAGGGTCTACTTTATCTATCAATACCTGATCTCCAATTTTGAACTTGTCTACTTCGTAGAGTGGCTTTGTTTCTTCTTCGTATATCCCCAATTTTTCCTTGAAATGCGTCTTCCACTCATCTAGATCATTGATCTGAATCCTTCGTTCCTCATGAGTTATTTCTTTGTTGGCACGGGGTATAGGATCGGGTTCAGTTGTGTTCTTTTGTGGTGCTTCCTGAAAAGAAGGGTTAACCGATTGGTTATCCATAGAATTTATTTTCTCACTTTGATTACTCGATGTTCTAGCCGAATCGAGAGCTTGGAGTGTGACTGTCTCATTACCTACACGAAGTATGAGTTCTCCTCGCATCAATATCAATTTTAGCTCTGCAAGCCATAAAAATGGTCTTCCTAAGATTAAGGGGATACTATTGTCCTCATCCATGTCTAATACGACAAAGTCTACTGAGAATACGAATTTTTCAACTTTTACAAGTACATCTTCAATTATACCCCTAGGAATTCTAACAGTTTTATCAGCTAATTGAATGCCCATCCTAGTTTGTTTGGGTTTCCCTAGATCTAGTTGTTTAAACATTTTATAAGGCATGACATTTATGCTTTCCCCTAAATCAGCTAACGCATTATCAATAGATAAACTACCAATTAAGCATGGAATTGTAAAACTCCCTGGATCTTATAATTTCAGTGTTAGTCTATTTTGCAATACTGCCGAGCACATTGCGTTTAGTTCCACATGTGATGCCTCGTCTATCCTTCGCTTTTTCGTCAACAGCTCTTTTAAAAATTTTCTAGAATCTGGCATCTGGGAAAGAGCTTCAAGTAACGATAAGTTAATATGTAATTTCTTTAAAAGTTTAAGAAACTTACCGAACTGTTCCTCTGTGTCGTCTTTCCTTAATGCTTCGAGATATGGTATGCGAGGTTGGTACTCTTTAATTACCGGTTTTGGCTTATTATTACTTACCTCAACCTTACCTTCTCCGACCACATTCTCTTGCCTTGAATTGGGCTCGTCTAACCCTTCACTTTCTTGAGCTGTTATGGCTTGGATTTGCTCCTTTGGGTTAGTCTCGGTGTTGCTCGGTAGTCTTCTCTGTGGTCTCTCAGAGATCTGCTTAGCAAGTTGCCCGATTTGATCCTTGAGCTCCTGTGTTGATTTTTTGAGTTGATGTTTAAATGATGTCTTCGTATTCTGAAAACGTGTTTCTTTGGCTGCCATGAATTTTGTCAGCATCTCCTCGAGGTTTGGCTTCTTTTCCTGTGGGTAGGGCTGTTGTTGGAAATTTTGGGATGGTTGTTGCCTTTGATTCCCTTGACCACCCCATGAGAAATTGGGGTGGTTCTTCCAACCTGGATTGTAAGTATTATATAAGGGTTATTGTTAGATCGGAAATTGTTACCCATATAGTTCATTTGTTCTCTCTCCATGCCCTGTCTGTAGGGTGGGTACTCAGGATTCACCACGCCTCCACTTGTGTCGAACTACATAACTGGTTGTACCTGCGAGGAACCATATACACCATCAAATTTTTTATGTAACATCTCTACCTGATTTGATAGCATGGTTACTGCGTCAAGGTTATAAACTCCGGTTGCTTTTGTTGGCCTTGTCCTTGTGACTTGCCACTGATAGTTATTCAGTGACATCTCTTCTATAAACTCGTAAGCTACTTCAGAAGTTTTGTTATTCAGAGTTCCGCCGGCGGCTGAATCGATTAATTGCCTTGTTGAAGGGTTAACACCGTTGTAGAAAGTTTGGACCTGTAGCCACAAGGGTAATCCATGGTGTGGACACCTTCTCAGCAAATCTTTGTATCTCTCCCATGCATCGTAAGGTGTCTCTAAATCCATCTGCACAAAAGAAGAGATATCATTCCTTAACTTAGCCGTTTTGGCCGGCGGAAAATATTTTAATAAAAAATTTTCAGTCATTTGATCCCATGTAGTGATTAACCCTCGTGGAAGAGAATGCAACCACTGTTTGGCTTTATTCCTCATTGAGAAGGGAAATAACCAAAGACGGATGGCATCGTCAGTAACGCCATTTATCTTGAAAGTATCGCAAAATTCTAGGAAATTTGCCAAGTGATTATTTGGATCTTCATCCTGCAAACCATCAAACTGAACAAATTGTTGTATCATCTGAATTGTGTTAGGTTTCAGTTCTAAATTATTTGCAACAATAGCAGGTCTAACAATACTTGACTCAGTTCTTGTTAAACTAGGTTTAGCATAATCATACATAGTTTTAGGAGCATTATTTTCAACCATCTCTGGAGGTAGTGGGTTATTTTCAGCCATCCCTTTAGTAGGATTGGTTTCGCCTTCTTGCTCTTCTTCTATGTAGTTTAAGCTTCGCCTTATTTCTCTGCGATTTCTACGAACTGTTCTTTCAATATCACTGTCGTAAAGTAAGGGTCCTGTCGCGTTCCTTCTAGTCATAAACTAGAGATACCTGAAAGGAGGAAATAATAAAACAAGAAAATTTAGCAAAGTTAAAATGAAATAGGAAATAAGTAAATTGCAAAATAAAAAAAATGGCTAAAGTAATAAAAATTGAGCGTTCTTAATATTTTAGTTCACTTAACAACGCGCCAAAAAACTTGATCGTTGTGTTTATGCGATGTCAAAGTCTTAAAATTTATAATGAGAATGATCGAACCTAGAAACTAACTATGACAACGATTTGAGGCAAGCGCACCTATCGAACAGTAGTATAGTTAAGGCAAGACCAGAATGTCGAACCCAAAGGAACTAAAAGTACTAATACTAACTTTCTTTTTATTATCTAGCCTAAAATAAAAGGAATTTGTTGTTTAATATAAGTTAACTAATTATTAAACTAAAGACTCTAAGATAACGAAGAATGAATTTGGGGAAAATACTTGTGGGAAAAGCCAATTGATAAAGACAATACCCAAGGAAGAATCCACCTAGACTTCACTTATCTAACTCAACTGCACGATTTATTCATTTGACTTGATCCGTAAGATTCCCTAATGTATATTAAACCCTCTCTCGGCGAATAACGTCTAACCCTAGGTTGATTAATTGAAATCTCTTTCTAATTAAAACCCTAGAATTGCATTAACTCGATCTATGGAATCCCATATTAGGTTTCACCCTAATCCGGCAAAATCTCGTCACCCTATCTCTAGGCGCGCGATCAACTCCGCTTAACTATGCTAGATCTACTCTCAGGCAGGGACTTTTGCTCCTCCACCTAAGCACATCAAACTTGAATCAATATCCCGGAAATATCAACACAAGAATTAAGAACACATAATTAAGAACAAGTCAAATATTTATCATATAGTTCAGCAAAAGATAACAAGATTCATCTTAGGTTTCATCCCTCTCAGGTATCTGAGGGTTTAGTTCATAACAATAAAAGAAAACATCTTAGAAGAAAATATAAAACAAAACATAAGAAATCCCTAAAACCCCCTGAAGGAATTGAATGAGAGATCCTCCGTCTTGAGTATGATTCCGACTTCTTGAGATGGATCAACTAGCTATCTTCAAGTAAACCTCCACAAATCTGCCTCCTTTGGCCTAGCAAGACGCCCCTTGACAACAGCCTTGGGCTCCCCTTTTTAGGTCATATTTAGGGTGTTTATATAGGCTTTGGAATGTGTTTCTTTGCCCATAAGTATCCTAATCCGAGTGAAATTTCTCTTTGTCACGGCAGGGGTACGGCCATGGCACACGCCCGTGCAAATCGTGGGCAGGCCGTGTGGAGTCCGTTGATGAGGCACGGCAGTGTGGTCTTGGGCCCAGGCCATGTCGATTTTGTGATGTGGCCCATTTGGCCCGTTTTAAGCCCGTTTCTTGTTCTTTTCATCTTTGGGTGCTTCCCTGAGTATAAAACATGAAAACAAAGGATTAAGAGCACCAAATGACATAAAACAAGGGATAATTCATCCAAAATCATGCTAAATGTGGGCTTAGAATATGTTACTTTTACGGTTTATCAGGCATGTCTTAGGGGTACACAGGCGTGTCCTAAGTCACATGGGTGTGTGACCCCTGTTTCGAGGAAAAGTTCCCGATTGAGTTTCGAAAGTTTTCGGATAGGTGTTTAAGTCCTCGTAGTCCCATAAAACGTATGTTTTGATTAAGAAAGAGAAGTTTATGTTTCGAAACAAAATTTTACAGCCCGTAAGTACATGTTTACTTAAGTTCAAGTATGGTAATGTCTCGTATCCAGTCTCAGTCTAGGACTTTGGTATGGGGTGTTACACAATCATTTTTTATGATAATTTGGCTCTTGAGATTGTGAAACATAAAGTGGACTCTATCACCACACATCAGATACGCGGATCTCCATCACACCATAATGACTCAAAGAGTCGAACATGTCCCATAAGTGAAGCATATAGCTAACACTCTCCAACACACCACATGTGCTTATCCTGGTGAATGGAGCTTAAATAAACTTCAAAGTAACTTTAGAAATCTTCTAATTATAGTAAAACAAGTTGAAAAACACTTTAAAACCAAGTTCTAATCCACAAACCCGAAATCCACCAATAATGACCAAAATTTTGGCTTTTATCTAAACCATGCGTTTCAAGGGCTAGAAATTCGATTTAAAAGTATAGATAACATTTAAAACTAATAGGAAGTTGATCGGTTACCTTGAATGTAAGAAAAATGAACTTCGGCAAAATTCCAGAAAATCCACTCTTGAAGAAAATGATGAAATTAATGATGTTTTTGGGTGTTTTCTTGGTTTCAATGGAGATTTATAGTTCAAGAGATGTTGGAAATCAGGAGGGATTAGGAATTGGAAGTAAAAATAAATTGGGAGAGAATAGGAGAGCAAGGGACGACACAAGTATGAAGAATAAAGAAACTAACATGAAAGCAAATTAGAAAAAGGGGGTTTTTAGGTTGAAATTTAAAGTTTGGTCAAATTGCTTCATAAAAACTCTCAATTTTGACTCTTTTATAAATCAGTCTATTTCCAAAATTAAATATATTTAAAACCCATTTTTTTTATAAATTAGTTTAATATCCTAATAGCCTTTGTCGAAAATATTATCGGTTACCAAACTTATGGAATTCCGAGCACATATAGGCTAAACTTCATAAAACACCCTTGAAACTTTTAGGGCCTATTTTGGGGTGTTACAAAAATGCTACTCATGTCATCCAGTATTAGTTAAGTAATCTAACCTTTCCCACATTAAATCAACTTAAAAGAATAATAAACCATCGACTATTCCTGGGGATTGCACTTAAACAATTGAATAGGTACTAAAATAATCAGATTTATATCGTGGAAACTTAAAACAGTTAAGTATCATCAAAATAACCCCAACCCGATGAGATTTAACTCATCAGTTGGAAAATATAATTCCAAACCATCACCATCGTTTACAACCAAATAAGTTCACAAGAGAGCACTAAGGAAATAACGGAAGAACGTATGGAAAACAGCTTTCGATGGTCCGCACTTTAGCAGCACAGTCCTTTGGTGACCGAGAGGATGAATTCCTCTTCCACTCGAGATCTCTTACTCTTCTACTTCTCTCCGGGATGCCTTTTGAGGTTCCCTTTATCATCCTTTTATAGATAGAGTTCAGCCAATTAGTTTGTGTTAATCTTCTCCTCTTTTCTAGGGTGATTTATCTGATACGAGTTTAAATTTCAAACTGAAACAGCTGCATGTGAAACGTTGGACTCAGTCTTCCCGGCATTGTTACGACACTCGTTCTGGCATATCATCTGCACTATGCCCTAGCAAAACTTCACTCATCTATTTCCTTTTTTCGAAAACCTATTCCTTTCCTGCCACCACAAAAAAACTTCCACAAAAACCAATTAAAAGCACCAAATAACTCAGCATAGTCCAAGTCCAAATGCAATATAACAAATGCTAATTAAAATGCCCTAAAATGAAACAAAATATACCTAAGTACAAACAATTAGCTAGGTCAAAAGGCAGAAAATATAACTCTTTTCAACAGTTATCAGTATCTGAAAAAGAATCAGTTAAGCTCGTAACAGGGCTCGGCAAGGGAGTTGGTCCAAATACAAGTCAATGTGGAGATTTGTGGGAGAATGCCTCTTATTTTGACCAAAGTTTATTTTGAGTTTTCTTCTCCTAGCTAAACTCTATTTTTAGTTTTCCACTTAAACTCTGATTAACCTAGAGTTGTTGTAGTCATATATTCTACAAGTTCCAGCCTATAAATAGGCCTTAGTTACTCTAGGTTTTACACAAAAAAAATATTTAGATTGAGAGAATTTTGTTCTTTGTTTCAAAGGGTTTTTCTTTTGGGGCTTCGATTTTTTTTTAATTCTCTCCATCTTTTGTACTCTCCTTTATTATAGTGAAATCTCCTTTTGCCCGTGGTTTTTTATCCTCTCTTGAGGACTTTTTCTATGTAAAATTTGTGTGTTTGATCTTTTCAATTCTTATTTTTTTCACTTTGTTTGTTGTTTAATCATGTTTATCCCTTACAGAGTCAACTTGATCTTCAACTGCTTCTTTAACATAACAAACCCCTTATATAAACACTTTTCTAATCACTTTCATTGTCAATAAAAAGATTTCACAACATTTCACATAGTATTTCTCTCATCCTCAATAAACTTGTAACAGCCCGATTTAGGGCCTAGTCAGAATAATGGTGCGAGGCCACGAGTCTGGGGTGAATTCATGAGTTTTAAGGTTTATGCCATGTTTGCATGCTAGTGTGAAAGTTTCATGAAGTAATTTCATTAAATTGAAGTTGTTTGGTCCAAAAAGGACTAAATTGCAAGAGTTGCAAAATATGAGTTTCTAGAAGCTTTTTGTATGAAATAGCTTTAGAATATCAATTAGAAGTCCTTAACTAACAATTTTCCCAAAATATAATTTTTGGACAAAATTGGACATGAGTTAGTATTTATGAAAATTTTAAAGAGAAGGACATTTTGGTCATTTGGTTAATAAATGATTAAAATAGGAAAAAGATGATAAAAATCTATTCATCTTCTTCCTCTCATTGCCGAAAATTTGGAGACTCCATAGCTAGGGTTCTTCATTTTTTTTCAAGCTTGCTAGTAAGTTCATCTTAGCCCCGTTTTTAACATTCTTCGTATTTTTGAAGTTCTCGTATTATGAATTAGTAATTTTTAGCTATATAATGAGCTAAGATGCATGTTTAAAAATTCACCTATGAATGACATGGTTGTTAAATGATGTTTTATGGAAGATTATGAGAGTTTGATGTTAGATAAACATCTTTTCCTTAATGAATTTCATGAAAAATGATAGTATGGACTAATTTGTAATAGTTAAAAAAATTGGTCATACATACTAGAAATAATGAGAATTGATGATTGTTATAGTAGAGAAAATGAATTAGCTAAGCATGAAGTTTAAGAAAGTTGAATGAAAATCATTTTACGAGCCTAGGGGCAAAAGTGTAAATATGAGAAAGTTTAGGGGCAAAATTGTAATTTTGCCAAAATATGATTAAAGAGTCAATTTAGTCGATGTGAGTATTAAATGGTCTATTTATGATTATAGATCAAGAAAAATGAAGCCCGGATCGAAACCGAGGCAAGAACAAAGTCGAGGACTAAATTGCATATCTACATACATTTTGCATATTGAGGTAAGTTTGTGTGATTTCTAAGCTTTATGATTTTTATCATTGAATTGCTTAGTATAATGTACATTATTATCATGGAATGCTTAATGTTCTGCTAAACAAAGAAATCAATGAGATTAAATACGAGCATGTCCCGATTGTAGATGGAATTTCCTAGGATACTTAATCTACCACATGAGATTAGAAAGTCCGTATAAGACCAAGCCAAGGCATGGCATCGGCAATCAAGCAAGTTATCATGTAAGTCCAAGGCAAGCTTGGCATTGAACAAGTTATCATGTAAGTCCAAGGCAAGCTTGGCATTGAACAAGTTATCATGTAAGTCCAAGGCAAGCTTGGCATTGAACAAGTTATCATGTAAGTCCAAGGCAAGCTTGGCATTGAAAAGCTATCAAGAGAAAGAGATCCCATGTAAGTCCAAGCCAAGGCATGGCATTGTTGAGAACAGGAAAGACTTCGTATAAGTCCACGTCAAGACATGGCCTCGAAACCAAGATGAGATATTCCATGTAAGACCGTATCTAGGATATGGCTTTGGCATCAAGTTCATGTGAAGAGATTTAATATCCTCGGTTATTTGCAGAAATTCATCGGGCAAATGAGTAAAGTTAAAGTGAGATAGTAAGAAAGTTGAGTAAGCAAAGTTATTATCAAGTTGAAAATGAGTATTATTCATGTTATGAATGATGAATCAGAGATTATGATTATTATGTTAAAGTATGCTGATCAATGTGATCAAGTGATACAGGTACCTTGTTTACCTCCCAAGTATGAGAGTAGTAAGTTTCATGAGATATGAAAGAATCAAGCATGAGTAAGTAAGCTTTATGGCTGAAATTTATGATACCATTGTTGATGTCAAATGGTTTATATTAAGCAAGTATGTTGCTATGAATATTATGCAAACTTACTAAGCTAAATGCTTACGTCTTTTATCCTTTCTTTCTATGTAGTCCCGCCAAACTAACTTGTGGATCGTTGAAGTCAGAGCCCGAAGCACACTATCAATCCTTATTTTGGCATAGCTAAGTTGAAATTATATTAAGTATGGCATGTATAGGAAACGTTTCATTTTGAGTATATGTCGTAGAAAGGGAAAAAGTATGGGCTATCAAGTTTATTATTCTTTTGTAAATGGCTAAGTGATTGGCCAATATTGACTAAGTATGTATGTTATTTGTAACATCCCAAAAATGGGGTTATTTGGAATTTAATTATTTTTCTTATTACGAACTGCTGTGATATTATTTATGGAATAATAGAGCTTAATTAAGGCTTTGAGTTGGCACGGTTTGGTGGAAAATTTCAGTTTTTAACTTTAAAGGCAGGGAGCCTTAGCAGGAGGGTGTTATAAGAATAAATGGGGATAATTTGGACATAAGATGAGCCTAGAATAAGTGGCAAAGTAAGCCCACTTAAGAGCTAGCATGTGACGCCACCAAGGAGCAAGGAAGAACCTTGGTTCGAGTCACATAAATCCTCCCTTTGTTTGTTTATTTGGATTGGCACAAGGGAGAGAAATTCTCTCCTTAAATTCTTTTTATTATTATTATTAAAAGATAATATGAGCATTTAAAATTAGATTTTTATTTGTTTAATTTCAAGGATAATGGGAGATAAATGAGGTTATTATATGGATTATTAGGAGATTATTATTTATTAATTCAAATTGTTTGAATTAAATCAAATGAGTGGCCAAGAGAAAAACTAGGAGTTGGCTAGGAGTTTGAACTCCTTGTTGCCAAGGGTGGACGGCAAGCTTAAGGAGGGGGCCGAATGCTTATAAATAGCATCACCAGCACTCGTTTTGTTTTTTTCCATCTTGGCAAATCACAAATTCTCAAACCTCCCATCTATTTTTCTTTTCTTTCTTTCAAACACTGCTAGCCGAAAACTCTCACCATCTTCTCCTCTCCATTAGTTTTCTACCATTATTTCTCCTCTATTCTTTTGACCGAATATCCATTCCGCTGTTGCCGAAATCCTCTTCTCCTGTTAAGACTCACCTTGGCCGAATATCAGGAAGTCATAAGGGTTCCTCGGGATTTCTTCTTCAGACCGATTAGCAAGGGGTAAGTATGCCGGAAGTCTTTCATCTTATTATCTCCCTATGTCGACTTGGTAAAAAGGGAAAAGCCGAATTATCATGGTGGCTAATTAATCGATTCTGTTTAGGTGCCGGGATTTTAAGGTATTCGATCTAAGTCTCCATCCTCTGTCCACCGAAGTTGGTAAGTATGGGTAAGGCCTATGTTAGTATTCAAAAGCCGAAAGCTTTGGTTATGAGTAATAGTGACTAATCGATTATTTTGGAAAAGCAGATTCAAGTAACAAGTGCCGTGGGTAGTAGCAAAGCGAGGAAAGGTAAGAAACCGGGTTCATAAGGAACCCCTGCTAATGGTTTAATTTGGTCGAATAGGCCCTAAGACTAACCCATGAATTTGGCCGAATATAGGACAAGTAGATCTAGGGTGGCCAACGTTTCTTTTCGGGATTTAGAACATCCAAGGGTGACAGGTGTGTACATACACACTTATAGCAGTTAATGTTTGTGTTAAATATATTTTGTATGTAAATCTGCTTGATGTAGATTCGGATTGGTACCTTAACGGTACAAGTGAGGATCCCGTAAGTCTCTCATTAATATGAGATTATTTTAATGCTTTTGGGAAGCATGGCTTATTGATACATGTGATAAATGCATGAGATCTGTTGATAAATCGCTTATCTATCGTGGGTTAAATGAGTGGAGGGGGCGTGATATTTCGTCTTTCGACGCACCACCAGTGTTTTGGTAACACACTCGTGACTATATGTCACCGCAGGTTTGGTACCTCCAGAGGTTTGGTACCTCATAGCGACTCGTCCCCTCGTGGTTAACACCACCGTGGGTTGGCCCCACTTGAGATATGGGATCGTCTGCGCTGATTTGGTATCACACGATGGGTTGGCCCCATCACCCGATTTGTGTCTACGGACACCGTGTTTTGGTAACACATCGTGACTATATGTCACCAGTGGTTTGGCACCACCAAGTGTTTTGGTAACACATTGTGACTACGGTCACCAAAGTGGTTTGGTACCACATGGGGTAGACAAAGGCGTTTGGTTGGCTAGGTTGGGGCACATAATATTCTGCATATTAACTGTTATATGTTGTGTATGGAAATGTTTTTTTTAAAACGGGGGAAGGGTTACATACTGAGTCTTGGTGACTCACCTTCTCCTTTATCATTTTTCAGGTGACTCGTAGATGGCGGTTGAGGAGCCGGATGGACTCGAGGTGGCCATGCAGTGGACTTAAATAAATTGAACTTTAAACTTGGCTATTTTATTTTATTATTGGTTTATTTTTTTTATTACTTTGGTTGTAATAAGGCATCCATAAACTTTACTTTTGTTATTTCTTATATGTTGGATACTTTGTTTTAAACTATATTATTAAAACTGCATTAAAATCACATGCTTTCTTAAATTAACACGAAAATGTTTTATTGTGCCATCGGGCACACTTGAAATTTGTATAATAACCGGACTCAATTAAATTTCCAAATTAAACCTAAGTATGGTTTCGGCAAGATAACCAAAAACGAGAAATTTTCAACAAAACTTAATTTTGTTTAAAAATGGTTTCAAAAGATTTTTCCTCCGTAACAAACCAAATTCGGTCGTAATGTTTGGGCCGGGTTCGGGTTGTTACAAAATTGGTATCGTGAGCCAGTTCAAAGCTTCTACTGTGGGGCCCAAGGCCCAAAAATGTTTTGGTAGGCCTTATGGAATGATTTTTGGTTTTTGAACAAAGATGGCCCGAGTCTCCCAAGCACCAATCCGCCTGTAAGTACATCTAAACCTCTTGGTGAATTATATTTTGTAGAAGGGTAGGAAGCATGGAATGTAGATAGACTTATAGGACTTGGACCCTAAGGTTAGATTACTCAAACACAAACAGAACATAAGACTTAAGGAACTAAACCAACCTATGACTTAGTCGGTGAGCTAGGTGTGGTAACCCCATGCACGCATGTCTAGGATTGGATCCGTAAGAGCCTGGTATTTAAGCGGTCCTCGTGACTCACCTCCTCTTCGCAGTATCCTACCCGTGCGTAGCTTCTGTTCACCCTAACTCGCAGGGCTCGGGGGTGTGGCAACCTCAGTGCGCATGTCTAGAAAGGTTCTGGGAGAGCTTGGTATTTAAGCGGTCCGCGTGACCCACCTCCTCTTCACTCGAATCCTTCCCAGTGCGTAGCTTTGGTTCACCCTGACCAAGAGGGCTCGGTCATAGGCTAACCATAATGATTAAAACCCGAAAAGGGAATTAGCCATGTTTTCGAAAAAGGATGAAACAACAAACCCTAATGTTTTCAAAACCTGTGCAATAACTTTTTTTTCAAACCCAAGAACATTATTTTTACAACGTTATTTCTCGAAAAACTTGATGGTGGAAAATTACAGAAATGCCCTTAGGGGGTAAAATTACCAAAATGCCCTCGGTTCATAAAATATCAGTACAATGGTTTTGCTCAAAAATTTCAACTATTTTACAAATATTCAACAACTTAGCTTTGGAAATCATCATCAAAATATTTTGGTTCTGGAAAATTACGAAAATACCCCTGTAGGAAAAGACGAAAATACCCCTGGGATAGAAATGGGCAGAAATGTCCAATGAGCGATTAGGTATGGAAAGTATTAAGGAATGGATGCATGAACTTCTTTGTGTGAACTAGGAAAGAAGACTGAAACATTGTTTGCTCGAAAGAATCTCTGATTAAACCTTATCTATAAAATTTCTTCGCGAGTAATAAAGTGAAACAAATGCTAACGCATAAAATTTTTCTTAATCAGATTAAAAGCGCGGTAGATAGAATGAGTTCTAGAGGACGTGGACGCCGTGGACGTGGTAGGGGTAGGATGACGGTATCTGAACCCGTCAGGTCAGGACAAGGTTCTGAAAATGAGGTACCACTGCCACCACCACCTCCTACTTTTAGAGTGAGGAGCCGGATCGGGCCGGTGGTGAGGCGGTATCGCAAGTCGCTTTCGCGAGTCTTGGAGATGGTGGTCGGGCTGGTGGAAATGTGGGAGCTCGGAAATCTGTCCCCGAGCGACTCGATCTAACGGAGCGGAGGTATTCCGAGGTGTGTCGAGTGGCACCCAGGCAATGGAATCTTGCTAGAGTCAATCGAAAAAGAATTATGGATGACCTTGACTCGACCGAGGAGAGAAAAGTCGAAGGGCGTGTGTCGCTTCTAAAGGATGAAGCGATCGCTGGTGGCTTACGGTTCGAGATGGGGCTCTGTGCAGATGATTTGACTTGGGAGTATTTCGTAACCACCTATCGAAAAAAAGTATGTGGGCACCAGCCTACACCGACGCTACAGAGAAAGGCTTTTTGGGATTAGTGCAAGGAACTAAGTCCGTGTGTCGAATATGAGGCGGAATTTTTAAGGTCGAGTAGGTATGCGAGAGGCATCGTGTTCATCGAACATGAGCGCTGTGGTCCGCTTTGAGGACGGACTCAGATGATTTAAGTTACTGATTGCCCCACAAAGAAAGTTCGTGAGTTCTCATCCCTAGTGGAGAAGGCTAAGGTAGCCGAAGGGATCAAGGAGGCGTGAGGCAAAGCTATAGTAGGAATAATCGTAAAAGAGGATTTGGGTCACCGGATCAAGCGGTAGTGCTCGTAAAAAAGGCTAGGCCGAGTGGGCCAAATCAGCGGCAAGGCCCACGACTACTAATCGGGAGGCCGACTCAGTGTGTAACCATCGTGGAAAGACCCATTGGGGAGGTTGTTGGACCGGTGATAAAGGATGTTTTGAGTGTGGGTCTTTGGAGCATCGTGTCGAGATTGTCCCCGAAAACTAGCTAAGAATCAGCGGAGGCGGCGAATCGCACTGCAATAGAAGTGTGGGACCACGAGAGGGTCGTGGTAATGGCGGAGGAAACAACGGTCCTAACCGAGGTCGTGGAACTCAAGGCGAGGTTCAGCAACACAGAGGCTAGGCGGCCGGCTTAGTTTACGCAATGAGGTGTCGCGAGGAAGGTGACGCACCGATGTCATAACCGTGACGCTTTCTAATTTTTGGTTTTCCTTATGTTGCATTGATTGATGTGGGCTCGACGCACTCGTATATTGCTAGTAGTGTGGTAGGAACTATGGACCTAAACTCAAAAACCGCTCCTAAGGAGATGACCGTGAGTTAGCCCTTTAGGTCACTCTGTAGTAGTAGACAAACTTTATAGAGGCGCACTCCCTAGAACTTCAAGGGGTAGTATTTGTAGTCGATCTAATGGAACTACCGCTTGGGGAGTTTGATTTGATCCTTGGAATGGACCGGTTGGTTAAGTATCAAGCGAATTTGGATTGCGCGCTAAGCGCATGGTTCTTAAGACAGTGAAGGTGTTGAAGTGGTTATGATAGGGATAGAAGGAATTACCTATCCAATGTAGTGTCCGCCTTGAAGGTCAAAAGATGGTCGGGAAGGGTTGTGAGGCGATTTGGTTCAAATCAGGCTTTGGAAGCTAAGGGGTTAGTAGTTGGAAAGGTCCGAACGGTTGGGGAATTTGCCGATGTGTTCCCGCAAGAGCTTCCGGTCCGCCTCCCGATCGGAAGTCGAATTCGGTATAGACTTGCTACCCGAACGGCACTGTGTCTATAGCACCATACCGAATGGCACCAAAGGAATTGGTGGAGCTAAAGGCTCAAATTCGTGAGCTCTTGGATAGAGGTTCATTCGACCAAGTATATCTCCGTGGGAGAACTCGTGTTGTTTGTCAAGAAGAAGGACGGTTCTATGCGGATGTGCATCGACTACCGCCGCTTAAACAAGTTAACGATCAAAAACAAGTACCCGTTGCCTCGGATCGATGATTTGTTTGACCAACCGAAAGGTGCGCTCGGTATTCTCAAAGATTGACCTTAGGTCAGGTTATCATCAATTAAGGGTGAAGGAGGCTGATGTTCACAAGACGGCATTCCGAACTCGGTATGGGCATTACGAGTTCTTAGTGATGCCATTCGGGTTGACCAATGCACCGGCGGCATTTATGGACTTAATAAATAGGGTATTTCAACAGTACTTGGACCAATTCGTCGTGGTGTTCATAGACGACATATTGGTTTATTCAAAGACAGAAGAGGAGCATGACAAGCATTTACGGATAGTTCTGCAAGTATTGAGGGAGAAGCAGTTATATGCCAAATTCAAGAATCGCGAATTTTGGCCGAGGAAGTGGCTTTCTTAGGGCACGTGGTCTCGGCGGAAGGAATTAGAGTAGACCCTCGCAAGATTGAAGCAGTATTGGAGTGGAAACCACCTAGGTCGGTGGCTGAGATACGAAGTTTTCTGGGTTTAGCAGGGTACTATCGGAGATTCGTGGAAGGATTCTCTCTAATAGCAGCGCCATTAACCAAGTTACTAAGGAAAGGTGTTCCATTTGTATGGACGGAGAAGCGTTAAGGAAGCTTTGATAAGCTAAGGAAAATTTTGACTAAGCTCTGGTTTTGTACACACAAGCGGAAAGTTATTCACGATCTATTGTGATGCATCTCACACCGTTTTAGGATGTGTGTTGATGCAGATGGGAAGGTAGTAGCCTATGCATCCCGTCGCTTAAGACCGCATGAGGTTAACTACCCAACGCACGACTTGGAGTTAGCGGCGGTCGTCTTTGCTCAAGATATGGAGACATTATTTGTATGGGGAGAAATCGATAGTCTACACGGATCACAAAAGCTTGAGGTATCTTCCGACTCGGAAGGATCTCGAATCGAGACAGTCGGTGGATTGAACTACTAAAGGACTACGATTGTTCAATCGAGTACCATCCGGTAAGGCTAATGTGGTAGCCGACGCGTTGAGCCTAAGGTGGTGACGGACTTTAGAGCAATGTTCGCTCTACCGAGTCTATATGATGATGGGAGTCTTTTGGCGGAACTCCAAGTAAAGCCAACATGGATTGAGGAGATTAAGGAAAAGCAGTTAGTGGATGAAGGCTTGAGCGCTAAGAGGGTACAAGTTCAGGATGGTGGTTTGGAAGGGTACAGTCTGTCTAGTGATGGAGTGCTTTGTTTTCAAGGACGAGCTTGTATGCCAAGGGATACAGAATTAAGGCAGAAAATTCTCCAAGATGCACATAGCAGCCCATACGCTATGCATCCCGGGGCACAAAATGTATGGAGACTTGCGAAACAGCTTACGTGGCCGGGGTTGAAGCGTGAGATAACCGAGTTCGTAGGGAAGTGTCCGACGTGCCCGGCAGAGTTAAGGCCAACATCGATTACCATCGGGACTACTTCAACCGATAAAGATCCTCAATGGAAATGGGAGAGGATCACCATGGATTTCGTTAGTGGGCTACCCCTCACGCCCAACAAGAAGGATACGCTTTGGGTAATTGTGGATCGCTTTGACTAAATCACTCACTTCATGCCGGTGAGAATGGATTACTCACCCGAAGCTAGCGAAGTTGTATGTGGGTGAAATAGTGAGGTTGCATGGTGTGCCATGATCGATTATCTCGAATAGGGATCCCATTCACGCCGAGGTTCCGGAAAGCGTTGCATCAAGCTTTGGGTACACTTAGATTTCAAAGACGGCTTTCCATCCACAATCTGACGGACAATCGGAAAGGGTTATACAGATTTTAGAAGACATGTTAAGAGGTTGTGTCTTGGATTTTAGTGGTAGTTGGGAAGAGTACCTACCATTAGCGGAATTCGCATATAACAATAGTTATCAAGCGAGTATTCAAATGGCTCCATACGAGGCCCTATATGGACGAAAGTGTCGTGACTCCTACATGTTGGACGGAGTTGGGGAACGACAAGTTCGGGTCCGTAATTGGTAACGAGACTAAGACAAAGTCAAGGTGATTCGGTCTCGTCTCAAAGAAGCATCAGATAGGCAGAAGTCTTATGCCGATCTCAAACGCAAGGAAATGGAGTATGCTGTGGGAGACAAAGTCTTTCTGAAGGTGTCGCCTTGGAAAAAGGTGTTAAGATTTGGACGAAAAGGGAAGCTAAGCCCAAGGTTCATCGGGCCATATACAGTGGTAAAGCGAGTAGGACCTGTAGCTTATCACCTAGTCGCTGCCAGAACTCAAATCGATCCATGATGTCTTTCATGTGTCGATGTTGAGACAAAGATCGGTCGAGATCCTTCGCACGTCGTGCGAGAGCGCAGATTGAGGTGAATTCGGATTTATCATTTGAAGAGGAACCGATTCGCATTGTAGACCGAGATGTGAAGGTTCTACGAGGAAGGCGGTGCCTTTAGTGAAAGTGCTATGGCGGAACCACGGAGTGGAAGAAGATACGTGGGAGCCCGAGGAGGTGATGCGGCGAATAATACCCCATCTCTTTTGATCAAGGAATTTCGAGGACGAAATTTATATTAAGGGGGTAGAATCAGTAACATCCCAAAAATGGGGTTATTTGGAATTTAATTATTTTTCTTATTACGAATCACTGTGATATTATTTATGGAATAATAGAGCTTAATTAAGGCTCTGAGTTGGCACGGTTTGGTGGAAAATTTCAGTTTTTAACTTTAAAGGCGTGGAGCCTTAGCGGGAGGGTGTTATAAGAATAAATGGGGATAATTTGGACATAAGATGAGCCTAGAATAAGTGGCAAAGTAAGCCCACTTAAGAGCTAGCATGTGACGCCACCAAGGAGCAAGGAAGAACCTTGGTTCGAGTCACATAAATCCTCCCTTTGTCATTTATTTGGATTGCACAAGGGAGAGAAATTCTCTCCTTAAATTCTTTTTATTATTATTATTAAAAGATAATATGAGCATTTAAAATTAGATTTTTATTTGTTTAATTTCAAGGATAATGGGAGATAAATGAGGTTATTATATGGATTATTAGGAGATTATTATTTATTAATTCAAATTGTTTGAATTAAATCAAATGAGTGGCCAAGAGAAAACTAGGAGTTGGCTAGGAGTTTGAACTCCTTGTTGCCAAGGGTGGACTACGGCAAGCTTAAGGAGGGGGTCGAATGCTTATAAATAGCATCACCTAGCACTCGCTTTTGTTTTTTTCTCCATCTTGGCAAATCACAAATTCTCAAACCTCCCATCTATTTTTCTTTTCTTTCTTTCAAACACCGCTAGCCAAAAAACTCTCACCATCTTCTCCTCTCCATTAGTTTTCTACCATTATTTCTCCTCTATTCTTTTGACCGAATATCCATTCCGCTGCTGTCAAATCCTCTTCTCCTGTTAAGACTCACCTTGGCCGAATATCGTGAAGTCATAAGGGTTCCTCGGGATTTCTTCTTCGCACCGATTAGCAAGGGGTAAGTATGCCTAAGTCTTTCATCTTATTATCTCCTATATGTCGACTTGGTAAAAGGGAAAAGCCGAATTATCATGGTGGCTAATTAATCGATTCTGTTTAGGTGCCGGGATTTTAAGGTATTCGATCTAAGTCTCCATCCTCCGTCCACCGGTTGGTAAGTATGGGTAAGGCCTATGTTAGTATTCAAAAGCCAAAGCTTTGGTTATGAGTAATAGTGACTAATCGATTATTTTGGAAAAGCAGATTCAAGTAACAAGTGCCGTGGGTAGTAGCAAAGCGAGGAAAGGTAAGAAACCGGGTTCATAAGGAACCCCTGCTAATGGTTTAATTTGGCCGAATAGGCCCTAAGACTAACCCATGAATTTGGCCGAATATAGGACAAGTAGATCTAGGGTGGCCAACGTTTCTTTTCGGGATTTAGAACATCCAAGGGTGACAGGTGTGTACATACACACTTATAGCAGTTAATGTTTGTGTTAAATATATTTTGTATGTAAATCTGCTTGATGTAGATGCGGATTGGTACCTTAACGGTACAAGTGAGGATCCCGGTAAGTCTCTGTTAATATGAGATTATTTTAATGCTTTTGGGAAGCATGGCTTATTGATACATGTGATAAATGCATGAGATCTGTTGATAACTGTTTATCTACTGTGGGTTAAATGAGTGGAGGGGCAGTGATATTTCGTGGCTTGAGAGCACCGTTGTGTTTTGTAACACATCGTGACTATATGTCACGAGAGGTTTGGTACCTCCGGAGGTTTGGTACCTCATAGCGACTCGCGTCCCTCGTGGTTAACACCACCGTGGGTTGGCCCCACTTGAGATATGGGATCGTCTCGCGCTGATTTGGTATCACACGATGGGTTGGCCCCATCACCCGATTTGTGTCTACGGACACCGTTGTTTTGGTAACACATCGTGACTATATGTCACCGGTGGTTTGGCACCACCAGTGTTTTGGTAACACATTGTGACTACGGGTCACCAAAGTGGTTTGGTACCACATGGGGTAGACAAAGGCGTTTGGTTGGCTAGGTTGGGGCACATAATATTCTCGCATATTAATCATTATATGTTGTGTATGGAAATGTTTTTTTAAAACGGGGAAGGGTTACATATCGAGTCTTGGTGACTCACCTTCTCCTTTAACATTTTTCAGTGACTCGTAGATGGCGGTTGAGGAGCCGGATGGACTCGAGGTGGCCATGCAAGTGGACTTAAATAAATTGAACTTTAAACTTGCCTATTTTATTTTATTATTGGTTTATTTTTTTTTTACTTTGGTTGTAATAAGGCCTCCATAAACTTTACTTTTGTTATTTCTTATATGTTGGATACTTTGTTTTAAACTATATTATTAAAACTGCATTAAAATCACATGCTTTCTTAAATTAACACGAAAATGTTTTATCGTGCCATCGGGCACACTTGAAATTTGTATAATAACCGGACTCAATTAAATTTCCAAATTAAACCTAAGTATGGTTTCGGCAAGATAACCAAAAACGAGAAATTTTCAACAAAACTTAAATTGGTTTAAAAATGGTTTCAAAAGATTTTTCCTCCGTAACAAACCAAATTCGGTCGTAATGTTTGGGCCGGGTTCGGGTTGTTACATTATTAATATCAATGAAGCATGTTGTATTGTTCATAAATGATGTAATACTTGAGTTGCTGAATTGAGCTTGAGTTTAGTCTTGATTTCAGGGTGGCAATTGGCTTGGTAAATAGCCTCTAAGTGCCCACACGGATGGACACACGGGCGTGTGTCTAGGCCGTGTGCACCCTGCACCATTGTATCTTAAGTCAGAATAGACCACGGACAAGTCACACGGGCGTGTGTATAGACTCTAGGCCATGTTAAGGTAGTCAGTGTGCACCACGGGTGGTAAGCACGGGCGTGTGCCTTGGCCGTGGGGCATTGGCAGAATGCTGGGGTTTTAGGCACAGTTTGGGGCCACAGGCGTGTTTAGGCTGTGTGTATTTTGCCAGTATCCACCACGGGTGAAAGACACGGGCATGTTTTAGGGGTGCACGAGCGTGTCCCATACAATATGGGCGTGTGACCCTTGCTCTAAAAAAAGTTTCTGAATATGTTTCGAAAGTTTTTAGACAAGTGTTTAAGGCCTCGTAGGCCCGTGAAAGGTATGAATAGACTGAGAAAGAGAAGTTTTTAATTCGGAACAAAATTTTATAGCCCGTAAGTACATGTTTAAGTGAGTTCAAGCATGGTAATGTCTCGTATCCAGTCTTGGTCTCGGATTCGGGTATGGGGTGTTACATTTAGTGGTATCAGAGCTACGGTTTAGTCGGTTCTAGGACTAACGTAGCACAAGCACGAGTCTAGCTATACATGCCATACGTAAGAATGTTTTTATAATGATAGTGTGACGACTCCTGACGACTTAAATCATGTTTATATGTTTAGTAAATGGATCCCGATATATCTGAGGTGGATGACATAGAAAGTAACGCGTCGGCTCCCACTGAAGGGACGGTGCCGAACGAGCATGAGAATAGACCCACTACGGTGAGTCGAGAAGGAGGAGAAGAGGCTAGAGAAGCCTTCCTCCACATGATGAATACATGGTATACGGAGTTCGTTTGTACGAACCTGAATGCGCAACCCCCTCCACCCCCACCTATTCCTCAACCTATCCCAGTAGCCCCTCAAGTAGTAGAGGTGGTAAGAGGAGAGAAGCCTCCGGTTGATAGGATTAGGAAACATGGGACAGAAGAATTCCGGGCTAGAAAAGATGATGATCTAGAAAAGGCTGAGTTCTGGATACAAAATACTATCAGGGTATTTAATGAGTTGTCATGCACACCTGAGGAATGCATGAAGTGTGTAGTCTCTCTTTTAAGAGATTCTGCTTGCCAATGGTGGAACACCCTTGCGTCGGTGGTACCGAGGGAAAGGATCACATGGGAATTTTTCCAAGAAGAATTCAAGAAAAAGTATGTCAGTCAAAGGTTTATGGACCATAAAAGGAAAGAATTCTTAGAACTGAAGCAAGGTAAGATGTCAGTGACTGACTATGAACGTGAGTTTGTACGACTCAGTAAGTACGCTCGCGAATGCGTGTCCACTGAGGCCATCATGAGTAAAAGATTTGAAGACTGGTTGAATGAAGACATCAAACTGTTTGTTGCTGTCCTAGAACTAAAGGAATTTGTTGTACTAGTAGAGAGGGCTTGTAAAGCCGAAGAATTAGTAAAAGAGAAAAGAAAGTCTGAAATGGAGTCTCGTGACTCTGGGAAGAGACAGTGGAATAAGTCATTCCTATATTCATCCAAGAAGTTAAGAGATTTCCCTACCCAATCGGCTACTTCCATTGGGTTTTCAAGGAAACACAAGAGTAAGCAATATTCAGGGAATAAAGCACAGACTACTTCAGTTGCAAGTGTTGGGAATATTAGATTTGATAGACCCGAATGCCCACAATGTGGCAAACGTCATCTTGAAGAATGCTGAGCACATGAAAATGCATGCTTTAGATGTGGTTCCCAAGACCACTATATAAAAGATTGTCTAGAGATGATGAAAGAAGAGAGAACTCAGAACCCGAGATCTAGGAGTATGGTCCGAGGAAGATCGCAGAGAAACCCAGGAAGTGGGGCAAGTGGAAGAGGTAACCTTCGAGAGCAGGCCGCGAGACCCGAGGGTAGAGCACCTGTAAGGACTTATGCCATTCGCGCTCGCGAAGAGGCATCTTCTCATGATGTTATTACGGGTACCTTTTCTCTTTTTGATATCAAAGTTATTACTTTAATAAATCCCGGATCCACACACTCTTATATTTGCATGAAATTAGTGTTCGGTTTGAGTATGCCATGGATTCTACAGAATTTATGATTAAAGTGTCTAATCCTTTAGGCAAGAGTGTGTTAGTCGATAAAGTATGTAAAGATTGCCCATTAATGATTAGAGGTCATTGCTTTAAAGCAAATCTTATGTTGCTACCATTCGATGAGTTCGACTTCATTCTTGGTATGGACTAGTTGACTGCCCATGATGTAATAGTTAATTGTGGGAAGAAATACATTGAGATGAAATGCGAGAATGGGGATACTCTTCATGTAGAATCAGATGAGCAAGGTAAATTACCGGTAATGATTTCTAATATGACGGCACAGAGATACATAAGAAAAGGGTATGAAGCATATTTGGCCTTTGTGATGAATGATAAAGAAACAGAGTTAAAGATTGAGACAGTACCAATAGTATGTGAGTACGTGGATGTTTTTCCCGAAGAATTACCAGACTACCACCGCTAGAGAGGTTGAGTTCAAGATTGAGCTAGCTCCCAATCTTCGCACCAATTTCTATTACTCCTTACAGAATGGCTCCAACGGAGTTGAGAGAGTTGAAGTCACAGTTGCAAGAGTTGACAGATAAAGGTTTTGCGAGATCAAGTTGTTCTCCATGGGGTGCTTCGATTTTATTTGTGAAAAAGAAAGATGGCACCATGAGATTGTGCATAGATTACCGTCAACTTAATAAAGTGACAGTAAAGAACAAATACCCATTGCCAAGTATTGATGATTTGTTCAACCAATTAAAAGGAGCCACAGTGTTCTCCAAAATAGACTTGAGATTAGGGTACTACCAGCTGAGAGTAAGAGAATCAGATGTGTCCAAGATAGCTTTTCGAACAAGGTATGGGCATTATGAATATTTAGTCATGCCTTTTGGTCTGACCAATGCTCCTACGGTATTCATGGACTTAATGAACCGCATCTTTAGACCATACCTCGACAAGTTTGTAGTCGTTTTTATTGACGACATACTGATTTATTCCCGAGATGAGAATGAGCATGCTGAACATCTACGGATAGTTTTACAGACTCTTCGAGAAAGTCAGTTGTATGCCAAATTCAGTAAAAGCAAATTTTGGGTCAAGGAAGTAGGATTTCTTGGACATATTGTCTCGAGAGATGGAGTCCGAGTAGATCCAAGTAAGATCTCAGCCATAATGGACTGGAAGCCACCGAAGAACATCCCTGAGATTAGAAGTTTTCTAGGCCTAGCCGGCTATTATAGACGATTCGTCAAAGGATTTTCCATGATTGCAACCCCGATGACTAAATTGTTACAGAAAAATGTGAAGTTTGAGTGGACAGAACGATGCCAACAAAGTTTCGAGAAGTTGAAAGTAATGTTGACAGAAGCTCCAGTTTTAGTACAACCCTAGTCAGGGAAAGAGTTTATAATTTACAGCGATGCATCTTTAAATGCATTAGGCTGTGTACTTATGCAAGAAGGTAAGGTGATTGCTTATGCCTCAAGACAGTTGAAGCCTCATGAGAAGAATTATCCGACACATGATTTAGAGTTGGCTGCCATAGTCTTCGCTTTGAAGATTTGGAGACACCATTTATATGGTGAAAAATGTCGGATCTTTACCGATCACAAAAGTCTGAAGTACTTGATGACGCAGAAAGAGTTGAACTTAAGGCAACGAAGATGGTTAGAATTGTTAAAAGACTATGAATTGGTCATTGACTACCATCCAAGAAAGGTGAATGTGGTCACAGATGCTTTAAGCAGAAAGTCCCTATTTGCATTAAGAGCATTGAATTCAAGGATATCTTTATCCGATGATGGTTCTATTTTAGCTGAGCTGAGAGCTAGACCAATGTTTCTTCACGAGATCTTGGAAGCTCAAAAAGAAGATAGCGAATTGCAAGCCAAGAGAGCTCAGTGCGAATTCGATGTTGGATCTGACTTTCGGATTAATTCCGTTGGATATTTGATGTTTAAAGATAGAGTTTGTGTACCGAGAAAAGAGGAACTTATTCAGAAAATTTTGTATGAAGCACATAACGGATGTTTGTCTGTACATCCGGGAAGTACAAAGATGTATAATGATTTGAAGCAATAGTATTGGTGGCTGAAAATGAAGAAAGATATTTCCGAGTTTGTTTCCAAGTGCATAATATGTCAGCAAGTAAAGGCTGAACATCAAGTACCTTCGGGTTTACTTCAGCCCATCTTGGTTCCCGAGTGGAAATGGGACCGTATCACCATGGATTTTGTAACGGGTTTACCGTTGTCACCCAGTAAGAAGGATGCTATATGGGTCGTAGTGGATAGACTCACGAAGTCAGCCCATTTTGTACCTGTACGAGTTGATTACTCACTCGACAAGTTAGCAAACTTGTACGTTTCAAAAATAGTAAGGCTTCACGGTGTTCTGTTGTCAATCATCTCAAATAGAGATCCGAGGTTTACATCCAAATTTTGGAAGAAGTTACAAGAGGCCTTGGGTACAAGGTTGAACTTTAGTACCGCTTTTCATCCTCAAACTGACGGTCAGTCGGAGAGGTTAATTCAAGTAAAATTGGACATGAGTTAGTATTTATGAAAATTTTAAAGAGAAGGGCATTTTGGTCATTTGGTTAATAAATGATTAAAATAGGAAAAAGATGATAAAAATCTATTCATCTTCTTCCTCTCATTGCCGAAAATTTGGAGACTCCATAGCTAGGGTTCTTCATTTTTTTTTCAAGCTTGCTAGTAAGTTCATCTTAGCCCCGTTTTTAACATTCTTCGTATTTTTGAAGTTCTCGTATTATGAATTAGCAATTTTTAGCTATATAATGAGCTAAGATGCATGTTCAAAAATTCACCTATGAATGACATGGTTGTTAAATGATGTTTTATGGAAGATTATGAGAGTTTGATGTTAGATAAACATCTTTTCCTTAATGAATTTCATGAAAAATGATAGTGTGGACTAATTTGTAATAGTTATAAAAATTGGTCATACATACTAGAAATAATGAGAATTGATGATTGTTATAGTAGAGAAAATGAATTAGCTAAGCATGAAGTTTAAGAAAGTTGAATGAAAATCATTTTACGAGCCTAGGGGCAAAAGTACAAATATGAGAAAGTTTAGGGGCAAAATAGTAATTTTGCCAAAATATGATTAAAGAGTCAATTTAGTCGATGTGAGTATTAAATGGTCTGTTTATGATTATAGATCAAGAAAAATAAAGCCCGGATCGAAACTGAGGTAAGAACAAAGTCGATGACTAAATTGCATATCTACATACATTTCGCATATTGTGGTAAGTTTCTGTGATTTCTAAGCTTTATGATTTTTATCATTGAATTGCTTAGTATAATGTACATTATTATCATGGAATGCTTAATGTTCTGCTAAACAAAGAAATCAATGAGATTAAATACGAGCATGTCCCGATTGAAGATGGAATTTCCCAGGATACTCGATCTACCACAGGAGATTAGAAAGCCCGTATAAGACCAAGCAAAGGCATGGCATCGGCAATCAAGCAAGTTATCATGTAAGTCCAAGGCAAGCTTGGCATTGAACAAGTTATCATGTAAGTCCAAGGCAAGCTTGGCATTGAAAAGCTATCATGAGAAAGAGATCCCATGTAAGTCCAAGCCAAGGCATGGCATTGGAGAGAACAAGAAAGACTTCGTATAAGTCCAAGTCAAGACATGGCCTCGAAACCAAGATGAGATATTCCATGTAAGACCGTATCTAGGATATGGCTTTGGCATCAAGTTCATGTGAAGAGATTTAGTATCCTCGGTTATTCGCAGAAATTCGTCGGGAAAATGAGTAAAATTAAATTGAGATAGCAAGAAAGTAGAGTAAGCAAAGTTATTATCAAGTTGAAAATGAGTATTATTCATGTTATGAATGATGAATCAGAGATTATGATTATTATGTTAAAGTATGCTGATCAATGTGATCAAGTGATACAGGTACCTCGTTTACCTCCCAAGTATGAAACTAGTAAGTTTCATGAGATATGAAAGAATCAAGCATGAGTAAGTAAGCGTTATAGCTGAAATTTATGATACCATTGTTGATGTCAAATGGTTTATATTAAGCAAGTATGTTGCTATGAATATTATGCAAACTTACTAAGCTAACTGCTTACATCTTTGATCCTTTCTTTCTATGTAGTCCTGCCAAACTAACTTGTGGATCATTGAAGTCGGAGCTCGAAGCACACTATCAATCCTTATTTTGGTATAGCTAAGTTGAAATTATATTAAGTATGGCATGTATAGGAAACATTTCATTTTGAGTATATGTCGTAGAAAGGGCAAAAGTATGGGCTATCAAGTTTATTATTCTTTTGTAAATGGCTAAGTGATTGGCCAAGATTGACTAAGTATGTATGTTATTAATATCAATGAAGCATGTTGTATTGTTCATAAATGATGTAATACTTGAGTTGCTGAATTGAGCTTGAGTTTAGTCTTGATTTCAGGGTGGCAATTGGTTTGGTAAATAGACTCTAAGTGCCCACACGGATGGACACACGGGCGTATGTCTAGGCCGTGTGCACCCTGCACCATTGTATCTTAAATCAGAATAGACCACGGACCAGTCACACGGGCGTGTGTTTAGACTCTAGGCCGTGTTAAGGTAGTCAGTGTGCACCACGGGTGGTAAGCACGGGCGTGTGCCTTGGCCGTTGGGCATTGGCAGAATGGTGGGGTTTTAGGCACGGTTTGGGGCCACGGGCGTGTCCAGGCCGTGTGTATTTTGCCAGTATCCACCACGGGTGAAAGACACGGGCATGTTTTAGGGGTGCACGGCTGTGTCCCATACAATATGGGCGTGTGACCCCTGCTCTAAAGAAAAGTTTCTGAATATGTTCCGAAATTTTTTAGACAAGTGTTTAAGGCCTCGTAGGCCCATGAAAGGTATGAATAAACTGAGAAAGAGAAGTTTTTAATTCAGAACAAAATTTTATAGCCCGTAAGTACATGTTTAAGTGAGTTCAAGCATGGTAATGTCTCGTATCCAGTCTTGGTCTCGGATTCTGGTATGGGGTGTTACAAAACTTCTTCCACCTTCAAAAAGAAAACTTCTTATTCTCTTAACAAACTTTTATAAGTCTTTTAGGTAGTAATATATATAATATTGTTTAGAAGCTAAGATTATTAACCATTCAATTTATTAATTAAAAATATTTTCCTTTTTATTTAAATTATTAGATTAAAAATATTTTTATTTTATTTTGTCATGATAAAATTTTATCAAAACCTAATACGGTTAAACTAACCAAAAGGTCAGTAAAAACACTTCAACTGTAACACCCCAAACCCGACCTAGACGTTACGACCGAATCTAACGTGTCACATCAAAGTGTTTTTCGAAATCAGGCTGGTTGAGAGAAAACCGTTTTGAAACGATTGTCATGTTTGTTACTGTTGGTTTCTTAGTTGGTTAAAAACCGGCGGAAGCTACTCTAATTAATGTCATTTTGAAGTTTGAAAATGTGTGTTTGTCTTTTAAAACAGTTATTATTTTTGAAAACTTGTTTGTATCAGTTTGGAAATTTCAAAATAAGAAATTAAACCCAATTAAAAGAAATTAAAATCACCAGAGGCCTTATTACATAAATATCAACCCAATATAAAATTTTAAATAACTAGGTCTAAAATAAAATATTAACGAACGTGTGGCCACCTCCGAGTCCCTCGCAGCTCCAAATCATCTAAGGCTTGGGATTACCTGCATGGTTAAAAGAAAAGGGTGAGTTACGAGAACTCAAAGGTGTAATCCCCTATCATGCAATGAATATGCAGGCTCAGCCCTATTCAAGAATAAGATGCGGTGTGGGCCTTAGCCCATTACAAGAGTCAATGTGGGCCTAAGCCCAATACAAATGACGATATGGTGCAAATATGCAACCCACCCCAATCCAACCAACACACCACCCGTACAAACCAACACACCATGTGGGGATAAAATCGACCCACCCAGCCAACACACCAATATTGCGGCAAAAGATAGCCGCAAGAATAATATTTGTGGCAAAGCCACCATAACGATAAAGACACTTCCTCCATAACAAAGATCCCAACCCCATGCAAGATGCCATGTCATAAATATCTCGTGTATGCAGTATGTCCTACTCAGTACAGTCATATAATAAATTACATTCATCAGTCGACTTACCTCTAGGGGTAAAATGGTAATTTCCATCTATTAGGGTAAAATAGTAATTTTACCCTTTAGGGGTATTTTGGTCATTTTACCTATTTTAGGGTTTCAGTGCAGATAACGACCTTTCCAAAGGTCCACAGTCGCCTCGAGCGACACAGAGAACATATATGATCAAAATGATGTAAATGGGCCCAAGGTCCAATATTCGGCCCAAGTGGGCCCATACGCTCGTGTAGCCCATCTGGCCCAAGTTAAGTCACGGCTATGCAAACTACATAACCTAATCCAGTATCTGCCACTTTTCATGAATTTTATCCGTGTGGGGCCCATGAGCCCATTGGGCCCACACGGCCCATTTCGGCCAAACGAGGCCCATAATGACCCAAGAGCACGAGAACGCTCGAGGTGGCCTCTACAGTCTATTGCCCATGATTGTGGGCTCGGTTTACATACGAGCAATCGCACACTCGTGAGGCCTCATATGCCGAGGTTTCAGCTTTTCGGCTTTTGCCGATTCGCAGAGGAGATAGTGTGATTACACACCTTTTTCACGAGAGCTAGCGAAACACCTCCTGGAACCAACCTACATTGATTCGAATATTTGATCAGCCCTTCAATAATGGATATTTTCAAGTACTTAACCACACTTAAACAATCACCTACCACGATTGAATGAAATATGGCCTACTCTTCTAAGATTGTTGGCCAAGCCACGGTTCCACGCTCCTGATGATTATCTGTTTAAGCAACGATTCTTATTAGACAGATCTATTCACTAGAATGTGATTTAAAACAAACCCAACACCAACATCACAGCCTAATCGGCCCACCTTACCAAACTTACCCCAAGGATCAATCAGTTGGTGAAGGGGAAGATTTGGAACGTCTCTGTACCCTAGAGACTCCTCCTTTCTCTTCTAGAGATTTTAGAACCCTAAGAAGAAAATAAGCGTGGCTCAGAAACACAGTGCTAATGAAATAACTCACTTGGAAAAAAGTTGGAAGACTTACCAAAATTGATGATGATGGAATCGGTTGGAATAGTTTAGGTATATTCGGCCAAGCACAATAGGGAAATATGATAAACTGAACGTACACAAAAAGCCTTATGAAGAATTCGGCTATGATTGGAAGAGAGTTGGAAGCAGAGAAGAAGAAGATGGAGAGTAGGGTCGGTTTAGAAGGGAGGCCGAGAGGAGTAGGATTCAGGAGGAAAAGAAGAAGCAGAACAAAAAGTAAGAGAGGAAAGGGAATTTGGAAAAGAAAGAAAAATAAGACCAAAAAGAAAGTTACCTATTCGGCAAATGTAGGAAGGAAGAAAGTAGTAGAAATTTTGGTCACCTCAATAGCAAAACCCAAAAGAAACCCCGAATGGTAAAAAAAATCCAAAAGAAAATTTGGCACTCTCCTTTCAACCTTCACAAAACTGAACAATGAAATGCTTAGTGCCGAAAATGCTCCCTATTTCCCCCTAGCCAAATTCCACTAAAGCCTTAGAGTCCTAATCGGCCAAAACACCTTACAACCTCCCATTTCAAAATTCCTTGATCTTCTCCCCAATCTCCTCCTTGATTTGCTCCACAAAACCCTCCAAGACCAATTCAAACTTCACCTTACAGAGTTTCAGTCTAACTCCACTTCTCATGCTGCAAGGAAATAAAATAAATACTCCCTTGCGCGTCATGAGACTCGAACTTGAGCTCCCTTGCAGCCTTAAACACTCCACTTACCACTAGACTACAAGTTCTTTTGTGTCACATTTCTGCCATAATTATTCTTAAAGCCTACTCTCCAAAACTAAGGGCCTTATTCACTTGAAAATTAAAAATTTTGCTAAAGCCTAGGTTTGAACCCAGGACTTCCCAAACATTCCCAAACACTCCAAACTCACTTAACCATTAAGGCAAACAATCAATTGTGCCATTTTCTTGCACAACTAAATACCTATGTGCAGTCTCCTAACGGTTCCCTTGTTTCAAAACCTATTTCTCCTAGGCCCAAAATTCGGGGCGTTACATCAACAAGCACATTTGATACACCATAAAATACCTTGGACTAAATAACATACTCCTAAAGAAGAACGAAAAATGCAAGACAACACCTTAATACAAACAACCTAGAAACTTCTGAAAGTAACGAAATATTGTAGTAAGAATACTTCATAAAGCAACCAAGCTCAACAAGAGAGCAAAAACAAAATAACAATGAAAATAAAAAATCGAGTACACTCCTTAACATCAAAAATTGTCTAGCCTTGATGTTTGGAAGCTAAACAAATGGAGTTTAGCACACTTGGGATACTTATAAAGTTGATTGAGACATTTAATGCTTTTTATTTGGGAGATTTCTTGTGAATACCATGTTGATATCTTGTGACTAAGTTGTGAGTGCTAGTAGGGCTATTTTTGTTGGGATCGAATGCCCTTAGTGTAGTGATTACATCAATATATTCTTGTATTTTTTTTTGAACATATTGGTTTTAAATAAAAACTTGTACATTATTATTATCTTTTGTATTATGTCCTTAGATGGCTTTTGCATGCTAAGAAAAATGAAATTAAATATTGGCTCATTGATTATCTAATGTTTAAACTGATACTAAATGACATTACATGGATGGATCGTAGTGCGAAAAGACAACTTATAGTAGTTGATAATCTAAACACGTCCTTGGTATAATCAAAATGGAGCATGCTGATTAAAAGACTAATGTGTCTTCTATCAAGTCCACATAAGAGAGATATCTAGTCTTGGGTACCAAGGTAGATGACTCCTGGAAGATAAAGACATAGATATATTTATAGCCTTTGTTCAGTTTGTAATAGAGCCGAAAAATGGTATGTTGGATATACGAATTTTACATGACATAACATCATTTATAATAGTGGAATTCATAGCCCTGCAAAAAAAAGGTAAATGATATCCTCTTACTGGCATAACATGGTTGATGAAAAGTATCATGGTCTACAACACCCCAAAATAGGGCCTAAGAGTTTTAGGGGTATTTTAGGATTTTAGCTCTAGAGTGCTCGGAATTTTGTAGCAAGGTAAATAGAGATTACATTCGACTATGACATCTTAACTATTAAATCAATTTTTGAAAGAGTGCTCTAGAAATATTTAATTTTAGGAAAAGTACTGAATTAAAATAGAGTAAAAATTATGAGTTTTTAAAAAGCAACTAGCCCAAATTTTTAAAATTCAGCCTATTTCTTCCCCCCACCAACATGATTTCACGATAGGTTTTTCTCCAATACAAGCTTTGTCGTCCCTTGCTAATCCCTTGCCCTCCCATTGGTTTTTTCTCCCCAAACCATGGCACTTTGATTTCCTAACATTTCCAAGCCAATTACCTTCATAAATCCCCAATAAAAACACTTAAAATATCCATAAATTTCATCATATTCTCTAAACGCGGGTTTTATGGATTTGATTCAAAACTCGTCTAATCTTCCATCAAAGGTAATATTTCGAATTCTTATGAGTCTTTTTATGTTATTTAGTCCTTAAAATTGAAGTATTAGCCATTGAATCACAAATTTCTAATAAAAGCTAAAAATTGAGTCATTAATGGTGGATTCTGAGATTTTGGGTAAAAATGTGATTTTAAAGTGTTATTCTATTAGTTTCAATGTGATTAAGAGGTTTTTAAACTTCCATTGAAGCTTTCTTAATGATTTCTCATGTTTTAATGAAGTTTGTGAAAATTGTCTAATAGATGTCAAAAAATGTTGATACCCAGAATTAAGCATTTTAGTGTAATTCAAAGGTTGGGAATTAGGTGTAGACAATTAATATGATGAACATAATTCGTTTTAGGCAAAAAGATTAAGCGTAGACCGAGTTATGAGTATTTTAAGCTTGTTATGTTAATGGTTTTGAGCTACTTGGGAATTGAACTTAGGCTTATGGTTTTGTTGGTCTGAATGAATCCTTGGGCATTATTTGACTGTGTTTATTGTATGATTATTGTGTGTGAAGCCTTGGATTCATTAGGGCCTTCAACCAGTTAAAGAAAGAGCTAGATTAAGCTTTTGGCTTCTCAGTGAAAGCCTTAGTGGTGAGTGTTTGGAACCACTACTCTTCGACAGGAGTCATGCGTATTTGGGAATTTAGTTGTAGCCTAAACCCCTACTCTAAATTCCAAGTGTCAGTTTTCTTGTATGTATATTTGTGTGTGGTTTATATGCTTGCATGATTATGAACTTGTGCATAGTGATGAGAAGCTCAAATATGCAGTATGTGGATATGATAATTGTCATGAGAAGTGCAAATGTATACATGATTTATATATTTTATATGAAAGTGATAGTGTTTTGCAAAAGATGCTAACATGCAGTGATCGTCCTCGTATAATCGGTAAGTAATATATGTGGTAAATTGGATATTTTGGCCTTGTGATTCTTGAAATCGTTCGAGGGATGTTGAGGCCCTGGGACATGTTTAGAGGGATAAGGGAATGTAAGATAAGCTCAATTCAAAGGGACATGTGAGGGGAAATAAGGAGAGTTTTAGCTATCCGCTTCACTTCTGAGACATGTTTGACTCTATGAGCCTATGTTTGGTGTGTTGGAGATCCATGTATCCGATGAGTGATGGTAGAGCTCAATATAAGTTTTATAACTCAAGAGCCAAATTATCTTGTATTATATCTATATATGTGTTGTGTGATGAATGCCTTAATAAATATGTGGTTGCTACGCAAACTATCCTTATAAATGTGATGCAAACGAACTTTTAGACGGTGCATGTTAAAGTGTTACGCATTACTAAACATAATACTCTAGTATTTTGTATGTATGTGGTTATTGTGGATGCATGACAGAATGTTTGTATTGTGGTTGTTTCACTCATTTGCTGAGCTTGTTTAAGCTCACCCACTCTTTTCAACCTTTGCATATTAGTAACGGTTTGGTATGGGCGGTGTGGTTGTCTTAGGGGGTGATCCAAGGAAGACTCGTTTTTTCTTGTAGGTGTTCTTTCAGTTATTTTTGTATTGGGAAATAAGGCAATCTGATAGACTTGTTTAGTGCCATTATATGTTTGATTTCAGTTTTAGAAGTTTGTGAGTTTATATGTCTGCTTATGTTCATGAACTTTAATAATGGCTTGATGTATCCTGCTTGGTCACATTTTGACGATTTGAACTGTTAAATTTAGTCGTTGGATGATTATTTATCAAAGTAAGTGATGCATGATGCTTAGAATCTATTTTGGAATGAGCTAATTGTATATGTATGTTGCATTTTTATGTCCAGGGGCAGGGGTATTGATATTCAAGATTTAAAATTGATACCTCTGTGTTTTAAAACGTGCAGAGTGTCAGGATAGAGATTTGGTATTAATACCTTTGCTTGAGTATCGATACTCGATGTCAAAGTATCGATATTTCATGACAGGTACAGATAATTTTTGAGACTTTGGGATTTAGTCGAGAAACAAAATGCAAGTTTGGTATCATTTTTCTAGGTGGTATCGATACCACATAGAGAAAATATCGATACCCTAGTGCCAGTATTGATACCTATGGACACATTCGGAGAATTTTGCTAAATAGACCTTATGCACGTTAACGCTCATTTTTAGGATTATTTATGGTATGACTTGCATGTAACATTTATAACTAACAAGTATAATTGACTTAAAAGCTATATGAATACTAAAATAAAAGGCTTTTCGTTTAGAATGAACTTTTACTTTTTGTATACGACATGAGATAGTGGTGTGACATCCCGTATTCGGGCTTGGCGACCAGGCCGAATATAAGGTGTTACATTTGCTAGTATCAAAGCTGAACGTTCAATAACACTCAAACCTAGGTGATTTTTTTATGTTGTGGGATTGCGAAACCCAAGTGATTAAATTATTTCATTTGCTTGTATTACATGAGATATCTTTAGTTGTGATGCATGTGGGGTAGAAATGGGAATACATTGCCTTAAATCCTAAATTTTACTTATAGGAACTTGACTTGGATCATTCCTTGTCACTCACACGGCTTATTTGTTTTTTTTTATGTGCTAGATTATTAGAATATGCCTCCTAGACGTATGTGAGAACTAGTGCTCAAAAGGATGATACATTCTTTACACCTCCTATGTCGCCGTGTAGAGTAAATATACCTGATGAGAGTGTAGGCCCTTTGATGGAAGCTATGATAGGAGCGTTTCAGCGGATTGTTGGTGCTAACCCTGCTTCTGCAACTGCCAATCCTGCACTAGTTAATCGAGGGTTGCCTCTAGAACATCTCTAGGTGTTAGGTGGTATAGTGTTTTCTTGAGTGAAAGGTACTGATCCAACCATAGCTGAGTACTAGTTGGAAGGAGTTGAAAGGATCCTCGAGAAGATGTCCTCTACTGACGAGGAAAAGTTGGGGTGTGTTGTGTCCTTACTTGACAGTGAGTCTCATTATCGGTGGATTACGGTTAGGAGAGGTACTATAACTGATAGAATAACTTGACGTTACTTTCTCGAGGTTTTTAAGAGGAAGTTTATGGGCGAGCAATATATGTAGGCTCGTAAGTAGGAGTTTTTGGATTTGGTTTAGGGTAATCTATCTGTGGCTGATTATGAGGATAATTTTGTGTGACTTAGTCAGTATGCACCTGAGTTTATTCTTTCTGGGAGGGACTTTTGTAAGAGGTTTCATTTTGGGATAAATCGTGAGATTCAGGTTTATTTAGTAGCTTGAGTGTGGAGATGTTTGATGAGTTGGTTGAGAGAGCTAAGGCAGCTGAGGAGACCTTAGCTGAGCCACCTCGTTCTCTTGTTACTGATTCTGGCAAGAGAACTTCTGATGGTGCATCGAGATGATTGCTTAAGAGAGGACGTGATAGTCATAGTTCTGGTAGGGGTCCAAGACGTGGGTCTCAACTGAGCCAGTCCAGGCAGCAAAGTAGCACTATGGTTAGTGCTAGTGGTTTAGCGGGTAGTTTTGGTTGGCCGCTTTGTGCACACTGTGAGCGTAGGGATTCTGGAGAGTGTCGTAAGTTAATAGGCAGATGTTTTAAATGTGGTTTGAAGGAACATTTTCTGAGATATTGTCTGCATAAGGTTGAGGTTTACAGACTCAGAGTTTGGCACCTGTTTCTACACCTGCTAGAGGCCATGGTCGTGGTAGAGGTAATGGGAGACCAGTTGAGCAGCGGATTATTGCTCATACTGTGGCCACAGGTTGAGTCCAGAGGTCCACCTTGAGTTTATGCTGTTAGGGAGCTGGAGGGTTAGGATTCGAATGACGTCATCGCAGGTACTTTCACTTTGCAGCCTACTCTATTGTTTTCCTTAGTTGATTTTGGATCGACGCATTTGTATATTTTCAATGAGTTGGTATGTAAGTTAGAAATCCCTGTTAAGGCTATTGGTTTCAGTATGATTGTCATTAGTTCTTCTGGTGATAGTGTAGTAGTGAATAAAGTTTACCGTAGATGCCCTCTTATGATTCAAGGACATTTTTTCTCTATTGATCTTATGGAATTGCCATTTTATGGATTTGATGTGATACTTGGTATGGATTGTTAACTGAACATAAGGCTAGGGTTAATTTTGAGACTAAGCGGATTACTTTGACAAATAATGATGGGTTGGAAATTATTGTTGGTGGTCAAAGACTCGGTTTTATGTCTAATGTGGTTTCGACTATGAAGGCTGAAAAGATGATGGGAAAAGGTTGTGAGGCTTATTTAGCCTATATGATGAATTTTGTTAGTAAAAAGTTAAGAGTTCAAGATATTCGCACTGTTAGGGATTTTCCTAATGTGTTTCTGAAAGAGTTACCTAGTTTGCCACCGGATCGGGGAGTTGAGTTTGGAATTGAGTTTTATCTAGGTATTGCACCGGTTTCCATTGCACCCTATCACATGGCACCAAAAGAGCTCAAGGAATTGGAGATTCAATTGCAAGAGTTTCTTGATAGGGGGTTTATTCGACCAAGTATATCTTCGTGGGGTGCACCAGTGTTGTTTGTAAATAAGAAAGATGGTATGATACGGATGTGTATTGATTATAGGCATGTGAATAAGTTGACAATTAAGAATAAGTATCCTTTGCCTCAAATTCATGATTTGTTTGATCAATTGCAAAGTGAAACGGTGTTTTCAAAAATTGATCTTAGATCTGGGTATTATCAGTTGAAGGTGAAGGAGTCTAATGTGTTGAAAACTACTTTTAGGACTCAGTATGGGCATTATGAGTTCTTGGTGATGCCGTTTGGATTAACTAATGCTCCTATCGCGTTCATGGATTTGATGAATCGAGTGTTCCATTCGTATTTTGATCAATTTGTAGTTTTCTTTATAGATAATATTTTGGTGTATTCTCTATCTGAGGAGGATCACGACGAGCATTTAAGGGTTGTTTTACAAATTCTGTGAGATAAGCAATTGTATGCGAAGTTAAGTAAGTGTGAATTTTGACTTAAGAAAGTGACGTTCTTAGGTCATATTGTATCGGCAAGAGGGATTCGAGTGGATCCTAAGAAGATTGAGGCGATTTTAGAGTGGAAGCCGCCTAGGAGTGTTACTTAAGTTAGGAGTTTCTTTTGTTTAGCTTGTTATTATCGTAGGTTTGTTGAAGGGTTTTCTCTTATTGCTACACCCTTAACGAAACTACTTCAAAAAGACGTGGTGTTTGAATGGACTAAGGCTAGGCAGAAGAGTTTTGAGCAGCCTAAGGAAGTTGTGACTAAAGCACCAGTGTTGATTCAACCAGAACCTAGAAAGGATTTCGTGGTTTATAGTGATGCCTCGTATTCGAGTCTCGATTGTGTGTTGATGCAAGAGGGAAAAGTTGTGGCTTATGCTTCAAGGCAGTTGAAGACGCATGAGCGAAACTACCCTACTCATGATTTGGAGTTAGCAGCTGTGGTTTTTGCACTCAAAATTTAGTGTCATTATTTGTATGGGGAAAGGTGTGTTATCTACACGGATCATAAGAGCCTTAAGTACCTCCTCACTCAAAAGGAGTTGAATTTAAAGCAAAGGCATTGGATTGAGTTGTTAAAGGATTATGATTGTGTGATAGAGTATCATCCTGGCAAGGCAAATGTAGTTGCTAATGCTTTGAGTAGAAATTCAATGGCAGAGTTGAGAGCTATGTTTGCACGCTTAAGTTTGGGTAATGATGGTGGTTTGCTAGTTGAACTTCAAGTGAGGCAAACTTTATCGCAACAAATTAAGGAGAAACAGCCTTTAGATGGGGAGTTATTGAAGAGGATTAGACGGGTTGAGTAAGGTATTAAGGAAGATTTTGATGTTGATGGTGATGGTGATGGTATCTTGAACTTTCGAGGTAGGTTGTGTGTGCCGCATTATGTAGAATTAAGGCAAGCGATTCTTATTGAGGCACATAGCAGACTTTACGCTATGCATCCCGGTAGTAGGAAGATGTATTAGGATTTTAGAGAAGTTTATTGGTGTCCTGGGTTAAAGAGGGATGTTTCGAATTTTGTAACTCGATGTTTGGTTTGTCAAAAAGTGAAAGCTGAACATTAGTTTCCTTCGAGTTTGTTGCAACCGATTGCAATTCTTGAATGGAAGTGGGGAAGCATCACTATGGATTTTTTTTCGTGTTTGCCTTTGACTCCATCAAAGAAGGATTTAGTTTGGGTTGTAGTTAATCAGTTTTCGAAGACTGCACACTTCTTTGTTGTGCGTACTAGTTATTCTTTGCAAAAGTTAGCTGAGATGTAAATTGCTGAGATTTTTCATCTTCATGGGGTTCCAGTTTCAGTTATTACAGATAGGGATCCGCAGTTTACTTCGAGGATTTGGGAGAGTTTGAAAGAATCTTTAGGATCGAAGCTTAGTTTTAGTACGGCTTACCATCCCCAAACAAATGGTCAGTCTGAAAGGGTAATTCAAGTTTTAGAAGATATGTTGTGAAGCTATGTGATTGAGTTCAGTGGTAGTTGGGATCGGTATTTGCAGTTGGCAGAATTCGCTTACAATAATAGTTTTCCAGCGAGTATTCGTATGACACCTTTTGAGGCATTGTATGGGAGAAAGTGTAAAACTCCTTTGTGTTGGACAAAATTAGATGAGAGGCGAGTTGTTGAACAAGAGTTAGTTCGTGAAACTGAAGAGAAGGTAAAGCTGATTTGCGATCGTTTAAAAGCAGCGTTTGATAGGCAGAAATCCTACGCAAATTTGATATAAAGAGATATTGAGTTTCAAGTTGGTGATAAGGTGTTCTTGAAAGTGTCACCTAGTAAGAAAGTTTTGAGGTTTGGTAAGAAGGGTAAGTTAATTCTAAGATACATTGGACCTTATGAAGTTGCTGAGAGGGTTGGTTCGGCAACTTATCATCTCAAGTTGCTGCCAGAACTTGAGCGAATTCACGATCTTTTTCATGTGTCGATGTTGCAGAAGTATCGTTCAGATCCATCGCATATTGTGCCAGTTGAGGAAGTTGAAAGTATAGATGATCTTACCTATGAAGAAGAACCAGTAAATATTTTAGCTCTTGAGGAGAAGGTCTTGCGTAACAAAAGAGTTCCGTTCGTTAAGGTTTAGTGGCGCAACCACAAGACTGAAGAGGCTACTTGGGAAGCTGAAGAGGCAATGAGGCAGCAATATCCTTATTTGTTTAGTTTAGGTAATTTCAAGGACGAAATTCTTTTTAGAGGGGGAAAATTGTAACACCCAAAAACAAGGCCTAGGAATTTTAAGGGTATTTTCAGAATTTTAGCTCTATAGTGCTCGGAATTTTGTAGTAGGGTAAATAAAGATTACATTCCACAATGGCATCTTAACAGTTAAATCAATTTTTGAAAAAGTGCTTTAGAAATGTTTAATTTTAGGAAAAGGACTGAATTAAGATATAGTAAAAAAATGTGAGTTTTTAAGAGGCAATAAGCCCAGATTTTTAAAATTCAGCCTATTTCTTCCCCCACCAACATGATTTCACAATAGGTTTTTCTCCAATACAAGCTTTGTCGTCCCTTGCTAGTCCCTTGCCCTCCCATTGGTTTTTATTCCCCAAACCATGGCACTTTGATTTCCTAACATTCCCAAGCCAATTACCTTCATAAATCCCCAATAAAAACACTTAAAATATCCATAAATTTCATCATCTTCTCTAAACGTGGGTTTTATGGATTTGATTCAAAACTCGTCTAATCTTCCATCGAAGGTAATATTTCGAATTCTTATGAGTTTTTCATGTTATCTAGTCCTTAAAATTGAAGTAGTAGCCATTGAATCACAAGTTTCTAATAAAAGCCGAAAATGGAGTCATTAATGGTGGATTCCGATATTTTGGGTAAAAATGTGATTTTAAAGTGTTATTCTGTTACTTTCAATGTGATTAAGAGGTTTTTAAACTTTTATTGAAGTTTCGTTAATGATTTTTCTTGTTGTAATAAAGTTTGTGAAAATTGCCTAAAAGTTGTCGAAAACTGTCGATACCAAGAACTGAGCATTTTCGTGTAATTCAAAGGTTGGGAATTAGGTGTAGACAATTAATACAATGAACATAATTCGTTTTAAGCAAAACGATTAAGCGTAGACCGAGTTATGAGCATTTTAAGTTTATTATGTTAATGGTTTTGAGCTACTTGGGAACTCAACTTAGGCTTGTGTTGTCGTTGGTCTGAGAGAATCCTTGGCCGTTATTTGACTGTGTTTATTGTATGATTGTTGTGTGTGAAGCCTTGGATTCATTAGGTCCTTCAACCAGTTAAAGAAAGAGCTAGATTGAGCTTTCGGCTTCTCAGTGAAAGCATTAGTGGTGAGTGTTTGGAATCGCTACTCGTAGCCACGAGTCATGCATATTTGGGAATTTAGTTGTAGCCTAAACCCTTGTTCTAATTTCCAAGTGTAAGTTTTCTTGTATCTATATTTGTGTCTGGTTTATGTGCTTGCATGATTATGAACTTGTGCACAGTGATGAGAAGCTCAAATATGCAGTATGTGGATATGATAATTGTCGTGAGAAATTCAAATGTATACATGATTTATATATTTTATATTAAAGTGACAGTGTTTTGCAAAAGATGCTAACATGTAGTGATAGTGCTCGGGAAATCGGTAAGTAATATGTGTGTTAAATTGGATATTTTGGCCTTGTGATTCTTGAAACCATTGGATATAGGTGGCATGCCATAAGATTGTGAGTACTCACCTATATGTATAGTGATTTTGGGTGTTGAGGCCCTGGGACATGTTTGGAGGGATAAGGGAATGTGAGCTAAGCTCAATTCAATAGGACATGTGAGGGGAAATAAGGAGAGTGTTAGCTATACGCTTCACTTTTGGGACATGTTTGACTCTATGTTTGGTGTGTTGGAGATCCGTGTATCCGATGAGTGATGATAGAGCTTAGTATAAGTTTCATAACTCAAAAGCCAAATTATCTTGTATTATATCTATATATGTGTGTTGTGTGATGAATACCTTAATAAATATGTGGTTGCTACGCAAACTATCCTTATAAATGTTATGCAAATGAACTGTTAGACAATGCATGTTAAAGTGTTATGCATTACTAAAAATAAGACTCTATTATCGTGTATGTATGTGGTTATTGTGGATGCATGATGGAATGTTTGCGTTGTGGTTGTTTCACTCATTCCCTGAGATTATTTAAGCTCACCCACACTTTTCAACATTTGCAGATTAGTAACGGCTTAGTGTAAGCAGTGTTGTTGTCCTATGGGATGATCCAAGGAAGACTCGTTTATTCTCGTAGGTGTTCTTTGTAATAACCCGTTTATCAGTGAAATCGGAACAGTGGTTTCGGGACCACAAATCTGACCCAAAAATATAATTTATTTTTATTTTATTATATGGTCCGTATTATGATAGATATGACATGTGAAAATTTTAGTACGAAAATTTAATCGATTTCGTGCTTAATTACGAGAAGGACTAAATCGTATAAAATGCAAAAGTTGAATTCTAGTAGCTATAAGGATCAAATAGCTATGAAATTCAAAACTAGAGGTCCTTATATGGTAATTAGACCATTAAGAAAAGTATGTAGATTTTTCTTGGTGAATCATCCATGGAAATATAGATAAAGGGCAAGGACTAAATTGGAAATAATAAATACTTAATTAATTAAAAAATGAAAAGAAAATATATCATCTTCTTTTCATCATCTTCAACCAAAAACACATGGAAACCCTAGGTGAGAGAAAAGAAACTTTCAAGGCCTAATTGGGTAAATATCCTTGTCCCGTTTTTAGTAATTTTGATATTTTTGGAATCGGGATAGCTTAATCTCTCTATTTGGGGGATTAATTTGAAAAGTTATCAAGGTATGAAAAAATGGGACATAGATGTATATGCTGAAAATTTGAAATTTATGGTAGAAAATGAAAGGTTATTGATAGATAAACAACTTTTACAAAATGATTTTTGATGAAAACATGATTTTGGGACTAAAATGTAAACTTGTGAAACTGAAGGAAAACTTCTGAAATTTTATGAATACATGTGACGTACATTTTGTAATGGGGCTTTGTTTAGGCTTGGAATGGGGAGTAATTTGCACAAGTTTCATTTTTCGGGCCTAGGGATGAAATTAGAATTTATGGAAAAGTTAGGGGCAGAATGGTAATTTTTCCTAGGACATAAATTGAGTCCATCTAAATATGAAATGTGTGAAATTAATGGTTAAATTCATTATATAGATCTGGAAAACACAAACTCGAGGCTAGATAGAGGAAAAGAAAAGATTTCTGATTAGTAGATTATTTACGCGAACAATTGTCGAGGTAAGTTCGTGTAACTTAATCGAGCATGTAATTATGTTAATTGAATGTTGTGTTTGTATGTAATGTGATTCATATTGGTGTGCTTTACTTGTATACTATGATGGAAAATTTAATACATGCTTGAAATTGATGAAAAAGGCGTATGTCCCGATTGAATATTGAATTCTGATGAACATATGTGCTTTCCCGAAATGGATGAGGTCCTGCATTTGTTGTGAACGGGATTTAGCTCGGACGAGTAATCCTGAAATAATACCTCTCGAGTATACATTACGATTAGGGTTTAGCCTGGACTGGTAACCCTAATCGAGCTCTTTTAAGCATACACTATATAAAGGATTTAGCCTGGACTGGTAATCCTGTTATACGACATGTGACTCAAGAGTGTGTTCCTTGTCTAGGTGCCCTAATGGGTATCCTTGAATAAGAAATTGACAGATTATCGAATCGTTTACCACGATTGTACTACTTGATGCTTTCATCAAAATTTCAATGATTCAACGGACGTATAGCTCTTGATATGGCATGAGAACTTTGAGATGAAATGATAATGACTTGAAAGAATAATGCATGATGAGCTCATCTACCCTTACTTAATGTATATGTAAACTTTGTGACTAACATGTTTGATTGGATGTATGTGTTTAGGCAAATTAGCCAAATGGATGGAAAACTTGTTATTGTTTGCTTAGATTTAATAAACGGGATTAGTAAGTTTAGTTTCTGTTATACGAACTTAATAAGCATGTAATGCTTACTCCATTTTATTTTCCACTGTTTTATAGTGCTCGGAAGCTCATGAAGGTTGGGGATCATTGGAGCATCATCACACTATCAACTATTCATTTTGGGTATACTTAGTAAAAATCATTTTACTATAATGGCATGAATAGGACAACTTAGTCATTAGTGGCAACAAAATGATGTTTTGTAATCTAGCCATTGGAATGGCTAGTAATGGTTCATTTTGGTATGACTAAGTAGGTTTTTTGATACATAAATACACATGTGTTATGTTGAGTATATGTGATCTAATGTTGTTGTTGCATACGTTAAACCAAGGTAAGTTTATAAACACTTGTGCTTGAAATGATATGTCATGTTGAATGATGGAATTGCTTATTTTGAATGCTTGAATTGATTGGTATTGGATGTGTGTTTCAAGTGCAGGTCTTGGGTGTGATTTTGGGTGAAAATGAAGCTAGAAATGACTTTATTTTGTCCATATGGGCAGACACACGGGCATGTGTCTAGATCGTGTGTGACACACGGTCTGGTAACATGGGCATGTGGTTAGGCCGTGTGTCACCTACATCTTAATTTTGAGAAACAGAATGCTCAGAATTGAGCATACGGGCAGAAACATGGGCGTGTATCTCAGCCGTGTGTGCTACACGGCCTAGAACACGGGCATGTGTCTTGGCCGTATGAAACCTGCACCTAATTCGAATTGAATTAATTAACCACACCGCCTAGCACACGGGCGTGTGGCATGGCCGTGTGGCGCAAGTTAGAGGGCAACCTAAATCGAACACGGCCTATAGCACGGGCGTGTCCCAGGGTCACACGAGCGTGTCCCTTGGACCACACGGGCGTGTGAGCCCTGCACCTAAGAAAAATTTTGTAATTTTGCAAAAAAAATCTTAGAGTTTTCGATTTAGTCCCGACTCGATTCTAATGCTCGTATTGGGCCTCGAGGGTCAATTTAAGGGACGTTATGAATAATCTCGGTTAATGAATAGTAACTTGCATGAATTATCTGTAAATGTTCCTGAATGTTTCGGTAATGCTCCGAAATCCTGTTCCAGCGACGGACACGGGTTAGGAGTGTTACATTCTTTCAGTTATTTTCGTATTGGAAAATAAGGCAATGTGGTAGACTTGTTTAGTGCCATGATTCGTTCGGATTATTTACCGACTTTTTTTTTATTTCAGTTTTGGAATTTTGTGAGTTTATTTCTTTGCTTATGTTCATGAACTTTAATAATGGCTTGATGTGTCCTGCTTGGTCACGTTTTGACGATTTAAACTGTTAAATTTAGCTGTTGGATGATTATTTATCGAACTAAGTGATGCATGATGCTTAGAATCTGTTTTGGAATCGATACCTTTGTGTTTTAAAACATGCAAGGTGTTAGAATAGAGATTTGTTATCGATACCTTTGCTCAAGTACCGATACTTAGGGTCAAAGTATCGATATTTCATGATAGGTACCAATAATTTTCAAGACTTTGGGATTTAGTTGAGAAACAGAATGGAAGTTTGGTTTTGTTTTTCCAGGTGGTATAAGATACCAGACAGAGAAAATATCTATACCCTAATGTTAGTATCGATACCTACGACATCAAACTTTCCGTGCTACAACACAGTAACTAGTATTGAAATTCTACGCCTTTGAATGGTCTCCTGCACACTCACTAAGTAAATTAGCCCACCTTTAGGCCTCATTCAGCCCCTAAGGTCAATAAAAGACTCAAAATACACTTTTTCTTGGATTTAAACTAAACTAAGAAAACATAACTAAAATATCATGAAAATGATTGTATTCAAGCTCCTCAAGTACGAAAACTAGTTTAATTTGCTACACTGAATTACAGCAGATCAAACTCCCCCTCACTTAAATTCATTGCTATTCCTCAAGCAAAGCAAAATAAAAATAGAAACATAAAAGACGACCCTTAAAAAAGTATGGTACAAAGATTGGTTTTGGAGTACATAACTAGGTATATTCATGTTTACACATAATCCTGGCATGATATATAAACAACTTACAACTTTCAATATCAAACACATAAGTTCAGCATATTACAAAGTATACAAGTATTAAGGTTTTCAAGTATATGTATCCATAAATAAATCTTACAGGTAATTCGATTATCGTAGGAGAACACACACATTCATAAATGCAATCACTTAATATGATGTCAATTCATGAATAAGTCTACCTAGGTCACATAGGGCTTTTCGGCTTGCAACGTTCTGAGGCTTAGGACAGGTATGGAGTTCAAGAATAGGAAGCATCAAAATATTTTCAAGCACAAGAATAGTTTGGCACATCGTATTGTTCCCTATTCTTCCCCCTTAGTAACCCTTGCCTGCTCACCACCTTATTTCTCCTCTCACCTTCGTTATTCCTCCACATAGGAAGTCACAACATATTATAGCAATTACGGCTAGCTCACGAGATTTTGTGCATAAATGACTAAGTTTTTATACTTTTGTGACTTTGTTACTTTTTGATCTTTTTCATACATCTCACTCACAATGCTTTTGTTTTTCACATACTTTTTCTGCTCATTTTGACTATTCTTTCTGAATTTTTCTTTTGTATTGCACATATTGGATAACCTATAATAACTATATCACACTGTTTCTTCATGTTCCACTCTGCTTTTACAAAATCCATCGTGATATATCTACTTAACCCTCAATACGTACAGCCAGAAGTCTAGTTTTGAAGTTCAAGACAAAAGAAAAAGGGTAAATACAAATTAACATTTTTGGCTTGGGTTTTGTATGAAGGTTCATGTAACAGCCCGTTTTTTAGTGGTGTCAGAAACAATGGTTTCGGGACCACAATTTCAATGTGTCAGTCCGTAAATATTAATTATTTAATCTTTACGAGGTTCTTAGGACCGTATTAAATTATGGTTAAGAAATTTTAATGTTTAGTCAGTCAATTAATGAAAAAGGGCTAAATCATAAAATATACGAAAGTTAGTTTCTATTAGTTAAAGGAGTTAAATAGTTATAGAATATGGAAATGTTGGACTTTTATAGTAAATAAACCATATAGAAACATAGTGGACAAATTTGGACATAGCTTTATGATTTATTAAGTTATAAGGGTAAAATAGTAAAATGGAAATTAAGGAAAACATAAACTAAAAAAAAAAAAAATGATCACCATCTTCAAGCTTCTCATCAATTTTAGAAGGAAAAAACACCATTTTTAAAGAGCAAGCTTCGTCCAATCTAGGTTTAATGCATGTAAGTCCATTTTTCATTTGTTTCTTATTATTTCCATGTGTTTGAGATCTTTGCAACTAGGTCTAGCTAACCCATACTTCTATTTTCGAAATTGTTAAATATTTTAGAATGTGCCATGGATAAGTTTAAGGTGTTTTTGAATGTTTGTGATAGATTATTAAGCTTGGTTGTCAAATAGGACTATTTTGAAAAGTATTTTTTGTTGATTTTAATGCTAAAGGATTAAATTTTTTAAATGATAATATGTAAGGAAATTATTATGAAATTATGGTATATAGAAGGTTGTATAGGGGCTTTAGATATTCGGTTGGTATAAGTTGTGTTCAAATTAGGTTAATTTTTTAATTTTCAAATTTTGGATTAAATTGTATAAAATGTAAATGTTTAGGGGAAATGTGTAAAATTATAAATGAGAAGTTATATGTATTGAATTTAATAGTATATGAATTGAGGTTCATAATTTAAATAAATCGTACTATAGATCAGGAACAAGTTGGTAACTGAGGAAAAGGGAAGGTTGCGGAATAGTCCCTGGACTTTTGCCATTACTACAGTGTAGCCCTGGTAAGTTCGTTTGGTTTAGTTTAATTTGTTTTGAAATGTAATTGAATGATAATTTGGTTGTTGAAAACTTAATTGATTGTTTGATGTTAAATTAGAGTGAATTGAAGAAGTAAATTCTTGGAACGCTAATTAGCTATGATATCTCTTGAGTTGGATGAGCATAGGATAGAGTACGATTGGTATACCAATAGTTTATAATGTGCACGGTACGGGATTGTTGTGTGATGAGGAGATCATACATGATTTGTGTTTATTCACTAAGTAAACCAAGGTTTAGCATTTTTTGCAAACTATCAGGTTATACTACAGTGTTTCTGGCGTGTTACCGGGGGCGAAAGTAAAGCCTTCGGGCTTGGTACTCAGTGTCTAGACATGTTTTCGATGGGATGTTAGCCTACGAGCTAGGCACTTTCTGCCAAAGCGTGTTTTTGGTTGGATTAGCTTAATTGAGCGTTTGGCATATTTTGGGTGGATAAATGTGTACTCATATTGTAACATCTCGGTTTAGGGCCTAGTCAGAATAGTGGTTCGAGACCACAAATTCGAGGGTTATGAATGAGTTTTTGAGGTTTATATTATGTATGCATGCTAGTGTGAAAGTTTCATGAAGCAATTTTGTGGAATTGTGGTTGAATTGTCCAAAAGAACTAAATTGCAAAAGTTGCAAAATCTGTGTTTCTAGAAGCTATTTGTGTTAAATAGCTTTAGATTATTATTTAGAGGTCCTTAAATAGCAATTTACCCAAATTCTAATTTTTGGACAAAAATGGGCATGGATGAGTCAAAATTTGAAGTTTATCAAAAAGGGCATTTTGGTCATTTATCAAATAAGTGATTAAAATTGGTGAAAAGATGACAAATTCATTCATCTTCTTCCCCTTTAGCTGCCAAAAATTTGAGAAGCCATTGTTAGGGCTCTTTCAACTTTTTAAGCTTGCTAGTAAGTGCTCCTAAGCCCGGTTTTGATATTCTTCGTATTTTTGAAGTCCTAGTAGCATGAGTAAGCTATTTTTAGCTAATTGGTGAGCTATTATGGATGTTCAAAAATGTACCTATGTATGACATGCATGTATTTTGATGTTTTATGGAAGAATATGAAGGCTTGATGTAGTAGAAACATCTTTTGCTAAGTGATTTTCCATGAAAATGCATGTAGGGACTAGTTTGTAAAAAAAAAAACTTTAGTTTGCTCATACATGTGTGATTTAGTGAGATTTGATGAATGCTTTAGTTGAGTAAGTGGTTCGGCTAAGCATGAAAGGATAGAAAGTTGAATAGAAATCACTTTACGAGCCTTGGGGCTAAAGTGTAATTATAAGGAAGTTTAGGGGCAAAATAGTAATTTTGCTAAAGTATGAAATGTGAGTCAATTTAGTCAATGTGTGTATTGAATAAGCTGAATTATTCATTATAGATCAAGAAATATGAAGCCCAGATCGAAACCGAGGCAAAAGCAAGGTGGCGGACTAAATTGCATATTTCTATACTTTTGAGTATCGAGGTAAATCTATGCATAATAATGCATTTATACTTACAATTTGTTAATGCTAGCTAGTGTGTAGCATGTTTGAGAACCTACGTGGGATGAATGTAGTAGAAAATGTGGAATGAATGTATGATCGAGAATGATTAAGTAAGTAGACTTGTGCATGTGTTGTGATAATGCTGGATGGTGGGCTAAGTGCGACACCATCCTAATGCATATTGACGATGAGCTAGCTATGTGCGATGCTATCATGAGGTATATCATTTGGTGAGCTATGTGCTGAATCACTATGAATACCTTTGTGGTAGGCTAAGTGCGATACCACCTTATTAATTGATTGTGGTGTGCTAAGTGCGAAACCACCGAGACATTTACTGTGTGGATTAGCCGTGTGATGGCATTATTAAGTAAGGTAGCTATGTGGATGCATTATTAAGTTAATTAGCTGTGTGGATGAATTATTGAGAAATAATGATGTGTTTTATTTTGTGTAAATGTGACATTGAATGCAGGAGTGCATTTTGATGGTTATGAGTATGTGACTCACGATGTGTTGGAAATGTGGTAAGGGTCAGAAAGAGTAAGCATAGTTGTTCATTACTTTTGGTAGTATAATGCTAATTGTTGTTTAGCTTATACTATGATTCTTATTTGTTTATGTGTAAACTTACTAAGCTCAAAGCTTACTCCCTTTCTTTTCCCTTGTCTTATAGATTTAAAAGCGTTGAATCGAGATACGAGGATCATCAGAAGATAGCCCACATATCAGCACACTTTGGTACACGAAACTTAATGTTTTGTATATGGCATGTATAGGGGCTAGAGAAGTTAGTGAGTTTTGTTGTAAATGGCTAAGATGTGTTGGTCTTTAGATGGATAGTGTATTTTGTATAATGCCATGGTTGTTGGCTATTACATTATATGAAAAGTTGTAGTTATCTATGTGGGATTGCAATTCAATTTGAGTTGATTATGATTGTGTTGGATGAGTATTTATTGTGTATGCTAGAGGGGTGAAAAGAACTTGGCACTTAGCCTTGTTCTTGACCATGTGGATAGACACACGGGCGTGTGTCTAGGCCATGTGTGACACACGGTCAGCCCACGGGCGTGTGCTGTGGCCGTGCGTCCCCTGCATGTTAACATTTTAAATCAGGATAGTCCACAGGCTAGCCACACGAGCAAGTGACTAGGCTTTGAGGCCGTGTGTGGGAAGTCAGAATTCACCACGGTTGGGAAACACGGGCGTGCCTTGGCCGGGGGCAAATTGGCAGAACTGGGTTTTTAGGCACGGTCTTGGGATGTAACGCCCCAAACCCGGTCAAAACGTTACGACCAGATCCGGCATGTCACATAAAAGGGTTGTTTAAAAATTGCGCGTTTGTTAAAAAATTCGAGTTTAATTATGTATTCGCTTGTTATCCTTTTGTTAACATTTTGGAAAACGGTTATTAAGGGTTTAGGAAAATCCCGTATTAAACATTTCAGAATAATAGGCAGTATCATATTAAAAGCTAAACCAAATAAAATACCAAATTTAAAGTTAAAGCGGCCTTATTACAAAATATTAACCCAAGTTAAAAATAAGTAAAATACTAAAGTCCAAAACTGCTCGGAGTGTGGCCACCTCCGAGTCCTCCAGTACGTCAAACCGCCTACGGAGGATTATCTAAGAAAAATTAAAAAGAGGGGGTGAGTTTACGAAAACTCAGTGTGAACACCCTTATCAGTAAGAACATGCATCAATTCAATTCGGGCCAAGCCCATCAAAGTAACGGTGGCAATTGGGCATTAGCCCAAAATAGCCTCGGTTGGGCCTTAACCCAAGTCAAATGTCACATGTCATACATATAAATCGAAGCCTAAGCCCATCTCAGTAATATAATCCAGATATGCAATGCGTTAACGCCCATACCAACCCTGCACTCCATCTCCTGTCCAACCCTACAATCCTGTGGGGATTTAATCGACCCACCCATCCCTACACTCCTTATGTAGCACCAGTTGCGGCACTAACTTATCGGTGCAGCATAGCTGCTCGGTGGCTAAAAAGCCTTTGGTGGATCCACAGTCGTCAAGCGACCATGCGATCCTATTAGCTCTTCCTCCGTATTAATAATCCCATCCCCATGCAACATAATAACATATGAATGCAACATAAAATAATAATCATACGATAACAATCATAAATCGCATACAAGAATAACCATATAACATGTAGGGGCGTTTTCGTCATTTTGCCCTTTAGGGGCATATCGGTCATTTTACCCATCGAGGGTATTTCAGTAATTTTGCACCTGCAATGGCCTTTCCAAAGGCCTAATGTCGCCCCGAGCGACTCAACTACCATTTTCGGTCGTACCGGACTATTGGGCCTAAAACCCGATTTTGGCCCATTCGGACCACACGCCGCTCGTGTGGCCCACCTAACACAAATCTAGCCACGTATATGAGATTCACCTAGTCTAGTTCACTATATACTACACCATCATACATTTTATTCAATTGGGCCCACGGGCCCATTGGGCCCACATCGGCCCATCGTGGCCCAAGCGACCTCAACCCACAAGAATACTCACGATGGCCTCAACTATCGCGTCGAAGCCCCACGTGCGTTCGCGCGCTCGTGTGCCTACTATAGCCGTGGCGGCACTTCGGCATTTGCCGCTCTACAACTAGAGTAGAGAGAGTTACACACACGATAGGAATCGGTGCTAATCCGCACTCCGACCACTCCACGTGCCCAAACGCCTCCAAGGTATCCTTCCTCCTATCATAGAATGCTCTATATATAGCTAGCTTCTCACCTTCCTTCTTTGTATCTTTCCGATGTGGGATCCCTTCACGTCGATTAGAGTTTAAATCCAACTCAAACTCTTGCCGTCCAATTCGCAAAATAAATACTCCCTTGCTTTTCATGAGATTCGAACCTGGCTCCTTCAATAGTTCAACACGCCACTTGCCACCAAGCCACAAGCTCCTCTTGTGTCTTAAACCATCGCAACTAAATATAAATCTATAGCCAAATTCTAAAGTCCATTTAAAAAGAAAACCAAAATGCAAGAGCCAAGACTTGAACCTTGGACCTCCTTCCTTCCCTGTGGCGTCACTCCTTGCCTCTTAATCAAGCGTCACTTTGCCACTACACCACACACTCCACTTGTGTCATTTTTCTCCACATTTTATTCTTAAAGCCTACCTACCAACTCCCAGGGTTTTTTTCACCTAAAACCAAAATTTTCCTAAAGCTCAAGTTTAATCCCGGGACTTCATAGAAGCCCCCTAACCTTCTAAAATCACTCACCTAATAGGTCCAACAAGCCGTTCTCTTGTTCTCAAAAATGTTTAAACGCTACTACGCCCAAGGCCCATTGGGCCCAGTTCTCCTAGGCCCAATTTCGAGATGTTAAAAATCTACCCTCCTTAAAAAATTTCATCCTCGAAACTTCCAACTATCTAATAGTCACACAATACCAGTTGTACCACTATGCTTCTGCTGCGCACCCTAGTCCTAATTGCAAACTAGGTAAATAACATATTCCAGGTAAAGCACATACCAGTATTCGCATCTGGACCGTCTCTATCCTCACGATGACGTGCTGCATAAACCAATGCTGGCTGCCTCGCCTCCGCATGACCAGCACCTCTACCTGGAGCTCCCCGGCCCAAACCGTTCCCATTCCTTGCATGCCCACGGCCTATAAGCGACTGTTGTCCACCCCTCAGTGGCTGTACATCACCCCCACCAAAAGCCTGCCTTTGATTCGGTCTTCTGGGACACTCTTTGAGATGATGATCCATGGAGCCGCAACTCAGACAAGCCCCTATCCTTTTCCAGCACTCGCCCACATGCCTTTTTCCCACAAGTAACACAATGTGGTAACCCAGCAGCAACAGGGGGCCCAGCTCTGACTGGCCCATCTGCTCTAGCCCTTCTCTTAAACCTCTGATCAGAATCGGAATACTCAGACTCCCTCTTGTTTTTACTCCTTTCTCTTTCCCTATTTAGACGCTCAATTCGCTTCACCTCCTCGGCGATCTTAACTTTCTCTACTAATGTAGCAAAGTCCCGCTCCCTCTGTGGAGCTATCAACACTCGGAGACTGTCCCTGAGGCCATCCTCGAACCGAGCACAATGTTCATACTCTATAGCCACAATTCCCTGAGCATACCGACTAAGTCGCAAAAATTCTACCTCGTACTCAGCCACAGACTTGTCTCCTTGAACTAGATTCAGAAATTCCTTCCTACGAGCATCGACATAGCTAGCGCCCACATATTTTCCTTGGAATGTGGACTTGAAGAATTCCCATGTCACTCGATCAGACGAGGTACCCTCTTTTACCGTAAGCCACCACTGGTAGGCTTCAACCCTCAACAAAGATACGGCACCCTTCAGCTTTTGTTCCGGCGTGCAGTCGAGATCGTCCATAATCCTTTCGGTAGCTTCTAGCCAATATTCTGCCACACTTGGGGCCACCCCAGAAATTCCCTTGAAGTTCTCCGCTCCATTGGACCAGAGTCATTTCGTAACCGACCCACGACCCCCAATACCAGTATTAGGTTTAACAGACCCATCAACTCTTTCCAAAATACGAAGCATTGCCTGCGACAGTGCATCATCCCCAGTGGCTCGATCAAACGACCTTGCCTCGGCTACCAGTGAAAGTGGTGCTTCTCTCGCCTCGACATCGGGCATGTGGTCTGAAGCCGAAGACCCAGCCCTAGCACTTCCACGACCTCTACCGTGGCCTCTTGTACCCCTTGTAGCACTCATTATCACTTCGCGTATTATCTGAATTACAAATTTTATGAATTTAGCTCATAGTTCCAGTAATTAAGCAAATGTTTTATGGAAGTAGTAGTTAAGAGTTGTTTTCGACATCGCAAGCTCACTACAGTTTTAATCTCCAGCGGGCCTCAGTATAGTCTATCATCTAAAGTAAGCTCAGTATCTACCTACAGTATAACAATTTAAAACAGATGGGAGAACTTACTTGGTCCGGCGTTGGAGACTCAGTGTGCCACCCAAAAATCTTCCAAAACCACTTCAAAATCATTTGTGAACATATTTAAAATAGAAATTAAAGCCCATTTCATAGCTCGAGTTTTGCAACTTGGCTCTGATACCATAATTGTAACACCCCAAACCCGGTCAAAATGTTACGACCAAATCCGGTATGTCACATAAAAGGGTTGTTTAAAAATTGCGCGTTTGTTAAAAATTTCGAGTTTAATTATGTATTCGCTTGGTATCCTTTTGTTAACATTTTGGAAAATGGTTATTAAAATTTTAGGGAAATCACGTATTAAAATTTTAAGAATAATAGGCAGTATCATATTAAAAGATAAACCAAATAAAATACCAAATTTAAAGTTAAAGCGGCCTTATTACAAAATATTAACCTAAGTTAAAAATAAGTAAAATACTAAAGTCCAAAACTGCTCGGAGTGTGGCCACCTCCGAGTCCTCTAGTACGTCAAACCGCCTACTGAAGATTACCTAAGAAAAATTAAAATGAGGGGGTGAGTTTACGAAAACTCAGTGTGTACACCCTCATCAGTAAGAACATCCATCAAAATAATTCGGGCCCAAGCCCATCAAAGTAACAGTGGCAATTGGGCATTAGCCCAAAATAGCCTCGGTTGGCCCTTAACCCAAGTCAAATGTCACATGTCATACATATAAATCGGGGCCTAAGCCCATCTCAGTAATATAATCCAGATATGCAATGCGTTAACGCCCATACCAACCCTGCACTCCGTCTCCTGCCCAACCCTATACTCCTGTGGGGATTTAATCGACCCACCCATCCCTACACTCCTTATGTAGCACCGGTTGCGGCACTAACTTATCGGTGCAGCATAGCTGCTCGATGGCTAAAAAGCCTTCGGTGGATCCAAAGTCGTCAAGCGACCATGCGATCCTATTAGCACTTCCTCCGTATTAATAATCCCATCCCCATGCAACATAATAACACATGAATGCAACATAAAATAATAATCATACGATAACAATCATAAATCGCATACAAGAATAACCATATAACATGTAGCGGCATTTTCGTCATTTTGCCCTTCAGGGGCATATCGGTCATTTTACCCATCGAGGGTATTTCAGTAATTTTGCACCTACAATGGCCTTTCCAAAGGCATAATGTCGCCTCGAGCGACTCAACTACCATTTCCGGTCGTATCGGACTATTGGGCCTAAAACCTGATTTCGGCCCATTCGGGCCCACACGCTCGTGTGGCCCACCTAACACAAATCTAGCCACGTATATGAGATTCACCTAGTCTAGTTCACTATATACTACACCATCATACATTTTATTCAATTGGGCCCACTTCGACCCATCGTGGCCCAAGCAGCGTCAACCCACAAGAATACTACTGATGGCCTCAACTATCGCATCGAAGCCCCACACGTGCGTTCGCACGCTCGTGTGGCTACTATTGCCGTGACCGGCACTTCGGCATTTGCCGCTCTACAACTAGAGTAGAGAGAGTTACACACCTGATAGGAATTTGGTGCTAATCTGCGCTCCGACCACTCCACGTGCCCAAAACGCCTCCAAGGTATCCTTCCTCCTATCATAGAATGCTCTATATATAGCTAGCTTCTCACCTTCCTTCTTTGTATCTTTCCGATGTGGGATCCCTTCACATGAGAGTTTAAATCCAACTCAAACTCTAGCCGTCCAATTCGCAAAATAAATACTCCCTTGCTTTTCATGAGATTCAACCAGGCTCCTTCAATAGTTCAACACGCCACTTGCCACCAAGCCACAAGCTCCTCTTGTGTCTTAAACCATACGCAACTAAATATAAATCTATAGCCAAATTCTAAAGTCCATTTAAAAAGAAAACCAAAATGCAAGAGCCAAGACTTGAACCTTGGACCTCCTTCCTTCCCTGTGGCGTCACTCCCTTGCCTCTTAAGTGGCGTCAGTTTGAAACTACACCACACACTCCACTTGTGTCATTTTTCTCTACATTTTATTCTTAAAGCCTACCTACCAACTCCCAGGGTTTTTTTCACCTAAAACCAAAATTTTCCTAAAGCTCAAGTTTAATCCCGGGACTTCATAGAAGCCCCCTAACCTTCCAAAATCACTCACCTAATAGGTCCAACAAGCTATTCTCTTATTCTCAAAAATTTTTAAACGCTACTACGCCCAAGGCCTATTGGGCCCAATTCTCCTAGGCCCAAATTCGGGATGTTACAGGGGACATGGGCGTGTATGTCTATGCACGGGCGTGTCTAATCTTGCACGGGCGTGTGAGACCTGTATAAAAGAGAAAAATTTTAAGAATCGTAAAAGTTTCGGATTATCACGAACTATCAACTACTTTGACCAATTTTTTGTCCATCTTTGTCTCCTATGCTAGTCCATGGCCGGCCAAGCATATATTGGGGGTCTAATTGCCTTTTAAAGACCTCCAATTTACATTCTAAGGCTATTTGGTACCTTTATCTTATAGAATGGAACTTTCACACTTTATGCGATTTAGTCCTTTTTCGCGATTAAACGTGAAATCGCTAAAATTAAAGCACCAAAATTCTCATACACATATACTATCATGCTCTGACTCATAATATAACATGAAAATAAATTTCTCAATTCTCCGATTAGTGACCCTGAGATCACTATTCCGACTAGCCCCTAAATCGGGCTGTTACAATTCTCCGCCCTAAGGATTTTCATCCCCAAAAATCTTACCGGCAAAAAGGTTGGGATATTGGTTTCTCATCATTTCCTCGGGCTCCCAAGTAGCCTCTTCTATTCCTTGCCTTTGCCATAAAACTTTCACAAGGGCTATGCTTTTGTTTCTCAACTGCTTAACCTCTCGCGCCAAAATCTTAACCGGCTCTTCACCATAAGTCAAGTCTGGTTGTATCTCTACCTCTGTTGGTACAATGACATGTGAAGGATCTGAACGGTATCGGCGCAACATGGATACGTGAAAGACATCATGAATCTTTTCTAGTTCAGGTGGCAAGGCCAACCGATAAACTACCGATCCTATCCTCTCAGTAATCTCATAAGGTCCGATAAAGTGCGGACTTAATTTGCCCTTCCGGCCGAATCTGAGGACTTTCCTCTAAGGTGATACTTTCAAGAACACTTTATCACCGACTTTGAATTCTATCTCTTTCCTTTTTAAATCTGAATAGGACTTCTGCCTATCTGAGGTGACTTTCAGACAATCACGTATCACTTTTACTTTTTCTTTAGTTTTCTTAACCAAATCGACCCCGTGTATCTGTTTCTCTCTGAGTTCTGACCAATAAAAGGGCGTGCGACACTTACGCCCATACAATGCCTCATAAGGCGCCATCTTCAAACTTGACTGAAAACTATTGTTGTAGGCGAATTCCACCAACGGTAAGTATTTCTCCCAACTACCTTGGAATTCTAAAACACAACATCGAAGCATGTCCTCAAGTATCTGGATTACCCTCTCCGACTGTCCGTCAGTTTGTGGATGGAAGGCTGTACTGAAATTTAATTTCGTGCCCAAGGCTTCTTGCACCTTTTTCTAAAACTGTGACGTGAATCTCAGATATCTATCCAAAATGATCGACAACGGTACACCATGGAGTCTTACTATCCCTGACATGTACAAGTCTGTAAATTTATCAAGCGAATAGTCGACTCGTACTGGTATAAAATGGGCTGACTTTGTGAGTCTATCAACCACTACCCAAACTGCATCTTTCATCTTTGGAGTCAACGGTAATCCCGTCACGAAGTCCATGGTAATACGGTCCCATTTCCACTCAGGAACCATAATGGGAAGTAAACTCGAATGTACTTGATGTTCAGCCTTCACTTGCTAACAAATAAGGTATTTCGATACAAACTCGGAAATGTCTTTCTTCATACCAAGCCACCAATACCATTTCTTCAAATCATTGTACATCTTCGTGCTGCCTGGGTGTACATTCAAACATCCGCTATGCGCTTCATGCAAGATTTTATGAATAAGCTCATCATTTCTGGGTACACAGACCCTATCTCAAAATGTCAGACATCCATCAGGATTTACCTGAAATTCTGACTCCACTCTCGACTCACATAAAATTCTCTTGGCTTGCAAACTGTTATCATCTTTCTCAGCTTCATAGATTTCTTGGAGAAACAAGGGTTTAGCCCTCAATTCAGCTAAAATGGAACCATCATCCAACAAGGTCATCTAAGTACTCATGGCTCTTAGTGTAAACAATGATTTTCTACTCAAAGCATCGGCGACTATGTTCACCCGTCTCGGATGGTAGTCAATTTCCAACTCATAATCCTTAATCAACTCTACCACCTTCGTTGCCTCAAATTCAATTCCTTTTGAGTCATCAAATATTTTAGACTTTTATGGTCGGTGAAAATCCGACACCTTTCACCATATAAATGATGCATCCAAATTTTTAACGCAAACACAATTGCGACCAACTCTAAATCATGCGTCGGGTAATTCTTCTCGTGCGGCTTCAATTGCCTAGAGGCGTAAGAAATCACCTTACCCTCTTGCATGAGTACACAACCCAATCCGTTCAAGGATGCGTCACTATAACCACAAATTCTCTTCCTGGCTCAGGTTGTACCAAAACAGGGGCCTCAGTCAACAGTGTCTTCAGTTTCTCAAAACTCTATTGACACTTTTCTGTCCAATCAAACTTCACATCTTTTTGCAAAAGTTTAGTCATCGGGGTAGCTATCATGGAAAACCCCTTGACAAAACGCCTATAATAGCCAGCTAGGCCTAGAAAACTCCTTACTTCAGTTACGCTCCTCGACGGTTTCCATTTAACAATTGCTGAAATCTTACTCGGGTCGACTCTAATCCCGTCTCTCGAGACAATGTGTCCCAAAAATCCCACTTCCTTGAGCCAAAATTCACTCTTACTGAATTTGGCATACAACTATTTTTCTCTCAAAACTCGCAGAACCATAATCAAATGCTCGGCATGTTCGTTCTCATCCCGAGAGTAGATTAGTATGTCGTCGATGAAAACCACAACAAATTTATCCATGTATGGCCGAAAAATACGATTCATCAAATCAATGAATATCGCTAGGGCATTTGTTAGACCAAGAGGCATGACCAAAAATTTGTAGTGGCCATAATTCCCTGAGCATACCGACTAAGTCACAAAAATTCTGCCTCGTACTCAGCCACAGACTTGTCTCCTTGAACTAGATTCAGAAATTCCTTCCTACGAGCGTCGACATAGCTAGCGCCCACATATTTTCCTTGCAATGTGGACTTGAAGAATTCCCATGTCACTCGATCAGACGAGGTACCCTCTTTTACCGTAAGCCACCACTGGTAGGCTTCATCCCTCAATAAAGATACGGCACCCTTCAGCTTTTGTTCCAGTGTGCAGTCGAGATCGTCCATAATCCTTTCGGTAGCTTCTAGCCAATATTCCGCCACACTTGGGGCCACCCCAGAAATTCCCTTGAAGTTCTCCGCTCCATTGGACTAGAGTCATTCCGTACCCGACCCACGACCCCCAATACCAGTATTAGGTTCAACAGACCCAGTAACTCTTTCCAAAATACGAAGCATTGCCTGCGATAGTGCGTCATCCCCAGCGACTCGATCGAACGACCCTGCCTCGGTTATCGGTGAAAGCGGTGCTTCTCTCGCCTCGACATCGGGCATGTGGTCTGAAGCCGAAGACCCAGCCCTAGCACTTCCACGACCTCTACCGTGGCCTCTTGTACCCCTTGTAGCACTCATTATCACTTCGCGTATTATCTGAATTACAAATTTTATGAATTTAGCTCATAGTTCCAGTAATTAAGCAAATGTTTTATGGAAGTAGTAGTTAAGAGTTATTTTCGACATCGCAAGCTCACTACAGTTTTAATCTCCTGCGGGCCTCAGTATAGTCTATCATCTAAAGTAAGCTCAGTATCTACCTACAGTATAACAATTTAAAACAGATGGGAGAACTTACTTGGTCCGGCGCTGGAGACTCGGTGTGCCACCCAAAAATCTTCCAAAACCACTTCAAAATCATTTGTGAACATATTTAAAATAGAAATTAAAGCCCATTTCATAGCTCGAGTTTTGAAACTTGGCTCTAATACCATAATTGTAACACCCTAAACCCGATCAAAATGTTACGACCAAATCCGTCATGTCACATAAAAGGGTTGTTTAAAAATTACGCGTTTGTTAAAAATTTCGAGTTTAATTATGTATTCGCTTGTTATCCTTTTGTTAACATTTTGGAAAACGGTTATTAAAAGTTTAGGAAAATCTCGTATTAAAAATTTAAGAATAATAGGCAGTATCATATTAAAAGCTAAACCAAATAAAATACCAAATTTAAAGTTAAAGCGGCCTTATTACAAAATATTAACCCAAGTTAAAAATAAGTAAAATACTAAAGTCCAAAACTGCTCGGAGTGTTGCCACCTCCGAGTCCTCCAGTACGTCAAACCGCCTACTGAGAATTACCTAAGAAAAATTAAAAAGAGGGGGTGAGTTTACGAAAACTCAGTGTGTACACCCTCATCAGTAAGAACATGCATCAAAACAATTCGGGCCCAAGCCCATCAAAGTAACAGTGGCAATTGGGCATTAGCCCAAAATAGCCTCGGTTGGGCCTTAACCCAAGTCAAATGTCACATGTCATACATATAAATCGGGGCCTAAGCCAATCTCAGTAATATAATCCAGATATGCAATGCGTTAACGCCCATACCAACCCTGCACTCCGTCTCCTGTCCGACCCTACACTCCTGTGGGGATTTAATCGACCCACCCATCCCTACACTCTTTATGTAGCACCAATTCTGGCACTAACTTATCGGTCTAGCATAGCTGCTCGGTGGCTAAAAAGCCTTCGGTGGATCCACAGTCGTCAAGCGACCATGCGATCCTATTAGCACTTCCTCCGTATTAATAATCCCATCCCCATGCAACATAATAACACACGAATGCAACATAAAATAATAATCATACGATAACAATCATAAATTGCATACAAGAATAACCATATAACATGTAGGGGCGTTTTCGTCATTTTGCCCTTCAGGGGCATATCGGTCATTTTACCCATCGAGGGTATTTTAGTAATTTCACACCTGCAATGGCCTTTCCAAAGGCATAATGTCGCCTCAAGCGACTCAACTACCATTTCCGGTCGTATCGGACTATTGGGCCTAAAACCCGATTTCGGCTCATTCGGGCCCACACGCTCGTGTGGCCCACCTAACACAAATCTAGCCACGTATATGAGATTCACCTAGTCTAGTTCACTATATGCTACACCATCATACATTTTATTCAATTGGGCCCACTTCGCCCATCGTGGTAGCAAGCGACCTCAACCCACAAGAATACTACGATGGCCTCAACTATCGCATCGAAGCCCCACACGTGCGTTAAATGCGCTCGTGTGCTACTATTGTCGTGGACAAGCGCACTTCGGCATTTGCCGCTCTACAACTAGAGTAGAGAGAGTTACACACCTGATAGGAATCTGGTGCTAATCCGCGCTCCGACCACTCCTGTGCCCAAACGCCCTCCAAGGTATCCTTCCTCCTATCATAGAATGCTCTATATATAGCTAGCTTCTCACCTTCCTTCTTTGTATCTTTCCGATGTGGGATCCCTTCGTCAGTAGAGTTTAAATCCAACTCAAACTCTTGCCGTCCAATTCGCAAAATAAATACTCCCTTGCTTTTCATGAGATTCGAACCCAGGCTCCCTTCAATATTTCAACACGCCACTTGCCACCAAGCCACAAGCTCCTCTTGTGTCTTAAACCATGCGCAACTAAATATAAATCTATAGCCAAATTCTAAAGTCCATTTAAAAATAAAACCAAAATGCAAGAGCCAAGACTTGAACCTTGGACCTCCTTCCTTCCCTGTGGCGTCACTCCATTGCCTCTTAAGTGGCGTCACTTTGCCACTACACCACACACTCCACTTGTGTCATTTTTCTCCACATTTTATTCTTAAAGCCTACCTACCAACTCCCAGGGTTTTTTTCACCTAAAACCAAAATTTTCCTAAAGCTCAAGTTTAATCCCGGGACTTCATAGAAGCCCCCTAACCTTCCAAAATCACTCACCTAATAGGTCCAACAAGCTGTTCTCTTATTCTCAAAAATTTTTAAATGTTACTACGCCCAAGGCCCATTGGGCCCAATTCTCCTAGGCCCAATTTCGGGATGTTACAGGGGACATGGGCGTGTATGTCTATGCACGGGCGTGTCTAATCTTGCACGGGCGTGTGAGACCTGTATAAAAGAGAAAAATTTTAAGAATCGTAAAAGTTCCGGATTGTTCTCGAGAGCCGTCGTGTGTATGAGTGAGGCCGCGTAAATCGAGAGTGAGGTTATAGAGAGTAATTACATTGAGCCTAAGTGGCGATCAAGTGTTTTAAGTTCGATAATGCCTCGGGCCCGGTTCTCGATGTAGAACCCGGGTAAGGGGTGTTACACATATCCCTATATCGTTCATTGGGCAATATTATCTAGCGTTAAATGATTTGTTATCGAATTTTCGGAGAGTTATTCATGAATTCCTGATATCAGTTTGGCTTGATTTTGAATGGCCTCACATGATTATATTTGAATGTATCTCGTACTTGATTGTGTGTAACTCACCTGTTATGTATTGTGGTTGACTGGAAACACTGATTATTATTCTTGTTATTAAAATTTTTATGTTGTTTCGGTAAGTTTCATATTTTTAATCGTCGAACTTACTAAGCTCTATAAAAGCTTACTCATGTTATTTATTTTGTTTCCTTCTAGATAGCATTTTTTGGAAATCGGGCGATTGGATCAACCCTAAGAAATCACATTATCCAGAGATCTTTTGGTAGTTTCTGGACATTTACTTTTAGCTTATATGGCATGTAATAGATGAAATTGTATAAGTTTTGATTGTGTCATATATGTGGTAATTGTTAGATTTATGAAATGATGTTTATGTTTTGTAATAGCTATATGAGATCATGTTCTAGACATTGGGTGGTTATGGTATTGTTATGCTATTTAGTCACTTGGTATAAATCTTATATAGGTCATTAAGTTATGGTATATTTGAGTGTGAATGGATGAGTAGAGAAATGGTAAGTTTTGACTTGAATGTAAGGTAGTTTATGAGCTTAAGTGCAACCAATTGATATATGCTTGTGACATGATAACATAGCTTTAATTTTGGATTGTTTACGTGTTTGAATTGTGGTGTCAATGATTGCACATTGGTTAGGCACATAGGTTGATTGTTTTGGGATGTTTTGAAGACTTGTAAACATGTGTTTTATGTATATCTTGACACCTAAGAAAATCAATAGAAAATGGCTTGTTTTAGGGGTAACCTAGGCAGCACATGGCCTAGGCACGGGTTGTCACACGGCTGTGTGCCATTCATGGCCAACCCACACGAATGTGTGTCATTATTTTTTTAAGTGCAAGTTTCACACGGTCTGAGACACGGCCTGCGACACGGTTGTGCGTCTCAAGTTAGTATGTAACACGATCTGGTACACAGCCTATGGCACGACCGTGTGACCCAACATCGAATACACACATGGGTTGACACACAGCCTGTGACACGGCCATGTGGCCATAATTCGATTATGCACACGGTTTGGCACACAACCCGCGACACAGCCGTTTGGTCCTATTTTGAATACCCACATGGGCAAACACACGGACTGGGACACGTCGTGTGTCCATACTTCGAGTACTCACACGGTCTGGGCTCTTTCACAAGACCGTGTGACCCCTGTTTTCTAATTTTTCCCAGATTTTTCTATTTTGTTTCAAAATGACCCTTGATTGTCTTCAAATTATTTTTAGGACCCCGTAGGTTCAATTTAAGTTTCATAAATGTATTTCTTAGTTGATGAAATTGAGTTATTAAATGTTATTAGATAATTTATATAATTGTTTCTATTTGATTTTAAATGTTTTGAATTGTACTATAATACTTCGTAACCCTAATTCGACGACAGAAATGGGTTAGGGGTGTTACAGATCATCAAGAAGTGTTTTCTGGCTCAAAATAGGTACTAAAGATTGATAAACAATGTTAGCTTTTTGGCTCTGAGTGTATTCCAAACAATACCTTAAGTCATTCCTAGGTATCTCAATATTCATAAATTTAATCAATCAAATAATCACAAATTCAACTATTTATCATACATACTAGCATGCTCGTTTCCCTGTATTCTCTATATCATTTGGTATATTCAATTACTCACTACCTAGTTACAGTGTAATATATAGAACTTAGTAGTCTAATAATAAAAAATTTAAAGTCATTTACTATCATGCCAAATTTATAGAAAACATATCAACCTATATACATACTCCTAACTAATCACTTGTATTTCTACAAGCTCAAGTATATATTTGAAAATAAAAAATAAAAGGAAAACATGAAAATAAAAACAAATTTCCGATGTTACCCCCCACACTTTAGAGAACACATTTGTAACAGCCCATTTTTAGTCAAATCGGAACAGTGGTTTTAGGACCACAAATCTAAAGTCAAAATATTTATTTTATAATTATTTAATGTCTACAGCATGAAAATATATTTGTGTGAAAATTTTGTTAAGAAATTTTATCGTTTGATTAGTTAATTTGATCAAAAGGACTAAATCGCGTAAAGTGAAAAATTTGAGTTCTATAAGCTAAAAGGGTTTATTAGCTATGAAATTAAATATTTGATGGATTTATGTTGCAATTATCCCATTATATTAGTAATTGGACAATTTTGGGCATTGTTTAAGTGATTTTTGTTTATTAATTAAAAGGTTAATATAGTAAATTAGTTAATAATTAAGATAAAATAAGTTAAACAAAAGAAAAAGCTTTCATTTTCTCTTGTCATCACCGAAAATAAAAAGAAAGAAGAAGCCTTGGAAGCTATTTAGGGTTCGTTCATTTCATTGCTCAATTGTAAATCCGTTTTTGTCTCGTTTTTTATGATTTCTATGTTTTTGAGATCGTTGCAGCTAGGTCTAGCTAGCCCAGGGACTATTTTGCAAAATTGTTAAAGATTTTAGATGTTGCCATTGATGAATACATGAGTATTTTAATGTTTAATGATAGATTATGAATGTTTGTTGTGAATTATACAAGTTATTTTAAGTGATTTTTAGTGAAAATGCAAATTAGGGATTTAATTGTGAAATGTGGAAACTTTGTGGTTAAAATGTGAAATAAATGGAAAATATGGGCTTCTAGGGACCTAATTGAAATTTGGCTAGCATGGTTTGTGGTTGAATTACATGAATTTGTGTTTTTATGAAATAAGGACTAAATTGTAAAAGTTGTGAAACATTAGGGGTAAATATGTAAAAGTGCCTTAATATGAATTTTGGACTAAATTGAATAGAGTGATAATTAAATAAGTTAATTTTTATTACATATAGATCAAGAAAAGCAAAACTCGGATCTAGATCGAGGGAAAAACAAAGTTCTCGACTAATCGACTCGTGTCGTCGTTTTTACATCCGAGGTAAGTTCGTATGTAATAAGCATTGTTATAATTATGTTTTTAATGCTTTTATATTGCATAAACTGTGAATACAAGACTACGGACATGTTTGACAATGATTCGATGATGATTCGGCATTGGAAATCCCAGATGAACCTTAGGAATAGATTAGGATACGAATGACATGTCATTAGGGCTTATTTTGATTATGTGATCCGGGTGCTGGTCCTGTACGCCCTACCGGTGGCTGAGTATATCGGCATGTGTTGTGGTTACTTGACAGCTTGTGTGAGCAGCACCGTGTAGCTACGTCTTGACCCACAGCTTGTGTGAGCAGGCCCGTTGATAGCTCGAGAGTGAGCATATATGTGATATGAGATTGAGATAGCATTGGCTATGTATGTGGCACTTCGGTGCGAGTTTCCCGAGTATCCAATAGTATTCTGAATATTTCAACGGGTAAATGAAAGATGTGGTTGAGTATGAGATTGATACAAGGTGGTAGAGGTATGTACATGAACTATATAAGTTTAAAACGAGGAACATCTGAAGTTCTTATATAAGATTATGATTGAATATGTGAAAGGTTTGTTAGTTAAATGATCTATATGTTGTTATATTAAATTTGTTGAATTGTATATCTATGATTAAATTGAGTTTATTTCATACGAGCTTACTTAGCTAAAATGTAACACCCCTAACCTGTATCCGTCGCCAGAATAGGGTTAAGAGGCATTATTGATCAAATCATAACATTTAACCTTCATTATTCACACACTATTAAAACATAATCAATCAATGTCATTAAGTCCCTTAATAAGGTCTACGAGACCTTAAACATGCATTAAGAATGAATCGGGACTAAACCGGGCTCATACAATTTTTTTCTAAAACTTATCATTTTTCAAAGCTACAGAGGTCACACGCCCGTGTGGGTAGGCCGTGTGCCTCACACGGCCTCAGACACACCCGTGTGTCCAAGCCATGGCAAAACAGGGCATACCTACTGACTTTACCACACAGGCGAAGACACGCCCGTGTGCCTAACCCGTGGTCGACACTGACTTATTTCACATAGCCAGTCACACGCCTGTGTGTCTAGCCCGTGTGCGAGTCTGACTTGTTTTCGAATTACAAACTTAAGAGACACGGTCGAGCCACACGCCCGTGTGCTCAACCGTGTGGGCAAATATAGGCCATTTGCAAAGCCAATTTGGCACCCACACTTTGGGTCACACCAACAAACTTCAAACCATTCCAAAACATACCAAATCATGCACAATTTAATCTCTTAACATCATCATCCATTTCATATTCAAATCTAACTCAAAAATATCAATCCAAATTATCAAATTCACATCATAATCATGTAATCCACACATCATTTAATTTTTACCAATTCATATCATGAAACATACTACCTCCATCCACTAAAACATATCATAAAGGTCATTCACACAAAGTCACATAAACACATTATAACCATCCTTCTCATATATCCAAACCATATACTAAGATCATTCATCCATCAAGCCATATCACATGGCAAGATATATATACATCTCAAAACATACCCTAATCACTAGCCTATACATGCCATATACCAAATATACAACTTCCACAAGTACCAAAATAGATAGCCGATAGTGTGATTGAGTCGCTGACGATCCCCGGATCTGAGCTAGCTTTAATGACACTATAAAACAGAGAAACACTTCACACAGTAAGCTTAAAAGCTTAGTAAGTTCGTCTTATAATACATTTAACTCCACATATCGAATTCAATATACAAAATAAACTATCACATGGTTCAATTCACAATGATATACAATATCAATCATAGTCATTACTCACATAATCATCTATTTATCCATATACAATATCATCAACCACATAGGTTCCGTACATACCAGTGCCAACACTTAGTTAACGATCACTTTTGCTACTCAAAGCTCAATACCACAATTTGTTCGATCTTCACTAACCATTCTATTTACTCGCACACTTAGTGCCAATTTCTTAGCCGAAGCTTTAATATCATCGCACACTTAGTGCCTTTACATTAAACCAAATTTAACTCGGTATCGCACACTCAGTGCCAATCAATATAGTCGATACTTTTTTATTTCGAACACACAGTGCCGTTCATACTATATCAATTTTATTTACGCACACTTAGTGCCACAACACTCAATTCCACATATAGCATTACAAATTCATCAACCACAATTATTCATTCATTTCATAATATATAAACACGATTTAAACAATTCGTATTATACACGAACTTACCTCAGACGTAGAAATAACGAAACAAGTCGATCAATCGAGCACTTTGTCTTTGCCTCGATCTCGATCCAAATCTCTCTTTTCTTGATCTAAATAATATTAAACTCAACTCAATCAATTATCAATTCATTCAATTTAATCCAAACACACATATTTAGGGAATTTTACAAAATAGCCCTCACATTTTCACATTTCGACATTTAAGTCCCTATTTCATAAAATCATCAAATACGCATAATTTCCATTTACCCATGCTTAGCCGAATTTTCCCCTAGCTCAAATAAGCCCACATAATTCATTTATTTCACATTTTATTCCTTCAATTTCTCATTTTCACAATTTAACCCATAATAATCAAATACATCAAAATTTCAAAGACAAAATATGTTAACCCAACATTAAACTTTCATATTTCACCAACTATCAACACAAAGCTCACATAATCATCAATGGAACTTCTCAAAATCATCAAAAAATTCTAAAATTAAGAAATGGGCTTGATAGAACACAAAGCAAAAATCACAAAAACATAAAAATCATTAAAAACCGAGCTCAAAACATACCTCAATCAAAGACAACAATGGCCGAACCCTAGCTTGGTCTTTTTCTTTTCTTTTTCTTGTGATTTTCGACAAAAGATGATGATAATGGCTTTCTTTTTTTCTTATTTGTTTTATTTATTATTCATTAATACATAGTTTACCAAATTAGCCCTTTTAATATAACATATAAAACATGTATATTTAATGTCCTTAACCATCCATGCATGCTTCAAATGGTGTATTTTCAATTTAAGGACTCCATATTTAATAAGCCATTACAATCAAGCACTTTAACAAATAGCACACAGCTTTTACATTTTATACGATTAAGTCCTTTTTCATAATTCGACACACAAACGATAAAATTTTCACACAGAATTTTCACACATGCTTAATCACATACCGTAAACACGGAAAATAATATTAAAATATTTTTCTGACCTCAGATTTGTGGTCCCAAAACCACTGTTTCGACTAGGGTCTAAACCGGGCTGTTACATATAATGCTTACTTTGTGCATTTTACCATGTTTTATAGTGATTTCAAAGCTAGCTCGGATTCGGGGATCGTCAGAGACTTCGTCGCACTATCCTACTATCACTTTGGTACTTTTTGAGCTTATATTTTGAGTATATGGCATGTATAGGGACTTTGGTCATTTTTGTTCATGTTTGATGATGAATGTAGCCATTCAAGTTGGCTTGTAAATATTCTAAGTTTTGTTTTGTATATTGCCATGAAAGTTGGCTTATTTTGGTTTGTATGTATTTGTACAAATGGCTCTTGTTATGTGCTTGATTATGTAACACCCCTTACCCGTCTTCAAGCCGGGATAGGGTTCGAGGCATTACCTAACTAATCTTGCTTAAACATCTCAAATAGGGTTACAAAGTCTCGTTTAAACCCATCACTTACTTATACTTGGCCTAAGAGGCCCTAAACATACTTCCAAGAGGTATCGAAACTATTCCGGGGACATTTACACGTTCGAGAAACTTTTCAACGAAACAGCGGTTACATGCCCGTGTGAGTCTAGGGACACGCCCGTGTGCCCCTAAGACCTGCCTGTGTCTACCACCCGTGGTCAAAACTGACTAATTTCACACGGCCTTAACACGCCCGTGGTCTTGGCCCGTGTGCCAAACCTTGGCATTCTAACTAATCCACACGGCCCACACACACACCCGTGTGTTTCAACTGTGTGACGATTTAAATTCCAAGTGCATGGTGCAGACTTCATACGGCCTGGGCACACGCCCATGTGCTAGTCGTGCCGCTCACACGGTCTAGACACACGCCCGTGTGTCTACCCTTGTAGGAAATTAGAAGGCTATTTACCAAGCCCTTTGCCACCCTACATTGCAAACATACATACTCAAATTCCATTCAATGTAATTCATGACCCAAAGACACATCTAAATACTCAATTCGACATTCATACACAAGGGCATACACTTTAAGAAAACAACTTTCATTAAACAAAAGAATTTGCCAAGTATTTGCCTAACTTAAGGCCATTTACAAAATGACTTTAGTAACATACATAGCCAACACTTTGGCTAACAATTACAACTTAACAAAATACTCGAGTCCTATACATGCCATACTCAAAATAAGTCTAAATTGTTATACCAAAGTGATGTCGATAGTGTGATTTCCGAACTCCTACGTCCATGATCTTCGAGTTATCTTGGCAACACTACAAGGAAGAAGGGCAACGAAATGGGTAAGCATAAAGCTTAGTAAGTTTGCATGAATATAAATAGCAACAATAAGCTCATAAAATAATCCATCCATGATATTAACTAACCATACACAAGTCGTAGGCATCTTGCCATACTTACTCACAATTGCCCTTATTTAGCACATACCATGCCACATGTCGTAAATGTTTCTTCGTGACTCATTCACGAGTACCTGTAGTCACTCATTCATATGACTTTAGTGCAAATCTCATTTCTACTTCTAAACCATCTACTTATCCCTTTAATCACTAGGGATAGTCAAAGACGTATATTCGATGTCGTTCATGTAGAGACGAAGCCAATGCCACATCCCCGAGGTGGTCTTACATGGAGTTACTTCTAAATGCCAATGCCATATCCCGGATATGGTCTTATATGGACTTTCACATTGATTATCGATGCCACATCCCGAATGTAGTCTTAACGAGTTTCTTATTCTTTTCCGAAGCCACATCCCAAATATGGTCTTATACAGAATCTTAACTCGGTGCCGAGGCCATGTCCTGGACATGGTCGTATACGGGACTTTATCTGATTCACATCTCGATGATAGCAATCCCATATTCAATATAGTCCACTAGGACTTCAACATCATAATTAACATCAATTCCTCATTTCAATGAAGTATCATACATCAATGTGATACCAAGCATTTTCAATTATGCTAACAAAAATATTTCATTAATCACACACAAACTTACCTCGATTTTAAAATGAGCTAGCTCGACGATTTAGTCCGAGACTTTGTTCTTTCCCCGATCGAGGCAGATCCTCGGTTCTTCTTGCTCTATAACAACAATTTAGCTCATTTTAATCATCTCATTAATAAAGCATTTCAAAAATCATGCTTAGGAAAAATTACTATTTTGCCCCTAGACTTTGGCAAATTGACCATTTTGCCCCTAGGCTCAGAAATAAATTCTAATCACATTTCAACCTTCAACAAGCCTAGGTGAACATTTAATACTATTATAGCTATCATCAAAACTCAACATTTCACATATTTACTACATTTTTGTAACCTTTTCATCAAGGTCCAAATTAGGTGTTTTCAAGACAACACCTTTCACAAAAGTTGTTCATCCAACAACTAAGACTTATTTTCTTCCATAAAAATGTAGCAAATAGCAATGAAAGCTCTCATGGTAAAACTCTAAACTTTGCATCAAATTGCACAATAGTCCTCTCATTTGAAAGCTTAAGTTTTAGGGGTCTTAAAAGTACAATTATCATAAAGAAAAATCATCAAAATCACTTAGCAGAATGGAGGAGAGCTTGCTGAAAATTGTGAGCTTTCAAACCCCTATTTTGCTTGCAAATTTCGGTGGAGAAAGATGGAGAGAAAGATGATATTTTCTCTTTCTTTATTCTAATATTAAACTAGTCAAACAAGTCACGAACTATCAACTACTTTGACCAATTTTTTGTCCATCTTTGTCTCCTATGCTAGTTCATGGCCGGCCAAGCATATATTGGGGGTCTAATTTCCTTTTAAAGACCTCCAATTTACATTCTAAGGCTATTTGGTACCTTTATCTTATAGAATGGAACTTTCACACTTTATGCGATTTAGTCCTTTTTCGCGATTAAACGTGAAATCGCTAAAATTAAAGCACCAAAATTCTCATGCACATATACTATCATGCTCCGACTCATAATATAACATGAAAATAAATTTCTCAATTCTCAGATTAGTGACCCCGAGATCACTATTCCGACTAGCCCCTAAATCGGGCTGTTACAATTCTCCGCCCTAAGGATTTTCGTCCCCGAAAATCTTACCGGCAAAAAGGTTGGGATATTGGTTTCTCATCATTTCCTCGGGCTCCCAAGTAGCCTCTTCTATTCCTTGCCTTTTCCATAAAACTTTCACAAGGGCTATGCTTTTGTTTCTCAACCGCTAACCTCTCGCGCCAAAATCTTAACCTACTTCTTCACCATAAGTCAAGTCTGGTTGTATCTCTACCTCTGTTGGTACAATGACATGTGAAGGATCGTAACGGTATCGGCGCAACATGGATACGTGAAAGACATCATGAATCTTTTCTAGTTCAGGTGGCAAGGCCAACCGATAAACTACCGGTCCTATCCTCTCGGTAATCTCATAAGGTCCGATAAAGCGCGGACTTAATTTGCCCTTCTGGCCAAATCTGAGGACTTTCCTCTAAGGTGATACTTTCAAGAACACTTTATCACCGACTTTGAATTCTATCTCTTTCCTTTTTAAATCTGAATAGGACTTCGCTATCTGAGGTGACTTTTAGACAATCACGTATCACTTTTACTTTTTCTTTAGTTTCCTTAACCAAATCGACCCTGTGTCTGCTTTCTCTCTCGAGTTCGACCAATACAAGGCGTGCGGCACTTATGCCCATACAATGCCTCATAAGGTGCCATCTTCAAACTTGACTGAAAACTGTTGTTGTAGGCGAATTCCACCAACGGTAAGTATTTCTCCCAACTACCTTGGAATTCTAAAACACAACATCGAAGCATGTCCTCAAGTATCTGGATTACCCTCTCCGATCGTCATGTCGGTTTGTGGATGGAAGGTCAGTCTTCAAATTTAATTTCGTGCCCAAGGCTTCTTGCAACTTTTTCCAAAACTGTGACGTGAATCTCGGATATCTATCCAAAATGATCGACAACGGTACACCATGGAGTCTTACTATCTCTGACATGTACAAGTCTGTAAATTTATCAAGCGAATAGTCGACTCGTACTGGTATAAAATGGGCTGACTTTGTGAGTCTATCAACCACTACCCAAACTGCATCTTTCATCTCTGGAGTCAACGGTAAGCCCGTCACGAAGTCCATGGTAATATGGTCCCATTTCCACTCAGGAACCATAATTGGCTGAAGTAAACTCGAATGTACTTGATGTTCAGCATTCACTTGCTAACAAATAAGGTATTTCGATACAAACTCGGAAATGTCTTTCTTCATACCAAGCCACCAATACCATTTCTTCAAATCATTGTACATCTTCGTGCTGCCTGGGTGTACATTCAAACATCTGCTATGCGCTTCATGCAAGATTTTATGAATAAGCTCATCATTTCTGGGTACACAGACCCTATCTCAAAATGTTAGACATCCATCAGGATTTACCTAAAATTCTGACTCCACGCTCGACTCACATAAAATTCTCTTGGCTTGCAAACTGTTATCATCTTTCTCAGCTTCACAGATTTCTTGGAGAAACAAGGGTTTAGCCCTCAATTCGGCTAAAACGGAACCATCATCCAACTAGGTCATCTAAGTACTCATGGCTCTTAGTGTAAACAATGAATTTCTACTCAAAGCATCGACGACTACGTTTGCCCGTCTCGGATGGTAGTCAATTTCCAACTCATAATCCTTAATCAACTCTACCACCTTCGTTGCCTCAAATTCAATTCCTTTTGAGTCATCAAATATTTTAGGCTTTTATGGTCGGTGAAAATCCGACACCTTTCACCATATAAATGATGCATCCAAATTTTTAACGCAAACACAATTGCGGCCAACTCTAAATCATGCGTCGGGTAATTCTTCTCGTGCGGCTTCAATTGCCTAGAGGCGTAAGCAATCACCTTGCCCTCTTGTATGAGTACACAACCCAATCCGTTCAAGGATGCGTCCCTATAAACCACAAATTCTCTTCCTGGCTCAGGTTGTACCAAAACAGGGGCCTCAGTCAACAGTGTCTTCAGTTTCTCAAAACTCTGTTGACACTTTTCTGTCCAATTGAACTTCACATCTTTTTGCAAAAGTTTAGTCATCGGGGTAGCTATCATGGAAAACCCCTTGACAAAACGCCTATAATAGCCAGCTAGGCCTAGAAAACTCCTTACTTCAGTTACACTCCTCGGCGGTTTCCATTCAACAATTGCTAAAATCTTACTCGGGTCGACTCTAATCCCGTCTCTCGAGACAATGTGTCCCAAAAATCCCACTTCCTTGAGCCAAAATTCACTCTTACTGAATTTGGCATACAACTGTTTTTCTCTCAAAACTCGCAGAACCCTAATCAAATGCTCGGCATGTTCGTTCTCGTCCCGAGAGTAGATTAGTATGTCGTCGATGAAAACCACAACAAATTTATCCAAGTATGGCCTAAAAATATGATTCATCAAATCCATGAATATCGCCAGGGCATTTGTTAGACCAAAAGGCATGACCAAAAAATCCGTAGTGGCCATATCTAGTCCTAAACGTGGTTTTCGGCACATCCAAGTCCTTGACTCTTAGCTGATAGTACCCTAACCTCAAATCTATCTTGGAAAATACCGTGGCTCCCTTCAATTGATCGAATAGATCGTCGATCCTCGGCAACGGGTACTTGTTCTTCATAGTTACCTTGTTAAGTTACCGATAATCTATACATAGTCTTATAGAACCATCTTTCTTCTTTACGAATAAAACAGGAGCACCCCACCGAGAAAAACTCGGCCTTGCAAAACCTTTATCCGATAGCTCTTGCAACTGTTCTTTTAGCTCCTTTATCTTGGTTGGAGCCATTCTATAGGGATCAATAGAAATTGGGGCAGTACCCAGAGCTAACTCAATCCCAAATTCGATCTCTCTAACTGGAGGTAGCCCTGGAAACTCTTTCGGGAAAACATCTGGGTACTCGCATACTATGGGTACCGACTCCATTTTCAATTCAGTCTCTTTAGTGTTCAACACAAAGGCAAGATAGGCCTCGTATCCCTTCTTTAAATACTTCTGAGTCGACAAGGTTGACATCACTACTGGTAGCCTATCTGGCTTATCTGATTCAACACAAATAAGATTACCATTTTCATCTCTCAACTCAATATGCTTCTTCCCACAATTCACAACTACTCCATGAGTAACTAACCAATCCATCCCAAGGATGACATTAAACTCATCAAACGATAATAACATAAGATCGACCGGGAAACAATGACCATTAATCATCAAAGGGCAACCTTTGCAAACTCTATCAACCAACACACACTTGCCTAGGGGATTAGACACTCTTATTATGAATTTGGTAAACTCTACGGGCATGCTCATGCTAGAGACTAATTTCATGCATATGTATGAGTGGGTGGATCCTGGATCAATTAAAGCTATAACACGAGTATTATGGAGAGAAAAGGTACTCGTGATTACGTCGGGGTAAGATGCCTCTTCACGAGCACGAATGGCATATGTCCTCGCCGGTGCTCTACCCTCGACTCTAGCAGCTTGCTCTCTAGATGGATTCTTGCTACCCATCTCATTTCCTGGGTTTCTCAGTGGTCTTCCCCTAGCAGTACTTCCCGATCTCGCATATTGAGGCTTTTTTTTCTCGCCCACCTCGGGGCAGTCTCTGATAAAGTGGTCTAAGGACCCACATCTGAAGCAAGCTTTCTCATTAGCTCGACACTTACCAGAATGGTGCCTGCCACATTAAGGGCATTCCAGTTTACTTGGTCGGATGTTGCCCACACTAGCAACTGATGTGGTCTGCCCTTTTGACCCCGAAAATTGCATGCCTTTACTTCGGGTTGAAAACCCCACTGAAGTGACAGATCGATTAGAAAAATCTCTTGGTTTCTTAGATGAGGATTGGTGAGACTTATTCAGTTGTCTCTTCCTCGAGTCACGAGACTCATTCTCAGCTCTTCTCTTCTCTTTAGCCAACTCTTCGGCTTTACAGGCTCTATCTACCAACACTACAAATTATTTTAGTTCGAGGACTCCCACGTATAAACAGATATCTTCATTTAATCTGTCCTCGAATCTCTTGCACATGACAGCTTCGATAGACACGCACTCCCGTGCATACTTGCTAAGCCTTATGAACTCCTATTCATAGTCAGTTACTGACATACGGCCTTGCTTCAGTTCCAAGAACTCCTTCCTTTTCTGGTCGATAAACCGCTGACTGATGTACTTTTTTCGGTATTCCTCTTGGAAAAATTCCCAGCTAACTCTCTCCCTTGGCACTACCGACACCAGGGTGTTCCACCATCGATAGGCTGAATCTCTCAGGAGAGATACCGTACACTTTAAGCACTCCTCAGGTGTGCAGGATAACTCATCGAATACCCTGATGGTATTCTCGAGCCAGAATTCCACTTTCTCTGGGTCATCATCCTTATTTGCTCAGATTTCCTCGACTCCTTGCTTTCGGATCTTATCCACCGGATGTCTTTCTCTTCTCACCACCTCAACTACTTGAGGAGCTACTGGAGCAGGTTGAGGGATTGGTGGGGGTGGAGGGGATTGAGCGTTTGGATTTGCTCGGGTATACTCAGTATACCAGTTGCTCATCATATGGAGAAAGGCTTCTCGAGCCTCTTCCCACTAACCCAAGGTCTCGGGTCTACTATTAGTTGGCGCGGTCCCTTGAGCGGGAGCCGGCGCGGTCCCTTGAGCGGGAGCCGGCGCGTTACTCGTAGCATCATCGACTGCAGTTCGGTTTGGATCAGAATCCATATACTACATAAAACACAATTTCATACATCAGGAGCCATCACACTATCATTACTCAGACACCCCTACGTATGGCATGTATAGCTAGACCCGTACTTACACTATGTTAGTCCTAGAACCGACTAAATCGTAGCTCTGATACCAATAAACGTAACACCCCTTACCCGTCTTCAAGCCGGGACAGGGTTCGAGGCATTACCTAACTAATCTTGCTTAAACATCTCAAATAGGGTTAAAAAGTCTCGTTTAAACCCATCACTTACTTATACTTGGCCTAATAGGCCCTAAACATACTTCCAAGAGGTATCGGGACTATTCTGGGGACATTTACACGTTCGGGAAACTTTTCAATGAAACAGGGGTTACACGCCCGTGTGAGTCTAGGGACACGCCCGTGTGCCCCTAAGACATGCCCGTGTCTACCACCCGTGGTCGAAACTGACTAATTTCACACGGTCTTAACACGCCCGTGGTCTTGGCCCGTGTGCCAAACCTTGGCATTCTGACTAATCCACACGGCCCACACACACGCCCGTGTGTTTCAACCGTGTGGCGATTTAAATTCCAAGTGCATGGTGCAGACTTCACACGGCCTGGGTACACGCTCATGTGCTAGCCGTGCCACTCACACGGTCTAGACACACGCCCGTGTGTCTACCCTTGTAGGAAATTAGAAGGCTATTTACCAAGCCCTTTGCCACCCTACATTGCAAACATACATACTCCAATTCCATTCAGCGTAATTCATGACCCAAAGACACATCTATATACTCAATTCGACATTCATACACAAGGGCATACACTACAAGAAAACCACTTTCATTAAATAGAAGAATTTTCCAAGTATTTGCCTAACTTAAGGCCATTTACAAAATGACTTTAGTAACATACATAGCCAGCACTTTGTCTAATAATTACAACTTAACAAAATACTCGAGTCCTATACATGCCATACTCAAAGTAAGTCTAAATTGTTATACCAAAATGATGTCGATAGTGTGATTTTCGAACTCCTACGTCCACGATCCTCGAGTTATCTTGGCAACACTAAAAGGTAGAAGGGCAATGAAAGGGGTAAGCATAAAGCTTAGTAAGTTTGCATGAATATAAATAGCAACAATAAGCTCATAAAATAATCCATCCATGATATTAACTAACCATACACAAGTCATAGGCATCTTGCCATACTTACTCATAATTGCCCTTATTTAGCACATACCATGCCACATGTCGTAAATGTTTCTTCGTGACTCATTCACGAGTACCTGTATTCACTCATTCATATGACTTTAGTGTAAATCTCATTTCTACTTCTAAACTCATCTACTTATCCCTTTAATCACTAGGGATATTCAAAGACGTATATTCAACGTTGTTGATGTAGAGACGAAGCCAATGCCACATCCCCGAGGTGGTCTTACATGGAGTTACTTCTAAATGCCAATGCCATATCCCGGATATGGTTTTATATGGACTTTCACATTAATTATCGATGCCACATCCCGAATGTGGTCTTAACAAGTTTCTTATTCTTTTCCGAGGCCATATCCAAGATATGATCTTATACAGAATCTTAACTCGGTGCCGAGGCCATGTCCCGGACATGGTTTTATACGGGACTTTATCTGATTCACATCTCGATGATAGCAATCCCATATTCATTATAGTCCACTAGGACTTCAACATCATAATTAACATCAATTCCTCATTTCAATGAAGTATCATACATCAATGTGATACCAAGCATTTTAAATTATGCTAACATAAATATTTCATTAATCACACACAAACTTACCTCGATTTCAAAATGAGCTAGCTCGACGATTTAGTCCGAGACTTTATTCTTTCCCCGATCAAGGCGGATCCTCGGTTCTTCTTGCTCTATAACAACAATTTATCTCATTTTAATCATCTCATTAATAAAGCATTTCAAAAATCATGCTTAGGCAAAATTACTATTTTGCCCCTAGACTTTGGCAAATTGACAGTTGTCCTCTAGGCTTAGAAATAAATTCTAATCACATTTCTACCTTTAACAAGCCCAGGTGAACATTTAATACTCTTATAGCTATCATCAAAACTCAACATTTCACATATTTACTACAATTCTGTAACCTTTTCATCAAGGTCCAAATTAGGTGTTTTCAAGACAACACCTTTCACAAAAGTTGTTCATCCAACAACTAAGACTCATTTTCTCCCATAAAAATGCAGAAAATATCAATGAAAGCTCTCATGATAAAACTCTAAACTTTGCATCAGATTGCACAATAGTCCTCTCATTTGAAAGCTTAAGTTCTAGGGGTCTTAAAAGTACAATTATCATAAAGAAAAATCATCAAAATCACTTACTAGAATGGAGGAGAGCTTGCTGAAAATTGTGAGCTTTCAAACCCCTATTTTGCTTGCAAATTTTGGTGGAGAAAGATGGAGAGAAAGATGATATTTTCTCTTTCTTTATTCTAATATTAAACTAGTCAAACAAGTCACGAACTATCAACTACTTTGACCAATTTTTTGTCCATCTTTGTCTCCTATGCTAGTCCATGGCCGGCCAAGCATATATTGGGGGTCTAGTTGCCTTTTAAAGACCTCCAATTTACATTCTAAGGCTATTTGGTACCTTTATCTTATAGAATGGAACTTTTGCGCTTTATGCGATTTAGTCCTTTTTCGCGATTAAACGTGAAATCGCTAAAATTAAAGCACCAAAATTCTCATGCACATATACTATCATGCTCCGACTCATAATATAACATGAAAATAAATTTCTCAATTCTCAGATTAGTGACCCCGAGATCACTATTTCGACTAGCCCCTAAATCGGGTTGTTACAGATTATGGATATGTGATGTTAGTTGGTATTTGGTATTTAGGGGTACTAAATGGTTATGATTTGAGTTTGGTATTTTTGTGAAAGTTGGCTAAATAATGCATGTTTAGAAAATGACCATATTGATGATTTGATATAGTGAAATATGGCATGAAATTGAATGGTACATTATGGTATTTGTGTTTTGTATTGGTTGGTAATGAAATGGCATGGATTATGCTTGGTTAGAGTTGATTTAAATACTCATATATGCTATGTTTTGGTGCCATTTAGTTTGGTGTAGGTGTGCATAATATTGGGTGGCAAATTGGCTTGGTAAATAGCCTATTTTTGTCCACAAGGGCTCGTGTGTCTCAGCCGTGTGTGATACATAGTCATGTACACAGCCATGTGTCCCCTGGTGTTGACATAGAAACCAAGTCAGTATGCTCCACACGGCCTCACACACGGGCGTGTGACCTAGCTGTATGGTATAAGTTAGTATACCCTACAGGTTTGACACGGCCTAGCACACGGCCTGCCACACGGGTGTGTATGGCCATTTATAGGGCAAACGGGCTAGCCACACAGGCGTGTGTGTTGGCCGTGTGACCCAAGTCAGAGAGTTACACGAGGTCAGACACGGGCTGGGACACGGTAATGTTCTTCCATTTTGAATGTCCACACGGCCTGTGACACGGGGTCAGAAGTAAAGGATTGCAGTAGAAAATCAAAGAGGGGTTTCAAGGAAAGGGAGGGTTTCGGGGTTTATGAAATTTAAGGGTTTTGAGGAGGATTAATAGGTTAATATGAGTTTGGATGTAGACTTAATATGTTTTTAGGTTTAAAATAGGGTTTAAAGGTTAAAAACTTGGTAAAATTAAGTTCAAAAATGGTGGTTTGCGCGTCGAGTCGACCCTGCAAAAAATTTCAGCGATGTTGCGACACAAGGGTTCCATGTCATAACACCCCTAGCAATTTGCCAATGTTGTGACAGCGAGGTTCGATGTCATGAAACACTTTGAAATTTTTGAACCCTGGTGTATACTGTCTGCTTTGTCGCGACACAGAGGTGTCGTGTCGTAACATCGGGCAAATTGGCTTGATTTGTTGATTCTATCATCAGTGTTACGACACAGAGATGTCTTATTGTGAGACCAACGCTGATTTAGCCCCGATTCTCATTTCTCAAAGTGTTTCGGGTTATAATGAGCAACAATTTAAATAAAAACCATATTCTAAACTACTTGTTAGTTGACAATACAATAGTATACATAAAATTTTTAATTTAGTTCAAAAATGTTAAGTTTTGCTATCGAGTTCATCCGTCAGCTCTGTCAGTGTACACGTGGACGCTTCTTTGGTTTTGTTTCTGTCAGTATTAGTCTAACATCCGTCGTGCCATTTGAATTTTCTTCATTTATCTCGCTCCTTAAATTTCCTTTTTCGTCCTGCGTTTAGCATAGAAAATACCTTTCGCAAATCAAAGTGGTTAGCCACATTTTTAAGTATTCTATAACCTCGTGGTCCTAAATACTTTTGATAGGTCTATTTTTGTGGAGTATTCTCGTATATGATTCACTTACTCTTTTAATTTTTCTACTCTCAAAGTTATTAACAATCCTTGTAGTACCTAAAAAATCTTCTAACATCAGCGATTTTTCAAATTTTACCTCAAAATCTAGAGTTATGTATTCATCCCACATCTTATACTTAAGTTGTTCAATTAAGCCCTCTTTCAATAGTTGTATTAACTAAGTGTTGATTTTTCATATGATAAAAAGTAGGTGTTGTCTAATTCCCTTAACTCTAGCTCTGTGTTTCTTGGTAGGGTCATTTGGTTAAAAGTAACCTCTAAGTTACTCAAAATTTTATCAATACTTATGGTTCCTAACTTGATTAATATTGTAAAATTCCTTAGGTTTTTGAATTTCTGAGGTTCTTGATTAAGGATTATTATTTTATAAAGTTTATCCATGTTGAATGGGTCTTCCTTTATGTAATTCCCAGTTTCTTCTACAAGATTTGAAAGCTTTAGTGATCCCTCTATCGATTCCATAAAAGTTAACATCTCACAAAAAGTTTGAAATAGGGGTGAGCACTTACCTCATCATTTAGAGCTTGATGTTGTTTATCCTTTAATTTTGATGAAACCGATGTTGTCAGAAGAGAAAATTCAATATTTGAACCAGTTATCAGTTCCCCTGTTGACTCTGTTTTACGTTGGACACCCTTTGTAGCATTGTTTCTTCTTTGAACTCACTAGGCTCCTTCTGATTATTCTCCCAGCTTAGGGTTTCTTGACTACTCAAGATTCCACCTTCCCCAACGACTCTTGTTGTTATGTTTTCCTCTTCATCTCTGCTTTCACCCAGATTTTGTTTCGATTGGTGACAAATTATATTTACGTCGATGCCCCTGTCGCAGTCTTGTAAGTCTATTGAGACTTCACCTTTGATTTGGATCACTTCTAGCATCAATAATCTCTGATTTTCCTAAATTTCCCATTCTTCGTAGGCTCATTCTTCATAAATTTCATCATCATAATTTATTTCATCATAGCACCACATGTAATTGAGTTCGTCCATGATTGGTTTTGGTGGCTACTTCTGCAAGAATCTTTCCTCTTTTCAAGTGTATAGACTAGGAATTCTTTTGAAGAAAAGAAGAGTGTTAGTAAAATTAAATTAATGACAAGATAAAAAAATTAAAAGTTTGTATCTATAATTTATTAATTTCCTAATTATTTTATTAGAATGTAAAAATTAAAATCAATTTAGTAACGTTGCCTCCCCAGCAACGATGCCTACAACTTGACAGCCTCCAGACGTACTGACGTCCAGAGTGTGAAAACTGCAACTAAAAGATATGAAATCGAGGCAATGACCACAAGTATACAGGTTAGGTTGTAATATTGGTTTTACAACTAAATAGGTGAGTACTCCGAGGATTATACCCAAGGGAGGAAAATTACTAGATTAATTCTAAGTTAATCGCATATAGATCTAATTAGTATTTTAAACAAATTATATTACGATAAAACATAAGGTAAAGATTTTTGGATTTTTATAAATAATGAAATAGAAATAACAAAAACCTAAACAAAAAGGACTTCGGAAAACTTATTTATAGACTTAATCAATTCTAGGCATAAGTGATTAGCTCGCTTCGGTGGTCATAACTAATTCTTATTTCGGGTTTGTACTTAATCAACTAGTCATTACCCTAGTAGGATCTCTCGATCTTCTACTAAACTACTGAGTTGGTTGGAACTACCTACCTCTCGACCTCACAATCCAGACCGGTTTCTTGCTAAGGTGTTCAAACCTAGATAATGAAATAGAAATAACAAAAACCTAAATAAAAAGGACTTCGAAAAACTAATGAGTCGGTAAGAACTACTTATCTCTCAATCTTCCTCTCCCAAACAGTTGATCCGCTAAGAAAATCCTACATAATAAATAATTAATCATACCTCCACACACTAATCCCTATAAGAAAATTAGTTCCTCATGGATCTCATGAACACAATAAACTTGATGATAAAGATAAACATAAATAGCAAATCAAGAGAAAGGTTTAAAAGAATCCTGTTTGTAATTGATAGATGAAGTACAAAAAATCCACTAGCGTTATCGCGTTTACAAACCACGTTCTCCAAAGAACACAAATAAAACTAAACCTAAATCCAAAAAGAAAGAAAAACTGAAAACTACAGTTACAAAGAAAACTTAAAGTATGAAAAAGTTGTCCTTCACGAGTGCTAAATGAGCCTATTTATAGAATTAGGGTAGCCATCGTCCTCAAACTTTATCAGCTGATGTCCTTGTGTTTAATTTCCATTAAGCGGACCAAAATGCCCTTGAGTCGTAATTATTCTCGTACAGGACCGGTGTCACGACACCCTAATGTTTGTGTTGCGACATCAAAGGCAATAAATGCCCGGATTCAAGGTAACTTCATGGGTCTGCATGACATTCCTTGGTTGTGTCGCGACACCAAAGGTATTATAGCAATTCTGCCACACTTCTCCCTATGTTGTTACATCAAACTTCCCATGTTGCAACACAGCGACCTGTATTGAGTTTCTATGCCCTTGAATGGTCTCCTTCACAGTCAGTAACTACATTTGCCCACCTTTAGGTTTAATTTGGCCCCTAAGGTCAATAAAAGACTCAAAATACACTCTTTATTGGATTTAAACTAAACTAAGAAAACATAACTAAAATATCATGAAAATGCTTGTATTTGAGCTCCTCAAGTACGAAAACTAGTTTAATCTGCTACACCGAATTACAGCGGATCAGTAATGCTTTAATAAAATTTCCAAAACAAGACCTATATGTATAAATTCTACAATACTATTTTCAAACCTTGTTAAATGGAGTTTGCCAACATTTTACTACATTACGACTTAGATCTAATTATATGCTTTTAAAAAAATAAAAAAATTTAAGTCCTTACGAATATAGCCTTTAAAAATATCTTATGGCATGCATGTATGTTTAACTGAAGCTTTAGAAGTATTTGTTTGTTAGATATCAAGTTTATTCTTGTTGTTGATTTGATGATCAAAGTAGCATAATGGAAGTATTATTTTAGGATTTTAAATATTTAATGAACAATTGTGTTGATTGGTTGGTGTGTTTTGTGGTGGTTTAAATGGAGAGTCACTTCGCTGGCTAATGTGAAGTTCGAAATTTGGGTCAGATTGTCCCTATCAGGATTGGGGCACCAAACTAACCCCTAAACATGTTTCTAGACATCCTAAATATCATATTATTATAGACCTAAGCCATCAAAAACATCTAATTTTTCAGATCTAACATTTCTAGAAAATAGAGCTTACATGAACAATCAAAGAGGGAAAACTCTTTATTCCTAAAAATCATGATCTATAAAATTGAGTTTACAAACATTTTAATTTGTTTAAAAAAAGAGTTAAAAATCATTTAAAACCTATGATTTCACCATTTTTTGTGCTAAATTTCAATTCAAAACTTTAGATCTATATAATTCTCAACATAATTGATTAAATCTTGAATTGTAAAAACAACAAGCTTAGATTTATCATTAGAAACCAGAAAATTACCTCAATTGAATAAGAACGGTGAATTGTAGATCTAATTTGACAAAAAAACATTTGAAGAGAACTGAAAAAATTGATGATGAAAACATGAATTTTCTTTGAAATTGAAAGATGAATTGTTATTTGGAAGGTAAGAAAATCATTTAGGTTTTATTAATTTGAGAGAAAAAGCTCTGATTTGGATTTTGAGAAAAATTTGAATGAGTTGAGAAGAGAGGGAACATGGGAAGGGTTTAAATAGCCATTTTTAAAAAAAAAATGGGAAATTGCTTTTGGGCCACTGCCAGTTTTTACCCTTTTTCAAATCAGCCCCTTTTTAATTAAAATCACTTTTTCCTAATTATTGTTCAATTCTAATTTTATTTTTAAAATCTATTTGAAGGTAATTAATAACCGAAAACTTAATTCTATTTTCCCACCTAAATGCTTAGATCCAATAATTATTATAATATTTTATTTATTAATCATTATGAACCTGATTTTGAGATCCAAATCAAATTCCTGGTTCCCTAACACGATACTATTTGACCGATTTTTGGCATGTGACAACTCTCCTCCTTTAAAAATAATTTCATCCTCAAAATTTACCTGAACCAAACAAATAGGGTTATTGATGTCTCATCGCGTCCTCGGCTTAGATAGCAAATTCAAATAAATAGGGATACTGATGTCTCATTATTTAACCTAGAGACATGCATGCCATCAACATACAACTTAAACCAGCAACCATGCATATTCAAATCATTCATCACAAGCATCATTCAATAGCAATTTCAAAGTTTAAAATCCTTTAAACAGGTCATTCAAGTCCATTTACAAACCAACAAAAATGAAGTCTATTTCCCAACAAAACTAATCCCACATTGCCTTTATTTTGGGAGTTGAAAACCACATCACAAACTTAAGTGGATTGCCTTGCTCTGGATCACTTGGTTCACACACTCCTCCTCCTCAATAAAGTTATTTCTCTGCAAAATTTATTAACGTGAGTGTGAGCTTAATCAAGCTCAGTGAGTACTCACGAAAGCCAAAAGCAAACACACAATCTGTAACAGCTCGATTTTGGGCCTAGTCGGAACAGTGGTTTCGGGACCACATGTAACAGCCCGATTTTAGGGCTAGTCGGAACAGTGGTTTTAGGACCACTAATCCGAGGTTGAGGAAAATTATTTTCATATTATTTTATGTGTTATAGCATAATTATATGGGTGTATGAGAATTTTGGTGCATTAATTTTGGCGATTTCATGCTTAATTGTGAAAAAGGACTAAATCGCGTGAAGTGTGAAAGTATTGTTTTACAAGTCAAAGGTGTTAAATAGCTATAGAATTCTAATGGGAGGTCCCTAATGTGCAATTAGGCCTTTTTTAATGTAGTGGCCAGCCATAGGGATAAGAATTGACATGGTCAATTGGTTAGGTGTAGTATTGGTGACTTATTTGATAAATTAAAATAAAATAAGAAGAAAGATGATAACACCTATCATCTTCACCAATTTTCCATCGAAAATACCATCAAAGAGGGGGTTTAGAAAGCTTGAAAATTTTAGCAACTCATCTTCTCTACAAGTAAGTGATTATGATGGTTTTACTTGATAATTTTTTGTACTTTTGGAGTCCCCAAGGCTTAAGCTAGCTAATGAGGGACTAATTTGCCAAAAGGTTGAAAGTTTAGGGACTTGCCATGAGAGTGTTCATGTATGCCTTGAGCAAAAAATCCATGTATGCTTTGAGAGCTATGAGTATGAGCGTAGTGTTGTCTGATGATGGTGTTATATTAGCCGAGTTGAGGGCTAGACCATTATTTATTCAGCAAATATGTGAAGCTCAAAAGAATAATAGTGAGATGCAAGCTAAGAGAGCTCAGTGCGAATCGGGGAGTGACTCTAATTTTTAGGTTAGCTCAAAGGATTGCTTGATGTTTCATGGTAGAATTTGTGTGCCAAAGGAGGACGAGTTAATTCGGAAAATTTTACATGAAGCACACAGTGGTTGTTTGTCAGTACACCCGGGCAGCACAAAAATGTACAATGATTTGAAGAAGTTGTATTGGTGGCCAGGTATGAAAATAGATATCTTCGAGTTTGTTACCCAGTGTTTGGTCTGTCAAGAGTGAAAGCCGAGCATCATGTACCTTCGGGATTGCTTCAGCCGGTGATGGTCCCAGAGTGGAAATGGGATCGAATCACAATGGATTTCGTAACGGGGCTACCTATGACTCCGAGAAAGAAAGAGGTTGTGTGGGTTATTGTTGATAGATTAACAAAGTCAGCTTACTTTATACCGATACGTGTGGATTACTCACTTGATAAATTAGCCGAGTTGTATATTGCTGAGGTTGTGAGATTGCATGGGGTGCCTATATCTATTATCTCGGATAGAGATTCGAGGTTTACTTCGTGGTTTTGGAAGAAGTTGCAAGAATCCTTGGGTACAAAGTTGAATTTTAGTACTTCTTTCCATCCTCAAATTGATGGCCAATCCGAAAGAGTGATTCAAGTCCTTGAGGATATGCTCCGATGCTATTAGAATTCTAAGGTAGCTGGGAAAAATATCTACCTTTAGTTGAGTTTCCCTATAATAACAGTTATCAGTTGAGTATACGGATGGCATAGTACGAAGCTTTGTATGGTCATAAGTGTCAGACTCCCTTGTATTGGACCGAGCTTAGCGAGAAGCAAATTCACGGGGTCGACTTAGTTAAAGAGACTGAGGAGAAAGTGAAAGTAATTCGAGATAGTCTGAAAGCTGCTTTGGATCGACAAAAGTCATACGCGAATTTAAAAAGGAAAGAAATTGAGTTTCAAGTGGGTGACAAAGTATTCCTGAAAGTATCTCCGTGGAACAAAATATTGAGATTCGCTTGAAAGGGCAAATTGAGGCCACGATTCTTAGGACAGTATGAGGTTATTGAGAGGATTGGGTCAGTAGCAAACCGGTTAGCTTTGCCAGTAGAATTAGAGAGAATACACAATGTGCTTCATGTTTCGATGTTGCGGCGATATCATTCAAATCCTTCGCATGTGATTCCTCTAACCGAAATTAAGATACGACTAGACATGACGTATGAGGAGGAACCAATTAAGATATTGGCTCGAGAGGTTAAACAGTTGAGGAATAAGAGTATAGCTTTAGTAAAAGTGTTATGGCAAAGACACGGTGTGAAAGAGGCTACGTGGGAACCGGAAGAAGCCATGAGAGAACAATACCCAAACCTTTTTACCGGTAAGATTTTCGGGGACGAAAATCTCTAAAGGAGGGGAGAGTTGTAACAGCCTGATTTTGAGGCTAGTCAGAACAGTGGTTTCGGGACCACTAATCCGAGGTTGAGAAAAATTATTTTCATATTATTTTATGTGTTATAGCATATTTATATGGGTGTATGAGAATTTTGGTGCATTAATTTTGGCGATTTCATGCTTAATTGTGAAAAAGGACTAAATCGCATTAAGTGCAAAAGTATTGTTTTACAAGTCAAAGGAGTTAAATAGCTATAGAATTCTAACGGGAGGTCGCTAATGTGCAATTAGGCCTTGTTTAATGTAGTGGCCGGCTATAGGGACAACAATTGACATGGTCAATTGGTTAGGTGGGGTTTTGGTGACTTATTTGATAATTTAAAATAAAATAAGAAGAAAGATGATAACACCTATCATCTTCACCATTTTTCCACCAAAAATACCAGCAATTAGGGGGGTTTTGAAAGCTTGAAAATTTTAGCAACTCATCTTCTCTACAAGTAAGTGATTATGATGGTTTTACTTGATAATTTTTGTACTTTTGGAGTCCCCAAAGCTTAAGCTAGCTAATGAGGGGACTAATTTTCCAAAAGGTTGAAAGTTTAGGGACTTTCCATGAGAGTGTTCATGTTGTTTGCTGAGTTTTTATGGAAGAAATTAAATGTTAGTGAGTGAAGGAACAACTTTTGTGAAAGGTGTTACCATGAAAACCCCTAAATGGGACTTAGTTGTAAAGATTGTAAATGTGTAATAAATGCATGAAATAAATGGTTTTGTGAGTTGTTGTAAGAGGAATAAATGTTCAACTAGGCTTGTTTAATGAGGAAATGTGATGAAAAACGATAAACGAGCATAGGGGCAAAATCATAATTTTGCCATAGTATAGGGGCAAAATGGTCATTTTTGCCTAAGTAGAAAATTTGATGTATCATGAGTTTTAAATTGATTGAATGAGTGAATTTTATTATTATAGATTAAGAAGAACGCGGAAACAACCTTGACCGAGGAAAAGGCAAGGTTACGGATTAAGCCGTAGATTAACACATTTTGCATCGAGGTAAGTTTATGTGTAAATGGTACATCTTGAATACTTATGTTGTTACTTATTGGTGTATCGTATGAATGAGATCATTTATGATTGAGATGGATTGAATTCGATAGAAAACGAGTAATTCCCGTAAGAACCTTGAAATAGATTTGTAAGTGTAGAATATTATTCGTAATAATCATTGGTGGACTGTGTGCGGTACCACCGTAGATATTCTTATTGGTTGGCTGTGTGCGATGCCACCTTAATACTTACTCACGATGGGTTGCTCGCGATACCATCGTTTATATTATCATTTGGTGGGCTAAGTGCGATACCACCGTAAATATTCTTGTTGGTGGGCTATGTGCGATACCACCCTATCATAGATTAATGGTGGGCTGTGTGCGAAACCACTGAGTGTTTGGTATTATTCTGAATGATTCTTTGAGAAATCGTTTAAGTATATGATTCATATGATGTTGTGGTGATGAGTGCAGGGAATATATGCAAATAATTGAGAGCATTATATTTGTTATATGGTTTAAATGTGGTAAGAGATGAAATGAGTAAGCATGATTATGAAATGTGGATTGTTCTTGCTTGGTATGAAAAGCATTGATTGATGTATAAATATATGTGTTATGATGCTATTTGTTTACATGTAAACTTACTAAGCTTAAAGCTTACTTCCTTTCCTTTTTTCCTTGTTTTATAGTGTCAAAGAGCCGGTTCGGGATACGAAGTTATTTGGAAGATCACCCACACTACCAAATTTCATCTCTAAGATAGTTAGACTTAGCATTTTTGAATATGGCATGTATAGGGACTAGGCTTAGTGGAGATGTTTTGTTATTTTGGCCAATTGTGATAACTCCTTATAGATGAATTCTCTTGTATATGGCCATAGTTAATGGCTCATTATTACTAATTTATGAAAAGATGAGGTTATTCATGAAAGTGTATGTTGCACAATTGGGTTGCTTAGTGAATGGTTGAACGGATTTTTGATGTGTGAGTTAGGGTGGACCAAAGAGCTTGGCAAATAGCCTTGTTCTTGTCTACACGGGTAGGAAAACGGGAGTCTGTCTAGGTCGTGTGTGACACACGGTCAGTCCCACGGGTGTTTGGCTAGGTCGTGTGTCCCCTACATGTTAATGTTGCAAGTCAGTGTCGACCACGGGCTAGACACACGGGCGTGTGCCTAGGCCGTGTGACCCTTATGAGGTTGCTGACGTCACAAATAGAATACCCAGGTTGTTACACACGGGCGTGTCTAGGCCGTGTGAAGCATACGGGCCATTGACACAGGCGTGTGCCCGGCCGTGTGAAAACCCCTGTAGGTTTGAAATGAAAAATAAATCCCACACGAGCTAGGGACATGGGCGTGTGTGACCACACGGCCTGCCCACACGGGTGTGTCCCACTTCACACGGGCGTGTGGCCCTGTTAAGGCAAATTTTTTCCAAGTTTATAATAGTTTCTGGATTTTATCCCGAGGTCCTCCGTTTGCATGTTTTAGGCCTCGTATGTTCATAACAAGAACGTTAGACATGTGAATGAAAGGTTTTAAATTGGAATGAAATTTGATAGCTCAAAGTTGTATGTTCAAGCGAGATAAGTCCGGTAATGCCTCGTACCCGGTTCTAGCATTGAATACGGGTAAGGGGTGTTACATTTAGTGGTATCAGAGCTATGGTTTAGTCTGTTCTCGGATTACTGTAGCGTGTGTAAGGGTCTAGCTATACATGCCATAGAATGCAATGATAGTGTGGTGACTGCTGACTATATTTAACTATGTTTTTTAATAGTAAATGGATCCCGATCGAGCAGCTGCTGATGACGCTGCTAGTAACGCACCGGCTCCCGCGCAAGGGATTGCGCCTTTAGAGAGTAGACCCGAGACTTTGGGTCAAGGAAAAGAGGCTCGGGAAGCCTTTCTCCACATGATGAGTAATTGGTATACGGAGTATGTACGAGCGAACCCTAATGCTCAACCTCCTCCACCCCTTCCTATACCTCAGCCAGTCCATGTGGCTCCGCAAGGTATAGATTTGGTGAGGATGACCAAACCTCCGGTAGATAAGCTTTGGAAGCAAGGGGCCGAGGATTTTAGGGCTAACATAGACGATGACCCCGAGAGGGCAGAGTTCTGGCTTGAGAACTCAATGAGGGTGTTTGATGAACTATCCTGTACACCTGAGGAGAGCTTAAAATGCGCCGTGTCATTGCTGAAGGACTCGGCATATCGTTGGTGGAAAACGTTGACGTCGGTAGTTCCAAGGGAGAGGGTAACGTGGGACTTCTTTTTGGAAGAGTTCCAAAAGAAGTACATAAGTCAGAGATTTGTGGATCAGAAACGGAAGGAGTTCCTTGAGTTGAAGCAAGGTAGAATGACTGTGGCAGAGTATGAGCGCGAGTTTGTTAGGCTCAGCAAGTATGCACAAGAGTGTGCGTCCACAGAAGCTATCTTGTGCAATAGGTTTGAAGATGGGTTAAATGAGGATATCAGACTGCTAGTTGGGATCTTGGAATTGAAAGAATTCGTAGTGTTAGACGATAGAGCTTGTAAGGCAGAGGAGTTGAATAAGGAAAAGAGAAAAGCCATGAATGAGGCCCGAGATGCGAGGAAGAGGCCAATGAGTAAATCGTATCAAACTCAATCAAAGAGGTCCAAGGAGACGAACCCTCGGATGACTACTTCAGTTGGGTATTCACATCGAGATCGAGGTAATACATATTTGGGTTCGAGAGTACAAGCCACCTCGATGGCAAGCGTGGGCAACCCAAAGACTAACAAACCGGAGTGTTCAAATTGTGGTAGGAAACACACTGGGGAGTGTTGGGATAACAACCGAAGTTGTTACAAGTGTGGTTCACCCGATCATTTTATTCAGAATTGTCCTGAGAGAGATGAGAAGGAAAGAAAGCAAGAAGTAAGGGCAAGCAATGTATCCTCGAGTGGTAGATCACAAAAGAACCCGGGAGGTGGGACTAGTAGTAGAGGTGTGCCCAGAGACTCTGCTGTGAGGTCGGAGGGCCGAGCACCTGCAAGGACCTATGCCATTCGTGCTCGCGAAGAGGCGTCCTCTCCAGATGTGATAACGGGCACTTTTTCCCTTCATGATATCTCTCATGTTGTTGCTTTGATTGATCCGGGTCTACCCATTCTTATATTTGCATGAAATTGGCATTTAGCATGAGTATGATTGTTGAGTCTACGAAAATTGTAGTAAAAGTGTCGAACCCATTAGGCAAACATGTGCTTGTTGACAAGGTGTGTAGGAATTGTCCTTTGACAATTAGAGGTCATTGTTTTCTGGCTAACCTTATGTTGTTACCGCTTTGATGAATTTGATTTGATTCTTGGTATGGATTGGTTGATCGCTCACAATGTTTTAGTGAACTATGGTAGCAAGTTTATTGAATTAAGATGTGTAAATGGGGATATCATTCGGGTTGAATCAGTAAAATCGATAGTTTGCTTGTAATGATTTCATCTATGGTAGCCGAGAGATACTTGAGAAAAGGGTACGAGTCCTACCTCACCTTCGTATTGAATACTCAAGAGTCGAGGTGAAAATTGAATCGCTGTCACGTGGTGTGTGCGAGTATCCGGATGTGTTCTGGAAGAATTACCCTGATTGCCTCCAGCTTAGAGAGGTCGAGTTTGGTATAGAGTTAATTCCGAGCACGGCACCTATTTCTATTGCTCGTATAGGATGGCACCATTGGAGCTAAAAGAGTTGAAGGTTCATTGCAAAAGTTAACGGATAAAGGTTTTGCAAGACCGAGCTATTCACCGTGGGGTGCTCCAAAGATTTTTTTGAAGAAGAAAGATGGGTCGATGAGATTGTGCATAGACTAGACAAATTTCAACAAGGTGACAAATGAAGAATAAGTATCCTTTGCCAAGGATAGATGACTTGTTTGACCAATCAAGGGAGCTACGGTGTTCTCTAAGATAGACTTAAGGTCCGGCTATTACCGCTTGAGGGTTAAGGAGCAAGATGCGCTAAAACCGCATTTCGGATGAGGTATGGCCATTATGAGTTCCTTGTCATGCCATTTGGCTTAACGAATGCTCCTGCGATATTTATGGATCTAATGAACCTTATCTTCTGACCGTATTTGGATAAGTTTGTAGTTGTCTTTATCGATGACATACTAATTTATTCTCGGGATGAGAGTGAGCATGTTGAGAGGTAATACATATTTGGGTTCGAGAGTACAAGCCACCTCGATGGCAAGCGTGGGCAACCCAAAGACTAACAAACCGGAGTGTTCAAATTGTGGTAGGAAACACACTGGAGAGTGTTGGGATAACAACCGAAGTTGTTACAAGTGTGGTTCACCCGATCATTTTATTCAGAATTGTCCTGAGAGAGATGAGAAGGAAAGAAAGCAAGAAGTAAGGGCAAGCAATGTATCCTCGAGTGGTAGATCACAAAAGAACCCGGGAGGTGGGACTAGTAGTAGAGGTGTGCCCAGAGACTCTGCTGTGAGGTCGGAGGGCCGAGCACCTGCAAGGACCTATGCCATTCGTGCTCGCGAAGAGGCGTCCTCTCCAGATGTGATAACGGGCACTTTTTCCCTTCATGATATCTCTGTTGTTGCTTTGATTGATCCGGGGTCTACCCATTCTTATATTTGCATGAAATTGGCATTTAGCATGAGTATGATTGTTGAGTCTACGAAAATTGTAGTAAAAGTGTCGAACCCATTAGGCAAACATGTGCTTGTTGACAAGGTGTGTAGGAATTGTCCTTTGACAATTAGAGGTCATTGTTTTCTGGCTAACCTTATGTTGTTACCGTTTGATGAATTTGATTTGATTCTTGGTATGGATTGGTTGACTGCTCACAATGTTTTAGTGAACTATGGTAGCAAGTTTATTGAATTAAGATGTGTAAATGGGGATATCATTCGGGTTGAATCAGGTAAATCAGATAGTTTGCTTGTAATGATTTCATCTATGGTAGCCGAGAGATACTTGAGAAAAGGGTACGAGTCCTACCTCACCTTCGTATTGAATACTCAAGAGTCAGAGGTGAAAATTGAATCAGTGCCTGTGGTGTGCGAGTATCCGGATGTGTTCCTGGAAGAATTACCCGGATTGCCTCCAGTTAGAGAGGTCGAGTTTGGTATAGAGTTAATTCCGAGTACGGCACCTATTTCTATTGCTCCGTATAGGATGGCACCATTGGAGCTAAAAGAGTTGAAGGTTCAGTTGCAAAAGTTAACGGATAAAGGTTTTGCAAGACCGAGCTATTCACTGTGGGGTGCTCCAGTACTTTTTTTGAAGAAGAAAGATGGGTCGATGAGATTGTGCATAGACTAGACAGCTCAACAAGGTGACAGTGAAGAATAAGTATCCTTTGCCAAGGATAGATGACTTGTTTGACCAACTGAAGGGAGCTACGGTGTTCTCTAAGATAGACTTAAGGTCTGGCTATTACCAGTTGAGGGTTAAGGAGCAAGATGCGCCGAAAACTGCATTTCAGATGAGGTATGGCCATTATGAGTTCCTTGTCATGCCATTTGGCTTAACGAATGCTCCTGCGATATTTATGGATCTAATGAACCTTATCTTCTGACCGTATTTGGATAAGTTTGTAGTTGTCTTTATCGATGACATACTAATTTATTCTCGGGATGAGAGTGAGCATGTTGAGCATCTGATAGTTGTTTTACAGACTTTAAGAGACAAGCAGTTGTATGCTAAATTCAGCAAGAGTGAGTTTTGGCTACGAGAGGTCAGATTCTTAGGACACATTGTGTCGGGTGATGGCATAAGAGTTGACCCAAGTAAGATCTCGGCTATTGTGGAGTGGAAACTGCCAAGGAATGTGTCAGAAATTAGAAGCTTTTTGGGTTTAGCGGGGTACTACAGACGGTTCGTAAAAGGGTTCTCCATGATTGCTAACCCGATGACGAAACTGTTGCACAAGGACGTTAAATTTGAATGGACTGAGAAATGCCAACGAAGTTTCGAGATATTGAAAGCATTATTGACTGAGGCACCGATTTTAGTACAACCTGAGTTGGGGAAAGAGTTTGTGCTCTACAGTGATGCGTCATTAAATGGTCTTGGTTGTGTGTTGATGCAAGAGGGTAAGGTAGTAGCTTACGCCTCGAGACAACTAAAACCGTACGAGAAGAATTATTCGACTCATGATTTAGAGTTTGCTGCGATCATTTTCTCTTTGATGATTTGACGTCATAATCTATATGGTGAGAAGTGCCAAATCTTCACCGATCACAAGAGTTTGAAGTACTTAATGGACCAAAAGGATTTGAATTTGTGACAACGGCGGTGGCTTGAATTATTAAAGGATTACGAGTTAGTAATCGATTACCATTCGGGGAAAGCGAATGTGGTTGAGGATGCCTTGAGTAGAAAATCCATGTATGCTTTGAGAGCTCTGAGTACGAGCTTAGCGTTGTCTGATGATGGTGCTATATTAGCCGAGTTGAGGGCTAGACCATTATTTATTCAGCAGATATGTGAAGCTCAAAAGAATAATAGTGAGATGCAAGCTAAGAGAGCTCAGTGTGAATCGGGGAGTGACTCTGATTTTTGGGTTAGCTTAAAGGATTGCTTGATGTTTCATGGTAGAATTTGTGTGCCAAAGGAGGACGAGTTAATTCAGAAAATTTTACATGAAGCACACAGTGGTTGTTTGTCAGTACACCCGGGCAGCACAAAAATGTACAATGATTTGAAGAAGTTGTATTGGTGGCCGGGTATGAAAAGAGATATCTCCGAGTTTGTTACCAAGTGTTTGGTCTGTCAACAAGTGAAAGCCGAGCATCAAGTACCTTCGGGATTGCTTCAGCTGGTGATGGTCCCAGAGTGGAAATGGGATCGAATCACAATGGATTTTGTAACGGGGTTACCTATGACTCCGAGAAAGAAAGATGTTGTGTGGGTTATTGTTGATAGATTAACAAAGTTGGCTCACTTTATACCGATACGTGTGGATTACTCACTTGATAATTTAACCAAGTTGTATATTGCTGAGGTGGTGAGATTGCATGGGGTGCCTATATCTATTATCTCGGATAGAGATCCGAGGTTTACTTCGAGGTTTTGGAAGAAGTTGCAAGAAGCCTTGGGTACAAAGTTGAATTTTAGTACTGCTTTCCATCCTCAAACTGATGGCCAATCCGAAAGAGTGATTCAAGTCCTTGAGGATATGCTCCGATGCTGTGTGTTAGAATTCGAAGGTAGCTAGGAAAAATATCTACCTTTAGTTTAGTTTGCCTATAACAACAGTTATCAGTCGAGTATATGGATGGCACCGTACGAAGCTTTGTATGGTCGTAAGTGTCGGACTCCCTTGTATTGGACCGAGCTTAGCGAGAAGCAAATTCACGTGGTCGACTTATTTAAAGAGACTGAGGAGATAGTGAAAGTAATCGGAGATAGTCTGAAAGCTGCTTCGGATCAACAAAAGTCATACGCGGATTTAAAAAGGAAAGAAATAGAGTTTCAAGTGGGTGACAAGTATTCCTGAAAGTATCTCCGTGGAAGAAAATTTTGAGATTCGTTTGAAAGGGCAAATTGAGTCAACGATTCTTAGGATCGTAAGAGGTTATTGAGAGGATTGGGCTAGTAGCATACCGGTTGGCTTTGCCAGCAGAATTAGAGAGAATACACAACGTGTTTCATGTGTCGATGTTGCGGCGATATCATTCCTATCCTTCGCATGTGATTCCTCCAACCGAAATTAAGATACGACCAGACATGACGTATGAGGAAGAACCAATTAAGATATTGGCTCGAAAGGTTAAACAGTTGAGGAATAAGAGTATAGCTTTAGTAAAAGTGTTATGGCAAAAACACGGTGTGGAAAAGGCTACGTGGGAACCGGAAGAAGCCATGAGAGAACAATACCCAAACCTTTTTACCAGTAAGATTTTTGGGGACGAAAATCTCTAAAGGAGGGGAGAGTTGTAATAGCCCGATTTTGGGGCTAGTCGAAACAGTGGTTTCGGGACCACTAATCCGAGGTTGAGGAAAATTATTTTCATATTATTTTATGTTTTATAGCATAATTATATGGGTGTATGAGAATTTTGGTGCATTAATTTTGGCGATTTCATGCTTAATTGTGAAAAAGGACTAAATCGTATTGTTTTACAAGTCAAGGTTGTTAAATGGCTATAGAATTCTAATGGGAGGTCCCTAATGTACAATTAGGCCTTGTTTAATATAGTGGTCGGCCATAGGGACAAGAATTGACATGGTCAATTGGTTAGGTGGGGTTCTGGTGACTTATTTGATAAATTAAAATAAAATAAGAAGAAAGATGATAACACCTATCATCTTCACCATTTTTCCACCGAAAATACCAGAAAAGAGGGGGTTTAAAAGCTTGAAAATTTCAGCAACTCATCTTCTCTACAAGTAAGTGATTATGATGGTTTTACTTGATTATTTTTGTACTTTTGGAGTCCCCAAAGCTTAAGCTAGCTAATCAGGGGACTAATTTGCTAAAAGGTTGAAAGTTTAGGGACTTGCCATGAGAGTGTTCATGCTGTTTGTTGAGCTTTTATGGAAGAAAATGAATGTTAGTGAGTGAAGGAACAACTTTTGTGAAAGGTGTTACCATGAAAACACCTAAATGGGACTTAGTTGTAAAGATTGTAAATGTGTAATAAATGCATGAAATAAATGGTTTTGTGAGTTGTTGTAAGAGGAATAAATGTTCATCTAGGCTTGTTTAATGAGTAAATGTGATGAAAAATGATATACGAGCCTAGGGGAAAAATCGTAATTTTGCCATAGTATAAGGGCAAAATGATCATTTTTTCCTAAGTACAAAATTTGATGTATCATGAGTATTAAATTAATTGAATGGGTGAATTTTATTATTATAGATCAAGAAGAACGCGAAAACAACCTTGACCGGGGAAAAGGCAAGGTTACGGATTAATCCGTAGATTAACACATTTTGCTTCGAGGTAAGTTTATGTATAAACGGTACATCTTGAATACTTATGTTGTTACTTATTGGTGTATCGTACGAATGAGATCATTTATGATTGAGATGGATTGAATTCGATAGAAAACGAGTAATTCCCGTAAGAACCTTGAAATAAATTTGTAAGTGTAGAATATTATTCGTAATAATCATTGGTGGGCTGTGTGCGATACCACCGTAAATATTCTTATTGGTGGGATGTGTGTGATGCCACCTTAGTACTTACTCACGATGGGCTGCGCACAATATCATCGTTTATATTATCATTTGGTGGGCTAAGTGCGATACCACCGTAAATATTCTTGTTGGTGGGCTATGTGCGATACCACCCTATCATAGATTAATGGTGGGCTATGTGCAAAACCATCGAGTGTTTGGTATTATTCTGAATGATTCTTTGAGAAATCGTTTAAGTATATGATTCATATGATGTTGTGGTGATGAGTGCAGGGAATATATGCAAATAATTGAGAGCATTATATTTGTTATATGGTTTAAATGTGGTAAGAGATGAAATGAGTAAGCATGATTATGAAATGTGGATTGTTCTTGCTGGGTATGAAAAGCATTGATTGATGTATAAATATATGTGTTATGATGCTATTTGTTTACATGTAAACTTACTAAGCTTAAAGCTTACTCCCTTTCCTTTTTCCCTTGTTTTATAGTGTCAAAGAGCCGGTTCGGGATACGAAGTTATTTGGAAGATCACCCACACTATTAGCTCATATCGGTATAGTTAGACTTAGCATTTTTGAATATGGCATGTATAGGGGCTAGGCTTAGTGGAGATGTTTTGTTATTTTGGCCAATTGTGATGGCTCCTTATAGATGAATCTCTTGTATATGGCCATAGTTAATGGCTCATTATTACTAATTTATGAAAAGATGAGGTTATTCATGATAGTGTATGTTGCACAATTGGGTTGCTTAGTGAATTGTTGAATGGAGTTTTGATGTGTGAGTTAGGGTGGCAAAAAGAGCTTGGCAAATAGCCTTGTTCTTGTCCACACGGGTAGGCACACGGGCGTGTGTCTAGGCCGTGTGTGACACACAGTCAGTCCCACGGGTGTGTGGCTAGGCCTTGTGTCCCTTGCATGTTAATGTTGCAAGTCAGTGTCGACCACGGGCTAGACACAAGGGCGTGTGCCTAGGCCGTGTGACCATTATGAGGTTGCTGACGTCACAAACAGAATACCCAGGTTGTTGCACACGGGCGAGGACACGGGCGTGTCTAGGCCGTGTGAGGCACACGGGCCATTGACTCGGGCGTGTGCTCGGCCGTGTGAAAACCCCTGTAGATTTGAAATGAAAAATAAATCCCACACGGGCTAGGGACATGGGCGTGTGTGACCACACGGCCTGCCCACACAGGCGTGTCCCACTTCACACGAGCGTGTGGCCCTGTTAAGGCAAAATTTTTCCAAGTTTATAACAGTTTCCGGTTTTATCCCGAGTTCCTCCGTTTGCATGTTTTAGGCCTCGTATGTTCATAACAAGAACGTTAGACATGTGAATGAAAGGTTTTAAATTGAAATGAAATTTGATAGCTCAAAGTTGTATGTTTAAGAGAGATAAGTCTGGTAATGCCTCGTACCCGGTTCCAGCGTTGAATACGGGTAATGTAACACACCTTACCCGTAATCCCTGCCGGAACCGGGTCCGAGGCGTTACCAGATTAGAACTACTTGATCGCCACGTAGGCTCAACGTGACTACTATCCTTAAGTCACCACGACAACCTCATTTTCGAGTTTCGAGGCCTTACTCAAACACACGAGGGCTCTCGAGTCCATATCGGAAACTCTTACTATCTTAAAAATTTTCTCCATCTAGACTGGGACTACACGCCCGTGCTAGATGATACATGCTCGTGTGTAGTCACACAAGCCCATGTTCACAACCCGTCCACAAAACTCAACCATTCTGCCAAAGTCCCACGGCTAGGTCATACGCCCGTGTTCACCACCCGTGGTGCACACTGACTACTTCACACGGCCTTAAAGTCTCGACGTACGCCTGTGTGGTTAGCCCGTGGCCAACACTGAATAACTCACACGTCTTAGGCACACGCCCGTGTGACTAGTCCGTGGTCTAATCTGACTTAAAATACTAACATGCAGGGGACACACGGCCAAGTCACATGCCCATGGGCTGACCGTGTGTCACACATGGTCTAGACACACGTCCGTGTGTCTACCCACATGGACAAGAACAAACCTATTTGTCATGCCCCTTCTCACCCCTCTAGCATACACAACATGTACTCATTCAACACATCCATAATTAACTCAATTTGAAACAAAATCTTACATGGATAACTACATCTTTTCATATAATAAAATAGCCAACAACTATGGCATTATACAAAATAGATTATCCATCTAAAGGCCAACATAACTTAGCCATTTACAACCAAAAATCACTAACTTTTCAAGCCCCTATACATGCCATATACAAAACGTTTAATCCAATGTACCAGAGTGTGCTGATAGTGTGGGCGATCTTCCAATTGATCCACGTATCTCGATTCAACTCTATTTTTCTATAAGACAAGGGAAAAGAAAGGGAGTATGCTTTGAGCTTAGTGAGTTTACACATAAACAATTAAGCATCATAATATAAGCTAAACAACAATTAGCATTATACTAACATAAGTAATTCACAACTATGCTTACTCTTTCTATCCCTTACCACATTTCCAACACATCATGAGTCACATACTCATAACTATTGACATGCAGCCCTGCATTCAATATCGCATTTTCATAATATACAACACATCATTATTTCACAATAACATATCCACACATCTGCACTACTCACTAATACATCCACACAGCTACTCTCTCGGTGGTTTCGCACTTAGCCTACCACAATCGATACAATAAGATAGTATCACACTTAGCCTACCAATAAGGTAATCATAGTGGTCTCGCACTTAGCCCACTAAACAATATACTTAGCGATAGCATCGCACATAGCCCAACTCATCGTTGCTAAGTATTGGAGTAGCATCGTACTTAGCTTACCATCAAGCATTATCACTACACATTCACATATCTACTTTGTAGTTCATTCATTCATTCGTTCACTATAACTAACTCATTCATTCCACATGAACCACATAGGTTCTCAACATGCTATACTCTAGCTAGCATTTCCAAAGTATACGCATAATGCATCGTTTATATGTAAACTTACCTCGGCATTCAAAAAGTATGGAGATGTGCAATTTAGTCCACGACCTTGCCCTTGCCTCAGTTTTGATTCGGGCTTCGTCTTTCTTGATCTATAATGACAAATCAACACATTCAATACACACAATGACTAAATTGACCTTTATCTCATACTTTAGCAAAATCCCTATTTTGCCCCTAATCTTTCTCATTTTTACACTTTTCCCCCAAGGCCCGTAAAGTGAATTTTATTCAACTTTCTATCCTTTCATGCTTAGCCGAATCACTTACTCAATTAAAGTTATCATCAATTCACACTAATTCTCACATGTATGACCAAACTCAAGACTTTAACAAACTAGTCCCTACATGCATTTTTCATGGAATTCATTTTGTAAATGATGTTTCTACAACATCAAGCTTTCATATTCTTTCATAAAACATCAAAACACATGCATGTCATACATGGGTACATTTTTGAACATCCATTTTAGCTCATCATATAGCTAAAAATAGCTTACTCATGCTACTAGGACTTCAAAAATACGAAGAATATCAAAAACGTGCTAGAATACACTTACTAGCTAGCTTGAAAAGTTGAAGAGCCCTAACAATGGCTTCTCTCAAATTTTCGGCAGCCTTGGAGAAGAAGATGAATGAATTTTGTCATCTTTTCTCCTATTTTAATCATTTAATTGTCAAATGACCGAAATACCCTTTTTGACAAACTTCCTAGTTTAACTCATCCATGCCCAAATTTGTCCAAAAATTAGAAATTGTGAAAATTACTCATTAAGGACTTCTAATTGATATTGTAAAGTAATTTCACACAAATAGCTTCTAGAATCTCACATTTTGCAACTTTTGCAATTTAGTCCTTTTGGACAGTTCAACCGCAATTTAACAAAATTGCTTCATGAAACTTTCACACTAACATGCAAACATGGCATAGACCTCAAAAACTCATACTTATGCCTCGGATTTGTGGTCTCGCACCACTATTCCGACTAGGCCCTAAATCGAGATGTTATAACTCTCCCCCCATTTTAGAGATTTTTGCCCTCGAAAATCTTACCAGTAAAGAGGTTTGGATGCTGCTCCCTCAAAGCCTCTTCCGTTTCCAACTTAGCTTCTTCAACACCGTGTTTCTGCCATAACACTTTCACTAGTGCTATGCTTTTATTCCTCCACTGTTTCACTTCTCGAGCCAAGATCTTAACCGGCTCCTCTTCATAAGACATATCAGGTCTTATCTCAATTTCTGTCGAAGGAATCACATGTGAAGGATCGAAGCGATACCGTTGCAACATCGACACATGGAACATATTATGAATTTTTTCCAATTCTACCGGCAAAGCCAACCGGTATGCTACTGGCCCAACTCTATCTGTAATCTCATATGGCCCTATGAACCTTGGACTCAATTTCCATTTTTGTCCAAATCTCATGATTTTCTTTCATGGGGACACTTTTAAGAACACTTTGTCACCCACTTCAAACTCAATCTCTTTTCTTTTCAAATCCGCGTACGACTTCTATCGATCTGAAGTAGCTTTTAGACTATTACGGATTACTCTCACTTTCTCTTCAGTTTCTTTCACTAGATCAGCCCCATGGATTCGCTTTTCACTAAGCTCGGTCCAATACAATGGATTCTGACACTTACGACCATACAAGGCCCCATACGGAGCCATCCGTATACTTGACTCGATAATCGTTGTTGTAAGCAAATTCACCAAAGGTAGATATCTTTCCCAACTACCTTCGAATTCTAACACACAAAGATCGAAGCATATCTTCAAGAACTTGAATCACTCTTTCAGATCGACCATCGCTTTGTGGATGGAACGCAACGATTAAAATTTAACCTCGCACTCCATGGCCCCTGCAACTTTTTCCAAAACCTAGAAGTAAACCCTCGGATCTCTATCCGATATTATAGACACAGCACACCATGTAACCTCACAATCTCTCGCAACATACAATTCGGCTAACTTGTCCAAAGAATAATCAACACGCATCGGAATAAAATAAGTCGACTTTATCAATCTATCCACAACAACCCACACAAAGATCTTTCTTTTTCTGAGTCATAGGTAACCCCATCACAAAATCCATGGTAATCCGATCCCATTTCCACTGGGAACCATCATTGGTCAAGCAATCTCAAGGCACTTGATGTTCAAATTTCACTTGTTGACAAATCGGACACTTTGTCACGAACTCGTAGATATCTCTTTTCATACCCGCCCACCAATAAAATTTCCTCATGTCATTGTACATTTTCGCATCGCCTGTGGTATCGACAAATAACCACTATGTGCCTCATGCAAAACCTTTCGGATCAATTCTTCATATCTAGGTACACAAATTCTGTCATGGTATAACAAACAACCATCCAAACCTACTCGAAAATCAGAGTCACTTTCTTATCCACACTTAGCTCTCTTAGCTTGCATCTCACTATCATTTTCTTGGGCCTCACATATCTCATGGAACAAACAAAGGCTTAGCTCTCAACTCTGCCAATATAGCACCATCATCAGACAATGCTAAACTCGTGCTCATAACTCTTAGAGCATACAAGGATTTCCTACTCAGGGCATCCACAACCACATTTGCTTTTCTGGGATGGTAATCAATGACTAACTCATAGTCTTTCAATAACTCGAGCCACCGCCTCTGTCGCAAATTTAAATACTTTTGATCCATCAAATTCTTCAAACTTTTGTGATCCGTAAAGATTCGACACTTCTCACCATATAAGTAATGTCGCCAAATCTTTAACGCGAAAACAATCGCAGCCAACTCCAAATCATGAGTCGGATAATTCTTCTCGTGTGGTTCTAGTTGTCTCGAGGCGTAAGCGACTACCTTACCCTCTTGCATCAACACGCAACCGAGACCATTAAACGATGCGTCACTGAAAACCACAAACTCTTTCCCCGATTCTGGTTGAACCAAAACCGGCCCCTCAGTCAACAATGTTTTCAATCTCTCAAAACTCTGTTGACATGCCTCTGTCCAATCATACTTGACATCCTTATGCAACAATTTCGTCATCGGGGTAGAAATCACTGAGAAACCCTTTACGAAACATCTGCAATATCCCGCTAGTCCCAAGATGCTTCTAACTTCCGACACATTCCTCGGCTGTTTCCAATCCACAATAGCCGAAACCTTACTCGGGTCAACTCGAATACCATCACCTGACACAACGTGTCCTAAATATCCAACCGCTCGGAGCCAAAACTCACTCTTGATAAACTTAGCATACAACTGCTCATCTCTTAAAGTTTGCAAGACAATTCTCAAATGTTCCTCATGATCATTCTCATCCCGAGAATAGATCAATATGACATCAATGAAGATAACCATAAACTTATCCACATACGGTCGAAAGACACGGCTCATCAAATCTATAAAAATCGCAGGTGCATTCGTTAAACCAAACGGCATGACCAAAAACTCATAATGGTCATACCTTGTTCGAAATGCAGTTTTCAACACATCTTGCTCTTTCACTCTCAACTGGTAATAACCAGATTTCAGGTCGATCTTGGAGAACATTGTAGCTCCTTTCAGTTGATCAAAAAGATCATCAATCCTTGGTAAAGGATACTTATTCTTCACCATCACTTTTTTAAGTTGCCTATAGTCTATACACAACCTCATAGACCCATCTTTCTTTTTCACAAATAGTACCGGAGCACCCCACGGTGAGTAGCTCGGTCTTGCAAAACCCTTATCTGTCAACTTTTGCAACTGAACCTTCTGTTCTTTCAACTCTAAAGGTGCCATTCTATACGGAGCAATTGAAATAGGTGCCGTTCTTAGAACTAACTCAATCCCAAACTCGACCTCTCTCTCTGGAGGTAATCCGGGTAACTCTTTCAAAAATACATCCGGATACTCATATACCACCGGTACTGTATCAAACTTTACTCCAACCTCTTGAGTATTCAAAATAAAGGCGAGATAGGACTCACACCCTTTTCTCAAACATTTCTCAGCCACTAGGGAAGAAATCATCACCGGTAGACTATCCGATCCACCTGATTCAACCCGAACAACATCTCCACTCTTCACATTTCAATTTGATAAACTTACTACCACAGTTCACTAAGACACTATGGGTTGTCAACCAATCCATGCCAAGGATTAAGTCAAACTTATCAAACGGCAACAACATAAGGTTTGCTAGAAAGCAATGACTCTTAATCAACAAAGGACAATTCTTACACACCTTGTCCACTAACACGTATTTTCCTAACGGGTTTGACACCTTAACCACAATGTCCGTAGACTCAACGGTCATACTCAAACTAGATGCTAATCTCATGCAAATATAAGAGTGAGTAGACCCTGGATATATTAAAGCAATAACAAAGGTATCATAGAGAGAAAAAGTACCTGTTATCACATCTAGGGATGATACATCTTCACAGGCGCGAATGGCATAACTCCTCGCAGGTGCCCGACCCTCCGGTCTCACAGCAGAGTCTCTGGATGCACCTCTACCACTATTCCCACCTCTCGGGTTCCTTGGTGGTCTACCCCTTGCAGACACATCACTAGGTCTCATCTCTTGTTTCTCTTCTTTATCATCCCTCTCAAGGCAATTTCAGATAAAGTGGTCAGGGGAACCATCCTTATAACATTTTCGGCTGTTTCCCCAACACTCTCCGGTGTGATATCTACCACAATTTGGACACTCCAGTTTGTTTTTCGTATTGCCCACACTTTCCATCGAGGTAGCTTGGACTCTCAAACCCAGACAAGTGTGGTCCAAGTCTTGATGTGAATATCCCACTGATATTGTTGTCCAAGGATTCACTTCCCTGGATCTTTTCGACTGGGCTTGGTATGGCTTACCCATTGGCCTCTTTCTCGCATCTCAGGCTTCACTCAAAGCCCTTCTCTTTTCTTTACCCAACTCTTCGGCCTTACTTGCCCTCTCGACCAACACAACAAACTCTTTCAACTCCAAGATACCAACTAGGAGTTTGATATCCTCATTCAGTCCATCTTCGAACCTCTTACACAGAATGGTCTCCGTCGACACACATTCTTGGGCGTATTTGCTAAGCCTAACAAACTCACGCTCATATTTCGCTACTGACATTCTTCCTTGCTTCAACTCAAGGAATTTCTTCCTTTTTCGATTAGTAAATCGTTGGCTTATGTACTTCTTCCAGAACTTTTCCAGAAAGAAGTCCCACGTCACCCGCTCTCTCGAGACTACTGACGTCAACATCTTCCACCAATGGTATGCCGAGTCCCTCATCAAAGACACAACACACTTCAAGCTCTCTTCAGGTGTACATGAGAGTTCATCAAACACTCTCATTGAGTTCTCTAGCCAAAACTCTGCCCTTTCAGGGTCATCATCTACCTTAGCTCTAAACTCCTCAGCCTTGTGTTTCCTAATCTTATCCACCGGGGGTTTCGATATCCTCACTACATCATTACCTTGAGGAACCACTGGATTTGGCTGAGGCATAGGAGGAGGTAGAGGAGGTTGAGCATTAGGGTTCGCTCGAACATAATCCGAGTACCAATTACTCATCATCTGGAGAAAGGCTTCCCGAACCTCTTCCCCTTGACCCCTAACCTCGGGTCCACTCTCTACAGGCGCGGTTCCTTGCACAGGAGTCGGCACATTACTAGCTACTTCATCAGCAGTCGATTGATCGGGATCTATATACTATATAAAACAAGGTTTAAAATCATCAGAAACCACCACACTATCATTGTACACTTATGGCATGTATAGCTAGACTCTTACACTCGCTACGGTAATCCTAGAACCGACTAAACTTGGCTTTGATACCACTAAATGTAACACCACTTACCCGTAATCCCCGTCGAAATCAGGTCCTAGGCATTACCGGATTAAAACTACTTGATCGCCACTTAGGCTCAACGTGACTACTCTCCTTAAGTCACCACGACAACCTCATTTTCGAGTTACGAGGCCTTACTCAAACACACGAGGGCTCTCGAGACCATATCAAAAACTCTTACTATCTTAAAAATTTTCTCCATCTAGACTTGGACTATACGCCCGTGCTAGATGATACGCGCCCGTGTGTAGTCACACACGCCCATGTCCACAACCCGTGCACAAAACTTAACCATTCTGCCAAAGTCTCACTGCTAGGTCACATGCCCGTGTTCACCACCCGTGGTGCACACTGACTACTTCACACGGCCTTAAAGTCTAGACGTGCGCCCGTGTGGTTAGCCCGTACCAACATCGAATAACTCACACGCCCCGGGCACACGCCGTGTGACTAGTCCGTGGTCTAATCGACTTAAAATACTAACATGCAGGGACACACGGCTAAGTCACACGCCCATGGGCTGACCGTGTGTCACACATGGTCTAGACACACGCTCGTGTGTCTACCCACATGGACAAGAACAAAGCTATTTGTCATGCCCCTTCTCACCCCTCTAGCATACACAACATGTACTCATTCAACACATCCATAATCAACTCAATTTGAAACACAATCTTACATGGATAACTACATCTTTTCATATAATAAAATAGCCAACAACTATGGCATTATACAAAATAGATTATCCATCTAAAGGCCAACATAACTTAGCCATTTACAACCAAAAATCACTAACTTGTCTAGCCCCTATACATGCCATATACATAATGTTTAATCCAATATACCAGAGTCTGCTGATAGTGTGGGCGATCTTCCAATTGATCCACGTATCTCGATTCAACTCTATTTCTCTATAAGACAAGGGAAAAGAATGGGAGTAATCTTTGAGCTTAGTGAGTTTACACATAAACAATTAAGCATCATAATATAAGCTAAACAACAATTAGCATTATACTAACATAAGTAATTCACAACTATGCTTACTCTTTCTATCCCTTACCATATTTCCAACACATCATGAGTCACATACTCATAACCATTGACATGCACCCCTGCATTCAATATCGCATTTACACAATATACAACACATCATTATTTCACAATAACACATCCACACATCTACACTACTCACTAATACATCCACACAGCTACTCTCTCGGTGGTTTCGCACTTAGCCTACCACAATCGATACAATAAGATAGCATCACACTTAGCCTACCAATAAGGTAATCATAGTGGTCTCGCACTTAGCCCACTAAACAATATACTTAGCGATAACATCGCACATAGCCCAGCTCATCGTTGCTAAGTATTAGGGTAGCATCGCACTTAGCTTACCATCAAGCATCATCACTACACATTCCCATATCTACTTTATAGTTCATTCATTCATTCGTTCACTATAACTAACTCATGCATTCCACATGAACCATATAGGTTCTCAACCATGCTATACTCTAGCTAGCATTTACAAAGTATACGCATAATGCATCGTTTATACGTAAACTTACCTCGGTACTAAAAAAGTATGGAGATGTGCAATTTAGTCCACGACCTTGCCCTTGCCTCGGTTTCGATCCGGGCTTCATCTTTCTTGATCTATAATGACAAATCAACACATTCAATACACACAATGACTAAATTGACCTTTATCTCATACTTTAGCAAAATCCCCATTTTGCCCCTAATCTTTCTCATATTTACACTTTTGCCCCAAGGCCCGTAAAATGATTTTTATTTAACTTTCTAGCCTTTCATGCTTAGTCGAATCACTTACTCAATTAAAGTTATCATCAATTCACCCTAATTCTCACATGTATGACCAAACTCAAGACTTTCACAAACTAGTCCCTACATGTATTTTTCATGGAATTCACTTAGTAAATGATGTTTCTACAACATCAAGCTTTCATATTCTTCCATAAAACATCAAAATACATGCATGTCATACATGGGTACATTTTTTAACATCCATTTTAGCTCATCATATAGCTAAAAATAGCTTACTCATGCTACTAGAACTTCAAAAATACGAAGAATATCAAAAACGGGCTAGAATACACTTACTAGCTAGCTTGAAAAGTTGAAGAGCCCTAACAATGGCTTCTCTCAAATTTTCGGCAGCCTTGGAGAAGAAGATGAATGAATTTTGTCATCTTTTCTCCTATTTTAATCATTTAATTGTTAAATGACCAAAATACCCTTTTTGATAAACTTCCTAATTTAACTCATCCATGCCCAAATTTGTCCAAAAATTAGAAATTGTGAAAATTACTCATTAAGGACTTCTAATTGATATTGTAAAGCAATTTCACACAAATAGCTTCTAGAATCTCACATTTTGCAACTTTTGCAATTTAGTCCTTTTGGACAGTCCAATCGCAATTTAATAACATTGCTTCATGAAACTTTCACCCTAGCATGCAAACATGGAATAGACCTCAAAAACTCATACTTATGCCTCGAATTTGTGGTCTCGCACCACTATTCTGACTAGGCCCTAAATCGGGATATTATAGGTAAAGGGTGTTACATTTAGTGGTATCAAAGCTGTGGTTTAGTCAGTTCTCAGATTTTCGTAGCGTGTGTAAGGGTCTAGCTATACATGCCATAGAATGCAATGATAGTGTGGTGACTTCTGAATATATTTAACTATGTTTTTTTATAGTAAATGGATCTCGATCGAGCAGCTGCTGATGACGCTGTTAGTAATGCGTCGGCTCCCACGCAAGGGACCGCACCAGTAGAGAGTAGACCCGAGACTTTGGGTCAAGAAAAAGAAGCTCGAGAAGCCTTTCTCCACATGATGAGTAATTGGTACATAAAGTATGTACGAGCAAACCCTAATGCTCAACCTCCTCCACCCCCTCTTATACCTCAGCCAGTCCCTGTGGCTCTGTAAGGTATAGATTTGGTGAGGATGACCAAACCTCCGGTAGATAAGCTTCGGAAGCAAGGGGCCAAGGATTTTAGGGCTAACATAGACGATGACCCCGAGAGGGCAGAGTTCTAGCTTGAGAACTCAATGAGGGTGTTTGATGAACTCTCTTGTACACCTGAGGAGAGCTTGAAATGCGACGTGTCATTACTGAAGGACTCGGCATATCGTTGGTGGAAAACATTGACGTTGGTAGTTCCAAGGGAGAGGGTAATGTAGGACTTCTTTTTGGAAGAGTTCCAAAAGAAGTACATAAGTCAAAGATTTATGGATCAGAAACGGAAGGAGTTCCTTGAGTTGAAGTAAGGTAGAATGACTGTGGCAGAGTATGAGCGCAAGTTTGTTAGGCTCAGCAAGTATGCACAAGAGTGTGTGTCCACAGAAGCTATCTTGTACAAGAGGTTTGAAGATGGGTTAAATGAGGATATCAGACTGGTAGTTGGGATCATAGAATTGAAAGAATTCGTAGTGTTAGTCGATAGAGCTTATAAGGCAGAGGAGTTGAATAAGGAAAAGAGAAAAGCCATGAATGAGGCCTGAGATGCGAGGAATAGGCCAATGAGTAAATCATATCAAACTCAATCAAAGAGGTCCAAGGAGACGAACCCTCGGATGACTACTTCAGTTGGGTATTCACATCGAGATCGAGGTAATACATACTCGGGTTTGAGAGTATAAGCCACCTCGATAGCAAGCGTGGGCAACCCAAAGTCTAACAAACCAGAGTGTCCAAATTGTGGTAGGAAACACACTGAAAACTGTTGGGGTAACAACCGAAGTTGTTACAAGTGTGGTTCACCCAATCATTTTATTCAGAATTGTCCTCAGAGGGATGAGAAAGAAAGAAAACAAGAAGTAAGGGCAAGCAATGTATCCTCGAGGGGTAGATCATAAAAGAACCCGGGAGCTGGGACAAGTAGTAGAGGTGTGCCCAGAGACTCTGCTGTGAGGTCGGAAGGCCGAGCACCTGCATGGACCTATGCCATTCGTGCTCACGAAGAGGCGTCCTCTCCAGATGTGATAACGGGTACTTTTTCTCTTCATGATATCTCTGTTGTTGCTTTGATTGATCCGGGGTCTACCCATTCTTATATTTGCATGAAATTGGCATTTAGCATGAGTATGATTGTTGAGTCTACGAAAATTGTAGTAAAAGTGTCAAACCCGTTAGGTAAACATGTCCTAGTTGACAAGGTGTGTAGGAATTGTCCTTTGACAATTAGAGGTCATTGTTTTCTGGCTAACCTTATGTTGTTGCCGTTTGATGAATTTGATTTGATTCTTGGTATGGATTGGTTGACTGCTCACAATGTTTTAGTGAACTGTGGTAGCAAGTTTATTGAATTAAGATGTGTAAATGGGGATATCATTCGGGTTGAATCAGGTAAATCGAATAGTTTGCCTTTAATGATTTCATCTATGGTAGCTGAGAGATACTTGAGAAAAGGGTACGAGTCCTACCTCGCATTCGTATTGAATACTCTAGAGTCAGAGGAGAAAACTGAATCAGTGCCTGTGGTGTGCGAGTATCCGGACGTGTTCCCAGAAGAATTACCCGGATTTCGTCCAGTTAGAGAGGCCGAGTTTGGTATAGAGTTAATTAAGATGCGCACCTATTTCTCGCTGTTCGTATAGGATGGCACCATTAGAGCTAAAAGAGTTGAAGGTTCAGTTGCAAAAGTTAACGGATAAAGGTTTTGCAAGACCGAGCTATTCACCATGGGGTGCTCCGGTACTTTTTGTGAAGAAGAAAGATGGGTCGATGAGATTGTGCATAGATTACAGACTGCTCAACAAGGTGACAGTGAAGAATAAGTATCCTTTTCAGGGATAGATGACTTGTTTGACCAATTGAAGGGAGCTACGGTGTTCTCTAAGATAGACTTAAGGTCTGGCTATTACCAGTTGAGGGTTAAGGAGCAAGATGTGCCGAAAACTGCATTTCGGACGAGGAATGGCCATTATGAGTTCCTTGTCATGCCATTTGGCTTAACGAATGCTCTTGCGATATTTATGGATCTAATGAACCGTATCTTCTGACCGTATTTGGATAAGTTTGTAGTTGTCTTTATCGATGACATACTGATTTATTCTCGGGATGAGAGTGAGTATGTTGAGCATCTGAGAGTTGTTTTACAGACTTCAAGAGACAAGCAGTTGTATGCTAAATTTAGCAAGAGTGAGTTTTGGCTCCGAGAGGTCAGATTCTTAGGACACATTGTGTCGGGTGATGGCATAAGAGTTGACCCAAGTAAGATCTCGGCTATTGTAGAGTGGAAACTGCCAAGGAATGTGTTGGAAATTAGAAGCTTTTTGGGTTTAGCGAGGTACTACAGACGGTTCGTAAAAGGGTTCTCCATGATTGCTACCCCGATGACGAAACTGTTGCCCAAGGACGTTAAATTTGAATGGACTGAGAAATGCCAACGAAGTTTCGAGATATTTAAAGCATTATTGACTGAGGCGCTGGTTTTAGTACAACCTGAGTCGAGGAAAGACTTTGTGGTCTACAGTGATGCGTCATTTAATGGTCTTGGTTGTGTGTTAATGCAAGACGGTAAGGTAGTAGCTTACGCCTCGAGACAACTAAAATCGCACGAGAAGAATTATCCGACTCATGATTTAGAGTTTGTTGCGATCGTTTTCACTTAGAAGATTTGGCTTCATTATCTATATAGTGAGAAGTGTTGAATCTTCACCGATCAAAAGAGTTTGAAGTACTTAATGGACCAAAAGGATTTGAATTTGCGACAATGGTGGTGGCTTGAATTATTAAAGGATTACGAGTTAGTAATCAATTACCATCCGGGGAAAATAAATGTGGTTGCGGATACCTTAAGCAGAAAATCCCTGTATGCTTTGAGAGCTATGAGTACGAGCTTAGCGTTGTCTGATGATGGTGCTATATTACCCGAGTTGAGGGCTAGACCATTATTTATTCAGTAGATATGTGAAGCTCAAAAGAATAATAGTGAGATGCAAGCTAAGAGAGCTCAGTGCGAATCGGGGAGTGACTCTAATTTTCGGGTTAGCTCAAAAGATTGCTTGATGTTTCATGGTAGAATTTGTGTGCCAAAGGAGGATGAGTTAATTCGGAAAATTTTACACGAAGCACACAGTGGTTGTTTGTCAGTACACCCGGGCAGTACAAAAATGTACAATGATTTGAAGAAGTTGTATTGGTGGCCGAGTATGAAAAGAGATATCTTCGAGTTTGTTACCAAGTGTTTGGTCTGTCAACAAGTGAAAGCCGAGCATCAAGTACCTCCGGGATTGCTTCAGCTGGTGATGGTCCCAGAGTGGAAGTGGGATCGAATCACAATGGATTTCGTAACGAGGTTATCTATGACTCCGAGAAAGAAAGATGCTGTATGGGTTATTGTTGATAGATTAACAAAGTCGGCTCACTTTATACCGATACGTGTGGATTACTCACTTGATAAGTTAGCCAAGTTGTATATTGCTGAGGTGGTGAGATTGCATGGGATGCCTATATCTATTATCTCGGATAGAGATCCGAGGTTTACTTCGAGGTTTTGGAAGAAGTTGCAAGAAGCCTTGGGTACAAAGTTGAATTTTAGTACTGCTTTCCATCCTCAAACTGATGGCCAATCCGAAAGAGTGATTCAAGTCCTTGAGGATATGCTCCGATGCTGTGTGTGTTAGAATTCGAAGGTAGCTGGGAAAAATATCTAACTTTAGTTGAGTTTGCCTATAACAACAGTTATTAGTCGAGTATACGGATGGCACCGTACGAAGCTTTGTATGGTCGTAAGTGTCGGACTCCCTTGTATTGGACCGAGCTTAGCGAGAAGCAAATTCATGGGGTCGACTTAGTTAAATAGACTAAGGAGAAAGTGAAAGTAATCCGAGATAGTCTGAAAGCTGCTTCGGATCGACAAAAGTCATACGCGGATTTAAAAAGGAAAGAAATCGAGTTTCAAGTGGGTGACAAAGTATTCCTGAAAGTATCTCCATGGAAGAAAATATTGAGATTCGGTCGAAAGGGCAAATTGAGTCAACGATTCTTAGGACCGTATGAGGTTATTGAGAGGATTGGGCCAGTAGCATACCGGTTGGCTTTGCCAGTAGAATTAGAGAGAATACACAACGTGTTTCATGTGTCGATGTTGCGGTGATATCGTTTCGATCCTTCGCATGTGATTCCTCCAACCGAAATTGAGATACGACCAGACATGACGTATGAGGAGGAACCAATTAAGATATTGGCTCGAGAGGTTAAACAGTTGAGGAATAAGAGTATAGCTTTAGTAAAAGTGTTATGGAAAAGACACGGTGTGGAAGAGGATACGAGGGAACCGGAAGAAGCCATGAGAGAACAATACCCAAACCTTTTTACCAGTAAGATTTTCGGGGACGAAAATCTCTAAAGTAGGGGAGAGTTGTAACAGCCCGATTTTGGGGCTAGTCGAAACAGTGGTTTCAGGACCACTAATCCGAGGTTGAGGAAAATTATTTTCATAGTATTTTATGTTTAATAGCATAATTATATGGGTGTATGAGAATTTTGGTGCATTAATTTTGGCGATTTCATGCTTAATTGTGAAAAAGGACTAAATAGCATTAAGTACGAAAGTATTGTTTTACAAGTCAAAGGTGTTAAATAGCTATAGAATTCTAATAGGAAGTCCCTAATGTGCAATTAGGCCTTGTTTAATGTAGTGGCCGGCCATAGGGACAAGAACTGACATGGTCAATTGGTTAGGTGGGGTTTTGGTGACTTATTTGATAAATTAAAATAAAATGAGAAAAAAGATGATAACACCTATCATCTTCACCATTTTTCCACCGAAAATACCAGCAAAGAGGGGGTTTTGAAAGCTTGAAAATTTCAGCAACTCATCTTCTCTACAAGTAAGTGATTATGATGGTTTTACTTGATAATTTTTGTACTTTTTGAGTCCCCAAAGCTTAAGCTAGCTAATGAGGGGACTAATTTGCCAAAAGGTTGAAAGTTTAGGGACTTTCCATGAGAGTGTTCATGTTGTTTGCTGAGTTTTTATGGAAGAAAATGAATGTTAGTGAGTGAAGGAACAACTTTTGTGAAAGGTGTTACCATGAAAACACCTAAATGGGACTTAGTTGAAAAGATTGTAAATGTGTAATAAATGCATGAAATAAATGGTTTTGTGAGTGTTGTAAGAGGAATAAATGTTCAGCTAGGCTTGTTTAATGAGGAAATATGATGAAAAACGATATACGATCCTAAAGGAAAAATCGTAATTTTGCCATAGTATAGGGGCAAAATGGTCATCTTTTCCTATGTAGAAAATTTGATGTATCATGAGTTTTAAATTGATTGAATGAGTGAATTTTATTATTATAGATCATGAAGAACGCGGAAACAACCTTGACTGGGGAAAAGGCAAGGTTACGGATTAAGCCGTAGATTAACACATTTTGCATCGAGGTAAGTTTATGTGAAACGGTACATCTTGAATACTTATGTTGTTACTTATTGGTGTATCGTATGAATGAGATCATTTATGATTGAGATGGATTAAATTCGATAGAAAATGAGTAATTCCCGTAAGAACCTTGAAATAGATATGTAAGTGTAGAATATTATTCGTAATAATCATTGGTGGGCTGTGTGTTATACCACCGTAAATATTCTTATTGGTGGGCTGTGTGCGATGCCACCTTAATACTTACTCACGATGGGCTGTGTAACACCCCTAACCCGTATCTATCACCGGATTAGGGTTAAAGGTGTTACCGGACAGATCAGAAACATTTTCAGAAGTTCATACATTCATCCATCAATCTCAAACATAATGTCCCTTAATATGGTCAACGAGACCTAAAACATGCTTATAAACCGGGTCGGGACTAAACCGGAACACATACGAAATTTCACAGAAATTTAAAACTTTTCTAAGTTTCAGGGGTTACACGCCCGCGTAGGCAAGCCGTGTGCCTCCTACGACTGCTGGACACCCCCGTGTGTCCTCCCCGTGGTCGAATCTGACTTCACATCCACGGCCACCAAGCACCCCGTGTGCTAAGGCCGTGTACTCATAGGCCATATACTGACTTTCTCACACGGCTACTAGACACGCCCGTGTGTCTTGGCCGTGTGCTATTAGGCTAGCTACTGACTTAGCCCCACGGTCACTAGGCACGCCGTGTGCCATAACCGTGTGACAAAATAGACCATTTACAAGGCCAATTTGCCACCCATACAAGAGTCAACCCTACAAGCACATTTAAGCATAATTCCACACACAAATTGGCAACTAATTTTCATGTCAAATGATCAACATATCATCTCATATCATCTCATTTCTAACATGTCAACTTAGGAACTAAATTACACAACTTGAATACATTCAGTATCAATCATGATTCATCCCTAAATTTACTAAATCATACTAGCATCATACCATCACTAAGATTACCATTCATAATACATTTTATTTACCCAGAAGCTATACCAAAATATGCACCATATATCAAAGCCACACATGCATTTTACCAACATTTATCTAGCCACATCACATGGCTATTTACACATCTCAAACATGTCTTACAAAACTAGCCTATACATGCCATATTTCAACTATGTACATCTTTCCCCAAAAGTACCAAATTAGATTGCCAATAGTGTGATAGATGTGCTGACGATTCTCGAATCAGAGCTAGCTTTGCTGGCACTGTAAAATAGAGAAATAATCACATAGTAAGCTTTCAAAGCTTAGTAAGTTCGGGATACAATACATTTAACTCATTAAATCAAATCAATATACAAATTAAGCCATCACATAGATAAATTACCAATGATGCACAAATTCAACTATTTCCAATACTCACATAGCATTCCATTCATCTACTATCAATTTCACCAACCACATAGGTATCATACATACCTTTGCCAACACATAGTTACTTACCAACCATATCATTCTACCGCTCGACTTCACATTTCGATCAACCATTGCTATTCTTTTGATTTGCTCGCACACTTAGTGCTCATTTCATACTCGAAACATATTTGTCTTCGTACACTTAGTGCTAATACATTAACCGAACTTATATCGGTATCGCACACACAGTGCCAATTCATTAAGCCAAAGCTTCTATCTTTTCGCACACACAGTGCTACTTATTTCTGTCTCATTTCTAATTTAGCACACTTAGTGCCTTCTAATTCAATTCAGCACATAGCATTTCTAATTTCACAGTTATATATATATTCATTCAATTCACATCACATAGAATATAAATTAACAACTTGTACTATATCCGAACTTACCTCGGACGTCGAATTATCGAAACGGTCGATTAATCGAGCACTTTATCTTTGCCTCGATCTCGATCCGGACCTCTCCTTTCTTGGTCTATACACATTCAAATTCAATCCATTCAATCACCAAATCAATCATTTTAGTCCAAACACACATATTTAGGGCATTTTACAAAATATCCCTTACATTTTCACATTTCGACACTTTAGTCCTTAATTCATAAAATCATCAAATACTCATAATTAGCTTGCACCCATGCCTAGCCGAATTCTCACTATATTCATACAAGCCCACATGTTTCATTTATTTCACATTTTAATCCTTCAAAATGATATTTCCTCAATTTAGCCATAATTAGCTAAATTCATCAAAAATTCAAGAACAAAACATGTTCAATAAACTCATATATTTCATTTAACACCAACACTCATCGCAAAGCTCACCAATTCATCAATGGCACATTTCATAAATATCATCAATCCACAAAATTTAAGCATGGGTTTTAAAGAGCACAAAGCAACGATCAAAAAAACGTAGAAATTATCAAAAACCGAGCAAAACCCATACCTCAATCAAACCAAAAGCTAGCCGAAACTTTAGGGTTCTTCCTTCTTCTTATTTTCTTTGTTTTTCGGCACTAAAAGATGATAACCATCATCTTTCAAATGTTTGTTTTATTTAATTCACATATTAATGCCTATTTACTATTTTACCCATCATTAAAACACTATAACATACATTATAATTGGCTATAAATGTCCATCCACCACCCACTAACTATAAAATGGGCTAATTGCCATATAAGGCCTCCCCATTATAAAGACAATAATAATTAAGCACTTAACAATCAGCACACAGCATTTTTCACTTTATGCGATTAAGTCCTTTTCTCACAATTTGACACACAGTCGATAAAATTTCCACACGAAACTTTTACACAGGCTCAATCACACATTATAACATCAAAAATAATTTTAAAGATATTTTTTCGACCTCAGATTTGTGGTCTCGAAACCACTATTCTGACTAGGGTCTAAATCGGGCTGTTACAGGCTGCGTGCGATACCATCGTTTATATTATCATTTGGTGGGCTAAGTGTGATACCACCGTAAATATTCTTGTTGGTGGGCTATGTGCGATACCACCCTATCATAGGTTAATGGTAAGCTGTGTGCGAAACCACCGAGTGTTTGGTATTATTCTGAATGATCCATTGAGAAATCATTTAAGTATATGATTCATATGATGTTGTGGTGATGAGTGCAGGGAATATATGCAAATAATTGAGAGCATTATATTTGTTATATGGTTTAAATGTGGTAAAAGATGAAATGAGTAAGCATGATTATGAAACGTGGATTGTTCTTGCTTGGTATGAAAAGCATTGATTGATGTATAAATATATGTGTTATGATGCCATTTGTTTACATGTAAACTTACTAAGCTTAAAGCTTACTCCTTTTCCTTTTTCCCTTGTTTTATAGTGTCAAAGAGCCGGTTTGGGATACGAAGTTATTTGGAAGATCACCCACACTATCAGCTCATCTCGGTATAGTTAGACTTAGCATTTTTGAATATAGCATGTATAGGGGCTAGGCTTAGTGGAGATGTTTTTTTTTTTTTTATTTTGGCCAATTTTGATGACTCCTTATAGATGAATTCTCTTGTATATGGCCATAGTTAATGGCTCATTATTACTAATTTATGAAAAGATGAGGTTATTCATGAAAGTGTATGTTGCACAATTGGGTTGCTTAGTGAATGGTTGAATGGAGTTTTGATGTGTGAGTTAGGGTGGCAAAAAGAGCTTGGCAAATAGCCTTGTTCTTGTCCACACGGGTAGGCACACGGGCGTGTGTCTAGGCCGTGTGTGACACACGGTCAGTCCCACGAGTGTGTGGCTAGGCCGTGTGTCCCATGCATATTAATGTTGCAAGTCAATGTCGACCACGGGCTAGACACACGGGCGTGTGCCTAGGCCGTGTGACCCTTATGAGGTTGCTGACGTCAGAAATAGAATACCCAGGTTGTTACACACGGGCGTGTCTAGGCCGTGTGAAGCACACGGGCCATTGACACGGGCGTGTGCCCGGCCGTGTGAAAACCCCTGTAGGTTTGAAATGAAAAATAAATCCCACACGGGCTAGGGACATGGGTGTGTGTGACCACACGGCCTGCCCACACGGGCGTGTCCCACTTCACACGGGCGTGTGGCCCTGTTAAGGCAAAATTTTTCCAAGTTTATAACAGTTTCCGGTTTTATTTCGAGGTCCTCCGTTTGCATGTTTTAGGCCTCGCATGTTCATAACAAGAATGTTAGACATGTGAATGAAATGTTTTAAATTGGAATGAAATTTGATAGCTCAAAGTTGTATGTTCAAGCGAGATAAGTCCGGTAATGCCTCGTACCCGGTTCCGGCGTTGAATACGGGTAAGGGGTGTTACACCACAAATTTGACATAGTAAAGTTCATTTTTATTATATTTTTATGGTCTACAATTTCACGGAATGATTTCGTGAAAATTTCGTTCGAAAATTTTGACGTTTGAGCACTCAATTTAGCAAAAAGGACTAAATTGTAAAAAGTGCAAAAGTTGAGTTCTACTATTAAAGGTGTCCAATTGCTATGGGATTTTAAATTAGAGGTCCTTATATGATAATTAGACCATTTTTTAAGTTACTGGACAAAAATAGACATGAGGTAAGAGAATTTTAGTGTTTTGGGAAAATGGCATTTTGGTCATTTGGTTAATAAAAGAATAAAAAGGGAAAATAAAGCCAACATTTGCTCATCTTTCTTCACCCTTGGCCGAAAATTTGGAGAACACCATAGCTAGGGTTTTGTCATCTTTCAAGCTTGATTGTAAGTGCATCATAGCCCCATTTTTAATGCTCTTTACATTTTTGAAGTTGTTATCACTCGATCTATCTATTTCTACCATTAATTTAAGAAAAGATCAAGGTCTAGGGTTTGAACCATGTTGGATATTTGTGTATTTTGATGTCTAATGGTGGATTATGCATGTTTGATGTGTGATATACAACTTTTGCTAGGTGGTTTTTATGAAAATGTCAAAAGGACCTATTTGTAAAAAAAAAGATTATAAAATGTGTGTAAAAGTGTGATTAAATGAAAAATGTGAACTGCTATAAGTATAAAAGAGGTTCGGCTAGGCTTGGGAATCGAAGAAATTGAATAGATTTCATTTTTCAAGCCTAGGGGCAAAAATGTAAATATGTCAAAGTTTAGGGGCAAAAATATAATTTTTCCATAATATGATTTTTGGCCTGAATTGAATAATGTGAATAATAAATGAGTTAAATTTGCTATTATAGATCAAGAGAAAAGAGGTTCGGACCTAGATCGGGGGAAAAACAAAGTATTTGATGATTAGGTCCCATTCCTACTATTTTTGTACCGAGGTAAGTTCGTATGTAAATAATGCATTGTTTTATTTATGTTTTAAATTTTTTAATATTGTATGAATTATGACCGACTCCTTGAACGTAATCGACAAAGTTCGACAAGCGAGAAAATCCCGGTTGAACCTTAGGAATAGTTAGGATACAAATGTAATGACATTAGGGTTATTGAGGTTTCGTGTAAGACCATATCTAGGATATGGCATCGATATGAGACTTCATGTAAGACCATAGCTGGGCTATTGGCATCGATATGAGATCCCATGTAAGACCATATCTGGGATATGGCATTGGTGTGGTACTGTGAGTGCGAGATGTCTCGAGTATCCTTTAGTATTCCAAGTGGTTCAACGGGTAGTTCGACAGAAATGTTAAAGTTGTGAAAGACTGTGGTATGTTGCACTTGGGTACAGGTATGTACATAAGACTCATGCTTAATGAGCTCGATATATGATGAACCCTTGGTAAGTTTGTGATTGAGTAAGTTTGACTCTGAGATTTATAATGACATTTATGCTAATTTACATCATGTTAATTATGTGTTCAATGTGTGTTATAATGCCTATTATTTGCATAGGAACTTACTAATCTATAAAGCTTACTCCCCTTTCTTTTCCCTTGTCTTATAGTGTCACCAAGCTAGCTCGGGGATCGGAGATTGTCGGAGATCCACTCACACTATCAACTTATCATTTTGGGTACCGATGAATTTAATATTTTGAGTTATGGCATGTATAGGGACTTGGTCTTTTTGTTATGTGTCATAGTTGATTTGGCCAAATGTGTTGGCTTATGATGGTTGATAATTCATTTTGTAAATGGCCATTGAAATTGGCTAATATTGTTTAAGTATATATACATATGATGATGCTTATCATGGATGTGAGGATTTGCATGCTTGAATTGATAAGTATGTGATGGTTGTATGTGATAGATGGTAGTATATGAATGAGTGTTGCTGCCTTGGTTGTGGCTGATTTGGTTGAATGTATATGCTTGGATTGGTGTTATGTTTTGTTGTGTAGGTATGTGCATGGAAGGGTGACAAAATGGCTTGGTAAATAGCCTTGTTTTTGTCCACACGGGTAGACACACGGGCGTGTGTCTAGGCCGTGTGTGACACACGGATTGCCCCATGAGCGTGTGTTCCGGTCGTGTGTCCCCTGCATCTTAATTTTTTGCAAAACAAAATGCTCAGTAATGAGAACATGGGTAGAGACACAGGCGTGTGTCTCAGCCGTGTGGATGGCACGGCCTCAAACACGGGCGTGTGCCCTGGCCGTATGAAGTCTGCACCTATTTTATGAAAAATTATGAAAATTAAATCGACCACATGGCCTAAGCACACGGGCGTGTGCCTTGGCCGTGTGACTTCAATTTGCTCTTGGGTGACAAATAGAGAGTTACACAGGTTAGGGACACGGGCGTGTGTGACCACACGGCCTGCCCACACGGGCGTGTGACCCTTGTAACATGAAAAATTTTCTAAGTGTTGTAAAATTTTCTAAAGTTCTCGGTTTAGTCCCGGACCACTTCCAATGTATGTTTTGGGCCTCGTAGGCTCTTTTTGGAGACGATATGAATGTATATGAAAAGTTTCAAATTTGGATGGAAATACACGTCTCGATTTTGTATGTTTGCTTGTGTTTATGTCCAATAATGCCTCGTACCCTATTCCGGCGTCGATTACGGGTAAGGGGTGTTACACAATTTATGGTTGAGAGAAAGCATAATATGTCAATCATTCATGGCATTACATTAAACATAGCTCGTAGCATTTCTTGTTGATATATTGGCATTTTGTGACTATGAAACTTGTATGAAAACATAATGCATTAGATAATCGGATCTCTAAACACTCCAAATGACTCAAACAATTTACCACGGTCCCATATAAGTGTAGCATAAAGCAAACACACCAACCAGTCCCAATGAATGGAGCTAAGCTCAACATTCCATTATCTCTCCAAATTAGTCCCAGGGCCTCAATGCCCAAACATAAACAAATGGTGGTGAGTACTCAGAATCCTATGGCATGTCAATGATATCCAATGGTTCCAAGAGATCACAATGCCAACATATCCACTTATACACACATTTACTTACTGTTTTATGCACACTTTCACTTGTCAATAACACATATACACATCACTTTCAAAAAATAATTTTAATGCACTCTCAAATGCTATCAAAACTGCTCAAAGAGCCATATTCACTTTAAATCACTTAGGTGTACATAAACCAGCAAATTGTTTATCATTCACTGTCATATACACATAGCACAAGCTTAAATATCTCACATGTATCACATATCACACAATATACAAGCATCACATGTAAAATAACATAGGTCGAGTAAGAAAACTTACACTCGGAACTTAGGATAGGTATTTAGGCTAACCTAAGCTCACAATTAACTCAATCAATTGTGCTTAGAAGCAGCGATTTTCGATCACTCGCCGATTCGCTTTCGCTCGTATGCCGAAAGCTCAAATTAACTTTCCTTTGCCCTTCGCTTTACACGTAGAGGTTCCCAATGGATCTGACACTTTTCATACTTATTAAACACAATATATACACATCATTTACAGTCTTAAACACATTCAAATAGCAACAAACTCACATATCTATGCTTTTCCATTCTTAATACCGAAAACTTAACTAATTAACTGAAATAAGTGATTTTATTACTCAATTTTCATTTTTAATCCCTAAACATGTTTCTAAACATCCTAAATATTATATTATTATAGACCTAAGCCATCAAGAATACCTAATTTTTTAGATCTAATACTTTCGGAAAATTAAGCTTGCATGAACAACCAAAGAGAGAAAACTCTCAATTCTTAAAAATCCTTTATCGATCTATAAAATTGAGTTTACAAGTCTTCTAATTAGTTCAAAACAAATTGAAAATAATTTAAAACCTTTTATTTTACTTAGAATTTCCTATTTCACCATTTTTTAGATAAATTTTAATTCAAAACTTTAGATTTATTCAATTCTCAACATAATTGATTAAATCTCGAATTGTAAAAACAACAAGCTTAGAATGTTGATATTTTATAAATAAAATTACAGATTTAATTAGGATAAAATTTTCAATTTTAAAAATTTAAAGGATAATAACGTTATTCACATATAGTAGCTTTGATATTAACACTTATATTAATATAATAATAAATAATAAGATAATTATATATACGATAGATTAATAGATATATGAAGATCAGTTAAAACAATTGTCTAAACCATATAAACCATAAATAAAGGGTAGATACATCCATAACCTAAACCCAAAAAACTTAAGGAATATGGTTTTATTTGTGACATGTGATTTAAGGTTATGAAGGGATACCTAATAGTAACAAATTAAGGGTCGGGTTGTCCTTATATATTGTCCTTTTCGTTGAATCTACGGTTGTCTTCACTCTTTAACATTTAATTACTTTTAGGGTAAATTTCCTAGTTGGTCATCCAACTTCTAATATATTTTCATTTTGGTCACCAACTTTTAGGGTACATTCATTTTAGTTACCCATGCATTAAATCACTAACGGCAGTTGATTGTACACACCAATTTATGTCCACATCATGTTTATACTTTCATTTGAATCACCTAATTTCTAGGATGCTTTCATTTCAGTTACTGGAAAAAACTATTTTTTTAAGTCTTGATCCGGGTTAAAAAGAATTAAGGATTAAAGTAAAAAATCAATATAAACTAAAATAGTGAATTAAATTTTTTTTAAAATTGTAATTGTTTATCCTATTTTCAAAAAATTTATTTTTTTAATCTTGAAATTTTAAATTTCAAAAAATCAAAATCAATTAAATAAATTATCTAAAAAAATTATCCTTTGATAATGTCAACCGATTCATTACTATACTATTGAATTTAATATAATTAAGTTTACATATGGCACATCTTAATTGAAATCTATTAGCTTTAATTATATATATATTGAGATACCTGTCGACGTGTGTTCACGTGGTCTCTTTCATACATACAACTAAACTTCCAAAACAAAATTCATTCTTTCTGTTTCTATTACATGTTTGTGTGTGTTTGTGTTCTCCCATTTCTTAATCCATAATGTTTATTGTTTAATGACAAAATCATAGTCCACTATCAACCGTCAATGTAAATCATAATAGAAAAATCGAATATGGTATTTGAATTTTAAAAATGTAGATGTTGTAATCACATCCAAACTTTCGATAAAGGATTAAAGAGTGAACCAACTCAAAACATTCAACTTTGTTTTAAGAGAGTATAATTAGTAAAGTTATATAATTACCATCATAATCAATATTATAAAATATAATTAATTGATAATTAAAATATATTCGAACACAAATTAATATAAATTTAAATAAAATTTACACATTAAATGACTTGAATAAATCTAAATTTAAAATCTACATATTCTTTACACATGATCAACTAAAATTAGAATTTCAAAATTTTCACAACTTCAATCTTATTAAGCGAATGTCATATTGACAACTCAAAAAATACATTTATAAAGTACCATGTACATTTTGGATTTAAATTTATTCCGGTTTAATTTCCGTGATAAATCTGGAATTTTTCAAAATTTATTCAAATATATATTTAGATATATTTTAATTCTCAATTGATCATGCTTTATAATAATTGGTTTCTATTACAATTAATGGGATTATATTATTTGTAAGTACAATTATGATTATACTAATAATTTTAAAAAAGGGTAAGATATTAAAAGGATGCGGTCCAGTGAGTGAGTGAGTTGAGGCAAGGAGAGAATCAAAGAATTTGGTGAAAAGGATGGGAGTGCGTGCGTGTTTCCTGGTTCGACACTAATAGCATCATATCTAACACGACATGCGTCAAATAACCACGGTTTTAATTATTGCTTGTTGTCTTAATTAATCATACTAATCTCTCAAGTCTCAATTACTTATCCCATTATTCCCTAAAGACGCATAATTATTATAAAAACAAAAAACTTAATTAATGTCAACGTTATGCTTAAAACGTCACACATTGCGTAAAAAATTGTACTAATTAATTAAAAAATTCTGTTAGACTGATAGGCAATTATGATACCAAAACCACTAAACACTACAAATTGATCCATAATAATAATATTATTATTAATCAACAAGATCATGATCATACAGGTTTAAATCACTTTTGTTGTATTGCTAGGTTCAAGCAAAAGAAATTCAACCTCACTTTTTGACCTTTATCAATAACATATATATTGTTGGACCAAAAAAAAAAAAAAGAGAGAACATCTATATTTTTCCTTTAAAAATACTTATTTCTTTAATTAAAATCGCTATATTTATTTAATTATAACTATTAATCTCTATATTTATTTGGAACATATTACAAAGGTCCTAGCTTTCCTTGTGCATTTTAGAGACTACTTCGATGTTAAGGTATGATACCAAGGACAATTGCATGCTTTTTTATTTAAATTTTAGGTATAATAAATTATTTGTCTCTCCAACTTTATAAAAAAATTTATTTTAGCCTTTCATTTAATTTTTTGTCTTTTTTAGTTCTTAAATTAGTCTCTTTTTTTGGTTAAATAACCCCTAAAATGGATGGAGAAATTAATATTTTTTAACTTTACTGATGTGATATACTCATGAATTACCACAAGGATGACACATCAGTATTTAATTAATTTTTTAAAATCTTAAAACCTCAAAAATTCAAAAAAAAATTGTTTTTAAAAATTAAAACTCATTAAAATTATTATAAAATTATAAAACTTATAAAAATATATTTTTTAAATTTTAAAAAGTTAATTAAATGTTGACATATTATCCACATGATAATCCATGTGTATGTCACATCAGTAAAGTTAATAAACATTAATTTTTTATCCTTTTTATGGTAATTTGACAAAAAAAAACACAAATTTAAGAACTAAAAAAACGAAAAAATTAATGAGATACTAAAATAACATTTTTTTTATAAAGTTTAAGGGAGAAAATATTTATTATACCTAAATTTTAATAATTTACCCGTACTTGGACTTTTTCCCCTTCCCTTCTTCTTTATATCTACCTCATTTTTTTCCTTTGCTTAAAATAAATAAATTGTATTTTGGTCCTAGTTAGTTAAAAATTTTAGTTTTCATTTTAAAATTTTATAATTTCATTTTGATTTCTATTCTAAAATTCTTAACTTCACTCATGATAATTGTATACATGTTTCTAGTATATATAAAATTATATATCTCGTGAGAAGACATCTAATTTATGATTAGAAAGATTTGAAGCACAAAACATAAATTACAAATGAAAAAAAATAGAAATAGACAAAAGTTAAAAGTTTATTCCAAAAGGACTAAATTAATATTTGCAAGTAAACTTGAATAGTGTGAGAACTAATGCTTAAGACCAGAGCCAATTGCTCCATGCCTTGAGAATGAACAAGGCAGAAAAACAGAAAACGCACAATATGTTTACGCAGTTCAATTTCCTTACATTTGTGAGGCCTTACCCACAGAGATAATCCACTATCTTAGCAACTCGTACAACAAATGATATAAACCTCTAACACTCATTAGACTAGACTCATCACTTTTGCACCTGAGATCTAGACAACTCTCCTATAAGTTTTCCCATGAAAACTTAGGGCATAAACTAAGAAACTCACTTGATTTTACACTTAATTCACTCATAAGAAACATTTCTTAATGAACAAAAATAAGTGCTCTTGCATCAGTACATCACCTATACAAGTCTCCTTAATTTATAAAGAATTAAGATTTGCTAGCATGCTATATCAATTACAACCAATCCAACCAAAAAACCAACAGGATAATAAGCATAAAGAATAACTCAAGATAAGTCTTTAATCTTCAAGATATACTTCTAAGTTTCACTGATTCAAACCAATCTCACCAAAGTTGGGAAGTTGATTTCCTTGATCCAAATCCAAGACCTATCTCCAGGATATGTTGCTATAGACAGTTTGGATATTATAGATGGGCTTGCAGTCGTCCGAATTATCAAGAATAATCAAAGTCCAAGGAATTTTTTGTCATAATTTGCAAACTTAAACATGACAAGTTTCTGAGTTGAGCAGTGCCAGAACGAGTAGGCATTGCTCAAAAATTGTTTGAATAATCTCCCCCTTTGGAAAATTTGTGAACAAAACCATAACAAAAGAGCTACTCAACAAAAGATACAAATGCTTCCCTTAAGAACTCCCCCTTAATCAATCATACTTAACTATTAACATAATCAAGGAAGTCAATTAGTAATGTAAAAGAAATGAGGATCACATTAATAATCAAAATACTAATATTTATATTACAGTAAGAAAATTTAAAAAATGTTCACAATTATAACAACCAAGGTAAAAGAAATTTAGATCAAAGTTCCCAGCAATACAAAATCTAAAAAAAAATAAAGTAATAGCAACAGTGCATCATCCTACCCCCTTTTTGTTCAACAAGTTTGCTAAGAAGTTACTGGAGTTGCTTTACTAGAAGACCTTTCCTCACGGACTTAGCACGTCGAACATTGGCTTAAAGTTGTTAAATGACCCTTTATTGTTAGGCAATTTTAGCATCTAGATGTTGTAGTATCCTCTGTTCAAAGACTGAAATTTGCCCAGGAGTTCCTATCTCAATCTCAATTGGTATAGGCACTGCATCCACAAGTTAAGGTTTACCGAAAGGAACGACTCCAAGATTGGCCTTATAATACTTCCCTTCAAGCCACTTGTAATAAAACTTTAATTCTATAGGCTTTCTTTCTTGTTTTTAAATTGCAAGAACAAGTTTAGAATTTTGTTTGTAAAGTATCTAAAAAATAAGAGAAAGGAAAAGAAGACATAGCCTGGGGAGCACTCGGTCTATATGCTTGATGATCTTCTGAAAGATAAGGTCCTCTGGATTAAACTAAATAACATCACAAATCCTCCTCAATAGAGTGAGCTTATCATTGGTGACTGTATTCCTCTAGTTGTTAGGAATTCGGTTCATTGTAGCAACGGTAAACATGCCAGCATATGTGGACTTAAATGTAGAGGCCTGAAGATTAGTTGCTTATGACCTAGTTAGATGCACTCCATTTGTTATGGTTTTGACCATAGAGTCATAAGATTCCTCAAGTTCCACGTCTATTGAAAAGAGATGAAACAAAATTTCTCTAATTTGTTCAGTACCAAACATGTACCACTTTCTTTAAGCATAAGCTTTGTGGTACAGTTTGCTTATAACATCCATCGTCCAACTCAATCAATGGGTTTGAGCTATTAAATGCTAAATTCGTTGCTAGAGTAACTATAATCAAGTTTACAAAAAAGTAATCAATCACACATAAAATGTAAAGTGAACCGCATTCATTTTAGGTTTAATAAACAATTTTGAGTCTTAATCGAGCTTACGAAAACACTTTTGTTAACCCAAGTACTAAATATGACCAAATTGCAAAGCTTTATAAATTCAGGGTCGGTGTCGCGACGTCATCACCTCCACTTCTTGACATCACAAAAAATGTTGTCACGCCGTGGCCTCAGGCCACTCAACGTCGCAATGTGACTCACTGTCAGCCAATGTTGCAACGAGATAATTTGGTCGTCAAGACATAGACCATGTTTTGGGGGAAAAAAGAACCATTTGGTACCTATTTCAAAGTTTCCAACCAAACCTATCAACATGTTCAACAAATACCAATTTCAATTGAATCAAAAATACCAAAAACATGCTAAGCAAGCTCAATATCTATATTTATAATCTTCTCAAGGTAATTATAATCTATACATCAAATAACCTAGCATTCTATGCCATACTTCTAACACTAAACAAGTCATTCCATTATCATTATTTACCTATGCTAAATGTCCTTTAAACATGCCAATTCATTACCATTTCAAACACTTGTGTGCACATATACACATCTAGAGCTTATAAGCATTAAAAATAACCAACAACTAATAAGGTTAGGTTAAATTATTCAAGCATGTTACAAGTATAAATGTTCACATGCATTTTCATCTCATTCTCCAATCAAGTAAGTTGCCAATCCTATCTCATTTCATACCATTCTATATATCATTCATATAGTTATAAAACATCACATCTTTAAGCATGAAATTCATTTATATTTATCTCCATATATGAACCAAAATACCAAATCATCACAAGTTACCGAAATCATTAAGACATTTTATATATCAAGGTATATACCAAAACACTTATATACATGCCACAATTCCTTGACTCAAGATGACCAAATAGCTATTGAAATGAGGATAATGTGAGCTTCGGGATGATCTGGCTTGATGTGTTTCGCAAGGTTTCAATCTACAAGGAAAAAGTAAAACAAACTAGGTAAGCATATAAAATGTTTAATAAGTTCATAGGCGTTAAACAAAACTTACCTTATCTTTCAATTAAACACAATAAGCTATTATAATTTGGCATAGTTTAGCTAGACATGGCAAATCACAACATCAACAAGGTGAGGTTTAGCATATAATCAAACCATGTAATGTCACAAGTGTTTAGCATGCCATTTCAAGTCACAATAGGTAACAAACATCAATATCATTCAATTCAAGGATAATGTAATCACATATATATCGAAGGCTTTATATTCAAATCATTAAATTATATTTATTTTCAACATCGAGTTCATTTCATCTCATTTTAATTTCTCGTTTTGTATAAACGGTTTCGCCCGATGAACCCTAGTAAATGGACTCGGATACACAGGTAACTACACCACACTAGTTGCTTGTCCAAGCTGAAAATATTTGTGTTAGGTTACCCATTCGGGCTAAACATTTAAAATGACACATCCAATTGTTGATCCAAACTGGATATACATACATGTCAAGTTACCCGTTCGGGCTAAACTTTTAAAACTACATCAGGTTACTCGTCTGAGCTAAATCTGTGTCACATGTATTTGGGTATCTGCAACAAATGTTGCACCTCAGTAATCATCTGTAGTCACTCTCGTACAAGCGTACACAAAACCCTATTGGCATGCCAATCGTATTATAACACCCCACACCTAACCCGTCCACTAGATCCGGGTATGGAATGTCACAAATGGATCGGGTTCACAATACTTTATTAGATTATTCTAACTTAACTATTATAAAGAAGACTAACGTAAAATAATCCAAAAATAAAACAACAATACTTCTTATAGTAAAAGCCTCGAGTTTACTCAAAACTTAGTCTCTCAAGGTTTCTATCCCTATACAAATCATTGGTTTATAAATTAATACCTTAAATTTGGTTAAGGGCTAACTAATTCATATTCTAGACTCTAAGGACGTCATCTGGTTACACCATAATAAATCCTCAAGCGAAGCCTCCATTAGTACCCCTCCCAATGTGGATGACTCTAATTGTTCGCGATCCTCGATCTCGTCAATGTTTAGCGGGGTCCTTCCCCTGAGTCCTCGATCAACCTCGTAATCCTACGAACATCAGACAAATACTTGTAAGTTCAAATGAACTTAGTGAGTTCCTTTACTTCACCATAATTAAGCCCTATCACATGAGGGCAACGAATGTAAAATAATCTAAACATAAATTTAACTCCATTCTCATTCAAAGCGAGCTTTCTTTGTCAGGGTGGCGGACTCGACCCAATCTTTCAAGCTACTTGGTTTACCATGAGACCTTCCTTTGGTTGGACTCTCCTCTTTTCCATAATCCAGACACCATGCCATATCCGCAAGTTCTATCCTTACTTCTTGTCTTGTCATTTCTTGCTTACACCTCACACACAGAGTGTTTGAAGACCTTTATGGTAATTTTCTTGACTTTTCACCGAAAGATCCTTAGGACGTACATTTCCTTGGTGGACTTCTCGAGTCAGACCCGTCCTTGGTGGACTCCCTCTTCTCTTATGCTAGTCTTGAAAGACTTGTTCTCCTTTCCATATTATGCTGACCTTCAGCATGCCACGCCACTCAAGCGAACCCATCCTCATTCCATCCTATTGGTAACGGTGGTGGGATTACTTCCAGTAATCCCCCTTATACACAAGTCTAACCTAAAACCTCGCTTGTCCCATGTAATGAATAGTTGACTTATCATCCTAGCAGGCCATCACTCATAAGACTACACTACTCTGCCATCTTACTTGCTTGTTCCTCCCTACGACTATCATTGTGGTAGTGTACCCACCACAGACTTTTCTCAGAGAGAAATAGTCTTGATAGACATTCTGTGCCTTGGAAAGAATCCTTATTCTGGGAGGAATTTTTGTCCCATCTCACGAGATTTACTTTCGTGTACAACTTCATCTAGCACTTCCTGTGGCTCTTAATTGTGAACCCTTCCTTACAATCCTTAGATAGTTTCCTCTTCTTACATTTCCTTAATTTGGTCAGCTCCTGCACGACCTATCTTTCTCTATTTCTTGTTGGGTCTTCGCTCATACATTATCACCTTTCACATCTATCTTTATCACTCTCTTATGCTCTTCTTCAACTTGTATGGTTTCTCATACTTGGCGCACTGGCCGTATACTCCTCACTTGAGGTCTTGCTGTACTTTTTACATCTGTTTCATGGCGAACTCTAGGGGTTTTTGTAGCCCAAATATGGTATTATACCCTTCTTCCTCATTCTCTGTGTCCCATCAAACTTACCTCGTGTTTACTTTCTCGGTAGACTTTATTTGTTCTGTGTTTACTGCCCTAGCAGACTATCTATTCTATGTTTATTATCCTAGCGGACTATCTCTGTTCTATGTTTACTGTCCCAACGGACTTTCTCTATGAATGTCATTGAGTCTTTCATCCATGGTCTTATACCGTTTTGCCATCCTGGCGTACTATCATGTGATGCTATGTAGTCTTTCATCCATGATCCTACTCATTATACCTGGCTGTCATAACCTCTTTCATCTATGGTCTTACATTGTATACCTTATACCTTGTACCATGTCGCCATGGCATCTTTCATCCATGGTATTACACTATGTACCTCATACCGAACTGCCATAATGTCTTTCATCTATGGTCTTACGCTATTTACCTTATACCAGACTGTCATAATCTCTTTCATCTATGGTCTTATGTCATATACCGTCGTCACAGTGTCGTCTCGTAGGACCAGTCGATATCACTGTCGCGGTAAATATCTTTCCATGATTTCATTTCTTGAGTCCTCCTTTACACCACCTAACATTGATGCTCGAACACCACAATGTTCCATCAGCAAGGCCCGGAGCTTCGCCCGAGGCGATATCTAATAAGGTCTCTCCATTTTTCCCATCCTAACTTCTTTTATCTCATAAAGGTTTTCCCACAGTTATACAATGCACGCACATATCATCATATTTCATGTTTATGCAACATGGCTTACTTAAATAGCATAGACCATAACATCAGGTTTGAAGTAGGAACTCACCTAAAACTTCATCATCTCCACAACTTAGCTCTCTTGGTCGCCAGAGTTTCCATTCCCTGGAAGTAGCTAAGCATCCAACCAAAATCATGGGTTATACTCAATATTCTTATCTTAAACCCATTTTCTAGAAACATACAGAACCCTTAAAAGGGTTCTGAAGTCCATAACTTTATTTCTTTACTTTTCCAACTACATCCATATAGAGTCTACTCCATGCAGAACCTTCTATGGCCTCTTCTTTTTCAAAGGAACCTAGGAAAATGAAGAAGAGAAAATTGAACAAAGTCGGGAAGAAAATCATCCCTAGGAGCCATCTCTCAAATATTTATAGCCTTTCCGCTCTATTACCACCCTTATGAGAATCGTCTATAGCTAATTATTATGTCTCCCACATTAGCATCGGTTGGTTCCTTTCTAACCAAACCAGGTTGGGTTCTCAACCATGTCTAATTTAGTCTACAGCTTTCCCGTTTCTTCCAATAGAGGCTGTAACAGCCCGATTTTGGGGCTAGTCAGAACAGTGGTTTCGAAACCACTAATCCGAGGTTGGAGAAATTAGTTTTAATATTATTTTATGTGTTATAGCATGATTATATGAATGCATGAAAATTTTGGTGCATTAATTTTAGCGATTGCATGTTTAATTGCGAAAAAGGACTAAATCTCATAAAGTGTGAAAGTGTTGTTCTACAAGCTAAAGGTGTCTAATAGCTATAGAATATTGAATTGGAGGTCTTTAATGTGCAATTATACCCTTAGGAAAGGGTTGGCCGGCCATAGGGGACAATAAATGTCAAAATTGGTCAAAGTAGGTGAATTAGGTGACTAAATTGAAGGAAATAAATAAAATAAATAAAGAAATGATATCACCTTTTTCATTCATCTTCTTCCACCAAAAATATCAGCCAAGGAGGGGTTTTTGAAGCCTAAAATTTTTAGCAACTTCTCACCCTTGAAAGTAAGTGATTTTGGTGGTCTTTCTTGATAATTTTTGTACTTTTGGGACCCTTGCAGCATGACCTAGCTAATGAGGGGACTATTTTGCAAAATGGTTAAGAGTCTAGGGTTTTTCCATGTGAGAATTTATGTTTTTTGCTAAATTTTTATGGAAGAAAATGAATCTTAGTTGTTAAATAAACAACTTTTGTGAAAAGGGTTTCCATGAAAACCCCTAAAAGAACCTTTTTGTAAAGGTTGTAAATAGTTGGTTAATGTGTGAAATAATTGGTATTGTGAGTTTCTAAATGTTCAGCTAGGCTTGTTAAATGAGGAAATTTGATTAGAATCGATTTACGAGCCTAGGGGAAAAATCGTAATTTTGTAAAAGATTAGGGGAAAATCGTAATTTTTGCCAAAGTATGATTCATGAGTTATTTTAATCAATGTGATCATTAAATAAGTGAAATTTTTATTTTAGATCAAGAAACATGAAGTTCGGACCGAAACCGAGGAAAAGACAAAATTGTGGACTAAATCGAACAACTATACATATTTTGGTATCGAGGTAAGTTTGTGTGAAATTAAAGCTACATAATGCTATTATGTTTTTAATTGCTCGATATCATGAGAGATGTATATTATTTCTATGAAATTGATTAATGATGCCTCGATGAAAGTATAATGAAATTATGTAAAGTTGAAGTCCCGGTTGAACATTAGGAATAGCAAGGATACCGTTTTCACAATATGAGATAAAGAAGGTCCCGTATAAGACCATGTCTGGGACATGGCCTCGGCACCGAAGGGAGATCTCGTGTAAGACCATGTCTGGTACATGGCATCGACATCAATATACAATCTCGTATAAGACCATATATGGGATATGGCATCGATATCGAGATATGAAATCCCGTGTAAGACCATATCTGGGATATGACATCGGCATCGAGGTGTGATCCCATGTAAAACCATATCTGGGATATGGCATTGGCATCGTGTTACATGTATGATGAGATTGAGTATCCTTCGATATTCCAAGTAGTTCAACGGGTAAAGAACTAAGTTTATGTTAAAGATAGCAAAGAGCTAAGTCTATGTTCAAGAGAATAAAAGTGCTAAAGTTATGTGATGAAGTGATACAGGTACCCATGAGTAACTTACGAGTAATGAATGCAAAATGTGATATGTGATTTGGTAATAGTAAGCATGAGTAAGTTATGTTGATGTGTTTGAGAACTTGTGTATTATTTAGTGTGATGAATGGATGTTATCATGAACTTTTATGTTGCTATTTATTTCATGCAAACTTACTAAGCTTTATGCTTACCCCTCTCTTTTCCCTATTCCTTGTAGTATCGCCAAGCTAGCTCGAGGATCGAAGGAAGTCAGAGTTTGATTCACACTATCAACTATTCTTTTGGTATAGTAAAGTTGATTAATTTTGGGTATGGCATGTATAGAAACTTGGTTATTTTGTGATATGTCATATTTGTTAGCCAATGTGTTGGCTATTAATGCTACTCATTCATTTTGTAAATGGCCATTGGAATTGGCCAATACTTATTAAGTTTTTTTTTTTATATAATCAATGATGATGAAATTCATGAAATACAAATTGTGCAATTGAATGAGTTATGAATGAAGTATGTGCATGATGAAGTAGGTTGATGATAAGGTGTGGATGTTTTGTTTTTAAATACTAAAGGTGCCTTATTGTCATGTTGTGTGTTGCATTGAAATGCCATAAGTGTGGTTGCTTTTAGGGTGACAATTGGCTTGGTAGATAGCCTTATAGTGGTCCACACGGGTAGGCACACGGACGTGTGTCTAGGCCGTGTGTGAAACACGGTCAGCCCCATGGGCGTGTGCCCAGGCCGTGTGAAGTCTACACCTGAATTTAGGAATTTAATTTTCCACACGGTCTAAGGACACGGGCGTGTGCCTTGGCTGTGTGACTTTACTAGGTTGATGACGTCAGAAACAGAATGTCAAGGTTTTTGCACACGGGCTAAGACACGGGCGTGTCTAGGCCGTGTGAGGGACACGGGCCATGGAAACGGGCATGTGTCCGGCCGTGTGAAAACCCCTATAGGTTCGAAATGAAAAATAAAATCCACACGGACTAGGGACATGGGCGTGTGTGACCACACGGCCCACCTACACGAGTGTGTCCTTCACCACACGGGCGTAAGGCCCTGTTTTAAGCAAAAATTTTCTAAGTGTTCAAAAGTTTTCGGTTTAGTCCCGAACCATTTCGTATGTATGTTTAGGGTCTCGTGGACCTATAAAAGGGACGTTACGATCTCGAATGAGAAGTTTTAAGTCGAAATGAAATTGTATGTCTCGATGTTGCATGTTTGGGCAAGCTAAGTACGGTAATGCCTCATACCCGATTTCGGCGTCGGATACGGGTAAGGGGTGTTACAGAGGCCGCCAACTTGTGGTCTCCTTTGAATTTGGTTCTCCAATTATTTTAAATTTTTGAGTTAATTGAAAACTAGGTGTTACACGTATCCTAACCTTTACTAAGTTTATGCAGATATCTATTACACATATGAACATTACTTTTCAATTTAGCCCATTCCTCACCTTTTATACCAATTCACAACCAATTTAATTTACAATCAAGCATATTTATAATATAATTAAAATGTATAAAATCTAAGTTATAAATATCATACAAACTTACATAATCAAAATAGCAAACAAGTTGAACCTTCAGGGACTAATCGACCATTTTGGTTTTTTCCCGTTTATCTCATGTTTGATCAAATTCTTGATCTAAACAATTATTTTTGACAATTCATCAATACCAAACATTTTTATATTATTCCATGATATGTATGAATCTATATAAATTTATTTTTTGATACCCCTAAATTTTTGCATTTTATTCAATTTAGTCCCTAAAATTGAAATAATAACATCTTACAATTTTGAGCCTCGATTTAAAAACTTACTTTAATTACATTTATTACATCTATTTATTACCAAAATTTTCACATCAATTGCACATTTTATTCAGTTTAGTCCATATGTAAAAATAGTTAATTATTCATACCTCATAGATCTAGTAAATCGTATAAACTTGAATGAAAGAATAAACAAGAAACGTAGAATCCTCATAGAGTTTGAGAATAACTTTAGAATCTGATTTCTTCCCGAAAGTAAATAACAGGAATGAAAATAAAGTCTAAAACCTAAGAGAAAGGAAAAACTAAAGACTAAAACTAAAATGAAAATTATACAATAGAAAGAGGTATATATAACATGAGTTAGTTGAGCCTATTTATAGACTTAGGATGGTCATCGTCTTTAACCCTAGGTCAGCTGACGTTCCTTAGCTTAAAGTTGGATTGTGTAGACCTAAACATCCCTAAATCATATTAATTTCCCGTGCAGAGGCAATGTTGCAACACACCAGGTCTTGTGTCACGACATCGAGGGCAGTATGCTCAGCTTCAGGGTGTCTTTAGGGGTATGTCGTGACATCCTCAGGCTGTGTCGTGACATTAAAGTCAGTCTTAGACTTTTCTTATTCTACTCCTTATGTTGTGACATCGCATGCTCCGTATTGTAACCTAGCGGCCAGTGTTGAGTTAATACGCCTTCTAATGGTTTCATGCACACTCGCAAAGTATGTTAGCTCCCCCTTAGGCCTCATTCGGCCTCCAAGGTCAATAAAAGACTCGAATATCACATTTTATTACACTTAACTAAACTTGTTGAAATGTAATTAAAACATCAGTAAAATGCTTATGTTCAAGCTCCTAAAGTGCGAAAACTAGTTTAATCTACTAGACCGAATTATGGTAGATCAAACACTACCTATTCCTACAGCTTTTCTATAGCAGTGTTGTGATTAGTGGGTACTGCTTTTATTACTTGTAAGGCAATGCTCTTTTCTTCTTTGTTCTTGTTCCTATTTGTTTTATTTAGATCGATCTCAAAGGTTTGTTGATCTAATCAACTCATTAATACGTATTGGATCAATGTTTTTTGCCTCATCGATAACTATTACTTTGATAATGAATCTTTTAGGCCAGGATTGGAGAACCTTTCTGACCAATTTTTAATTTGAGTACTCATCTCCAAGGGAAAAAGCCTAATTGGATTTATACCGTAGAGTTCTGCATAAAACTCTTCAATTGTATCATTCTCTTTCATCTTCTGGTTTCAATTTTAGTTGTGAGCATCTGTAGATTCAATTGGTTCACAATATTAGTGCCTTTATGAACTACTTCAAGGATATCCCAGGCTTCCTTGGCAATAGTGCATTTGGAGATTCTCTTGAATTCTTGAAAATATATCCCACAAAAAATTACATAGAGGGCCTTTAAGTTAGTATTGGCAAGCTTCTCCTATTTAATTGTCCAATTCAAGTTAGACTTAGGCATCTTGATTCCATCAACTTTAGTGAAAGGATACACCTATCCAGTAAGAACTGCTTTCCAAGCTTTTTCATCAAATTACCTTGTAACACCTAGACTTGGCAGGTCCTAAGTCTGGGCAAGTAGCCCAAAGGAAATCTAATTGGCGCGATCCTATCCACCCAATTTTCATCTCCGACGCACTCACAGGGTGCATAGGCAACAACATAATTTAGAGTAAGGTATGTATTCCCAAAAGAGGGTGTATGCGTTGAAGGAAAGGTTGGCAAGGATATTAAATAATTTTGGGGTTGTAAGAGACCTCGCCTAAGTTAAGGTATGCCCAGTTTGTATAGTTTACATATAAGTTACATACTAACAAGATAGTTAAGGTGGAACAACAGGTCAAATCAAAGATATGAAATGATTTTGGATTCTAAAATATGCTTCTCTACAATTGTAAGCCACTAATAAGAGCAGCCTTAAAAGTTAATGACACGTGTTAAGCTCTTCTAAGAGAGCATGGGTTTTCTCTATAAAATATTGCAACTTAGTTTAGAAGGAAAGTATGTTATCTCCTTCCTTCTATTTGAAAATAAAACTATTGTTGCCTTGCTATAAAGGCTAATCAAGAATTTCTTTCTATGCTAAAACTAAATACCAGAGTTCATGAATGAGGTTGTATTTCACCCGTGTGACTTTTAAGGGTCCGTAAATGGATGTACAAACTTAGGGATCAAGCTGCTGTTCATGAAAGTCAAGTGAGTCCGTAAACTGACTCTTACATGCATTGCATGCCTTCAAGATATTTTTGTGCTGAGTGACCTAAAGCATGAAGAGTAAAGACCTATGAACTTGCATGTATGGAAAGTATGTTGCTTGAAGGTTAAAATTTTAGGACATGAATCTAAAGATTAATAAGTAATGGTTATGTAAGTGTACGTGTCATAAAAATATACTAAGAAATGTGTCTGGTAAGCATAAGAGTGTCTTTCATGAGTGAGTCGATGCATGATGAGTCTACGTCTGTCTCCGGAATCATCAAAGGGGTTCGTTGGGACTAAAAACATGAATATCTGAAAAGACAAGCCCATGGCCATGGCACTGAAGGACCATATCGAGTAAGACTGTAACTGGTGGTTTATGGCATCATATAGAAAAAAGACTATATCGTGTAAGACCATAACTGGTGGGTTATGGCATCATATGCAAGAATTTAAGGAAGGTTATTACCTAATGTGGTCCCTTGTGTGTGCCAGGACAATGAAGGGCAAACCTTACTAAGTGTGAGTCTAAGCAAATCCCTATCGCCTAAATCACCAGGAAAGAAAAGCCTTTGTGGAAAAACTCTGGATGGGAAAGCCTTGGTGGCGAGTTCTGGATATTAAGGAATGCATTTGTGGAACAACTCTAGACAAGAAAGCCTTTGTGGCGAGTACTGGATATTAAAGAATACCTTTGTGACACAACTCTGGATAGTAAAGCCTTAGTGGCGAGTACTGGATATTAAGGAATGCCTTTATGGCACAACTATGGACAGGAAAGCCTTTGTGGCAAGTACTAGATATTAAGGAATGCCTTTGTGGCACAAGTCTGGACAGGAAAGCCTTTATGGCGAGTACTAGATATTAAGGAATGCCTTTGTGACACAACTCTGGACAGGAAAGCCTTTGTGGCGAGTACTGGATATTAAAGAATGCCTTTGTGGCACAACTTTGGACAGGAAAGCCTTTGTGGCGAGTACTGGATATTAAGGAATGCCTTTGTGGCACAACTCTGGACAGGAAAGCCTTTGTGGCGAGTACTAGATATTAAGGAACACCTTTATGGCACAACTCTGGACAGGAAGGCTTTTGTAGCGAGTATTGGATATTAAAGAATGCCTTTTCGACACAACTCTGGATAGGTAAGCCTTTATGGTGAGTATTGGATATTAAAGAATGCCTTTGTGGCACAACTCTGGATAAGAAAGCCTTTGTGGCAAGTACTGAATATTAAGGAATGCCTTTTTGGCACAATTCTGGATAGGAAAGCCTTTGTGGTGAGTACTGGATGCAAAGGATGCCTTTGTGACAAAACTTCGAAAGGGTAAGCTTTTATGGCGAATCTCTTAAAGGACACCTTTGTGGCGAGACTCTGAAAAGAAAGCTTTTATGGCGAGTACTTAATGAAAATGATGTCTTTGTGGTAATTTCTGGATAAGGAAGCCTTTGAGGCTATCTCTAAAAAAGAAAGCCTCTATGGAAAACTCTGAACAAAAAGAAGGGAACCTATGGCAAACTCTAATAAATTATGTACGAAGTCTTTTGACGGTACGGTAAGTATAGCGAACTCTGAAAGAAAGGCTCCGTAAGAGGTGTTGTGGTGAACCCAATATAGTAACATGATAAGAAAATGAAACGAAAATGCGCTAGCGTGAGTGGCGAACCAAAAGTATTTTGTTTGTAAGGCCCTTTTTAACAGGAATGATTGAGAAATCACAAAAGAACAAAGTGAATAATGCGATTAAGGTAACGATGATAGGTAATGCATGTTATGATCTCAGAACGAAATGTGACACCCACAGTAAAATGAATAGAATCCAAGGGACATATTCGTCAGAGTCAAGCTGAAGAATAAGTGCAAGGAGATGATATTCTCAAATAAGATTCAGGTCAATTAGGGTTTACTCACTAAGTTCTATCGAACTTACCTCTGTGTCTTCTTGTCACTTGTAAGCGGATTAAGGGCTACGCCAAGAGGGACGACGCCAGGGCTATGCCAAAGGAGTGGCGAGATGGGCTGTTATGCATACAGAGTAAGGGGAGCAGCGTATTCAAGTCTAATAGAAATATTGTGAATAAGTTATGAAAATTGTTGATAAGCCTTGTGGTGTGTACAGAATGTGTTAGTATTATAAACACTACCAGTAATTTTGTTTAGAGGCAGAACAAGTGGAGTAATGTAAATAAGCGGGATATATGTACTTATAAGTCCTCATCGAGTGAAAAGTCTTATCTAATGGTTGTAAGTACACTTTGTACGCCTAGACATAAATTAGTTGGGCAACGTTTCTAAATAATATGTATTGTTGAAAGTTGTATACTTTGGTTAAGTATAAGTTTGTGTTAGAGTGGTAACACCTGATATACGAATCCAATGAATCGGATCGAGTTGAGGGGATTACAGACTTTATGAAATTCATCATTCTTGTCTTCCAGCAGGCATAGTTTGCACCATTGAGCATAGGGTGTTGAAAAACTGATGAACCTTCCATTTTAGGCAAATATCAACACCAGGAAATCCACAAAATGTGTTAAGTGGTAGGCTCTGATACCAATTGAAGGACTAAATCGGTATTTGAAAGCAAACTTGAGGAGTGAAAAAAACAGTGCTTAAGACCAGCACCAACTGCTTTAAGCACTAGTGATAAACAAAACGAAAAAGAAAGAACAAAAACAAAACGAAAAAGAAAGAACAAAGGATATGTTTGCGTAATTCAGTTTCCCTACGTTTGTGAGATTTTGTCTAGAGAGATAATCTGCTATCTTAGCAACTCACACAACAAGTGATTTCAACCTCTAACACACACCATATTAGATTCTTCATTTTTGTACCTGAGATCTAGACAGCTGTCCCATGAGTTTTCCCCCTGAAAACTTAAGACATAAACCAAGTAACTCACTTGATTTTGCATTCAATGCACTAAAAAAACGTTCATTAATGAACAAAAATAATTGTTATTAGATCAGTATATCACCTATACAAGTCTCCTAAATTTATGAGGATTTGACACGTGCTAACATATTATATCAATTACAATCAACCTTCTCGTAAAACCATCAGGATAATAAGCATAAAAAATATCTTAGTGAACTTAAGATAAGTTTTGAATCTTTAAGATATATTTCCATGTTTCACTCTATTCGATTCAATCTTACCAAAGTTGGGAAGTCGATTTTCTTAATCCAAATCCAAATCCAAATCCAAATCCAAATCCAAATCCAAATCAATCTTCAGGATATGTTGCTATAGACAGTTTGGATATCACAGATGGATTTACAATCGTCTATAACATTAGCAAGAATCAAAGTCTAAAGATTTTTATTGTCAAAATTTAGCAACTTTAAACATGGCAAATTTTTGAACTAAGCAATTGGCAATGCTGCTTGGCACAGCTCAAAAATGGCCTCACATTCGAAATAAATATATTGTGAAATCTAGTGAAATTCTATTAAAATTATAGTTACTCTTTGAGATTTATTGACTTCACTATCGAAATTTAGAAATCATCTTGTATTTATAGTCTTCGAAGTCTTCCCCTAATACTACTCTTAAAAAAAAAAAAAAAAGTCCCCACTTCATCACTCTACCAACTATATGTTTTAATTGACGACTCAGCATACCATATATTTAATTCATCTAATTAAATTATTTCATAAAGATCAAACCAATAAACTAATCACAAACCTGCAAAAAAAAACTTTGTACGGACTAATCTTTATATATATATAAAAGACATAGACCTTCTTCTCAAACAGACAGATAGCACATAAACGAAGAGTAATTAAGTTAACACATCCTTGTAAAGCTAATTAGGTAACTTAATTAATTGCATATAAGAAAATAAAAAAGAAATTAAGGACCAAAAAAAAGCTTATTAATGTATATTTAATAGATTACACCATAAAACTAGCTAGGGTATTTTTTTAATTTAAAGAAAAGAAAAAGATATAGTGCCCTACTTGGAGCTAGCTCTGTTTCTGCATTAGTTGAAGCAATCCTTTCTTCATAAGCTCATTGGCATTGCATATATAAGTGAACCAATAAACTAGATAGTCCTGGATCAAGCGAACAAGCTAGTGGAAATATCATTCATCAACTCAGTTTCGAAGAAGAGTATGTGTGCGTTTGTATATATTATTATATAATTTAAGTTAAAGCTGAAGGGATTAATTAGTATTTCTCTTGTTTTCTGCAGTATATCGACAGTACTCTATATATTCAGTGTCCATAACCACTTAACCAGGAACAAACTCCAACAACAAAATAAGAGCAGTGAAAGGTGTTAAAGCTCTGGGAATATCAAGGTATATATTTTTATATATATAAACACTTACTTCTGCATGCCATTTGCCTATAAAAATATGTAAAAACTGAGTGCATTTTCTTCACGTTTCACTTGTTGTTTCTGAGTTTGAGGATTAAGTTCTCAGGTATTTTTCATTTTGTAGGTTTGGTATAAACAAACATGTGCCCAGGAAGTGATCTTGAATCTCGGGGAAGTACTTTAAACGGTGATCACCAGAACCAGCTTTTGAAGAGCTACAATGAGGAAACAGGTGATGGGGATAAATTCATTCATGGGTTTTTGCGGAAGATTCAAGTCAGACAACTACTCAGCAGGTTGCCATTGAACGAGACAAGAGAACCTCTGAACCAGGCAAGCCTTCCACCCTCTCTCTCTCTCTCTCTCTCTCTCTCTCTCTCCATGTTTTCTGTTTTTACTCAGATTAGTGTGAGAATTTAATTAATTTCTATTCAGATTAGTTATTCTTTTTCAGTTCAACTTTGAATGTCTTTTGGCTGTAAAAATCACTTTTGTTTGAATTCCCTTTTTGGGGTTTCATATGAAAGAGATGTTTAGCCTTTTTATAGAAACCATTTACGTACAATATAAACAGCATTTGCATTTTTCAGACTTTTGATTTGAGAGTGTACTGTACAATCAAAGCGACCACACCAGCTTTGCAAATATTCCCTTCTTTTCTTATCATTTTTCTCCTTTCTAAATAAATTCTAGGTTAAAATATGTTGTTAGTCCCTTTACTTTGACAAAATTAAAGATAAAAGTAAACTCCTCTTACTTTCTTTTTATTTAAAAATCACAATCAAATCATTAAAATAGTAAGTATTTACCATCAAAATTTGTTAATTCCATAAGCATATTAAATTGACAAGTTTTAACGAAAAATACTAATGATAATAATAATAAGACTAGAATTTTTAAATTGAAAAATTAAAAATAAAAGAAAAAATCTCAAATTTTATAAAAATACAAGGACTAACAGCATATTCTAACCTAAATTCTAAGATAATCAGGAGTTGACCCTTAGCATTCATATTGTATTTTCTTCATATTCATTGGTTTAGTTTAAAAAAATTCTTTGAAAAAAGGGATATCTTTCTATAGCTAATCTTGGGTGCCGATTGGATAATAATATTCTTCATTCTCAATTTCGAAATGCACATATAAATGTTGTGTAGTTATATATTTCTTTAGAACTATTCTCACTTAAAAATTTAGCACCACAAACATTTGCTATGCCTGGAGGTATGGGGGCCTATAGCTAATTCCATGGAATCAATTTTGTAGCTTATTTTAAGAATATAAAACACCAGCTTTTTTGTTTCATACAAGTAATTTTGTTACGAGAATTTTGAACATTAAAATAAGGTGTATAGTGGAACCCTTTAATTAATTGACAGTCTAAAATTTGTGTTATAGGGAATTTATCTTTCCTTTTCCTTAAAAGACTTCACTTTTCAATAAAGTTGATGTACTGAAATTTTGTTGTATAGAATAGAAAAATACTTAATAAAACTTCATTTTTTCTCTTCACTTTTTGGCCACTTGCACTTTTTAATAATAACCAAAAGTTCAAAAGTGGGTGTTCTTAATTTCTTTTCATTTTCTTTTCCTTTTCCTCATTTCCCTAAGCTGGCCATGTGAAATTAAAAAGAAAAAAAAAAACATTTTCTTTTCATTTTTGAGAGGAAGCTTAATTCTTTTGAGAATATGGGACATAATATTTGTGAAAAGCTAGCCAATGAGTGGACTTGAATTCCATGCAGGTGGGAGATGAAGTGCTGTCAATTGGAAAGATTGCAGGCCCAATCATAATGACAACATTGCTAATACATTCCAGATCAATTATTTCTATGCTTTTCCTTAGCCATTTAGGCAAAGAAGAGCTTGCTGGAGGATCCCTTGCAATGGGGTTTGGAAACATTACAGGGCTCTCTGTCATCAAAGGCCTCGCCATTGGGATGGATCCCATCTGTGGTCAAGCCTATGGAGCCAGAAGATATTCAGTCCTCAGCCAAACTTTCTATAGAGCATTATGTCTATTGCTACTTATATCCATACCCATCTCGATTCTTTGGCTAAATGTTGAGCCCATATTTTTACGCTTAGGCCAAGATCCTGAAGCTACAAAAGTCGCCAAGGTTTACTTGGTTGCCTTCATTCCTGAACTGCTAGCTCAGTCATTTCTCCATCCAATGAGGACTTTTCTAAGAGCCCAAGGCATAAACACTCCTCTTACGATCGCTGCTATATGTGCAGTCCTCCTCCACCCTTTGATCAACTACATTTTCACAATATATTTTGAGTTAGGGGTGAAAGGGGTTGCATTAGCCCTTGCTTGTAATACGTTCAATCTAAACCTGGGATTGATAATTTATATGGTGATGTCAGAAACTCCTTTGAAACCTTGGCATGATGTTACGATTGTGTCAGTCTTTCAAGGCTGGCGGCCATTGTTAGCGCTAGCACTGCCTAGCCTCCTTTCGGTGTGCTTGGAATGGTGGTGGTATGAGATCATGTTGTTCCTTTGTGGCTTACTCGACAACCCAAAGGCTAGCGTTGCAGCAATGGGCATCCTCATTCAAACAACAGGCTTATTATATAATTTCCCGTTCTCACTAAGCAACAGCATTTGTACGAGAGTGAGTCAGGCTTTGGGCGCTGGCCGATCATCCTGTGCCCATCGGGCCGCCACCATCGGTCTCCTCATGGCCTTTGCGTTTGGCCTCTCAGCCTTTGCTGTGATGACAGTCCTGAGATCATGGTGGGGAAGATTGTTCACTGATGAACCACAAATCCTTGATTTGATCTACACTGTGCTTCCAATTCTGGGGTTATGTGAAGTTGGCAACTCTCCACAAACAGCAGCTTGTGGTGTCTTAACAGGAACTGCACGTCCAAAAGATGGTGTTCGCATAAATTTATGTTCGTTTTACCTTGTTGGATTGCCGGTTGCAATTCTCACCACTTTCACATTCAAAATCGGGTTCGAGGGTCTATGGTTTGGGCTTCTAGCAGCACAGATATCATGTGTGTGCATGATGGTGTACACATTGGTTCGAACCGATTGGAAGCACCAGGCTAAGCGGGCTAACGAGCTTACCATAGCTGCAGCAGGCAAAGATGATTTGGAAACCACCCTACTTACCTCTGATCATTGACTTTAGAATAGAAAATTGGTTGATAGACCGCTTTTTAACATTTTTTGTAGACCAGTAGAGTTAATATATCCATTTTATTGAGAGATTGCAGAGCACTGACAACTTAAAGACTAAAACAAATGCCAAATTTCTATGGCACTGCTCGATTGTTAAATTATTTATTGATCTAATTATCCAAAATAATTAAATAAATGAGTCATTAAGGTGGTTAAGCACTCTTCTATGTTATATTGTTTTTGTAAGTTGAATAAGAAAAACTGGCTCTGAAAGTAGCCAACATTTATTGCACTTAGAATGATAAACAGCTTGCCAAATTACCAAACAAAAAAGGGTTACAACTCAATGTTAATAGCAATGCGAAAAAACGAACCTCCTCTTAGTTACTAAAATGTGCCTGAAATATATCAAGCTAAGATACAAGAGTATGTCACGTGACAAACTTGAAAAGTCACCACAAGTTCGGTTGATATGTCTCAGATGAGCAAATGGCTGCAAGATCCTCCAAGTCATTGGTTAGTTGTAACACCTTTTTTCTTTGGTAATTTGGCCTACTCTTTAACATATCAAGTGTAATATTTACTACTTTCACAGTCAGGTTTTCTTATGCAAATGACAAAGTGAGATAAAACATGTGGCTTCAGTTATCACATGACACAACTCTCATAAGTAAGCAAATCTATTGCCCCTATACCTTGTGCTGGCCTCCCAATCTTGTACTATAGGCCCATATCATCATTTGTAGATCGGTTCCGTGGTGGATTTTGGGCTTTGACATTAAGTTTTTTGGATGTAACTAAATTTTCTAAAATTTTGAGAGTTTTTATACGATTTTTCAAAAATTTAAGTAAATCTAATTAAAATTTTAAAAACTTTTGAAGGCTTTATGAGAATTAAAAAAGAAAAGTTAGAGGAGTCCAATTAAAATATTTGAAAATTTAGAAAAACTCGAATGAGGGACTAATTAAAATTTTGGGAGTCCCGACCCCAATGACTATCTTGGCCATGAAATCTATTGCATGGTTTGGCTCCCTAAAAGTATGACAAATGTGCAACTCCCGCTCTCTGCTACATAGCACCTTGGGCAAAATTATTTGCCTCAACAAAGTTACCATTCAACATATGCACTACTGAAATACTATCTTATATTAGGGGCTTAATCTTATTATATGAGTGCTCAACGTAAAAAAGATGATACATCTTTTATATCTTATATGATGTCTCAATAATTCATTTATACATTCTTGACTCAATATTGCATCCTAATTTTGATAAATGACATTAGTTGACAAATCATAAAATATGTCGAAAATATTTGCAAAAAGATATGACCCATTATTTATAAATTATAAAAAAAAAAAGTATTTCAATAATGAAAACCATAAATATCATGGTCAATCATCAACAAACAAATTTCAGACATTATGGATATATCCTCTAGAGTTCAAACTTAATAGTTTGGTTCACTATAAGAAATGTATATATTATAGGCTAATGGCACTTGCTCGCCTATTTCACACATAAAGCCAGCGGGCGCCACTTTGCTACCTCGGCATAAAACGCTCATGTGCCTTATATAAGTAATATGTCAATTCCAGTTTTAATATTAGACAGACACTATAATATTGTCTTAAAACTGGCCTCCTTCAAAAGTTTGTCCAAATTGCCAACCAGCAGGCACTACATTGTAGTTTGCGATAGTCCTGCCATCACTGGCAGTCACTTTGAAAGAGAGGCTTTGGCCGTTAAGGTAAGCATTGCTCTGCCAGTTTTGGCCCCAATTTCTGGACATAGGTAGCCATCCTGTTTTGGAACCCTTGATGGACACTGACGTTATATCCCCTGCACCTCCCACGTTCGTTATCAACACCATGTTGAAGTACGAATGTCCATTCATGGTGTACCTGATGCCTCCTTTCTTCACACATGACACCCTGCAAAAGGTTAAACACCCAACAGTTTAACATACCTTAAAGAGTGTGATGATTTGAATTGAGTTTTATTCACCACCTTCTGAACATAACAGGGACGATTCCAGCTCGATATTCCGCGATCTGCAAGAATGCCGGTTCGGCCAAATCAAAGTGTTCTCGTGGGGGATTGCACCACCCGCCATTGTCACTAGATAAAGCATAGTTAGGTGGACAAAAATTGGTGGCTGTCACGGTTATGGTTCGACTAATGCACCATTGAGGATCATTGTTGCACCGGAGCTCGTAGCAGGCACCGCAGCTCAAGCCATTGTTGAAAAGTGCAGTGCTCAAAGCTGCTGTGCTCGTTCCATACCCTTGACTGTACAGGTTTCCATAACCACAAGCTCCCCCTATAGAAAACATCACAAATTAAGAACATAGCCTAGAGATTTTTATGTAGGTAATGGTTTGAAAGTTTGAAACTCACCCATTGTGCCGGTAGCATCAGCACCACCGTAGAAGGTGGCATGGGCAGTTTGCCAACCACCATTGTCATCTCCATTAGCACCAAGGAAAATGGAGTTGCAGACACTGAACAAAAAGAAGAAAAGTGGAAATATTTGCAACATCATCGTTTTGGTTGCCATTTGAGTAAGAGCTAGCTAGCTCAAACAATTGGCTGACCTAACCTTATTGATTTGAGGAGAGAAAAAGTGTATAGCTATTTATACAAAAAGAGAAAGAGTTTGTAGTACAGAAGATGACGATAAGCAAAGCTAAGTAACGTACGTAGCTAATTAAGTGGTGAAAGAGTACAAATTTGGAGGATAATTAAGCTATACATTAAAAGGGCACATGCAAAATTTTAATCATAGATATGATGGTATCCAGTATCCATTATTTGCTCAACGACTTGTTTTAATGGATATAAATATAGATGGATGGAAACATAATGTTTAATTAAACCATAACAATGGCGGAAGGTTGAGCGAGGGGTTGTTCCAGCGCAGTCTCCTAATTGCTTGCAATTGAAGCCACTTAAAACAAAACTAAAAAAAAATCTCATTTAACTCCAGCCAACCACCTCAACCATCGGTGGAGTTACACTTTACCAGTTAATTCCCCTATCTTTTGAAGTTGGTAATAGTGAATGGTGATGAGTAGTGTCGAAACCATTTTTTTATTTGGAAAAATGGGGATCGACTTTAAAAAGAAAATGGAGTCGCCACCCATCTTTTTTGTTTAGGTGTGATCGGATCACCTATAAAAACATTTTATTATGTTTAAAAGAAATTAATTTTGGTCTACGAATTCCAAGAAAAACGGTTCGGGAGTCGGTTACGCACGAGGAAGGATTAGCACCCTCGCAATGCCCAAAATTGGTACCTAATTGATTAATTAATGTCCTAATGCCAAAAGTTTGAAACGATTTTAAAATAAAATTTCGTTTTAAAAAATTTTAAATAACTCGAATTGGATATTGAGATTCTCTTGTTCCGAAGAAATAAAATATCACATCCAGCACGATAGGATATGACGTTTCAAAACCTCGATGCCAAGATCCTCTCGTGATTTCCAAAGTTTATGCATTGAGGTTTTTATAAGGATATTCAATTATTTGGACAAACGAAAAAAGCCAAGCCCAAAGACGGTAGGGTACGATTTCTCGGATTTCCAAACACGAAATATTGCCTTGTTTTTTAGAAAACATGGACAAAATTTAAAAAGGATATTTGGTTATTTGGTCAAACGGAAAATCGAAACCCAGCACGATAGGGCACGATTTCTCGAATTTCCAAACACAAAATATTGCCTTATTTCAAGATTTTTTCTTCCTTACGAATTTGGATAAAAAATTAATGACATATTTAAAATGATACGTTTAATTGATTATGTTTTAAAGAGAAATTATTTAGAACGTGTGTAGGGCCGTATTTGACGAATAATGGTAGTGTGACATAAATTTGGAGTAACGATAGCGTAATATACTTAATACAGTATAGTATAGAGCTAAAATATTAATATGCATGAATCATAATGGAAATAAAAATATAAACAATAATCAATAACAACAACAATAATAATAGTAATAATAATGATAATGATAAGAACGAAAATAAAATGAGATAAATAAAAACAAATGAATAAAAAAATAAAACGAACTAATTATATATATAAAAAATAGTGAGTAAATAATAAATATATGATATTAGGTTTAAGTATTTTATAAGTAAAATAATACAAATAAATTAATTAGTAAAACTAATATAGAATTTAGGTAAAAATAATGAGAATAATAATAATAATAATAATAATAATAATAATAATAATAATAATAATAAAGAAATAAATAATCTAACATTTGAAAACATATATAAAAATATAAATAATGAATAAAATATCATGATGAAAGTGATAATAATAAAATATAAAAATAAGTAAGATCTATTAAAAATAAACAAAAATAAATATGAAATATGAAATATATCAATTTAATAATATAACAATAATAATAGTAGTAGTAATAAAAATAATAATAATAATAGTAATAATAATACGAGAAAATATAATTATAATAAAAATAAAAATAATGGCAATAATAATAAATACTAATAATAATACTAATAATAGTAATAACGAATAATAGTAGTAAAAAGAAAATAAATAATAATAATAATAATAATGAAAAAAATTTAAAATAAACAATAGTATTAATAATAATAAAAATAATAAAGATTACAAAATAACTAAAAAAGGGACTAAATTGAATTTAAAACAGAAGTTCAGGGCAAATTCAAAATAAATAAAAAGAAAAAAAGGACCCCATTGAACGCGCGAATAACAAGGAGGGGCTAAAAGGGAAATTTTCCCTTCTCCTCCAAAACGCCCAGCATCGGGGGGACCAGATTGAAATCCGAAATAAATTATTGGGCAAAATTAAAAATAAAATAAACTTAATTCCAAATCCATAAAAAAGCGGAAGGGCTAAATGCGCAAATATCCCATGAGCCAAAAACACGCGGATCTTAGCTTGGAGCGGGTCGGGTCGCGCGGGTCGGAACCTGAAACGACGTTGTTTTGGCCTTAAGAATGGTCTTCAAAACGGCGCCGTTTAGACTGGGTATTTAAGTCAGTTTTTGCTGAAAAAAAAATCATTCAAACCTTTTCATTAAAAAAAAAAACTAAAAGAACTTTCATAAGAGCTCTCCCCCCTTTTCCATTCCCGACGGCCGGACGATGACCACCGCCGCGTAGGCCACCGCTGGCGACCACCGTACGCGGTGGTCGGAGCTCCAAAAAACCAACTTTTCTTCCGCGATTTCAAAAAGGTAAGACCTTTTCTTTTTATTTATACGTATATATGTATATGTATGTATGTAAAAAGGATTATTTAAAGGAAAATAGAAATATAAAAAAAAAACTCCCCTAGTATTTCTGTTTTTGATTTCTTGCGTTTTTATTTTACATTAAAATAGATATGCAAAGAACGAAAAGGAACAAAAAGTAAAAAAATAACAAAACCTTCAACTTCAGATCTGTTTTTTGATTTGATTTTTTTTCTCTGTTTTTTTTATTTCCAAAAATCCCCCCTCTTTACATCGTCTGTTTTGGTGGCTTTATAGCCAAAAGAAAATAATACAATATTGCCTCTGTTTTGCCTCTATTTCTGCTGTTCTCTTGCTATCTTTGTGCTGTTGTTGTTGCGTGTTTTCTTTCCTTTTATAGGTGTCGCTGGAGCAGGTGGGCAGAGGGCGCCTTTTGCACTGACGGATTGACGGCTGCGGCGCTGAAGGCAAGCTAGGGTTTCAGCTTTTCTGAAACCCTAGTTTGGCTATTGGGTCAAGTGGGTTTGGGCTTATTGTATTTTGGGTTTGTAATTGGGTTTAAGTTTGGGCCTGTTTGGGCCATTCGGGTTTGTGTTTTATTTTGTTTATTTTTTGTGTTTAAGGCCCGGGCAAGAATTAGGCTCTACAGCTGCCCCTCTTTGCTTGTTGTCGTGTAACGAGAACGAAGCAAAGACTTTAAAAGGACCAATTTTGCCCGGTCTTGCTGAGTCTCGGCGCTTCTTTTCTTCTTCAAGTAGCATCGCTCTAACCCACTGCAACTTCAAAAGTATAGGAATTGGTGCTTCGATCCGCTCGAATGTAATTTCAGGGAGAAGAGATTTGTAGCTTCGATCTACTCCGCTGGAATTTAAAGAGATATGAAATCTGTAGTTTTGGTATATTTAATCTGACCTACTACAACTTCAAAGGTATAGGGTTCGTCATTTTAATTCGCTCCACTGCAACTTCAGGGAGATAGGATTAATAGTCTCAATCTGCTCCACTGCAACTTCAGGGAGATAAGATTGCTATATTCAGTCTGCTCCACTGCAACTTCAGGGAGATAAGACTTGTTAATTTTTTAACCTGCTCCGCTGCAACTTCAGGGAGATAAGGTTTGCTATGTTCTACTCTACTGCAACTTCAGAGAGATAAGATCTATAATTTATAGCTTCAATCTGTTCCACTGCAACTTCAGGGAAATAAGATTCGCTATATTCAGTCTGCTCCACAGCAACTTCAGGGAGATGAGACTTGTAACTTCAACCTGCTCTACTGCAACTTCAGAGGGATAAGGTTTGTGGCTTTATTCGCTCCAATGTAATTTCGGGGAGAAGAGATTTGTAGCTTCGATCTACTCCGCTAGAACTTCAAAGAAGTAAGAATTGTGGCTCCAATGTAATCTCAAGGGGAAGGGATTTGTAGCTTCGACCTACTCCGCTAGAACTTTAAGGAGATGAGAATTGATCCTCAATGTAATTTCAGGTAGAAGGGATTTGTAGCTTCGACCTTCTCTATTGGAACTTCAAGGATATAAGAATTCAGAGAGAAGAGATTTGTAGCTTCGATCTTCTCTACTGAAACTTCAAGGAAATAAGGATTTCAGGGAGAAGGGATTTGTAGTTTCGACCTACTCCGTTGAAACCTCAAAGGGATAAGAATTCAGGGAGAAGAGATTTGTAGCTTCGATCTTCTCTACTGAAACTTCAAGGAAATGAGGATTTCAGGGAGAAGGGATTTGTAGTTTTGACCTACTCCGTTGGAACCTCAAAGGGATAAGAATTCAGGGAGAAGAGATTTGTAGCTTCGATCTTCTCTACTGAAACTTCAAGGAAATGAGGATTTCAGGGAGAAGGGATTTGTAGCTTCGACCTACTCCGTTGGAACCTCAAAGGGATAAGAATTCAGGGAGAAGATAGTTGTAGCTTCGATCTTCTCTACTGAAACTTTAAGGAAATGAAAACTGGTAATTTCAACCTGCTCCGCTGTATCTTCAAGGAGACGAGGTTGGTGGCTTAAATCTATTCCACTACTGTTAAGGGAGACAAGATTTGTCGTTTGATATTGTTCCACTACTGCTTAGGGTGACAAGATCTACAATCTTCAACCTATTCCACTGCTGGTTAGGGAGATAAGACTGGTGGCTGAAATCTGTTCCACTACGGCTCAGGAAGACAAGATTTGTCGTTCGATCTTGTTCCACTACTGCTTAGGGTGAGAAGATCTAAAATCTTCGACCTATTCCACTGCTGGTCAGAGAGATAGGACCGGTGGCTTAAATCGCTTCCACTCATCGCTAGGGGAGACAAGATTTACCGCTCGATCTTGTTCCACTCATCGCTTAGGGTGACAAGATCTACAATCTTCGACCTATTCCACTGCTGGTCAGGGAGATAGGACTGGTGGCTTATATCTGTTCCACTACTGCTCAGGGAGACAAGATTTGTCGTTCTATCTTTTTCCACTACTGCTTAGGGTGACAAGATCTACAATCTTCGACCTATTCCACAGCTACCTCATGGAGATAAGATCTGTGAATTCACCTGTAAATGGCCCAATTTGCCCGGGCCCATAAAACCAAAAAAAGCAAACAGAAAATACAGAAAAATAAAACAAAAATTATTAAAAGTCCATTGATAGTCCAGTCTTACAAGCCCAATAACAAAAATTAAACAGCAGGCCCAAATATCGAACCCCTAATACCCAATGCCTAACTAAGCCCAAACCACTACTCATACCACTACCCAAACCACTGCCCAAACGTCTAAATCGAGGCCCAAAAACTTAAGCCAAGTTAGGAAACCCTAGGGTTTCCCCTTGGCGCCGCAAGCCTCCAGCCATCGTGCACACCACGCGCGCGTGCGTTTAGCCCACCACGTCCGTGCATCAGTGTCATACGGCCTCCGCACCCTCGCCATGTCCCCTACGTACCTGCGAAAAGGACAAGCAATGACAACAAACATACAGCAAGCAAAAATAACCGAGAAGAAAACAAGAAAAAATTGATATTGTATTTCTCTTTTTATTTTTCGGTTATAAAAACTGAATGAAAAAGCTTTTGTAGTCTCTCTCTTTTTTTTGGAGATACACACAGACATAATATACAAAAAAAGGTAGAGAATATTAGCAAAAGGTTTTTTGTTCATTTTCATTTTCTTTTTCTTTTTCTTTTCTTTTTTCCGAATCTGTTCATATTCATACAAAGATCTTTATTTTTTTTTAAAAAAAAACTATACATACTATACATATATTTTCGAAAAGAAAAAAAAGGAAAAAAAACTACCTTTTTTGAAGTTTCGGCCGCCGTACACGGCGGCGCCAACGGTAGTGGACGGTCGAAATCTCACCGGAGTATCGTTGGAGTCCCTCCGGATTTTGGCCGAAAATTGCTAAGAGATCGGGAGGGGGGGGAGAGCATTCTGTTTTTTTAAGGGAAAAGGAAAATGTGATTTTTTTTTCTTCAGAATTTTGTTATTTATATAGGGAACTAAACGACGTCGTTTTGGACTTAAGCACCAGTGCCAAAATGACGTCGTTTCATACATCCCGACCCGAATCCAACCCGCTCCAGGTCTAGGGTCCGCGCGTTTTTAACAGAAGGGCTAATTTCACTTTTAGCCCTTCCGCCTTTTTATACTCTTCAATTAAGTCATTTTTATTTTTTAATTTTGAACTGAAATTTTATTTTGCTTTCAATTGGGTCCCAATTTGAACGGTGCCGTTTCGAGAAAAGGGCGAAATTGCCCAGTGAGTCCCTCATTCGTGGCGCGCACTTCAAGTTGGTCTGTATTCTTATTTTTATTTCTATTTTGCCCCGATTCTCTCTTTTCTTCTTAATTCTGGCCGCTTAACTTTGTTTTAATTACAATTTAGTCCTTTTTCGATTTTATCACTCAATTTAATGCAATTTTAGCCCTTAATTTTTATCTTATTTTTGGTATAGTCCTCTAATTGATTTATTTAATTATTTGTTTATTGATTTTTCTAATTATTCTCCTTTTTTTAAAATTAATATTATATATTATATATTTTAAATTGTTTTAGATATTATTTATTTCTCTTTATATTTTATTTATTTTCACTAATTTTTATATATATTCTTTTATATACACATATAATTTATATTAAATTATTCTTATGTATATATTATTGATTTCATATTATTTTATGTAGGTATTTTCTTAAATCTATTTATATATAATTTATTTCTTTTAAAGATACTATTTTATTATATATTTTTTTTTAACATTTTCATATATTATTATTTTTATACATGTGTTATTTCTATTAAATTTTTCATCTTATGTATGTTATCAATTTTAAATTAGTATATTTTGTTTTAAATTATTTTGTATATCATTTATTTTAAATTTCTTCTTATGTAATATTTATTTTAAAACTCATCCATATATTATTATGCTTATTTTTATTATATAATTTATTTCAAATTTTCTCATGCATTGCCTATTTTTTAAAATTTCATACATTTAATTTAGGTTAAAATTGTATGTATATATTAGTTTCGAATTCCTTTTTTCTTTATTTATTTTAAATTCATTTATTATCATTCAAAAGTTTGTTTTATATTTTATTAATTTGCCATGTGGCTTTGATTGATAATATCGTTTTAAATATATTTCAAATTGTACGTGCATATTGTTATCTTTGTTATTCATTTGTGTAATGTTGTATTCACATATTATTATTATGTGTTTGATACCATGCTTTTGTCTCCAACTTGGACCGATTTAATTGTTTTTTTATCCCAAATGAACTAAATAAATATATTTTGAGCCGGTTTTATAATTACTTATTCAAAAGTTTTTTCAAATAAGGCAATATTTTGTGTTTGGAAATTCGAGAAATCGTGTCCTATCGTGCTAGGTTTCGGTTTTCTGTTTGACCAAATAACCAAATATCCTTTTAAAATTTTGTCCATGTTTTCAAAAAAAAAAACAAGGCAATATTTCGTGTTTAGAAATCCGAGAAATCGTACCCTACCGTGCTGGGCTTCGTTTTTTTGTCCAAATAATTGAATATCCTTATAAAAATCTCAATGCATGAACTTTGGAAATCACGAGAGGATCTTGGTATTGAGGGTTTGAAACGTCATATCCTATCGTGCTGGATGTGATATTTTATTCCTTCGGAACAAGAGAATCTCAATATCCAATTCGAGTTATTTAAAATTTTTTAAAACGGAATTGTATTTTAAAATCGTTTCAAACTTTTGGCATTAGGACATTAATTAATCAATTAGGTACCAATTTTGGGCGTTGCGAGGGTGCTAATCCTTCCTCGTGCGTAACCGACTCCCGAACCCGTTTTTCTTGGAATTCATAGATCAAAATTAATTTCTTTTAAACATAATAAAATGTTTTTATAGGTGATCCGATCACACCTAAACAAAAAGGATGGGTGGCGACTCCATATTTCATTTTAAAGTCGATCCCCGTTTTTCCAAATCAAAAATTGGTTTCGACATCACCGATGTTGCTACACCGTCTTCTGAGGGACATGTCTTGTAGACTCGGTTTCATGTATCTATGCTTATGCCAAATGATTAGGATGCTATGATCGAACTGAATCAAATGCTCCTAACTAGATGTGTTATGAATGATGAATGCAGAAATGAGAATGATCCATTTTTTAAAAGTATAATGATTAGGATGCAATGATCGGAATTAATCAAATGCTCCTAACTAAAAGATATTATGGATGACATTTGCATGAATGCAGAATGTCATGAGAATGATCCTTTTTTTTTATGTACAATTATTAGGATGCAATGATCGGAATGAATCAAATGCTCCTAACTAAATGATATTATGGATGACATTTGCATGAATGCAAAATGTCATGAGAATGATCTTTTTGCAATGATCAGAATGAATCAAATGCTCCTAACTAAATGTGTTTTGCATGAATGCAGAATTTCATGAGAATGATCCCTTTTTAAATGCTTAGGGTTGTCATTGCTCGTTGTTCTTCCAGGTTGTATCACTTGACGTAATATCCTGTCTTCTTGCTTGGGTAGTATTTTGACTAAAAACCAGAAAAAATAATCGTATTTTGCTCAACCGGTTTGCCCCACTGTAACTTCAGCGTCCCTTCCACTGTACCTTGGGGATATAAGATTTGTACCATCTTTAAACCATCCTACTGCGACTTATGGCTATAGGATCTGTATCAAATTCAACCCATCCCACTGCAACTCAAGGGTATAAGATCTGTAACTTGTTCGATCAACTGATCACTCCCCGGGTGACCTAACCAAATGTGTATGCATGATATTTGCATGGATGCGGAATATCAATTTTTCGAGAATGATTTCCCTTTTACACTTGGGTTAACATTGCCCATTTTTCGTCAAGATTGTATCACTGACGTAATATCTTGTCATTTTGTTCAATCACCTTTTTTGACAAAAATTCGGAGAGATAGTCTTAGTTTAGACTCTTCCTCCACCAATATTTCTATCCCTTAAACTTGATGAGTTTTAAACAATAGTCTTGTTTAAAGTTCTTGTATTATTCAGAAGCTTCCAGAGTAATATGAGAAACTCATTTTATGAAAGTATTATTAGTTCACTAATCGTTATTTCAATGCAAAATGCTTGAAAAAGATTATAACAATGGACAAAAAGGAAATTAATTAGGAGCATAGCTCAAAGCAAGTAAGTTAATCAAGGATAGCAAATACAATTAAGAAGGAAATTTATAGAGACGTATCTTGAAAAGAATAAGGTAATCAAAGATAGCAAATTCAAAATGGGTAAAATAGAAAGCTAGGTGCCCCAAATATCGCAGCTTGAGCTTCTCTGTACCAACTTCTTGAAGACCATTTTGAGCTCAATCTGTGTTTAGGGGATCTAAAGTACTCTGTTGATACCCTAAGATGTAGCATACTTCTTCTTTGTTAATCCAGGCATCGCAAGACTACCGCATGCCCTCTTTTAATCAAAATTTGAATTGTCTTTTATGGGTTTTCAATTCAAAACCCTTTTGGTCTCAAGGCGTAACATCTCTCCTTCTTGTTAATTCGGAGGAAGCGAGACTACCGCATGCCCCATCTTTTGATCAAAATTTGAATTGCCCTTTCACGGGTTTTCAATTCAAAACCCCTTTGGTCTCAAGACGCCCTTTGCGGGTTTTCGCCTTGGCCTCGCCTTTTCATTTTCTTTTCTTTCTTCTCTTTTTTTTTCTTTTCTTTTTATCTTCTTCTTTTTCTTTTTTCCCTTTTTACTGAAATATTTCTTGATTTGAACTCATAGGATTAGGCAAGTCATTGTTATCCCTCTCGGTCAAAATTAACGCTTTTTTCAGAGAAGGCATTCTTTACGACATATGGTCCTTCCCAGTTTGGCATCCACTTTTCTCAGAAGTCCTTTTGTATGGGAAGAATCCTTTTTAAAACTAGGTCTCCTTCATGGAATTCTTCAGGGCGAACCTTCTTGTTATAGGCCCGCATAATTTGCTTTCGGTATAATTGACCATGAGGATAGCCCTTAACCTCTCTTCTTCGATCAAGTTCAGCTAATCATATTGGGATTGAATCCATCTGACTTCAACTCTGATAAAACTCAGAGAGAAGAAATCTTGACTTCAATAGGCAAAACCGCCTCCATTTCATAAATCAATAAGAAAAGCGTTGCCCCGGTGAGGGTCCTAACAGACGTTCGACAAGCACAGATGCCAATCTTCATGAGTCTCAATCATTTTCTCGGTGATCCTTTTTTTTACCTTTCGTTTTGAGGAGATACGGTATTTAATCTTGAACAGACTGCAAACCTCCGATGTCGCGCTGTTGTTCAAATTTAACGCATCGTCAGATATGGTCCCCTTTTTGGAATCTATACCGACATAGAATTTGCTGACTGTCGACTTTGTGACATCAACATATGAAGCAGCTTCCACCCACTTGGTGAAGTATTTGATGACCACAAAGATTAATCGATACTCGTAGAAGCTTTCGGCACGATCGTCCCACTGACATCCATGCCCCACATAGAAAAAGTCCATGGAGATGTCATACATGAAGAGATGAAGGAGGCAGAGGAATCTTGTCTCCATAAATTTGGCACTTATGGCATTTCTTGGTATAACTGATGCAATCCCCTTCCATGGTGGACCAGCAGTACCTGAACCTCATGATTTGCCTGGCCATTGTAAAACCATTAGCATGTGTTCCTCTTCTAAGATTTCCTTAGCATTAACAACATCCACATGTCTCGGCAGCCAGGGAATATCTTTATATGATCATGCGAAAACATCTTTGAATTCTTGGAATAACTCAATGACGTCTCGCTTTGTCTCTGTAGTGATACATGCTCCGATCTTCACCTCTTTCTCTTCTCCTAGGCTCAAAATTTTCACTGATTCTTTGTAAGGTATGATCTGTTTCATCTTATTCTACCATCTTTAACAAATCAGAAAGATAGGTTACAATCTTTGTCATCTCCAAAGTCCTGAGATCCCTCTAGACACATATCTTACTCAAAAGTAGACTCTGAGTCAGTAGCAGCGTCGCTCATGTCGTTGATATCTAGGGACCTGTTGTAGGTACGAAAGAATATTCAAAGAACAAATGAATCTAAGAATAATTGTTTATGTGGTATGAACATGAATGAAATAAATGAATAAAATAATATTTGCTCAAAGTGAGACACAAAAATGCATTTTCATTGAAAATATAGATGTTGAACATAAGCCTATTTCATAAAAAGATTCTTATTGCTCCTAGACTTAGAGCAATAAGCGTTTTGGACATTATTCCGAATTTGGCTCTAAAATACAGGGATCTCTTCCACAATCTCATTGTTCAAAACACTTCCAAGTATGTAAAGGCAGACGCTTGGAAACTTTTATTCCCCAATTCTCTCTTCGGATACATCATTAATGTTCAGATTCCTTAATATCAGGTCTTGCACTGAGCCTTGAACCCGATGCATTCTTGGATCTCATGCCCTCCTCCATCATGGAACTCACAATATTTACCCCCTCACTTGAATGGTTGGGTAACAGATTTTCTGCACCAAAGGTATTATCGAATTTTACAATACCCATTTTGATGAGTCTTTCGATTATCTTTTTAAAAGCGGTGCAGTTCTCGATCGAATGCCCTATAATTCCAGCATGGTATTCGCATTGGACATTTACATCGTACCATTTAGGGTATGGGGGCTGTATTGGTTCTACGTAAAAAGGGGACACAACATCTGCGTCAAACAAAATTTGGTACAACTCCCTATATTGGGATGGGCGCGAACTGGGGTTTTTCTAAGTTTGATTTTGGATTGGGTTATTGTTTTGGGGAGACCTGATGGCTAGTAGTTGCCGTCCTTGGTTGGCCTTCGGTAATCGGCTTTGAATAGCCCTTGTTACACATACTCGTATTATTCGCCTCATTTTCTTTCTTCTTTGGAGCCCTTACAGTATTAATTTGGGACCTCCACTCTCGCCTTTTCCGTTTGTAATGATTTTCACATTTTTTCAGGAGCTCCACTCTTGCCTTCTTTGTTTCTGCTAGACTATCCAGATCAATGACAATGGGATGGGTTAGATAGCCCCCCAGATTGGAACCTAAGCCTATCGAGTAGTTCGTTGGTGTCGATATACCGTCCTGATGTTGTTGGGGTCTGATAGTAATGGGTACCCCTTGCGGACGCGCGTCTGGTTGAGTCTGAACGATTATTGGAGTAAAAACAAGGTATTCCTTATTATCTTCATTGTTGACCAATGGGCCTTTCCTTTTTTCAAGCCCTTCGGCTAATAACTGTGTTAACTGGTCCATCACATCCCTTTGGAATTCTAACATTTGATTCCGCATCTCTTGTTGAATTCTGGTCAATTGCTCTTGCATCTGTATTTGCATTTGCTCTATTCTCTCCAACCTTTGTTCCATGGCTTTTATGCGAGTACCGTAACGATGCTTGGTCGATAGACTTTTACCAGTTTCCAGGTTAACTGAAATAATTTTACTTAATTAGGGCCTTTTGAAAATCTAATGCAAATGATGTAATGTAATGCAAATGCATGAAATGGATGCAAAAGAAAGAGAGGCATTAATTCTTAATTCAATTCTGATAAACCGTAATATATACATATTTTAATCCCACATTTAGCATACTTTTTGGATGATTTATCCCTTGATTCGTGGAATTTGATGCTCCTAATCCTTTTATTTCATGTTTTATACTTAGGAAAGCATCGGAGGATGAAAAGAACACAAAACGGGCTAAAAACGGACCAAATGGGCCAAACTAAGAAATCAACACGGCCTGGGCCCAATCCACACAGTCGTGCCCCTTTAGCAGGCTCGACCACGGCCTGGATTCAAATCACACGGCTGTGTTGCACGGGCATGTCCCTGCTGTGACAAAGAGGAATTTCACTCGGAATAGGGTACTTAGAGGTAAAGAAAGACATTTCAAAAGCCTATATAAACACCCTAAAGGCCAACCTTGAAGGGGGCGTCCAGCTAGGCCAAGGAGCCGAGCCAGAGAGGTCAGAATTATGGGATTTACTCGAAGAAAGCCAGTTGATTCATCTCAAGAAGCCGAAATCATACTCAAGACGGAAAATCTCTCCTTCAATTCCTTCAGGGGGTTTTAGGGTTTTCTTATGTTTTGTTTTATCTTTTCTTCTGAGATGTATTCTTTTATGATTATGAACTAAACTCTTCAAATACCTGAGGGGGATGAAACCTAAGACGGATCTTGTTATTGTTTTCTGAACTATATGATAAATACTTGATTTGTTCTTAATTATGTGTTCTTAATTCTTGTTTTGATATTTCAGGATATTGATTCAAGTATTGATGTGCTTAGGTAGAGGAGGAATAGACCCTGTCTAAGAGTAGATCTAGCATAGTTAAGTGGAGTTGATCGCAACCCTAGAGATAGGATGACGAAAATCTGCCGGATTAGGGTCAAACATAATATAGGAGTCCATAGATCGAGTTAATGCAATCCTAAGGGTTTTAATTAGAAAGAGATTTCAATTAATCAACCTAGGGTTAGACGTTAGTAGCCTCGAAAGAGGTATTAATATAAATTAGGGAATCCTACGGATCAGGTCAAGTGAATAAATCGTCTAGTTCAGAGTTAAATAACAAGTGAAGTCTAGGTGGATTCCTCCTTGGGTATTATCTTAATCAATTGGTTTTTCCCACAAGTATTTTCCCCAATTCATTCTCTGAGTCTTAGCGCCTTTAGCTTAGTAGTTAGTTAATTTTAGATTAAATAACAATTCCCTTAATTCTTAGGCTAAATAATAATAAGAAAGTCAGTATTAGTACTTTTGGTTCCTTTGGGTTCGACAATCCGGTCTTGCCACTAAGCTATACTACTGTTCGATAGGTGCACTTGCCTCAATCGTGGTGATAGTTAGTTTTTAGACTAGATCATTCATTATATAAATATTAAGACTATCGATACCAACGATCAAGTTTTTGGCGCCGTTGCTGGGGAACCAAAATATTAAGAACGCTCAATTTTTATTACTTTAGCCATTTTTAATTTTTGCAATTTACTTTTATTTTTTTTTTGACATTGCTAATTTTCTTTCTTTTATTTGTTCCTTGCAGGTACCTCTAGTTTATGGCTAGAAGGAACCCGACAAGACCCTTAATTTATGACAGTGATATTGAAGGTACCGTTCGCAGAAATCGTAGAGAAATAAGGCGAAGCTTAAATTACATAGAAGAAGAGCAAGAAGACGAAACCAATACTACCGAAGAGATGGCTGATAACAATCCGCTACCACCTATAGTTGCCGCAAACCCGATGGATCAAAATCCTGCTCCTCGTACTATGTATGATTATGCTAAACCTAGTTTAGTTGGTACTGAATCAAGTATTGTTAGACCTACTATTGCTGCAAATAATTTCGAATTGAAACCTAACACTATACAGATGATACAACAGCTTTGTTCGGTTTGATGGTTTGCGTGGATGAGGATCCTAACACACACTTAGCGAATTTTCTTGAATTCGTGATACCTTCAAAATAAATGGCGTTTCTAATGATGCCATTCGTCTTCTGTTATTTCCTTTTCTTTGAGGAATAAAGCCAAACAGTGGTTGAATTCTCTTCCACGATGGTCAATCACTACATGGGATCAAATGACCGAGAAATTTTTATTAAAATATTTTTCGCTGGCTAAAATGGCTAAGTTAAGGAATGATATCTCTTCTTTTGTGCGATGGATTTAGAGACACTTTATGATGCATGGGAGAGATACAAAGATCTATTGAGAAGGTGCCCACACCATGGATTACCCTTGTGGCTACAAGTCCAAACCTTTTATAATGGTGTAAACCCTTCAACCAGTGCGATTGATTGATTCGATCATTGGCGGAACCTTGAATAACAAAACACCTGAGGCTGCCTACGAGTTTATTGAAGAGATGTCACTGAATAATTATCAGTGGCAAGTCACAAGGACAAGGCCAACAAAAGCCGCTAGTGTTTTCAACCTCGACTCAGTAACCATGCTATCAAATCAAGTAGAGATTTTAACTAAAAAGATTGATAGCTTATGTGGTTCTTCACAGGTACATCCAGTAATGCAGTGCGATATGAATGGAGGAGGGATGAGCAATACATAATATCCACCTTACAACCCGAGCACTGAAAACGAGCAATGTCACTATATGGGTAACAATTTCAAATCTCAAAATAACCCTTATAGTAATACTTATAATCCAGGTTGGAGGAACCACCCCAATTTTGCATGGGGTGGTCAAGGAAATCAGAGACAACAACCCTCTTCAAACTTCCAACAACAGCCCTACCCACAGGAAAAGAAGCCGAATCTTGAGGATATGCTAGCAAAATTTATTTCTGCATCAGAAATTCATTTTCAGAATACCGTAACGACATTGAATAATCAGCAAAAATTAATTCAAGAACTTAAAAATCAACTAGGACAGCTGACCAAGTTAGTTTCCGAAAAGCAAACAGGTCGTTTACCTAATGATACCAAACCTAAACCACAAGAGCAGTTAAAGGCAGTAACATTAAGGAGTGGGAAGGAGTTGGTTGAATCAGAAAAGAAGATACCTCAATCAACTAATAAAGAAAAAAGTAAGAAAATCGAGAATGTAACACCGGTACGCGAAGAACTTAAACCACCGATCCCATATCCGGTAAAGTTGAAGAAAGATCACTTGGACGCACAATACGGTAAATTTCTTGAACTTTTTAAACAGTTACATATTAACTTACCTTTTGTTGAAGCTATTTCGCAGATGCCGACGTACGCAAAATTCCTAAAAGAGCTTCTAACAAATAAAAGGAAGTTTGAAGAGATATCAACAGTGGAACTCAATGAAGAATGTTCAGCCATCATCCAAAACAAACTACCAACCAAATTGAAAGATCCAGGAAGTTTCACTATTCCATATTTAATTGGTAGTTTAAACATTGAGAAAGCACTAGCTGATTTAGGTGCCAGTATTAATTTAATGCCTTATAAAATTTTTAAGCAACTTGGTCTTGGGGAACCAAAACCCACTAGGATGAGTATTCAGTTAGCTGACAGATCTATTAAATATCCTAGGGGAGTTATTGAAGATTATCTGGTAAAAGTTGATAAATTTATATTCCCTGTTGATTTTGTTGTGCTTGACATGGATGAGGACGTTGATGTGCCTTTAATTTTAGGGTGCCCCTTTTTAGCTACTGCTAGGACTGTTATTGATGTAGGTGATGGTAAACTGGCGCTAAGGGTAGGCAATGAGAAAATTATTTTTCAAATTTACGATGCTATGCGATATTCTAGAGAACAAGATGACTGCTGTTACTTTATTGATGCCATTGATCATTTTATTCAAGATTCTTTGCAGGAAATCATACATGATGACAAAATGGAACTGTGTCTTACCCAAGGTGAGGGGGTAGATGATGATACCGATGAGTTGAATTCTAATACATCTTCCTCTAGACAAAAGAAAGAAGAGGGCATTGAAATCAACGACGAGCTAAAACAAAAACCCTCTATTGATGAGCCACTGAAATTGGAATTAAAACAGTTGCCAAAACACTTAGAATATGCATTCCTCGGGGATAATTCTACGCTACCAGTAATCATCTCTTCAGAACTGGAACCCAAAGAGAAAGACGAGTTGTTACAGGTACTAAGAGAACATAAAAGAGCCACAGCTTGGAAAATTTCTAACATTAAAGGAATAAGCCCATCGTTTTGCACTCACAAAATTTTAATGGAAGATGAGTATAAACCATGCGTACAACCTCAAAGACGATTGAATCCCAACGTGAAAGAAGTTGTTAAAGCTGAGGTTATTCCAAAGAAAGGAGGCATGACTGTTGTAGCCAACGAAAAGAATGAATTGATTCCTACAAGAACAGTAATAGGTTGGAGAGTCTGCATTGACTATAGAAAGTTGAACGACGCCACCAGAAAAGATCACTTCCCTTTGCCCTTTATTGATCAGATGTTAGAAAGATTATCTGGGCATATGTACTACTGCTTCCTGGATGGACTGTCCGGCTACTTCCAAATCCCAATAGCCCCTGAGGATCAAGAAAAGACAACATTTACATGTCCATACGATACGTTTTCTTATCGTAGAATGCCTTTTGGATTATGTAATGCTCCTGCTACTTTTCAGCATTGCATGCTGGCCATCTTTGACGAACTTGTGGAAGACATTATGGAGGTATTTATGGACGACTTTTCGATATTCGGTAATTCTTTCCATCTTTGCCTTAAAAATTTAAAACGAGTTCTAATGAGATGTGAGGAAACGAACCTTGTGTTAAATTGGGAGAAATGTCACTTTATGGTTCGAGAGGGGATTGTGTTAGGACATAAAATTTCTAGTAAAGGGATTGAGGTAGATAAAGAAAAGGTTGAAACCATAGAAAAATTACCTCCTCCTAGTTCAGTTAAGGCTATTAGAAGCTTTTTAGGACATGCTGGATTTTATAGAAGACTCATTAAATATTTTTCAAAAATAGCTAAGCCTTTAACGAAATTACAAGAAAAAGATGTACCTTTCAATTTTGATCAGGAATGTTTAGATGCATTTAATATCCTCAAAGATAAATTAATAAATGTTCCAATTATAATTGCACCTGATTGGAATTTACCCTTTGAACTAATGTATGATGCGAGTGATTTTGCAGTAGGTGCAGTTTTGGGACAGCAAAGAGACAAGCACTTTTAGCCGATCTGTTACGCTAGCAAGACATTAATGGCTGTACAAGAGAATTACACCACCACAGAAAAAGAATTGCTAGCTGTGGTTTTTGCATTTGATAAATTTAGACAGTATTTGATACTATCTAAAGTTGTCGTTTACACTGACCATTAAGCTCTTCGTTATCTTTTGACTAAATCCGATGCAAAACCTCGACTCATGAGATGGATTTTACTCTTACAGGAATTTGATTTGGAAACTCAGGATAAGAAAGGAGCTGAAAACCTTGCAGCAGATCATCTTTCTAGGCTTGAAAATTTGCATATCAAAGAACTCGACGAGAGTGAGAAAACGACTCGTTTCCTGAAGAACAACTCTTTTCTATAACCAACTCCGAGGTACCTTGGTTTACAGATATTGCGAATTATTTAGCTTCTAACATCCTACCAAAAAGGTTAACACATCATCAAAAGAAGCGATTCTTTACCGATGCGAAAAAATATTTTTAGGAGGACCCCTTTCTTTTTCGTATATGTGCAGATCAAGTAATTCGGAGATGTGTTACAAAGGTAGAAGCAAGCAAAATCCTAGAACATTGCCACTCAGGACCTTTAGGAGGACATTACAACGGGATTACGACAGCATATAAAACGCTTGAATCAGGTGTTTATTGGCCAACTCTGTTTAAAGATGCCAACAGGTATGTTGCTTCATGTGATAAATGCCAAAGAACATGTAATATCTCTAAATGCAATGAGATGCCTCAAACGTATATGCTGTCATGAGAAATATTCGATGTCTGGGGTATTGATTTTATGGGTCCATTTCCTAGTTCATTTGGAAATAAATACATCTTAGTAGCAGTAGATTACATGTCAAAATAGGTGGAAGCTCAAGCTTTACCTACTAACGATGCTAGGGTAGTAGTAAGGTTTCTTAAGAAACTCTTCTCTCGATTCGGAACACCCAAAGTAATTTTTAGTGATAGGGGTACTCACTTTTTTAATACTCAATTTAATAAAGTCTTAAGAAAATATGGAGTACACCACAGGACAGCTACCCCTTATCATCCTCAAACCAGTGGAAAAGTGGAAGTAGCAAATCGAGAACTTAAGCGTATTCTAGAGAAAACAATAGAATCAAACAGGAAAGATTGGGCATTAAAAGTAGACGATGCTTTATGGGCCTATAGAACAGCGTTTAAAACCCCCATAGGAACATCTCCATACAAACTTGTCTACGGAAAAAGTTATCATCTACCGTTCGAGTTGGAGCATAAAGGTTTTTGGGCTATAAAATTCTTAAATTACGATCTTAAAACCGCAAGTGAGAAGAGGATGATGCAGTTGAATGAGCTAGATGAATGGCGAGCTAATGCCTATGAGAACTCACGACTATATAAGGAGGCAATGTAACACCCCAAACCCGGCCTAAACGTTACGACTGGATTTAGCGTGCCACATCAGGTGATAGTTGAAAAGCTAAGCGTTCGTTAAAAATGTTGTATCTCTTTTTGAAACTCCGAGTTTCATTGTTTGTTTGTAAAAACACAATTTGCTTAATGTCTATTTCTATAAAGTTGTTATTATCTTGAGAAACTATTTTTATTGTGAAAATCGAATTTGAATAGTTGCAGAAACATGCTATTTTGAAAACGGTTGTTATGTTTTAAAAATCCGTGATTAATCAATTAACAATGTATAACTAGTCGTAATGAAAGTTTAAAAAGGAAATTAAAATCCAATGGCCTTATTACAAAACATTAACCAAAAATAAATAATCTTAAAATAAAATAAAAACTGAAATTACTAGGTTCATGAGTAATAACTCCGATGTATGGCCACCACCGAGTCCTCCGCAGCTCCAAATCCTCTAACGCTAGGGTTTACCTGCAAGGTTAAGGGAAAAAGGGGTAAGTTACAAGAACTCAGTGTGTAATCCCATTTTCAGTCACAGTCTGGGCTCAAGCCCATGCAGTATCAGTTTGGCTTAAGCCTCAATATCATGGTAATGTAACAGAGAATGCAGCCCAACCCAATTCAACCAACACTCCACCCGTACCAACCCTACACTCCTTGGGGACCAAGTCAACCCACCCAGCCCTACACACCAAGAATGCAGCCGAGCTGCTAGAATATAAGCGGCTTAAAGCCGTCGGTAGCTCCACAGTCGTCTCAGGCGACCCGTGCGACCCTAACAATCAAATCGGTGGGTCCACAGTCGTCTCGGGCGACCCGTGCAACCCTAACAGATCAATCACTTCCTCCAATTACATAATCCCAACCCAATGCAATATGTAGTGACATAATAATTCAATGTATGCAATAATGTACCATCATAACAGTTAAACAGAATACACACAATCATACTAATCAACCCTTAAGGGTATAACAGTAATTTTTTACCCTCCAGGGGTATTTCGGTAATTTACCCTACAGGGGGTATTTCGATAATCTTACCCACTAAGGGTATTTCGGTAATTTACCCACTAAGGGTATTTCGATAATTTTACCCACCGAGGGTATTTCAGTAATTTACCCACTAAGGGTATTTCGGTAATTTACCCACTAAGGGTATTTCAGTAATTTACCCACCAAGGGTAATTCGGTGATCTATCCCTCGAGGGTATTTCGGCTTTTAGCCGATTCACAGATCATAGCATTAACAGAACAAACAGGAGTATGAGATTACACACCTTGATTACGAGTGTGCCGCCAACCACTTAGCACCGATCCTTGTTTCACCGGGTTTTGCTAAGTCCTTTCCGAATACCAGTGAAGATTAAGAATCCCTGAAATTATCTTGCGATACAGTGCACCCTAATAGGAAGAAACAAGATAACGATGCGATTGGCCTAGGGCCTATTCTCGGCCCAAATGGACCCACACGCTCGTGTGGCCCATTTGGCCCAAATCTAACTACAAATATGAGATTCACATTGATCAGTCTAATATCTACTACACAATCATAAAATTTATTCATATGGGCCCACTTGGCCCAAAGCAGCCTAAACCCATGAGAACACTCATGATGGCTTCAACTATCGCGTTAAAGCTCCCACACGTGCGCTCGTACGCTCGTGTGGCTACCATCGCCGTGTGACTGGCATTTCGGCATCTGCCGCTCTACAGCTAGAGTAGTGCGAAATACACACCTGATAGGAATCTGGAGTTAATCCGCGCTCCGACCACTCCTGTGCCCAAACGCCCACCAAGGTATGCTTACCCTCCTCATAGATTGCTCTATTTAAAGCCAGCATCTCACCTTCCCTCTTGCTAGCTTCCCGATGTGGGATCCCTCCTTCAGCAGAGTTTAATTCCAACACAAACTTTGGCCGTCCCCACTTAGCAAAATAAATATCCCTTTTTTCTTACAATGGGATTCGAACTCAGGCTCCCTTGTAACTTAATCCACGCCGCTAGCCACTAGGCCATAAGCTCCTCTTGTGTCTAAAATCAATCGCAACTAAATATAAGTCTATGGGCCAAAGTCTAAGTTCACTTAAAAATAAATCAAAATGAAATGCAAGCGCCAAGACTTGAACCTTGGACCCCTTGCTTCCTTGTGTGATGTCACCTCCTTGTCTCCCATGTGGCGCCATTTGCCACTAGACCACAACTTCTTTTGTGTCATTTTTCTCCACATTTTATTCTTAAAGCCTACTTACTAACTCCTAGGGTTTTATTCACCTAAAACCAAAATTTTCCTAAAGCCCAAGTTTGATCCCGGAACTTCATAGAAGCCCCCTAGCCTTCCAAAATCACTCACCTAATAGGTCCAACTTACTGTAGTGCCGTTCTCAAAAAATTTAAACGCTTCCACGCCCAAGGCCCAATGGGCCCAATTCTACTAGGCCCAAATTCGGGGCGTTACAGGTAACAAAGCGACGCCATGATGCTCGTTTAAAGCAATCAAAGCAATTCAAAGTAGGAGATTTAGTCCTGCTATACAATTCAAGACCCAAATTGTTTCCTGGAAAGCTGAAATCAAGATGGTCAGGTCCATTCGTGATCAAAACTATTTTTCCCTACTGCACAATCGAGGTAACTCATCCAACTCGTGGCACATTCAAGGTAAATAGTCAGCGACTAGAAATTTATAATGGTGAAGATTTTAGGGATATGAGAGAGTAGCTTCGGCTCCGTGAACCTTCATTTAGAAATGAAAACAGGGTAAGTCTAGCTTAAGACTTTAAAACGAGCGCTTCTCGGGAGGCAACCCGAGCACTAACTTCACTAATGTTATATTTTAATTTCTAGCACCTACCTACAAACTAACTGATTCAGTAAAGCGCAGGTTTCCCTACCACATGGCCTTGCACACGGGCGTGGCCGTGGCTGTGTGGACACCACGAACAGGTACATGGGCGTGGCAAAGATGGTGTAAAAACAGGACAAAAATTTTCCCCAAACCACGGGCTCCGACTAAACGACACGACCGTGCGACGCGGCCGTGGTCGAAATTGACTAAGGGACACGGGCGTGTGACACGCCCGTGCAGCTAAACCGTGGCCAACACTGAGTAAAGGACATGGGCGTTAAACACGCCCGTGCTCTAAGGCCGTGGACAACACTGACTTACAAACACGGGCGTAGGACCCCTGACATGGGCGTGGGAGAAGCGAAAGAGACATTACACGGCCGTGCAAAATGACCGTGTGACCCAACACGCCCAGGTAACACGGGCGTGGGACACAACTCAGACGTGCCTAAATTTAAAATTCTCAAAACACACGGCCTAAATAAATGAAACACGGGCGTGGCCCCTGACCGTGTGCCCTATTTCTATTTAATCCAACCCACTATTCATCTTCTCCCCAAAATTTTTCTCCCTAAATCCCTAGCCGTTTTACCCACTCCCTATTCAGGCCGGCCATCACCGTCGACACCCACCCCAAAACTTCCCCTTCTCGCATCTTTCCTCCCTCTTTTTCCCATTTTCCACTTATTTCCACACGCCCGTGCAAAAATTGGCACGCCCGCAAACCCTGCCACAACCGTGCACCGTTCCCACGCTCCGTTGGTTTACTTTACTTCCCTCCTCTATACTTTGTTACTAACGTTATATAATCCATGTTTATTCTCTTTTAGACCTTAGATTTACTCCTTTAAATTTTTAGTATTCATTTTTTAATATTATCTTTGATATTGATATTTACTTAAGTGTTATAGATAATATTACTATGATTCTTGAACACCTAGTATTAGGAGAATACTTAGGAAAGATCCTCATTTTTTTTATCATGAGACACTAATTTTTGATTCATACGTGCTATCATTCTTATGGCAAGATATGGGATAATGTTATTTAATCTATCTTGCAGGAACATAATGTCGTCCTCCCGAGGTAAGAAAACCATCGTCCCCACATCCAAAAAATGAAAGGGACCCGGCGCGACCTCCTCGAGTGCCTCCGCCGAAATACGACACCCATTTCTACGGTTTCCTCTGGGAACTCAGGAGGATCTTTATTAGATACTACGTGAAACACCCCAAACCCGGCCCACGAGCTTTGACCAGATTTGGTATGTTCCTCAAGTAAACCGGTTCAAAATTCTTTTGTTCTTAGGAAAACTTGTGTGATTTTAAGAAAAATATTGTTTTGGGTTGGGCTTGTGTTGAAAACAGGTTCGTTTTATATTGAAATCCCTTTTATCTTAAGTGACAAAATATTTAGGGTTTAGTTTAAAAGAAATAAATTTTACTTAACTTTAATTGAAAATAATTCGTAACATAGTAATTAAAAATAAAAGTAAAGAAATGTAATTTATGGCCTTATGGCCTTATTACATCAAATAATTCCCAAAATAATTCAAAGTACTAAAATAAATTCAAGAGTCCTCAAAAATATAAACTTCATGTTGAGCATGGCCACCACAAGTTCTCGCTGTCCCGGTCCATCACTGCTCATCACCAAAAATGTTCCCAAACGGGTGAGTCAAACAGACTCAATGTGTACACGACACTAAATCATAATAGAATCAGGCATATCACATATTACACATTCAAAACATAGAATACAGGTTATGATGCATTCCCAAACCCAAACCTAGTTGTCCATCCGCTACACACCCCCGTACCTGCCAGTCACACCGTGGGGACTACTAAGTCAACCCTCCATCCGCTACACTCCATCGAAGGCAGTCGCTGCAGTCGACGTGCTCATCGCCCATATAAAATTTGTGGCATAGCCACCAGATAATTGTGTCATGAGACACCACATTCTTATAATGTAACCGGTTACCACATTCGGATAATGTGACCAAGTCACCACATTCGATATAGTGAGACCGTAGTCATCACCTTCACTTCCCCTTTTCATATATCCTGAATGACCCATATTATTCATATCATGCATATCATACTTAAATTCTCATTCTTATAAATTTTCACATGTTATAAATAACATATTTCATAATCCTAGTGGAAGTAGGAAACGTGCACAGTACTTTGTACCATATTATGGTACCTTAGCCACATTCTTATAAACATGCATATTTTACATATTACCATCAATCTTATTAAAAGTTAGTGTAAAACACACCTGATTCGCTTAAAATTTCCTTGAGATCCCGAAAAGCTTGATCTAATGCTTAGATCCTTAATCCCTACATTGATTTATCACTTATTACCTTAATAAAAAGCCATTCGGCCAAAACTCCAAATCCTAGTAGGATTAGTATTCTTACCTTGTTGCCGATTGGAACACCAACAAATCCCGAAACTGTTCCTTGTTTCACTAGGAATGTCAAAATCCCTAAAACCTTACGTTAGACTTAATCTTAATCATCAAACATAAATCAAGGCATTTGGCCGAATATTCACATGTCTTACCTTAATCTTAGAAATCCCGAATACTCCTCCTTTTAGTCGACTACTCTGATAATCCCGAAAGGTCCTTCCATATTTGGCAACCATAATATGTATGGGGTTAGATTATCTCTCGGCTAATCTAAAAGAAAAGAAAGGGAATCAAACTTGTTCTTACCTTTGAAGAAATCGACAACACCTATGCTTGAAGCCCTTCCAAGATTCAGCTTTTGATGGATTGGAAAGAAAAGAAAAGGAAGAATAAAGATGGAGGATTCGGCTATGGCTTCTAATGGAGAGGAAAATATTCGGCTAGGTTCCAACAATTACTTAATCTCGACTTGACAAAAGAAAAGAAAGAAAAGAAGAGAAGAGAGCAGTAAGAATTCGGCAGAGAAAGGAGGAAGCACAAATTGATGAGTAGCCCTCCTTCCTTCCTTTTATAGCCGAAATTATCATCTAAGGTGTCCCTTACTTGGCCACCACTCCTCTATTTTAATAGCTTTATCTCTTTAATTATCACTTAAAATAAAAGATAATTCAAAGAACTATCCTTACTTAGCCGAAATTCAAAGTCCCTTACTTGGCCATCACTTCTCCCTTATTTTCCTCTTTATTTCTTTATTCAAATTAAAAGAATTTAATCCAACAATTATCTCTTGAAAATAATGATAAATAAATCCCTTATTTATCCACTATTTATAAAATAATAAAAGCTCCTAATTTATAGCCATGTGCCGTCCACCTCGAGTCTTCTTCTGAAGCAAAAATAAAACCTCTTTTATTTGCTTCCCAAGTGACTCAACTCGTGCCCATTCCTCTTGCATATGGCGCCATTTCCATAGGCCCTAAGTGGCATCTTCAGACCACTTTTCCAAGCCTGTTTGTGTGTCAAATTTCACAAACTTTTTCTTTTAAGGCCACCTTGCCTTAATTTCCTCTTTTAAACCTTAAAACTCGTCATTTCTAGGTCATTTCTAAGTTTCCAAAAATTTTCGATCGGCTCTGTAAACTTGACATTTCCTTACATTTCCATGACATTTCCTTACAAGACATTTCCTTACATTTCCAAGACATTTCCTTACATTTCCATGACATTTCCTTACAAGACATTTCCTTACATTTCCAAGGTTCTAAAAATGTTCACTTTCCATTTTCCTTACATTTCCTAGTTTCCAAAAATGTTCACCTTCCATTTTTAAACTTAACATTTCCATACATTTCCAGGTTTCCAAAAGTGTTCAAAATATATTCATAACACATAAGATATGTCATTTCGCACAAGTAAACCAAAAATGCATAGGCCCTTTTCAGGATGTTACAGCTTCTACCCTCCTTAAAAATAATTTCGTCCTCGAAATTACTTATTAACGAATAATCGTACATCTTAACTCACACCGCACTACGCTTATGTTGCGCACTCTGATCTTAATAGAACCATCATACTTTCTAGGCACAATCTCTAAGTTCACGTCCCTCAGAACTCATTTCTAACGTCGCGATTTAATCTGATTAAAAAGTTTTATGCATTAGAAATTTTGTTCCACTGATTATTCGCGAACAGTTTTATGAAAAGAGATGTTCAGAAGTAGTTCTTTCGATCAACCAAAGTTTCTAGTTCAAGTTCACTACTCTAACTCGTGGAGTCACATTCACATTCATAAGCGAGAGACACATTCATTTTTCCATGAAGTCACATTCATTCACAACATCATTCACTACACTTTTATGGCCATTCCATCCATTTCCCTACCTGTGGTAATTTCGTCATTTTCCCACTGAGGGTATTTTGGTAATAAATCGGGGTCAATTCGAAAATATTTTTCAAATTAGAGGTATTTCAGAATTTACAAAATCTCTGGTTATTTTGTTTTCCAAATCGAGGTGTTGCAAAAATTTCAAAATCGAGGTTATTTCTTGGTAATTTTGTGAGTTAAGGGCAATTTCGTAATTTTTCTCCAAATCAAGGTATTTTTGATAATTTGCAAATTTAGGGTTTTTGAACATTTTATAAAGTAATGAAAATTTTGATAAGAACTATGGGTATTTTGGGAATTTCATAAACCAAAGGTATTTTTGTAATTTACCACTGTGGGTATTTTTGTAATTTTATAAATCAAAAATTTTTCAAAAGAATTTTGTAAAAATAGTTCTCACAAATTAAAAGGTAATTTTAAGAGTTTTAAAACTAGGGTTTATAAAAACACGGCTAGTTCCCTTTCGGGTTTTAGTCATTGTGTTTAACCTATGACCGAGTCCTCTTGGTTAGGGTGAACCGAAGCTACGCACCAGGCAGGATTCCAGCGGAGAGGAGGTGAGTCACTAGGGATCGCTTAAGTACCAGTGCTCTTCCGATCCAATCCTAGACATGCGCACAATGGTTACCACACCCTAACTCGGCGTCTTAGTCATAGGTTTGTTTAATGGAATTAAGTCTTATGTGTTTGTGTTTGAGTAAACTAGTCTTAGGGTTCAAGTTCCTATCATGCTATTCTACGTTCCATTCCTCTTTTACCCTTCCATAATTCATAACATAAAACACATAATCACACAAATGGTTAGGGTACTTACACGTGGATCATGGGTCGGAGACTTAGGTGCCATGCCGTAAAACTCGCTCATTTTCAAAAATACTTTCATAAAACTCATTTGGGCTCGATTTGAAAATGTTTTGGGCCTTAGCCCACAGGCCGAGAGTTTAAAACTGGGCTCTGATGCCAAACTGAAACACCCCAAACCCGGCCCACGAGCTTTGACCAGATCTGGTATGTTCCTCAAGTAAACCGGTTCAAAATTCTTTTGTTCTTAGGAAAACTTGTGTGATTTTAAGAAAAATATTGTTTTGGGTTGGGCTTGTGTAGAAAACAGGTTCGTTTTATATTGAAATCCCTTTTATCTTAAGTGACAAAATATTTAGGGTTTAGTTTAAAAGAAATAAATTTTACTTAACTTTAATTGAAAATAATTCGTAACATAGTAATTAAAAATAAAAGTAAAGAAATGTAATTTATGGCCTTATGGCCTTATTACATCAAATAATTCCCAAAATAATTCAAAGTACTAAAATAAATTCAAGAGTCCTCAAAAATATAAACTTCATGTTGAGCATGGCCACCACAAGTTCTGCTGTCCCGGTCCATCACTGCTCATCACCAAAAAATATTCCCCAACCAGGGTGAGTCAAACAGACTCAATGTGTACACGACACTAAATCATAATAGAATCAGGCATATCACATATTACACATTCAAAACATAGAATACAGGTTATGATGCATTCCCAAACCCAAACCTAGTTGTCCATCCGCTACACACCCCGCACCGCGGTCTGCCACACCGTGGGGACTACTAAGTCAACCCTCTATCCGCTACACTCCATCGAAGCGATCATTTGCGATCGACGTGCTCATCGCCCATATAAAATTTGTGGCATAGCCACCAAATAATTGTGTCATGAGACACCACATTCAGATAATGTAACCGGTTACCACATTCGGATAATGTGACCGGTCACCACATTCGGATAGTGAGACCGTAGTCATCACCTTCACTTCCCCTTTTCATATATCCCGAATGACCCATATTATTCATATCATGCATATCATACTTAAATTCTCATTCTTATAAATTTTCACATGTTATAAATAACATATTTCATAATCCTAGTGGAAGTAGGAAACGTGCTGAGTACTTTTTGTACCATATTATGGTACCTTAGCCACATTCTTATAAACATGCATATTTTACATATTACCATCAATCTTATTAAAAGTTAGTGTGGGGTACACACCGATTCGCTTAAAATTTCCTTGAGATCCCGAAAAGCTTGATCTAATGCTTAGATCCTTAATCCCTACATTGATTTATCACTTATTACCTTAATAAAAGCCATTCTACCAAAACTCCAAATCCTAGTAGGATTAGTATTCTTACCTTGTTGCCGATTGGAACACCAACAAATCCCAAACTGTTCCTTGTTTCACTAGGAATGTCAAAATCCCTAAAACCTTACGTTAGACTTAATCTTAATCATCAAACATAAATCAAGGCATTTGGCAGAATATTCACATGTCTTACCTTAATCTTAGAAATCCCGAATACTCCTCCTTTTAGTCGACTACTCTGATAATCCCGAAAGGTCCTTCCATATTTGGCAACCATAATATGTATGGGGTTAGATTATCTCTCGGCTAATCTAAAAGAAAAGAAAGGGAATCAAACTTGTTCTTACCTTTGAAGAAATCGACAACACCTATGCTTGAAGCCCTTCTAAGATTCAGCTTTTGATGGATTGGAAAGAAAAGAAAAGGAAGAATAAAGATGGAGGATTCGGCTATGGCTTCTAATGGAGAGGAAAATATTCGGCTAGGTTCCAACAATTACTTAATCTCGACTTGACAAAAGAAAAGAAAGAAAAGAAGAGAAGAGAGCACTAAGAATTCGGCAGAGAAAGGAGGAAGCACAAATTGATGAGTAGCCCTCCTTCCTTCCTTTTATAGCCGAAATTATCATCTAAGGAGTCCCTTACTTGGCCACCACTCCTCTATTTTAATAGCTTTATCTCTTTAATTATCACTTAAAATAAAAGATAATTCAGCAACTATCCTTACTTAGCCGAAATTCAAAGTCCCTTACTTGGCCATCACTTCTCCCTTATTTTCCTCTTTATTTCTTTATTCAAATTAAAAGAATTTAATCCAAAAATTATCTCTTGAAAATAATGATAAATAAATCCCTTATTTATCCACTATTTATAAAATAATAAAAGCTCCTAATTTATAGCCATGTGCCGTCCACCTCAGTCTTACGGGCAAAAATAAAACCTCCTTTATTTGCTTCCCAAGTGACTCGAACTCAGGCCCATTCCTCTTGCATATGGCGCCATTTCCATAAGCCCTAAGTGGCATCTTCAGACCACTTTTCCAAGCCTGTTTGTGTGTCAAATTTCACAAACTTTTTCTTTTAAGGCCGCTTGCATTAATTTCCTCTTTTAAACCTTAAAACTCGTCATTTCTAGGTCATTTCTAAGTTTCCAAAATTTTCGATCGGCTCTGAAACTTGACATTTCCTTACATTTCCATGACATTTCCTTACAAGACATTTCCTTACATTTCCAAGACATTTCCTTACATTTCCATGACATTTCCTTACAAGACATTTCCTTACATTTCCAAGGTTCTAAAAATGTTCACTTTCCATTTTCCTTACATTTCCTAGTTTCCAAAAATGTTCACCTTCCATTTTTAAACTTAACATTTCCATACATTTCCAGGTTTCCAAAAGTGTTCAAAATATATTCATAACACATAAGATATGTCATTTCGTACAAGTAAACCAAAAATGCATAGGCCCTTTTCAGGATGTTACACTACGCGTAAGACCTCTTGGGGTAGGAAGGTGTATCGATTGGACTACCCTGGAGAAGGTCCAGCTAGCAGATGAGGTTCGGGCCTTATTATTCACAGACCCGTAGGGGCAATTTTTCGACATCATCGAGCCCACATACTTAGAGCTCACTCTGGAACTCTACTCTACTTTCCACCTCCAGACGGTGATGACTAACTTCGACGACTCTTGCACTATCCAATTTCGCCTCGGAGGTCTAGTCTCTGAGATGAGTGTCCCACAGTTCGGAGCTGCTTTGGGACTTTACACTGATGAATTTATGGAAGATGACGAGTTCAAAAATCTTCACCGCCACATCCATAAATCTCCGGTTGATTGTTGGAAAGACCTAGTCTCAGTCTCGGCCACATATGACCCTAGTCACTCTAAAGCGACAGCTCTCGCCCCACCCCTGAGGTACATACACGCTATCCTAGCTCATACACTGACAGGGAGAAGAGAGAGCACCGGTACCGTAAACACTCACGACGCCTACTTCTTTTGGTGCATGGCGAATGGGCATGTGTTTGACCTCACCTATTTCATAGCTCGTGCCATCCAACATCAGACGGAGCAACATAGGAGATGGGTAATCTCTATGGGTCCATACATCACGCGCCTCGCTCGACACTTCGAACTCCTTAACACAGCCGCTCAGACTTCCTCACTTACCCTGATAGGACAGATACCCCCGCAGGGTATCCAGACGATGTTACACATGAGGATGATCAAGTGTCGCCGTGGGACGCATCCTCCCCAGTACCGTCTAGCTCACACCACCGAGGAAGAGGATCCTGAGAACATTACTGATGATGTTCCCCCACCACACGAGGCACCACCACCGAGCCATCGCCCAATTCATGCGGCAGCTTCTCTGGCAGACATATCTGAGTGCCTAACACGATTTGAGCAGCAATGTTTCCAGCGCTTTGACCATCTCGACACCACCCTCCACCAGATATGTCAACACCTGCACATTTCATCGCCGCCCCCACCTCGTGACCCAGCCGATGACGAGGACCTTTGAGTCCTTTTATTTTCTTTATTTTTCATTTTTAAAATTTATTTTTTATTTTTATTTTTCGTCTATTTTCGTTCTTAATTAAAACTTTTTGCCTTTCTTGTTTAAAACTTTTATTAGTACAGTTTAATTTCTTTTATCACTGGCTGTCTAAATCTCGAGTATCTCTAACAACATCCATTAAATAGTACTCCCTGAACATTTAACTGATGACTTCGCAGTTTAAATAGGTTCAATTTGCCACTCCAACAACGAACACATCACCGGAGTATTCACCACCACATTCACCTATACCTAAGTCATCATCATTAATCATCCTCCAAGGATTCTATCCAAAATTCAGGAAGTTTCACTTCTCTCCCTCTCTTTTGATTTTCTTACTATATGATTATTATCTATCTTTGTACATTGAGGGCAATGTACATCTTAAGTGTGGGGGGGTGAATCTTAAAAGTGCCTAACTTTTTGCATTATTCTCAAATCCCTGAATTAGGCCTTGTTCTTAAATAATTTTCTCATATTACGATTAAAATGAAATTGCCTTTGATTTATGATTTTTATTGATATGTTTTGGATTAAGTCATAGTTAATTGTACATTGATGATTTAAACTTTAAGATAGTAGAGAATCAAGCATGATAAGTCTATTTTTTTTTAGAATTAAAAATTTGCTAGGTTGTTGACCTAAATTTAATTATTACCTTGAAGTTTGAAATTTGCGAGGTTGACATCAAAAACCCATAATTTTTTGTGAGATTTTGAGCCTTTTAGAGCATATTCTTTTTCTTGCTCACTTTATTGATTATGAGTGTGTCAACATTGATTTGTTATTCTAGAACTTGCTTCGATTATTCATGTCGAGACCACACCTTTGATTTGATATACAGAGATGACAAAGGCACTTAAGTTTTAACCCACTTACTCCACTAAAAGCCTACCCTCACAATTAACCCCTAGTGAACCCCTTTAATCCTAACAACCCTTTTATTGACTCACCCATTAATATTAACCCAAAACCCATCCTGTATTTATTATCACCATTCCTTGACTCCCTTTTTGTCGAGATTTGATTTTGAGCAATTGCCTAACTATGTTCTATATTTCAGTTGTTAAAGTTCTTTCCTATTACTTGATTTGTTCTTAAAAAAAATTAAAAAAAAAAACGTTAGAAAATCTATTCATCATTAGTTCTATGTTCTATGAGCTTAGAACAGTTAAATTCACATCTTTAAAAGAAGCTCGTGCTATTAGTATTACAAGTTTTCAATTGATGTAATTAATCATTATCAGTTCGCTGTTTCTAGTTAGGTAATTTGTCAAGTCAATCTCGATTCTAACCCTCTAATTCAGCCTTTATCCACACCTTTAACCCAAGCCCCATTACAACCCGTTAAAGACCTTTTGATCTGTGTATCATGTCATTTTATAGTGGTGGAGATTTGATTTTCATGCAAGCCTATGGGATTAACTTTTCATGTTCGACTTTTGAGTGCTTAATTTTGAACCTTAAACACTTTGAGTGATTTGAGTGAATCTTTAGTGAGGATGTCAACTTTTGTCGATTTTGAATTAAAGGTTATTATTTAGGTAAGTGGAAACACCTATTTTTCGTGCTATAAAAACTATGACTTTGATTGTTTGAATCTTTAGGAACCTTTTTGGTTAAATTATCCATGTATGAATTATCTATGAATTATGATGAAACATTATTGATGAAGGTTATTGTAACACCCCAAACCCGGCTCCAAGCGTCATGACCGGATCCGGAGCGTCGCATGAAAGATCACGCTCTTTTGTAAATACTAGAGAAACTTTCTTTCTTTTTAAGACCGCAAGTTCAGTTGATCATTTGAAACCTCAGTGTTTGCTTATTTAATTTAGAATCTGCCTTTTTATGAAGTTAGAAAACGCTTGTTGTTACTTTAAGTTAACTAGAGGTGTTGTTCAATGTCGTTGTAAATCGTAGGTGAGGTTCTTGGAAAACCGTAGTTTTAGATTTTCTAAGAAAACGTCATACCAATTAATTCGTATAGTAAAGCGTTTTAAATCAACCCAAAATATTAGTTACTTGTTACTATTTGAAAAAAAATCACTTGTTACGTTTTAGAAATCATGCATTTACAAATGTTGACATGTCATCTAAACCTTGAATTTAAGCGTTTAAGAAAAGATACCCAAATTAAAGTAGTAGTGGCCTTATTACAACATCAAAATCCCAATTTTAAGCAAATAAGTCTAAAGAGGAGAAAAGTGAAATTTTACTAGACATTAAGTGCATGGCCACCTCAAAGTCGATCCCAGCCCATGTCCGCTGAACTAAGAATTACCTGCAACATTTAAGCAAAGGGGTGAGTCAAGAAGACTCAGTGTGCAATTACTCATCATTCATCATAGTTGGGCCTCGGCCCTTACAAATCACTTTGGGCAAAGCCCATACAGAATCAAACTGTGCCTTGGCCCATTTAGCAAAGAATAGCAAATAATCATGAAGTAATGCATTATGATGCAAATCCCAACCCAACCTAGTTTCCATCCGCTACACACCACCCTTACCTGCCAATCACACCAATGGGGATTTCTACGATCAACCCTCACCGCTACACACCATCGATGGCAGTCATGCTACAGTTAGCTGCTCATCATCAAATTGTGACAGAGTCACCAGACTGAAATGGCATGGCCACCAGAACAGAGTGTGGCAGAGCCACCAGATCAGATTGTGGCAAAAGCCACCAGAACAGATTGTGGCAAAAGCCACCAGAACAGATATGACATAGTCACCAGATACACTTCCCCTTTCAATATCATATCATATACCCATCCATTATGCGAACATGAACTCATGGTGTATGAATGCAACAGATATCGACATGTATATCAGATGATCAGAGTGTACATATAATCATGTCAACATAATTGCATATATAACATAAGCAGAAATCACTAACCTGATGTCCTGATTTTACCCTCCATGGGCAAGAGCAGCATATGCCAAAGTTTCGACAGTCAATAAAGCATATATATATATTTATATATTCAAGTAAAACAACAAGAAAAAGGTGAGAGAATTACACACCTGTAAACACAGAGAACTAGGCTATCAATCTCGCTAACAACCTCACTCGCAGGGATCACAGTGATCTGCCTGTCCCTCTCCGAAGTCGGCCCACAACCCGGTGGAAAGTCACTACTATCGATACCGCACGTTTTTTAAACTTAGGGGTAGGGACTACGAGTCCAACCCCCTCATTTGCTTGGCTGGTATTCGATTCTATGAAAAATATCTTGATCAGAAGATTGGGTTAAGGCATTGAAACAGTTGAAATAAGAAGATATGCTCAAACGAAGAGGTTTCTTACCTAGATTGACAGAAACCGAGAGCTTCAGGCTTGGATTAAGAAATCGGCTGAGTCCCACTATTCCCTCCTATATTCGGCCAAGAAACCCAAAGTGCCACGGTTAACGCCCTCGATTAAACCATCAGCAAGAGAAAAGCAAGAATCGAAAGAGAAGAAGAATACTTACCGCAACAAGAAAATCGATTGAGAGGGTTAAGAGAAAAGAGTGACGGCAATCCACTGAAACAAGAGCGAATGAAGAGGTTTAAACACACCAGAGAGATTCGGCCAACAGGAACAATAAGAACAAACTCGGAGAGAAGGAAGATGGAATAAGTTTCGGCTTTGAAAAGAGATAAAGGGAAGATATAAGAAGAAATGGACTAGGAAAATTCGGCCTTAGAAGAAATAGAGAAAAAGTTGAAGCAATAAATGTTTCGGCTTTCAAGATACAAATGAGAGAAAATGATGAAATGGAAAGGGTGATAGGAGGGTTCGGCTAAGGGGTTATGAAATGCAAAATGAGTATGAACAAAAGAAAATAGAGAGAGTGTGTGTGTGTGTTCGGGTTTCGGTTTTTGGTTGAAAGGAGAAAGAATGCCAAAAGAGAATAAGGTTTGATATGCTAACCCTCAACTCAAAGTGACCTATGGAGAAAACGGCACACACCCACACACATACCACAAAATCAAAAGTGCACCAAAGATGAAAGAAATGCCCCCAAGACCACTTTCGGCACAAGCACCTTGCTTTGCCCCCAAAATCGAAAGCTTCCCCCTTCAACCAAGGCACATTCGGTCAACAACTCCTAACCAGCCACCCACTCCTTGATCATCTCCTACTTTCACTCTCATCCCCCCATTTGAATTGATTTGAAAGATTCAAATCCACCTTTCACTCTTGTACAATTTACGTACCACACCACCGGGCGGCTCGCCTGAATGCCGAGTCTTTCTCCGCCGCCAACTCGACGTCGTCGTCACCTGCAAGATAAGGCCAAAAACTTGACTTTACTAAACAAGCGAGAAAAGAAAGCCCTTTCTATGTTATTAGTAAAGCGCGCTAGCAGCAATCAAACTAAAGCGCACACTAGAAAGGGCTTTCGAAAGGCGCCGGCTCCTTTCTTACTGACAGCACAGCTACGTGCTGGCACTCCCACTCTTCAAGGTCCCTAGCCGAATCCAACTCCTCTCATCCTGACGCCAAAAAGAATTCCCAAAAAGCAACCTATGCGACTCGAACTCGCTCCTCACACCGCTCCCGTGGCGTCATCTCCCCGCTCTTCCTAAGTGGCATCTTCCCTCGCCAGATTACCACTCCTTGTCTTGTGTCAACAAACACAAACAATAATCCTTAAAACTCACCTTGCCTAGCACTCCTTTAAAGTGCCAAAAAAAATAAAATTTTTGCTAAGGCTTCGGCTTAACCCCGAGCCTTCCCGGGGCCCCCAAACATAACAAATTAATAAATATAGCATACCAAACACACAGAACATGGCAAATGCAAAGCCCCTAATTCCCGGATGTTACAGCTCTACCCCCTTAAAGAAATTTCGGCCTCAAAATTACCTGGTCAAAAGAGATGAGGGTGTTGCTGATGCATAACATCCTCTGGTTCCCACGTCGCCTCTTCCACACCGTGATTTCGCCACAAGACTTTGACCAACGGGACTGATTTCCTTCTCAACACCTTAACGGCTCGATCCATGATCTGCACTGGTTCCTCTTCAAAGGACAGGTCTAGTCTTACTTCAATCTCCTCCACTGGCACAATATGAGTCGGATCCGAACGATAGCGCTTCAACATCGAAACATGGAACACATCATGTATCTGCTTCAATTCTGAAGGTAACTCAAGCTGATACGCCACTGGTCCCACACGTTTCAATACCCGATAAGGCCCGATGAACCTGGGACTTAGCTTACCCTTTCGTCCAAATCTCATAACCTTCTTCCAAGGTGAGACTTTCAAGAAGACTTGATTACCCACTGCAAATTCTATATCCTTACACTTCAGATCCGCGTAGGATTTCGGTCTGTCAGAAGCCTCTTTTAATCGAGTTCGAATTAACTTAACTTTCTCCTCTTTCTCTGAAACCAATTCCGGACCCAACATCCGACGCTCACCCAACTCTGTCCAGCAAGTAGGAGTACGACACTTCCGCCCATACAACGCTTCATAGGGCGCCATCTGAATACTAGACTGGTAGCTGTTGTTGTATGTGAATTCTGCTAACGGTAGAAACTCTTCCCAACTACCCCTGAAATCAATGACACAACCTCTCAACATATCTTCCAAGATCTGAATTACCCTTTCAGACTGGCCATCAGACTGTGGATGAAAAGCTGTGCTGAAGTCTAGTCTTGTACCCAATGCCTGATGCAGCGCCTTCCAAAACCGCGACGTAAACCTAGGGTTTCTATCCGATATGATGGATACTGGTACCCCGTGCAACCTTACAATCTCTGCCACATACAGTTTAGCCAGCTTCTGCAAAGAATAGTCGACACGAACAGGTATGAAATGGGCGGACTTCGTCAACCGATCAACAATCACCCATACCGAATCTTTCTTAGTAGGCGTAAGAGGTAGCCCACTAACAAAATCCATCGTGATTCTCTCTCATTTCCACTGTGGAATCTTCACCGGCTGTAATAACCCTGAAGGCAACTGATGTTTCGCTTTCACCTGCTGACACGTTAAGCATTTACCCACAAATTCGGTAATCTCCCGCTTCAAACCAGGCCACCAAAACTGCTATCACAGATCCCGATACATTTTATTCCCACCAGGATGCATAGCGTAGGGACTACTATGCGCCTCCTGGAGAATCATCTGTCTTAACCCAGCATCCTTCCACATGCAAACCCTCTCACGGAAATACAGGACCCCATCACTGTTCAAACCAAAATCCTCTACCCCACCATTCTGTACCTGCAGACGTCGAGCACTCAAGACATCATCCACTAACTGCTTCTCTTTGATCTGACCAACCTATGTCGGCTTTACTTGAAGTTCAGCTAGCACACTCACATCATCATACAAGCTGAGATGGGCAAACATCGCCCTCAAATCCGATATCACTTTCTGACTTAATGCATCCGCCACCACGTTAGCTTTACCCGGATGGTATTCGATCAAGCAGTCATAATCCTTTAATAGTTCAATCCACCTTCGCTGTCTTAAATTCAACTCCTTCTTGGTAAGGAGGTATTTTAAGCTCTTGTGGTCGGTGTAAATGATAGACTTCTCCCTATACAGGTAGTGTCTCTAGATCTTCAGAGCGAACACTACCGCAACCAACTCCAGATCATGCGTAGGATAGTTTAACTCATGCGGCCTTAGAAGAAATGGACTAGGAAAATTCGGCCTTAGAAGAAATAGAGAAGAAGTTGAAGCAACAAATGTTTCGGCTTTCAAGATACAAATGAGAGAAAATGATGAAATGGAGAGGGTGATAGGAGGGTTCGGCTAAGGGGTTATGAAATACAAAATGAGTATGAACCAAAAAAAATAGAGAGAGAATGTGTGTGTGTTGGGGTTTCGGCTTTTGGTTGAAAGGAGAAAGAATGCCAAAAGAGAATAAGGTTTGATTCGCTAACCCTCAACTCAAAGTGACCTATGGAGAAAACGGCACACACCCACAAACATACCTCAAAACTGAAAGTGCACCAAAGATGAAAGAAATGCCCTCAAGACCACTTTCGGCACAAGCACCTTGCTTTTCCCCCAAACTCGAAAGCTTTCCCCCTTCAACCAAGGAACATTCGGTCAACAACTCCTAACCAGCCACCCACTCCTTGATCATCTCCTACTTTCACTCTCATCCCCCTATTTGAATTGATTTGAAAGATTCAAATCCACCTTTCACTCTTGTACAATCATTTAAAATATTTGACTTAGTCCACTCCCACTCTTCAAGGTACCTAGCCGAATCCAACACCTCTCATCCTGACGCCAAAAAGAATTCCCAAAAAGCAACCTATGCGACTCGAACCTGCTCTCTCACTGCTCCCCTGTGGCGTCATCTCCCCCTACTTCCTAAGTGGCATCTTCCTGCCAAATTACCACTCCTTGTCTTGTGTCAACAAACACAAACAATAATCCTTAAAACCTGCCCCAGCTAGCACTCCCTTAAAGTGCCAAAAAAAATAAAATTTTTGCCAAGGCTTCGACTTAACCCCGAGCCTTCCTGGGGCCCCCAAACATAACAAATTAATAAATATAGCATACCAAACACACAGAACATGGCAAATGCAAAGCCCCTAATTCCCGATGTTACAGTTATGAATTGAGGAAGTTCATTTTAATTGTGAGTTGAGAATTTTGCTTGAGGACAAGCAAATGCTTAAGTGTGGGGGTATTTGATAAACCGTAATATATACATATTTTAATCCCACATTTAGCATACTTTTAGGATGATTTATCCTTTGATTCGTGGAATTTGATGCTCCTAATCCCTTTATTTCATGTTTTATACTTAGGAAAGCATCGGAGGATGAAAAGAACACAAAACGGGCTAAAAATGGACCAAATGGGCCAAAGTAAAAAATCAACACGGCTTGGGCCCAATCTACACGGTCGTGCCCCTTTAGCAGGCTCGACCACCGCCTGGATTCAAATCACACGAGCGTGTTGCACGGGCGTGTCCCTGCCGTGACAAAGAGGAATTTCACTCGGAATAGGGTACTTAGAGGCAAAGAAAGACATTCCAAAAGCCTATATAAACACCCTAAAGGCCAACCTTGAAGGGGGCGTCCAGCTAGGCCAAGGAGCCGAGCCAGAGAGGTCAGAATTGTGGGATTTACTCGAAGAAAGCCAGTTGATTCATCTCAATAAGCCGAAATCATACTCAAGACGGAGGATCTCTCCTTCAATTCCTTTAGGGGGTTTTAGGGTTTTCTTATGCTTTATTTTATCTTTTCTTCTGAGATGTATTCTTTTATGATTATGAACTAAACTCCTCAAATACCTGAGGGGGATGAAACCTAAGACGGATCTTGTTATTGTTTTCTGAACTATATGATAAATACTTGATTTGTTCTTAATTATGTTCTTAATTCTTGTTTTGATATTTCAGGATATTGATTCAAGTATTGATGTGCTTAGGCAAAGGAGGAATAGACCCTGTCTAAGAGTAGATCTAGCATAGTTAAGCGGAGTTGATCGCAACCCTAGAGATAGGATGATGAAAATCTATTGGATTAGGGTCAAACCTAATATGGAAGTCCATAGATTGAGTTAATGCAATCCTAGGGGTTTTAATTAGAAAGAGATTTCAATTAATCAACCTAGGGTTAGACGTTAGTAGCCTCGAGAGAGGTATTAATATAAATTAGGGAATCCTAAGGATCAGGTCAAGTGAATAAATCGTCTGGTTCAGAGTTAAATAACAAGTGAAGTCTAGGTGGATTCCTCCTTGGGTATTGTCTTAATCAATTGGTTTTTCCCACAAGTATTTTCCCCAATTCATTCTCTGAGTCTTAGCGTCTTTAGCTTAGTAGTTAGTTAATTTTAGATTAAATAACAATTCCCTTAATTCTAAGGCTAAATAATAAGAAGAAAGTCAGTATTAGTACTTTTGGTTCCTTTGGGTTCGACAATCCGGTCTTGCCACTAAGCTATACTACTGCTCGATAGGTGCACTTGCCTCAATCGTGGTGATAGTTAGTTTCTAGGCTAGATCATTCATTATATAAATATTAAGACTATCGATACCAACGATCAAATTCCATTAGAACAACTTTTCTAAAAAATAAATTTCTTTACATAAAACGGATTACATATACGGCATTACCCTCATAGTCCAGGTGAAAACACTAATATTTTTCTTTATATCCGGATGCTATGGTCAAATCTTGCGAATTTTCCCAAAGATGTCTCTATTAGCTCGTTTTTGCTTGATCCGGGCCACGACTCATTGCTCACTTATCCTCGCGATGCTTGTTAGCTCCTTTAATAAAGTCGAGACATGACGACTCTCGAATAATCTTTGCCAGCTTGAATCCTTGGGCAAAATTTTCTATTCTTCCACGAACTATCAGCCTTTCCTCGTTGTGTTTACTTGGACCATATTCAGACGACCGTATTATAATCCACTTTATCGAGAAATCCATTTTCTTATGACAAGCTCTTCTATTTAGCAATCGAATATGAATCAACACCTCCCTTCTATGATGAAAATGCAAGGCAATCATAAACAAAACAAAACAAAATACGTCAGTACAGAAGAAATAATCAACAAAATAGAACACCTATCTGGGTGACCACTAGGGTTTGGTACAATTCTACCTAGGGTAGGCTCTTAGGGCTCACTATATGTGGTTCGATTCTAAGGTAAGGGTACCCGAACCGGTAGATTCCTCGATCCTCACCCATTATAGGCTCATACGGACTGAGTTCGGTTCAGGGGAATACATTTCCCTATGGCCATGCGGGGATGAAAATCTCACGAAGTACATAGGTACGGATGTATCCCGGAAGCAATCCACTAACCCATGCGGAGGTGAAAACCTCACGAAGGCATAGTTTCTTACTCCCACTTAAGAGGTGTAACCACAACAGTCATGTAAAGCAATGCCAAAGTAGTTTATGAGACTCGACATTATTGCAATCATAGCACCAACAAATGCATCAAAAGAAACATGATTTTTCAAAACAATTTTCCAAATTTTCAATCAAAAGGACAAAAATTAATCAATCTATGGCCTGACTCTCAACCCGTCCCCAGTGGAGTCGCCAAGCTGTCGAAACCATTTTTTTATTTGGAAAAACGGGAATCGACTTTAAAAAGAAAATGGAGTCACCACCCATCCTTTTTGTTTAGATGTGATCGGATCACCTATAAAAACATTTTATTATGTTTAAAAAAATTAATTTTGGTCTACGAATTCCAAGAAAAATGGGTTCGGGAGTCGGTTACGCACGAGGAAGGATTAGCACCCTCGCAATGCCCAAAATTGGTACCTAATTGATTAATTAATGTCCTAATGCCAAAAGTTTGAAACGATTTTAAAATACAATTTCGTTTTAAAAAATTTTAAATAACTCGAATTGGATATTGAGATTCTCTTGTTCCGAAGGAATAAAATATCACATCCAGCACGATAGGATATGACGTTTCAAACCCTCGATGCCAAGATTCTCTTGTGATTTCCAAAGTTCATGCATTGGGATTTTTATAAGGATATTCAATTATTTGGACAAACGAAAAACCGAAGCCCAGCACGGTAGGGTACGATTTCTCAGATTTCCAAACACGAAATATTGTCTTGTTTTTTAGAAAACATGGACAAAATTTAAAAAAGGATATTTGGTTATTTGGTCAAACGGAAAACTGAAACCCAGCACGATAGGGCACGATTTCTCGAATTTCTAAACACAAAATATTGCCTTATTTCAAGATTTTCATTCCTTGCGAATTTGGATAAAAAATTAATGACATATTTAAAATGATACGTTTAATTGATTATGTTTTAAAGAGAAATTATTTAGAACGTGTGTAGGGCCGTATTTGACGAATAATGGTAGTGTGACATAAATTTGGAGTAACGATAGCGTAATATACATAGTATAGTATAGTATAAAGCTAAAATATTAATATGCATGATTCATAATGGAAATAAAAATATAAACAATAATCAATAGCAACAACAATAATAATAGTAATAATAATAATGATAAGAACGAAAATAAAATGAGATAAATAAAAACAAATGAATAAAAAAATAAAACGAACTAATTATATATATAAAAAATAGTGAGTAAATAATAAATATATGATATTAGGTTTAAGTATTTTATAAGTAAAATAATACAAATAAATTAATTAGTAAAACTAATATAGAATTTAGGTAAAAATAATGAGAATAATAATAATAATAATAATAATAATAATAATAATAATAATATGCTAATAATAATAACAAAAATAATGAAATAAATAATCTAACATTTGAAAACATATATAAAATATATAAATGATGAATAAAATATCATGATGAAAGTGATAATAATAAAATATAAAAAATAAGTAAGATCTATTAAAAATAAACAAAAATAAATATGAAATATGAAATATATCAATTTAATAATATAACAATAATAATAGTAGTAGTAATAAAAATAAAAATAATAATAGTAATAATAATACGAGAAAATATAATTATAATAAAAATAAAAATAATGGCAATAATAATAAATAAAAATAATAATACTAATAATAGTAATAACGAATAGTAGTAGTAAAAAGCAAATAAATAATAATAATAATAATAATAATAATAATAATAATAATAATGATGAAAAAAAATTAAAATAAACAATAGTATTAATAATAATAAAAATAATAAAGATTGCAAAATAACTAAAAAAGGGACTAAATTGAATTTAAAACAGAAGTTCAGGGCAAATTCAAAATAAATAAAAATAAAAAGGATCCTATTGAACGCGCGAATAACAAGGAGGGGCTAAAAGGGAAATTTACCCTTCTCCTCCAAAACGCACAGCATCGGGGACCAGATTGAAACCTGAAATAAATTATTGGGTAAAATTAAAAATAAAATAAACTTAATTCCAAAACCATAAAAAAGCGGAAGGGCTAAATGCGCAAATATCCCATGAGCCAAAAACACGCGGATCCTAGCTTGGAGCGGTCGGGTCGCGCTGGTCGGAGCCCAAACGACGCGTCGTTTGGCCTTAAGAACGGCTCTTCAAAACAAAGACCGCTTAGACTGGTATTTAAGCCGCTTTTTTGGGAAAAAAAATCATTCAAACCTTTTCATAAAAAAAAACTAAAAGAACTTTCATAAGAGCTCTCCCCCCTTTTCCATTCCCGACGGCCGGACGATGACCACCGTCGCGCCGGCCACCGCCGGCGACCACCGTACGCGATGGTCGGAGCTCCAAAAAACCAACTTTTCTTCTGCGATTTCAAAAAGGTAAGACCTTTTCTTTTTATTTATACGTATATATATATATATATATATATATATGTATGTATGTATGTAAAAAGGATTTTTTAAAGGAAAATAGAAATATAAAAAAAAACTCCCCTAGTATTTCTGTTTTTGATTTCTTGCATTTTTATTTTACATTAAAATAGATATGCAAAGAACGAAAAGGAACAGAAAGTAAAAAAATAACAAAACCTTCAACTTCAGATCTATTTTTTGATTTGATTTTTTTTTTTCTCTGTTTTTTTTATTTCCAAAAATCCCCCTCTTTACATCGTCTGTTTTGGTGGCTTTATAGCCAAAAGAAAATAATACAATATTGCCTCTGTTTTGCCTCTATTTCTGTTGTTCTCTTGTTGTCTTTGTGCTATTGTTGTTGCGTGTTTTCTTTCCTTTTGCAGTGTCATTGAGCAGTGGGCGAGGGCGCCTTTGTGCCGACGATTGACGGTGGCAGGCTGGGCAGCTGAAGGTAAGCTAGGGTTTCAGCTTTTCTGAAACCCTAGTTTGGCTATTGGGTCAAGTGGGTTTGGGCTTATTGTATTTTAGGTTTGTAATTGGGTTTAAGTTTGGGCCTATTTGGGCCATTCGGGTTTGTGTTTTATTTTGTTTATTTTTTGTGTTTAAGGCCCGGGCAAGAATTGGGCTCTACAAGTAGGTTCATTTTCAGTCAGCCAATCAGACTCAGGTTTTTCGTTTTCCACAAGCGCTGATCAGGGAAGGACTGAAGGTGAAGAAGTCGTCATTTTTTAGAATACAATTTTCTTGACTTTCTGAAAATAGAAATTGTTCTATATAAGATGATACTAATTACTTCATGACTCTTAGTAAGTTTTCCTCAGTTAACTTGAAAATGTTACAAAATGATTATTAAATTATTGAAAACGTTTCATTTAAATTACTAAGTTGTTAAAATCGTTGTTGTGTGGTCTTCTTTATTCGCACCGCCTGTACCAATCAAAAGATCTTCTTCCCCTTTTCTCCTACACTTTAGTTCTTTCTCATGAACCAGCTTTGAAGTCATGAATTTACGAATAAAAATCCAAACAGCTTTCTTTTCGATTTTCGACATTGACCGTCATATCAACTTGGACCTAATGTATGTTCTACTTGTCAATAAGTACTAATTCATTGTACCAATTATCGAATCGTGACTTGGAACTTGCTAACCGAACTTTAAAAAAAAAACTTAACAGCCCAGTGACTTAAATAAAAACTTTTAAATATTCCAATAACTTAAATAAAAAACTTTCGAATAGTTCAAAGAACATTTTTTAACTTTCTGAAATTAAGTGACCAAAACGTAAATTTACTAATAGTTGAGTGTAAGTTACACTTTTAATAGCAATAAAATAATAAAATAATTAAAATTTAATTAACTAAAACTAGAGAGGTACTATAGTTTTTTTTTTGAAGAAAAAAAATTTATAACTTTTCAATTTTTTGAAGTGTCGATGGTCGAAAGTTGATAAATCCTTCAACGAATCAATATTGTTTTTAAGGATTGTTTTCTAATTTTATTGAGAATTGAAGTGGCCGAAGAAATTGTATGAAAAAATGACGAGTTTATCAAATGCCTAAAAAGAGACATCATGTGTCCATGCATGATCATCACTAAAGAAACCTCAGTATTTGTACTTTATGGGATTCAAAGCTAAACCCATGATCTATATGCTATAAAGCACTTATGAGTTGTAGTATTGTTACCCGCTACCTAGTCACTATTCAGGCCGCGTCTCTTGAGACATTTTTGGTAGAGTTAAAAACAAAACTTTCATTGGGAATAATATCTATTCATTGAGGGGTGCATTGACTTTGTCTAATCTCTCACCAATAAATTTACTTTTATATATTTTTCTAGAGTTTCAAAATATATTTTTTAATATGTTAAATATGACCTCATTTAATTTAGGGGTGATATTAGTTTAATCGGGATTTTTTTAGATTTTTTGAACTTTTAATTATAATTTTGTTTGGTTTGGTTCTTAATTTTTTTCATATTAATTTTTAGATTTTTATTTCTAAACTTATGTTGACAAAATGAATTTTATTTTATGGATTTTAAATATTATTTGACAAAATTTTAAAGTGTTTTTCATATATATATTTCTAGAAAACAATAATTTTCCAAGAACGAATTTTTGAGATTTTTAAAATGTTAGGATTTGTAATTTCTTTATTTATATAAATAATTTATTTAGAAAAAAATTAGGTTAATGGAAATTTAAAATTTTTAAAATAATTATAAAAAAGAATAAATATATTAAAAATAAATAATATAAAAATGGAATATGAATATCATTATATTTGTAAAAAATATAAATAGTTTTAATAAAATAAATTTTAAAAAAATATATTATAATTAAATAAAAATATTTTTTGAAGTTTAAATTTTTACCTTGAGATCATGTGTATTAATCAAATAAAATTGTGGGAAATTTTGAAAACCATTTATTTAAATGGAACTTGAAAAAAAAAATTGAGCTATTAAAATTCTCTCTTGAAATTACTCACAAATTTTGAAAATTTCAAATATATTTACCCAAACAAGTAAATTCATTTTTAAAATTTTGAGAACTTTGATACCAATGAATTTCATCCTACAAATTTCTCACCTAAACACACCTAAGATTATTTTTATTATTTTAAATAAAAAATATTTATTTGTATGTCATAAAAAATTAAAATTAATTATACATTAAATAAAAAATAAAATTTAATCCGGCTTCGAATAATCACAATTTTTAAAATTACATTTTGTAAACCATTCGAACATCGTAATTCGTTTTTCGATTTTTCTTACTCAACTCTAACTTAACTATTTGCACTTTACAGGCCCAAAGAGCAAGTTTGGCATTTACAAACTTTGAAATGGATCCTATATTATCTCATAGCCCAAACATTTAAACTTGGGATATAATTTGAGTGGTGGTGGGCCAATGATAGTTTCATAAAATCTGGGCTCTAAACATAACTCAAGCCTCACCCAAATGTACTGCAAGTTCATATATCATGTTAAAAAATTTAGGGTAAATATATTATTTGCCCCCCAAAGTTGTACCTAATTATCACTTTGATACTTAAAGAATTTTTTTATTGGTTTGGTATGTAAAGTTTCCACCTTGTATCACTTTACCCCAATCCTTAGCAACGTTGAAAGAAGACGACATGGCGAGCCACATCACTCAATTCCTATTTTCTTAATTCAAAAAATGGAAAAAAAAGAAAAAAACAAAAACATTCTAAAAAAAATTTAAATTCTGTAAAACATATAAAATTATATAAAATTACAAGAAATTAAAAATATTATATTTTTATTTATAAAAAAACATGAAATACAAAAAATACTTCCTCTTTAATTATATAAAAGAATGTACGAGAGTATATATAGAAACTTTTAATTCTTGAATAGTTCTTTGACTTTCAAAATACTTCCATTTTAGTTATATTTAAATTGGGTCTCGTTTTTTAAATTATGTTTTAAATATGAGTTTCATGTCATTGATAATAATAATGTTTTAAATAATAAATAGCTTTAAACATCATGCATTAAATTATAACTAAAACTTAAAACTAAAATCTCACCACAAATCACAAAATAATATAATTAAATCCAACAATCAGATATAATATCTTTTTTAAAAAATCTTGTAAAAACATCTTTTAAATATAAATATTTGAATATACTTAAACAACATCTTCAACTTTGAAAGTTAAAATGTTAAAAATAACCCATCAAACCTAAAATGGCATTAACTTATAAAAGAAAAAGTAATCATTTTTTTTTAACTTTTATGTAAAATAAAGAAGTTGAATTTTTTTTAATCCAATAATAATTTTTGCTACACCAGAAATTATGTATCGATCTTTCTCGAAAACATCTTGTTTTGACTTTTTCTTTTAAAAATGTAAACTTTTTTAGGTTAGAAACTGCATATTACTGACACCCTATAATATTTTCGATATTGAAAACTGAAAATATTTAAAATTTTCTGCATTAGGTTAAAAGTGAACCTAAAACACAACAAAATAAAACAAGGAAAAAAAGAAGAATAAAACTCAGGTTTTTAATTTTATTTTCCAACTACCCCGGTACACATGAAAATAAAGGAAAGAAAATGTCTGTTATATATGGGAAATGAGGATGGGTTATTTGTAACATAAACCCCTCAGTATTTTAATTTATTTTATAAAGGGCTTTCACCTTTCTAATTTTCTCATTTAGTCCCCTAATTTAAAATATTATCTAATTTTAGAGATATGGTCATATTATTAACTATGTTACTCCCTACAATGATTATATTACTTGGGAAATGAATTTATCTTATTTACTTTCCATTTTTTGAACAATTAATTTTCACTTTTAATTTCTAATATCATGTTTGAAAATAGATAATTGTTTTAATCTTTATGATTTTTTTTTAAAAATTACATGTGAATGAATACAAATATTCTTTTTATAAATATAATAAATTATATTTATTTAAGTGGATAAATTACACCAACAGTAACCCAACTTTGGGGTAGCTGACGAAACAGTCACCTAGGTTTCATTTCAGTCACTCAACTTTCGAAAAGTTACAAAACAGTCACTAATTAACAGTTACCATTAGGGTGCTAACGGAATTGCTGATGTAACATCCTGAAATTGGGGCTATTTGTGATTGAATTATTTTTTCTTGTGTTTAAATCTCTGTGATATTATTTGTGGTGTTATAAGACTTAATTAGGGGTCTTGAGTAAGCTCGGTTTAGTAGGATAATTCTTAGTATGGTTTATTTAATGAAGTGGATTATGTGAGGTTAGCACTTAAGTTAATTTAAGTGTTAATTAAAGTACATAAGGAATTAATGGCAAAGTGGTTATGGTGTTTGAACTTATAGCTTGAGGTTAGAGGTTCGAGTAGTATGTTTAGCATTTTTAAAAGTTTATTTTGTATGTTAGCATTAATGGCCGGTCAACCTATGATTATGATAGGTTGGACTTTCATTTTGGTAAGTTGAATTTATTTTAAAGGAAAGCATGGAATAAGGGATAAGATTCCTAAGGTTATGGAAGGATATCTTGAAGTTATGGTAAATTGAGGGGACAAAAGGCTTGGTTTGTGGAAAATGTTTTGGAAACTAACTCATGGCCAATTGACCATGAACTTGGATGGCAATGTGGCTAAGGGAGGATTTGGCCGAATATGCTAGTAATTGGTAAGGTTTAGGAGTGTTTTGGTCATTCCTAGCATTTGGTGAAAAAGGTTGCAATTCTCTCTCAATCTCTTTTCTCTTTTCTTTTGGCCGAATTTTACCTTGTGATAAGCCTAAACTCTTTTGACCATTTGGTCATTTCTTTTGCTCATCTTCTATTTTCTCCATTTCATTCTCTCAAAACCAAACATTCATCAACATCTTGTTCTCCTATTTGTTTTGCTTAAACACCAAAAATCTTCTATACTCTCTTCTTTGCCGAAACTCTATTCCCTTTTCCTATTATTTTCTTTTTGTTCTTTAGCCGAATATACCTCTTTGTTGTGCCGAAAATTTTCTTATCCTATCTTGAATCACTTTGGCCGAATATTAAAGGTAGCATAGTTTTCCTCGGGACTTTTCTATCAATTGATTTTGGTAAGGTGGTAAGGGTTTATTTCAAAGGATTATTCTTTTAAGTTTTCGTTTAAGCCGAAGGCTAATAACCTTAATGATGATGGTTGGTTGTAGGGAAGTGAGACCGGTTCACATTTAGGAGTGTGTTGGCTAGTGTTCAAAGGCTTTTGGGTAAGGTTTCGGGTTCACAAGGAACCCTTCTCAATTATTTTGGTTTGGCCGAATAGGCCATGGCACTAATCTAGTTTTTGGCCGAATATAGGGGCAAGGAAAACTTGTGTGGCGATTTGTCTATTCGGGATTTAGGACTCTCGTTAGTATCAGTGTGTGCATACACATCTTATAATCTTTTAAATATGCTAAGTGTTATATTATGCCTAATCGGTTTGTATAGACATGGATGTTATACCATCATGGTATTAACAAGGACACGGGTAAGTCTTTATTACTTTGAGATTATTATTTGATGCTTTTGGGAAGCATGTCACATTTGGTATGTGCAATATTTGGTTTATGGTAATGATAAATCTATGAACGTTGTTAAATAAACCTATTATCGTGATTTCATAAAAGTATATAATTGTTGATATGGGTTGATGAGTGGAGGGGCGAAGTGATATTTGTGTCGACGGACACGGTGTTTTGGTAACACATTGTGACTACGGTCACCAGAGGTTTGGTACCTCCAGAGGTTTGGCACCTCATAGCGACTTGTCCTCGTGGTTGATACCACCGTGGGTTGGCCCCACTTTGAGATATGGGATCGTCTCGCGGTGATTTGGTATCACACGATGGGTTGGCCCCATCATTTGATTGTGACTTCGGGTCACCAAAGTGGTTTGGTACCACAATATTGATGGATTTCGTGACTATACGTCACCAGTGGTTTGGCACCACCAAAGGTTTTGGTACCACACGGGTAGAGAAAGGCGTGCGGATGGATAGGTTGGGTGCATATTAAACTTGTGCATATTAAATTAATTATGATTTGTGTATGATGTTACATTAAACCGGGAAAAGGGTTACACATTGGGTCTTGATGACTCACCTTTTCCTTTAACATTTTCAGTGACTCGTAGTTGCGGATAAGGAGCCGGATGAACTCGAGGCGGCCATGCAATGAAAATATGGACTAGGTGGATTTGGAACTATTTTTATTTTAATATGGGTTTGATTTATTTTGTTTAAGATGTAATAAGGCCTCCTAAAATTTGCACTTGGATTATTTTATGTTTTGATAAATTGCTTAACTATTTTATGATATTAAAATGGGTACACATGTTTTTCTCAAATTAATTCGTAAAAATATTTTATTGTGCCATCGGGTACACTTGAAATCAGAACAACCTAACTTAGTATATATTTTTTAAATGACATTAAGTAATGCTTTCTTCATAACACCTCAACTATTTTAAATCAAAACAATATATTTTATCAAAATTTAAAACGAATTAAAAGGGATTTTCAAAAGTTTTTCCTCCGTAGCATACCAAATTCGGTCGTAATGTTTGGGCCGGGTTTGGGGTGTTACAAATTGGTATCGAGCCAGTTCAAAGCTCACTGTGGGGCCCAAGGCCCAAAAATGTTTTGGTAGGTCTATTTGAAATATTTTGGTTTTGAATAAGCATGGCACCGAGTCTCCTAGACCGATCCGCCTGTAAGTACCTCTAACTTTTTGTATGGATTATTATTATAGAAGGGTAAGAAGGGAACGTAGTTAGTGTGATAGGTGTTGAACCTTAGGACTAGTCCACCCCAACAAAACTCATAAGACTTTAATGGCCTAATTAAAACCAACCCGTGACCAAGTCGCGAGTTAGGGTGTGGTAACCTTAGTGCGCATGTCTAGGATTGGATCCTAAGAGCTTGGTATTTAAGCGGTCCTCGTGACTCACCTCCTCTTCATGGGATTCCTACCTGGTGCGTAGCTTCCGGTTCACCCTAACCAAGAGGACTCGGTCATAGGCTAAACACGTTAAATAAAACCCAAAAGGGATTAACCTTGTTTTGTGAAAGCTCTAAGTTTTAAAAATCGTTATGATACTCATTTCAATAGCAACAAAAATTTACTTTCGGAAAATTTTCAAAATATTCTTCAACTTACCAAAATTACTGAAATTTCCCTAGTGGCAAAATTACGAAAAATACCCTGGATATAAAGCGGACAATAATGCCCAAGAGTGCATAGGTATGAAAGGTATAGGAATGGATGTACTTTTCTATGTAAATTAGGACAGAAGACTTAAAACTTTGATTGATCGAAAGAATCTCTATTAAATTCTTTTCATAAAATTTCTTCATGGATAACCAAGTGAAACATGTACTAATTCATAAAAATTTCCTAATTAGATTAAAGCGCGATAGTTAGAATGAGCTTTAGAGGACGTGGCCGTCGTGGATGCGGAAGGGTAGGATGACCGTGTCGTAACTGTCGCCGATCGGGTCGTGGATCTCGAGAATGAGGTACCACCGCCACCACCACCCCCAACCTTTGGAGCCGAGGAGCGAGGATCGACGGGTGATGACGCAGTGATGTCTGGCGCGATGCTGCGGGTTCTAGAGAGAGAGTAGCTGGAATGGGTGGAGGTGGAGGAGCTCGGAAGTCGGTACCGAGAGACTTCGAGCTAACTGAGCTGAATTTTTCCGAGGTGTGTCCGGTAACGCCCAATACGGTGAGTATTGGCTAGAATCGATCGAAAGAATCATGGATGAGATAGATCGACGAATGAGGAGAAACCGAAAGAGAGCGGTGTCGCTTCTCAAGGATGAGTCATATCGATGGTGGCTCACGGTTCGAGATGGTGCTACGGCAGATGATCCGACTTGGGAATACTTCAAAGCCGCTTATCGGAAGAAGTATGTGGGCACAAGCTACATTGATGCACGAGAAAAAAGCTTTTCGGGGTTGGTACAAGGAAATAAGTCCGTGTCGGAGTATGAAGCGAAATTCTTGAGGTTGAGCCGCTATGCTCGGGTATAGTGTCAACGGAGCATGATCGTTGTGTCCGCTTTGAAGACGGACTTAGGGATGAGTTAAGGTTGCTGATTGCTCCCGCAGCAGAGCGTGAGTTTTTGTCTTGGTGGAAAAAGCTAAGGTAGCCGAAGGGTCAAGGAGTCCGTGAGACGTAACTATGATAGGAACAAGCGAGAAAGAGGATTTGGGTCGTGCGGATCGGGTGGTAATGTTCGAGAAAAGGGTAAGGCGAGTGGGCCGAATTAGGCGGGAAGGCCCATGGTCGCTAACCGCAGACCGCTCTCACTGTGTCGCCGTGGCAAATCGCATTGGGGAGGTTGTTGGACCGGTGAGAAGGGTTGCTTTGAATGTGGGTCTTTGGACCACCGTGTAAGGGATTGTCCTCGGAAGTTAGCCAAGAATCGGTCGAGGGTCGAAACTGCGTGCTCGGAAGCTAGGAATGTAGGACCACCACGGAGGGTCGTGGTAATGGTAGATGGGGAAATGGATCTAATCGAGGTCGTGGAATTTCGGGCAGAGGTACAGGCAGCACAGAAGCAAGGCAGCCTGGTCTAGTCTATGCGGCGAGGCGTCGAGAGGAAGGTGACGCACCGGACGTTATAATCGGTACGTTCTTAATCTTTGGTGTTCCATATACTGCTTTGATTGATGTGGGTTCGACGCATTCATACGTTGCTAGTAGTGTGGTAGAGACTATGAACTTAGACTTTGAGACTACTTCTAGGGAGATGACTGTAATTAGTCCTTTAGGTCACTCTGTAGTTGTTAATAAGCTATATAGAGATGTACCTCTAGAACTCCAAGGGGTCGTGTTTGTGGCTGATCTGATGGAACTGCCGTTTGGGGAGTTCGATTTGATCATTGGTATGGACTGGTTGGTTAAGTATCAGGCAAGGTTGGACTGCGCTGCTAAGCGCATGGTTCTTAAGATGGCTGAGGGTGATGAAGTGGCCATGATAGGTAATAGAAGAGATTACCTATCTAATGTAGTGTCTGCGTTGAAGGCTGAAAAGATGGTCAGGAAAGGTTGCGAGGCGTTTTTGGTTCGAATTTGTGCTTTAGAAGCTAAGGAGTCAGCGGTTGAGAAGGTCCGAACAGTAAGGGAATTCACCGATGTGTTCCCGGAAGAACTTCCGGTCCGCCTCCGGATCGGAAGTTGAATTTGGTATAGACTTGCTACCTGGAACGGCACCTGTGTCAATAGCACCTTACCGAATGGCACCAAAGGAGTTGGTGGAGCTGAAGGCTCAAATTCAGGAGCTTTTGGACCAAGGATTTATCCGACCAAGTATATCTCCGTGGGGAGCACTGTGTTGTTTGTTAGGAAGAAGGATGGTTCAATGCGGATGTGTATCGACTCACCGCCAATTGAACAAGTTAACGATCAAGAACAGTATCCGTTGCCTCGGATTGATGACTTGTTTGACCAACCAAAGGGTGCATCGGTATTTTCAAGATAGATCTTAGGTCGGGATATCATCAACTCAAGGTGAAAGAGGTTGATGTGCACAAGACGGCATTCCAACAAGGTATGGGCATTACGAGTTTTTGGTGATGCCTTTTGGGTTGACTAATGCACCAGCAGATTTATGGACTTAATGAATAGAGTGTTTCAAAGAAGATTTGGATCAATTTGTCGTGGTGTTTATAGACGACATATTGGTTTACTCAAAGACGGAGAAGGAGCATGACATGCATTTGCGTATAGTTCTACAAGTACTGAGAGAGAAGCAGTTATATGCCAAATTCAGTAAGTATGAATTTTGGCTTAGAGAGGTGGCTTTCTTAGGTCATGTGGTGTCAGCGGAGGGGATTAGAGTAGATCCTCGCAAGGTGGAAGCGGTGTTGGATTGGAAACCCCCTAGGTCAGTGGTAGAAATTCGAAGCTTTTTGGGTCTGGCAGGATATTATCGGAGGTTTGTGGAAGGATTCTCTTTAATCGCAGTGCCGTTGACTAAGTTGTTAAGAAAGGGAGTTCCATTTGTATGGTCGGAGAAGCAACAAGAAAGTTTTGACAAGCTAAGGAAGATTTTGACGGAAGCTCCGGTTTTGGTACAGCCTGAGGCAGGAAAGTTGTTTACGGTTTACTGTGACGCGTCCTATACTGGTTTGGGATGCATATTGATGCAAGAAGGGAAGGTAGTGGCCTATGCATCCCGTCAGCTAAGACCGCATGAGGTTAACTATCCAACGCACGACTTGGAGTTAGCGGCAGTAGTTTTCGCTTTGAAAATATGGCGGCATTACTTGTATGGGGAAAAGTCAATAGTCTACACGGATCATAAAATTTTGAGGTATCTTTTGACTCAGAAGGATTTGAATTTGAGACAGCGTCGGTGGATTGAATCTGTTAAAGACTACGACTGTTCGATTGAGTACCATCCGGTAAAGCGAACGTGGTGGCTGATGCCTTGAGCCGAAAAGTCGTGATGCACTTAAGAGCGATGTTTGCTCATCTCGATCTATACGACGACGGAAGTCTTTTAAGCGAATCGCAAGTTAAACCGACTTGGATCGAGGAGATTAAGGAAAAGCGGTTGGTGGATGACAGCTTTGAATGCAAGGAGGTTGCAAGTTCAAGACGGTGGTTTGGAAGAATGCAGATTTATCCAGCGAGGAGTGTTATGTTTTCAAGGGCGAGCTTGTATGCCGAAAGATGTGGAGTTGAGGCAAAGAATTCTCCAAGATGCACATAGCGGCCCATACGCTATGCATCCGGGAGGTAGCAAGATGTATGGAGATTTGCGGGAACAGCTTTGGTGGCACAGGTTGAAGCGTGAGGTAACCGAATTCGTGGGTAAGTGTCCGACGTGTCGCCAAGTTAAAGCCGAACATCGATTGCCATCGGGGTTACTCCAACCGTGAAGATTCCTCGATGGAAAAGGAGAGGATCACTATGGATTTTGTCGCGTGGATTACCCTCACGCCTAGTAAGAAGAACTCGGTTTGGGTAATTGTGGATCGACTAACTAATTCAGCGCATTTCATACCAGTAAGGGTAGATTATTCACTTCAGAAGCTAGCAAAGCTATATGTAGCCGAGATAGTAAGATTGCATGGTGTGCCAGTATCGATTATCTCGGATAGGGATCCGAGGTTTACATCAAGGTTTTGGAGAGTTTTGCATCGGGCCTTGGGAACGAGATTGGACTTCAAAGATGACTTTTCACCCATAAACCGACGGACAATCGGAAAGAGTGATCTGATTTTAGAAGATATCTTTGAGAGGTTGCGTTTTGGATTTCAAAGTGGTAGTTGGGAAGAGTATCTACCATTGGCGGAATTCGCTTATAACAATAGTTATCAAGCGAGTATCCAAATGGCACCATATGAAGCACTCTATGGACGAAAATGCCGTACTCCTACGTGTTGGACGGAGTTAGGTGAACGTCAGGTTTTGGGTCCAGAATTGGTGACTGAAACGGAGGACAAAGTTAAGGTAATTCGGGCTCGTCTCAAGGAAGCATCAGATAGGCAAAAGTCATATGCCGATCTCAAGCGTAAGGAAATGGAATACGAGGTAGGAGATAAAGTCTTTCTGAAGGTGTCGCCTTGGAAAAAGGTGTTGCGTTTTGGGAGAAAAGGGAAGTTAAGCCCAAGGTTCATCGGCCCGTATACTGTGTTGAAGCGAGTAGGACCGGTACCTTACCAGCTCGAGTTGCCGGTAGAGTTGAGGCAAATTCACGACGTCTTCCATGTGTCAATGCTTAGGCGATATCGGTCCGATCCATCGCACGTTGTGCCTGTGGCAGAGATTGAGGTTAATTCAGACTTATCTTTCGAGGAGGAGCCAATTCAGATCTTAGAACGTGATGTCAAGGTTTTGCGTAAGAAAGCAGTACCCTTAGTGAAAGTGCTATGGCGAAACCATGGTACGGAGGAAGCGACGTGGGAACCCGAGGATGTGATGAATGAGGCAGCAATATCCCCATCTTTTCTCGATCGTAATTTCGAGGACTAAAATTATTTTAAGGGGGTAGAACTGTAACATCCTTGAAATTGGGGCTATTTGTGATTGAATTATTTTTTCTTGTGTTTAAATCTCTGTGATATTATTTGTGGTGTTATAAGACTTAATTAGGGGTCTTGAGTAAGCTCGGTTTAGTAGGATAATTCTTAGTATGGTTTATTTAATGAAGTGGATTATGTGAGGTTAGCACTTAAGTTAATTTAAGTGTTAATTAAAGCACATAAGGAATTAATGGCAAAGTGGTTATGGTGTTTGAACTTATAGCTTGAGGTTAGAGGTTCGAGTAGTATGTTTAGCATTTTTAAAAGTTTATTTTGTATGTTAGCATTAATGGCCTGGTCAACCTATGATTATGATAGGTTGGACTTTCATTTTGGTAAGTTGAATTTATTTTAAAGGAAAGCATGGAATAAGGGATAAGATTCCTAAGGTTATGGAAGGATATCTTGAAGTTATGGTAAATTGAGGGGACAAAAGGCTTGGTTTGTGGAAAATGTTTTGGAAACTAACTCATGGCCAATTGACCATGAACTTGGGCGGCAATGTGGCTAAGGGGAGGATTTGGCCGAATATGCTAGTAATTGGTAAGGTTTAGGAGTGTTTTGGTCATTCCTAGCATTTGGTGAAAAAGGTTGCAATTCTCTCTCAATCTCTTTTCTTTTCTTTTGGCCGAATTTTACCTTGTGATAAGCCTAAACTCTTTTGACCATTTGGTCATTTCTTTTGCTCATCTTCTATATTCTCCATTTCATTCTCTCAAAACCAAAACATTCATCAACATCTTGTTCTCCTATTTGTTTTGCTTAAACACCAAAAATCTTCTATACTCTCTTCTTTGCGAAACTCTATTCCCTTTTCCTATTATTTTCTTTTTGTTCTTTAGCCGAATATACCTCTTTTGTTGTGCCGAAAATTTTCTTCTCCTATCTTGAATCACTTTGGCCGAATATTAAAGGTAGCATAGTTTTCCTCGGGACTTTTCTATCAATTGATTTTGGTAAGGTGGTAAGGGTTTATTTCAAAGGATTATTCTTTTAAGTTTTCGTTTAAGCCAAAGGCTAATAACCTTAATGATGATGGTTGGTTGTAGGGAAGTGAGACCGGTTCACATTTAGGAGTGTGTTGGCTAGTGTTCAAAGGCTTTTGGGTAAGGTTTCGGGTTCACAAGGAACCCTTCTTAATTATTTTGGTTTGGCCGAATAGGCCATGGCACTAATCTAGTTTTTGGCCGAATATAGGGGCAAGGAAAACTTGTGTGGCCGATTTGTCTATTCGGGATTTAGGACTCTCGTTAGTATCAGGTGTGTGCATACACATCTTATAATCTTTTAAATATGCTAAGTGTTATATTATGCCTAATCGGTTTGTATAGACATGGATGTTATACCATCATGGTATTAACAAGGACACGGGTAAGTCTTTATTACTTTGAGATTATTATTTGATGCTTTTGGGAAGCATGTCACATTTGGTATGTGCAATATTTGGTTTATGGTAATGATAAATCTATGAACGTTGTTAAATAAACCTATTATCGTGATTTCAGTAAAAGTATATAATTGTTGATATGGGTTGATGAGTGGAGAGCGCAAAGATATTTGTGTCGCGGACACCGTGTTTTGGTAACACATTGTGACTACGGTCACCGAGGTTTGGTACCTCCGGAGGTTTGGCACCTCATAGCGACTTGTCCTCGTGGTTGATACCACCGTGGGTTGGCCCCACTTTGAGATATGGGATCGTCGCGCCGTGATTTGGTATCACACGATGGGTTGGCCCCATCATTTGATTGTGACTTGGTCACGGTGGTTTGGTACCACAATATTGATGGATTTCGTGACTATACGTCACGGTGGTTTGCACCACCGGTGGTTTGGTACCACACGGGGTAGAGAAAGGCGTGCGGATGGATAGGTTGGGTGCATATTAAACTTGTGCATATTAAATTAATTATGATTTGTGTATGATGTTACATTAAACCGGGAAAAAGGTTACACATTGGGTCTTGATGACTCACCTTTTCCTTTAACATTTTCAGGTGACTCGTAGTTGCGGATAAGGAGCCGGATGAACTCGAGGCGGCCATGCAATGAAAATATGGACTAGGTGGATTTGGAACTATTTTTATTTTAATATGGGTTTGATTTATTTTGTTTAAGATGTAATAAGGCCTCCTAAAATTTGCACTTGGATTATTTTATGTTTTGATAAATTGCTTAACTATTTTATGATATTAAAATGGGTACACATGTTTTTCTCAAATTAATTCGTAAAAATGTTTTATTGTGCCATCGGGTACACTTGAAACTGTAACAACCTAACTTAGTATATTTTTTTAAATGACATTAAGTAATGCTTTCTTCATAACACCTCAACTGTTTTAAATCAAAACAATATCTTTTATCAAAATTTAAAACGACTTAAAAGGGATTTTCAAAAGTTTTTCCTCCGTAGCATACCAAATTCGGTCGTAATGTTTGGGCCGGGTTTGGGGTGTTACAACTGACGTGGCAAGTTAACCAGCTGATGTGGCAAGTTAACTTGCCACGTTGGCGAAGCGGCTGATGGGTGCTTGGTTTGGGGCGGGTTTAGGGAAAAAAGTTGAAGGGTTATGCTTAATGTTTAGGGTTAGAAACAGATTAGAGGTTTAGGAGGTTTGGGGGGGAAAAAAGAAAACCGATTTGGGGAAATTTTGGTTGTGATTTGGGGGTTTTTTTAGGGTTGAAACTGATTTGGGAATCGATTAAGAAGGGTTTAAGGTTAGAAATCAATTCAATAATCGATTAACATGGTATAAGGGTTTAAGGTGCGATTGTCTATTTTGTTTGGGGAGAAAAGAAGACGAAACCAGAAACCATTCAGTGTATTTGATTGTCAGCGACAATGGGCAATAGAAGAGAAGGTACCAGTGTTGTTACATCCACTTTAACGGGTAAGTTGTTGCATTTAGTTTTAAATTTTTTAGATTTCAATGCTGTTATTTCAATTTTAGGGCTATTTAGGGTTATTTCGGTTTCAATTTTAATTTCGATTTCTTTTTCGATTTTGACTTCAATTTTGAAACACTCACTGCCATTATCAAATTGATGTTTATTGTGTATATCTGCCATTGTATTAATGCCATTATCAAATTGATTTTAATTTTGATTTTAATTTCGATTCTGATTTTGATGATTTTGATTTAGGATTTTAATGCCATTATCAAATTGATGTTTATTGTGTATATCTGCCATTGTATTAATGCCATTATCAAACTTATGTTTATTGTTTGTATTTGCCATTGTACGAATGCCATTATGAAACTGATGTTTGTTGTGTATATCTGATGGTTGTGTTTGTATTAAATTATTTTTGTATTGGCTGTTGTCTGCCATGTGCATGACAGAAATGATTGTGTTTGTATTAAATTACTAGGTATTTTGTATTGGTTATTGTTTGACAGAAATGGTTAAAGTGTCTGCCTATGTTGTCTGCCTTTATTGATGAGTACTTTGTTTGGTAGGTTTAATTGATGACAATCTTAATGAGAATGAAGAAGACATGTATGGTAGTAATGTGTCTGGTAGTGATGTGTCTGGTAGTGATGCATCTGAAAGTGATAAGGATGATATAGGAGTTAGTTTAGATGGTTTAAACATGGATGGTATAGGAGTTGATGAACTGTGTGATAGTGATGATTCTGGGAGGTTAGATAGTGCACATGAATCTGACTCAGATGGCCAAAATTGGCCTGAGTTCAACCTAGAGACTGACATGTGTAATCCTAGACTTAAGGTTGGAATGTTATTTAAGTCTAAGGACAGTCTAAAAGAAGTTTGCCAAGCGCAGATGGTAGGTTGAACAATTACTTTATTAAGTTTCCCAAAAATGATTTAAAAAGGTTAAAGGCAGTCTGCAGTGAAAAATGTCCTTGGTTCATATGGGCTTCTAGACTAAACCCTAATGACCCTACTGACCAGACTTGGCAAATTAGGAGTTCAAACCCTAACCATACTTGTTCTAAAGTATATAAAAATAAGAATGTAACCTCAGCTTGGATAGGTGAACATTATAAAGAAAAATTCATTGCTGATCCTGATTATTCTCCGAAATCATTACAATAAGATGTCAAAAGAGATTTGTGTTGCATAGTCTCACTAACCAAATGTAGGAGGGCTAAACTTAGGGCATTGGAATTAATTGAAGGAGCTTATAAGGCTCAATATGAGAAGATTTATGAGTATTTGTTAGAGGTTAAGACACAAAATGAGGGAACAACAACAATCTGTTATCCAGATAACAAATTGTTTCAAAGGATGTATGTCTGTCTGCAGGCATGCAAAGATGGCTATAGGGTTGGTTGTAGGAGGATAGTAGGTTTAGATGGATGCTTCTTGAAGGGCTACTATGGTGGCTACTTGCTTGCTGCTGTTGGGATAGATGCAAATAATGGCATCTATCTTCTTGCATATGCTGCTGTGGAAAGTGAAAACCAAGCATCATGGCTTTGGTTCTTGGAGTTGCTTGCAATAGACTTGGAAATTGTGAGCTCGTACCAAATATCTTTCATGTCTGACAAACAAAAGGTAAAACTCCATTTATTCATTTTTTTATATTGTTTCTATTTAGGGATTGTCAAAGAATTAAACTGTTTTTTTTTCTAATTGTAGGGACTTTTAGAAGCAATATGTATGTTGTTTCCTAATGCAGAAACAAGACACTGTGTTAGACACCTACATGCCAATTTCAAGAAGGCTGGTTTCCGAACAAAGGATTTGAAAGATTTGCTTTGGAAAGCCGCGAGCAAGCACTACAAGGGGATTTTGAGGATGCCATGGATGAATCTGGGAAAACCAATCAGCAAGCTTATGATTGGTTGAAGGAGCAGAACCCTACTCACTGGTCAAGGTCTCACTTCTCAATTAGGAGCCATTCTGATATGTTGGTGAATAATCTTTCTGAATAATTTAACAAGGTAAACCCCTATGTTTTATGTTTCTTACTAATCATTAGCAATTCACTAATCATTTATGTTGTTTATTGACAGATGATACTGGAAGCAAGAGGGAAACCTATTCTGACCATGATGGAAACAATAAGGACCAAGATTATGTTGCTTATTGTCAAGAAGAAAGAAGAAGCTGACAAATGGAAAGGAATGTTGTGTCCAAAGATCAAGAAAAAGCTGGATGTAAACATAAAAGAATCCTTGAGGTAAAGTTACCATTTTTAATCTTTTTGATGCCTTTATTGCTGACTTTATGTTGCCTTTATTCTAACTTCATATTACTGGTCACATGCTATTTTTTAATATGCATGCAGTAATTGTTGGTGTGTTGACTATTTTTTAATATGCATGTAGTGAGTATTTTTTTATAATATGCATATAGTGACTATTTTTTTAGGGGTGTGTGTGTGTATCATTATTGGTGGGGCTGCTCAAAAAGTTGTTTTAGTGATTATCTTTTAACCAAGCATGCTTTACTGTTTTTTAGGTGTGTTCCATCACATGCTGGTGGGACAAGTATCAGGTTGAATATGGTCCTGGCAGCCAGCATATGGTGGACTTAGTTGAGAGTTGCTGCTCCTGCAGGAATTGGGATCTCACTGGCATCCCTTGCATGCATGCATTGGCTGTCATTCATCTAAAAGATGAGTTCCCAGAGACCTATGTACAAACCTGGTACACCAAACAAACCCAGCTTCAAATTTACTCCAACTTTATAAGTCCAGTAAGGGGTCCTAAACAATGGGCCTCTTTGTCAAACATGCTGCCAGTACTGCCTCCTACTCTAAGAAGACCACCTGGCAGACTTACTAAGGTGAGAATGAAAGAACCTGATGAAACACAAATAGTAGAAAGGTTGAGCAAGAGAGGGGTGGACATGAGGTGCAGTAAATACAAAAGAATAGGCCACAATAAAAGGAGTTGCAAATGGGAAGTTGGCCAAAACATTCCAGTAAGCAATTTGCCTTAAGTTTTAGTATACTTCTGTTTATGAATTTGTTTGACAGATTTCTCTTGTTCCTGTAGGTTAAAAGATATAAAGTTGGTGTCCCAACTCAGCAACAGGCTACCCCAAATCAGTAAGAGAGTACTCCAACTCAACAGGCTTCCTCAATTCAGTTACCTACTGCCCCAACTCATCAACAAGATGCCCTAAGAGAAAAGCTCCCATTGAAGAGAAGACTAACCACTGTTAGATGGATGCCTTCTACCCAAGAGTCATCCATGACAGACCATTGATTAACCAGAAACCAGAGAATTACTTTGTTAACTTTTTGAAAATGTGTAAATTTGCCTGCTACTGATCTATTAACTTAGGTAGATAATTTTTTGTAAATTTGCCTATGATTGCTACTGTTGATAAACTTAGGCATATAGTCATTGAATTTTTTTGTAAATTTCCCTACAATTTACATCTGTTCACTTGTGTTGAATTGTAGGAAAATTTGGCAATATTTTGCCCCAATTCCTTTTGTAAACAGTTTGGCTTTTTGGCCTTAATATATGAGAAATACATATGTGTTTTTCCATCTGTTATCTCTTATCCATACTATTTTTGTTATCTTCTGTATTTTGAGTATTAAGAAATACATTTGTAATCAACATTGAAAAATGTTGTTATCTTCTGGTTTGTTATCTCTTATCTTCTGCATTTTGAGTATTGAGAAATACATTTGTGTTTTTCATCTATTTGATTTCTTCAGAAGCTGATAGTGTTTGCGTTTCTTTTCTGACAATTTATTTGTTTTTCACTGTTTCTCGATGCCATGTTCAGTTGTGAGTAGTGCATGTTGTGTCTTATCATGATTTACTGAATTATTGTGGTTTTGAACTTGTAACATTGTGTTTCTCATTCTTCCTTGTTTGTTTGCTCATAAAACTGAGGGAAAATGGGTATTGTAAGGTGTTGTATTGCTGTTCTGACTTTTAGTTACGGAAAATACTTGCTCAACTAAGTTAAAGAACGTTTTTGTAAGCAGATAAGAGGATCTTTATCCTTAAGTCCTAAAATGGAAGTTAATATTTTAGGTCCTTTTGTTATCTTTTTCCCCATTTTGAATTATGGGACCAATGAATCTTTTTCCCCATCTGTTATCTTCTAATTGTTGTAAGCAAGAAAAACACAACAATATACCAGCAGCCATGTATACCAGCAGCCATGTATAACATATGTTAAGAAACAATATACAATTTGTAATCAACAAAAATATCCCATTTCAATTATTTCAAGTGTTTGTAAACAACAACATGAGCTGGTTAGCCATGTATACCAGTAGGCATGTATACCAGCAGCCATGTATAACATATGTTAAGCAACAATATACCAGTAGTCAGCAGCCATGTATACCAACATAACCAACAATATACCAGCAACAAAATTACAAAACATAAGCTGGTTTTCAATGCTAACAACAACAACATAAGCTGATTTTTAAGGTTTAAAAAAAACAACATAGTTACAAATACAAGCACCAAAAACCAGGTTCTTCTCTCCTTTCTCCTTGCATCCTCCAATGTCCTCACTTTTTTCAGAAGACCCAACAACACAATTCGTGAATGGGGCGTCAATGGCGGATCAAACCAACTGAAAAACCGACATGATTTTCGAAATCCAGAGCCAAATTTGTTACACCCGAAAAACCTCCTACCTGGGTTGTCATTGGACCAAGATGTGTTCAACTTGGCTGGGTTTCCACAATAGCACACCGGAATCACTTCAGGCATCTCTATTTTTCCTCTTCTCCTTCTTCTTCTTCTTCTTCTTCTTCTTTTTTTCTCTGACCCTAAAATGTGTTGGTAGGGCTGTGCTGTTGAGAGTAACCGGCCAGCTGGACAGTTTTTTGACACCAACGACACCGTCACCTGCCATGTCACTTTGCCGTGACGTTTGTGACGGAAAACGACAAAAAGGACTATTTTGTAACTTTTCGAAAGTTGAGTGACTGAAATGAAACCTAGGTGATTGTTTTGCCAGCTACCCCAAAGTTGGGTGACTGTTGGTGTAATTTACCCTTATTTAAGTATTAATAAAGTAAGTGTATTTCACATACATTATTTTAGAAAACTTATTAAAAACGATAATAGTTAATTATTTTAATATTATAGTGTCTAAATTTTATATTTTATATAGTGTTTTAATTTATTTAAGCATTGTTTGATTGAAATTAAATAATTTTCTAATATAGAGCTTACTATTAATTTTTTGCTTAAACTTTATATAAATTTATTTACTTTGTTATTCGTACAAAGAAGCATTTAATACTATTTAAATCTTAGCGTTTTCAAAAATTTTACATGAAATTTAAAGAATATTTTTTTACAATACTTTCCTATTTTTTATTGTAAATAAAACTATGATCATATTTGTCTCGCATTAAATCATTTGTTTATATTTTTATTAAAATATTAATAAAAATGAAATATATTTTAATTAGCATACATGATCATCCTATGTAAAATAGATTTTAATACTATTTAAATTTTAATATTTTCCTTTGAAAATTTATGCATGTAATATATTCAAAATATTACAAATATATTATATTACGGATAACATAGGGTAAAAAAAATTAGTATTATATAAAAAATTGTATGAAAGCATATGGAAACTTTTAGTTCTAGGCTATTTATGAGTTCCAAAAAACTTCCGTTTTTTTTTAACTTAAAGCAGATTGGGCTGGTATATAGATAGCAATAAACAAAACAGAAACCAATTTAAAGTTTGGCCCGTAAAAACAAAACTAATAAAACCAGGCCCTAAAAGTAAAATATCTCAGAAAAAATAAAATAAAATAAAATAAAAAAATGGAAAAATTGAGAAACTGAACAAGCATTTACTCCAGCCGTCCTAACGCCCAATCAGCAATCACGTCGTCTGGCATCCATCATTTCCATCAAATCCGTGGTTTAATGCCTAATAAAAAAGAGGGTTTTTTTTTTAAAATTGAAACCTAACTTTTTAGATCCATTCTCCTCCTTCCGTTCCTTCGTCCCATTTCTGATCTCCCTTTGCTCAGTCTGGTTCCCTCAACCTTTCATCTCGCTTCTGGGTTTCGGTAAAAGATGGCACTCCCCCCCACCAGGTAAAACTCCTCCTTCTTCTTCAAAGTTTCTTTCGCTAGTATATGAGCTAAGATATTACCGGATCTGGGAATAAAATCAAACATTATCTCTGAGAAATGTTGCTTCTTCTGCCGAATATCATGAATATAAGAACCGATCTGGGATCTGTCTGTTAATTCATTTCTGCATCTTTTGATAACTGTAAGAGAATCTCCTTCGATGATCATTCTTCTTTGTTGCATGTCAAACCCGACCTGAACCGCCTCTCGACAAGCCAAAGCCTCAGCCGCGAAAGCAGATACCACGTTCATGTGTATTTTGGACTTTGAGGCGAGAACTTCCCCTTTGTTATCTCTGACCACGACTCCTGATGCTGAACACTGTTCCTTCATATCAAATGCGCCATCAAAGTTTATTTTTACAAACCAAAAAGGTGGGCATTTCCATCTACTTATGGCTTTCGGTAAATTGGCTATAAAATTTTTAACACCATCCAGTTCTTGAATATAGTTCCTCACAAAATCTGCTAACTCCTTACCTGTTTTACTTGTTTTTTCATGAACCCGAGCGTTCATGTATCCCCAAATGGCCCATAAAGCACCACAGAAGAGTCTACAACGATCCAAAGAAAGAAGTTCTGTAACAGTCCGAATTTGACCCTAATCGGAACAGTGGTTTTGGGACCACGAGTCCGAGTCCGAAAAATATTTAAATATTATTTTATATGTTTATTATATGTGAATTAAAGTGTGTGAAAGTTTCGTAGAGAAATTTGATTATTTGCATGCTTAATTAAATAAAAAGGGCTTAATCGTGTAAATTATAAACTTGACAGTTTAAAGTGTAAGGACTAAGTTAAGGTTGTTTTTCTAATTGGGAGCATTTAAAATGCTACCCAATTTAAAGGGTAGTGGACGGTAATGACTAATGTTATACAATTATATTATATGTTTATTTCATTTATTAAATAGTTAAAGTTATATTTCATTTATTTTATAAGTTATGTTTATAATATAATAAAAGAAACATAAAAGTGGTCTCATTTTCATTGTTCTTGCCGAAAAACACAAAAAGAAAATAAAAGAAAAAGAAGCTAGGTATTCGGCATTCATCAAGCTAAATTAAGGTAAATTTTTATTTCGGTTTTCGATAATTTCTACGTTTTTGTAATCGTTGCTTCGAGAACTTTAAAACCCATGTCTTAATTTCATGAATTGATGATGTTTGTGTAAAATGCCATTGATGTTATGATGAATTTTGTGATGTTTTATGTGTTAAATGATAGATATGTAATTGATGAACATACTTTGTTCTTGAATTTTTGATGAATTTGGCTAAATAGGGCTAAATTGAGAAAATAAATTTTTGAGGGGTTAAAATGAAAAATAAATGAAATGTAGGGACTTGTATGACCATGGGGAAGATTCGTCCCTTAAGGAGTGAATTCAAATTATGTGTATTTCGTGTTTTGTGCAATAGGGACTAAATTGTAAAAGTTGTAAATGTCAGGGGTAAAATGGTAATTTGCCTATTTATGTGTTGTGGGACTAAATTGAGATGAAATGTTCTTGAATTAGCTTAATTTGATTATGTTTAGATCAAGAACAAAGAAAAACGGACTTGGATCGGGGAAAGGCGAAAGTTATCGAATAGCCGGTTCTTATCGTCCGACGATATCCGAGGTAAGTTTTTAAGCAAGTTATGTAATATCCTGGATTTTTGGGTTTATGCATTTGTGCTTAAATAAATGTGAAATTATGTCTATGTGTGTGATAAATGTGTTTTATGAATTTTTGAGAACCTTAGAATGTAGGAAAATGCCTTAGAAATTATTCGATTTTAAGCTTAAAAGAGAAAGCTAGGTAGAGGAGGCCCTAAGAGAAATTGTAGGGAAAACACAACACAAAAAGATCAGCTTGTGTCCCTTTTCTTTTCTTCCTTTTTGCTACTCACTTCCATAAGCCGAATTTCGTCGAGCCACACTTTCTTCTTCTTCCCATCAAAGGCCGAACATCCTCATCTCAAAATCCCACCATAGCCGATTCTCCCTAAGCCTCATACTCTTTCTTTTCTTTCCTTTGTTGAAGCTGAAACCCTCTAGTGTTCATCAAAAGCCGAAATCAATTAACATCTAAGCCATAGCAGGATAGCCCTGTGGGTTCAGGTAAAGGTGTTGCCGATTTCAATATTAAGGGTAAGGATTCTACCATCATCATTTTATTTCTTTTTCTTGTGGCTGAAATCAAAGCACTAATCCAATTAGAATTCTTTGGCCGAAACTTTCAAGGGTCTTCCGGGATTTCTCTTGTAGCCGATTTCAAGAAAGAATCTTTCGAGATTTGAAGTGATCAAGGTAAGTGATATGTAGTATTCGGCCAATGGCCATTTTCCATAGGTTTATGCATAAGCCGATTCTGACAGTTAGTAGGCAGGGATTTCGACTACCCAAGGAGCAAGTGATAGTTTCGGGATTTGACTAGTAATCAAATCGGCAAGGTAAGGATTTTTGGTTACAATAATCCTTCGGGAATTGACTTTATAGCCGAATAGGCTTTTGCTAAAATACTAAGGGTTGGCCGAATGTAGGAATTTGAGATCTAAAGCGTTAGATCGGGATTTTCGGATTTCAGGATGGAAGCGTTAAGTAAACCAGTGTGTACCCGCACTAAGCCTTAATAGATTTATGGTTATGTTTTATTGAATGTGTTAGTAAGAATAAGTAAGATGTGGCTAAGGGTACCATGCAATGGTACAAAGTACTCAGTACGTTAACTTACTACTCATCGTGAGTTATGATATTATGAATATCTGCTGTGGCACATATGTGAACATTGATAAGAATGTGAAATAAGGCCTAAGCCATGATAATTGCATGATTTGTATGACATGGGGCATATGGGTTATATAGAAAGGGAAAGTGATCTGGTGGTTTATACCACAATATCTGAATGTGGTGACTTCGGTCACATAATCCGAATGTGGTGACTCATGTCACAATATCTGAATGTGGTGACATATGTCACAAAATTATTATCTGGTGGCTACGCCACAAAATTATAAGGGCGATGAGCTAGTCGTCTGTAGTGACTGCCTTCGATGATATAAAGCGGATGGCGGGTCGACTTAGTAGTCCCCACGGTGTGATGGTTGGTACGGGTGATGAGTAGCGGATGGTTATATAGGTTTGGGTTCGGGATTGCATCATTATATTTAATTGCTATATGTATATGTATGATCTGCTATGCCTGAATCGTTGGGACTTAGTGTTGGTTGTCACACACGAGTCTGTTTGACTCACCCCGTTGTGGGATATTTTTCAGGTGACGCTCAATGATGGACCGGGTCGGTAGGAGCTTAGTGGTGGCCATGCTCAGCACAGGATTTATTTTATTTTGGACTTTTTATTGTTTTTAGTATTTCAATTTATTTTGGGTTTTGTTTTGATGTAATAAGGCCACTAGTATGAAACTGTTTATGCATGCACTTTTAATTATTTTATTATGACACGATTCTTATCAAATTAAAGTTTAAGTAACTTTTCTTAAAAATAAACCTTAAAATGTTCTGACACCTAGCACAAATGGTTTTCAGTTTAAATAGTAAACTCTAAGACCTCAGCAATATTTTTAACTTATTGTTTTGAAAATAAAGTTTTATTAAAACCTAGACTTCAAAAAAATAATGTTGTTTTCAACGTTGAACCCAACACAAATCGAGTCTTCTTCAAAACCAGCCAAACTTTCCAAAAGAAACAAATAAGTTTTGAACTGTTTTACTCAAGGAACATACCCGATCCGGTCAGGGCTCGTGGGCCGGGTTTTTGGGTGTTTCAGCTTGGTATCAGAGCCCAGTTTTAAAACTCTCGGCCTTGGGTTTGAAGCCCACAATATTTTCAAGATTTGGCCCAAATAAATTTTGTGAAAATTTTTGTGACATGAGCAGGTTTTCTGGCATGGCACCTAAGTCTCCGACCCGAAGTCCACCAGGTAAGTACTCCTAACTGTTGTGTGAATTATAGTATGATTTGTAGAAGGGTATATCGGGAACGTAGATTAGTATATTAAGTACTTGAGCCCTAGGATTAGTTTACCCCAACATAAGAATTACATAAGACTTAATGCCTAACTAAACAAACCTGTGACTAAGTCGCCGAGTTAGGGTGTGGCAACCATTATGCGCATGTCTAGGATTGGATTCAGGAAGAGCCTGGTATTTAAGCAGTCCTAGTGACTCACCTCCTCTTCGCTCGAATCCTACCTGGTGCGTAGCTACGGTTCACCCTAACCAAGAGGACTCATTCACAGGCTAAACTCAATAATTAAAACCCGAAAGGGACTAGCCGTATTTTTATAAAAACCCTAGTTTTAAAAATCAACAAATTACCCCTTTGATTCATAGTGAAATTATTTTGAAAATTTTTCCAAAATATTCCCAATTTACAAAATTACTTAAATACCCTCAGTTGTGAAATTTACTAAAAGCTTTGGTTGAAAAGAATTTAAAGTACCATACTACCCTCGATTTTTACTAAGATACTTTTCAAAATACTAGAAACCCCTATTCTGCAAAATATTAAGATACCCTGAATTGGAAAATTTACGAAATTACCCCTGATTTACAAAATTACCAAAATGACCCCGATTTTCAAAATTTCTGCCATACCTCTGATTTGAGAAAATTTTCAAAAGTACCCTCGAGTTTTGAAAATTTCAAAGTCCCCTGATTTATTAAGATTTTTAAATTGACCCCGCTTTATTACCCAAAATACCCCTGTAGGAGAAATGACAAAAATACCCCTGGGATAGGAACGGACGAAAATGTTTGAATAGTGGAATGTGTACGGTAGGTACTACTGAATGATTGTGTTTCTCTGAATTAGGATAGAAAACTTGGAACGAAAACTTTGAATGATCGAAAGAACCTCTATTAATCTTGTTTTCATAAAATTTTTTCGCGGGTAATCAGTGGAACAAAGGCTAATACATAAAACTTTGTAATCAGATTAAAGCGCGATCGTAGAAATGAGTTCTAGGGGACGTGGTCGTAATGTACGAGGACGTGGTAGAGGCAGAATGGCCGTATCGGAACCCGTTAGATCAGGTCAAGGATCTGAGAATGAGGTACCACCACCCCCACCACCACCACCACCGTTGGTGGTGAGCGAAGAAGATCGGGCGAGGGGATGATGCGATGATCGCAGTCGCATCGCGAGTTCTTGAAATGGTGGCTGGAGCAGGAGGAAATATGGGAGCTCGAAAATCTGTACCCAAGCGACTCCGAGCCAATGGGGCTGAGGTGTTTCGTGGTGTATCTGGTGTGGCACCTAGTACGACTGAGTATTGGTTGGAGGCGACAGAGCGAATCATGGATGAGCTTGATTTAACTACTGAGGAGAAACTGAAAGGAATTGTTTTGCTTCTTCGCGATGAGTCATATCAATGGTGGCTCACAGTTCGGGATGGTGCTACGGCTGAGGAACTCACTTGGGACTATGTTAAGGCGGCATACCAGAAGAAGTATGTTGGTACTAATTATATTGATGCGCAGAGGAAGGCATTTCTGGGGCTGGTTCAAGGGAATAAGTCCGTAGCGGAAGACGAGGCTGAATTCTTAAGGTTGAGCCGGTATGCTCGAGAAATGGTGGCTACGGAGCATGAGCGATGTGTCCAATTTGAGGATGGACTTAGGGATGATCTAAGGTTGTTGATAGCTCCGCAGCAGGAACGGGAATTTGTCGTGTTAGTAGAGAAGGCTAAAGTAGCCAAGGAGTTAAGGACTCGTAAGCGCGTAATCTTGATTTAAAAGGCAAAAGAGAGGGTTTGGATCATCAGAGTCATCGAGAAATGCACAGAAGAGGCCTAGGGTTGATGGGCAGTGAGGTCAGCAAGTTGGTACCGGAAGAGCGACTGCATTTGTACTGAGTGTGGGAAGAGGCACCTAGGAGAGTGTTGGAAAAAGACAGAGGATGTTTCAAGTGTGGATCTAAGGATCATATGATTAAGGACTGTCCAATAATGATAGACGGGAGTCGACCAATAGGTCAGGGCTATAATCAGGCTGGAAGAGGTGGACAGCAGCCTCAGCGGGGTCGTGGTCCGAATAACAGAGGTAATGGTGCTGGAAGAGGACGTGGGACCCCGGGCAGAGGTGTTGGTAATACAGAGGCTAGACAGCCAGGTCTAGTGTATGCGGTTCACCGGAGGGAGGAGGGAGACGCACCGGACGTCATAACCGGTACGTTCCTTATAGCTGACAAGTCTTATTTTGCTCTGATTGATGTGGGCTTGACCCATTCCTATGTTGCATGTAGTGTAGTTGAAACACTAGGCATAGACTCTGAACTATCTGATAGGGAGATGACTGTAGTAAGCCCATTAGGCCAAAATGTAGTGGTGAATAAGATCTTTCGGAGTGTACCCTTAGAAATTCAGGGAGTGATATTTTCTGCCGACTTAATGGAACTTCCCTTCGGAGAATTTGACCTCATACTTGGCATGGACTGGCTAGTTGAACATCGGGCTATATTGGATTGTGCAGCTAAGCGAATGGAGTTAAGGACGCTGGAGGATGAGGCGATAATTATGATAGGAGAAAGAAGGAACTACTTATCTAACGTAGTCTCGCTTTAAAGGTCGATAAGATGGTTCGGAAGGGGTGCAAGGCATTTCGACTTTTGTTAGGGCGTTGGATGCCAAAGAAGGGGGAGTTAGTGGAGTTAGAACAAGAAAGGAGTTTGTGGATATTTTTCCTGAGGAGTTACAGAATACCCCCTTATTGGGAGGTGGAGTTTGGAATTGACTTGTTTGCACAGGAACAGCGCCAAAGATCTATCACTCCGTATAGAATGGCACCGAAGGAGTTGGTTGAGCTCAAGGCTCAAATCCAAGAGTTGCTTGATCGTGGGTTTATCTCGACCCGGTGTGTCTCCATGGGAAGCACCGGTCTTGTTTGTAAAGAAGAAGGACGGAACTATGCGTATGTGCATAGATTATCGTCAGTTGAATAAGCTGACCATCAAGAACAAGTACCCGCTGTCGAGGATAGACGACTTGTTCGATCAGCTTAAGGGGGCAGCGGTATTCTCGAAGATAGATCTAAGGTCTGGATATCATCAGCTTAAGGTGAAGGAAGCAAATATCCATAAGACAGCCTTTCGAACAAGATACGGGCACTATGAGTTCGTAGTAATGCCTTTCGAATTGACGAACGCCCCAGCCACGTTCATGGATATGATAAACCGGGTTTTTCAACCTTACTTGGATAGGTTCGTCGTTGTGTTCATAGACGATATCCTAGTATACTCTAAGTCTGAGGAGGAACATGATGAGCATCTTCGGATTGTGTTGCAAGTATTAAGGGAGAAGAAGCTCTATGCCAAATTCAGTAAGTGTGAATTTTGGCTGAAAGAGGTCACGTTCTTAGGGCATGTGGTGTCTGCTGAAGGAATAAGGGTGGATCCTCGAAAGATTGAGGCAGTATTAGATTGGAAACCACCTAAGTCTGTGGCTGAGGTTCGCAGTTTCTTAGGATTAGCCGGCTACTACAGAAGGTTTGTAGAAGGGTTTTCATCAATAGCCGCACCTTTGACAAAGCTGTTGAGAAAGGAGGTACCTTTCGTTTGGACAGATAAGCAACAGGAGAGCTTTGAGAAGCTTAAGAGGGTTTTGACTGAAGCTCCGGTTTTGATTCAGCCGGAGGCAGGGAAGGACTTTGTGGTGTACTGTGATGCTTCTCACACAGGATTGGGATGCGTATTGATGCAATATGGGAAGGTAGTCGCTTATGCGTCTCGGCAATTAAGGCCACATGAGGTTAACTACCCGACGTATGATTTGGAATTGGCGACGGTGGTATTTGCTCTTAAGGTGTGGAGGCATTATCTTTATGGAGAAAAGTCAGTGATCTACACGGACCACAAGAGCCTTAAGTATCTGCTGAATCAGAAGGAGTTGAACTTGAGACAGCGAAGGTGGGTGGAATTACTGAAGGATTATGATTGTTCCATAGAGTATCACCCGGGGAAGGCGAATGTGGTAGCAGATGCTCTAAGTCAGAAAGTAGTATCGGATCTGAGGGCGATGTTTGCACATCTGAGCTTGTATGATGATGGAAGTCTGCTGGCAGAGTTGCAAGTTAAGCCGACATGGCTGAATGAGGTGAAGGAAAGTCAGTTAGTGGATGAGGATTTCAGTGCTAAGTTGCAGCAAGTGCAGAGTGGGGAGTTGGAAGATTACGGTATTAATGACGAGGGAGTATTATGTTTCAAGGGCAAGGTCTGTATGCCGAAGAATGAGGACTTAAGGCAGCGAATTCTTCAGGAATCACATGGTAGCCCCTATGCTATACATCCTGGAGGTACTAAGTTGGACAGGGATCTAAGGGAACAATTTTGGTGGCCTGGTCTTAAGAGGGAAGTTACCGAATTTGTAGGGAAATGCTTGACGTGTCAGCAAGTTAAGGCTGAACACCAAGTTCCGTCAGGATTGCTTCAGCCGATAAAGATTCCGCAGTAGAAGTGGGAGAGAATCACCATGGACTTCGTTAGTGGGCTTCCCCTTACGCCTATAAGAAGGACTCGGTATGGGTGATAGTGGATCGGTTGACAAAGTCCGCGCATTTCATTCCAGTGCGGGTTGATTATTCTTTACAGAAGTTGGCGAAGTTGTATGTGGCGAGATGGTAAGGTTGCATAGAGTACCGGTGTCAATTATTTGAGATAGGGATCCAAGGTTTACGCCTCGGTTTTGGAAAGCTCTGCGATCAAGCTTTAGGCACCGATTGGATTTCACTACGACTTTTCATTCGCAATCGGACGGTCAATCGAACGAGTGATCCAAGTGTTGGAAGATATGTTGAGGGGTCAGGTAATAGACTTTAGAGGAAGTTGGGAAGAATACTTGCCTTTAGCGAATTTGCTTATAATAACAACTATCAAGCTAGTATTCGAATGGCACCGTATGAAGCGAACAGATAGACGGAAGTGTCGCACACCGACGTGTTGGGCGGAATTAGGGAACAACGAGTTTTGGGTCCGTAGATTGTGGCGAGAATCAAGAGAAAGTTGAGGTAATTTGGGCACGGTTAAAGGAAGCATCGGCGAGCGCGTAAGTCGTGACGCAGATCTTAAGCGGAAGGAAACGAGAATTTGATGTAGGGGATCAAGTGTTTTTTAAGGTGTCGCCGTGGAAGAATGTGATGAGATTTGGTCGCAAAGGGAAGCTAAGTCCCAGGTTTATAGGACCTTATCGGGTATTAAAGCGAGTTGGACCAGTGGCATACCAGTTAGAGTTGCCTCGGAGTTGAAGCGGATGCATGCACGACGTATTCCATGTTTTTATGCTACGTCGTTATCGATCGGATCCATCTCATGTAGTACCAGTTGAGGAAGTGGAGCTAAGACCAGATTTGTCCTACAGGGAAGAGCCGGCTCAGATTTTGGAACGAGATGTGAAAGTGCTATGGAGGAAATTAATTCCTCTAGTTAAAGTATTATGGCGCAATCATGGATCGGAGGAAGCTTCGTGGGAGCCAGAAGAAGCAATGCGACAGCAATACCCTCACTTATTTTAGCCAGGAAATTTCGAGGTCGAAATTATTTTAAGGGGGGTAGAACTGTAATATCCTGGATTTTTGGGTTTATGCATTTGTGCTTAAATAAATGTGAAATTATGTCTATGTGTGTGATAAATGTGTTTTATGAATTTTTGAGAACCTTAGAATGTAGGAAAATGCCTTAGAAATTATTTGATTTTAAGCTTAAAAGAGAAAGCTAGGCAGAGGAGGCCCTAAGAGAAATTGTAGGGAAAACACAACACAAAAAGATCAGCTTGTGTCCCTTTTCTTTTCTTCCTTTTTGCTACTCACTTCCATAAGCCGAATTTCGTCGAGCCACACTTTCTTCTTCTTCCCATCAAAGGCCGAACATCCTCCTCTCAAAATCCCACCATAGCCGATTCTCTCTAAGCCTCATACTCTTTCTTTTATTTCCTTTGTTGAAGCCGAAACCCTCTAGTGTTCATCAAAAGCCGAAATCAATTAACATCTAAGCCATAGCCGGATAGCCCTGTGGGTTCAGGTAAAGGTGTTGCCGATTTCAATATTAAGGGTAAGGATTCTACCATCATCGTTTTATTTCTTTTTCTTGTGGCCGAAATCAAAGCACTAATCCCATTAGAATTCTTTGGCCGAAACTTTGAAGGGTCTTCCGGGATTTCTCTTGTAGCCGATTTCAAGAAAGAATCTTTCGAGATTTGAAGTGATCAAGGTAAGTGATATGTAGTATTCGGCCAAGGGCCATTTTCCATAGGTTTATGCATAAGCCGATTCTGACAGTTAGTAGGCAGGGATTTCGACTACCCAAAGAGCAAGTGACAGCTTTGGATTTGACTAGTAATCAAATCGGCAAGGTAAGGATTTTTAGTTACAATAATCCTTCTGAATTGACTTTATAGCCGAATAGGCTTTTGCTAAAATACTAAGGGTTGGCCGAATGTAGGAATTTGAGATCTAAAGCGTTAGATCGAGATTTTCGGGATTTCAGTGGAAGCGTTAAGTAAACCAAGTGTGTACCCCGCACTAAGCCTTAATAGATTTATGGTTATGTTTTATTGAATGTGTTAGTAAGAATAAGTAAGATGTGGCTAAGGGTACCATGCAATGGTACAAAGTACTCAGGTACGTTAACTTACTACTACTGTAGTTATGATATTATGAATATCTGTTGTGGCACATATGTGAACATTGATAAGAATGTGAAATAAGGCCTAAGCCATGATAATTTCATGATTTGTATGACATGGGGCATATGGGTTATATGGAAAGGGGAAGTGATCTGGTGGTTTATACCACAATATCTGAATGTGGTGACTTCGGTCACATAATCCAAATGTGGTGACTCATGTCACAATATCTGAATGTGGTGACTTATGTCACAAAATTATTATCTGGTGGCTACGCCACAAAATTATAAGGGCGATGAGCTAGTCGTCTGCAGCGACTGCCTTCGATGATATGTAGCGGATGGCAGGTCGACTTAGTAGTCCCCACGGTGTGATGGTTGGTACGGGTGATGTGTAGCGGATGGTTATATAGGTTTGGGTTCGGGATTGCATCATTATATTTAATTGCTATATGTATATGTATGATCTTCTATGCCTGAATCGTTGGGACTTAGTGTTGGTTATCACACACTGAATCTGTTTGACTCACCCCGTTGTGGGATATTTTTCAGGTGACGCTCAGTGATGGACCGGGTCGGCAGGAGCTTAGTGGTGGCCATGCTCAAAGACAGACAGTGATTTATTTTATTTTGGACTTTTTATTGTTTTTAGTATTTCAATTTATTTTGGGTTTTGCTTTGATGTAATAAGGCCACTAGTATGAAAACTGTTTATGCATGCACTTTTAATTATTTTATTATGACACGATTCTTATCAAATTAAAGTTTAAGTAACTTTTCTTAAAAATAAACCTTAAAATGTTCTGACACCTAGCACAAATGGTTTTCTGTTTAAATAGTAAACTCTAAGAACTCGGCAATATTTTTAACTTATTGTTTTGAAAATAAAGTTTTATTAAAACCTAGACTTCAAAAAATAATGTCATTTTTCAACGTTGAACCCAACACAAATCAAATCTTCTTCAAAACCACCCAAACTTTCCAAAAGAAACAAATAAGTTTTGAACTGTTTTACTCAAGGAACATACCCGATCCGGTCAGGGCTCGTGGGCCGGGTTTAGGGTGTTTCAAGTTAATACCGTAAATATTGTTCGTAATCTAGTTTACATGCTAAATTTTGAGTTATTGGATTGAAATGTTGATAAAGCCGAATGTGACATATAAATTCAGCAATGAAAGGTGGTTAAATCTAATTGAATTTATTATGTGAAAGTGACATGAATTATGTATTGTATATGTGATTTTGGTAATATATAATGTGTACAAGATGGTTGAATAATATTAATTCAGGCTTTAAGCCTAGTAGGCCTTGTGCCGGTGAACTATATTGGGCTTATTGCCTAGCAGGCTAAATGCCAGTGTTTAAATTATAGACCTCGGGTCTAGCAGGCTTAGTGCCAGTGTGTGATTCAGGCTGACGCCTAGTAGGTTTTATACCGGTGATTTACAATTCTGAGTTTAGACTACAAAATGATTAAGTTATGGAACAAATCGAGTAAGCCTAAGCTTATGCAAATGAATTTTGTTAATTCGATCGTAAGGTATGTATTTTCATACTTATATGTTATATGTGCGGTCATTGAACAAATAAAACAATGAAATAAATGTGTTGTCTATTAGGTTGATGGAATATGTGGATCAATTATGTTATGTGGATGTTGTTTACTTGATAGCATGAGAGTTGTTTAAAGATGTTCAAGTATGTATATCTATATATACAGATATGCATATATATATATATATTCGGTTATATGAGATAATTTATATTTTCATCGAGTCATGTGGAATATATGTATATGTGTGTTATCGAACATGTGGGATTGAATTTAGATACTTTCGATTATAGTGGCTTACTATATATGTACAGGGAAAATGATATTCGGTTATATATAGATATATATATATATAACTTTTATGTGATGTGTATTTGAAGAGTTCTACTTCTAAGTATATGGTGATAATAATTTTGCTATATATATGGATATTGATATTCGGCTAGGATAGCATATAAATGTCTTATTATTTTATAAATGTTAGGAATTTGTTCAGTTTAACTTGTTTTAAATAATTAGCCGAATTGTTGAAATTGCTTAAGACTTACTAAGCTAAGTTAGCTTACTCTGCATGTTTGTTGCTCTATTTTATAGATTTTGATCAAGCTACGAGCTCAGGGGATCGTTAGAGAAGTCATCCACATTATCATCTTGTTGTGGTACTTATAAGCTTAGTTTTTGAACTAAAGGCATGTATAGGTTAGACTAGGTTTCTAAATCGATGAGTTTTGTCTTGTATATAAGTATAGCCATGCGAAAATGGCTAAGTTAAGATACTTTGGTCTTGAATGTATATGGCAATGTTGTATGAACTTTATGCAGTATAATCGGCAATGTGAGTTGCATGAATGGATGTATAGTTAATTATCGTGATATTCATACGATTTAACTTAAACGTTAAGTTAGTTATCGAATGAGGTTAATCATGCAAGGTCTTTGGTTTGTTGCTTATTATGGTTTGAATTATAAGAGTTACAATTGAGATGTTAACGGTTGCATTTATGTGAATGTGTTTGATTCATGGATTTAGGAAGAAGTGTTAGTGAAGCGTTTTATTCAAGTTTTTATGAAGTAGAAAATGTTATAGTGTACATAGTATGTTTGGTCAAATGTGAAGGCATAGGTTTGGAAATATGAAACGCATAAATAGGTACTTGACATGTTTTATATATCTTGATATTTGATGTAGTCAAATACGCATATGATTTTAATGATTAATGAAATGCGTTTGATCATAACCTGAAGTTGTTAATGCCTTAATTTCTTATGGTCACTAAGTCAAGTATAAGCATGAATAAAATTTTGAAGCAAAGTGTTTAATTTATGTTAAGTATTCGTATATTATTAAGATGATGAGCCTATGTTTGAGTATTGTGTTCGTAAAGGATGCATATATTATTTAGCTTTGTGGTATGTTCTTTGTTTGAAATTTGAATAGATATATGGTATGATTATGAGTAAATGTAGAGGCATGATCCATATGTTTAATATTTAATTAGCTACGAGTTTTATATATATTTATATATAAATATGACTTGGGTGAACGTTTGAATCTGTATATGTGTTCGGTAATACCTTGTGACCCCAATCCGGCGACGGATACGGGTTAGGGGTGTTACAAGTTCAGTAGACGAGGTAAGCCACTGTTTGAAATCGACATTAGTATCCTGTGACAGTTTTACTTTAGATAAGTATGACCATAAATCAACTGATATTGGACATTCTCTGAACAGGTGATTCAGCGTCTCTGATTCCAGACCACAGCGAGGGCAAGAGGCGTCTGTTAGTAGCTTTTTGTGAAATAAATTTACCCTTGTGGGTAAATAACTCCAAGAGGCCTTCCACATGTTGATTTTTAGCTTTGTAGGAAGATCAATGCACCACATTTTTTGTAAAAATTAAAGTAGCTTGATTATATCGCATAAGCGTTAGGATCCAGACTCTGTAATAGTTTGTAGGAGCTTTTGACCGAGAAAACTCCCTTTGGATCACCCCTCTATGCCAGAAGATCATCATGCGGGTACTTAGCTAAAGGAATGCGAAGGATCTTATCCGCCTCGTCAGCACCGAAGGTATACTCAACAACATCTCTTTTCCATTCTCTAGTTTGACAATTGATGAGTTCAGCTACTTTAGTATCATTTGAACCTGAATAAGAAGATAATAATCTAGAATTAACAAGATCAGGAACCCACGCATCATTACTGATAGAGATACTATTGCCAGTACCAACTCTCCAAATCAGCCCCTTTTCCAAAATACCCTTTGCAGCCCATATACTTTGCCAGACATATGATTTTCTATTTCCTAGTTGCGAATTAAGAAAATTGCTTTTTGGAAAATATTTTGCCTTAAACACCTGTGCAACTAAAGATTTCTGCTTTTCTAACAAACGCCATCCTCGCTTAGCCAAAAAAAGCTATATTGAATTGGGCCATATTACTAAGCCCAAGCCCCTTCGCTTTCGGTCTACATAAATGACCCCATTGACACCAAAAGAATGCCTTTTCTTCCCTTTCCTTTCTGGCCACCGAACTTGGCGAAAAAACTTTCCATCCTTTTGCAAAGAGAATTTGGTAACAGAAAACATGACATTGCAAAAATTGGAATAGCCTGTAAGACGGACTTTATGAAAACCTCCTTACCCCCTTGTGATAACATTCTGTTGCTCCATCCCTCTATGCGCATAGAAATTTTGTCAAGGAGATTTTGAAATGATTCCTTCTTCTTTCTACCAACCATATTTGGGAGACCTAGGTATTTTTCTGGATTTGTAGCCACTTTGACTCCTAACAAGTTTGACACCGCTGCCTTATTTTCTTCAGAAGTATTCGGACTAAAAAAAGACAAAGTGGACTTGAGAAGTTCACACATTGACCAAACAAATCTCATAATCTTTCAAAATATCCTTCAAAATATATGCTCTTCCGATTGATGCCTCCCAAATAGGATACAATCATCTCAGAAATAACAAATGCGATATATCTCGGTCCCCATGCTCGCTAGCTTTAGTACCTTTAAGTAAACCTCGCCTTTTAGTTGTTCTCATAAGAGATGAAAGGCCCTCACTACATATCAGGAAAAGGAAAGGACTCAACGGATCTCCCTGTCGAAGTCCTCTAGATGGCAGGAACAAATTTCCCCTTCTCCCATTTATGTTGACCGCATAACTGACTGCAGAAACACACCTCTTCAAAAGTTCCACCCATTCACATGCAAAACCCATTTTAATCATCACCTCTTCGAGAAACTTCCATTCCACCCTATCATACGCCTTACTCATATCCAGTTTAACTGCCATAACACCTTTCTTTCCCGAACGTTTTTGATTAATTGAATGCAGTATTTCATAAGCTAGGAGTACATTGTCTGTAATGAGTCGCCCTGGTACAAAAGCACTCTAAACTTCATCAATACATTTATCAATAATCTTTTGCAAACGATTAGCTAGAGCTTTAGCCACCACTTTGTAGATAACTGTACACAAACTGATGGGCCTGAAATTTACCAGATTCGTAGGATTTGGAACTTTAGGAATGAGGACAATATCTGTTCTGTTGAAATCTCCAAAGTCCTGTTTATTATTCAAAATACCCAAACAGTAATCAGTGACGTCTCTACCAACAATGTGCCAATACCTTTGGAAAAATAAAGCTGGAAAACCATCTGCTCCTGGGGCCTTTGTGGGTCCCATTTCTTCCATGGCTATCTTTATCTCATCTTCTCGAAAAAGGATCCAATAAAAATTTATTATCCTCCTGCGTAATCGTTCTGTCAATGCCATCTAAAACCTTGCAAGGATCTGCCATACCCTTTGACTTAAAAAGATTTTGAAAGAAAGAAGAAGCCACTCCCAAAATTTTAGTTTCCTCCTCAATCACCGTTTCTTCCTCCGTCACCAACTTTGAGATTGTATTAGCTTTTCTCCGAGCCAAAGCACTTCGGTGGAAAAATGCCAAATTTTTATCTCCAAGCTTTAACCAATTCACATCGTGCTCATTGCTCCCAAAGACATTTCATCTTTATCGATTTCAAGATTCAAATGAATTTTGGTATCAATTATTTTTGCCAAAGATTCATCATTTCTTTCACCTTCTAACAGGACTTCCAGCTCCTTCAATAAATTCCTTTTTAATCCCTCCCTATTCCTACTAATTTTGCGTGACCATTCCTCCAAGCAAATATGCAACTTTCCTAGCTTCTCCAATAACGAGCCTTCAGATGCCTCCCAAGAATCTCTAATAACTTTTTCAAATGCTTCTTCCATAGCTCACCAGGCTTCAAAATGAAATTTCCTCCTCCCTTTGGCCAGAAGAGACTTATCTGTATTCAAAAGAAGAGGGCAATGATCTGAAGTAGAGAAAGGAAGGTGCTGGAGAAAACTTAGCGGAAATAGCTTAGACCATTTCTCATTTGCAACCCCCTGTCTAACCTCTCCCGAATGTTGGTTTCCGGAAAATTTCCCCTTTCCCATGTAAACCAAACCCCCTAAAAACCAATATCAACCAGTTGACATTCCTCTAGCGTCTCCCTAAAGGCCTCCATTTAGTTATACTTTAAAGTGACTCTCGTTTAAAGTGACTCTCGTTTAAAGTATAACCAATATCAACCAGTTGACATTCCTCTAGCCCGTGTGCCCTTTGAAGTGGTCACACACGGCCGTGTGCCAGACTGTCTCAAACCTGTAGGGTATACTGACTTATGCAACATGGCCAAGTCACACGCCCGTGTGCTAGGCCGTGGGCCAATTAGGGGGTATACTGACTTGTACCACACGACCAGTCACATGCCCGTGTGTGAGACCGTGTGGAGCATACTAACTTCAATTCAATTTCAACACCAAGGGACACACTGCCATATAACATGACCGTGTGTCACACACGGCTGAGACACACGCCCGTGTCTCTGCCCGTGTGGACAAAAATAGGCCATTTGCAAGGCCAATTTGCCACCCCAACTTCAATGTACCTACACAAGGCAAAATGATACCATTTCATCATACAATTAGGCAGCCAAAATCATCAACCAAATGCACAATTCATACCATTATAATATCATCTATTCCAAATCTCAAATCACTACCATTTACTTAGCCAAATACATGCCAAAACAATATCAAACAATATGGTTCTTTTACCACAATTCACATAATCATTTTAACTTCCATACCATAATGTCTTGGTTACAACCATGCCAAAACAAACCAAAATAAGCTATCACTCATGGCTGTATATATATACAAACCAAAACATATACATGTACAAACCATTTCTAATAGCCAAACACACATCAATATTAACATCATTTACAAGCCAAATCTCATGGCTATGATCACAACCAAAATACCACATCTAGCCTATACATGCCATATACCATATATGTATAATTCAAAAGCACCAACTTAGATGTTTGATAGTGCGATGATGTTCCCGACGACTCCCGGATCCGAGCTAGCCTTGATTCTCTATAAAACATAGAAAAATAACACGAAGTAAGCTTCATAGCATAGTAAGCTCGTATGTGAATAACTTAATTCATCGAATAAATGCAAATCAATCAATCACACATTACAAAAATATATACACATTAACTACAAACCTTTCTCATGTCTCAAAACATGATCAAACACAAACTCATCGAACTTTCACTATTTAATACTCGAATATGTTTTGCACATACCTGTATCACCTCGTACTAACTTCTTTCTCAACCACATCATTCGTTTACCCGTTGAACCATTCAGAATAGAAATTGAATACTCAGGAGTCTCGTATGATAAGTACCTATACCATGGCCCGTAGCAAAATCAAGGTAACTTATCCGAAGAACTATTGTTATGGCCCGAAGCCAAATCATCCGATATGCATGGCCCGAAGGCAAATAGGTAAAATACGCACCCGAAGTGCTAATATCATGGCCCAAAGCCAACTCAACGTATCATTTACTGACATGTTAATAGTATCCAAAACTATTCTTAAGGTTCAACCGGGCTTTCACACTTTTCGTTTCTATCATCGAATGCATTCGTAGAGTTGTTTTCACAATTCATACATTATCCATAATCCCGACTTAACAATTTATGCAATATTAAAGCATTTTAACATACATTTATAATGTAATCATCACATACGAACTTACCTCGTATTCAGAATTGACGAATCAGGTCGACTACTCGATAACATTGCTTTTCTCCCGATCTAAATCTGAATTCTTTCTTTCTTAATCTATATGTATTCAAAATTAACTCATTTAATCATTCATTCATTCAATTTAGTCCAAATCACACTTTAAGGCGCATTTACATATTTGCCCCTAAACTTTCACATTTTTCATAATTTAGTCCTTATTACATAAAATCACAAATTAGTGAAATTCAAAATAAACCCATGCTAGACAAATTACCATATTGCCCCTAGCAGCCCATAATTTTCATTTATTTCACATTTTAACCACTAACTTTCAACATTTCTCAATTTAATCCCTTTTTGACATTTTTGTCAAAAATCACTTTACAAAAGCTATTAATATAACATTAAACTTTCCAAATCTATCATAAATCATCAAATTACTCAAGCATTCAACAATGGCAACATGATAAATCTTTAACAGTTTCGAAATCTAGGGTACGGGCTAGCTAGAACACGAATCAACGATCACAAAAACATAGAAATCATTAAAATTGGAGTAAAAAATCACTTACATGCTCAAGGTACCATGGCCGAACCTTCAAAGCACAAAAATGGTGTCTTTTTCTTTCTTTAAATTCGACTAGAAGAAGATGAAAGCTTAAAATTATGTTTATTTAATTATTTATTATAGCTTAATAACTAAATACCAAAATTAACCTTGGTTATAAAACATAAAAATCACATAATATATGCCCATAATTGTCCACCCACCACTTTAATGGTCTAATTACAACATAAGGACCTCCACTTTAATGTTCCATAGCTAATAGACACATTTAACTAATAGAACAGTGCTTTTGCATTTTACGCGATTTAATCAATTTTATCAAATTGACTAACCAAATAATAAAATTTCTCAACGAAATTTTCACACAATCTTACTAACTTGCTATCGACCTCAAAATAATTATAAAATAAATATTTTGACCTCAGATTCGTGGTTCCGAAATCACTGTTTTGATTTGACCCAAAAATAGGCTGTTACAACTCTCTCCCCTTAGGGATTTTCGTCCTCAAAAATCTTACCAGTGAATAAGTTCAGGTATCGTTTTCTCATATCATCCTCGGGTTCCCATGTAGCTTCTTCAATCCCGTGTCGATGCCATAATACTTTCACTAATGTGATTCTCTTATTTCTCAGCTCTTTGATCTCACGAGCTAAAATTCGAATCGATTCTTCAACATATAACATATCAGACTGAATTTCAACCTCGGTCAGGGAAATGACATGTGAAGGGTCGGATCAGAATCGTCGAAGTATCAACACATGAAACACATTATGTATTTTCTCTAACTCAGATGGTAAATATAGTCGATATGCCATTGGCCCAACTCGCTCAGTAATCTCATACGGTCCGATGAATCGCGGACTCAATTTCCCTTTCCGACCAAATTGCAATATCTTTTTCCACGGCGACACTTTCAAAAACACTTTATCCCTGATTTGGAACTCAATATCTTTCCGTTTCAAGTCTGCGTACAATTTCTGTCGATCCGAAGCTGTTTTCAAACTATCACGAATTACTTTCACTTTTTCTTCAGTCTCTCTGATCAGATCAACCCCGTGAATCTTATTTTTGCTGAGCTCACTCCAGTACAACGGTGTTCGAAATTTATGACCGTATAGAGCTTCGTACGACGCCATATTAATACTCGATTGGAAGCTATTATTGTAAGCAAATTCAATCAGCGGTAGATATTTCTTCCAGCTACCCTCAAACTCAAGAATACAACAACGCAACATATCCTCAAGTATCTGAATAACTCGTTCGGATTGACCATCCGTTTGCTGGTGAAACGTAGTGCTAAAATGCAGCTTGGAACCCAAAGCTTCTTGCAATTTCTTCCAAAATCGCGAAGTAAATCTTGGATCTCTATCCGAAACAATAGATAGGGGAACACCATGTAATCTCACAATTTCGGAAATATACAACTCAGTTAATTTATTAAGCGAGAAATCTGTACTTACCGGAATGAAATGAGCTGATTTTGTCACTTTGTCAACAACAACCCAGATCGCATCTTTCTTTTTCGAAGATAAGGGCAAACTGGATACGAAATCCATTGTTACTCTACCCCATTTCCACTCAGGAATCATAATAGGCTGTAATAAACCTGACGGCACTTGATGCTCAGCTTTGACTTGCTGACAAATCAAACATTTCGAAACAAATTTTGAGATATCTCGTTTCATGCCGTGCCACCAATAAAGCTGTTTCAAATCATTATACATTTTCGTGCTTCTCGGATGTACTGATAAACAACTACTGTGTGCTTCATTTAGAATCTTTCGAATGAGCTCAAAATTTCTTTGTACACATATTCTATCACGAAACATCAAATAGTCATCAGGCCCTATTCGAAACTCTGAATCAGAAGTCGACTCACACTGAGCTCGTTTTGCTTGCAATTCATTATCAAATTTTTGAGCCTCACAAATCTATTGTAGAAATAACGGTTTCGCTTTCAATTTGGCTACTATCGAACTGTCGTCAGACAAAGCTAATTTTGTGTTCAAAGCACGTAAAGCAAATAAGAACTTTCGGCTCAAAGCATCAGCAACTACGTTCACTTTCATCCGCAGTCATTTACTATCATCCGCAGTCACCTACTTGTTGGATGGAGCTTAGTGAAAGAAAGATAGTGGGTCTAGATCTAGTATGTGAAACTGAAGAGAAATTTACTATCATCCGCAGTCATTTAAAAGTTGCACAGGATTGATAGAAAACATATGCAAATTTGAAAAGGAAAAAAAACCTCCTTTTAGATTGGAGATAAAGTGTTTTTGAAGGTCTCCCCTCGGAAAAAGATCATTAGGTTTGCCAGAAAGGAAAATCGAGTCCAAGATTTGTGGGGCCTTATAAATTTTTAGTTGGACCAGTGGCGTACAGGTTGGCCTTGCCTCTTGAGTTATTGAAGATCCACAATGTGTTTCATGTATCAATGCTGAGAAGGTATAGATCTAATCCTGATCACGTTGTACAGATTAAGGAACTAGAGGTTGAACCAAACCTATCCTATGAAGAAAAATCTATTTGTATTATTTCCAGAGAAGTAAAAGAGTTGAGAAATAAAAGAATTTTCCTTGGTTAAGGTGTTATAGAGGAATTATAGTACTGAGGAAGCTACTTTGGAAAGAGAAAACCTAATGAAAGATCAATATCCTCAGTTATTTTTAGGTATGAATTTTGGAGATGAAATTTCCTAAGTGGGGGAGAGTTGTGACATCTCGCCTGATGAAGTCTTAATATCCAGTTATTGTTTGTTGATGTATGGTATTTAGAGTAAATTCTTAGTGGGTAAGGTGTTAGATTTGACTAAGTATATAAATTCTATGAATGTGCCTTTGGGCGAAGTCTGAGTTTGGCTAGCTTGCTGGTTTGGTGAACTCTTCTATGGAGTATGCGTCACTGGAACGACAGAAATGTGCAAGTGTACACAATCACAACAAGTAATAAAGTGACAAGTAAATGTCGAGTTATCGTACCCACAGGGACTATGAAAAGAATTATTTACGAATGCTATTTAAAACACTTTGGTGAAGAAAAATATTTTGTTTGAATAGGGTGATTAAAAACTAAGATTTTAAACTAAGTAAACTAAATAAATAAATCTCAAATGCACGATTTCAAAATACAATTTTAATCACAATAAAATAATTGTGTTAGATTAATTACATTTATTAACTTAGAATTATTAAACTCATGTTTATATTGTTACGAATAAATTCATGGCAACTCGGTAATTTGCTAACTTATGAACATACTCACCTACCAAAATCCATTCATCTCTTGACTATATCCCTATGTCAATTAAACCGATTAAACAAATATTAATAGGAAAACATGATATTGCACATACATACTTATTAAATCGAAATAATCTCTTGTACATATCCCTATGTCAATTCAAACAATTAATTAAATCTAATAAGCACATAAAAGACTACGCGAGGTAACAAAGTATCCCTACCTTGAAACAATTTAATCACAATAATCTTGCAAGTTATGCAAGACAATTGTATCGTCAGATACTGTTGCTAATTTAACCCTCAGCTACCTTAGATGATTAAACATGCACTGATTAGGTATTGTGTCAATTAATTACAATTTCAATCCGTTTAAATAATTAATTCATTAGCTACCTCACAATTGTAATGCAAGAAAAACTTAGTCATGATTTTACTTAATCAAGCATCTTACCGAGGCCTATAACAACATAAACACAATTTTAATAATTTTAACAAACGAAATGCAATCAACCTAATAGGAATTAAATTTAAGCTAAATTTATTAAATTAACCATTCCAACAACATAAATATTCATAGATATGTTCATCATAACAACAACAAAAATTAAAGAGATAGGGAACAAGAATCAAATCCGGTGCTTTTCCGTGGCTTGACTAGTTTGCTCCGTTCTTCCTTCTCCGTTGTCCTCGTTGACCAAGGCTGCTATGAACACTTGATTTCTGCTCCAAACAGCTGATGAATGCCCCTTTTCCAAGAGGAGAAATCGGCAAGAGAGCAAGGGAATTTGGAATGGAAAAGAAGAGAGAAAGTGGAGAGAAGAGAGAAAAGATGTGAATGCTTGAGATGTTTTTTTCAAATGACTAGCCTAAGGGGGTTTTTTTAGCTGAATAGGGCTGCTATAAATAGCTAAAATTATCAGCCAAAGAGCCCTCCCTTGGCCGGCCACACATGTGGCAAGGTTGATAGTTTCAACTTTGCTAATTTAGGCTTGGGGCAAATCTATAAAGCCACCAATTGTGGAGGGGTTTGTTTGCAACTTAAACAAGTCTTCAAGGGCCTCTTTGCAAGCTAAATAATCAACCAATAAACTGATTTGGGTCAGCATATGGATGGTTTTGGTCTGTCCACTTCTTGGTTGGTTCGGTTCACTCAGTTCGGCTCAACTGGACCACTTTTTCATAATTAATTAATAATAATTTATTTAAGCCAAATTAAATTGGATATAAATTAAAATTAATTATATCATGAATTAATACACATAATTGGACCGACTTAGGCTGAAAATTAATTTTCCTTGATACTTCAAATTGCTTCTCGGTTTTGAACTTCTAGTAGTGTCTACCGAGTCGTTTTTTTTTGCCCTTTGTGCAAATCTGTTGAAAAATGATCAAAATTAATCAAAATTAATTATAAAATTAATTAAAATTCAACATGTTCATAATTTAAGTGCAATTTAATTATTTTATAAAAATTAATTATTTTTCGACAATAATTTTGCCTAAACTGCATGATTTTGAGTTGAAAAAGGCATGAAAAAGTGTGTTTATTTTCGTGTCTCCACACCCCCAAACTTAATCAGTTGCTCGTCCCGAGTAATGCACAAATTGAAAAGAATTTCTCGGAAACACCTTTGAAAAATTCCTTCAGAACAACATTCTTCCCAAAATTATGAATATGGTATACTTATGCTCAAAAACAAGAAATTTGATATTTATGCTACTTAAGTATACATATCGTTCAAATTAATCTCAACAACTTTATGATAGCAAAATTAGACTAAATGCTTCCTTAACAAAGACATGTTAACCCTTACAAATTTGATTTTATTTTCTTATTCAAGATTAAGCTGCAATCATTAAGTTTAACTTATGCCTTCATATGTTGAACATAGCAATTTCTCTCTACTAATGTAGGTAGCATAGAAAACTTGAATCAATAGGTCTTTAAAAAGGTTGTAACGTGGCTAGGCTAGGGGTAGGTAAAAAGATAGATAAATTTAGGCTTAAAACCTTAGACTCAGCTTCAATCAGACCTTTGGAATAATTTCCCTCAATACACCAACTTTCTTTGCTTTCACATGCTCTTTTGTACATCTATTTTCTTTCAAGTACATGTGCTTTTTTCTTTTCAACACGAGCATTTTACTGTATGTACTATAATTTTTCGAACATTTGATATTTCTTTAAACTCCCCCAAACTTATTTTCAAAGAATATTCTGAATAGTACTGAGTCTAGTGTTTGGGACAATTTAAAGATAATTAAGGGAGAAGTGATGGCTAAATATTGCAAGGGTTCAAATAAAATTAGGCCATATAGTCTCAAAGTTGGGTTTCAAAGGATAAAATTTCATCAAGGTTGGCTTGAAAGGCTCAAACGGTCCAAACAAAAGTTGCCTAAATCATTTTCAACATTCCATGCTTCCTAGGATTTCGCCTTAAGAAACTACTAAGTCAATTCTAGAGACTTAAACTTTCATGCATGCCTAACTTTCCTAAGGAACTAAAAATTTTATGGTACGATTTGCATGCTTTATTAAAAATACATTTATATCATTATTAAGCTAACATAATAATTTATTGAAATAATATAACTTTATTTATACTGAAGTTTAGCATACTTAACAAAATTTCAAATTATTGAACAAAATATATCCTAATCATAATTAAAAGAACAATGTCCTCATTGTTTAAAGTGAATAGATACTATACACCAGGTAGGATTCTAGAAAAGAGGAGGTGAGTCAATTTGACTGCTTAAGTACCAAGCTCTTTCTAAATCCAGTCCTAGACATGTATATATTTATTGCCACACTTTATACTTCGTGACTTGTTCAATTTTATTAATGATTTCCATCTCTTTTTTTATTATGCGAGAATAAAAATTCCTAATTAACTTAATCCTAAAATAAACTAAGAACATAAATAAAGTAAAGTCGAGATCCCCCCTTTATTTATTTGAAGATCCTTCCGAATTCGACTCATCTTATGCTCTATCATTATTGTCTCTGCATGAATCGCTTCACTCCTTCTTCGATAATGGGCTCCATTGTTCAAATATGTAATCTGGAAATTCAGGCACAAAAATAAATGGGTCATTGTAAATTTTTGTAAGAGCACTTCTCATCGAGTCATCCCTTATTTTTAAGTATCTCCAGTAAGCTTGTTGCTGCTACTACATATGTTGCATTATGTCCATCAACTTTGATAGCTCATCTCGAAGATCTGGGCGAGGCGGTTGAGCTCTGAACATTGAAGACTCGACATCAGGTTCAGCTTTTGGTTCCATTGGTTCCACCTTATCAGGGACTTCAGCCGATTGTACTGGCTCGATCTTTGTGGGATCTTCTTCTTCTTCTTCTTCTTCGGGATCCTCACTTTCTTCAACTCGTTGCTGTAAAATAGAGTCTCCAACTATTCGGTAGAGGTCACAATCTGTGATCGTGCCCTAGCTATAGCCTGTCTTCTTTACGTTTGCAAGAATTTTAGCTTTTAAGCACAAAATTGTTATCGTAAAGGGGAAGTAAGCTGGGCCAGAACGTCTAGCAGCACAATTCTGCATCTCTCTCGAGATGATTTTTCCCACATCAATGGTCTTTCCAGTTAAAATCGAGTATAACAAGACCATTCGCTCTAATGAAATCGTAGTCCCATGCGAACTAGGCATAAGGCTAAAACGTATCAAATAGAACCATACCTTTGCGAGTGGTGTCAAATATTCTCTTCTACAAGTGTGGATTCCTTGCTTTGACACAGTCCACTTAGAACCTGGAACTTTAAGTTCCTCGAGTATTTCTTGCAAATTTTCAGGCTTGATATTTCTCATTAAGGAAGAATATTCCTCGTTTTCAAAATCAAGTAATTCAAAGAACTCATTAATAGCATTTGAAGTTATTGGTACCTTGATTTCGCGAATTGGAACTTCCGTCAACTCACTTGAGGTTAAATTCGCATAGAATTCACACACTAACTCTTCATCCACACTAGGTCTCTTCTCACAAAACAACTCCCAATTGAGAGTTTCAGCAACTTGGCGAATATGCGCCATAAAATCAATATAGTTTATTTCTTTCAATGTGAAGCCTTTCTATGGATGCATCTATTGATTCTTGAAAACACTTTCGTATCTCGCTTTGGCTTCTACGCAGTGGAATTTGCTTTGTGATTCGCCAATTTGGGCAGAGGCACGAGTTCTTTTTCGAGGCATGATTAACCTGAACATAAGATGGAAAACAATTTCTCAAAAAATTAATTAATATAAAATATTAATAATTCAATAAATTGGAAAATTAAATGATTAAATAAAATTTAAAATTTAAGAGAAAAATTTGTCTTACCACCTTTTTATAAAAAAATTAAGAACTCCTAAAAAAACAATTAGAAAATAAAAGAGATCGATTTAGGGTAGGTTGGAGGGTTGTCGGCTAAAGATGTTGGTGCGGGGCTGGTGTGCCGCACGTGTAACACCCCTAACCCATAACCATCACCAGTTTAGGGTTAAGAGGTATTACCAGACAATCAGAAACTTTTATAGACATTTCATAATATAATTTATCAAATCCAATCAAAGTGTCCCTTAAATAGGTCTACGAGACCTGAATCATGCTTTAGAAAGGAGCCGGGACTAAACCGAACACATACAAAAATTCTTAGAAATTTAAGAATTTTTTAAAGTTACAGAGGTCACACGCCCGTGTGGGTAGGCCGTGTGCCTCCCACGGCCTCAAACACGCCCGTGTGTCTAAGCCATGTCAAAACAGGGCATACATACTGACTTGTCCACACGGCCGTGGACACGCCCGTGTGCCTCGCCCGTGGTCGAGCCTGACTTGCACCACACGGCCAGTCACACGCCCGTGTGTCCAACCCGTGGTCGAGTCTGACTTATTTTTGAAATGCAACCACGAGGGACACGATCGAGCCACATGCCCGTGTGCTCAACCGTGTGGGCAATTATAGGCCATTTTTAAGGCCAAAATGCCACCAACACTTGGGTCATTCCTACAAGCATTCATACCAATACCATTCATGTCAAAAACAACCAATTTCCCAAGCATATAAAGGCATCTCAAGCACAGCATCTTATACAACAATAGGCTCATTCTATTCACAATCATTTTCAAGTGTAATTCATCACAAACATATCATTTCCTTATAACAACCATTCATCATATATATATGCTTACCTTGCATAAATGATCTGTAACAGCCCGATTTAGACCCTAGTTAGAATAGTGGTTTCGAGACCACAAATCTGAGGTTGAAATAATATTTTAATGTTATTTTTGGTGTTGATTATATGTGATATAGCCCGTGTGAAAATTCTATGTGGTAATTTTATCGACTGTGTGCCGAATTAAGATAAAGGACTTAATCGCGTAAAGTGTAAAAGCTGTGTGCTAATTTATAAGTACCTAAGTGTTGTTGTCTTTTAATGTGGAGGCCTTATGAGGCAATTATTGTAACGCCCTGAATTTGGGCCTAGTAGAATTGGGCCCATTGGGCCTTGGGAATGGGAGTGTTTAAAATTTTTGGGAATAAGAGAACGGCACTAGGGCAAGTTAGACCTATTAGGTGAGTGATTTTGGAAGGTTAGGGGGCTTCCATGAAGTCCCGGGTTCAAACCTGGGCTTTAGGAAAAATTTTGGTTTTAGGTGAATAAAGCCCTGGGGGTAAGTAAGTAGGCTTTAAGAATAAATTGTGGGAAAAAAAGACACAAAAGGAGTTGTGGTCTAGTGGCAAATGGCGCCACAAGGGAGACAAGGAAGTGACGCCATAGAGGAAGCAAGGGGTCCAAGGTTCAAGTCTTGGCGCTTGCAATTCATTTTGTTTTTCTTTTAAATGAACTTAGACTTTGGCCCATAGGCTTATATTTAGTTGCGCATGTTCTAAGTCACAAAAGGAGCTTGTGTTGTGGTGGCATGTAGCGTCTGGAGCATAGGAGAGGGCAAGGGTTCGAATCTCATGCCAAGCAAGGGAGTGTTTATTTTGCGGATTGGACGGCCAGAGTTTCTGCTGGATTTAAACTCTGCTGAAGGTGGGATCCCACATCGGGAAGCTAGCATGAGGATAGGCAAGAAGCTGGCTTTAAATAGAGTAAACCATGAGGAGAGTAAGCATACCTTTCTTTGCTTATCCCTTTCGCTTTGTGGCGTGCTCATTTGGGTTAGGCGTTGGGTCACATTTGTTGATCTGTATGCCATTGGGTTGCGGTGGTGGTGACCGAAGTTGATCGACACACCCCCTTGGGGGTCAAGGGTGCGATCATTGTTGGCTTCTACGCAGAACAGTGTTCAGAGCGCGGATTAACTTCAGATTCCTATTAGGTGTGTATTTCGCACTACTCTAGCTGTAGAGCGGCAAATGCCAAAATGCCGGTCACACGACGATGGTAGCCACACGAGCGTGCGAGCGCACGTGCGGGAGCTTCGACGCGATAGTTGAGGCCATCATGAGTGTTCTTGTGGATTTAGGCTGTTTGGGCCCAATGGGCCCGTGGGCCCATAAGAATAAATTGTATGATTGTGTAGTAGATATTGGAATGGACTATTTTTTAAAATATCATGCTTCCGTAACTGTTTTAAATTAAGTTTCCGTAACAAGCAAGGTTTTAAAGATAAGAATGTTTTACAAGAGAATGAATTTTAATAAACCACGTTTTAAAACTAAGCAAACGAAATCTGAGGTTTTAAAGGCAGAAAGTTTTAAATTGTAAGAAGGGTTTTCAATGAACGCGTAGTTTTCAAAAAGACTCTTCAATGTGACACGGCAGATTTGGGCCTAACTTCTAGGCCGAGTTTGGGGTGTTACATTTATGCCATAAATATGATAGTGGATGGCAATGGAAAAATGTGACCTTAATGTTTATATGTTTTATTTATTAATTAAAAGGTTAATTTAGTAAATGGCATAATAATAACATATATGTTATAATAAAACAAAAAGATAAATATGAAGCCATATTCATCTTTTCTTCCACCGAAATTGAGAAAGAAACAAGGGTTTGAAGCTTATTTGAATTCGACAAACTCAAGCTTCAATTAGTAAGTGTTTTCTGTTTTGTTTTTGATAATTTCTACGTTTTTGAAATTGTTGCTTGGTACTCTACAAAACCCATGTTTCAATTTTGTAAATTGATGATGTTTTTGTGATGAGCCATTGATGAATGCTTGAGCTATGTGTTAGTTGATAATGAAATATGAAAATTTGGTTTTGGGTTAATATAGTTTGTATTTGGATTTTTGATGAAAATGAGTAATTTGGGTTAAATTGAGAAAAGTGTAAATTCAAGGACTAAAATGTGAAATAAATGAAATGTGTGGGCTTGTATGAACACAAGGTAAATTCGGCTAAACTTATGTGAAAGGAAATTATGTGAATTTGATGATTTTATGAATTAAGGACTAAAGTGTCAAAATACAAAAATGTGAAGGCTATTTTGTAAAATGCCCTAAATATGTGTGTGTGGACTAAATTGAATAAATTGGTGATTGAATGGATTGAATTTGAATGTGTATAGACCAATAAAGGAGAGGTTCGGATCGAGATCGAGGCAAAGACAAAGTGCTCGATTAATCGACCGTTTCAGTATTTCGACGTCCGAGGTAAGTTCAGACATAATACGTGTATTTAGCTATGTTTAATGTTATGAAATGAATTGTATGATATTATTTAAATGTGAATGCTATGTGATAGCTCGAGTTATGTGGCACTAAGTGTGCGTATTCAGAAATGTGACCGAGATGAATAGCACTGTGTGTGTGAAATAATATATGCTTCGGCTTTGTGGTTGGCACTGTGTGTGCGATACCGATTTAAGATCGGTTTGATATGGATGTACTAAGTGTGCGATGCTAATCAAGCTTCGGCTAACTAATTGGGCACTAAGTGTGCGATTGAACCGAAGAAGGGACGAAAGTTGATCGAAATAAAATAGTGAGTATTGAGTAGCATATGTAATCGATAACTAAGTGTTGGCTAAGGTACGTTCAGAACCTATGTGGTTGATGAAACTATGAATGAGTTTATGGAAGGTTAATTAAACATATTAACTTTGGATGGTATGATTATGTGATTGTGGAATAATTTAAGTGATAGTTTGTTTTGATATAATGTATTATGTTACGAACTTACTAAGCTTTTGAAAGCTTACTGTGTGATTGTTTCTCTGTTTTACAGTGTCAGTAAAGCTAGCTCGGATCCAAGGATCGTCAGCATCTCTATCACACTACCGGCAATTTATTTCGGTACCTTTAAAGATGTGTATATTTGAATATAGCATGTATAGGCTAGTTGTTTTGAAATACATTTGAGATGTGTAAATAGCCATGTTATGTGGCTAGATATATGTTAGAATTATGCATATGTGGATGTGGTATGTGAATTATGCTTTGGTATGTTTTAATGGAAATGAAAGTGTCTTATAAATGGTAAGCTTATTGATGGATTGATGCTCTTGTAACCTAGTGATGTTGTTGATGAATCATGCTTGGTAATGCATGTATTTAGTTGTGAAATTGGTTTATAAGTAGACATGATTAAAAGTGAGATTGAATAATATGATATGTGGATCATTTGACTTGTATTTGGTTGCCAAATTGTGTGAGAAAATATGTTTAATTGTGCTTGTAGGTTTGACCCTTGTGTGGGTGGAAAATTGGCCTTGCAAATGGCCTATTTTGCATACATGGCTAAGAGACACGGGCCTGTGTCTCTGCCATGTGGTTTAAGGATTATTTTTAGGTGTGTCTGGATAAGGTACACGGCCGAGGCCCACAGGTGTGCATGGTGGCCGTGCGACCAAGTCAATAGTTAGCCTAATATCACACGGCCATGGCACACGGGCGTGTCTGGTGGCTGTGTGAACAAGTCAGTATGTATGCTCTGTTTTGGCACGGCTTGGACACATGGGTGTGTGCAGTAGCCGCGTGTGTGGCACTGACCCGATTTGACTGCAGGCGTGTGACCTCTGCAGCTTTGGAAAAATCTTTGAGTTTCTAGAAACTTTCGTAAGTGTTTAGTTTTGTCCCAACCTCTTTCTAACACGTGTTTAAGGTCTCGAAGACCTTGATAAGGGACTATATACTCGTGTTTGAATATGTTTGATTGATGTTTGATTTTGTGTCGTGAAATGGATGTGAAATGTTTGGATTATTCGGTAATGCCTCTTAACCCTATTTCGGTGACAGGTTCGGGTTAGGGGTGTTATATTTTATTGGTATCAGAGCTACGGTTTAGTCAATTCTCGGACTAACGTAGCGTGTGTGAGTCTAGCTATACATGCCATATATATAATTGTAATAGTGTGATGAATCCTGACAATTGAAAATGTGTTTTCATATAGTAATGGATCCCGATCGAGTAGTTGCTGACGATGTTGAGAGTAACGCGCCTGCTCCCGCTCAAGGGACAACGCCGACCACATCAAGGCCGAATGATAGTGGTGAGGGAGGAGAGGCTAAGCAAGCCTTCTTCCGAATGATGAGTGAGTGGTTTTCGGAGTTCGTTCGAACGAATCCGGCTGCTCCACAACCTCCACCCCCACAAGTACCTATTGTGCCACAAGTGATAGATTCGATTATATTGAATAAACCTCCCGTGGATAAGATCCGAAAGTATGGAGCCAAAGAGTTTAGGGCCACAGTTGATGACGATGCTGAGAGAGCCAAATTTTGGTTAGAAAACACTATCCGAGTATTCGATGAAATGTCACTGACACCTGAAGAATGTATAAAATGTATTGTATCATTGTTACGAGATGCGGCCTATCAGTGGTGGAAGACTCTAATTTCTGTTGTTCTGAAAGAGCGGGTCACATGGGATTTCTTTCAGATTGAGTTTCGAAAGAAATACATCAGTGAGAGATTCATTGATCAGAAACGAAAAGAATTTCTGGAATTGAAGCAGGGCCGTATATCTGTCACCGAATATGAACGAGAGTTCATGAGATTAAGCCAATATGCTCAGGAATGTGTTTCAACGGAAGTGATAATGTGCAAAAGATTCGAAGATGGTCTTAATGAAGATATCGGCTTGCTAGTCGGGATTTTGGAGATAAAAGAGTTTGTTGTGCTTGTTGATCGAGCGTGCAAAGCTGAGGCACTCGGGAAAGATAAAAAGAAAGCTGAGTCTAAAGCTAGAGATGTGAAAAAGAGATTTTCGAGCAAATCATTTCAGTCTGCTTCAAAGAAATTCAGAGATGAACAAAGTCATTCGAGAGTTAATGTGGGATATTCTAATAGAGATCGAGTTAGATCACATTTGAATTCTAAAGCTCTGGCAACATCAATGTCAAGTGTTGGAAATGTTCGATCCGAGAGACCTGAATGTAAACATTATGGAAAAAGGCATCCGGGAAATTGTAGATTAAATGATCGAGCTTGCTTTAGATGTGGATCATTAGATCATTTCATCCGTGATTGCCCAGAGTCTGTTGAGTAAGAGACTGCCCAGAATTCGAGATCCGATAATGCTTCATTGAGAGGTAGACCTTCCCTAAATGTAAGAAATGTCAGTGGTAGTCAGAGAACTACAAGAGACACTGTTGCGAGATCTGAAGCTAGAGTGCCTGCCAGAGCGTATGCCATTCGAGCTCGTGAGGAAGCTTTATTTCCGGATATTATAACGGGTACATTTACACTTTATGATACTTCTGTGATTGCATTGATAGACCCTGGTTCTACTCATTCATATATATGCATGAACTTAGTATCCAATAAGACTTTGCCTATAGAGTCTACTGAATTTGTAATTAGGGTGTCGAACCCCTTAGGTAAAAGTGTACTGGTTGACAAAGTATGCAAGAATTGTCCGTTAATGTTTCGAGATATCTGTTTCACTGCTGATTTGATGCTATTATCATTTGATGAGTTTGATATAATTCTGGGTATGGATTGGTTGACATTGCATAATGCCATTGTGAATTGTAAACGAAAGAGTATTGACTTGATAAGTCAGAATGGTGAGATAGTTCGAGTTGAATCCAGTGATTTGAAAGGGTTACCAGGTGTTGTATCTGCAATGAAAGCTTTGAACTATGTGAGAAAGGGTTGCGAAGCTTATCTGGCATATGTGATTGATACAAAAGTGACAGAAAAGAAATTTGAATCTGTGCCTGTGGTTTGTGAATTCCCTGATGTATTTCCTGAAGAACTACCGGGACTACCTCTGATACGGGAAGTTGAATTTGGTATTGAATTGGTACCGGGAACAACTTTTATCTCAATAGCTCCGTATAGAATGGCACCGACGGAATTGAAAGAGTTGAAGTCTCAGTTGCAAGAGTTGACTGATAGAGGATTTGTACGACCGAGTTTCTTGCCCTAGGGTGCTCCTGTGTTATTTGTGAAAAAGAAAGATGGCACCATGAGAATGTGTATTGATTACCAACAGTTGAACAAAGTGACAATAAAGAATAAATATCCGTTGCCTCGTACCAATGATTTGTTTGATCAGCTGAAAGGAGCTACAGTGTTTTCTAAGATAGATTTGAGATCGGGCTACTATCAGTTGAGAGTTAAAGAATTTGATGTGCCGAAAGCTGCTTTCAGAACGAGGTACGGACATTATGAATTCTTAGTGATGCCTTTCGGACTAACGAATGCTCCTGTAGTGTTTATGGATCTGATGAATCGGATATTCAGACCGTATTTGGATCGCTTTGTGGTGGTGTTTATTGATGACATTCTGATTTATTCATGTGATGAGACACAACATGCCGGGCATTTGAGAATTGTGTTACAGACTCTGCGTGAGAAACAATTGTATGCTAAGTTTAGCAAATGTGAGTTTTGGTTGCGTGAGGTTGGATTTCTGAGGCATATTATATCAGCTGCTGGAATACGAGTTGACCCGAGTAAGATCTCAGCTATTTTAGAATGGAAGCCTCCGAGAAATGTGTCTAAAGTCCGTAGTTTTCTGGGACTAGCGGGATACTATAGACGGTTTGTGAAAGGCTTCTCGATGATTGTGACTCTGCTAACAAAGTTTCTACATAAAGATATTAAATTCGAGTGGTCGAAAAAGTGTCAACAGAATTTTGAGCAGTTGAAAGTATTGTTGATAGAGGCACCAATGTTAGTTTAGCCTGAATCGGGCAAAGAATTCATAGTTTATAGTGATGCATCGTTGAATGGTTTGGGCTGTGTGCTGATGCAAGAAGGCAAAGTTATTGCTTATGCTTCGAGGCAGTTAAAGTCGCATGAAAATAATTATCCGACGCATGACCTTGAATTGGCCGCGATTGTGTTTGCATTGAAGATTTGGCGTCATTATCTATTTGGTGAGAAATGTCATATTTATAATGATCATAAGAGTTTGAAGTACTTGATGACTCAGAAAGAATTGAATTTGCGACAGAGAAGATGGTTAGAATTGTTGAAAGATTATGAACTTGTGATTGATTATCATCCGGGCAAAGCTAATGTTGTTGCTGATGCCTTGAGTCGAAAATCTTCATGTACTTTGCGAGCTATGAGTACTCAGATAGATTTGTACGATGATTATTTAGTTTTGGCTGAGTTGAAAGTGAGACCGATGTTCGTAAGTTAGATTTGCGATGCTCAGAAAAGTGATGAGGAGATAATAGCAAAACGAGCTCAATGTGAATTGAATTCCGATTCAAAATTTCGAGTTGATAGTGATGATTGTCTGAGATTTAGAGATCGGATTTGTGTTTCGAGAAATTCAAAGTTGATTCAGACGATTTTGAATAAAGCTCACAGTAGTCGATTGACTGTTCATCCGGGGATTACAAAAATGTATAATGACTTGAAACAGTTTTATTGGTGGCATAGTATGAAACGGGACATCTCTAACTTTGTGTCGAAATGTTTAATTTGTCAGCAAGTTAAAGCTGAACATCAGGTTCCGTCCGGTTTGTTACAACCGATCATGATTCCTGAGTGGAAATGGGAAAGGATTACGATGGACTTTGTGTCGGGATTGCCTTTATCTCTGGAAAGAAAGATGCAATCAGGTGATAGTTGATGATTAACGAAATCACTCATTTCATTCTCGGTGAGAAATGTTATTCACTCGATAGATTGGCTAAATTGTATATTGCTGAGATTGTGAGATTGCACGGGGTGCCACTATCTATTGTATCTGATAGATATTCGAGATTTACCTCGCGATTCTGGAAGAAATTGCAAGAGGCTTTAGGCAAAAAATTGCATTTTAGTACTGCATTTCATCCACAAACGGATGGACAATCCGAGTGGATCATTCAGGTTCTCGAAGATATGTTGAAATGCTGTATACTTGAGTTTGAGAGTACGTGGGAAAAACATTTGCCGTTGATTGAATTCGCGTATAATAATAGTTTTCAATCTAGTATCAAAATGGCACCATATGAGGCTCTTTATGGTAGAAAATGCCGAACTCCATTGTATTGGATGGAACTAAGTGAGAATAAGATTCACGGGGTTGATTTGATAAAAGAGACTGAGCAGAAAGTAAAGGTGATTCGTCATAGTTTGAAAAAGGCCTCAGATCGTCAGAATTCTTACGTAGATTTGAAACGAAAAGATATTGAATTCGAAGTTGGAGACAAAGTGTTTTTTAAAGTTTCTCCGTGGAAGAAAATACTTTGATTTGGCCGGAAAGGCAAGCTGAGTCCGAGGTTCATCGAGCCGTATGAGATCATTGAGCGAGTTGGGCCGGTTGCTTATAGATTGATGTTGCCACCTGAGTTAGAAAAGATTCATAACGTGTTTCATGTGTCGATGATTTGACGGTACCGATCTGACCCGTCCCATGTGATTGCTCCTACTGAGGTTGAAATTCAGTCAGATTTATCGTATAGTGAAGAACCGATTCGAATCTTGGCACGAGAGGTCAAAGAGTTGAGAAACAAAAGAATTTCTTTAGTGAAAGTTTTATGGCTCAAACATGGAGTAGAAGAGGCTACGTGGGAGCCTGAGAACGTTATGAGAGAGCAATATCCACACCTATTCATTGGTAAGATTTTTGGGGACGAAAATCCCTAAGGGGGAGAGTTGTAACAGCTCGATTTAGACCCTAGTCAAAATAGTGGTTTCGAGACCACAAATCCGAGGTCAGAATAATATTTTAATGTTATTTTTGGTGTTAATTATATGTGATATAGCCTGTGTGAAAATTCTGTGTGGTAATTTTATCGACTATGTGTCGAATTAAGAGAAAGGACTTAATCGCGTAAAGTGTAAAAGCCGTGTGCTGATTTATAAGTACCTAAGTGTTGTTGTCTTTTAATGTGGAGGCCTTATGAGGCAATTATGCCATAAATATGATAGTGCATGGCAATGGACAAATGTGACCTTAATGTTTATATGTTTTATTTATTAATTAAAAGGTTAATTTAGTAAATGGCATAATAATAACATATATGTTATAATAAAAAAAAAAAGATAAAGATGAAGCCATATTCATCTTTTCTTCCACTGAAATTGAGAAAGAAACAAGGGTTTGGAGCTTATTTGAATTCGGCAAACTCAAGCTTCAATTAGTAAGTGTTTTATGTTTTGTTTTTGATAATTTCTACGTTTCTGAAATCGTTGCTTGGTACTCTACAAAACCCATGTTTCAATTTTGTAAATTGATGATGTTTTTGTGATGAGCCATGGATGAATGCTTGAGCTATGTGTTAGTTGATAATGAAATATGAAAATTTGGTGTTGGGTTAATATAGTTTGTATTTGGATTTTTGATGAAAATGAGTAATTTGGGTTAAATTGAGAAAAGTGTAAATTCAAGGACTAAAATGTGAAATAAATGAAATGTGTGGGCTTGTATGAACACAAGGTAAATTCGGCTAAACTTATGTGAAAGGAAATTATGTGAATTTGATGATTTTATGAATTAAGGACTAAAGTGTCGAAATATAAAAATGTGAGGGCTATTTTGTAAAATGCCCTAAATATGTGTGTGTGGACTAAATTGAATAAATTGGTGATTGAATGGATTGAATTTGAATGTGTATAGACCAAGAAAGGAGAGGTTCGGATCGAGATCGAGGCAAAGACAAAGTGCTCGATTAATCGACCGTTTCGGTATTTCGACGTACGAGGTAAGTTCGGACATAATACGTGTATTTAGCTATGTTTAATGTTATGAAATGAATTGTATGATATTATTGAAATGTGAATGCTATGTGATAGCTCGAGTTATGTGGCACTAAGTGTGCGTATTCAGAAATGTGACCGAGATGAATAGCGCTGTGTGTGTGAAATAATATAAGCTTCGGCTTTGTGGTTGGCACTGTGTGTGCGATACCGATTTAAGATCGGTTTGATATGGATGCACTAAGTGTGCGATGCTAATCAAGCTTCGGCTAACTAATTGGGCACTAAGTGTGTGATTGAACCGAAGAAGGGACGAAAGTATATCGAAATGAAATAGTGAGTATTGAGTAGCATATGTAATCGATAACTAAGTGTTGGCTAAGGTACGTTCGGAACCTATGTGGTTGATGAAACTATGAATGAGTTTATGGAAGGTTAATTAAACATATTTAACTTTGGATGGTATGATATATGTGATTGTGGAATAATCTAAGTTATAGTTTGTTTTGATATAATGTATTATGTTACGAACTTACTAAGCTTTTGAAAGCTTACTGTGTGATTGTTTCTCTGTTTTACAGTGTCAGTAAAGCTAGCTCGGATCCGGGGATCGTCAGCATCTCTATCACACTATCGACAATCTATTTCGGTACCTTTGAAGATGTGTATATTTGAATATGGCATGTATAGGCTAGTTGTTTTGAAATACATTTGAGATGTGTAAATAGCCATGTGATGTGGCTAGATATATGTTGGAATTATGCATATGTGGATGTGGTATGTGAAGTATGCTTTGGTATGTTTTAATGGCAATGAAAGTGTCTTATAAATGGTAAGCTTATTGATGGATTGATGGTCTTGTAACCTAGTGATGTTGTTGATGAATCATGCTTGGTAATGCTTGTATTTAGTTGTGAAATTGGTTTATAAGTAGACATGATTAAAAGTGAGATTGAATAATATGATATGTAGATCATTTGACTTGTATTTGGTTGCCAAATTGTGTGAGAAAATATGTTTAATTGTGCTTGTAGGTTTGACCCTTGTGTGGGTGGCAAATTGGCCTTGCAAATGGCCTATTTTGCATACATGGCTAAGAGACATGGGCGTGTGTCTCTGCCGTGTGGTTTAAGGATCATTTTTAGGTGTGTCTGGATAGGGTCCACGGCCGAGGCCCACGGGTGTGCATGGTGGCCGTGCGACCAAGTCAGTAGCTAGCCTAATATCACACGACCATGGCACACGGGCGTGTCTGGTGGCCGTGTGAACAAGTCAGTATGTATGCTCTGTTTTGGCACGGCTTGGACACATGGGTGTGTCTGGTAGCCGTGTGTGGCACACGGCCTGACTGCACGGGCGTGTGACCTCTGCAGTTTGGAAAAATCTTTGAGTTTCTAGAAACTTTCGTAAGTGTTTAGTTTTGTCCCAACCTCTTTCTAACACGTGTTTAAGGTCTCGAAGACCTTGATAAGGGACTATATACTCGTGTTTGAATATGTTTGATTGATGTTTGACTTTGTGTCGTGAAATGGATGTGAAATGTTTGGATTGTTCAGTAATGCCTCTTAACCCTATTCCGGCGACGGTTTCGGGTTAGGGGTGTTACATGATCTTACCAATATTTTGACCATTTCTTAACCATGAAAACATACCAAAACCAAACATCATATGGCATGACTCATCATTCATAAAACATTTATCTAGCCATATCACATGGCTATTACATAACTCAAACATATTCCAAAACAACTAGCCTATACATGCCATATTTAGTATATACACTTTGAAAAGGTACCAAAAATAGGATTGAGTAGTGTGATGACGATCCTCGACGATCCCCGAGCCTTTCCTAGCTTTGACGACCTATAAAACAGAGTAAACACACACAAAGTAAGCTTTCCAAAAGCTTAGTAAGCCATATACAAATAAACTTAACATATAAGCATTCATTATTCATCTCTAATATAAGATCACTAATAGCTCATTTGCACATTCATAATTCTCCTTGGCTCATTTGATTAGCCATTTGCTTACCAACATATATGCATCACCTTGTACTTCATTAGATCATAGCTCATTCACACATATAACACATTTTACCTTATCAAATCTATTCACATATCTCATCTAGGTAAGTTCATATAACCACTTACCTTTCATACACTTGCTTAGCGTATAATTCAAACATACCTCCACTTACCTTTCATACACTTGCTTAGAGTACAATTCAAACATACCTGATTCGTTTATACATTTCATGTAGATGTTCATTTCTCGAATTTGCCTGTTGAATCGTTCGGAATAAAATAGGATACTCAAAATGCTCAGAATAGTCGTACAATGCCAACATCCTAGACGTGGTCTTACATGTAACCAGATATCGATGCCACTGTCCCAGACAGGGTCTTACACGAATGAATACGATGCTAATGTCCCATGTAACACCCCTTACCCGTATTCTACACCGGAACCGGGCCTGAGGTATTACCGAATTAAAACCACTTGATCGCCACTTAGGCTCAACGTGACTACTCTCAATAGCTACCACAACTACCTCATTAAGGACCTACGAGGTCTTAAATAAACATACGAGAGCTCCCGAGGCTCTACCGAAACTTTATCGATCTTAAAATTTCTTTCACTTAGACAAGGGTCACACGCCCATGTGGAATGGGACATGCCCGGGTGCCCTGAAGACATGCTCGTGTCTTCCACCCGTAGTCGACACTGACTAAATTCACACGGCCTGGACACACCCGTGTTCTCCACCAGTGGTGAACACTGACCACTTTACACGGCCTAGGCACACACCCGTGTGGCTAGCCCGTGGTCTATTCTGATTTAAAATGCTAACGTGCAGGGGACACACGGCCAAGTCACACGCCTATGGGCTGACCGTGTGTCACACATGGCCTAGACACACGCCCGTGTGTCTACCCACATGGACAAGAACAAAGCTATTTGTCATGCCCTTCTCACCCCTCTAGCATACACAACAAGTACTCATTCAACACATCCATAACCAACTCATAATGAACATAATCTTACATGGATAAATACATCTTTTCCTATAATAATGTAGCCATCAACTATGGCATTATATAAAATAGATTATCCATCTAAAGGCCAACACATCTTAGCCAAAACAACAAAATACCCTAACGTGTCTAGCCTCTATACATGCCATATACAAAACATTAAGTCCAATGTACCAGAGTGTGCTGATAGTGTGGGCGATCTTCCGATTAATCCGCGTATCACGATTCAATCCTTGTTCTCTATAAGACAAGGGAAAAGAAAGGAGTAAGCTTTGAGCTTAGTAAGTTTACACATAAACAATTTAAGCATTCTAGTGTAAGCTAAACAAAATTTAGCATTGTACTAACATATGTAATTCACATCCACTACTATGCTTAGTCTTTCTATCCCTTACCACATCTCCAACACATCATGAGTCACATACTGATAATCATTGACATGCACCCCTGCACTCAATAGCACATTTACTCAAAATACAACATATCATTATTTCTCAATAATACATCCACACAGTTAAATTACTCGGTGGTTTCGCACTTAGCCCACCACAATCAGATCATAAGGTAGTATCGCACATAGCCTACCACACGGGATAATTATAGTGATTCCGCACATAGCTCACTAAATAATATGCTTAACAATAGTATCGCACACAGCCCATTATTGTTAAGTATCAAGGTGGTATCGCACTTAGCCCACTATCAAGCATTATCACTACACATTCACATGTCTACTTTGTAATACATTCATCCATTCACAACTACTATCTCATTCATTCCACTAGAATCGAATAGGTTCTCAATCATGCTACACATTAGCTAGCATTAACAATGTATACACTTAAATGCATCGTTCATACGTAAACTTGCCTCGCTACTCAAAAAGTATGGAGATGTGCAATTTAGTCCACGACCTTGCCCTTGCCTCTGTTATGATCCGGGCTTCGTCTTTCTTGATCTAAAATGACAAATCAACCCGTTCAATACACACATTGACTAAATTGACCCTTATCTCATACTTTAGCAAAATTACCATTTTACCCCTAAAATTTATCATATTTACACTTTTGTCCCAAGGCTCGTAAAGTGATTTTCATTCAACTTTCTAGCCTTTCATGCTTAGCCGAATCATCTACTCAACTAAAGAAATTATCAATTCTCACTAAATCACTCATGTAGGACCAATCTCAAGACTTTCACAAACTAGCCCCTACATGCATTTTTCATGGAATTCACTTAGCAAAATATGTTTCTACTACATCAAGATTTCATATTCTTCCATAAAACATCAAAATACATGCATGTCATACATGGTTACATTTTTGAACATCAATCCTAGCTCAACATATAGCTAAAAATAGCTTACTCATGTTACTAGGACTTCAAAAATACGAAGAATATTAAAAACGGGGCTTGGATGCACTTATTAGCAAGCTTGAAAAATTGAAGAGCCCTAACAATGGCTTCTTGAAAGTTTCGGCAGCTTGGAGAAGAAGATGAATGAAATTTTGTCATCTTTTTTCTCTTTTTAATCACTTAATTGACAAATGACCAAAATCCCCCTTTGTCAAACTTTTCCAATTTCATCCACTCATGCTCATTTTTGTCCAAAAATTAGAATTTAGGAAAATTACTATTTAAGGACCTCTAATTGATAATCCAAAGCTATTTCATACAATTAGCTTCTAGAATCTCACATTTTGGAACTTTTGCAATTTAGTCCTTTTGGACAATTTAACCGCAATTTAACAAAATTGTTTCATGAAACTTTCACACTAACATGCAGACATAGCATAAACCTCAAAACTCATACATATACCTCGGATTTGTGGTCTCGCACCACTATTCTAACTAGGCTCTAAATCGGGATGTTACAACTCTCCCCCCTTTAGAGATTTTCGCCCTCGAAAATCTTACCGGTAAAAAGGTTTGGATGTTGCTCTCTCATGCTTTCTTCCAGTTCCCACGTAGCCTCTTCCACACCGTGTTCCTGCCATAACACTTTCACTAGGGCTATGCTCTTATTCCTCAACTGTTTCACTTCTCGAGCCAAGGCCTTAATCGGCTCCTCTTCATAAGACATATCCGGTCTTATCTCAATTTCTGTTGAAGGAATCACATGTGAAGGATCGAAGCAATACCGTCGGAACATCGACACATGGAACACATTATGGATCTTGTCCAATTCTACCGGCAAAGCCAACCGGCATGCTACTGGCCCAACTCTATCTGTAATCTCATACGACCCTATGAATCTCGGACTCAATTTCCCCTTTTGTCCGAATCTCATGATTTTCTTCCACGGGGACACTTTCAAAAACACTTTGTCACCCACCTCAAACTCAATTTCCTTTCTTTTCAAATCTGCGTACGACTTATGTCGATCCGAAGCAACTTTCAGACTATTACAGATTACTTTCACCTTCTCCTCAGTCTCTTTTACTAGATCGACCCCATGGATCCGCTTCTCACTAAGCTCAGTCCAATACAGAGGAGTTTGACACTTACGACCATACAAAGCTTAATACGGTGCCATCTGTATACTCGACTGATAACTATTGTTGTAGGCAAACTCAACCAAAGGTAGATACGTCTCCCAACTACCTTCGAATTCTAACACACAGCATCGAAGCATATCTTCGAGAACTTGAATCACTCTTTCAGACTGACCATCTATTTGTGGATGGAACGCAGTACTGAAATTTAACCTCATACCCATGGCCCCTTACAACTTCTTCCAAAACCTCAAAGTAAACCTCGGATCTCTATCCGATATTATAGACACAGGCACACCATGTAACCTCACTATCTCTGCAACATACAATTCGGCTAACTTGTCTAGTGAAAAATCAACACGTACTGGAATAAAATGAGCCGACTTTGTCAATCTATCCACAACAACCCACACAGCATCTTTCTTTTTCGGAGTCATAGGCAACCCCGTCACAAAAATCCATGATAATCCGATCCCATTTCCATTCGAGAACCATCACTGGCTGAAGCAATCCCGAAGGCACTTGATGCTCAGCTTTCATTTTTTGACAAATCAGACACTTTGTCACAAATTCGGAAATGTCTCTTTTCATACCCGGCCACCAATAAGGCTTCTTCAAGTCATTGTACATTTTCGTACTGCCCGGGTGTACTGACAAATACCCACTATGTGCTTCATGCAAAACCTTTCGGATCAATTTTTCATCTCTAGGTACACAAATTCTGTTATGGTACAATAAACAACCATTCGAACCCACTCGAAAATCAAAATCACTTTCTGATCCACACTTAGCTCTCTTAGCTTGCATCTCACTATCATTTCTTTGAGCCTCACATATCTGTTGAACAAATAGTGGCTTAGCTCTCAACTCTGCCAATATAGCACCACCATCAGATAATGCTAAACTCGTGCTCATAACTTTTAGAGCATACAAGGATTTCCTACTCAAGGCATCCACAACCACATTCGCTTTTTCCAGGTGGTAATCAATGACTAACTCATAGTCTTTTAATAACTCGAGCCACCGCCTTTTTTGCAAATTCAAATCCTTTTGATCCATCAAATACTTCAAACTCTTGTGATCCGTAAAGATTCGACACTTCTCACCATATAAATAATGTCGCCAAATCTTTAACGCAAAAATAATCGCAGCCAACTCCAAATCATGAGTCGGATAATTCTTCTCGTGCGGTTTTAACTGCCTCGAGGCGTAAGCGACTACCTTACCTTCTTGCATCAACACGCAACCGAGACCATTAAACGACGCATCACTGAAAACCACAAACTCTTTCCCCGATTCTGGTTGAACCAAAATTGGCGCCTCAATCAACGATGTTTTCAATCTCTCAAAACTCTGTTGACATGTCTCAGTCCAATCAAACTTGACATCCTTATGCAACAATTTCGTCATCGGGGTAGTAATTACAGAGAACCCCTTTACGAAACGTATTTAATATCCTGCCAATCCCAAGAAGCTTCTGACTTCTGACACGTTTCTCGACTGTTTCTAATCCACAATAGCCAAAATCTTACTCGGGTCAACTCTAATACCATCACCTGACACAATGTGTCCTAGGAATCCGACCTCTCGGAGCCAAAACTCACTCTTGCTAAACTTAGCGTACAACTGCTTATCCCTTAAAGTTTACAAGACAATTCTCAAATGCTCTTCATGATCATTTTCATCCCGAGAATAGATCAATATGTCGTCAATGAAGACAACTACAAACTTATCCATATACGGTCGGAAGACACGGTTCATCAAATCCATAAAAATCGCAGGTGCATTCGTTAAACCAAACGGCATGACCAAAAACTCATAATGGTCATACCTTGTTCGAAATGCAGTTTTCAACACATCTTGCTCTTTCACTCTCAACTGGTAATAACCAGACCTTAGGTCGATCTTGGAGAACACTGTAGCTCCTTTCATTTGATCAAAAAGATCATCAATCCTTGGTAAAGGATACTTATTCTTCACCGTCACTTTGTTAAGTTGCCTATAGTCTATACACAACCTCATAGACCCATCTTTCTTTTTCACAAATAGTACCGGAGCACCCCACGGTGAGTAGTTCGGTCTTGCAAAACCCTTATCTGTCAACTCTTGCAACTGAACCTTAAGTTCTTTCAACTCTAAAGGTGCCATCCTATACGGAGCAATTGAAATAGGTGCCGTTCCCGGAACTAACTCAATCCCAAACTCGACCTCTCTCTGTGGAGGTAATCTGGGTAACTCTTCCGGGAATACATCCGGATACTCACATACCACCGGCACTGTATCAAACTTTACTCCAACCTCTTGAGTATTCAAAATAAAGGCGAGATAGGATGCACACCCTTTTCTCAAACATTTCTCAGCCACTAGGGAAGAAATCATCACTGGTAGACTATCCGATCCACCTGATTCAACCCGAACAACATATCCATTCTCACATTTCAATTCGATAAACTTACTACCACAGTTCACTAAGACACTATGGGTAGTCAACCAATCCATGCCAAGGATTCAGTCAAACTCATCAACCGGTAACAACATAAGGTCTGCCGGAAAGCAATGACTCTTAATCAACAAAGAACAATTCTTACACACCTTGTCCACTAACACATGCTTACCTAACGGGTTTGACACCTTAACCACAATATCCATAAACTCAACGGTTATACTCAAACTAGATGCCAATCTCATGCAAATATAAGAATGAGTAGCCTTGGATCTATTAAAGTAATAACAAAGGTGTCAAAAAGAGAAAAACTACCCGTTATCACATCTGGGGATGATGCCTCTTCGCGGGTGCGAATGGCATACGTCCTCGCAGGTGCCCGACCCTCCGGTCTCACAGCAGAGTCTTTGGACGCACCTCTACCACTAGTCCCACCTCTCGGGTTCCTTGGGGGTCTACCCCTTGCAGACACATCGCCAGGTCTTGTCTCTTGCTTCTCTTCCTTGTCATCCCTCTGGGGGCAATTTTGGATAAAATGGTCGGGGGAACCACACTTATAACAACTTCGGTTGTTTCCCTAACACTCTCTGGTATGATACCTACCAGAACTAAATGTAACACCCCTTACCCGTATTCTACACCGGAATCGGGCTCGAGGCATTACCGAATTAAAACCACTTGGTCACCACTTAGGCTCAACGTGACTACTCTAAATAGCTACTGCAACTACCTCATTAAGGACCTACGAGGTCTTAAACATACATATGAGAGCTCCCGAGGCTCTACCGAAACTTTATCAATCTTAAAATTTCTTTCACTTAGACAAGGGTCACACACCCATGTGGAACGGGACACGCCCGGGTGCCCTGAAGACATGCCCGTGTCTTCCACCCGTGGTCGAAACTGACTAAATTCACACGGCCTGGACAAACCCGTGTTCTCCACCCGTGGTGAACACTGACCACTTTACACGGCCTAAGAACACGCCCGTGTAGCTAGCCCGTGGTCTATTCTGACTTAAAATGCTAACGTACAGGGGACACACGGCCAAGTCACACGCCCATGGGCTGACCGTGTGTCACACATGGCCTAGACACATGCCCGTGTGTCTACCCACATGGACAAGAACAAAGCTATTTGTCATGCCCTTCTCACCCCTCTAGCATACACAACAAGTACTCATTCAACACATCCATAACCAACTCATAATGAACATAATCTTACATGGGTAAATACATCTTTTCATATAATAATGTAGCCATCAACTATGGCATTATATAAAATAGATTATCCATCTAAAGGCCAACACATCTTAGCCAAAACAACAAAATACCCTAACGTGTCTAGTCTCTATACATGCCATATACAAAACATTAAGTCCAATGTACCAGAGTGTGCTGATAGTGTGGGCGATCTTCCGATTAATCCGCGTATCACGATTCAATCCTTGTTCTCTATAAGACAAGGGAAAAGAAAGGAGTATGCTTTGAGCTTAGTAAGTTTACACATAAACAATTTAAGCATTCTAGTATAAGCTAAACAACAATTAGCATTGTACTAACATATGTAATTCACATCCACTACTATGCTTAGTCTTTCTATCCCTTACCACATCTCCAACACATCATGAGTCACATACTGATAATCATTGACATGCACCCCTGCACTCAATAGCACATTTACACAAAATACAACACATCATTATTTCTCAATAATACATCCACACAGCTAAATTACTCGGTGGTTTCGCACTTAGCCCACCACAATCAGATCATAAGGTAGTATCGCACATAGCCTACCACACGGGATAATTATAGTGATTCCGCACATAGCTCACTAAATAATATGCTTAACAATAGTATCACACACAGCCCATTATTGTTAAGTATCAAGGTGGTATCGCACTTAGCCCACTATCAAGCATTATCACTACACATTCACATGTCTACTTTGTAAGACATTCATCCATTCACAACTACTATCTCATTCATTCCACTAGAATCGAATAGGTTCTCAATCATGCTACACATTTGCTAGCATTAACAATGTATACGCATAAATGCATTGTTCATACGTAAACTTACCTCGGTACTCAAAAAGTATGGAGATGTGCAATTTAGTCCACGACCTTACCCTTGCCTCTGTTATGATCCGGGCTTCGTCTTTCTTGATCTAAAATGACAAATCAACCCGTTCAATACACACATTGACTAAATTGACCCTTATCTCATACTTTAGCAAAATTACCATTTTACCCCTATTTCTCATATTTACACTTTTGTCCCAAGGCTCGTAAATTGATTTTCATTCAACTTTCTAGCCTTTCATGCTTAGCCGAATCATCTACTCAACTAAAGAAATCATCAATTCTCACTAAATCACTCATGTAGGACCAATCTCAAGACTTTCACAAACTAGCCTCTACATGCATTTTTCATGGAATTCACTTAGCAAAAGATGTTTCTACTACATCAAGCTTTCATATTCTTCCATAAAACATCAAAATACATGCATGTCATACATGGTTACATTTTTGAACATCAATACTAGCTCAACATATAGCTAAAAATAGCTTACTCATGTTACTAAGACTTCAAAAATACGAAGAATATTAAAAACGGGGCTTGGATGCACTTACTAGCAAGCTTGAAAAATTGAAGAGCCCTAACAATGGCTTCTTGAAAGTTTCGGCAGCTTGGAGAAGAAGATGAATGAAATTTTGTCATCTTTTTCTCTTTTTAATCACTTAATTGACAAATGACCAAAATCCCCCTTTGTCAAACTTTTCCAATTTCATCCACTCATGCCCATTTTTGTCCAAAAATTAGAATTTGGGAAAATTACTATTTAAGGACCTCTAATTGATAATCCAAAGCTATTTCATACAATTAGCTTCTAGAATCTCATATTTTGCAACTTTTGCAATTTAGTCCTTTTGGACAATTTAACCGCAATTTAACAAAATTGCTTCATGAAACTTTCACACTAACATGCAGACATAGCATAAACCTCAAAACTCATACATATACCTCAGATTTGTGGTCTCGCACTACTATTCCGACTAGGTCCTAAATCGGGATGTTACATCCCAGACATGGTCTTACACGTAAATCTCAAACCGATGCCAACGTCCCAGACGTGGTCTTACATGATATTACATATCGGACACCTATGTCATGACATATGTAATACTACCTATTCCTAGGTTCATACGGGGCTTTTTCGGATGTTGACACCATGTCGATAATATCTCGGATTTCATGTACTCATCATCTCATATACATTCATCATTATAAATTTCCATATGAACATATATATATATATCAATGTAAATGCATTTATTTGTATATAGACTTACCTCAGATTCGGATAAACAAAAACGAACTCGGCTACTCAATTACTTTTGATTTCCCGCGATCTAAGTCTATTTTCTTCAGTTCTTGATCTATACATATTCAGATTTAATCCATTTATTCACCAAATCATTCAATTCGATCCAAAAACACATATTTAGGGCAATTTACAATTTAGCCCTCATATTTTTCACATTTTGACATTTTAGTTCTTATTACACAAAATCACAAAATACACAAAATTTCATATCACCCAAGCTTAGCCGAATATTCCCATGCTCAATACAAGTCCACATATTTCGTTTATTTCACATTTTAGTCCCTCAAAATATTATTTTCTCAATTAAGTCCAAATTACTAAAATTCATCAAAAATCCAAGATAAAACATGTTAATCTAACACATATATTTTATATTTCATCATCAAACATCACAAAGCTCATGAATTCATCAATGGAATATTTCAAAATCTTCATCAATTCAAAAAATTGAAGCATGGGTTTTGAAGAACACAAAGAAACGATTACAAAAACGTAAAAATATCAAAAATCGAAGCAAAACATACCTTGAATCAAGCTTAGACTTAGCCGAACCCTAGCTTTCTTTTTCTTTTCTTTTTGTTTGATATTTTTGGTGGATGAACATTAAAGAGAATGGCCACCATTTAACATTGTTTTTATTATATTAACTTTGTTAATTTAATTACTAAATTAGCCTAATGAATTTTAATTAGTAAACTTTATAACATATGCCCTTAACCGTCCATCCTATGGTTCAATGGCATATTTGCAACATAAAACCTCCATATTAAAAGAACAACCACTATTCAGCCCTTCTAAAAATAACCACCAAATTTTCATTTTACGCGATTTAATCCTTTTCTCAAATTAAACACACAAACGGATAAATTAATTCACAGAAATTTCACACATGCTTAATCATATACTGCAGACACAGAAAATAATATTAAAATATTTTTCTGACTTGAATTTGTGGTCCGAAACCACTATTCTGACTAGGGTCTAAACCGAACTGTTACAGCACGGATGTATGTGGGAGGAGGCAGCAGTGTGGGAGCAAGCAGCACTAGGCGTGCAGATCCTTGTGGGCGTGTCGAGCAGGCCTAACGAGTGCTGGAGCTGGACGTGCGCAGAAGTGGCGCTAAGGAGCAGTTGCTGGGTGCGAACGGTGGGCGTGGGGCTGCTGGCCGATTGGGTGAGGGTGCCGAGTAGCTAGGCAGTGTTGGAAGCTTGCGGCACTAGATGATTCGATATTTGGTGGGAATGGATTTTGAGTGATGAATGATGGAGAAGTTTGGTGGTATTTATAATGAGAGAAGTAAGAATTAAAGTAGAATTCTTAGAGCAATTTAATAATTAAATTATTCTAAGTTCTAATCCTATACAAAGTTAACAACATTTAATAATTAATATAAGGCATATTAAATTATTATTTGTTATTAATTTATTAAAGATAAAAAATTGATTAAAATAAAATATGATTAAATTAAAAGAAATTACAGTGCTCAGAAGGACCAAGCGGATTATGAATTCGGAAGGCCAATGGAGAATTCTTCATATACCAAGAGATCAAAATCTGGTGGCAGACCGGCTTGCTAAGCTCAGTCTGAATTGGAAATCATCTTTACAGGTTCTTGAGGAAGCTCCCAATGAAATATTAGAATTGTTACAAGAAGATAAGGACAATAGTACTTTTATGTAATTGATGCATTTTCTTTTCACCAAAAAAAAAAAATTTAAAACTAATCCCAACTCTATGTAAAGTTGATAATAATTAATAGATATTATAATAAATATAATTATATATTAATAATTATCATCTTTTTTATTAATTTAAAAATATTTATTCTAGAAGCCTTTTGAAAATATTTACAAAAAGAGGCATCTAAGTTTTAATATTTACAAAAAGAGCAGCCAATTTTTAAAAAATAGTTCAATTAAGTCCCTAAACTTAATGAAAATTTGAAATTGAGTTGCAATTTTAAAACTTGGATCAAAATTGACCCTTTTATTTGAAAATTTAAAAATTTATTTTGCCATTTAGGGAATAATTTCTCGGAAAATTATGTCAAAATCAATTCCCAGGAAAGATTGGAGGGGTCACAAGCGGTCCCGCTTAAGTTCCAATCTCCTAGACATAATTTATTTAAACATACTAATCCCGAAAATACATCCTAAATCATTTATTTGAAAAGAAAACAAGAAAATTTAATCATTTGATAAAATGAACGAGATTTGATCCCGTTCAATTTTATCTCCCCAGTAATGTTTCAAGCATTGAGCATTAACTCGAAAATTACCTCCCTTACCTTGAAGTTCAACAACTCCGTATGGATAGACTCGATGAATCGTAAATGGACCGGACCAACGTAATTTTAACTTACCTAGAAAGAACCTTAATCTAGAATTGAATAACAAGACTTGCTGACCTGCTTCAAATTCTTGAATTTGAATGTGCTTGTCATGCCATTTCTTGAGTCTCTCCTTAAGTAATTTGGCATTCTCGTATGAAGACATTCGAAATTCTTCTAACTCATTAAGTTGAAGCATCTGTTTCTCTTTAGCAATTTTAAGATCCAAGTTGAGTCGTTAGAGAGCCCAGTAAGTTTTGTGCTCTAACTCCAAGGGTAGATGACAGGCTTTCCCAAAGACCAACCTATAGGGTGACATCCCTAAAGGTGTCTTGTATGCTGTCCTGTAAGCCCATAAAGCATCATCCAATCTTTTGGACCAATCTCGTCGATTTGGGCAAACTACCTTATCAAGTATGCCTTTGATCTCTTTGTTTGCCAGTTCAGCTCGCCCATTCGTCTGCGGATGGTAAGCTGTGGCAACCTTGTGCTTCACTCCATGTTTGTCAAGTAACCATTTCAACCACTTGTTCACAAAATGGGACCCTTCATCACTAATGATGGCTCGTGGGGTTCCAAACCTTGTGAACACATGCTTCTGCAAAAACTTCATCACAGCCTTAGCATCATTTGTCAGATATGCTTCAGCCTCAATCCACTTAGACACGTAGTCTACAGCTACCAAGATGTACTTGTGACTAAAAGACGAGGGACAGGACCGAGAAAGTCAATACCCCAAACATCAAACAATTCTACCTTAATGATGTTTGTTTGAGGCATCTCATTTCTGTTGGTGACATTTTCGACCCTTTGACATCGATCACAACTCTTTACGTAAGCATATGCGTCTTTAAATAGTGTTGGCCAAAAGAATCCAGCTTGCAATACTTTGGCCGCAGTACGTGTTCCTCCGAAGTGTCCCCCACTCAGAGTTGAGTGACAGTGGTATAAGATCTTATGTACTTCATCTTCTGCCACGCATCTCCTGATCATTTGATCTGCACACTTTTAAAACAAATATGGTTCTTCCCAGAAATAGTACTTCACATCGTGAAGAAACTTTTTCTTTTGATGATATGTCTTATCAATCGGCATCAACCCACAAGCTAAATAGTTAGCAATATCAGCAAACCAAGGGGTATTATGGACATGATTTACCTTCAGTATGTGTTCATCTAGAAATGTCTCCTGAATTGGTATAAGTGGAGAATTCCCTTCTTGCTGCTCCAATCTGGACAAGTGATCTGCTACTTGATTTTCTACTCCCTTTCGATCTTGAATTTCTAAATCAAACTCTTGAAGTAGAAGTACCCACCGGATCAGTCTCGGCTTAGCGTCTTTCTTGGCAAGTAAATACTTAAATGCCGAGTGGTCCGTATAGACAATCACTTTGGTACCTACAAGATAAGATCAAAACTTGTCAAAAACAAACACAATAGCAAGTAACTCTTTTTCTGTTACTGTGTAATTTAGTTGAGCTCCTGTCAGAGTTTGACTCGCATAGTAGATGGGATGAAAAACTTTGTTCCTTCACTGACCCATGACAGCTCCGATCGCGAAGTCACTTGCGTCACACATCAATTCAAATGGCAAATCCCAGTCTGGTGTGACTATAATGGGTGCCGAGACTAACCGACTCTTCAAATCATTGAAAGCTCTTAAGCACTCCTCATCAATTTTAAACGTCATGCCCTTCTCCAATAATTTGCATAAGGGTTTAGCAATTTTGGAGAAATCTTTGATAAATCTTCGATAAAAACCGGCGTGGCCCAAAAAGCTCCTAACACCCTTTATAGATGTCGGAGGTGGGAGTTTTTCAATAACATCTACCTTTGCTTTATCTACCTCGATTCCATGTCTTGTTATCCGATGCCCTAGAATAATACCTTCTCGTACTATGAAATGACACTTTTCCCAGTTAAGTACAAGGTTTGTTTCTTCGCATCGCCTTAGTACCTTGGCTAGATTGGATAGGCAATCATCATATGTATCTCCGAATACTGAAAAATCATCCATAAAGACTTCCAAATATTTCTCAACCATGTCAGTAAAAATAGACATCATACATCTTTGAAATGTAGCAGGTGCATTACATAAACCAAATGGCATGCGCCTAAATGCAAATATACCGTCTGTGCAGTGAATGTTGTCTTGTGTTGATCTTCCGGTGCTCTCAGAATCTGATTATACCCCCGAGTATCCATCAAGAAAATAATAGTCTCGCTCCCCATGAGTCTATCCAAAGATCGATCCAAAATGGCTAAGGAAAGTGATCTTTCCTAGTCGCCTTGTTCAGCTTCTGGTAATCAATGCAAATTCTCCATCCCGTAACCGTTCTAGTCGGTATCAACTCATTATTCTCATTTTCAATGACCGTGATACCTCCTTTCTTGATGCATGACGACCGACCGCACTTACCCATGAATCGCCCTGCGAGATGGGGTAAATTATACCCGCATCTAACCACTTGATGATTTTTTTCTTTACTACGTTCTTCATGATGGGGTTCAGTCTTCGTTGTTCATCAATCGTCCCTTTCTCGCCATCTTCTAGTATGATCTTGTGCATGCATACAGATGGAATAATACCGCGTATATCGGCTATGGTCCATCCGATAGCCTTCTTGAATTGTTTCAATACAAGGATGAGTTTTTCTTCTTACTCAGTAGTTAATTCTACTGAAACAATCACAGGCAGAGTAGAAGAGTTACCTAAATAAACATATTTTAAATGTGAGGGAAGTACTTTCAGATCTAATTTAGGTGGCTCCTCGATTGACACTTTTGGTTGGGCGTAATCCCTTTTCTCTAACTCTAAAGATTCAAAACGAGATTGCAGATTAAATCCCCTTTGATTAGCTTTTAGCAAAGCTAAGTTTCCATCCTCCTCTTTATCATTTGGAGGGTCTGATGTCAAATTTTTTTCCAATGGGTCCTCAACATAGTTGAGTTCCTTTTCCATAATTAACTCCTCTAAATCGGAAACTGCAGAACAATCATAAATTGTGTCAGGAAATTGCGTAGACTTAAAAACATTAAATGTTACCTGATCATCCTGAACACGCATAGTAAGCTCGCCCTTCTGTACATCAGCAAAGGTCCTTCCGGTTGCTAAGAATGGTCTTCCCAGGATGATTGGCACCTCTTTTTCTGCTTCAAATTCTGAATCACAAAGTCAGTAGGAAAGATAAATTTATCTACACGTACCAATACGTCCTCAATTTTTCTTTCTGGATGATCTAAGGATCGATATGCTAATTGAAGTGTAACCGTAGTCGGTCTAACTTCACCTATCCCTAACTTCCTAAATATTGACATAGGCATCAAGTTGATACTCGCACCCAAGTCACATAGTGCCTTACCATAATTTGTTGCTCCAATGTTGCAAGGTATGGTAAAACATCCAGGATCCTTCAACTTTGGGGGTAGTTTGTTTTGAAGATATGCACTGTATTCCTTTGTCAATTCTATCGTCTCAAATTCTCCAAGTCTTCGTTTTTAGACAGGATATCCTTCATGAATTTGACGTAGTTCGACATTTGTTCGAGTGCTTCAACCAACGGGATGTTGATATGAATTTGCTTGAGTACGTCTAGGAATTTCTTGAATTGAATTTCCTGCTTCTTCTTCTGAAGTCTTTGAGGGTAGGGTGGTGGAGGTTTCTTTACTAGAACTGGTTGATTCGTCTTCTATGGTAATTCTGCATCTAACGGAGTTGTTAGTTGATCAGAATTAGCTGGTTCTGAAGTTACCTTGTCGGATTTTGCAGATTCTGGTTCTTTTGAAACTGGAATTTCAACACTCGATTAAACTTCCTCTGAGTCTTGAGCGTTAGCTGGCTCCTTCTCAACTTCGACAGAATTGGGCTTTAAAGTCTTTCCGCTCCTCAATGTCAACGCTTTACAATGCTCCTTCCCTGGATTCCTCAGATTCTCCATATTACTAGGTAAAGCACCTTGTGGTCGATTTTTGAGTTCAGTAGCAATCTGGCCCATGTGGTTTTCCAGATTTTTTAATGTAGCTGCTTGGCTTTGAATTAAGGCATCATTCTTCGCCATGTATGCCTTTAACAAATTTTCTAAGCCATTGGATGGTTCAGCTTGGGTTGGTTTCTTAACTTTTTGGTGAAAACTAGGTGGCTGGGTCGATCTAGGTTGGGCGTAAGTGTTACTGGTTCCAGCCCCTTGGTTACTCCAGGAAAAATTCAGGTGGTTTCGCCATGATGGGTTATAGAAATTGGATTGCAGTCCTTGCCTTCCTCGATTTTGGTTCTGGTTACCCATGTAATATACGGATTCTGGGTTCGATGGACATTCTTCAAACAAATGCCCTTCCCCACAATAGATAGAGGCTATATTTTCAAATTAATTTGATGGTTGTGCTACAAAACTATTAGACCCATTAGTAGTAAGATTTTTTAACATTGAGGATATTGATGATACCTGAGATGCAAGTGAAGTAAGAGTGTCTACTTCATGTATTCCAGCAACTCGTCTTCCTAACGCTGCTCGATTGGTTGGCCATTGATAATTATTGCTGGAAATCCTCTCAATGATTTTATAAGCCTCATTATAAGACATAGAAAGGAGAGCACCGTTAGCAGAAGCGTCCACTACCATCCTCGTGTGAGCATTGAGACCATTATAAAACGTCTCAAGTTGGATGCAATGTGGGATTCCATGATGAGGGCACTTCCGTAATAATTCATTGTATCTTCCCCATGCCTCATACAAGGACTCATCATCCATTTGTTGGAAGGCAGTGATCTCATTCCTCAACTTAGCATTCTTGCTAGGCGGGAAATACTTCATGAGAAATCTTTCTGCTAACTCTTGCCATGTGGAAATTGAATTTGGTGGCAATGAGTTCAACCAGGCTCGAGCTCTGTCCCTTAGTGAATATGGGAATAGCTTCAATCGTAATGCATCTTCGGGTACTCCGGCTAACTTGAAAGAATCACTCACCTCCATAAACAATCTTAAGTGAAGATGAGGATCTTCGGTAGGCATTCCACTGAATTGGCCCACTGTCTGATGCATCTGGAACATGATTAGCTTCAGCTCGAACTATTGTGCCTCGATTTTGGGTCTCCTAATACCCGGATTAAGATCATTAAACACTGGCAACTGCATACTGTCTTAAAGCTCTATCCCTATCATCAGCAATAAGGATAGGATTTTGAGCAGGGTCTGCTCCGTTTCCTTGATTCAAATTTTCAAGGTTCATCTCTTCGGTCCTTCTTTGACTTGCTTGTCTTCTTCGCTGTCGAAAATTTCGTTCAATCTCAGGGTCTATAGGGAGTAAATCAATAATTCGGTCAATACTCATAAACACCTGAAATAATCACAGAAAAATGAATTAAGTTAAAATTTAAACAGAAAATTAAACCAAAATGCAAAACTAACAAATTCACAAATAATGACTTTTTAAACAGTCCCCGGCAACAGCGCCAAAAACTTGGAACGACGGAAATGTGAAAGTGTACACAATCGAAACAAGTAATAAAGTGACAAGTAAATGTCAAGTTATCGTACCCATAAGGACTGTGAAAAGAATGATTTATGAATGCTATTTAAAACACTTTGGTGAAGAAAAATATTTTGTTTGAAGAGGGTGATTAAAAACTAATATTTTAAACTAAGTAAACTAAATAAATAAATCTCAAATGCACGATTTCAAAATACGATTTTAATCAAGATGACATAATTGTGTTAGATTAATTACATTTCTTAACTTAGAATTATTAAACTCATGTTTATATTGTTACGAATAAATTCACGGCAACTCAGTAATTTGCTAACTTATGAACATACTCACCAACCAAAATCCATTCATCTCTTGACTATATCCTTATGTCAATTCAACCGATTAAACAAATACTAATAGGCAAATATGTTATTGCACATACATACTTATTAAATCGAAACAATCTCTTGTACATATCCCTATGTCAATTCAAACGATTAATTAAATCTAATAAGCACATAAAAGACTACGCGAGGTAACAAAGTATCCCTACCTTGAAACAATTTAATCACAATAATCTTGCAAGTTATGCAAGGCAATTGTATCGTCAGATACCGTTGCTAATTTAACCCTCAGCTACCTTAGATGATTAAACATGCACTGATTAGGTACTGTGTCCATTAATTACAATTTCAATCCGTTTAAATAATTAATTCATTAGCTACCTCACAATTGTAATGCAAGAAAAACTTAGTCATGATTTTACTTAATCAAGCATCTTACCGAGGCCTATAACAACATAAACACAATTTTAATAATTTTAAAAAATGAAATGCAATCAACCTAACACGAAGTAAATTCAAGCTAAATTGATTAAATTAACCATTCCAACAACATAAATATTCATAGATATGTTCATCATAACAACAACAAAAATTAAAGAGACAGGGAACAAGAATCAAATCCGGTGTTTTTCCGTGGCTTGACTAGTTTGCTCCATTCTTCCTTCTCCGTTGTCCTCGTCGACCAAGGCTGCTATGAACACTTGATTTATACTCCAAATGGATGATGAATGCCCCTTTTCCAAGAGGAGAAATCGACAATAGAGCAAGGGAATTTGGAATGGAAAAGAAGAGAGAAAGTGGAGAGAAGAGAGAAAATATGTGAATGCTTGAGATGTTTTCTTTCAAATGACCGGACTAAGGGGGTTTTTATAGCTGAAGAGGGCTGCTAAAAATAGCTAAAATTATCAGCCAAAGAGCCCTCCCTTGGCCGGCCACACATGTGGCAAGGTTGATAGTTTCAACTTTGCTAATTTAGGCTTGGGGCAAATCTATAAAGCCACCAATTTCGGAGGGGTTTGTTTGCAACTTGAACAAGTCTTCAAGGGCCTCTTTGCAAGCTAAATGATCAGCCAATAAGCTGATTTGGGTCAGCATATGGACGGTTTTGGGCTGTCCACTTCTTGGTCAGTTCGGTTCACTCGGTTCGGCTCAATTGGACCACCTTTTCATAATTAATTAATAATAATTTATTTAATCCAAATTAAATTGGATATAAATTAAAATTAATTATATCATGAATTAATACACATAATTGGACCGACTTAGGTTGAAAATTAATTCGCCTTGATACTTCAAATTGCTTCTCGGTTTTGAACTTCTAGCAGTGTCTGCCGAGTCATTTTTTTGCCCTTTGTGCAAATCTGTTGAAAAATGATCAAAATTAATCAAGATTAATTATAAAATTAATTAAAATTAAACATGTTCATAATTTAAGTGCAATTTAATTATTTTATAAAATTAATTATTTTTCGACAATAATTTTGCCGAAACTGCATGATTTTGAGTTGAAAAGGGCATGAAAAAGTGTGTATATTTTCGTGTTTCCAGTCACCCTAGCTGTTAGACGATTATGTTAAGTCCTTAGTATGAAAGAACTATTAATTATTTTATTATATTATTATTCTAGTTGAATAATTTAGTTAGACACGTGAGAACTAGTTAGAAGAGAACTAAGTTACTGTAGCGAGTAATACTCACATTTATGATGATAGAGAAAGTGCTTAATCACAGGAATCGAGGGGTTTAGTGGGATAATCTGACTTATCCACTAAACCCAGCTTCCGTGTTTATCTGTATAAAGTTAGTATTGGCTTCATGAGAAATTTTTACATTTTCTCTTGTAGTCATTTTCTTCTCAAATTTTCTCTACACATTTTCTCTCAGAATACCTAATACATGAGGCCGACTTGAAGATTGGGTTCGCTGTACTCAGCCAATTCCTTCGTTGTTTTAGCACTTGGTAAATATTGATAACTTTTTTCACAGTTATTTACGTGACTTTAGAGTTGCATGCTTTAGGCTCAATCTAGAGTGTAAGGAAAGAAACTTCCCGATTATAGGTTTTCTACTAATGTTTCCTACAAGCTTATTTAGTTTTCTGGTAAAGTGATCTAACAAGTTTAACTATCTATATTATTGCTCAAGACACTTCTGAAGGTTCTCGTGATAAGGGAAAAGGTCCTACTATTTAAACTTGCTGCATTTTCTTGTGAATTCCTTCTCACTTTCATGTATGTGTAATGCCTTTGTTTATATTTTGTTCAAGGTAAGTATCCACATTATGTAAAGATGATATGTTTCCACATGAGTGATGGATGTTCGTTGTTATTAGTCTAAGTTGGTTTGTTTGTGTAAGTGGAGTAAGGGCCTTTCTTCGTATTTAAGTCACTACCTTTTTCTTTTGCAATGAACAATATGGATTGCAAAAGGAAAATGAATTCATGGAGTTGCCTTCAATGAAATTAGCATTGAACTGGCAAATCGCGATACATGAAAATGATCATGTAGCCTTTGGTAGGGCAAGAGTTGTTGCAAACTAGATTGACAAATCATGACAAAGGAAAATGAATGATATGAATGTTACGACTTAACTATGGACTTAGGTGTGGCTAAAACGAAGAAGGTTGTTTGTATGATTATATGGGCATAATGCATACGCCAAAGGAATAGTGTCTGACGTATAGTCTATCTGTGTTTAGTACTCACCAACTGGCGAGCTATGTAATTGTGTTGAGTTGGAAAGGTTTTGCTTGAATCATATATGGCTATTGTAATGCTTCCCTTCGGAACTCACTAAGTTCTTTGAACTTACTTAGTTACCTTTCCTTCTCAAGCTTGCTGTTGAATTAAAGGAATTCTGAAGACTATGATAGAGGACAATCGTCGCCGTGAGACTTCTAATATTTTGTATTATGCATGACATGGGGGTGGTGTCAAGACGTTTATATTTTGAAGAATGAATTTTGTATTTAAACTTGTGTTCATGAAACTATGATTTCCATGAAATTTCAGTGAAGTCCTTATGGTTCTTAAAGTGTACATTTTATCTAGCCTTGAATGACAAATTGTTTCCATTCTATATTAAATTAAACTATAGTTTAAGTTGATTTACGCCAAATATGATTTTAAAGATATTGATTTTATGTTGGTGATGCGACATTCCTAGATCCTCCTTAAAGGTCGAGATTGGAGTGTTATATTGGCACACAAAGCACATCATGGCACACGAAGTGCATCCTGGTGCATAAACACGTACACAATCTAATCCTATAACATGCCAACTATATTCGACACAACTCGAGCAACTAATAGGGTACTAATGTTACAATTTCATTTTTACGATTCAATACATATATCATTTCTCAAACACAATCATATTCAAAATCCAATTCATTATCAATATACATTATATCTCATGTCACACATCATATTCCAAGCATTTCAAGCCATTTTCTATTTTATTCATCTATCTCGGTATTCCATATAAACTCAATAAAAAAATCATACTATTTTCATATACTCACCTTGATATTCAATTAACATGTTTATGCAAGCAAATTAAATGATCTTGAATCATAAAAGTACAAATCGAGATTTCGAGTTACTCGTCGACAACTTTCACTTTTCCTTTCCCTCTAAAAGGTTTTGCGTCGACATTAGCTGCATATGATAACACAATAGGATAAACAATATCAATTTCCATCAATTCACATTCAAACATGAAACTAAGCATATTTTGCAAATTATTCAATTTAGTCCCTAATTTTGGACAAATATAACTTTTGATATAGCGCTTCGGATTAAAATTCGATTTCACATTTACTCATTAGGGACCTTATACTCTTTATTCCTAGCACAATTTCATAGCATGTTTTCATTTTATTCAATTTGGTCCATATTGTAACAAAACTAATAATCAAGCTTGATAAGCTTTACAATTTAGTCTTTTTCATAATCTAAGCTTAATTTCTATCAATTTCACTCCTAATTCTTCAATTTCTCAACAATGGTAACTTATAAAAAATTCACCAATTGAACAAATTGATAAATGGGCTACCTTAATTAGGGGTGAGCAAAATCCGATTCGATTCGAAAAACTCGATAAAAAATTCAAATTTTGAATTAAATAGTTCGAATTATTTGAGTTAATCAAGTTATTCGGATAAACTCGAATAAAAATTAAGTTTTTCGGTTTAACTCGAATATGAATTACACAATTCGAGTTATCCGAAAATCCAAATAAGAAAAGACAAAACTACGTCGTTTTAATAAATGTTTACTTTTTTAAAAGTTAAAATTCAAAATAATTAAGTTAAAAGGTAAAACTACGTCATTTTGATAAATGTTTACCCATTAAGTTAAAAGGCAAAATAATTATATTGTTCATGTAGTTAAATAATATTGTACTTCATCTACTAGTTAAATAATCGGTTCATCTAAACACAACATTAAGTATAAATAATAGGATTCGTTAACTCGACTCGATTTGACTCGAAATTTTTTGACTCAATTCGATTCGATTCGAAAAAAATTCAAATTGAATTCGGTTGCTAAAATAGGATTTGTCAACTCGACTAACTCGAAATTTTTTTACTCGATTCGACTCGACTCGATCGAATACTCACCCTTAACCTTAATCAAGCTCTTATGATAAAAAGTCTATAAAAATAAAAGAAAAATAGCTAAAGACTTACTTAAAATTATTAGTCGAATGTTCAAGGACTCAACAATAGAGTTTTTTTTTCTTTGTTTTTTTTTTCTTGGCCAGTTGGAGGAAGATGGATATTCATATCTCCTTCCACTTAATTTGGCTAATATAGCTAGCTTAGTTTATAATTAAGCTTAATTAATTAACTTAATCATAATTAACTAAACATTTGTCTTCAATTAGTTTAATCTAATGACATCCAACATCACATTCTACTATCACCTATTTAAGATTGGTTTATTAGCCATTTTAATCCTTTGGGTAATTCTATCCAAGTCCCCAAGCTTTTTTCTAATTAAAATTCTATAGCAATTAAACTTTTATAATTTAGTCTCAATGCCTTAATTAACCCATTTTCGACTAATTTTCTTAACTAAATTTTAATATATCTATATAATAACTTCGTAAATATTCATATTTAATATTTATAAACTTAATTTACGAAAATAAAATTTAAAATTCATAATTTTTAACACAATTGAAAATTAAATCGTTACAACAAACGCGGCTATATACAATACACTCCCGACTCTTACACGAAAACCCTGCAATAATCAATCCTTTAACGGCGCCACTAAAAATAAATTCATTAACGTGGGAAAATTGATTTACCACGAAAATATTTTGGCGCCATACATTTTGCAGCGTTTATTGTAGAAGTCACCGGTATGTTTCTAACTTTTAGTGGTGTTTCTTTGACAAACGTTACTAAATAATTATGTGTGAAATAAATAATGTTTTTAAGAAAAAATATTGCGTTTTACATAAATTTTGTGGCACATAACTACGAAACGCCGAAAACGTTCATATATGATAACATCTACATTCATTATTAGGAAAATCTAAATAATAAATTAAAATTATATAATTAGATGAAATAATTCTAATATACAAGAAATTTTTGTTAATAATATTCATTTAAAAGGTTTATTAATATGAATAAAAATAAATGATATTTTATATTATAATTTACATTAATATTTTAGTCATATTATTTTAAAAAATATTAAATTTCAAGAAATTATATTTTATCTTAAAAACAATATATATATGTTGTTTATTAATATTATTATATTATTTAATTTTTCTCTTTTTAATTACCAAATATAGTGGCGTTTAGTTTTTGTGTCAATCCCCGGAATATGTATTTTCTTTTTTGCGGCGTTTAGTTTTAAAAAAACCTACAATTGATTATGAAATTAAAGGTGTTTTATTTAAAGCGTCGTTCTAGCGGCGGGTTTGTGGAAACACCGTGAATTCCAGCCATTTTACCCAACCAACCTTGCTATCTGTTAGTATGTCATATAAAAAAGTTGTACGATTTTAACTGAGATTATTGATAGTTTTAAATATTGTATAAGAAAATGTATAGTTAAGAAACGGCTTAATGATATTTTTAACCTTCAGACTTTTTAAAAAAAATAAATTAAGCCTTTCCGAATTTTTTACACCCAATTGAGCCCCTAAATTTTTTATTAATGTTGACTGTTAGCAGTTAACGACAACGATGATGTGGCTGTTAATAGATGCCACGTCATCATCGACTACCGACATGACAATTCCATGTCATCATTGAAGGCTAACATGGTAATGCCATGTCATCTCTAGTTGCTTACGTGGCAATGCCACGACATCAAAAATAAAAAATATTTTAAAATTAATTTTTTTTAAATTAGTACACAATGAATCTAGACACCATTTACAAAGATTCATTACAGAATTTAAAAAAATATATATAAAAATTATAAATAAAAAACATCATTAAATTCGATAATAATTACTAAAAATTAATTCAAACCATTAAATTTTATGAAATTTATAAAAAAATAAATTTATTAAAAAATCATAAAAATAGAAAAAATTAATCTATAAAATTTGTTAGAAATTAATTAAAAATAATAAAAAAATTAAAAATATAAAATAAATATTTTATCAAATTCTATAAAAAAATATTTTTCTCATTTTTATTAAACGTCTAGCCATTAATCATTTTTATCAAATTAACAAGACCTAGAACAACTTTCAATAGTTTGCATGAGAAAAAAAAAAGGATTTTGATATACTTAAAAATAAGTTATATTAGTCAAACATTTTAATTAAAATGAGAAATACTTTTTTTTTTATAAAATTTTAATAATTTTTTAATAATTTTTATAAGTTTTTTTCATGTATTTTATAATCCTAGAATGAATCTAGATAAACAGGTGTCCAGATTCATTGTGTATTATTTTAAAAAATAATTATAACTTTTAATTTTTTTATGTTTGGTTACGTGTGACGTTTGTTAACGGCTACATCAGCATTGTCGTTAACTACTAACGATCAATGTTAGTCAAATGACCTATTTCTCCTATTTTGTTACTTCAAGGACTCAATTGAGTGCAAATAGTTTGGAAGGACTTAATTAATTTTTTAAAAAAAATTCAAGGACTAAAAATACTTTTAATCATAAAAAAATATAGAAAGTTGTATAATTTTTTATTTTTTATTTGAAAAAAATTGAGACTAATACTAATTAAATTGTCGATTAATTATTAACTCAGTTGACCTTATTGCTATTGTAATAATTTGAAAGATGTATAGAAAGTTGCATGGTTTTAGCAATGTGTGATTTTTTATTTGGAAAAAAAAATGAGACTAGTACTAATTAAATTAGCGATTGAATATTAATTTGGTTGACATTATTACTATTGTAATAATTAATTCATATTCATTTCAATTCAATTCACATCTTAGGAAAAATTACTATTTTGCCCCTAATCTTTTAATTAATGATGATTTCGTCCCTAGGCTCGAAAAATGAAATTCATACAATTTAATCCTTATTCCAAGCCTAGCCAATTTTTACATGTAAAATTTACAGCCCATGTATTTCATAAAATTCAGAATTTTTCCATGAATTTTACATATTTTCAATTTAGTCCCTAAATCACATTTTCATCAAAATTCACTTTACAAAAGTTGTTTATCTATCAACAATATTTCATTTTCTATCATAAAAATTTATAACTCAACTATGTTCATCCATGGAAAAACCCTAGTTCTTTGATAACTTTACAAATTAGTCCTCGAGATAGCTAGATTAAGCTATTACGATCTCGAAAATATAAAAATCAATAAAAACGTGACAAGAAAACATACCTAATTGATCAAAGTAAGCTTTCTTGAGCTACTTTCTCTTATCTAGGGTTTCCATGGAATTAATTTGGGAAAGATGATGAAAAAGATGATATTTTCATTATTTAATTAATTATCATCTTTTATTTTTTTTTACTTTCTAATTTCATCCTTTTCTTTATTTTATTTTCCATGGATGATTCATCATCCTTAACCACTAAGCATTCTAATGGTCTATTTTCCATATAAGGACCTCAAATTTTGAATTCCATAGCTATTTAATCCCTTTAGCTATTAGAACTCAACTTTTGCACTTTGTGCAATTTGGTCCTTTATCAAATTAAACATGTAATCGGTAAAATTTCTTTACGAAATTTTTATACGACATTACTATCATACTATAGACCATAAAATAATATAAAAAAAATTCTTCCAAAATCAGATTTGTGGTCCCGAAACCACTATTCTGATTTTACTGAAAACAGGTTGTTACAATGGGGGTAGGACTTTGTATATCTGTATACTCTGTTGATCTGATCCTGTTAGGGACTTATGTCCGTATCTGTATCTTTTCTGTAAACAAAAAATCTGAGTATATATGCATGTATATCTCGTTGAGTTATACACTAAGTTTCTTGAAAACTCACATCTGTTTGTCTGCTTTGTTCAGGTAATCCTCAGACATAGACGGATTGGTGTGACGGAGTCTCAACGGTGACCACTAGTTCACGAACTGTTTTATTTTAACGGTTTTATTTAAACCCTGGGTTATTTCAAGAGTTTTGTAATTTTTGGACTCTCTGGACTGTTGGTTTTCAAGTTTTTGGACTTTGAAATTAATCAGGTTTGTATTCTGCGACTTCCGACAAAACAATTTACGAAAAAAAACGTTTTTAAAGAATACAAAGTTGGTTTTCAAAATATAACGGTTTTGAAGATTTTCGCTGTGAATTATGTTTTGCTGATTGAACAAACTAACGACGATTTCGATAATGAATATGTTAATAAATATGTTTTCTAAAAATTGGACTCTTTTTAGCAAGAAATTATACAAGGTTTATAATGTGGTAAGATTAGTTTCAAACCCTTCCTCGTAACATTCTCAGATTTGGCCATAATGTCTAGGCCGAGTTTGGGGTGTTACACTTGGTTATCATTGTCTCAGAGTTCTTACTCAAGTATTACACAGTTGTAATATTCATTTCAATAAAGCAAAATTGTCACAAATATGTACTGCGTGTCAGCTAGGCAAAGCTCACAAGCTCCTTTTTTCTTCATCTAGTACAATTTATTCTTTCCCTTTTGACCTGGTTGTCTCGGAATTGTGGGGACCAACACAAACGAAATCAGATGGGTTTCTCTATTATCTATCTTTTGTTTATATGTACAGTAGGTATACATGGTTATACTTTCTCAAGAGTAAGTCAGAAGCTTTGAGTTATTTTATTCAGTTCAAAAAGTATGTTGAAGTGCAATTTGGTTACCACATAAAAAGTTTTCAAAGTGATTGGGGAGGTGAGCATTGCTCATTTGCAACAGTTCTATCTCGAAGTGGCATTCAACATTGGGTTACTTGTCCTCACACTTCAGAACAGAATGGGGTAGCTGAGAGGAAGCATCGACATGTAGTAGAAACTGGGCTTACACTCATGGCTTAAGCTTCGGTTCCTTTGAATTATTGGTCTCATGCCTTTATGCATGTTGTACACTTGATAAATAGGCTGCCAATTGAAGTTTTACAAGGAAAAACTCCCTATGAGAAGTTATATGAAGCTCAACCAACTTATTCTCAATTTCGGGTATTTGGATGTGCATGTTTTCCTTACCTAAGGCTGTACAATCAACACAAACTGCAGTTTTAGTTAGCAAGATGTATTTTTCTTGGATTTAGCTCTAATAATAAAGGTTTCAAGTGTCTTGCTGGTGATTGCAAGGTTTTTGTATCTCTTCATATTGTATTCGATGAGACCATTTTTCCTTTCTCAACACAGTCAAGTTCTGGTTCTACTTTTCTATCATTTGATGGTCGTATATAGTCTCATGTGCCAATAATAGTTCCTGTTACTTCTGGTCATTGTTTTTCATCTTCTTATAATGATTCTTTGCCTTTTGAAAGGTTATCTTCCTCATTCAGATCCTTTAGTAAAGGTGATGATTCAAATGCTAGTCTAGTTCCAGGTGAAGGCTCTAGTTCTCCTACAAATAGGGAGGTTCCATGTGAATATTTTAGTCCAACTCAAAACAATAATGGTCAAAGTGAGGGTTCTAGTCAAAACTGAAACTGTGATGATCAATGTGATACTATTCTCAATAGACCAGTTTCTTCAAATATACATTCCATGCAGACAAGATCGAAGAATGGGATATTCAAGATGAAAGTGTTTTCAACATGGCTTGTTGACAAAGAACCATTGACTATTGAAGAAGCTTTTCAAAGTGAAGCATGGACAAAAGCAGCTCAACAGGAATTTGATGCGTTGATTCAAAATCGGACCTGGGATCTCATTCCACTACCTCTGGATATACTTATAGTAGGGTGTAAGTTGATTTTCAAAGTGAAAAAGAATGCTGATGGGTCTATTGCTCGTTATAAAGGGCGACTGGCAGTTCAAGGTTATTCTCAACAGGCAGGTATCAATTTCCAGGAGACTTTTAGCCCCATTGTCAAACCTAAAACAATCAGGGGTGTCATCGCGTTGGCTGTTATATTTGGATGGCCTCTCAAAAAAGTTGATATGAATAATGTGTTTTTAAATGCTGACTTAACTGAAGACATTTATATGCTGCAACTACCAGGGTTTGAGAAACATTGTGATAGTCAGCAACTAGTTTGCAAGTTGAGGAAAGCTTTATATGGTCTTAGACAAGCCCCTAGAGCTTGGTTTCACAAGCTAAAGGAATATTTGGTAGCTGCCAAGTTTGTGGTATCCAAGTCCGATGCATTTTTGTTTGTTCAATAGTTGAACAACACACCATTTGTAGATGAGTTTGTTCATTCATTGAACTCCTAGTTTGCTCTCAAAGATTTGGGGAAGTTAAGCTACTTTCTAGGAATCAAAGTAACATACACTCCAAAGGGTCTCTTCCTTAATCAAAGAAAGTATATCCTCGATTTACTTCAAAGAAGTATGATGGATAAATCTAAAGGATCACCCACCCTAATGGTTACAACATGTAGTTTGTCAGCCATGTTGGAAGCCTTATGGAAGATGAGTCTCTCTATAGGAGCATTGTGGGTGCATTACAATATATTGTAATCACACGACCGGATATAGCTTTTGCTGTGAACAAAGTTTGTCAATTCATGCATAAGCCACTTGATCTTCATTTTAAGGTTGTCAAAAGGATTTTAAGGTATTTAAAAAATACCATGGACCATGGGTTGTTGTTTACTCCATCTTCTAAATTGGGTTTACAAGCATATTCAGATGCAAATTGGGGAACTGATGTTGATGATAGAAGATCAACTACTAGATTCTGTGTGTTTTTTGGTGGGAATCCGATTTCGTGGAGCTCAAGGAAGCAACAAGTGGTTTCTAAATCCATAGCAGAAGCTGAATACAGAAGCTTGGCTCATGCCATTGTAGAGTTGATTTGGTTGCAAGCTTTACTAAAAGAACTACGTGTAAATGTTACCAATAAGTCAGTACTCTGGTGTGATAGTTCAAGTGCTATTGCTATTGCTGCAAACCCAGTTTTACACTTAAAGTTCAAACACGTCGAATTGGACTTGTTCTTTTTCAGGGAAAAGATTATTGCAGGGACACTAAAAGTGGGTCATGTTCCAAGCCAAGACCAAGTTGCTGACATCCTCACAAAACCTTTGTCTGCTATTTTTTTTAATAAGTTTCGAGACCAACTTTGAGCTTTCAATAAGAGTGATCAAGTGCCTGATAGTCAAAGAAGATAATAGATCCCAAGCAGGAGGAATGTTATGGAATAAGAAAATAAGCTGTTAAGGTTGTTAGCAGTTAGGGTTGTTAGCTGCAGTTAACTATCAAGATAGCTGTTAAGGTTGTTAGCTGTTATCATGCACTGTATTAAATATGGATTTAGCATTGTTGTATCAACATGAGAGTTAATTCAATGAAGAAGGTTTACCTAGATCTTTCTTTCTTTCAATATTAGTTAGATGATTAAATGTTAATGCTTTTGTCTTTGAGTCTTGAGTTCGATTTCTCTTTTACTCATATTTATATTTTTTATTTCATATTGTTTTAAGCTTCTGTTTTTTTTAATTAATATCTTTAACTCATTAGCTCTTTTGGTTAGATGGTTAGATAACTGTGATTTCATTATTGAGTCCCAAATTCAAATCCTTTAATAAATATTTTAATATGTATTTTTTATTTAATGTTGTTTCAAGTTTTTTTTTATTTTTAATTAATATTTATAACAATAAATATATTGTTTTCAAGTTCTTTTAATTAATAACTCTTTTATTTATAAAATTAAATAATAAACATGTAATTATTTTAAAAAAAAACATCAACTAATTCTTTTGGTACATTTTTCTTTATATATAATATTCATATGCCAAATATTCATTTTCTTCACCTATATTGTGGATATGTCGATTTTTAATATTATAAAATCAAATAATTATTTCAAATATCATTGTTTTTTCATCTACATTGTGGGTATGGTATTTCAAATATTTTTATATGTGAAATATTTCAATTAATTATTTCAAATACACATACAAAAATATGTAATACTAAAATTTACTACACTCATTAAAATAAATATTACACATATAAAAATTGCATTTACTAAAAATAATGATATTTGTAATAATTATTTGATTTTATGAATAAAAGAGTTATTAATTAAAAAGGTTAATTAAAAATAAAAAACTTGAAAACAATATATTTATTAATTATAAACAGTAATTAAAAATAAAAAAAAGCTTGAAACAACATGAAATAAAAAAATACATATTAAAATGCTTAAAAAAGGAATCAAACCTAGGACTCAAGGATAAAATCATAATTATCTAACCATCGAATCAAAAGAGCTAATATGTTAAAAATATTAATTAAAAATAAAAATAAAAGCTTTAAACAACATGAAAAAAAAATATAAATGTGAGAAGGAGAGAAATTAAAGCCTCTAACCATTTAACCAAAAGAGTTGAATTGTCAATTTTCAGTAAAAATGCATCCTGCAATCTTTACTGGTAAATATAAAAAAATATCTAATTTCTTAAATTTTATAAAAAAAATGACATATATTCATAAATTAACCAGGTTATCAAGGTGTCTAATGGATGATTAGATTTATTATATTTTAGGGACAACATGTAATAAAACCTTTTTACATCGGTTATTTTTATTAAGAGGGCACGTTTTGTCTCAAGAGAGAAATTCGGCCTATGTAGCAATCTCAATCAGGTTAGCTTTGGTGGAGAATAGGAAGAGTTCATCTTTTGAGTTCTTTGTTCAATCTTGATTTTTCTAGCAAGGTAAAGTATTTTCTAAGGGTAAGCATAATTTCAGTTAAAACGAGTAAACCGACCTAACCAAACCAAATAAACTGATTTTTTTTATTAAATTGGGTTTCAATTAATTTAATTATCTATATTGATTTAAATGGTTAGTTTAATTCGATTTTGATATTGATAATCTAAACCAAAATAACTGAATAAATAGATTTTTTTTTAACATTAAAAAGTAATTTTATAATTATACCCAAGTAACCCAACCCAATATAAGTCTAGCCTAAATAAGTACCCAACACCAAAAATAAATATAAACTAAAAAATCCAACCCAAAAATAAAAATCAAATTCAAGCCCTGTTTAATAATTAAATTCCAATTTAATAAATAATTTAATTATTTATATAAATAATTTTAATTATTTTTAAAAAAATCTCTAAAACTAAAGAAAACCTAAATCGAGCTTTATTTCATTTCTCTTCTCCCAATTCCCAAATTTGAAATCTCTATCCCAAAAACTATCATTTGCATTGCCACCACCAATCCTTCTGATACCATTAAATTCAAGAAAACCGAGAGAAGAGAGAAAATAGAGAGAAAAGATCTAGAGAGGGAGAAGGCAATGAATTTCATTCAACAATAAGCATAATAGAATTCCCACACTGCCTTTGTTGTTTAAAGGCTCAAGACCGTTACAACCAATTTGAAATTCGGTTAAGTTGTTAGACACACAACTAACAGGGCAATGGAACACACTGCTTTACTTAAATGTCCAACCCCCCTAAAACTAGACTTAAAACGCAACATTTAATTACAAGCCTAAACTCATCGTTTCATTTAAGCATAAACTTATCGTCTTATTAAAGCTTAAAACTAATTACTAAGCTTAAAATAGGGCGTTTCATTAACTAAATTAACAGTTAAAAAGTTAGCCCGTATCAAGTACTCCCTGGGTCAAAGGAACCTTGTCCTCAAGGATTGAAGGCAAGATACTGCTACTGTAGGTCATGGAGGCTCTCCTAGGTGGCATCTTCAGGGAATGTGTTGGCCTATTCAACCAACACTTCAGTGACAACGTGGTTGCCTTGCTTCACCATGCGTCGATCCAAGATACAAGTTGGTTCCTTGATGATGGTGCCATCCAAAATGACAGGGGGTAAGGTGGTTTGAGTTGGTTGCTTTCCAATGTAGTGTTTTAGTTGAGACACATGGAAGGTTGGATGGACACGAGAACTAGGAGGCAACTGCAGGGTGTAGGTGGAAACTAATATATATAGGCTTTTTTAGCACTTTCCGACTGACAATTCTTGCAAATTCTGTGCTCTTCTTAGCATATATTTTTTAAATTTTATTACAAAATATCTAAATTGGATAAATTAGAGACAAATTTATATTTTTAATTATTTTTATGCTAAACTTACAAAATTCTATCAATTTTCAGTAGTTTTACGCAACAGAAGAAAAACTAGTCTTGGAGGCACATTGAGAAGATTAAATTGTAGAAGCATCTTTCAAAAGAATTTTTCACACAAGGGATAGTTGATTAGTTAACAGCCATGAACGCTCCAAATTAGCATTCTTAGACTTACTAAAAAATTCATTTGATCCAATTAAAAATTGGGTTGATGAAATTTTATAGTTTGATACAAAAGAAGAAGCCCGAAGTGCCTAACTAAAGAGGAAAGAATTACAAGTCCAAGAGCAACCCAAAACTGTCCATCTACTTGCCCAAATCAGCATCCAAAGCTGATTAAAAATAATTATAAAACATCCCCTAAACTTCTCCACAAAACCATTCCAAACCCTCCACTTTTCAAGCCTTCCAAATCCAAGCACTTAGCTAAATTTAGCAAAGCCATTCAACCCCTCTCTTGTCAATTCATGGCCGGCCACTTGAGGGAGAAAATAAAGGCTCTCTTTTGCTATTTTTATCCTTCCCATTCCATTATAAATAGCCACCCTCCTTGCCTTTCAAAAGCAAGCAATTCACTCACCTCTCATCCATTTCTCTCATTCTCTCTTCTCCCATTTGCTCTTATTTTTTTTCCTTTCCCATTTTTGATTGCTTCCCTCTTGAAAAAGAGCTTTGCAAGTCCTTAGAGCAGTAGCATTTAGCATCTTCGAGGCCTCTAGCCGGCAAAACAAAGCAAAAGGAAGGGGACGTACACTAGTTTAACTACGGAGAAACACCATAATTATCTTCTAGTTCCTTTCTCTTTATTATTTTTAATTTGTTTTGAGATTATGAACATGTTTGCTAATTGTTTTGATGCTTTTGATTTAATTAAAATGACTTAAATTGTGTTTGTGTTCAATTGATCACATTCTGTCTGCTTAAATTATTGAAATTATGTTTTGATGTTATAGGCCTTTGTTAATTGTCCATTTAGATTAAAACACGTTTATGTTATTCTTGCATTATAATTGTGAGATGGCAATTGAATTAATTATTTAATCGATTGAAATTATAATTAATTAAAACATTATCAAAATGGTGCATGTTTAATATTTTTAGGATAAATTAGATTAAATGAGTAATAGTATTAACCGATATTATTGCCTTGCATAACCTAAAGATTGATGTGATTAAATTTGTTTCAATATAGAAATATATTGTTACTTCACTATATCTTATGACTACTTATGAAAATTATTTAATTAATCTAACATAGACATATGCTAGAAAGGTTTAATAATTTAATAAGTATGACTGAATTGTTTAACAAAGAACTAAGTTGCCATGGAATTACCTGTAACATCATGAACATTGTTTTAATAATTATAAGTTAAAGAATAAGATTAATTTAACACATTTATGTCATATTGATTAAACTCTTTAAACTCTTGCTTTTACCTTGTGTTTTAAACTTTAGTTTAATTTTTTACTTAACCCGTCTTCGTCATTGGATTGGGGTTACGGAGCGTTACAGTACAGACCAGGACATTTATCATCAAACAGAAAAAAAATATAAAATTAATTATAACATTTAATAGCTTATAAAAATCAGGGTAAAATTACACTTGCGGGCCTTAAATCGAGTTTATGGTGCCCAAAAATAGTTTGAGAACATTTCGGGACTAATTTGAATCAAAACAGAAAAATATGCAAAAATTTGAAAATTTTGGAAATAGGGGTAACATAGCTTTGTGGCCAGGCTGTGTGGCTTCACACATGGCCATGTGGCTTCCCCACACACCCGTCTGGCCAAACCATGTAACTAACTGTGACAATGTGAAAAATCCTGCACCTAAAAATGAATAAGACACATGGCCGTGTGGCCAGGCCTATGTGTTACACGGCCGTGTGGAATAGCCAAGGCCGTGTGCACATTAAAAAGCTTTTAAAACAAGGCAAATTTTCATCAAACACTTAGGTTCCAAGACAAATCAAAATCAACCATTTCCATACTTTAAAAACACATTTAAACAAGCCTAAAACATGGCAAAACAATCAACCTAAGTGCTTAACCAAAATGTCTTCATTGGCACCACAATTTAATTATCAATCTCAATTCACTTGACACATCAACTAATTTGCATTCAAATTCATAAGTTCATATATAAAATCATGTCAAACTTATCATTTCTTCTTAATCATTCACATTCGTTCATACCATGATTCAAGAACTTAAATAAGGTTTATATCACATGACCACAACAACTTTATATGAACATATTTACACCAAGATTAAAGGCACATATACAAGTAAGCTTATACCAAGCATAAAACATAGCATTTGTAATAGGTATCTAAACATATACAAAAACACATATTACATGCCCTATAAACCAAAATAAACGCATCAAAATCTACCAACATGTACTTGGATAGTGTGATCTTCAAGTTGATCCGATCGCCCGACTCCACAAAACATTATCTACAAGGAATATAAAAGAACATGAGTAAGCTTTACTAGAACTTAGTAAGTTCAACGGTTAAAATGATAAAGCTTACCGAATTAAACATAACAATTTTAATAACAAGATTAAAAGTCAGAGTTTCCTGTCAACCATAATCCACAACAAGTGAGTTTTGGAACGACAGAAATGTGTAAGTGTACACAATCGTAACAAGTAATAAAGTGACAAGTAAATGTCGAGTTATCGTACCCACAGAGACTGTGAAAAGAATTATTTATGAATGCAATTTAAAATACTTTGGTGAAGAAAAATATTTTGATTTGAAGATGTAACACCCCAAACCCGGCCTAGATGTTATGGCCGAATCTAGAAGTGTCACATGAAATGAGCTGAAAAACCGTTGTCGTTAAATTTAAAACCCCTTTTCAGTTCATTTAGCTTTTATCACTATTATTAATTTCAAAGTTCTCTTTCATTTAATCGTTTTGAGATAAAACGTATTTGTAACGGAAGCTTTGTAAAATCGTCGTGTGTAGAAAACCGTTCAAGTTATAAGTAATATAAACCAAAAACCCAAAACCAAAGTAAAACAGTTTTAAAACAGTCCAGAGAGTCCCAGAAAATACAAACTCTCAAATCTTAAAGCCGAATTTAAATTAAAACTAAAACAAATAAAACAGTTTTGGCGAGTGGTCACCGTCGAGTCCTCCGCAGCACCGATCTACCTAAGACAGTGAGTTACCTGTACAGACAAACAGAAGCAGGGTGAGTTTACGTAAACTCAGTATGTAACCCATCAGAGTTAAGCATGTATACATACAGAATATCACAAATCAGACAGATTCATAATCGGGCCTGAGCCCATGTTAGATACAGATACGAATTTGGGCCAAAGCCCTTTTCAAATACAGATATAGTTACAGATATGCAAATCAGATATCAGAATCCTACCCCATCCTCTACACACCATCTCCGACCATCCCTACACACCATGTGGGGTTTAGAATACCCACCCAGCCCTACACACCACGCTGTACCAATGCGGCACATATTAGATATAATGCAGCTGTGCTGCCAGATATTAGGCATAATCTGCCTTTTAGAACACTTCCTCCAATATAGATATCATCCCACCCCAACCACAGTAACAAACCATGCATGCAAAATTAACAAATACCTCATGCTTAACATGCTTTCATAAACAGATAACAGATAAACAAACATAGGCATGCTTATAACATTACATCAGTCTACAGAACACACAGTTTTAGGGTTTAGTAAGCCTTTACCAACCCCACAATAGGCCTACAGTCGATTAGGACAACCCGTGCAACCCTACGAAAAATTTCAGTACAATGGGCCCACACACCCGTGTGGGTTGCCCGTGTGGCCCACACGCCCAAATTGGCCTAGCCCGTGTGGGCTCACACGCCCAATTAGGTCTAGCCCGTGTGGCCCACACGGCCACACTCCAGCCATCACACGGTCACACTCCAGCCATCACACGGCCGTGTCTTGTGCACGGCCTGGCCTTCGTCGATCACACGGTCGTGTTATCGCATATGGCCTACCACACGGCTATGTGGCGTCGACAGTGGGGTTTTTCAGATTTTGCTGAACCCTATTTTTTTGCGTTTCGGGTACACACCTGGTAACGATTTGATGTAAATCCACCCCCGAGCCTTCCAGAACCTAACAATCAGAATACCCAACACCTTTACAGACCAAAATCGAGTTAACAAAACTGGAACGACTAAAACCCAAAAACTTACCCCCAAAGAATCGACTACGCGTGTCAAGCTAAGCCTCCAGAGTGACAGCCTCTGCCTCACCACCTTCTCCTACGCCACAGTAATCATCAACACAACCATTTATCAGCCATCAAAAAGTTTTGTCCACAACCCCATAAACTAAAAGGTAACAACGAACCCAACCTCACTTACCACGCAATTAACAAATCCCACAGAAATTGTAGCAACGACTGTTGCAAGAGAAAAACAACAGTAACCGAAGCAAAAGAAAAAAGGAATCAAATTTTAAAGAGTAGGAAAAGAGAGGAAAAACGGTAGGAAGGGATTTTTGGGAACAGGAAACAAAACTAATCAGATTCTGATCACTCCTCAATTTTCTTCCCACTAACCCACTAACAACCCACTTACTCAGAACTTCTGTTCAACTGAAACTCCCTTAGTCAAATGAGCAAAAAAAATGAACTCTCACGCTCGCGTAGGGATTCGAACACAGGACCTCCAACACACCAACTCTCTTACCACTTGAACCAGCAGGCTCATTCTGATATGAAGCTACAAGCAATTTAATATAAGCCTACCAATCAAGTATAGGGCTTAGTTCCAAAACTAACAAAGTTACCAAGGGTAAGCCTTGAACCTAGAACCTGTTACACACACCCAGAACACTTAACCACTGAATCAGATACATATTTGTGTCAAGGTTTCACAGAAATAAAGATAGAAATTTTGGGGCGTTACAATTCCACCCCCTGAAAGAAATTTCAACCTTGAAATTTACCTGATCAGAACAGATGAGGATACTACTGACGCATCGAGTCCTCAGGTTCCCAAGTAGCCTCCTCAGTGCTATGACTCCGCCACAGCACCTTTACTAATGGAATGGACTTCCTCCTCAAGACCTTAACATCTCGATTTAGGATCTGGACCGGCTCCTCCTCAAAGGTCAAATCCGGCCTAACTTCGATATCCTCAGCGGAGACTATGTAACATCCCGATTTAGGGCCTAGTCAGAACAGTGGTGCGAGACCACAAATCTGAAGTAGTAAAATGGGTTTTGAGGTTTAAGTTATGTTTGCATGACAGTATGAAAGTTTCATGTAGAAATTTTATGAAATTGTCATTGAATGGTCCATTAGGACTAAATTGCAAAAGTTGCAAAATATGAGATTCTAGAAGCTTTTAGTATGAAATTACTTTGGAATATTAATTAGAAGTCCTTAAATAGCAATTTTCCTAAATTATAATTTTTGGACAAAAATGGACATGAGTTAGAAATTTTGAAAGTTTAGTGAGAAGTGCATTTTGGTCATTTATCAATTAAATGATTAAAAAGGGAAAAAGATGACAAAAATCTTATTCATCTTCTTCCCCTTGTGCCGAAAATTAGAGAGACTCCATAGCTAGGGTTCTTCAATTTTTGAAGCTTGCTAGTAAGTGCATCCTAACCCCGTTTTTAATATTCTTCGTATTTTTGGAGTCCTCGTAGCATGAATTAGCTATTTTTAGCTGTAAGTTGAGCTAGAATTCATGTCCGTAAATATATCCATGTATGAAATGCATGTAAAATGATGTTTTATGGAAGATTATGAGAGTTTGATGTTAGATAAACATCTTTTCCTAAGTGAATTTCATGAAAAATGTTAGTATGGACTAATTTGTAATAGTTATGAAATTGGTCATACATAATAGAAAAAGTGGGAATTGATTGTTGCTATAGTTGAGAGAATGAATCAGCTAAGCATGAAGTTCATGAAAGTTGAATAAAAATCACTTTACGAGCCTAGGGGCAAAAATGTAATTATGAGAAAATTTAGAGGCAAAATGGTAATTTTGCCAAAGTATGAGTTATGAGTCAATTTAGTCAATATGAGTATTAAATGAGCTAAATTATTATTATAGATCAAGAAAAATGAAGCCCGAATCGAAACCGAGGCAAGAACAAAGTCGAGGACTAAATTCCATATCTACATACATTTTGTATATTGAGGTAAGTTTGTATGATTTCTAAGCTTTATGATTAATATCATTGAATTGCTTAGTATGATGTTGAATATATTTTAATTCCATAAGATTTTTTAATGCTATGTTAAACAAAGAAATCAATGAGATTAAGCATGAGAAAGTCCTGATTGAAGTTGAATTACTTAGGATACTCGATCTATCACATGAAACAAGAAAGCCCGTATAAGACCAAGCCAAGGCAAGGCATCGACAATCAAGCAAGTTATCATGTAAGACCAAGACAAGTCTTGGCATTGAAAAGCCATCATGAGATAGAGATCCCATGTAAGTCCAAACCAAGGCATGGCATTGGTGAGTAATAAGGAAGATTTCATGTAAGTCCAAGCCAAGGCATGGCATTGGTAAGTAATAAGGAAGATTTCATGTAAGTCCAAGCCAAGGCTCGACATTGACTAGTTCATGAGTAAATATACCAAGTAAGACCATGTCAAGACATGGCAATGGTAAGTTCCCAAGGGAACACACAAGGAAGACTTCGTGTAAGTCCATGTCAAGACATGGCATCGATACCAAGTTGAGAGATCTCATGTAAGACCATATCTAGGATATGGCTTTGGCATCGAGATATATGTGAGATGAGATTCACTATCATCGGTTATTCATAGTAATTCATCGGGCAAAAGAGTAAAGAATAAATGAGAAATAAAGAAAGTTAAGCAAGTAAAGCTATCATCAAAATATGCTAGTTAAAGTTAACTAAAAGTATTATTCATGTTATGAATGAGGAAGTTAAGATTATGCTTACTATAGCAAAGTATGTTAATCTATGTGATTAAGTGATACAGGTACCTTGTTTACCTTACAAGCATGAGACTAGTAAGTACCATGAGATATGTAAGAATTATTAAGAGTAAGTGAGCTCAAGCATATGAGTTCGGCAATGCCTTTATTTATGATGAATGAGTTATATTAAGCAAACATGTTGCTATATGCACTACCTTCAAACTTACTAAGCTGAATGCTTACGTCTTTAATTCTTTCTTTCCATGTAGTCCCGCCAAGCTAACTCATGGATCATTGACGTCGGAGCTCGGAACACACTATCAATCGCTATTTTGGTATAGCCAAGTTGTTTATATTAAGTATGGCATGTATAGGAAGCATTTCATTTTGAGTTATGTTTTAAGGAGAGCCAAAGTGTTGACTATCAAGTTTAGCATTCTTTTGTATATGGCTAAAGAGATTGGCCAATATTTGCCAAGTTTATTTATACCAATGTTGATGATTATGCATCATTGTTCATGTTTTCATGTAGTACTTGAGTTGTTGAAGAGGGTATTAAATTGATCTTGATTTCAGAGTGGAAAAAGGCTTGGTAGATAGCCTTCTAATCTCTCACAAGAGTAGAGACACGGGCGTGTGTCTGGACCGTGTGGGAGGCACAATTAGAACATGGGCGTGTGCCCAGGCTGTGTGAAGTCTGCACCTTGCACTTGGAATTTGAATCGCCACACGGCTGAAGCACACGGGCGTGTGTATGGACCGTGTGGATAAGTCAGAATACCAAGGTTTTGCACACGGGCCAGGGCCATGGGCGTGTCAAGACCGTGTGAAATTAGTCAGTGTCGACCACGGGTGAAAGACACGGGCATGTCTTAGGGGTACACGGTCGTGCCCCAAGTCACACGGGCGTGTGACCCCTGTTTTAAGGAAAAGTTTTACAAAGTGGGTAAAAGTTTCCGGTTGAACTCCGAAAGTTTCTGGACGTGAGTTTAAGGCCCCGTAGGCCCATGAAATGTATGATTTGACTAAGAGAGGGAAGTTCTAATTTGAAACAAAATTTTACAGCCCGAAAGTACATGTTTTAGTAAGTTCAAGTATAGTAATGTCTCGTATCCAGTCTCAGTTTCGGACTCTGGTATCGGGTCGTTACATTTTGTGGTATCAGAGCTACGATTTAGTCGGTTCTAGGACTAATGCAGGATGAGCACGAGTCTAGCTATACATTCCATACGTAAGAATTTTTTTATAATGATAGTGTGACAACTCCTGACGACTTAAATTATGTTTATGCATATAGTAAATGGATCCCGAAAGAGCTGTTGCAGATGACGTAGAAAGTAACGTGCCGGCTTCCACTGAAGGGACGGTGCCGAACGAGAATGAGAATAGACCCACTACGATGAGTCAAGGATGAGGAGAAGAGGCTAGAGAAGCCTTCCTCCACATGATGAACACATGGTATACGGAGTTCGTTCGTACGAACCCGAATGCACAACCCCCTCCACCCCCGCCTATTCCTCAACCTATCCAAAGAGCCCCTCAAGTAGTAGAGGTGGTAAGAGGAGACAAACCTCCGGTTGATAGGATCAGAAACATGGGGCGAGAAGAATTCCGGCTAGAAAGGATGATGATCCTAAAAGGCCGAGTTTTGGTTAGAAAATACCATCGTGGTATTTAATGAGTTGTCATGCACTTCGAGGAATGCATGAAGTGTGTAGTTTCTCTTTTAAGAGATTCGCCTATCAATGATGGAACACCTTGGTGTCGGTTGTACCAAGAGAAAAGATTACATGGGAATTCTTTCAAGAAGAGTTCGAGAAAGAAGTACATCAGTCAAAGATTTATCGATCGAGAAAAGAAAGGAATTCCTAGAATCAAGCAAGGCAAGATGTCTCATGATCGATTATGAGCGCGAGTTTGTGCGACTCGATAAATACGCTCGAGAGTGTGTATCCACCGAGGCCATCATGAGCAAGAGATTCGAAGATGGACTAAATGAGGACATTAAGTTGTTTGTTGCTGTCCTAGAATTAAAAGAATTTGTTGTGTTAGTGGAGCGGGCTTGTAAAGCCGAAGAGCTAGTAAAAGAGAAGAGATAATCTGAAATGGAGTCTCGTGACTCGAGAAAGAGACAGTGGAATAAGTCATTCCAACCCTCTTCCAAGAAGTCAAGAGATTTCTCCACCCGATCGACTTCATCCACCGGGTTTTCAAATAGAAACAAGGGTAAACAATATTCGGGAAATAAGGCACAGACTACTTCAGTCACTAGTGTGGGGAACATTCGATCTGATAGACCGGAATGCCCACAGTGCGGTAGACGTCATCTTGGTGAGTGCCGAGCGCATGAAAATTCTTGTTTCAGATGTGGTTCTCAGGATCACTTTATAAAAGATTGTCCTGAGATGATGAAAGAAGAGAGAACTCAGAACCCAAGATCCGGGAGTATGGTCAGAGGAAGACCGCAGAAGAACCCGGGTAGTGGAGCAAGTGGTAGAGGTAACCCTAGAGAGCAGGTTGTGAGACTCGAGGGTAGGGCACCTGCAAGGACGTATGCCATTCGCGCTCGCGAAGAGGCATCTTCTCCGGATGTTATTACGGGTACCTTTTCTCTTCATGATATTAAAGTTATTGCTTTAATAGATCCCGGATCCACACACTCTTACATTTGCATGAAACTAGTATCCAGTATGAGTATGCCTATAGAGTCTACAGAATTTGTGATTAAAGTGTCTAATCCATTAGGCCAAAGTGTGCTGGTTGATAAAGTATGTAATGATTGCCTATTGATGATTAGAGGTCATTATTTTAAAACAAACCTTATGTTGTTACCATTTGATGAGTTTGACATCATTCTTGGTATGGACTGGTTGACCACTCATGATGTAATAGTAAATTGTGGGAAGAAATATATTGAGATGAGATGTGAGAATGGCGACACTCTTCATGTAGAATCAGATGAACAAGATAAATCGCCGGTAATAATTTCTCATATGATGGCACAGAGATGTAATCGGCCCATTTTGCCTGGGCCTGTATAAATGAAATAAACGAGAATAAAAAACCAAAAAAATAAAAAAATATAATAAACAAAACCAAATATCCTGTACAGTCCATTTACAGAGTCCAAATTACAGACCCACTACTCTACCCCAAGCCCAATTACACCCTCAGACCTAAACAGACTACCCAGCAACCCAAATTAAACCTAAACAGACCCAGACCCAAAACCTAAACAAGCCCAAGTAGCCCAAATAGCTTGCGGGCGCAGGAAACCCTAGGTTTCCATTGCGCTGCAAGCGCCCCAGCAAGCATCCCAGCAGTCACTCGGCCACGTCGCCATTAATCGCGCCGCAGTTAGCGTGCCCTATCGCCGCCGCACTCCCCGTCAGTCACCTGCAAAAAAGGAAAGAAAGAGTAGTAAAAATGGCAAAAAAGACAGATTTTTTGTATTTCCTTTTTAATTTTTGGGTTATAAAAACCCCGAAATAATCTGTAACAGAGGACACAGAGACACGAACACAAAACAGAGAAAAAGAATACAAATATTCACAAAAAAATACAGAGAATACAATACACGATTTTTTTTACAGAGGTGATTTCCTATCTTTATTTGCGTCATTTTTTTATTCGATTCATGCATATTTTTTATATAAAATAGTACTAATAATAAAAAAGGGTGCGAATTTACCTTTCGATGGCGCTGAAAAACTGAGGCTTTAGCCTCTGGCACACCATCCGCGGTGGCGCGTTTGGCGCGAGGTCCAGGAGCCTGATGACCGAACTCCGGACAGAGGAGAAGAGGGTTTGAGAGCATTTTCTGGAAAATTTTTTTAAAACGGAGCTCAAATGATTTTTTTGGTATTAAAACTGACTTATATAGCAGCTCAAAAACAACACCGTTTTTGCTTAAGCCAATAAGCATTAAAACGACGTCGTTTAGAAGACTAGGATCCGTGTGTTGACCCGACCCGGGGAGGATCCACGCGTTTTTATTAAAGGGTCTAATTGCTGTATAGACCCTTCCGCATTTTTATAAACTTACAATTATGCCCGAATAGCATTTTTCCTTATTTTCAATTTTGCCCCAAAACTTATCTTCTATTTCAATTTGATCCTCGGGCTACTTAAAGAAAAAAACCAGCACGACGTCGTTTTGAAAATTTAGCATAATTGTCATATTAACCCCTACAGTGTGACGCGCGTTTTAATTTAGTCCCTTTATATTTATTTTTTTAAAACCTTTTTATTTTATTTTATTTTTAAATTATTCTAATATTATATTGAATTATTTTATTATATTAAAATTTTCTATTATTTTTATTATTTGTATATTAATTTATTAATGGTATAAATTCATATGTATTTTTTTTACATATTATCTTTATATCTATATTAAATTACTATTATTTATTACTCTATTTGGTTTAATATTATTTACATTATACATTATTTTATAAATTATATATTAGTTATATGTTATACATTTTAAAATTTTGTATTATTATATTATATTATATATATATATATATATATTACTTCTAAAATCTTATTTTGTAAAAAATTATTTATATTATATAACATATGTTATTTATATTGTTTACATGAAATATATATATTAGATTATTAGATTATAAATATAATTTCATTTAGAGTTATATATTATTTTTTATTTAATAACATATTTTTCTTATTTTTTATGAATATATATATATTATTTTTGACTACTCCACATCATTGTTGCATATTAATTCATTTTTTATTCATATTTTTTTTATTATTTTACATCATTTTATTTGAAGCCATATGTCTTAATTTATAATATCTATTATAATTCATTCTATATTGTTATCTTACATGCATGTAAAGTTTTATATTTATGTTTTTTATCTTTGGTTATTTACTGCATTATATCTTATATTTGTTTATCCTTTTTTGTTCATTTATCATTAGTATGTTTTGCTTTAATATAATTATTCTATTATTTGTATCACTTGTTGTTTCATATCATTCTTTCTTTAATTTCTCTATTAGTAGTAACTGCTAATATAATTTATAGTTATGGTGAATTACTATTAAGAATGTACGTTATAATGCATCAATGCAATATCTTACTCAAATCATTTTTTTAAAACATATTTTGCTAAATGGATGCATTTTATTCAAATGTTTTTAAATATAGCGATACGCGATATTTTGGGGACCTCGTGAAAATTATATCCTAACTTACTGGTTTTTAATTTTTCTAGTGGAACTTAAGGTATCAAGTATCCTTTTTTTAACCTACAAATTTCAAAACAAAACTTATCATCAAAGATTCAAAATGTTATATCTTAACTTATTAGATATGATGTTTTGTATCTCGAGGTAAGGATTTTCTTTAAATAAAGACGAGCCTAGTTTCGAAGTCATGAAATGTTACATCCTAACTTATTGGGTATAGCATTTTATTTCTTTGAGATAGGTAAGTCTTGGTTTTCTTTCAAATAAAAGGGTTGTATTTTCTAAAATATTTCAAAATTTTGACATTAGGACATGAGATTATCAATTAGGTACCAAATTTTGGGCGTTACGAGGGTGCTAACCCTTCCTCGTCATGCGTGTGTAGACTCTGAACCCGTTTTCTTGTATTTCGTGGACCAAAATCAATGTTTTGAAATAAAATGTTTTATAAGGTGATCCAATCACACCTAAGTAAAAGGGATTGGTGGCGACTCCCGTTTTTGTTTTTTTAAAAGTCGACCCCATTTTTTATAAAAACTTTAAAAATGGTTTCGACAGCTTAGCGACTCCACTGGGGAACAATAAGAGAGTCAAGCTATAAAATTGATAATTTCCTGTCCTTTTGTCCGAATTTAAAATTCTGATTTGTTAAAAAACGATGATCCTTTTATTGCATGTGGTTCTAATTTTCAATATATACCTCTTCATTGCATTACATGACCGTTGTGGTCGCACCTTTAAGTGGGAGCGAGAAGCTATGCCTTCGTGAGGTTTTCACCTCCGCATGGGCTAGTGGATTGCTTCCGGGATACATCTGTACCTATGTCTTCGTGAAGTTTTCACTTCTGCATGGCCATAGGGAAATGTATTCCCCTGAACCGATCTCGGTCCGTATGAGCCTATAATGGGTGAGGATCGAGGAATCTGCTGGTTCAGGTACCCCAACTTTAGAGCTAAACCACACGTAGAAAACATAAGGACTTACCCTAAGTAGAACCATGTCAAACCTTAGTAGTTACCCAGATAAGTGTTTGTTTATTTTACTTGCTTTATATTTCATCCTGCGATACTAACTTATTATGTTTTATTTTTGTGCATGTCATTTCATATTTTAAGAGGTATCGATTCACGATCAGTTTCTAAGTTAGAAAGTTGGTTATGGCGAACGAATTCCTTGATAAAGTGGAAGACAATGCAGCCGTCCGCATATGGTCAGAGCAAAGGCAATTAGAGAAAGGGGATAGCGTAGCTGAGGGGTATGTGTCGGAACTACGGGATTTCGCTCGTATCAGTGTCACGCAAAATGAGCTCCAAGAGTTGAAAGGAATATGGACCCGGTGGGATGATGAGGCAAAGCAGCTGTTCTATCGTAATTATGGCGATCTACCTTATTTGCTCGACATCAAGGTAGGTAAGCATTTGTTCCGGGCCATGACTCAGTTTTGGAATTCTACTTATAGCTGTTTATCTTTTGAGAAAGTAGATTTAGTGCCCACAGTGGAGGAATATACAACCTTGCTCGCTGTTCGAGGATCCAAGTCGACAAGGCTTATTCTAGGGCTGCTAATGTCCCAACTTTTGTGAAGAAGTTAATGAGTATCACGAGGATGAGTGAGCAGTGGGTCTTAGCCAGAATTCAGGAGAAAGGTGAGGGTAAATGCGTACCTTGGGTGAGTTTGATAGACCTGATCCTAACACATCCAGATGTAAAGAAGAAGATTAACGTTTTTGCCTTGTGTATTTACGGTTTGGTAATCTTTCCTAAAGCTCTAAAACATGTAGATGAAGCAGTTACTGATCTATTCGATCGACTTGACAAAGGGGTCATGCCTGTGCCTGTGATCTTAGCCGAGACGTTCAGATCTTTGAATGCATGTCGGAGAACAGGTGAAGGCAGGTTCATTGGATGTGTGCAGTTGTTGTTGGCTAGGTTCCACAGTCATTTTTGGAAGGTGGAGAAAGTGTCTTATTGGGTTTTCTCTGATAATTACTCTCCGTTGAAAGAGATAATAGCTACACCAAGGAGAGAAGACGTGTCCGAGGAAAGCTGGATGGCGCTTCTCCAAAACCTTCAAGAAGAAGACATTGAGTGGAGGGCTCCTTGGATGGTTCCTGACAAAATCCTTTATCGGTGTGTGAGTTTCGACTGGGTTCCTTTACTTGGAACTTGGGAAGCCGTAGGGTATGCCCCTTTGCTTGTACTGAGGCAATATGGATCAAGACAGTTTGTACCAACGACATATGGGCTGGCTCAATGTGAGTTCTCATACAGAGGGGAAAACTATAAGAAGAGGGTTAAGGAGATTTCTGGTGCTTGGAATTAGATTCGTAGAATGAAGAGATTATCTGCAGGCCCAATGACGACCTTAGAATACAGTGGGTGGAGGATTAGGAGGATTAATGATAATATCCCCGAGCTGAATCCAGAAGGCGCCCGATCGAGAGAGGAATGCTTGCAAGTGGTCCCATCAGAGTTAGAGATTGTGAAACAAGATTTCGAAAAGATGAGTTCAGAGCTTGGAAAGAGAATAGAGAGGTTGGAAGAAGAGAAAATGTATCTGAGGTTAGACTTGGATGTTCAGAAATTGGAGGCTGATAAGTTAAGAAAGGGGAAGAAAAAGGTCGAGGAAGACTTGGACAGCCTAAAGACAGAGTATAAGAAGCTGCGTCTATCGATGAAAAATGCTGGATTGGGGAAGACTTCGGAACAGTGGAAATAGGAGGTTCAAGAGGAAAAGGCCAAAGCTAACCATTGGGAGAGAAAGTTCCTAGAGATGCAAAGGCAAAATGAGGCCCTAGAAAAGAGGTTAGCAGAAAGTCAAAAGGATAAGAGTGGATTAAAAGCTAGAGTGGCTAAATTGGGATGGTCTCTTCACCACCATATAAGCCGTAATTCTGCAAACGAGCTGAAGTCGAGTCTAAACAAAATCAAGGAAATGAAGGGCAAGATTGAAAGATTAGAGTCGGCATTACAGAATTGTGAACTCCGGATTGAGCAGCTTGAAGCAAGAAAAGGGCATTGGAAGGAAGAGCTCCACCATTCCCATGACCAAGTTAGAAGTCGAGATTACCTCATGGGTGAAGCAATAGTTCAGATTCGAGAGGTAGCTGATCATCTACAGACTTTGGCAGCACAGGCTGATATATTGAGCATGAAGTATGAGCTACAGTCAGATCGTGGTCAAGAGCTAACCTCTTTGTTTGGGAAAATCAAAACTTTGGGCCTTAGGGCGAAAGCATATTTGTAGTCCGTTTTATGTAAAGGATTTTGTTTTCTAATAAAGTTTTCTAAAATGAAGTTGAATCTGAATCGATGCCTCATTGCATTCATGCATTTGCATTACATCACATCATATGCATTTAAATCCATAGAGAGAGCCTAATTAGTTGAAATTATAACAGAGAGAGAGAGAGAGAGAGAGAAAGAGGAGGAAAATCTGGAAGCTGAACACCATTACGGTACACGTTCTAAGACAAAGAAAATGGATCAAAGACTTGAACAATTCCAGAGAGACATGCAAGACCAGATGCAAGAGTAATTGGCAAAGCTCCAACAAGAAATAAGAGACCAAATGTTGAAAGCTCAAAGGAACATGATGGCTCAAATGGCCTAGATGCTGAACGGGGCGATGGACAAAGGAAAAGGTCCCATGGCTATTACTGGAGAAGATAGTGAAGGCATTCCCCTGGGTTTTACCCCACCACATGCACAAACACAGCCTGAAGAGTATCCCCAAAGGCCATCTGTCACGATTAGGCCTCAACAGGGGCAAGCTGATACTAGACCGCCCATGAACTTCCAAGTTGGCTCAGGATCTAATCCAAGAGATAACCCTGCTAATCCTGTTATCCCTGATTTGGATATAGTAGAGAGGGAAGGGATAAGAACTAAATCCTCGAGGCAGTTAGAGGATCGCTGTAGATGGTTGGAAGAAAAATTCAAGGCTTTGGAAAATACCGATCATCACCATGGTATTGACGCAAAAGACTTGAGTTTGGTTCCAGATTTGGTGCTTCCTCATAAATTTAAGATGCCAGAATTTGAGAAGTACAATGGGACTAGCTGCCTTGAAGCCCACATCACTATGTTCTGTAGACGGATGACTGGTTACGTGAACAATGATCAACTTTTGATTCATTGTTTCCAAGACAGTTTAGTGGGGGCAGTATCCAGGTGGTATAATCAACTCAGCCGTGCTAGGATTAGCTATTGGAGAGACCTAGCCCAAGCCTTCATGAAGTAATACAATTATGTCACGGACATGACACCTGACAGAATCACCTTACAAAACATGGAAAAGAAGTCAAATGAAAGCTTCAGGCAATACGCGCAAAGATGGAGGGAAGTTGCCATGCAAGTTCAACCACCTCTCCTAGAGAAGGAAACTACCATGCTTTTTATCAACACCCTAAAATCTCTATTCATCACCCACATGATAGGAAGTACTACCAAGAGTTTTGCGGATATAGTGATGGCAGGAGAAATGATTGAAAATGCCATAAGGGGTGGCAAAATTGAAGCGAGGGAAATAACTAAAAGGTCTGCTCTTAGGAAAAAGGACAACGAGATGAATAATACGAGTACATACAACCAAGGGTACTCGAAGGCAATCACTATTAGCCAGCCAAAGATAGTTACGACTGGACAACAAGGGTCGACCAGACAAGAATCAGGCGCAAGGCAAAATTCTGAAAAGCTCCAATTTACGCCAATCCCAATAACGTACAAGGAGCTATATCAAAGTTTATTTGACGCACATGTGGTGTCCCCGTTTTATCTAAAACCGTTATAGCCCCCATATCCTAAATGGTATGACTCAAACGCTCAATGTGATTACCATACGAGAATATCGGGGCATTCAATAGAAAATTGCACTGCCTTCAAAAAGGTAGTAGAGAGGCTCATCAAAATGGGGATTGTGAAGTTCGATGATACACCTAGTGCGGAGAACCCATTACCCAACCACATGGATAAATGGATAAATATGATCGGTGAAAAGGCCGTGAGAAAGATCAAGGGGGATATGTCGGAGGTGAAAACCCCGTTGAGATTGGTTTAGAGAGAAATGATGAGAAGAGGATTGGTCGAATCAGATTCTGTGAAAGGATGTGAAGGAATAAGGGACTACTGTGAGTTCTACAAAACAGAGGAGCATGAGATCTAGGAATGTCCTGAGTTCAGAGTATTGGTACAAAGCCTTATGGACAAGAAGGAATTGAAGTTTTATGAAGAAGGCTTAGAAGGAGGAAACATACATGCAACCGAAGGAGAATTGACAAAGCAAAAAGTCAATTATCCGAGGATCATTATCTCTCGACCAAGAAACATGGAGGGCGGAACACAAGTGGCGCCAAAAGTTGTAATCCAGAAGCCTGTTTCCTTTCCTTACAAGGATAACAAAATGGTACTTTTGATTTACGACTGTAACGTGACAATATCGGGAGTGGAAAGCTCAGTCAGCACTTTCGAGGAAGTCCAAAATGAAGGGTCCTACACACGTAGTGGAAGGCGTTACGATTCAGGAAACGTCAGAGTAGAACCAGTGAAATCAAAGACAGTGGCAGTTGAACGAGAGAAAGGACCTGAGGCCCTTATCAATGAACCAGTGAAAGAATAAGAGGCTAAAGAATTTCTGAAATTCTTAAAACATAGTGAATACAGTGTGGTAGAACAACTGAGCAAACAACCGGCTCGCATATCAGTGCTGCCTTTGCTTTTAAGTTCAGAAGTACATCGCGAATCATTGATGAAAGTGCTGAATGAGACTTATGTTACTAAGGATATATCCGTCAACAAACTGGATCGTCTGGTTAGTAACATAAGTGCTGACAACTTCATTTACTTCAGTGATGATGAAATTCCACCTGGGGGTATGGGATCGACCAAAGCTTTGCATGTCACTACTCGTTGTAAGGGATACACCCTACCAAGTGTGTTAATTGATAATGGATCGGCTCTGAACGTCTTACCATTATCTACGCTGAAAAGATTGCCGATAGACAGTTCTCATATGAAGACATGCCAGAACATAGTGAGAGCATTTGATGGCACTGAAAGAATCATGATGGGAAGGATTGTCATACCGCTGCTAATTGGGCCAAACACATATGAGGTGGAATTTTTGGTGATGGATATTAAGCCCTCTTACAATTGCTTGTTGGGAAGGCTCTGGATTCATTCGGGAGGGGCAGTGCCCTCATCCCTACACCAAAAAAGGAGCCGGTAATGTAAAGTCCTACCGGTTACTATAAACGCGGAGGAAGATATCATAGCAACCGTTACCAATGACGTGCCATACTTGTAGGCAAATGAAGAGGCCACTGAGTGTTCCTTTCGGTCTTTAGAGTTTGTAAATGCAACTTTCATATTGGAAGGGAATGAGGTTCCAGTACCTAGGATATCCAGGACTACGAGAATGGGCTTACAAATGATGGTGGGGAAAGGAGCCTTACCAGGAAAAGGACTGGGCAGACATCTTCAAGGAGAGATTCAAGTTCCGATGTTGAAAGAGAAGAGAGATCGTTTTGGCTTGGGTTTCAGGCCAGATGCTAGACAGAGGAGAAAGGAAATGGAGAAAAACCAAGAGAGAAGAATAGCATAGTTGAATGGGGAGGAAGTCGAGTGGGAATCGATGACATTCCCTCACATAACCCAGACCTTTGTTTTAGGAGGGATAATTCACCCGGAGAGAGGATTATTGAAAAATGAAAATCCTCACATCAATGCCGTACATGATGGAGAAACTGAGCAAAAAAATCTGTAACATCCCGGTTTAGGGCCTAGCCAGAATAGTGGTGTGAGACCACAAATTCAAGGGTTATAAATGAGTTATTGAGGTTTATGCCTTATATGCATGCTAGTGCGAAAGTTTAATGAAGTAATTTTATGAAATTGTGGTTGAATTGTCCAAAAGGACTAAATTGCAAAAGTTGCAAAATGTATGTTTCTAGAAGCTATATGTGGGAAATAGCTTTAGATTATTAATTAGAGGTCCTTAGATAGCAATTTATCCAAATTCTAACTTTTGGACAAAATTGGGCGTGGATGAGTTAAAATTTGAAGTTTATCAAAAAGGGGCGTTTTGGTCATTTAGTTATTAAATGATTAAATAGGTGAAAAGATGACAAAAATTCACTCATCTTCTCCCCCAAGCTGTTGAAATTTCCAATAGCCATTGTTAGGGCCCTTTCAATTTTTCAAGCTTGCTAGTAAGTGCTCCTAAGCTTGGTTTTTGATATTCTTCGTATTTTTGAAGTCCTAGTAGCATGAGTAAGCTATTTTTAGCTATTTGGTGAGCTATTATGGATGTTTAAAAATGTACATATGTATGACATGCATGTATTTTGATGTTTTATGGAAGAATATGAAAGCTTGATGTAGTAGAAACATCTTTTGCTAAGTGATTTTCCATGAAAATGCATGTAGGGACTAGTTTGTGAAAAACTTTAGTTTGGTCATACATATGTGATTTAGTGAGAATTGATGAATGCTTTAGTTGAGTAAGTGGTTCATTAAGCATGAAAGGATAGAAAGTTGAATAAAAATCACTTTACGAGCCTTGGGGCTAAAGTGTAAATATGAGAAAGTTTAGGGGCAAAATAGTAATTTTGTTAAAGTATGAAATGTGGGTCAATTTAGTCAATGTGTGTATTGAATAAGCTGATTTATTCATTATAGATCAAGAAAGACGGCCCTGATCGTGCTTCGAGGCAAAAGCAAGGTGGTGGACTAAATTGCATATTTCTATACTTTTGAGTATCGAGGTAAGTCTATGCACAAATAATGCATTCATACTTATAATTTGTTAATGCTGGCTAGTGTGTAGCATGTTTGAGAACCTATGTGGGATGAATGTAGTAGAAATTGTGAATGAATGTATGATCGGGAATGATTGAGGACCTATGTGGTTTAAGTAGAATGATTAAGTAAGTAGACTTGTGCATGTGTTGTGATAATGCTAGATGGTGGGCTAAGTGCGATACCATCCTAATGCATATTGACAATGAGCTAGCTATGTGCGATGCTATCGTGAGGTATATCGTTTAGTGGGCTAAGTGAGAAACCCCTATGATTACCTTTGTGGTAGGCTAAGTGCGATGCCACCTTATTAATCGATTGTGGTGTGCTAAGTGCGAAACCATCGGGACATTTGCTGTGTGGGTTAACTGTGTGGATTAGCCATGTGATTGCATTATTGAGTAAAATAGCTGTGTGGATGTATTATTAAGTTAATTAGCTGTGTGGATGAATTATTGAGAAATAATGATGTGTTGTATATTTTGTAAATGTGACATTGAATGCAGGGGTGCATTTCGATGGTTATGAGTATGTGACTCATGATGTGTTGGAAATGTGGTAAGGGATAGAAAGAGTAAGCATAGTTGTGAATTACTTATGTTGGTATAATGCTAATTTTTTCTTAGCTTATACTATGTTGCTTGATTGTTTATGTGTAAACTTACTAAGCTCAAAGCTTACTCTCTTTCTTTTCCCTTGTCTTATAGATTAAAAGCGTTGAATCGAGATACGAGGATCATCAAAAGACAGCCTACATATCAGCACACTTTGGTACATGAAACTTAATGTTTTGTATATGGCACGTATAGGGGCTAGACAAGTTAGTGGATTTTGTTGTAAATGGCTAAGATGTGTTGGCCTTTAGATGGATAGCTTATTTTGTATAATGCCATGGTTGTTGGCTATTACATTATAGGAAAGAAAGATGTAGTGTTCTATGTGAGATTGCACTTCAATTTGAGTTGATTATGGATGTGTTGTATGAGTGCATGTTGTGTAAGCTATAAGGGTGAGAAGAGCTTAGCAAATAGCTTTGTTCTTGGCCATGTGGATAGACACACGGGTGTGTGTCTAGGCCATGTGTGACCCACGGTCAGCCTACAGGCGTGTGCTTTGCCCGTGTGTCCCCTGCATGTTAGTATTTGAAGTCAGAATAGACCACGAACTAGTCACACGGGCGTGTGCCTAGGGCATGTGGGATTAACCAGTGTTGGCCACGGGTTAGCCACATGGGTGTGTGTCTAGACTCTAGGCCGTGTTAAGGTAGTCAGTGTGCACCACGGGTGGTAAGCATGGGCGTGTGCCTTGGCCGTTGGGCATTGGCAGAATGCTGGGGTTTTAGGCACGGTTGGGGGACTTAGGCATGTGTGTCCATGCACGGGTGTGTCTAATCTTGCACGGGCGTGTGAGACCTGTATAAAAGAGAAAATTTTAAGATTTGAAAAAGTTCCAGTTTAGTCTCGAGAGCCCTCGTGCTTATGAGTGAGGCCTCATATGTCAAGAAAGAGGTTGTTGAGATGACTTCAGAGAGTAGTTACGACGAGCCTAAGTGGCGATCAAGTGGTTTGAGTTCGGTAATGCCTCGGGCCTGGTTCTGGCGTAGAACCCAGGCAAGGGGTGTTACATTTAGTGGTATCAGAGCTATGGTTTAGCCGTTTCTAGGACTACCGTAGCGGGTGTAAGAGTCTAGCTATACATGCCATAAGTGTACAATGATAGTGTGGTGGTTTCTGATGATTTTAAATCTTGTTTTATATAGTATATGGATTCTGATCCATCGACTGCTGATGAAGCAGCTAGTAATGCGCCGGCTCCTGCACAAGGAACAGTGCCTATTCAAAGCGGACCCGAGGTTAGGGATCAAGGGGAAGAGGCACGAGAGGCCTTTCTCCAGATGATGAGTAATTGGTACTCGGATTATGTTTGAGCGAACCCTAATGCTCAACCTCCTCCACCTCTTCCTCCTATACCTCAGCCAAATCCAGTGGCTCCTCAAGGTATGGATGTAGTGAGGATATCGAAACCCCCGGTGGATAAGATTAGGAAACACGTGGCTGAGGAGTTTAGAGCTAAGGTAGATGATGACCCAGAGAGGGCGGAGTTCTGGTTGGAGAACTCTATGAGGGTGTTCGATGAACTCTCATGTACGCCTGAAGAAAGTTTGAAGTGTGCCGTATCCTTGCTGAGAGATTCGGCATACCATTGGTGGAAAACATTGACGTTAGTGGTCCCGAGAGAGCGGGTGACGTGGGACTTCTTTCTGGAAGAGTTCTGGAAGAAGTATATAAGCCAGAGGTTTACTGATCGAAAAAGGAAGGAATTCCTTGAGTTGAAACAAGGAAGAATGACAGTGGCGGAATATGAGCGTGAGTTTGTTAGGCTTAGCAAATATGCTCAAGAATGTGTATCGACTGAGACCATCTTGTGTAAGAGGTTCAAAGATGGGCTGAATGAGGATATCAAACTCCTAGTGGGCATTCTGGAGTTGAAAGAATTTGTGGTATTAGTTGAGAGGGCAAGTAAGGTCAAGAGTGAGTTCGAAAAGAGGAGGGTGTGAGTGAAGCCCGAGATGCTAGAAAAGAGGTGATGGGCAAGTCATACCAAGCCCAGTCGAAAAAGATCCAATGAAGTGAATCCTCGACAAAGACACAGATGGGTTATTCGCATTGAGACTTGGGCAATACTCGCTCGGGTTCGAGAGTCCAAGCTCCCTCGATGGAAAGTGTAGGCAATACAAAGAGTAAACTGGAGTGTTCAAGTTGTGGTAGGTACCACACCGAAGAGTGTTGGGGAAATATTCAAAAATGTTATAAGTGTGGTTCCCCTGACCACTTTATCCGAAACTGCCCCGGGAGGGATGAAGAGGAAGAGAGGCAAGAGCTGAGACCTAGTGATGTGTCTACGAGGGGTAGACCACCAAGGAACCCGAGAGGCGGGAGTAGTGGTAGAGGTGTGCCCATAGATTCTGCTGTGAGACCAGAGGGTCGGGCACCTGCGAGGACGTATGCTATTCGCGCTCGCGAAGAAGCATCCTCCTATGATGTGATAACGGGTACTTTTTCTCTCTATAACACCATTGTTATTACTTTAATAGATCCAGGGTCTACTCATTCTTATATTTGCATGAGATTAGCATCTAGTTTGAGTATGACCATTGAGTCTACGGACATAGTGGTTAAGGTGTCAAACCCAGTTAGGAAAGCATGTGTTAGTGGGCCAGTGTGTAAGAATTGTCCTTTATTGATTGAGAATCATTATTTTCCGGCAAACCTTATGTTGTTGCCGTTTGATGAGTTTGATTTAATCCTAGGCATGGATTAGTTGACTACCCATAATGTCTTAGTGAACTGTGGTAGTAAGTTTATTGAATTGGAATGTGAGAGTGGAGATGTGGTTTGGGTTGAATCAGGTGGATCGGATAGTCTACCAGTGATGATTTCTTCCCTAGTGGCTGAGAAATGTTTGAGAAAAGGATGTGAGTCTTATCTTGCTTTTGTGTTGAATACTCGAGAGATTGGAGTAGAGTTTGAAACAGTGCCATGGTATGTGAGTATCCAGATGTATTTCCGAAAGAGTTACCCGGGTTACCTCCAGTAAGAGAGGTCGAGTTTGGAATTGAGTTGATTCCGGGAACGGCACCTATTTCAATTGCTCCATATAGAATGGCACCTGTAGAGTTGAAAGAACTGAAGGTTTAGTTGCAAGAGTTGACAGATAAGGGTTTTGCAAGACCGAGCTACTCGCCGTGGGGTGCTCCGGTATTATTCGTGAAGAAGAAAGATGGGTCTATGAGGTTGTGTATAGACTATAGACAACTGAACAAGGTGACGGTGAAGAATAAGTATCCTTTACCAAGGATTGATGATCTCTTTGATCAACTAAAAGGAGCTACAGTGTTCTCCAAGATAGACTTGAGGTCTGGTTATTATCAGCTCAGAGTAAAAGAGCAAGGTGTGTCAAAAACTGCATTTCGGACAAGGTATGGCCATTGTGAGTTTTTGGTTATGCCGTTTGGTTTGACGAATGCACCTGTGATTTGTATAGATCTGATGAACCGTGTTTTTAGACCGTATGTGGACAAGTTTGTAGTTGTCTTCATTGATTTACATATTGATCTATTCTCGGATGAGAACGATCATGAAGAGCATTTGAGAATTGTCTTGCAAACTTTGAGAGATAAACAGGTTATACGCTAAGTTTAACAAGAGTGAGTTTTGGCTCGAGAGGTCGGATTCCTAGGACACATGGTGTCGGTGATGGTGTCGAGTTGACCGAGTAAGATATCACCGTGGATTGGAAACCGCCGAGGAACGTGTCAAAAATTAGAAGTTTCTTGGGATTAGCAGGATATTACAGACGTTTCATAAAGGGGTTCTCTGTGATTGCCACCCCGATGACGAAACTATTGCATAAAGATGTCAAGTTTGAATGGACTGAGACATGTCAACAGAGCTCCGAGAGACTAAAAACAATGTTGACTGAGGCACCGATTTTGGTTCAACCAGAATCGGGGAAAGAGTTCGTGGTTTACAGTGATGCGTCGTTTAATCACCTCGGTTGCGTGTTGATGCAAGAGGGTAAGGTAGTCGCTTACGCCTCGAGGCAGCTAAAGCCACACGAGAAGAATTATCCGACTCATGATTTAGAGTTAGCGGCGATTGTTTTTGCGTTAAAGATTTGGCGACATTACTTATATGGTGAGAAGTGCCGAATCTTTACGGATCACAAGAGTTTAAAGTATTTGATGGATCAGAAGGATCTGAATCTGAGACAGAGACGGTGGATTGATTTGTTGAAAGACTATGGGTTAGTCATTGACTACCACCCGGGAAAAGCGAATGTGGTTGCAGATGCCCTGAGTAGGAAATCCTTGTATGCTCTAAGAGTTATGAGCACGAGTTTAGCATTGTCTGACGATGGTGCTATTTTGGCAGAGTTGAGAGCTAAGCCACTATTTGTTCAACAAATATGTGAGGCTCAGAGAAATGACAGTGAGATGCAAGCTAAGATAGCTAAGTGCGGATCGTAAAGTGATTCCGATTTCGAGTGGATTTGAATGGTTGTCTGATGTATCGTGACAGAATTTGTGTTCCTAAAGATGAGGAGTTGATTCGAAAGGTTTTGCATGAGGCCTACAGTGGATGTTTGTTAGTACATCCGGGCAGTACGAAAATGTACAACGACTTGAAGAAGTTGTATTGGTGGACGGGTATGAAAAGAGATATTTCAGGGTTTGTGACCAAGTGTTTAATTTGTCAACAAGTGAAAGCTGAGCATCAAGTGCCTTCGGGATTGCTTCAGCCAGTAATGGTACCCGAATGGAAGTGGGATCGGATTACCATGGATTTTGTAACGGGATTGTCGATGACTCCGAGAAAGAGAGATGCTGTGTGGGTTGTTGTGGATAGATTGACAAAGTCGGCTCACTTTATTCCAGTACGTGTTGATTATTCACTGGATAAGTTAGTTGAGTTGTATGTGGCAGAGATAGTGAGGTTGCATAGTGTACCTGTGTCTATTATATCGGATAGAGATCCGATGTTTACTTCGAGATTTTGGAAGAAGTTGCAAGAGGCCATGGGTACGAGATTAAATTTCAGCACTACGTTTCACCCGCAAACTGATAGTCAGTCTGAAAGAGTGATTCAAGTTCTGGAAGATACGCTTCGATGCTGTATCCTAGAATTCGAAGGTAGTTGGGAGAGATATCTACCTTTGGTCGAATTCGCCTATAACAACAGTTATCAGTCGAGTATACAGATGGCATTGTATGAGGCTTTGTATGGTCGTAAGTGTCAGACTCTTTTATATTGGACCGAGCTTAGTGAGAAGCGGATCCATGGGGTCGATCTAGTGAAAGAAACCGAAGAGAAGGTGAAAGTAATCCGTAATAGTCTGAGAGCTGCTTTGGACCGACAGAAGTCATACGCGGATTTGAAAAGAAAAGAAATTGAGTTTGAAGTGGGCGACAAAGTGTTTTTAAAAGTGTCCCCGTGGAAGAAGATTATGAGATTTGGACAAAAAGGGAAATTGAGTCCAAGGTTTATAGGGCCGTATGAGATCACTGCATGCAATTGGGCACATAGCGTACCGATTGGCTTTGCCGGTAGAGTTGGAAAAGATTCATAATGTGTTCCATGTGTCGATGTTGCGACGGTATCGCTCCGATCCTTCACATGTGATTCCTTCGACAGAATTTGAGATAAGACCGGATATGTCTTATGAAGAGGAGCCGATTAAGATCTTGGCTCGAGAAGTGAAACATTTGAGAAATAAGAGCATAGCACTAGTGAAAGTGTTATGGCAGAAACATGGTGTGGAAGAGGCTACGTGGGAAACGAAAGAAGCTATGAGAGAGCAACATCCAAACCTCTTTACTGGTAAGATTTTTGGGAGCGAAAATCTCTAAAGGGGGGAGAGTTGTAACATTCGGTTTAGGGCCTAGTCAGAATAGTGGTGCAAGACCACAAATTCGAGGGTTATAAATGAGTTATTGAGGTTTATGCCTTATATGCATGCTAGTGTGAAAGTTTCATGAAGCAATTTTGTGAAATTGTGGTTGAATTGTCCAAAAGGACTAAATTGTAAAAGTTGCAAAATGTATGTTTCTAGAAGCTATATGTGTGAAATAGATTTAGATTATTAATTAGAGGTCCTTAAATAGCAATTTATCCAAATTCTAACTTTTGGACAAAGTTGGGCATGGATGAGTTAAAATTTGAAGTTTATCAAAAAGGGGCATTTTGGTCATTTAGTTATTAAATGATTAAATAGGTGAAAAGATGACAAAAATTCACTCATCTTCTCCTCCAAGCTGCCGAAAATTCCAATAGCCATTGTTAGGGCTCTTTCAATTTTTCAAGCTTGCTAGTAAGTGCTCCTAAGCCCAGTTTTTGATATTCTTCGTATTTTTACAGTCCTAGTAGCATGAGTAAGCTATTTTTAGCTATTTGGTGAGCTATTATGGATGTTCAAAAATGTACATATGTATGACATGCATGTATTTTGATGTTTTATGGAAGAATATGAAAGCTTGATGTAGTAGAAACATCTTTTGCTAAGTGATTTTCCATGAAAATGCATGTAGGGACTAGTTTGTGAAAAACTTTAGTTTGGTCATACATGTGTGATTTAGTGAGAATTGGTGAATGCTTTAGTTGAGTAAGTGGTTCAACTAAGCATGAAAGGATAGAAAGTTGAATAAAAATCACTTTACGAGCCTTGGGGCTAAAGTGTAAATATGAGAAAGTTTAGGGGCAAAATAGTAATTTTGCTAAAGTATGAAATGTGGGTCAATTTAGTCAATGTGTGTATTGAATAAGCTGATTTATTCATTATAGATCAAGAAAGATGAAGCCCGGATCGTAACCGAGGCAAAAGTAAGGTGGTGGACTAAATTGCATATTTCTATACTTTTGAGTATCGAGGTAAGTCTATGCACAAATAATGCATTCATACTTACAATTTGTTAATGCTGGCTAGTGTGTAGCATGTTTGAGAACCTATGTGGGATGAATGTAGTAGAAATTGTGAATGAATGTATGATCGAGAATGATTGAGGACCTATGTGGTTTAAGTAGAATGATTAAGTAAGTAGACTTGTGCATGTGTTGTGATACTGCTAGATGGTGGGCTAAGTGCGATACCATCCTAATGCATATTGACGATGAGCTGGCTATGTGCGATGCTATCGTGAGGTATATCGTTTAGTGGGCTAAGTGAGAAACCCCTATGATTACCTTTGTGGTAGGCTAAGTGCGATACCACCTTATTAATCGATTGTGGTGTGCTAAGTGCGAAACCATCAGGACATTTACTGTGGGGGTTAACTGTCTGGATTAGCCATGTGATTGCATTATTGAGTAAAATAGCTGTGTGGATGTATTATTAAGTTAATTAGCTGTGTAGATGAATTATTGAGAAATAATGATGTGTTGTATATTGTGTAAATGTGACATTGAATGCAGGGTGCATTTCGATGGTTATGAGTATGTGACTCATGATGTGTTGGAAATGTGGTAAGGGATAGAAAGAGTAAGCATAGTTGTGAATTACTTATCTTGGTATAATGCTAATTGTTTCTTAGCTTATACTATGTTGCTTAATTGTTTATGTGTAAACTTACTAAGCTCAAAGCTTACTCTCTTTCTTTTCCCTTATCTTATAGATTAAAAGCGTTGAATCGAGATACGAAGATCATCGAAAGACAAAATTCACATATCAAAGACACTTTGGTACATGAAACTTAATGTTTTGTATATGGCATGTATAGGGGCTAGACAAGTTAGTGGATTTTGTTGTAAATGGCTAAGATGTGTTGGCCTTTAGATGGATAGCTTATTTTGTATAATGCCATGGTTGTTGGCTATTACATTATAGGAAAGAAAGATGTAGTTTTCTATGTGAGATTGCACTTCAATTTGAGTTGATTATGGATGTGTTGTATGAGTGCATGTTGTGTAAGCTATAAGGGTGAGAAGAGCTTAGCAAATAGCTTTGTTCTTGTCCATGTGGATAGACACACGGGCGTGTGTCTAGGCCATGTGTGACCCATGGTCAGCCCACGGGCGTGCGCTTTGGCCGTGTGTCCCCTGCATGTTAGTATTTGAAGTCAGAATAGACCACGGACTAGTCACACGGACGTGTGCCTAGGGCGTGTGGGATTAACCAGTGTTGGCCACGGGCTAGCCACACGGGTGTGTGTCTAGACTCTAGGCCGTGTTAAGGTAGTCAGTGTGCACCACGGGTGGTAAGCACGGGCGTATGCCTTGGCCGTGGGGCATTGGCGAGAATCGTCGGGTTTTAGGCACGTTGGGGACATGGGCGTGTGTGTCCATGCACGGGCGTGTCTAATCTTGCACGGGCGTGTGAGACCTATATAAAAGAGAAAATTTTAAGATTGGAAAAAGTTCCGGTTTAGTGTCGAGAACCCTCGTGCTTATGAGTGAGGCCTCATAAGTCGAGAAAAAGGTTGTTGAGTTGACTTCAGAGAATAGTTACGACAAGCCTAAGTGGCGATCAAGTGGTTTGAGTTCGGTAACGCCTCGGGCCTGGTTCCGGCGTAGAACCCGGGCAAAGGGTGTTACAAAATCTGTTGGGCATTCGCCCTTATGAACCTGGAAGCGTTCTGAACAATTGGACTGTAGAGGAACTTCCTGTAGTATTTAGAGATTACACAGAGTAATATTCAGAACGCACTTGTTGTTTTTAAGCCTAGGAACAATAAGATTTCTTTTGTGAAATAGGCTCATGTTCAGACATCTTTTGTTTCAATAAAATACATCTTTAATGACCAATTCTGGCAAATATTCTTTCATTTTTTATTCTTTTAATTTTCCAATTTCATTCCAAATTTTTTATTCTCATTCATATCATGTGAATAGTTGTCCTCGAATTCATTCGTTCTTTGTACATTCTTTGGTGCCCACCACAGGTCTCAAGATATCAATGATATGAGCAACGATACTACAGATCCAGAGGTCTATTTTGAGGAAGACATGTGTTTAGAGGAATATCAGGATTTTGAAGGTGACAGAGATTGTAACTTATCTCTAGATTTGTTAAGAATGGTAAAGCAAGAGGAGAAACAAATTTTACCCTATAAAGAGGAGGTAGAGAATATAGCCTTAGAGGAAGGGAAGGTTGTGAAAATTGGAACGCGCATAGCCAAAAGGACAAAGCGAGACCTGGTTGAGTTATTATGGCAATTCAAAGACGTCTTTGCATGGTCATACCAAGATATGCCTGGGCTAAGTACTGATATTGTAGTGCATCGCCTTCCCATAAGAGAAGAGTGCAAGCCAGTTCAGCAAAAGCCACGGAGGATGAGGCCTGATGTGATGTTGAAAATAAAAGAGGAAGTCAAGAAACAGTTTGATGCTGGTTTTCTATAGGTGGTCAAATACTCAGAGTGGGTTGCCAACATTGTTCCTGTTCCTAAGAAGGATGGAAAGGTTCGAATGTGTGTAGACTATAGGGATTTAAATAAAGCCAGCCCGAAGGACAATTTCCCTTTGCCTCATATTGACACATTGGTGGATAATACGTCGGGATATTCATTGTTTTCTTTCATGGATGGTTTTTTGGGATACAATCAGATCAAGATGCACTCTGAGGATATGGAGAAAACTACTTTCATAATATTGTGGGGGTACCTTTTGTTATAAAGTAATGCCATTCGGACTGAAGAATGGAGGAGCGACATATCAAAGAGCCATGGTAACTTTATTCCATGACATGATGCATAAAGAGATTGAAGTATATGTTGATGACATGATCGCCAAATCTTGAACAGAAAAGGAACACATTAAAGTTTTGAAGAAGTTGTTTTTGAGATTGAGAAAATTTCAATTGAAGCTCAACCCGGCAAAGTGTAATTTCGGAGTTCGGTCAGGGAAATTACTGGGTTTCGTAGTTAGTGAAAGAGGAATCGGAGTTGACTCAAGTAAGGTCAAAGCTATACAAGAATTGCCTCCACCACGCACTCAAAAGGAAGTTCGAGGCTTTCTTGGAAGATTAAATTACATTGCTCGGTTTATTTCACAATTAACCGAGAAATGTGATCCCATATTCCGTCTTCTCAAGAAACACAACCAAGGTGTATGGGACGAAGAATGCGAGAAAGCTTTTGACAAAGTCAAACAATATCTCACAAATGCCCCAAAGACTATCTCCTCCTAATCCAGATAGACCATTGATATCATGTTTGGACAGTGTTCAATAACTCCATGGGTTGTGTGCTTGGTCAACATGATGAGTCGGAAGAAAAAAGAAAAGGCAATATACTATCTCGAAAAAAAGTTCACCAATGTGAAATGAGATATTCGTCGATTGAAAAATTGTGTTGCGCCTTGATTTGGACAACTCGGAGATTGAGGCGTAGACATGCTATATCATACAACCTGGTTAATTTGAAGCTTGATCCTTTAAAGTATATGATGGAGTCAACTGCTTTGAATGGAAAGATGGCAAGGTGGCAGATGCTGCTTTCTGAATTTGATATAGTCTATGTAAACCAAAAGGCTATAAAAGGGAGCGCGATAGCAGAATTTTTGGCTAGAAGAGCTTTAGAGGATTATGAACCTTTGAGCTTTGATTTTCCTAATGAAGAGTTAATGTATGTGGCAACTACTGAAGAATGTCCGTGGAAGCTAAATTTTGATGGAGCATCAAATGATGTGGGAAATGGAATTGGGGCAATCTTGGTATCCCCTAATGGTGATCATTATCCATTCACATGTAAATTGGATTTTGATTGCACAAACAACATGGCAGAGTATGAAGCGTGCATCATGGGCATTCGAGCAGCTATAGAGCATAAAATCAGAGTGTTAGAAGTATATGGAGATTCTGTACTAGTGATTTACCAGCTTAAGGGTGAATGAGAGACGAGAGATCCCAAATTGATCGATTATCGAAAGATAGTTTTGGGATTGATTGAGGAGTTTGACGACATCACTTTTAATTATCTCCCACATGATGACAATCAGGTGGCAGATGCTTTGGCAACCCTGGCTTCTATGATCAAAGTAAACAAACCAGAGGATATGAGGCCTATTCAGATGAGTATTGTCGAAGTGCCAGCTCATTGTTATAACGTGGAGGAGGAGGAAAAAGATGACCACCCTTGGTATCATGATGTATTGCGATACGTAAAAAATCGTGAATACCCGGAGCATGCGACTGAGAATGATAAAAGGACATTAAGAAGATTGGCCTCTAACTATGTATTAGACAGGGATATCTTGTACAAAAGGAGAAAAGATCAAGTACTATTGAGATGCGTTGATGCCGTTGAAGCTAGGAAAATTCTGGAAGAAGTCCATGAGGGTGTTTGTGGAACACACGCTAATGGATTCACAATGGCCAGGCAGATAATGAGATTTGGATATTATTGGTCCACCATGGAAGGAGATTGTATCAACTATGCTAAAAGATGTCATAAATGTCAGATTTATGGAGACAAAATTCATGTGCCTCTGTCACCATTGCATGTTATGACTTCTCCATGGCCTTTTTCCATGTGGGGCATGGATGTTATTGGACCAATCTCACCGAAAGATTCGAATGGGCATCGGTTTATCTTCGTGGTCATTGACTACTTCATGAAATGGGTAGAGGCTGCTTCATATGCTAGCGTCACTAAGTCAGCAGTTAGTCGGTTCTTGAAGAAGGAGATCATTTGTCGATATGGAATGCCTGAGAGGATCATATCAGACAATGCATTAAACTTGAACAACAGCACGATAGCAGAAGTTTGTAGTCAATTCGCGATCAAACACCACAACTCGTCTCCGTACCGTCCAAAAATAAATGGGGCAATGGAAGCGGCCAATAAAAACATCAAGAAGATAGTAGGAAAAATGACTGAGACGTATAAGGATTGGCACGAGAAATTACCGTTTGCACTCTATGCTTATCGGACGTCCGTCAGAACCTCTACTGGGGCAACTCCTTTCTCACTGGTCTATGGGATGGAGGCAGTTCTACCTATTGAAGTGGAAATACTTTCTCTCCGAGTTTTGTCAGAAATAAAGCTAGATGAAGCTGAATGGATCCAAGCTCGATATGATCAGTTGAACTTAATTGAAGAAAAGAGGCTAAGGGCTATTCGTCACGGTCAGATGTACCAAAAACGAATGATACGAGCCTATGATAAAAAAGTCTGCCCAAGAGAGTTTCATGAGGGGGACCTTGTGCTGAAAAAGATCCTTCCCATACAAAAGGATTTCAGAGGAAAATGGATGCCGAATTGGGAAGGACCATATGTGGTCAAGAAAACTTTCTCTGGAGGTGCACTGATTCTGACTGAAATGGATGGGAAAAGCTTACCCAATCCTGTGAACTCGGACTCAGTCAAAAAATACTTTGCTTGAAAAGGAGAAAATGCCAAGGTGAAATCCCGCAAAGGGCGCCTTGAGACTTCTAAAAAAAAAAAGGAGAGGCCAAGGTGAAAACCCGCAAAGGGCGCCTTGAGAACAAAGGGGTTTTGAGTTTAAAACCCAAAAAGGGCGGATCAAATTTTGAATGGACATGCAGTGATCTTGCTATACTTGAATCAACAAGAAATGAAGTATGCTGCAATCGGGGCATCAGCAAAGTACTTTGGGTCTTCTAAACACATGTTAAGTTCAAAGCAGTCTTCATGGAGTCTGTATATAGAAGCCCAATCTGCGATATTTAGGGCATTTGATCTTTGTCCTATTCATTTTAGTATCTTTGGATTCTTTTTTCTTCGCAAAGATATGTTCCCAGTTTAATTTCTTTTATATTTTTGATAATTCATTAAATTCTCCTTGAAATCAATCTATTTGTTACCCATTATTCATAAGCATGTTGCATTGAAATAATGGTTGATAAACTAATAATTTCACAAAAGAGGTTCTACATATTACTTTGGAAATTTCTAGATAAAACAAGAAACCTAAACAGGACAGTTGTTTAGAATTTCCATGTACATAGATTAAAAATATTTGAGAAATAAGAGTCTTGATGGAGACCATTTCTCTAAATTCTTTGTCCAATTGGTAATTAGATAGAATAATAGTTGTTGTGACGAAAGTAAACAATGTCATTGGGTTATTCGAAAAATGGTATGACAGACCAATTCGACGGAAAAAGATTCAAAAAAACCCTAAATTGTGGTGGAATGAATTGAAGTTGAAACAAGTCCTGTATCCTTAAGTTGCAGTAAGGACGGACAGAAAAAGTTGCAATTCTTGGGGGGATGGTTTGAAGTTGATATACGACCCGAGTCCCAAGGTTCAAGAGGAGTGAGCCCTAAAATTTCCATGGGGCAAATTATTTGAGCAAGAAAATGATGCTTCAAGGGAAACAAAGATGAGACCTTGATGAATGAATGAGTGATAACACCTCGAGTAGGAATCATACTCATATCATTTTTGCATTGCATGTTTGAGTAGGAGCATTTGACTCATTTCGATCACGACATCCTAATCATTAGGCATAAGTATATACCCATTCTGCATGTCATGTCTTCTATAGGACAATGTAGTAGGGTAAATTGGCACCGTCAGATCTTGTCTCCCTGAAGTTGTAATAGAGCAGATTGAAGACGACAGATCTTACCTTCCTGAAGTTGCAAGAAGAAGATCAAAAACCTCGCTTGACCTCCCCTCGGTTGCAATGGAGCAAAGCAAAGAAAGCGATCTAGCATTCCTGAAGTTGCGGAAGCGATTAAAAACATCGATCTTGTCTCCCTAAAGTTGCAAAGGGAGCAGATTGAAGATAGCAGATCTGGCATTCCTGAAGTTGCAGGGAGCAGATCGAAGACATCAAATCTTGTCTCCCTGAGTTTGCAGTGGAGCAGATTGAAGATAGCAGATTTGGCATTCCTGAAGTTGCAGGAAGCAGATTGAAGATAGCAGATCTGATATTCCTGAAGTTGCAGGAAGCAGATCGAAGACATCAAATCTTGTCTCCCTGAGTTTGCAGTGGGGTAGATTGAAGATAGCAGATCTGGCATTCCTATAGTTGCAGGAAGCAGATTAAAAACATCAGTCTTGTCTCTCTAAAGTTGTAGTGGAGCAGATTGAAAATAGCAGATCTGGCATTCCTGAAGTTGCAGGGAGCAAATCGAAGACATCAAATCTTGTCTCCCTGAGTTTGCAGTGGAGCAGATTGAAGATAGCAGATTTGGCATTCCTGAAGTTGCAGGAAGTAGATTGAAGATAGCAGATCTGATATTCCTAAAGTTGCAGGAAGCAGATCGAAGACATCAAATCTTGTCTCCCTGAGTTTGTAGTGGAGCAGATTGAAGATAGTAGATTTGGCATTCCTGAAGTTGCAGGAAGTAGATCGAAGACGTAGCAGATCTGGCATTCCTGAAGTTACAGGAAGCAGATCGAAGACATCAAATCTTGTCTCTCTGAGTTTGCAGTGGAGCATATTGAAGACATCAGATCTGGCATTCCTGAAGTTGCAGTGAAGCAGATCGAAGACAACAGATCTTACTTTCCTGAAGTTGCAGGAAAAAGATCGAAGACGTTAGCTTTGGCTCTCTGAGTTTGTAGTAGAGCAAGCTAGAAGACACCAGTCTCGTTTCCCTAAATTTGCAAGGGAGTAGACTAAAGATAGCGGATATTGCATTCCTGAAGTTGCAGTGAAGCAAATTGAGGCCATCAAACTTATATTCCAATACCCCTGAAGTTGCAGTTGGGTTGGAAGCCATTTGGAGAAGACGAGGGCCAAGAAGTCAAGATTCGACAAGACCGGGCAAAATTGGTCCTTTTATAGTCTTTGCTCCATTCTCGTTTCACGATAATGAGCAAAGAGAGGCAGCTGTAATCGGCCCATTTTGCCCGGGCCCGTATAAATGAAATAAACCAGAATAAAAAACCAAAAAAAAATAAAAAATATAATAAATAAAACCAAATATCCTGTACAGTCCATTTACAGAGTCCAAATTACAGACCCACTACTCTACCCCAAGCCCAATTACACCCTCAGACCTAAACAGACTACCCAGCAACCCAAATTAAACCTAAACAGACCCAGACCCAAAACCTAAACAAGCCCAAGTAGCCCAAATAGCTTGCAGACGCAGGAAACCCTAGGTTTCCATTACGCCGCAAGTGCCCCAAAGAAGCACCCCAAAGAAATACTCGGCCACGCCGCCACCAATCGCGCCGCAGTTAGCGTGCCCTATCACCGCCAAGGCCCCCCATCACCACCAAAAAAAGGAAAGAAAGAGCAGTAAAAATGGCAAAAAAGACAGATTTTTTGTATTTCCTTTTTAATTTTTTGGGTTATAAAACCCCGAAATAATCTGTAACAGAGGACACAGAGACACGAACACACAACAGAGAAAAAGAATACAAATATTCACAAAAAAATACAGAGAATACAATACACAATTTTTTTTACAGAGGTGATTTCCTATCTTTATTTGTGTCATTTTTTTATTCGATTCATGCATATTTTTTTATATAAAATAGTACTAATAATAAAAAAGGGTGCGAATTCACCTTTCGATGGCACTGAAAAACTGAGGCTTTAGCCTCCGGCCACCATTCGCGGTGGCGCGTGGGGCGCGTGGTCCAGGAGCCCGATGACCGAACTCCGGACAGAGGAGAGGAGGGTTTGAGAGCATTTTCTGGAATTTTTTTTAAAACGGAGCTCAAATGATTTTTTTGGTATTAAACTCGACTTATATAGCAGCTCAAAAACAACGCCGCTTTTGCTTAAGCCAATAAGCATTAAAACAACGTCGTTTAGAAGACCAGATCCGCGCGCGTGACCCGACCGGCGGATCGATCAGCGCTTTTATTAAAGGGTCTAATTGTTTGTATAGACCCTTCCGCATTTTTATAAACTTACAATTATGCCCGAATAGCATTTTTCCTTATTTTCAATTTTGCCCCAAAACTTATCTTCTGTTTCAATTTGATCCTCGCTACTTAAAGGCAAATATCGCACGACATTGTTTTGAAAATTTGGCATAATTGTCATATTAACCCCTACAATTAATGACGCGTTTTAATTTAGTCCCCTTATATTTATTTTTTAAAACCTTTTTATTTTATTTTATTTTTAAATTATTCTAATATTATATTGAATTATTTTATTATATTAAAATTTTCTATTATTTTTATTATCTCAGATATTAATTTATTAATGGTCTAAATTCATATGTATTTTTTTACATATTATCTTTATATCTATATTAAATTACTATTATGTATTACTCTATTTGGTTTAATATTATTTACATTATACATTATTTTATAATTTGTATATTAGTTATATGTTATACATTTTAAAATTTTGTATTATTATATTATATTATATATATATTACTTCTAAAATCTTATTTTGTATAAAATTTATTTATATTATATAACATATGTTATTTATATTGTTTACATGAAATATATATATTAGATTATTAGATTATAAATATAATTTTATTTAGAGTTATATATTATTTTTTTATTTAATAACATATTTTTCTTATTTTTTTATGAATATATATATATATATTATTTTTTACTACTCCACATCATTGTTGCATATTAATTCATTTTTTTATTCATATTTTTTTATTATTTTACATCATTTTATTTGAAGCCATATGTCTTAATTTATAATATCTATTATAATTCATTCTATATTGTTATCTTACATGCATGTAAAGTTTTATATTTATGTTTTTTATCTTTGGTTATTTACTTCATTATATCTTATATTTGTTTATCCTTTTTTGTTCATTTATCATTAGTATGTTTTGCTTTAATATAATTATTCCATTATTTGTATCACTTGTTGTTTCATATCATTCTTTCTTTAATTTGTCTATTGGTAGTAACTGCTAATATAATTTATAGTTATGGTGAATTACTATTAAGAATGTACGTTATAATGCATCAATGCAATATCTTACTCAAACCATTTTTTTAAAACATATTTTGCTAAATGGATGCATTTTATTCAAAGGTTTTTAAATATAGCGATACGCGATATTTTAGGGATCTCGTGAAAATTATATCCTAACTTACTGGGTTTTAATTTTTCTAGTGGAACTTAAGGTATCAAGTATCCTTTTTTTAACCTACAAATTTCAAAACAAAACTTATCATCGAAGATTCAAAATGTTATATCTTAACTTATTAGATATAATGTCTTGTATCTCGAGGTAAAAATTTTCTATAAATAAAGACGAGCCTAGTTTCGAAGTCATGAAATGTTACATCCTAACTTATTGGGTATAGCATTTTAATTCTTTGAGATGGGTAAGTTTTGGTTTTCTTTAAAATAAAAGGGTTGTATTTTCTAAAATATTTCAAAATTTCGACATTAGGACATGAGATTATCAATTAGGTACCAAATTTTGGGCGTTACGAGGGTGCTAACCCTTCCTCGTACGTAACCGACTCCCGAACCCATTTTCTTGTATTTCGTGGACCAAAATCAATGTTTTGAAATAAAATATTTTATAAGGTGATCTAATCACACCTAAGTAAAAGGGATTGGTGGCGACTCCCATTTTTGTTTTTTTAAAAGTCGACCCCGTTTTTTATAAAAACTTTAAAAATGGTTTCAACAAGAGATATATTAGAAAAGGGTATGAGGAGTATCTTGCCTTTGTGATGGATGCTAGAGGAACAGAGCTAAAGTTTGAGTCGAAGGCTTGGATAGTATGTGAGTACTTGGACGTTTTTCCCCGAGGAATTACTGTGACCGCCTCCAGAAGAGAGGTTGAGTTCAACATTGAGCTAGCTCCGCATCGCATCGATATCCATTACTCCTTACAGAAATGGCTCCAACGGAGTTGAGAGAGCTGAAGTCACGCTTGCAAGAGTTGATGAGATAAAGGCTTTGCAAGATCAAGTTGTTCTCCATGGGGTGCTCCGGTTTTATTTGTGAAAAAGAAATATGGCAAAGCATGAGATTGTGCATAGATTACCGTCACTTTAATAAAGTGACAAAGGAAGAACAAGTATCCATTGCCAAGGATCGATGATTTGTTCGATCAATTGAAGGGAGCCCTGTGTTCTCCAAAATAGACTTGAGATCGGGATACTACCAGTTGAGAGTAAGGGACTCAGATGTGTTGAAGACCGCTTTTCGAACGAGGTATGGGCTTTATGAATTTTTAGTCATGCCCTTTGGTTTGACCAATGCTCCTGCGGTATTCATGGATCTAATGAACCGCATTTTTAGGCCATACCTCAGTAAGTTTGTAGTCATTTTTATTGACGACATATTGATCTATTCCCGTGATGAGCCTGAGCATGCTGAGCACCTACGGACAGTTTTACAGATTCTACGAGAAAATCAGTTGTATGCCAAGTTCAGTAAAAGTGAATTTTGGCTTAAAGAAGTAGGATTTCTGAGACATATTGTCTCGGGAGATGGAGTACGAGTGGACCCAATTAAAATTTCGGCTATTGTTGACTGGAAACCACCGAGGAATATCTCTGAGATTAGAAGTTTTCTAGGCCTAGCTGGCTATTATAGACGATTCGTCAAGGGGTTTTCCATGATTGCAGCTCCGATGATGAAATTGTTACAGAAAAATGTGAAGTTTGAGTGGACAGAAAGATGCCAACAAAGTTTTGAGAAACTGAAGGCATTGTTGACAGAAGCTCCAGTTTTAGTACAACTCGAGTCTGGGAAATAGTTCGTGATATACAGCGATGCATCCTTAAACGGATTAGTTTGTGTACTTATGCAAGAAGTCAAAGTGATTTCTTATGCCTCAAGAAAGCTAAAGCCCCATGAGAAGAATTATCCGACGCACGATTTAGAGTTGGCTGCCATAGTCTTCGCATTGAAGATTTGGAGACACCATTTATATGGTGAAAGATGTCGGATTTTCAACGATCACAAAAGTTTGAAGTACTTGATGACGCAGAAAGAGTTGAACTTAAGGCAACGGAGATTGTAACACCCCTAACCCGAAACCGTCACCGGAATAGGGTTAAGAGGTATTACCAATCAATCAGAACATTTAACAACTAGAATTTACGACACAAAGTCAATCATCTTCAATCACATTCAATTACAATCATAGTGTCCCTTAAATGAGTCATCAAGACCCTAAGCATGCTTATAAACTGAGTCGGGACTAAACCTGAACACATATAAAATTTCATGAAAATTTGAAACTTTTCTAAGAATACAGGGGAGATACGCCCGTGGGAGGAGACCGTGTGCCCTCCACGGCTTCTAGACACCCCCGTGTGTCCTTCCATGTCTATATACTAATTTGGTCCCCACGGACACTAGGCACGCCCGTGTGTCCTGACCGTGGCCCTATACTATCTTCCCCACCACGGCCACCAAGCACGCCCGTGTGCCATGGCCGTGTGCTCTTAGCTAGCTACTGACTTGTACACCACGGTTAGCTGACACCCCCGTGTCGAGGCCGTGTGCTACAAAACTGTATTTTGCCAATTCACCCACGGTCCAAGGCACGCCTGCAGCACTCGATCGTGTGACATTATAGGCCATTTTGCAAGGCCAACATGCCACCCACTTAGGGTCAAACCTACAAGCAACACCTACCAATACATATCATGCACATAAGGCAACCAAAAAACTTACCAATATGACTATTCAATCTATGCATTCAATTCCCATTCCAACCATAACAAATTCCATACCAAAATCTATCTCATCACAAGCATAATACATTAAATACCAAACATTACTCCTTCTAAATTTCACTAATTCACACAAGCATTTTTACTAACACAAAGTTACCATTCACAAGTCTATTTCTGAACCCACAAACCATGCCGAAAAGATGTATCACATATACCAAAATCATTCATGCTAAAGCTAGCACATATCTAGCCACATCTCATGGCTATTTACAACTCTCAAACATGATTCAAATAACTAGCCTATACATGCCATATTTTATCATATACATCTTTCCAAAATACCCAAAATAGATTGCCGATAGTGTGACTGAGAGGCTAACGATTCCCGGATCCGAGCTAGCTTTTACTGACACTGCAAAGCAGAGAAACAAATCACACAGTAAGCTTTGTAAAGCTTAGTAAGTTCATAAAATAATACAAGTAATTCATTGTATTGACTCAATGAACAAATTGAACTATCACATAGATAATTTACCGATAATACCCACATTCAACTATATTCATAACTCACTTAGTATTCCATTCATCTACCTTCAATTTCACCAACCACATAGGTATCATACATACCTTTGCCAACAAATAGCTACTATCCAACCATGCTACTCAACTACCCAGTTTTTACATTTCAATCAAACTTTACTATTCTTTTAATTTATTAATACACTTATAAATTTATATCATCACATAGATAAAAGCACAACTAGGCACCTTATTAATCTCTACCTCATACTCAAAAATATATATGTATAATTAACTCTTAAATCTATCATCAACCACGTAGGTTCAAACGTACCTTGATCAACATATAACTACTCACCATTCGTATTACTCAATTTGCTCGATATTACTTCTCATTCAACCTTTGCTATACCTTTGACTTATTCGCACACTTAGTGCCAATTTCATAACTGAAACATAATCGTCATCGCACACTTAGTGCCAATAAGTTAAACCGAACTTTTATCGGTATCGCACACACAGTGCATATTCGATGAGCTGGAGCTTCTATCTTTTCGCACACACAGAGCTAATTATTAAAGTCGTAACTTCTATAGTTTTGCACACACAGTGCTAATTGTTAAAGCCGTAGCTTCTATAGTTTCGGACACACAGTGCTAATTATTAAAGACGTAGCTTCTATAGTTTCGCACACACAGTGCTAATTAACTCAGTATCAACTCAATTTCACACACATAGTGCCTTAATACTTTAACTTATACTTAAAACATTTTATTCCATTTATATACATTCATTCGTTTCACAACACATAGATATAAATTTAATAGCAAGAATTATATCCAAACTTATATCAATATTGCACACTCAAGCATAACCACAAAGCCAAGCTTATATTATTTCGCATATGCAAAGACTATTCATCTCGGTCACATTTCCGAATACGTACACTTAGTTCTACATAACTTAAGCTCTCACATAGCATTTACCATTCGATATATCATACCAATCATTTCATAATATTAAGCATAGTTAATTACACGTACTATGTTCGAACTTACCTCGGATGTTGAAATACCGAAACGGTCAATTAATCGAGCACTTTGTCTTTACCTCGATCTCGATCCGAACCTCTCTTTTACTGGTCTATACACATTGAAATTCAATCCATTCAATCAACAACTCATTCAATTTGGTCCACACTCACTCATTTAGGGTATTTTACAAAATAGCCCTCACATTTTCACATTTTGACACTTTAGTCCCTATTTCACTAAATCATCAAATACACAAAATTTCAAAATACATATACTAGCCGAATTCTTCCCATGCTAATACAAGCTCATACATTTCATTTATTTTCACAATTTAACCCTTCAATTTACACTTTTCACAATTTAGCCCTAATTAGCTAAATTCATCAAAAATTCAAGAACAAAGTATGTTCATCTAGCTCAAATCTTTCTTTTAACACCATAAACCATCACAAAGCTCAACATATAATCAATGGCATATCACACAAACATCATCAATTTACAAAATTTATGCATGGGTTTTCTAGAGCATAAAGCAACGATTACAAAAACGTGAAAATTATCAAAAACCGATCAAAAATACATACCCAATTTAAGCATGAACCATGGCCGAATACCAAGCTTCCTTATTTCTTTCTCTTTTCTTTTTGTTTCGGTGGAGATAGATGAACAATCCACTACCCCATTTCTTTTTATTATCATAGTTTATAATATATATAATCTATATAATATACTTTAACTTATAAGTTAGTATATATATATAAAAAAACATATATATATATACACATATCAACATTTAATGCCGTCCATCACATATAATTTTTGGCTAATTACAACATTAATCCTCCCCTTTATAAAGACAACAACAATTTAGCACTTATAAATCAACACACAGCTTTTACACTTTATACGTTTAAGTCCTTTCTTCTAATTCAACACACCAACAATCAAATTATCATACAAAATTTTCACACAGGCTATGTCACGTACTATTCACACAGAAAATATCATTAAAATATTTTTATGACCTCAGATTTGTGGTCTCGAAACCACTATTCTGACCAGGGTCTAAACCGGACTGTTACAGAGATGGTTAGAGTTGATAAAAGACTATGAGTTGGTCATTGACTACCATCCTGGAAAGGCGAATGTGGTCGCTGATGCTTTGAGTAGAAAGTCCCTATTTGCATTAAGGGCAATGAATTCGTGGATGACCTTATCTGACGATGGTTCTATTCTAGCTGAGTTGAGAGCTAGACCAATGTTCCTCCAAGAGATCTTTGAGGCTCAGAAAGAGGATAGTGAGTTGCAAGCAAAGAGAGCTCAGTGCGAGTCAGATGTTGAGTCCAATTTCCGGATTAGTTCCAATGGAAGTCTGATGTGCAAAGATAGAGTTTGTGTACCGAAAAAAGAAGAGCTTATTCAGAAAATGTTACATGAGGCACATAATGGATGTATATCTGTACATCCAAGTAGTACCAAGATGTATAATGATTTGAAGCAACGGTATTGGTGGCCGAGAATGAAGAAAGATATTTCAGACTTCGTTTCAAGATGCTTGATTTGTCAGCAAGTAAAGGCTGAACACCAAGTACTTTCGGGTTTGCTTCAACCAATTATGGTTCCCGAGTGGAAATGGGACCGTATCACTATGGACTTTGTAACGGGTTTACTATTGTCACCGAGCAAGAAGAATACTTTATAGGTGGTAGTCGATAGACTCACGAATTCGGCCCATTTCATACCTGTACGAGTGGATTACTCACTCGACAAGTTGGCAAACTTGTATGTTTCAGAAATAGTAAGGCTTCATAGAGTTCCTTTGTCAATCATATCGGATAGAGATCCGCGATTCACCTCCAGATTTTGGAAGAAGTTGCAAGAGGCCTTGGGTACAAAATTGAGTTTTAGTACAGCTTTTCATCCTTAAACTGACGGTCAGTCAGAGAGGTTAATTCAAGTAGTCGAGGATATGCTTCGGTGTTGTATTCTTGAATTCCAAGGTAGTTGGGAAAAGTTCCTCCCATTAGTAGAATTTGCCTACAATAATAGTTTTTAGTCGAGCTTGAAGATGGCGCCTTATGAGGCTTTATATGGGCATAAGTGTCGAACACCTTTATATTGGATTGAACTCAAGGAAAACCATATTCACGGGGTTGATTTGGTTAGAGAAACCGAACACAAGGTGAAAGTAGTTAGAGAAAGTTTAAAGGTTGCTTCTGACAGACAAAAACCTTACTCAGATTTAAAAAGAAAAGAGATAGAGTATCAAGTCGAGGATAATTTTTTCTTGAAAGTGTCACCATGGAGAAAGGTTCTTAGATTTGGCCAGAAAGGCAAGTCGAGTCCACGTTTTATTGGACCATATGAAATTACTAAGAGAGTTGGGCCGGTAGCCTATCGATTGGCTTTTTTGTCTGAGTTAGAAAAGATACATGATGTGTTTCACGTGTCTATGTTGCGACGCTATCGATCAGACCCTTCGCATGTAATTACTCCGTCAGAGGTAGAGATTCAACCCGACATGACTTATAGTGAAGAACCAGTTAAGATTTTAGCTCGAGAAGTCAAACAGCTGAAGAATAAGAATATCTCCCTTGTTAAAGTTTTATGGCAAAGACATGGGATAGAGGAAGCTACATGGAAACCAGAAGAAACCATGAGAAACCAGTACCCAAACCTATTTGCTGATAAGATTTTCGAGGATAAAAATCCATAAGGGGGAGAATTATAACATCCCGATTTAAGGCCTAGTCGGAACAGTGGTGCGAGACCACAAATCTGAAGTAGTAAAATGAGTTTTGAGGTTTAAGATATGTTTGCATGATAGTATGAAAGTTTCATGTAGAAATTTTATGAAATTGTCATTGAATGGTCCATTAGGACTAAATTGCAAAAGTTGCAAAATATGAGATTCTAGAAGCTTTTAGTATGAAATAGCTTTGGAATATTAATTAGAAGTCCTTAAATAGCAATTTTCCAAAATTATAATTTTTGGACAAAAATGGACATGAGTTAGAAATTTTAAAAGTTTAGTGAGAAGGGCATTTTGGTCATTTATCAATTAAATGATTAAAAAGGGAAAAAGATGACAAAAATATTATTCATCTTCTTCCCCTTGTGCCGAAAATTAGAGAGACTCCATAGCTAAGGTTCTTCAATTTTTGAAGCTTGCTAGTAAGTGCATCCTAACCCCGTTTTTAATATTCTTCGTATTTTTGGAGTCCTCATAGCATGAATTAGCTATTTTTAGCTATAAGTTGAGCTAGAATTCATGTCCATAAATATATCCATGTATGACATGCATGTAAAATGTTGTTTTATGGAAGATTATGAGAGTTTGATGTTAGATAAACATCTTTTCCTAAGTGAATTTCATGAAAAATGTTAGTATGGACTAATTTGTAATAGTTATGAAATTGGTCATACATGATAGAAATAGTGGGAATTGATTGTTGCTATAGTTTAGAGAATGAATTAGCTAAGCATGAAGTTCATGAAAGTTGAATAAAAATCACTTTACGAGCCTAGGGGCAAAAATGTAATTATGAGAAAGTTTAGAGGCAAAATGGTAATTTTGCCAAAGTATGAGTTATGAGTCAATTTAGTCAATATGAGTATTAAATGAGCTAAATTATTATTATAGATCAAGAAAAACGAAGCTCGGATCGAAACCGAGGCAAGAACAAAGTCGAGGACTAAATTGCATATCTACATACATTTTGTATATTGAGGTAAGTTTGTATGATTTCTAAGCTTTATGATTAATATCATTGAATTGCTTAGTATGATGTTGAATATATTTTAATTCCATGAGATTGTTTAATGCTATGCTAAACAAAGAAATCAATGAGATTAAGCATGAGAAAGTCCTGATTGAAGTTGAATTACTTAGGATACTCGATCTATCACATGAAACAAGAAAGCCCGTATAAGACCAAGCCAAGGCAAGGCATCGGCAATCAAGCAAGTTATCATGTAAGACCAAGACAAGTCTTGGCATTGAAAAGCCATCATGAGATAGAGATCCCATGTAAGTCCAAGCCAAGGCATGGCATTGGTGAGTAATAAGGAAGATTTCATGTAAGTCCAGGCCAAGGCATGGCATTGGTAAGTAATAAGGAAGATTTCATGTAAGTCCAAGCCAAGGCTCGGCATTGACCAGTTCATGAGTAAATATGCCAAGTAAGACCATGTCAAGACATGGCAATGGTAAGTTCCCAAGGGAACACACAAGGAAGACTTCGTGTAAGTCCATGTCAAAACATGGCATCGATACCAAGTTGAGAGATCCCATGTAAGACCATATCTAGGATATGGCTTTGGCATCGAGATATATGTGAGATGAGATTCAGTATCCTCGGTTATTCATAGTAATTCACCGGGCAAAAGAGTAAAGAATAAATGAGAAATCAAGAAAGTTAAGCAAATAAAGCTATCATCAAAATATGTTAGTTAAAGTTAACTAAAAGTATTATTCATGTTATGAATGAGGAAGTTAAGATTATGCTTACTATAGCAAAGTATGCTAATCTATATGATTAAGTGATACAGGTACCTTGTTTACCTTACAAGCATGAGACTAGTAAGTACCATGAGATATGTAATAATTATTAAGAGTAAGTGAGCTCAAGCATATGAGTTCGGCAATGCCTTTATTTATGATGAATGAGTTATATTAAGCAAACATGTTGCTATATGCACTACCTGCAAACTTACTAAGCTGAATGCTTACGTCTTTAATTCTTTCTTTCCATGTAGTCCCGCCAAGCTAACTCGTGGATCATTGACGTCGGAGCTCGGAACACACTATCAATCGCTATTTTGGTATAGCCAAGTTGTTTATATTAAGTATGGCATGTATAGGAAGCATTTCATTTTGAGTTATGTTTTAAGGAGAGCCAAAGTGTTGACTATCAAGTTTAGCATTCTTTTGTATATGGCTAAAGAGATTGGCCAATATTTGCCAAGTTTATTTATACCAATGTTGATGATTATGCATCATTGTTCATGTTTTCATGTAGTACTTGAGTTGTTGAATAGGGTATTAAATTGATCTTGATTTCAGAGTGGAAAAAGGCTTGGTAGATAGCCTTCTAATCTCCCACAGGAGTAGAGACAAGGGCGTGTGTCTAGACCGCGTGGGAGGCACAATTAGAACATGGGTGTGTGCCCAGGCTGTGTGAAGTCTGCACCTTGCACTTGGAATTTGAATCGCCACACGGCTGAAGTACACGGGCGTGTGTATGGACCGTGTGGATAAGTCAAAATGCCAAGGTTTAGCACACAGGCCAGGGCCACGGGCGTGTCAAGACCGTGTGAACTTAGTCAGTGTCGACCATGGGTGGAAGACACGGGCATGTCTTAGGGGTACACGGTCGTGCCCCAAGTCACACGGGCGTGTGACCCCTGTTTTGAGGAAAAGTTTTACAAAGTGGGTAAAAGTTTTCGGTTGAACTCTGAAAGTTTCCGGACGTGAGTTTAAGGCCTCGTAGGCCCATGAAATGTATGATTTGACTAAGAGAGGGAAGTTCTAATTTGAAACAAAATTTTACAGCCCGAAAGTACATGTTTTAGTAAGTTAAAGTATAGTAATGTCTCGTATCCAGTCTCAGTTTCGGACTCGGGTATCGGGTCGTTACAGACTATGTGAGATGGATCAGATCTATACCGCCTCAACATCGAGACGTGAAATACATCATAGATCAGGTCTAACTCTAGTGGTAGCTCCAACTGATAAGCGACTGGTCCCACACGCTTTAGAATCCGATACGACCCAATAAATCTAGGGCTTAGCTTGACCTTACGACTGAACCTCAATATCTTCTTCCATGGAGAAACCTTGAGAAATACTAAGCCCCCCACAGAGTACTCAATCTTACGCCTCTTCAAATCTGCATAAGACTTCTGTCTATCAGAAGCTGCTTTCAAATGATCTCGAATCAGTCGAACCCTATCCTCAGTCCTAGGAATTAGTCAAACCCTATCCTCAGTTTCAGAAACCAACTCAGGACCCAAAACCCGACGTTCACCCAACTCAGTCCAACATAGAGGAGTACGACACTTACGACCATACAGAGCCTTGTAAGGTGCCATTTGAATACTAGCTTGGAAACTGTTATTGTAGGCGAACTCGGCTAACGGCAGATAATCCTCTCAACTCCCTTGGAAATCTATTACACAGCTCCGAAGAATATCCTCTAGTATCTGAATCACCCTATCAGATTAACCATCTGTCTAAGGATGGAATGTAGTTATGAAGTCCAATCTCGACCCCAGAGCTTTATGCAACTTCTTCCAGAACCGAGATGTAAAACGAGGATCTCTGTCAGAAATGATTGACACCGGAACCCCATTCATTCTAACTATCTCAGAGATATACAACTTTGCCAACTTCTGAAGAGAAAAGTCTGTCCGAACCAAAATGAAGTGCGCAGACTTGGTCAATCGATCCACGATGACCCAAATAGAATCCTTCTTAGTGGGTGTCAAGGGCAACCCACTAACGAAATCAATAGTCACTCGTTCCCACTTCCATAAGGGAATCTTGACTGGCTGCAATAAACCCGAAGGCCACTAGTGCTCAGCCTTAACTTGCTGGCACGTAATACATCGAGCCACAAGTCAGTAACCTCACACTTCAAACCCAGCCACCAGTATAACTCTCGAAGATCGCGATACATCTTATTACCACCGGGATGCATAGCAAAAAGGCTACTATGCCCCTCCCTCAGAATCGACTGCCTCAGATCCTCATCGTTCAGTACACAAATCTTACCATGGAAACACAACACACCATCACTGTTTATCCCAAAATCGGAAGTAGTACCACTCTCTACCTGACGAAACCGTACACTCAGTGTCTCATCCACTAACTGTTTATCTCGAATATGCTCAATCCAAGTCGGCTTAACCTGCAACTCGGCTAACAGACTCTCATCATCAAACAGACTAAGGTGAGCAAACATCGCCCTCAAATTAGACATTGCTCTTCGGCTTAGAGCATCGGCCACCACATTGGCCTTACCAGGATGATACTCTATCGTGCAGTCGTAATCCTTGAGCAGCTCAACCCATCGACGCTGCCTAAGATTCAACTCCTTCTAAGTTAAGAGATACTTGAGACTCTTGTGATCGGTGTAGATGATACACCTCTCACCATACAGATAATGTCTCCAGATTTTAAACGCAAAGAACACTACAGCTAACTCAAGGTCATGCTTCGGATAGTTGGCCTCATGCGTCTTAAGTTGACGGGACGCATAAGCCACAACCTTACTATCCCGCATTAGAACACAACCCAATCCAACATGCGACGCATCACTGTATACTACAAAATCTTTTCCAGATTCAGACTGTATCAGAACAGGAGCCTAAGTTAGAACAGATTTCAGCTTCTCAAAGCTCGATTACTGCGCATCAGTCAAGACAAATGGTACACCCTTACGCAGAAGCTTAGTCAACGAAACAGTAATCACAGAGAACCCCTCAACGAAACACCGATAGTATCCCGCCAAACCCAGAAAGCTACGGATCTCAAATACATTCTTAGGCTATTTCCAATTCAGCACAGCCTCAATCTTTCGAGGATCAACACGAATCCCCTCAGCAGAAACCACATGCCCTAGAAAAGTTACTTCACAAAGCCAGAACTCACACTTGCTTAACTTAGCGTACAGTTGCTTCTCACACAAAATCTGAAGCACTACTCTAAGATGCTCATCATGCACATCTTCAGTCTTAGAGTAAACCAGAAAGTCATCGATGAAGACCACGACGAACTGATCCAGAAAGGGCTGAAACACTCGGTTCATCAGATCCATAATTGCGGCCGGAGCATTAGTCAGACCAAAAGGCAATACTAAGAACTCGTAGTGTCCGTAACGAGTCCTAAATGCAGTCTTATGCACATCCACCTCTTTAACCCTCAACTGATGATACCCTGAACAGAGATCGATCTTAGAGAATACAGAAGCCCCTCAAAACTGATCAAATAAATTGTCGACCCTCGGAAGTGGATACTTATTCTTAACGGTCAGCTTGTTCAACTACTGGTAATCGATACACATCCTCATGGTCCTATCCTTCTTCTTAACGAACAGAACTGGTGCTCCCCACGAAGACACACTGGGACGAATAAAACCACGGTCCAACAACTCATGCAGTTGAGCCTTAAGCTTTGTAAGCTCTTTCGGTGCCATACGGTAGGGAGCGATGGACACCAGAGCTGTACCCGGAAGAAGCTCAATCCCAAACTCAACCTCTCGTTTCGAAGGCAATCCGGGTAACTCCTAAAGAAAGACGTCCGGAAAGTCCTTTACTGTTCTGATGTTCCCAACAGAAGAGTCCCTAGAATCTGAAACACTTACATAGGCCAAGTACGCCTCACAACCTTTCCGGACTAGCTTCTTAGCTACCAGTGCGGAGATCACATGCGATAGTCCCAACGCTCACCAATCATAACCACCTCCACATCATCCTTGGTCCTCAGAACGACCCTCTTAGACGCGTAGTCCAAACTGACTCGATGCTCCACCAACCAGTCCATACCCAGAATCAGGTCGAACTCCCTAAAAGGAAGCTCTATTAAATTAGCCAGAAATATCTCCCCTTGCACCTCTAACAGAACATCCTTATACAGTTTACTAACCCGAACAGATTGCCCTAACGGACTCAGTACAGTGACCTCACTCGTAGTGCCCTCAATCGTAATCCCCAGGTTTTCAAAAATTGAACTGGCTATATAGGAATGAATAGATCCTATGTCTATCAGAGTAATGAAAGGTACATCAAATATAAAGAACGTACTGGTGATGACATTATGAGCATCTCTGTCCTCTCAGCGTCGTGCAGCATAAACCAAAACAGTCGTCTTGCCTCGGTCGACTAAGACATTCGCCAAAGGTCTCTCGCCTCGGCCCATACCATTACCACCCAGCCCGACCATGGCCCCTAGGTGGTCAGCCAGACCGCCTCTCGAGGTGCACAAAACCCGGACCTCGTGATCTCGATCTCGCTCGCTATGGATGGGTCTACGATACGGTGCTTTAAAGACCCACATCTTAGACAAGCCCCAATCTTCCTCCAACACTCGGCCGGATGGAACCTACCACAATCACCACAAGGCAGTATCCTAGTAGAAGCAACAGGGGCCCCCACTCTAACTGGCCCATCAAATCTGGCCTTTTTCTTAGGCCTCTGCACAGAACTCGAGGGCTCTGAATCCTTCTTGTTCTTACCTCTCTCACGGTCTCTGTTCTGGCGCTCCGCTCGCTTAACATCCTCCGCGATCTTAGCTTTGTCCACCAGTACAGCAAACTCTCGCTCCCTATGTGGAGCAATCAGAACCCTCAGATTATCCCTCAGTCCATCCTCAAAGCGAATACACCTCTCATATTCTGATGCCACCATATGTAACACCCCTCACCCGTATTCAACGCCAAAATAGGGTTACGGAGCATTACCAGACTTACAAAACAATTAAATAACTATTTAACATACAATTGTTCAATTCAATCATTCATCATTCAATCTCCTTATTAAGAGCCTACGAGGCCTTAAACATGCTTTAGGAGTGGTTCGGGACTAAACCGATAACTCAGGAAATTTTCGTGAAACTTATAAAATTTTGCTTCAAGCAAGGGACACACGCCCGTGTCACAGGCTGTGTGAAAACAGAGGGTACATACTGACTTGGGTCACACGGCCAACCACACGCCCGTGTGTCTAGCCCGTGTGCCCTTCGAAATGGCCACACACACCCGTGTGCCAGGCCATGTGTTAGGCCGTGCCAAACCTGTAGGGTATACTGACTTATGCAACACGGCCAAATCACACGCCCGTGTGCTAGGCCGTGTGCCAATTAGGGGGTATACTGACTTGTACCACATGGCTGACCACAGCCCGTGTGTGTGACCGTGTGGAGCATACTGACTTCATTTCAATTTCAATACCAGGGGACACACGGCCGTGTAACATGACCGTGTGTCACACATGGCTGAGACACACGCCCGTGTGGACAAAAATAGGCTATTTACCAAGCCATTTTGCCACCCCATTTGGTACACACTTTCACCTACAAATATGGCACCAAATCAAAGCATAATAGGCAACCCAAAACAACCAAATCAAACATAATTTTTATCGTTTCATCTAAGTATTTCTTAGCCTAAATCACAATTACAACATCCTCAATTCATCAACTATTTCCAAGTAACATTATATAACAATCCACAAGCACATAGCATTTCCATTATTAATCATTTGACAACTATAATACCAACTATCAAGGACATTGTGAAATCAACCTCAATCACCTAATATAAACCATATGCACATTTATAAATACATAATCAAACTAGCCAAATTAAACCAAGTCTCATGACTATATAAATACAAACTAACATGACCATTCATAAACCATTTCAAATGGCAACTCTCACTTCCAAAATACAAATAAAAAACAACCATAATCCTATACATGCCATATGACCAAACCATGAGATCAAAAGTACCAAAAAGATGATTGGATAGTGTGACGTAGTCTCTGATGATCCCCGATTTCGAGCTAGCTTTGAATTCACTATAAAACACGGGAAAAACAAACAAGGTAAGCTATAAGGCTTAATAAGTTCGTACTAAATATACTCAACAATTCATAATACACAAATCATCAAATTGAACCATTTAACATATAATTCATGATAATAACAAACCTTCCATATGCTTATTCATATGCTTATATGTAAATTCATAAGCTTTTCTATTTGAATTTCATACTTTACATGTACATACTTGTACAAATTCGTAACGAACTCATACCTTTTCGAAATACTGTCGAATACTCGATATCTTACACACTAAGTGCCAATGCATAGTCGAAGCTATTATAATCTCGCACACTAAGTGGCTTATATAGCCGAAGCTATCTCAGTCTCGCACACTAAGTGCCATATATAGCCGAAGCTATTCTGAATCGCGCACTAAGTGCCATATATAGCCGAAGCTATTCTGAATCGCACACTAAGTGCCATATATATATCCGAATCGTTGTCAAACATGACTACAATCTCAATACACAATTTATGCAATATCAAATCATTTAAAGCATAATTGTAATAATACTTATTACATACGAACTTACCTCAGATGCTAAAACAGCGAATCGAATCGATTAGTCGATAACTTTATCCTTTCCCCGATCCAAGTTCGTATTTCACTTTTCTTGATCTAAATATATTCAAAATTAACTTATTCAATTATCTATTCATTCAATTTAGTCCAAAACACTCTTTAAGGCACATTTACACTTTTGCCTCTAAACTTTCACATTTTCACAATTTAGTCCTTATTTCACAAAATCACAAATTAATGAAATTCAAGACTAACCCATGCTAGCCGAATTACCATAATACCCCTAGCAGCCCATAATTTTCATTTATTTCACCTTTTAACCACTAACTTTACACATTTCTCAATTTAATCCTTATTCTGCATTTTCACTAAAAATCACTTTACAAAACTTGTTTAACTATCAACAAATATTCAAAATATATCATCAAACATCAATATACTCATGTATTCATCAATGGAATCATTCAAAATCTTTAATAGTTTTTCAAATTAGTCCCTGGGCTAGCTAGACCTAGCTGCAACGATCTCAAAAATGTAGACATCATTAAAAACAGGACAAAAATTATACCTTAATTGAGCAAAAAGCCTTAGAAAAATGTTAGCCCTAAAATGGTGTTTCTTCTCCCTTTGTTTCGACTAAAAGAAGATGAAAAGCATCGAAACTTTGTTTTTGTTTTATTTTATTAACTTAATTGCATAAATTACTAAATTATCCTTTAATTAAAACATCAAAATTCGCTTAATATAAGCCCATAATTGTCCACCCACTATTTTAATGGCCTAATTACAACATAAAGACCTCTACTTTTAAGTTTCATAGGTATTTTGATACCTTTAACTAATATAATAGTACTTTTACACTTTACGCGATTTAGTCCTTTTTATCAAATTGACCAACCAAACGATAAAATTTCTTAACGAAATTTTCACACCATCATTCAATCATGTTGTAAAAATTAAAATAATAATAAAATAAATATTTTGACCTCAGATTTGTGGTCCAAAAACCACTGTTTTGATTTAACCAAAAACGGGCTGTTACACCATACCTCAAGCATAGCGGCTCAGCCTCAAAAATTCGGCCTCATACTCGGCCACAGATCGATCACCTTGCGTGAGGTTCAAAAACTCATGTCTGCGAGCATCAACGTAGCTGGCTCCCATATATTTTCTCTGAAATGTAGTTTTAAAGAACTCCCAAGTCAACCGGTTAGGCTGAGTGCCCTCCTTAACTGTCAACCACCACTGATATGCTTCGTCGCAAAGCAATGAGACTGCACCCTTCAATTTCTGCTCAGGGGTACAGTCCAAATCATCCATAATCCTCTCTGTGGCCTCCAACCAATACTCAACCACATTAGGGGCGACTCCTGTGACACCCCTGAATAACTCAGCTCCGTTGGACCGGAGTCGCTCAGTTACCGACCCTCGGCCCTCTGATCTAGAATTGGGTCCAGCGACCCTCTCCAATATCCTCAGCATGGCTTAGGACAGTGCGTCGTCCCCAGCCGATCGACTCTGAGACCCAGTCTCAGTAGCAGGTGACACCGGTGTCTCACTAGTGTCCAAATTCAGCATGCTGCCCAGAAATGAGGACTCAGCTCGAGCCCCCTTACGGCCTCTACCTCGGTCTCGAGTACCACATCCACAGATACCTTGTGTGCTCATTGTCTAATACGAGTTTATCTACATTAAGAGTTTTATGCATCTGTTCAATATTTATTACAATTATTTTATGCAAAATTAATCAAAAGTTTAAGAGCCGTTTTCAGAGGTTTCAATCTCAATCAGTTTCACTACAGTTTCAGAGAGTACTAACTACAGTGTTTTCAGAGTATGATGCTTACAGCATTTCAAATAAACTATCTAAAGTTTAGAATACAAACAGGACCGGCGCCTAAGACTCAGTGTACCACATTCTTAATCAAATATTTTTAACCCATTTGGAAACCAGTTCTTTAAAACATACTTTGGAACCCAAAACTCCACAGTCGAGTTTTGCAACCTGGATCTGATACCACTAAATGTAACACCCCAAACCCGACCTAGACGTTATGGCTGAATCCAGAAGTGTCACATGAAATGAGCTAAAAAACCGTTGTCGTTAAAGTAAAAACCCCTTTGAAGTTCATTTAGCCTTTATCACTATTATTAATTTCAAAGCCGTCTTTCATTTAATCGTTTTAAGATAAAACGTATTTGTAGCGGAAGCTTTGTAAAATCGTCGTGTTTAGAAAAGTGTTCAAGTTATAAGTAATATAAACAAAAAACCCAAAACCAAAGCCAAACAGTTTTAAAACAGTCCAGAGAGTCTTAGAAAATACAAACTCTCAAATCTTAACGCCGAATTTAAATAAAAACTAAAACAAATAAAACAGTTTTGGCGAGTGGTCACCGTCGAGTCCTCCGCAGCACCGATCTACCTAAGACGGTGGGTTACCTATACAGACAAACAAAAAATGGGTGAGTTTACGTAAACTCAGTGTGTAACCTAGCAGAGTTAAACATGTATACATACAGAATATCACCAATCAGACAGATTCATAATAGGGCCTGAGCCCATGTCAGATACAGTTACAGATTCGGGCCAAAGCCCTTTTTAGATACAGATACAAATTCGGGCCAATGCCCTTTTCAGATACAGATACAGTTACAGATATGCAACTCAGATATCAGAATCCTACCCCTATCCTCTACACACCATCTTCGACCATCCCGACACACTATGTGGGGTTTAGAACACCCACCCAACCCTACACACCATGTTTGCACTGATCGACACATATCGGATATAATGCAAATTGTCTTTGCCGGATATTAGGCATAATCCGCCTTTCAGAACACTTCCTCCAATATAGATATCATCCCACCCCAATCACAATAACAGAACAGGCATGCAGAATTAACAAATACCTCATGCTTAACATGCTTTCATAAACAGATAACAGATAAACAAACATAGGCATGCTTATAACAGTACATCAGTCTACAGAACACACAGTTTTAGGGTTTAGTAAGCCTTTACAGACCCCACGATAGGCCCATAGTAGATTAGGATGACCCGTGCAACCCTATGGAAATTTCAGTATAATGGGCCCACACGTCCGTGTGGCCCACACGCCCAGATTGGCCTAGCTCGTATGGGTCACACTGCCTGGTCCAGTTATCACACATCCGTGTGGGCCCACACTCCAAATTCGATCTAGCCCGTGTAGCCCACACGGCCACACTCTAGCCATAACATGGCCGTATCTTGCGCACGGCCTGGCCTTCATCGATCACACGGCCGTGTCATCACACACGGCCTACCACACGGCCGTGTGGCATCGATTGTAAGGTTTTCGGCTTTCGCCAAACCCTGTTTTTCTGCGTTTCGGGTACACACCTGGTAACAATTCGATGTAAATCTACCCTCGAGCCTTCCAGAACCTAAGAATCAGAATACCCAACACCTTTACCAACCAAAACTGAGTTAACAAAATCGAAACGACTAAAACCCAAAAATTTACCCCCACAGAATTGACTAGCGTGGCAAGCAAAACCTCCGAGTGACAGCCTTTGCCTCACCGCCTTCTCCTATGCCACAGTAATCATCAACACAACCGTTTATCAACCATCAAAAAGTTTTTCCACAACCCCATAAACCAAAAGTTAACAACGAACCCAACCTCACTTACCACGCAATTAACGAATCCCACAGAAATCGTAGCAACAACAATTGCAAGAGAAAAACAACAGTAATCGAAGCAAAAGAAAAAAGGAATCATATTTTAGAGAGTAGGAAAAGAGAGGAAAAACGGCAGGAAGGGATTTTTAGGAACAGGAAACAAAACTAATCAGATTCTAATCACTGCCCAATTTTCCTCCCACTAACCCACTAACAACCCACTTACTCAGAATTTCTATTCAACCAAAACTCTCTTAGTCAAATAAGCAAAGAAAATGAACTCCCACGCTCACGCAGGGATTTGAACACAGGACTTCCAACACACCAACTCCCTTACCACTTGAACCAGTAAGCTCATTTTGATATGAAGCTACAAGTAATTTAATATAAGCCTACCAATCAAGGATAGGGCCTAATTCCAAAAATAACAAAGTTGCAAAGTATAAGCCTTGAACCCAAGACCTCTCACACACACCCAGAACACTTAACCACTGAAGCAGATACATATTTGTGTCAAGGTTTCACAGAATTAAAGATAAAAAATTTGGGGCGTTACAGAAGAGGTGACTAAAAACTTGAATTTTAACAAAGTAAAACAAATAAAATAAAATAAAGTTCCAATGCACGATTTCAAAAGATGATTTTAATTAAGATGACATAATTGTGCTAGGTTAATTACATTTTTTAACTTAGAATTATTAAACTCACGTTTATGTTGTTACGAATAAATTCACGACAACTCAGTAATTTGCTAACTTATGAACATACTCACCTACCAAAATCCATTAAACTCTTGACTATATCTCTATGTTAATTCAACCGATTAAAAAAAATTAATAGGCAAATGTGTTAATGCACATACATACTTATGAAATTAAAATAATCTCTTGTACATATCTCTATTCCAATTCAAAAAATTAATTCAATCTCATAAGCACATAAAAGATTACTGATCGCTATGTCACAGTCTTAAAATTTATAATGAGAATGATCGAGCCTAAAAACTAACTATGACAACCATTGAGGCAAGTGTACCTATCGAACAGTAGTATAGCTTAGTGGCAAGACCGGATTGTTGAACCCAAAGGAACCGAAAGTACTAATACTAACCTTCTTTTTATTATTTAGCCTTAAAATTGAAGTGAATCGGTTTAATCTAGAAAATTAACTAACTACTAAGCTAAAGACGATGAGACAAAATGAATGAAATTAGGGAAATACTTGTGGGAAAAACCATTTGATTAAAACAATACCCAAGGAAGAATCCACCTAGACTTCACTTGTTATCTAACTCTGAACCAGACGATTTATTCATTTGACTTGATCCGTAAGATTCCCTAATGTATATTAACCCCTCTCTCGAGGCGACTAACGTCTAACCCTAGTTTGATTAATTGAAATCTTTTTCTAATTAAAACCCCTAAGATTGCATTAACTCGATCTATGGTCTCCTATATTAGGTTACACCCTAATCCGACAAAATCTCGTCACCCTATGTCTAGGCGTGCGATCAACTCCGCTTAATTATGCTAGATCTACTCTTAGGCAGGGACTTTTGCTCCTCCACCTAAGCACATCAAACTTGAATTAATATCCCGGAAATATCAACACAAGAATTAAGAACACATAATTAAGAACAAATCAAATATTTATAATATAATTCAGCAAAAGATAACAAGATTCATCTTAGGTTTTATCCCCCTCAGGTATTTGAGGGTTTAGTTCATAACGATAATGGAATACATCTCAAAAGAAAAGATAAAACAAAACATAAGAAAAACTCTAAAACCCCCTGAAGGAATTGAAGAGAGATCCTCCGTCTTGAGTATAACTCTGACTTCTTGAGATGAATCAACTGGCTATCCTTAGAGTAATTTCCACAAATCTGATCTTTCTGGCTCGGCTCCTTGGCCTAGCTGGACGCCCCCCGACAGAGGGTTTCTATCGACTCCCTTATAAGTTGCCCCTTAGGGTGTTTATATAGGCTTTGAGATGCCTTACTTGGTCTCCAAGTATCCTAATCTTAGTTAAATTCCTATTTAGGTTTTTAAAAATGCTTTGGAATGTGTTTCTTTGCCACCAAGTATCCAAATCCGAGAAAAACTCCTCTTGGCCGCGGCAGGGGCACGGCCATGGTACACGCCCGTGTAAATCGTGGTCAGGCCGTGTTGGGTCTATTGGTGAGGCACAGTCGTGTGGTCTTGGGCCCAGGCCGTGTCAATTTCATGATCTAGCCCATTTGGCCCGTTTTAAGCCCGTTTCTTGTTCTTTTCATCCTCCGGTGCTTCCCTGGGTATAAAACATGAAAACAAAGGATTAAGAGCACCAAATGACATAAAATAAGACATAATTCATCCAAAAGCATTCTAAATGTGGGCTTAAAATATGTTACTATTTCGGTTTATCAAATACCCCCACACTTAAGCTTTTGCTTGTCCTCAAGCAAAATTCTCAACTCATAATTAAAACGAACTTCCCTCAATTCATAATATTCATCAATAGTGTTTCATCATAATTCAAAGATAATTCAAACATGGATAATTCAACTCAAAGAGTCCTAAATATTTAAACAGTCTAAGTCGTACATCTTGTAGCATAAAAACATAGGTGTTTCCCCTCATCTAAATAATTACCTCTGATTCAAAATCGACAAGAATTGACATCCTCACTAAAGATTCACTCAAATCACTCGGAGTGTTTAAGGTTCAGAATTAAGCACTCAAAAGTCAAACATGAAGAGTTAATCCCATAGGCTTGCATGAAAATCAAATCTCCACAACTGAAATATGAGATGATACACAAATCAAAAGGCCTTTAACAGGGTTGTAACGGGTCTTGGTTAAAGGTGTGGATAAAGGCTGAATTAGAGGGGTAGAATCAAGATTGACATGATGAATTACCTAACTAGAAACAACGAACTGAATATAAAAAAATTACATCAATTGAAAACTCATAACACTAATAATAACACGAGCTTCTTCTAAAGATGTGAATTTAACTGTTTTGAGCTCATAGAACATAGACTAATAATGAATATACTTCTTTTTTTTTAATTAATCACATCATAAATACATAATAAAGGATAAATTACTGAAATAAAGATCATAGTTAGGCAACTGATCAAATTAAATCTCGATATAAGGGTAGTCAAGAAGGATGGTGATAACAAATATAAAAGGTTTTGGGTTAGTATTAGCAGGTAAGTCAATAAATGGGTTGTTAGGATTAAACGGGGTTCACTAGGGGTTAATTGTGAAGGTAGGCTTTTTAGTGGAGTAAGTGGGTTAGAACCTAGGTGCCTTTATCATCTTAGTATATCAAATCAAAGGTGTGGTCTCGACATGTATAATCGATGCAAGTTCTAGAATAACAAATCAATGTTGACACACTCATAATCAATAAAGTGAGCAAGAAAAAGAATATATGCTCTATAAGGCTCAAAATCTCACAAAAATTATGGGTTTTTGATGTCAACCTCGTAAATTTCAAACTTAAAAGTAATATTCAAATTTAGGTAGACAACCTAAAAAAAATTTTTAATTTTGAAAAATAGACTTATCATGCTTGATTCTCTAGTATCCTTCAAATTTAATCATCAATGCACAATTTTCAATGACTTAATCCAAAACACATCAATAAAAATCATAAATCATAGGAAATTTCATTCTAATCATAATCTAAGAAAATTACTTAAAGGAACAAGACATAATTTAGGGATTTTCAAATAATACTATAGTTAACCCCCCATACTTAAGATGTACATTGTCCTCAATGTACAAAGATAGATAATAGCAAAATAATAATAAAATCATAAGATAGGGAGAGAAGTGAAACTTCCTGAATTTTGGATGGAGTCAATGAAAAGAAATCGGATAGGATTGGTAGAGGTGGACGTAGGGGAGCACCTTGAACCGTTTGAATTTGAATCCTCGAAGCAGCCGGCCTGATTGTATCCTAACCTAAATCTAAATGGAATGAAGAAAAAAGAAGAAAATAATAAAGAAAATAAAAATAAAAATAAAAATAAAAGTAAATAATGGAAAATGAAAGAAGAAAGACAACTGGAAAAGAAAAAGGAAGTAGGGGGGTTTAAATAGAGATACAGCCCGTGTTTTGGGAAAAATTTTGTCCTGTTGCCACACGTCTATGGCCACGCCCTTTTACCTACCTATGGTGCCCACAAGGCCACGGCCACGGCCGTGTGCAAGGCCGTGTAAGTATGGAAAACCTACGCCTAAACATGGAAATAAATAAAACTAAACTAATTAGTAGGGTTAGTGCTCGGGTTGCCTCCCAAGAAGCGCTTGTTTAAAGTCTTAAGCTAGACTTACCTCTCATTCGCATAATCAGGGTGGTTTGAGGAGGTGAAAATCCTTTCTCATGCGATCTATTCGGTTATTGACATAAAGTTTAAGTCGAGTAGTGTTTACCTTAAAGGTGCTGATTTTAGGACTAGTTACCTCGACTGTTCCATCTGGGAAGATTTTGAGTACCTGATCTCCTATTTTAAGCTGGGTTTCCCATCATTAAGTTCCTCGTGGAGTTGCCTCGTTTTTGCTTCGTGTATTTATTTGAAGTGTATCTTCCACTCGTCTAGTTCATCGATCCGAAGCTTTCGTTCCTCATGAATTTCTTCTTTATTGACACGAGGTCTAGGATCTGGCATCTGTGAAAAAGCTTCAAGAAACGACAAGTTAATATGAAATTTCTTTGGAAGTTTAAAAGAATTACCGACTTGTTCCTCTGTGTGGTCTTTCTTTATCGTATTGGGGTATGACACACGGGGTTGGTGCTCTGTAATTACCGGGTTTGGTAAATCTTGGCTTACCTCAACCTTACCTTCACTTACCACAGGCTCTTGCCTCGGGTCAGATTCCACTAACCTTTCACTGTCATGAGCTGTTATGGCTTGAATTTACTCATTTTCCCTAGGTAAGCTTTCTGATTGTATTTCAGAAACTAACTTAGTAAGTTGCCTAATTTGATCCTTGAGCTCCTGTGTCGATGCTTCCTGTTTTTCAAGTTTTGTTTCTATATTTTGGAAACGTGTTTCTGTGGCTGCTATGAATTTTGTCAACATCTCCTCAAGGTTCAACTCCTCTTCCTGTTGGTGATGTGGTTGTTGAAAATCTGGATGAAGTTCCGGTCTTTGGCTACTTTGATCATCCCACGAGAAATTGGGATGGTACCTCCAATCTGCATTATAAGTGTCACTATAAAAATTATTTTGAGGTCTAGAGTAGTTACCCATATAGTGGACTTGTTCATTCTCTATGTCATATCCGTAGGGTGGGTACACGGGATTCGCCACGGCTCCGCCTGTTTCGTACTGCATAACTGGATGTACCTGCGAAGAACCGTATAAACCATCAATTTTTTTGTGTAAAATCTCTAACTGGTTTGATAGCCTGGTTATTGCGTCGAGGTTGTAGATATCGGCTGCTTTTGTTGGCTTTGTCCTCATAACTTGCCACTGATAGTTATTCAGTGCCATCTCCTCTATAAACTAAAATTACCTGACAAAAGCAAATAAAAGAAAAATTAGCAAAATAAAAATAAAATCTAATTGCAAAAATAAAATATGGCTAAAGTAATAAAAATTGAGCGTTCTTAATATTTTAGTTCTCCGGCAACGGCGCCAAAAACTTAATCGCTATGTCACAGTCTTAAAATTTATAATGAGAATGATCGAGCCTAAAAACTAACTATGACAACCATTGAGGCAAGTGTACCTATCGAATAGTAGTATAGCTTAGTGGCAAGACCGGATTGTTGAACCCAAAGGAACCGAAAGTACTAATACTAACCTTCTTTTTATTATTTAGCCTTAAAACTGAAGTGAATCGGTTTAATCTAGAAAATTAACTAACTACTAAGCTAAAGACGATGAGACAAAAAGAATGAAATTAGGGAAATACTTGTGGGAAAAACCAATTGATTAAAACAATACCCAAGGATGAATCCACCTAGACTTCACTTGTTATCTAACTCTGAACCAGACGATTTATTCATTTGACTTGATCCGTAAGATTCCCTAATGTATATTAACCCCTCTCTCGAGGTGACTAACGTCTAACCCTAGATTGATTAATTAAAATATCTTTTTAATTAAAACCCCTAAGATTGCATTAACTCGATCTATGGACTCCTATATTAGGTTTCACCCTAATCCGGCAAAATCTCGTCACCCTATGTTTAGGCGTACGATCAACTCTGCTTAATTATGCTAGATCTACTCTTAGGCAGGGACTTTTGCTCCTCCACCTAAGCACATCAAACTTTAATTAATATCCCGGAAATATCAACACAAGAATTAAGAACACATAATTAAGAAAAAATCAAATATTTATCATATAATTCAGCAAACGATAACAAGATTCATCTTAGGTTTCATCCCCCTCAGGTATTTGAGGGTTTAGTTCATAACGATAATGGAATACATCTCAAAAGAAAAGATAAAACAAAACATAAGAAAAACTCTAAAACCCCCTGAAGGAATTGAAGAGAGATCCTCCGTCTTGAGTATAACTCCGACTTCTTGAGATGAATCAACTGGCTATCCTTCGAGTAATTTCCACAAATCTGATCTTTCTGGCTCGGCTCCTTGGCCTAGCTGGACGCCCCCCGACAGAGGGTTTCTGTCGGCTCCCTTTTAAGTTGCCCCCTAGGGTGTTTATATAGGCTTTGAGATGCCTTACTTGGTCTCCAAGTATCCTAATCTGAGTTAAATTCCTATTTAGGTGTTTAAATATGCTTTGGAATGTGTTTCTCTGCCAGCAACTATCCAAATCTAAAAAAAACTCCTCTTGGCCGCGGCAGGGGCACGGCCATGGTACACGCCCGTGTAAATCGTGGTCAGGCCGTGTTGGGTCTATTGGTGAGGCACGGCCGTGTGGTCTTGGGCCCAGGCTGTGTCGATTTCGTGATCTGGCCCATTTGGCCCGTTTTAAGCCCGTTTCTTGTTCTTTTCATCCTCTGGTGCTTCCCTGGGTATAAAACATGAAAACAAAGGATTAAGAGCACCAAATGACATAAAATAAGACATAATTCATCCAAAAGCATGCTAAATGTGGGCTTAAAATATGTTACTATTTCGGTTTATCAAATACCCCCACACTTAAGCTTTTGCTTGTCCTCAAGCAAAATTCTCAACTCATAATTAAAATTAACTTCCCTCAATTCATAATATTCATCAATAGTGTTTCATCATAATTCAAAGATAATTCATACATGGATAATTCAACTCAAAGAGTCCTAAAGATTCAAACAGTCTAGGTCATACATCTTGTAGCATAAAAACTTAGGTGTTTCCCCTCATCTAAATAATTACCTCTGATTCAAAATCGACAAGAATTGACATCCTCACTAAAGATTCACTCAAATCACTCGGAGTGTTTAAGGTTCAGAATTAAGCACTCAAAAGTCAAACATGAAGAGTTAATCCCATAGGCTTGCATAAAAATCAAATCTCCACCACTGAAATATGAGATGATACACAAATCAAAAGGTCTTTACCAGGGTTGTAACGGGGCTTGGTTAAAGGTGTGGATAAAGGCTGAATTAGAGGGGTAGAATCGAGATTGACATGACGAATTACCTAACTAGAAACAACGAACTGAATATAAAAAAATTACATCAATTGAAAAATCATAACACTAATAATAACACGAGCTTCTTCTAAAGATGTGAATTTAACTGTTTTGAGCTCATAGAACATAGACTAATAATGAATATACTTCTTTTTTTTAATTAATCACATCATAAATACATAATAAAGGATAAATTACTGAAATAAAGATCATAGTTTGGCAACTGATCAAATTAAATCTCGATATAAGGGTAGTCAAGAAGGATGGTGATAACAAATATAAAAGGTTTTGGGTTAGTATTAGCGGGTAAGTCAATAAATGGGTTGTTAGGATTAAACGGGGTTCACTATGGGTTAATTGTGAAGGTAGGCTTTTTAATGGAGTAAGTGGGTTAGAACCTAGGTGCCTTTATCATCTTAGTATATCAAATCAAAGGTGTGGTCTCGACATGTATAATCGATGCAAGTTCTAGAATAACAAATCAATGTTGACACACTCATAATCAATAAAGTGAGCAAGAAAAAGAATACATGCTCTATAAGGCTCAAAATCTCACAAAAATTATGGGTTTTTGATGTCAACCTCGTAAATTTCAAACTTAAAAGTAATATTCAAATTTAGGTAGACAACCTAAAAAAAATTAATTTTGAAAAATAGACTTATCATGCTTGATTCTCTAGTATCCTTCAAATTTAATCATCAATGCACAAATATCAATGACTTAATCCAAAACACATCAATAAAAATCATAAATCATAAGAAATTTCATTCTAATCATAATCTGAGAAAATTACTTAAAGGAACAAGACATAATTTAGGGATTTTCAAATAATACTATAGTTAACCCCCCCACACTTAAGATGTACATTGTCCTCAGTGTACAAAGATAGATAATAGCAAAATAATAATAAAATCATAAGATAGGGAGAGAAGTAAAACTTCCTGAATTTTGGATGGAGTCAATGAAAAGAAATCGGATAGGATTGGCAAAGGTGGACGTGGGGGAGCGCCTTGAACCGTTTGAATTTGAATCCTCGAAGCAGCCGGCCTGATTGTATCCTAACCTAAATCTAAATGGCATGAAGAAAAAAGAAGAAAATAATAAAGAAAATAAAAATAAAAATAAAACTAAATAATGGAAAATGAAAGAAGAAAGACAACTGGAAAAGAAAAAGGAAGTAGGGGGGTTTAAATAGAGATGCAGCCCGTGTTTTGGGAAAAATTTTGTCCTATTGCCACATGTTTATGGCCACGCCCTTTTACCTACCTATGGTGCCAACAAGGCCACGGCCACGGCCGTGTGCAAGGCCGTGTGAGTATGGAAGACCTGCGCCTAAACATGGAAATAAATAAAACTAAACTAATTAGTAGGGTTAGTGCTCGGGTTGCCTCCCGAGAAGCGCTTGTTTAAAGTCTTAAGCTAGACTTACCTCTCATTCGCATAATCAGGGTGGTTTGAGGAGGTGAAAATCCTTTCTCATGCAATCTATTCGGTTATTGATATAAAGTTTAAGTCGAGTAGTGTTTACCTTAAAGGTGCTGATTTTAGGACTAGTTACCTCGACTGTTCCATCTGGGAAGATTTTGAGTACCTGATCTCCTATTTTAAGCTGGGTTGTCCCATCATTAAGTTCCTCGTGGAGTTGCCTCGTTTTTGATTCGTGTATTTCTTTGAAGTGTATCTTCCACTCGTCTAGTTCTTCGATTCGAAGCTTTCGTTCCTCATGAATTTTTACTTTATTGACACGAGGTCTAGGATCTGGCATCTGCGAAAAAACTTCAAGAAACAACAAGTTAATATGAAATTTCTTTGGAAGTTTAAAAGACTTACCGACTTGTTCCTCTGTGTGGTCTTTCTTTGTCGTATTGGGGTATGGCACACGGGGTTGGTACTCTGTAATTACCGGGTTTGGTAAATCCTGGCTTACCTCAACCTTACCTTCACTTACCACAGGCTCTTGCCTCGGTTCAGATTCCACTAACCTTTCACTGTCATGAGCTGTTATGGCTTGAATTTACTCCTTTTCCCTAGGTAAGCTTTCTAATTGTATTTCAGAAACTAACTTAGTAAGTTGCCTAATTTGATCCTTGAGCTCCTGTGTCGATGCTTCCTGTTTTTCAAGTTTTGTTTCTATATTTTGGAAACGTGTTTCTGTGGCTGCTATGAATTTTTTCAACATCTCCTCAAGGTTCAACTCCTTTTCCTGTTGGTGAGGTGGTTGTTGAAAATCTGGATGAAGTTCCGGTCTTTGGCTACTTTGATCATCCCACGAGAAATTGGGATGGTACCTCCAACCTGCATTATAAGTGTCACTATAAAAATTATTTTGAGGTCTAGAATAGTTACCCATATAGTGGACTTGTTCGTTCTCCATACCATATCCGTAGGGTGGGTACTCAGGATTCGCCACGGCTCCACCTGTTTCGTACTGCATAACTGGATGTACCTGCGAAGAACCGTATAAACCATCAATTTTTTTATGTAAAATCTCTAACTGGTTTGATAGCCTGGTTATTGCGTCGAGGTTGTAGATATCGGCTGCTTTTGTTGGCTTTGTCCTCATAACTTGCCACTGATAGTTATTGAGTGCCATCTCCTCTATAAACTAAAATACCTGACAAAAGCAAATAAAAGAAAAAATAGCAAAATGAAAATAAAATCTAATTGCAAAAATAAAATATGGCTAAAGTAATAAAAATTGAGCGTTCTTAATATTTCAGTTCCCCGGTAACGGCGCCAAAAACTTGATCATTATGTCACAGTCTTAAAATTTATAATGAGAATGATCAAGCCTAAAAACTAACTATGACAACGATTGAGGCAAGTGTACCTATCGAATAGTAGTATAGCTTAGTGGCAAGACCGGATTGTCGAACCCAAAGGAACCAAAAGTACTAATACTAACCTTCTTTTTATTATTTAGCCTTAAAACTGAAGTGAATCGGTTTAATCTAGAACATTAACTAACTACTAAGCTAAAGACGATGAGACAAAAAGAATGAAATTAGGGAAATACTTGTGGAAAAAACCAATTGATTAAAACAATACCTAAGGAAGAATCCACCTAGACTTCACTTGTTATCTAACTCTGAACCAGACGATTTATTCATTTAACTTGATCCGTAAGATTCCCTAATATATATTAACCCCTCTCTCGAGGCGACTAACGTCTAACCCTAGATTGATTAATTGAAATCTCTTTTTAATTAAAACCCCTAAGATTGCACTAACTCGATCTATGGACTCCTATATTAGGTTTCACCCTAATCCGGCAAAATCTCGTCACCCTATGCCTAGGCGTGCGATCAACTTCGCTTAATTATGCTAGATTTACTCTTAGGCAGGGACTTTTGCTCCTCCACCTAAGCACATCAAACTTGAATTAATATCCCGGAAATATCAACACAAGAATTAAGAACACATAATTAAGAACAAATCAAATATTTATCATATAATTCAGCAAACGATAATAAGATTCATCTTAGGTTTCATCCCCCTCAGGTATTTGAGGGTTTAGTTCATAACGATAATAGAATACATCTCAAAAGAAAAGATAAAACAAAACATAAGAAAAACTCTAAAACCCCCTGAAGGAATTGAAGAGAGATCCTCCGTCTTGAGTATAACTCCGACTTCTTGAGATGAATCAACTGGCTATCCTTCGAGTAATTTCCACAAATCTGATCTTTCTGGCTCGGCTCCTTGGCCTAGCCGACGCCCGACCGAGGTTTTACCATGCGACTCCCTTTTAAGTTGCCCCTAGGGTGTTTATATAGGCTTTGAGATGCCTTACTTGGTCTCCAAGTATCCTAATCTGAGTTAAATTCCTATTTAGGTGTTTAAATATGCTTTGGAATGTGTTTCTTTGCCACCAAGTATCCAAATCCGAGAAAAACTCCTCTTGGTCGCGGCAGGGGCACGGCCATGGTACACGCCCGTGTAAATCGTGGTCAGGCCGTGTTGGGTCTATTGGTGAGGCACGGCCGTGTGGTCTTGGGCCCAGGCCGTGTCGATTTTGTGATCTGGCCCATTTGGCCCATTGTAAGCCCGTTTCTTGTTCTTTTCATCCTCCGGTGCTTCCCTGGGTATAAAACATGAAAACAAAGGATTAAGAGCACCAAATGACATAAAATAAGAGATAATTCATCCAAAAGCATGCTATATGTTGGCTTAAAATATGTTACTATTTCGGTTTATCAAATACCCCCACACTTAAGCTTTTGCTTGTCCTCAAGCAAAATTCTCAACTCATAATTAAAACGAACTTCCCTCAATTCATAATATTCATCAATAGTGTTTCATCATAATTCAAAGATAATTCATACATGGATAATTCAACTCAAAGAGTCCTAAAGATTCAAACAGTCTAAGTCATACATCTTGTAGCATAAAAACATAGGTGTTTCCCCTCATCTAAATAATTACCTCTGATTCAAAATCGACAAGAATTGACATCCTCACTAAAGATTCACTCAAATCACTCGGAGTGTTTAAGGTTCAGAATTAAGCACTCAAATGTCAAACATGAAGAGTTAATCCCATAGGCTTGCATGAAAATCAAATCTCCACCACTGAAATATGAGATGATACACAAATCAAAAGGTCTTTAACAGGGTTGTAACGGGGCTTGGTTAAAGGTGTGGATAAAGGCTGAATTAGAGGGGTAGAATCGAGATTGACATGACGAATTACCTAACTAGAAACAACAAACTGAATATAAAAAAATTACATCAATTGAAAAATCATAACACTAATAATAACACGAGCTTCTTCTAAAGATGTGAATTTAACTGTTTTGAGCTCATAGAACATAGACTAATAATGAATATACTTATTTTTTTTTAAAATTAATCACATCATAAATACATAATAAAGGATAAATTACTGAAATAAAGATCATAGTTAGGCAACTGATCAAATTAAATCTCGATATAAGGGTAGTCAAGAAGGATGGTGATAACAAATATAAAAGGTTTTGGGTTAGTATTAGCGGGTAAGTCAATAAATGGGTTGTTAGGATTAAACGGGGTTCACTATGGGTTAATTGTGAAGGTAGGCTTTTTAGTGGAGTAAGTGGGTTAGAACCTAGGTGCCTTTATCATCTTAGTATATCAAATCAAAGGTGTGGTCTCGACATGTATAATCGATGCAAGTTTTAGAATAACAAATCAATGTTGACACACTCAAAATCAATAAAGTGAGCAAGAAAAAGAATACATGCTCTATAAGGCTCAAAATCTCACAAAAATTATGTGTTTTTGATGTCAACCTCGTAAATTTCAAACTTAAAAGTAATATTCAAATTTAGGTAGACAACCTAAAAAAAATTTAATTTTGAAAAATAGACTTATCATGCTTGATTCTCTAGTATCCTTCAAATTTAATCATCAATGCACAATTATCAATGACTTAATCCAAAACACATCAATAAAAATCATAAATCATAGGAAATTTCATTCTAATCATAATCTGAGAAAATTACTTAAAGGAACAAGACATAATTCAGGGATTTTCAAATAATACTATAGTTAACCCCCCACACTTAAGATGTACATTGTCCTCAATGTACAAAGATAGATAATAGCAAAATAATAATAAAATCATAAGATAGGGAGAGAAGTGAAACTTCCTGAATTTTGGATGGAGTCAATGAAAAGAAATCAGATAGGATTGGCAGAGGTGAACGTGGGGGAGCGCCTTGAACCGTTTAAATTTTAATCCTCAAAGCAGCCGGCCTGATTGTATCCTAACCTAAATCTAAATGGCATGAAGAAAAAAGAAGAAAATAATAAAGAAAATAAAAAGAAAAATAAAAATAAAAATAAAAATAAATAATGGAAAATGAAAGAAGAAAGACAACTGGAAAAGAAAAAGGAAGTGGGGGGTTTAAATAGAGAAGCAGCCCGTGTTTTGGGAAAAATTTTGTCTTGTTGCCACATGTCTATGGCCACGCCCTTTTACCTACCTATGGTGCCCACAAGGCCACGGCCACGGCCGTGTGCAAGGCCGTGTGAGTATGGAAAACCTGCGCCTAAACATGGAAATAAATAAAACTAAACTAATTAGTAGGGTTAGTGCTCGGGTTGCCTCCCGAGAAGCGCTTGTATAAAGTCTTAAGCTAGACTTACCTCTCATTCGCATAATCAGGGTGGTTTGAGGAGGTGAAAATCCTTTCTCATGCGATCTATTCGGTTATTGATATAAAGTTTAAGTCGAGTAGTGTTTACCTTAAAGGTGCTAATTTTAAGACTAGTTACCTCGACTGTTCCATCTGGGAAGATTTTGAGTACCTGATCTCCTATTTTAAGCTGGGTTGTCCCATCATTAAGTTCCTCGTGGAGTTGCCTCGTTTTTGCTTCGTGTATTTATTTGAAGTGTATCTTCCACTTGTCTAGTTCATCGATCCAAAGCTTTTGTTCCTCATGAATTTCTTCTTTATTGACACGAGGTCTAGGATCTGGCATCTGCGAAAAAGCTTTAAGAAACGGCAAGTTAATATGAAATTTCTTTGGAAGTTTAAGAGACTTACCGACTTGTTCCTCTCTGTGGTCTTTCTTTATCGTATTGGGGTATGGCACACGGGGTTGGTACTCTGTAATTATCGGGTTTGGTAAATCTTGGCTTACCTTAACCTTACCGTCACTTACCACAGGCTCTTGCCTCGAGTCAGATTCCACTAACTTTCACTGTCATGAGCTGTTATGGCTTGAATTTGCTCCTTTTCCCTAGGTAAGCTTTTTGATTGTATTTCAGAAACTAACTTAGTAAGTTGCCTAATTTGATCCTTGAGCTCCTGTGTCGATCCTTCCTGTTTTTCAAGTTTTGTTTCTATATTTTGGAAACGTGTTTCTGTGGCTGCTATGAATTTTGTCAACATCTCTTCAAGGTTCGACTCCTCTTCCTGTTGGTGATGTGGTTGTTGAAAATCTGGATGAAGTTCCGGTTTTTGGCTACTTTGATCATCCCACGAGAAATTGGGATGGTACCTCCAACCTGAATTATAAGTGTCACTATAAAAATTATTTTGAGGTCTAGAATAGTTACCCATATAGTGGACTTGTTCTTTCTCCATGCCATATCCGTAGGGTGGGTACTCAGGATTCGCCACGCCTCCGCTTGTTTCGTACTGCATAACTTGATGTACCTACGAAGAACCGTATAAACCATCAAATTTTTTATGTAAAATCTCTAATTGGTTTGATAGCCTGGTTATTGCGTCGAGGTTGTAGATATCGGCTGCTTTTATTGGCTTTGTCCTCATAACTTGCCACTGATAGTTATTGAGTACCATCTCCTCTATAAACTAAAATTACCTGACAAAAGCAAATAAAAGAAAAATTAGCAAAATAAAAATAAAATCTAATTGCAAAAATAAAATATGGCTAAAGTAATAAAAATTGAGCGTTCTTAATATTTCAGTTCCCCGGCAAAGGCGCCAAAAACTTGATCGCTATGTCACAGTCTTAAAATTTATAATGAGAATGATCGACCCTAAAAACTAACTATGACAACCATTGAGGCAAGTGTACCTATCGAACAGTAGTATAGCATAGTGGCAAGACCGGATTGTCGAACCCAAAGGAACCGAAAGTACTAATACTAACCTTCTTTTTATTATTTAGCCTTAAAACTGAAGTGAATCGGTTTAATCTAGAAAATTAACTAACTACTAAGCTAAAGACGATGAGACAAAAAGAATGAAATTAGGGAAATACTTGTGGGAAAAACCAATTTATTAAAACAATACCCAAGGAAGAATCCACCTAGACTTCACTTGTTATCTAACTCTGAACCAGACGATTTATTCATTTGACTTGATCCGTAAGATTCCCTAATGTATACTAACCCCTCTCTCGAGGCGACTAACGTCTAACCCTAGGTTGATTAATTGAAATCTCTTTTTAATTAAAACCCCTAAGATTGCATTAACTTGATCGATGGACTCCCATATTAGGTTTCACCCTAAACCGGCAAAATCTCGTCACCCTATGTCTAGGCGTGCGATCAACTCCGCTTAATTATGCTAGATCTACTCTTAGGCAGAGACTTTTGCTCCTCCACCTAAGCACATCAAACTTGAATTAATATCCTGGAAATATCAACACAAGAATTAAGAACACATAATTAAGAACAAATCAAATATTTATAATATAATTCAGCAAACGATAACAAGATTTATCTTAGGTTTCATCCTCCTCAGGTATTTGAGGGTTTAGTTCATAACGGTAATGGAATACATCTCAAAAGAAAAGATAAAACAAAACATAAGAAAAACTCTAAAACCCCCTGAAGGAATTGAAGAGAGATCCTCCGTCTTGAGTATAACTCCGGCTTCTTGAGATGAATCAACTGGCTATCCTTCGAGTAATTTCCACAAATCTGATCTTTCTGGCTCGGCTCCTTGGCCTAGCTGGACGCCCCCCGACTGAGGGTTTCTGTTGACTCCCTTTTGAGTTGCCCCCTAGGGTGTTTATATAGGCTTTGAGATGCCTTACTTGGTCTCCAAGTATCCTAATCTGAGTTAAATTCCTATTTAGGTGTTTAAATATGCTTTGGAATGTGTTTCTTTGCCACCAAGTATCCAAATCCGAGAAAAACTCCTCTTGGCCGCGGCAGGGGCTCGGCCATGGTACTCGCCTGTGTAAATCGTGGTCAGGCCGTGTTGGGTCTATTGGTGAGGCACGGCCGTGTGGTCTTGGGCCCAGGCCGTGTCGATTTCGTGATCTGGCCCATTTAGCCCGTTTTAAGCCCGTTTCTTGTTCTTTTCATCCTCCGGTGCTTCCCTGGGTATTAAACATGAAAACAAAGGATTAAGAGCACCAAATGACATAAAATAAGAGATAATTCATCCAAAAGCATGCTAAATGTGGGCTTAAAATATGTTACTATTTCGGTTTATCAATTACGTGAGGTAACAGTGTATTTCTACCTTGAAACAGTTTAATCACAATAATCTTGCAAGTTATGCAAGGCTAATGTATCGCTTGCAAGGCTAATGTATCGCTAGATATTATTGCTAATTTAACCCTCAGCTACCTTAGATGATTAAACATGCACTGATTAAATATCGTGTCAATTAATTACAATTTCAATCTGTTTAAATAATTAATTCATTAGTTACCTTACAATTTTAATGCAAGAATAACTTAGTCATGGTTTTACTTAATCAAACATCTTACCGAGGCCTATAACAACACAAACATAAATTTAATATATTACATAGACGAAATGCAATCAACCTAACACGAATTAAATTTAAGCCATATCAATTAAATTAAACATTTCAACATCACAAATATTCGTAGACATGTTCATCATAACAACAACAAAAATTAATAGGATAGGGAACAAGAATAAAATCCGGTGTTTCTCCGTGGCTTGACTGGTTTGCTCCACTCTTCCTTCTCTGCTTGTTCTTGTCGAACCGGGGCTGCTACGAACACTTTAATGCTTCTCCAAATGGTGGATGAATGACTCTTTTTCAAGAGGTGAAATCGGCAAGAGAATAAAGAAAAATGGATGGGAAATGAAGAGAGAAAATTGAGAGAGAAGAGAAGAGATGAGAAAGTTGAGGTGTGTTTGAAGTGAGCAGACAAGGGGGTATTTATAGGTTGAGAAGGCTGCTAAAAATAGCCAAAATCAGAAGCCAAAGACTCCCCCCATGGCTGGCCACACATGTGGCGTGTTTGAAGATTTCAAACATGCTATTTTTAGGTAGGGGCAAATCTTGAAAGGCATGAATAGTGGAGGGGTTTGAATGCAAATTGAAGGTGTCTTCTAGGGCCATTTTGCAAGCCAAATAATCAGCCAAACAAGCTGATTGGGTCAGCATGTGAGACGGTTTTGGGCTGCCCAGTGCTCAGTTGGATCGGTTTTCTCGGTTTAGCTCAATTGGGCCACTTTTCATAATTAATTAATAATAATTTATTTAACCCAAATTAAATTGGATTAAAATTAAAATTAATTTTATTATGAATTAATACACATAATTTGGACCATCTTAGGCTAAAAAATTAATTCACCTTGATGCTTCAAAAATCGTTTCTCGATTTTGTGCTTTTAGTAGTGTCTGCCGAGCCAATTTTTGCTCTTTGTGCAAATCTTTCGAAAATGATCAAAATTAATCAAAATTTATTATAAAATTAATTAAAATTCTACATGTTCATAATTTAAGTACAATTTAATTGTTTTATAATAATTATATATTTTTCGACAAGAATTTTATAGAAACTGCATGAATTTGAGTTAAAAAGGGCATGAAAAAGTGTGTATATTTTTGTGTTTCCACCCCCCAAACTTAATTCATTGCTCGTCCCAAGTAATGCAAAAATTGAAAATAATTTCCCATAAAAACCTTTGAAAAATTCCTTCAGAACAACATTCTTCCCAAAATTATGAATTTAGCATATTTATGCTCAAGAACAAGAATTTTGATAATTATGCTACTTAAGTATACATATCATTCAAATTAATCTCAATAACTATTATGATAGCAAAAATAGAATAAATTCTTTCTCAATATAAACATGTAAATCCCTACCAATTTAATTTTATTCCCTTATTTAAGATTAAGCTGTAATCATGAAGTTTACTTATGCCTTCATATGTTGAACACAACAATTTCTCTCCATTAATGTTGGTAGCATAGAAAATTGAATCAATAGGTCTTTTAAATAGGTTGTAACGTGGCTAGGCTAGGGGTAGGTAAAAGATAGATAAATTTAGGCTAAAAACCCTAGACTCAACTTGAATCGGACCTTCGAAATAATTACCTTCTATACACCAACTTATTTTGCTTTCACATGCTCTTTTATACATCTATTTCTTTCAAGTACATGTGCTCTTTTTTTTTCTTTTTCTTTTTTTTCACAAGCATTTTGTTGTATGTACTACAATTTTTTTTTGAGCATTTGATACTCCTTTTCAACTCCCCCAAACTTGTTTCAAAGAATATTCTGAATAGTACTGAGTCTAGTGTTTGGGACAATTTAAAGATAATTAATAGGAAAATGATGGCTAAATATTGCAAAGGTTCAAATAAAATTAGGCCATATAGTCTCAAAGTTGGGTTTCAAGGGATAAAAATTCATCAAGGTTAGCTTGAAAGGCTCAAACGGTCCAATCAAAAGTTGCCTCAATCATTTTCAATATTCCATGCTTCATAGGATTTCGCCTCAAGAAATTACTAAGTCAATTCTAGATACTAAAACTTTCATGCATGCCTAGCTTTCCTAAGGAACTAAAATTTTATGGTATGATTTACACACTTTATTAAGAGTACATTTGTGTCATACTTCAGCTAACAACAATTATTGGAATAATAGAACTTTATTCATACTAAAGTTTAGCATACTTAACAAAATTTCAAATTTTTGAACAAAATATAACCCCATCATAATTAAAAGAAAAAATTATTCTAAGAGGAAATAATTCCAATTTTTCGGCCCCCTACTTAAGATGAACAATGTCCCCATTGTTAAAAACAATAGAGAAAATGAAAATATAGAAGTGAATAGATACTGTACACCAGGTAGGATCCCAAAAAAAGGAGGCGAGTCAAGTTTGACTGCTTAAATACCAAGCTCTTCCTAGACAGATCCAATCCTAGACATGTACATATCTATTGCCACACTTCCTATTTTATAAATTGTTCAATTTTATTAATGATTTCAACCTCTTGATTTATTATGCGAAAAATAAAAATCCTAATAGAACCTAATCCTAAAACATTAAATAACCTAGGAAAGAAAATGAAATAAAGTAAAGATCCCCTTTTTTTTATTTATTTGCAGATCCCTCAGATTCTGACTCATCTTTTTCCTTCCTCGACATTGGAGTCCATGGTTCAAGTATAAAGTCTGGAAATTCAGGCACAAAAACAAACATGTTATGAAATATATATTTAAATGCATCTCTGATTGAGTCATCCCGTATTTTTCAGTATCTCTAGTAATCTTGTTGTTGCAACTACATGTGTTGCAGCATAGCCATTATACCAAACTGTTCACTTCGTGGAATGGTGCTAGATAAGGGACTCTCAGCGTCAAACTTAGGAAATCTGTTAAGGGTGGTTTCAGTTTTTGGCAGGTGGGTGAGTAGTTGAGGGTAAGGTTTAGATTTGGAGAGGGTGGCGATTTTAAAGATAGTTTAGGTGCAGTAGTTGGTAACTTCGAATTAATGTGTTTAAGGTGGTGATTCAAGGAGTTAAGGGCTGCAACATTAAGGGGTTAAGTGAGATGCACTATTGAGCTACTTGGGAGTGGTGGTGGAGTAAGGTAAGGGCTATAGGTTTGTGCGGAAAAGGGTTGAATATTTCCCTTCTTAGTAGTGTCTTAAGCCCAATGGCAGCTCCTTTTTTGATCCTAAGCTCCTGCACTGAAAATAAACTAAAAAAAAAACTCAAAGAAATTAGTGATTGGGGTTAAAAGTTGACCCTTTATTTAACAAAACAAATACTTAAATTCTTTGGGCTACTTAGAAAAATATTTTTTTTGAAAAATTACATTAAATTAAACTCCCAGGAAAGACTGGAGGGGTCACGGATGGTCCTACTTAAGTCACAGTCTCCTAGACAGAGTTTTAATTAATGTAATGAACCAAAGAAAATTTTATCTAAGTCTACCATTTTATTCAAATGAGAAAAAAAAACTAAAAATATAAAATAACGATAGAGAAAGTGAAGAGAACTCCCTCTCTTTCATTCAGGATCGTCATTGACTATGATGGTGTCAAATGGTCATTTGTCATACCAACCATAACCATCTAGGAAGTAATCATATTCTTTCCCATCAAATCTGTCTAACATCTTATTAGAGAAAGAAAACCCATAATGATCTTTCCTGGTGGCCTTGTTTAACTTCCTGTAATTCCTACAATCCTCCAACCCGTGACTCGAATATCTTCAATAATCCATCCGACACCCTTCTTGTGCTTTTCCAAAACAACAAATGACTTGGTGAACTCAACTGAAATCATGATAGGTAAAAATGGAGATAAACCCAAATAATCATATTTCAAATGAAGAGGCAAAGTCTTCAGTTCCAATTCGACTGGCTCTTCAATCAACACTTTTGGTTGTGTGTACTCTCGAGATAATAACTCTAATGATTCCAGTGAAACTTCCTGAGTGAATCCCTTCGTTTTAGCTTCTAACAAAGCCAAACATTCCTCGTCTTCATCATCACTTGGCAAATCTGCTAGCAGAATACATTCTAACAGATCATCTATAGAATTGAGCTCCAGCTCTGTAGAAGCCAGCGATTCCATCTTGGAAATAGCGAATGCTTCAACTACATCCGGGATTTAGCAAAGATCGAAGTCATTAAAAGTCACATTGTCATCAAAAATTTCTTTCAACTGAGTATCTCGTTGCTGCTTCTGGAATTGTTGAGGATATGGCAATGGTGGAATCTTAACTTTAACCGAAAAACTCTTCTGAGAAATTTTTTCCGCATCTGACAAGGGTGTTAGATAATCAGAACTAATTGGTTTAGAGTTTACCTTATCAAGGATCACTGAATCTTACTTCTGTGATACAGGAATTTCAACACTTGGTTGAACTTCCTCTTTGTCTTGAGCTACAACAGGCTCATCTTGAACCTCAATCACCTTGGGCTCTAATGTCTTTCCACTTGGCAAAGAGACTACTTTGCAATGTTCTTTGCCCAAAATTTTTAGATTTTCTGTGTCGCTCGGCCAAATACCTTGGGGTTTATTTCGAAGTTCATTGGTTAGCTGACCCATTTGACTCTCCAGATTTCTTAAAGTGGTATCATTCTTCGCTCTGTATGCTTTCAGCTGATTCTCAAAACTACTTGAAGATTCAGTTGGTGGGGGTTGTTGCACTTGTTGAGAATATTCCGATGGATAATTTGGTCGAAATGGCATAGCAGAGTCGCTATGGTCCGCCCATTGATTACTCCATGGAGAAATTGGATGATTCTGCCATGAAGAGTTGTAAAAATTTGATTGCGAACCATTCCAATTCTGATTTCCCATGTAATAATTTGACTCTTGATTCGATGGGCAATTTTCAAAGAAATGGCCATCTCCACAGTATTCACAAGAAATATTCTTGAACTGATTCGGCTGTTGACCTGATAGATTACCATTGAAACCATTAACAATTATGTTCTTAAGCATAGAAGACATAGAGGATACTTGGGCTACCAAAGAAGCAAGTGTGTCCGCTTTATGTACTCCTGCTGCTCGTCTTTCTGAGGCTGCTCGGTTGGTTGGCCACTGATAGTTATTGCTGGTAATTCTTTCAATAATCTTATAAGCATCGTTATAACACTTAGAAAGAAGGGCTCCATTTTTCGAAGCATCCACCATCATTCTCGTATGAATATTGAGACCAATATAGAAAGTCTCCATTTGAACACAGCAAGGAATGCCATGATAAGGGCACTTTCATAATAACTCCTTGAATCGCTCCCATGCCTCATATAAAGATTCTTCGTCAAGTTGCTGAAATGAAGTGATTTCATTTCGGATCTTGGTGGTTAAAGATGAAGGGAAATATTTCATTAGGAAACGTTCAAACAACTCTTGCCATGTAGTTATGGAACCGGATGGTAGGGAGTTCAACCACGCTCGTGCTCTATCTCTTAAGGAGTATGGAAATAATCTTAGTCTCAAGGCATCCTCAGTCGCCCCGGCTAGTTTAAATGAGTCACTCACTTCCATGAATAGCCGAAGATGAATATGTGGATCTTCAGTAGGAATCCCACTAAATTGACACATATTTTGCAACATTTAGAACATGACCGGCTTCAGCTCGAACTGTTGTGCCTCGATTTCGGGTCTTCTAATACTCGGATTAAGCTTGTTGAATAGAGGAATGGCATACTGTCGAATGGCACAGTTTCTATCATCGGCATCAATGATCGGATTGTGAGTATTATAAGCGAATGTTCCTCCTAGATTTTGGTTTGGATTTTCGAAATTCATCTCTTCAGTCCTTCTTTGGTTCACTTGTCTTCTCCTTTGTCAAAAAGTCCTTTCAATTTCAGGGTCTACGGAGAGCAAGTCAATAATTTGATTAATACTCATAAACACTTGAAACAAACATAACAAAAATGGAATTAAAATTTAACAGAAAAAAATTGACTAAAATGCAAAATTAACAATTTCACAAATAATGTCTTTTAAAACAGTCCCCGACAACGGCGCCAAAAACTTGGAACGACGGAAATGTGCAAGTGTACACAGTCGTAACAAGTAATAAAGTGACAAGTAAATGTCGAGTTATCGTACCCACAAGGACTGTGAAGAGAATTATTTATGAATGCAATTTAAAACACTTTGGTGAAGAAAAATATTTTGATTTGAAGAGGTGATTAAAAACTAGAGTTTTAACAAAGTAAAACAAATAAAATAAAATAAAGTTCCAATGCACGATTTCAAAAGATGATTTTAATCAAGATGACATAATTGTGCTAGGTTAATTACATTTTTTAACATAGAATTATTAAACTCATGTTTATGTTGTTACGAATAAATTCACGGAAACTCGGTAATTTGCTAACTTATGAACATACTCACCTACAAAAATCCATTCATCTCTTGACTATATCTCTATGTCAATTCAACCGATTAAACAAATTTTAATTGGCAAATGTGTTAATGCACATACATACTTATGAAATTAAAATAATCTCTTATACATATCTCTATGCCAATTCAAAAAATTAATTCAATCTCATAAGCAAATAAAAGATTACGTGAGGTAACAGTGTATTTCTACCTTGAAACAGTTTAATCACAATAATCTTTCAAGTTATGCAAGGCTAATGTATCGCTAGATACTGTTACTAATTTAACCCTCAGCTACCTTAGATAATTAAACATGCACTGATTAAGTATCGTTTCAATTAATTACAATTTCAATCCGTTTAAATAATTAATTCATTAGTTACCTTACAATTGTAATGCAAGAATAACTTAGTCATGATTTTACTTAATCAAACATCTTACCGAGGCCTATAACAACACGAACACAATTTTAATAAATTAAGTAGATGAAATGCAATCAATCTAACACGAATTAAATTTAAGCCATATCAATTAAATTAAAAATTTCAACATCACAAATATTCATAGACATGTTTATCATAACAACAACAAAAATTAAAAGGATAGGGAACAAGAATCAAATCCGGTGTTTCTCCATGGCTTGACTGGTTTGCTCCACTCTTCCTTCTCCGCTTGTTCTTGTCGAACCGAGGCTGCTACGAACACTTTAATGCTGCTCCAAATGGTGGATGAATGACTCTTTTTCAATAGGTGAAATCGGAAAGAGAATAAAGAAAAATGGATGGGAAATGAATAGAGAAAATTGAGAGAGAAGAGAAGAGATGAGAAAGTTGAAGTGTGTTTGAAGTGAGCAGCCAAGGGGGTATTTATAGGTTGAGAAGGCTGCTAAAAATAGCCAAAATAAGCAGCCAAAGACTCCCCCCATGGCTGGCCACACATGTGGCATGTTTGAAGATTTCAAACATGCTATTTTTAGGTAGGGGCAAATCTTGAAAGGCATGAATAGTAGAGGGGTTTGAATGAAAATTGAAGGAGTCTTCTAGGGCCATTTTGCAAGCCAAATAATCAGCCAAACAAGCTGATTGGGTCAGCATGTGAGACGGTTTTGGGCTGCCTTGTGCTCGGTTGGATCGGTTTTCTCGGTTCAGCTCAACTGGGCCACTTTTCATAATTAATTAATAATAATTTATTTAAACCAAATTAAATTGGATTAAAATTAAAATTAATTATATTATGAATTAATACACATAATTTGGACCGTCTTAGGCTGAAAAATTAATTCACCTCGATGCTTCAAAAATCGCTTCTCGGTTTTGTGCTGTTAGCAGTGTCTACCGAGCCAATTTTTGCCCTATGTGCAAATCTGTTGAAAATGATCAAAATTAATCAAAATTTATTATAAAATTAATTAAAATTCAACATGTTCATAATTAAAGTACAATTTAATTGTTTTATAATAATTATATATTTTTCGACAAGAATTTTATTGAAACTACATGAATTTGAGTTAAAAAGGGCATGAAAAAGTGTGTATATTTTCATGTTTCCAAGTTTATACATAAATAAGTACGAGATCATTCACTATCAAGCCAAAATGCTATCAGGAGATTCGTGAATAATCTTTCAACAATTTAATAGCAAGACATTTAACACAAGGAACATTGCCCGATAAACGATATACGGATATGAGTATACAAATATCCATCCGAAACATGCCAAATGCTCAAACGAGCCAATCCAAATGATAACACGCCTCGGCACCAAGTGCATAGCCCATATGCTAACATCCCTCCGAAAACACGCCTGGGCACTAAGTGCCAAGCCTAAAGGCTTTACATCTGCCCCGGTAACACGCCAGAATCACTGTAATATATCGCGATAGCCCACAACAAATGTTGGACTTCGGTATATTAAGTGTAATATCATAGGTCAGGAATCATCGTCAACTCTCAAATCAATCCCCGTACCGTGCGCACTATAACCTATTGACATGCCAATTGTACTCTATCCTACGTTCATCGGCTCAGGAGATATTATCGTTAAACCAAGGTCTAACAATTTATTATCTCCATTCATACTAATTCAACATCGAAATATTTAATTTAACAACCAACAACTAAATTCTCATTCAAGTAATATTGTAATATATATATATATATATATATATATATCAAAATAAATCGAATGAACTTATCAGGGCCAAAATGCATAATTAGCAAAATATAGGAACTAGTTAGCAACTTTCCCTTTTCCTCAGTTATCTACTTGTTCTTGATCTATAAAACAGTTTATTTCAATTTATTAGCTTTGATCTCATATAGCATTCAATTTAGTAGAATTTATTTCCTACTTATAAATTTTCACATTTACCCCAAACTTTTACATTTAATTCAATTTAATCTTTAATATTAAAACAAGCCAATTTTCCCGATTACCTCATATACCCATTTTTTCCGAACATTCAACCCTATATAAACAGCCCCTAAATTCTGAATTTTTTTTCAATAAAATTCTTCCAATTTCACATTTTATCTATTAAATCCCTAAACTCAAAACTATACAAATTTAATTTACAAAATAACTTTATTTAACAACCAAGCTTAATAATCTACCATTAAACTTCAAAAAACATAATAAACTCATCAATGGTATCTTTCAAAACTTTTAACAGTTTTACAAATTATCCCTGAATTAGTTAGATTAAGCTAAAACGATTTCGCAAATATAAAATTCATGAAAAACGAGTGAGAAATGGACTTACATACAAAGAGGTGAGCAAAGCCAAAACTTTTTCCTCTCTAAACAATGGTGTTTCAGTTTCACTCCAAAATGAAGAAGATGATACAAATTTCTTGCATTTTCATTTGTTTTATCTTTTAGTATAATTATAAAATTGCCATTAACTAACACATTTTCAATCAAATTTTTATCTACTTACCTTCGACTAAATAAGAAATGGCTTAATTGTCATATTAAACCATCCTGTTTTACTTAAACACCCAATTGGCACTAAAACACTAATAACAATAGACTTTTGCATTTTTTATAATATAGTCCTTTATCTTTAATTAACCTATCAAACATTAAAATTTTTTAAACCAAATTTTAATACAACACTAATGACTTCATAAATATTAAATAATTAATATTTACGGGTTGACACGTCAGAATTGTGATCCCGAAACCACTGTTTCTGACACCACTAGAAAACGAGCTATTATAGACTAAGTATGTACACTTCGTAAGTCTTTCTCATCCCTATACTGCCTTAAGTGTTGCTCAGGAATACTTGAATCACGTGTTTAAGTTGCATGATGTGCCTGATTCTATTATCTTAGATAGGGACAAAGTGTTTGTTAGCACTATTTGTGTAACGCCCTAAATTTTGGGCCTAGTAGAGTTGGGCCCATTGGGCTTTGGGTTTCATAATTTTTTTTTAAGTGAGCAAGAAAATGACAAATGACATGACGACTTTAAAGGTTTAATGAATTTGGAGTGTGTAGGTGTGTTGGAGAAGCTCTGGGTTCGAGTTTTATGGTGGAGGATTCTTAATTTAATTAATTAAGGAATCAGGGTTGTGAGTAGTGGGCTTTTAAATAAAAATAAGTGAAAATGGCATAAAGAAGCCCGTGGTGAAGTGGCTAAGTGACGCCACTAGGGTGTAGAGAGGTGGCGACATATGCATGCAGGGAGGTCTGAGGTTCGAGTGCTAGCTTAGTTTTATTTTGGAATTTAATTTTAGGCTTCTAGAAGGCTGGAAGTGGCATGTAGAGGGAATCTAAGGAGAAGTGATCAGTAGAGAGAATTTAGGAGAAGGATAAGGGAGATATCATGGAGAAAAATTAGGAGATGAGCAGTGGATGAAGTGGTGCCGAATTGGACTTTAGGGGTGGCTAAGTTTCGGCTATAGGCAATATAAATGTGTGTGTGCCGAATCTGGGGTCCTAGGTAATGCCGAATTTTCCATTCTTTTTCTTTCTTTTCTTCCTTCAATTGGTTCCTCCCATAGCCAAATTCTCCCATTGCCGAAATCTCCTAAAGCCGAATTCCTTTGTGCCGAATTCTCTCATAGCCAAACTCTTCTATAGCCGAATTACCACCATCTTTTCTCTTACTGAAGTTCCTAATAGTGCCAAATCTTGGTGGTTTTTCCTCCATCACAAATCGATTGTTACCTACTCTTAGTCAAGTGTTGAAAGCTGAATCTAGTTAATAGCTATCTAGGCTGCAGGATCGAAAGGGGATTTGGTAAGTATTCGGTTAACCTCTTTTGTACGTTTTGCTAAAAGCCGAAAGGCTATCTAACTGTCCTGTCGTTAACTCTGTGATAACAAGGATAAGGTTCAAAGATCGCAAGTGTGGTAGGATCGTTAGCAAGGGTAAGTGTACTCAACTCGATTGTGGTTTAAGTGAATGGCCGAATGTGAGTTTGATCTATAGGGGTGACTTGTATGGATTGTGAGTCACTCGAATCTTGATGGTGTGTGTATGAGTGCAGATCTAGGGGATACTCCTGATTAGTAGCTAAGGAAGGGCTACTAAAACCCGGTGGGACACGGTAAGGTTACGGTAAGGTTTCGGCTTTTGGTAGATATTTTGTTTAAGTATGGGTGATTGATTGAAGATTGGTTGGTTGTAGGTTCAAGACCAAGGATAGTATAGCACGTCGCAGTAACTAGGTGTGTACAAACACTACACACATATGATATCGGCAATGCCGGAAAGCCGAAAAGCCGAAAGTGGCTAAATGGGCCCGGTGGGCCCTGAGGCTAAGTTGGATGAAATTGATTGATTTGATTATATGAATTGAGTTAGGCATGCATGTTACATGATCTGGAATTATTTTGGGCCTAACGGGCCATATAAATGAGATTTGGGTCTAATGGGCCATAAGGATGTGAATTGGGCATAATGGGTTATATGAACGTGAAATGGGCTTGATGGGCTTTATGAAGACGTAGACAAGTATGCTAGGGTTTAATGGACTTTAGGCCTAGTTCTAAACAACTCTCAAACTGCATAAAACTTAATTCTAATAATTAAACATGTCCGTGGACAAGTCGCTGGGTTAGAGTGTGGCAACGGACATATGCATGTCTAGGAGTGGATCTAGGGAGAGCTTGGTACTTAAGCGATCCTAGTGGCCCACCTCCTCTTCTCTGGAATCCTACCTAGTGCATAGTGTCTGCTCACTTTAGCTGCGAAGACTTGTTTATGGGCCAAAGTTCATAACTAAAACCCGAGAGGGACCAAATACCCCTGATTTGAAATTTACCAAAATATCCTTAGATTTGAAAAATTACTAAAATACCCATGATTGTAAAATTACCAGAATACCCTTGATTTGCGGAATCACCAAAATATCCCTGATTTACAAAATTTCCAAAATACCCCTGTTTTGCAAAATTACCTAAATACACCTGTAGAGTAGATTTACAGAAATACCCTTGGGTAGTGAAATGACTAAAATACCCCTAAGTGCCGAATGTGTGAGAATGTGTATGTTGCATTCATGAAATATATGTTGCACTTGGGTGGGTTTTGATGATACGGAGGAAGATTTGAGGATCGCATAGTCGCTTGACGACCGTGGATCCACCGGTGGCTTTAAGCCCATTATAGCAGCTTTGCTGCAACGATTGAGTAATGCCGCTGCTGGTGCTACCTTTGGTGTATAGGGATGGGTGGGTTGATATTTATATCCCCACAAGTATGTAGGGTTGGAAGGGAAATGGTGTGCAGGGTTGGATTTGGGATGGGTGCATTGCATTCATGTGATACTCGATGTGATATGAGGTCGTTATGGGCTAAGGCCCAAGACCACTGCTTTTTGATAGGGCTTAGGCCCAATGTGATAATTGTATGTTGATTGGATTACCAAGGGTCGTACACACCGAGTTTGAAACTCACCCTTTTATTAAATGTTTCAAAGCGATCCTCGATGCGACTCGACGTGGGAGAGGACTTGGAGACGGCCACACTACAAGATACTTAGAAGTTTTATTTATTTGTCTCAAAATACATGATTTTAATTACTTTATTTTTGTTGGATGTAATAAGACATTGTACTCCGATTTGACTTTAGATTTTGGGTTTTGTTGTTTCAACTGTTTACTTAATTATTAAACCTGAGTAAATTTCTTATGTTTAAACTTGGTTTTCGAAATACTTAAAATAATAAAATGGGCTTTTATCACTACTTAACAAGACTCAAGGATTTTGGGCTTTTGGGTCTTAAATTTTTACTTAGCAAAATCGTTTTGAGTTATGCCTTTGATGTGATATTCCCGGATTCAGCCATAACATCTGGGCCGAGTCTGGGGGGTGTTACAATTTGGTAGTTGTTTAGGAAACTAGGATTCAAAGTTAAGTTTTCAACAACTTGTCATCTCTAAATAGATGGCCAAACTAAAGTTCTTAACAAATGTTTGGAAGGGTACTTGAGATGCATTACAGGAGAGAGGCCTGGTGATTGGTTTTGTTGGCTTCCCATTGTTGAGTGGTGGTACAATAATACTTTTCACTCATCCATTCGTACAACCTCTTATGAGGCCTTGTATGGCCAACCTCCACTATTGCACTCTCCTTACTTAGTAGGGCTTTCCATGGTCACAACAATTGACAGAAGTTTTACAAGAAAGGGAGGCAGCCTTGAAGATGCTCAAATTTTACCTACATAGAGCCAAGGATAGAATGAAAACATATGGTTAACAAGAAGAGGAGCGAGAGGGAGTTTTCAATAGGAGATATATTGTTTTTAAAATTACACCATATTGACAACATATAGTTAAGAGAAGGGGAAATCAAAAGCTTGCTACTAAGGCTTTTGGTCCCTATCTAGTAGTGGCTAAAGTGGGGAAGGTGGCTTATAGGTTGCAGTTGCTTGAGGGTTCAAGGGTGTATCCTACTTTTCACGTGTCCTAGTTGAAGAAGCATGTAGGGAGAGGGTCATGCCAAGCTAATTTGGCTGTTGTGGTTCTGATGATGTAATGGTTAAAGAACATTTAGCAATTTTGGACAAACATCTAGGAAAATGTGGTCATCAAGCTATCACTAAAGTGATGGTGTAGTGAACCAATTCCTTTTCTGAAGATGCAACTTAGGAGAGTCTTCATGATCTGAAACAACAATTGCCTTCTTTTAATCTTGGAGATCAAGGATTTTGTTAACAAGGGAAGACTTGTTGTGGTTTGAATAGTTTGTTGTGGTAAATGGTGTCGTATATGTTCTTGTGCAGTTGTTTAGTATACGGTGTGTTTTACTTTTGTTATTTGTAATGATCTATAACAACTTTTAATTATTTGATTGTTATAAATAGGTGGGAACAATTATTTGATTTCTCAAGAAAACTGTAACCAAAACTCTCTTCTCTCTTTCTTTTCTTTTCTCTCTCGTTCTCCTTATTTTTCTTTTTTGTAACCTATGTTGAGATTTAAGTTGTAATGAATTTGTACAAAATGGTGCAGTTTCCTATATCTAGCGGAATAAGACTAGATAAATCATTGGAAAGTAGCAGTATGTTGGTCAGATTTCTCAAGCTAAAATTCCCTTTCGAGATTGAACCAAATAGGCTATTGTAAGATAGATCAATTGCCTCAAGATCTTGGCATTGACAAAGAGAGAAAGAGAAGCGGAAAAAGGAAAGAAAAAAATAGAAAAAGAAAGGAAAAAACATAAATATGAAAGAATAAAAATAGGTAAAAAATAAAAAAATGACTTGGCGTGTTTTAATTGGTTAACAGGTGTTAACTTTTATTTGAATAACGAAACATAGTTTAAGTACCACTCCTCACAAAAATAATGTAAGTATCAACTTGAGAAAATATGTATAGTTTAAATACCAATTTGTGAGTTAAATTTATTTAATATATTGAAGATAGAATTTTTGAACTATATAAGCGGATATCTTATTATTTATTAAATATAAATTGCTTTTTGTTGTGCTAACCTACTTTATCAATGATTAAATATTAATTTTAAAAATTCACTTTTCACTTTTTTCTACTAATTCTTAAATTCTATTGTATATATAGATAAAGCAATCAATTTATTTATACCAAATTTGTGTGATTTTCCTTTGAAAACCTTGAAAAGAGTCTTAAGGATACAAAGTGGCCACTTGACTTCATCATTCCGTAGGTATGAAGCTTTTATTTGATTGGATTTTAAGATAAGATTTCGCATAAATAATCTAATTTGTTTGCAGTAATTTCCTTCTAGAGAAGAACAAAAATTCAAATTAACGTGGACGGTATTTTTAGATCAGTTACTTTTTGAAGAAGATTTAAAAAGTTACAAGACTTCCATTTGATAATGATAAAGACTTTACATTGCAACTGCTCAAAATAATCGACTAAGAGAATTGCTAATCTAAAAAAAAAAAAAAACACCTTAGGAATCCTAACCATGGTGGCTATATATTTTCACTCCATTTACTGATAGCCTGCATAACTGCATGTTTCACCATCTGAGCATCTATGCCTTCAGCATTACTTTGGTTCTGAGAATCAAACAATTCAGCATTACGAAGAAATTCAAAATCAAAATTGCATTAGCATTCAATCAATGGAAATTCCATTAGCTTTTTAGAATATCCAAGACAGATACAAAGCTAGTTAGTACCATTCATTATAGTGACAGTACAATAAGGGGGGAAAAATCCAAAAATGTGTGGTTAAAACTTAAAACCCATTTACTATTCAAGAAGTTCCTTCTTTCATGGTCGTCGATAGTTGATTTTTTTAAAAAACCTTTTTAATTAAAGAACATAAAATCAGAAAGCCGATGGGAAGAGAATGAAAATGGATAGGCCTCTAATACAAGACAACACATCTATGAAATAACTGTGGGTGTGAAAAAAAAAATGTATATATACAAGTGCTCATGCGAATCCTTTCAAAATTGCATTATAAATTTTTATGTAATTAAAATATAATTTTATCATATATTAATTCATGGTTTCATTATTTTTGAAAAGATTAAATAAAAATCTTTTCATTTTGGAAGGTTAAAAATACATATAAATTTTTAATTTTATCATTTATAAAAGGGTTAAAAAGTAAATTTTCATTTGGGGTTGGCCCCTGCAGCAAGTATGATCTATGTTGATTGAATCACAAGTGGTGTAATAAAGAATTAGTGTTTAGTTTCTAATTGACATCAATATCCTTAGTTTTCAATAAACACCGATCTCAAAGATCAGTCACTAGAAAAGTTTTATATTTATATGTATGTATGCAAGTATGTATTCTTACTTCTCCTCCAATGGCTTCAAGTTGGAAATTCTCTTGGCAAGAAACCCTAGCGTCGAGCACGTCAAGGCCAAGCTCTTCAAAGGTTTCCAATATGGAAACAAGCAAACCAGGGCAATTCTTTTCCAAAAACACATTAATAAGGAAACCTTTCTCTAGGGCTTCCACAGCAACTTGCTGAAAACCAAATAAAAAACTTAAAATCAATTTAAATTTTTATTTTATTTTTTTTAAAAGAAAATCAATATAAAAATTAGAAGCTGCCCTTTTGGGTTTTTTACTTGCTTCCTAAGTAGAAAACAAATGTAGCAGTTAAAATGTTTATGTCAAAAAGGAAATAATAGATGAATAGATTCACCATAGGCAGAGGATTCTGGGAAGTTGAAATTCCTGAAGTTCCAGTTTCTTGGTTCAGCACTTCCACCTTTTCTTTCAACTCTTCTATGTATCTCGATGCGTCCACAATGATTGAGGTTTTATTTACCTGCAAGAGAACAAATACAAAATGAAACTAAATCACTCATGCCATCCACTCTATTAACCTCATGGACTATAATATGATGGAATTTTTTCGATTCAGCATACACTTTTAACTAATATAACATCACAAGAAACTCAATCACTCAATAGTGTGATCGTTAAGATAGAATAGAAATGAAAAAGAAAACAAAGCAGGAGGTGAAAAGGTAGGATTATCATCCATAAAAGTTAAAAAGAGTTGTAGGCCAAATTACAGCAGTAGAGTTGACAACAGAGCGAAGGCGTTGCAGTTTCCGATAGACAGATGCTTTCTTTCGATCTCTAGAAGACATGATTTCTGGCTTTAATATTTAGAATATCAACTTTATTTCTCAAAAACCTTTGACCCTTTCTTTTTCACTGCAAGGATTAATTTGCAAGGGTATTTAAAGAAGTAGTTTAATCCCACAGCTACATAATATAGTTGTTTGTTTCCTCCATGAGGAGGACCTCCATTTCCCCACTTCAACCCAATTTACTGATTTGACCTCCTCCATTTACAAGGATACAAGTACTGTTAGATATCATCCATGGTGTTCAAGCACAGAGGTTAGTTGCTTAGGGATTTCATGAAATGTATACGTTATTTATAATCTTCAAATCCTTGAAATAAAAGTTATCACGAGCTTAAATGCATACAAACTCATATTAATATCAGCACAGAGTCTAATTAGTCTTCATAGTGCTTTGTGACTTTATAAAATGTATAGACTATTCATCACCTCTCAATCCTTAAAATAGAAGATATTGACCACTTAAATACATTTGAACTCATTTCCTTTAAATTATTGCAATAGCAGCGATACTAACTAAATTAGAACTCGGCTAGGGAGACCAAAACTTCTTTGATTCTCAATAAAAATGAAAATTTAAAGTCAAATCATTTTGATAATTACTTAGATTTATGCTAAAGTAGTAAATTTAATTGATTTACTCATAATCATAGTCATAATCGTAGTAATGTTGAAAGTAATTTTCATTTTAGTTACAAACTTAATTAAGTTAATTGTTCTCTGTTAATTAATGAGACTTTGATTTAATGACAAACTTAAGTTTACGATGACTTTAAAATTTCAAATTCAAGTCTTACTATGTTAATCATGCTTAAGTAAGTCAATTACTGAATTATTTGTGAGTGGGTTAGTTTATTAAATTACTTATTCAATTCAATACTTATAATAATTGATTTTTATGCTAACTGTTGCTATGATTGTAAGTTAGAGCTTAAAAAATTGTTACCAGAGAGGCCTAATAAAATTATTATTATTTCATTATTTATTCTAACATCATTTGAAATTGAATTGAAAAAAATACTATATTTTTAATCAAAATAAAATTATATAAATTTTAAGTCACGACATACACTTATGTTTAATAAGACTATCATTTTTTCAACACTTCTTAGTAGTTTTACTTGATAATTTTTAGCCATTTAAATAACTTGCTTTCAACAAAGGAAAGTGTTATACCCCTCCACCATCTAGACACATGTCAATATTAGACATATTGTTGGCCCAAGCGTTGCCTCCTTCTGAAGCAGTGCTTTCGCAAGCCACTTGTTCTCAACCGCCCCTCAACTTGGAAGAAGGCATCCACCCACAACTATATGTGAACGCACTTCCAAGACAATAAGGGGTCTATTTAAGTATAACAACTTCGTACTGATAGAAACCCATGATATACAGTCGTGATTATATTTTATGCATTTAGCAAGAATGAATATATATCCCACCACGTCATCCTAATGGACAAAAAGACGTCCCCTATAAATACCTTGAAGATAGAAGGGATTATCTTTTAGCACCTTAAAATCACTCGGAGCAATTATCTTCTTGATCAACATGTCCTCTTTTATTTACTCTGGCCCTCGACCTCTTTAGATGAACCAACTTCCTTTGCATCACCATGATCTTCTTTTTGCTTCTCCTTATCCTAATCACTAGTTTGAACCTTATATCAATGGGAAGGATATAATGTAATTTTAACCAAAATAGCATTTTTAATTATTTTGAAGATGTCCTAATTTTTTATTAGAGTTTTACTCATTATTCTAATTTCAAATATAAATTTTTACTAATTATTTTTTATAGGCTTAATGACAAATTTGACCACTAATATTTATATGTTTTGTCAAAATGGCCCTAATTGTATTTTTGAGCCTTTTTTGGTCATCAACCTTTGTTCTTTTTTAAAAAAAAAACAGATTTGATGAAAGTACCGTTAAAAAAGTTAACGAGGTGATATGGAATTTCATACATGGAATATTTTTGTTGAGTATGCCTCATATTTCAGTCAAATTTGAGTGATAATCTCTCAATTAAATTTTGTTTATTTGTTTCAGTCGAACTCTGATTAGTCTAAATTATTTTATTATTATTTGACCTACGAATTTAGCCTATAAATAGGCTCTTTTACAACATTAGAAAATACACTCATTAAAGATTAGAACTCATAGCACTTTTGGAGAATTTTGTTTTTACGTTTTGAGGGTTCTTTGTTTTCGAGTTTCGGGATTTAGTTTTTTATCTCCATCTTTTGTACTCTTTGTGTATTCAATTTCTCAATTTCTTCCGCTAATTTTTACTTGTTCATTGCTTAATCGGGTCGATCCCCAACAATTTTTAATAATATGTAATTTATTACTTAGATAAGCCAAGAAAATAATTACATGTGGAAAATAATAAAATAAATAGATAATTCATGAAGTTAAAAAAAACAACTCTAAATTTAAAGAAAATAAATGTAATTATCTAAAAAAAAAGTTTCAAAATGAATGCACACATCCCGTATTTTCTGTTTGATTTATTAATTATATTTTTGAAACCTCTCAGTAAACAAACGTATGCATTCATTTTGAAATATTTTTTAGATAATTACGTTTATTTTATTTAAATTAAGAGTTATTTTTTTAATTTCATGTACGATTTATTTATTTTATTATTTTTCACAATTAATTATATTATTGGGTTACGTAAATAATAAATTACATCTCATTACAAATATTCCACATCATCCATGTTAATTTTTTTAATGGTACTTTCATTAAATCTGTTAGAAAAAATAGTTTGAAAAAAAACACGTTAATGGCAAAAAAAGACTCAAAATTACAATTAGGACCATTTTGACAAAAAATGTAAACATTAGTGGCTAAATTTGTCATTAAACATTTGTTATATTATAACAAACTATTTTATTACTTATGTAATAATTAAGTTTTTACTTATATTAAGACGCTAAATAACTAAACAAGATAATAGTATCGCTAAATTTCAATGTGTAACATTTCCAACATCTTCCTCTTTTTCTAAATTGTGAACTCTTTTATATTATTAGCTTCATCTCAGCTTAAAGCAGGTGAAATGCTAACAAGCGATTTTAATGTAATGAAAAACTGTTTAGAACTACTATGGCTCAAAATAGAAAGATCATAAATACCTTAGGTGAACAATATAATGTAGTTTACTTGTATATTATCGCATCCATTCGTGTAAAAGAAAAATAATTGAAAAAGATTCAGCTTTACGTGAAAAAGTTAAGAGATTTGGAAGACAAATAAAAATAAATGAGTTTTTGTTAAATAATTTGAATAAACTGATTGAAAATATCAATATTGAAACTTTGTAGCCAAGTCTCAAATAAATTTTGAACAAATAAGTGAAATTAATTATATTAATACTACAAATTTCTTTTCAAAAAACATTAAAATATAATTGATACACGTCAGGTCATATGTGCATTAAATCATGTGATTAAATGGATATTTTTTGTTACTTTTATTTAATTTGATTAAAAGATGGTTGAATGATACATATATTAATTAAAAGTCATATATCAATTTAGTCACATGAAAATTTTATCTTTCATCATCCATCTTTTAAAAAGATTATGGATGATGCATACATGTCCAGTTAGCATTAGACGAACTAACTTTTCGTCGGAAGAAGTTCGTAATAGTTTTTACTGGAAGCTTGGGAATGGTAAAGTTGCTTACTAATTCTAAATGGCATATAAGAGGCTTGACTGGATCTGACATCTGTTTAGTGTGCAGATGAGAGGTCGAGAGTCGCCTACACGTTATGAGAAATTGTGTGGAAACCTCGGGGTTGTTTAGAAAAAGATTTTACCCACTTCGGCACTTACCATGTTCTTCTCTCACTTAATCTCTATTTGGTTTACTAATAATTTGACTAATATGTAGGGCTATGATATGAAGAATGTTGAGTGGGAATCTCTGATTGGGGTCTTGAGCTGGTTACTTGGAAGCGAAGGAATCCGTTTATTTTCAATAATGTCAATTTTGATTCTAATGATATCCTGAGGATTGCTTTGGATTCGACTAAAAACATCATGGAGGCTAACAATTCTAAGCCCAGTCATAGTAATCTAATGGCCAAGCGAATTGTATGGAGCTCCCCTCCGAATAGTTGAATTAAAATCAATACCGATGGGTCTGTGAATACCATAACCCTCGTTGCATTGATAGGGGGTAGTGTGTGGAAGCAATGACAGCTGGATACTAGCCTTTAATCGTCAGATTGGCATTAAGCTCAATGGTCCAAGCGAAATTATGGGCGGTTTATGACGGCCTCAGAGTTGCATGGGACGCGGGGTTTCGCATGGTAGAGCTAGAAACTGGTTGTTCTACAGCTTCTGAACTGTTGAGCGACGAAAACAACAGAGTTAAACCTCTACAACTGTGGGTGGAAATCAAGGATTTCTGCAAGAGAAACTGTCATGTTACTTTTAAACAAATTTATAAAGAATCAAACAAGGTTCCTGGCCATATGGTAAAGATCACTGCTAATCATGAGTTCCAGCTTCAGCTTTTTGAGCAACCTCTTCCAAGCATACATGGTATTTTAATGGATGATTACAATAATGTCTTTAAATTAAAGAATTTTTATTCATTTGATTGGAATATAAAAAATATACTAAAGCACATTTGTTAGGGTGTTAGAAGGTAAAATTAGGTTCATAATTTTTGAACCCAAGGTAGAGAAAAGGGAAGGGTGAGAAGTATGTAGTGTCAGTGAGAGAGGGACAAAATGATGAAGAAAGAGGAGATGTAAATCGGTCCCCGTGAGAAGGATTTGGAGGGATTGACAGCTAAATCAAACAAAAACTACGTTTGACGCTTCTTCCTTTGCTGCTTTCGATGCCTATTATATTATATATATTTGTTTGGCTTCGCCAGTTGGCCTTCCTCCGATCGATCACGAGACCCAGATTCCTTTCTCTCATTGCATACATACAAACCAAGCCATCCCCACAAACACCCTCATTGCACGTGCTACGTGACATTCTCCTCTATCTTCTTTTTAATCACTTTTTTGCTATAGTAATTATTTCCTTTTGTCAATGGGATCTTGTGCCTTCGTTGATTCCTTGGAGGAAAGAGATACTGTGTAGGAGGTTTTGGAGCTGCGACTAAAAGTGGGATAATTCAAAGAGACTGGTTTTCGAGGTGCTCTCTATGCTTAATTTTAGTAATGTATAAGAGCAAAGTGGAAGGAGATTTCGTCGTACTAAATGTTACATTAATTAAGGTTCATCTTCAATACACAAACAGTAGAATTGATATAAAATGAGGACTCCATCAAGTCTATTGCGGTGAGCAAACAATAATAATAATAATAATAATAATAATAATAAAGCATCACAAAGTTGACTTCAATTCAAATCAAGCAAATGGTTTTGATCCTAAAGACTTAAAGAGTCAAAGAAAAAAACTATATTTTTTGTTAATTAATTTTTGCTTTGGAATTAATATTTCTAGCATTCCAAGGTAACTTATTAAGCATGCTTTAGCTCCTCTTGTTCGAAACTACTACGCATACTATATATATATTATATCCTATGAAGTTTTGGGGCAATTTTTTTCTTCGAATCATTGACCTTTTCCACTTTCCTTTTTCGAGTAAACTTTTGATTAGTAATAGATGGTGTTACATTCTAGATGATAACATACTTAAGAATAAATATTAAAAGTAAGATTTTTTTTTTTATATATAATCATAGCTACCTTTGTTCGTTTTACGATTTAAGTTTAATATTATTCAAATCGAAGATGACATTCTCAATAATAATAACTTCAAAATTTAAATTTAATCCAATTTAAGAGATTTTTTTTTTAAATTATCTAATCACTAATTTTATTAATTTGCATTGTCTGTAGCTCTTCTTGTCCTCATATAGGATTTTATTTGAGTGGCACAAATTTTAATTAATTTAATATTTTATGTTAGAAAATAGAATATTTGCGACGAAATTTTATTGTTATAGACACTCCAACATTCTTTTCCATCTATGATTTTTTATGAATTACTATTAAGATTTGAGATCATAATCGATTCCCGTAGCAACTAAATTCAGCAGAAGGTTGAGCAAAAAAATAATAGGAAATTTTAAGAAAATAATGGACACATTGTGATATAGAATTTCTACTGATATAAATTGAAATAAACTCATATCAAAATACGCGCGTTTGCATGCATTTGCGTACGGCTTTGAAGGCGGACAACGCATAAATATGCGATCAGATTTTCAATAGAAAATAAAATTTCTCATATATCGACTGCAATGTCTGCATTTAACCCAACATATAAAATAAAAACCAAATCTTACCCACCAATTCACATTTGTGCTAATCATTCCTACAAAACAATCCTTTTATCCATATCCCACCATATCATTAAAGACTGCAGTTTGAAAACTAAAAATATATATAAACACTAAAATTAAAATAGTGGTTTAAACAAATAATTAAATTCAACTTTAGGGTTAATTATATTCATACTTTGATTAGAGTTATTATACTTGTTATCACCGGCTCAAAACCTGAATGGGTTCGAGTCTGATGGTGATGGGCCAGTTTCCATCGAGCTCACACATCGATCTCGCAGACTGAGCTCACAGACCGAGCTCACAAGATGGGTAACTATGTTCTCCTGCGAAGTCACACATGAGACTACATAAACATGTTTTTAGTCTAGGTAGGATACGTATTGATGTGCATGGAACCTATCTAGTTTGCCACATCAATGAAGAATACTCATATCATATAAATAGGCAAACACCAACACCCAAGAGAGACAAAGAAAAATACTCAACAATTTGGCGCGATGAGCGTGGACAGATTTCCAACCAAAAAAGATTTTCAGTTGGAAAAGAAAAATCAAAATCGCTCACCCAAATGAGAATTTCCCCATTATTTTTTTGTCAAGAGAGGGTGAAGCTTCTGGTGCCGGTAATCAACCTAGCGAGACAGATTTATTTCATGGTTGGTTTGCCAATCGGCCGAAAAATTTGGGTAATTCGGCTTGTGCAGGAGCCTCGAAATCTTTGGACTTGAATATCCCATCTGGTTAGGGATTACCACTTCACTCTAACCAGGAGGCATCCCCACAGCATTTTTTTTCTCTTCAAAAGCAAATGAGGTTGATGAGGGAGAAAATGACTTTGCAAAATGTTCGATTCGAGCAGCAACAAACATTTCAGCAAAAGTTATTAAAGCAGAATGAAAATCTGAGGAGAAATGTACAATTTGACAATTCTGATCTTTGCGATAATACCATCATGCATGAAGAAGGCCCCAGAGTACATGCAAAACCATGGCAGAATGAAATGGATGCTTTACGTAGAGATGTACGAGCGTTACATTCTGTCTCAAAGGATATGGATTGGTTGTTTTGTTCCAACATTCCATTAGCTCCTAAGATAGCAACTGTAGTTTACCGGCTGACTTTAAAGTCCTAAAAGAAATGTTTGAAGGTAGGAGGGACCAACGAGCACATCTCATGTAGTACAATGATTATATGAATGTGTTGGGAGCTCCTGATGCTGCGAAGTGTAAGGCCTTCTCAATGACCCTTAAGGGGAGTGCAAAAGACTAATATTTATCTCTACCGTAGGGTTTCATTCAAAGTTTATCACAATTAGGAAAAATGTTCTTGGGGAGGTTTCGAGCTCATAGGACAATTATGAGTACTCCTATAGGTTTAATGTCTGTCATGCAGAGAGAAGGAGAGAGTTTGCAGGATTAAATCAAGCATTTTCATGTATCGAAATTAAATACAAAAAATTTGGAGGACCAATGGGCAATTGATGCTTTTATTATTATGGGAGTTTTGAATGAGCACATGCAGTACTCATTCACTAATAACAAGCTACAAAGTTTGGTAGATTTATATGAGAGAGATCCCAATTTTTCTGAACTAAAAGAGATTAAGAGAGTAGCTCGCGGTAGATTTAAAAAGGATGATAGATATTCAAGGAATAGAAAGGGAGCTTACAATCGTCAGGGTCCATCTTATCAGGCTCTGCGTGTACAAGGTGGGGGATAGTAGAAGGGATAGTCATAGAATGAGTCATCCAATATGTCCCAAAGGTCTCAACCTAAGCACACGATAAGGTATCCTCTTTACGATAAATTTGAGACATATACTCCCTTAATTGCTACATGTGCATATAACCTCAGTCAAGTAAAGAGTCTATGCATTCTACCAAGTCCTCTACCCATGAGACATAATGCAAGAAGGTCAAACTAAAGGGACATGAGTGCTTTTCATAAAGATGGGGGCCATAAAACTGAGGATTGTTCTTCTTTGAACGATGCCATTAAAGAAGAAGCCAGAAATGGCGAGCTAAAGGATTTTGTAGTTCAGTATGATAGTCAGTTAAGGAAAAGTTCAATGACCAAAGCTAAAGGTAAGTATAAGGTGAGAGGAAGTATTCATGTGATAATTGGGACAAATGAGGATTGGGCGACCTGTAATGCCAAGAGGAAGACTCATCTTAGAAGTGTTATGTCAGTTAGCTTACCAAAAAGGTTACACCAACAGGAGGAGTGAAAAGTGGAATTTGGTAATGAAGATGAAGAGCTAGTTTGCGATGATGAGGGAAACGATCTAATGGTTGTGTCAGCAGCTATTGCAGGTTTCGAAGTAAAAAGAATATTAATGGATAGTGGCAGTGCTATGGAAGTGTTAACCTAGGAGGATTACTAGAAAATGGGATTTAATGAACAAACATTAAAGAGGGCAAACCCATTATATGGTTTTGCAAACCATTCTGTAAAAGTAAAGGGTTGTATTACTTTACCCGTGACCTTAGGAGATGGCGAGCACATCACGACAGAGTATGTTTAGTTTTTTGTGGTTGATCATTCAATGGCGTACAATGCCATTTGGGTGTCCCATAATGAGGATGGCTAACATGATGATTGCAACTTTCTACATGAAGATTAAATTTCCCACAAGAGCATGGGTAGAGTTCATGCAATCTAATCAACGAACAGCCAGTCAGTTTCATATGTTGTTGGTCAAGCAAACACGCGAGCACATGCAGCAAGGACAGAGCTTGCAGTAAATGAGACCGGATAGTTAAGTGCTAGATTTGGATAATCTTAATATGAGAATCGAGGAGAAAATTAAAAAGCCAGAGGCAGTAGAAGCTATGGAAACTTTATAGTTATTTTATGATGATGTCGATAAGGCGGTGAGAACTTCATCAGCATTAGCAATGAGGAAAAAGAAGATTTGGTTCAGTGTCTAAAGGAAAATTCTGATGTTTTTACATGGTCGGTTGAAGATATGCCTAGATTGGATCCTCAGATAATTGCTCACAGGTTAAATGTACTACCTGGGGTGAAACCGATTAAACAAAAGAAAAGAAAATTTGCTCCACAAGATGTAGAAGCAGTAAAGTAAGAGGTGGGGAAACTGCTATAAGCAGGATTTATCAGAGAGGTAGCATACCCAAATTGGATTTCGAATGTTATAATGGTGAAGAAAGCTAATGGCAAGTGGAGAATGTGTATTGATTTCACCAACCTTAATAAAACTTGCTCGAAAGATAATTTTTCCCTTACCCTCGATTGATAGACTGGTTAATGCATCATTGGGGCATAGATTTATGAGCTTTATGGATGTGTTCTTAGGTTATAATCAGAAATCTATGACCCTAGAGGACCAGGTTAAGAAACCTTTGTTACTAAGGAAGGCTTATTTTGCTATCAGGTCATTCCCTTTGGTTTGAAGAACGCAGGTGCAACTTACTAGAGGTTGGTAAACAAAATTTTAAAAAATAGATTAGTTGAAGTGTTGAAGTTTATGTTGATGATATGTTGGTGAAACGTTCTACTTTGGGGAGACATGCTCAAGATTTTTTGGAGGCATTCGCTATTTTGTGAGCACATAATATGAAACTTAATTCAGAAAAGTATGCTTTTCGTGATAGAGTTGGCAAATTTTTGGGTGTTATGATTTCAAAGAGTGGAATAGATGTTAATCCGGAAAAGATTCGTGTCATTTTGGATATGCCTCCCTTAAGGACAATTAAAGATATTTAACGTTTAACAGGAATGGTGATCCTACTTAATAGGTTCATTTCTAGAATGGCAGACAAATGCTTGTCCTTCTTTAAAGCCTTGGGAGCTTCTTTCTCTTGGATTGAAGAATGTCATATATCTTTTGACAAACTTAAGTAATACCTTATGTCCCCACCACTACTGATATCACCTCGCACGGGGGAGACTTTGTATATTTACTTGGCGACCTAGGACGAGACAGTTGTAGTTGTTTTAATTAAGGCAGAAGAAGCTCACTAGTTCCCACTTTATTAGGTTAGCAAAGTGTTGCAACGCATGGATCAAAGGTATTCAAAAATAGAAAAAAACTTATTTTTGCTCTAATTGTTGTAGCTCGCAAGTTGCGTCCCTACTTTCAAGCTCATCCCATTATTGTCATGACGAATCAACCTGTTAAAGATATATTGTCCAAAGCTAACACATCGGGAAGAATAACAAAATGGGGAATCGAGTTAGCTGAGTTTGATGTTAAGTACGCTCCAAGGATGACGATAAAGGGTTAGATTCTAGTCAACTTCATGATGGAAGTTTTTTGAGAAGTCAAATGATCTCTCAGGTAACCTATAGTTTGAAATATTAATTCATGAACAACTATTGGAATCGCATTTGATAGATGTTTATTATCTCCTGTGATGACATATTATGAATGCATGTTTAGTTTATTGTCTCCTACGATTACTTGTGACAAATATATGATTCGTTCTAAGATTTTCTTTTTCCATTTATCATGTGAAATATAGTAGTTAGTTCACCACAGGGAGGTATAAGTTCAGATGATAGGTTAAATAGTTGGATAGTTTATGTTGATGGCTCTATAGTAAAAATGGGGTCAGGGGCAGGAGTTCTCTTAATTGATCCTGATAAAAACAAGTGGCAATATGGACTTTCTTTTGGTTTCAAACATATAATAATGTTATGGAGTATGAGGTCCTAATATCAGGATTACAATTAGCCTAAAAACTTGGGGAAAATGAGCTAATCATACATACAGATTCACAGCTGGTAGCAAAATAGATGAATGACGAGTATGAAGTGAAGGAACCAATCTTGAAAAAATACCATTCTATAGTAGCTCAGCTACTTATTGGGTATGATAAAGTGGAAATCAAGCAGCTATCTGGAAATGATAATACTTGGGTATATATTTTATCAAAGTTGGCATCATCTGTTGTTGTTGAGCAAAAAGAAAAAATCTTGCTAGAATATAGAGACGTCCCAAGCTATGACATGCGACAAATCTTTAATTTAGGCCAAGAAGAAACATGCATGACCCCTATTATCCAAATATTGCAAAGCAAAGAAAACTACCTTGACAAGAAAGAGCTCGCCAAGTTACAACGCAAGGCCGTGAGGTACGACGCTATTACTTATATCTCAAATGCCTATTAATTAGTAAATTATTCCATCTTTGGTTTATTAAAGAAATTTGTTTTATTATACAACTGTTAGGTGTACCCTTTTAGAGGACGTACTCTATAGAAAGGGGTATTCCCAACCATTGATGCGATGTTTAACACCCTAAGAAGTTGAACATGTGATGAGAGAGATTAATGAAGAAATTTGTGATGACCACTTGGGTAATAGACTCCTTACACAAAAAGTTTTTAAACAAGGATACTATTGGCCAACTATGCAACAGAATGCATACCACATGGTTTGCACTTATGATTTGTAACACTCCTTACCCGTATCCGACGCCGAAATAGGGTACGAGGCATTACCGAACTTATTCACAAGCAAACATTCAAAACTGAGACATGAATTTCCACTCAAATTTAAAACTTTTCAAAAACATTCATATCGTCCCTAAAACGAGCCTACGAGACTCAAAACATGCATCGAAAGTGGTTCAGGACTAAACCGAGAACTTTGGAAACTTTTGAAAAACTTAGAAATTTTTTCATGTAAAAAGGGTCACATGCCCGTGTGGGTTCGGGACACGCCCGTGTGACCCTAAGACACGCCCGTGCTTCAAGCCGTGTTCAAATTAGGGAGCTTTCTGTTTATGATGTCATCATCAAAATAAGGTCACACGACCAAGTCACACGCCCGTATGCTTAGGCCATGTGATCGATTAAATTTTCATAATTTTTCATAAAATAGGTGCAGACTTCACACGGCCAGGGCACACGCCCGTGTTCGAGGCCGTGCCATCCACACGGCTGAGATAAACGCCCGTGTCTTTGCCCATGTGCTCATTACTAAGCATTCTGTTTCGCAACAATTAAGGTGCAGGGGACACACGGTTGAAACACATGCCCGTGGAGCAGACCGTGTGTCGCACACGCCTGTGTGTCTACCCGTGTGGACAAATATAAGGCTAGTTACCAAGCCTTTTTGCCACCCTTCCATACACCAACCTATACAAAAAAACATAGCACCAATCCAAGCATATACTTTCAACCCAATCAGCCATACACAAGGCATCCACATATCATTTACATCCTATCATTTATCACATACAAACATCACATACTTAGCATCTCAAACCATGCAATTTCCCACATTCATGAAAACATCATCATATGTATATATATACTTAACCAATATTAGCCAATATCAAATAGCCATTTACAAAATGAATTATCAACAATTGAAGCCATCATTTATGGCCAAATCAATTATGACACATAATAAAAGACCAAGTCCCTATTCATGCTATAACTCAAAATATTGAAATCATAAGTATCCAAAATGATAATTTGATAGTGTGAATGAATCTCTGACCGTCTTCGATCCCTGAGTTGGCTTGGTGACACTATAGGATAAGAAAAAGAGAAAGGGAGTAAGCTTTAAAGCTTAGTAAGTTCCTATGCAAATAATAAGCATCATACACACTTTAACGTATATTTAACCATAAAGTAAATTAACATAAATGTCATTGTGAATTCATAATCAAGCTTAGCATAGATGTTATTAAAATCTTAACATCATAACTTACTCAATCGAACCAATCCGAGGTTTCATCACATATCGAGCTCATTAAGCATGAGTTTCATGTACATACCTGTACCAACTTGCAACTTACCATAATCTTTCACATCATACCAGTCTTTCACAACTTAAACTTTGCCGTTAAGTTTCCCGTTGAACCACTTGGAATACTAAAGGATACTCGGGAAATCTCACACACATAGTACCATACCAATGCCATATCCCGTATATGGTCTTACATGGGATCTCATATCGATTCCAATAGCCCAATGGCTATGGTCTTACACGAAATCATATATCGATGCCATATCCTTAGATATGGTCTTACACGTAATCTCAACTAACCCTAATGTCATGACATTTGTATCCTAACAATTCCTAAGGTTCAACCGGGATTTTTTTCTCGCTTGTCGAACTTTGTCGAATTCATTCAAAGATTAAATCACAATTCATACAATAATAACACCATTAAAGCATAAATAATAATGCATTATTTACATACGAACTTACCTCGGTACAAAAATAGCAGAAATGGACCTAATCGTCAATAACATTGTTTTTCCCCCGATCAAGGTCCGAACCTCGTCTTTCTTGATCTATAATAGCAAATTTAACTTATTTATTATACACATTACTCAATTCAGTCCAAAATCCTATTATGGAAAAATTACACTTTTGCCCCTAAACTTTGACATATTTATATTTTTGTCCCTAGGCTCGTAAAATGAAATGTATCCATTTTCCTTGAATCCCAAGCCTAGCCGAACCTAAATCATGCTCATAACAGCCCACATTTTTCATCAAATCAGATTTTTACTACCCATTTTACAACTTTTTACAAATAAGTCCTTTTTATGCATTTTCACTAAAAATCACTTAGTAAAAGTTGTTTATCACACCTTAAACAATCAATATCTTCCATCAAACATCAAAATACTTGCATGTCACACATGGGTAAATTTTTAAACATGAAACCTACTTCAAAATAATGGTAGAAATAGGTAAACCGGATTACGAGGACATCAAATATGTAAAGAGCATTAAAAACGGGGCTAGGATGTATTTACTATCAAGATTGAAAAGTGGAAAAACCCTAGCTATGGAGCCCTTATGAAATTCAGCCAAGGTAGAAGAAAGATGAGCAAATTCTGGATTTATTTTCCTTTTTTATTCTTTTATTAACCAAATGACCAAAATGCCCTTTTTGCCAAACTTTAAAATTTTATCTCACCATGTCCATTTTTGTCCACTATCTTAAGAAATGGTCTAATTATCATATAAGGACCTCTAACTTAAAATCCCATAGCAATTAGACACCTCTAACATGTAGAACTCAACTTTTGCACTTTTTACAATTTAGTTATTTTGACTAAATTGAGTGCCCAAACGTCAAAATTTTCGAACAAAATTTTCACGAAATCATTCCGTGAAATTGTAGACCATAAAAATATAATAAAAATGAACTTTGCTATGTTGGATTTGTGGTCCCGAAACCACTGTTCCGACTAGACCCAAAATCGGGCTGACAACTCTCGCCCCCTTAGGGATTTTCGTCCCCAAAAATCTTACTAGAGAATAGGTTTGGGTACTGTTTTCGCATTGCTTTCTCAGGTTCCCACGTAGCCTCTTCGACTCCGTGTCATTGCCATAAAACTTTCACTAGGGCTATACTCTTATTTCTTAACTGTTTAACTTCCCGAGCCAAAATCTTTATCGGTTCTTCACCATAAGTCATATCAGGTCGAATCTCAACCTCTGTCGGAGAAATCACATGTGAAGGGTCTGATCGATAACGTCGCAGCATAGACACATGAAACACATTATAGATTCTTTCCAACTCTTTTGGTAAAGCTAACCGATATGCCACTGGCCCTATTCTTTCAATAACTTCATACGACCCAATGAAACGTGGACTCAACTTGCCTTTACAGCCAAATCTTACAATCTTCTTCCACAGAGATACTTTCAGAAAGACTTTGTCATCGACCTGAAATTCGATCTCTTTTCTTTTCAAGTCTGCATATGACTTTTGTCGATCTGAAGCGGCTTTCAAGCAATCTCAGATTACCTTTACTTTTTCTTCGATTTCCTTAACCAAGTCAACCCTGTGAATCTGTTTCTCGTTAAGCTCGGTCAAATACAAAGGTGTTCGACACTTGCGGCTATACAATGCCTCATAAGGTGTCATTTTTATACTCGACTGATGGCTATTGTTATAGGCAAATTCGACCAATGGTAGATATTTTTCCCAACTACCCTTAAATTCTAGAACACAGTATCGAAGCATATCTTCAAGTATCTGAATTAACCTTTTGGATTGACCATCGGTCTGTGGATGAAATTCAGTACTAAAATTCAATCTGTACCCAAAGCCTATATTAGCTTCTTCCAACATCTCAAAGTGAACCTCGGACCTCTATCTGAAATAATCGAAGTAGGCACCTCGTGCAATCTTACAATCTCAGAAATGTACAACTCAACTAGCTTATCAAGCGAATAATCGGTACAAACCGGAATAAAATGAGCCAATTTCATCAATCTATCAACAATGACCCAAACGTCATCTTTCTTTTTTGGAGTCAGAGGTAATCCAGTTACGAAATCCATCGTAATTTTGTCCCATTTCCATTCGGGTACCATCACTGGCTGAAGTAAACTCGAAGGTACTTGGTGTTTGGCTTTTACTTGTTGACAAATCAAACATTTCAAAACAAACTCGGAGATATCTCTTTTCATACCAGACCACCAATACAATTTCTTCAAATCATTATACATTTTTGTACTACCCGGATGCACAGATAAACAACCATTATGCGCCTCATGAAGAATTTTCTGAATAAGTTCATCATTATTTGGTACACAAACTCTACCTCGGAACATCAAACAATCATCGGATCCGACATGAAAATCTAAATCACTAACCGGTTTACAATGAGCTCTCTTGGCTTGCAAATCACTGTCACATTTCTGAGCTTCACAAATTTGCTGAAGAAATAACGGTCTAGCTCTCAACTCAACAATAATCGAATTATTATCAGACAATGTTAACCTCGTGTTCATTGCTCTCAAGGCAAACAAAGATTTCCTACTCAGGGCATCTGCAACTACATTCGCCTTACCCGAGTGATAATCAATCACCAACTCATAGTCTTTCAGTAACTCAAGCCATCTTCGTTGCCACAAATTTAAATCTTTCCGAGTCATCAAATACTTCAAACTCTTGTGATCAGTAAAAACATGGCATTTCTCACCTTACAAATGATGTCTCCAAAATTTTAGAGCAAACGCAATAGCGGCTAATTCCAAATCATGCGTCAGGTAATTCTTCTCATGTGGTTTCAATTGTCTCGAGGCATAGGCTATCACTTTACCCTCTTGCATCAACACACATCCCAATCCATTCAGTGACGCGTCGCTATAAATCACAAACTCATTTCCCGATTTAGGTTGCACTAAAACCGGTGCCTCATTCAATAAAGCTTTCAACTTCTCAAAACTTTGCTGACATTTTTCGGACCATACAAATTTGACATCTTTTTGCAACAGCTTGGTCATAGGGGTAGCAATCATCGAAAACCCTTTGACAAACCGACCGTAGTAACCGGCTAAGCCCAAAAAGCTTTTAACTTTAGATACATTCCTTGGCGGTTTCCAATCAACAATTGCCGAAATTTTACTTGGATCAACCCGAATACCATCACTTGAGACAATATGCCCTAAAAATCTGACTTCTCGGAGCCAAAACTCACTTTTACTGAACTTAGCATACAACTTCTTATCTCTCAAAGTCTGCAAAACATTTCTCAAGTGTTCGGCATGTTCGGACTCATTACGAGAATAAATCAGTATGTCACCAATAAAATCAACTACAAACTTGTCCAAATATGGTCTAAAGATTCGATTCATTAGGTCCATAAAAATTGCAGGAGCATTCGTTAGTCCAAAAGGCATGAAAAGGAATTCATAGTGTCCGTACCTTGTTCTGAAAGCGGTTTTCGACACATCCGACTCTTTTACTCTCAACTGATAGTAACCAGATCTCAAATCTATCTTCGAGAACACTATCGCTCATTTCAGTTGGTCAAATAAATCATCAATCCTCGGCAAAGGATACTTGTTCTTAATGGTTACCTTATTGAGCTGTCGGTAATCTATACAAAGTCTCATGTCCCTTTTTTCTTCTTTACGAACAACACTGGAGCACCCTAGGGAGAATAACTTCATCTTGCAAAACCCTTATCTGTCAACTCTTGCAACTGAGTCTTTAACTCTTTCAATTCGGTCGGAGCCATTCTATACGGAGCAATAGATATCGGCAAGGTCCTTGGTACTAAGTCAATACCAAATTCAATTTCTCTAACTGGAGGTAACCCAGGTAACTCTTCTGGGAACACCTCCGAATATTCACAAACTATCGGCACCGATTCAACTTTCAATTTAGATTCTTTTGTATTCAACACATAAGCAAGGTAAGCTTCACAGCCTTTTCTTACATATCTTTGGGCAATCATCGAAGAAATCATAATAGGTAACTCACCCGACTCATCTGAATCAATCCGAAGAATTTCACCATTTTCACATTTCAGTTCAATAATCTTTCTTTTACAGTTCACTACGGCATCATGCAATGTTAACCAATCCATACCCAAAATAACATCGAATTTATCAAATGGCAACAGCATTAAATCAGTCAGAAAACAGTGACCTCGAATCATCAAGGGACAATTCTTGCAAACTCTATCAACTAAAACATGTTTGCCTAAGGGGTTTGACACTCTACTCACAAATTCAGTAAACTCAACAGGCAAGCTCTTACTAGCTACCAATTTCACACATGCATAAAAATGCGTCGATCTAGGATCGATCAATGCAACTACATTAGTATTATAGAGAGAAAAAGTACCAGTGATAACATCTAGAGATGTCGCTTCTTCGCGAGCACGGATGGTATAACTCTAGCAGGTGCTCGAGCTTCGGATCTCACAACTGTATCCTTCGTCACACCTTTACTACTAGCTCCATTTCCAGTATTTCTCGATGGCCTACCTCTATTAGCAGTATTACTCGGCCTCACACTCTGAAATTTTTCTTTCTTGGCCATTTCAAGACAATCTCGGATAAAGTGCTCTTCAGAGCCACACTTGAAACAAGCCCGGTCATTCATCCTAAACTCACCGGGATGTCTTCTTCCACATTGTTGACATTCGGGTCTATTAGACTTTACATTACCCACACTTTCCATCGAAGTATCTTGAGATTTAAAACTCGAATGTTGTTTCTCACGATCTCTACGTGAATACCCCGCTGAAACATTCAAACGGGAATACATCTCTTTCAATTTCTTAGACTAAGATGGAAATGACTTACTCATCGGTCTTTTCCTCGAGTCTCTAGCTTCAAGATCAGCTTTCCTCTTCTCTTTGTTCAATTCTTCGGCCTTACAAGCCCGTTCAGCCAATACCACAAACTCTTTCAGCTCTAAAATCTCGACTAACACACGAATATCTTCATTCAATCCATCCTCAAATCTTTTGCACATAATAGCCTTCGTAGAAACACACTCTTGAGCGTATTTGCTCAGTCTGAAAAATTCTCGCTCATATTCAGTCACAACCATATGACCCTGTTTTAGCTCAAGAAATTCTTTACGTTTTTGGTCGATGAATCGTTGGCTAATATACTTCTTTCAGAACTCCTCTTGAAAGAAGTCCTAAGTGACCCTTTCTCTCAGAACTACAAATACAAGTGTATTCCACCAATGGTATGCAGAATCTCTCAGAAGTGAGATAGCACACTTTAAACACTCATCTGGTGTGCAGGACAACTCATCAAATACCCTGATGGAGTTTTTGAGCCAAAACTCGGCTTTCTCGGGATCAGCATCCACATTAGCTCTAAAATCTTCAACCTCATTCTTTCGGATCTTATCAACCGGGGGCTTATTCATTCTTACAAAGTCCATACCTTGTGGGGCTACGGGAACCGATCGAGGAATGGGTGGGGGTGGAGGAGGTTGGGCATTCATATTTTTTCGAACAAATTCCGTATACCACGCATTCATCATATGGAGAAAGGCTTCCCTGCCTCCTTCTCCTTGACTAACCGTAAGAGGTCTACTATCAGACGGTGTTGCCCCTTGAGCGGGAGCCGGTGCATTACTTTTGACTTCATCAGCCTCAGCTCGATTCGGATCCATTACTATATGAAAACACAATTTAAAATTTTTAGGAGTCATCACACTATCACAGTTCATTTATGGCATGTATAGCTTGACTCTTACAAATGCTACGTTAGTCCGAGAATCGACTAAATTGTAGCTCTGATACCAGTAAATGTAACACCTCTTACCCGTATCCGACACTAAAATAGGGTACGAGGCATTACCGAACTTATTCACAAGCAAACATTCAAAACCGAGACATGAATTTCCACTTAAATTTAAAACTTTTCAAAAACATTCATATCGTCCCTAAAACGAGCCTACGAAGTTCAAAACATGCATCAAAAGTTGTTAGGGACTAAACCGAGAACTTTGGAAACTTTTGGAAAATTTAGAAAATTTTTCATGTAAAGGGGTCACGCCCGTGTGGGTTCGGGACACGCCCGTGTGACCCTAAGTTATGCTCGTGCTTCAGGCCGTGTTCAAATTAGGGAGCTGTCTGTTTATGACGTCATCATCAAATTAAGGTCACACGGCCAAGTCACACGCCCTTGTGCTTAGGCCGTGTGATCGATTAAATTTTCATAATTTTTCATACAATAGGTGCAAACTTCATACGACCAGGGCACACGCCCGTGTTCGAGGTCGTGCCGTCCACACGACTAAGACACACGCCCGTGTCTCTGCCCGTGTGCTCATTACTGAGCATACTGTTTTGCAACAATTAAGGTGCAGGGGACACACGGCCGAAACACATGCCCGTGGAGCAGACCATGTGTCGCACACGCCCGTGTGTCTACCCGTGTGGACAAATATAAGGCTAGTTACCAAGCCTTTTTGGCCACCCTTCCATACACCAACCTACACAATAAAACATAACACCAATCCAAGCATATACTTTCAACCCAATCAGCCATACACAAGGCATCCACATATCATTTACATGATATCATTTATCACATATAAACATCACATACTTAACATCTTAAACCATGCAATTTCCCACATTCATGCAAACATCATCATATGTATATATATACTTAACCAAAATTATCCAATATCAAATGGCAATTTACAAAATGAATTATCAACTATTGAAGCCATCACTTATGGCCAAATCAATTATGACACATAACAAAAGACCAAGTGCCTATACATGCTATAACTCAAAATATTGAAATCATAAGTACCCAAAATGATAATTTGATAGTGTGAATGAATCTCTGACCGTCTTCGATCCCCGAGCTGGCTTGGTGACACTATAGGATAAGAGAAAGAGAAAGGGAGTAAGCTTTAAAGCTTAGTAAGTTCCTATGCAAATAATAAGCATTATACACACTTTAACGTATATTTAACCATAAAGTAAATTAACATAAATGTCATTGTGAATTCATAATCAAGCTTAGCATAGATGTTATTAAAATCTTAACATCATAACTTACTTAATCGAACCAATCCGAGGTTTCATCACATATAAAGCTCATTAAGCATGAGTTTCATGTACATACCTGTACCAACTTGCAACTTACCATAATCTTTCACATCATACCATAGTCTTTCACAACTTAAACTTTACCGTTAAGCTTCGCGTTGAACCACTTAGAATACTAAAGGATACTCGGGAAATCTCACACACATAGTACCATATCAATGCCATATCCCAGATATGGTCTTACATGGGATCTCATATCGATGCCAATAGCCCAGCTATGGTCTTATACGAAATCTCATATTGATGCCATATCCCAGATATGGTCTTACACGTAATCTTAACTAAGCTTAATGTCTTGACATTTGTGTCCTAACAATTCCTAAGGTTCAACTGGGATTTTTTTCTCGCTTGTCAAACTTTGTCGAATTCATTCAAAGATTAAATCACAATTCATACAATAATAACACAATTAAAGCATAAATAATAATGCATTATTTACATACGAACTTACCCCGGTACAAAAATAGCAAAAATGGACCAAATCGTTAATAACCTTATTTTTCCCCCGATTAAGGTCTGAACCTCGTCTTTCTTGATCTATAATAGAAAATTTAACTTATTCATTATCCACATTACTCAATTCAGTCCAAAATCTTATTATGGAAAAATTACACTTTTGCCCCTAAACTTTGACATATTTTCATTTTTGTCCCTAGGCTCGTAAAATGAAATGTATCCATTTTCCTTGAATCTCAAGCCTAGCCGAACCTAAATCATGCTCATAACAACCCACATTTTTCATCAAATCAGACTTTTACTACCCATTTTACAATTTTTTACAAATAAGTCCTTTTTATACATTTTCACTAAAAATCACTTAGTAAAAGTTGTTTATCGCACCTTAAACAATCAATATCTTCCACCAAACATCAAAATACTTGCATGTCACACATGGGTAAATTTTTAAACATGAAACCTACTGCAAAATAATGGTAGAAATAGGTAATGGTAGAAATAGGTAAACCGGATTACGAGGACTTTAAAAATGTAAAGAGCATTAAAAACGGGGCTAGGATGCACTTACTATCAAGCTTGAAAAGTGGAAAAACCCTAGCTATGGAGCCCTTATGAAATTCGGCCAAGGTAGAAGAAAGATTAGCAAATTTTGGCTTTATTTTCCCTTTTTATTCTTTTATTAACCAAATGACCAAAATGCCCTTTTTGCCAAACTTTAAAATTTTATCTCACCATGTCCATTTTTGTCCACTATCTTAAGAAATGGTCTAATTATCATATAAGGACCTCTAACTTTAAATCCCATAGCAATTAGACACCTCTAACATGTAGAACTCAACTTTTACATTTTTTACAATTTAGTTATTTTGACTAAATTGAGTGCCCAAACGTCAAAATTTTCGAACGAAATTTTCACGAAATCATTCCGTGAAACTGTAGACCATAAAAATATAATAAAAATAAAATTTTCTGTGTCAAATTTGTTGTCCCGAAACTACTGTTCTGGCTAGGCCCAAAATCGGGATGTTACATGATTTTTATCAGAGATATGCTCAAGTGCAGCGATCACTGACCTGTCATAAATTAGTGTAGCAGATTAAACTAGTTTTGCATTTGAGGAGCTTCAATATAAACATTTTTATTACGTTTAGTTGAGTTTTTAGTATTTCATTTATATTTAATAAAAAGTGTAATTTGATTCTTTTATTGAACTTAGGGCCGAATGAGGCCTAAAAGTGAGCTAATATACTTTGTGAGTATGTAGGAGACCATTAGAGGGCATACCAACTCAATACTGGTAGCTGTGTTGCAACACAGGGAGTTTGATGTTGCAACATAGGGAGTAGAGAACAAGAATCCCAGGACTGCCTTTAGTGTCACGAAACAACCAAGGGATGTCACGACACACCCCTAAAGCTACCCTGAGTATGAGCATAATGCCTTCGATGTCGCGACACAGGCACTAGGGTGTCGCGACATCAATTCAGTACGAGAAATAATACGAGCTAGGAGTGTTTTGGTTTGCACAATCAAATGTTTAATACGGGAGAGTTAGCTGACCTAGGGTTGAGGACGGTGACAACCCTAAATCTACAAATAGGCTCATTTAACACTTGTTATGGATAACTTTTCATAGTTTATAATTTTCTTTGTAATTTTAGTTTTTAGTTTTTCTTTTTCTTGGGCTTTAGGTTATTTCTAGTTTTTCTATTAACATTTGTTAGGAGATCTGATTTGTGGAACGTGATCAACTCTTTGTGGATTTCATGTAACAGCCCGATTTAGGGCCTAGTCAGAATAGTGGTGTGAGACCACGAATCCGAGGTGAATTTATGAGTTTTTAAGGTTCATGCCATGTTTGCATGTTAGTGTGAAAGTTTCATGAAGTAATTTTGCTAAATTGAAGTTGAAAGCTCAAAAAGGACCAACTTGAAAAAGTTGTAAAATGTGAGTTTCTAGAAGCATTTTGTATGAAATAGCTCTAGAATAGCAATTATAAGTCCTTAAATAGAAATTTTCCCAAATTATAAATTTTGGACAAAAATGGACATGAGTTAGTAAAATAGAAATTTTTAAAGAGAAGGGCATTTTGGTCATTTGTCTAATAAGTGATTAAAATAGGAAAAAGATGATAAAAATTTCATTCATCTTCTTCCTTCCCTTGCCGAAAATTTGAAGACTCCATAGCTAGGGTTCTTCATTTTTTTCAAGCTTGCTAATCAAGAAAAACGAAGCCCGAATCTAAACCGAGGTAAGAACAAGGTCGAGGGCTAAATTGCATACCTAGCTACATTTTGTATATTGAGGTAAGTTTGTATGATTTCTAAGCTTTATGATTTATATCATTGAATTGCTTAGCATAATATATAATGTTATTATGAAAATGTTTAATGTTATGTTAAACAAAGAAATTAATGAGATCAAGTATGAGAAAGTCCGTATAAGACCAAGCCGAGGCATGGTATCGACAATCAAGCAAGTTTATCATGTAAGTCCAAGGACCCAAGCTTGGCATTGAACAAGTTATCATGTAAATCCAAGGACCTAAGCTTGGCATTGAACAAGTTATCATGTAAATCCAAGGACCCAAGCTTGGCATTGAACAAGTTATCATGTAAGCCCAAGGACCCAAGCTTGGCATTGAACAAGTTATCATGAAAGTCCAAGGACCCAAGCTTGGCATTGAACAAGTTATCAAGAGGAAGATTTCATATAAGTCCATGTCAAGACATGGCCTTGAAACCAAGATGAGATATCCCATGTAAGACCATATCCAAAATATGGCTTTAGCATCAAGTTCATGGTAAGAGATTTGGTATTCTCGGTTATTCATAGGAATTCATCGGGCAAATGAGATAAGCTCACAAGAGATAACAAGAAAGTTTAGTAATCAAAATCATTATCAAGTGGGGACAAATATTAGTCATATGATGAATGATAAAATAGAGATTATGCTTACTATGTTAAAGTATGCTGATCAAGTGATACAAGTATCTTGTTTACTTCACTAGTATGAGACTAGTAAGTATTACAAGGCATGTAAGAACCAAGTATGAGCAAATAAGCTTTATAGTTGAAATTATGATACCATTGATTATGTCAAATGGTTTATTTAAGCAAGTATGTTGATATGTGTTTTATATGCAAACTTACTAAGCTAAATGCTTACGCCTTTAATTCTTTCTTTTCATGTAGTCCCGCCAAGCTAAACTGTGGATCATTGAAGTCGAAGCTCGTGGCACACTATCAATCGCCATTTGGTATAGCCAAGTTGATTTTAAGTATGGCATGTATAGGAAACATTTCATTTTGAGTATATGTCTTAGAAAGGCAAAAAAGTATGGGTCACAAGTTTATTATTCTTTTGTAAATGGCTAAGTGATTGGCCAAGTTTGACTAAGAATGTATGTTATTAATATTAATGAAGCATGTTATATTATTCATGAAAGATGTAATAATTGAGTTGCTGAATTGAGCTTGAGTTTGGTCTTAATTTTAGGATGGCAATTGGCTTGGTAAATAGCCCCTAAGTGTTCAGACGGTTAGACACACGGGCGTGTGTCTAGGCCATGTATAAATTGCACCTTAGTCTTATAAGTCAGAATAGGCCACGGACCAATCCCACGGCCGTGTGTTAAGGCCGTGCATGGCACACGGTTAGAACTTGGGCGTATGCCCGGCCCTGTGAAAATAAGTCGAGATATCAAGATGTAGTACACGGTCTAAGTCCACGGGCGTGCCATGGCCGTGTGTTATAAGTCAGAGTGCTAAGGTTTTTCACACGGGCTAGGACCACAGGCGTGCTATGGCCGTGTGGAAATTGGCAGAATACTGAGTTTTAAGGGCACGGTCTGAGGACATGGGCGTGTATGCCTATGCACGGGCGTGTCTTATATTACACGGACGTGTAACCCCTATTTCAAAGAAAAGTTTTTTTTTCGATAAGGTTCTGAAAGTTTACCAGTACAAGTTTAAGGCCTCGTAGGCCCATGAAATGTACGAATTGTTTAAGAATAAGAAGTTTTAATTTCAGAACGAAATTTTATAGCCCGTAATGTCATGATTAAGCAAGTTCAAGCATAGTAATGTATCGTATCCAGTCTGAGCCTCGGACTCGCGTATGGAGTGTTACATTTAGTGGTATCAGAGCTATGGTTTAGTCAGTTCTAGGACTAACGTAGCACGAGCATGAGTCTAGCTATACATGCCATACGTAAGAATGTTTTTATAATGATAGTGTGACGACTCCTGACGACTTAAATTATGTTTATATATAGTAAATGGATCCTGAAAGAGATATGGCGGATGACGTGAAAAGTAATGCGCCAGCTCCCGCTGAAGGGACAGTGTCGAATGAGAACGAGTTTAGACCCACTACGGTGAGTCAAGGAGGAGGAGAAGAGGCTAGAGAAGCCTTCCTCCATATGATGAACACATGGTACACGGAGTTCGTTCGTACGAAGCCGAATGCACAACCCCCTCCACCCCCACCTGTTCCACAACCTATTCTAGTAGCCCCTCAAGTAGTAGAAGTGGCAAGAGGAGTTAAGCCTCCAGTTGATAGGATCAGGAAACATGGGGCAGAAGAATTCTGGCTAGAAAGATGATGATCCGTAAATAGCCGAGTTACGGTTAGAAAATACCATCGAGTATTTAATGAATTATCATGCACACCGAGGAAAGCATGAAGTGTGTAGTCTCCTTTAAGAGATTCTCGCCTATCAATGGTGGAACACCCTTGTATCGAGTGGTACCAAGGAGAAGGTCACATGGGAATTCTTCCAAGAAGAGTTCAAGAAAAAGTATATCACCAAAGGTTTGTGGACCGTAAAAGGAAAGAATTCCTAGAATCAAGCAAGGCAAGAGGTCGTTGATCGACTATGAGCGTGAGTTTGTAAGACTCAGCAAATACTCTTGAGAATGTGTGTCCACCGAAGCTATCATGAGTAAAAGATTTGAAGATAGGCTGAATGAGGACATCAAACTGTTTGTTACTGTCCTAGAGTTGAAGGAATTTGTGGTGCTAGTCGAAAGGTCTTGTAAAGCCGAAGAACTAGTAAAAGAGAAGAAGAAATCTGAAACAGAGTCTCGTGACTCTAGAAAGAGACAGTGGAATAAGTCATTCCAATCTTCATCCAAGAAGTCAAGAGATTTCCCTACCCGATCGGCTACTTCCATTAGGTTTTCAAAGAAAGACAAAAGCAAGCAATATTCAGGGAATAAAGCACAGACTACTTCAGTTGCAAGTGTTGGGAACATTAGATTCGATAGACCCGAATGCCCACATTGTGGCAAACGCCATTTAGGGGAATGCCGAGCACACTAAAATGCATGCTTTAGATGTGGTTTTCAAGACCACTATATAAAATATTGTCCAGAGATGATGAAAGTAGAAAGAACTCAGAACTCGAGATCCAGGGGTATGGTCTGAGGAAGACCGCAGAGTAACCCAGGAAGTGGGGTAAGGGGAAGAGGTAACCCTAGAGAGCAGGCTGCGAGACCCGAGGGTAGAGCACCTGCAAGGACTTATGCCATTCGCGCTCGTGAAGAGGCATCTTCCCATGATGTTATTACGGGTACCTTTTCTCTTCATGATATCAAAGTTATTGCTTTAATAGATCCCGAATCCACACACTCTTACATTTGCATGAAATTAGTATCCGATTTGAGTATGCCTATAGACTCTACAGAATTTATGATTAAGGTGTCTAATCCTTTAGGCAAGAGTGTGTTAGTTGATGAAGTATGTAAAGATTGTCCATTAATGATTAGAGGTCATTGTTTTAAAGCAAACCTTATGTTGTTACCATTTGATGAGTTTGACCTCATTCTCGGTATGGATCGTTGATCGCCCATAATGTAATAGTTAATTGTGGGAAGAAATACATTGAGATGAGATGTGAGAATGGGGACACCCTTCACATAGAATCGGATGAACAGAGTAGGTTACCGGTTGTGATTTCCCATATGACGGCACGTAAATACATGAGAAAAGGGTATGAGGCATATCCGCCTTTGTGATGAATGATAAAGAAACCGAGTCAAAGATTGAGTCGCAAGCCGATAGTATTGAGTACTTGGATGTCTTTCTGAAGAATTACCGGATTACCTCCAATCGGAGAAGTTGAGTTTAGCATTGAGCTAGCTCCCTGCATCGTACCAATATCTTACTCCTTACGTAATGGCTCCAACGGAGTTGAAAGAGTTGAAGACACAGCTTGCAAGAGTTAATGACAAAGGCTTTGCAAGGTCAAGTTATTCTCCCCGGGTGCTCCAGTTTTATTTGTAAAAAGAAGGATGGCACTATGAGATTGTGCATAGATTACCGTCGACTTAATAAAGTGACAGAGAAAGAACAAGTACCCATTGCCAAGGATCGATGATTTGTTCGATCAATTGAAAGGAGCCAGCGTGTTCTCTAAGATAGACTTGAGATCGGGTACTACCAGCTGAGAGTAAAGGATTCGACGCGTGTCCAAGACAACTTTTCGAACAAGGTATGGGCATTATGAATTCTTAGTCATGCCCTTTGGTTTGACCAATGCTCCTACAGTATTCATGGACTTAATGAACCGCATTTTTAGACCATACCTCGACAAGTTTGTAGTCGTTTTTATTGACGACATACTGATTTATTCCCAAGATGAGAATGAGCATGCTGAGCACCTACGGACAGTTTTACAGACTCTTCGAGAAAATCAGTTATATGCCAAGTTCAGTAAAACTGAATTTTGGCTCAGGGAAGTAGGATTTCTGGGACATATTGTCTCAGGAGAAGGGGTTCGAGTAGACCCAAGTAAGATCTCGGCCATTATGGACTGGAAACCACCTAAGAATGTCACTGAGATTAGAAGTTTCCTAGGCTTAGCCGGTTATTACAGACGATTCGTCAAGGGGTTTTCTATGATTGCAACCCCGATGACAAAATTATTACAGAAAAATGTGAAGTTTGAGTGGACAGAACGATGCCAACAAAGTTTCGAGAAGTTGAAGGCAATATTGACAGAAGCCCCAGTTTTAGTACAACCTGAGACAGGGAAAGAATTTGTGATTTACAGCGATGTATCCTTAAATGGATTAGGTCATGTACTTATGCAAGAAGGCAAAGTTATTACTTATGCCTCCGCATGATTGAAGCCTCATGAGAAGAATTATCCGACGCATGATTTAGAATTGGCTGCCATAGTCTTCGCATTGAAGATATAGAGACATCACCTATATGGTGAGAAATGTCGAATTTTTACTGATCATAAAAGTTTGAAGTACTTGATGACGCAGAAAGAGTTGAACTTAAGACAACGGATATGGTTAGAGTTGATAAAAGATTATGAGATGGTCATTGATTACAATCCCGGGAAGGCGAACGTGGTCGCCGACACTTTGAGCAGAAAATCCTTATTTGCATTAAGGGCAATAAATTCACGGATGACCTTGTTCGACGATGGTTCTATTCTAGCTGAGTTGAGAGCTAGACCAATTTTCCTCCAAGAGATCGTTGAAGCCCAAAAAGAGGATAGTGAATTGCAAGTTAATAGAGCTCAGTGTGAGACAAATGTTGAGTCTGACTTCCAGATTTGTCCCAATGGAAGTCTAACGTTCAAAGACAGAGTTTGTGTACCGAGAAAAGAAGAGCTTATTCAGAAAATTTTGCATGAGGCCCATAATGGATGTTTATCTGTACATCCAGGTAGTACCAAGATGTATAATGACTTGAAGCAACAGTATTGGTGGCCGAGAATGAAGAAAGACATTTCAGAATTTGTTTCAAATGCTTGATTTTTCAAAGAAAGTAGGTTTGAACACCAAGTACCTTCGGGTTTGCTTCAACCCATTTTAGTTCCGGAGTGGAAATGGGACCGTATTACTATGGATTTTGTAACTAGTTTACCGTTGTCTCCGAGCAAGAAAGATGCTGTATGGGTTGTGGTTGATAGACTTATGAAATCGGCCCATTTTATACTTGTACGAGTTTATTACTCACTAGACAAGTTGGCAAACTTGTATGTTTCAGAAATAGTAAGACTTCATGGAGTTCCCTTGTCAATCACATAGGATAGAGATCCGAGATTCACATCCAGATTTTGGAAGAAGTTACAAGAGGCCTTGGGTACAAAGTTGAACTTTAGTACCGCTTTTCATCCTCAAACTGACGGTCAATCAGAAAGGTTAATTCAAGTACTCGAGGATATGCTCAGATGTTGTATTCTTGAATTCCGAGGCAATTGGGAAAAATTTCTCCCATTAGTTGAGTTTGCCTACAATAATAGCTTTCAGTAGAGCTTAAAGATGGTGCCTTATGAGGCTTTATATGGGCGTAAGTGTCGAACGCCTTTATATTGGACTGAACTTAAAGAAAACCAAATTCACGGGTTGATTTGGTTAGAGAAGTGAAGAGAAAGTGAAAGTGATACGAGAAAGTTTAAAAGTCTGCATCGCATGCATGACAGAAGTCTTATTCGGAGTTAAAGAGAAAAGAGATAGAGTATCAAGTCAGAGATAAAATTTTCTTGAAAGTGTCACCTTGGAGAAAAGTTCTCAGATTTGGCCAAAAAGGCAAGTTGAGTCCACATTTTATTGGACCGTATGAGATTACCGAGAAAGTTGAGCCTGTAGCTTACAGATTGGCTTTGCCATTAGAGTTAGAAAAGATACATGATGTGCTTCACGTGTCAATGTTAAGACGCTACCGATCAGACCCTTCGCATGTAATTCCCCAGTCAGAGGTAGAGATTCATCCCGACATGACTTATGGTGAATAACCAGTCAAGATATTAGCTCGGGAAGTGAAGCAGCTAAGAGAGAAAAGTATTGCCTTAGTGAAAGTATTGTGGCAAAGACATGGAATAGAAGAAGCCACATGGGAATCAGAAGAGAGTATGAGAAGCCAGTATCTAAACCTTTTTGCTGGTAAGATTTTCGAGGACGAAAATCCCTAAGGGGGGAATTGTAACAGCCCGATTTAGGGCCTAGTCGGAATAGTGGTGTGAGACCACGAATCCGAGGTGAATTTATGAGTTTTTAAGGTTCATGCCATGTTTGCATGTTAGAGTGAAAGTTTCATGAAGCAATTTTGCTAAATTGAAGTTGAATGGTAAAAAATGACCAAATTGCAAAAGTTGTAAAATGTGAGTTTCTAGAAGCATTTTGTATGAAATAGCTCTAGAATAGCAATTATAAGTCCTTAAATAGCAATTTGCCCAAATTATAAATTTTGGACAAAAATGGACATGAGTTAGTAAAATAGATATTTTTAAAGAGAAGGGCATTTTGGTCATTTGTCTAATAAGTGATTAAAATAGGAAAAAGATGATAAAAATTTCATTCATCTTCTTCCTTCCCTTGCCGAAAATTTGAAGACTCCATAGCTAGGGTTCTTCATTTTTTTCAAGCTTGCTAATCAAGAAAAACGAAGCCCGGATCGAAACCGAGGCAAGAACAAGGTCGAGGGCTAAATTGCATACCTAGCTACATTTTGTATATTGAGGTAAGTTTGTATGATTTCTAAGCTTTATGATTTATATCATTGAATTCCTTAGAATAATATATAATGTTATTATGAAAATGTTTAATGTTATGTTAAACAAAGAAATTAATGAGATCAAGTATGAGAAAGTCCGTATAAGACCAAGCCGAGGCATGGCATCGACAATCAAGCAAGTTTATCATGTAAGTCCAAGGACCCAAGCTTGGCATTGAACAAGTTATCATGTAAATCCAAGGACCCAAGCTTGGCATTGAACAAGTTATCATGTAAATCCAAGGACCCAAGCTTGGCATTGAACAAGTTATCATGTAAGTCCAAGGACCCAAGCTTGGCATTGAACAAGTTATCATGAAAGTCCAAGGACCCAAGCTTGGCATTGAACAAGTTATCAAGAGGAAGATTTCATATAATTCCATGTCAAGACATGGCCTTCAAACCAAGATGAGATATCCCATGTAAGACCATATCCAAAATATGGCTTTAGCATCAAGTTCATGGTAAGAGATTTGGTATTCTCGGTTATTCATAGGAATTCATCGGGAAAATGAGATAAGCTCACAAGAGATAACAAGAAAGTTTAGTAATCAAAATCATTATCAAGTGGGGACAAATATTAGTCATATGATGAATGATAAAATAGAGATTATGCTTACTATGTTAAAGTATGCTGATCAAGTGATACAAGTATCTTGTTTACTTCACTAGTATGAGACTAGTAAGTATTACAAGGCATGTAAGAACCAAGTATGAGCAAATAAGCTTTATAGTTGAAATTATGATACCATTGATTATGTCAAATGGTTTATTTAAGCAAGTATGTTGATATGTGTTTTATATGCAAACTTACTAAGCTAAATGCTTACGTCTTTAATTCTTTCTTTTCATGTAGTCCCGCCAAGCTAAACTGTGGATCATTGAAGTCGAAGCTCGTGGCACACTATCAATCGCCATTTGGTATAGCCAAGTTGATTTTAAGTATGGCATGTATAGGAAACATTTCATTTTGAGTATATGTCTTAGAAAGGGGCAAAAGTATGGGCTGTCAAGTTTATTATTCTTTTGTAAATGGCTAAGTGATTGGCCAAGTTTGACTAAGAATGTATGTTATTAATATTAATGAAGCATGTTATATTGTTCATGAAAGATGTAATAATTGAGTTGCTGAATTGAGCTTGAGTTTGGTCTTAATTTCAGGATGGCAATTGGCTTGGTAAATATCCCCTAAGTGTCTGCACGGTTAGACACACGGGCGTGTGTCTAGGCCATGTATAAACTGCACCTTAGTCTTATAAGTCAGAATAGGCCACGGACCAATCCCACGGCCGTGTGTTAAGGCCGTGCATGGCACACGGTTAGAACTTGGGCGTATGCCCGGTCGTGTGAAATAAGTCAATATATCAAGATGTAGTACACGGTCTAAGTCCACGGGCGTGCCATGGCCGTGTGTTATAAGTCAGAGTGCTAAGGTTTTTCACACGGGCTAGGACCACGGGCGTGCTATGGCCGTGTGGAAATTGGTAGAATACTGAGTTTTAAGGGCACGGTCTGAGGACATGGGCGTGTGTGCCTATGCACGGGCATGTCTTATATTACACGGGCGTGTAACCCCTATTTCAAAGAAAAGTTTTTTTTTTCGATAAGGTTCCGAAAGTTTACCAGTACAAGTTTAAGGCCTCGTAGGCCCATGAAATGTACGAATTGTTTAAGAAGAAAAAGTTTTAATTTCGGAACGAAATTTTATAGCCCGTAATGTCATGATTAAGCAAGTTCAAGCATAGTAATGTCTCGTATCCAGTCTGAGCCTCGGACTCGGGTATGGGGTGTTACATTTCGTGCTTCAATCAGTACAATTCAGGATTCTTTTAAACTTTCATCTCTTGACTTGTTATTAATGTTTATCTTTCGTATCAAGATTACTATGTTTTTGAGATCCATGAGGAACTAATACTCCTATTGAGGATTAGCGAGTGGAGGTATTATTAATTGATTGTTGTGCAGGGTTTTCTTAACAGATCGGTTGTTCGAGAAAAGAAGAACTTAAACCCTAGGCTCGGTGACCCTAAGAAGTCATCAAGGTGGGAATTAACTAAAAATTGGTATGGCTTATCTGTGAACACCTTAGCCCCAAACTAGTCTGGACTATGAGGTCGAGAGATATGCAGTTCTTGCCGACTCATTAATCTAGTGGAAGATTGAGAGATCCTGCTAGGGTAACAACTAGTTGGTTGAGCAGGGAACCCGAAGCGAGCTAATTACCCATGCTCAGATCTGATTCTGTTTCTATATCAAATTTCCCAAAGTCTTTTCCTTTATATTATTTTATTCTTTATTCATAAAAATACCAAAAAACTTTCTTTATGTTTATTTGTAATATAATTTAGGGTTAAATATAAAATTGGTACTCAAACTTGTCCACTTCTCCCAGATTGGTACGCAAACTTTTTTTCCATCTACTAATTTGGTACCTACGATCATTTTTTGTTGACGTGGCAGCACTGACCAATTACACTACCACGTGGCATCCTATTTGGCCTTATTTTTTATTTTCCCTCCATATTTTACCTTTTTTTCTTTTTTTTGGGGTGTGCCTCTTCATCTCCCATTTCTTGTCTTCTTCAAATTTTTATTGTCTTCTTCATCTTCCATTTTCTTTCATTATTTTTCAAGCATATTATTATTATTTAAAAATAAATAAATAAGCATAGATTCATAAAGACCTTCATAAGCGAGAGGAGCCGTTCTTGTTCATCAACTTGTTCGAAGTGATTTTTCCATCGATCCCAATCCCAATATCCCTCTTCATCTCATCATCGCCGTCGGTTCTCAGAAAAGTCGTCATTTTTTGCAGGATGTTTATGGAAAGGGTTCAAGTATGAATTAAAACATTTGGCGATACTCTTGATAACATATACAATGGCGAAGTCCCACCTCTAGCTAACAGAATTATTGTCGGAAGAGTTATTGAGCAGCGACATTGAGTGGAATTGAAGAACTTCATCGACGGGTAATAAAATGATCTTTTAAAAGACGGAAACTAGTGGCTCAGGAATGTGAGATTACTAGACGAAGGAGTTGGGATTGAAGCCATATCTTTATATTTGCTTTCGTACTAAAATTTATTCTTTGTTTTTTTTTTCAGGGAATGAGGGGAAGAAAATTCATTATAATTTTCCCAGAAAAGTATGGATTTGAATAGAGTGGGAAGGGAAGAAATTTGGGGTTTGGGTATTTGATTTATGAAAAAAAAGGGTGGTGACAGCGACAGCGGCAGTGGCGGTGGTGAGGGTGGCGACTGGTGGTGTTGAGCGTAGAAAGAGTATGAAATGGTAGTTGAAGAGGCACACGCAGAAAAAAAAATTGTAACGCCCCACTTAAAATATTTCTGTATCTGCATAATTCTGGCATAAAAGTGTATCTGCTTTAGTGGCTAGGTGTTCTGGGTGTGTTTGAGAGGTCTGGGGTTCAATTCCCACTTTTGGAAAAATTTTGTTATTTTAGATCCAAACCTTACCTTTGTTTAGTGGGCTTCTGTAACACCCCATACCCGAGTCCGAGACCAAGACTGGATACGAGACATTACCATGCTTGAACTCACTTAAACATGTACTTAAGGGCTATAAAATTTTGTTCCAGATTAAAAACTTCTCTTTCTCAGTCTATTCATACCTTTCATGAGCCTACGAGGCCTTAAACGCTTATCTAAAAACTTTCGGAACTTATTCAGAAACTTTTCTTTAGAGCAAGGGTCACACGCCCATGTTGTATGGGACACGCCCGTGCACCCCTAAAACATGCCCGTGTCTTTCACCCGTGGTGGATACTGGCAAATTACACACGGCCTGGACACGCCCGTGGCCCCAAACCGTGCCTAAAACCCCAGCATTCTGCCAATGCCCCACGGCCAAGGCACACGCCCGTGCTTACCACCCGTGGTGCACACTGACTACCTTAACATGACCTAGAGTCTAGACACACGCCCGTGTGACTAGTCTGTGGTCTATTCTGACTTAAGATACAATGGTGCAGGGTGCACACGGCCTAGACACACACCCGTGTGTCCATCCGTGTGAGCACTTAGAGGCTATTTACCAAGCCAATTGCCACCCTGAAATCAAGACCAAACTCAAGCTCAATTCAGCAACTCAAGTATTACATCTTTCATGAACAATACAACATGCTTCATTGATATCAATAACATACATACTTTTTCAGTCTTGGCCAATCACTTAGCCATTTACAAAAGAATAATAAACTTGATAGCCCATACTTTTGCCCTTTCTAAAACATATACTCAAAATGAAATGTTTCCTATACATGCCATACTTAATATAATTTCAACTTGGCTATACCAAAATAAGGATTGATAGTGTGCTTCGAGCTCCGACTTCAACGATCCACAAGTTAGCTTGGCGGGACTAGATAGAAAGAAAGAATAAAAGACGTAAGCATTTAGCTTAGTAAGTTTGCATAATGCTCATAGCAACATACTTGCTTAATATAAACCATTTGACATAAACAATGGTATTATAAATTTCAGCTATAAAGCTTACTTACTCATACTTGATTCTTACATATCTCATGAAACTTACTAGTCTCATACTTGAGAGGTAAACAAGGTACCTGTATCACTTGATCACATTGATCAGCATACTTTAACATAATAATCATAATCTCTGGTTCATCATTCATAACATGAATAATACTCATTTTCAACTTGATAATAACTTTGCTTACTCAACTTTCTTATTATCTCATTTGAGCTTTACTCGTTTTCCCCGATGAATTTCTATGAATAACCAAGGATACTAAATCCCAGTCCACATATAACTTGATGCCAAAGCCATATCCTAGATACGGTCTTACATGGAATATCTCATCTTGGGTTCGAGGCCATGTCTTGACATGGACTTATACGAAGTCTTTCTCGTGAGTTCCCTTGGGAACTTACCATTGCCATGTCTTGACATGGTCTTACTTGGTATCTTTACTCAAGAACTGGTCAATGCCAAGCCCTGGCTTGGACTTACATGAAATCTTTCTTGTTACTCACCAATGCCATGCCTTGGCTTGGACTTACATGGGATCTCTATCTCTTGATAGCTTTTCAATGCCAAGACTTGTCTTGGACTTACATGACATCTTTGCTTGGAGACTCACCAATGCCATGCCTTGGCTTGGACTTGCATGGGTCTTTATCTCATAAAAACTCTTCAATGCGAAGACTTGTCTTGGTCTTACATGATAACTTGCTTGGTTGCCGATGCCATGCCTTGGCTTGGTCTTATACAGGTTTTCTCATTTCATGTGGTAGATCGAGTATCCTAGGTAATTCAACATCAATAGGGAATTTCTCTTGCTTAATCTTATTGATTTCTTTGTTTAACATGACATTAAACATTTCCATGATAATATTATACATTATACCAAGCAATTCAATGATATTAATCATAAAGCTTAGAAATCATACAAACTTACCTCAATATACAAAAATGTATGTAGATATGCAATTTAGTCCTCGACTTTGTTCTTGCCTCGGTTTCGATCCGGGCTTCGTTTTTCTTGATCTAAAATCACAAATAGATCATTTAATACTCACATTAACTAAAATGGCTCTTAACACGTACTTTGGCAAAATTACTATTTTGCCTCTATACTTTCTCATATTTACACTTTTGCCCCAAGGCTCGTAAAATGAATCTCATTCAACTTTCTTAAACTTCATGCTTATCTGATTCATTTTCTCTACTATAACCATCATCAATTCTCACTATTTCTAATAGATATGACTAATTTCGTAACTATTACAAATTAGTCCATACTATCATTTTTCATGAAATTCACTAAGGAAAAGATTTTTATCTAACATCAAACTCTCATAGACTTCCATAAAATATCATTTTACAAGCATGTCACTCTTGGGTTGATTTTTGAGCATGCATCTTAGCTTATTTTATAGCTAAAAATAGCTATTTCATAATACGAGAACTTCAAAAATACGAAGAATATTAAAAACAGGACTAAGATGAACTTACTAGCAAGCTTGAAAGATGAACAAACCCTAGCTATGGGGTTCTTCAAATTTTCAGCACCAAGGAAGAAGATGAATGAAATTTTTATCATCTTTTTCCTATTTGAATCATTTATTAGACAAATGACCAAAATACCCTTCTCTTTAAAAATTTCCCTTTTACTAACTCATGTCCATTTTTGTCCAAAACTTATAATTTGGGAAAATTTCTATTTAAGGACTTCTAATTAATATTCTAAAGCTATTTCATACAAAAAGCTTCTAGAAACTCATATTTTGCAACTTTTGCAATTTAGTCCTATTTGATCATTCCATGTCAATTTCACAAAATTTCTACATGGAACTTTAATACTATCATGCAAACATGTCATAAGCCTTAAGAACTCAATTTACTAACTCAGATTTGTGGTCTCGCACCACTATTCCTACTAGGCCTTGAATCGAGATGTTACAATTCTACCCTTCTTAGGAATTTTTCGTCCTCGAAAATCTTACCAGCAAACAGGTTTGGATACTGGTTTCTCATGATTTCTTCTGGTTCCCACGTAGCTTCTTCTATTCCATGCCTTTGCCACAATACTTTTACCAGGGCAATACTTTTATTCCTTAGCTACTTGACTTCCCGAGCTAAAACCTTAACTGGTTATTCACCATAAGTCATGTCGGGATGAATCTCTATCTCTGACGGGGTAATTACATGTGAAGGATCTGATCGATAGCGTCTCAACATTGACACGTAAAACACATCATGTATTTTTTCTAACTCTGATGGTAGAGCCAATCTGTAAGCTACCGGCCCAACTTTCTCTGTAATCTCATACGGTCCAATAAAACGTGGACTCAATTTGCCTTTCCGGCCAAATCTGAGAACTTTTCTCCATGGTGACACTTTCAAGAAAACTTTATCTCCGACTTGATACTCTATCTCTTTTCTTTTAAGTCCGAATAGGACTTCTGTCTATCTGATGCAGCTTTTAAACATTCTCGTATCACTTTCACTTTCTCTTCAGCTTCTCTAACCAAATCAACCCCATGAATTTGGTTTTCCTTGAGTTCAGTCCAAAATAAAGGCGTTCTGCACTTTCGCCCATATAGAGCCTCATAAGGCGCCATCTTTAAACTCGACTAAAAACTATTATTGTAGGCAAACTCTACCAATGGGAGAAACTTTTCCCAACTGCCTCGGAATTCAAGAATACAACATCTGAGCATATCCTCGAGTACTTGAATTAACCTCTCTGACTGACCGTCAGTTTGAGGATGAAAAGCGGTACTAAAGTTTAACTTTTTACCCAAGGCCTCTTGTAACTTCTTCCAAAATTTGGATGTAAACCTCGGATCTCTATCTGAGATGATTGACAACGGAACACCGTGAAGCCTTACTATTTCTGAAATTTACAAGTTTGTCAACTTGTCTGGTGAGTAATCAACTCGTACAGGTATAAAATAAGCTGACTTCGTGAGTCTATCAACTATAACCCATACAGCATCTTTCTTGCTCGGAGATAATGGTACACCCGTTACAAAATCCATAGTAATACGGTCCCATTTCCACTCCGAAACCAAAATGGGTTGAAGCAAACCCGAAGGTACTTGATGTTCAGCCTTTACTTGCTGACAAATCAAGCATTTGGAAACAAACTCTGAAATATCTTTCTTCATTCTCGGCCACCAATACTGTTTCTTCAAATCATTATACATCTTAGTACCACCCGGATGTACAGACAAACATCCGTTATGGCCCTCACGCAAAATTTCCTGAATAAGCTCTTCCTTTTTCGGTACACAAACTCTATCTTTGAACATCAGACTTCCATTGGGACTAATCCAAAATCGACTCAACATCCGTCTCAGACCGAGCTCTCTTGACTTGCAATCCACTATCTTCTTTTTGAGCTTCAATGATCTCTTGGAGGAAAGTTGATCTAGCTCTCAACTCAGCTAGAATAGAACCATCGTCGGATAAAGTCATCCGTGAATTCATTGCCCTTAATGCAAATAGGGATTTTCTACTCAAAGCATCGGCGACCACATTCGCCTTCCCGGGATGGTAGTCAATGACCAATTCATAGTCATTTATCAACTCTAACCATCTCCGCTTCCTTAAGTTCAACTCTTTCTGCGTCATCAAGTACTTCAAACTTTTGTGATCGGTGAAGATCCGACATCTCTCACCATATAGGTGGTGTCTCCATATCTTCAATGCGAAGACTATGGCAGCCAACTCTAGATCGTGGGTCGAATAATTCTTCTCATGTGGCTTCAACTGTCTTGAGGCGTAAGCAATCACTTTGCCTTCTTGCATAAGTACACAGCCTAATCCATTTAAGGATGCATCACTGTAAATCACAAATTCTTTCCCTGTCTCAGGTTGTACCAGAATCGTAGCTGGTCAACATTGCTTTCGATTTCTCAAACTTTGTTGGCATCTTTCTGTCCACTCAAACTTCACATTTTTACAGAACAATTTAGTCATCTGGGTTGCAATCATAGAAAACCCTTGACAAATCGTCTATAATAGCCGATAGGCCTAGAAAACTTCTAACCTCCGAGACATTTCTTGGTGGATTCCAATCCATTATGGCCGAAATCTTACTTGGATCTAGTCGGACTCCATCTCTCGAGACAATATGTCCCAGAAATCCTACTTCCTTGAGCCAAAATTCACTTTTACTGAACTTGGCATATAATTGATTTTCTTGAAGAGTCTGTAAAACTGTCCGTAGGTTCTCAGCATGCTCATTCTCATCTCAGGAATAAATTAGTATGTCGTCAATTAAAATGACTACAAACTTGTCGAGGTATGGTCTAAAAAAGCAGTTCATTAAGTCTGTGAATACCGTAGGAGCATTGGTCAAACCAAAGGGCATGACTAAAAATTCATAATGCCCATACCTTGTTCGAAAAGCTGTCTTGGACACATCTGATTCTCTTACTCTCAGCTGGTAGTACCCTCATCTCAAGTTTATTTTGGAGAACACAGTGGCTCCTTTCAATTGGTCGAACAAATCATCGATCCTAGGCAATGGGTACTTGTTCTTTACCGTCACTTTATTAAGCTGACGGTAATCTATGCACAATCTCATAGTGCCATCCTTCTTTTTAACAAATGAAACCGGAGCACCCCATGGTGAACAACTTGATCTTGCGAAGCCTTTATCTGTTAATTCTTGCAATTGTAACTTCAACTCTTTCAACTCCGTTGGGGCCATTCTGTAAGGAGTAATAGATATCGGTACAGTACCGGGAGCTAGCTCAATGCTGAACTCAACCTCTCTAACTGGTGGTAGTCTTGGTAATTCTTTGGGAAAAACATCCACGTACTCACATACTATTGGTACTGTCTCAATCTTTAACTCTGTTTCTTTATCATTCATCACAAAGGCCAAATATGCCTCATACCCTTTTCTTATGTATCTCTGTGTGTAGTCATGTGAAAAATCATTGCTAGGTGATTTACTTTGCTCATCTGATTCTATATGGAGAGTATCCCCATTCTCACATCTCATCTCAATATATTTCTTCCCACAATTAACTATTACATCATGAGTGGTCAACCAGTCCATACCAAGAATGATGTCAAACTCATCAAATGGTAGCAACATAAGATTTGCTTTAAAATAATGACCTCTAATCATTAATGGACAATTTTTACATACTTTACTAACTAACACACTCTTGCCTAAAGGATTAGATACCTTAATCGTAAATTCTGTAGAATCTATAGGCATATTCATATTGGATACTAGTTTCATACAAATGTAAGAGTGTGTGGGTCCGGGGTCTATTAAAGCAATAACTTTGATATCATGAAGAGAAAAGGTACCCGTAATAACATCATGGGAAGATGCCTCTTCGCGAGCGAGAATGGCATAAGTCCTTGCAGGTGCCCTACCCTCGGGTCTCGCAGCCTACTCTCTAGGGTTACTTCTTCCACTTGCCCTACTTCCTGGGTTCCTCTGCGGTCTTCCTCTGACCACACTCCCGGATCTCGGGTTCTGAGCTCTATTTTCTTTCATTGTCTTTGGACAATCTTTTATGTAGTTGTCCTGGGAACCACATCTGAAACATGCATTTTCATGTGCTCGACATTCTCCAAGATGACGTCTGCCACACTGGGGGCATTCGGGTCTATCCGATCGGGTATTCCCCACACTAGCAACTGAAGTCGCCTGTGCCTTACTTCCCGAATACTGCTTACTCTTGTCCTTCCTTGAAAACCCAGTGGAAGTAGCTGATCGGGTGGAGAAATCTCTTGACTTCTTAGATGAGGATTGGAAAAACTTATTCCACTGTCTCTTTTTAGAGTCACGAGACTCCATTTCAGACTTTCTCTTCTCCTTTACTAGTCTTCGGCTTTAGAAGCCCTCTCTACTAGCACAACGAATTCCTTCAGTTCTAGGACAGCAACAAACAATTTGATGTCATCATTTAGCCCATCTTCAAATCTCTTGCTCATGGTGGCCTCGGTGGATACACACTCTCGAGCGTATTTACTGAGTCGCACAAACTCGCGCTCGTAATCAGTCACAGACATTTTGCCTTGCTTCAGTTCTAGAAATTCCTTTCTTTTCTGGTCCACAAACCTTTGACTGATATACTTTTTCTTGAATTCTTCTTGGAAAAATTCCCATGTGATCTTTTCCTTCGGTACCAACGACACAAGGGTGTTCCACCATTGGTAAGCAGAATCTCTTAAAAGAGAGACTACACACTTCATGCATTCCTCAGGTGTGCATGACAACTCATTAAATACCCTCGATAGTATTTTCTATCCGAAACTCACCTTTTTTTTGATCATCATCTTTTCTAGCCCGAATTCTTACTCCCCCATGTTTCCTAGTCCTATCAACCGGAGGCTTCTCTCCTCTTACCACCTCTACTACTTGAGGGGCTACTGGGATAGGTTGAGGAATAGGTGGGGGTGGAGGGGGTTGCACATTCGGGTTCGTACGAACGAAATCTATATACCATGTAATCATCATATGGAGGAAGGCTTCTCTAGCCTCTTCTCCTCCTTCTTGACTCACCATAGTGGGTCTATTCTCATGCTCGTTCGACACCGTCCCTTCAGCGGGAGCCGGCGCGTTACTTTTTACGTCATCCGCCACAGCTCTATCGGGATCCATTTACTAAATGTATAAACATAATTTAAGTCGTCAGGAGTCGTCACACTATCATTATAAAAACATTCTTACATATGGCATGTATAGCTAGACTCATGCTCGTGCTACGTTAGTCCTAGAACTAACTAAACTGTAGCTCTGATACCACTAAATGTAACACCCCATACCCGAGTCCAGACCAAGACTGGATACGAGACATTACCATGCTTGAACTCACTTAAACATGTACTTACGGGCTATAAAATTTTGTTCCGAATTAAAAACTTCTCTTTCTCACCTATTCATACCTTTCATGAGCCTCACGAGGCCTTAAATGCTTATCTAAAAACTTTCGAACTTATTCGAAACTTTTCTTTAGAGCGGGGTCACACGCCCATGTTGTATGGGACACGCCCGTGCACCCCTAAACATGCCCGTGTCTTTCACCCGTGGTGGATATCTGGCAAATTACACGGCCCGACACGCCCGTGGCCCCAAACCGTGCCTAAAACCCCAACGATTCTCGCCAATGCCCCACGGCCAAGGCACACGCGCCCGCTTTACCACCCGTGGTGCACACCGACTACCTTAACACGGCCTAGAGTCTAGACACACGCCCGTGTGACTAGTCCGTGGTCTATTCTGACTTAAGATACAATGGTGCAGGGTGCACACGGCCTAGACACACGCCCGTGTGTCCATCCGTGTGGGCACTTAGAGGCTATTTACCAAGCCAATTGCCACCCTGAAATCAAGACCAAACTCAAGCTCAATTCAGCAACTCAAGTATTACATATTTCATGAACAATACAACATGCTTCATTGATATCAATAACATACATTCTTAGTCAATCTTGGCCAATCACTTAACCATTTACAAAAGAATAATAAACTTGATAGCCTATAATTTTGCCCTTTCTAAGACATATACTCAAAATGAAATGTTTCTTATACATGCCATACTTAATATAATTTCAACTTGGCTATACCAAAATAAGGATTGATAGTGTGCTTCGAGCTCCGACTTCAACGATCCACAAGTTAGCTTGGCGGGACTACATAGAAAGAAAGAGTAAAAGACGTAAACATTTAGCTTAGTAAGTTTGCATAATGCTCATAGCAACATACTTGCTTAATATAAACCATTTGACATAAAAAATGGTATCATAAATTTCAGCTATAAAGCTTACTTACTCATACTTGATTCTTACATATCTCATGAAACTTACTAGTCTCATACTTGAGAGGTAAACAAGGTACCTATATCACTTGATCACATTGATCAGCATACTTTAACATAATAATCATAATCTCTGATTCATCATTCATAACATGAATAATACTCATTTTCAACTTGATAATAACTTTACTTACTCAACTTTCTTATTATCTCATTTGAGCTTTACTCGTTTTCCCCGATGAATTTCTATGAATAACCGAGGATACTAAATCTCACTCCACATATAACTTGATGCAAAAGCCATATCCTAGATACGGTCTTACATAGAATATCTCATCTTGGGTTCGAGGCCATGTCTTGACATGGACTGATACAAAGTCTTTCTCGTGAGTTCCCTTGGGAACGTACCATTGCCATGTCTTGACATGGTCTTACTTGGTATCTTTACTCATGAACTGGTCAATGCCAAGCCTTGGCTTGGACTTACATGAAATATTTCTTGTTACTCACCAATGCCATGCCTTGGCTTGGACTTACATGGGATCTCTATCTCTTGATAGCTTTTCAATGCCAAGACTTGTCTTGGACTTACATGACATCTTTGCTTGGAGACTCACCAATGCCGTGCCTTGGCTTGGACTTACATGGGTCTTCATCTCATAAAAAATCTTCAATGAGAAGACTTGTCTTGGTCTTACATGATAACTTGCTTGGTTGCCGATGCCATGCCTTGGCTTGGTCTTATACGGGTTTTCCCATTTCATGTGGTAGATCGTGTATCCTAGGTAATTCAACTTCAATCGGGAATTTCTCTTGCTTAATCTTATAGATTTCTTTATTTAACATGACATTAAACATTTTCATGATAATTTTATACATTATACCAAGCAATTCAATGATATTAATCATAAAGCTTAGAAATCATACAAACTTACCTCAATATACAAAAATGTATGTAGATATGCAATTTAGTCCTCGACTTTGTTCTTGCCTCGGTTTCGATCCGGGCTTCATTTTTCTTGATCTAAAATCACAAATAGATCATTTAATACTCACATTGACTAAAATGACTCTTAACACATACTTTGGCAAAATTACTATTTTGCCCCTATACTTTCTCATATTTGCACTTTTGCCCCAAGGCTCGTAAAATGAATCTCATTCAACTTTCTTAAACTTCATGCTTAACTGGTTCATTTTCTCTACTATAATCATCATCAATTCTCACTATTTCTAATAGATATGACTAATTTCATAACTATTACAAATTAGTCCATACTATCATTTTTCATGAAATTCACTAAGGAAAAGAAGTTTATCTAACATCAAACTCTCATAGACTTCCATAAAATATCATTTTACAAGCATGTCACTCTTGGGTAGATTTTTGAGCATGCATCTTAGCTTATTTTATAGCTAAAAATAGCTATTTCATAATATGAGAACTTCAAAAATACGAAGAATATTAAAAACGGGACTAAGATGAACTTACTAGCAAGCTTGAAAGACAAACAAACACTAGCTATGGGGTTCTTCAAATTTTCAGCACCAAGGAAGAAGATGAATGAAATTTTTATCATCTTTTTTCTGTTTGAATCATTTATTAGACAAATGACCAAAATGCCCTTCTCTTTAAAAATTTCCCTTTTACTAACTCATGTCCATTTTTGTCCAAAACTTATAATTTGGGAAAATTGCTATTTAAAGACTTCTAATTAATATTCTAAAGCTATTTCATACAAAAAGCTTCTAGAAACTCATATTTTGTAACTTTTGCAATTTAATCCTATTTGATCATTCCATGTCAATTTCACAAAATTTCTACATGGAACTTTAATACTATCATGCAAACATGTCATAAATCTTAAGAACTCAATTTACTAACTCAGATTTGTGGTCTCGCACCACTATTCCGACTAGGCCCTAAATCAGGATGTTACAGCTTCTTTATAAATGTTTGTTAATTCATATCAGAATGAACCTGCTAGTTCGAGTGGTAAGGGAGTTGGTGTATTGGAGGTCCTGTGTTCGAATCCCTGCGTGAGTGAGTATTAGTTTTTGTTTCAGTCAGCTGTCAGAGGCTCGATGGAGTTAGAAGTCTAAGGTGGTTAGTGGGTGAGATTTAATGGGATTGTGTAGTTAGTGGGATTTTTTTTATAATTGTTATTATTTTATTTTTATTTTCCTTCTCTCTCTTCTTCCTCCTCCCTCACGTTTCTATGCTCTTTTGCCTATCAAAAAATTTCCTCTCCCAATCGCGATGTTGCTGCTCGTTTCATCGTATGTTTTTGAAGGTAAGGGTTGTTATGGTGTTGTGGGAGTTTTTTTTGTACCGTTGTTTCTATTGATGTTCGAGTTAATCCGTAAACCGTTTTTGGTAGGTTTTCTTCAAGAAAATCGAGACCCTTCGATGGTGTAGTGAAATTTCAAGGTTGCTGTTGTAAAGGGTAAGCTTTTGAATCATTTAAGAGTAGTTTCTATTGTATTTTCGGGTTGTGGCCAAGAGGTGTCTCCGTTGGATTTGAGGATTAAAGTAATTGTGGGTGTTTCTGTTGTCGTTATTAGGTGTTGTTCACTTTGGGAGTGTTTTCGCATCAAAATCGTACCAGGTGTGTACCCAAAACACAGAAAATCGAGTTTCGACGAAAGCCAAAAATGTAATCTGGCGACGCCAAATGGGCGTGTACCTGGCCGTGTGCGAGACACGGCCGTGTGTCTGATGAAGGTACGATCGTACGCAAGACACGACTGTAGCACCCCTTACCCGTAATCCCCACTGGAATCGGGTCCGAGGCGCTACCAGATTAAAACTACTTGGTCGCCACTTAGGCTCAACGTGACTACTCTCCTTAAGTCAGCACGACAACCTCATTTTCGAGTTACGAGGCCTTACTCAAACACACGAGGGCTCTCGAGACCATATCGGAAACTCTTACTATTTTAAAAATTTTCTCCATCTAGACAGGGACTACACACCCGTGCTAGATGATGCATGCCCTTGTGTAGTCACACACGCCCATGTCCACAACCCGTGCACAAAACTCAACCATTCTGCCAAAGTTCCACGTCTAGGTCACACGCCCGTGTTCACCACCCGTGGTGCACACTGACAACTTCACACGGCCTTAAAGTCTATACATATGCCCGTGTGGCTAGCCCATGGCCAACACTGAATAACTCACACGTCCTAGGCACACACCCGTGTGACTAGTCCGTGGTCTATTCTGAATTAAAATACTAACATGCAGGGGACACACGACCAAGTCACACGCCCATGGGCTGACCGTGTGTCACACATGGTCTAGACACACGCCCGTATGTCTACCCACATGGACAAGAACAAAGCTATTTGTCATGCCCCTTCTCACCCCTCTAGCATACACAACATGTACTCATTCAACACATCCATAATCAACTCAATTTAAAACACAATCTTACATGGATAACTATATCTTTTCATATAATAAAATAGCCAACAACTATGGCATTATACAAAATAGATTATCCATCTAAAGGCCAACATGACTTAGCCATTTACACTAACTTGTCTAGCCCCTATACATGCCATATACAAAACGTTTAATCCAATGTACCAGAGTGTGCTGATAGTGTGGGCGATCTTCCAATTGATCCACGTATCTCGATTCAACTCTATTACTCTATAAGACAAGGGAAAAGAAATGGAGTAAGCTTTGAGCTTAGTGAGTTTACACATAAACAATTAAGCATCATAATATAAGCTAAACAACAATTAGCATTATACTAACATAAGTAATTCACAACTATGCTTACTCTTTCTATCCCTTACCACATTTCCAACACATCATGAGTCACATACTCATAACCATTGACATGCACCCCTGCATTCAATATCGCATTTACACAATATACAACACATCATTATTTCACAATAACACATCCACACATCTACACTACCCACTAATACATCCACACAGCTACTCTCTCGGTGGTTTCACACTTAGCCTACCATAATCGATACAATAAGGTAATATCGCACTTAGCCTACCAATAAGGTAATCATAGTGGTCTCGCACTTAGCCCACTAAACAACATACTTAGTGATAGCATCACACATAGCCCAGCTCATCGTTGCTAAGTATTGGGTAGCATCGCACTTATCTTACCATCAAGCATTATCACTACACATTCACATATCTACTTTGTAGTTCATTCATTCATTCGTTCACTATAACTAACTCATTCATTCCACATGAACCATATAGGTTCTCAACCATGCTATACTCTAGCTAGCATTTACAAAGTATACGCATAATGCATCGTTTATACGTAAACTTACCTCGATACTCAAAAAGTATGGAGATGTACAATTTAGTCCACGACTTTGCCCTTGCCTCGATTTTGATCCGGGCTTCGTCTTTCTTGATCTATAATGACAAATCAACACATTCAATACACATATTGACTAAATTGACCTTTATCTCATACTCTAGTGAAATCCCCATTTTGCCCCTAATCTTTCTCATATTTACACTTTTGCCCCAAGGCCCGTAAAGTGATTTTTATTCAACTTTCTAGCCTTTCATGCTTAGCCGAATCACTTACTCAATTAAAGCTATCATCAATTCTCACTAATTCTCACATGTATGACCAAACTCAAGACTTTCACAAACTAGTCCCTACATGCATTTTTCATGGAATTCACTTAGTAAAAGATGTTTCTACAACATCAAACTTTCATATTCTTCCATAAAACATCAAAATACATGCATGTCATACATGGGTACATTTTTGAACATCCATTTTAGCTCATCATATAGCTAAAAATAGCTTACTCATGCTACTAGGACTTCAAAAATACGAAGAATATCAAAAACGGGCTAGAATACACTTACTAGCTAGCTTGAAAAGTTGAAGAGCCCTAACAATGGCTTCTCTCAAATTTTTGGCAGCGTTGGAGAAGAAGATGAATGAATTTTGTCATCTTTTCTCCTATTTTAATCATTTCATTGTCAAATGACCAAAATACCCTTTTTGACAAACTTCCTAATTTAACTCATCCATGCCCAAATTTGTCCAAAAATTAGAAATTGTGAAAATTACTCATTAAGGACTTATAATTGATATTCTAAAGCAATTTCACACAAATAGCTTCTAGAATCTCATATTTTGCAACTTTTTCAATTTAGTCCTTTTGGACAGTTCAACCATAATTTAACAAAATTGCTTCCTGAAACTTTCACACTAGCATGCAAACATGGCATAGACCTCAAAAACTCATACTTATGCCTCAGATTTGTGGTCTCATACCACTATTCTGACTAGGCCCTAAATCGGGATGTTACAACGACCGTGTGATTGTGTGAGTGTGGCCGTGTGGGCCACATGGGCTGGGCCAAGTTGGGCGTGTGGGCCAACACGGGCATGCCACACGAGTGTGTAGGTTTTGGGCCAAGCTGTGTGGGTCATACATTTTCCCTAAGGTCGCACGGTTCATTTCGATCGACTGTGGGCCTACCGTAGGGTCGGTAAAGGCTAATCCAACCCTAGATTATATGTTATGACATTCTGATAGTTTGCCTTGTGTAGGATACTGATATGTACATCTGTTTTGTTAAGTATATAATCTGTATATGAGCATGTTATGCATGATTTTACTGTATCTATTATTTCCGTATCTGTGACAGGGGTGGGATTTGTATATGTGGAGGAAGTGTTCTGTATGGCGACCATCACCTATTTTATGGCAGCTTGGCTGCACATTATTCGATATGTGTCGTAATGGCACGATATGGTGTGTAGGGATAGGTGGGTGTTTTTAACCCCACATGGTGTAATGGGCTGGTCGGAGATGGTGTGTATAGAATGGAGGTAGGATTTTGCATAACTGTACTGCCTATCAGATTCTGTTATCTGTATCCAAAATGGACATGAGTCTGAATCTGTATCTGACTATGTATGAGATTTTTGTATGTATTGCATGCATATTTCTGTTGGGTTACACACTGAGTTTACGAAAACTCACATCTGTTTGTCTATTCTGTTCAGGTAATCCATAGACTTAGGCGGATCGGTGTGACGGAGCCTCGCAGTGACCATGAGTTCGTACTGCTTAAGACCATGATATTTTTTATTTAATTAAGGATTCTTTTCTGTGAGTTTTGTAATTTATGGACTCTCCAAAATGTTTGATATTATTTTGGGATTTAGATTTTGACTTGACTTTTTTATTTGTGACGGTTGACTAAAATATGATTTTTACAAAAACAACGGTGTTCTAAAAATACGAACATGATTATTAAACATAACAGTTTCTAAGACTTCCGCCATAAATTATGTTTGACAATGAATTGCTTAAATGACATTTTCAATAATAGTTTTAACGAATAAAGGTTACAAAACTTTATCGAAATAACTCTGTTTTCAAAACCCTTCTTTGTGACATCACCAAATTCTGCCATAACGTTTAGGCTGAGTTTGGGGTGTTACATTTATTGGTAGCAGAGCTAGGTTACAAAACTCGGGATGTGAATCTTGGGTTCCAAAATTTGTGTTTCAAAAAGAACTGATTTTTAATAATTTGGATAATTTTGAGAAAGTATGTGGTACACCGAGTCTCCGGCGCTGATCCTGTAAGTATTTCTGATCTTAGATAGAATATCCTGAAAACACTGTAGTTAGTACTTTCTGAAACTATACTAAAATAGTTAGAGACTAATACCTCTGAAAACATTTCTGAACTTTTGATAATTTGCACATAAAATATCTGCTAATAAATACTAGAACTGATGCATAAAATTTTATAATGTAGATAAAATTTGAAAATATGTGATGAGCGCTCGTAGAACTCGAGTTCGTAGTATTCGAGGGCACGGTAGAGGCCGCAGGGGGCTCAAGCTGAGTCTTCCTCTTTGGGTAGTATGCCAAACTTAAACACGCGTAAGACACCGATTTCACCTGCTAATGAGACTGGGTTTGAAAGCCGTTTGGCTGGGGACGACGCACTATCCCAATCCATGTTGAGGGTGTTAGAGAGGGCCGCTGGACCCACTGATCTCAAATGTGGGTCGTGGTCGAACGACGACTCGGTCCAATAGAGCTGAGCTGTTTAGGGGTGTCACTGGGGTCGCCCCTACTGTGGCCGAGTATTGGTTGGAGGCCACCGAGAGGATTATGAATGATATAGACTGTACTCTCGAGTAGAAAATTAAGGGTGCAATCTCTTTGCTTCGCGACGAGGCGTATCAGTGATGGTTATCGGTTGGGGAGGTACTCAGCCGGATCGTCTAAACTGGGATTTCTTTAAGACTGTTTTCCAAGGGAAGTATGTGAGGGCAAGCTATGTTGATGCTTGTAGGCGTGAGTTCATGAATCTCACGCAAGGTGATAGATCAGTGGCCGAGTATGAGGTCGTGTTTCTGAGATTAAGCCGTTATGCTCGAGGCATGGTGGCATCTGAGTATGAGAAATGCATCCGCTTTGAGGATGGCTTGGGGGATAATTTGAGGGTACTGATTGCTCCACAGAGGGAACGCGAGTTCGCGGTTCTGGTAGATAAGGCGAAGATCATCGAAGAGGTTAAGCGCGTGGAGCGCCAGAATAGGGACAGAAAGAGAGGCAAGAATAAGATGGGTTCGGAGCCCTCTATTTCTATTTAGAGGCCTAAGAAGCGGGCCAGACCTGATGGGTCGGCTGGAGTGGGAGTTCCTGCTACCCCTACTGCGATTCAGCATTGTGGAGATTGTGGTAGGCACCATCCGAGCAAGTGTTGGAGGAGGTTTGGGGCTTGTCTGAGGTCTGGGTCTTTGGAGCATCGGATTAGAGAGTGTCCACAGTGGGGTTGATCAGATGCAAGCTTCAGGATCGGGTTCTGTACAGCCTCAGAGGGCAATTCAGCAGCCACCTTGGGGTCGTGGACCGGCTAGGGGTGGTAATGGTATGGGTCGAGGGTAGAGAGCACCGGGCAGAGGTGCTAGTTAGACTGAGGTGAGGTAGCCTGCATTGGTTTATGCTGGTCGACACTGAGAGGACAGAGATGCTCCTGATGTAACACCCCTTACCCGTATTCAACACCGGAACCGGGCCCGAGGCGTTACCGTATTAAAACCTCATGATCGCCACTTAGGCTCAATGTGACTACTCTCTTTGGCCATCACAACAACTTCAATCCCGACTTACGAGGCCTCTCTCAAACACATGAGGGCTCTCGAGATCATATCGAAAAATCTTACGATCTTAAAATTTTCCATCTATACAAGGCTCACACGCCCGTGTAAGATTTGGCACGCCCGTGGTCACTACCCGTGCATGAAAACTCAAGCATTCTGCCAATGCCCCACGATTAGGGCACACGCCCGTGCTCTCCACCCGTGGTGCACACTGACTATCTTAACATGGCCTAGAGTCTAGACACACGCCCGTGTGGCTAGCCCATGGCCAACACTGATTAATACACACGTTCTAGGCACACGCCCGTGTGACTAGTCCGTGGTCTATTCTGATTCAAAATACTAACATGCAGGGGACACACGGCCAAGTCACATGCCCATGGGCTGACCGTGTGTCTTACATGGCCTAGACACACGCCCGTGTGTCTACCCACATGGACAAGAACAAAGCTATTTGCCAAGTTCTTTTCACCCTTCTAGCATACACAACATGCACCCATTCAACACATCCATAATCAACTCAAAATCTTACAATCTCACTTAGATAACTACATCTTTTCATATAATAAAGTGCCAACAACTATGGCATTATACAAAATAGATTATCCATCTAAACGCCAACACATCATGGCCATAAACAACAAAATTCACTAACTTGTCTAGTCCCTATACATGCCATATACAAAACATTGAGTCTCATGTACCAGAGTGTGCTGATAGTGTGGGCGATCTTCCAATTGATCCTCGTATCTCGATTCAACACTTTTGCTCTATAAGACAAGGGAAAAGAAAGAGAGTAAGCTTTGAGCTTAGTAAGTTTACACATAAACAATTAAGCACCATAGTATAAGCTAAGCAACAATTAGCATTATACTAACATATAATGTACAGTTATGCTTACTCTTTCTATCCCTTACCACATTTCCAACACATCATGAGTCACTTACTCATAACCATTGACATGCACCCCTGCAATCAATATCACATTTACTCAATATTCAACACATCATTATTTCTTGATAATACATCCACACAGCTAATCCACACAGCTAATCCACACAGCTAATGTCTCGGTGGTTTCGTACTTAGCCCACCACAATCAATTAATAAGGTAGTATCGCACTTAGCCTACCACAAAGGTAATCGTAGTGGTTTCGCACATAGCTTACTAGACAATATACCCAACGATAGCGTCGCACATAGCCAGCTCATCGCCATTATGCATTAAGATGGTATCGCACTTAGCCCATCTTTTAGCATTATCATTACACATTCACATATCTATTTACTCAATCATTCATCCATTCACAAAATCTATCACATTCATTCCACTTGATCCACATAGGTTCTCAATCATTCTCAACCATGCTATACACTAGCTAGCATTGACAAATTGTAAGTATGAATGCATTGTTTATGCATAGACTTACCTCGATACTCAAAAGTATAGAAACGTGCAATTTAGTCCACCACTTTGCTCTTGCCTCGGTTTCGATTCGGGCTTTGTCTTTCTTGATCTATAATGAATAAATAAGCTTATTCAATACACACATTGACTAAATTGACCCACATCTCATACTTTGGCAAAATTACTCTTTTTCCCTAAATCTTTCTCATAATTACACTATTGCCCCAAGGCTCGTAAAGTGATTTTTATTCAACTTTCTAGCCTTTCATGCTTAGCCGAATCACTTACTCAACTAAAGCAATCATCAATTCTCATAACATCACACATGTATGACCAAACTCAAGATTTTTACAAACTAGTCCCTACATGAATTTTCTATGGAAACTCATTTAGCAAAAGATGTTTCTACTACATCAAGCTTTCATAATCTTCCATAAAACATCAAAATACATGCATGTCATACATGGCAACATTTTTGAACATCCATCATAGCTCATCAAATAGCTAAAAATAGCTTACTCATGCAACAAGGACTTTAAAAATACAAAGAATATCAAAAACGAGGCTAGATGCACTTACTAGCAAGCTTGAAATTTTTGAAGAACCCTAACAATGGCTCTCTCAAATTTTCGGCAGCCTTGGAGAAAAAGATGAATGAATTTTGTTATCTTTTCTCCTATTTTAATCACTTAATTGTTAAATGACCAAAATGCCCTTTTTGATAAACTTTCTATTTTAACTCATCCATGCCCAATTTTGTCCAAAAATTAGAAATTGGGAAAATTGCTATTTAAGGACCTCTAATTAATATTCTAAAGCTATTTCACACAAATAGCTTCTAGAATCTCACATTTTGCAACTTTTTCAATTTAGTCCTTTTGGACAATTCAACCACAATTTCATAAAATTGCTTCATGAAACTTTCACACAAGCATGTATACATAGCATAAACCTCAAAAACTCATTCATAAACCTCGAATTTGTGGTCTCGCACCACTATTCTAACTAGGCCCTAAATCAGGATGTTACAACTCTCCCCCCTTTAGAGATTTTCGCCCTCAAAAATCTTACCAGTAAAGAGGTTTGGATGTTGCTCTCTCATAGCTTCTTCCGTTTCCCACGTAGCCTCTTCCACACCATGTTTCTTCCATAACACTTTCACTAGTACTATGCTCTTATTTCTCAACTGTTTTACTTCTCGAGCCAAGATCTTAATCGGCTCTTCATCATAAGACATATCCGGCCTTATCTCAATTTCCATCGAAGGAATCACATGTGAAGGATCGGAGCGATACCGTCGCAACATCGACACATGGAACACATTATGAATCTTTTCCAACTCTACCGGTAAAGCCAACCGGTATGCTACTGGCCTAAGTCTATCTGTAATCTCATACGGTCCTATGAATCTTGGAATCAATTTTCCTTTTCGTCCAAATCTCATAATCTTCTTCCATGGGGACACTTTCAAAAACACTTTGTCGCCCACTTCAAACTCAATTTCTTTTCTTTTCAGATCCGCGTATGACTTCTGTCGGTCCGAAGCAACTTTCAGACTATTACGGATTATTTTCACTTTCTCCTCGGTCTCTTTTACTAGATCGACCCCATGGATCCGCTTCTCACTAAGCTCGGTCCAATACAAAAGAGTTCGACACTTACGACCATATAAGGCCTCATACAGAGCCATCCGTATACTTGACTGATAACTGTTGCTGTAAGCAAATTCGACTAAAGGTATATATCTCTCCCAACTACCCTCGAATTCTAACACACAGCATCGAAGCATATCTTCGAGAACTTGAATCACTCTTTCAGACTGACCATTGGTTTGCAGATGGAACGCAGTACTGAAATTCAACTTTGTTCCCAAAGCCTCTTGCAACCTCTTCCAAAACCTCAAGTGAACCTCGGATCCCTATCTGATATTATAGACACGGGTACACCATGTAACCTCACTATCTCTACAACATACAACTCAAACTAACTTATCCAAAGGAATAATCAACACGTCATCGGAATAAAGTGAGCCGACTTTGTTAGTCTATCCACAACAACCCACACAACATCTCTCTTTTTGGAGTCATCGGCAACCCCACACACAAAGTCCATGGTAACCCGATCCCACTTCCATTCGGGAACCATCACCGGGCCAAGCAATCCCAAGGCACTTGATGCTCACTTTCACTTGTTGACAAATCGGACACTTTGTCACGAACTCTGAAATATCTCTTTTCATACCCAGCCACCAATAAGACTTCTTCAAGTCATTATACATTTTCGTACTACCCGGATGTACTGACAAATAACCACTATGTGCCTCGTGCAAAAACTTTCGGATTAACTCTTCATCTCTAGGTACACAAATTCTGTCACGGTACAACAAACATCCACTCGAGCCCACCCGAAAATCAGAATCACTTTCTGATTCACACTTAGCTCTCTTAGCTAGCATCTCACTGTCATTTCTTTGAGCCTCACATATCTGTTGAACAAATAGTGGCTTAGCTCTCAACTCTGCCAGAATAGCACCATCATCAGACAATGCTAAACTCATCCTCATAATTCTTAGAGCATACAAGGATTTCCTACTCAGGGCATCCGCAACCACATTCGCTTTTCCCGGGTGGTAATCAATGACTAACTCATAGTCTTTCAACAACTCAAGCCACCGTCTCTGTCGTAAATTCAGATCCTTCTGATCCATCAAAAACTTCAAACTCTTGTGATCCGTAAAGATTCGGCACTTCTCACCATATAAATAATGTCGCCAAATCTTTAACGCGAAAACAATCGCAGCCAACTCCAAATCATGAGTCAGATAATTCTTCTTGTGCGGTTTCAACTGTCTCGAGGCGTAAGCGACTACCTTACCCTCTTGCATCAACACGCAACCGAGACTATTAAACGACGCGTCACTGTAAACCACGAACTCTTTCCCCGATTTTGGTTAAACCAAAACTGGTGCCTCAGTCAAAATTGTTTTCAGTTTCTCGAAACTCTGTTGACATGTCTCAGTCCATTCAAACTTGACATCTTTCTGCAATAGTTTTGTCATCGGGGTAGCAATCACAGAGAACCCCTTTACGAAACGTCTGTAATATCCTGCTAATCCAAAGAAACTTTAAATTTTCGACACGTTCCTCGGCGGTTTCCAATCCACAACAGTCGATATCTTACTCAGGTCAATTCTAACACCATCACCCGACACAATGTGTCCTAGGAATCCGACCTCTCGTAGCCAAAACTCACTCTTGCTAAACTTAGCATACAACTGCTTATCTCTTAAAATTTGCAAGACAATTCTCAAATGTTCTTCATGATCATTCTCATCCCGAGAATAGATCAATATGTCATCAATGAAGACAACTACAAACTTGTCCACATATGGTCTGGAAACACGGTTCATCAGATCCATTAAAATCACCGATGCATTCGTCAAACCAAACGGCATAACCAAAAACTCATAATGGCCATACCTTGTCCAAAATGCAGTTTTCAACACATCCCGCTCTCTTTTACTCTCAATCGATAATAACTGCACTTCGTGTCTATCTTGGAGAACACTATAGCTCCCTTCAGTTGATCAAAAAGATCATCAATCCTTGGTAAAGGATACTTATTCTTAACCGTCACTTTGTTAAGCTGCCTATAGTCTATACACAACCTCATAGACCCATCTTTCTTCTTCACAAACAATACCGAGCACCCCACGGTGAGTAGCTCGGTCTTGCAAAACCCTTATCTCACAACTCTTGCAACCGAACCTTCATTCTTTCAACTCTAAAGGTGCCATCCTATACGGAGCAATCAAACAGTGCCATTCCCTAACTAACTCAATCCCAAACTCAACCTCTCTCACTTTGGAGGTAATTCGGGTAACTCTTCCGGAATACATCCGATACTCACATACCACCGCACTCAAGCTCAAACTTTACTCCACCTCTCTTGAGTATTCAACACAAAAGCAAGATAGGACTCACACCTTTTTCTCAAACATTTATCAGCCACTAAGGAAGAAATCATAACTGGTAGACTATCCGAAACACATCTCCACTCTCACATACCAATTCAATAAACTTACTACCACAGTTCACTAAGACACTATGGGTAGTCAACCAATCCATGCCTAGGATTAAATCAAACTCATCAAACGGCAACAACATTAGGTTTGCCGAAAAGCAATGACTCTTAATCATCAAAGGACAATTCTTACACACCTTGTCCACTAACACATGCTTTCCTAACGGGTTTGACACCTTAACCACAAAGTCCGTAGACTCAACAGTCATACTCAAACTAAATGCCAATCTCATGCAAATATAAGAATGAGTAGACCCTGGATCTATTAAAGCAATAACAAGTGTGTCAAAGAGAGAAAAAGTACCCGTTATTACATCAGGGGAGGATGCCTCTTCGCGAGCGCGAATGGCATACGTCCTCGCAGGTGCCCGACCCTCCGGTCTCACAGCAGAGCCTCTAGATGCACCTCTACCACTATTCCCACCTCTCGGGTTTCTTGGTGGTCTACCCCTTGCAGACACATCATTGGATCTCATCTTTAGCTTCTCTTCCCCATCATCCCTCTCGGGGCAATTTCAGATAAAATGGTCGGGGGAACCACACTTATAACAGTTTTGACTATTTCCCCAACACTCTCCAGTGTGATATCTACCACAACTTGGACACTCCGGTTTGTTCTTTGGATTGCCCACACTTTCCATCGAGGTAGCTTGGACTCTCGAACCCGAACGAGTATTGCCCAAGTCTCGATGCGAATAACCCACTGGTGCTGTCGTCCTAGGACTCACTTCCTTGGACCTTTTAGTCTGGGCTTGATACGACTTGCCCATCGGCCTCTTTCTAGCATCTCGGGCTTCACTCACACTCTTCTCTTTTACAGACTCGACTCTTGACCTTACTTGCCCTTTCGACCAACACCACAAATTCTTTCAACTCCAAAATACCCACTAGGAGTTTGATGTCCTCATTCACCCGTCTTGAAACTCTTACACAAAATGGTCTCTGTCGACACACATTCTTGAGCGTATTTGCTAAGCCTAACAAACTCACACTCATATTCCGCTACTGACATTCTTTCTTGCTTCAACTAAGGAATTTCTTCTTTTTCCGATCAGTAAATCGTTGGCTTATATACTTCTTCCTAACTCTTCCGTAAAGAAGTCCCACGTCACCCGCTCTCTCGGGACTCATGACGCCAACGTCTTTCACTAACAAGATGCCGAGTCCTCAAATAAGGATACGACACACTTTAAGCTCTCTTCAGAGTACAAGAGAGTTCCCAAACACTTTCATCGAAGTTCTCTAACCGAACTCGCCTCTCGTGGTCATCATCAACCTTAGCTCTAAACTCCTCAGCCCCGTGTTTTCTAATCTTATCTACCGGGGGTTTTGATATCCTCACTACATCAATACCTTAAGGAGCCACAGGAATTGGCTGAGGTATAGGAGGAGGAGGTTGAGCATTAGGGTTCGCTCGAACGTAATCCGAGTATCAATTGCTCATCATCTAGAGAAAGGCTTCCCGTGCCTCTTCCCCTTGACCCCTAACCTCGGGTCCACTTTGAACAGGCACGGTCCCTTGCGTAGGAGCCGGCGCATTACTAGCTGGTTCATCAGCAGTCAATGGATCGGAATCCATATTCTATATAAAACAAGATTTAAAATCATCAGAAGCCACCACACTATCATTGTACACTTATGGCATGTATAGCTAGACTCTTACACCCGCTACGGTAGTTCTAGAATCGACTAAACTATAGCTCTGATACCACTAAATGTAACACTCCTTGCTCATATTCAACGTCGGAACTGGGCCCGAGGGTGACCGTATTAAAACCTCATGATCGCCACTTAGACTCAATGTGATTACTTTCTTTGGCCATCACAACAACTTTAATCCCGACTTACGAGGCCTCTCTCAAACACACGAGGGCTTTCGAGATCATATCGAAAACTCTTACGATCTTAAAATTTTTCCATCTATACAGGGCTCACACGCCCGTGTAAGATTTGACACGCTCGTGGAGGTCACACACGCCTACGGTCACTACCCGTGCATGAAAACTAGAGCATTCTGCCAATGCCCCACGGTTAGGGCACACGCCTGTGCTCTCCACCTGTGGTGCACACTGACTATCTTAACACGGCCTAGAGTCTAGACACACGCTCGTGTGGCTAGCCCGTGGCCAACACTCATTAACACACACGTTCTAGGCACACGCCTGTGTGACTAGTCCATGGTCTATTCTGATTCAAAATACTAACATGTAGGGGACACACGGCCAAGTCACACGCTCATGGGCTGACCGTGTGTCACACATGGCCTAGACACACGCCCGTGTGTCTACCCACATGGACAAGAACAAAGCCATTTGCCAAGTTCTTTTCACCCTTCTAGCATACACAACATGCACCCATTCAACACATCCATAATCAACTCAAAATCTTACAATCTCACTTAGATAACTACATCTTTTCATATAATAAAGTGCCAACAACTATGGCATTATACAAAATAGATTATCCATCTAAAGGCCAACACATCATAGCCATAAACAACAAAATTCACTATCTTTTCTAGTCCCTATACATGCCATATAAAAAACATTGAGTCTCATGTACCAGAGTGTGTTGATAGTGTGGGCGATCTTCCAATTGATCCTCGTATCTCGATTCAACACTTTTGCTCTATAACACAAGGGAAAAGAAAGAGAGTAAGATTTGAGCTTAGTAAGTTTACACATAAACAATTAAGCACCATAGTATAAGCTAAACAACAATTAGCATTATACTAACATATAATGTACAACTATGCTTACTCTTTCTATCCCTTACCACATTTCCAACACATCATGAGTCACTTACTCATAACCATTGACATGCACCCCTGCATTCAATATCACATTTACTCAATATTCAACACATCATTATTTCTCGATAATACATCCACACATCTAATCCACAAAGCTAATGTCTCAGTGGTTTCGCACTTAGCCCACCACAATCAATTAATAAGGTAATATCGCACTTAGCCTACCACAATGGTAGTCGTAGTGGTTTCGTACATAGTCCACTAGACAATATACCCAACGATAGCATCGCACATAGCCAGCTCATCGTCATTATGCATTAAGATGGTATCGCACTTAGCCCATCTTTTAGCATTATCATTACACATTCACATATCTATTTACTCAATCGTTCATCCATTCACAAAATCTATCACATTCATTCCACTTGATCCACATAGGTTCTCAATCATTCTCAACCATGCTATACACTAGCTAACATTGACAAATTGTAAGTATGAATGCATTGTTTATGCATAGACTTACCTCGATACTCAAAAGTATAGAAACGTGCAATTTAGTCCACCACTTTGCTCTTGCCTCGGTTTCGATCCGAGCTTTGTATTTCTTGATCTATAATGAATAAATCAGCTTATTCAATACACACATTGACCAAATTGACCCATATCTCATACTTTGGCAAAATTACTCTTTTGCCCCAAATCTTTTTCATAATTACACTATTGCCCCAAGGCTCGTAAAGTGATTTTTATTCAACTTTCTAGCCTTTCATGCTTAGCCGAATCACTTACTCAACTAAAGCAATCATCAGTTCTCATTACATCACACATGTATGTCCAAACTCAAGATTTTTACAAACTAGTCCCTACATGAATTTTCTATGGAAACTCATTTAGCAAAATATGTTTCTACTACATCAAGATTTCATAATCTTCCATAAAACATCAAAATAAATGCATGTCATACATGGCCACATTTTTGAACATCCATCATAGTTCATCAAATAGCTAAAAATAGCTTACACATGCAACAAGGACTTCAAAAATACAAAGAATATCAAAAATGAGGCTAGATGCACTTACTAGCAAGCTTGAAATTTTTGAAGAACCCTAACAATGGCTCTCTCAAATTTTTGGCAGCCTTGGAGAAGAAGATGAATGAATTTTGTCATCTTTTCTCCTATTTTAATCACTTAATTGTGAAATGACCAAAATGCCCTTTTTGATAAACTTTCTATTTTAACTCATCCATGCCCAATTTTGTCCAAAAATTAGAAATTGGGAAAATTGCTATTTAAGGACCTCTAATTAATATTCTAAAGCTATTTCACACAAATAGCTTCTAGAATCTCACATTTTGGAACTTTTGTAATTTAGTCCTTTTGGACAATTCAACCACAATTTCACAAAATTGCTTCATGAAACTTTCACACTAGCATGCATACATAGCATAAACCTCAAAAACTCATTCATAAACCTCGAATTTGTGGTCTCGCACCACTATTCTGACTAGGCCCTAAATCGGGATGTTACACCTGATGTTATCACTAGTACATTCTTTATTTTTTATGTACCTTATACTGCTCTGATAGACATAGGTTCTACACACTCATATATAGCTAGTACTATTTCTGAAAATCTGGGGATTTCTTTTGAGAGCACTTCTAATGAGATTACTTTGTAACACCCCTTACCCGTATTCATCGCTGGAACCAGGTAGGAGGCATTACTGGACATAACTCACTTGAACATACAATTTGGGCTATAAATTTCATTTAAACTTAAAACTTCCCATTCACATTCAAAGCATCCTTATTATGGGCCTACGAGGCCTTAAACATGCAAACGGAGGGTCTCAGAATCAAACTGGGAACTTTTGTATACTTAGAAAAATTTTTGCTTAAACAGGGCCACACGCCCGTGTGAAATGGGACACGCCCGTGTGGGCAGGTCGTGTGGTTACACACACCCATGTCCCTAGCCCGTGTGGAATTTATTTTTTCTTTTTGAACCTACAGGGGTTTTCACACGGTCAGACACACGCCTGTGTCCTTGGCCCGTGTCCTTCACCTGGCCTAGACATGCCCGTGTCCTCACCCGTGTGTAAAAACCTGGGTATTCTGTTTATGACGTCAGCAACCTCATAAGGGGCACACGGCCTAGGTACACGCCCGTATGTCTAACCCGTGGTCGACACTAACTTGCAACACTAACATGCAGGGGACACACGGCCTAGTCACACACCCGTGTGCCTACCCGTGTGGACAAGAATAAGGCTATTTGCCAAGCCCTTTTTATCACCCTGACTCATACAACATAATTTACATTAACCATTAACCAAGCTACCCAATCATGCATCATACACATTCATGAATAACTTCTTCTTTTCATATATTAATAGTAATGAGCCATTAACTATGGCTATTTACAAAAAAGTTCATCTTTAAAAGAGCCAACACACTTGGCCAAAACAACAAAACATTTCACTAAGTCTAGCCCCTATACATGCCATACTCAAAATGCTAAGTCTAAATATACCGAGATGAGCTGATAGTGTGGATGATCTTCTGATTATCTTCGTATCCCGAGCTGGCTCTTTGACACTATAAAACAAGGGAAAAGAAAGGGAGTAAGCTTTAAGCTTAGTAAGTTTACATGTAAACAATAAGCATCATAACATATGCTAATTAATCGATAACATTACATACTAAGCAAGAACAATTCACATTTCCATAACCATGCTTACTCATCTCATCTCTTACCACATTCCAACCATATAACAAATATATTGCTCACATTTACTTGTACACATTCCCTGCACTCATCACCACAAAGCCACTTGAAACATTTACTTAGACAATTTCTCGATGAACCCTTTGGAATAATACTAAATACCCGGTGGTTTCGCACACAGCCCACCATTTATCAATAATAGGGTGGTATCGCACATAGCCCACCAACAAGAATTTTTACGGTGGTTTCGCACATAGCTCACCAAATGATAATATAAACAATGGTATCGCACACAGCCCATCGTGAATAAATAATAAGGTGGTATCACACACAGCCCACCAAATAATTATCATGAATATTTTTCTGCACTTACGTATCTATTCCGAGGTTCATACGAGAATTACTCACTATTTATCAATTTCAATCAATCTCACTCATAATTGATCTTATTCATACAATGCACCAATAAGTAACAACATATGTATTAAAGATGTAACGTTTACACATAAACTTACCTCGGTGCAAAATGTATTAATCAACGGTCTAGTTCGTAACCTTGCATTTAAGGTTGTTCCCACGCTCTTCTTGATCTATAATAATAAAATTTACTCATTCAATCACTATATAAATCATGGTACATCAAAATTTCTACTTAGGCAAAAATACATTTTGCCCTTATACTTTGGCAAAATTACGATTTTGCCCCTAGGCTCGTAAATCATTTTTCATCATATTTTCTCATTAAACAAGCCTAGCTGAACTTTTATTTCTCTTACAACAACTCAAAAAACCAATTATTTCATGCATTTATTTCTAAATTACAACCTTTACAACTAAGTCCCATTTAGGTGTTTCCATGATAACACCTTTCACAAAGTTATTCCTTAACCCTCTAACATTCCAGAAAAACTCAGCAAACAACATGAACACTCTCATGGAAAGTCCCTAAACTTTCAACCAATTTGCAAAATAGTCCCTTCATTAGCTAGCTTAAGCTTTAGGGGCTCCAAAAGTACAAATATTATCAAGAAAGACCTCTAAAATCACTTACTTGTAAGAGAATAGCTTGGCTGAAAGTTTGAACTCCAAAATCCCCTATTTTCTCTTCAATTTTCGGTGGAGAAGAAGTGTGAATAGTGAAAGATGATATCTCTTTTATTTATCTTATTTTATTCATTTTTTTCACCTAATTTCACCAAATCTTGACAAAATCTAATGCCCTTGTCTCCCTTATCTCTATGGCCGGCCAACACACTATTATTGGCCTAATTGCACTTTAAGGACCTTCAATTTAATATTCTATGGCTATTAGACACCTCTATCTTGTATAATGGAACTTTTGCACTTTATGCGATTTAGTCCTTTTTCACAATTAAGCATACAATTGCTAAAATTAAAACACCAAAATTTCCATGCATCCTTATAATCAATGCTATAACATATAAAATAATATCAAAATAATTTTCTTCAACCTTGAATTAGTGGTTCAAAAATCACTGTTCCGACTAGCCCCAAAATTGGGCTGTTACATACTGTACTGAGTCCGTTGGGGCAGTCTATTCGGGTTAATAAACTTTATAGGAATGTTCCGTTAGAAGTGCAAGGGATGTATTTCTGGCAAATCTGATGGAGTTACCGTTTGGAGAGTTCGACTTGATTTTGGGTATGGATTGGTTGGTTGAGCACCGAGTTAGTTTGGATTGCGTGACTAAGAGGGTGGTTCTAAGGACAGAGGATGATAAGGAGGTGGTTGTGATCAGTGAGCGTCGAGATTATCTTTCCAATGTAATCTCCGCTCTTGTGGTTGAGAAGTTGGTTCAAAAAAGGTGTGAGGCGTATTTGGCTTACGTCAGTGTTTCTATTTCTGGGGACTCTGCTGTCGAAGATATCAGAACAGTAAGGGATTTTTCAGATGTCTTTCCCGAAGAGTTACCGGATTTACCTCTGAATCGAGAGGTTGAGTTCGGCATTGAGCTTCTACCGGGTACAGCTTCGGTGTCTATCGCTCTATATCGTATGGCACTGAAGGAATTTACAAAGCTTATGTAACACCCCTTACCCGTATTCAACGCCGGAACCGAGCACGAGGCGTTACCGAATTAAAGTCGTCAAGATCGCCACTTAGGCACAACATGACCACTCTCTTTGGCCATCACAACAACCTTAATCCCGACCTATGAGGCTTCTCTCAAACACACGAGGGCTCTCGAGACCATATCGAAAACTCTTACGATCTTCAAATTTTTCCATGTATACAGGGCTCACACGCCCGTGTAAGATTTGGCATGCCCGTGGATGTCACACACGCCCATGGTCACTACCCGTGCATGAAAACTCAAGCATTCTGCCAATGCCCCACGATTAGGGCACACGCTCATGCCCTCCACCTGTGGTGCACACTGACTACCTTAACACGGCCTAGAGTCTAGACACACGCCCGTGTAGCTAGCCCGTGGCCAACACTGATTAACACACACGTTCTAGGCACACGCCCGTGTGACTAGTCCGTGGTCTATTATGATTTAAAATACTAACATGCAGGGGACACACGGCCGAGTCACATGCCCATGGGCTGACCGTGTGTCATACATGGCCTAGACACACGCCCGTGTGTCTACCCACATGGACAAGAACAAAGCTATTTGCCAAGTTCTTTTCACACTTCTAGCATACACAATCATGCACACATTCAACACATCCACAATCAACTCAAAGTCTTACAATCTCACATAGATAACTTCATCTTTTCATATAATAAAGTGCCAAAAACTATGGCATTATACAAAATAGATTATCCATCTAAAGGCCAACACATCATAGCCATAAACAACAAAATTCACTAACTTGTCTAGCCCCTATACATGCCATATACAAAACATTGAGTCTAGTGTACCAGAGTGTGCTGATAGTTTGGGCGATCTTCCAATTGATCCTCGTATCTCGATTCAACACTTTTGCTCTATAAGACAAGGGAAAAGAAAGAGAGTAAGCTTTGAGCTTAGTAAGTTTACACATAAAAAATTAAGCAACATAGTATAAGCTAAACAACAATTAGCATTATACTAACATATAATGTACAACTATGCTTACTCTTTCTATCCCTTACCACATTTCCGACACATCATGAGTCACTTACTCATAACCATTGACATGCACCCCTGCATTCAATATCACATTTACACAATATACAACACATCATTATTTCTCAATAATACATCCATACAGCTATGCTACTCACTATCACATCCACACAGCAAATCTCTCGGTGGTTCCGCACTAAGCCCACCACAATCAATTAATAAGGTAGTATCGCACTTAGCCTACCAACAAGGTATTCATAGTAGTTTCGCACATAGCCCACCAGATAATATACCTAACGATAGCATCGCACATAGCCAGCTCATCGTCTATATGCATTTGGATGGTATCGCACTTAGCCCACCATTTAGCATTATTACAACACATTCACAAATCTACTTACTTAATCATTCATTTCACTTGAACCACATAGGTTCTCAATCATTCTTAACCATGATATACACTAGCTAGCATTAACAAATTGTAAGTATGAATGCATTGTGTGTGCATAGACTTACCTCGATACTCAAAAGTATAGAAACGTGCAATTTAGTCCACCACTTTGCTTTTGCCTCGGTTTCGATCCAGGCTTTGTCTTTCTTGATCTATAATGAACAAATCAGCTTATTCAATGCACACATTGACCAAATTGACCCACATCTCAACTTTGGCAAAATTACTCTTTTGCCCTAAATCTTTCTCATAATTACACTATTGCACCCAAGGCTCGTAAAGTGATTTTTATTCAACTTTCTAGCCTTTCATGCTTAGCCGAATCACTTACTCAACTAAAGCAATCATCAATTCTCATCACAACACACATGTATGACAACTCAAGATTTTTACAAACTAGTCTCTACATGCATTTTCTATGGAAACTCATTTAGCAAAAGATGTTTCTACTACATCAAGCTTTCATAATCTTCCATAAAACATCAAAATACATGCATGTCATACATGGCCACATTTTTGAACGTCCATCATAGCTCATCAAATAGCTAAAAATAGCTTACTCATGCAACAAGGACATCAAAAATACAAAGAAAACCAAAAACGAGGCTAGATGCACTTACTAGCAAGCTTGAAATTTTTGAAGAACCCTAACAATGGCTCTTTCAAATTTTCGGCAGCCTTGGAGAAGAAGATGAATGAATTTTGTCATGTTTTCTCCTATTTTAATCATTTAATTGTTAAATGACCAAAATGCCCTTTTTGATAAACTTTCTATTTTAACTAATCCATGCCCAATTTTGTCCAAAAATTAGAAATTGGGAAAATTGCTATTTAAGGACCTCTAATTAATATTCTAAAGCTATTTCACACAAATAGCTTCTAGAATCTCACATTTTGGAACTTTTGCAATTTAGTCCTTTTGGACAATTCAACCGCAATTTCACAAAATTGCTTCATGAAACTTTCACACTAGCATGCATACATAGCATAAACCTCAAAAACGCAATCATATACCTCGGATTTGTGGTCTCGCACCACTATTCTGACTAGGCCCTATTCGGGATGTTACAACTCTCCCCCCTTTAGAGATTTTTACCCCCGAAAATCTTACCAGTAAAGAGGTTTGGATGTTGCTCTCTCATAGCTTCTTCTGTTTCCCACGTAGCCTCTTCCACACCGTGTTTCTGCCATAACACTTTCACTGGTGCTATGCTCTTATTTCTAAACTATTTCACTTCTCGAGCGAAGATCTTAATCGGCTCCTCATCATATGACATATCCAGTCTTATCTCAATTTTCGTCGAAGGAATCACATGTGAAGGATCGGAGCGACACCGTCGCAACATCAACACATGGAACACATTATGAATCTTTTCCAACTCTACCGGCAAAGCCAATCGGTATGCTACTGGCCAAACTCTATCTGTAATCTCATACGGCCCTATGAACCTTGGACTCAATTTTCCTTTTCGTCCAAATCTCATAATCTTCTTCCATGGGGACACTTTCAAAAACACTTTGTCGCCCACTTCAAACTCTATTTCTTTTCTTTTCAGATCCGCGTACGACTTCTGTCGGTCCGAAGAAACTTTCAGACTATTACGAATTATTTTCACTTTCTCCTTGGTCTCTTTTACTAGATTGACCCCATGGATCCGCTTCTCACTAAGCTCGGTCCAATACAAAGGAGTTCGACACTTACGACCATACAGGGCCTCATACGGAGCCATCCGTATACTTGACTGATAACTGTTGTTGTAAGCAAATTCGACTAAAGGTAGATATCTCTCCCAACTACCCTCGAATTCTAACACACAGCATCGAAGCATATCTTCGAGAATTTGAATCACTCTTTCAGACTGGCCATCGATTTGCGGATGGAACGCAGTACTGAAATTCAACTTTGTTCCCAAAGCATCTTGTAACCTCTTCCAAAACCTCGAAGTGAACCTCGGATCCCTATCCGATATTATAGACACAGGTACACCATGTAACCTCACTATCTCTGCAACATACAACTCATCTAACTTATCCAGTGAATAATCAACATGTACCGGAATAAAGTGAGCCGACTTCGTTAGTCTATCCACAACAACCCACACAACATCTCTCTTTTTCGGAGTCATTGGCAACCCCGTCACAAAATCCATGGTAACCCGATCCCACTTCCATTCGGGTACCATCACTGGCTGAAGCAATCCCGAAGGCACTTGATGTTCAGCTTTCACTTGTTGACAAATCAGACACTTTGTCACGAACTCTGAAATATCTCTTTTCATACCCGGCCACCAATAAGACTTCTTCAAGTCATTATACATTTTCGTACTGCCCGGATGTACTTACAAGCATCCACTTTGGGCCTCATGCAAAACCTTTTGGATTAACTCCTCATCTCTAGGTACACAAATTCTTTCACGGTACAGCAAACAACCATTCGAGCCCACTCGAAAATCGGAATCACTTTTTGACTCACACTAATCTCTCTTAGCCGACATCTCACCGCTATTTCTCTCGAGCTTCACATATCTCATTGAACAAATACGGCTTAGCTCTCAACTCGCGCAGAATAGCACCATCATCGACAATGCCAAACACGTCCTCATAACTCTTAGAGCATACAAGGATTTCCTACCCAGGGCATCCGCAACCACATTCGCTTTTCCCGGGTTGTAATCAATGACTAACTCATAGTCTTTCAATAACTCAAGCCCCCGTCTCTGTCGCAAATTCATATCCTTCTGATCCAACAAATATCTCAAACTCTTGTGATCCGTAAAGATTCGGCACTTCTCACCATATAAGTAATGTCGCCAAATCTTTAATGCGAGAACAATCGCAGCCAACTCCAAATCATGAGTCGGATAATTCTTCTCGTACGGTTTCAACTGTCTCGAGGCGTAAATGACTACCTTACCCTCTTGTATCAGCACGCAACCGAGACCATTAAACAACGCGTCATTGTAAACCACGAACTCTTTCCCCGATTCTGGTTGAACCAAAACCGGTGCATCAGTCAATAATGTCTTCAGTCTCTCGAAACTCTGTTGACATGTCTCAGTTCATTCAAACTTGACATCTTTGTGCAATAGTTTCGTCATCGGGGTAGCAATCACAGAGAACCCTTTTATGAAACGTCTGTAATATCCTGCTAATCCCAAGAAACTTTTGATTTCTGACACGTTCCTCGGCGGTTTCCAATCCACAACAGCCGATATCTTACTCGGGTCAACTCTAACACCATCACCCGACACAATGTGTCCTAGGAATCCGACCTCACGGAGCCAAAACTCACTATTGCTAAACTTAGCGTACAACTACTTATCTTTTAAAGTTTGCAAGACAATTCTCAAATGTTCTTCATGATCGTTCTCATCCCGAGAATAGATCAATATGTCGCCAATGAAGACAACTACAAACTTGTCCACATATGGTCTGAAAACACGGTTCATCAGATCCATAAAAATCGCCGGTGCATTCGTCAAACCAAACGGCATAACCAAAAACTCATAATGGCCATACCTTGTTCGAAATGCAGTTTTCAACACATCCTGCTCTCTCACTCTCAACTGATAATAACCAGACCTCAGGTCTATCTTGGAGAACACTGTAGCTCCCTTCAGTTGATCAAAAAGATCATCAATCCTTGGTAAATGATACTTATTCTTAACCGTCACTTTGTTAAGCTGTCTATAGTCTATACACAACCTCATAAACCCATCTTTCTTCTTCACAAATAATACCGGAGTACCCCACGGTGAGTAGCTCGATCTTGCAAAACCCTTATCTGTCAACTCTTGCAACTGAACCTTCAGTTCTTTCAACTCTAAAGGTGCCATCCTATACGGAGCAATCGAAATAGGTACCGTTCCCGGAACTATCTCAATCCCAAACTCAACCTCTCTCACTAGAGGTAATCTGGGTAACTCTTCCGGGAATACATTCGGATACTTAAAAACCACGGCACTGTTTCAAACTCTACTCCAACCTCTCGAGTATTCAACACAAAAGTAAGATAGGGCTCACACCCTTTTCTCAAGCATTTATCAACCACTAAGGAAGAAATCATCACTGGTAGACTATCTGATCCACCTGATTCAACCCGAACCACATCTCCACTCTCACATTTCAAATCAATAAACTTATTGCCACAGTTCACTAAGACACTATGGGTAGTCAACCAATCCGTGCCTAGGATTAAATCAAACTCATCAAACGGCAACAATATTAAGTTTGCCAGAAAGCAATGACTCTCAATCATCAAAGGACAATTCTTACACACCTTGTCCACTAACACATGCTTACCTAACGGGTTTGACACCTTAACCACAAAGTCCGTAGACTCCACAGTCATACTCAAACTAGATGCCAATCTCATGAAAATATAAGAATAAGTAGACCCTGGATCTATTAAAGCAATAACAAGGGTGTTAAAGAGAGAAAAAGTACCCGTTATCACATCAGGGGAGGATGCCTCTTCGCGAGCGCGAATGGCATACGTCCTCGCAGGTGCCCGACCCTCCGGTCTCACAGCAGAGTCTCTAGATGCACCTCTACCACTATTCCTGCCTCTCGGGTTCCTTGGTGGTCTACCCCTTGCAGACACATCATTGGATCTCATCACTTGGTTCTCTTCCTTATCATCCCTCTCGGGGCAATTTCAGATAAAATGGTCAGGGGAACCACACTTGTAACAGTTTTGACTGTTACCCCAACACTCTCCGGTGTGATATCTACCACAACTTGGACACTCCGGTTTACTCTTCGGATTGCCTACACTTTCCATCGAGGTAGCTTGGACTCTCGAACCCGAACGAGTATTGCCCAAGTCTCGATGTGAATAACCCACTGGTGCTGACGTCCTAGGATTCACTTCCTTAGACCTTTTCGACTGGGCTTGATACGACTTGCCCATCGGTCTCTTTCTAGCATCTCGGGCTTCACTCACAGCCTTTTTCTTTTCTGTACTCAACTCTTCGGCCTTACTTGGCCTTTCGACCAACACTACAAATTCTTTCAACTCCAAAATACCCACTAGGAGTTTGATGTCCTCATCCAATCCATCTTCAAACCTCTTACACAATATGGTCTCTGTCGACACACATTCTTGAGCGTATTTTCTAAGCTTAACAAACTCACGCTCATATTCTGCTACTGACATTCTTCCTTGCTTCAACTTAAGAAATTCATTCCTTTTCCGATCAGTAAACCTCTGGCTTATATTCTTCTTCCGAAACTCTTCCAGAAAGAAGTCCCACGTCACCCGCTCTCTCGGGACCACTGACGTCAACATCTTCCACCAATGGTATACCGAGTCCCTCAGCAAGGATATGACACACTTCAAGCTCTCTTCAGGTGTACAAGAGAGTTCATCGAATACTCTCATCGAGTTTTCTAACCAGAACTCTACTCTCTCAGGGTCATCAACAACCTTAGCTCTAAAATTTTCAGCCCCGTGTTTTCTAATCTTATCTACCGGGGGTTTCGATTGTAACAGCCCGATTTAGGGGCTAATTGAAATAGTGATCTCAAAATCACTAATTCGAGGTTAGAGAAAATTATTTTCATGATATGTTATGTGATATAACATGTTTATATGGATGCATGAAAATTTTGGTGCCTTAATTTTAGCAATTTCTAGCTAAATTATGAAAAAGAACTAAATCGCATAAAGTGCGAAAGTTCTATTTTATAGCTAAAGGTGCCAAATAGCTATGAAATATTAATTGAAGGTATTTAAAGGACAATTTGACCATCTAGGATGTGTTGGTTGGCCATGTAGACAAGGGGGATAAGAGCTTTTAATTTTGGTCAAAGTTGGTGGGTTAAATTGATGTTTTATAATAAAATAAAGAAAGGAAAAAGATATCATCTTTTTTCTCTCCTTCTCCACCGAAAGTTGCAGCAAACATGGGGTGTTTGAAAGCTCAAAATTTTAGCAAGCTTTACTCCACTCAAGTAAGTGATTTTGATGATCTTTCTTGATAAAAATTGCATTTTTGGAGTCCCCAAAGCTTAAGCTAGCTAATGGGAGGATTAATTTGTAACATGGTTGAAAGTCTAGGGACTTACCATGAGAGATTTCATGTTTTTTATTGAGTTTTTATGGCAGAAAATGAATGATAGGATGATGAGAAACAACTTTTGTGAAAGGCGTTGTCATGAAAACACCTAATTGGGACTAAAATGCAAAAGTTGTAATTTGTTCATTAAGGCATTAAATAGATGGAATTGTGGATAGTTGTAAGAGGATTAAATGTTCATCTAGGCTTGCTTAATAAGAAATTGAGATGAAAATTTATTTACGAGCCTAGGGGCAAAATCATAATTTTGCCAAAGTGTAGGGGCAAAATAGTCATTTTTGCCTAAAGTGTAGATTATGGTGCATTATGATTCATAAGTGATTAAATCAGTAAATTCCATTGTTCTAGATCAAAGAAAATGAGTTTCGGACCTAGAACGGGTGAAAAGAGAAATATGGGCCAAAAAGGTCTCTTTCGGCCCTTTCGACATCGAGGTAAGTTCATGTGCGAATGTTGCAATTTCGTACGAGTTAATTTAATGTTCCAATGTTGTATGGAATGTATATTTACTCTATGAATGTATGAAATATCTTTGATGAGAGGTCAAAAGAATTGAATCTAAGTGTAATGGGAAATGTATGTAGAATGAGATGATGATAGTTAAGGCCTCGTGTAAGACCATATTGGAATATGGCCTCGATGTAAGAATTCATATAAGACCATGTTAGGGACATGGAATCGACACGTTAATACAAGTAAGACCCTATTGGGGTATAAATTCTATGTGACATTATGAGTATGAGACTCAAGAGAGTTATTTAATAACTTGAGTGATTCAACGTATATGTTGAAAGAAAGAAAGTATGTGGTTGTACCACGAAAAGCACAAGTGTGTGTTAGAATTGAATTGATATGGATTCAGTATATGATGAACCCTTAGTGGGGTATGTGTATTCAATACACCTTAGTTGCATGAGATAGATTTATTAATGTATTGTGTGAATGCAAATGAGTATCATAGAAAGTTAAGTAAGAATAGAAGTATGTGAGGATGTTCTCAGATGAACATTTGAAATAGAGATATACATGTGGATTGTATTCCATGAATGTAATATAACGGTGAGCTAAGTGCGAAATCACCATAAGTATAAATGATTGGTGGGCTGTGTGCGATACCACCCTATTAGAAATTCAATGGTGGGCTAAGTGCAAAACCACCGAGAGATTAATTGTATGAGTATCTTATTGAAAATGCTTGACGAGTTGTTTTATATGATCATGTGGTGATTAGTGCAGGAATATATGTACTAATTAAACGAGTAATTGGCTTGTGACATGGTAAGAATGTGGTAAGAGATTGAATGAGTAAGTTTCAAGAATAGTTGAGCAAGTAACCATGAGTTTATGAAAGACACTCTTCATGATACTTTGTAATTATGTATATTCAATGAATATCAATATTTGACACATTATGCAGATGAGCTTACTAAGCATTATTGCTTACTCCTTTACTTTTCTCATCTCTTATAGGTTTTATTAACTAGCTCGGGTTGGAGGCCGCCGGAGATGTTTTCACACTATCCAGCAGACTCTTGGTATGAGGTATCAAGTCCTTAGAAGTCATGGCATATATAGGGCTAGTACTTGAGGTTAATTAAGTCATTGATAATATGCCAAATTGTATTGGCCTAAGAGAATCTAAGTTGGTTGTATTTGTATTGGGAGTAGTTCTCCCTAGTGTATGGGATAAAGACTTTATCTCTTTAATGATTAAATGTGTTAATTCATGTGTTTTAATCGATGATTTGAGAATGTTTTGAAGTAGTATATGAATGTATGCAAACGAGAGTGGTAAAAGGCTTGGTAAGATAGCCTCTAAGTGCCCACGAATAGACACACGCAGTGTGTCTAGGCCGTGTCTCTCCACACTTAGTATCTTAAGTCAGATTTGACCACGGGCTGGTCACATGGCCGTTTGTTCAGGCCGTGTCATACACACGGTTGGCACATGGGCATGTGCCAAGGCCGTGTGAAGTCTACACTTGACACTTAGAAATTCAATTGTCACACGGCTGATGCACACGGGCGTGTGTACAGACAGTGTGGATAAGTAAGAATGCCAAGGTTTGGCACACGGGCCAGGGCCACGGGCGTGTCTAGGCCGTGTGGATTTTGCCAGTATCCCCCACGGGTGAAAGACACGGGCATGTTTTAGGGGTGCACGGGCGTGTCCCAAGTCACACGGACGTGTGACCCCTGTTTCGAGAGAAAGTTTCCAGATGAGTTCTGAAAGTTTCGAGACGTAAATCTGAGGCCTCGTAGGCCCATGAAATGTCTGATTTGACTAAGAAAGAGAAGTTTTTAATTCGGAACGAAATTTTATAGCCTGTAAGTACATGTTTAAGAAAGTTCAAGCATAGTAATGTCTCGTATCCGGTCTTAGCCTCAGACTCGGGTATGGGGTGTTACATCGATATCCTCACTACATCAATACCTTGAGGAGCCATAGGAATTGGCTGAAGTATAGGAGGAGGAGGTGGAGGAGGTTGAGCATTAGGGTTCGCTCGAACATAATCCGAGTACCAATTGCTCATCATCTGGAGAAAGGCTTTTCGAGCCCCTTCCCCTTGACCCCTAGCCTTGGGTCCATGTTGAATAGGCACGGTTCCTTTCGCAAGAGCCGGTGCATTACTAGCAGCTTCATCAGCAGTCAATGGATCGGGCTCCATATTCTATATAAAATAAGATTTAAAATCATCAGAAGTCACCACACTATCATTGTACACTTATGGCATGTATAGCTAGACTCTTACACCCGCTACGGTAGTCCTAGAACCGACTAAACCATAGCTCTGATACCACTAAATGTAACACCCCTTACCCTTATTCAACGCCAGAACCGGGCACGAGGCGTTACCGAATTAAAGACCTCAAGATCGCCACTTAGGCACAATATGACCACTCTCATTGGCCATCACAACAACCTCAATCCCGACCTACGAGGCCTCTCTCAAACACACAAGGGCTCTCAAGACCATATCGAAAACTCTTTCGATCTTAAAATTTTTACATCAATACAGGGCTCACATGCCCGTGAAAGATTTGGCACGCCTGTGGATGTCACACACGCCCATGGTCACTATCCGTGCATGAAAACTCAAGCATTTTGCCAATGCCCCACGGTTAGGGCACACGCCCGTGCCCTCCACCCGTGGTCCACACTGACTACCTTAACACGGCCTAGAGTCTAGACACACGCCCATGTAGCTAGCCCGTGGCCAACACTGATTAACACACACGTTCTAGGCACACACCCGTGTGACTAGTCCGTGGTCTATTCTGATTTAAAATACTAATATGCAGGGGACACACGGCCAAGTCACACGCCCATGGGCTGACCGTGTGTCACACATGGCCTAGACACACGCCCGTGTGTCCACCCACATGGACAAGAACAAAGCTATTTGCCAAGTTCTTTTCACCCTTCTAGCATACACAATCATGAACTCATTCAACATATCCATAATCAACTCAAAGTCTTACAATCTCACATAGATAACTTCATCTTTTCATATAATAAAGTGAGAACAACTATGGCATTATACAAAATAGATTATCCATCTAAAGACCAACACATCATAGCCATAAACAACAAAATTCACTAACTTGTCTAGCCCCTATACATGCCATATACAAAACATTAAGTCTAGTGTACCAGAGTGTGCTGATAGTTTGGGCGATCTTCCAATTGATCCTCGTATCTCGATTCAACACTTTTGCTCTATAAGACAAGGGAAAAGAAAGAAAGTAAGCTTTGAGCTTAGTAAGTTGACACATAAACAATTAAGCAACATAGTATAAGCTAAACAACAATTAGCATTATACTAACATATAATGTACAACTATGCTTACTCTTTCTATCCCTTACCACATTTCGACACACATCATGAGTCACTTACTCATAACCATTGACATGCACCCCCGCATTCAATATCACATTTACACAATATACAACGATCATTATTTCTCAATAATACATCCACACAGCTATGCTACTCACTATCACATCCACACAAAGAAATCTCCTGTGGTTCCGCACTAAGCCCACCACAATCAATTAATAAGGTAGTATCGCACTTAGCCTACCAACAAGGTATTCATAGTGGTTTCGCACATAGCCCACCAGATAATATACCTAACGATAGCATCGCACATAGCCAGCTCATCGTCTATATGCATTAGGATGGTATCGCACTTAGCCCACCATTTAGCATTATTACAACACATTCACAAATCTACTTACTTAATCCTTCATTTCACTTGAACCACATAGGTTCTCAATCATTCTCAACCATGCTATACACTAGCTAGCATTAACAAATTGTAAGTATGAATGCATTGTGTATGCATAGACTTACCTCGATACTCAAAAGTATAGAAACGTGCAATTTAGTCCACCACTTTGCTCTTGCCTTAGTTTCGATCCGGGCTTTGTCTTTCTTGATCTATAATGAATAAATCAGCTTATTCAATACAAACATTGACCAAATTGACCCACATCTCATACTTTGGCAAAATTACTCTTTTTCCCCAAATCTTTCTCATAATTACACTATTGCCCCAAGGCTCGTAAAGTGATTTTTATTCAACTTTCTAGCATTTCATGCTTAGCCGAATCACTTACTCAACTAAAGCAATCATCAATTCTCATCACAACACACATGTATGACCAAACTCAAGATTTTTACAAACTAGTCCCTACATGCATTTTCTATGGAAACTCATTTAGCAAAAGATGTTTCTACTACATCAAGCTTTCATAATTTTCCATAAAACATCAAAATACATGCATGTCATACATGGCCACATTTTTGAACATCCATCATAGCTCATCAAATAGCTAAAAATAACTTACTCATGCAACAAGGACTTCAAAAATACAAAGAATATCAAAAACGAGGCTAGATGCACTTACTAGCAAGCTTGAAATTTTTGAAGAACCCTAACAATGGCTCTCTCAAATTTTTGGCAGCCTTGGAGAAGAAGATAAATGAATTCTGTCATGTTTTCTCTTATTTTAATCACTTAATTGTTAAATGACCAAAATGCCCTTTTTGATAAACTTTCTATTTTAACTCATCCATGCCCAAATTTATCCAAAAATTAGAAATTGGGAAAATTGCTATTTAAGGACCTCTAATTAATATTCTAAAGCTATTTCACACAAATAGCTTCTAGAATCTCACATTTTGCAACTTTTGCAATTTAGTCCTTTTGGACAATTCAACCGCAATTTCACAAAATTGCTTCATGAAACTTTCACACTAGCATGCATACATAGCATAAACCTCAAAAACACAATCATATACCTCAGATTTGTGGTCTCGCACCACTATTCTGACTAGGCCCTAAATTGGGATGTTACAGCTTAAGGCTCAACTTCAAGAGCTTCTAGATCATGGTTTCATCCGCCCTAGTGTGTCTCCATAGGGGGCACCAGTTCTATTTGTAAAGAAAAAGGATGGCACCATGAGGATGTGCATCGATTATCAGCAGTTGAATAAACTGACTGTGAAGAATAAGTATCTACTTTCGAGGATCGATGATTTGTTTGATCAGTTCTGAGGGGCTTCTGTGTTTTTGAAAATTGATCTTCGTTCTGGGTATCATCAGCTTAGAGTTAAGGAGGTTGATGTTCAGAAGACGGCGTTTAGGACTTGTTATGGGCACTACAAGTTCCTAGTTATGCCATTTGGTCTGATGAATGCTCCAGCTGCATTCATGGATCTGATGAACCGAGTCTTTCAACCATATTTAGATCAGTTTATCATGGTCTTCATCGATGATATTCTGGTTTACTCTAAGACTGAGGATGAGCATGATGAGCATCTTAGACTAGTGCTTCAGATACTTTGAAAGAAACAACTCTACGCTAAGTTGAGCAAGTGTGAATTCTGGTTGTGAGAGGTAACATTTTTGGGTCACGTGGTTTCTGTTGAAGGATTCGAGTTGGTCCTGGAAGATAGAAGCTGTGCTGGATTAGAAACAGCCTAAGAACGTATCTGAGATCCGCAGTTTTCTAGGTCCCTCGGGATATTATCAGCAGTTTGTCGAGGGGTTCTCTCTTATTACAGCTCCTTTGACTAAGCTTCTACACAAGGGTGTTCCTTTTTTTTGGATGGATGCGCAACAATCAAGCTTTGAGAAGCTCAATTCTGTTTTGACTCAGGCTCCTGAACTGATACAGCTTGAATCTGGTAAAGTGTTTGTGGTGTACAGTGATGCGTCGCACGTCAATTTGAGATATGTACTAATGTAAGATGGAAAAGTTGTGGCTTATGCGTCCCGTCAACTTAAGACACACGAAGGGAATTCTCCGATGCATGATCTCGAGTTGGCTACTGTGGTTTTTGCATTAAAGATCTAGAATCATTATCTGTATGGTGAGAAGTGTATCATCCATACTGATCACAAGAGCCTCAAATACATCCTTACTCAGAAGGAGTTGAATCTTAGACAGCGTCGATGGATTGAGTTGCTTAAAGACTATGACTGCACGATAGAGTATTATCCTGGTAAGGCCAATGTGGTGGTCGATGCTCTCAGTCGTAGAGCGATGACTAATTGGAGGGCGATGTTCGCTCGTCTTAGTCTATTTGATGATGGAGGTCTGTTAGCTGAGTTGCAAGTTAAGCCGATTTAGATTGATCAGATTCGGGATAAGCAGTTAGGGGATGAGTTTCTGGGTTTACGATTTCATCAGATTGAGAGTGGCAGTACTTTTGATTTTGGACTGAATACGAATAGAGTTCTGTGTTTTCGAGGTCGAATTTTTATGCTGAATGATTTTGATCTGAGATAATCGATTTCGAGAGAGGCACATAGTATCCCCTATGCTATGTATCCCAGTGGTAATAAGATGTATCGGGATCTCCATGAGCTGTACTGGTGGCCAGGTTTAAAACGTGAGGTTACGAATTTTGTCGCTTGTTGTCTGACGTGCCAGCAAGTTAAGGCTGAGCACTATTTGCCTTCGAGTTTGTTACAACCCGTTAAGATTCCTTTATGGAAATGAGAACGAGTGACGATGGACTTCGTTAGTGGGTTGCCCTTGACACCCACTAAGAAGGATTATGTTTGGGTCATCGTGGATCGATTGACTAAGTCCGCTCATTTTATTCCGATTCGAATAGACTACTCTCTTTAGAAGTTAGCGAAGCTTTATATCTCCAAGATTGTAAGACTGCATGGGTTCCGATTTTGATAATTTCTGATAGAGATCCTCGCTTCACTTCTCAATTTTGGAAGAAATTGCACGAGGCTCTGGGTTCAAGATTGGACTTTAGTACTGCATTCCACCCTTAGACCGATGGTCAATCTGAGAGAGTGATTCAGATACTGGAGGATATGCTTTGAAGTTGTGTAATAGATTTCCAAGGTAGTTGGAAGGATTATCTGCTGCTAGCTGAGTTCGCCTACAATAACAGTTTCTAGTCTAGTATCCAGATGGCACCTTACGAGGCTCTGTATGGTCGTAAGTGCCGTACTCCGCTATGTTGGACTGAGTTGGGTGAGCGTCGGGGTTTTTGGTCCTGAATTGGTATATGAGACCGAAGATAAGGTTAGACTGATTTGAGATTGTCTGAAGGCGGCTTCTGATTGACAAAAGTCTTATAAAGATCTGAAGAGGAAACATATTGAGTACTCTGTGGGTGACTTTGTTTTTCTTAAAGTTTCTCCGTGGAAGAAAGTTCTGAGATTCGGTCGTAACGGCAAGTTGGGCCCTAGGTTTATTGGGCCGTACCGGATTCTTAAGCGTGTGGGATCGGTTACTTATCAGTTGGAGATACCTCTAAAGTTGGACCGTATCCACGATGTGTTTCACATTTCGATGTTGAGGCGGTATCGGTCTTATCCATCCCACGTTGTCTTTGTTAAGGAGATCGAGGTTAGACCGGATTTGACTTTTGAGGAGGAGCCGGTTCAGATTTTGGATCGAGATGTTAAATTTCTAAGGAGGAAGTCCATTCCATTAGTAAAGGTTCTATAGCGAAATCATGGCACTGAGGAAGCCACGTGGGAACCTGAGGACTCGATGTGTCAGCAGTATCCTCATCTGTTTAGATTAGGTAAATTTCGAGGTCGAAATTTCTTTTAAGGGGCAGAGTTGTAACGCCCCACTTAAAATATTTTTGTATCTGTATAATTCTGGCATAAAAATGTATTTGCTTCAGTGGTTAGGTGTTCTGGGTGTGTGTGTGAGGTCTGGGGTTCAATTCCCACTTTTGGAAAAATTTTGTTATTTTAGATCCAAGCCTTACCTTTGTTTAGTGGGCTTCTTTAAAAATGTCTGTTAATCCATATCAGAATGAGCTTACTGGTTTAAGTGTTAGGGGAGTTGGTGTGTTGGAGGTCCTGTGTTTGAATCCCTGCGTGAGCGAGTGTTAATTTTTATTTCAGTCAGTTGTCAGAGGCTGAATGGAGTTAGAAGTCTAAGGTGGTTAGTGGGTGAGATTTAGTGGGATTGTGTAGTTAGTGGGATTTTTTTTATAATTGTTATTATTTTATTTTTATTTTTATTTCCCTTCTCTCCCTTCTTCCTCCTTCCTAACGTTTCTGTGCTCTTTTCCTAATCGAAAATTTTCCTCTTCCAATTGCGGTGTTACTGCTCGTTCCGTCATACGTTTTTGAAGGTAAAGGTTGTTATGGTGTTGTGGGAGTTTGCTTTTGTACCTTTGTTTCTATTGATGTTCAAGTTAATCTGGTAAACCGTTTTTGGTAGGTGTTCTTCGGTGGTGTAGTGAAATTTTGAGGTTGCTGTTGTAAAGGGTAGGCTTTTGAATCATTTAAGAGTGGTTTCTGTTGTATGTTCGAGTTGTGGCCAAGAGGTGTCTCGGTTGGATTTGAGGATTTAAGTAATTGTAGGTGTTTTTGTTGTTGTTATTAGGTGCTGTTCACTTTGGGAGTGTTTTCGCATCAAAACTGTACCAAGTGTGTACCCAAAACGCAGAAAATCAATTTCGACGAAATTCGAAAATATAATCTGGCGACACCACACGGGCGTGTGCCTGGCCGTGTGGGTGACCGTGTGCGAGACACGGCCATGTGTCTGACGAAAGTGCGGCCGTACGTAAGACATGGCCATGTGATGGTGTGAGTGTGGCTGTGTGGGCCATACGGGCTAGGCCAAGTTGGGCGTGTGGGCTACACGGGCGTGTATATTTTGGGCTGTGTGGGCGCACACGGGCATGTGGGCCCATGATTCTGAAATTTTCCTTAGGGTCACACGATTCGTTCCAATCTACTATTGGCCTACCGTAGGGTCGGTAAGGGCTAACCCAACCCTAAATTATATGTTATGACATTCTGATAGTCTGCCTTGTGTAGGATACTGATATGTACATCTGTTCTATTAAGTATATGATCTGTAGATGTGTAACAGCCCGGTTTAGACCCTAGTCGGAACAGTAGTTTCGAGACCACAAATTTGAGGTCAGAAAAATAATTTTAATATTATTTTTCGTGTTTATAATATGTGAATGAGCATGTGTGAAAATTTTATCGTTTGTGTGTCGAATTATGAAAAATGACTTAATCGCATAAAATGCAAAAGCTGTGTGCTGATTGTTAAAGTGCTTAATTGATGTTGTCTTTATAATTTGGAGGTTCTATGATGCAATTAGTCCAATAATAATGGTAGTGGACGGCAATGGACTACATTAACCTTATAATATATGTTTTATGTATTATTTAGTAAAGGTTAAAAAGGTAAAATAATAATAATAAGGTTAATATATGTTATAATATATCAAATTAAAATCCATGTCCATCTTTTCTTTGTGCAAAAATTAAAAGAGAAAGAAAATAAGAAATTTAGCCAGGTATTCAGCCCTTGTTCAAGCAAATTGAGGTATGTTTCGGTTTTGGTTTTTGATAATTTTTACGTTTTTGAGATCGTTGCTATGAAATGTACTAAGCCCATGCTTTAATTTTTTATTTTGATGAATATTCGGTGTTAAGCTATTGATGAACTCATGTGATTTTTGTTGTTAGATGATAGATTATGGAAGATATGTTTTGAATTAACATGTTTTGTATTGGAATTTTTGGTGAATTTGAGTAATTAGGGTTAAATTGTAAAAATAATATTTTGAGGGACTAAAATGTGAAATAAGTGAAATGTGTGGACTTGTATGGACATAGGGAGAATTCGGCTAGGCATGGGTGGAACGAAATTTTGTATATTTGATGATTTTATGAAAATAGGGACTAAAGTGTCGAAATGTGAAAATGTGAGGGCTATTTTGTAAAATGCCCTAAATATGTGTGTTTGGACTAAATTGAATGAATTGGTGAGTAAATGAGCTAAATTTGAATATGTATAGACCAAGAAAGGAGAGATTCGGATCGAGATCGAGGCAAAGACAAAGTACTCGATTGATCAGCCATTTTTGGTATTTCGACGTCAGAGGTAAGTTCGGATATAATACGTGTTCTTAAATTATGTTTAAATGCTATGAAATGAATAGTTATGTGATTTTGGATTAGTAATGCTATGAGTGGAATCGAGTTAGGTGGCACTAAGTGTGCGTATTTGGAAATGAGACCGAAATGGTTAGCACTGTGTATGCGAAATAATAGAAGCTTCGGCTTTTTAATTGGCACTGTGTGTGCGATATCGATTTAAGTTTTATTTTATATAATGGCACTAAGTGTGCGATGTTAATCAAGCTTCGACTATGAATTGGGGCACTAAGTGTGCGATTGAACTGAAGAGATATTGAACATTGAATAAATTATGGTATCGAGCATTGAATAGCAAGAACATTTGTTAACTAAGTGTTGACAAAGGTATGATTCGAACCTATGTGGTTGATGATAATGGTTATGGTTAAATAGATGTATGAATGAGTATATGGTTAAGGATGATAATGTGTTAGTTGTGAATCTATCTAAGTGATAAATTATTTATGTATTGATATTGTATTCTTGAGCAATATGTATTATATTACGAACTTACTAAGCTTTAGAGCTTACTGTGTGATGTGTTTCTCTGTTTTATAATGTCAGTAAAGCTAGCTCGGATTTAGGGATCGTCAGCGACTCAACCACACTATCGGCTAACTATTTTGGTACTTTGGAAATTATATATATTTGATATATGGCATGTATAAGCTAGTGATTATGGGATGTTTGAACCTTGCCATGTGATATGGCTTGGAAGTTAATGATATAAATTCTTTATATGTAGGCTATGAAAATGATAAATGTGGTATGAAGTAGTGAGGATGGAAATGGTATATTTCATGCTTGAATTGGTTGATGAGAATTGTGGTTTAAATGTGAACTTATAGTATGAATTATATGATGCTTGATTTATATGTTTGAAGATGTGAATTTGATACTTTGGATGGACTTATTAGAGATGATATTGAGTATGGAACTAGATGATATAGATGATGATTATTTGGAGCATATATTGGCATGATTTGATTGCCAATTGAGGTATAAATGTATGAGATTTGAAGCTTTTCGGTGATTTCAAAGTGTGGATGGCAATTTGGCCTTGAAAATGGCCTATAATTGCCCACACGGTTGAGCACATAGGCGTGTGGCTCGACCGTGTCTTTCGAGTTTGCAAATTAAAACAAGTCAGGCTCGACCACGGGCTGGACACACGGGCGTCTGACTGGCCATGTGGTGCAAGTCAGTGTCGACCACGGGTGAGGCTCACGGGCGTGTCTCAGGCCGTTGGACTAGTCAGTAGGTATGCCCTGTTTTGCCACGGCTTGGACACATGGGCGTGTCTGAGGCCGTGTGAGGCACACGGCCTTCCCACACGGGCGTTTGATCTCTGTAACTTAGAAAAATGTTTGAATTTTAAAAATTTTTGTATGTGTTTGATTTAGTCTCGACCCCTTTCTAACACGTGTTTAAGGTCTCATTGATCTATTTAAGGAACTATATGAATGTGAATTGTTATGTTTGGTTGTAATTAGTTATGAAATGTTCAGAAAATTTTAGTAATGTCTCTTAACACTAATCCGGTGATGGTCTCGGGTTAGGGGTGTTACATTTCATTGGTATCAGAGCTACGATTTAGTCAATTCTCGGACTAACGTAGTGTGTGTGAGTCTAGCTATACATGTCGTATATATAATTGCGATAGTGTCATGAATCCTGACAATTAAAAATGTGTTTTTATATAGCGAATGGATCCCGATCGAGCAGTTGCTGATGATGTAGAGAGTAATGCACCTGCTCCCGCTCAAGGGATGGTGTCGGCCACATCTAGGCCGAATGATAGTAGCCAAGAGGGAGAGGCTAAGCAAGCCTTTTCCAAATGATGAATGAGTGGTTTTCGGAGTTCGTTTGAAAGAATACGGCTGCTCCACAACCTCCACCCCCATAAGTGCCTATTGTGCCACAAGTAACAGATCCAATCTAATTGAATAAGCCTCCTGTAGATAAAATCTGAAAGTATGGGGCCAAAGAGTTTAGGGCCACAGCTGATGATGATGCCGAGCGAGCTGAGTTTTGGCTCGAGAATACCATTTGAGTGTTTGACGAGATGTCATTGACTTCTGATGAATGTATTAAATGTTCTGTTTCCTTGTTGATAGATACGACATATAACTGGTGGAAGACATTGATATCTGTGGTTCCGAGAGAGAGAATCACTTGGGATTTCTTTCAAGCTGAATTTCGAAAGAAGTATATCAGTCAACGATTCATAGATCAGAAACGTAAAAAGTTTCTAGAGCTAAAACAAGGCATTATATCAGTTACGGAGTATGAACGGGAGTTTGTGAGACTGAGTCAATACGCGCGGGAATGTGTTTCGACCGAAGCTACTATGTGTAAACGTTTTGTTGAAGGGCCGAATGAAGACATTAAATTTGTTGTGTTAGTTGGGATACTTGACTTGAATGAATTAGTTGTGTTAGTTGAAAGAGACTGCAAAGTCGAAGAGCTTAACAAAGAAAAGAAGAAAGCAGATTTCGAGGCTAGAGATGAAAGAAAAAGATCGATGAGCAAGTCGTATCAAACTCCATCAAAGAGATTCAAATATGCAAGCAATCGTTCAAATACTTCGTTTGGACATTCGGGTAGAGATCGAGTGAGACAAAGTGTTGGTCCAAGAACTCAAGCTCCCATTGAATCAAGTGTTGGTAGTGTTAAAAGCAACAAGCCTGAGTGTAGACAATATGGAAGATGACACATTGGAGAATGCTGGGGCAAGTACAATAATAGAACTTGCTACAAATGGGACTATTAAGCTTGTATGGGACTCGAATATATTTACAGTGATTGAGGCGAAGATTAGAACATCTGTTGTTGATAATAGACTTAGCTTCTTCGTGGAGGGTGAAATAAAAAAAACCATTCGAACCTCATTGGTTATGGGCCTTCAATTGGTATAACCTTTGAAATACGACGATCAATGGCATTTCATCTCGTCAACCACACTCAATGAAATATGCTATAGCTAGCCACCAAGAAAAACTAGATAGTTAGTCAGGAGCTATCCTATAGTCATCAAGGAGATGACAAAAGAAAACATGAAAGGGTAAATGAAACCCCGCTTCTAACACATGTACTGGAAGTAAAAAACTACCATTATTGGTGTCGCTCAAACGGTGCGATCCTTCAGGAATAGAAAAATCATAAGCGAAATTTGGAATTTTAATCCCTCGTGCAGCCAGAACTTGATGCATTTTTTCTTCCTTTTTTGTACAAACATATGCTTTCGCTTCTATGACATTTCTTGCCTCCTGATGTCGCGAAGTGTTACCCGAAATAACATGTCGACTACTTTTGGTTCTGGCCATACTTTAACAGTAAAAATAGAAAGAAAAGATGAGAATACAAACGAATTCTAGAGAGATTACCTCTGAAACTATCATTTTCGGCTGCAATTCTTCTTCGAAATTTTTGAATTTGAGTAATGTGATTTCTAGGGCCTGGTTAACTCCCTTTTAAAAGAAATTCTCCCTCATTCTTTAAAGCTTCAAATGCCCAAAAATAGGAGAGAAATCAGCTGTAAACAACTGTACTTTTTCTATACACGTGGATAAATTTGAGTTGTATAACAAAATGTAAAACGTACTCAGTAAGTTTTATTAAATTTGCTTTTATACCCACAAAAATAGGTTCCAAGAAGAGTCATTAAAGAAGAGTCACTTTATAACCCTTCTTCGAATTAGATGGGGGACAAATTGTTATAATACTTGTTATCATCGGCCTAAGACCTGAATCGGTTCGGGTCGAATGGGCCAATTTCCATCGAGCTCGCACACCGACCTCGCGGACTAAGTTCGCAGACTGGGCTCGCAGGATAGGTACCTATGTTCTCCTGCGAAGTAACGCATGAGACTACATAAACACATGTTAAGTCTAGGGTAGAATATGTGTTGATATGCATAGAACCTACTTAATACGTTATATCAATTAATAATACACAATTAGAATAGTTAACTCATGTCAAGGTCCTAGCTAACATATATAGAAGTAATTACTAAATTATAATTTATTTAATTTACTACCACTTAATCATTATTTTATAGGAAATTTACTTCCAGATTCCCATTTAACAAGGCGGGGAAATTGGGGTCCCATCAAATTGCATTATGCAAAGAAATCACGTTAAAAGAAATTGACGAATAACAATGAATAAACAACACGAGTTTTCTTTCTTGTCTGATTGTAATGATTATATGCTTACATGGTTTCGATTTAACTTACTGTCTTCCTTGAACAAATACCAAATCAATGAGATGAAGTGATTGATAATTGGACAGCGCTGGTGTTGGAAATTTGGACAACAGTCTTGTAAGATTTTGTCAGCTGAAAGGTGACTTGGTGCTTATCAATTTATATTATCATACAATTTCTTTTTAACAGTGGCCGTGTGTCTCAGGCTGACTACTGTACTCGGAATCGACAATCAATCCTATCTTCTCCAATATTGCCCCAAGACTTTTCAGGGAAATCTAACCGCGTTTAAGTTTTCAATTTCATACCCCCAAATAACTCCAATCATTTGTTCTTTACAAATATCAATTTCATTTTCAAAGCCAATAATACTATATAATTAATATGAAAATTGAAAATTTTTGGATCAGTATACATATTAATAATAAAGGTAATAGAAACATTGAGGGAACTGAATATAACGCTGCAATTTTCAATTAGATAAAGCATGAAGAAAAATGACCTGCATATTAAAACATGGAGAAGATTGCTGATCTGTAAAGCATTTGTAAATAATTGAAAAAGACCGCAAAAGATGCAATAGTTTAGTGAATTAAGAGCATGGGATATGATTTGACATGCAACCAGACAATTCGGATATTTTTGCAAATAGTGCTAAATTTGGAAAATTGTCTCGTGACGGAACTATTGTTTTTGCTACACAGTTTTCTGGCATTTCAGATTCCAATCCAAAGTAGAAACAAAGACCAAACCATTCAATATATATGTATTTTTAATGTCAAAGTCTAAGACCCAAAGAAAATAGTTTAAGATGCTAAAATAAGAAGTTTACTGATATACAAAGATTAATTATTTAAAGTTGGTTCCACTTGTTGGAATATTTTAATAAAACATAAAAAGTTTCATTATTTGAGGTATATGATTTGAAAGGATAAATTTGTTAGAAATTATCCACATTATAATTATAATAAGAGTAATTACATGTTATTATTTATTATCATAATATGTTAATCTAAATTAAAAATAATCTAATTTAGTTAAGATTTATTGGGCTTTAATTATTCAATAAAGTATGAGTCAAATATGTGTAGATACTCTAGTAATTAATTTCTAATTAATGATGGGCTGCACAATTATATATTAGATTTATAGTCTCCAAATTACATATAGAATAATTTTTCTAATATCTCATCTTTAGAAAATAGAGAGTCACTTCTCTATATTACTTATGTGTTAATTTAGAATATTAAAAACACAAGATCCGTAGATTTCAAGAAATCGATGAATTCAGGTATGCTTCCGCATCTAGTTTTGTTCTTGATTTATTCTTAATGATTTGACATGACAGGTCCTGGTTTATAGTTTCTTAAGTTTTATATCAGATATTATTTTACGGTTCTAACAAGTGGCATCCGAGCATCGTCATGTTGAATCATTGAGAACGAATTGATTCTCTATTATTTTTAAATTGATTCTTTTTTGAAAATTTATGGATTTGATATTTTGATTATATATATATTGATGTTTAAAATTCATATTGAAGTTTTTTTATGTTTTGATTATTATATTAAAACTTTAAGGTTTATAACTTCTTCAAAGAGCTTTCTTTTTTTTTTGGAAAAAACCCTTTGAAACCAAGAGTGCTGTCCATAGAGTCCTAGAGAGAGCAGCCTTCTATTGCGGCTTGGGATGGAGGAGAGTGGTGGCGGAGAGAGGCTTTCTGGCGAAGAGATCACTTTGCTTGCAGATGAACTTGTCCAACTGTCCATTAAGAGATCTATGGTTATTCCAACCGATAAACCCACTTTGATCTGTTCGGTGTGGACCAAAAAGTAGTTTAACTTTGAAAGTTTTAAGGCACAAATGCGAAGTATCTGGAAAACAAAAAAGAAGTTTGAGATCAGATTTGAAGGACAGAATTTATTCTCAGTAATTTTTTATTTAGAGGATGATTTGGAGTAGATTTTGGAAGGACATCCCTGGTTATTTCATAAGTATCTTATTCTTTTTGATAAATTAGTTAGTCCAATTGATAGAGATTTAATCTGTCTTAAGTCATCTCCATATTGGATTAAAATTGGCCCTTGCTTGCCGTATTTTGACAAAAAAGATCTTTTGCATGCAATTGGTAGTACTTTTGGTGGGGTTATTAGATCTGAGATTTATGATGAATTTTGTCGACTGAAAGTTGTGTTAGACGTCCGGGAACCTTTGAGGAGAGGCATCTTTGCTTCTAGTGGTACTAGTGTTAATTCATTGGTTCCATTCAAATATGAGAAATTACCATTATTCTGTTTCGGATGTGGACATTTGGGTCATGGTCTCCAGGATTGTGAGTTAATGAGTCTGGAAGAAAAAAATAACATTAAAGATGACCCCCCTTTCTCTGTTGCGCTGAAAGCAGAATCTAAGGCAGTGGGAAAAGAAAGCATGAAATTTGCAGCATTTTCAAAATTGCAAAGAGTTCAAAGTTCATACACAGGGTGTTCAAAAGAGGGGATCGTAGGTTGTACTAGGAGAGCTGATTCCATGGTAAATTTAGAGAGTTTAATTAATGGAAGACCACTGTCAAAGTGGGAGGATGGCCTTACGCATAAGGAAGTTGTTGAATTGGTGGATCAGGGAGTGGTTAACAAGTCAATGGAGACAGATAAAGAAGGATACAAAAAGAAGAGCTGGAAAAGAATGAAAGTAAGAAATAAAGGTGAAAGCAGTATAAGTGAACAGGTAGCGGGAAAACGCAAATTTCTTGATAATGGGGGTGATTTAAATTTTGAGGGAGGCTTCGGAATGGGATGTGTGAAAAAGAAAAAAGTAGATGGCGTTAAAGATATGGTGGGAGTGCGATTATTGAGATTGTGTGGATTATGCAGATTCATTCTTTTAAATCGTATGCACGCCATTAGGCAAGCCGACCGAACACAATGAAAAGCCTATGTTGGAACGTCCGTGGGTTGGGGAGTCCACGGGCAATTCGGAGGCTGTGCTTCTTAGTTAAGCAGCACAATCCCCATTTGGTCTTCTTAATGGAGATGAAACTGGATAAGAAAAGAATGGAAAAAGTTCGGAAAAGATGTGGTTTTGTAAATGGAATTGAAGTTGAAGCGGAGGGCTCTAGGGTAGGTCTTTGCATGGCATGGAAGAAGGAAATTACTGTTAGTTTGAGAAGCTTCTCCAAATGGCACATTGATGTTTTAATTAAGGAGGATAATGTGGAAGAGGAATGGAGATATACTGGTTTTTATGGCTCTCCCTATTTAAAAGATAAAAATTTAGTTTGGAATCTACTAAGAAGACTAGCTCAAGAGATTGATTATCCTTGGCTTGTCGAAGGTGACTTTAATGAAATTCTTTATTCTTTTGAGAAATGTGGAGGAATTCCAAGGGATAACAAGCGAATGGAGGCTTTTAGGGAGACGCTAGTGGACTGTCAGCTGTTTGATATTGGGTTTTCGGGGGTCTATTTTACATGGGAAAGAGGAAATCTGCCAGAAACAAATATAAGAGAGAGGTTAGATAGGGGTTGCAAATGAGAAATGGCTTAAGCTTTTTCCGTTGAATACTCTTCAGAATCTTCCTTATTCCATTTCAGATCATTGTCCCCTTCTTTTGAATACAAAAAAAATCTATACTTTTCACTGGGAGTAGAAAATTCCATTTTGAAGCTTGGTGGACCATGGAAGAATATTTAGAAAAAGTCATTAGAGAATCTTGGGAGGTAAATGAAGAAACGCTATTGGAGAAGTTAGGAAAATTGTAGCTGTGTTTGGAAGATTGGTCACGTAAAAATAGAAAAGATAAGGAGGGCTTAAAAAGAAAATTAATGAAGGAGTTGGAAGACCTGGCAGAAAGAGAGAGGGATGATGACACTTTGGCTAAGCTCATTGATACTAAAATTCATTTGAATCTGGAAATTGACAAAGATGAGATGTATTGGGAGCAGCGGGCAAGACAGAATTGGTTAAAGCTCGGGGATAAAAACACAGCATACTTTCACAGATGTGTTGTAACTCGAAGGCAAACAAACACAATTTCCAAGCTGGTTACAGAGGAAGGTTTGGAAATCGAGGAGGAATCAAAAATTTTGAGTGTGGCCTCTTCATTTTTCCAGAATCTTTTCAAGTCAAAGGGGGTGGCAAATCCTTGCAAGGTTTTAGATGGTATTGAAAAAACAATAACGCAGGAGGATAATGAGTTTTATTAGCTCTCTATCGTGAAGAAGAGATACAGACAGCGTTGGAAGGTATGGGTCCCACAAAGGCTCCAGGAGCAGATGGATTTCCAGCTCTGTTCTATCAAAGGTACTGGCACGTGGTAGGTCGAGATGTCACTGAATTCTGTTTGGGTATTTTGAATAATAATCAGGAGTTTGGGGGTTTCAATAGTACAGATATTGTTCTCATTCCAAAAGTCCCAAAACCTACACAATTAGTCAACTTCAGACCCATCAGTTTGTGTTCAGTTATCTACAAGGTGGTGGCCAAGACTATAGCCAATCGCTTGCAGAAGATCATTGACAAATGTATTGATAAAGTTCAGAGCGCTTTTGTACCTGGGCGACTTATCACAAACAATGTGCTTCTAGCATATGAAATTTTTTTTATGCTATTCAACCATAGTGTCGGCCAAGAGGGTTTATAAGGCAAGTTGGACTTTTTAATTATGGTATGATGGCTAAAGAAACAAGGAAAGGAGGAAGGTAAGGAAAGGAATCAAAAGAAAAAGGCAAGATAGGGGGACATGTGGCCTTTTTCATGGGTGTTGCTTTGAAAAGTTTGGTTGGCCAAATTTTGACCTTATTATCATGGGTTGCACGGTTTTGGATAGGGGGAGAGGGTAGCCGAATTTCATTAGCCTTTTGGTAGAAATTTTGGTACTTGTTAAGCCAAAATCCATTTTGCATTATTTTGTGTCTCTTCTCCAAACTTCTTCTCTCATTGCTGAAACTTCAAGCCAATAGTGAGCATTCTTTCTTTCTTTCTTTGTCTTGCCGAAACCACCTAGTCATGGTGACCAAGTTACTTTTCTCATCTCCCCTTTGAAAACCGAAACTAGATAGTACCCTTTCTCCTTCTTTTCTTTTCTTTTCTTTCACAAAATCTTCAAACCTTCTTTCTTCCACTTTAATTCATAGCCGAATTTTCTTATTCATATTTCCTCCATAGCCGAACCTTCCAACCCATAAGCTCTCCTTCACATTTTCTTTCTCGTTTGTGTGGGCACTCACTTCTTGGATCGAATAGTGTTATTGTGGGTGACTGATTACCACATCATTGACGATTCAATTCTAGCCTTAAGGAAATCTATAGAAAGGGATCTATTTTGTCAAGGGACCAAATCGCTCGATCACCTATCCCTCGTAATAAGAGACTCGGATTGTTGGTGCCGCGGAGAGTATCGTGTTACGGATTTCGAAGAAGGTAATGCTCCGTAATGAGGACTTGGGCCCATGGATGACTCGGTGGAGGCCATACTTCAGAAATGGTGTTATTGAACTTTAAATTTCTGTTTCGGTTTATTTTATTATTTTGCTATTTTGGTGTAAGTTGTAATAAGGCCTCTGGGATATGTTTTAAATTGCTTTATGTTTAGTCGTACTTATAATATTGCTTGAATTGTTTTAACGGGGATTTTCTAAAATCATAAATAATGGTTTTCCAAAATTGATTAATAAATGGATTTTATAACAAACTTTTACAAATATTTTAACTCGGAAATTTTCTCTCGAATTATCAACAATATTTTGAAAAGCCATGATTTTAAAGCTCACTACCTTGATTTTCAACTCATCAAACGATCTCTCAAAAATACTTGTATTTTATCTACGTTCATAACGATTTCAAAATATACTGCGACTCTTTTTCTAAACATCACATTTTTGTAAATTGTTTATTTCAAATATGCTTTCGCCACCAAAAAGGTTTTAAAAAAAATAATTACGTTTTCAAGTAGTTAACAATTGCTTAAGTGTTTTGAGTTTTAACAAAGAGGCTGTAATTCTCAAACAAGTTTTTCCATGTGACACGCCAGATTTGGGCCTAACTTCTAGGCCGGGTTTGGGGTGTTACAATGATTCTCTTGCCCCACACTGCTTTTGTAACAGAATATACCCTTAGAACCCATTTCCAACAATCCATAACTTAACCCTTCTCATCTCTTACTGACATTGTTTTGGGTGAATACGTACATATGGTAGATACTTATACAGTTTTTCATACTACTGGTTCCCACTCAGACATGTCCTGATTCAATTATGTTCACAAAACCATATTGATAATTCATTGCGAATAACATCCGGATGGACACCATATCATGCAATATCAGAATATCATAACTCAATTTAGCATTGAATCAGATTCAGAATAAATTTTGAAGAAGATACGATACCTCTTACTTTTCATACTTACAGATCATCATAATAGAAACCCTTCTTCTCATACAAAAAAACATATCTTTTCATGGAGAACCCTTAAGACTTTATTCATTTCTTATTCCAGGGCATATCAATACCTTACCATCGAGACAGACATTCAGATTCATAGCTTACAAGGTATTCCTGACAGTACACGCCGCATTGATTTAGTAGAATATATTATACCGTCAATCAGATAGAGCATGCCACTAATGCGATCCATTCAATATTTGACACGAAGGCATTCCTTTAATATTTCACCAAAAAGGCTTTTCTTTCACATTTCGCCACAAAGGCTTTTCTTTCCCGATGTGTTGACAAAATGGATTTTCCTAAACTCACGTTATGTGAGGTTTGTTCATCATCGTCCTGGGACACGTAGAGAACCCCATTGGATAATCATTGTCCTTTAATTTCTTTCGGAAGTTGCCATGGCTATGCACTTTTCCTTCAAAGATTCATGGCAAAGATTGTGTTTTTAGTCCCGACAGAACCCTTTTAGACTCTACCGCGGTGAACAGGCTTAGACTCACTTGACAAACCCTTCATGCATTGACATCATTCAAGACTTGACACTTCAATTCACAATAATAAGCCCAAGCTAATGCATACCTCATCGCATATATACCAAACGTATCCATACCACCAAACTTCAACAGCATAGTACTTATCACTTGCTTAAACTTATTAGATTTCATACAAGTCATACATGTTAACCACGTCAAACATTCATAAAATAGCATAACCATCATACTACACTTTCCTAGTTTGATTTCATAGTTTGATCCATTTCCACAAAAAGACCTCGTATGAATTCATGCAAGACTCGACTTAGAGACTCACCTGACAACCAAGGTTAGCAACTTGAACTCCAGATTCAACATCCAACAAGAAACCGCAACAACCACTGCTAAAACATATAAAAACTATTACTATTCATTCGTATAACTTTTACCATCATCTGAATCCCAGACAACTTCCATGCAAAGCCTTATTTCTTCATCTTATTGTTCACATATAGAAAACAGACTTACTCTTTCAGAAGTCAACATGCAATACTAAAATACTTACCCGAGATATGAAACAACCCTCTTCATGAACTCAGATCATTAGTTTCAGCTTAACAAGAAAGATCTATTCTCGGATCCAATGCACATCAACCATAGCATTTTGAATGGAAGAAAGAAGAAAAACCCTCTTCTCCTCAAACCCAAATAATTATATATAACCCATGTTCTCATAGTGGAACTTGACATGTGTCACAATCTTTCCAAACTGCCTTATAAATGGTTTACAGCTGTAGAGAAATGTATATGAGAATCCAACAAATTTTTATATATTAGGTTAATCCCTTCTTTTCAATCCTAACCACCTCATTAGAATGTAAATAGCACCGTAACTAAACAAACTTGGCGCACATACCTTTGGTGACAACCCAAGATACCCAAAAATCCTCAATACTCTTACCAATCTCCTCTTCTTAATGACCCAACACATACATGCTGAGAATAATTATTTCAATATTCAAACGTCTACTATGCACTCGATCTATACGCAAAAAGTATCAATTGGGTAGATAGCACTACGCCACTGAGATTAATTTTGATTTACTCGCCAAATTCAAAACTCGCCAAAACTGGGTGTTACAAATGTGAAATATCGTAGACCTATTGTCCAAGTCAAGCATGGGGTGCCACAACTAGGGTTTGTTTGAATATATAGATTAATTGAATGAAAGTACACTCTCTTGTAATTACTAAGAATTGTAATTCCCTAGACATGTTTAGCTAACAGAGTGTAATTACATCGTAATTACCTATGTCATGCTTGGTAGTGCAAATATTAATTACATAGTTACACAACTTATATTTTGAAAAATATTAATTACTATAAAATTTATCAATATGATAAAAAAACTTCTAAATGAGTAATAAAAAATTAAAATCAAAATCAAATTATCATATATAATATGTTAGTCCAAGAAAGTATATAATACAATTACTACTAAAAATAACAAGAATAATAAACATCGTATACAATTTTATCCAACTGATTCCATCTTTGTTGGGCTATTTTTTCCTTAACATTTAACATATACTTCTTATCATCATATGTTTTTCTTTGACTGAGTTCATCATCATCTTAATCTAAAATTGAAAAGATTATCAATATCTCATTCCATGTACTCTTCAAAGTATGGATAATCTCAATTTCACCAACGAATAAAGTTACGAAGTATGCAACATACTAGTATGGTCCAACCTTATTTTTATGTTATACTGAGGTGATGTTAATATGAGAAATCTTTTTTTAGAACAAAAAATATCCTCTAATCACATTTCAAAGCTTTGTACATATCAAATTGAAGAGTTTGTGAGTCGTCTCTAGTGCTTGTATCTGGTTTCATTCTCTCAAATGGTATAATAATTTATATTTCCATAACTACCATCTACCACACAATATTTGGACTCACAGCGCAAACAGGCTATAGCTTTGACTATAAAAACTTATATAGTTTTGTGCTATAACTTTAGAAAATTTTAGGATTTAAATAATATATTTTTTTAATATAAGCCACAGACATCCTCATCCATTTAGTCTAAGTATAGTCCTATTCGGGCTAGGGGAAGAAATTATCTTCCAATTCTTTCAACTACTTGTTAGTGATATAACTTTTTTTATAAATTTATAAAATACACAAATTATTTTTATAATATAATGTTTAAGATTTATAATACAACTTTTAATTTTTTTTTTCATCACCATCCCATACACTCATAAATGTTATTACTTATAAAATATTTTTTATAACTTAAAGTTTGTGTAAAAAAATAATCTCTTAAATTTAAATCATGAATGAGTGTTTGGAAAGTCATAAGATAATTGGATTTGAGAGTAATTATCCACGTATTTACTCTAACTCTAAATTTAAATCATGAATGAGTGTTTGGAAAGTCATAAGATAATTGGATTTGAGAGTAATTATCCACGTATTTACTCTAACTCTAAATTTAAATCATGAATGAGTGTTTGGACAGTCATAAGATAATTGGATTTGAGAGTAATTATCCACGTAATTACTCTAACTCTCACCCTTTTCTATAAGAATTAGAAAGTTTAATTAAGATGTTTTAATTGCATTTAATTCAGTTAGACCTACCAGTTACATTAGTTACCCAAACATGTCATTCTTATATAATTACAACAATTCCATTCAAATCTAATTTCTAGATTTTTTTTTTAAATACTTCTACATTAATTTAAATGGTTATAAAAGCATAATTTTGCTAGAACCGTAAAATAATATCTGATATAAAACTTAACAAACCATAAACCAGGATCTGTCATGTCAAATCATTAAGAATAAATCAAGAACAAAACTAGATGCAGAAGCATACCTGAATTCATCGATTTCTTGAAATCTACAGATATTGTAGTTTTGATCTTCCAAATTAGCACATAAGTAATCTAGAGAAGTAACTCTGTAACACCCGAAACTCAGCCTAGAAGTTTAGACCGAATCCCGGATGTCACATTGATCACCGAAGTGATCATAGGTAAATTTTTACAAAGCAAGTTATCACGTCAAATCGAAACACTTAAACGTTTAAAATTCAGACAGTAAAATTACAGCTAAGTTTGATACTTATTTAACTGAAATAAAAATGCATAAAACTTAAAACGGAATTTTACCACAATTTTTATAGAACCTTACATTTCAAAAATGATTAACAAAGTAGTAACCGAAAACCCAAACCAATAATTTATTTTCCACCAAGACTGTCTGAGACCTCTGCATACTGAGTCCAACGTCAGAATTCAGAAAGGGTACCTGAAGAGAAACACTAAGAGGGGGTGAGCTACTCGAGTTCAGTGTGAGTCCGAAACAAGTCTCAAACAGAGATATAGAATTCAAAATAGTAGCACAATAGATTTTTAGTTACTCACGGAGTCAGAACACGCACTTGGGACTAATGTCCCAACAGAACCTAACAACCAGAGCACATCAAATTCACTCAAATACTCAGCTCAAATGCTGATCAGACAAACAAATTACAGACAACTAGTCTTGCAGTCAGAACACACAGACAGTTGCAGATGAAATGCAGTCAAATAAATATATCCCACCCATCCAGCCAACACACCTCTCCGTCCCCTGATCACACCTCATAAGAGCTGTTAAAGCTCATCCAACCAATCACACCAATTAGGACCTTAGAAGGCCCATCCAACCCTACACTCCACATATGTAGACTAAGCCACTCAGATAATAATACACACCGGGGCTAGTGTATGTGTTGTATCTTGTGTAATGCGGACGAGACGCATGATGCAGGCGAGATCATATAATGAGTACGGAGCAAAGGCGACGCGTACATACTGATGCAGGCAATGCGGTAATCCGTTGTACAATCATGTTGCAGTTAAACTGCCAGATCAGATTATAGTGCGCAGTGAAGTTGACGCACGTACGGTACAGTGTGATAAATCGCTGTACGTATAAGTTTGCAGTTAAACTGCCAGTTCAGAACAAATACAGACTTCCTTCTCTTCACAACCCAACCTGAAATATTTTATGCAAATGCATGAATGCATTCAAGCTAATAGAACAGAGACATATTAACAGCCAGTTAATCAGAATAGTTACGTAGCACACTCTTCAGACCAGATTCAAAATCATACATCACACACAACCATCACAGATATCGAGTCTTGAACACCCTCACTAAACTTAGTTAAGGGTCGGAGCACACACAAACACATATCCAGATCAGAAATGCATACAAAACCATTATAAGTGTCTTAAGACCACATGCCCGTGTGCTCTGGCCGTGTTGTATTCCCTAAGCCGTATGGGAGATCAAAAACTCGTGTGAGGAGGGGCACACGGCTGTGTGACAGAAGCACACGCCCGTGTGAAGAAAAGCACACCAGGGACATGGTCGTGGGGACAGGCCGTGTAACTTTCTGTCTATTTGCACTAAATTTGAGTACAGGGCTGACACGACCATAAGAGGGTCTCACACGCCCGTGTGCCCACCAAACACGGCTGTGTGTCTTGAAAGACATGCCCGTGTAGAATCCCTAAATCCCAAATTTAGCCACACGGCCATGTGGCCAGGCTGTGTTACTCTAAATAACTCAAACCCTAATCCCCAAACTCACACGCCCGTGTGCTTGAGAGGCACGGCCATATGAGAAGCGATAAAATCCCCAAATCGGCCACACGGCCGTGTGACCAGGCCGTGTGGCACCCAAATCAGCCCGAAAACCCTAACTCCCAAAAGCACACGACCGTGTGAACTGGCACACGCCCGTGTGGAAATCCCAGTGGCCACGAAACCACCCTAAAAATAGCTCCCAAAAATGTGCTTCCAGCCTCGAAGCACACTCCAGCCCTCGATGATTCGAAAATATACCAAAACACACAAATTCTAAGCATAATACGATGATACAACATCGAAGTTAGCATGTTTACAAACATCCACACCTGTGATGTTGAATTTTAGTAAAAACGAAGAAGAATTTGCAATTAAAATAGAAAGAGATACAGAACCCACACCTGTTTGATGACGGAGGAGTGAAATTCTTCGAAACATGCCTAGCGTAAATCGTTTGCAAAAATAAAAGAGCCAAGGCCCAAAAGTAAGAAGACAAAGAAAAGAGAAAAATGAAGAAACGTCCAGTAAAAGCAAAAGAAAAAAATAAAAATAAAAATAATAAATAAATAATAACTAATTATTATTACTAACTAAAAACAAAACATAATAATAAAGTTCCCCCAAAATGCGCACCGAAGGACTCGAACCCAGAACCTTGAGATTAACTTCACACAACCAAACCACCAGACCAGCAGGCCAATTTTTGTCACTCACAGGCAAGACTAACCACAAAAGCACACCTTTCCCTCAGACCCTAACCACTAACACAGAACTTCTAGCCTCCGAAATTCGGGGTGTTACAACTCACCCCTCCTTAAAGAAATTTCGTCCCCGAAATTTCCAACTAACAGAACAGTGGTATAACATGAACTATACCACCACGCTCCCACTGTGCACTCTAACTCAAGCAAAACCAAATTAAACCTAAGACCTCATACACACACCCAGAACACTTAACCAATGAAGCAGATACACAATTTCAATACTCTAATCTAAGCATCGAATCATTCACAATTATACCTGCCTCAAAATCTTCGATGACACTCTCGAATTTGATGCTCGGTGGATCCGCATCGAAGACACGCTCCCACCTTTTTCCAACAATTGTCTGGATGACGCTTCTTACAGTGCTCACAAGACAAAACGCTCGCACCACCACTAGCACCCTCTGCAGAACCACTATTGCCACTCAAATGTGTTCTCACACGCTTTGTAGAATGAGGCTCCAACCTCGGAAGACTGCGATCTCTCTTCCTTCCACAATCCACACACCTACTTTTTACTAACTCTTCGTGCCTGTCTAACCTAGCCTTGATCACCTGCTCAAGCACTTCCCTAACCACTCGAGTCAATGCCTCGGTACCAAACTCCGGGTTATCACCACCCGTAGTTGGCAAAATTGCACTGCCCTCCGACTCCTAAACAGACACACGTCCTGGAGAAGTGGACGACTTCTCGCGATCTTGCTTACCTTCGAAATCTATATCCGCCCTATGGCTAACTTAAGATATCTACACCTCCAAAAAACGAACACAGGTTAAACACAGAAATCTATATTTCTAATCTTACAGTTTTGGATTCATACCTGGACCAATATCGAAGTCTCAGACAGTTCATTTTCGTAAAACATTTTCCCAAAATACAAATAATTTTAACTTACCGTGGTAAAGTTTCTCAAAAATTTCTTTTAAAACACCTACGTGCGCATACGGACACGTAGAAGCACAGGCCAAGTTTTTGTGAACCTGGCTCTGATGCCACTAAATGTAACACCCAAAACTCGACCTAGAAGTTTAGACCGAATCTCGGATGTCACATTGATCACCGAAGTGATCATAGGTAAATTTTTACAAAGCAAGTTATCACGTCAAATCGAAATACTTAACCGTTTAAAATTCAGAAAGTAAAATTACAGTTAAGTTTAATACTTATTTAACTGAAATAAAATCGCATAAAACTTAAAACGAAATTTTACCATAATTTTTATAAAACCTTACATTTTAAAACTGATTAACAAAGTAGTAACTGAAAACCCAAACCGATAATTTATTTTCCACCGAGACTGTCCGAGACCTCCGCATACTGAGTCCAACATCAGAATTCAGAAAGGGTACCTGAAAAGAAAAACTAAGAGGGGGTGAGCTACTCAAGCTCAGTGTGAGTCTGAAACAAGTCTCACACAGAGATACAGAATTCAAAACAGTAGCACAATAGATTTTCAGTTACTCACGGAGTCAGAACGTGCACTTGGGACTAATGTCCCAATAGAACTTAACAACTAGAGCACATCAAATTCACTCAAATACTCAGCTCAAATGCTTATCAGACAAACAGATTACAAACAACTAGTCATGCAATGAAACACCTGCAGAGCGAACATCATGATGAAAGCGATCGGATAAATATATCCCACCCATCCAGCCAACATACCTCTCCGTCCTCCAATCACACCTCATAAGAGCTGTTAAAGCTCATCCATCCAATCATACCAATTAGGACCTCAGAAGGCCCATCCAACCCTACACTTTACATATGTGGACTAAGCCACTTAGATAATAATACGCAGTAGGGCTAGCGTATTTCTTCGTGATCGTGTGTGCAATGCAGAGGCCGCGAATGTGCCGGATCGTAAAAATGGTACGTAGCAAAGCTGACGTACGTACAATACAGTGTAATGCGGTAATCTATTGTACAGTCATGTTGCAGTTAAACTGCCAGATTAGGTAATAGTGCGCAGCGAAGCTGACGCGCGCGCATTTGCATACTGATGTGATAAATCACCATGCGTATAAGTTGGCGATTAAACCGCCAGCCGTAATGAATCTGATCTTCCTTCTCTTCACAACCTAACCCGAAATATTTTATGCAAATGTATGAATGCATTCAAGCTAACAGAACGGAGACACATTAACAGCCAGTCAGTCCGACAGTTACATAGCACACTCTTCAGACCAGTTCAAAATCATACATCACACACAACCATCACAGATATCGAGTCTTGAACACCCTCACTAAACAAAGTTAAGGGTCCGAGCACACACAAACACATATCCCGATCAGAAATGCATACAAAACCATTATAAGTGTCTTAAGACCACACGCCCGTGTGCTCTGGCCGTGTGGTATTGCCTAGGCCGTGTGGGAGATCAAAAGCTCATGTGAGGAGGGGTACACGGTCGTGTGACAGTGGCACACGCCCGTGTGAAGTGAGGCACACGGCCGTGTGATTGAGGTACATGCCTGTGTGGACCAAGGACAGGTCGTGTAACTCTCTGTCCTTTTGCACTAAATTTGAGTACAGCGCTGACACGGCCGTTTAAGGGTCTCACACGCCCGTGTGCTCACCAGACACGGTCGTGTGTCCCAAAACACACGCCCGTGTGGAATCCCTAAATCCCTAATTTATCCACACAGCCATGTGGCCAGGCCGTGTGACTCTAAATCACTCAAACCTTAATCCCCAAACTCACACGCCCGTGTTCCTGAGAGGCACAACCGTGTGAGAAGCGATAAAATCCCCAAATCGGCCACACGGTCGTGTGGCCAAGCCGTATGGCACCCAAATCAGCCCAAAAACTGTAACAGCCCAATTTAGACCTTAATCGGAACGGTGGTTTTGGGACCACGAATCCGAGCCAAAAAAATATATATATATATTTTTTAATATTATTTTTCGTGTTAAATACTTATGATTGATTATGTGCTAAAATTTCATGAATTTATTTGCTCTTTGATATGCTTAATTTAAGAGAAAGGACTAAATTGTTGAAGTGGTAAAAGTAGCATTTATTAAGTTGGATGGTTTAATTGATTTGTTTTCTTGAGGGACTTGCATGTCAAATTGACCTTTTGAATCTTTAGTAGACGGCATTATGGCTTTGTAATATATATTATATGTTTGTTTATGTGTTAAATATATAATAATGATATAATATATTTTATATGTATATTATAATAAAACAAAAAGGAGAAAAGAGTGGCCATGTTCATCTTTTCATCTTTTTGACCGAAACTAAGAAGAAAAGAAAAGTGAAAAGATTCAAGGGGGGTTCGGCACTTGCATGTTCAAATAGGGTGAGTATTTAAACTTAGTTCTTTATAATTTTGACATTATTGAGGCTATAGTAAGGTAATTTAGCTAACCCATATAAGAATTTTTGAATTAGTTGCATAGTTGGAGTGTTGCCATGGATGAAAAATTGGGTGTTTATGTGGTTAAGGCTAGAATATGATGTAATTATGTTAGATTAACAAGGTTTTCTTTGAAATTTTTGATGGAATTTATTATAAGGAGGAATTCATGAAAAGAAAATTCATGAAAGAACTAAATAGCAAGAAAAATGAAAGAAATGAATTAATATATGAACTATGGATATTCGGCCATTGATAGGTGTGGTTGGATTTTTTGATATTTGGTGTTTTGAGCTATAAGGACTATATTGTAAACATAGTAAATGTTGGGGGTAAATTACTAAATTTCTAAATTTTGTATTTATATTTTAATTGAATGAAATATGGGGACTTGAATAAGCTTAAGGAACCTTCGGCCATAGCTCCAAATTTGTAAGATTGGCATAATTGTATTAATTGAAAATTTGATTACTTTGTAAAAATGTAGAATGTGTGGGATGAAATGGAAAATTTTCCAATTATGTGTTGTGAGCTAAAATGGATAAAATTTTATTTGAAAGAGCTCTTTTCGAAATTTATTTTAGATTAAGAAAAGAGAACGTCGGATTTGAATCGGGGAAAGACAAAAATAGCCGAATAGTTGATTTTACGTTCGCCGATATCCGAGGTAAGTCTATAAGTAAATGGTTGTTCTTAATTTTAAATAAATGTAAATTATTCATGCTGAATTGAAATGTTTATAATTATATTTGCTATTACCGAATATGAGGGATGGTAATTGATATGTTCAAGGAACTACTTGAGTAAGTTTTAAGCAATGGAATTAATTTGAAGTAATGCTTACTTATAAGTTTAAATTGAATGTTGATGGTTATTCCAAGGCATTGCCGAATATACATATATATATATATATATTTTTAATTGATAAGAAATGGTTGAAGGTGATGGTACTTGGTTGTTGTAATTAGAAGCATGAAATAGGGAATTTTAATGATGATATTATAATGAGATTCAGGCATACTAAACGGAGTTGGTGATGGTTTGATGTGGTATAGGCCGAATGCAATATAGTACTTGGATATTGAACACTTTGATATATACATATATAAGTGTATATTCTTGTGTGTAAAGTGAATGTGAATTATATATATATTATGCATATTGAGGGAATAATAAGTTAAGAGAAGCATAAATTGAGTAATACGGTTCAATGAGTACCATACGTGCAAAGTTAAGTAATGGCTCTATGTGAGCGATACGTTACGATAAAAGTTAAGTAACGGCTCTGTGTGAGCGATACGTTATGATAAAAGTTAAGTAACGGCTCTGTATGAGCGATACGTTACGATAAATGTGAAGTAACGGCTCTGTGTGAGAGATACGTTACAATAAATGTGAAGTAACGGCTCTGTGTGAGTGATACGTTACAATAAATGTGAAGTAACGGCTCTGTGTGAGCGATACGTTACAATAAATGTGAAGTAACGGCTCTGTGTGAGCGATACGTTACGATAAGCATTAAGTAACGGCTCTATGTGAGCGATACGTTACTAGAAAGTAAGAATAGTAATGGCATTAAGTGTGCGATACGTTACATCAATTACACTGTGTGTGCGGATTTACGGATTTTACGGAGATATAATTCAATGAATGGAGCTATCCGAAAAGTGATAGATAGGTAAGGGATGTATGATAATTGTGTAATTTAAATATCAATGAGGTAAATTGTTCTTGTATACGAAATTAAAGTATCGAGAGGTGATTATTAATCTATGAGTTTGATTGAATGAATGAATGGTATGTAAGTAGTTGATTTTTGAGACCTATTGATCTAGATAGTTGTTGAATGGTAGCATGATATATGTAATTGCAATTACGAATCCATTATCATCAAGTTAGTTGATTTAATTAACCTTATAGGTTCGACCACAAAGGTATGTGCATATGTGATGATGAATTGAATTTGTGTATAAGTGGTTATATGTGATATTATATTAAATTCGAATATATGAGTACATGTGATAGTTTAATTAACTTTGGATGATCTGTCATATATATGATAATGGATTAAACTAGTATATTCGGCCATAAGTGATGGTATAATGAACCATGTGTATTTGATCTAATAAGTAAGTTTTAGATGTTGAAATGAAAATTTTATATCATATGTATTTATATGTGAATTATATGAATTGAAAGGTGAGAAAGAAAATTAGGAAGTTAATATGTATATACGTGAACAAATGTATATGTATTTGTTTTGAGATGGGAAAGTGATTTATAGATCGATGTGAAATCTATTATTGAATGTATGAGTGTTTGGCCTTAAGGCTATAAAAGGTAAAAGTTTACGAATGATGATATGAATTATGAGTAAGTGAAGTTGCTTAACGAGGAACATGGATTATATGAGAAAAGTGATTACATGTGTTTTGTGATTAACCAAATTTGGCCTATTTGAATTAAATTATATATGTTTCTATGGTGAATTATTTGCTTATGGCTTACTAATCTTTCAAAGCTTACTTTGTGTAATTTTCCTACGTTTTTAGAGTTTCAAAGACTTGCTCGGGTTGGAAGTCGAAGGAGATCTCATCACACTATCCAATTTTCGCTTCGGTAAATAAATGCTTGGAGATTTGGTTATGTGGCATGTATAGACTAGTTTTGATATTGCTAGTTTTGAAGTTGTTTATATTTGTATAAGCCATGCGAAAATGGCTTGTCCATCTCGTTATTCTTGGAATTTATATTTTGGCTTGATGATTTCGTTTGATTTGGTTTTGGTATATTTATAAGTATGGTTAATGTATAGAGTTTAAATGAAATGAAGTAAAGATGTTATGATCTAAATTTCGAGTTTTGTAACTCGAGTTATAGTCGATTTAGTTAATATGATGCTGATGGACAGTTTCAATTTTTATGCCCCAAATTGGTAGTTAAGTCCGGTAATACCTTGTAACCCGTTTCCGGCGACGGATAAGGGTTAGGGGTGTTACATTTTATTGGTATCAGAGCTACGGTTTAGTCGATTCTAGGACTAACGTAGCGTGTGTGAGTCTAGCTATACATGTCATATTTAACCCGTGATAGTGTGATATCTCCCGACTCTGACGAAATTTGTTTTAATTAGACAGGTATGCTTTCCAACAGAGCTAAATTCTGATAGTATGGAATGTGTACTCAAAAGTTTGAGTGAAAATATATTGGTGATGAGTTGACACTCGTAAAGGTATGAATCAAAGTGTATGACATTTTTGTTATTAATAAATGTAATAATTATATGAGCATATGAGTTATGACAATTGAGTTATGATGCTATATGAGAATTTCGATTGTGAATTAGTGATTTGAGTTGGCTTATGAACTATGTGTTAAGAATAAAAATGATTATAAGTAAATGCTTACTAAATGTTTTGAGAATGTGAAATTAGAAATGAACTGGCTATTTGTGATAGTATATGTTACATGCATGTATGTGTAAGTTAAATTTGAGGCTTTACTAACCTCACCCCCCTTATCAATGAAATGTTAAAATGAAATTTATAAGAATTTGGGATGAAAAAAAAAAAGCTCATGAGTGTGGAGTTATAGAAGTCCGTGCTTGAAAGATTAGTAATGTGGTCAGAAAAGAGAATGGATCAGCAAGTGAAGACAGTACTAAAAGAGATATTGGATAGTACTGATGATTATTCAGATTATGCAGAGCCACTGGTGAATAAGAAGTTAATTCCGACTAAATGACGTATTCGGGTATATTATCTAAAGAAAGTATTAACTGGAAGCTTTTCTGATATTTACTTCTGTTAGCAATGGGATAATGTGAAAATTTCTGATGACAGAGTTAGACAGTTGAATAATGTTTATATTGTATTGGTGACCGACTGTAACGGTTATAGTCGGGTAATTACTATGATTCCTTCTGGGCATTTTATGTGTACATTTATTCTCAGAAGCATAAGCGACTGCTTAATTCTAGAAAGAAGATTCTTATCGTGTGAGAACGCTAGCTAAATGTACTGATAGACGGAAGCATGGTTGATCTATTTGGGTTACATTTGATATTGCTATGTCTTTCTCTGGTATTTATTCCCTTTTGTGGATATGAAAATCGACGGTAAAATCTGAATGATACTAATACTCTGTATGTAAAGATTATATTACTTATGTTACTATGGATTTCAATATTTGTGAGTGACATTATTCTTTATGGACATTTTCTGGGATATTATCGGAATTGATATCATTCTATCTGGGTTGTAATTTTCAGATATCCTGTATAGCACCCTATGTTGAAATTTCACTATTTCAGTTTTCTTATGATTCCATGTGATTGTCTGTAAGAGATCTCTATATGACAGAGATGACTATGTCTATTATGATTATAACTTCTGGCTTGACATGTGAGAGTACAGTGGTACCGTCCTTAGAGTTATAGAAGTTGTGTCTCTGCAATGGTTGCTACTAAAATCATATTTGATTCCTTTCTGTGTTCAAATGCTTCCTTAACAGCCGGGATAATATTTATTATAAGGTTGAGACATCGTTCCTAGTAAGGCCCAATGATTTCTATTTGGTTAAAATGATTTCAGTAGAATTCAAAGTTTCGATGATTAATATATGAGAGAGCTTCATTATAAACTCTTTTCTAGATCTCGTGAAGGTTCGACATTGATAAAAGTGAAAATGATAGAAGATCAAGATCAATCTGTGAAACGATATGTTTGGGTTATCCTTTTTAATGAGAAGAAAAAGATTTCTTCGAAAAGGCTGATTCAGTGGTTTAGTCTGATTTGAATTATTTGATTGAAAAGATAATTGGGTTATATGTGTCTGGATCTATCCACCTGACTGGAAATAAACTTTGAATGTATATGTGTGAATGGAAGGATAGTATGGAAGAAGATTTTATATTCTTGAAGATTTAATACAGAATTTTATCTATTGGAACAATTCTATCTGAGAAATGTTGTGATAAATTAAAGTTAGTTCGAATGTTGAAGCTTTCTTTTGCACGAAGACATTATCAACCGAAATGTCAGTTCTAGTTCCGTCTGAGTTGAATAAAGAGTTTATGATCCTTAGTCATATGTTAATGAATGGTTTGAAGTTTGTTCTAATGAAAAAGTGTACAGAGATATCTTATGATTGCATATAGTTAAAGATACATGAAAAGAGTTATGTGATATATATATGATGACTATAAGAGTGTAAAATGGTTAATGTCAGATAAAGATCCGAACTTGGCACAGAAAAGTTAACTCGAATCGTTGAAAAACTTGTGATTCTGTAAGTGATTCTTATCCGAGGAAATGATTATAGTTTTGGATGTTTTGAATGGAAAATTTTTGTGTGCTTTTTGAGCGATGAATACGTGATTGACCTTATCAGGTAATGAATAGTTGTTAGCTGAATTAGAGCCTAAATAAATATTTATTTAGTGAAGTTGAGAAATTCAGAAATGTGTCAGTGAATTATAAGTTAAAAGGGGTTCAGCATAAATTGATTTCTGATTCAGAACTTCAGATGTGGAATCGATGATTATTTGTTGCTTCGAGATAAAGTGTCTATATCGAGAAGCTCTGAGACTATATAACCATTGTTATAGGTGGCTCACAATGTCAGTTAGTTTGATCGTACGAGAGTAACATGATGCACAACATTCCGAGATGTGATATTGATGAATGAGGGTGAACTGTGATATTCCTGACTTTGTTGATTATAGAAATAAAGTGTTGATTATAGAATATTCTGTTCCTGAGATGATAAGTCTACACATGGTACCAATCACCTTAGTTTCAGATAGGGATCTGAAACTCATTTTGAGATTCTGAGGAAAATTTCAGTAATCTGTGAGTATGAGATTGCATTGAAATCGGGAAACAAAATTCAAACTCTCAAAATATTTATTTGTCACTGTATTTTAGAGTTTCAAAGCAACTAAGAAAGACTGTTGCTATTATAAGCAGTTATCGAACTCTGTTATTTCAGAATCGAGTTTTGAGAGAAAATGATACACGTGATTAATATCGTCAAAGAAATTAAGCAGAAAATGAAAACAATTTAATACAGTCATAAGCAATCTCAGCTAGAGATGATGTACAGCGAAAGTCAGATCAGAATTTCAATTGTGAGATTAAAGAGATTTGAAATCTGAAGCTATGTATGAATTTAAAATGTATTGTGTGGAAGCAAATCCTTAATCTACTTTCTGATAAGATTTTCGAGGACGAAAATTCCTAAGGGGGGAGAGTTGTAACAGCCCAATTTAGATCTTAATCGGAACGGTGGTTTTGGGACCACGAATCTGAGCCAAAAATATATATATATTAATATTATTTTTCGTGTTAAATACTTATGATTGATTATGTGCTAAAATTTCGTGAATTTATTTGCTCTTTGATGTGCTTAATTTAAGAGAAAGGACTAAATTGTTGAAGTGGTAAAAGTAGCATTTATTAAGTTGGATGGTTTAATTGATTTGTTTTCTTGAGGGACTTGCATGTCAAATTGACCTTTTGAATCTTTAGTGGACGGCATTATGGCTTTGTAATATATATTATATGTTTGTTTATGTGTTAAATATATAATAATGATATATTATAATAAAACAAAAAGGAGAAAAGAGTGGCCATGTTCATCTTTTTGACCGAAACTAAGAAGAAAAGAAAAGTGAAAAGCTTCAAAGGGGGTTCGGCACTTGCATGTTCAAATAGGGTGAGTATTTAAACTTAATTTTTTATAATTTTGACATTATTGAGGCTATAGTAAGGTAATTTAGTTAACCCATATAAGAATTTTTGAATTAGTTGCATAGTTGGAGTGTTGCCATGGATGAAAAATTGGGTGTTTATGTGGTTAAGGCTAGAATATGATGTAAGTATGTTAGATTAACAAGGTTTTCTTTGAAATTTTTGATGGAATTAATTATAAGGAGGAATTCATGAAAAGAAAATTCATGAAAGAACTAAATAGCAAGAAAAATGAAAGAAATGAATTGATATATGAACTATGGATATTCGGCCATTGATAGGTGTGGTTGGATTTTTTGATATTTGGTGTTTTGAGCTATAAGGACTATATTGTAAACATAGTAAATGTTGGGGGTAAATTACTAAATTTCTAAATTATGTATTTATATTTTAATTGAATGAAATATGGGGACTTGAATAAGCTTAAGGAACCTTCGGCCATAGCTCCAAATTTGTAAGATTGGCATAATTGTATTAATTGAAAATTTGATTAATTTGTAAAAATGTAGAATGTGTGGGATGAAATGGAAAATTTTCCAATTATGTGTTGTGAGCTAAAATGGATAAAATTTTATTTGAAAGAGCTCTTTTCGAAATTTATTTTAGATTAAGAAAAGAGAACGTCGGATTTGAATCGGGGAAAGACAAAAATAGCCGAATAATTGATTTTACGTTCGCCGATATCCGAGGTAAGTCTATAAGTAAATGGTTGTTCTTAATTTTAAATAAATGTAAATTATTCATGCTGAATTGAAATGTTTATAATTATATTTGCTATTACCGAATATGAGGGATGGTAATTGATATGTTCAAGGAACTACTTGAGTAAGTTTTAAGCAATGGAATTAATTTGAAGTAATGCTTACTTATAAGTTTAAATTGAATGTTGATGGTTATTCCAAGGCATTGCCGAATATACATATATATATATATATATTTTTGAAATTGATAAGAAATGGTTGAAGGTGATGGTACTTGGTTGTTGTAATTAGAAGCATGAAATAGGGAATTTTAATGATGATATTATAATGAGATTTAGGCATACTAAACGGAGTTGATGATGGTTTGATGTGGTATAGGCCGAATGCAATATAGTACTTGGATATTGAACACTTTGATATATACATATATAAGTGTATATTCTTGTGTGTAAAGTGAATGTGAATTATATATATATTATGCATATTGAGGGAATAATAAGTTAAGAGAAGCATACATTGAGTAATACGATTCAATGAGTACCATACGTGCAAAGTTAAGTAATGGCTCTGTGTGAGCGATACGTTACGATAAAAGTTAAGTAACGGCTCTGTGTGAGCGATACGTTACGATAAAAGTTAAGTAACGGCTCTGTGTGAGCGATACGTTAGGATAAATGTGAAGTAACGGCTCTGTGTGAGCGATACGTTACGATAAAAGTTAAGTAACGGCTCTGTGTGAGCGATACGTTACGATAAAAGTTAAGTAACGGCTCTGTGTGAGCGATACGTTACGATAAATGTGAAGTAACGGCTCTGTGTGAGCGATACGTTACAATAAATGTGAAGTAACGGCTCTATGTGAGCGATACGTTACAATAAATGTGAAGTAACGGCTCTGTGTGAGCGATACGTTATAATAAATGTGAAGTAACGGCTCTGTGTGAGCGATACGTTACGATAAGCATTAAGTAACGGCTCTATGTGAGCGATACGTTACTAGAAAGTAAGAATAGTAATGGCATTAAGTGTGCGATCGTTACATCAATTACAACGTATTGTGCGGGTTTACTGATTTTACGGAGATATAATTCAATGAATGGAGCTATCCAGAAAGTGATAGATAGGTAAGGGATGTATGATAATTGTGTAATTTAAATATCAATGAGGTAAATTGTTCTTGTATACGAAATTAAAGTATCGAGAGGTGATTATTAATCTATGAGTTTGATTGAATGAATGAATGGTATGTAAGTAGTTGATTTTTGAGACCTATTGATCTAGATAGTTGTTGAATGGTAGCATGATATATGTAATTGCAATTACTGAATCCGTTATCATCAAGTAAGTTGATTTAATTAACCTTATAGGTTCGGCCACAAAGGTATGTGCATATGTGATGATGAATTGAATTTGTGTATAAGTGGTTATATGTGATATTATATTAAATTCGAATATATGAGTACATGTGATAGTTTAATTAACTTTGGATGATCTGTCATATATATGATAATGGATTAAACTAGTATATTCGGCCATAAGTGATGGTATAATGGACCATGTGTATTTGATCTAATAAGTAAGTTTTAGATGTTGAAATGAAAATTTTATATCATATGTATTTATATGTGAATTATATGAATTGAAAGGTGAGAAAGAAAATTAGGCAGTTAATATGTATATACATGAACAAATGTATATGTATTTGTTTTAAGATGGGAAAGTGATTTATAGATCGATGTGAAATCTATTATTGAATGTATGAGTGTTTGGCCTTAAGGCTATAAAAGGTAAAAGTTTACGAATGATGATATGAATTATGAGTAAGTGAAGTTGCTTAACGAGGAACATGGATTATATGAGAAAAGTGATTGTACATGTGTTTGTGATTAACCAAATTTGGCCTATTTGAATTAAATTATATATGTTTCTATGGTGAATTATTTGCTTATGGCTTACTAAGCTTTCAAAGCTTACTTTTTGTAATTTTCCTATGTTTTTAGAGTTTCAAAGACTTGCTTGGGTTGGAAGTCGAAGGAGATCTCATCACACTATCCAATTTTCGCTTCGGTAAATAAATGCTTAGAGATTTGGTTATGTGGCATGTATAGACTAGTTTTGATATTGCTAGTTTTGAAGTTGTATATATTTGTATAAGCCATGCGAAAATGGCTTGTCCATCTCGTTATTCTTGGAATTTATATTTTGGCTTGATGATTTCGTTTGATTTGGTTTTGGTATATTTATAAGTATGGTTAATGTATAGAGTTTAAATGAAATGAAGTAAAGATGTTATGATCTAAATTTCGAGTTTTGTAACTCGAGTTATAGTTGATTTAGTTAATATGATGCTGATTGACAGTTTCAATTTTTAATGCCCCAAATTGGTAGTTAAGTCCGGTAATACCTTGTAACCCGTTTCCGGCGACGGATAAGGGTTAGGGGTGTTACAAAAACCCTAATTCCCAAAAGCACACGACCGTGTGAACTGGCACACACCCGTGTGGAAACCTCAGTAGCCACAAAACCACCCTAAAAATAGCCCCAAAAACGTGCTTCTAGCCCTCGATGATTCGAAAATATTCCAAAACAGAAAAATTCTAAGCATAATACGATGATACAACATTGAGGTTAGCAGGTTTACAAACATCCACACTTGTGATGTCGAATTTTAGTAAAAACGAAGAAGAATTTTCAATTAAAAAAGAAAGAGATACTGAGAACCTCTTTGTGCTTTCACGGCCAGAGGAGCGAAATTCTTCGAAATATGCCCTGCGTAAATCGTTTGCAAAAATAAAAGAGCCAAGGCTAAAAAGCAAGAAGACAAAGAAAAGGGAAAAAGGAAGAAACGTCCAGCAAAAGTAAAAGAAATAAATAAATAAATAAATAACTAATTATTCTTACTAACTAAAAATAAAACATAATAATAAGGTTCCCCCAAAATGCGCGCCCAATGACTCGAACCCAGAACCTTGAGATTAACTTCACACAACCAAACCACCAGACCAGCAGGCCCATTCTTGTCACTCACACGCAAGACTAACCACAAAAGCACACCTTTCCCTCAAACCCTAACCACTAACACAGAACTTCTAGCCCCCAATTTTTGAAGTGTTTCAACTCACCCCTCCTTAAAGAAATTCCGTCCCCGAAATTTCCAACTAACAGAACAGTGGTATAACATGAACTATACCACCACGCTCTCGCTGCGCCCTCTAACTCAAGCAAAACCAAATCAAACCTAAGACCTCATACACACACCCAGAACACTTAACCACTGAAGCAGATACATAATTTCAATACTCTAATCTAAGCATTGAATCATTCACAATTATACCTGTCTCAAAATCTTTGAGGACACTCCCGGATCTGATGCTCGGTGGATCCGCATCGAAGACACGCTCCTACCTTTTTCCAACAATTTCTCGGATGACGCTTCTTATAGTGCTCACAAGACGGAACACTCGCACCACCATTAGCACCCTCTGCAGAACCACTATTGCCACTCAAATGCATTCTAACACGCTTCGCAGAATGAGGCTCTAACCTCGAAGGACTGCAATCTCTCTTCTTTCCACAATCTACACACCTACTTTGTACTAACTCTTCGTGCCTGTCCAACCTAGCCTTGAGCACCTGCTCAAGCACTTCCCGAACCACTCGAGTCAATGCCTCAGTACCAACCTCTGGGTTATCGCCACCTTTAGTTGGAAAAATTGTACTGCCCTTCGGCACCTGAACAGACACACACCCTGAAAAAGTGGACGACTTCTCGCGATCTTACTAACCTTCGGAATCCATATCCGTCCTGTGGCTAAATTAATATATCTACACTTCCAGAAAATGAACACAGGTTAAACACATAAATCTATATTTCTAATCTTATAATTTCATATTCATACCTGGACCAGTATCGGAGTCTCAGACAGTTCATTTTCGTAAAACATTTTCCCAAAATACAAATAATTTTAACTTACCGTGGTAAAGTTTGTCAAAGATTTCTTTTTAAAACACCCACGTGAGCATACAAACACGTAGAAGCACAGGCCGAGTTTTTGTGAACCTGGCTCTGATACTACTAAATGTAACACCCGAAACCCGACCTAGAAGTTTAGACCGAATCCTGGATGTCACATTGATCACCGAAGTGATCATAGGTAAATTTTTACAAAGCAAGTTATCACGTCAAATCGAAACACTTAACCGTTTAAAATCCAGACAGTAAAATTAAAGTTAAGTTTAATACTTATTTAACTGAAATAAAATCGCATAAAACTTAAAATGAAATTTTACCATAATTTTTATAAAACCTTACATTTCAAAATTGATTAACAAGGTAGTAACCGAAAACCCAAACCGATAATTTATTTTCCACCGAGACTGTCTGAGACCTCCACATACTGAGTCCAACGTTAGAATTCAGAAGGGGTACCTAAAAAGAAACACTAAGAAGGGGTGAGCTATTCGAGCTCAGTGTGAGTCCGAAACAAGTCTCAAACAAAGATACAGAATTCAAAACAGTAGCACAATAGATTTTCAGTTACTCACGAAGTCAGAATGCGCACTTGGGACTAATGTCCCAATAGAACTTAACAACCAGAGCACATCAAATTCACTCAAATACTCAGCTAAAATGTTGATCAGACAAACAGATTACAGACAACTAGTCTTGCAGTCAAAACACACAAACAGATGCAGATGAAATGCAGTCAGATAAATATATCCCACCCATCCAGCCAACACACCTCTCCGTCCCCCGATCACACATCATAAGAGCTGTTAAAGCTCATCCAACCAATCATACCAATTAGGACCTCAGAAGGCCCATCCAACCCTACACTCCACATATGTGGACTAAGCCACTCAAATAATAATACGCAGCAGGGCTAGCGTATGTGCTGTACTATATAATGCGGTAGATCGTGGTACAGGCCATATCAGATAATGGTTCATAGCAAAGTTGACGTACGTACAGTACAGTGCAATGCGGTAATGTGCTATACAGTTGTGTTGCAGTTAAACTGCCAGATCAGATTATAGTGCGCAGCGAAGCTATCGTACGTATGGTACAGTGTGATAAATCTTTGTACGTATAAGTTTGCAGTTAAACTGCCAGTTCAGAACAGATACAGTCTTCCTTCTCTTCACAACCTAACCCGAAATATTTTATGCAAATGCATGAATGCACTCAAGCTAACAGAACAGAGACACATTAACGACGATCGATGCGAACGATTTACATATCACACTCTTGGACTGATTCAAAATCATACATCACACACAACCATCATAGATATCGAGTCTTGAACAACCTCGCTAAACTTAGTTAATGGTCGGAGCACACACAAACACATATCCAGATAAAAAATGCATACAAAACCATTATAAGTGTCTTAAGACCACACACCCGTGTGCTTTGGCCGTGTGGGAGATCAAAAGCTCGTGTGAGGAGGGGCACACGATCGTGTGACAGAGGCATGCGCCCGTGTGAAGAGAGGCACACGGCCGTGTGACTGAGGCACACACCCGTGTGGACCAGGGACATGGCCATGTAACTCTCTGTCCATTTGCACTAAATTTGAGTACAGGGCTGACACGGCCGTGTGAGGGTCTCACATGCCCGTGTGCCCACCAGACACGACCGTGTGTCCTGAAACACACGCCCATATAGAATCCCTAAATCTCTAATTTAGCCACACGACTATGTGGCCAAGCCGTGTGACTCTAAATCACTCAAACCCTAATCCCCAAACTCACACGCCCGTGTGCCTGAGAGGCACGACCGTGTGAGAAGTGATAAAATCCCCAAATTGGCCACACGGCTGTGTGGCTAGGCCGTGTGGCACCCAAATCAGCCCAAAAGCCCTAATTCTCAAATGTACACGGCTGTGTGAACTGGCACACGCCCGTGTGAAAGCCCAGTGGCCACGAAACCATCCTAAAAATAGCCCCGTAAACGTGCTTCCAGCCTCGAAGCACACTCCATCCCTCAATGATTCAAAAATATACCAAAACACACAAATTCTAAGCATAATACGATGATACAACATCGAGGTTAACAGGTTTACAAACATCCACACCTGTGATGTCGAATTTTAGTAAAAACGAAGAAGAATTTGCAATTAAAATAGAAAGAGATACAGAACCCACACCTGTTAAATGACGGAGGAGCGAAATTCTTCGAAATATGCCCAGCATAAATCATTTGCAAAAATAAAAGAGCCAAGGCCAAAAAGCAAGAAGACAAAGAAAAGGGAAAAAGGAAGAAACGTCCAGCAAAAGCAAAAGAAAAAATATATAAATATAAATAAATAAATAAATAATAACTAATTATTTTTACTAACTAAAAACAAAACATAATAATAAGGTTCCCCCAAAATGCGCACCCAGTGACTCGAACCTAGAACCTTGAGATTAACTTCACACAACCAAACCACCAGACCAGTAGACCCATTCTTGTCACTCACACGCAAGACTAACCACAAAAGCACTCATTTTCCTAAGACCCTAACCACTAACACAGAACTTCTAGCCCCCAAAATCCAGGGTGTTACAGACTCTCTCTTTTGTAAAAATGGGATATTAGAAAAGTTATTCTATGTGTAATTTGGAGATCATAACCCTAATATATAACTTTTACACATTAACCCTAATTTCTAATCAGCCCATCATTAATTAGAAATTAGTTACTAGAGTATCTACACATATTTGACCCATACTTTATTTAATAATTAAAGGCCGATAAACCTTAACCAAATTAGATCACTTTTAATTTGGGTTAACATATTGTGATAGTAAATAATAACATGTAATTACCCTTTTTATATATTAGATGTCCATAGTTTCCAACAAGCTCCCACTTGGACCACATATAGTAATTACTCTATAATTACATGTCATTATATAACCTTTTGAGCTCAAAAATTTACTATCATATCCAAAAAGATATCCTAAACAATCTCGTCTATTAATTATGTTATCGTAACTAAATCCATTCCGGATCACGTACATTAACACAAACAGATGACATAGATAAAGTATGGATGTGTAGCATGGAAATTACATACAATATGATCTAAACATGTCTACTTCCAACTGGTCCTCCTTAAACCTTAGTGAGATCAAACCTTACCAAAATCAGAGTTTGAATAAATCAAGTAAAATTTATTTTTGCAGAAAATAAACTTAATATTCGTAAACTGAAATAACTGAAAATGTGTCTATAACATAAAACCATTAAAAAGTACAAACTCCCACTAAAACAAAATATCTTCAAATGACATTACACCCATATGAGCAGTGTGCTCATGAAAAACCTTAGGAGGTAGTCCCTTAGTAAGCGGATACGCAATCATGAAGTTTGTCTCAATATGCTTTATAGGCACCTAACCACTCTAATCTTTTACTTTAACAACTAGGAACTTAAGTTCTATGTGCTTTAAATTTGATGTGCTCCTGCTGTTATTGGAATAAAGGGCTACCAATTATTGTCACAATTTGCACCCTAGTGACAAAATTTTACATCAATATTCCATCAAAATCGAAGTCTGTATACTTGATGAACTTATCATACCTTCGATATGTGAGCATGTAATATTTTGTTATCTAAAGATACCTCATAATACTCTTGGATGTTATCCAATGGTCCAAACCAAGGTTGCTTAAATATCTACCAAACATCCCAACAGTGTACACAATATTCGAATGTGTACAAACCTAACATACATTAGACTCCCCACTCTTGAGACATAGGGAATCTTATGCATTTCCTTAATCTCAAAATCATTCTTAGGGTATTAGTCGAGACTTAACTTGTTATTGACAAGCAGTATGTCATTAACATATAAAACCAAATACAGAACCTTACTCCCACTGAACTTGTGGTATATATAATTATCTACCAAATGCATCTCTAAACCGAATGAGATAATCATTTGGTAAAATTTGTAATACTATTGATAAGAAGTCTGCTTAAGCCCATAGATGAAGTTAGTTAATTTGTAAATCATTAACTTTGCATCATCAGACACAAATTTTTGTAGTTGCACTATATAAATGTATGATCAATGTTACCATTAAGAAACCATTAACTTAACATTCATCTAATGCAGTTTAAGGTCAAAATATTCCACTAAATCCATTATAACCCTTTTTCTAATGGATCTTTTTTAATGACATTCGTTCTTGAAGTTATTGAGTTTATTCTTCTAGAACAATTACCTCATCTTGAATAGGGATTTGTTCAATAGTGTCTTATTAAGGTTTTGGATTCACTTCTTGATCAATGATAGGTATGATAACCTGAACATTGTCAAAAGTGATAGCAGGAATTGAGTTAGAATCCAATTCTTCCTCAACAGCAATGTCTCTAACCTTTTTTCTCCCTCCAAACTCAACATCCTTAAAAATAAGTTGTAGTTCTCGTCTCAAAAATATTCCTAATTGTGGGATCATAAAACTCATAGCCCCTAGATCACTCAGAATAACCAATAAAATAGTTGCTTACTATTTTGGAGTCAAATTTCTTTTCATGTGGCCTATAGAGCCTTGCTTCAGCTGGGCATCCCCAAATGTGAAAGTGTTTTAGACTAGGCTTTCAACCTATCCAAAGCTCATAAGGTGTTTTTATAACTGCTTTAGTGGGTATTCTATTCAGAATGTAACTTGATGTCTTTAGAGGCACTGGCCAAATGAGCACTTTCAGACTTATCATGTTTCAACCTTTCTTCCTTTTACACACAACAAGAAATGAGCTCATTTAGAGTTCATTTCTTCTATTGACAGATGTTACTAATTTTAAATTGGTTAAACTGTGCAGGAAGCAATACCAAAACCATAAGAATAAGCAATTCCTCAAAAAGCTCGATCTTAAGTGCTTTAAGTCTTGAGGCAACATGAAACATCTTCATAATGTACTCCCTCGTGTTTCCTTGACCCTTATACTTCATAGACATCAAAGAAGTTAGAAGTGATGTCATCACACCCTTATCGTTTTTAGCAAAATGTTTCGCAATTTTTAATTTCTAATCAGAGTGTTCGCCATAAGTTAGAGTATGAAATAATCATAATTGACTAATTTACATAGAGTTTGCCAAAGTTGCTGAGAAGTGACAAAGTTGTCGAATTGTGCAAGGTGCGAACCCTAACGTTTAATGAATTGCTACCTGCGAACTCTTAATAAGTTACGATACATGAAATAAGAGAGACCCTGCGATACGAGTTCACAGAATCTAAACACAAAGGGATCGTTCGCGAGACCTACCCTGTTTAAGGAGACTTATTTCGCGAAGATTAGAAAACATGAGTTGTGTAAGTTACGAGCCCTAGGAGTAAGTTACTATGTGTTAACAACCTTCCGCATATTTACGTGTACGCAATAGTTCTCCTTTTGTTTACATGCTACTATGACATGCGAACCCCTTTACCTGCGAAAGCTAAGTATTGTGAGTTAAAATCTTAGAGCTCGCATGTTCCTTATTTTATTCACATGGTATGATGGTGTGCTGGAGGTTCGTTGGAATTAAAATAGAGAGTCACTCCAGTGGCTAATGTAACATTCCGGGTTCGAGTCAGACCGTCTGGGCCAGATTTAGTGTGTTACAAAAAGTATAAGGACTTAGACCATATTTCAACTAGTATAATATAAACAATAATTAATATATAATTATAGTAAAAGATATAGTATTACATGATATTATAATTTTTAATCATTGATGCATATTTATAAATTATTAATATTTTATATATTATATGGTATGATATAACATTATATAATATAGTAGGAGGGCTAACTTTCACATGTATGAAAAGTATAGGGCCTTAGAGCATATTTCAACAAGTATTATAATAAACAATAGTATATGGTAATAATTAAAATGTTGTTTATTGGAAGTATGGAAAATAACAAGCTTCCAACGATGGAATTTGTTGTTAGCAGGAATCATGTCGGGTCTAATACTGGTATTGGTAAGCCTACTAAGAAAGTTTGTCGACGACTCGAGGAGGATTCGAGGAAGAAAAATCTGACTATGGCTATGCATGGTAGGAAAAATCAAGATCCGAAAGTGGCTAAGATCTCCTACAATACTACACTAATAGGAACAAATCAGGGTTCAAATCAAACTGATAAAATGGAAGAGGATTTTGAGCTCCAAGATAGGGATATGGTCATAAAAATGATGGATAGAATGCCATCGATCACTTTTTTGGATCGGATTCAAAAGTTTATCGAGCAGAAAATGGCAAAGACTCTGATCATAAAGTTGTTGGGTCGTAGAATTGGCTTCAATGCATTGCTCCATCGGGTTACTTTGATGTGGAAACCTAAAAGTTCATTTCAACTTATGGATCTAGAAAATGAATTCTATTTAGTTCACTTTAATGATGAGGATGATTATCATAAAGTGATGATTGGAGGGCCTTGGGTAATTTTTGGACAATACATGAGTATGAGTCCCTGGACGCCAGATTTTTCAACTATTAACACTCGAATTGATGCTCAAGTAGTTTGGATTAGACTCCAATGGTTACCTGAAGGATATTATTCTAATTTCTTGGTTCAGGCTATTGGGCAGACGATTGGAATGGTGGTAAAAATCGATTTCAATATTAACTCTGTGAGGAATGGCAGATTTGCCTGCTTGGCCATTTGTATAGATCTGAGTAAACCGATTGTATCCAAGTTGAATATTAACGATCGTATCTAGCATGTGGAGTACGATTCACTGCCGAATATATGCTTCCAATGTGGTTGTTATGGCCATAGTTAGAAAGGTTGTGTGGGCATGAAGGAAAAGAAATCTAATGACAAGGAGGTTAATTTCGATAATACTATAGTTGAAACAAACTTACAGCAATGGGCAGAGGAGAAGGCTTTTGGGCCATGGATGGTGGTTGAAAAGAGGCAAGGAGGAAGAGGTCGAAACAGTAGTGAGGTCAAGAGGGTTAAGATTTACGCTTTTGGATGAGCTTAAGGGAGATGATTCTGGCGTGATTGATGGTTAGAAGGAGGGGAATCAACATGGAGATTTGAAAGCCATTAATGAATATTTGAAAATCTCTACTAAGAAAGGAAATGAGGCAATCAAAAGGTCTACTGAGGAGAAGAAATCGGCGTTAACTATTAAGCGTAAAGGAGTTGTCTTTGGTAATGGGCCTAGGGTTGGGATAAAGGTGCTGAAACCCATCAATGCTCTTGTTGGGGCATCAGTTGGGCTGGGTTTAAGGAGTTTTGACGATGGCTCAATTTTGGGCCATCGTGTCAATAACAGTGAGGAGTTAGTACCGGGGTTTACACCTATTAAGGTTTCGGCCTATTGAACAACACCAAACACCGGGCGATCAAGTCATTTGGCAAGTAAAATTTCAGTCTGTTAGAGGGTGTGGAGTAGTCGAGTTCTTTAATAGGGAAGGAGAATGAAGTTTTTCGTTTTGGTAATGACAGTGGCGGTCTTGGTGTTCAAGACCAACAAGTGGAGTCTCTTGCCGAAGGAAATGCATAGCGGCGGAAACCACCTGATGAATTAGCGATTGAACCATAGTCGAACATGATTGTTTTGGCAACAACAATGCAAGATATAGCTGACAAATTGGACCATGGCCTTGGGATCGCTGTTATGGAAGTTGATGTGTCGGGACAGAATGTGCAGTTTAGCAAAATAGGTTCCGATCACGTACAGACCAGCTGTTAAATTGCTTGTTGATGGGGTTTGCTTTCTACCACTGTTTCTTTAATTTATGGATACAAAAATTACTTTTTGGAACTGCCAGGGTGTGGTTCACCCTCGTTTCCACAATTTTGTCTCTAAGTATCAAAAATATTTCAAGCCATATGTTCTTTTTTGTTTCTTTGAAACACATATAAGTGGTGATCATGCTGATAATATTATTACACGTATTAGAATGGATAGATCCTTTCGGATAGAAGTAAATGGGTTTGTTGGGGGGATTTGGATTCTTTGGAATTATTTTGTTATGGCTGATATTTTGGGTATTCATTCATAGTTGGCACACATGCAGATTTTGGACGTGCAAAATTTGTCTAATTTCTTATTTTCAGCAGTTTATACTAGCCCTCAAACAAGTACAATACGGGAGCTTTGGGATGTGTTGAATGTAATGGAAGAATATATTGCAGAGCCATGGTTAATTATTGGAGAATTTAACTTAGTTTTGGAGGAGTCTGAAAGGATTTGTGGGGCTTCAATTTTGCGGGTTAGGTGTAAATGGTTCCAATAGTTCCTTTTTAACAATGGGTTGCGTGATTTGGGTTTTAGTGGCCAAAAATTTACTTGGAGCAGAGGAAACTTATTGTAGAGGCTAGATAGAGCAATCTGTAACTCCAAATGGGATTCATTTGCGCCTAATTGCTTAGTCCAGAATCTTCATCATTTGAAATCCAATCATAGACCGGTTTTGGTTTCATTTAGATGTGAAGGATAATTGGCGTCTTAATAAGGATGTGAGTGAGAATTTAGAGCGTTTTTAGGATGTGGTTCAAGATTGGAACCAACGTGTGTATGGTAATCTCTTTGTGTGCAAGCGGAGATTAGTTTTGAAATTGGCTCGGGTTTAGAGAGTTTTGGAACTACAGCTTCGAGAAAACTTTGTGATCGTGAATTAGAGCTTCAACAGGAAATTGAGAAGGTCTTGAAACATGAAAAAATTTTATGGTTTCAAAAATCTAAGGCAAAATGGCTTTCTTGTGGTGATAGGAATACAAGTTATTTCCATAATTGCACAATGGCTGGAAGGAAGTGTAGTAGGATTAAGGGCCTTAAAATTTGAGATTACTGGTGTTTTGATGACAATGAGTTGGAATCTCATGTGACAAAATTTTTTAGGGGTTTATACTCGATGGACTATCAAGTTAGTGGTTTGCTCCCTTGCCATGGTAAGCTTTCTGTGATTCCAAATCTTAATAGAGGTAGTTTGCTATTATCAGCCTCCAATGAGGAGATACGTAGAGTTGCTTTCAGTATGGCTCCTATGAAAGCACCCGAGGTTGATGGATTCCAGGCTAAATTTTATTTGTTTAATTGGGATAGTATTGGTGATTCTATTTGTTCGCTCATTCGACGAATCTTATGAGGGAGACCATTAGATCCTAAGATGAATAGAACTTTGATTCTGTTGCTGCCTAAGGTTCAGGGATTGGAGAGTGTTACTCAGTTTATTCCTATCAGCTTATGTGCGGTGTTGTATAAGATTGTTATGAAAATAATCGTTAATAGGCTGAGGCCTTTGATGGATAAACATACTAGACAAAATAAAGCAAGTTTTGTTGTCGGAAGGAGTATATCAAATAATATTATTACGCCTATTCATAATTTTATTAAATATAAATAATTTATGTATTTTTATAACGCAAATTTGAATTGTGTTGCCATTGTATAAAATTAAAATGAATGATTACATTCGAAATTAAAATATTTATAACTTATAAAATAAAAAATATTTAAATTCGTCAGAGCCCGCTCAGCTTGATCCGATCTCGAATCCTTAAAAATTCGAGCCTGAAAGGGTTTGAACCCAAAAAAATCTAAGCCCGAAATATATCCAAGCTTGAGAAAGCTTGAGTCCGAACTGATCCAAAACCAAAAATTTCGAGTCCAAAGTAAGCTTGATCCAAGTCTGCCCATTTGTCAGCTCTAAAGTCAATATGTTTTATAGTAAATAAAGTTAAATTAGCTTCCTTAAAATAATTTCTATATTTTTATTTACAACTTAATTTTTATGCATAATAAATTTAGGAAAAGAAATTAAAAGGGTTAAATTTTAAAATTATATGTAAATTTTAATTGAACGTAATTATATAGATGAATATATGAATTTGATTCAATTGAATTCAAAAAACATTTGTCGACTCAATTATATACATTTAAAAAATAAATAAATTCAATTATTTTCATATTTGGTAAAAATATTGTTTTTGTATACAATGTCACGTTGGTAACAACTTAAACAGTTTATAAAAATTTAATTTTAATTGATGTATTAAATTAAAGTTGACTTCAAAATTTATATATGTTTTTAAATGTATCCTAAATTAATACTACATAAATTATCATTTAATTTGTTATGTAAATCATGTGAAATTGCCTTTTCTACCTTTGATGTCCTTAACTTGTCTCTTTCTTTGTTTTCAACTTCAAATTTACAACATTCATCGGAAGTCTAATCAATAGAACGAAATTTATAATGATCACTTTGCAAGTGGTAAAACAAAGGTTGTGGATTTGGAGGTTGATATTAGTTCCCCAAAATCAAATACCAAGATATGTAAACCATTCGTTTGAAAATATGTTGGTGACATCTATAACCATTTCACATTGTTTCATCTATTGCACACAAGGTGGAGTTAGAAAATTTTAGTTGTGTGGCAAATATTTTTAAAAATTAAAATATTTATAAAAATTATATAAAATAAAGTGTAATATTAATTTTGGATAAACCAATATATATATATTGAACATTAATGTCATTATAGGTTCTTGTCATATTTACTTTTTTTTATACGATGTTTAAAACTATCCATAGCCCCTCCCCAACCCTTAGGATAATACGCTTTAGCGTACCCGAACCCACGTCCTCTCTTATTGTAAACAATGCCAATGCCAATCGAGCTAACTCAATTGGCACCAATATATATAGTTAAATGTAAGACTATTATAAAATTATTAAGATAATAAATAAAGAAAAGGTACATCAAATAAATTTGAGTAACGCATACTTTTTGCAGTTGTCCACGACGCTTTATCATGTATTGAAACCATAGAATTATCTTCTTCTTTTCAGTGTTGTTAAAAATATTTTTCTCAACATATGTAATCAAACAATCATTCATCTATTGACCTCCAATTTGATTCCTTAAACGATTTTTCACAATTTTCATTATTGAAAATATTCTTTCCACATTTGATGTAGCAACTGGGAAAATCGATGCTAGCTTAACCAAGCTATATATATACCAATGGATAAACAATGTTTTTTTTTTTTTTTGTATCAACCATATTCTTAGTAAGATCTTGAATCCCTTTCAAATTTGAGAACTCCTCATTTGATCACATGTAAATAATGTACGTCTCTAGCTGGTTATCGAGTGCAAGAAATTCAAGTGGAGAAAAACTAGACGAATAAATTTTACCAAGATGAATCAACTTCTATTTGTCAAAAGATGCAAAACCCTCATTCAGGCACAAGCAAGATACACATAATAGCAACTATGTATTTACTTCATTGAAACAATTGTTAAGCTCTAGAAGTTACGTATCAATAATGATATAAAATAACTCCACACGGTAATGATGCGTATGACTTAACTTGTGAGATTTCCTCCATGACTTTCCTTTGGCAACAAAGTCATCGTCCATATTAGGAACATCAATATCATTCTTTTGACAAAAGAATGATACTTCTAAAAACAATGAAGCCCATCCATCTTCTTGAAGCTTTTGTAATAGTTTTTTTGAAATCCTTACCAGTAAAATTGCATTAACAATATCTTGATCTTTTCTTTGAAGTGCTTTTAAAAATTAATTTGTGCTCCCTAACATATGTCTAATTAATGCAAGGAAAAATAAAATTCAAATGATTGCATCAAACCTAACGATGTATTAACTTTTTCCTTTTGATATGTTAATTTTTCATCTATTATAATTTTAAGCAGATCAATTATTGAAGTGAACAAGATGATTATGGTTAAAAGTGTACCATAGTGTGATCCCTAACGAGCATCGCCTGATCAAATAAGAGTTTTCTATTGATTCAATCCTCGTCCAGAACAAATTTTTGAATTGGACAAAACCTTTTAAACTTTAGAAAATTACAATTCATATAGCATATCATGGCATTTGTAAAAGCTTCTTACACCATTAAAGAAGCAATCAAACTTAAAAGAGATGCAATCTAAAGATAATTTTTTGTTATTGAAACCAATGTCAATTGGAGTTGATGCTAGAAGCAATAAATGTAAAAAGCATATGAATTTTCTCTTGAAATCAAACTTTTCAAACCATTAAACTCTCCTTGCATGTTACTAGCACCATCATAACCTTGTCCCCAAATTCTTAACATGCTTAATCCAAATTTAGCCAAGAATGTATCTGTTGTTACTTAAACTAATAACGTGGTAGTATCCCTAACTTGGACAATTCCCAAAAATCATGCCAAAACATGTCCCCTTTTATTGACATGTCATAGCACAATTCTCATTTCTTCTTTATTTGATATACCATGCAACTCATCTACCGACAAAGCAAACAACTCATCTTGTAGATCTTTAATTATAGTATTTGTAGTCTTTATTACAGCAGCTCGTGCAATGTCTTTTTGAATATTAGGAGAAGTTAAATATTATTTTCGAGAACATTTTCCAAAATAAAATTTTCACTGCATCATTATGATCACCAATTAACTTAAGAAGTTCAAGAAAGTTGCCTTGATTGATTGAATCAATGGCTCATCATGTCCTCGAAATGCTAGACCTTATTTTGGAATGAACCAGGCACAATTAACAAAAGCAACTAATCTTATTTGATAAATAGTATGAGATTCATCTTATTGCCTTGAGAAAGCTACTTCGATGTGTTGTCTTTGACTCATCAAGTCATCAGCCATTTTACAACTTTTTTTATGAAAACTATTTGGACCTCCAACATGCATGTCTAATCTATCTTTTTTTACTCCAGTTGTTGAATCTACAAGTCTAAAATGCACTACCGCCTTTCTTGTTCTGATCAGAACAAAAAAGATACTGACATAAACAAGATACCAAGATACGATATCTTCTTTAATACTATACTCTAGCTAATTTTCTATAGTCTTTATCCTAAGAAGTTGGAAATGTTCGCTCCACTCCCGTGATTTTTTGGGGGGAAAGTTGTGATTGCAAAGTTGTCAAGGTCCCTTTGGAAAATATACCCTTTTTATATTATCTCTATAATTTGGATGATAATTTATAATATTAGTTCTCAATCCTGGATTGGCTAGAAGGTTTTCAAGGCTAAACTCAACTTGAATCTTTTGACCCTTTTTTCGAATTTGTTTATATCTCACTTTAATTATTCACTCTTTTGCCATGTTGTTATTCCTTTACTTCACTAGTAGACTTTCTTTTAAAATAGTTTTCCTTTCCTGTTAAGCATTTATAACAAATAAATCTAAATCTTAAACACAAAGGTTTTCATGAAGTCAACATATAACTAGTAATTTTCTTTCACAAAAATAAAAACCACTTAAGTGTTTTTTGGTGTCATGAGAATACAACAACAATTTCTACATAAGATTGCTAAATTTCTAATCAATATTCAAAAAATTCAAGATTATATAAATACAATCGATCCTAATTTCTCGAATGATTTGTATTGATCAACCTCTGAAAATTATGACCAATCAAGATGTAGTAATCTAATACAAAATCAATATCCTGAAATTATTCAATAAATAAAAAAAAAACTAAATCTTGCATAAAAACCCTAATCTATCACAAGAAAAGCCACAATCCTAAATTTCTAGAAGTTAATCAATAAACTTGAAAAGAACATAAGAGATGTTACCAAATTAAGGAGACCAACATGAAGGTATTTAAAGATTGATAACTTATCTTGTTGAAATTCTAGAGTATAACACCCCAAACCCGACCTAGATGTTATGGCCAGGTCTGGAGAAATTACAACAATTTATTTTGAAAATCCAAAAATCATTTGAGACTTGTAAAAGCAGCGCTAGCTTTTGATTAATAAAATTCTAGTTTATTTGGGAAAAATATTTTTCTTCACTAATTCGGTAAGTTTGTCGATTATTTATATACATAAAAAACTTAAGATTACAACGAAACTCTTGGTTAACTTCAGTTTAGGAAAACATGGTTTGTTATTGAAAAAAGATTCAACATTTTGCAGATAGAAGTAATATCCTCCAAAAACATTTAATCGATTTAAAGAAAAACGAAAATAAATTCCAAACTTTAAAAACAGTCCCCAAAAGTCCAAAAACAGTCCATAAGCAAATGAATTTAATACGAACAAGTTTAAGAAAAGCAATACTAATAAATAACTGAGCTCTCCTTACACCGATCCGCCTAAGTTTGTGGATAACCGGAGAGCAAACAAATAGAAAATGAGCTTACGAGCTCAGTGTGTAACTTATTATAATTAATACAACAGACACACATGATTCATCAAATAAAATTTAAGACATGCGTTTAGATACCAATCAGACATATTTCATAATCAGATACAAATTCAAATCCTACCCCCATCTGCTACACATCATCTTTGACCATCCCTACACACCAATTAAGGTATAAAATACCCTTCTAGCTAGGGGCGAAGCTAGAAAATTTTGTTAATGGGAGAAATTAAATTGTAATTTTTACGATAGTAAAAATACAATTTCACCATTTTAATAGTCTCTATCTTTATAATTTTTAAAGGATTAAATCAAATTTTTATCATTTTTAAAGGGCCAAAGTACAATTTTACCTTTACTAATTTAAAATTTTAAAATTTTCAAAGGGCCTAAATGGAAAAATTTTCATTTTAAGGGGGCTAGGGCCCCTGCCAGCCCCCCTGGTTTCGGCCCTGCTTCTAGCCCCCCACACCGCTAAGCTTTTCAAAATATTTGCAGTCTAGCTGCCAAAACAATACAAGGTAATTCGCTAGAAACAAATATATGTGGCTGAGCCACCAAATACGGCAGATAAATTAAATTGCCCATACTTCCTTCATCATTATAATCTCACCCCAATGCACATGCAAAACTAAAGAGATATCAAATGCGTGTATGACATACATGTTTTACACATCAGATTCAGATTATATTAGCATATAATATATCATGCTATCACATATAATATATTACTCATGCGTTCATAAGTCATATTTAACAATAACAGAACATCAAAAATCATGATTTATAAACAGATTTATACTATACAGACCCTACAGAAGGGATAAATTCGATTCGCATGACAAATACGACCCTAGGGAAATTTATCAGAATTTGGGCCCACACGGCCCAAGCCAACCCGACCCGTGTGTGTGCATACGACTGTCACTGCACTACTGTGTGTGGCATCAATCATCATATTTTTGTTTCGCGTCGTTCGCTATTTTTCGAGTTTTTCATTACCCACCTGGTTAAAATTCGATGTAGGTTCAAGAATAGAGTATTCCAATACCTAATGTCGAAACCATTTGTTTTTTGAAAAAACGAGAATTGACTTTGGGTTTTGAAAACAAAAATAAAACGGGAGTCGCCACCAATCCTTTTTGATGAGGTGTGATCGGGCCACCTCGTAAAACGGTTGTTTTTAATAAACAGTTTAATTTATCAAAACAACGATTTTAGTCTACGAAACTCAGAGAATGGGTTCGGGAGTCGGTTACGCATGAGGAAGGGTGAGCACCCTCGATACGCCCAAAATTGATACCTAATTGATTAATTAATGTCCTAATGTCGAAAATTGGAAAAGATTTTAAAATACGAACTCTTTAGAAAATGTTTGGATAATTAAAATTGGACATCGAAATTCTCTTGTTCCGAAAAGATAAAATATCACATCCAGCACGATTGGACACGATGTTTCAACCCTCGATACCAAGATCATTTCATGATTTCCAAAATTCATGCATTGCAATTTTAAAAGGGTATTCCACTATTTGGCCAAATCAAAAAAATCGAAACCCAACACGATTGGGCACGATTTCTCGGATTTCAAAACGCGGAATATCGCCTTATTCTTTAGAAATCCTTATCCCGAGATAACTAAACATCACATCCAATGAGTTAGGACACAACGTTTTTTGAATTCCCGAGAATAGGTTTTTTATTCAAAACTTATTCATTTTAAAAGGATATTCCGCTATTTAGGTTAAACGAGAAAAATCGAAACCCAGTAAGTTAGGGCACGATTTTCCCGAATTTCTAAATACGGAATATTGCCTTTATGAAAGAAATCAATTTTGTATCGGGGAAAAATTAATATAACACAAGTTTGTAATAAAATGCAAAAACAAATTACAATACAAATATGTGTAGCAAAATAGTGATAAATGCGTTAGTGAGAGTGACAACATAAAGGACGAAAATGAAATAAATGAATAAAACGAACAAGCTAAAATAATATGAAAGAAAATAATAGGCAAGCTAAAAATATTTAATATTAAGAAAACCAGTAGGAAATGAGAAAACAAATGAATAATATGTAAAATAAATAATAATAAAATAAAGGTACGTATAATAGCAGAATAAAATGATATTGAAATAATAATAATATATTTATAATAATATTAATAAAAAATAATAATGCTCATAAAAATATATAAATAATAAAACATGTTAATAGTAATAATAGCAAAAAGGTGAAAAAAAAAAGATAGTAATAGTATTAATAATAATGATACTAGTAACAAATATAAAATAATAATAATTGCAGTAATGAGAATAAATAATAGTAACATATTTAAGTAAAGAACAATAATAATAGTAGTAATAATAATGAAAATAGTAACTAGTATAAAAATAGAAATATTAAATAATAAATAATAACAATAATAGTAAATACAAATAGAAATAAGATAAACAACAACAATAATAATAATAATAATAATAAATTAATAAGAAAAATTATGATAATAATAATAGAAAATATGAAAAGAATAAATAAAATATATAATAATAATACGAGTGGTAGTAAGGTAATGATAATAGCAAATATAATAAGAATGATCATGAGAGAGAGAAAAAAAACTAGTAACAATATTAATAATAATAATATTAAAAGTAATTAATACTAGTAATGATAATAATAATAATATTGATAATAATGAACTAATAATAATGGTAAAATATAATATTAATAATGATACTAACAATAATAATAATGATAAAAATAATAATAGATATGATAATAATAAATAATTAAATAATTAAACATGATAATGATAATAAAATAAATAAACAAAAAGGACAAAATAAATAATAAACGACAGATAAAGAGGAAAACAAATAACTTGAACGAGGGGCTAAATTGAAAGAAAAATAAAATTAAAAGGTTGAATTTGAAAAAATGAAACATCAGGGTCCAAAAATGATGCGCGTGAAGAATGGGGGACCAAAAGGGAAATTATTCCCAGCCCTCAAAAAAATAGCACTCAGGCGTGGACTGAATTGAAATGGCGCGCAAGCTTTAGGGCAAAAATGAAAGAAATAGAATAGGATTAACTTAAAGGTAGCGCAAATGGGAGGGACTGGCCGCACAAATTTCCCATTTAAGGTGGAAATGCGCATATCCAGATTACCAATCGTCATTGCACAGCCTTTACCACCTTTAATCACACCACTTTAAATATTAATAAAACCCTTATTATATTTATTGTTTTCTTTTTTAAGCTTGCAAAATCCTTTTTTTTTCAAACAAAAACAGAGAAACCCCCTAACCTTTTTCTTCTTTTCCTCTGCTGTGGTTTCTAGATGAAATGGTCTCATTTTAAACTCCTATACCCTCTGCCCATTCATTCTCCGGTCACGGATTCCGGCCAATCCGGACCGCGACTCTGCTATAATCGGTGACCGGATACGAGCAACATCGGGTTCCCTTTTTTAGACTTTTTCGAAGCCAAACGCCTATGGAGTGTAGATCTAAGACCGAATTCTCCTAAAATGCGGCCAAAATCGGCGGAGCCACCAAGGAACGAGTGTCCCTTCTCCTTTTCCGACTTGGCCCAGATGGAGAACGGTCGCCGATCGGGGTAAGTTTCCTCTCTCCCTTTCTCTCTTAGTATTTTCGTTTGTTAAAAATTTCAAAAAATAAAAAAAAATAAAAAAATGACAGTAAATAGCAATAGAAAAATAAAACGAAATCAACCTTTTGATTTTTTTGATTTCTGATTGATCGTATTTCTTGATTTTTTCAATCCCCCTAGTATTACATTGTTTTCGGGCTTATATAGCCGAAAAGATATTACAAGTTTATTATTACTGCTATTGCTTGTGTTGTTTCTTGCTATATTTTCTGCCTATTTCGCGTTTGTTTGTAGGTCTATGGGGGCGGATTCTTTGGCTTTTTGTCGTTTTGGTGCAACGACGGTGAAGGTGGTCAGAAGGCCTCGGGACGAGGCGCGGGAACGACGCTCGAGGGAGGGCTGCGGCGCGCTTAGGGCACTAGGGTTGCTGAATGGCTGAAAATTTTTTTTAGGTTTTGGGCCATGTGGGCCTTAGGTTAGGGTTAATGTAATTTGGGCTTTGTGTTGTTTTTGGTTTGGGTTTGGGCCTATTCGGGTTTGTGTTTTATTTGTTTATTTTTGTTTGTCTGATTTGAATGTATTGGGCCCGGGCAATAATTGGGCCTTACACCTAAATTAACAGTTCACACGAGTTAATAACTAAGATTTTATCAAACCCAATCAACCAATTGGGTATAATCATCATTAATTGAATGTATTTTTAGCAACCAACAACCCCAAAATGGTATAACCACTTACCTCATAATGTAAACAACACCCTCACAAGCCTTAATCCGCTGGAGGATTAATCGTTTCGTGACCTTTACCTAGAAAGCCCAACCGATTAACAACAGAAAACGTAGCACACAACCCCAACTTAGGGTGAGTTTGGATGGGCGGTGCGTTTACTTGCGGTTAGTGTAAAAATAGTGGTGGCGGTGAGATTAGATATTGTAGCGATATTGTAGCGCGAGACAAAAAGTAAGCTAAACGCACCGTACCGCACTCAATCAGCCATCTAAACCCACCCTTAGCCAAAAATAACAAAAGGAAAACTTCAGTAATGAAAGAAATAAAAATAGACGAAACTTACACAAGAATAGAGTTGTAAACAATTCAAACACATACCCATCACCGAAATTGAGTACCACAAGAGCAACCAATCAAGAAACAAATAAAAACTTAGGGAAAGAAATCAAGAAAGACAGAAGAAAATTTGGAGACCTTCTTTTACTGGAATTCACGTGAAAAGAGGAAAAAATCAAATGAACAGAATAGGGAGAAAAGAGGGGAATGTGAGAAGTGGGGAAAGGTTTAGGGAAATCTTTTCTTAAAATTTTCAAATTAAATAAAATAAAATAAGATAAAATATTAATAAGATAAAAATCACCTCCAAACTATTCCTCATCTAACAGACTTCCTAGAATTCAAAACTGACTCAAAATCTTCTAGGCACACATAGACACTAGCAAAAATATTTACTTTTGCATGCACAAGAATTCAAACACAAAATCTTGGGGTAAGTGGAAGTTTTACCACTAAATCAATAAGCTTATTGTAATATAAATTGAGTGAAAATAAAATTTAAGCCCAATATACAGAGATAAGGATAGGAACAAAAATAGCATAAATTTCCAATAGTGAAATTTAAACACATGACCTCAAATATAAATTCAAAACACTTAACCACTAAAGCAAACCACTTAACTTGATAAAATTTAACAAATCAAACATTCAAATTTTGGGGCGTTACATAAAGAGTGTGTGTGAAAATAAGATATATTTGAAAAAAAAATTATGAGTGTGAAAGAAAATAAAAGGATTAAGCGTTTTTTTAATATTAGTGAGTGGCGAGAAATTCATTTATTTTTATATAAAATTAGTTGTTTTAGAAAATAATTCTTTCTCAAAAATTTTGTGAGTTATTTTCAATTTTTTTTATGAGGTGAAATATTTTTTGAGTAATTTTTAATTTCTTTTAAGGTCAAATATATAAAATATAAAAAAATTACAACTAACTTTTTTTCCTTTTTCTTTATGGGTCCAACCTTTCAGGTGGCTCTGTCACATATTGCATTCACTTTATATTTAGTTGTATTTAACAATTTTTTAATTGAATATTGTAAAATATATATTTTTTAATTTATTAATAAAAAGAATTTCATAATATGTATGTATTGAATATATTATATTTATATAATTTAAGGGGAATCTACTTGAGAGGTCCTTTATTATAGTGACCTGATTAAATTAGTTATTTTACTATTAAATGGATCAATTTAGTTTTTGTACTATTCAGAAGAATCAAATAAGGCCAAATTGAAATTGAGTTAACATTTATTGTTTAAAAAATTATCATTCACTATTTAACAAAGTTAATGTTTTTTAAAAATTTTATTGTTTTGTAAATGAAATCTTTTATTTAGAATTGAATTGAAATTAGAAAAAATTAAGTTTGAAGAAGTTTTTACACAATAAATGTTAACTCTATTATAAATTGGACTTAATTAATTCTTTTTAATAATATAAATACTAAATTGATTCATTTAATAATAGAGGAATTATTTTGATCCAGACTTTATAATACAAGAACATGTCAAATACTTTAATCTGTAATTTAATATATATTTAAAATATTATAAAGGATAAAATAATAATTTTGAAAGTTGAAATAGGATACAGAAGCCTAAAATGGGCAAATGACCTAAATATACCATTTTTTTAAAAAAAATTACGGAAAAGGGTCGGAAAAATAATTATTTACCGGAAAGGGCCATTTCCCCCGAAAACGCGTCCACGTCAGCGTGTTTTCAGGGGATGAATCAGAAAAGCGCGTCCACGAGGGAGCGCTTTGTGCCACATCAGCAAAAAAAACGCGTCCTTGAGGGCGCGCTTTGCTGATGTGGCAAAAGCACTCCCTCGTGGACGCGCTTTTGCCCTTCACCCCCGATGGGTTTTGCATCCTATTTTTAGTGCTAGAGTATGAGTTTTTAGGGTTTTAGGGCTACGGTTTAGGGTTTCTAGGGGAAAATTAATAGACTAGATTTTAGGGTTAATTAATTAGAATAATTTTAAGTTTAGGGTTTTGAATTTATTTGAATAATTTTAAGTTTAGGGTTAATTAATTAGAATAATTTCAAATAAAAATTATTTGAATTTTTTTACTGATAGTATCGGCAATATAATTTTGAGAAGACGTTTACGAACAAATAGTGACCAAAGCGCTTCAAGCGGGATGCACTCGACAAAGAAATCTTGAAAAAGCTCCCACGTGGGCGCTCTTTTGCTCTGAGTAGTCTCTGGCAAAATAATTTTGAGAAGACATTTACGAACAAATAGTGCCCAAAACGCTTCAAGCGGGATGCACCGTCGGCAAAATCTTGAAAAAAAGCTCCCACGTGGGCGCTCTTTTGCTACTGATGAGTCTCTGGCAAAATAATTTTGAGAAGACGTTTACGAACAAATAGTGCCCAAAACGCTTCAATCGGGATGCACTTTATCGGCAAAGTCTTGAAAAAAGCTCATGTGGACGCTCTTTTGCTCTGATGAGTCCGCAATCCTTAGACTATAAATCACCAAATTTCATTCTCGGGTTGCATAACGAGAAATTGAGGCAAAAGTAAAATAGAAATCGAAGATGAGTGAACGTATTAATCTGTTATTTACTACAATGGTGAGGTTTGTGACACCGAAAATGGTGTTATTTTTTTATCGGAGAACACAGCGCGACTGAGTTTTAACCAGAACATAGATTTGACAGAACTTTGCAAAAGAATTAGGCGTAAAATCTTTGGAACAACGCTAATGAAAGTTCAGTCTATTAAGTATAGATTTTGCGCTTCGGTTGATCCCGTGAAATATGACTCATTCGACATCAAAGGTCCTCGGAGCTTAGAGGCAATGGTGGAGACTCATCTTGCCAGTGGATCACCCTATCTTGAGGTATATGTTCAATTTTCATCGCCAAGTGATCTTCCTTCGACTTCAACATCTACTGCTGTTCGAGGAGAATACACGACCCCAAGCCGACACTCTGTTAGTGGGAGGAAGAATACGGAAGTGCCCGTGTTTGGTGGTAGTATGAAAAACACAACCCCTGTACGACACTCGATTGGTGGATGGGACATGCATATCCTTCCTTCGACGTTCAATGCTAGAAATACGTATTGGGGAACGTCATCAACTTCTAGTGGTTGGCGATCCGCATATGATTGAGAACGTTACGAAAGTTGTTTAAGAAGGGATAATGTACTCCCCACGACATCCACCGGCGAGGGGCCCTCTTTCGTTGCAGATGATGGTGGGTCGGATGATGAGTCCGATGTGAATCCACCTCGAGAGCCCGGCCCCGATGGTGAAAAAATTACATTATTTTCTGAACGGAGCCTATTCCAACCGATGTTGAAGGCGGTTCAAATGAAGAAGAAGAAGATCCGCGATTCAGGGCGTACTCGCCTCCAGCCCACATGCATAATGTCGATCTATCTCAAGACGATGCATTGGAGTTTCCTGAACTACCACACAAAAGGCGTGACCGTACAAGTTAGTAGTTGGATTCGGGCGAATTAGAAGTTGGTAAAGAGTTTTCCAACAAGGATAGTTTTTTTGGTGCATTGAAACAATATATCATCAAGAACGGGGTTAACTACAACGTGGTTAAATCCAAACTCGATAAGTATGAGGCCAAATGTGCAGTGCAAGATGGTACATATTCATGGAAAATCATGGCCTCATTGAGGAAAAGGACAGGCTTGTGGGAGATCAAAAAGTACAACGGTCCACATACATGTCTTGCCGGTACAGTATCACTAGGTGTTCAATGTTTTTGAATAATACTAATATTACGTAATGTTGCATTATTTAACGTACTTCATTGACAGGTGTTTCACAAGATCATCCAAAGATGGATTCAGAGATGTTGGCTGACTTAATAATACCGACGGTGAAGGCAGATCCCAAGACTACAGTGCCGGCCTTAATTGGCAATATTCGTAGCCAATTGGGGTACACGCCCTCTTACCGAAAGACTTGGATAGCCAAGCAGAAGGCGTTGGAAAAGTTGCACAGTCGGTGGGACGCTTCATATAATAAAGTGTGGCAGTGGTGTCAGGTGCTAGAGAGATATGTCCCAGGCAGCATAACAGACCTTGAAATGGAACCGGCGTACTACAATGATCGATTGCTCCGTGGATGCCAAGTGTTCAAGCGTCTGTTCTGGACATTTAAGCAATGCCGAGACGCATTTATATACTGCAAGCCATTGGTACAAATTGACGGTACCTTTATGTATGGTAGATATAAGCATCGGCTATTGCTAGCTGTGGCACAGGACGGCAGTGGGAGAATCCTTCTAATTGCGTTTGCAATAACACCGGGGGAGTCAGCTGATGACTGAGATTTCTTTCTATCTAGGTTAAGGAGGCATGTCTGCCCCCAACCTGATATATGCGTTATATCGGATCGGGGCCCTGGAATACTAGCCGCAATAGAGCGACAAGGAAGCCTATGGCATCGCACACACCATCGATATTGCCTAAGGCATGTTACGTCCAACTACCACAGACAACATCGATCTACAAGTCAACGACGGCAAGTGACCAATATGGGTATGTAATATCTATTAATATAATTTCGTTTGTAATATTCAATTTATTCTTAATTGAAGAGTGGTATGTAATATTCGCTATCAACTTATATTGGCAGGGTACGAGATCAATAAGGACCATTTTCATGAGATGTTGGCGAGTTTACGCTCAGTTAACGAAGAAGGCGCAAACTACCTACGCAATATTCCTTTCGAACAGTGGACACAAGCATACGACGGCGGCCTACGATATGGTCATATGACCTCAAACCTAGCCGAATGCATAAATTCTGTTCTAAAAGGAACGCGTCATTTGCCGATAACATCGGTTGTGTGAGAGACATATTTTCATTTAGCGGCACTATTTCCTAAACGAGCAGGAGTTATAAAGGCCAAATGCAAGGAGGCCATGTATGGTGCGCAAAGGTATTGTGAGAAATTAACAATGGGAAGGCACAGGCCAACACCATGCACACAGTGTGTCACGATCGCGACAACCTATGGTTTCGTGTGACGGAGGTTGACAGACCGAACCAAGGTATTGTTGGTGGGCAATATCGTGTACACTTGAGAAATAAGACCTGCGACTGTGGGATATTTGATGCACTTCGTTACCCATGCGCTCATGTGCTTGCGGCTTGTCAGAATCTCTGTCTGGATCCCATGAGCTATGTCGACGAAGTGTATAAAATAGAAAACATGTACAACGTGTGGAGACACGTATTCCTACCAGTCCCAGATGAACGTAAGTGGCCGTCTATATCGCTTGCTCCGTATAAGCTATTACCGGATTGAAAACTACGGCGCAAACCAAAAGGTCGACCTTGCTCGACTAGAATACGCAACAATATGGATATCCGAGAAACGACCAACCAACGGAAGTTATGCGGATGGTGTAGGAACCCAGGCCATACATCTCGCTCGTGTCCAAATCGGAATAGTTGATAGTCTCCTTATCATTTTTGTCTCTTGGAAGAATGAAAAGTTATATCTCATTTTCGTCTGTATCATTTTTGTTTAGATGTATTTAAAGACATGATAGAAGTAAAGTATGTGTTTTTTATTTCATTAAATATATAAAAATTAAATTACAATTAGGACATTCAAAAATAACTTTCATTTTATTAAAAATAAAAAGAAAAATTACAAAAAAAAATAACTTTTATTTTATTAAAGATAAAAAAATCAATTACAAAAAAAAAACTTTTATTTTATTAAAGATAAAAAATCAATTACAAAAAAAAAAACAACTTTTATTTTATTAAAGATAAAAAAAATCAATTACAATAAAAAAATAAACAACTTTTATTTTATTAAAGATATAAAAATTAGATTACAATAAAAAAAATAAACAACTTTTATTTTATTTTAGCAAAGATATAAAAATTAAATTACAATAAAAAAATAAACAACTTTTATTTTATTAAAGATAAAAAAAATCAATTACAAAAAAAACAACTTTTATTTTATTAAAAATAAAAAAAAATCAATTAAAAAAACAACTTTTATTTTATTAAAGATAAAAAAATCAATTACAATAAAAAAATAAACAACTTTTATTTTATTTTAGAAAAGATATAAAAATTAAATTACAATAAAAAATAAACAACTTTTATTTTATTAAAGATATAAAAATTAAATTACAAAAAATAAACAACTTTTATTTTATTTTAGCAAAGATATAAAAATTAAATTACAATAAAAAAATAAACAACTTTTATTTTATTAAAGATATAAAAATTAAATTACAAAAAAAAAATAAACAACTTTTATTTTAGCAAAGATACAAAAATTAAATTACAATAAAAAAATAAAAAACAACTTTTATTTTATTAAAGATATAAAAATTAAATTACAAAAAAAAAAAAAATGGCGGTCGGAATCAATGTTGGTGCCGGTCGGAATCAGTGCCACATGGGGGTGGTCGACGATTCTGTGCGCTAGATTCCTCCTTCTTCTAGCTTCCGCGGGGTTGTGGAACCTCAAAGGGGATTCTGTTCCTCTCCAGAGGTGCAGTTGTGGGTGTTGGGAGGATGACCCACCTTGATAAAATAACGACTGGGGAGGTGTTTGCATAAACCATGGCGGAGGTGTTTGAATCCCATAAGGCGAATGAGACTGGTAAAAGAAGAACTCCCCGACGGCGCGCCGCGTGCGATCCTCATGCGACGGCGGCCTCAAGATCGGTGCCGATCGGAGATAGTCGAGAACGGACTCGAACCGGGCCATGCATTCCAACTGCTGCCGTGGATCGAAAAAAGGAAACATATAAGGGTTATGATACATATAAGGGCTAGGGTACGCACCTGGCATAATCTGAAAAGGCTGTGATATCGGTGTCGTCAGCAGTGTTGGGCCCGGTGACTGTGTGGGCGCTGTTGATGGGCCCAGTGACTGTGTCGGCGCTGTTGATGGTCCCGTCTCATCACCCCTTCTCCTTGGATTTAAAGGGCCCCGTCGTTCCCTTTGTTCACGAAGTTGCCGTCGCCTCTCCTCTTCCGACAATAAATACGGCTTGCCATGGATCCAAAATCATGGCATGTATTCCGGCACGCACGCTAACTCAGGAACGATGATCGGTTCCCGAGTAGGTATATAATCATACCGGTTCTCCCACATTTCGATATACGCTGACCAAAATCTTGGCCAATCCGTATGCAACTACCGTAAGTCGACTTTGTGCTCATCATCGAGCACCTCAGGTGCCACGGGAATCGGTTGTCGGAATCCAAATTGACGCAGAACCCGATCTGATTGGTGCATCTCCACGGTGGCATAGTTGATCAATGGGACCTTCACATGCCAAATGTTTGGATTTTGAAAGAACTCCTCGGGAATTACTGCCCGAATTGATGGGTCCTCGTATAGTGTCCATTCAAACTATATTAACATGATAAAAATATGAGTTATATACTAAATACTAAATACGAAATACTAAATACGAAATACGAAACGACTATTTTATTACGAAATTTAATTAAAATTTAATACTTACTTGTGCTTCCGACCGTTGCTCTAGTAGAAGCCGTATATCTTCAAGCGATGTAGGTATTCCAACATAACTCACTAATGGTTCCACCTAATTAAATAAATTTTTAGCATACAATTATATTTTAAATCTACGTAATAATTGTAAAATCTAATATTAAATTTACCTCGTTATGAGTGGGAATGTATATGGATGGTCGACTCGAGGACGTAAAAATGGAAATCGAAACCGTGCCCATGATTGCGGTAGTGATAGGCAACCTCCGATTTTCGCTTTATTCGCCGCGTCGCCCGCACATCTCCCGATACAATTTTGCTAGCACGCACAGCGGACCCCAACTCAATTCACCGGCTGCTCTAAAATCAACGAGTTTCAGCAGACCATCTCGTGTGTCTGAGGTTTCGTGGATGTGTCCGGCATCAGATACCCTCCAATCATCTCAAGAATGTATGCCCGAGCATATCATATTCTTTCTATTTCCGTCGAATCATTATTCGGCTCCGGGAATGTGTCTCGTAACCAGCCCATCTCGATCCGACCACCGTAAATGTTATCCGGAATAGCACCCAAAAGCTCGTAGCATACGGCGACCCAATCGCCAGAAGTTGCAGACCCGGTGACTACGTACCCATCCACCGGCAATCCTAATTGCAATTGCACGTCTTCTAGAGTGATGGTACACTCTCCGCATGGAAGATGGAAAGTGTGCGTCTCGGGTCTCCCCCTCTCTATCAACGCACTGATTAACTTTGGGTCCAACTTGCACCCCCGGCCTATCGTGGCCACGTGCCAAAAACCCGTTTCCTGCAGGTAGTTCTCGATAAACGGCGATGGCGGACCGGGCATATTGCGAATATAGCATTGCAACACCCTATCTACAGACTGTTTAAAAAATTATTAAATAAAATTTAATTAAAATTGCATAAACCTTAAAAATTTTAAATAGTATTGAAAATTTAAAATTAAAACTTACCATTTGCATTTGATCGACGGAGATGTGTTTATCATCGAGACGAATTAATTCTCCGGCCATTGCTAATACGATCGAATATTTTTAAATTTATCAAAAAAATATATTTAAAAAAATTTAAAAAAGGGGTTTTTTGTAAATATTAAAGGACCATTATGAAATTTGAGAGGAAGTTTAAAGGAATTTGAGAGAAAGTTGAGAGAAAAATGATTAAGGACTAACGTGTGAAAAAAATAAAATGGTTGGGGGTATTTATAGGTTTTTTTTTTTACCGTTGAAGCGGGCAAAGCGCGTCCACAAGGAGCGCTTTTGCCACATCAGCAAGCGCGCCCTCAAGGACGCGTTTTTTATCGATGTGGCACAAAGCGCCCTCGTGGGCGCGCTTTTCTGATTCATCCCCTAAAAACGCGCTGACGTGGACGCGTTTTCGGGAGAAATGACCCTTTCCGATAAATAATTAATTTTTCGGCCTTTTTCCGTAAATTTTTCTAAATTTTGGTATATTCTGGTCATTTGCCCGCCTAAAATGCCAGCTTTACATGAGCTACTTTTTAGGGTAAAAAATATTACGAGTGTTCCAATTATATTTAAATTGTTTTTATTACCTAACAATAAAATATTACAAAAAGGTCACCTAAGTAATTATGTTTGGTTTTTTAGTTAAATTTCGTTATTCATCATTAACTTTAGTAACATAGAAATATTAAAATTAATATAATAATAAATTTAATTTTTAAATATTTACACTCACAATTTAATCTTAATTCTTAAAAATTATATTTTTAAATTTTTATTTATTTTTTCTTTCTTTTCTCCCTATCTTTTATATTTTGCATCAAATTTTCATTTGCAACGTTTTTCAACTATGATCTTGCAAGCTAAATGTGCATTTCACAAGTCATGACCAAATCAACCCTCATATTTTTTAACTTTTTTTTTCTTTATTTCTCCCTATCTTTTATATTTTGCATCAAATTTTCATTTGCAATGTTTTTTGCGAACTAAATGTGCATTTCATAACTCATGACCAAATCAACCCTCATATTGTAAGGTCAAAATTTGAGTAAAATCAATTACTCAAAACATAATTTTTGTTTCTACTGCTTACAGTGCTAGAGTCAAAACAAGAACAAAAATTATATAACATAAACCATAAAAAGACAAATAACCAAAGATCATAAAAGAACCTCAAATTTCGATTGATATTATCATTCCACTTAGAATTTTAGTGAGTAACAAAGCTAAGTTTAGGCACCGGGCATCCTCCCTTTACTCTTCTTTACAAGACCTAGTCTAATTTGCTTAAGATGTCTCCTATTCTAATCCATTTTCTTATTATAAAAAGGTCTCCTTTTTTTTTTCTCGTTCACATCTTTGGTTTTCTTCAAATATCTTGGATCTACGCAATATAGCTTAGGTTCCATGGCACCCCATTTTTTAGAGCTTCACATAATTATGAGCACATGATTTCCCCCATTAGCAAATCATAAGTATTAATACCTATTTTTTTCCCATCAACCTTCATCTTCTTAAAAACACTCATCATCTCTGTTAAACAAACACAAAATCCAAACTCCATTTATCAAACTAAAACAAAACCACCACAAAACCCGTGAAACCTTTTTAATATAAAACCAAATAGAAACCAATAAATCCTAAACATAAACCCACAAAAAGATGAAAAAAAAAAAAAAACTGTTGAAATAGATGGAGTGAGTAAGATGTGCTTGAGGAAGTTCTCACTTTCTTACCTACTGTGACACACAAACAACTTTCTATATTTGTGTTGTTGAAACCATTTTTAAATTTTAGAAAAACGGGGTCGACTTCTAAAAATAAAAGTGGGGGTCACCACCAATCCCTTTTTATTTAGGTGTGATTGGATCACCTTGCAAAACGTTTTATTTTAAAAACATTTGATTTTGGTCTACGAAAAATAAGAAAACAGGTTCTGGAGTCGGTTACGTATGAGGAAGGGTTAGCACCCTCATAACGCCCAAAAATTGGTACCTAATCGATAAAATCATGTCCAAATGTTTGAAATTTAAAAGTATTTAAAAATATGATTTCTTAAAAACTTCGAGCAATTTGAGTTAAAATTTGAGATTTCTTTGTTCCGAAAGAATATAAACATCACATCCAGGACGATAGGACACGATATTTAAAACCTTCGTAATCAAAATCATCTCATGATTTACAAAACTTGTTAAAAGGATATTTAGTTATTTAGCCAAACGGAAAATCGCAACCCAGCACGATTGGGCACTATTTCCCGATTTTCTAAATACAAAACATTACCTTATTTTAAAAATCTTTAAATAAAATATAGTAATTTTGCAAAAATATATTTTACTTTAAACAATAATCTATGTGACAGTATTGCATTTATACATTATCGAACATAAATATTAAAGGCAATTGTGAAATAATAACATTTAATATAGGCTGTAAAGAAATAATAATACAACATTTGACAAATAATAATTCCTACACTAAAACAATTATGAATATGTGATGCAAAGATAAAACAAATACAATAAACAATAAAATAAATACGAACATATTTCATGCAGATTGAAAATTTTTATGCAATAATCTATACCAAGTGATAAATAAATATATATATATATATATATGTGTTGAGAAAATAAATAAAATACATTTTAAAATAAATAAATGATTTCTATTATAAAAATACATTTTAAGAATAAATAAATATGCTATGCAATATAAGTAATTTCAGATAAAATAAAATTTTATAAAATTAATATAAGATATAATACTATATCATATAGAAATTAGAAAAACATAATATAATAATTAATATATATAAATCATAATATAAAAATAATATTTAAACAGATAAAATAATAGATAATAAATAATAATAATTTAATATGTATAAAAAATATAGATATATATATGCATTTCATACTATTAGCTAAATTAATAAAATAAAATAATAAAACAATTTAATATAATAAAATAATAAAATATAATATTAGAATAATTTAAAAAAATAATGTTTTTAAAAAATGGAAAAATAATAAAAAATACTAAAAGAAAATAAAGAAGGGACTGAATTAAACTTAAAATGAAACTTTGGGACGAAATCGAAAATAAATAAAATGGGAAGGATCGAATTGTAATACACGCGCATAATATAAGGGCCAAAACAGAAAATAACCCCACCCACAGAAACGGTGTCGTTTGAATGCGGACCAAATTGAAACAGGGGAAAATTATAGGGAAAAATTGGGAATGAAATAAATTTAATTATAAAACAGTAGAAAAGCCGAGGACTAAAATGGCAAATATCCTATTTACAAAAAAATGCGCGGATCCTCCCCGGGTTATCGGGTCAACGCGCGGATCCTTTGCCTTAAACGACGACGTTTTGTGCTTATCAGATTAAGCGAAAACGACGTCGTTTTTTAACTGCTATATAAGCAAAAATCCAGCCTTAAAAATTCATTTAAACGCTCCTTTAAAAAAAATTGTCTGGGGTTCCAAAAATTCTCTCTGGCCTTCGGCCGGAGGCCCAAATCCGGCCTAGATTCCTGCGATGGTCCGCCACATGCGCCACCTCCGACGGCGGTCGGAAGGCCAGAAACTTCCTTTTCAGTGCTGATTTAAAAGGTAAATTTATTTTCTTTGTTTTTTGTATTTTTTATATAAAAATATACATGCGCGAATAAAAAAATAAAAATAAAAATAATGCGAAAATAAAATCACCTCTGTATAACCAAAGATTTTTTATTTCTGTATTTCTTTTGTATTCTCTGTCTGAGTGTGTTCGTGTCTACAGGTTTATGGGTTTTTATACCCGAAAAATAAATTTTAAAAAGGAAATACAGATATTTTGCCATATTCTTGCTGTCTTTTTTCCTTTCTTGTGCAGGTGGGGACGAGGATCTCGCGGTGATGACCAGGCGCGCTAACTGCGGCGCGATTCGGTGGTGCGCTGAATGCGGCGTGATCGGGGCCAGGGATGTCGAGGCTGCTGTTGGGCGCTGGCGTTGCGGCGCGACTGTTGGAGTACTACGGCGCCTAAGAGACTTAGGGTTTCAGAACCCTAAGTTTCTGATTTAGGTTTTGGGCCTTTTGGGCCTTGTAGGTTTTGGGCTAGTGGGTTTAACCGGGCTTAGCTGTAATAGGTAGTCTAGGTTTAGTTTGTTACCTTAGCAATCTGCTTAGGCATTGGGCTAAGGGGTATTGGGTCCGTTGTAATCTGGGCCATCAGAATCGGATCAGAACTACACATTTATTTTTTTTATTTTTTTGTTTTTGGTTTGTCATTTAAGCCCGGGCAAAAATGGGCTCCTACAGCTGCCCCTCTTTGCTCATTGTCGTGTAACGAGAATAGAGCAAAGACTATAAAAGGACCAATTTTTGCCTGGTCCTGGCTGAGCCTCGACTTCTTGGTCCTCGTCCTCTTCAAACGGCTTCCAACTCCACTGCAATGGTATTGGAACTTCATCTAGATTTCAAATAAGTTTGATAGCTTCCATCTGCTTCACTACAACTTCATGAAGGCAGTATCCACTATCTTTTGATCTGCTCCACTGCAAACTCAGGGAGACAAGATCTGATGTTCTCGATCTACTTCTTGCAACTTCAAGAATGCCAGATCTGCTATTTTAATCTGCTCCCTGCAATTTCAAGGATTGCCAGACTAATGTCCTTGATCTGCTTCCTGCAACCTCAGGAATGCCAAATCTGCTATTTTAATCTGCTCCCTGCAACTTCAGGGATTGCCAGACTAATGTCTTTAATCTGCTTCTTGCAACCTCAGGAATCGCCAGATCTGCTATTTTCAATCTGCTCCCTACAAACTCAGGGACCGCCAGACTGATGTCCTCGATCTACTTCCTGCAACTTTAGGAATGCCAAATCTGCTATCTTTTAATCTGCTCCCTACAAACTCAGGGATTGCCAGACTGATGTCTTCGATCTGCTTCCTGCAACTTCAGGAATCGCCAGATCAATGGCTTCGATCTGTTTCCTGCAACTTCAGGAATCGCCAGATCAATGTCTTCGATCTGCTTCCTGCAACTTCAGGAATGCCAGATCTACTATCTTCAATCTGCTTCCTGCAAACTCAGGAATGCCAGATTGGCATCTTCAATCTGCTCCCTGCAAACTCAGGGATGCCAGATTGGTATCTTCAATCTGCTTCCTGTAAATTCAGGAATGCCAGATCTACTATCTTCAATCTGCTTCCTGCAAACTCAAGAATGCCAGATTGGTATCTTCAATCTGCTCCCTGCAAACTCAGGGATGCCAGATTGGTATCTTCAATCTGCTCCCTGCAAACTCAGGGATGCCAGATTGGTATCTTCAATCTTCTTATTTGTTCATCAATCATGTTCTATCCAACAAGCTTGCCCAATGTAATTTCTGAGTCAACTCTGCTTAAATCTTGAGAACACAAGGCTTGTACCATCTTACTATAATGGGAATTAAAACTTTTTCCATCTGACCCATCTGCACTTTTCAAGGTATAGGGTTTATTTCGAATTCAACCCATTCCACCACAATTCAGGGTTCCTTAGTTCGTCACCATTCCCTGGATGTATGAGTCTGAAATTTACATAAATGCAGGGTCCCCCGACAATGATCCCCTTTTACACTTGGATTGACCTTGTTTGTCATTTGCCAATATGTTATCACCAATGAAATTGTCTTATCCAATAAGAATCCGAAGAGATAATCATTTTTAAATGTTTCCAATCCCTTAGGCTTGGTGGGTTCTAAACAATAATCCTGTTTCAGATTCTCATATTATTTAGAAGCTTCCAGAGTAATATGCGAAACTCCTTTTATGAAAGTGTTATTAGTTCATTAATCGTTATTTCAATAAAGTGCTTGAAAAAAGATCACAACAATGAACATGAAAGAAATTAATCAGGAGTATAGCTCGAAGCAAATAAGCTAATCAAAGATAACCAAGGCAATAAATGAAAATTGGTTGGTGTATCTTAAAAAGAATAAAGTAAGCAAAGATAGCAAAGGCTATAAAAGAAAATTGATTAGGGTGTAAAAAGAATAAAGTAATCAAAGATAAATTTAAAATGGGTAACTAGGTGCCCCGTATATCGCAACTGAGCTTCTCTGTTCAAACTTCTTGAGGACCATTTTAAGCTCAATATGTGTTTAGGGGATCCGGAGTACTTTGTCGATGCCCTAAGACGTAACATATTTCCTCATTGTTAATTAAAACGTAGCAAGACTACTGTATGCCCCACTTTTGATCAAAATTTGAGCCGCCCTTTTCGGGTTTTCAACTCAAATCCCATTTGGTCTCAAAGCGCCCTTTGCGGGTTTTCGCCTTGGCCTCTCCTTTTTCTTTTCTTTTCTTTTTGAATTTGAATTCGAGCTCAAGGCGCCCTTTGTGGGTTTTAGCCTTGGCCTCTCTTTTTTTCTTTTTCTTTTTTTGAAAATATTCTCAAGGCGCTCTTTGCGGGTTTTCACCTTAGTCTTTCCTCTTTCAGGTAAATTACCTCTTGGCTGAACCTGAGGTCACCGGATTGGGCAAATCTTCACTATCCGTCTCGATCAATATCAGTGCTCCTCTAGAACAGGCACTACATAAGTCCTTCCCAGTTTGGCATATGCTTTCTTCTAAAATCGTTTTATAGAAGAAAGGTCTTTTTCAACATCAGGTTCCCTCGTGGAATTCCCTAAGATGAACTTCTTCATCGTAAGCTCGCATCATCTGGCCGTGACAAATAGCTTTTAACCTTTTCTTCAATTAGGTTTAATTAGCAAAACACTTCAATTCCATAAACCAATGGGTAAGATGTTTCCCCCAGCGAAGGTTCTGTTTGGCATATGCTTTCTTCTAAAATCGTTTTATAGAAGAAAGGTCTTTTTCAACATCAGGTTCCCTCGTGGAATTCCCTAAGATGAACTTCTTCATCGTAAGCTCGCATCATCTGGCCGTGACAAATAGCTTTTAACCTTTTCTTCAATTAGGTTTAATTAGCAAAACACTTCAATTCCATAAACCAATGGGTAAGATGTTGCCCCCAGCGAAGGTTCTGGCCGAAGTTCAATAAGACAGAGGGTAAATAGTAACTTCTTTATGCCAATCTTTACAAGTCTCGGTCATCTTTCCCATGATCCTTTTCTCTCTCTTTTTTTTGTTTTTTTTTTCTTCTTTTTTTTGCCACCTTTACTGGATTGTAATATGGTGTCTGATCTTTGAACAGACTAAAAACTTTTGACATTTGTCCCTTTTTGGCATTCTTCGTTGGTAACTGATCTTTTCTTTTTTCTTTTTCTTTCTTCTTCTTTTTTTTTTTTTTTTTTCGAGAATTTGATGACTATCGACTTTGTAACATTGGCATATGAAGCTACTTCCACCCTCTTAGTGAAGCGAACAACGACTCGACACAATGAATCGATGTCGACTAGCGAATTTTTTGACAAGATTGACCCCATCACATCCATGGCCCACATATGGAAAATTTGTGAAGAAATGGAGAAGGCACATGAATCTTGTCTCCTTAAATACGGCATTTGCGGTTAACTGATGCAATCCCCTTCCATGATAGACCAACCGTGCCCGATCCTCATGTTTAGCCCGCGTCTTACTAGCCCAGGCATGTCCTGATATGATCGTGCGAAAACATCTTTGAATTCTCGAAGATAATGTCTCGCCCTACTTTTTGATGAGCTAGGCTACAATCTTCACTCCTTTTCTAGGCTCGCAATATCCAATGACCCTTTGTAGAGTAAGGTCTATTTTTCATCTTTTCACCATTCTTAACAAATTAGAAGATAGGTTACAATCTTTGTTATCTTCAAAGTCCTTAGATCCCTTAGACCCATATCTTATTCAAAAAGGGAGTCAGTAACAACGTCGTTCATGTCGTTGATATCTGGGTACCTAGGTACGAAGGTAAGAAATCCAAAGAATAAATGATTCTAAGGATGATTATTTGTATGGTATGGTCATAAATAAAGAATGAAAGAATATTCTAAAAAAACAAAAGAATGTACAGTATGAAATAGAAAGAATAAAAGAATATGTACTCAAAAAGATGCATTTTATTGAAATAAAATTTCAGAACACAAGCCTATTTCACAAAAGGGTTCTTATTGCCTCTAGGCTTAAGGCAACAAGCGTGTTTCAAATATTACTCTAAATCCACTCTAAAAATACAATGATCCTTTCCGCAGTTCCATTATTTAAAATCTTCCCAAGTATGTAAGGACTTGGAAATTTTTAGTCCCCGATTCAAACATGCCGTTAATGCTTAGCTTCCCCAACATTCCCATCGGGTCCTTAATCTCCTCAATCAAACCATGCACTAGGGTCCTAAGCTTGATGCATTCTTGGATCTCCTGCCCCTATCTATCATGGAGCTCACAATGTTTACCCCTTTAATAGAAAGGTTGTGTAACGAATTTTCTGTACCAGAGGGATCATCAAATTTTACGACACCCAATTTGATGAGTCTTTCGATCATCTTTTTAGAAGCGACGCAATTTTCGATCGAATGCCCTGTGATTCCCCCATGATATTTGCATTGACCATTTACGTCGTACCATTTAGGGTACGGGGGCTGTATTGGTTCTATATAAAAAGGGGATATGACATGTGCGTCAAATGTAACTCGGTACAATTCTCTCAGACGTGGATCGAATAGGTGCGAACTGAGGTTTCTCTGAGTTCGGTCTTGAATTGGGTTTTTGCCTTGGAGAGATCTGATGTCTGGTAATTACTATCCTTGGCTGGCTTACTGTAATCGGCTCTAAATAGCCCTCTGCTTTATTTTCCTTTTTCTTCAGGGCTTTTAAAGTACACTCTTCTTTTTCTTTTGATTCTGCCAGCACAACCGGTTTAGCTTGACCATCATCCGGGTTAACACCTAAACCCATCGGGACACTCAATAGGGCCGAAGTATCAGTATTACATTGAGGACCAATAATGACAGGTAACCCATGCAGATGCACGCCTGGTTGAGTCGGAACACATATTGGGGAACAAACAATGTCCTCATCATCCACACTGCTGACCACTGGGCCACTCCTTTTTCCAAGTCCTTCGGCTAGTAACTGGGTTAACTGGCCAATCACATTCTCTTGGAATTCTCGCATTTCTTGTTGAATCTCGGTCAATTGCCCCTACATCTGCATTTGCATTTGCTCTATTCTCTCCAACCTTTGTTCCATGTTTTCCAGGTTAACTGGAATATTTTTAACTAATTAGGGTCCTTTTGTAAAAGTCTAATGCAAATGATGCAATGTAATGCAAATGCATGAATACAAAGAAAGAGAGGCATTGATTCTGAATACAATTCCATTAGAAAAACTTTTCTAGAAAGCAGATTTCTTTACATAAAACGAATCACATATACGACCATGCCCTCATATTCCAAGCAAAAACATCAATCTGCTTCCTCGCATAGGTCAAATCTTGCAAACTTCTAATAGATGCCTCCTATTAGCTCCTTTTTGATTGATCTGGGCCGCGACTCACTGCTCACTTATCTTTGCAATGCTTATTAGCCTCTTCAAGAAAGCCTTGCCGTGGCGATTTTCGAATAATCTTTGTCAGCTTGAATCCTTGGGCAATAAACTCTTGTATTCCTTCACGGTCTATCAGTCTTCTCTCGTTGTGTTTGCTTGAAACATATTCGGACAACCGTATTATAATCCACTTTATCAAAAAATCCATTTCCTTATGACAAACTTTTCTATTTAGCAATCGAATTTGAATCAACACCTCTTTTCTATGATATGAATGCAATGCAATCAAAACAAAAGAGAACACGTTAGCACAAAGAAATAAATAACAGAATAGGGCACCTATCAGGGTGACCGCTAGGGTTTGACATGGTTCTATCTAGGGTAAGCCCTTAGGTTTTCTACATGTGGTTTAGCTCTAAAGTTTGAGGTACCCAAACCAGCAGATTCCTCGATCCTCACCCATTATAGGTTCATGCGGACCGAGTTCGGTTCAGGGGAATACATTTCCCTATGACCATGCGGAAGTGAAAACTTCATGAAGACATAGGTACAGATGTATCCCTAGGCGACCCACTAGCCCATGCGGAGGTGAAAACCTCACGAAGGCATAGCTTCGCGCCCCACTTAAGGGGTGTGACCACGACGGTCATGTAGTGCAATGCAGAAATAAATATTAAAACCACATGCAATAAAAGGATCATGTTTTTTTTAAATCAAAATTTTAAACTCGAACAAAAGGACATAAAATTATCGATCTTACGGCTTGACTCTCTTATTGTCCCCAGTGGAGTTGTCAAGCTGTCGAAACCATTTTTAAATTTTAGAAAAACGGGGTCGACTTTTAAAAACAAAAGTGGGAGTCGCCACCAATCCCTTTTTATTTAGGTGTGATTGGATCACCTTGCAAAACGTTTTATTTTAAAAACATTTGGTTTTGGTCCACGAAAAACAAGAAAATAGGTTCGGGAGTCGGTTACGTATGAGGAAGGGTTAGCACCCTCATAACGCCCAAAAATTGGTACATAATCGATAGAATCATGTCCGAATGTTTGAAATTTAAAAGTATTTAAAAATATGATTTCTTAAAAACTTCGAGCAATTTGAGTTAAAATTTGAGATTTCTTTGTTCCGAAAGAATATAAACATTACATCCAGCACGATAGGACACGATATTTTAAAACCTTCGTAATCAAAATTATCTCATGATTTACAAAACTTGTTAAAAGGATATTTAGTTATTTAGCCAAACGGAAAATCGCAGCCCAGCACGATTGGGCACTATTTCCCAATTTTCTAAATACAAAACATTACCTTATTTTGAAAACCTTTAAATAAAATTTAGTAATTTTGCAAAAATGTATTTTACTTTAAACAATAATCTATGTGACAGTATTGCATTTATACATTATCGAACATAAATATTAAAGGCAATTGTGAAATAATGACATTTAATATAGGCTGTAAAGAAATAATAATACAACATTTGACAAATAATAATTCCTACACTAAAACAATTATGAATACGTGATGCAGTATAAACAAATACAATAAACAATAAAATAAATACGAACATATTTCATGCAGATTGAAAATTTTTATGCAATAATCTATACCAAGTGATAAATAAATATAATATATATATATATATATATGTGTGTGTTGAGAAAATAAATAAAATACATTTTAAAATAAATAAATGATTTCTATTATAAAACTACATTTTAAGAATCAATAAATATGCTATGCAATATAAGTAATTTCAGATAGAATAAAATTTTATAAAATTAATATAAGATATAATACTATATCATATAGAAATTAGAAGAACATAATATAATAATTAATATATATAAATCATAATATAAAAATAATATTTAAACCAGATAAAATAATAGATAATAAATAATAATAATTTAATATGTATAAAATATATATATATATATATGCATTTCATACTATTAGCTAAATTAATAAAATAAAATAATAAAACAATTTAATATAATAAAATAATTAAATATAATATTAGAATAATTTAAAAAATAATGTTTTTAAAAATGGAAAAATAATAAAAGAAAATAAAAGAAAATAAAGAAGGGACTGAATTAAACTTAAAATGAAACTTTGGGGCGAAATCGAAAATAAATAAAATGGGAAGGATCGAATTGTAATACACGCGCATAATAGAAGGGCCAAAACAGAAAATAACCCCACCCACAGAAACGGTGTCGTTCGAATGCGGACCAAATTGAAACAGGGGAAAAATTATAGGGCAAAATTGGGAATAAAATAAATTTAATTATAAAACAGTAGAAAAGCCGAGGACTAAAATGGCAAATATCCCATTTAAAAAAAATGCGCGGATCCTCCCCGGGTTATCGGGTCAACGCGCGGATCCTTTGCCTTAAACGACGACATTTTGTGCTTATCGGATTAAGCGAAAACGACGTCGTTTTTTAACTGCTATATAAGCAAAAATCCAGCCCTAAAAATTCATTTAAATGCTCCTTAAAAAAAAATTGTCTGGGGTTCCAAAAATTCTCTCTGGCCTTCGGCCGGAGGCCCAAATCCGGCCTAGATTCCGGCGATGGTCTGCCACACGCGCCGCCACATGCGCCACCTCCGACGGCGGTCGGAAGGCCAGAAACTTCCTTTTCAATGCCGATTTAAAAGGTAAATTTTTTTTCTTTGTTTTTTGTATTTTTTTATATAAAAATATACATGCGCGAATAAAAAAATAAAAATAAAAATAATGCGAAAATAAAATCACCTCTGTATAACCAAAGATTTTTTATTTCTGTATTTCTTTTGTATTCTCTATCTGAGTGTGTTCGTGTCTACAGGTTTATGGGTTTTTATACCCGAAAAATAAATTTTAAAAAGGAAATACAAATATTTTGCCATATTCTTGCTGTCTTTTTTCCTTTCTTGTGCAGGTGGGGACGAGGATCTCGCGGTGATGACCAGGCGCGCTAACTGCGGCGCGATTCAGTGGTGCGCTGAATGCGGCGTGATCGGGGCCAGGGATGTCGAGGCTACTGTTGGGCGCTGGCGTTGCGGTGCGACTATTGGAGTACTGCGGCGCCTAAGAGACTTAGGGTTTCAAAACCCTAAGTTTCTTATTTAGGTTTTGGGCTAGTGGGTTTAACCGGGCTTAGCTGTAATGGGTAGTCTAGGTTTAGTTTGTTACCTTAGCAATCTGCTTAGGCATTGGGCTAAGGGGTATTGGGTCTGGTTGTAACTGGGCCACTGTAACTGGACTGTAAACTACACTTTTATTTTTTTTATTTTTTTGTTTTTGGTTTGTCATTTAAGCCCGGGCAAAAATGGGCTCCTATATGTGTAACTGGCAATTTATTGAACTAGATTTTTGGGCTAAGTTGAGATTGTGGATTATATCTAGCCTATCAATGAAGATTATATCATTTGCAGATCGGGTAAAGTTTATCTAATCTCTTGGATCGAAGAAGTTGGATTGGATTGGAATGTTGAAGTCTTAGCCACCAATAATCCTCGTTTACCTTTTTTTGTTATTATTATATTGTATTCGGCTAGTTTAGCTATTATTTAATAGGGATAGTGATAGATCTTCATTATGTTAGCAAATATTGAAAAACTCTATATAATTGAGAGACTTGTATAGGTTTATGTACTGGTTAATTGAGAGCACTAAATCTGTTCAAGCAAGGAACATTATTTGTGTGAGTGAACTTGATTGTAAAACCTTTGTGCTATGATTTTACAAGCTAAGTGGTGAGAGTTTTAGTCTTCAAATATACAAAAGTGAGGAAATTGTCATTGGGGTGCGATAGACTTAAGTTCACTTGTAAGTGTTTAAAGATAGTGGATATTTATTATTGAATGAGGCTCCGCAAACGTAACGAAACCGAACTATTTAAACAATCTTTGTGTTCCTTATTTTTGTTCTGTGTTTCGCAATGCTTGAAGAAGTGTCAACTTCCTCGATTACTTTGGCCAACACTTAGTTTGTTACTCAGTTTCAAGTCAACAAACTCATAGGAAATAGAGGGGAAAAAAGGCAAAAAAATAAAAGGGGGGAAGGAAGAACCGAAGCATCCTTTCTCGTTCATTTTAGGCTAATTTGGTGCACGGAGTTCAAAACCATCACTATAGAAAAATAAGGTTTTAGCGGCATTTTTAGTGGCGTTTGGACAAAAAACGCCACAAATATTAAACATTAGCGGCGTTTGAAAGAAAACGCCACAAAAAGTTGAGCAATAGCAGCGTTTTTGGCACAAACGCCGCTAAAAACAGTGCAATAGCGGCGCTTTGGTGAAAACGCCGCTAAAAATAGAGCAATAGCGGCGTTTTTGGCACAAACGCCGCTAAAAACAGATCAATAGCGGCGTTTGCTAAAAGTTGAGCAATAGTTCCATTTTCATCTAGGGTAACCGACACTCGTTTCGATTTGATTCGATTTAATTTTCATTTTTTTTCTTATTTTTGTTTTGAATTTAATTTTATTTTGCTATTTGAAACTGACTTAGCTATGAGAAATTTTCATTTTAATTACTTAATTATGAAAAGTTACAAATTGATAACTAAACTATTTAGAAGTTTTGCTTTATCGAAACCCCTAAACCCTATTTATATTAATTAAAATACAATTTATTTTTAATTGAATATTTAAATTCTTCAAAAAAAATAATGACACGTAGAAAAAATTTGAAAGTAAAAACATAGAAAAATATATGTTAAAAATTTAAAAATTAAAATACTATTGTCGAAACCATTTTTTTGTTTGGAAAACGGGCCGGCTTTAAAAGGAAAATGGAGTCGCCACCAATCTTTTTTGAAGTGTGATTGGATCATCTTATAAAACATTTGGTCTACGAATTTTAAGAAGACGGGTCCGGGAGTCGGTTACGCACGAGGAAGTGTAACATCCCCAAACCCGGCCCATTCACCACGACCGAATCTGGTTATGTTAGTGAAATTTATTTAACTTAGAGAAAAATTTAGTAAAACTTGTTAACTTCTGAAAATCCATGTTCATTTAATATTGTATGAGAAAAACTTTGATATCACATAAATATTATAAAATGCCCCAAAAGTGAACTTTAATGAATATATATATGACTAATTTTGAATAAATAAGTTGTCAAAATAAATTCGCTTTCCACTTAGTAATTTAATATAATCCAAACATAATTTAAAATAATAATTAAATAACTCCCAAAGTAAATAAAAATCAAAGGGCCTTATAACATCAATGTTTAAAAGATCTAGTACTTAATATAAATAAATTTAAACTCTTCTTTCTCGCATGGGCCACCACGTGTCCTCTCCGATCCCTGGTCCAATCTACGCATCACCCGAAATGGTTAGAAAATAAAGAGTGAGTCCACCGACTCGGTGCATAATCAAAACACCGATTTCCACACGTATGGGCTTGGCCCATACCCACACAATATTCGTAACAAATCATGCAAGAATGCATTTCAGCCCAACCCTTCGTCCAACCGTACACCAACCTTAGCGGACTCCTCCTAAGGCCGTGGAAACTCCCACCGATCACATTGTGATCCATAACATCTTACCTTGGCAAGCTCGCTGCTCAAGGCCGTGGCTGAGCCACCGATCAACCTAAGTGATCACAATATCGCAATCTGCCTACGGTGATGCACATAGCAATCAACCGCCGAGATGGGCACCTAGCCAACACCTCCCTTGAGGTAGCACAAAGCTAACCCTCAAGCGCTAATGTAGCCTGAGCTAACATTAGACCACGTACATCCTGTGTACACTTCTTCCTCCATTGAGTCAAGCCCAAATCCCATGTATGCATGCATAAGTTCAACATGTCAGATTAACAAAAGAGTAAGCATCACATGTGTATTATCATATCATGTATATATCATAAATAACTCACTATTCAAGCCACTATAATCGGCCATCATTCATATCACGCATATGTAAACACATTTAACAAACCAAAGACCGAGGAAATAGTGCGTTGATTATGCACCTTAATAGCACAAACGATCTACCCTCGAAACGCAACCTTATACCACTGCACTGCTGACTAAACAAATCCCGAAAGGTCTCCTGCGCTAGGCTCTCCTCCCCTATAATCGACCTTGCACAAAACAAGTAACACTTAAGGCCATTCGGCCAAGACAAGAAACCATAGCAAAACTAACACACCCTTACCTTGCTAACCACTACCCTTCCTCTAACAAGAATCGGCCACCACCAAGGAAGTAAGGGTTCGGCTTCAGGGACTTGTAACCAAAATGGAGAAAATAGGAGAACAAAAGATTCAGCAAGGCTCCTTAGATGGTTTGGGATATTCAGCAATGGTAGTTTTCTATGGATGGCTACAGTTTAAGCAAGGTTTAAAAGAAAAAGGTGAGAAGGGAGAGGGATATAGGTTCATAAAAGGTTAAGCTCTCTGCTACTTTCGGCTACAAAGAAATAAGATGAAAAAGGGGTTTGCTTGGACTAACTTTCGGCAATGGACAAGGGAAAATAAATAAAAACAAAGGGAAGAACTTTTTGGTAAGGGAGAAAGCAAATGGTGAATGAAAATGAGCACCTCCCCTCCCCCTATTTATACTATACGGCCTAGCTCCAATCTTCCACAAAAATCCCTCAAAACTCTCCTAAAACACCTCCCTTCCATCCATTCAAAATAATTTGAATGGGTCAAACTTACCTAGCCAAATTTAAAAAAAAGAAGACCAAGTCTTCATCCACCTTTTAAGCATCCAAAAGCTGCCCAACTTCTTACCTCATTGACGCAAAAACAAAGGCCAAAGTGCTGCCTTCGCAGCTCGAACACTGGCCCCTTCCCTTGCACCTGAGGCGTCACTTCCCCAAGCTCTTAGTGGCGTCTCCCTTGCCACTTTACTAGCTCAATCCTTATGTCATAATCTCCCAAATAATTCTCTTAAGACACCCATCGCCAAGCTCCCCTTTTTGCACTTAAAAATCCAAAATTTTCTAAAGTCTTCCCCTTGAGTCCAAACATTCTTACCACCTCTCAAACACATCCAAGCATACCCAAAACCTACTAGAACATGAATTATACCCAACATGCATAGCCCCTAAATCAGGGTGTTACAGGAAGGATTAGCACCCTCGCAACGCCCAAAATTGGTACCTTATTGACTGATTAATGTCCTAGTATCGAAAAATTGGAAGAGATTTTAAAATACGAATCCTTTAAAAATGTTTGGATAATTCAAATTAGATATCGAAGTTCTCTTGTTCCGAAAAGATGAAACATCACATCCAGCACGATAGGACACGATGTTTCAAAACCCTCGATACCAAAATCATTTCATGATTTCCAAATTTCATGCATTGCACTTTAAAAGGGTATTCCATTATTTGGCCAAACTAAAACCGAAACCCAGCACGATTGGGCACGATTCATCGAGTTTTATAAATATGAAATATCGCCTTTATTTAAGAAAACACGGTCAGAACCTCTTAAGGATATTTGGTCATTTGGACGAACGAAAAATCGAAACCCAGCACGATTGGGCACGATCTCTCGAACTCCCAAACACGAAACATTGCCTTATTTACAAAACGCGATTAAAATCTTTAAAGGATATTTAGTGATCTAGACGAACGAAAAAAAATCGAAACCCAGCACGATTGGGCACGATTTCTCGAACTTCCAAACACGAAATATTACCTTTGTGAAACCCTTTTTTATGAATTTTTGGAAAACAAAATGAAAAATGTGGGAATGAAAACACGGTAATAATAAGGAATAATAATAATAAATGCAAAAGGGGAAAAAATAAATAATAATATTATAATAGCAAAAATAATATGTGACGAATAAAAAAAATAGTGATAATAATAATACTACTAATGAAGCTAACGAATATAATAAAAAGGGTAAATATAATACTAAAATAATAAATAGAATAATAACTACAATAAGCAAAAAAAGTTAATAAAAAAATAATAATAATATTAGAGTAATGGTATTAATAAAAATAGTAGTAGTAAAAGGGTATATTGATAATAAGGATATAAATATAATAGTAATAGTAAAGAAAATAAAATAAATTATAATGGTAAAATAATAGTAATATTAAATTAAGAATAATAATGGTAAATATAGTAATGAAGGTAATAATAGAAATAATAATAATATTAAAAATGATAACAATAATAAATAGAAATAAATAAAAATCTAAAATAAAAAAATGGCAGAATAAAAATATCAAAACTAACAAAACTAAGAAAAGACAAAACTGAATTTAAAATCGAATCTGGGGCGAATTTAAAAAAAATAAAAACAACGGATGACCTATTTGAACACGCGGGTCAAGGGGAAGGACTAAAAGGGATAATATTCCCCCCTTCCAAAACGACGTAGTTAGAATAAGGGCCCAATTGGAATTGCGATAAGTTATGGGGCTCAATTGAAAAACAAAAAAGACTTGATTGCAGAACAATAAAAATGCGGAAGGACCACGGGCATAAATAGCCCAAATATCGGAAAAACACGCGGATCCCTTCGGGTTGGGTCAACTGCGCGCGGGTAAGGCCTTGAAATGGCATCGTTTTGGGGCTATGGAAGCCAGCCCTAAACGGTGTCGTTTTGTGTGCTTATAAATACCAAATTTTTCTAAAAAAAAACTCATTCCTTCTTTCTTTTTTTAAAAAATGACGCAGCTCTCCCGTTCTCATTTCTTGGGGCGATTTTTGGCGAGGATTCTGGCGACACTCCGACACCGCTCACTTTGCCAGCTTGCTTGTAACATGCCAAACCACACACGCACACTGTGGCGAAATTTGAAAAAAGTAAGTTTTTTTGTTTTTTTTATATTTTTTTAAAACTCTTATATATTTTTTTTAAAAAGAAAAAGAAAATCCCTAAAAAAAAGATGCAGACTCAAAAAACAAAGAAAAAGATAAACGAAAAAAATGAACCTTTGTTTTTTTCTCTGTATTTCTATGTCTAAAAGCGTGTATATTCTGTATTCTCTATAAAAAAAAGATCCTTTTTACATTCAAATACTCGGCTTTTATAGCCTCTTTTACAAACGATTTCTGCCTATTTGCAGGTACGTGCTCGAATATGCCACTGACGTGGCGTGATAGAGCGGCGCACGTCGCGGGGTGGTCGCGTCCGCGCCGCGAGTGGTGGTCTTTGGCCGGGCGGGCGTCGTGCGCCGGGTCCTCTAGGGTTTCTGTTAGCTTAGGTAGTGGGCCGATTTGTTTTGGGTTGAGGTTTGGGCTAAGTTGTTTTTGGGTTGAAATTTGTTGTAAAAATTTTGGGGTTTAAAATTGGGCTTGTTGGGGTGAAAATTGGGTCATACAGTTGCCCCTCTTTGCTTGTTATCGTGCAACGGGAACGAAGCAAAGATTCTAAAAGAGCCAATTTTCCCCGTCTTGCTGAGACTTGATTTCTTGGCGCTTCTTCTCCTCAAGTGGCCTCGCTTTAACCCATTGCTTCCTTAGGGGTATTAGAATTGTCGTTCTGATCCACTCCAATGCTGATTCGTCGAAATTTGATCTGCTCCACTACTGCTTAGTGGAGATAAGATCTGCTATCTTCAGCCTATTACCCTACTGTTTAGGGGATTAAGGCTCATTGTTTTCGATCTGTTCCACTCCTGCTCAGTGGGATAAGATCTGTAATCTTCAGCCTGTTACCCTACTGCTTAGGGGATTAAGGCTCATCGTTTTTGATCTGCTCCACTCCTGCTCAGTGGGATAAGATCTATAATTTTCGGCCTGTTATCCTACTGCTTAGGGGATTAAGGCTCATCGTCTTCGATCTGTTACCCTACTGCTTAGGGAATTAAGATTTGTAATTTTTGGCCTGTTACCCTACTGCTTAGGGGATTAGGGCTCATCGTCTTCGATCTGTTACCCTACTGCTTAGGGAATTAAGATCTGTAATTTTTGACCTGTTACCCTACTGCTTAGTGGATTAAGGCTCATCGTCTTCGATCTGTTACCCTACTGCTTAGGGAATTAAGATCTGTAATTTTTGGCCTGTTACCCTACTGCTTAGGGGATTAGGGCTCATCGTCTTCGATCTGTTACCCTACTGCTTAGGGAATTAAGATCTGTAATTTTTGGCCTGTTACCCTACTGCTTAGGGGATTAAGGCTCATCGTCTTCGATCCGTTACCCTACTGCTTAGGAAATTAAGATCTGTAATTTTCGGCCTGTTACCCTACTGCTTAGGGGATTAAGGCTCATCGTCTTCGATCTGTGACCCTATTGCTTAGGGAATTAAGATCTGTAATTTTTGGCCTGTTACCCTACTGCTTAGGGGATTAAGGCTCAATGTTTTCGACCTATTCCACTCCTGCTCAGTGGGATAAGGTCTATAATCTTCAGCCCGTTACCCTACTGCTTAGGGAATTAAGGCTAAATGTCTTCGATCTGTTCCACTCTTGCTTAGTGGGATAAGATCTGTAATCTTCAGCCTGTTACCCTACTGCTTAGGGAATTAAAGCTCATCATTTTCGACCTGTTCCACTCCTGCTCAGTGGGATAAGGTCTATAATCTTCAGCCCGTTACCCTACTGCTTAGGGAATTAAGGCTCAACGTCTTCGACCTGTTCCACTCCTACTCAGTGGGATAAGGTCTATAATCTTCAGCCCATTACCCTACTTCTTAGGGAATTAAGGCTCAATGTCTTCGATCTGTTCCACTCCTGCTCAATGGGATAAGATTTGTAATCTTCAGCCTGTTACCCTACTGCTTAGGGAATTAAGGCTCATCGTTTTCGACCTATTCCACTCCTGCTCAGTGGGATAAGGTCTATAATCTTCAGCCCGTTACCCTACTACTTAGGGAATTAAGGCTCAACGTCTTCGACCTGTTCCACTCCTGCTCAGTGGGATAAGGTCTATAATCTTCAGCCCGTTACCCTACTGCTTAAGGAATTAAGGCTCAATGTCTTCGATCTGTTCCACTCCTGCTCAATGGGATAAGATCTTTAATCTTCAGCCTGTTACCCTACTGCTTAGGGAATTAAGGCTCATCGTTTTCGACCTGTTCCACTCCTACTCAGTGGGATAAGGTCTATAATCTTCAGCCCGTTACCCTACTGCTTAGGGAATTAAGGCTCAACGTCTTTGACCTGTTCCACTCCTGCTCAGTGGGATAAGGTCTATAATCTTCAGCCCGTTACCCTACTGCTTAAGGAATTAAGGCTCAATGTCTTCGACCTGTTCCACTCCTGCTCAATGGGATAAGATCTATAATCTTCAGCCTGTTCCCTTGCTATCTTCGAAAGACAAGGCCATTGGTCTAAATCTGCTCCATTGCCGATACATGGAGATAAGATTCGCCAAAATCTGTAATTCTGATCAATTTTGCTACATTGTCCTCTGGGAACCTACCTGTAGAATTGATTTCATGGGGTCTATGCTTATGCCAAATGATTAGGATGTCATGAAAAATGCTCCTAACCATATGTATTATGAATGTTATGAATGAATGCAAAATGTCATGAGAATGATCCATTTTTAACACTTGGGCTGTCATTGCTTGCTATATATTAAGGTGATATCCCTGACGTATGTCTTTTTTGTTTAGCTAATACTTCTAACAGAGAATCTGAAGATGTCGTCACTGCTTAGTCCCTTATCTCAAGTGCTCCGAGCCCCTTAAGCCTGGTTAGTTCTAAATAACTGTCCTATTTCGGATTCTTGTATTATTTAGAGACTTTCAGAGTAATACGCAAGACCTCTTTTTTGAAAGCATTATTAGTCCACTAATCATTATTTCAATACAAAATGCTTTAAAGAGATCATAACAATGGACAAGAAAGAGATTAATTAGGAGCATAGCTCGAAACAAATAAATTAAGCAAATAAGGCAAATGCAATCAAGAAGGAAATTCATTGGTAGTATATTTTGGAACGGGCAAGTTTAGAATGGGTAAGATGGAAACTAAGTGCCCCAGATATCGCAGCATGAGCTTCTTTGTTCAAACTTCTTGAGGACCATTTTAAGCTCAACATGTGTTTAGGGGATCCGAAGTACTTTGTCAGTGCCCCAAGACGTAATAAACTTCCTCATTGTTAATTCAAACGTAGCAAGACTACTGTATGCCCCATCACGATTTGGTCATAATTTGAGCTGCCTTTTTCAATTTTTTGACTCAAAGCCCCTTAGGTCTCAAAGCGCCCTTTGCGGGTTTTCACCTTGGCCTCTCCGGTGTTTTTTTTTTTTGCGGAAAGCCTCAAAGCGCCCTTTGCAGGTTTTCGCCTTGGCCTATTTCATTGTGTTTCTTGATTGAGTCTGCATTAATTGGATTTGGCAGACTTTTTCCGTCCATCTCGGCTAGTATCAATGCTTCTCCAGAAAAGGCCTTCTTTTTAAAACATAAGGTCCTTCCCAATTCGGCACCCACTTTTCTCTGAAGTCCCCTTTTGCATGAGAAGGATCTTTTTTACCATCATAAGATTCTCTTGGGTGAACTTTTTTGTCATAAACTTGTATCATCTATTTTTGGTGCGTTCGACCATGATGAATACTTTCAATCCAGCTTACTGGAGACATTCTGCTTCATCCAATTCTTAATTCAATCCAAGCTCAGAGAAGAGGAATCTCCACTTCCAAAAATTGTTTCCCTTCCATAAACCAAGGTGTTGCTCCAATGAAGGTCTTGGCCAACACTCGAGAAGCAAAGAGGGTAAATGGTAGCTTCTCTATGCCAATATTTACAAGTCTCAATCATCTTTAAAAAATCTTTTTTGATGTTCCCCCCTTTTTTGTAATCGATATGGCGCTCGATCTTTGAACAGATCACAACTTTGACATTATGTTAAACATGTAACTTTGGCATATGAAGTGACCTCCACCCTCTTAGTGAAGTAATTGCCAACCACAAAGATGACGATGTCTGTTAGAAGCTTTTGACTAGATCGTCCCCATAACATCTATGCCCCACGTATAGGAAAGAGTGGAGGAAGCACCTAAGTCTTGTCTTCCTCTATTTGGCATTTATGGCATAACTAATGCAATCTCCTTTTCATGGTAGATCAACAATACCCGAACCTTATAATCGGCCTGGCTATCGGGAAACTGTTAGTATGTGCCTTTTTGAACAATCCATAGCCTTCTCGTGCCTAGGCATATCTTGATGCGATCATGCAAGGACATCTTTGAATTCTTGGAATAACTCAATGACGTCTTGCTTTGTTTTTGTGGTGGGCAAGGCTTCGATCTTCACTACTTTCCCAGAGTCGCAATGTCCACTGACCCTTTGTGTGGTAAAGTCTATTTTCATTTTGTTCTATCATCCTTAACAAATCAAAAGATAAGTTGCAATCTCTGACATCTTCAAAATCCTCGGATCTTTTTAGACTCATATTTCACTCAAAAGGAGTCGATGAATGCGTTGCTCATGTCTTGATATCCGGATACCTATTGTAGGTACGAAGGCAAATTCCAAAGAATAAATGATTCTAAGGATGATTATTTATATGGTATGATTATGAATGAAATGAGAGGGTAAAGAGATATTTACTCAGAATGAAACATAAAAATGTACTTTTTATTGAAAATAAAGATGTTTGAACATGAGCCTATTTCACAAAAGATTCTTATTGTTTCTAGGCTTAAAACAACAAGTGTGTTTTGAACATTACTCTTTGTTAGCTCTAAAAACTACAGGAGTTTCCTTCGCAGTCCAGTTATTCAGAACACTTTCAGGCTTGTAGGGGCGAATGCCCCCTAGGTTTCCTTTATTCGATCCCTCTTCAAATACGGCATTGAGTCTCACAGTTTTCAACATGTCTTCAGCCTTTCTTCATTCATCATCCCTGGTTCAGGAGGGATAATTCTTTCCGATATGAATGCCTTGGATATATAGGGAAAATTCATTGATCCCCATTTGACTTTGGCGTCATTCTCTATCGACTCTCCTCCTATGGTACACACGTTTTCTCTTTTAGAAGAGTCAAAGAACTCCAGCTCTTTATTATCCATTAACCCTTGTACTAGGGCTCTGAATTCGTTGCACTGCTGGATCTCATGGTCTTCCTTGTTATGGAACTCACAGTAGTTCCTTGCATCTCGGGATTTACTCCCCAACTCTTGTAGAACTAGACCTCTTTTCCGCATTTCCTTCCAAACCTCTCTCAATGGGGTTCTTACCTCCGCAACATTTCGTTTGATTCTCCTCCCCATGTACTCGACTATCACGTTTACCCCTTTCTTGGTATGACTGGGTAACAGATTTCCTACACCTGGTGCATCGTCGAATCTCACAACACCCGCCTTAATAAACCTTTCAGCTAGCCTTTTGAAAGGGAAGCAATTCTCTATCGGGTGCTTCACTATCCCCGCATGGTATTCATATTGAGTGCTTGTGTCGTACCATTTTGGATATGGGGATTACAACGGTTTTGAGTAGCAAGGGGATACGATGTGTGCATCGAACAGAGTTTTATACAACTCCCTATACGTTATAGGTATGGGAGTAAACTGGAATTTCTCGATATTCTGCCTCGTGTTGGGCTCCTGCCTTGGTAAGGCCTGCTGGCCTGCGACTACTGCTCTTGGCTGGCTGACAGTAACGGGTTTTAGATAACCTGAGCTCATATTTCCTACTTCATTCTCCCTTTTATTCGGAGCTGATCTTTTCGTGCTTCCTCCAGTTTTTATTTTCCTGCACCTTATCGCGTTCTCTAACATTTCACCAGACATCACTATGTCTGCGAAACTTTTAGTGGCGCTCCCCAACATATGATTGATGAACGGTGCTTTTAGGGTATTAATGAAGAACATGGTCATTTCTTTTTCTAGCAGCGGCAGCTGGACCTGTGTAGCGACCTCCCTCCATCTCTGGGCATATTTCCTGAAACTTTCGCCCGACTTTTTCTCCATGTTTTGTAGCGTGATCCTGTCTAGCGCTATATCAGTTACATGGCCATAATGCTTCATGAAGGCCTGTGCTAAATCCTTCCATGATTTGGTTTGGGTGCAACTCAGCTGATTGTACCATTTAGCCGCGCCTCGATCGGACTATCACGGAAACAATTGTATCAACAACTGGTCATTGCTGACATATCCCGTCATTCTCCGACAGAACATTGTAATGTGGGCCTTAGGGCAGCTGGTCCCATTATATTTTTCGAATTTTGGCATCTTAAACTTTGGTGGGAGTACCAGATTAGGGACCAAACTCAACTTTTTAGCATCCACCTCGCCTTGGTAATCAGCGCTTTCTAATGATCTGAACTTCTCTTCCAACCATTTGCAACGATCCTCAAACTCCTTTGGGAGTTTTGCCTTTACTTTTTCTCCCTCTGCTGCATCATCGAAGTCAGGGACCATTGGTTTTGTCAAATTATCTCTGGGGTTAGAGCTCGAGCATGTCGGGAAGTTTATCGGTGCTAAGGTACCGGATTGATACTGAGTTCTGATATTGACAGACACTCTTGGCAATTGGACTTGGGAATTTACCGGGGCTGAGCTTGGAGGATAAGCAGAATTTTCATTTTCATCTCCAGCATCGACCATAGGGCCCTTTCCTTTGTCTTGCCCTCCAGTCAACAATTGTGTCAACTGGCTCATCATGCTTCTCTGGGATTCCAGCATTTGATCCCTCATGTCCTGTTGAATCTTAGCCAACTGTTCCTGCAGTTGGTCTTGCATTTCCTTCTGCATCTTCTCTAACTTTTCCATTCTTTGATCCATAGCTTTCGTCTTTTTCTGAGTGTAGTAGCGGTGTTCCAGGGTATCTCTATAATATGATCTATAGTTAATAGGGTTCTTTTATGATAATTGATGCATATGATGCGGTGTAATGTAAATGCATGAAATGCAATGCAAATGAATGAATGCAAAAAGAAAGAGAGGCGTCGATTCTGAATTCAATTCCATTAGAAGAACTTTTCTAGAAAATAAATTTCTTTACATAAAACGGATTACATATGCGGCTTCATCCTCATAGTCCAGGTGAAGACATCAATCTTTTCTCATTGTGTTCACTTGGACTATATTTGGACAAACGCATTATAACCCACTTTATCAAGAAATCTATTTTCTTATGACAAACTCTTCTATTTAGCAATCGAATATGAATCAACACCTCCTTTCTATGATGATAAAATGCAATGTAGTTATAAACAAAAGAAAATACGTTAGTATCAGGTGCAGGTGGTAAGAATCAAACACCTATCCAGATAGCTGCTAAGGTTTAGCATGGCTCTATCTAGGGTGGGCTCTTAAGGATCGCTATATGTGGCTTGGTTCTAAAGGAAGGGTGCCTGAACCAGCAGATTCCTCAATCCTTACCCATTATAGGCTCATACGGATCGAGTTCAGTTCAGGGGAATACATTTCCCTATGGCCATGCGGAGGTGAAAACCTCACGAAGACATAGGTACGGATGTATCCCGGAAGTAGTCCACTAGCCCATGCGGAGGTGAAAACTTCACGAAGGCATAGCTTCTCGCTCCCACTTAAAGGGTGTGACCACAACGGTCATGCAATATGAATGCAGAAATATCCTACGAAACTCAAACCACACAAACAGATGACGCAACACGAGCTCATGCAATGAAAGAATCGAAATCAAATTTTAATTTTTGATAAAAGGACGTTAATCAACCAATTTTACGGCTTGACTCTCTTATTGGTCCCCAGTGGAGTCGCCAAGCTGTCAAAACCATTTTTTTGTTTGGAAAACGGGCCGACTTTAAAAAGGAAAATGGAGTCGCCACCAATCTTTTTTTGAAGTGCGATTGGGCCACTTTTGAAAACATTTGGTCTATGAATTTTAAGAAAACGGGTCCGGGAGTCAGTTACGCACGAGGAAGGATTAACACCCTCGCAAAACCCAAAATCGAAGCCCAAACCAAACACCTAAACCTGTAACATCCTAAATTTACGGGCCTATACATTTAGTGTATGGATAGGTTTAGTATGTTAATTTAATTGATAGGGGTCTAAATTTGGTCTTAGAATTAGGCAAAAAGGTCCAGATTAAAGTGGCATCATTAACAGTTAAAAAGGAACAAGTTTTGGGTCGCAAGGAGCCCATGTTTTAGGCCAAATTCGACATTTTAAATTAAGAGAGGGTGACGCCACACACAAGGAATTAGGGGCCTAAGTATTAAGTTTAATGAGGCCCAAATATTTTAATTTAAGTGAGTTAAATTTGGCATTAGGGATTAGTAGATGTGGACGGCTACAAGGCTATAAAATAGGAGAAATTATGTGGATTTTTAAGTGATAATATCATAGATAAAAAGGAGAAAAGTTAGGAGCTTATCTTCAAGGGAAGTGTTGGCCGAAAATCCACCACCTAGAGGAATGTAAAATTCGCTCTTCGCATGGCAAGGAGGGTGTCGAATTTCTCCTCTCTTTAGCTTGAATTTTAAGGGCGTTTTTAGCTTTTAGCAAAGAGGTGCCAAAACATCTATAAATAGGGGTTAGCTCCTTGATTCTTGACACTTAGAAAACCCTAAATTTCTCTCCCATTGTGCCGAAATTCCCTAGCCTCTCCTCTCCAATTTCTTTAAAAGCCAAACTCTTCTCCACTTTTTCCTTCTTGTGCCGATTTCTCTAGGAAACCAAGCATCCATAGTCTTTTCTTCTATTCATCCTATTTGAGAATTAGTTCTATACTTCCGGCATTTAAATCTTCCATGGGCATTGCCGAATCCTCTCTCTAGTGCTAGCCGAATCTACTATGCTAAGGTAAGTGTTGATTTTTTATTAGTTCTCATGATCTATTCCCAGTTTTTGAAAGGCAAAAGCCAAAAGCTAATAGTTTAATGGTTTTATGATGGGCGGCAATTCAGGATTTGAAGGAAGCTTAGTCGACTAGACCTAAAAGCCGAAAATCATAAGTCTCCAATTTCGGGATTTCAAGGTAAGAGGATTTGTTTATTTATATATATAAAATCGGGTAGAATACTAACCATGGCCGAATATAGGAGAGGCCTATTTTCATAATTGTTCTGGCTTTTAAGCAAGGCTATAGATTGAGGATAATAGATCCAGATAGTAAGGACATCGACTAAGAATATTGGATTTTGCAATATCAGGTGTGTAATTCTCCACACTATCTAGATCTGTTTGATTAATATATGAAAATAAGTACTACATGTTTTGTTAAATGCCGAAACCCCGGCATATTGACGGGAACCCGAAGAGGGTAAAGCAAATCACCAGGTTAGTAAATGATCTGATTAAATGTTATAAGTATACTAATTTTATGTGATTGCATGGGTTGGGTTTGATGAAAGGAGGAAGTTATATGTTGTAGCGGTTTTTACCGTGATCTGTTGTAGCGGTTCCTTACCGTGATCTGTTGTAGCGCTTCTGCCGTGATGCATTGTAGTGGCTACGACCATGATCGATGATGATGCGAAGACGATCGCCATCAAGGCGTGTAGCGGTGTGGGTTGATTGTAGAAATCCCCAATGGTGTGAATGGCTGGTATGGGGGCGTGTAGCGGATGGACACTTAGGATATGGGTTGGGCTTTGCATATTATTTTTGTTACTTATATTTTGATTATTCTGTTTTATGGGGCTAAAGCCCAAATCTAATGGTGCATGAGGGTTGCACACCCGAGTCTCGCGACTCACCCTTTAATTTTAACCATCTCAGGTGACACTTAGGGCATCGGACCGGGCTGGAGAGGAGAGCAAGGTGGCCATGCGACAGAGCTTTGAGAATTCAGCAAAAAGACTTAGTCTAATTTTTTTTTTTTAATTAATGGGTTCAAATTTCCTTGTAATAAGGCCATGGGCCACTAGACTACCATTTATGTCTTGAGATTTTGTTGGGCTTTTATTACTGGGTTTTAAGTTTTATGTTTTCAATTAAGTTAAGACCTGCATGAAATTTCGATTTTTTTTATTTAAAATCTACCAAGATAATTGGTAACTTAATATTTTATACTTTAATTAATTATTAAGCTTTCGAAATAAAGGTGTAAACCTAGTAATTATTTTCCAAAATGCGACATGTTATGTAAAATCTCTTAAGTGACATACCAGATCCGGTTGTAGCATTTGGGCCGGGTTTGGGGTGTTACAAATTGGTATCAGAGCCCAGTTCAAAACTTGGCTCTGGGGGTTTTTTGGACTCAAAACGTTTTCTAAAGTTGGGTTTTCGAAACATGCATATTTATACAGGTCTGTTAGCTCAGCATGGCACCTGCGTCTCCTACCAAGTCCATGGTAAGTATTCGAACCATTGTGTGATATATTATATGTGGGCTTGATGGGCTTTATGGGACGTAGATTAGTTAGATTAGAACTTGATGGACTTTAGGCCTAGCTGAAACAACTCTTAAAATCTCATAAGACTTAACTTCACTAAACAAACCCGTGAACGAGCCGCAAGACTAGGGTGTGGTAACAGGCATACGCATGTCTAGGATTGGATTCGGAAGAGCACTGGGTATTTAAGCGGTCCTAGTGACTCACCTCCTCTTCATTGGAATCCTACAGTGCGTAGTGACTGCTCACCTTAGCCAAGTTAGGGTGTGGCAATGGGCATACGCATGTCTAGGAGTGGATTCAGGAGAGCTTGGTACTTAAGCGATCCTAGCGACTCACCTCCTCTTCACTAGAATCCTACCTAGTGCGTGGTGACTATTCACCCTAGTTACGAGGACTTGTTGATGGGCTAAACCTTATAATTAAAGCCCGAAAGGGACCAATGCACCCTAGTTTGAAAAAAAAAAGAAAATTTCTCTCGCTTTTGCAAAATTTTCAAAAGTACGTTTGATTTGTGAAAATTACCAACCAGACCATGAATTTGTAAAATACCTATGTTTTGAAAATTTACCCAAAATCTCATGTTTATAAGAGTAACCCTGGACCATGAAACTAGATTTTTCCCCAAAGTACCCTGTTTGAAAAAAAAAACAACAACAACATCAAAATATCCCTGGTTAGAAAAAATTACCAACCTACCCTCGTTTTGTCAAATGACCAAAATACCCCTAGTTTGTACAATTACCGAAATACTCCCAGATTTCAAAATTACTGAAATACCCCCAGATTTCAAAATTACCAAAATACCCCCGGATTGTAAAATTACCAGAATACCCTTACTTCATAAAATCAACAAGGAACTTTATTATGAAAAATTACGAAAATACCCCTGTAGGATAAAATTAAGAAAATACCTCTGGGTAGTGAATCAACGAAAACACCTTTACGTGAAAAATGTAAGTGCTTGGATGTTATTTGTATGATGTATGTGTTTTATTTTAGTTAGAGGTTACAAACTTGAGACTGTATTGTGAATGCGAAATCGAAAGAACTACTCTTAAACTATTGTTCATAAAACTGTTCGTGGTTAATCAGCGGAAGAAAACTAATAATTCATAAAATTTCTAAACAGATAAACGCGAATCGGTAAAATTAGTACAATGGGACGAGGACGCTCTAGATGCTAACACTGGTGCGTACTCTACCATAGTATACTAAGTGTTTCTTTTGGCTTTAGAATCGGAGTGCGCAGCGAAAGCATAGTGGTGAGACTTGGGTAGTACGATTAATAGTTAGTTGGAAATTTCGAGGATGAAATTTCTTTAAAGGGGTAGAACTGTAACATCCTAAATTTACGGGCCTATACATTTAGTGTAGGGATAGGTTTACTATGTTAATTTAATTGATAGGGGTCTAAATTTGGGCTTAGAATTAGGCAAAAAGGCCCAGATTAAAGTGGCATCATTAACAGTTAAAAAGGAACAAGTTTTGGGTCGCAAGGAGCCCATGTTTTAGGCCAAATTCGACATTTTAAATGAAGAGAGGGTGACGCCACACACAAGGAATTAGGGGCCCAAGTATTAAGTTTAATGAGGCCCAAATATTTTAATTTAAGTGAGTTAAATTTGGCATTAGGGATTAGTAGATGTGGACGGCTACAAGGCTATAAAATAGGAGAATTTATGTGGATTTTTAAGTGATAATATCATAGATAAAAAGGAGAAAAGTTAGGAGCTTATCTTCAAGGGAAGTGGTGGCCGAAAATCCACCACCTAGAGGAGTGTAAAATTTGGCTACTGCATGGCAAGGAGGGTGCCGAATTTCTCCTCTCTTTTAGCTTGAATTTTAAGGGCATTTTCGGTTTTTACCAGTAGGTGCCAAAATATGTATAAATAGGGGGGCTAGCTCCTTGATTCTAACACTGAAAACCCTAAATTTCTCTCCCATTGTGCCGAAATTCCTTAGCCTCTCCCTCTCCAATTTCTTTAAAAGCCGAAACTCTTCTCCACTTTTTCCTTCTTGTGCCGATTTCTCTAGGAAGCCGAAGCATCCATAGTCTTTTCTTCTATTCATCCTATTTGAGAATTAGTTCTATACTTCCGGCATTTAAATCTTCCATAGGCATTGCCGAATCCTATCTCTAGTGCTAGCCGAATCTCCTATGATAAGGTAAGTGTTGATTTTTTATTAGTTCTCATGATCTATTCCTGGTATTTGAAAGGAAAAAGCCAAAAGCTAATAGTTTAATGGTTTTATGATGGGCGGCAATTCGGGATTTGAAGGAAGCTTAGTCGACTAGACCTAAAAGCCGAAAATCATAAGTCTCCAATTTCGAGATTTCAAGGTAAGAGGATTTGTTTATTTATATATATAAAATCGGGTAGAATACTAACCATGGCCGAATATAGGAGAGGCCTATTTTTGCAATTGTTCCGACTTTTAAGCAAGGCTATAGATTGAGGATAATAGATCCAGATAGCAAGGACATCGACTAAGAATATTGAATTTCGCAATATCAGGTGTGTAATTCTCCACACCATCGAGATCTGTTTGATTAATATATGAAAATAAGTATTACATGTTTTGTTAAATGCCGAAACCCTGGCATATTGACGGGAACCCAAAGAGGGTAAAGCAAATCACCAGGTTAGTAAATGATCTGATTAAATATTATAAGTATACTGATTTTATGTGATTGCATGGGTTGGGTTTGATGAAAGGAGGAAGTTATATATTGTAGCGCTTTTACCGTGATCTGTTGTAGCGGTTCCTTACCGTGATCTGTTGTAGCGGCCTGCCGTGATTCATTGTAGTGGCTACGGCCATGATCTCGATGATGAAGCGACACACGATCGCCATCAAGGCGTGTAGCGGTGTGGGTTGATTGTAGAAATCCCCAATGGTGTGAATGGTCGATGCGGGGCGTGTAGCGGATGGACACCTAGGATATGGATTGGGCTTTGCATATTATTTTTGTTACTTATATTTTGATTATTCTGTTTTATGGGGCTAAAGCCCAAATCTAATGGTGCATGAGGGTTGCACACTGAGTCTCGCGACTCACCCTTTAATTTTAACCATCTCGGGTGACACTTAGGGCATCGGACCGGGCGAGAGGAGAGCAAGGTGGCCATGCGATAGAGCTTTGAGAATTCAAAGAAAAGACTTAGTCTAATTTTTTTTTATTTTCATTTAATTAATGGGTTCAAATTTCCTTGTAATAAGGCCATGGGCCACTAGACTACCATTTATGTCGTGGGATTTTGTTGGGCTTTTATTACTGGGTTTTAAGTTTTATGTTTTCAATTAAGTTAAGACCTGCATGAAATTTCGATTTTTTTTATTTAAAATCTACCAAGATAATTGGTAACTTAATATTTTATACTTTAATGAATTATTAAGCTTTCGAAATAAAGGTGTAAACCTAGTAATTGTTTTCCAAAATGCGACATGTTATGTAAAATCTCTTAAGTGACATACCAGATCCGGTTGTAGCGTTTGGGCCGGGTTTGGGGTGTTACAAAACCCTAGCCCAAATTTTAGCCCAAAACCCAAAAAAAAGAAGGGAGAAAATAGAAATCAGAAAAACCCTAGCTTCGTTGGCGCCGCAACCCCCGTAGCAGCCTCCGAGACGTGCGCGCCCCCACCATCGAGCCACGTCTGCCACGCCCGCGTGAAGAGTCTCTCTGCATCACGAACCTACGAAATAGGGACGTCAAGTGTAAAACAAGGCTATAAAAGCCAAATCGAAATAATGTAAAGGGGAACCTTTTTTTTGGGGACGGAAATAGAGAAAAAAATTCAAATCCCGAATACAAACAAAGAAGATCGATGAATAAAATACCGAGAATACTAAAAGGTTGCTTTTATTTTTCTTTATTTTTCTTTTTCAGTATTTCTTTTTAAAAGGTTTTCTATTTTGTTATTTTGTTATTTTTTTATTTTTAAAAACAATAGACAAATAAAAAGAAGGGGAAAATACCTTTTTCTCGGGTATTCCGGCAGAGGGCCGCCGGACCATGGTCTGCCCCAAAGGATTTCTCTCAGAGAGAAAGAATAAAAGATTTTTTTTTTACAAGCAAATGGGCAAATGTTTTTTTTGTTGGAAAAGGTAAATTTATACCCTGGTCAATACGGCACCATTTTGGTGCTAAGGCTTAAGGATTAAACGGCGCCGTTTTGCTTATATCCGGCCCGTGCGACCCGACCCGCAAGGAGGGTCCGCGCGTTTCTGGCAATTGGGCTATTTATCGCCCTGGTCCCTCCTTTTTTCTCAGATTTTTCAAATCAAGTTTTTATTTTTAAATTTTGTCCCTACAATTCCACTGCGTTTGGAATCTGGTCCTTCCCAGTGTGCGCTTTGGAGGCCAGGTTAATTTCTTTTTCGGTCCCTCTATGTTGCGCAAGCATTGCGATTTGGCCCACTCACTTTCTTTTGTTTTAAATTTGCCCCAATGCTTCATTTTTAACCCAATTTAGTCTTTTTTTATTGTGCTATTTTACCATTAAGTTGATTATTTTTAAATATTTTTATTACCATTTTTTTATATGCATATTATTATAATTATAATTATATACTTTCTAATATATTTACTATTATTATATCTATTATGGTTTACTTTAATTATTTTATTATATATTATTTTTTTATTTTTTATTTTTATTATTATTAATATACTTCTATTATTTTATTACTACTAATTTTTATTAATACTATTATTTTAATATTATTACTATTTTATTATTAATATTTTTTATTTTAAACTTATTATTACTACTATTTTCTTACTATATTTTTTTACTTTGCTTATTGTTATTATTATTCTATTATTCTATTTATTATTTTAATATTATATTTCTATTATTATATTTATTATTTTAATATTATTTACCCCTTTTCGTTATTATTACTATATTCATTAGTTTTATTAGTATTATTTTATTATTACCATTTTTTTTCCTTGTCACTATTTATATATATACATATATATTATTGTTATAATTATATTTATCATTCTTATTTATTATTTTTATTATTTTTTTACTATTATGATTTGTTTATACTCGTTCCTATCATTTCATGTTGATTGATGATCTTGAATTGCATTTTAACATTTTTTTTTATTTTTGCTTTTATTTACTTTTTCTCAAATTCATAAAAAGGGTTTCTCAAAAGTAGTATTTTATGTTTGGAAGTTCGAGGAATCGTGCCCAATCGTGCTGGGTTTCGATTTTCCGTTCGTCCAAATGACTAAATATCCTTTAAAGATTTTGACCGTGTCTTCTTAAAATAAGGCAATATTTCGTGTTTGGAAGTTCAAGAAATCGTGCCCAATCGTGCTGGGTTTCGATTTTCCATTCGTCCAAATGACCAAATATCCTTTAGAGATTTTGACCGTGTTTTCTTAAATAGGGCAATATTTCATATTTGGGAATTCGAAGAGTCGTGCCTAATCGTGCTGGGTTTCGGTTTTTAGTTTGACCAAATAGTGGAATACCCTTTTAAATTGAAATGCATGAGTTTTGGAAATCATGAAATGATCTTGGTATCGAGGGTTTGAAACATCATGCCCTATCGTGTTGGATGTGGTATTTCGTCTTTTCGGAACAAGAGAATTTCGATATCCAATTCGAATTATTCAAACATTTTCTAAAAGAATCATATTTTAAAATCTCTTCTAATTTTTCGATATTAGGACATTAATCAGTCAATAAGGTACCAATTTTGGGCGTTGCGAGGGTGTTAATCCTTCCTCGTGCGTAACCGACTCCCGGACCCGTTTTCTTAAAATTCGTAGACCAAATGTTTTCAAAAGTGGCCCAATCGCACTTCAAAAAAAGATTGGTGGCGACTCTATTTTCCTTTTTAAAGTCGGCCCGTTTTCCAAACAAAAAAATGGTTTCGACAACTATTATTTAAAATAAATTTAACTTTAAGGTTAAAATGCGATGTAAGTTTAACTTTAAGGTTTCGGTGTTAGATTCTATAATTATGACAAGCATTTAGGGTTTTAGGGTTTAAGGGTTTAAGGTTTAAGGTCTATGGTTTTAGGGTTTATGGTTTTGAGGTTTAGGGTTTGGGTTTGGGTTTAGGACTTAGGGTTTTAAGGTTTAGGGCTTTGATAAAAACGTCGTAGAAAATCATTTTACTTTAAACTAAACGGCGCCATTTTGCTCTCTATATTCTCACCCATCATCCAAGTGCCCATCATGTATTCTTTTCGACACGTAGAAAAAATTTGAAAGTAAAAACATAGAAAAATATATGTTAAAAATGATAAAAATTAAAATAATATTATTTAAAATAATTTTAAAGATTTCAAACTTTATCTAATCCTTTTAAATATTACTTAAATTTTAAAAAATTATTTATTTAAATGAAAAAATTAAAATACTATTATTTAAAATAATTTTAAAATTTTTTGGGTATATGACTGATTGTTTTTTAATTTATATATTAAATAATTTTAAATTTTAAAGATTTCAAATTTTAAATAATTTTAAAGATTTCAAAATTTATCTAATTATTTTAAATATTACTTAAATTTTAAAAAATTATTTATTTAAATGAAAAAAATTAAAATACTATTATTTAAAATAATTTAAAAAAATTTGGGTATATGAGTGATTGTTTTTTAATTTATATATTAAATAATTTTAAATTTTAAATATTTCACATTTTATCTAATTCTTTTAAATATTACTTAAACTTTAAAATAAAGAAAAAAATTGGATTGAATCTTTAAATATATATTAGTATCAAAAACATTAACGGCGGTTTTTTTAACGCCGCAAAGTATCAACAATAACGATGTTTTTTTATATTTTAATTAAAACGGTGCCGTATTGTTAGCTTTTTTAGTGACATTTTTCATAAAATGTCACAATAAGTCGGGCTTTAGCGGCGCTAGGTAAAAAACGCCGCTAAAGGATACTTTATTTTAGACAAAACTATGTTGTTTTGCTCTCATCAAGGAAGGTTGGGATTTTCTTCGTCTGCGATTTCGGAACTGTATGTTCTTAATTCATTCTACCTCTTCTTTTTTTTTATGTATCATCTTCTTTCATTTTTTTCGTAAATCTCTTGGTGAAGATTTTGTTTTCTAGCAATCTCTTGGTGTAAATCTCTTTTGTATATGTTCTCCTGGTGAGACTGGTCCTTCTATCTGATAAATGAATTAATTTGAATTTTTTCCCTTTTTTGCAGGCAATCTTGGGAGGAACCATCTAGGTCCCAACTCTTACTGGTGATGTTGTGCTCGAGGTTTGTTGGAAATTGTGTATGATTGTGTAAAACTTAGAAAGGGACCTTTAATTATTTGTTATAGTTGAGGCTCCTAATCTATGTTGCTTTCAATTTGCAGGTCCGTCCTGGCACTCAACCAGGCCAGAAGGTTGTTCTAAAGAATAAAGGTATGGAAAAGATCTGGGAATAAGATAGATATATATTTGGTTCCTTTTCCAAGTTGGTATAGAAAAAGAAAATCTCATTGATCTTTTAGCCGTGGTCCATAATAGTAAATTAGTGATCTTACCTGACTTTGGTATGTTTCTGAAAATGCCTTTCTCATAATAAACATAAAGGGCCTCATCTCATAAAATTTAGTGTAATCATTTTTTTGACTTGGGGAGGAATTTCAAAACCCCCTCTTTGAGTAGGGATTCATGCACCTGCCATTTGATTCAAATGCCTGAGTGTATGTGTATTCAATTTTTTCATGTTTCAGGAACAGCTTTTACCTATTTGAATGCATAAAATTTTCTACTTTTGTCTTTTCACCTTTGAAAGTCTGGGATTAAAAATTTCATTTTCTCTTTTCTTTATAGGTAACTTTATTTTATTCTATTTTAATTTTGCTTGAGTTGAATTCTGTATTTAATTTCATTGATAAGTAAAAATGAGAACGCTAAAAACTCAGAACTCTAAATTCTAGGCCCTGGACCTTCTTTCATATATCTAAAATTTGAAATCTGTTGGTCTTCTTTTTTTATGTGCAATTGAATCCCTCTTCCTCTCGTAACTGTCTTTGATTTAACTTGCATTATCTTCGATATATTTGTGTATGGTTGTCAACAGGAATTAAAACAAGGAACTCATACTCATTTGGTGATCAATATGTGCATTTCAATGTTAGCATCCCAAAGTAAGTTTTATATGCCAAAAATTTCTGAAGTTGTTCCATCGTCCCTCGAAATCCATGTTTCTAGGAGCATATTTACAGTTGAAAGCAAATTTACTCGATTTATATACAAGAATCTGACGGGAAGACAACGGGAATTAATAGAAGAGTTTGCTAGAGAGGAGCAAGGTGAAAGTAATGTTGATTTTATGATAATTTTACCCTTTGGTTTTATAATTTTGGTCCATTGCAATTTACTCTCCAACTTTTTATTTTTTAACCTTATTTTTCTATCATTTGTGACAATTAAGTATTTCTAAACTAGATGAAATGAGGAGCTAGCTTAATTAAATTAAAGAATACTTTTTTTTTCCAAAAAGGATAGACATAAGTTATACAAAACGTTATTAAGACTTTACATTTTAATAGGTTTATTTTGACACTTGAATTAAGAATTAAGTATATTTATCATATTTAAAAGAATTAAATGTATAATTAATTATTTAAAACAAATAAAATTTTAATTGCATTTCAAGAGATATATGAAATACTTAATGTAAAAGATTATTTAAAAGTTGTTGGCATTCTTGAATGTAAAAAATATCATTCTCCCAGCTGCTGAAGAAGCTGAATCAATCTGGACAGATAAATTCGGTTTCAAGAAGTTAAGACCCGACCAGGTTTGTCAATAACATCATAATCATGCTTGTATTTCCCTTTTATCCGATTCAACTTCCATGTTTCTGAAAACATTACATTTCTCTCGTGCTTCAGCTCAGTGAATATAGAAAATCATGCTGCCAGATGGTTATTTTCCAAGGAACTTCGATGCTACAGAAAGAAGTTCCAATCCATCAACTAATTAGTAGTATCGAGCGCAGGGAGTTATATGAACATTTGAACCAAGGAAGATCTAATTTTCTAGAGTAAGGAAATGCATTTGTGGTGTTCTTTTTTCTTTATCTTTTTTTAATGTTAAATTTAATTTAATTTGTGCATGGAATTAGATAGGTATTGAGGTTACATAAATTGTGTTATTTTGTTTCATTGGTTTAAGGTGAAGATGATAAAGAAGTGAACGCAATTTGTGAACTGGAATGAGCTTCCAGAAGTGAACCAAATGCTGTTAAAATATCCATTCTAGTTCCCTACTATTACGAAATAGTCACCCACATATGAGACTTCAATTTTTAGCTTAATGATTTTGAAGCAGAGCCATACATTTATTTTCATTAGTAGGAATATATATATATATATATATATATATAACAAAAATCACTGGTTCTTATCTGGTGCTTGAAATCAAGTACCTTTTGGTTTGTTTGGCCTGACTTGACTCAGTTTTTCCCGGAATAATATTTGGTACGGTATCTCAGGTACGGCTAAATTAATAAGTTTCTTATAGGGATGTAATAAAATATTAAAAAAATATTTTTAAAAAATAAATTATAGTTTTTAAAAGCTGCTTGTGGAATAAAAATAGTACCCCTTTTTCACAAAGTTCTAATCAAATGCACTGCCTATGTTACCCCTTTTTCACATGTTTGGGCAATAACCTTTTATCTGTTGTGTTTTACTCTACAATGTCTTATGCGACATTGTAACTATCATACGTATAACTTTAGAACTTTGTTTCTTTGTCCTCAGGAAGCGGCTTGATTTATCTCTTCAAGATTTGGAAGAGAAACAACACAGCAAGGGAGATGCGGTTGGTGTTCTTCTTCTTTTTTATGTGCCTTAATTGTTCTCTTTTATGCTATATAAGACATTTCTATATTACGTTAAACAACAGTAGTGCAGCATGTTTCTGTTCTGTTTTTTACAAATAAATACTATTGTTCCTTGTTAAACAATTGAATAGTTTAGACAATCATTAGAAAGAATGCCTATTTGTGACACATGGAAGAGCTATGATTGAGATTGTTTGTTAGTATGGTTCAACCTGCTACTAAAGCTGCACATAATTGTTAAGCTCGGTTCCAAGCTTTTAGAACATTTGCTTTGTTTGATCATGAATCATGGTTATATGTTTTTTTTAGCCTTAATGGCTATATATATTTTTTATTTTTAACATCTTTGTTGTTTACCAAGTTTGTTGGTTTATCTTTTGCATCTCTGAGTTATACTTGAGTACTAATGTATGAGATTATACTAAGTTTTTTCTTTTAATACTATTAGCATTTACCATACGCTTTTTACAATCCATATGATTTTATCTTTCGCACCTCAGTGTGGATAATAGATTGTAACTAGATTTATCTGCCAAAGTGACGATGAATCTGATCATTTGGTTTTGCATCCTTTAGATATTGAAGGTGCAGCAGAGGATTCAATCTCTTCAAGCTAGAAAAGCCAAGGCATAGCATTTCTTCAAGTGGCATGTTATTTAATGTTGCATTCCATGGTCATTCATCTTAGTCGGAACTTGAATTTTGTGTTATTGAAACAGGGTTTTGTGTTAATCGGAACTTAAATTCATTAATTTTTATATTTAGTTTTAAAGTTATAATTTTATTAGAAAATTTAATTTAATTAATATTTTTTAATTTATCCTTAAAAGTATATAGTTTAAAGTTCAAATTTCAAGAATAAAACATAATATAATATATATCATAGAAATAAATATTATTTAATTAAAAAATATTTTTTTAAAGGTCATGTTCTTTAGCGGCGTTTGTGGGAAAAACGCCGCTAAAGGTCTATTCTATAGCGGCAGGCGTTTGTGGAAAAGCGCCGCTAAAAGTCATGATCTTTAGCGGCGTTTGTGGGAAAAGCGCCGTTAAAGGTCTTTTTTACATTAACGCCATAAAATGTTAGCGGCATTTTTTGCTGCGCTTGTAAAAACGCCGCAAATAGTTTTAGCGGCGCTTGTATAAACGCCGCTATATGCCAAAAAAAACGCCGCTAAAAACCTATTTTGCGGTAGTGCATTGTTAGAGAATCCAAACGGCATAATCTTTTATTGGAGCAAGGAGAAAACGTTGTAAGAGTTAGATGACAATGAACGACAAAGGTTTGAGATTAGAGGTAGGGATTTTTTAAGATTTAAGATGAAATCTTGAGGCTTTTGAGAGGTTTTCTTAAAAATTAAAGGAGGGATTCGAGAAAAGGGGAGGAGAAGTTCATCGATGCCATTCTTTAGCCAAAGATGGCGTTGGAGCTCTCACAGCAATAAGAGGCTGCAACAATTAGGTTTTTCTTTATTTAGAAAGAGACATTTTTGTTTAAAAATGAAATGAAATGAAGAAAAAGCAAAGGTTTTGTTTGAAATTAATAAGAGAAATTAGAATCAGAACTAAATAGAAACAGTGTGTAAATATTGAGTATTATTTTTTTTAGAATTATAACCAAATTTACATTGTAAATATTGAGGGTAGTTAATGAAATTAGTAAATAAGATAAAAATAATTAATTAAATGATCATTTTATAACTTTTAAATATTTGGGATGACAAAAAAAAAAAAATAGTTATATTGATGCTTTGTCATCTTATTCCTAAACTCTAAGCAAAATGTAAAATATTAGGAAAAGACCAGACTTTGGTTGGTTTTTGAAAATATTTTCTATTTTCATTGTTTGAAAATAATTTTCATTTTATAATATTTAAAAATGGAAAAACAAGTTTGATAAATTGAAATAAAAAATTTATTTTGAAAAATAAAAACACGTTCTCTAATAGAAATAAAATTAAAAAATTTACATTTATATGGACTTGAACTAGGTACCATATTTAATATTAAAAAATGTTATTTTTCTTTTGAGTTTACAAGAGTTTAAACCAGGATTAATTATCTAAATTTCAAAACTCTTATTTTCATATTTCCCTTATAAAAGCAGTTTTAGTGAAAATAATAAAATAACTTTTTTTTTATTTTCTAATTTTCACCTATTTTATTTTTCAATAATTTTTTCACTTTTTAAAAAAACAAAAATGAAAATTATCTTCACTTCCTAAAACCAATCGCAAGGCTTTAACTTACCTAATTGTAATTTTCTTATTTATTTATTTATCTAATCCCGGTTTAAGTAAGACTAATCTACCCCAAATGAAAGAAATTGAGTCGAATGACCGTTCCTAAAATAGGATGTAGAAATGAAATAAAGAAAAAAATTTATAGGCCCAACCCTTCTATTATTTGTAGCTTAATTTGGGCCCAAAACGGTCCAACTCCAAAACCTGGAAGATTTTTCGGTTTTGTTTGGTCAAGAAAAAAAGTCTCTTCGAAATCCGGCGGAAATTTGATATCTTCGCCGGTAAGCTAACCATCACCCCCCTTCACTCCCCCCTTGACTCCTCGGTGAACTCAACCGCCACTAACGGCGCATTTAAGCTAGCACCGTTGCCTTACCTCTATAAAAAAAATGCATTCTTTACAGCGAATATTTGGATTCGACCTTTGTCGCCTATCGACCACCTCCCGTGTTTCTCGCCAAATTTGTTCTTTAAAGAAGATGAATCCCTCCCGGAAACCTATTTCCAGCTCTTCCGATTATTCTTCAGTGAGTTGTCTAGTCTAAAAACTAATTTTATATTTATACAGATTTTTTATCAAATTTTACTTGTAAAAAGATTGCTAGGATAATTACTGGTTTATTTTATGATTTATCTGTAATGGCTTCTTCTTTTTTCTTGACTGTGTTGATTACTTTGAGTGGAATAATTGAAAATTATTTGGGTTTGTTTTATAAACAACAGTTTACTGCTCAAAACCCTTTCGGCAATGAATCTGCTGCTGAAGAAACAACTCAATCTTCTGGGGCGAAAATTATGAATGAGAAGCAATTTCGGTGTGAAGAAAACTTTCCTCCTTTGTCTGTTAATATTGGTTCCAGTTCTAAAGGTAGGAACTTCAATAAATGGGGAAAAAGGACTGATTCAGGATTGGAACTGAGGCAGGAAGCTGTTAATTCTTCTGAATTTGAAGGAATTGCAAATGCTGTCAGCCTGCATGAAGAACATTCTTTGCTTAATAGAAGCAGAACTGGGATTAATTCGGGATTGCAGTCGAGTCATATGACTGTTAATTCATCTGAACATGAGGACAGTGTAAATGTCCCAAGCCTGCAGGAATATGAACACGAGGGAATTGCGAATATTGCACGCCATTCTTTGCCTCGCCATTTTGGACAGAAGAAGGTTTATCCTAGTGGTGTTGTAAAAAAATCCGAGGGTTTGCCTGTGGTTGAAAGATTCAATATATGCCTACCTGGATTTAGAGATATCGAAACGCGAGAAGTCCTAAGACCTGGAATGGTGTTGTTGAAACACTATATCTCCCTTCGTGAACAGGTTTTTCCTTGAGGCTTAGTTTTGATTCGATTTTCTTTCTCGGTTGAAAATTAGATTGATCTGAAAATTGTCACTTGTATCTTGATTTTCAGATTGATATAGTCAAGACTTGTAATACACTTGGCGAAGGCCCTGGGGGATTCTATAGGCCAGGCTACAAAGATGGAGCAAAACTTAGACTTCACATGATGTGTCTGGGAATGAACTGGGATCCTCAGACAAGAAAATACAATAAGCAACATCCCGTTGATAATTGTGAGCCACCTGACATTCCGATTGGATTTCGTCTTCTGGTTCAAAGAGCAATCAAAGATGCACATTGCCTTATCGAGAAGGAATCTGATATGGTCAATCCAGAAGATATACTTCCTTCAATATCTCCGAACATCTGCATTGCGAACTTCTATTCAATACATGGCCGACTTGGCCTCCATCAGGTCTGTTCTTTTACTCTCGGCTTAAGCATTTGTTAGTTCCCAGAACATACTGCTGGATGCTTTCACCGTGGGGGTTTGTTGCATAAAATTTGGTCCTAAAGATTTCCAAATAATGTTCAGACATTCTTGGGATTTGTCACCAGCTTTGACAAAGTTTTAAACTTGTACCATGCTTTAAAATGCAGGATCGAGATGAGAGCAGAGAAAGCCTCCGTAAAGGCTTATCGGTTGTCTCTATGTCAATTGGTGATTCTGCTGAATTCCTATATGGGGATGAGAGGGAAGTTGACCAGGCCTCAAAAGTGTTGCTAGAATCAGGGGATGTGCTATTATTCGGTGGTGAATCTCGAATGGTGTTTCATGGGGTTCCATCCATCGTTCCATTTTCTGCTCCTGAGCCTCTTAAATCAAAAACTGGGCTTCGACATGGTCGTCTCAATCTTACCTTCAGACAATTTTGAAAACCTTGAACTATAAACATAATTGTCATTTATACATATTCAACATTAGCATTAAAATCTTCATTGCTTTAGGAGTAATCTGTGTTATCTTGTCAGAATTGTAATACAGAAGCAAAAATATTTATATTATTTCGAAAAGTCCAAACTGTTTGGTCCTCTAAATCTTTAGCTGTTTCTTCCTGTGCTTGCTTTCGGAAGCATTTATGTTACAAGTGTCGAACACTGGTATGTATGTGTCCATAATAGATTCTGTATTTGTTCAATCTTTTTCCAAAACTTGTATGTATTTGAAGAATCCAGAAGATTTTATATAGCTCTGCTGTGCCACATGGAAAGATCATTTAATTGATGCAATTCCATATTGGCAACATTTATAATGTGAAGCATGTCAGAAATAAGATAACTTTTAAAAGAAAAAAAAACTTTATAATATTTGGTGCCACGCAATGAAATGCATCGCTGGTTTGGCTCCACGCAAGTTGATTGTCGATTAGATCCACCATAATTGGATTAGGTGGTCCGTGTAATCATGTTTCCAAATCAATCACTATCCTTATTCCTTTGCCCATCACTTTCCTACTGAGGTTTGCTTTTGTTATAGCACCATCTTTTTGGTAGGTTGTTTTGTCTTTGCCTCTAAATGGGATGCCATTTAGCAAAACTCCAATCTCCCCTGTCCAATTTCTGAGTAATTGCTTATTTTGATAAAAGAAAGAAAAAAAAAAGAACTCTCATGATTTTAACATACAAAAGATGTCTTACGAAAGCTATATGAAGTAGCTACTTATAAAAAAAAAACCCAGAAAAATCATCCTTTTGTCACCTTCGGAAATAAATCTATAGAATCCATAAAATGGATTGAATTTTATTACCCTACTAAATAATTTTTTAAAAAAGTTTATGAAAGTAATTATAATTTTATCACTACGCAAATAAATCTATACAAAATCCATAGAGCGAAGTAAATTTTTTAATCTCAAAAAGACTTTATAGAAATAATTTAGTGGAAAATTCAGACGTGACATTTATAACATTTATATATGGGGCAACTCAAACGAAACACTCAAATTCAGGGATTAAACCTTTGATCACAGTATAACACTACCAAATTATTTCTTAGACATATGCATTTTTATTTAAATAACAAAACTATGCATTTTCATATTTTGAGATCAAGATATAGAAATAAATCACTCAAATAAAAAAAATCTATCATTAACATGTTTCTTTAAATATATATTTTTTAAATTAATTGAAATTATAAATCAAATTTATTTGTGGGGAGTTTGGTTCAGGGAATTATCTCTTATAATAGGATTATAATAATGTAAAATTATATAGTACGTAAGTTATATTATCATGTTTGATTCATTTCGTTAGAGTGTAATATTTGATTATTTAATTGACGGGATATATGATTACCTTAAAAACTCGTTTTACTGAAAGTGTTTTTTTACAGATTTTTGTTTAAAAAAAATAAGTTTAATTGCTTTAACATCAATTAGAATATATTGGTATGAAAATGGGGCTCTTCCATTAGATTCTAAAATTTAGCATTCTCATTTTCCTGTACAAACCTTTTTTGTTTAAATGGAATTCATTAATTCATTTCATGAATGAGATCGTACAATTTAGGAAAAACAACAAACACACTTTGTAGGTGATACAAGACAAGCTCCATCAACACAACAAAAGCTTCTACCTCAACATCAATAGAACAATATGGTACGTTGACAATTGGCTCTATCACAACTCAAGCATGACATATTTGAAGTGATTGCAAGCACTTAATACGATAAGAAAATCAGCTTCGGATGATCCACTGCGACGGGAAAAATCGACAAAAGAACTGATTATCCAGAAAATTGGAGAGGTCGGAGACAAAACCATACCTAAAATCACTTGTAAAAGCAAGACTACATGCATAAGAAAGATTAAAATGTGCTGCAAGAGCAGATAAAAACTTCTAAAAATGAAGACTTACTAAACAATGGAAAACAAACAAAAATATATATAAGACAACACGAATCCAAATTGACTCATGAAATCATTTATTATTATCAAATACTCTCAAAACATAAACAAATTAAGAAGTTGATGGAAAGACACCCACTTTTCAAGAGAAATTGTTAGTGGTCGATGGAGTTTTAGTGAAGATAGGCACCGCCATCTATCCGCCGCAACTTTTGAAGACAACAAAGATACCCAAAAATAGATTTGTAAACTAAAAAGAGAGAAGGCACATGGAGAGAATTAGAAGAAGAAAGAAATAGAGGGTTTGTGGGAGGATAAAAAAGGCGGGCGGTAACCAGCCCGGAGACTGCACTGTGTCACGGGTTGTGATTTAAGCCAGTGAAGAATGCGCACAGAACGTCTCATAGAGCTCAATTGATTAAATGAGGCTTATTTGACCCATTTAAATTAGCCCAATTCATGGAACCTATGGAGAAGCTCATCTATTTGAAGCCTTAGTGGCCTAGTGAAACACTCTAATAAACTAGAGTTACCATGGTTAATGTAAATCCAAATGGATAAAATTGTATAAGTTTAAATCCCTTAGGACTCTCATCTTGTAAATAGGCACTAATCTCAGCCACTGATATAATTCAATCAGTACCGTTGGATTTGGGGGAGCTCAACTAAATAGAGGTCTTCCCACTCATTTGTAATCACTCAGTTAATCCTTCTAAAGAAATCGCCTTAGGACACGCGGTTCCCTAGACTAAAGTTCTAACCCCGTGACAACCGCCACTGGATAAAACAAAAGAGAATAAGCACATATCTTCGAGAAAAAAGATATTGTTGAAAAATTGAAAATACTTTTTCTGTACAACTATAATTTCTATGTATATCTCATGATTTCTGCTATATTCTTAGGTTAGAAAAAATTACTCCTAATGTATTTTAGGATAGAATAAATTAGCTCCTAATTTTTTGGGAGATTACAGATCTCATGGAATTGACAGAAGTCCACTTCCATTTGTATAAATATTGCACAAATAAGCCTAGAAAAAATATAACAGAGAAATTCAGTTCTCTTTTTTTTCATGGTGTCAAAGCTTTTACTCTTGGGACCTCTTCTTGTCAGCCTTCATTAATGAATCCTTTTTTTCTTTTCAAGTCCTTATTGCCAAGTACGATTTCTAGCCTTCATTGTTGAATTTTTTTTCACTAAGCCTTCATTGTAACAGTCCGGTTTATACCCTAGTCGGAACAGTGGTTTTGGGACCACAAATCCGAGTCCGTATAATATTTTAATAATATATTCTGTGCCGTTGATATGTGACTAATTATGTGGTAAATTTCAGTGAGCTAATTTGTCTGTCTGTGTGTTTAATTTGAGCAAAGGATTGATTTGCATTAAATGTGAAAGTTGTATGTTATTTGTTAAAATACCAATGTGTTGTGGCTTTGTAAAGGTGGAGGCCTTGTATGGCAATTAAGCCATTATTGAGATAGTGGATGGTAGAATGTCATAATAACCTTGGTATTAATTTGTCTTATTTGTTTAATGGATGGGCAATCTAGTAATTGAATTATTAGCATAAATTTGTAAAAGAAACAATTGAAAGATGATAGTTATCATCTTATTTGAACCGAAAATAGCTAGGAAAATAAAGGATTAAGCCAAGCTAGGTTTCGGCACTATTGTGGTCAAATTCAAGGTATGATTTTAGTCGGTTTTCAATAATTTCTACGTTTTTGCAATCGTTGCTTAGTCTACTATCAAGCCCATGTCTCAATTTGATGAATTGATGTTGTTCATGAGAAAGGCCATTGATGTTATGTTGAGCTTTGTGATGATTTAGGGTGTTAAATGGAAGATTTGAGCTAGATGAACATATTTTGTTCTTGAATTTTTGATGAATTTAGCTAATTAGGGCTAAATTGAGAAAATAGCAATTTAAAGGACTAAATTGCAAATTTGATGGAAAATATGGGCTTGTATGTTATATATATATGCATTCGGCTAAGCATGTGTATGTGATGAATTTGTGTATTTGATGTTTTGAGAAAAATGGACTAAATTGATAAATTGTGCAAATGTGAGGGTTAATTTGCAAATAGCCCTAATTGTGTGTCCTTGGATTGAATTGGATGAGTTAGTGAATAAAAGGATTAATTCTGAATATGTTTAGATCAAGAACTGAGGAAAACGGACTTAGACCGAGGGAAGGCGAAAGTAACCGAGTAGCCGTTTCTATTTCTGATAAATCGAATCCGAGGTAAGTCATATTGCAAATAAATGTAATTGTATTGAGTTGAGCATATTCATATGCCTATTGTCGATATTAAATGCTTATGAGTTGTAATGCAAATGATTTCTGAGATAAGATCGACTTAGCGGCAATGTCCGAGAAGTCCCGTATGAACCTAGGAATACATAGGTATCTGTTCTGTTTTATCATATAAGACCACGTCCGGGACGTTGGTGTTGATTTGACATTCGTGTAAGACCACGTCTGGGACGTTGGCATCGATATTATCTTTTTGTGTAAGACCGCGTCTGGGATGTTGGCATCGATATGAGCTTTTCGTGTAAGACCATGTCTAGGACGTTGGCATCGATATTATCTTTTCGTGTAAAACCATGTCTGGGACATCGGCATCATATTGATTCGTATAAGACCCTGTCTGGGACAGTGGCATCGTTATCTGAGTACACGTAAGACCTCGTATGGGACGTTGGCATTGTACAACTATTCCGAGCTTTCTAAGTATCCTATTAGGTTCCTATCGGTTCAACGGGCAAGTCTGTGATACGAATGGTTAAGTGAATTGTATATCTGTTTCAGGTACGTTGATTTATAGACTAAGTGTGTATATAAGGTAAGTACCTATGTGATCTCACTATGATGATTATGTATATTGGAATAACACTATGATATATGAAAGTGAGCATAAATGAGCTATGTTTATATAAGACTTTTGAATTGATGAATGTGACAAATATGGCCAAATACATGGACCAAAGCATATATGTGATAATTGTTAAGTCATTAAGAAGTGCCAATGTACCTATGTATATATATGCCTTTCATACTAAGTTTATTTGTATTATGACTTACTAAGCTTTTGGAAAGCTTACTCTGTGTCTGTGTTTTCTCTGTTTTATAGGTCGTCAAAGCTACTGAAGGCTTGGGACCGTCAAGGATCGTCATCACACTACTAAACTCATTTTTGGTACACTTTGGATATGTATATAGCTTGATATGGCATGTATAGGCTAGTATTTGATATGAGTTTGTTATATGAACTTAGCCATTTGATTTGGCTAGCTATGAGTTGAGAATTTGTTTGAATGAATGTGATATATGAAGTACGTTTTTGGCATAGTTATTTGATATATGAAATGGTCAAGTTTTGATTAAGTAAATGAATGAATTATGCTTGTGATGAGATGAGTTTTAGTCTTGTAATTTGGATGATTATTTTGGTATGTTCTTGGTTGCCTAATAGGCATGAGATGTATTGATGATTTTGCTAGTAGGTATGACCCATTGGGTGACATTTTGGCCTTGCAAATGGTCTATAATGTCACACGCTTGTAACACACTGGCGTGCCTAGTGACCGTGGGGCTAAGTCAGTAGCTAGCCTAATAGCACACGGCCAAGACACACGGGCGTGTCTAGTAGCCGTGTGAGAAAGTCAGTATATGGCCTAAGAGTACACGACCTTAGCACACGGGTGCTGGGTGGCCGTGGATGTGAAGTCAGATTCGACCACGGCCAAGGCACATGGGCGTGCTTGGTGGCCATGGATGTGAGGTCAGATTCGACTATGGGGAGGACACACGGGGGTGCCCAGCAGCCGTGGGAGGCACACGGCTTGCCTACACGAGCGTGTAACCCCTGAAACTTAGAAAAGTTTTAAATTTTTGTGAAATTTCGTATGTGTTCCGGTTTAGTCCCGACCCGGTTTATAAGTATGTTTTAGGTCTCGTTGACCGTATTAAGGGACATTATGTTTGAGGTTGATATGCAATTGTATGACATTTCTATAAATGTTTCTGATCTGTCCGGTAACGTCGTTAACCCTAGTCCGACGACGGATACGGGTTAGGGGTGTTGCATTTGGTTGGTATCAGAGCTACGGTTTAGTCGATTCTCAGACTAACGTAGCGTGTTAGAGTCTAGCTATACATGCCATATTTCTGAATTGTGATAGTGTGATGAATCCTGACGTATAAATGTGATTTTTGTATAGTAATGGATCCCGAAAGAGCCGTAGCTAACGACGTAGAAAGTAATGTGCCTGCTCCCGCGCAAGGGACAGCGCCCTCTGATCCGAGACCGACTACTAGCGGTCAAGGGGAAGAAGCTAAACAAGCTTTCTTCCAGATGATGAGTGAATGGTTCACTCAATTCGTAAAGAATAATCTGACTGTTTCACAACCCTCGCCCCCGGTTAATCCCCCTCAAACCTCAGTTGTACCTCCGGTGATGGATATAAATCTGTTGAACAAGCCTCCAGTTGACAAAATCCGTAAGTATGGGGCTGAAGAGTTCCGGGCTACTAATGATGATGATGCCGAGAAGGTAGAGTTTTGGTTAGAAAACACGATCCAGGTATTCGATGAGATATCTTTGACTCCGGAAGAATGCATAAAATGTGTTGTATCTTTGCTTTGAGACGCGGCTTATCAGTGGTGGAAAACTCTGATATCTGTTATTCCAAAAGAACGGGTGACATGGGACTTCTTTCAGATTGAGTTCCAGAAGAAATATATTAGTGAGAGGTTCATTGATCAGAAACTGAAGGAATTTCTGGACTTGAAACATGGCCGTATGTCTGTTACGGAATATGAACGGGAGTTTGTCAGATTGAGTCAATATGCTCGTGAATGTGTATCATCTGAAGCAATAATGTGAAAAAGGTTAGAAGATAGGCTTAATGAAGACATCCGTTTATTAGTCGGGATTTTAGAGATAAAAGAGTTTGTTGTACTTGTTGATCGAGCATGCAAAGCTGAGGCACTTGGGAAAGATAAAAAGAAAGCTGAGTCAGAAGCCCGAGAAGTGAGAAAGAGATTTCAGAGTAGATCATTTCAGTCTGCTTCAAAGAGAATTAGAGATGATCAAAGCCGTTCGAGAGTTAATTTGGGATATTCAAATAGAAATCGAGATAGATTACAAATGAGTTTCAAAGCTCCAGCAACTTCAGTGGCAAGTGTTGGGAATGTACGATTCGAGAAACCAGAGTGTAAGTATTGTGGGAAAAGACATCTGGGAAGCTGTAGAATGAATGACAGAGCTTGTTTTAGATGTGGATCACTTGATCATTTTATCCGTGATTGCCACGAGTCCGCGAGCACGAGAATGTTCAAAATCGAGATCGATAATGCACTGTGATAGGTTGACCTTCGAAGAATGTAAGGAATGTCAGTGGTAGTCAGAGAACTATGAGAGAGACTGTTGCGAGATCCGAAGCTAGAGCGCCTGCCAGAGTGTATGCTATTCAAGCTCATGAGGAAGCTTCTTCACCAGATGTTATAACGGGTACTTTTACACTTTATGATACTTCTGTGATTGCATTGGTAGACCCTGGTTCTACGCATTCGTATATATGCATGAATTTAATGTTCGATGAAGACTTTACCTGTAGAGTCCACTGAGTTTGTTATAAAAGTATCGAACCCCTTAGGTAAAAGTGTTCTGGTTAACAAAGTATGCAAGAACTGTCCGTTAAAGTTTCAAGATATTTGTTTCCCTGCTGATTTGATGCTTTTGCCATTTGATGAGTTTGATATCATTCTGGGTATGGACTGGATGTTTTTGCATGATGCTATTGTGAACTGTAAAAGAAAGACTATTGATTTGAGATGTCCGAATGATGAAATTGTACGGATTGAATCTAATGATTTGAATGGTTTTCCTATTTGTGATATCTCGTATTGAAAGCTCAAAGTTATGTGAAAAAGGGTTATGAGGCATATTTTGCTTATGTGATTGATTCGAAAGTGTCTGAGAAGAAAGTCGAATCAGTGCCTATTGTCTGTGAGTTTTCTGATGTATTCTCTGAAGAGTTACCGAGTTTGCCTCTGATTCGTGAATTTGAGTTTGGTATTGAGTTGTTACCTGGTACTACACATATATCGATAGCTTCGTATAGAATGGCACCAACAGAGTTGAAAGAGTTAAAGTCACGCGTTGCAGAAATTGACCGATAGAGGGTTTGCTAGACCGAGTTTCTCGCCTTGGGGTGCTCTGCTCTGCTTGTGAAAAAAGAAAGATGGCACGATGAGAATGTGCATCGATTATCGTCAGTTGAATAAGGTGACTATAAAGAACAAATATTCGTTGCCCAGGATTGACGATTTGTTTGATCAGTTAAAAGGAGCTACTGTGTTTTCGAAGATAGATCTGAGATCAAGTTATTATCAGTTATGAGTAAAAGATTCGGATATACCGAAAACTGCTTTCAGAATGAGGTACAGACATTACGAGTTTTTAGTTATGCCATTTGGACTAACCAATGCTCCTGCTGTTTTTATGGATTTGATGAATAGAATTTTCAGACCGTACCTAGATCGATTTGTTGTTGTATTCATTGATGACATTTTGATTTATTCGCGTAATGAGGCTGAGCATGGTGAACATCTGAGAATCGTGTTACAAACTCTGAGAGAAAAGCAATTATATGCAAAATTCAGCAAATGTGAATTCTGGTTACACGAGGTTAGTTTTCTGGGACATATTGTATCAGCATCCGGTATACGTGTTGCCCCGAGCAAGATTTCTGCTATATTGGATTGGAATCCTCCAAAGAATGTATCTAAAATTCGTAGTTTTCTGGGACTTACTGGTTATTACCGTAGATTTGTTAAAGGCTTTTCAACGATAGCTACTCCATTGACTAGATTACTTCAGAAAGATGTTAGATTTGAATGGTCTAATAAATGTCAAAGAAGCTTTGATCAGTTGAAAACTCTGTTGACTGAAGCTCCGGTTCTAGTATAGCCAGAATCGGGTAAAGAATTTGTGATTTACAGTGATGCTTCGTTGAATGGTCTGGGATGTGTATTGATGCAGGAAGGTAAAGTAATAGCTTATGCCTCGATACAACTTAAGTCACATGAGAAGAACTATCCGACGTACGATCTCGAGCTAGCTGCGATTGTGTTTGCACTAAAGATCTGGTGCCATTATCTGTACGGTGAAAAATGTCACGTGTTTTCGGATCATAAAAGTCTGAAATATTTGATAACTCAGAAAGATTTGAACCTGCGTCAAAGAAGATGGTTAGAGCTGTTAAAAGATTATGAACTTGTGATAGATTATCATCCGGGTAAAGCAAACGTTGTTGCTGATGCATTGAGTAGAAAATCATTGTTTGCACTATGTGCTTTGAATGCTCAGTTAGATTTGTCTGATGATAGCTCTGTGATAGCTGAATGAAAAGCAAAACCGTTGTTTATACAGCAAATATGTGATGCTCAGAAATCTGATAATGAGTTATTAGCAAAACGAGCTCAGTGTGATTCGGATTATGAATCTGAATTTTGAGTGGTTGATGATTGCTTGAGATTTCGAGATCGTATCTGTGTTCCGAGAAATTCGAAATTGATTCAGTTGATTTTGAGTGAAGCACATAATAGTCGTCTATCTGTTCATCCGGGGAGTACTAAAATGTACCATGATTTGAGGCGACATTATTGGTGGTCTGGTATGAAGCGTGATATTTCTGACTTTGTTTCAAAATGTTTAATCTGTCAGCAAGTCAAAGCTGAACATCAAGTTCCGTCTGGGTTGCTACAACCGATTCTGATTCCTGAGTGGAAATTGGATAGAGTGAAAATGGATTTTGTTTCTGGTTTGCCTCATACTCAGAGAAAGAAAGATGCGATATGGGTCGTAGTTGATCGATTGACTAAATCTGCCCATTTTATTCTGGTAAGATCTGACTATTCACTTGATAGATTAGCCGAGCTTTATATTTCTGAGATTTGTTAGATTTCACGGGGTGCCACTATCTATTGTGTCAGATAGGGACCCGAGATTTACATCAAGGTTCTGGAAGAAATTGCCAGAAGCTTTAGGCACGGAACTACTTTTCATCCGCAAACAGATGGTCAATCCGAGCGAATTATTCAAATTCTTGAAGATATGATAAGATGCTGTATACTTGAGTTTAATGGTTCGTGGGAACAGTATTTGCCATTGATTGAATTTGCATACAATAATAGTTTTCAGTCGAGCATCAAAATGGTGCCATATGAAGCTTTGTACGGACGTAAATGTCGTACACCTCTGTATTGGACTGAGCTCAGTGAAAATAAGCTACACGGGGTAGATTTGATAAAAGACTCAGAACAGAAGTGAAATTGATCTGAGATTGTTTGAAAGCAGCATCTGATCGTCAGAAGTCTTATGCGGACTTAAAACGAAAGGATATAGAATTTAAGATCGGTGACAAAGTGTTTCTGAAAGTGTCACCATGGAAGAAAGTACTTCGTTTCGGATGTAAAGGCAAGTTGAGTCCGAGATTCATCGGGCCGTATGAAATTATTGAGCGAGTTGGACCTGTTGCATATTGATTGTTGTTGCCTTCCGAATTAGAAAAAAATACATAATGTATTTCATGTCTCAATGCTCCGTAGATATCGATCCGATCCGTCCCATGTGATTGCCCCATCTAAAATAAAAATCTGATCTGATATGACATATGAAGAGGAACCGATTCGAATCTTAGCTCGTGAAGTAAAAGAGTTGAGAAATAAGAAAATACCGTTAGTGAAAGTATTATGGCATCGACACGGTATAGAAGTGGCTACATGGGAGCCTGAAGATTCAATGAGACAGCAATATCCGACTTTGTTTAACAGTAAGATTTTCGGGGACGAAAATCCCTAAGGGGGGAGAATTGTAACAGTTCGGGTTATACCCTAGTCGGAACAGTGGTTTTGGGACCACAAATCCAAGTCTGTATAATATTTTAATATTATATTACGTGCTAGATTGATATGTGACTAAGTATGTGGTAAATTTCAGTGACCTAATTTGTCCATGCATGTGTTTAATTTGAGCAAAGGATTGATTTGCATTAAATGTGAAAGTTGTATGTTATTTGTTAAAATACCAATGTGTTGTGGCTTTGTAAAGGTGGAGGCCTTGTATGGCAATTAAGCCATTATTGAGATAGTGGATGGTAGAATGTCATAATAACCTTGGTATTAATTTGTCTTATTTGTTTAATGGATGGGCAATCTAGTAATTGAATTATTAGCATAAATTGGTAAAAGAAACAATTGAAAGATGATAGTTATCATCTTATTTGAACCAAAAATAGCTAGGAAAATAAAGGATTAAGCCAAGCTAGGTTTCGGCACTATTGTGGTCAAATTCAAGGTATGATTTTAGTCGGTTTTCGATAATTTCTACGTTTTTGCAATCGTTGCTTAGTCTACTATCAAGCCCATGTCTCAATTTGATGAATTGATGTTGTTCATGAGAAAGGCCATTGATGTTATGTTGAGCTTTGTGATGATTTAGGGTGTTAAATGGAAGATTTGAGCTAGATGAACATATTTTGTTCTTGAATTTTTGATGAATTTAGCTAATTAGGGCTAAATTGAGAAAATAGCAATTTGAAGGACTAAATTGCAAATTTGATGGAAAATATGGGCTTGTATGTTATATATATATGCATTCGGCTAAGCATGTGTATGTGATGAATTTGTGTATTTGATGTTTTGAGAAAAATGGACTAAATTGATAAATTGTGCGAATGTAAGGGTTAATTTGCAAATAGCCCTAATTGTGTGTCCTTGGATTGAATTGGATGAGTTAGTGAATAAAAGGATTAATTTTGAATATGTTTAGATCAAGAACCGAGGAAAATAGACTTAGACCGAGGGAAGGCGAAAGTAACCGAGTAGCCGTTTCTATTTCTGATAAATCGAATCCGAGGTAAGTCATATTGCAAATAAATGTAATTGTATTGAGTTGAGCATATTCATATGCCTATTGTCGATATTAAATGCTTATGAGTTGTAATGCAAATGATTTCTGAGATAAGATCGACTTAGCGACAATGTCCGAGAAGTCCCGTATGAACCTAGGAATACATAGGTACCTGTTCTATTTTATCATATAAGACAAAGTCCGGGACGTTGGCGTTGATTTGACATTCGTGTAAGATCACGTCTAGGACGTTGGCATCGATATTATCTTTTTGTCTAAGACCGCGTCTGGGACGTTGGCATCGATATGAGCTTTTAAAGTAAGACCACGTGCGGGACGTTGGCATCGATATTATCTTTTAAGTGTAAGACTATGTGCGGGGACATCGGCATCATATTGATTCGTATAAGACCACATGCGGGACGATGGCATCGTTATCCGAGTACACGTAAGACCTCGTCTGGGACGTTGGCATTGTACAACTATTCCGAGCTTTCTAAGTATCCTATTAGGTTCCTATCGATTCAATGGGCAAGTCTGTGATACGAATGGTTAAGTGAATTGTATATCCGTTTTAGGTACGTTGATTTATACACTAAGTGTGTATATAAGGTAAGTACCTATGTGATCTCACTATGATGATTATGTATATTGGAATAACACTATGATATATGAAAGTGAGCATAAATGAGCTATGTTTATATAAGACTTTTGAATTGATGAATGTGACAAATATGGCCAAATACATGGACCAAAGCATATATGTGATAATTGTTAAGTCATTAAGAAGTGCCAATGTACCTATGTATATATATGCCTTTCATACTAAGTTTGTTTGTATTATGATTTACTAAGCTTTTGGAAAGCTTACTCTGTGTGTGTGTTTTCTCTGTTTTATAGGTCGTCAAAGCTATTGAAGGCTCGGGACCGTCAAGGATCGTCATCACACTACTAAACTCATTTTTGGTACACTTTGGATATGTATATAGCTTGATATGGCATGTATAGGCTAGTATTTGATATGAGTTTGTTATATGAACTTAGCCATGTGATTTGGCTAGATATGAGTTGAGAATTTGTTTGAATGAATGTGATATATGAAGTACGTTTTTGGCATAGTTATTTGATATATGAAATGGTCAAGTTTTGATTAAGCAAATGAATGAATTATGCTTGTGATGAGATGAGTTTTAGTCTTGTAATTTGGATGATTATTTTGGTATGTTCTTGGTTGCCTAATAGGCATGAGATGTATTGATGATTTTGCTAGTAGGTATGACCCATTGGGTGACATTTTGGCCTTGCAAATGGCCTATAATGTCACACGCTTGTAACACACGGCGTGCCTAGTAGTGACCGTGGGGCTAAGTCAGTAGCTAGCCTAATAGCACACGGCCAAGACACACGGGCGTGTCTAGTAGCAGTGTGAGAAAGTCAGTATATGGCCTAAGAGTACACGGCCTTAGTACACGGGTGCTGGGTGGCCGTGGGTGTAAAGTCAGATTCGACCACGGCCAAGGCACACGGGTGTGCTTGGTAGCCGTGGATGTGAAGTCAGATTCGACCACGGCGAAGGCACATGGGCGTGCTTGGTGGCCGTGGATGTGAGGTCAGATTCGACCATAGGGAGGACACACGGGGGTGTCCAGCAGCCGTGGGAGGCACACGGCTTGCCTACACGGGCGTGTAACCCCTAAAACTTAGAAAAGTTTTAAATTTCCGTGAAATTTTGTATGTGTTCTGGTTTAGTCCTGACCCGGTTTATAAGTATGTTTTAGGTCTCGTTGATCGTATTAAGGGACATTATGTTTGAGGTTGATATGCAATTGTATGACATTTCTGTAAATGTTTCCGATCTGTCTGGTAACGCCGTTAACCTTAGTCCGGCGACGGATACGGGTTAGGGGTGTTACATTCATTGCCAATTTTTTTCTTTCAAATCTCTAACATGATTGAAAATGAAACATTAGAAATTAACTCCAATACCAAATAAGAAGAGACCTCAAATATTCCACACATATGAGATTTGTAAAAAATCCAGACAGCATATAGGCTCAACGAAAAAAACTATTTAAAGTGGTCACAATTTGTTCAAACATTTCTCAAAGGAAAGGGCAAAATCAACCACTTGCTTGGAACTAGACCGAAAAATGGTGATCCAAAATTTACTACTTGGGACGAAGAGGACTCTATGGTCATGTCATGGTTGTGGAACTCTATATTACTTGAAATAAGTGATACTTGCTTGCTCCTACCAACAGCTGAAGACATATGGACTACTATTCAACAAACCAATTCAAAGGCAGGAAATGTTGCCCTAATCTATGATATCAAAACAAAGATCTCAGCAACTAAACAAGGCAACCTTCTATTACTCAATATGTTAATATTCTGCAAAATCTATGGCAAGAAATGGATCAATATCAGTGTGTTCAAATGTTGTGTAGTGAAGATACAGCTACCTTTAAAAGCTTTATAGAAAATGACAGAGTTTATGACTTCCTTGCATGTCTGAACATGGAATTCAATCAAGTCAGAGTCCAGATATTAAAAGAAAGATTTCCATCTCTAAATGAGACAGTATCCTTGATTTGAGGTGAAGAGAATAGGCAAGAAGTCATGTTAGAGCCTAAAACATTAGAAGGGTTAGCAATGATTTCTACAAAGTCAAACAATAAGGAAGCAATGATAGGTACTGGGCATACAGAGTCAAATAAAGACATTGTTTGGTGTACGTACTGCAAAAAACCACGTCATACGCGAGAAGATTGCTTCAAACTATATGGGAAAGAACAAGTCATTAGCTGTAAAAGAGGATTTAAAGGAGGAAAAACCCACTTAGCTGATGGAGAAGACCAAACACAATAAAAGTCTAACCAGGTTGGTATAGGAGAATTCATGAAAGAAGAAATTGAAAAGCTAAGATACCTCCTAAATTCCCTTGAAAAGTCCTCTAGTACGTGTTCATTGGCTCAATTAGGTAAGTTCCTTAGCTCTTATGCTTTAAGTGCCTCAAGCATATCTTCTCTAAGCTCTTGGGTCATCGACTCAAGAGCTACTGACCACATGACTCACAGCCCAATCAGATTTAGAACACACAACCCAAATCCTAAAAATATAAAGATTACTGTTGCGGATGGATATCTTATAACTGTTGCAGGCCAAGGAATAGTAAATTTATTAAATTATTTATCCCTAAATAATATGTTGCATGTCTCCAAATTGTCATTCAATCTCATATCTATCCATCAAATTACTAAAGATATAAATTGTAAAGTAACTTTCTATTCGACTCATTGTGTTTTTCAGGATTTGGTTATGGGGAGGACGATTAGACTTGCTAAGGTGAAAGATGGGCTTTATTACCTTGAGGAAATGGATGGAAACAATAAGAACAATAGTCAGTTATCCCTCACATGCTCATCAAGTAATCTATCTCCTAATAAAACTGACATTTGGCTTCATCATTTCCGTCTTGGTCATCCATCTTTTATTCTTAAAAGCATGTTTCCTTCACTTTTTAAGAATGAAGATGTTAGTAATTTTCATTGTGATACACGTGAAATTGCTAAACATCATAAACTATCATTCCCATTGAGTAATAAAAGATCTACTAGACCTTTCTCTTTGATACATATTGATATTTAGGGGCCTTGTAGAGTTTCTAGTATTTTTGGAGCAAAATGGTTTATCACATTCATTGATGATTGTACTAGAACTACATTATTATTTCTTATGAAAGAAAAATTAGAAGTAAGCAACATTTTTTTAATGTTTCATAAAATGATTTGTACACAATTTGGAAGTTTGATTAAAAAGGTAAGATCTGACAATATAAGAGACTATTTTAATCAAGTTCTCTCATCTTTCTTCCAAAAAAAAGGTATAATACATGAGTCATATTGTGTAGACACACCCCAACAAAATGGGATTGCTGAATGAAACAATAGACATTTGCTAAATGTGACACGAGCAATTTTGTTTCACCATAAAGTTCCAAAAACCCTTTGGGGGGAGGCTGTTTTAACTGCTTCACATTTGATAAATATAGTACCTTCCAAAGTGCTAAATAATTCGAGTCCCACTGCTGTTCTTTTTATTTTTCACCTTAATTTTAATGTCTCTTGCAAATTGTTACCATAAGTGTTTGGTTGTGTTACTTTTGTACATGTTCATGTGCACCAAAGAGGGAAACTTGATCCAAGAGCTTTAAATGTATTTTTGTGGGATACTCAAACATAAAGAAAGGATACAAGTGTTATTATCATCTACCTTCAAAAAAAATTTTTACCTCCATGGATGTCACAATTGTTGAGAATGAGCCTTACTCTCAAAGTAACAATCCTCATCTCTAGTGGGAGAGTTCTTGAGAAGATAAAGAATTTCTTCTTGATTTTCAAAGTCCTACACCCAACTTAAAGTCTTTCAAACCTGACCATACACCTAACTCCAAAGAAGAACATGCCAGCAATGAACCTAAACTTGAAAATGAAGGTGAACATGCTAGTAAATAAATTGAACCTAATCCTAGAGCTGAGAGAAAAATTGGTTTCAATCCTACTACACCACTCAAGGTCTACTTAAGGAAGAAAGTTCATATTTCTGAACCTGTACAAGTTCAAGAATCTGAACCACAATCAGGTGCTGAAAATTCCACACTTTTGTTTGTTCAATCTAACTTTGTTCCTTGTGAACTTAATGATTTAGACCTGCCTATTGCTGTTCAAAAAGGAATATGAGAATGCACTAATCATCAAATCTCAAATTTTGTGTCTTTCCATAGAATCTCCCCACAACATAGAACTTTTCTTACCACCATCAACTCCATTTCAATCCCACAAACACTACAAGAAGCACGTAGAAATAAGAACTGGTTACAAGTTATGAAATAAGAGATAAATGCCCTAGAAAGAAATAAGACTTGGGAAATTATAAACCTGCCCAAAAGAAAGAAAACGGTGGGGTGTAAGTGGGTGTTTACTTTGAAATATAGAGCTGGGGGTTCATTAGAAAGGCATAAAGCTGGTTGGTCGCAAAAGGATATACACAGACATATAAGGTAAATTACCAAGAGACCTTTGCACCCGTAGCAAAAATGCATATTGTGCGTGTTCTTTTGTCTTTAGCTGCTAACTTTGGTTGGTGTTTACAATAATTTGATGTTAAGAATGTCTTTTTACATGGGGAGTTAGAAGAAAAAGTGTACATGGAACCTCCACCAAGTTTCAATGAAATGTTTTTTTGAAAAGAAAGTGTGTAGGTTAAATAAAGCTTTATATGGATTAAAGCAATCGCCAAGGTCTTGGTTCAAAAAATTTAATAAAGTGATGCTAGCAATGTGGTACAAACAAAGTCAAGGAGATCATACCTTGTTTATAGAACATTCAAAAGGAGGAGTTACATCCTTACTTGTATATGTAGATGACATCATCATTACTGGGAATGGTCAAATTTAAAGAGAAACACTCAAAAAGTGCTTAGCAAAAGAGTTGAAATTAAAGAACTAGGGGGCTGAAGTATTTTTTAGGAATTGAGGTGGCATACTTAAGTAAATGCATATTTATTTTCCAACAAAAGTATGTCTTAGACTTGCTTAAAGAAACATGCAATCTTGGATGAAAAGGCAGCAAGCACACCCATTGAGCCTAACTTGAGATTGAGTGAAGAAAAGGATGATGGAATCGTATATAAGGGAAGATATCATCGGTTGGTTGGGAAACTGATATACTTGTCCCATACAAGGCCGAACATAACATTTTTCGTAAGTGTAGTAAGTCAATTCATGCATGATCTAAGAGAGAAACATTTGCAGGCTATCAACAAAATTCTGTCCTATCTCAAAGGAACATCGGGTAGAGGAATTTTGTTCAAGAAAAAAGAAGGATTACTCATAGAGGCATATACTAGTGTTGATTATGCAGGTTCTGTTGTAGATCATAGATCAACTTCAGGATATTTTACATTTCTTGGTGGGAACCTAATAACATGGAGGAGTAAGAAGTAATCGGTTGTTGCAAGATCAAGTGCTGAAGTAGAGTTCAGAGTTATAACTCATGGATTTTGTAAATTGCTGTGGCTCAAAATAATACTTGATGACTTAAAAATCAAGTGGGAAGGATCTATGAAACTCTATTGCAACAACAAGTCTGCCATCGACATTGCACACAATCTAGTGCAAACATGATCTCACAAAGCACATCAAAGTAGATAAACACTTTATTAAAGAAAAGCTGGTGTAACACCCCAAACCCGGCCTAGACGTTATGGTCGAATCTGGAGGTGTCACAAGGTAGGGTTTTGAAAATAGAGTCGTCTCGTCAAATCATTCACGTTTCATAATTCATATTCATTTATGTCAATTTTTCAAAAGTGTTACTTAATCCATTTATTTTCCAAAACGTAATTTGCAGCGGAAATTTAATAAACCGTTTATATTTTAAAAATGCCATTCATGTTTTTAGAAAACCTTTGTTATTCGAAACCATGTTTTTAGCGAGTCGTCCAGATAAAATATTAAACAAAATCCAAAACTCGAAAATTAAAAAAACAGTCCAGAGAGACCAATTAATACAAAACTCCCAGAAATAACCTTTAAAATAAATAAACAAAACACTTAATTAACTCAATTCGTGGACTAGTGGTCACCGCAAGACTCCGCCGCACCGGTCCGTCTAAGTCTGTGGATTACCTGAACAAAACAGACAAACATAGGTAAGTTTACATAAACTCAGTGTATAACCCAACAGAAATGGACAAGCAAACATACAGAAACATCATATACAATCAGATACAGATTTGGGCTCATGCCTTTTCAGTTACAGATAACAGAATCAGATGTACAGATCAGATTTACAGAATCCTACCTCCATCCTCTACACACCAACTCCGACCATCCCAACACACCATGTGGGGTTAAAAACACCTACCCATCCCTACACACCATATCGTGCCATTCAGACACATGTTAGATAATGTGCAGTCAAACTGCCAGAATAAAGGCAATGATCACCATACAAAACACTTCCTCTTCATAAACAAATCCCACACCAAATCAGATACAGATAACAGATACATAAATAACAGATTAAACATGCTCAACATGCTTATATACAGATAACAGATATACATCTAGCATAATAACCAGACTTGCATAATAGTATCGTACTCAGAACAGATTTTTAAACTATCAAATCACAGAGTTTTAGGGTTCGGTTAGCCTTACCGGCCCTACAGTAGGCCCACAGTCGATCGGAACGACTCGTGCGACTCTAGGGAAAATTTTAGATTAATGGGCCACATGCCCGTGTGGGCTACACGCCCAGATTGGCCTTGCCCGTGTGGGCCACACGGCCTGGCCCAAAATCCACACGCCCAACTTGGCCTAGCCCGTGTGGCCCACACGGCCACACCCAAACCACCACACGGCCGTGTGCTGCGCACGGCCATACCTTCATCGACCACACGACCGTGTCTCGCACACATCCATTTACACGGCTGGCCACACGCTCGTGTGGCGTCAAAAGTGGCCATTTTCGACTTTTGTCAAAACTCGTTTTTTTGCGTTTCGGGAACACACCTGGTATCGATTTGATGCGAAAACTATCCAAAGCCTTCTCAGACCTAAAAATAAAATACCCAACATTGATTTAGTGGATTGGTTAACAAGTTCGACACAAAAATCGACAAGAAGCCAACTTACCACCAAAGCCAAAACGCCTCTATCGAGTACTAAACTACCGAAATGCAATTCCCCGTTTCACAATCTTCACCTAACCACCGAATCCGTCAATAAATCTCCCCAGATTGACATCGATAAAAGAAAACTCAAACCAAAATCAATGGTAAATAGAGCTCTACTTACCACACCAGAAGGAGAATCCGACAATTCCAACAGTACGATAGAACAACGAGTTCACAAGCTGAAATAGAAGAAAACCAAAATAGAGAGTTGCAGAGATGAAGGGAAAAAAAACGTCAGAGAGGGGAACAGAAGAAATTTGACGTGATTTTCTTGTAGGAGAGAGAAAATTTGAAATAAAAAATAAAAATAAAAAATAAAAAATAATAGATATCCCAAATCCCTTAATTTACTCTCCACTGACCCACTAACATCCAACTTCTCAGAATCCAACTCTATCAAGACTCTATCAGGAAACTTAGCAAAAAGATTAACATTCACGCTTGCGCAGAGATTCGAACACAAGACCTCTAGCACACCGACTCTCTTACCACTTGAACCAGCAGGCTCATTCTGTTATGAATTAACAGGCAATTTAATATAAGCCCTTCCAACAAGAGTAAGGCTTGGATAAAAAATAACAAAATTAGCAAAGGTGAGACTTGAACCCAAGACCTTACACACACACCCAGAACACTTAACCACTGAAGCAGATACAAAGTTGTGTCAGATAATTACATAATCAAAAATAAATTATTCAGGGCATTACAACTCTACCCCCTAAAAGAAATTTCGACCTCGAAATTTACCTGATCAGAACAGATAAGGATACTGCTGATGCATCGAGTCCTCAGGTTCCCACGTGGCTTCCTCAATACCATGATTTCGCCATAGAACATTCACTAACGGAATGGAATTCCTCTTAAGAACCTTAATATCACAATTCAGAATCTGAACCGGCTCCTCCTTAAAAGTCAAATCCGGCCTAAACTCGATCTCCTCAACTGAGACAACGTGAGATGGGTCAGACCGATACCGCCTCAACATCGAAACATGAAATACATCGTGGATACGGTCCAACTCTAGAGGTAGCTCCAACTGATAAGCAACCAGTCCCACATGCTTCAGAATCTGATACGGCCCAATGAACCTAGAGCTTAACTTGCCCTTACGACCGAACCTTAGCACTTTCTTCCACGGAGAAACCTTCAGAAAGATGAAATCTCCCACAGAGTACTCAATATCACGCCTCTTCAGATTTGCATAAGACTTCTGTCTATCAGAAGCCGCCTTCAGACAATCCCGAATCAGTCTAACCTTATCTTCGGTCTCAGAAACCAACTCAGGACCCAAAACCCGACGCTCACCCAACTCAGTCCAACATAGCAGAGTACGACACTTACGACCATACAAAGCCTCGTGAGGTGCCATCTAGATGCTAAACTGGAAACTATTATTGTAGGTAGACTCAACTAGAGGTAGATAATCCCCCCAACTACTTCAGAAATCTATCACACAACTCCGAAGCATATCCTCCAGTATCTGAATCGCCCTATCAGATTGACCATCAGTCTGAGGATGGAACGTAGTACTGAAGTCCAATCTCGAACCCAGAGCCTCATGTAATTTCTTCCAAAATCAAGATTTGAAGCGAGGATTTCTATCAGAAATTATCGAAACAGGAACCCCATGCAGTCTTACAATTTTAGAAATATACAGCGTCACTAACTTTTGCAGAGAACAGTCCGTCCGAATCGGAATAAAATGAGCGGACTTGGCCAATCAATCCACGATGACCCAAACAGAATCCTTTCTAGTGGGTGTCAATGGCAGTCCACTAACGAAGTCCATCGTCACTCGTTCCTACTTCCATAAGGGAATCTTAACGGGTTGCAAAAACCCGAAGGCAACTGATGCTCAACCTTGACTCGCTGGCAAGTCAGACATCGAGCCACAAAATCTGTAACCTCACGCTTCAACCCCGGCCACTAGTACAACTCACGAAGATCGCGATACATCTTATTACCGTCGGGATGCATAGTATAAGGGCTACTATACGCCTCCTTCAGAATCGACTGCCTCATATCAGAATCGTTCGGCACACACATCCGACCTCGAAAACAAATAACACCATTATTATTCAACCCAAAATCCAAAGTACTGCCACTCTCAATCTGACGAAACCGTAAACCAAGAGACTCATCCCCTAACTTCTTATCTCGAATCTACTCAACCCAAGTCGGCTTAACCTGCAACTCGGCTAATAGACTCCCATCATCAAACAGACTTAGACGAGCGAACATCGCTCTCAAATCAGTCATCGCCCTACGACTGAGAGCATCGGCTACCACATTGGCCTTACTAGGATGGTACTCGATCGTGCAGTCATAATCTTTGAGTAGCTCAATCCATCGCCGATGTCTAAGATTCAACTCCTTCTGAGTAAGGAGGTACTTGAGGCTCTTATGATCAGTGTAAATAATACACTTCTCACCATACAGATAGTGCCTCCAGATTTTCAACGCAAAAACCACCGCAACCAACTCAAGATCATACGTCGGATAGTTTCTCTCATGTGTCTTAAGCTGTCGGGATGCATAAGCGACAACCTTACCATCCTGCATCAGAACATAACCCAAGCCAACATGTAACGCATCACTGTATACCACAAACTCTTTTCCAAATTCAGGCTGTATCAGAACAGGAGCCTGAGTCAGAACAGACTTAAGCTTCTCGAAGCTCGATTGCTGCGCATCAGTCCAGACAAATGGAACACCCTTACGTAGAAGCTTAGTTAAATAAGCTGCAATCAGAGAGAATCCCTCGACAAACCGCCGATAATAACCCACCAAACCTAGAAAATTACGGATTTCAGATAAGTTCTTAGGCTATTTCCACTCAAGTACAGCCTCAATCTTCCTCGAATCACCACGGATCCCCTTAGCAGAAACCACATACCCTAGAAATGTTACCTCTCGCAACCAGAACTCACATTTGCTACACTTAGCGTAGAGCTATTTTTCCCGAAAAATCTGAAGCACTACTCTAATATGCTCATCATGCTCATCCTCAGTCTTAGAGTAAACCAGAATATCGTCGATGAAGACCACGACGAACTAATCCAGATATGGCTGAAACACTCTGTTTAGCAGATCCATGAATGCAGTCGGAGCATTCGTCAGACCAAAAGGCATAACTAGGAACTCGTAATGTCCATAACGAGTTCTAAATGCAGTCTTATGAACATCCACCTCATTAACTCTCAATTTATGATACCCAAAATGAAGATCAATCTTCGAAAACATAAAAGCCCCTCGGAACTGATCAAACAAATCGTCGATCCTCGGAAGTGGGTACTTGTTCTTCACAGTCAATTTATTCAGCTGCCGATAATCGATGCACATCCTCATGGTCCCATCTTTTTTCTTAACAAACAAAACCGGTGCCCCCCACAGAGACACACTAGGACGGATAAAACCACGATCCAGAAGCTTTTGAAGTTGAGCCCTAAGCTCTGTAAACTCCTTCGGTGCCATTCGTAGGGAGCGATGGACACTAAAGCTGTACCCGGTAAAAGCTCAATACCGAACTCAACTTCTCGATTCAGAGGCAAACCCGGTAATTCCTTAGGAAAGACATTTGAAAAATCCCTCACAGTTCTGATATTCTCGATAGATGAGACCACAGAAGTAGAAACACTGACTTAAGCCAAATACGCCTTACACCCTTTTCGAACCAGTTTCTTAGCCACAAGAACGGAGATAGCATTGGATAAATAATCTCGACGCTCACCAATCACAACCACTTCCTTATCATCTTCGGTCCTCAGAACAACCCTCTTAGTCGTGCAATCCAAACTGACTCAATGCTTAACCAACCAATCCATACCCAGAATCAGATCGAACTCCCCAAATGGTAACTCCATTAGATTTGCCAGAAATACAACCCCTTGCACCTCTAACGGAACATCCAATATATATTTTACTAACCCGAACAGACTGCCCCAACAGACTCAGTACAGTGATCTCACTAGAAGTGCTCTAGACAGTAATTCCCAGGTTTTCAGATACAGAACTAGCTACATAGGAGTGTGTAGAACCTGTGTCTATCAAAGCAGTATAAGGTACATCAAAAATTAAGAATGTATTGGTGATAACATCTGGAGCATCTCTATCCTCTCGATGTCGAGCGGCATAAACCAACGCAGGCTGCCTCGTCTCAGTCTGACCAGCACCTCTACCCGGTGCTCTCTGCCTTCGGCCCATTCCATTACCACCCCTAGCTGGTCCACGGCCCCTAGGTGGCTGCTGAATTGCCCTCTGAGCCTGCACAGAACCCGATCCCAAAGCTTGCATCTAATCTGCCCGTTGTGGACACTCTCTAATACGGTGCTCCAAAGATCCACACCTCAAACAAGCCCCAATCCGCCTCCAGCACTCGCCCGGATGGCACCTACCACAATCTCCACACGGCTGAATCTCAGTAGGAGCAAAAGGAGCCCCCACCCTAACCGACCCATTAGATCTGACCTTTTTCTTAGGCCTTTGAACAGCATTAGATGACTTTGAATCCCTCTTATTCTTACCTCTCTATCGGTCATTATTCTGGCGTTCCACGCGCTTAACATCCTCGGCGATCTTCGCCTTCTCAACTAGAACCGTAAACTCTTGCTCCCTCTGTGGAGCAATCAATACCCTCAAATTATCCCTTAAGCCATCCTCAAACCGGACGCACCTTTCATACTCAGACGCCACCATGCCTCGAGCGTAGTGGCTTAACCTCAGAAACTCGGCCTCATACTCGGCCACAGATCTATCACCTTGCATGAGATTCATGAACTCACACCTACGAGCATCCACATAGCTCGCTCCCACATACTTCCCCTGAAAGGTAGTCTTAAAGAAATCCCAGTTCAGACGATCAGGCTGAGTACCCTCCTAAACCGATAACCACCACTGATATGCCTCGTTGCGAAGCAAAGAGACTGCACCCATAAGTTTCTGCTCGGGTGTACAGTCAATATCGTTCATGATCCTCTCGGTGGCCTCCAACCAATACTCGGCCATAGTAGGAGCGACTCCAATGACACCCCTAAACAGCTCAGCACCATTAGACCGGAGTCGTTTAGTTACTAACTGTTGCCCCCAGAACTAGAATGAGGTCTAGTGACCCTCTCAAAAATCCTCAACATAGCTTGGGACAGTGCGTCGTCCCCAGCCGAATGGCTTTGAGACCCGGTCTCAGTAGCAGGCAAAACTGGCGTCTCACTCGTATCTAAATTTGGCATACTGCCTAGAGATGAAGGCTCAGCTCGAGCCCCCTACGGCCTCTACCACGACCACGAATACCACGTCCGCGAGTTCCACGAGCGCTCATCGTAAATTTTGAATTTTTATCTACATTATAAAGTTTTATGCATCAGTTCCAGTATTTATTAGTAAATATTTTGTACATAAATTATCAGAAGTTCGAAGATGTTTTCAGAGGTTTCAGTCTCTAACTATTTCAGTACAATCTCAGAAAGTACTAGCTATAATTTTTTCAGAATATACTATCTAAGTTTCAGAAATACTTACAGGATCGGCGCCGGAGACTCGGTGTACCACATACTTTCTAATTTATTCGAAAACTAATTCTTTTTAAATCACAAATTTTGGAACCCAAAATTCACAGCCCGAGTTTTGCAACCTGGCTCTGATACCACTAAATGTAACACCCCAAATCTGGTCTAGACGTTATGGTCGAATTCGGAGGTGTCACAAGGTAGGGTTTTGAAAGTAAAGTCGTCTCGTCAAATCATTCACGTTTCATAATTCATATTCATTTATGTCAATTTTTCAAAAGTGTTACTTAATTCATTTATTTGCCAAAACGTAATTTGCAACGGAAATTTAATAAACTGTTTATATTTTAAAAATTCCGTTCATGTTTTTAGAAAACTTTTGTTATTGGAAACCGTGTTTTTAGCGAGTTGTCCAGATAAAATATTAAACAAAATCCAAAACCCAAAAATTAAGAAAACAGTCTGGAGAGACCAATTAATACAAAACTCCCAGAAATAACCTTTAAAATAAATAAACAAAACCATTAATTAACTCAATTCATGGACTAGTGGTCACCGCAAGACTCCGCTGCACCGATCCGTTTAAGTCTGTGGATTACCTTAACAAAACAGACAAACAGAGGTGAGTTTACATAAACTCAGTGTGTAACCCAACAGAAATATCCAAGCAAACATATAGAAACATCATATACAATCAGATACAGATTCAGGCTCATGCCTTCTCAGATACAGATAACAGAATCAGATGTACATATTAGATTTACAGAATCCTACCTCCATCCTTTACACACCAACTCCGACCATCCCAACACACCATGTGGGTTAAAAACACCCACCCATCCCTACACATCATATCATGCCATTTAGGCACATGTCAGATAATGCGCAGTCAATTTGCCAGAATAAAGGCTATGATCGCTGTACAGAACATTTCCTCCTCATAAACAAATCCCACCCAAATCAGATACAGATAACAGATACAGAAATAAAAGATTAAACATGCTCAACATGCTTATATACAGATAACAGATATACATCTAGCATAATAACCAGACTTGCATAATACTATCATACTCAGAACAGATTTTTAGACTATCAAATCACATAGTTTTAGGGTTTGGTTAGCCCTTACCGGCCCTATAGTAGGCCCACAGTCGATCGGAACGACCAGTGTGACCCTAAGGAAAATTTCATATTAATGGGCCCACATGCCCGTGTGGGCAGATTGGCCTTGCCCGTGTGGCCCACACGGCCTGACCCAAAATCCACACGCTCGTGTGACATGCCTGTGTGGGCCCACACACCCAAATTGGCCTAGCCCATGTGGCCCACACGGCCACACCTAAGCCACCACACGGCCGTGTGCTGCGCACGGCCATACCTTCGTCGGCCACACGCCCGTGTAGCGTCGACAGTGGCCATTTTTGGCTTTCATCGAAACTCATTTTTCTGTGTTTCGAGAACACACTTGTATCGATTTGATGCGAAAACTATCCCGAGCCTTCCCAGACCTAAGAACAGAGTACCCAACATCAATTTAGCGGATTGGTTAACAAGTTCGACACAAGAATCGACAAGGAGCCAACTTACCACCGATGCCAAAACGCCTCTATCAAGCACTAAACCGTCGAAATGCAATTCTCCGTTTCACAATCTTCACCTAACCACCGAATCCATCAATAAATCTCCCCAGATTGACATCGATAAAAGAAAACTCAAACCGAAATCAATGACAAATAAAGCTCTACTTACCACACCAGAAGGAGAATCCGACAATTCCAACAGTACAATAGAACAACGGGTTCACAAGCCGAAATGGAAGAAAACCAAAACAGAGAGTTGAAAAGATGGAGGAAAAAAAAGTCAGAGAGGGGAACAAAAGAAATTTGATGTGATTTTCTTGCAGGAGAGAGAAAATTTGAAATAAAAATAAAAAGATAAAAATAAAAAATAATAGATATCCCAAATCCCTTAATTTACTCTTCATTGACCCACTAACATCCAACTTCTCAGAATCCAACTCCATCAAGACTCTACCAGGAAACCGAGCAAAAAGATTAACATTCACGCTCGCACAGAGATTCAAACACAAGACCCCTAACACACCAACTCTCTTATCACTTGAACCAACAAGCTCATTCTTATATAAATTAACAGGCAATTTAATATATGCCCTTCCAACAAGAGTAAGGCTTGGATAGAAAATAACAAAATTGGCAAAGGTGAAACTTGAACCCAAGACCTCACACGCACACCCAGAACACTTAACCATTGAAGCAAATACACAATTATTTCAAATAATTACTGAATCAAAAATAATTTATTCAGGGCGTTACAGCTAGACAGCGACATGATTTGCACTCCATATATATCATCAAGTAATCAATTGACAGATGTATTAACTAAGGGAATGCCTACTTCCAACTTTGAAGACATTACATGCAAGATCGGAATGGAAAATATCTATTCACCATCTTAAAGGAGAGTGTAACATCCTGAATTTTTGGGCCTATGCGTTTAATGGGTGGATATGTTTAATGTGTTAATTTAAGTGTTAGGGTCCAAATTGGGCTCAGGCTTAGGTAGAGGCCTTGATTAAAATCATCTGTTTGGGCATTATAGGGTTTAAAAGGTAATATCTATGTTTAAAATATGTGGATAATAAGCAGATAAATGCTATTATTTAGGAATTTATTTTATGTGGATAATAAGCAGATAAAGGCTAAAATTTAGGGATTTTAATGATTAAAATATGTGGATAATATGCTGATAAAGGAGGAAGGAGTTAGAGATAATTAAGTCTCTTTTAGATGAGCTAGTAGATTAAGATAAAGGAGAAAAGATAGGATTTATCTGCAAGGTTAGGTAAGTGCCGAAATTTCTACAAATAGGGGGAATATCTCTTCAATTTTAGCATTTGGGTCTTTCTCTCATTCTTTTCTCTTCTTCTCTGAGTAAAAACCGAAAACTCCTAAAGTTCCATCTTCTTCTTCATTCTCTGCAAAAGCCAAAATTTCTAAGCCTATTCCTCATCTTCACTTTGATTCAAAAGTCAAACTCTTTCCATTCTTTTTCTTCCTAGCCAAAATCTTCAAGTCTCTTCCTTGTTTTCTTTTCTTCTTCTCTTTTCTGTCGAAACCAAACTCCTCACTCAAGTATTTTAAAAGCCAAAGACACATCAGCCTTCTCTTGTTCATACTTTTTCCGGATTTTCCTAAAAGCCAAATCCCTAGATCTCATCTCCTGTGATTGCCGAATTACTTCACGTGGTGCCTACTTGTGCCGAAAATCAAGGGAACTTTAGTGGAGTCAATCGCATAGATCTCTAAGTTATAGAATCGTGTTACTTTCGGGATTTCAAGGTAAGGGATCTATTAGTTTTAACGTGTAATTTGGGATTTATTAACCTTGGCCGATTGTTGAAGGGGCTAAATCTTTGTGTGTTTTTCCGCTTTTGAGCAAGGCTTTACATTGAGGATAATAGATCCGGATAGCAAGGACATCGACTAAGAATATTGGATTTCGCGATATCGGTGTGTAATACTTCCCACCATCTAGATCGATTATTAATGTATGCTCATAAGTTTATATGTTGGGATAAATACCGATATCTCGGTTTAATGTTGGAAACCCGAAAAGGGTGAAGCAAATCACCAGGTCAGTGAATGTTTGACTTTATATGATAAAAGCATATTGATTTTATGACTGCATGGGTTGGGTTGATGAAAGGAGGAAGTTATACGTTATATGTGTAGCGGTTTATACCGTGATCTCATTATATGTTGTAGCGGCTAATGCCGTGATCTCATTATAAGGGCTTGGCCATAATATGTTGATGAGCAGCATGACTGCCATCTTGGCGTGTAGCGGTGTGGGTCGATTGTAGAAATCCCTAATGGTGTGAATGGTTGGTACGGGGGCGTGTAGCGGATGGAAACCTAGGCAAATGGGTTGGGCCTTGCATATTATTTGTTATTTTTATAAATGGAATTATTAATCATTTTATGGGCCTAAGGCCAAAATCTAGTGGTGCATGAGGGTTGCACATCGAGTCTCGCGACTCACCCTATTAATTAACCTTTCGGTGATACCTAGTGCTTCGGACCGGCCGAGAGGAGAGGCATAAGGGTGGCCATGCAAAAGACCAACTGGATCCAAAAAAAAGTCTCAAGTTAATACTTTATATTTTTAATTAATGGATTTTAAATCTCGTTGTAATAAGGCTATGGGCCACTAGTTTATGTTTTGTTTTATTTTGGGTTTTAATTACTTTTAGTTATTTAAATTCTTATTGAACTAATGTATCTATTTAAATTTGGGTTTTTTTTTTAATTTATAAAGGCATATTTTATTTAAACTATACACTATTAAATTTCTCTCGAATAAGAAGATAAACTTTAGAAAAATATTTTTTCTGAAAATACGACATGTTCTTCCAAAATTTTTAGTGACATACCAGATCCGGTCGTGGTGTTTGGGTCGGGTTTGGGGTGTTACAAATTGGTATCAGAGCCCGGTTCAAAACTCGGCTTTGGGTTTTGGGTTCAAAACGTTTTCGAAAAAAAGGGTTTTTAAAACATGAATGTTTTTAAATGATAACAGTCCATTAGCTCGATGCCTTGGCCTCTCCTCCCCAAGTCCGCTGGGTAAGTATTCTCAACCACTGTGATATAATATATGTGGGCTTTATGGGACGTAGATTTGTTAGATTAGAACTTGATGGACTTTAGGCCTAGTTGAAACAACTCCTAAAATCTCATAAGACTTAACTTCACTAAACAAACCCGTGAACGAGCCGCAAAGACTAGGGTGTGGCAACAGCATGCGCATGTCTAGGATTGGATCTGAAGAGCACAGTACTTAAGCGCAAATCTAGTGACTCACCTCCTCTTCACTGAATCCTACCCGTGCGTAGTATTTGCTCACCCTAGCCGCGAGGATTTGTTGACGGGCCAAAATTAATAATTTAAAACCCGAAAGGGACCAACCATCCTATTTTGCAAAATGACTAAAATACCCCCGATTTATAAAATGACTAAAATACCCTCGATTTGTAAAATTACCAAAATGTCCCCTGATTGTAAAATTACCAATATACCACTGGATTGTAAAATTACCAATAAACCCCGGATTGAAAAAAATACCAAAATACCATTCTTTCACAAAATCACCAAGGAACCTTATTTTGGAAAATTACTGAAAATACCCTCAGAGGAAAAATTACAAAAATACCCACAGGTAGTGAAATGACGAAAATACCCTTAGGTGATGAATGTAAGTTCTATTTGTATGATTGATGATTGCATGTATGTGTATATGGAACTAGGAGACAAACTTGAGACTGAAACTTGTAGATGTAATTCGAATTCGAAAGAACTACTCTTAAACTATCATTCATAAGACTGCTCGTGGTTAAACAGTGGAAGGAACTTATTAATTCATAAAATTCTTAATCGATATAAGCATGACCGATAGCATGAGTACAAGGGGACGAGGACGCTCTAGATGTGAATACCGGTGTACTCTACCATAGAATACTAAGTGTTTATTTTGGGTTTAGTATTGGAGTGCGCAAATGGAAGCATAGTGGTGAGACTTGGGTAGTACGATTAATAGTTAGTTGGAAATTTCGAGGACGAAATTTCTTTAAGAGGGTAGAATTGTAACATCCTCGAATTTTTGGGCCTATGCGTTTAATGGGTGGATATGTTTAATGTGTTAATTTAAGTGTTAGGGGTCCAAATTGGGCTCAGGCTTAGGTAGAGGCCTTGATTAAAATTATCTGTTTGGGCATTATAGGGTTTAAAAGGTAATATCTATGTTTAAAATATGTGGATAATAAGCAGATAAAGGCTATTATTTAGGAATTTATTTTATGTGGATAATAAGCGAGATAAAGGCTAAAATTTAGGGATTTTAATGATTAAAATATGTGGATAATATGTTGATAAATGAGGAGGAGTTAGAGATAATTAAGTCTCTTTTAGATGAGCTAGTAGATTAAGATAAAGGAGAAAAGATAGGATTTATCTGCAAGGTTAGGTAAGTGCTGAAATTTCTATAAATAGGGGGAATATCTCTTCAATTTCAGCATTTGGGTCTTTCTCTCATTCTTTTCTCTTCTTCTCTGAGTAAAAGCCGAAAACTCCTAAAGTTCCATCTTCTTCTTCATTCTCTGCAAAAGCCAAAATTTTTAAGCCTATTCCCTCATCTTCACTTTGATTCAAAAGCTGAAACTCTTTCAATTCTTTTTCTTCCTAGCCGAAATCTTCAAGTCTCTTCCTTGTTTTCTTTTTCTTCTTCTTCTCTTTCCCTGTCGAAAAATCAAACTCCTCACTCAAATATTTTAAAAGCCAAAGACACATCAGCCTTCTCTTGTTCATACTTTTTTCGGGATTTTCCTAAAAGCCGAAATCCCTAGATCTCATCTCCTGTGATTGCCGAATTACTTCTGTGGTGCCTACTTGTGCCAAAATCTGAAGGGAACTTTAGTGGATTCAATCGCATAGATCTCTAAGTTATAGAATCGTGTTACTTTCGGGATTTCAAGGTAAGGGATCTATTAGTTTTAACGTGTAATTTGGGATTTATTAACCTTGGCCGATTGTTGAAGGGGCTAAATCTTTGTGTGTTTTTCCGGTTTTTGAGCAAGGCTTTACATTGAGGATAATAGATCCGGATAGCAAGGACATCGACTAAGAATATTGGATTTCGTGATATCAGGTGTGTAATACTTCCCCACCATCTAGATCTGATTATTAATGTATGCTCATAAGTTTATATGTTGGGATAAATACCGATATCTCGGTTTAATGTTGGAAACCCGAAAAGGGTGAAGCAAATCACTAGGTCAGTGAATGTTTGACTTTATATGATAAAAGCATATTGATTTTATGACTGCATGGGTTGGGTTGATGAAAGGAGGAAGTTATACGTTATATGTGTAGCGGTTTATACCGTGATCTGTATATGTTGTAGCGGCTAATCTTTGTGATTCATTATAAGGGCTTCGGCCATAATATGTTGATGAGCAGCATGACTGCCATCTTGGCGTGTAGCGGTGTGGGTCGATTGTAGAAATCCCCAATGGTGTGAATGGCTGGTACGGGGGCGTGTAGCGGATGGAAACCTAGGCAAATGGGTTGGGCCTTGCATATTATTTGTTATTTTTTTATAAATGGAATTATTAATCATTTTATGGGCCTAAGGCCAAAATCTAGTGGTGCATGGGGTTGCACACTCGAGTCTCGCGACTCACCCTATTAATTAACCTTTCGGGTGATACCTAGTGCTTGGACCGGCCGAGAGGAACGCAAGGTGGCCATGCAAAAGACCAACTGGATCCAAAGAAAAGTCTCAAGTTAATACTTTATATTTTTAATTAATGGATTTTAAATCTCGTTGTAATAAGGCTATGGGCCACTAGTTTATGTTTTGTTTTATTTTGGGTTTTAATTACTTTTAGTTATTTAAATTCTTATTGAACTAATGTATCTATTTAAATTTGGGTTTTTTTTTAATTTATAAAGGCATATTTTATTTAAACTATACACTATTAAATTTCTCTCGAATAAGAAGATAAACTTTAGAAAAATATTTTTTCTGAAAATACGACATGTTCTTCCAAAATTTTTAGTGACATACCAGATCCGGTCGTGGTGTTTGGGCCGGGTTTGGGGTGTTACAGAGAGTGTTGAAAAATCTAAAATATTTTTTTTGTACAGCTATAATTTCCATGTATATCCCATGATTTCTGTTATATTATTAAGTTAGAATAATTTACTCTTAACATATTTTAGGATAGAATAAATTAGCTCCTACTTTTTTGGGAGATTATAGATCTCATGGAATTACTACACCAAAACAGACTTTTAGCGGCGTTTTTAGAGGCGTTTTAAAGAAAAACGCCGCAAATATTATACATTAGCGGCGTTTGAAGGAAAACGCCGCAAAAAAATGAGCAATAGCGACGTTTATTTCCAAAACGCCGCTATTTATCCTTTTTAGCGGCGTTTTGGAAATAAACGCCGCTAAAAAGGATAAATAGCGGCGTTTTTTCCTCAAACGCCGCTATAAATCTGAGCATTAGCGGCGCATTCGAAAAAACGCCGCTAAAGATCAGAGCATTAGCGACGCTTTTGAGAAAACGCCGCTAAAGGTCTGAGCATTAGCGGCACTCTTGAAAAAATGCCGCTAAAGGTCTGAGCATTAGCGGTGCTTTTGAAAAAACACCGCTAAAGGTCTGAGCATTAGCGGCGCTTTTGAAAAAATGCCGCTAAAGATCTGAGCATTAGCGGCGCTTTTAAAAAAACGCCACTAAATATCTGAGCATTAGCGGCGCTTTTTAAAAAACGCCGCTAAATGAAGAGTGTTCTGTAGAGAAACAAAATTATAATTATAGTTTAAAATATTTTAGAGATAATAGATAAGCTTTATATATATTAAAATTAAAAAAATTGTTAACCCATGCATCTGTAGAGAAACAAAATTATTTAGTAAATTTAAAATGTTATTTAAATTTCCTGAAATATTGAAAGAATATATATTATTCAAAATTTATCTAAATAAGGGTTTAGTGGTTTGTATGGGCTGACTAGGGTTTCGAGTTCAGTATTTCAAGATTTAGTGTACTTTAGAGTTTATGGTTTACGGTTAGTCTTAGGATTAGGGTTATGGCTAGAGTTTATGAGTTTATGGGTTTGTGGGTGTATGGTTTAAGGTTCACGGGTTTAGGGTTTAGGGTTTAGGGTTTATCGAATGAAGACAGAATATCAAATTTGATTTAATCATTAAAGAATTATAAAAAATATATGCTATAAAATGGTGAGATTACATTTTTTACTTACAAATTAATTTCAGCCCCTAACAAAATCTGATTGTGCATCTGTTTATCCCTAAACCCCAAACTCTAAACCTTAAACGGTCTAAACCCTAAACTATAAACCATAGATCTAGATTCTAAACCCTAAATCATAACTCTAAACACTCGACCATAAACCCCTAAACTACAAACACTAAACCATTAACCATTAAACACTAACCTTAAACGCCGCTAAATGTTGAGCAACAATTCTATTTTTATTTAGGGTAATCGACACTCGTTTCGATTTTATTCGATTTAATTTTCATTTTTTCTTATTTTTGTTTTGAATTTAATTTTATTTTGCTATTTGAAATTAACTGACTTAATTATGAAAAGTACGTTACAAATTGATAACTAAACCATTAAGAAGTTTTGCTTTATCGAAACCCTTAAACCCTAACTAGTAATGTTAATTAAAATACAATTTATTTTTAATTGAGTATATAAAATATAAAAATTTTATCTTAATTAAAATATAAATTATATTGATTAAAATATAAATTATTTTTAATCAAAAAATAATGACACTTAAAAAAAATTTGAAAGTAAAAATATAGAAAAATATTTGTTAAAAATGAAAAAAAAATTATTAAATAATTTCTTATATAATCGTAAAAGAGATAGTATTAATTTTAAAATATTGAATTAATTCTCATGATAATTTAGGGTTTATGGTTTAATTTAGGGTATATAGTTTATGGATTAATCTTTATAGTTTAGGGTCTAAGGTTTATGATTTAGAGTTTAGGGTTTAGGTTTTAAAATTAAAGGTTAGGTTAGGGTTTAGGCCGGGTTTATAGTTTAGTTTTTATTATTTTAGAGTTATGGGGTTTTGGGTTTAGTGCTTAAACCATATCGAATAATAAAGTTAGAGTCTTAGTGTTTAGGGATATTTAAGTATTAGGGATTTTGATAAAATAGATAAAAATCATATTATTTTAGGGTTTAGGTAAGCAATTAGATTATTTCTTTAATTACTTCTGCAATGTAATATATATATGAGTTAAGGTGTATAATTTAGGGTTTAGAGGAAGCTTTTAGGATTTAGGTATGAGAAATTAAATTATAAAACTGTACAAATTAAACATATTGTTAGAAACAAAACAAAATTAATTTAAAGGAATCTAATTAATAATTAAACTAAAAAAATTTATTAATATTGAAGGTATTAGCGGCGTTTTTGAGCAAAAACGCCGCAAAAAGCACATTACTAAACAAAACGACGCCGTTTACTTGGGGCTTTAGCGGCGCTAGCCATAAAAACGCCGCAAAAGAGTAGTATTAGTGGCGTTTTTTCCCAAAACGCCGCAAAAAATATTAATTTTAATTGATACGGTGTCGTTTTCTATAGACTGTTAGTGGCGCTTTCTATTAAATGCCGCAAATAAAAGAACCATTATATTGAAACGACGTCATTTTTTAGGGGATTTTAGTGGCGCTTTTTGAAAACGCCACAAAAGGCCAATTTTTTCATAAAACGGCGCCGTTTTTCTTTCGCAATTTTCTTTCACCGTTTTAACAAAACGAGCCATCCCCTCCTCCCCCCCAAAACAACAGACCTAATCCCTAATTTCTCCCCAAAATCCCTTAGCCCTCTCACGCTGAAAACCCGACCGGACTACCGCTGAAAACCCGAGTGGACTGCCGCTGCCTGTGTCCTCTCTGCTCGTCACCGTCGCCCTTCTCTGCTGGTAAAGCTTTTATTTTTAGAGTCAATTTTTTAATGTTTGCAATCTACTCTAAATCGTTGCTAATTGTTTCCATTTCTTTCCTGTTAAGAAATTTGTTAAGAAATTTAAAGTTAATTTGCATCCAATGTCACAGTTTTAAGCTCTTTATTGCTCGTTTTGTGGTCACTAATTAATAGTATTTCTTGTTATATTATTAATTTGAAGAGAAAAAATACTCGAAATTTATCTTTGTTTTGTCAACTGATTTTTGCATTAATTGAGGGATTATTTTAAAATATACCTTAAGAAAAAGAAAACTTTTAGTGGTTGTCTTCTTTGCTTAGTTTAGCTTTCTCTTCTCTTTCTGCACAATCCACATCAATTATCCCATCTACTCATTTCTCTACCTCAGGTAAGTCCTTCCCTATGTGTTATTGGTTTTTATTATAGTTGCTTATTTATGGTTTTGTTTTGTTTTATCTACTGGTTGAAATGGACTGGAAAAGTGAGGATAAGATTAAGAAAATGGGACTTTTGGAACCAACGTTTGTTTCTTAATGTTTTCGAAATAATTTGGGATGCTTAGTTAGAAATTTAGTCTTTCAATGTTTGTTTAATAATGGTTTATGAGGAATTAGGAAAACAAAATGGAGCAAAAATCTAATCTCCTGATGTTATATTACAATGTGAGCTAGACATATTTTATTATGCTTATAGAATTTCCCTGATTATCCACTTGAGAACTCAATTTGCTTAAGTTCATTTTAGCTATTAGATTCACTTTTCATGAACTGTTAATTTTTTTCTTTATTATTTTCGTGATAGTGAGAATTGGAAACTTTCCAATAAGGTGTCAAGAAAGGGGGTTGTTCCTTCCATAACCCATTTTGGTAATTGAGTGGACACTCAAATTATTTGCATTGAATGTATAATATTCCTATGAGCTTTCGGAATTTTCTATTTCTTATGCTGAAATGAGTTTTCTTCGATGTTGTTCAGTGCTTCATTTTGCTTCTCACCATATAGGTATAGAAATATGATCTTCTAAGGATCTTCTAAGGACCTTCATAAATATGTTGACAAGATAGGAGATCTTCCTATATTCCAATTTGGATTTGTAACAGTGTTGATTCTTTCACCAGCTGCGCATCCAAGTACCACACCTCCTACAGTCTGATTGGACCATCCATCCATGCATGCACTCCAACCCGGCCCCCTGTCTTCCCTATAAAACTCCCTACTGTTTCATATATATATATATTGATGAAATACCAAAATACTGTTTATTTTAATATATATATATATATATATATATATATATATATGCAAAAAAGTTTAAGAAGTACGTGGATCAATTGGTACGTGAGGCTGTTCCTATATATAATATTTTGACTGAATGTACTTGACCTTTCTGCTTCTGATGTTACCGTCTACAGCAACCTCATACATGCCAGCTTAATTATTATTACACTAATAGCAATATACTACACATATAGTTCTTCTTCTTATTGGTTAGTAATTCCTTAATCCTTAAACATTTAAGAACGATTTCCACATTCATGATCGATGTATGCTTCAAAACTTGGCAACCTTGTTATTCCCTCTATTTCTTCATTTAATTACATTAGTTTTTTTTTGTTGTTGATTATTGGCATTTTATGTGTTTTATAAATTTTATTTTAATATTTTGGTTTGGGTGTTAATTACCTTATCATCATTGCTTGCAGGTGTAATTTTATCCCTGACAATGTTATAGACAAAGTTTTGTTATTGACTCATAGAAAGGAAAAATACTTAGTATTTGTTGTAGTTCGATTTGTTTGCACCATTCTTACTCATCATGTAAGTTAATTCACTCGTACTTTTGCTATTTATACCGTTTTATTTTTCATTTATTTTATTATTTTCGATTTTATAGAGTTTCTTTTTTATTCTTCTTGTAGCTTCTCAAAAGTTTTGGGCGCCCTTTGCTCAAAGACAACAAAGAGTTGCTGGAATCGACTCTACCATCCAATTTACAATTTGTAAGTATGTATATTTAATTTGCTAAATTTCTAAAAGGTATGTATATTTAATTTGCTAAATTTCTAAGAGATATGATGCATTAAAATATATATTACCATGTAAAAGGAGATTAGTTTTGTTTGTTCCCATACGTGTTGAGGATAGCATTAATTCCATGCTTGGCATAGAATAGCTCAAAGTGCCCCTTCAATATCCAATAACCAATATATAGACAAGAATAAAAATCTTACTTGAACAAATAAAACTAATTATTCAATGACTAAAACATAATTGTCATTATCATTGTTATTTGTTACTAAAATTTTGCACTATTTTATGTGTATTGCGGGAAAAATGCCTAGAAGACGATTACAAGAGTTAAGTATTGTCCACAATACTCCAAATTCAGAAGAAGCAAATAGTGAACAACAAACAGTTGTTGGATCTTCTATCGTGCTTAGGACATAGATGACGAGCCTGCAGATTTTCAAAGTAATGTTAAGTTTATTTTACATGCATGTTGAATTTTATTATTGATTCATTTTTCAATTTTAATATAATAATATATCATTTTTCAGCTGAAGTGGTGGGACGCGAAGAGGTCGGGGATGCACACTCCTTAAAGATTTATATGAGCTAAATCCTGTCGAGCGTGTTAAAGTAAGGAGAAACAGTCATGGCCAACCTGTTGAATCTGAAGCTCGACTGTTAGCAGGCTATTTGGGCATTATAGCACGAAATGCCAATATGTTGCCCATTAACTACAAATCGTGGCATCACATGCCTGATGCCAACAAAAATCAGGCTCTCGAAAATATTAAGGTAACAAACGTGAATGTAATTTATAATACTTTGGTTTAACTTTCATTTATATTTACTTTTTAAACTTATATTTTTTCAGAGAGATTTGCTTTAGAGGTCTCCGATGACTATATTAAGAAGACATTGGGTAAAAATGGAGAGACCATAAAAGCACGTTGAAAAAACAATATTTTAAGAAAGACATAAGCCTCGACAAAAAATTAAGAAATGTCCTACACGGAATGTTGAGGTACCAATGGGAAGATCAAGTTAGATTCTGGAATTCAAAGAAAGGAGAGGTATTACGTGCTTCTTCTAAAGTCTTATAAATTTTTCGGTTTATAGTATTTACTATATACATAATACAAATTTCATTATGTAGGACCGTGAGCGAGTTGGAACAAGCGTGACGTAAACAAAAATTCACGCTTTACGGCAGGTCCGTAAGTTTTGCTTGTGTAGCCGAGGCCGAGGTATTATAATTTATTAATTACACAAATATTAATGACTTTATACTATTAAATTATATTTTTTCTGCTACAATGTAGGAAGTCTCGTCTTGTCAAAAAGTTGGACGCCTTCAGCTTTTTAACATTACGCATAGGAAGAAGGATGGATCTCCGATGACATCCGAAGCTGCAGAAATTATGGTATATTTACTTAATAAAATTTGATTTATTATAAATATTTCTAATGTTTAATTATAATAGTTTAATTCATCGTTTGTAGTTTTAAATTTATAATATTAAGTTATGTTGCATTCCTTCTTATTATATATTTCGTTTCTAACTCTTTCATTGATTTATTAAGATAAACTAAAGGAGAAGAAGGCGGAGTATGAAACGGCTACTTCGACTGATAGTTCTGTTAATCTTGAGGATATTGATAACAGAATTATTACCGATGTTTTGGGTCCTGAAAGGTACGACTGCTTCGACTGATAGTTCTGTTACTCTTGAGTATATTTATAACAGAATTATCACTGATGTTTTTGGTCTTGAAAGGTATGGTCGGGTTCGATTTCAAGGATCTGGTGTTACCCCGACCCAATATTTTGGATCCGGCTCCCAGCAATACATGCCTTCCGGGGGTCAATCTCGTGCTGAAGTTCAGAGGCTAAAAGACCAGATAGCTCAGATGCAAGCAAGCACGGTTGAGCAGAGGCAGCAAATTGTTGATGTTCAAAGAAAATATGAAGAACTCCAGCAACAGCTTAGAGCGGATGCGAAAGCGGCAAGAATGAGGAGGCAAATGGCGGTGCGAGGGAGATAGAGACAACATCGATGCTAGCAGAGCAAAACGAGAAGTACGATGAGCTCCAATTCACACTTTCAAAGATATGATGCAGATGTTTCAAAGATGCGCGAAGCCGCCATCTTAGACATTTAGTTTCTCGTTGTAAGATTATTTTAACATTATTATATTTAACATTATTGTAAGAATATTTTCAGTTATAATTCATTTAATTTATTGAATTTCAAGTATCATTTAGAATTAATGCATTTGGTGTGATTTTTATGCTACATTTGCTGTTTTGGGTTGGAATTATATGCTATTTTTACTGTTATTGGTTGGTTTTAGTGCAGGAGGGGTATGATATTGGAAAAATTGTACATTGCAAATTTGTACAAATTAGCAGCATTTGTGAAAAAAGCGCCGCTAAAGTTCATGACTTTTAGCGGCGTTTGTGGGGAAAGCGCCGCTAAAGGTCATGACCTTTGGCGGCGTTTGTGGGGAAAGCGCCACTAAAAGTCATGACCTTTAGCGGCGTTTGTGGGGAAAGCGCCGCTAAAAGTCATGACCTTTAGTGGCGTTTTTTTCTCATAAACGCCGCTAAAGTTTGCGGCGTTTGATTTAGCGGCGTTTTTTGCGGCGCTTTTAGAAGCGCCGCAAATACTATTAGTGGCGCTTATAAATGCCGCTAAAGGCCATAAAAAACGCCGCTAAAAGTCTGTTTTGCTGTAGTGAATTGACAGAAGTCCACTTCCATTTCTATAAATATTGTACAGGCTAAGCCTAGAAAAAAATATAATAGAGCAATTCAAAATTTTTTTGAGATACAGATATTTTACTTCATATACCTAAATCTTACATTTAATACAATAATTGATATATTATTTTTTCTTCAAATGCAAAAGTGATCCTATTGTTTTAATACTATTTTCTTTCATTACTACATATCATTTTCTTTTAATATATTTTAGATTAATACCGAAAAAATATTTTAGATAACTTTTAAATTTGGTTAATATATTATTTATATTAGGGATACATCTTAAAATTATACATAAATTTTGGTTTAATATGTAATTTTATATACGAATTTTTATTTTGTGTCATTTTATACGTGAAACTTTGGTTTGACCAATTCCCATAAATTATTAACATAATTATTAATATAACATCATTTCATGTTTTTATATTGCATACACAAGTAATATTTATCCAATAATATAAAAATCAATTGATGTATTTATTCTTTAAATGTGTATGATTGAATCAAAATTAACATTTCATGTATACATTTGAACCACATTTGAAGTTTCATGTGTATAATTATATCAAATCACAATTCATGTATCAAATTGTATATTAAAACAATATTCATGTATAATTTTGAGATTTATTAGTATAAGAATAAATTTATCAAAAATTATATATACATAATATATTTACTTAATATATAAAAATATCATAAAATGAAAGATAAACATTACCCAAAAGGGTAAAAATATCATAAAATGACCCTCCAAGTATTACATTATCTAATGAAGATATGGTATTAATATTAACATTTATAATCTAAAATCTTGACCTAATAAAATTACCAACTCAAAATAATTTTTATGAACCAAACTTAAAATATTGACAAAAAATTACTCTTAAAAATGTAAAGATGATTTAAACAAAAACGCATTTAATATTATAATACGGTGGAACTTTTAAAATCCATCAATAAGAAATATCGCAACAACGAATTATTAATGTCATGTGATCTTTGGATTCATTGTATGAATAAAAGGAAAACATGCCATCACTATTAATAAAATCTAAAAATCTTCTTTGAAAACGTAAAACATTTATCCACTTGCCATTTTTATTAAACACTTGTATATTATTAAAAAAATAAAAACAAATACTTGTAAAAACATTATATTAACATGAAAAAATTAACTTAAAAATTAAAAATATGTTTTAAGTGAAATGTTATTATAGTGATAATTATCCATTACAACAATGGCTAAAGAAATCAATATCTGTATTTGAATTTTGAAATTGAATGGCAATTTTATATCTACATCGTTGAGTCTTTTCATATTTGGTTATCGTAGGTGATTTTAGTTTAGTTAATTTATTGATTTTAATTTAGATTATATCAATTTTTAATTTTTTTATAATGTAATAATTTAATTTTGTATAGTGATTACTCTATTTATAATAATTTAATACTTGTAATTACTCATCCTTATTACACTTAAAAAAGAAACTGTTAATAAGCAAAAGGAAAAAAAATCTGAAATTACCTAAAACGAGCTCTCCTTCACTTTCCAAAAAACAAATATTACCTTAAATGGCAATTTAAGTTTTTTTTAAATATGCATGCACCGTATCTGTACTATTAGTAAAATCACTAATTGAGTTAGTATCATTTTTAATCGGGTCATCAACACGGTTATTCGAGAGTATTTTAATTTTTTTCACTTAAAAAATAAAAAAAATGTATATGATGGGATTTAAACTCACATCAATTGCAAGCTTTACTTTAATATTTTTATACATTTTAATTTTATTATGGACACTTTATTACCTCCATCAGCTATATATATTTATATTGTTTATCAAGTGTTTTACAAAAATGTTCTTCCGTAATTAAAATAAATTATATTATTTGAGGGTATTTTAGTCATGTTGGGATCTGAACCTACACCAATTAAATTAGTAAAACGTTTAATTTATCATTCAATCAAAGCTTCATTTTGATATATTTTATACAATTTTATTTTAATATGCACAATTCATTATCTCCATCAATTGTATATAAATATATATTAATGTATTTGATTGAGTTGGTGTCACAAGTTAACTCAATACCAACTCAATATTGATGACATACAATGATATACAATTTTAATATATTTTTTTCATTTTAATATCGTACATATTTTATATGTTATTATTAATTAGTTTCAAACCACACGTTTTTATTATTAATTGAATGTTATTTTAGAAACACATTGTGTTCTAGATTTGTGGTTTCCACACGCGTATGCATGTGATAGGATTTCTATATTAATAATGTATTTAATTGAGTTGGTATCACAAATTAACTTGACACCAACTCAAGTTGATGACACAATTTAATTTTTTTTTTAATTTTAATAATGTATAAATTTCATATGTTATTATTAATTAATTTCAAATCTTACGTTTTATTATTTATTATATGTTATTTTTAAGTAGATATTTATATTCTAAATTTTTTTATCTCGGATGCGATAGGAATTATAATAGATTATAATTTTTATATGTAGGTGTAATTATATTAAAGTACTAGTTTTTATTAAACACGGATGAGACCACCATAGTGAGATATGTGGAAAGAGTTCAGCTTATAGCACGTGAGCAAGTAGCAACGTTCCATATGAATGAAGACAAAAGTGTAATTTTGATGGTAAAAGAGGGGTATTTTCTTTAACCTGCTAAAAGACAAAAACAAACAACTCAAGTACACGTCAACAAAGCCTCCCTGCTCTATATAAACTTCCATTCTCAATCCTTGCCTCCAATCAGATTATTATTGCCTTTTCCTCACCACGCAGTCTCTAAACAACCAAACACAGTCCTACATTTTAGGAGATTTTGTTTTTCGAATCTGCGGCGGAGATAATGATGCACAGATTTATTCCGGTCAGGAGGTTATTTTCGGAAACTAAATGTTATCTCCCTTGCCAACTACGACGACGTTGCTTCTCTCAGGTGGCTCGAAATGAGATTGATAACAGGGATGATCTTGTTCGTAAAATGCCTCCTTTTGATTACTCTCCGCCTCCTTACACCGGTCCTTCCGCCGACGAGATCCTTTCCAAACGCAAGGAGTATCTTAGCCCCTCCATGTTTTACTTTTACACCAAACCAGTGAGTTACTTTTGTTTCATTTCGAAACAATGGATCTGTGGAGTTTTCAGATAAACATCTAAAATCAAATTAATTGTTATTCATATGTGTTCTTTTATGATTCAAAAGCGATACTCTTGATTAATTGACAGTCCTTTCGAAACGTCTACGACGTGATTTTGTTCATGCAAACTGTAGATTTTTAATTTTTAATTTTCATTAATTAACAATCTAAATCTCTTGTAAAAGATTATTATGTCTAACTTGATTCCTTTTTATATTTAAACAAAAACATACTGCACTTATTTAATATCTGTTTGGCTGGTTCTCAGATTCATTGAACTGAATAACGTTTGGCAGAAGATTTGTCCTTAGTTGAATTTTGTTTTCTCAGTGGTCCCCCCCTTCTCTCTCTCGTCTCGCGTGTATGTTAAATGTTAATTTTGTTATAATTAAAAATTATGAATAATGAATATTCTGTTTTTTTTCTTTTCCTTTGTAATTTTTCGTTTTCAGTTGAACATAGTGGACGGGAGGATGCAGTACTTGTTCGATGACAAGGGACGAAGATACCTAGACGCATTTGGAGGGATTGCTACGGTGTGTTGCGGCCATTGTCATCCTGATGTGGTTGAAGCAATCGTCAATCAAACCAAGCGCTTGCAGCACTCCACTGTTCTTTACCTCAACCATGCCATCGCTGATTTTGCTGAGGCCCTTGCCAACAAGTTACCCGGCAATCTCAAGGTAATTGCTTACTAAATGCTCCACTGTTCTATCACACGCTCAATGGTTATGATTAACGCTTAATGGTTAAAGACGAACGAAGAATATACATAGAGAGAGATTTGAAGTTGTCGAGGGGAGGTGTCGATGGAGCGAGTTGTAGAGACTCTACAACGGGTGAGTTGGGTTTGGAATGTCTATTTGATTTTTTCTCCTAACCCAATACCGATTTATTGAGAGGTTGGTCTGCACTTGGCAAATGATATTTTTCAAATTTCTCTTAAATTTAATCCGTACTCTCAATAAAAATAAAATCAAATAATTATAAAATATAATTAAAATTGTAAGAATAACTTGTTAATATTAAAAAATAATTTGTTATTCAAAATATTAAATTTAAATATATTATATCAATATTATTAAAAATATAATTTTTTCATCAAAAAATATTTTTTTATTTTTTAAATATAATGAGTAAAGTTGCATAGTAAATTTTTTAAATAAATTAAAGTTTTATTGTTTAAAAATTTTATAGTATTAAGTAAAATAATTAAAATAAACATTGATAATTATAATACAAAAGAAAAATGTAATGTTATTAATATATAATGATAATATTAATTTATAATTTCTTTTGAGAAATGTTAATATATAATTTGTGTAAAAGTAACTATTAATTCAGAATGTAATACAGCAATTAAGCATTTAAGCTCATAAATTTAATGAGATTTAAATTAAAAATGTGTCAAATTTCTCGTGCCAATTCGCAAATTTTATAAAAAATAATTGAAAAATTCCGGGATCAAAGATAATTTATTACATTTTAAAATAACTACTCAAGTTGAAGTTACTAAAATCAAATTTGACATGAGTTGGGGCGGGGCCTGCCAGCCCGCTGAATTCGCCCCTGGATATGATGGCTGACTCTCGTTCTATTTAGAATCAACCTGTATCCCTACGCATAAGTAGCAATAATGATTAATGTTTTGCACTAGAAAAAAAATAAAAGTTTATGTCAAATAAGAGTACCCCATTTCTTTCTTTTTTTCTTTATCTGTAATCTATAAAGTTAGTTTTTTGGGTGAAAATGTTTCAATTCTGGCCAAACCTTTAAATTGTTCTCTTCCGACTTCCAAGATGGATAACTTTTTGTTTAAATTAATATTTAGTCGTGGTATTTTATTTTGGTTTGTAGATTAACTATAGTTGATGGATTTCTATTTTCAATCTCGAGTATTATTGCCTTGGCTCTTTCATCCAGTACCCGTATCATTTTTATCTAGGTGACTTGTATCAAATATTAGATTCTGTGAATAGATTAAAGTACTATTGGATTTGGATGAAAATATGAATAACATGAGGACTTTAATAGCCAAACAACTTTGGATGCCTCAAATAACAAGCGGTATAGATCATTCCTAGACCATAGCTACGAGATAAATAATGACTCAACTTGGAGTTGAAGAATGCACTAGGAAATTTTCATTTTTGTGTGCTCTTCATTGTGATACCATATATATTTGGATTTAAATTGGTCTGACCGTCTTTATTATTTTTTTGTATTGTATTTTTTATCATAAAATTTGACTTCTTTTTTGTGGCTGTGTAGGTTGTATTCTTTACAAATTCAGGTACAGAAGCAAACGAATTGGCAATGATGATAGCCAGATTATATACTGGATGCCATGACATAATATCATTGAGGAATGCGTATCATGGAAATGCAGCGGCAACCATGGGAGCCACTGCCCAAAGTAACTGGAAGTTCAATGTTTTACAGGTATGTCGCTTCATTTTTATTTTCTTGAAATTCGATGCTCTTATTGTTCATAGCACTTCATTTTAAGTATTAATCCGGATATCAGTGTGTTATTACAGTAGTTGAAAATGAAATAACAAAGGTAGGTGGTAATTAGGACACTGATGTTATGTCAATCTTGTTTTGTTGATGAATTTCGAGCCAATGTTATTTAACTATGGCTTGAACATTGTATTCTAATTTACATCCAATGTTTGCTTAGTTACTAAAAGAACTTTCTGTTATTGGTATGAATAATTTGAGAAGAGCAGTTATCAAAGTGTCTAAAATGCTAAAGATATGCAAGTAGTATGTAGAGATGAGCTTCCTTTTTTTTACTTTTATTAATTTCAATATATTAATAAAGGGAGACGGAGAAAACAAATTCATAAAAGAGGATACTCAATTGTGGAAAGTTATCTGCATTCTGTTTAAACTTATCAGCAAACTTGAGAATAGGTTTACCTCAAAGTTGTGTGGGTAGGAACTATGTATTAATGCATCGCATGATGTTAGTTAGTTCTTTTATTACATGGCTGTTACTGTTTGGTATCTTTTACACCATAAGGTCCATAACTTTTAACAAGAGCAGGTGGCAAACCATGGCATATAATTTCAGTTGCAGCAAATGTTGATATAAAGACAAAAGAAAATTTCAACATCTCTCTCAATTTTTGATCTTTTCTTTCATTCCCGTATGACAAAAGCTAACGAATCATTTATTAGACATGGTTCATTTATGTAATGTTTGTTTTGTACAAACGAATTTGTATGTATATTTATATTATCTGAACTAGATATAATTAAAAATAAAATCAACTTAATTGTCCAGTACTCATGCCCAAACTAGTCCTTATATTTGTTCAATACATGTAACTCACTGTTACTGCAACACATGACCTTTGCAATCCAATGGATAAATCATATGTACTGATTATGTGCTTATCATAAATTTCAAAAACTTGATATGTCCCAGTTCCCTTTTAATCTTCGGAGTATATAAAGTTCTGGTATTATGAAATAGAACATGATATGTCAAGTATGCCTAACCCGTAAGTATGTGCATCAGAGTGGAGTTCATCATGCCTTAAACCCAGATCCGTACCGTGGTTTCTTTGGTTCTGATGGAGAGAAGTATGCAAAGGATGTTCAAGATCTTATCCAGTTTGGAACTTCTGGCAACGTTGCTGGATTCATTTCTGAAGCAATACAAGTAATCTCCAATATTCACTATCTCCTTCAATCTTCATTTTCTTCTATCAACTTTTCATGATATCCTACTGAAGACACATCACCTAACGTTCCCTTTATGTTTCCATTGATAGGGAGTTGGTGGAATCATAGAATTGGCCCGAGGTTACTTGCCTGCTGTTTATAGCACCATAAAGAAAGCTGGAGGTCTTTGCATTGCTGATGAGGTTCAGGCTGGGTTTGCTCGCACAGGGAGCCATTTCTGGGGATTTGAGAACCATGGGGTTGTTCCTGACATAGTGACAATGGCAAAGGTTTTTAGTTCTCTCATTTTCTTGGTTATGGAAATATCCTAGCTATCTCCCTTTGCTAGACATGCATTATTACAGTAATCTTACTCTGATAGTAGCAGTTCTTTTGATTTAAGCGGACCACACTACTGGACTTTGGTTTTGTGTAGCTTAGCTATTCACTTGCAGCTAACTTTTGTGCCTTGAAATGTTTCTTTTATGACAGGGCATTGGAAATGGCATTCCTCTAGGTGCGGTGGTAACTACCCCTGAGATTGCGGAGGTCTTGACTCGCAGGAGTTACTTCAATACCTTCGGCGGGAACCCTGTATGTACCTCTGGAGGGCTAGCCGTCCTGAAAGTAATCGAAAAAGAAAAACTTCAGGAGAATGCATTTGTTGTCGGGACCTATTTGAAAGAGAGGCTTACTGCACTGAAAAATAAATATGACCGTAAGCTTCATCCTTTCTCCTGTATATTCTGCATGAAACATTCTCTAAACTAACGGTCACTGACATTGCTGATTGTACCATGTATGGATGTGTACAGTTATAGGGGATGTAAGAGGAAGAGGACTGATGCTCGGAGTCGAACTCGTCACTGATCAGAAGCTCAAGACTCCAGCAAAGCTTGAAACTATTCATGTAATGGATCAGATGAAAGGTTAGGGTTATTCCAATCCCCACATTAATCCTACCATAGCATAAACTTTGCTTCTGAGTTAATAATGAATAAACTTTGGTATTCTTCTAGAACTTGGAGTACTGGTGGGGAAAGGTGGATTCTATGGCAATGTGTTTAGAATTACCCCTCCTCTCTGTTTCACTAAGGAAGATGCAGGTCAGTTACTCTTCCGCGGACTGATTATCCTAGCGTCCAGTACGGTTTTCTTTTTAATGAATGATAATTTCTTGTTGCAGATTTCCTTGTAGATGCGATGGATTACACCATGGAGAAGATGTGAAGCACCCGACTTAAAACGTGGATGAATGAAGATATGATGTTTATTCACAAAGTTGCTTTAATCAGTGCTCCCTATCGTAAGTGAAAAAAAGAATCATCGGTGCACATAGATTTTCAGATTGAATAAGTTTTAAAAATTTGGTAGCCATGGTTTTGAAAAGCTGTTTTGATGAGTCAACAACGCGTTGTCTCTTGTTCAAACTCTTCCATGTTTGTGTTGCCGCATAACTTTGGCATTCATAAATATTCAACATATGTTACTTATGGTAATTTGGGTTTATAAATTATGTCGAGCAGCGAGGTACATTCGCCAAAGTTTCATTATCACATCACATTTTGGGATTTTTTTAAAGAGGGGTGAATACTATTTTTTTTAATATTTTTTCAATTAAACATAAATATATTTAATTATTAAACTCAAAACTTAAAATCGTATGTTTTTAAAGTGGAAATATTCCGTAGTCATATTTCATGTTTTATTCGTATAAATTATACATGTAAAGTTTATCTTAAATAAAATCTTCTAATTATTTATTTTATGTATAATTTTTTTTTCAAAGATAAAAAACTATTTACTTTTACACATAAATTTCTCCCAATTTTAAATATTATATCTGTAGTATTATTTCCTGACTAAATATTTTGTACTGATCACATTTCATTAAAGTAGTATTATTAAAAAAAATTCTAAAAGATTTTTTATATTCATATATAATATTTATCAATATATGTTCAAATGAGTGTTGCTTTTTTTTTTTCTTTTGTAACAATTTAAATTTCTATAGAATGGAAATCATTCTAATATCAACTATTAATATTTTAAAATTAAACATATAATATATATATATATATTATGTTTTAATTTCTTAATCATATTTTATTAAATGCTATAATTTTTTTTAAAGTTTAAAAAATAATTAAAAGTAAATTAGTTAGTGCTAATTTGTGCATCAAACAAGCAAAAAAACAAGTATATATATTTGCTATCATATGGTAAAAGTATTAAGGAAGTCTTTGTAGTTGGGGGCAGATTATATTTCGGCCCCTCAATTAAAAAATGGATAAATTAGCTCTTATACATTTCAAAATATGTAAATTAGCCCCCTCTGTTATATTTTATCTGTCAAATGATCACGAAGACATGCTGAAAATTATTTTTTATGAGTAAACTATAAAAATGGTCACCCAACTATACCTTTCGTTTTATTTTGATCTCCCAACTATTAATTTTTTCGATTTAGTCACTAAAATTTTCGAAATTGAATATTTTAGTCACTCTAAGCTGATGTAGGTTTTTTATTGGTCTAGTAACAAAATTAGCCATTAATATTTACACATTCTATCAATTTGATCCTAAATATAAAAAAAATTCAACAAAATTAGCCCTCAATGTAAACAAAAATTTTCATTTTAGTTCTAATTCTAAAAAAATTAATAAATTTGGCCCTCAACATTTACAAAATCTATCAATTTAGTCCTAACTCTAAAAATTTAAAAAATATTTAAAAAATCATTTTCAGCTTTGTATAACCCATTGGCTAACCTATGTGAGATATTAAAATAAGAAAAAGAGTACCCTCTTTCAAGTCACTTGCAAAAAAACCCTAACAGATAACATTAAGACTAGATTGACATATTTTGTAAATGTTGAGGGTCAAATTAATTGAATTTTTTAGCATTAGAACTAAAATGACAAATTTTGTAAATATTGAGGGCTAAATTTGTTGAATTTTTTATATTTAGGATCAAATTGATAGAATGTCTAAATATTTGAGGGCTAATTTTGTTAGTAGACCAATAAAAAAACCCACATTAACTCAGAGTAACTAAAATATTTAATTTCAAAAAGTTTAATGACTAAGTCAAAAAAATTAATAGTTGGGTAATCAAAATAGAATGAAATGCATAGTTGGGTGACAATTTTTATAGTTTACCCATAATTTTTTTTTTAACATTCCACATCATCATTTAATAGATAAAATTTAATAGAGGGGCTAATTTGCACGTTTCAAAATGTATAAGGGCTAATTTGCCCACTTTTTCAGTCGAGGTGCCAAACTGCAATCCGCCTCTAAGCACAACGGCTTCCCTGGTACTTTTAGCGCGATCATATCTATCTATCTATCTATCTATCTATCTATCTATCTGTCTGTCTGTCTGTCTGTGGTATAATGATAAATTTAGCATCTAATTTTTACCCAATTTGTAATTTTGGCCCTAATTTTTGGATCACTTTGGTCTTAAACCTTCAAATTTTAGTCAAATTACTTTTTGTTAGATGAAAAAGCTCACAGAACTACAAAAAAAAAAATAAAAAAATTAACGCATTAATGTAATAACTTGCGTGGTAATCCACATATACTTCATAAAAATTTTAAAAAATTTAAAAAAAGATTCATAAATATTTTTAAAATAATTATCCACATCAACAATTAAGTATACATAAACTATCACTTGAGCTGACACGTAAGTGGTATTAAAATTTTAATAATTCAACAAACATTTTCATTAAAAAAATAATTTGAGTAAAAATTAAAGGTTGAGGGCCAAAGTAACTTAAAAAAATTTAGGATCAAAGTGCCAAAATGGATAAACATTTGGAACTAAATTTATAATTATATCTATATATCTATTTTATTTTATTTTATTTTATAAAAGTACCAATTCTAAAACTACAAATAGTCAACTGGATATTTGTCATTAATTTTTTTTTTACAATTTATTAGTGTTATTAATTAAAAGGGATAAATCTTAAAATTATACATGAACTTTGATTTAATATGTAATTGTATACATGAACTTTAATTTGGTGCAATTATACACGTCAAACTCTAATTGTGGTTCAAATGTATACTTAAAACTTTAATTTTGATTTAATCATACACATTTAAAGGAATAAATACTTTAATTTATTTTTATATTGGATAAATATAATTATTTATGTATGCAATATATAAGCATAAAATTATGTTATATTAATAATTGTGTTAATAATGTACAAGAATTCGATCAAATCAAATTTTCATGTATAAAATTGCACAAAATCAAAGTTTATGTATACAATTGTACATTAAACCATAATTTATGTATAATTTTGAGATTTATCTCTAATTAAAATAAAGTATTAATAAAATATATTACCATAAGTAAAATTTCCTAATTAATTAAAATATTAATAAAATATTCTTATTAAAATAAATTTCCTTAAGTTATTATTTTTATTAAATTAAATATTGACTAAATTCTCTATTTTATTTTTTTGAATAATAATCGACTAGAAATTTTTTAATAATAAAAGGTAAGAAAACATTACTGGATCCAAAGATTGGGTTTAGGCCTGTTAAAAAATTAACACACTTTCGGCCTTACCATTTTAAAAACAGAGCATAATTCAAAAGACAAACCCTAAGTAAAAAAGACAAATACTAAAGAAAAAGGAAACCTAATGTAATTATTCTAGTCGATTTCAAACAGCTGGACGCCTTATTCTATCGTCTTTTCACATCACTTGTCCCATCTGTTCTGTCGATAGCCTTTCCTGTAACAGCCCGTTTTTAGTCAAATTGGAACAGTGATTTTGGGACCACAAATTCGAGGTCGAAATAATTATTTTATTATTATTTTAATCTCTACAGCATGATAGTATGACTGCGTAAAAATTTCGTTAAGAAATTTTATCGTTTGAGTGCTTAATTTGATAAAAATGACTAAATTGCGTAATGTGTAAAACTTGAGTTCTATTAGCTAAAGGTGTCTAATAGCTATAGAACCTTAAAGTGGAGGTCCTTATGTTGTAATTAGACCATTTTTAATATAAGTGGAAAAAGATGGACATCATTTGAGTGATTTTAATGGTTTATCATTAAGGTTAATTTTGTAATTTAGTAATTAATGATAATTAAAGAAAACAAATTAAGATTTTTTTGTTTCATTCATCTTCTACAACTGAAAATACAACCTAAAATAGCCATGGGAGAAGCTTTACATTCGGCCAAGGCAATTTTGCTCAAATAGGTACAATTTTTGTTCCGTTTTTAATTATTTCTATGTTTTTGATATCGTTGCAGCTTAATCTAGCTAGCCCAGGGACTAATTTGCAAAACTGTTAAAGGTTTAGGGTTTTTCCATTGATGAATATAGGTGTATTTTGATGTTTGATGATAAAAATTGTATGGTTGTTGTTAGACAAACAACATTTCTAAAGTGATTTTTGGTAAAATTTCCAATTAGGGATTAAATTGTGAAATGTGTAAATTTTGTGGTTAAATTGTGAAATAAATGGAAAATATGGGCTGCTATGGGTCTATATGAAATTCGGATAGCATGGGTAGGGACCTAATTGCATGAATTTGTATTTTTATGAGATAAAGACTAAATTGTAAAGAAATTTAAATATTAGGGGAAAAAGTGTAAAGTTGTTATAATGTGCATTTTTGGGCTAAATTGAATAGATTTATGATTAAATGAATTAAATTTGATATTATATAGATCAAGAAAATCGAAATTCGGATTTAGGTTGGGGAAAACAAAGTGTTGGATTAATCGATCAAATTCGTCGTTTTTGCATTCGAGGTAAGTTCGTATGTAATAAGTATTGTCATATTTGTGTTTTAAATGCTTTAATATTGCATAAATTGTGAATACGACCTTGCGGATATATTCGACGACGATTCGACAAATGTGAAATCCCGGTTGAACCTTAGGAATATATTAGGATACAAATGACATGTCATTAGGGGTTATGTGATTTGGGTGCCGGGTCCAGTGATGCGTCCTACCTGGTGGGCTGAGTTATCCGACATGTGCTGCGATTCTCGTCGACTTGTGTGAGCAAAGACTGCAGTGTAGCTTCACATGACCGTCAACTTGTGTGAGCAGACCCGTTGATAGCTCGAGAGTGAGCATTATATGTGATATGAGATTGAGATAGCTTCGGTTATGTATGTGGCACTTAGGGTGCGAGATTCCTGAGTATCCGGTAGTATTAAAAATGGTTCAACGGGTATATCGAAGATATGAAATGGTGAGAAATAGATACGTATCAGTACAGGTATGTGCGGAAACCATATAAGCATTGAATCTATGGAAGTTGTGAGTTCATGGTTAATTATGTGATTGAATATATGTTAACATTGTGATTAAATATTTTGTACTATGTTATGTTCATATTCTTGAATGGTAATTGAATGGTGAGCTTTGCTAATTATTTTATACGAGCTTACTAAGCTTTATAGCTTACATTGTTTATTTTTTCGTGTTTTATAGTGAAATTAAAGCTAGCTCGGATTGGGAATCGTCGGAGACCTCATCACACTATCAAGCTATCACTTTGGTACTTTTGAATCTATGTATTTGGTATATGGCATGTATAGGAATTATGGTCATTTTGGTATATGTTAGTAATGGATTTGGCCATTTGAATTGGCTTGTAAATGTTAAGTGTTTGGTTTTGTGTATAGCCATGTGAGTTGGCTTATTTTAGCATAATTAGTGATGTATATATATGTGCTAATGGTCTTTGTTGTGTGATTGGTAATTTTTATATAAATGTTTGTGGTAAATGCTTGTTGTGAATTGGTATTTAGAGTATCATATAGTTGATAATTGAGAATTGGTATTGCTTGTGATTTAAGTAAAGTGATGCATAAATGAAACTGAACATTTAAGTGATTTGAGAATGTGAAATTGGCATGAAAGGAATAGCATATTGTGTTACATGTGTGCTTTGTTGTTGTTGGTATTGAAATGGTATGAATTATGCTTGGTTGAGGTTGGTTGAGAGCCTCTTTATGCCATGTTTTGTGCCAATTGGTTTGGTGTAGGTGTGTGATATTTGGGTGAGCAAAATGGCTTAGTAAATAGCCTATTTTTGTCCACACGGCCGTGTGTCTCAGTCGTGTGTTACACACGGTCCGTGACATGGCCGTGTGTCCCCTGGTGTTGAATTAGAAATCAAGTTAGTATGCTTCACACGGCCTAGCACACGGGCGTGTGACTTGGCCATGTGGCATAAGTCAGTATACCCTACAGGTTTAGCACGACCTAGCACACGGCCTGGCACACTGGCGTGTGTGGCCATTTCTTAGGGCACACGGGTGTGTGTGTTGGTCGTGTGACCCAAGTCAGGGAGTTACACGGGGTAGGACACGGGCTGGGACACAGCCATGTGATTCCATTTCAAATGTCCACACGGCCTGTGACACGGGCGTGTCTCACACGGCCTGGCCACACGGGCGTGTGACCTCTGTATATTAAATAATTTTCTAAGTTTTCCAAAAATTTCCTGAGATATCAGTTTAGTTCCGAACCACTTCTAAAGCTTATTTTGGGCCTCGTAGGCTCATATTAGGGATATGATGAATGATTATGAATGACTTGTATTTGAATTTGATAATTGTATGAGAAATGTATGTTCGATTGTGTAATAAGTCTGGAAATGCTCCGTAACCCTATTTCAGTGACGAATACGGGTGAGCGGTGTTACATTTATTGGCATCAGAGCTACGGTTTAGTCGATTCTATGACTAGCGTAGCGTATGTGAGAGTCTAGCTATACATACCATATATAACCTGTGATAGTGTGATATCTCTTGACAGTTTAAAACGTGTTTTCGTATAGTAAATGGATCCCAATCGAGTTGTAGCTGATGATGTTGAAAGTAATGCGCCAGCCTCCGTTCACGGAGTAGCGCAATCAGAGTCGAGACCCGTATCGGGTAGTCAGGGAGGAGAGGCCAAAGAAGCCTTCTTCTAGATGATGAATGAGTGGTTTACAAAGTTTGTTCGAACAAATTCGGCTGCTCAACAACCTCCACCCTACCTATTCCCCAATCGGTCCCCATAGCTCCTCAAAGTTTAAAACCTTTACGATTAAGTAAGCTGCCAGTTGATAAAATCCGAAAGTATGAGGTTGAATAGTTTAGAGCTACAGTTGACGATGATCCTGAGATAGCCGAATTTTAGCTTGAGAATACTATCAGAGTATTTGATGAATTATCGTGCACGCCAGCTGAATGTGTAAAATGCACCGTATCACTTCTGAGAGACACTGCATATCAGTGGTGGAATACTTTGATATCTGTGGTACCGAGAGAAAGGGTCACATGGGAATTCTTTCAAGCCGAGTTCGGAAAGAAATACATCAGTCAGCGATTTATTGACCAAAAATGCAAAGAGTTTCTGGAGCTGTAACAGGGTCGAATGTTTGTGACCGAGTACGAGAGAAAGTTTGTGAGACTCAGTAAGTATGCTCGAGAATGTGTTTCCACTGAGGCAATTATGTGTAAACGATTCGAAGACGGGTTAAACAAAGACATCAGGTTGTTAGTCGGGATTTTGGAATTGAAGGAATTTGTTGTGTTAGTTGATAGGGCTTGCAGAGCCGAGGAACTAGAATTGAAGGATTTTGGATTTTTTGTGATAACTCCCTTCCTGTCTCTAACTTCCTCTCATGAATAAGTTTATTCCTCGAACTCTAGATGAACCACAATCCACGACAGAACATTTGGCTCTGTTTAGAAGTACTCCTCTTAAAGATCCAGGTATGCCAGTGCCATAAACTTTGAATCATGCTATTAATAACCCAAGAAAGATCTAACGTTTTCCATACCTCTATTATTGTAGGACATTGCCGAAAAACATGAGTGCTATCTTCTTCCCTATTTTCGCAGCGAGGACACAATACATTACTAGTCACTCGTTTATGCTTTAGGTTTACTAGGGTAGGGATATAGTTCCAGGATATTCTCCATTGTAATTTTTAAAGGTAGCTGTAGATTCTAGAGCTTTTTGTAGAATTCCTTTATATCAGCCTGTATAAAATAATTATTAGGACCCAAGCTAGCATATTGTAATAGTTTGTAGGCACTTCTGACTGAGAATTCACCAGATGGTTCTCCTTTCCACACTTGAAAATCATCATGAGTCAAGCTTCGCTAGAGGATCTCAGAAAATTTTTGAGCTATATCCGCTTGAAAGGTACTATTAACTAGATCTGTCTTCCAAGTTTTATTTGTGACATCAATTAAATCTGAGACCAACTTGATTTCTTCATTTTTGTTTCTATTGCTCCATTCATCTGTATCCTTTCTTGGAATCCATCGATCGTCCCAAACAGATATTCCATTTCCCCTTCCAACCCTCCAGCACAGTCCGCTCTGCAATAGACCCTTTGCAGCCCGAACACTCTTCCATGTAAGTGAAGGTAGGTTTCCTAATTGTGCATTAAGAAAATCTGAATGAGTGTAATATTTAGCCTTAAGAACTTTAGCTAATAAGGAATTCCGATGATTAATGAGACGCCAACTTTGCTTAGCTAATAATGCGATATTAAACTGGCTAATGTTTCGAAAACCAAGACCCCCATTCTCTTTTAAAGTATAAATATTTCTCCATGCACACCAGTGTATTCCCCTTTTACCACGTCCCTTCTGCCACAAAAAATTAGCAATAATACTCTCTAACTCAGCACATAACGATTTAGGTAATAGGAAACAAGCCATTGTGTAGGTTGGAATGGATTGGAGAATAGCCTTAATAAATACTTCCTTCCCGCCTTGAGATAAATATCTAGTACTCCAATTATCAATACGCTTCTTAAGTCGATCTTTTAAATTCTGAAATGACTCCCTTTTCTTTCTTCCAACCATGTTAGGCAATCCAAGGTAGCGTTCTAGATCGTTTGAGCTTCGCACCCCCAAAATATTGACAACCACCCATCTGTCATCCTCTAATGTGTTTCTACTAAAAAAGACAGTTGATTTATCGAAATTAACACATTGGCCCGAGCAAATTCTATATTCTCTTAGAATTCCCTTCAATAAAGTAGCTCCTCTATTTGTAGCCTCACCAAATAAGATACAGTCATCTACAAATAGCAAATGCGATACCTGTGGACCACTCCTACTGGCTTTTACTCCTTTCAGTAGTCCTTCTCTAGTTGCGAGTCGCATTAAACAAGATAAACCTTCTCCACATATAAGAAATAAAAACGGACTCAGCGGGTCTCCTTGTCGAAGTCCCCTTGTTGGTCAAAAGTTTTCTCCTGCATATCCATTAACCACTACTGAATAGGAAACAGTGGTTAAACATTTCATAAGAGTTTCAATCCAATTTATAGCAAAGCCCATTCGTACCATTATTTCATTGATAAAGTTCCATTCAACTCTATCATATGCTTTACTCATATCTAACTTCATTGCCATAAACCTTTTTTGCCCCAACCTCTTCTGTTTAACTGTATGTAGAATTTCATAAGCCAACAACACATTATCTAAAATCAGTCTGCCTGGTACAAAAGCGCTCTGAGCCATATCAATACATTTCTCAATAACTCCTCTAAGCCGATTCGCAATAGCTTTTGCCAAAATTTTATAAATCACATTGCATAAACTGATAGGTCAAAATGCTTTATATTAGAGGGATTGAAAATTTTTGGAATGAGTATTATATGAGTAAAGTTGATCTGTTTAACCTCCATACCTTCATTTAGGATTTGTAAGCAAAAATTGGTGACATCATCCCCAATAATGTGCCAACACTTTTGATAAAATAAAGCAAGAAATCCATCTTCTCCTGGTGCTTTTGTGGGTCCCATCTCAAACACCGCCTTTCTAATCCCCTCATTAGTGTATAGCGCCGTAAGTCTTTGATTGTCCTTGTAACAACCCGATTTTGTGGCTAGTTGGAATAGTGGCTTCGGGACTGCTAATCCGAGATTGAAAAAAAAATTATTTTGACATTATTTTATGTATTATGGCATAATTATAGAGATGTATGAAAATTTTGGTGCATTAATTTTAGCAATTGCATGCTTAATTGTGAAAAAGGACTAAATCGCATAAAATGTGAAAGTTTTATTTGTCAAGCTAGGGGTGTCTAATAGCCATAGAATATTAAATTGGAGGTCCTTAATGTGAACTTAGGCCATTGAGGAAGTGATGGCCGGCCATAGGGACAATGATATTAAATGAGTTAATTGGTTAGGTGAAATTTGGTGACTAAATTGCTTTTTAAGCATAAAATAAAGAAAAGGGTGATATCATCTTTTCTTCACCGCCTCCACCACTGAAAATACCAGCAAAAAAGGAGGGTTTTAAAAGCTTTGAAATTTCAGCTACTTATCCTCTTACAAGTAAGTGATTTTGGTAGTTTTATTTGATAATTTTTGTACTTTTGGAGCCCCTAAAGCTTAAGCTAGCTAATGATAGGACTATTTTGCAAAATGGTTGAAAGTTTAGGGACTTTCCATGAGAGTGTTCATGTTTTTTTCTGAGTTTTTATGGAAGAAAAAGAATGTTAGTGAGTTAAGGAACAACTTTTGTGAAAGGTGTTATCATGAAAACACCTAAATAGGACTTATTTATAAAGGTAGTAATTGTGTAATAAATGCATGAAATAATTGATTTTGTGGGTTTTTGTAAGAGGAATAAATGTTCAGCTAGGCTGGTTTAATGAGAAAATGTGATGAAAAATGATTTACGAGCCTAAGGGCAAAATCATAATTTTGCTAAAGTATAAGGGCAAAATGGTCATTTTTGCCTAAGTAGAAATTTTGATAAATCATGCATCATAAAGTGATTAAATGAGTGAATTTCATTATTATAGATCAAGAAGAGCGCGGAAACAACCTTGACCGGGGAAAAGGAAAGGTTACGGATTAAGTCGTCGATTAATACGTTTTGCACTGAGGTAAGTTTATGTGTAAACGTTACATCTATATTACACATGTTGTTACTTATTGGTGCATCGTATGAATGAGATCATTTATAATTGAAATTGATGTATATTGAGTAATTTCCGTAAGAGTCTCAAAATAGATATGTAAGTGCGGGAAAATATCCGAAACAATTATTTGGTGGGCTGTGTGCGATACTACCGTAATTATTCTTTGGTGGGCTATGTGCTATACCACCTTATTATTTATTCACGATGAGCTGTGTGCGATACCATCGTTTATAATATCTTTTGGTGGGCTATGTGCGATACCACCGTAAATATTCTTGTTGGTGGGCTATGTGCGATACCACCCTATTATAGAATAATGGTGGGCTGTGTGCGATACCACTGAGTGTTTAGTATTATTCCAAATGGTTCGTCTAGAAATTGTTTAAGTAAATGTTTCATATGACTCTGTGGTGATGAGTGCAGGGAATATGTACAAGTAAATATGAGCATTATAATAGTTATATGGTTGGAATGTGGTAAGAGATGAAATGAGTAAGCATGATAAGGAAATGCAAAGTGTTTTTGCTTAGTATGAAATATTATTGATTGATTAGCATATGCTATGATGCTTATCGTTTACATGTAAACTTACGAAGCTTAAAGCTTACTCCCTTTCTTTCCCTTGTTTTATAGTGTCAAGGAGCTAGATCGGGATTCGAAAATAATCAGAAGATCACCCACACTATCAACTCATCTCGGTATATTTTGACTTAGCATTTTGAGTATGGAATGTATAGGGGCTAGACTTAGTGATATGTTTTGTTGTTTTGGCCAATGATGTTGGCTCTTTTAAAGATTAACTTTTTGTCGATTCTCGGGCTACTGTAGCATGTTTAAGAGTCTAGCTATACATGCCATAAAATACAATGATAGTGTGGTGGTTTCTGACTATATTTAACTATTTTTTTGTATAGTAAATGGATCCCGATCGAGCAGCTACTGATGACGCTGTGAGTAACACACCGGTTCCCGCGCAAGGGACCGCGCCTGAAGAGAGTAGACCCGAGACTATGTGTCAAGGAGAATAGGCTTGAGAAGCCTTTCTCCACATGATGAGTAATTGGTACACGGAGTATGTACGAGTGAACCCTAATGCTAAACCTCCTCCATCCCCTCCTATACCTCAGCCAGTTCTCGTGGCTCCGCAAGGTATAGATTTGGTGAGAACGACTAAACCCCTGGTAGATAAACTTCAGAAGTAAGGGGCCGAGGATTTTAGGGCTAACATAAACGATGACCCCGAGAGGGCGGAGTTCTGGCTTGAGAACTCAATGAGGGTATTTGATGAACTCTCCTGCACACCTAAGGAGAGCTTGAAATGTGCCGTGTCATTGTTGAAGGACTCGGCATATCAGTGGTGGAAAATGTTAACATCTGTAGTTCCAAGGGAGAGAGTGACGTGGGACTTCTTTTTGGAAGAGTTCCGAAAGAAGTATATAAGTCAGAGATTTGTGGACCAAAAACGGAAATAATTTCTCAAACTGAAGCAAGACAAAATGACTGTGGCAGAATATGAACGCGAGTTTGTTAGGCTCAGCAAGTATGCACAAGAGTGTGTGTCTACAGAAGCTATCTTGTGCAAGAGGTTTGAAGATGGGCTGAATAAGGATATCAGACTTTTTGTTGGGATATTTGAATTGAAAGAATTTGTGGTGTTGGTTGATAGGGCATGTAAGGCCGAGGAGCTAAATAAGGAAAAGAAAAAAGCCATGAATGAGGCATGAGATGCAAGAAAGAGGCCAATGAGTAAATCGTATTAAACTCAATTAAAGAGGTCCAAGGAAATGAACCCTCAGACGACTGCATCAGTTGGATATTCACATCGAGATCGAGGTAACACATACTCGAGCTCGAGAGTTCAAGCCACCTCGTTGGCAAGCGTAGGCAATCCAAAGTCAAATAAATTGGATTGCCCAAATTGTGGTAGGCAGCACACTGGGGAGTGTTAGGGAAACAATTGTAATTGTTACAAGTGCGGTTCACCCGACCATTTCATCCGGAATTGTCTAAAGAGGGATGAGAAGGAAAGAAAGCAAGAAGTAAGACCAAGCAATGTATCTTTGAGGGGTAGATCACAAAAGAATCTGGGAGGTGGGACTAGTAGTAGAGGTGCGCCATGAGACTCTGCTGTGAGGTCGGAGGGTCGAGCACCTGCAAGGACTTATGCCATTCGTGCTCGCGAAGAGGCATCTTCTCCAGATGTAATAACGGGTACATTTTCTCTTCATGATATCTCTGTAGTTGCTTTGATTGATTCGGGATCTACCCGTTCTTACATTTGCATGAAATTGGCATCTAGCATGAGTATGATTGTTGAGTCTACGGAATTTGTAATAAAAGTGTCAAACCCGTTAGGCAAACATGTGCTAGTTGACAAGGTGTGTAGGAATTGTCCATTGACGATTAGAGGTCATTATTTTCCGAAAAATCTCATGTTATTGTCGTTTGATGAATTTGACCTGATTCTTGGTATGGATTGGTTGACTGCTCATAATGTTTTAGTAAACTGTGGTAGTAAGTTTATTGAATTGAAATGTGTAAATGGAGATGTCATTCGGGTTGAATCAGGTAAATCAGATAGTTTGCCTGCAATGATTTCATCCATGGTAGCTGAGAAATACTTGTGAAAGGGGTATGATTCCTATCTCGCCTTTGTGCTGAATACTTAAGAGTCAGAAGTAAAGATTGAATCAGTGTCGGTGGCAAGTATCCAGATGTGTTCCCAGAAGAGTTACCGGGATTGCCTCCAGTTAGAGAGGTCGAGTTTGGGATAGAGTTAATTCCGGGTACCACACCTATTTCGGTTGCTCGGTATAGGATGGCCCCATTAGAGCTGAAAGAATTGAAAGTTTAGTTGCAAGAGTTAACGGAAAAGGGTTTTGCAAGATCGAGCTATTCACCGTGGGGTGCTCCGGTACTTTTTGTGAAGAAGAAAGATGGGTCGATGAGATTGTGCATAGACTACCGACAACTCAACAAGGTGACAGTGAAGAAGAAGTATCCATTGCCAATGATAGATGATTTGTTTGATCAATTGAAGGGAGCTACTGTGTTCTCTAAGATAGACCTAAGGTCTGGCTATTACCAGTTGAGGGTTAAGGAGCAAGATGTGCCGAAAACTGCATTTCGGACAAGGTATGGCCATTATGAGTTTCTTGTCATGCCATTTGGCTTAATGAATGCTCCTACAATTTTTATGGATTTAATGAACCGCGTCTTCCGACCGTATTTGGATAAATTTGTGGTTGTTTTTATTGATGACATATTAATTTATTCCCGGCCTGAGGATGAGCATGCAGAGCATCTGAGAGTTGTTTTGCAGACTTTAAGAGACAAGCAGTTGTATGCTAAATTCAGCAAAAATGAGTTTTGGCTCCGTGAGGTCGGATTCTTAGGACACATTGTATCGGGTGATGGCATAAGGGTTGATCCGAGTAAGATCTTAGCTATTGTGGAGTGGAAATCGCCAAGGAATGTGTCAGAAATTAGAAGCTTTTTGTGTTTAGCAGGGTACTACAGACGTTTCGTAAAGGGGTTCTCCATGATTGCTACCCCGATGATGAAACTGTTGCACAAGGATGTTAAATTTGAATGGACTGAGAAATGCCAACGAAGTTTCGAGAGATTGAAAGCATTGTTGACTGAGGCGCCAGTTTTAGTACAACCTGAGTCGGGGAAAGAGTTTGTGGTCTACAGTGATGCGTCATTAAATGGTCTAGGCTGTGTGTTGATGCAAGAAGGTAAGGTAGTAGCTTACGCCTCGAGATAACTAATACTGCATGAGAAGAATTATCCGACTCATGATTTGGTGTTGGCTGTGATCGTCTTTGCTTTGAATATTTGGCGTCATTATTTATATGGTGAGAAGTGCCGAATCTTCACTGATCACAAGAGTTTGAGGTACTTGATGGACCAAAAGGATTTGAATTTGCGACAACGGCGATAGCTCGAATTATTGAAGGATTATGAGTTAGTAATCGATTACCATCTGGGGAAAGCGAATGTGGTTGTGGATGCCTTGAGTAGAAAATCCCTGTATTCTTTGAGAGCTATGAGTACGAGCTTAGCGTTGTCTGATGATGGTGCTATATTGGCTGAGTTGAGGGCTAGACCATTATTTATTCAGCAGATATGTGAAGCTCAAAAGAATGACAGTGAGATGCAAGTTAAGAGAGCTCAGTGCGAGTTGGGGAATAACTCTGATTTTCTGGTTAGTTCCGAGGATTGCTTGATGTTTCATGATAGAATTTGTGTACCAAAGGATGATGAGTTAATCCGAAAAATTTTACATGAAGCACACAGTAGTTGTTTGTCAGTACATCCAGGCAGTACAAAAATGTACAATGATTTGAAGAAGTTTTATTGGTGGCCGGGTATGAAAAGAGACATCTCTGTGTTTGTCACAAAGTTCTTGATCTGTCAACAGGTGAAAGCCGAGCACCAAGTGCCCTCGGGATTACTTCAGCCGGTGATAGTTCCCGAGTGGAAATGGGATCGAATCACGATGGATTTTATGACGGGGTTACCTATGACTCCGAAAAAGAAAGATGTTGTGTGGGTTATTATTGATAGATTAACGAAGTCGGTTCACTTTATACTGGTGCGGGTGGATTACTCACTTGATAAGTTAGCCGAGCTATATATAGCTGAGGTGGTGAGATTACATGGATTACCTATATCTATTATCTCGGATAGAGATCCAAGATTTACTTCGAGGTTTCGAAAGAAGTTGCAGGAAGCCTTGGGTACAAGATTGAATTTTAGTACTGTGTTCCATCCTCAAACCGATGGCCAATCTGAAAGAGTGATTCAAGTTCTTGAAGACATGCTCCGATGCTGTGTGTTAGAGTTCGAAGGTAGTTGGGAAAAATATCTACCTTTGGCTGAGTTTGCCTATAACAACAGTTATCAGTCAAGTATATGGATGGCACCGTATGAAGCTTTGTATGGTCGCAAGTGTCGGACTCCCTTATATTGGACCGAGCTTAGCGAGAAGAAAATTCATGGGGTCGATCTAGTTAAAGAGATTGAGGAGAAAGTGAAAGTGATCCGTGATAGTTTGAAAGCTGCTTCAGATCGGCCAAAGTCATATGCGGATTTGAAAAGGAAAGAAATCGAGTTCCAAGTGGGTGACAAAGTATTCCTGAAAGTATCCCCGTGGAAGAAATTATTGAGATTTGGTCGAAAGGGCAAATTGAGTCCACGATTCATAGGACCGTATGAGGTTAATGAGAGGATTGGGCTAGTAGCTTACTGGTTGGCTTTGCTGGCAGAGTTAGGGAGAATACACAACGTGTTTCATGTGTCGATGTTACGGCGATATCGTTCTGATCCTTCGCATGTGATCCCTTCAACAGAAATTGAGATACGACCGGACATGACTTATGAAGAGGAACCAATTAAGATATTGGCTCGAGAGGTTAAATAATTAAGGAATAAGAGCATAGCCTTAGTAAAGGTGTTATGGAAAAAACACAGTGTGGAAGAGGCTACGTGGGAACCGGAAGAAGCCACGAGGGAACAATATCCAAACCTTTTTACCGGTAAGATTTTTGAGGACGAAAATCTCTAAAGAGGGAGAGTTGTAACAACCCGATTTTGGGGCTAGTCGGAACAGTGGTTTCGGGACCGCTAATCTGAGATTGAAAAAAATTATTTTGACATTATTTTATGTATTATGGTATAATTATAGGGATGTATGAAAATTTTGGTGCATTAATTTTAGCAATTGCATGCTTAATTGTTAAAAAGGACTAAATCGCATAAAGTGCGAAAGTTCTATTTTTCAAGCTAGGGGTGTCTAATAGCCATAGAATATTAAATTGGAGGTCCTTAATGTGCAATTAGGCCATTGAGAAAGTGATGGCTGGCCGTAGGGACAATGATATTAAATGAGTCAATTGGTTAGGTGAAATTTGGTGACTAAATTACTTTTTAAGCATAAAATAAAGAAAAGGTTGATATCATCTTTTCTTCACCACCTCCACCACCGAAAATGCCAGCAAAAAAAGGAGGGTTTTGAAAGCTTTGGAATTTCAGCAACTTATCCTCTTACAAGTAAGTGATTTTGGTAGTTTTATTTGATAAGTTTTGTAATTTTGGAGCCCCCAAAGCTTAAGCTAGCTAATGAGGAGACTATTTTGCAAAATGGTTGAAAGTTTAGGGACTTGTTATGAGAGTGTTCATGTTGTTTTCTGAGTTTTTATGGAAGAAAATGAATGTTAGTGAGTTAAGGAACAACTTTTGTGAAAGGTGTTATCATGAAAACACCTAAATATGACTTATTCATAAAGGTAGTAATTGTGTAATAAATGCATGAAATAATTGATTTTGTGGGTTGTTGTAAGAGGAATAAATGTTCAGCTAGGCTGGTTTAATGAGAAAATATGATGAAAAATGATTTACGATCCTAGGGGAAAAATCGTAATTTTGCCAAAGTATAAGGGCAAAATGGTCATTTTTGCCTAAATAGAAATTTTGATGAATCATGAATCATAAAGTGATTAAATGAGTGAATTTCATTATTATAGATCAAGAACAGCGCAGAAACAACCTTGATTAAGAGGAATAAATGTTCAGCTAGGCTGGTTTAATGAGAAAATGTGATGAAAAATGATTTACGAGCCTAGGGGCAAAATCGTAATTTTGCCAAAGTATAAGGGCAAAATGGTCATTTTTGCCCAAGTAGAAATTTTGATGAATCATGAATCATAAAGTGATTAAATGAGTGAATTTCATTATTATAGATCAAAATCGTAAAGACAAGGTTACGGATTAAGTCGTCGATTAATACGTTTTGCACCGAAGTAAGTTTATGTGTAAATGTTACATCTATATTACACATGTTGTTACTTATTGGTGCATCGTATGAATGACATCATTTATAATTGAAATTGATATATATTGATTAATTTCCGTAAGAGTCTCAAAATAGATATGTAAGTGCGGAAAAATATCCGTAACAATCATTTGGTGGGCTGTGTGCGATACCACCGTAATTATTCTTTGGTGGGCTATGTGCTATACCACCTTATTATTTATTCACGATGGGCTGTGTGCGATACCATCGTTTATAATATCTTTTGGTGGGCTATGTGCGATACCACCGTAAATATTCTTGTTGGTGGGCTATGTGCGATACCACCCTATTATAGAATAATGGTGGGCTGTGTGCGATACCACTGAGTGTTTAGTATTATTCCGAATGGTTCGTCTAGAAATTTTTTAAGTAAATGTTTCATATGACTCTGTGGTGATGAGTGCAGGGAATGTGTACATGTAAATATGAGCATTATAATAGTTATATGGTTGGAATGTGGTAAGAGATGAAATGAGTAAGCATGATAAGGAAATGTGAAGTGTTTTTGCTTAGTATGAAATATTATTGATTGATTAGCATATGTTATGATGCTTATCGTTTACATGTAAACTTACTAAGCTTAAAGCTTGCTCCATTTCTTTCCCTTGTTTTATAGTGTCAAGGAGCTAGATCGGGATTCGAAGATAATCGAAAGATCACCCACACTATCAACTCATTTCGGTATATTTAGACTTATCATTTTGAGTATGGAATGTATAGAGGCTAGACTTAGTGATATGTTTTGTTGTTTTGGCCAAGGATGTTGGCTCTTTTAAAGATGAACTTTTTGTAAATAGCCATAGTTGATGGCTCTTTATTATCAATATATGAAAAGATGAGGTTATTTATGATTGTGTAGGATGCATGATTGGGTTGTTTAATTAATGGTTGAATGTGATTTATGTTGTAGGAGTTTGGGTGATAAAAAGAGCTTGGCAAATAGCCTTGTTCTTGTCCACACGGGTAGGCACACGGGCGTGTGTCTAGGCCGTGTGTGACACATGGTCAGACCCATGGGCGTGTGGCTGGGCCGTGTGTCCCTTGTATGTTAATGTTGCAAGTCAGTGTCGACCACGGGCTAGACACACGAGCGTGTGCCTAGGCCGTGTGCCCCTTAAGAGACTGCTGACGTCATAAACAGAATGCTAAGGTTTTCACACACAGGTAAGGGCACGAGCGTGTCTAGGCCGTGTGAGGGACACGGGCAAGTGACACGGTCGTGTGTCCGGCCGTGTGAAAACCCCTGTAGGTTTGAATTCAAAAATAAATCCCACACGGGCTAGGGACATAGGCGTGTGTGACCACACGGCCTACCCACACGGGCGTGTCCCATTTCACACGGGCGTGTGGCCTTGTGAAGGAAAATTTTTTCTAAGTATATCAAAGTTCTCGGTTTAATTTTGATACCCTTCGTTGCATGTTTAAGGCCTCGTAGGCCCATAATAAGGATGTTATGAATGTGAATTGGAAAGTTTTAATTTGAAATGAAAATATATAGTTCAAAGTTGTATGTTTAAGTGAGTTATGTCTGGTAATGGCTCGTACTCAATTTCAGCGATGAGTACGGGTAGGGGGTGTTACATTTAGTGGCATCAGAGCTATGGTTTAGTCGGTTCTCGGACTACCGTAGCATGTGTAAGAGTCTAGCTATACATGCCATAAAATACAATGATAGTGTGGTGGTTTCTGACTATATTTAACTATTTTTTTGTATAGTAAATTGATCCCGATCGAGCAGCTACTGATGACGCTGTGAGTAACACGCCGGCTCCCGCATAAAGGACCGCGCTTGTAGAGAGTAGACCCGAGACTATGGGCCAAGAATAAGAGGCTCAGGAAGCCTTTCTCCACATGATGAGTAATTGGTATACGGAGTATGTACAAGTGAACCCTAATGCTCAACCTCCTTCACCCCCTCCTATACCTCAGCCAGCTCCCGTGGATCTGCAAGGTATAGATTTGGTGAGAACGACTAAACCCTCGGTAGATAAACTTCGGAAGCAAGGGGCCGAGGATTTTAGGGCTAACATAGATGATGACCCCGAGAGGGCGGAGTTCTGGCTTGAGAACTCAATGAGGGTATTTGATAAACTCTCCTGCACACCTGAGGAGAGCTTGAAATGTGCCATGTCATTGTTGAAGGACTCGACATATCGTTGGTGGAAAATGTTAACATCGGTAGTTCCAAGGGAGGGAGTGACGTGGGACTTCTTTTGGAAGAGTTCCGAAAGAAGTATATAAATCAGAGATTTGTGGATCAAAAATGGAAATAATTCCTCGAATTGAAGCAAGGCAAAATGATTGTGGCAGAATATGAACGCGAGTTTGTTAGGCTCAGCAAGTATGCACAAGAGTGTGTGTATACAGAAGCTATCTTGTGCAAGAGGTTTGAAGATGAGCTGAATGAGGATATCAAACTTTTTGTTGGGATCTTGGAATTGAAAGAATTTGTGGTGTTGGTTGATAGGGCATGCAAGGCCGATGAGCTAAATAAGGAATATAGAAAAGCCATGAATGAGGCCCGAGATGCAAGAAAGAGGCCAATGAGTAAATCGTATCAAACTCAATCAAAGAGGTCTAAGGAAATGAACCCTCGGACGACTGCATCAGTTGGATATTCACATCGAGATTGAGGTAACACTTACTCGGGCTCGAGAGTTCAAGCCACCTCGATGGCAAGCGTGGGCAATCCAAGATCAAATAAATTGGAATGCCCAAATTGTGGTAGGCAGCACACTAGGGACTGTTGGGGAAGCAACAATAATTGTTACAAGTGCGGTTCACCCGACCATTTCATCCGGAATTGTCCAGAGAGGGAAGAAAAGGAAAGAAAGCAAGAAGTAAGACCAAGCAATGTATCTTTGAGGGGTAGATCACAAAAGAATCCGGGAGGCGGGACTAGTAGTAGAGGTGCGCCAAGAGACTCTGCTGTGAAGTCAGAGGGTCGAGCACCTGCAAGGACTTATGCCATTCACGCTCGCGAAGAGGCATCTTTTCCAGATGTAATAACGAGTACTTTTTCTCTTCATGATATCTCTGTAGTTGCTTTGATTTATTTGGGGTCTACCCATTCTTACATTTGCATGAAATTAGCATCTAGCATGAGTATGATTGTTGAGTCTATGGAATTTGTAGTAAAAGTGTCAAACCCGTTAGGCAAACATGTGCTAGTTGACAAGGTGTGTAGGAATTGTCCATTGACGATTAGAGGTCATTGTTTTCCGGAAAATATCATGTTATTGCAGTTTGATGAATTTGACCTGATTCTTGGTATGGATTGGTTGACTGCTCATAATGTTTTAGTAAACTGTGGTAGTAAGTTTATTGAATTAAGATGTGTAAATGGAGATGTCATTCAGGTTGAATCAGGTAAATCGGATAGTTTGCCTGTAATGATTTCATCTATGGTAGCTGAGAAATACTTGAGAATAGGGTATGACTCCTATCTCGCCTTTGTGCTGAATACTCAAGAGTCAGAAGTAAAGATTGAATCAGTTTCGGTGGTATGCAAGTATCCAGATGTGTTCCCGGAAGAGTTACCCGAATTGCCTCCAGTTAGAGAGGTCGAGTTTGAGATAGAGTTAATTCCGGGTACAACACCTATTTCGATTGCTCCGTATAGGATGGCACCATTAAAGCTGAAAGAATTGAAAGTTCAGTTGCAAGAGTTAACTGACAAGGGTTTTGCAAGGCCGAGCTATTCACCGTGGGGTGCTCCGGTACTTTTTGTGAAGAAGAAAGATGGGTCGATGAGATTGTGCTTAGACTACCGACAACTCAACAAGGTGACAGTGAAGAAGAAGTATCCATTGCCAAGGATAGATGATTTGTTTGATCAATTGAAGGGAGCTACTATGTTCTCTAAGATAGACCTAAGGTCTGGCTATTACCAGTTGAGGGTTAAGGAGCAAGATGTGCCGAAAACTGCATTTCGGACAAGGTATGGCCATTATGAGTTTCTTGTCATGCCATTTGGCTTAACGAATGCTCCTGCAATTTTTATGGATTTAATGAACCGCATCTTCCGACCGTATTTGGATAAATTTGTGGTTGTTTTTATTGACAACATATTAATTTATTCCCGGGGTAAGGATGAGCATGCAGAGCATCTGAGAGTTATTTTGCAGACTTTAAGAGACAACCAGTTGTATGCTAAATTCAGCAAGAGTGAGTTTTGGCTCCGTGAGGTCGGATTCTTAGGACACATTGTATCAGGTGATGGCATAAGGGTTGATCCGAGCAAGATCTTAGCTATTGTGGAGTGGAAATCGCCAAGGAATGTGTCAGAAATTAGAAGCTTTTTGTGTTTAGCAGGGTACTTCAGACGTTTCGTAAAGGGGTTCTCCATGATTGCTACCCCGATGACGAAATTGTTGCACAAGGATGTTAAATTTGAATGGACTGAGAAATGCCAACGAAGTTTCGAGAGATTGAAAGCATTGTTGACTGAGGCGCCGATTTTAGTACAACCTGAGTTAGGGAAAGAGTTTGTGGTCTATAGTGATGCGTCATTAAATGGTCTCGGCTGTGTGTTGATGCAAGAGGGTAAGGTAGTAGCTTACGCCTCGAGACAGCTAAAACCGCATGAGAAGAATTATCCGGCTCATGATTTGTAGTTGGCTGTGATCGTCTTTGCTTTGAAGATTTGGCGTCATTATTTATATGGTTAGAAGTGCCGAATCTTCATCGACCACAAGAGTTTGAGGTACTTGATGGACCAAAAGGATTTGAATTTGCGACAACGGCAGTGGCTCGAATTTTTGAAGGATTATGAGTTAGTTATCGATTACCATCCGGGAAAAGCGAATGTGGTTACGGATGCCTTGAGTAGAAAATACCTGTATGCTTTGAGAGCTATGAGTACGAGCTTAGCGTTGTCTGATGGTGGTGCTATATTGGCCGAGTTGAGGGCTAGACCATTATTTATTCAGCAGATATGTGAAGCTCAAAAGAATGATAGTGAGATTCAGGTTAAGAGAGCTCAGTGCGAGTTAGGGAATAACTCTGATTTTTGGGTTAGTTTCGAGGATTGCTTGATGTTTCATGATAGAATTTATGTACCAAAGGGTGATGAGTTAATCCGAAAAATTTTACATGAAGCACACAGTAGTTGTTTGTCAGTACATCTGGGCAGTACAAAAATGTACAATGATTTGAAGAAGTTGTATTGGTGGTCGGGTATGAAAAGAGACATCTCTGAGTTTGTCACAAAGTGCTTGATCTGTCAACATGTGAAAGCCGAGCACCAAGTGCCTTCGGGATTACTTCAGCCGGTGATGGTTCCCGAGTGGAAATGGGATCAAATCACGATGGATTTCTTGACAGGGTTACCTATGACTCCAAAAAAGAAAGATGTTGTATGGGTTATTTTTGATAGATTAACGAAGTCGGCTCACTTTATACCAATGCGGGTGGATTACTCACTTGATAAGTTAGCCGAGCTATATATAGCTGAGGTGGTGAGATTACATGGAGTACCTATATCTATTATCTCGGATAGAGATCCAAGATTTACTTTGAGGTTTTGGAAGAAGTTGCAGGAAGCCTTGGGTACAAGATTGAATTTTAGTACTGCGTTCCATCCTCAAACCGATGGCCAATCTGAAAAAGTGATTCAAGTTCTTGAAGACATGCTCCGATGCTGTGTGTTAGAGTTCTAAGGTAGTTGGGAAAAATATCTACCTTTGGCTGAGTTTGCCCATAACAACTGTTATCAGTCAAGTATACGGATGGCACCATACGAAGCTTTGTATGGTCGCAAGTGTCGAACTCCCTTATATTGGACCGAGCTTAGCGAGAAGCAAATTCACAGGGTCGATCTAGTTAAAGAGACTGATGAGAAAGTAAAAGTGATCCGTGATAGTTTGAAAGCTGCTTCGGATCGACAAAAGTCATACGCGAATTTGAAAAGGAAAGAAATCGAGTTCCAAGTGGGTGACAAAGTATTCCTGAAAGTATCCCCGTGGAAGAAAATATTGAGATTTGGTCGAAAGGGCAAATTGAGTCCATGATTCATAGGACCGTATGAGGTTACTGAGAGGATTGGGCCAGTAGCTTACTGATTGGCTTTGCCGGTAGAGTTAGAGAGAATACACAACGTGTTTCATGTGTCGATGTTGCGGCGATATCGTTCTTATCCTTCGCATGTGATCCCTCCAACAGAAATTGAGATACGGCCGGACATGACTTATGAAGAGGAACCAATTAAGATATTGGCTCAAGAGGTTAAACAGTTAAGGAATAAGAGCATAGCCTTAGTAAAGGTGTTATGGCAAAAACACGGTGTGGAGGAGGCTACGTGGGAACCGGAAGAAGCCATGAGGGAACAATACCAAAACCTTTTTACCGGTAAGATTTTCGAGGACGAAAATCTCTAAAGGGGGGAGAGTTGTAACAGCCTGATTTTGGGGCTAGTCAGAATAGTGGTTTCGGGACCGCTAATACGAGATTGAAAAAAATTATTTTGACATTATTTTATGTATTATGGCATAATCTTAGGGATGTATGAAAATTTTGGTGCATTAATTTTAGCAATTGCATGCTTAATTGTGAAAAAGGACTAAATCGCATAAAGTGCGAAAGTTCTATTTTTCAAGCTATAGGTGTCTAATAGCCATACAATATTAAATTGGAGGTCCTTAATGTGCAATTAGGCCATTGAGAAAGTGATGGCCGGCCATAGGGAGAAGGATATTAAATGAGTCAATTGGTTAGGTGAAATTTGGTGACTAAATTGCTTTTTAAGCATAAAATAAAGAAAAGGGTGATATCATCTTTTCTTCACCACCTCCACCACCGAAAATACCTGCAAAAAAAGAGGGTTTTGAAAGCTTTGAAATTTCAGCAACTTATCCTCTTACAAGTAAGTGATTTTGGTAGTTTTATTTGATAATTTTTGTAATTTTGGAGCCCCCAAAGCTTAAGCTAGCTAATGAGGGGACTATTTTGCAAAATGGTTGAAAGTTTAGGGACTTGCCATGAGAGTGTTCATGTTGTTTTCTAAGTTTTTATGGAAGAAAATGAATGTTAGTGAGTTAAGGAACAACTTTTGTGAAAGGTGTTATCATGAAAACACCTAAATAGGACTTATTTATAAAGATAGTAATTGTGTAATAAATGCATGAAATAATTGATTTTGTGGGTTGTTGTAAGAGGAATAAATGTTCAGCTAGGCTGGTTTAATGAGAAAATGTGATGAAAAATAATTTACGAGCCTAGGGGCAAAATCATAATTTTGCCAAAGTATAAGGGAAAAATGGTCATTTTTGCCTAAGTAGAAATTTTGATGAATCATGCATCATAAAGTGATTAAATGAGTGAATTTCATTATTATAGATCAAGAAGAGAGCGGAAACAACCTTGATCGGGGAAAAGGCAAGGTTATGGATTAAGTCGTTGATTAATACATTTTGCACCGAGGTAAGTTTATGTGTAAACGTTACATCTATATTACACATGTTGTTACTTATTGGTGCATCGTATGAATGAGATCATTTATAATTGAAATTGATATATATTGAGTAATTTCCGTAAGAGTCTCAAAATAGATATGTAAGTGCGGGAAAATATCCGTAACAATCATTTGGTGGGCTGTGTGCGATACCACCGTAATTATTCTTTGGTGGGCTATGTACGATACCACATTATTATTTATTCACGATGGGCTGTGTGTGATACTATCGTTTATAATATCTTTTGGTGGGCTATGTGCGATACCACCCTATTATAGAATAATGGTGGACTGTGTGCGATACCACCGAGTGTTTAGTATTATTCCAAATGGTTCGTCTAGAAATTGTTTAAGTAAATGTTTCATATGACTCTGTGGTGATGAGTGCAGGGAATGTGTACAAGTAAATATGAGCATTATAATAGTTATATGGTTGGAATGTAGTAAGAGATGAAATGAGTAAGCATGATAAGGAAATGTGAAGTGTTTTTGCTTAGTATGAAATATTATTGATTGATTAGCATATGTTATGATGCTTATCGTTTAAATGTAAACTTACTAAGCTTAAAGCTTACTCCCTTTCTTTCCCTTGTTTTATAGTGTCAAGGAGCTAGATCGAGATTCGAAGATAATCGGAAGATCACCCACACTATCAACTCATCTCGATATATTTAGACTTAGCATTTTGAGTATGGCATGTATAGGGGCTAGACTTAGTGATATGTTTTGTTTTTTTGGCCAATGATGTTGGCTCTTTTAAAGATGAACTTTTTGTATATAGCCATAGTTGATGGCTCTTTATTATCAATATATGAAAAGATGAGGTTATTCATGATTGTGTAGGATGCATAATTGGGTTGTTTAATTAATGGTTGAATGTGATTTATGTTGTAGGAGTTTGGATGATAAAAAGAGCTTGGCAAATAGCCTTGTTCTTGTCCACACGGGTAGGCACACGGGCGTGTGTCTAGGCCGTGTGTGACACACCTGATCGATCCCATGGGCATGTGGTCAGGCGTGTGTCCTGCATGTTAATGTTGCAAGTCAGTGTCGACCACGGGCTAGACACACGGGTGTGTGCCTAGGCCATGTGCCCCTTAAGAGACTGCTGACGTCATAAACAGAATGCTGAGGTTTTCACACACGGGTAAGGGCACGGGCGTGTCTAGGCCATGTGAGGGACACGGGCAAGTGTCCGGCCGTGTGAAAACCCCTGTAGCTTCGAAATGAAAAATAAATCCCACACGGGCTAGGGACATGGGCGTGTGTGACCACACGGCCTGCCCACACGGGCGTGTCCCATTTCACACGGGCGTGTGGCCCTGTTAAGGCAAAATTTTTCTAATTATATCAAAGTTCCCGGTTTAATTTTGATACCCTCCGTTGCATGTTTAAGGCCTCGTAGGCCCATAATAAGGATGATATGAATGTGAATTGGAAAGTTTTAATTTGAAATGAAAATATATAGTTCAAAGTTGTATGTTTAAGTGAGTTATGTCCGGTAATGCCTCGTACTCGATTCCGTCGATGAATACGGGTAAGGGGTGTTACAGTCCTCCTCAGAGATGCATCTATCCATACCCGGCAACAAATGATTATAGTTTCCTCTTGTCTCTAACGTAAATGCATCTATGTATTTGGTATATGGTATGTATAGGAATTATGGTCATTTTGGTATATTTTAGGAATGGATTTGGCCATTTGAATTGGCTTGTAAATGTTAAGTGTTTGGTTTTGTGTATAGCCATGTGAGTTGGCTTATTTTGGTATAATTAGTGATGTATATATATGTGCTAATGGTCTTTGTTGTGTGATTGGTAATTGTTATATAAATGTTTGTGGTAAATGCTTGTTGTGAATTGGTATTTGGAGTATCATATAGTTGATAATTGAGAATTGGTATTGCTTGTGATTTAGGTAAATTGATGCATAAATGAAAGTGAACATTTAAGTGATTTGAGAATGTGAAATTGGCATGAAAGGAATAGCATATTGTGTTACATGTGTGCTTTGTTATTGTTGGTATTGAAATGGTATGAATTATGCTTGGTTGAGGTTGGTTGAGAGTCTATTTATGCCATGTTTTGTGCCAATTGGTTTGGTGTAGGTGTGTGATATTTGGGTGAGCAAAATGGCTTAGTAAATAGCCTATTTTTGTCCACACGGGCGTGTGTATCAGCCGTGTGTGACACACGGTCCGGTGACATGGCTGTGTGTTCCCTGGTGTTGAATTAGAAATCAAGTTAGTATGCTCCACACGGCCTAGCACACGAGCGTGTGACTTGGCCATGTGGCATAAGTCAGTATACCCTACAGGTTTGGCACGGCCTAGCACATGGCCTGGCACACGAGCGTGTGTGGCCATTTCTTAAGGCACACGGGCGTGTGTGTTGGTCGTGTGATCCAAGTCAGGGAGTTACACGGGGTCGGACACGGGCTGGGACACGGCCATGTGATCCCATTTCAAATGTCCACACGGCCTGTGACACGGGCGTGTCTTTGGCCGTGTGAGACACACGGCCTAGCCACACGGGCGTGTGACCCCTGTATATTAAATAATTTTCTAAGTTTTTTGAAAATTTTCTGAGATATCAGTTTAGGTCCGAACCTCTTCTAAAGCTTGTTTTGGGCCTCGTAGGCTCATATTAGGGATATGATGAATGATTATGAATGACTTGTATTTGAATTTGATAATTGTATGGGAAATGTATGTTCGATTGTGTAATAAGTCCGGTAATACTCTGTAACCCTATTTCGGCGACGGGTGCGGGTGAGGGGTGTTACATTTATTGGTATCAGAGCTACGGTTTAGTCAATTCTATGACTAACGTAGCGTATGTGAGAGTCTAGCTATATATGCCATATATAACCTGTGACAGTGTGATATCTCCTGACAGTTTAAAACGTGTTTTCGTATAGTAAATGGATCCTATAGCTGATGATGTTGAAAGTAATGCGCCAACCTCCGTTCACGGAGTAGCGCTATAACACCCCTAATCCGTATCCGTCGCCGAAATAGGGTTACGGAGCGTTACCAAAGATTTTTGAAAACATTTTCATACATTTCATGTTAATCACTATTCATTCACCGAGATTATTCAAAACGTCCCTTGATTGGACCTTTAAGGCCCAATACGAGCATTAGAATCGAGTCGGGACTTAATCGGGAACTCTAAGAATTTTTTGGGAAATTTCAAAAAAATTTCCAAGGTGCAGGGCTCACACGTTCGTGTGACCCTGGGACACGCCTATGTTGGAGGCCGTGTTCGACCCCGTGTAACTCTCTGACTTGTGCACACGGCCATGCCACACGCCCGTGTGCTAGGCTATGTGGTTAATTAATTCAATTTGAAATTAGGTGCATGTTTCATACGGCCAAGACACACGCCCGTGTTCTAGGCCGTGTAGCACACACGACTGAGACACATGCCCGTGTCTCTGCCCGTGTGCTCAATTTTGAGCATTCTGTTTTTCAAAATTAAGGTGCAGGGGACACACGACCTAACCACACACCCGTGTACCAGGCCGTGTGTCACACACGGTTTGGACACACGCCCGTGTGTCTGCCTCTGTGGACAAAATAAAGCCATTTCCTAGCCTCATTTGTCACTCAAATTTACCATATACCTGCACTAAAACATACCAAGTACAATCCAGCCATTCCAAGCATTCAGTTTAAGCAAATTCCATCATTCATTATAACATACCATTACATGCATATGTGTTTATAACTTACCTTGGATTAACTTAGGCATTAACCTCATTTGATCACATATACTTAACATAACACATTTGAATATATCAGAGTAGCCTACTTAATCATACCAAAATAAGCCATTACTAGCCATTCCAATGGCTAGGTTACAAAACATCATTTTCAAGCCACTATTGGCCAGATTATCCTATACATGCCATTATACCAAAATGATTTTACTATGTATACCCAAAATGAGCTAGTTGATAGTGTGACGATACTCCAATGATCTCCAACCTTTGCGAGCTTTCGAGCACTATAAAACCGGGAAAAATAAAAAGGAGTAAGCATTTTATGCTTAGTAAGTTCGTATAACAGAAACTAAACTTACCAATCCCATTTATTAAATCTAAGTATACAATATCATGTTTTCCATCCATTAGCAAAATTGCCTAAACATATGCATTCAATCAAACATGTTAGTCACCAAAATCTTCATATCAATCAAGTAAACATAGATGAGCTCATCAAGCAATATTCTTTCAAGCCATTATCATTTCATCTCAAAATTCTCATACCAGGCCAAGAGTTGTGTCCATTGAATCATTGAAATTCTGATGGATGCTCTAGTAGTACACTCAAGGTGTACAATTCAATAATTTGTCAATTCTTATTCAAGGGTACCCATTAGGTCACTTAACCAAGTAACACACTCTTGAGCCACATATCGTATAACAGGATTACCGGTCTAGACTAAATCTTTTATATAACATATGCTCAGAGGAGCTCAATTAGGATTACCAGTCCAGGCTAAACCCTAATCATAACGTATACTCGAGAGGTATTATATCAGGATTACCTGTCCGAGCTAAATCCTTTCTATAATGAGGTCAATAGGATTACTTTTCCGAGCTAAATCCCGTCCGCAACAAATACAGAACCTCATCCATTTCGGGAAAGCACATATATTCATCGGAATTCAATATTCAATCGGGGCTTAACCCTTTTTCACCATTCAAGCATGTATTAAATTTCTCATTATAGCATTCAAGTAATGTACATCAATATAAGTCACATTCCATACAAACACAACATTCAATTAAACATATTTACATGCCCGATTAAGTTACACAAACTTACTTCGACACTTGTTCGCGTAAGTAATCTACTAACCGAAACCTTTTCTTTTCCTCGATCTAACCTCGAATGTAGTTGTCCGGATCTATATAAATAGCTTTAATTATCAATTTCTCATACTTCATACTCATTTGGACTTAATTTACGTTCTAGGCAAAATTATCATTTTGCCCCTAACTTTTCCATAAATACCAATTTCGTCCCTAGGCTCGGAAAATGAAACTTATGCAATTCAGTCCCTATTCCAAGCCTAAACAAAATCCCATTACAAAATTTACAGTATATGTATTCATAAAATTTTAGAATTTTTCATCAAATTTCACAACTTTACATTTTAGTCCCTAAATCATGTTTTCATCAAAAATCACTTTGTAAAAGTTTTTTATCTATCAACAAACTTTCATTTTCTACCATAAATTTATAATTTCCAGCATATACATCCATGACCCATTTTTCATACTTTGATAACTTCTCAAATTAATCCCCCAAATAGGTAGATTAAGCTATCCCAATTTCAAAAATATCAAAATTACTAAAAACGGGACAAGGAAACTTACCCAATTAAGCCTTGAAAGTTTCTTCTCTCTCTCCTAGGGTTTCCATATAATTTTGAGGTTGAAGATGACAAAATAATAAGATGATATCTTTTATCATCTTTTTAATTAATCAATTATTTTAATTTCCAATTTAGTCCCTACTCTTTTCTAATTTTTCCATGGATGAGTCACCAAAAATCTACATACTTTTATTTTATGGTCTAATTACCATATAAGGACCTCTAGTTTTGAATTCCATAGCTATTTAATCCTTATAGCTACTAGAATTCAACTTTTACATTTTATGCGATTTAGTCCTTTTCGTAATTAAACACTTAACCGATAAAATTTTCGTATCAAAATTTTCACACGACATATCTATCATAATACGAACCATATAATAAAATAAAAATAAAATTTATTTTCGGATTAAATTTGTGGTCCCGAAACCACTGTTCCGATTTCACTAAAAAATGGGCTGTTACAAGCGTAATCAGAGTCAAGACCCGTATCGGGTAGTCAGGGAGGAAAGGCCAAAGAAGCCTTCTTCCAGATGATGAATGAGTGGTTTACAGAGTTTGTTCGAACAAATCCGGCTGCTCAACAACCTCCACCCCACCTATTCCCCAACCGGTCCCCGTAGCTCTTCAAGTTTTAGAACCTTTACGATTGGGTAAGCCACCAGTTGATAAAATCCGAAAGTATGGGGCTGAAGATTTTAGAGCTACATTTGACGATGATCTTGAGAGAGCCGAATTTTGGCTTGAGAATACTATCAGAGTATTTGATGAATTATTGCGCACGCCAGCTGAATGTGTAAAATGCGCTGTATCACTTCTGAGAGACACCGCATATCAGTGGTGGAATACTTTAATATCCGTGGTGCCGAGAGAAAGGGTCACGTGGGAATTCTTTCAAGCCGAGTTCAGAAAGAAAAACATCAGTCAGCGATTTATTGACCAAAAACGCAAAGAGTTTCGGAGTCAAAAGCAGTCGAATGTCCGTGGATCGAGTACGAGAGAAAGTTTGTGAGACTCAGTAAGTATGCTCGAGAATGTGTTTCCACTGAGGCAATTATGTGTAAACAATTCAAAGACGGGTTAAACGAAGACATCAGACTGTTAGTCGGGATTTTGGAATTGAAGGAATTTGTTGTGTTAGTTGACAGGGCTTGCAAAGCCAAGGAACTGGGCAAAGAAAAGAGAAAAGTTGATTTCAAGGCCAGAGATTTGAGAAAGAGATCGATGAATAAACCATATCACTCTTCGTCAAAGAAATCACGGGATTCGTATAATCGTTCAATAGCTTCAGCGGGATATTCAAGTAGAGATCGTGGAAAGCAATACTCGGGTCCTAAAGCTCAAGCTACTTCAGTGTTAAGTGTTGGTAGTGTGAGAAATAATAAACCCGAGAGTCAACAGTGTGGAAGATGACATTCTAGAGATTGCTGGATGAATAATAAAGCTTGTTTCAAATGTGGTTCGTTAGATCACTTTATTCGAGATTGCCCTGAGTTAGCTGAGAAAGATAAATTTCAGAATGTAAGACCGAGCAACACAGCTACTAGAGGGAGGCCAACTAGAAATACGGGAAATGTAACTAGTAACAAAGGTGCGACAAAAGATTCGGCTGTGAGATCTAAGGCTAGAGCACCAGCCAGAGCTTATGCTATTCGCGCTTGCGAAGATGCATCGCCACTAGATGTTATCACCGGTACATTTTCTGTAACACCCTTAACCCGTATCCGTCGCCAGAATAGGGTTACAAGGCATTAACATGCAAAACACAGGTCATATCAATTATTTACTGTTTATAAGGTCAAAATCGAATCAACAAGACCAAGTAATCTTCCATAATTCAAAACACATAAATATAAAACTTTATACACATGTACATACTAGACTTAACTACTAATTCGGGGCATAAAAATTAAAACTGTCCATCTGCATCATGTTGACTAAATTGACTATAACTCGAGTTACGAAACTCGAAATTTAGATCCGTAAATTTTCCTTGAAACTAGACTCATATATATTCTTACTATAATTTTTCCAGAATTTTTCATGCGGCCAATTAGTACAGTTTAATCATTAAATTTTCCCCTATTTCACTATTTGATGGTTCTGACCTATCTTTACAAAAACTCAATTATCTCATTGTACAGAATTCGAATAATTTTCTAGTTTATTCCAATTAAAAATAGACTCATTAAGGATTCTAAGAATATAAACTATACTCCATCATTATTTTTGTACAGTTTTTAATAATTTTTCCAAGACAGAACAGGGGATCACGAATTCATTCAGAACTAGTCTCACTAAAATTGAAATATCTCATAATATAAAATTTATTTTCCTATTCTGTTTATTTCATATAAAAATAGATACAATAAGATTTAATTATATATCTTATTCAATTTCTAATTCCATTTATCCTATTTTTGGTGATTTTTCAAAATCACGTCACTGCTGCTAACCAAAACTGTTTCATTGCAAAATATGGTTAACTAGTTTATAACATCTTTACTCCATTTCATTTAAACTCTATACATTAACCATACTTATATATACTAAAACCAAATCAACCAAAACCACAACCAAACATAATCATCAAGCCAAAATATAAATTCCAAGATTAACAAGATGGACAAGCCATTTTCGCATGGCTTATATTTACAACATCAAAACATCATCCAAAAATTAGGCTAGCCTATACATGCCTTAAATTCAAAATCCCAACATTTAAAGTACCAAAATAAGTCGATAGTGCGAATAACTTCAATGACGATCCCCCTCCGAGCTCGTAGCTTGACAAAAATCTATAAAACAGAGTCACAAGTACACCGAGTAAGCTAACTTAACTTAGTAAGCTTCAAGCAATTATAATTACATAATCAAACTTTCAAAAAAAAAAACAATCACTTTATAACCTTAGAAATTACATAGCGCAATTATGACATCAAAGCCAATACCACCTTCCTTACAAGGTAATTTGGTTAACACTAAATCAATTCCACATATTTAAATAAGTTTACCAATACATCCAATTTAATAAGTACCATGTACAACTTAATTAGATACAATCGAATATACATATATATATTTATATATATACAATTAATTTCATATAACCGACAACACATATACATAAAATCTCCACATGGCCGAGTGTATAAATATATATAAAATTTCCACATTACCGAACTTATATATGTATAAATACTCATACAACCATTTAATACTCTCATGTTGCAAGTAAACAATATAAATTCGACATCATTTCTTCCATATATCCAAAATGTCGAATACACAAACACAATTTCTATCAACTTACTTATTCAATAAACATCACATATAACATATACTTATATCATATACATACCTTACGGCCGAATAATCTAATTCATGTAAATAAACTTTAGCTTGTTCAATTGCCATCATGACTCAATCATTTCGTAAGCGTAAGTTCGAATTATAAATCACCGGTATAAAACCTGCTAGGCATAAGCCTGAATCACGCACCAGCACTAAGCCTGCTAGACCCGAGGTCCGATAATCATTCACCGGCAATAAGCCTGCTAGGCATAAAGCCTGTTAAGTTCACCAGCCCAAAGCTTGCTAGGCTCAAAGCCTGAATAGGAACATTTTAAGATTTCTGACACGAATCATTTCATATATCGAACCTTTTACTCATCGTAATCTCATCGTACAAACATTCAAATAACTTCTATCATTTAAATAATTTAACTAAAACACATATTCTACTTAGCCAAATTAGGCTAATTCGTATATAGTTATAATGGTTCCAAATTCCAGCATATACTAAGTTACGTAAATAATTTACGACATATATTTGCTTAGAGACTTACCTCGAATATCGACGGACGACGATAACCGGCTATTTAATTATTTTTGCTTTTCCCCGATCCAAGTCCGTTTTCTTTTGTTCTTGATCTAAACATGTTCAAATTAAGCTCATTCAAACACATTTACATTCAATTTAGTCTTAAAACACATAAATGGGCAATTTACCATTTTGCCCTAATATTTACAACTTTTGCAATTTAGTCCTCAAGGCATAAAACACAAAATACATGAAATTTGATTTAGTTTCTTATGAGCCGAATTTCCTTCATCCATGTATAAATCTATATAAGCTATTTATTTTGCATTTTAGACCCTCAACTAATTATTTTCACAATTGAAGCCATCAAACTCTAATCCATCTAATTTTTCACACTCAAATCATATTGATTTCAAACATATGCTTATTATTCTTCCATCAAACACAACAAAGCCAAAGTATGTATCCATGGACGAACCTATGACATGCTTCAAACTCTAAAATTTTCACATGGGTTTGATAGTATTTAGAATAACTAACTCAAAAATGTAAAAATCTACAAAAACTAACTCAAATACTAACCTCAAGATGACATGCAATAGCCGAATATGGAAAGCTTAAGCTTCTTTCTTTCTCTTTTCTTTAGTTTCGGTCAAAGAAGAAGATGAGAACATGGCTTTCAATTTTTTTTTGTTTGTTTGTTTTATTATACACATACATTATAATATGTTATTATTATTTTATTATTTTAACCTTTATAATTAATATCAAAGCTATATAATATAAGCACATGCCATCTAGTTAATAAATTATAACATTAAAATAAACTTGGCATGCAATATTATCATTAAAATAAACTAAGCATGCAATATTATATTATTAAAATAAAATAGGCATGCAATTGCTTTATAAAAGCATAATGCCGTCCCTTATCTTGCCAAAGGGTCAATTTACTACTTAAATCCTCATCAATAAGGAGACAATTTAATTTAGCCACTAAATTTAATAGTTGGCTACTTTTACCACTTATGCGATTTAGTCCTTTTTCATAAATCGAACACACAAACGGACAAGTTTGCCTACGAAATTTTAACACATGCTCAAACATATATAATTAACACGAAAAAAAAATATTAAAAATATTTTTCTAACTTGGATTCATGGTCCCGAAACCACCGTTCCGATTAGGGTCAAATTCAGACTGTTACATTTTCTCTCTATGACACTAATGTAATTGCCTTGATTGATCCTGGATCGACTCATTCATATATCTGTATGAATTTAGTGTCTAGTAAGAGTTTGCCTATTGAGTCTACCGAATTTGTGATTAGTGTCGAACCCCTTAGGCAAATATGTTTTAATTGATAATGTTTGCAAGAGTTGTCCTTTGATGATTTGGGGTTACTATTTTCCGACAAATTTGATGCTATTATCGTTTGATGAATTTGATGTAATTTTGGGTATGGATTGGTTGACGCTTCATGATGCTATTGTGAATTGTAGATGAAAGACTATTGAATTGAAATATCAGAATAGTGAAATCTTTCGAATTGAATCAGATAAGTCGAGTGGATTGCCTGTTGTGATTTCGTCGATGTCAGCTCAGAGATATACGAGAAAAGGTTGTGATGCTTATCTTGCATATGGATTGGATACAAAAGTGTCTGAATCGAAGATTTGAATCAGTACCAGTAGTCTGTGAGTATCCGGATGTGTTTCCAAAAGAGTTACCGGGGTTACCACCGATCAGAAAAGTCGAGTTTGCCATTGAATTAGTACTGGGAACATCACCGATATCTATAGCTCCGTACAGAATGGATCCGACAGAATTGAATGAATTGACAGCTAAGTTGCAAGAGTTAACAGATGGAGGTTTTGCACGACCTATTTTTTCGCCTTGGGGTGCACTAGTGTTGTTCGTAAAGAAGAAAGACGGATCGATGAGACTGTGTATTGATTATCGTCAGCTCAACAAGGTTACGATAAAGAACAAGTATCCTTTGCCGAGAATTGATGATTTGTTTGATCAGTTGAAAGGAGCAACAATGTTTTCGAAGATTGATTTGAGATCTTGCTATTATCAGTTGCGAGTTAAAGATTCGGATGTATCGAAGACTGCATTCAGAACAAGGTACGGGCATTATGAATTTCTTGTTATGCCTTTCGGATTAACTAACTCTCCTGCTGTTTTTATGGATTTGATGAATCGAATCTTTAGACTGTATTTAGATAGATTTGTTGTTGTATTCATTGACGACATTCTAGTCTATTCCCGAGATGAATCTGAGCATGCTGAACTTTTGAGAATCGTATTACAAACATTGAGAAATAAGCAATTGTTTGTTAAATTTAGAAAATGTGAGTTTTGGCTCCGAGAAGTTGGATTTTTGGGGCATATTATTTTAGCAGAAGGTATACGAGTTGATCCGAGTAAGATTTCAGCAGTTTTTGATTGGAAACCACCAAGAAACGTATCCAAAGTCAAAAGTTTTCTAGGATTAGCTGGTTACTATCGGCGTTTTGCAAAAGGATTTTCGATGATTGCTACACCGATGACTAGATTGTTACAGAAAGATGTGAAATTCGAGTTGTTCGAGAAATGTCAACAGAGTTTTGACCAGTTGAAAGCATTGTTAACTGAAGCACTAGTTTTGGTTCAACTTGATTCGGGTAAAGAATTTGTGATTTTCAGCGACGCATCATTGAACAGTTTTTAGTTGTGTTTTGATGCAATAGGGTAAAGTGATAGCTTATGCCTCTAGACAGTTGAAACCGCATGAAAAGAATTATCCGACGCACGATTTAGAGTTGGCCACTATTGTATTTGCATTGAAAATTTAGCGACATCATTTATACGGTGAAAAGTGTCATATCTTTATCTACCACAAAAGTTTGAAATATATAATGACTCAGAAAGTTTTTATTTTGCGACAACGAAGATGGCTTGAGCTACTGAAAGACTATGAATTAGTGATTGATTATCATCCGGGGAAAGCGAATGTAGTCGCGGATACTTTGAGTAGAAAATATTTGTTTACGTTGCGAGTGATGAATACACAGTTAACCTTGTCTGATGATGGTTCAATTTTGGCTGAGTTAAAAGCTAAACCGTTATTTCTTCAGCAAATTTGTGAAGCTCAGAAGTGTGATAATGAATTGCAAGCTAAAATAGTACAATGCGAGTCAACTACTGGTTCAGACTATCAGATCGGGTTCGATGATTTTCTAATATTCCGAGGTAGAATTTGTGTACCAAAGAATCCCGAGCTTATTCAGAAAATTCTATACGAAGCACACAGTGGTTGTTTATCTGTTCACCCGGGGAGTACTAAAATGTACAATGATTTGAAACAGTTGTATTGATGGTCGAGCATGAAACGAGACATTTCAGAGTTTGTGTCGAGATGCTTGGTTTGTCAACAAGTCAAAGCTGAACATCAAGTACCTTCGGGATTACTACAGCCTGTGATGATACCAGAGTGGAAATAAGATAGAGTTACTATGGATTTCGATTCGGGTTTGCCCCTGTCTCCGAAAAAGAAATATGCTATTTGGGTTGTCGTCGATCGACTGACGAAATCGGCACATTTCATTTTGGTACTACAGACTTCTCGCTTGATAGATTAGCTGAGTTGTATATCTCTGAGATCGTTAGATTGCACGGGGTGCCAGTTTCTATTATTTTGGATAGAGATCCGATGTTTACGTCGTGATTTTGAAAGAAACTGTAAGAAGCTTTGGGTACACGGTTCCACTTTAGTACTGCTTTTCATCCGCAAAACGACGGTCAGTCAGATAGAATAATTCAGATTCTCGAATATATGCTTCGTTGCTATGTTTTAGAGTTTGAAGGCAGCTGGGAAAAATATTTACTGTTGGTTGAACTTGCGTATAATAACAGTTTTCAATTGAGCATAAAGATGGCACCGTATGAAGCATTGTATGGTCGTAAATGCCGAACTCCGTTGTATTGGACTGAGCTTAGTGAGAAAAAGATTGAAGGGATTGATTTGGTTAGAGAGACCAAAGATAAAGTGAAAGTAATTCACGACAGTTTGAAAGCAGCTTTAGATTGACAGAAATCTTACGCGAATTTGAAACGTAAAGACATAGAATTTCAATTCGACGACAAAGTATTTTTGAAAGTGTCTCCGTGGAAAAAGATTCTTAGATTTGGTCGCAAAGGAAAATTAAGTCCGCGTTTCGTCGGGCCATATGAGATCATCGAAAGAATAGGACCAGTGGCATATCAGCTAACTTTACAATCAGAATTAGAAAAGATCCACAATGTATTTCATGTGTCGATGTTACGACGGTATCGATCAGATCCATCGCATGTAATTTCTCTGACAGAGATAGAAATTCAACCTGATATGACGTATAACGAAGAACCGATCAGAATTTTAGCTCGAGAGGTTAAAGAATTGAGAAATAAAGACATAGCTTTAGTGAAGGTTTTGTGGCAACGCCACGGGATAGAAGAAGCTACGTGGGAACCCGAGGAAGTTATGAGAAAACAGTACCCTAACCTCTTTTCTGGTAAGATTTTTGGGGACGAAACTTCTTAAGGGGGAGAGTTGTAACAAACCGTTTTTAGTCAAATCGGAAGAGTGGTTTTTGGACCACAAATTTGAGGTCAAAATAATTATTTTATTATTATTTTAATGTCTACAACATGATAGTATGACTGTGTGAAAATTTCGTTGAGAAATTTTATCGTTTGAGTGCTTAATTTGATAAAAAAGGACTAAATCGCGTAAAGTGTAAAACTTGAGTTCTATTAGCTAAAGGTTTCTAATAGCTATAGAACCTTAAAGTGGAGGTCCTTATGTTTTACTTAGACCATTGTTAATATAAGTGGACAAAGATGGACATCATTTGAGTGATTTTAATGGTTTATCATTAAGGTTAATTTTATAATTTAGTAATTAATGACAATTAAAGAAAAAAATTAAGATTTTTGTTTCATTCATCTTCTAAAACCGAAAATACAACCTAAAATAGCCATGGGAGAAGCTTTACATTCGAACAAGGCAATTTTGCTGAAATAGGTACAATTTTTGTTCCGTTTTTAATGATTTCTATGTTTTTGAGATCGTTGCAGCTTAATATAGATAGCCCAAGGACTAATTTACAAAAATTTTAAAGTTTTAGGGTTTTTCCATTGATGAATATATGTGTATTTTGATATTTGATGATAAAAATTGTATGGTTGTTGTTAGACAAACAACATTTGTAAAGTGATTTTTGGTAAAATTTCCAATTAGGGATTAAATTTTGAAATGTGTAAAATTTGTGGTTAAATTATGGAATAAATGAAAAATATGGGCTGTTATGGGTCTATATGAAATTCGGCTAGCATGGGTAGGGACCTAATTGCATGAATTTGTATTTTCATGAGATAAGGACTACATTGCAAAGAAATTTAAATATTAGGGGCAAAAGTGTAAAGTTGTTATAATGTGCATTTTTGGCTAAATTGAATAGATTGATGATTAAATGAATTAAATTTGATATTATATAGATCAAGAAAAGAGAAATTTGGATTTAGATCGGGGGAAAAACAAAGTGTTGGATTAATCGATCAAATTCATCATTTTTGCATTCGAGGTAAGTTCGTATGTAATAAGCATTGTCATATTTGTGTTTTAAATGCTTTAATATTGCATAAATTGTGAATACGACCTTGTAGATATATTCGATGACGATTTGGCAAATGTGAAATCCCGGTTGAACATTAAGAATAGATTAGGATACAAATGACATGTCATTAGGGGTTATGTGATTTAGGTGCTGGTCCGTACGTCCTACAGGTGGCTGAGTTATCCGGCATGTGTTGCGGATTCTCGTCAGCTTGTGTGAGCAGCACCATGTAGCTTCGTCATGACTGTCAACTTGTGTGAGCAGACCCGTTGATAGCTCGAGAGTGGGCATTATATGTGATATGAGACTGAGATAGCTTCGGCTATGTATGTGGCACTTAGGGTGCGAGATTCCTGAGTATCCGATAGTATTCCAAATGGTTCAGCGGGTATATCAAATATATGAAATGGTGAGAAATAGATACGTATCAGTACAGGTATGTACGAAAACTATATAAGCATTAAATCTATGGAAGTTGTGAGTTCATGGTTAATTATGTGATTGAATATATCTTAACATTGTGATTAAATGTTTTGTACTATGTTATGTTCATATTCCTGAATGGTGAGCTTTGCTTATTATTTCATATGAGCTTACTAAGCTTTATAGCTTACATTGTTTATTTTTTTCGTGTTTTATAGTGAAATCAAAGCTAGCTCGGATTTGGGAATCGTCGGAGACCTCATCACACTATCAAGCTATCACTTTGGTACTTTTGAATCTATGTATTTGGTATATGACATGTATAGGAATTATGGTCATTTTGGTATATGTTAGTAATGGATTTGACAATTTGAATTGGCTTTTAAACGTTAAGTGTTTGGTTTTGTGTATAGCCATGTGAATTGGCTTATTTTGGCATAATTAGTGATGTATATTGATCGGTGTGTCACAGTCTTAAAATTTATAATGAGAATGATCGAGCCTAAAAACTAACTATGACAACGATTGAGGCAAGTGTACCTATCGAACAGTAGTATAGCTTAGTGGCAAGACCGAATTGTCGAACCCAAAGGAACCGAAAGTACTAATACTAACTTTCTTTTTATTATTTAGCCTTAAAATTGAAGTGAATCGGTTTAATCTAGAAAATTAACTAACTACTAAGCTAAAGATAATGAGACAAAAAGAATGAAATTAGGGAAATACTTGTGGGAAAAACCAATTGATTAAAACAATACCCAAGGAAGAATCCACCTAGACTTCACTTGTTATCTAACTCTAAACCAGACGATTTATTCATTTGACTTGATCCGTAAGATTCCCTAATGTATATTAACCCCTCTCTCGAGGCGACTAACATCTAACCCTAGGTTCATTAATTGAAATCTCTTTCTAATTAAAACCCCTAGATTCGCATTAACTCGATATATGGACTCCCATATTAGGTTTCACCCTAACCTGGCAAAATCTCGTCACCCTATCTCTAGGCGTGCGATCAAATCCGCTTAATTATGCTAGATCTACTCTTAGGCAGGGACTTTTGCTCCTCCACCTAAGCACATCAAACTTGAATTAATATCTCAGAAATATCAACTCAAGAATTAAGAACACATAATTAAGAACAAATCAAATATTTATCATATAGTTCAGCAAACGATAACAAGATTCATCTTAGGTTTCATCCCCCTCAGGTATTTGAGGGTTTAGTTCATAATGTTAATAGAATACATCTCAAAAGAAAAGATAAAACAAAACATAAGAAAAACTCTAAAACCCCCTGAAGGAATTGAAGAGAGATCCTCCGTCTTGAGTATAACTCCGGCTTCTTGAGATGAATCAACTGGCTTTCTTCAAGTAATTTCCACAATTCTAATCTTTCTGACTCGGCTCCTTGGCCTAGCTGGACGCGCTTGAAAGTTGGCCTCTAGGGTGTTTATATAGGCTTTTGGAATGTGGGTTTAAAATATGTTACTATTTCGGTTTATCAAATACCCCCACACTTAAGTTTTTGCTTGTCCTCAAGAAAAATTCTCAACTCATAATTAAAACGAACTTCCCTGATTCATAATATTCATCAATAATGTTTCATCATAATTCAAAGATAATTCATACATGGGTAATTCAACTCTAAGAGTCCTAAAGATTCAAACAATCCAAGTCATACATTTTGTAGCATGAAAACATATGTGTTTCCCCTCATCTAAATAAGTACCTCTGATTTAAAATTGACAAGGATTGACATCCTCACTAAAGATTCACTAAAATCACTCGAGGTGTTTAAGGTTCAAAAATTAAGCACTCATAAGTCGAACATGAAAAGTTAATCCCATAGGCTTGCATGAGATTCAAATCTCCACCACTATAATATGAGATAATACACAAATCAAAAGGACTTTAACAGGGTTGTAACGGGGCTTGGGTTAAGGTGTGGATATAGGCTGAATTAGACGGTTAGAATCGAGATTGACCTGAAAAATTACCTAACCAGAAACAATGAACTGATAATAAACAATTACATCAATTGAGAACTTGTAATAATAATACTATTACTAATACGAGCTTCTTTTTCAACCATTGGGATTTAAACGTATAAGCTCACTTAATCACAGAACTAATAATGAATATACTTAGATTTTTTTTAAGAACAAATCAAATATATATAATAATTGATGAATTTACTATCGAAATCAATAGGCAATCGATCAAATCAAATCTCGATATAAGGGTAGTCAAAAGGAATAGTGATAACAAAAACAAAGGGTTTTAGGATAATATTAGTGGGTGAGTCAATAAAAAGGGTTGTTAGGATCAACGGGGTTCACTAGGGGTTAATAAAATGGGTAGGCTTTTTAGTGGAGTGAGTGGGTTAAAACCTAGGTGCCTTTATCATCTTAGTATATCAAATCAAAGGTGTGGTCTCGACATGTATAATCGATGCAAGTTCTAGAATAACAAATCAATGTTGACACACTCATAATCAATAAAGTGAGCAAGAAAAAGAATATATGCTCTATAAGGCTCAAAATCTCACAAAAATTATGACTTTTTGATGTCAACCTAGCAAATTTCAAACTTCAAAGTAATATTCAAATTCAGGTAGACAACCAAAAAAAAATTAATTTTGAAAAATAGACTTATCCTGCTTGATTCTCTAGTATCTTAAAGTTTAAATTATCAATGCACAATTATCAATGAATTAATCTAAAATATATCAATAAAAATCATAAATCACAGGAAATTTCATTCTAATAATAATATGAGAAACTTACTTAAGAAACAAGACATAATTCAGGATTTGAGAATAATGCAAAAAATTTGACACCTAATTTCAGGAATTTGAGAAAAAGTTAGGCACCTTTTTAATTTCACCCCCCACACTTAAGATGTACATTGCCCTCAATGTACAAAGATATATATATAAACAATTAAGTAGAAAATCAAAAGATATGGAGAGAAGTGAAACTCCCTGAATTTTTTTGGGAGGATTCCTTGAGTTGGAGGTGTGGAAACTTGATTTGGAGGTGAAAGATAAGTTGGAGGAGGCGTCTCTGGCGGTGGTATGGTAGTCGCCTACAATTTCTATGCTAGATGAAGAAATTGAGAAGCTCGTGAAGAATTAGCTAGGAGATAATAAGAATAATTTGACTTATACTAATTATTTGTTTAAAGAAAAGCAAGCTAAAGTGAAGGAAAATAAAAAATGAAATAAAATTAAAAGAAAATATTACTGGACCGAATGGTCCTTATTGTTGGATGGTTCGCGAGGGGGGTGTGATTTTTAAGGCCACGGTGGTGTTGGCAGTGGTCGTGGTGGGGTGATTCCCTAGCAGCCTTTAGAACCTAAAACCAAGAAACTAAGATAAAATAAACTAAATTAAACATAAGAGAAATAAAGAAAAGGAAAATAAAGGAGAAGAGAAAGGAAAAAGAAAAATAGAATGGTCTCAAAAACCCTTGGCTTGTCGAATAATTGAAGCGACCGGCATGAACTTATATAGATCGATCTCCCACAGAGAGACTGTGCTTGGATCCTTCCATTTCTTCGACATGGATGTGGTGTAGCTCAAGGGCTTTGTAGATGGAGGAATAGAGAAAAGAATGGAGGGGTTGGGAGGGGAGGGTGAATGTGAGTAGGGAAAAAGGGATAGGGAGTGGGTGAGGAAAGGGGGCAAGGGGTGTTTTAAATAGAATTTTCAAAACTGGTACATCCCCACGCCCATGTACCATAGGCGTGTTGGGTCACACGGCTGTATCGCACGGCCGTGTTGTGTTTCGTTCGTTTCTCCCACGCCCGTTTCGTGGTCACCACGCCCATATAGGATCAAACAGTGTCGACCACGGCCGCATCGCACGGCCGTGGCTAGTTAGTTGGAGCCCGTGTGTCTTCCCTCAGTGTCGGCCACGGCCATATCACACGGCCGTGGCAATTTATAGTCGTCTATGATCTGGGAATCTTTCGTCATTGGCTCGTACTACCTCTGCTATGTCAGTACGGAAGTCCGTAGTATCCACATGGCCACGGCCACGGCCGTACAACGCCGTGGTGATGCAAAATCTGCACTTTGGTTAGTTTAAAATTAAATGCTGAAAAGGAAAAATAAAAGTAAAAATAAAAAATGTAAAAATTAATGGAGTTAGTGCTCGGGTTGCCTCCCGAGAAGCGCTCGTTTAAAGTCTTAAGCTAGACTTTCCTCTTATTTGCATAATCAGGGTGGTTTGAAAAGTTGAACATCTTTCCTCATGCTATCTGTCCTATTATCCATGTATAATTCAAGTCGAGTAGCATTTATTTTGAAAGTGCCAAATATAAGATTACTTATCTCGACTGTTCCGTATGGGAAAACCTTGATTACCTTAAAAGAGATTTCTTTGTTTGTATTAGGGTCAGGAGGAGATATTCGAGGGTCTATTTTTTCTAACAATACCTGGTATCCTATTTTAAAGTGATTTGTCGTTCCTACGAGCTCGTCTGGTGGTTCCCTCGGTTTCTCTTCGTGTATCCCTAGTGTTTCCTTGAAATGTGTCTTCCACTCGTCTAGTTCATCAACTTGATCCCTTCGATCCTCATGAGTTGTTTCTTTGTTGGCATTGGGTCTAGGATCGGGTTTAGTTGTGTTCTTTTGTGGTGCTTCCTGCAAAGAAGGGTTAACCGAATGGTTATCAATAGAATTTACTTTCTCACCTTGTTTTCTCGATGTTCTAACCGAATCGAGAGCCTAAAGAGTGACTGTCTCGTCACCTACACAGAGTATGAGTTCACATGCGTCGACATCAATTTTAGTCCTGGCAGTTGCTAAAAAGGGCCTTCCTAGAATTAATGGGATACTATTGTCCTCATCCATGTCTAAAACAACAAAGTCTACTGGGAATACGAATTTATCAATCTTTACTAGCACATCTTCAATTATACCCCTAGGAATTCTAATAGTTTTATCAGCTAATTGAATGCTCATCCTAGTTTGTTTGGGTTTCCCTAGACCTAGTTGTTTAAACATTTTATAAGGCATGACATTTATGCTTGCCCCTAAATCAGCTAACGCATTATCAATAGATAAACTACCAATTAAGCATGGAATTGTAAAACTCCCTAGATCTTTTAATTTTTGTGGTAATTTATTTTGGAGAATTGCTGAGCACTTTGCATTGAGTTCCACATGCGATTCCTCGTCTAGCTTTCGCTTGTTTGTCAAAAGCGTTTTTAAGAATTTCCTTGAATTTTAAGAATGGTAAGTTAATATGTAATTTCTTTAAAATTTTAAGAAACTTACCGAACTGTTCCTCTGTGTCGTCTTTATTCATCGCCTCGGGGTATGGTATACGAGGTTGGTACTCTTTAATTACCGGTTTTGGCTTTTTACTTCCTTCCTCAACCTTACCTTCTTCTACCACATTCTCTTGCCTTAAATGAGGCTCATCTAACCCTACATTATCATGAGTTGATATGGCTTGAATCTGCTCCTTTGGGTTAGTTTCAGTGTTGCTTGGCAATCTACCTTATGGTCGTTCCGTCAAGATCTTGGTGATTTGCCCAATTTGATCTTTGAGCTCTTGTGTCGATGCTTCTTGTTTTTCAAGTTTTGTTTCTATACTTTGGAAACGTGTTTCTGTTGCTGCTATATATTTTGTCAGCATCTTCTCAAGGTTTGGCTTCTTTTCCTGTGGGTACTGCTGCTGTTGGAAATTTGGAGGGTGTTGTTGTCTTTGATTTCCTTGACCACCCCATGAAAAATTGGGGTGGTTCTTCCAACCTGGATTGTTAGTATTACTATAAGGGTTATTTTGATATCTGAAATTATTACTTACATAGTTCATTTGTTCACCTTCTATGCCATGTCCGTAGGGTGGGTACTCAGGATTCGCCACACCTTCACTTGTTTTGCACTGCATAACGGGTTGTACCTGCAAGGAATTACACAAACCATCAAATTTTTTAGTTAACACATCTACCTGATTCGATAGCATGGTTACTGCGTCGAGGTTGAAAACACTGGCAGCTTTCATGGGCTTTGTCCTCGTGACTTGCCACTGATAGTTATTTAGGGACATCTCATCTATAAATTCGTAAGTCGCTCGTGTTTTATTATTCGAGTTCCACCGGTCACGCTGAATCGATCAACCGCCTAGTTGAGGGGTTCACACCGTTGTAAAAGTTTGGACCTGTAGCCACAAGGGTAATCCATGGTGTGGGCATCTTCTCAATAGATCTTTGTATCTCTCCCATGCATCGTAAAGTGTTTCTAAATCCATCTGCACAAAAGAAGAGATATCATTCCTTAATTTGGCCGTTTTGGCCGATGGAAAATATTTTAATAAAATTTTTTTGGTCATTTGTTCCCATGTAGTAATTGATCCTCGGGGAAGAGAATGCAACCACTGTTTAGCTTTATTCCTCAAAGAAAAAGGGAAATAACCGAAGTCGGATGGCATCATCAGAAACGCCATTAATTTTAAAAGTGTCGCAGAATTCCAGAAAATTCGCTAAGTGTGTGTTAGGATCCTCATCCTGCAAACCATCAAACTGAACGAACTGTTATATCATCTGTATAGTGTTAGGTTTCAATTCGAAATTATTTGCAGTAATAGTAGGTCTAACAATACTAGATTCAGAACCAAACTAAACTAGGCTTAGCATAATCATACATAGTTCGAGGAGCCTGATTTTCGGTCATCTCTGGAGGTAGCAGATTATTTTCAGCCATCTCTTCGGTGGTATTGATTATGTTTTCTTGCTCTTCTTCTTTGTATTGTAGACTTCGCCTAATTTCATTTCGGTTTCTGTGAGCGGTTGCTTCGATCTCACTATCGTAAATTAAAGGCCCTGTCCGGTTCCTTCTAGTCATAAACTAGAGGAAGGAGCAAAGACTAAAATTTAGAAAGATAAAAATAGAAAACAAAATAAGAGTAAAATTGCAGAAAATAAAAATGGCTAAAGTAATAAAAATTGAGTGTTCTTAATATTTCAACACCAAGAATGGCGCCAAAAACTTAATCGGTGTGTCACAGTCTTAAAATTTATAATGAGAATGATCGAGCCTAAAAACTAACTATGACAATGATTGAGGCAAGTGTACCTATCGAACAGTAGTATAGCTTAGTGGCAAGACCGGATTGTCGAACCCAAAGGAACCGAAAGTACTAATACTAACTTTCTTTTTATTATTTAGCCTTAAAATTGAAGTGAATCGGTTTAATCTAGAAAATTAACTAACTACTAAGCTAAAGACGATGAGACAAAAAGAATGAAATTAGGGAAATACTTGTGGGAAAAACCAATTGATTAAAACAATACCCAAGGAAGAATCCACCTAGACTTCACTTGTTATCTAACTCTGAACTGCATTTATTTATTCATTTGACTTGATCCGTAAGATTCCTTAATGTATATTAACCCCTATCTCGAGGCGATTAACATCTAACCCTAGGTTGATTAATTGAAATCTCTTTCTAATTAAAACCCCTAGATTCACATTAACTCGATCTATGGACTCCCATATTAGGTTTCACCCTAATCTGGCAAAATCTCGTCACCCTATCTCTAGGCGTGCGATCAACTCCGCTTAATTATGCTAGATCTACTCTTAGGCAAGGACTTTTGCTCCTCCACCTAAGCACATCAAACTTGAATTAATATCTCGAAAATATCAACACAAGAATTAATAACACATAATTAAGAACAAATCAAATATTTATCATATAGTTCAGCAAACGATAACAAGATTCATTTTAGGTTTCATCCCCCTCAGGTATTTGAGGGTTTAGTTCATAATGATAATAGAATACATCTCAAAAGAAAATATAAAACAAAACATAAGAAAAACTCTAAAACCCCCTAAAGGAATTGAAGAGAGATCCTCCGTCTTGAGTATAACTCCGGCTTCTTGAGATGAATCAACTGGCTTTCTTCAAGTAATTTCCACAATTCTGATCTTTCTGGCTCGGCTCCTTGGCCTAGCTGGACGCGCTTGAAAGTTGGCCTCTAGGGTGTTTATATAGGCTTTTGGAATGTGTTTCTTTACCCCTAAGTATCCAAATCTGAGTGAAATTTCTCTTCTCCACGGTAGGGACACGCCCTTGGCACACACCCGTGTGAATCGTGGCCAGGCCGTGTTCAGGTCTGATTAGGGAGGCACGGCCGTGTTGCTTGGGCCCAGGCCGTGCCAATTTCGTGATTTGGCCCATTTGGTCCGTTTTAAGCCCGTTTCTTGTTCTTTTCATCCTCCGGTGCTTTCCTGAGTATAAAACATGAAAACAAAGGATTAAGAGCACCAAATTACACAATTCAAGGCTTAAATCACCCAAAAGCATGCTAAATGTGGGTTTAAAATATGTTACTATTTCAGTTTATCAATATATATATGTTCTAATGGTCTTTGTTGTGTGCTTGTTGTGAATTGGTATTTGGAGTATCATATAGTTGATAATTGAGAATTGGTATTACTTGTGATTTACGTAAAGTGATGCATAAATGAAATTGAATATTTAAGTGATTTGAGAATGTGAAATTGGCATGAAAGAAATAGCATATTATGTTACGTGTGTGCTTTGTTTTTGTTGGTATTGAAATGGTATGAATTATACTTGGATGAGGTTGGTTGAGAGCCTATTTATGCCATGTTTTGTGCCAATTGGTTTGGTGTAGGTGTGTGATATTTGGGTGAGAAAAATGTAAGAGTATGCCCAAAGATCAATCATGAGATGGTTGTAATAACATACTTGATTTACCATGTTTATTAATATAAGGCGTTGTCATTATTATTTCAGTTTTTTTACAGGTGTACAAATAAACTGCTTTATAATAATGTCCTGAGAATAATATGATTATTCTTAAAATATCCTTAGTCAAGTATTATTGTTGACTAGGACAACAATAATGCATTAAGACTAACATGTAGTTGACTGATGATAAAGAGTTGTTATTGATATGGAGTGTCAAAATCAATGCATGAATATGTGTGTTAGAGAACAACATATTGGACTGACCCACTATGAGTATGTTTCTTGGATTATTATGTAATTGTCACAACATTACTCATAGTGATTAATATGTATATGATCCTCAGACTTCAGATCATCATTATCCCAACATCGTGAGTTGTATATTTTAATACAGTCAAACGTACACCGTAACTGGTTGTTCTATAAGGGCTGATGTTGGATATACCACAATCTATGTAGAGGGATATGGTTGATCAATATAGGATAAGTCCCTCCTACATAATGGGAGTAATATCTTAGGCCACTTGATCGAGTGAGACTAGAAATGCATGGCCATGCTCAAATAAGTTGATATGAGATGTCATACTTATTTGTATGTCATAGTCTACTCAAGATATCAAGAAACATAGGATGGACTATGCAAGTGTGACAATTCCATGACTTGTGTTCATTCCAGAGATAAATGACTTAAGGATTAATGCATGAAAGGTTAATCATAAAAGGTTATGTCGAATCATGACTTCTTGTAACTTAGGTAGCAATGATGCATTGCTAGATGCCACTCATTGTTTGTAACATTAGAATCGTTCTAGTAGTACTGCTAACGTTACAAGAACCTACAGGGTCACACCCTATGGTTGAAATGAACGGAATAAAACATAGTTGGTATTGTGTTTGGTTGTCACATGAATTAAATTAATTATAGAATTAATTTAATTGGGCAATCAAATATTGAACATATTATATGTACAAGGATGTTGTACACATAATGAGAACATAGTTCTATTAATATATGAATTTGGTTCGTATATAAATTTAAATAAATATAGTTTACCGAAATCCTTGTTATAATTAATGTAATTATAATTTTTGGTTAAAACATTATTATATTTATTTATTTTTTTAATTATGATTATTATGTTCAGATAAAAATTTTATGAATTATGATTCATTATATATATACCAATTATAAAAAGGTAAAAAGAAATAGAACTTTTAAAACCCTAAAAATAAAGAAAACCAAAAACTTTGCTTGAGAGGTCTAGCAGCCGTCAAGCAAAGAAACCTCCAAAATAGTTTTGGAGATTTCTTCTGTTCATCGTCAAACTGGGTGGATTACGTAAAGGTCAAAATCTTAAAAGGTTGCGGCTTGGTTCGATAGTAGATCAGAATTCTTGTTGCCAAGGCGTCGCTGTCTACTCAGATTTAAGTTTCGGTAATTTCGAAACCATTTTTTTCACCCCGATTCGTTCCTCGCACATGGATCTATGGTTTGGATTGCCGGAATTTTTTTTTTGCTGCGCCATGGGGGTACCGGCAATCCAACACAAAATGGCTTGGTAGATAGCCTATTTTTGTCCACACGGGCAGAGACACGAGTGTGTGTCTCAGCCGTGTGTGACACATGGTCCGGTGACACGGCCATGTGTCCCCTTTTGTTGAATTAGAAATCAAGTCAGTATGCTCCACACGGCCTAGCACACGGGCGTGTGACTTGGCCGTGTGGCATAAGTCAGTATACCCTACAGGCTTGGCACGGCCTAGCACACGGCCTGGCACACGGGCGTGTGTGGCCATTTCTTAGGGCACACGGGCTAGCCACACGGGCGTGTGTGTTGGTCGTGTGACCCAAGTCAGGGAGTTACATGGGGTCGGACACGGGCTGGGACACGACCATGTGATCCCATTTCGAATGTCCACATGGCCTGTGACACGGGCATGTCTTTGGCCATGTGAGACACACGGCCTAGCCACATGGGCGTGTGACCCCTGTATATTGAAAAATTTTCTAATTTTTCTGAAAATTTCCTGAGATATTGGTTTAGTTCCGAACCACTTCTAAAGCATGTTTTGGGCCTCGTAGGCTCATATTAGGGATATGATGAATGATTATGAATGACTTGTATTTGAATTTGATAATTGTATGAGAAATGTATGTTCGATTGTGTAATAAGTCCAAGAATGCTCAGAACCCTATTTCGCGATGAATATCATGTGAGGGGTGTTACATTTATTGGTATCAGAGCTATGGTTTAGTCGATTCTAGGACTAACGTAGCATATGTGAGGGTCTAGCTATACATGCCATATATAACCTGTCATAGTGTGATATCTCCTGACAGTTTAAAACGTGTTTTCGTATAGTAAATGGATCCTAATTGAGCTGTAGCTGATGATGTTGAAAGTAATGCGCCAGCCTCCGTTCACGTAGTTACACAATCAGAGTCGAGACCCGTATCGGATAGTCAGGGAGGAGAGGCCAAAGAAGCCTTCTTCCAGATGATGAATGAGTGGTTTACGGAGTTTGTTCGAACAAATCTGGCTGCTCAACAACCTCTACCCCACCTATTCCCCAACCGATCCCCGTGGCTCCTCAAGGTTTAGAACCTTTACGATTGAGTAATCTGACAGTTGATAAAATCTGAAAGTATGAGGTTGAAGAGTTTAGAGCTACAGTTGACGATGATCTTGAGAGAGCCAAATTTTGGCTTGAGAATACTATCAGAGTATTTGATGAATTATCTTGCACGCCAGCTGAATGTGTAAAATGCACCGTATCACTTCTGAGAGACACTGCATATCAGTGGTGGAATACTGTGATATCCATGGTACCGAGAGAAAGGGTCACGTGGGAATTCTTTCAAGTCAAGTTCAGAAAGAAATACATCAGTCAGCGATTTATTAACAAAAAACGCAAAGAGTTTCTAGAGCTGAAACAGGGTCGAATGTCTGTGACCGAGTACGAGAGAAAGTTTGTGAGACTTAGTAAGTATGCTCGAGAATGTGTTTCCATTGAGGCAATTATGTGTAAATGAATCAAAGACGGGTTAACGAAGACATCAGGCTGTTAGTTGGGATTTTGGAATTGAAGGAATTTGTGTGTTAGTTTATAGGGCTTGCAAAGTCGAGGAACTGGAATTGAAGGATTTTGGATTTTTTGTGTTAACTCCCTTCCTGTCTCTAACTTCCTCTCATGAATAAGTTTATTCCTCGAACTCCAGGTGAACCACAATCCGCAGCAGAACATTCGGCACTGTTTAGAATTACTCCTCTTAAAGGTCCAGGTAAGCTAGTCCCATAAACTTTGAATCATGCTATTAATAACCCAAGAAAGATCTAACGTTTGGCATACCTCTATTATTGTAGGACATTGCCGAAAAACATGAGTGCTATATTCTTCCCCATTTTCGCAGCGAGGACATAATACATTATTAGTCACTCGTTTATGCTTTAGGTTTACTAGGGTAGGGATATAGTTCCAAGATATTCTCCATATTGTAATAGTAATTTTTAAAGGTAGCTGTAGATTCCAGAGCTTTTTGTAGAATTCCTTTATATCGGCCTGTATAAAATAATTATTAGGACCTAAGCTAGTATCTTGTAATAATTTGTAGGCACTTCTAACTGAGAATTCACCAGATGGTTCTCCTTTCCACACCTGAAAATCATCATGAGCTGTTTCCGCTAGAGGGAACTGCAAAATTTTTTGAGCTATATCCGCTTGAAAGGTACTATTAACTAGATCTGTCTTTAAAGTTTTATTTGTGGCATCAATTAAATCTGAGACCAACTTGATTCCTTCATTGTCGTTTCTGTTGCTCCATTCATCTGTATCCTTTCCTGGAATCCATAGATCGTCCCAAATAGATATTCCATTTCCCCTTCCAACCCTCCAGCAAGTCTGCTCTGCAATAGACCCTTTGCAGCCCAAACACCCTTCCAGGTAAGTGAAGGTAGGTTTCCTAATTGTGCAGTAAGAAAATCTGAATACGGGTAATATTTAGCCTTAAGAACTTTAGCTAACAAGGAATTCGGATGATTAATGAGATGACAACCTTGCTTAGCTAATAATGCGATCTTAAACTGGCTAATGTTTCGAAAACCAAGACCCCCATTCTCTTTTAAAGTATAAAGATTTCTCCATGCACACCAGTGTATTCCCCTTTTACCACGTCCCTTCTGCCAAAAAAATTTAGCAATAATACTCTCTAACTCAGCACATAACGATTTAGGTAATAGGAAACAAGCCATTGTGTAGGTTGGAAATGATTGGAGAATAGCCTTAATAAATACTTCCTTCCCGCCTTGAGATAGATATCTAGTACTCCAATTATCAATACGCTTCTTAAGCCGATCTTTTAAATTCTGAAACGACTCTATTTTCTTTCTTCCAACCATGTTAGGAAATCCAAGGTAGCGTTCTGGATCGTTTGAGCTTCGCACCCCCAAAATATTGACAACCACCCGTCTGTCATCCTCTGATGTGTTTCTACTAAAAAAGACAGTTGATTTATCGAAATTAACACATTGGCCTGAGCAAATTCTATATTCTCTTAGAATTCCCTTCAATAAAGTAGCTCATCTATTTGTAGCCTCACCAAATAAGATGCAGTCATCTGTAAATAGAAAATGCGATACCTGTGGACCACACCTACTGGCTTTTACTCCTTTCAGTAGTCCTTTTCTATTTGCGAGTCACATTAAACAAGATAAACCTTCTCCACATATAAGAAATAAAAACGGACTCAGCGGGTCTCCTTGTTGAAGTCCCCTTGTTGGTCGAAAGTTTTCTCCTGCATATCCCTTAACCACTATTGAATAGGAAACAATGGTTAAACATTTCATAAGAGTTTCAATCCAATTTATAACAAAGCCCATTCGTACCATTATTTCCTTGATAAAGTTCCATTCAACTCTATCATATGCTTTACTCATATCTAACTTCACTGCCATAAACCCTTTTTTCCCCAACCTCTTCTGTTTAAGTGTATGTAGAATTTCATAAGCCAACAACACATTATCTGAAATCAGTTTGCCTGGTACAAAAGCGCTCTGAGCCATATCAATACACTTCTCAATAACTCCACTAAGCCGATTTGCAATAGGTTTTGCCAAAATTTTATAAATCACATTGCATAAACTGATAGGTCGAAAATGCTTCATATTAGAGGGCTTGGCAATTTTTGGAATGAGTACTATATGAGTAGAGTTGATCTGTTTAACCTCCATACCTTCATTTAGGATTTGTAAACAAAAGTTGGTGACATCATCCCCAATAATGTGCCAGCACTTTTGATAAAATAAAGCCAGAAATCCATCTTCTCCTAGTACTTTTATGGGTCCCATCTCAAACATCGCCTCTCTAATCTCCTCCTTTGTGTATAGCACCGTAAGTATTTGATTGTCCTCCTCAGAGATGCATCTATCAATACTCGACAGTAAATAATTATAGTTTCCTCTTGTCTCTAACGTAAATAAATTCTGAAAATAGGATCTCGCAATACCTTCCATTTCCTGTATGATTTCCGTTTCTCTCCCTTCCTCATCTTGCAATTTATGAATAAAATTTCTCCTTCGACGCTGTGTCGCTTGGCTATGGAAAAATGCAGTGTTCCTGTCCCCAAATTTCAGCCAGTTTATTCAAGCTCTTTGTTCCCAGTAGCGTTCATCCTTTTCAATTTCAAAATTCAGTTGAATCTTCGCATCAATCATCTCAGCCAAATTAATATCATCTCTTTCAGCTCCTGTAAGTTCTGATAACCTAGCTGTAAGAAATTCCTTTCTCCTTTTTCTATTTATTCGACTCCTTCCAGCCCATCTTTTCAAACCATCCTTTAAATTATCCAATTTTTGCAGAAAATTTTCGGATGATGTCTCCCAAATGTTTTTAACTTCTTCACCAAACGACTCCTCCATTATCCACCAGGCTTCAAACTTAAATACTTTATCATTCAACCATTTTTCAACCCTTCTCGTATTAATTAAAAGAGGACAGTGATCTGAGAAAGAGTGAATTAGGTGTTAAATTGTTACCCTAGGAAACATAGTCATCCATTCATCGTTTGCAACTCCTCTATCCAACCGTTCGCGAATGTTTGTCTTGGGTAAATTTCCTCTCTCCCATGTAAACCAATTTTCGGAGAACCCCACATCCATTAATTGACAATTTTCCAGAACATTGCGGAAAATTTCCATTCTTCTTTCATCTCGAGGTAACCCTCCCTTTTTTTCAAAGCCGTACATGATTTTATTAAAGTCTCCACAAACAAACCAAGGAATCTCTTCACCATTATGTAGATTTCTCAACACAGCCCAGGAATCATCTCTATCCTGTACATAAGGAGTTCTATAGAAACCAGTAAATCTCCATTTGTCTCTTACTTCATTATCTTCAACCATCACATCAACATGTCTTTTTGAATAATTTCGAAGCGTAATACAGACCTCGTTTCTCCATGCCAGACATAATCCTCCTCTAGTACCATCCGGATCAACATCAATCCCATTTGCATAACCACAACTGTAACAAACTCTTTCCATCTAACTTTTACATAACTTTTTCTCCATAAAGAAGACCATTTAGAGGTTATGTATCTTCAGCAAATGCCGAAGTCTTCAAACTGTCAGTGGACTCCACAATCCACGGACATTCCGGCTTAAGATTTTCATTGTGCCCGGTCAGCTTGCCTCTTGACAGCTGTCGATGATAAATGTTTAATCTCCAACAATCTCCTATTCCTTATCGCTGAAGTGTTAATCTCTTCCATTACTATTGACTCCTCAGTCTCTCCTCTAGCTCTCTTTTTCCCTTCCTCTTCGATTAAGGCTCCATCTTCAAGATCGTGCTCCATATCAGTTAGGGCTTGATCTATTAACAGCTTTTCCCCCGAGTGACCTAAAAAGGCTAACCTCCCTTCCAAATTGAATCCCAAAACTGGATCAAAAGCCTGTCCATACCCTGAGTTGTTTTCAATAGCCCACAAATTATTTCCTTTTATTCGACTATCCTCTCAGTTACCACCCAAATTCCCTTCACATTTTTCTCGCAGCCAGACACTTTTCATTGCTAAAGCCCTTCTAGATTGAGCTCGCTGCGATAAATCCCAACCCATTTCAGCAATATCCACACCTAGCGCCATTTTTGCTTTGTAAAAAGAGTCACTATGTCCCAAAAGACCACAGTAGAAGCATAATAGTGATAGTCTATTAACAGCTTTTCCCCCGAGTGACCTAAAAAGGCTAACCTCCCTTCCAAATTGAATCCCAAAACTGGATCAAAAGCCTGTCCATACCCTGAGTTGTTTTCAATAGCCCACAAATTATTTCCTTTTATTCGACTATCCTCTCAGTTACCACCCAAATTCCCTTCACATTTTTCTCGCAGCCAGACACTTTTCATTGCTAAAGCCCTTCTAGATTGAGCTCGCTGCGATAAATCCCAACCCATTTCAGCAATATCCACACCTAGCGCCATTTTTGCTTCGTAAAAAGAGTCACTATGTCCCAAAAGACCACAGTAGAAGCATAATAGTGATAGTCTTTCATACTTAAATCTTACATATGTGCAGTTTCCACAAAACATAATTTGCTTTTTCCTTTTCAAAGGACGCCGCACGTCAATCTGGACTCGTATTCTCATATAATTCCTGTTCTCTTTCCCCAGATTCAGTCCATCATATTTTATAAATTTCCCTATAAAATTGCCCAATAGCACTGCCAAGTTCTCAGAAAAGAGGCCAATAGGGACATCATGGATCTGTACCCAAAAAGGCGTCAGGATTAAGAGGACTTTTAATGGATCCTCCCCCCACTGTAATTTGTGTAACACTAATAAATGGTTATTAAACGTCCATGGTGACCCTTTCAAAACCCTATCCATATCCATGACATGAAAAAATTGAAACAGAAATATTTTTTCCCCCAGATCTCGAATTTGAACACCCCGAACAGGATGCCATAGATTTGCCATGGTACTTTTCATGGCTGGGAATTGAATAAAACTAGCTGTTAAGAAACATCCCACTAACCTAAAAACCCCCGCTTCTCTTTCCGTATTCGGCTCTATTTGTATTTGTAGGACTGCTTCTTCTTCTTCATTAAGCATTAATCCGACTAATTAAGTTTCCATGATTGCAGGCAAAAGTCTCGATCTTGATTACCACTTTTCTATACAAGAAACAAAAGAGTTTTGAAGGTGCGCCGCCGTCAAGCAAACAAATGACAAAACAAAAGAAAAACCTAAGAAACGTGCCAGAGAGGACAGACTATTTTGTGCTAGGGTAGCAGATGTAGTTAAATATTTATTTTATGTATATCAATTTTTTAGAGACTGAAATAATAAAGATTGAATAATTCTATTTTTTATCTTTAAATTGATAAAATAAATTATTGTTGATAAAATTTTAATTTTTAAATTATTGAACGCTTACTTTATTAAAATAAAATATAACTATTTTATTACCATTAGAATCAAAGTTCTCGTTGAAGTAAATTTTTTTAATTGATTATCTTTATTAATTAAATATTGATGGTTTTTGCTAAATTTTTTATACTTACATTGAAGTGAAGGTTTTTATTAAAATAAAATGTTAATAAGTATTGAACAACATATTTTTCCTTTAAAAATTTTAAAATTAATCATTTTTATTATCATTATTGAAATTTTTAATTGATTATTTTTATTATCATTAAAATTAAAGTCTTTATTAAAGTAAACTTTTTTAATTGGTTATTTTGTTTAAATTAAATATTGACTATTTTTTTATATTTACATGATAAAATAAATTATTTTTGGTAAAAATTAAATTACTCATTCTCCATTGATTATTATTTATGACAAATATTGTTTAAAATATAATTCACAACCAATCAATAAATCAATTATTATATATTTTTATATTGTTAAGAATATTATATAGTTTTATTTATTTTTATTGTATTAAAGTAAAATTCCTTAAGTGAGTTTTTAATTATGTAACATGTTTTATTTCTTTTTTATGTATAACTAAAATTTATCGTTAATAAAATTTAAATGATCCTTTGATTTATCGTTATAATTAATATATATATATATATATATATATATAAGTGACAATGAATAAATCAACTATTATCTATTATTTTATTCAAATAAATTTATTCTTACTATTTTATTTATCTTTATTACAATCAATCCGTAAACAATTTACTAAGTAAATTATTAAATTTATTATTTATTAGTTTAACACTAGATTAATATTTTATATATTTACAATGATGTATAAATAAATTATAATAAAATAAAATAAATAAAATTTAAATAATTTATTATTATTTGAACAAAAAAACCGGCTTCCATTAATTAAAAGCAAAGGAAAGATATGGTGACAATTTTATTCACTAACCCACTAAACCACAAGACAAATAAAGAACCATCGGACCCCTTAATACACTGCCCGAGATTTGAAAAGGAAACCAATAGATAAGAAAAGGTTACCATCTGAAAAAAAAAAAAAAAAAAACACACACACAAACACAAAATTCTTTCCTTGCTTTCCTCCTAAGCCGAAAAAAACCAGTCGAAAACCTCTCTCTAATCTAAGCTTCAAAACGCTGGTGCATGAACAAACCATTGATATCAAAAGAGAGAGAAGAGCTTGGGAAAACAATTGGAGGTAAAATATTGGAAAATCTCCAAAATCCAAAGCAATCAGATGCATATTAGTTCTGATGAAACCATCGTTGTAGGTCCCTTCCGGCCGCCCGTTCCATCATCAACGACGCTTCCTCAATCTAGTACCACAAGATCAAGAATCGACAACCTTCTCCAGCCAGTGCGTGAGAGGCAGTGCTAGCTTGTCTTTCAGCAAAACAAAAGGTGACTCTTACAAATATCTCCAATTTTGCCTTAATATCTCGAACAATCGAGCTAAGGATAGACTTGTTTGGTGTAGAAGTCAATTTCTTAATGACAGTAAGGCTCCGTTTGTTTGCCAGTAAAATGTTTTCCGGAAAATGATTCCTGAAAAATGATTTACTTTTCTGCAAATGATTTACTTTTCTGATGTTTAGATGAATCTGTATAAAATATTTTCTGTTGTTTGACAAATTTGTTGAAAATATTTTCCGAAAAAGCTATTTTTACATATATTAATAAATTTATATATATATATATATTAATAAATTTATATTTTAAATTGTTTTTACATATATTGCGATGATTTATGGATAAATAAATAAATCAAATTAAATATATAATAATACTCAATTATTAAGCTAGAATATTAACCGTCATAAATTGAAAACATCTAAAGGCAAATAAATTATTTGTAATTGTGTTATAACAACAATGATTGAATAATTATAAATTAGCTTCCAAACCATAATTAATACTAGAAATTAATAATATTATCCAAATACATAATTAGTAGTACACCACATAATAATAATAGCATTGTCCAAGTGCATAACTAATATTACACCACATTTAGGCTCCGTTTGTTTGCCAGTAAAATGTTTTCCGGAAAATGATTTCTGGAAAATGATTTACTTTTCTGGAAATGATTTACTTTTCTGGTGTTTGGATAAATCTGTGTAAAATATTTTCTGTTGTTTGGCAGATTTCCTAAAAATATTTTTCGAAAAAGCTATTTTTACATATATTAATAAATTTATATATATATAAATAAATTTATATTTTAAATTATTTTTACATATATTGCAATGATTTATGGATAAATAAATAAATTAAATTAAATATATAATAATACTCAATTATTAAGTTAGAATATTAACCGTCATAAATTGAAAACATCCAAAGGCAAATAAATTATTTGTAATTGTGTTATAACAAAATAAAAAACAAGGATTGAATAATTATAAATTAGCTTCCAAACCATAATTAATACTAGAAATTAATAATATTGTCCAAATACATAATTAGTAGTACACCACATAATAACAACAACATTGTCCAAGTGCATAACTAATATTACACCACATTTAAAGTATCAATATCTTCAACCTTGAGAAAATTTTTGAAGCCAAATTTTTCTATGCTTCTTACTTTTAACTAAAAAAACTTTGGCTTCGGATTCATGACTCACTAGATAATCAAACACAGAACACAGGAAGTCATCATCAAATCCTTATTCCTCCATCGACATCACTTCTTCGTAAAGATGTGGTGTCTTATCCGCAGTAAATTGTTCCAAAGCATTAGCAATTTTGCCAAGTTGTTCATCCACAAATTTAATTTGTTCATCAACGACACTTTCTTGAAAAAATTTTCTTTTACGTTTGGATGTGCCAGATGAAGATACTTTTGTTCTTACCTCTTCAGTCTCTTCATTGTCGCAGTCTATAGGCACTGAATCTTGGTTACCATCATCCAAATCTATGTCAGCAAATGTTCTGGCAAAACTCCCTGTTGCCATATCTTTGCCAACAACCAAAGCCATTTCATCATAATGATCAATGCTTTTATTCAAAAATGGTTCATACTTCTTGTGTGCCTGTTGGATGGTATACACAATTAGAATAACAAGTAAAAAAGAATTGAAATATACTTAACATATATATACATATATTACCATCACTGCTGCATCATATGTCGCTTTATCACATGTGATCATTTTCATGTTATCATCCCATCCAAAACCACTTTCACCTCGAATTTTGCATATAATCTGCCACTGATTTTTTATAGTCCTCAAATGATTTTCCACATGCTTCGCATCGCATTGGACTTGGAATCTTTCAAAAATAGCTTCGACAACTCGATTAATAGAAACTGCTTTGAAAGTATTAGATGGCTTATTTCCTTTCTGGGCCTCCTTTGCTAGAATTTCAAGAAAAATATGTTCCATCGGTTTTGTCCACCTGAATTGCTTGGAGGTCCCTTCTTTGTTGCCCTTACCCATTCTACATTAATAATTGTCATTGTCAATCATTTCAATATCCAACAAGCTTAAAATGTAACATCCTAAAAAATGAGTATCAATATGTTGCATAATTTTGGTGCTTAGCTTATGAATGATTCAATTTGTGTGTTTAATATAGTCTTGAGAAGGCTCGGGATTTATTCAGAATTAGAATAAATTTTAGTAATGAGTACTTTATTGAAGTGGAACAAGTAACCTTGATGTTTAAGGAAATTAAGTGATAAAAAGATAGCATAAAAGAGCCATTAGTGAAGAGGTTATGCGCTACATGTATGGTCTTGAGGGGAGAGGTTTGAATCCCCTAGTATGCATTTTGTGAATATTAATTTTTGCTCTTTCCTAGAAAGTGTCAGCCAAGCATCATATTCTTGGTAAGTTAGACTTTTATTTTTATGGTATGATGGCTAAGAGATATGGTAAGAGTGAACTTAAGGAAAAGAATCATATGGAAAAGGCAAGTAAGGGGGGACATAAGGCATGAAACAAGGGTGATGTTTTGGAAACTTTGGGGTGGCTAAACTTTGACTTTTGGCCAATGTACTTGGACGGTTTTGGGGTTAGAAGGGTTGGCGAATATTGGTAAGGATTAGGAGCTAGTTGGCCATAATGCTTTAGCAAATTAGTGCATTTTTCCTTTTCTCTTCACAACTTCTCTCCTAGCCGATTGTGTCTTGTGCAATAGGTAAATTTTGTTTTGGTTTTGGTCATTTCTTCTAGACCAAATTGATATCATCTTTCATTCTTCCCAAGTTTCTCCTCTTTGTGCCGAAACTATACCATCTTGAAAGGTCATATTCTTTTTCTTTCTTTTTTTGGCCGAATATACACCAACCCCAAGATCATTTCTTTGTTCATCTTCCATCATTGAAAATTGACACATAAACGCTTTCTCTTTTATTTCTTTTTCTCCTTTCTTTCTTCTTGTAAAGAACTCTTAACATCACTATTTCTTTTCCAAAATCTTTCACCATGGCCGAATGTTAATAAACATCTTCATAGCCGAAATTTCCATTTCTCATATATTTCTTCTCAATCATTTCTTCTATTCAATCTTTGGACAATCGGTAAGAACCCTCTTCGATTCTTTATTTTTTTTCATCTTTTTCTTTTTCCGAATCTACTTTTGTTCGGGAGGGTCTTTTGACCGAAAGTATCCTCTATCTCTTTCTCTTAGACAATCTTTCTTGTCTTTATAGTGATATAGAGAAGGCCGAAACTCAGAGTATTTGTAATCATCGTGGATCGCTAGGATTCGATTCAAAGTGTTAAGGTAAGGGTTTCTATCAAGGACTTCCATATTACTCGTTATTTTGTCAAAGATGGGTTACTAATCAGTTTTATCTTAGGAACGTTATCGCTCGATTTTCATCCCGTGAACGTAAGATTTCGTGGTAAGCCGATTTCGCCCTTAAAACCTATAAACTTAATTTCCAAAATATTAGTTGGACTAATATTCTTTCGTCAATGGAGGCAAGCAAGATAGGGTCGAAAAGGGTGGTGAATAGTGTTCAGAAGAGGGGCAGATTCGCTATTCCCTCTAGATTCAAGCGAAGGGCTATTTCGGCAATTCGAGATTTTCCACTGGGTTGTGGACCCTCATCCGGGGAGAATCAATTATTCGAAGTTGTTCGTAGTTCGGAACCATTAGCTAACCGGGATTTTCCACCGGGTTGTGAACCGTCAACTAGGGAGAACCGCCAAATAGTAGTTGTTCGAGATTTCGAGGGTAAGGATCTAGATCGCTTATCTTTAGCATAGATTTGTATTAAGTATTAGTGTTCTAACCAAGCGTGATAAGGATCTAGATCGCTTATCTTTAGCATAGATTTGTATTAAGTATTAGTGTTCTAACCAAGCGTGATACATATTTAGGTATCGACGATCAAGAAAGTGTAGTGCTCACCGTAATCAGGTGTGTAATCTTACACCATATCTCGCGGGTTAGATAACCACATCGTAATAATGCTAGATTAAAATCACAAAGTTGGTGAAATCGGGTAAAATGGTTTATTTTATCACTTTAATCGTAAAAATTATGAAATTGGTATCAAGATTATGAAAATTATGAAATTGCCCTTAATGGGCTAAATCGATAAAAGTGACTTAATGGGCCATATGTGATATTTGATAAGTGGGCCATATGTGATATTTGATAAATGGGCCATATGTGATACTTGATAAATGGGCCATATGTGATAATTGTTAAATGGGCCATATGTGATAGTTGATAAATGGGCCATATGTGATATTTGATAAATGGGCCATATGTTATAATTGTTAAATGGGCCATATGTGATATTTGATAAATGGGCCATATGTGATAATTGTTAAATGGGCCATATGTGATATTTGATAAATGGGCCATATGTGATATTTGATAAATGGGCCATATGTGATAATTGTTAAATAGGCCAAATGTGATATGAGATTATGTGGGCCAAAATGTGAAATGGGCCAGTTTGTGATAACTTTTATAATGAGCCTTATGTTGAAATTATAATATATGAATGAATTGTCATGCATTTTATATACATGATTGCATGGGTTGGGATATTTGACGAAGAGAAGATGGCTTCATGCCCAGTTAATGGCTTCGTGCCCAGTTAATGGCTTCGTGCCCGCCACGGCTTCCGCGCCCGCTTAATGGCTTCGTGCCCGCCAATGGCTTCGTGCCCAGTTGATGGCTTCATGCCCAGTTTAATATATGGCTTAATGCCCAGTTGGTGTGTTGGCGGGGTGGGTGACTTAAGCTCCCCACAGGTGTGTTGGTTGGTACGGGTGGTGTGTAGCGGTTGGAAATTTAGGCTTGGTTTGGAATTGCATATCACATGCATTTTATACTTGTTATATTGTACATTTGTAAATGGGCTCAAGCCCAATTAAATGCTTAAATGGTTTTGGCCCAGTGGACTTGGTAAGTGGGTTACACACCGAGTTCTAAGTAACTCACCCCGTTTCCTTTACCCATCTCAGGTAACGATCATTGATGAAGGCTTGGGCCGTGGGATGACTTCGTGGAGGCCATACTTCGAATGATGGTTTTTGTGAACTTTGAACTACTCTTAAGTATTTTTATTTAATTACTATTTCAGCTATGATGTAATAAGGCCTCTGGTATTATTTTTATGGATTTTTACTTGTGGATGGATTTTAATTATGTTTAAATACTAAAATGGGACTATTCTACTTTTAATAAATGTTTTCTTAAATTCTCGTGCAAAAAAGGGTTTTTCTTAAATATTTTATTCTCGTAAATTTTTCTGTAAAATTCTTTAAGAATCTTGTTTTCAAATTTCCTTTTGAACTCTTTTAAACTTCTCGTAAAATTTTTACCAATTAATTTCTAAGTTTTAATTTATAAACTCTTATGTCTTAAATCATAGATTTTAAATTAACCTCGATTTTTAATAAAATTTAATTCCAAAATAGTTTTGATGATCTGTTTTATTTAAATCAATAAATGACTAGATGTATGTTTGTTTTGTGTGACATACCAAATCTGGTCTTAACGCATAGGCCAGGGTTTGGGGTGTTACATTTTATGGTATCAGAGCCAGTTTCAAAACTCGGATGTGGTTTGGGTTCAACAACAATTTTTGTTTAAAGCTGTTTCGAATTTATAAAATTTATGTTTTAAAGGTAGTATGGCACCACGAGCATCCGGCACCAAGTCAAGTAAGTATTCGTATATTGAATGTTTATTATTGTGATATGATCATAGGAACACTCTAGAACTTCTAGTTTTAGGTGTTGAAACTGTAGAGATTGAGACTATAGGATGTGATTGCGAAAACAACTCTATCTCTTATATATCTCATAAAATATCGTTAATAAACATTGAAATAGTATTCTGATTCATAAAACTTGTAATCAGATTAAACCAAATTAGCTATTATGAGCGCTAGAGGACGTGGCCGTGGTAGACGTGGCCGTGGAAGAGGCCGAGGTGCTAGAGCCGTGTCTGAGGCATCGGGACATATGCCAGAAATGGATGCACCGGCATCACCTGTGTCGGATATTGGATCCCACGATCGTATGAGGGAAGATATTGCTTTGTCTCAGGCAATGTTACGAGTTTTGGAAAGGGTTGCTGGGGCTAGAACGGGGCCAGTAGCTCGAGGATCAATATCGGAGCGGCTCAGACCTAATGGTGCTGAGACTTTTAGGGGTATTTCTGGTGTAGCCCCAAATGTTGCGAAATATTGGCTCGAGGCTGTAGAGTGGATTATGGATGACCTGGAGTGTACTGTCGAGCAAAAACTAAGAGGAGCCGTGTCCTTGTTGAGGGACGAGGCGTATCAATGGTGGCTTACTGTGCGTGAAGGCACCCAGGCTGAACGTGTTACTTGGGATTTCTTCAAAGTTTCTTTCCAAGGGAACTATGTCGGGGCAAGCTATGTGGATGCCCGGAGGAAGGAATTCTTAAATCTAGTTCAAGAGAAAAAGACAGTGGCAGCTTACGAGGCAGAATTTCTTCGCTTAAGCCGATATGCTCGCGCAATAGTGCCAACTGATCATGAGCGCTGTGTACATTTTGAGGATGGGCTGAACAATGAGTTACGGGTACTGATAGCCCCACAACAAGAAAGGATTTTTGCCACGCTTGTGGAGGAAGCCAAGATAGCCGAAGAGGCTAAGAACTCAGAATGCCAGAATCGGGAAAGAGTCAGAAGCAAGAGGGATTTTAAGTACTCGGGTTCTGCTAAAAGGTTCCAAAAGAGGCCTCGGAATGATGAGCCAGCTCAAGCTAGAGCACATGTGGCTACCAATCAAATTCAAGAATGTGCTGACTGTGGGAGACGACACCCCGGAGAATGCTGGAAGAGAACCGGTGGTTGTTTTAAATGTGGTTCTAAGGACCATCAGTTTAGGAATTGCCCTCGACAGACTGCTCCGACTCAAGAAGCTCGTAACTCTAATGCACAGCCAGTTAGAGGCGCTCAGCAGCCACCGAGAGACCGTGGACCAGGTCGTGGTGGTAATGGTGCTGGACGTGGTCAAGGTGCACCGGTCGAGGTAATGGATTTAGAGGTAACGCGAGGCAAGACGATGGGGTTGGTCTATGCGGTCGCGGCGTCGGGAGGATGGCGATGCACTGATGTGATAATCGGCACGTTCTTCATCTTTGATGTACCATTCATCGCTTTAATAGATATCGGGTCTACCCACTCGTGACGTTGCTAGTACCATATCCGAAATCTGAATATTAGATCTCGACACCGATAGAGAGATGATTTGTAATTAGTCCTTTAGGACAATGCATGATTGTGAATAAATTGTATAGAGATGTGCCTTTAGATATTCAAAGAGATATATTTTTGGCGGATTTGATGGAACTGCCTTTCGGCGAGTTCGATCTTATTTTGGGCATGGATTGGTTGGTAAAGCACCGGGCGCAATTGGATTGTGCTGAAAAGCGGATGTCAATAAAGACTTTGGATGATAAGGAGATAGTAATGATAGGCAGTTGAATAAATTGACGATCAAGAATAGGTATCCACTGTCGAGAATCGATGACCTGTTTGATCAATTAAGAGGAGCTTCAGTTTTCTCCAAGATTGATTTGAGATCGGGTTATCATCAACTCAAGGTTAAGGAGGCAGATATTCATCAGACGGCATTCCGAACTCGTTATGGACATTATGAGTTTTTGTGATGCCGCTTGGTTTGACCAATGCACCACCGCATTTATGGACATGATGAACCGAGTCTTTCAACCCTATCTAGACCGGTTCGTGGTGGTGTTCATAGATGATATCTTGGTATACTCGAGGAATGAAGAAGAGCATGACTCACATTTGCGCATAGTATTGCAAATATCGCGAGATAAGCAACTTTATGCGAAATTCAAGTAAGTGTGAATTTTGGTGAAGGAAGTGACTTTCTTGGGTCATGTGGTGTCACCAAGGAATAAGAGTTGATCATCTAAGGTAGAGGTCATGTTGGATTGGAAACCACCAAGACAAAGTGGTGAGATTCGGAGTTTCTTAGGTTTGGCGGTTATTATAGATGCTTTGTTGAGGGTTTTCGTTGATTATCGCGCCCCTAACTAAGTCATTGCGAAAAGGAGTACTGCTTGTGTGGGCGCTTAAACAACAAGAGAGTTTCGAGAAATTGAAGAAGATTTTGACTAAGCGCCAAGATCGATTCAACCCGAGGCCGGAAAAGAGTTCATTGTTTACTGCGATGCGTCACACACGGGCTTGGGATGTGTGTTGATGCAAGGTGGTAAAGTGAAAGCTTATGCATCTCGTCAGTTGAGGTCGCACGAAGTCAACTATCCTACCCATGACTTAGAGTTGGCTGCGGTGGTTTTTGCTTTAAAAATTTGGAGGCACTATCTCTACGGTGAGAAGTCGATCATTTATATGGATCATAAGAGTCTTAAGTACCTCCTTACCCAAAAGGAGTTGAACTTGAGACAACGGAGGTGGGTGGAGCTGTTAAAGGACTATGACTTCTCAATCGAGTATCATCCTGGAAAGGCTAACGTGGTGGCAGACGCGTTGAGTCGTAAGGTAGTATCGGAGTTAAGAGCAATGTTTGCTCATCTCAGTTTGTATGAAGATGGCAGTCTGCTAGCGGAACTTCAGGTTAAGCCTTTGTGGTTAGAACATATCAAGGAAAAGCAGTTATCAGATGAAAAGTTGGGTCCGTTAATGCAACAAGTTGAAAGTGGTGTAATAGGGGATTTTGGAATGAACAAGGATGGAGTGCTGTGTTTTCGTGGAAGAGTTTGTATGCCCATGGATTCGGATTTGAGACAAATGATTCTGCGGGAGGTGCATAGTAGCCCTTATGCTATGCACCCCGGAGGAAATAAGATTTATCGAGACCTCCGTGAGCAGTATTGGTGGCCAAGGTTAAAACGAGAGGTTACTGATTTCGTGGGTAAGTGCTTGACTTGTCAACAAGTGAAGGCGGAACACCAATTACCGTCGGGCTTATTGCAACCGGTAAAGATTCCTTTATGGAAATGGGAGCGGATAACGATGGACTTTGTTAGTGGGTTACCCTTAACACCCACTAAGAAAGATTCCGTCTGGGTGATAGTGGATCGGTTAACAAAGACTGCCCATTTTCTCGCCGGTTCAGCGGATTACTCACTGCAGGTTGGCTAAGTTGTACGACGGAGATTGTGAGGTTGCATGGGGTACCGTGTCTATTATATCGGACAGGATCCTAGGTTTACATCACGCTTTTGGAAAGCTTTGCATGAGGCTTTGGGAACAAAGTTAGACTTCAAGATCGGCTTTTCATCCTCAGTCAGATGGTCAGTCGGAAAGAGTAATCCAGGTTTTGGAAGACATGTTAAGGGGTTGTGTGATTGACTTCAGAGGTAGTTGGGAAGATTTTCTACCGCTGGCGAGTTCGCGTATAATAACAGCTTACCAATCCAAAGATCCAAATGGCACCTTATGAAGCGTTATATGAGTCGTAGGTCGTCACTTCTACTCGTTGGACTGAATTGGGGGAACGACAGTTGTTGGGTCCTGAAATGGTATCTGAGACGGAAGAAAAGGTAAAGGTGATTCGAGCACGGTTAAAGGAAGCTTCGGATAGACAAAAGTCGTATGCGGATCTGAAGCGTAAGGATATTTAGTTTGCGGTGGGATTTAGGTCTTTCTGAAAGTCTCACCTTGGAAGAAGATTTTTAGATTTGGAAGGAAGGGCAAGTTGAGTCCTAGGTTCATTGGACCGTACCGTGTGTTGAAGCGTGTAGGACCAGTGGCCTATCAGCTTGAATTACCTCCGGAGTTGAGTCAGATTCATAGTGTCTTCCATGTCTCTATGTTAAGGCGTTATCGATCGGATCCATCTCACATAGTACCGGTAGAAGAAGTGGAGATAAGGCCGGACTTGTCTTTCGAGGAGGAACTCGTGAAAATTTTAGATCGAGATGTTAAGGTGCTAAGAAAGAAGTCGGTGCACCGTTGGTTAAGGTTCTATGGCGTAATCACGGAGCGGAGGAAGCTACGTGGGAGCCTCGAGGACGCAATTCAAGAACAATATCCTCACCTCTTTTAACTGTAAATTTCGAGGACGAAATTTTCTTTTAGGGGTAGAATTGTAACATCCTAAAAATTGAGTATCGATATGTTGCATAATTTTGGTGCTTAGCTTGTGAATGATTCAATTTGTGTGTTTAATATAGTCTTGAGAAGGCTCGGATTTATTCAAATTAGAATAAATTTTAGTAATGAGTACTTTATTGAAGTGGAACAAGTAACCTTGATGTTTAAGGAAATTAAGTGATAAAAAGATAGCATAAAAGAGCCATTAGTGAAGAGGTTATGCGCTACATGTATGGTCTTGAGGGGAGAGGTTCGAATCCCCTAGTATGCATTTTGTGAATATTAATTTTTGCTCTTTCCTAGCAAGTGTCGGCCAAGCATCATATTCTTGGTAAGTTAGACTTTTATTTTTATGGTATGATGGCTAAGAGATATGGTAAGAGTGAACTTAAGGAAAAGAATCATATGGAAAAGGCAAGTAAGGGGGGACATAAGGCATGAAACAAGGGTGATGTTTTGGAAACTTTGGGGTGGCTAAACTTTGACTTTTGACCAATGTACTTGGACGGTTTTGGGGTTAGAAGGGGTTGGCTGAATATTGGTAAGGATTAGAAGCTAGTTGGCCATAATGTTTTAGCAAATTAGTGCATATTTCCTTTTCTCTTCACAACTTCTCTCCCTAGCCGATTGTGTCTTGTGCAATAGGTAAATTTTGTTTTGGTTTTGGTCATTTCTTCTAGACCAAATTGATATCATCTTTCATTCTTCCCAAGTTTCTCCTCTTTGTGCCGAAACTATACCATCTTGAAAGGTCATATTCTTTTTCTTTCTTTTTGGCCGAATATACACCAACCCCAAGATCATTTCTATGTTCATCTTCCATCATTGAAAATTGACACATAAACGCTTTCTCTTTTATTTCTTTTTCTCCTTTCTTTCTTCTTGTAAAGAACTCTTAACATCACTATTTCTTTTCCAAAATCTTTCACCATGGCCGAATGTTAATAAACATCTTCATAGCCGAAATTTCCATTTCTCATATATTTCTTCTCAATCATTTCTTCTATTCAATCTTTGGACAATCGGTAAGAACCCTCTTCGATTCTTTATTTTTTTTCATCTTTTTCTTTTACCGAATCTACTTTTGTTCGGGAGGGTCTTTTGACCGAAAGTATCATCTATCTCTTTCTCTTAGACAATCTTTCTCGTCTTTATAGTGATATAGAGAAGGCCGAAACTCGGAGTATTTGTAATCATCGTGGATCGCTAGGATTCGGTTCAAAGTGTTAAGGTAAGGGTTTCTATCAAGGACTTCCATATTACTCGTTATTTCGTCAAAGATGGGTTACTAATCGGTTTTATCTTAGGAACGTTATCGCTCAATTTTCATCCCGTGAACGTAAGATTTCGTGGTAAGCCGATTTCGCCCTTAAAACCTATAAACCTAATTTCCAAAATATTAGTTGGACTAATATTCTTTCGTCAATGGAGGCAAGCAAGATAGGGTCGAAAAGGGTGGTGAATAGTGTTCTAAGAGGGGCGATTCGCTATTCCCTCTAGATTCAAGCGAAGGGCTATTTCAAAGAATTCAAGATTTTCCACCGGTTGTGGACCTCATCCGGGAGAATCAATTATTCGGTTATTCGTAGTTCGGAGCCATTAGCTAACCGGATTTTCCACCGGGTTGTGAACCGTCAACCGGGGAGAACCGCCAAATAGTAGTTGTTCGAGATTCCGAGGGTAAGGATCTAGATCGCTTATTTTTAGCATAGATTTGTATTAAGTATTAGTGTTCTAACCAAGCGTGATACATATTTAGGTATCGACGATCAAGAAAGTGTAGTGCTCACCGTAATCAGGTGTGTAATCTTACACCATATCTCGCGGGTTAGATAACCACGTCGTAATAATGCTAGATTAAAATCACAAAGTTGGTGAAATCGGGTAAAATGGTTTATTTTATCACTTTAATCGTAAAAACTATGAAATTGGTATCAAGATTATGAAAATTACGAAATTGCCCTTAATGGGCTAAATCGATAAAAGTGACTTAATGGGCCATATGTGATATTTGATAAGTGGGCCATATGTGATATTTGATAAATGGGCCATATGTGATACTTGATAAATGGGCCATATGTGATAATTGTTAAATGGGCCATATGTGATAGTTGATAAATGGGCCATATGTGATAATTGTTAAATGGGCCATATGTGATATTTGATAAATGGGCCATATGTGATAATTGTTAAATGGGCCATTTGTGATATTTGATATGTAACACCCTAAAATTTGAGTATCGATTGTTGCATGATTTGGTGTTTAGATTATGAAGGAAAATTTTCTTATTATTTTTCGTGTTTATTATAGTCCTGAAGAAGAATTAGAATCATTCGGGGATGGAATAATTTTTAGTTTTTAAAATTTATTGAAGTGGAGCAAGTGCCATTGACACATAAGTTAATTAATGTGTCAAAGTGTAGCATAAGATGAGTATATGGCAAAGTGGTGTTGGCACATGAGTTAGTGCATGAGGGAGAAGGTTCGAATCCCTTGTTTAGCATCTAGCTGAATTTTATTTTTAATTTTTCTGCACATGTATAGTAAGTGTCGGCCAAGTGCATATATGGTAAGTGTTGACCTTGTTATTTTTAGTTAGTATATCAAAGGATTAAGGAAATTGTTAACTTATGGAAGGGAATCAAGAAATTAAGGAAAGATATGAAGATATGGGGCAAGTATCAAGGAAAAGGTTATGGAAATAAAATCATGGCCATTTGACCATGCATAAGACTGGCAATATGGTCTAGGGGAGCCAATTTTTGGTGTTAGTTTGGCTAGGATTTGAAGTCTCTTTTTGGTCATTCTTAGTTTTGTGCATAGTTTTGCAAATTCTCTCAACCTCTCTCCCTTGGCCGAATTTGATCCTTGGTAAGCCTTGATTTTTTTGACCATTTGGTCATTATTGCACATCATTTGGTATTCTTTTTGTGCCTTTTTCTCATTAGTGCCGAAATCACCTACATCAAAAGACCATTCCTTTCTTTTCTCTCCTTTTCTCCATTGCCGAATGTGCCTTGATCTTAAACTCATCTCTTTCTTTCTCTTTTGTTTTCTTTGAAAATCGAATTATCATCATCCCTATTCTCTTATTTTGATTTCTTTTAAATCAATACTTTCTCCTTTAATCTCTTCATGGCCGAATGTTAGTGTACCTTAACCGAACCATTTTCTTTTTTTTTTCTTTGATTCTTCATAGCCGAATATCTCTCTATTCATAAGCAACATTCTCAATCGCTTTCTTTTCAACCGTGGAAAATAGGTAAGGGTTCTTTTTCGTCTTCGATTAGTTTATAGTATTTGGCCAATATTGATGGTGGTTTGAAGGCTTTCTTAGATCAAAATAAACGTTCATTCTATTAACGCTTATTTTTGTTATACTTTAGTGTGATAACGGAAGATTGGAAATCAAGAGGTCGTGTGTGACATAGAATGCTTGGATCGATTTCCTTGTGGAACAAGAATATTTGTGGTAAGGAAATCTTGTTCTCAAAGCCTTTAGTCATAATCGATATATATATATATGAGATTAGGACGTGCTAACGATCTTTGTCTTTGAAGACAATCAAGATAGGGAAGAAACGGGCCGTATATAGTGTTCGGAAGAAGGGTGGTACCATTAATCCCCTAAGTATAAACAAAGGATCAGACGTTAATCCGGATTTCCCACCGGGTTGTGGACGCTTCATCCGAGGAGAATCAATTGTTCGGAAGTAGTTCGTACTCCCGAACCATTATTTGTTCGTGGATTTGATTCGGTTAACGAACCATCAATCGGGAGAAACCGCAAGTGGAAGTAGTTCAAAAATCCGAGGTAAATTTTAGATCGTTATGTTTAGATCGGTTTTATTATTAGATTATAATGATTATAAGTTATCGTGATATGTATAGGTGTTGACGAAAGCGAAAGTCTAGTTCTCATCATAACCAGTGTGTAACTTCACACTTATCATTCGGGTTAGATACTAAATGTAAGTATTATGATAAATCGTAAAAATGGCAAAATCGAAATTTATGTGATAATTAACACTTTTGCGTAAATGCATGAAAACGGTTAAAGTCGGAAAAATTACTAGATCGATAAATTGAGCCGAAATATTTCTAGATCGATAAATTGAACCGAAATATTGCTAGATCGATAAATTGAACCGAAATATTGCTAGATCAATAAATTGAGCCAAAATATTGCTAGATCGATAAATTGAGTCGAAATACTGCTAGATTGTTAAATTGGGCCGAAATACTGCTAGATTGTTAAATTGGGCCGAAATACTGCTAGATCGATAACATGGGCCAAAGTTTGCTAGATCGCTAATGGGCCAAAAACTCTCTAGTTCGAGATATGGGCCAAAGTTTAATACTATATTGTTAATAGGCCCAAATGAAAGGTTTTATTAAAGACTCATTTGTGTTATGGGTTACTTGATAAAATTTTTATGATTTAAAGTTTGTTATTCATACATAAATGCATGGGATGGGATTTGATGAAGAGAAGAAAGGCCTGTGGCCACGTATCTAGTTCGGTGGCTCTGCCACAAATTTTGGCTTAATGCCTCTAGTTCGGTGACTATGTCACAATCTAGTTCGATGAGTGCACTACAATATTATTTAAAAGGCTAAATGCCTACGATTGGTGTGTTTGGCGGGGTGGGTTGACTGGATCCCCACAGTGTGCCGGTTGGTACGGTGTGTAGCGGATGGAAATTAGGCTTGGTTGGGAAATTCATTTTACATGCATTTTAATATATTTTATTTCATTTTATATTGTTAAAGTTTGTAATTGGGCTCAAACCCAAATTAATGCCTTGATGGTCCGGCCCAATAATGGTGGTAAGTGAGTTACACACTCGAGTTCTTTGTAACTCACCCCGCTTTATTATCCATCTCGTAATGGAAATTGATGTGGACTTGGGCCGGGGATGACATGGTGGAGGCCATACTACGAGTGTGGGTTTTATAAACTATGAACTTTATTTAAGTTACTTATTTTAATTACTATTTTGGGTATGTTGTAATAAGGCCTCTAATTATGTTGTTATGGTTTGTTTTTATGTGTGGATGGATTTAACTTTATTTTTAGACTGTTAATATGGGCTTATGTTAAATCTATAAAGTTTCTTAAAAATATTGTGTTTTATAACAATTTTGGACACCTAAATTACTTTTCAATTTCTTTCAAATTCTTTTTTAAAAAAAAAAAAAAAACTGCGTTAAGGTTTTGACTAATATATATATATAAGATTTCAACCAAGTATTTTTTTTAATTCATAATCATTGTACTTAGTTTTTATTAAACCTTATTTCTAAAGGCTTTGCATTACTGTTTTACTTAAATCATTAGAGAAATTTTGGATGTTTGTTCGGTGTGACAAACCAAATCTCGTCTTAACGCATAGACCTGGTTTGGGGTGTTACATGATAAATGGGCCATATGTGATAATTGTTAAATGGGCCAAATGTGATATGAGATTATGTGGGCCAAAATGTGAAATGGGCCAGTTTGTTATAACTTTTATAATGAGCCTTATGTTGAAATTATTATATATGAATGAATTGTCATGCATTTTATATACATGATTGCATGGGTTGGGATATTTGACGAAGAGAAGATGGCTTCATGCCCAGTTAATGGCTTCGTGCCCAGTTAATGGCTTCGTGCCCAGTTGATGGCTTCATGCCCAGTTTAATATATGGCTTAATGCCCAGTTGGTGTGTTGGCGGGGTGGGTGACTTAAGCTCCCACAGTGTCTTTGGTTGGTACGGGTGGTGTGTAGCGGTTGGAAATTTAGGCTTGGTTGGGAATTGCATATCACATGCATTTTATACTTGCTATATTGTACATTTGTAAATGGGCTCAAGCCCAATTAAATGCTTAAATGTTTTTGGCCCAAAGGACTTGGTAAGTGGGTTACACACTCGAGTTCTAAGTAACTCACCCCGCTTCCTTTACCCATCTCAGTAACGATCATTAATGAAGGCTTGGGCCGGGGATGACTTCGTGGAGGCCATACTTGAATGATGGTTTTTGTGAACTTTGAACTACTCTTAAGTATTTTTATTTAATTACTATTTCAAATTATGATGTAATAAGGCCTCTAGTATTATTTTTATGGATTTTTACTTGTGGATGGATTTTAATTATGTTTAAATACTAAAATGGGACTATTCTATTTTTAATAAATGTTTTCTTAAATTCTCGTGCAAAAAGGGGTTTTTCTTAAATATTTTATTCTCGTAAATTTTTCAGAAAATTCTTTAAGAATCTTGTTTTCAAATTTCCTTTTGAACTCTTTTAAACTTCTCGTAAAATTTTTACCAATTAATTTCTAAGTTTTAATTTATAAACTCTTATGTCTTAAATCATAGATTTTAAATTAACCTCGGTTTTTAATAAACTTCAATTCCAAAATAGTTTTGATGATCTGTTTTATTTAAATCAATAAATGACTAGATGTATGTTCGTTTTGTGTGACATACCAAATCTGGTCTTAACGCATTGACCAGGGTTTGGGGTGTTACATAAAACATAATAAATTCAATATCTAACAAGCTTAAAACATAATCAATATCTAACAAATTCAAGACATAATAATTTTAAAATCCAACAAACTAAAATTTCAATATCATTATCAAACCAACATTAACAAAAAAAAAACAATTTTAATACTAAAACATACATAACATAGAAACAATAACCCTAAGCCCTAAACCTACCTAATATTTCTAGCCATATAATCACCCACATAGTTTGTGCAATTTCGCCTCTCTTAGCGCACCATTCTCTTGCTTCTTCTCTTTCTTTTCGCTCCATAAGAGTTGGTATTATCAAATCGACTCGGACTCCTCGTATAATCCTTGATTAAGTAAATCATTAGGATCAACTCCCATTATATGATTATGAATGATACAACAAACCAAAACTATATCTACTTGAGTTTGAAAATTCCAAAATGGTTCAAAGATCTAATACACGAAACCGCTTTCTTCAAAATCCCAAAACACGTTCAATAGTGATTCGCAATGATGAATGTCGAAGATTAAAGAGTTCCTTTGCATTTTCAGCCCCCTGAGCACTAAACTTTTAAATGATATCGGACACCACGATATGGGGTAATATATCCATTTCGGATGCCATATCCAAAGATCAAAAGATAATATTTACCTACAATTTTACAAAACATAATTAATACTAATAAATTATGAGCTTACTAGAACTATTTGGTATTTAATGATAATTATTACCTTCCAAATTCTTAATCCTCTTGGGCGTGAAAGTGCATCACTTAAAATACGAGAATCATGTGCACTACCTTCCCAACCAAATAGAACATAGGAAAATTTCAAATCAAATGTAATGACAATAATACATTTTGTGTCGTCCCCCTTTACTACCACGAAATCTTCCTTGAATGCTAAGTGGAACGGATGCACAAACATGAGTTCCATCTAATGCTCCAATACAATCTTTAAAATACTGGATAAAACCTTGGATTGTTTTTTATTTCACTAGGAGTTGACTCATCAGTGATCTAATAACTAGTTTATACAATTTCAAAATAGCTCTCAATACAACCCTAAAGTAACGGTGAACTGCCTCTCACTTGATCTATAATATCTAGATCCAATCACTCAAAACCTTACATTATGACCAATTATATGTAAAAATATAACTACTTGCTCCTAATATTCACAGATTTAGTTGATTGTAACAAATTATTCCTACTAAGAATATCACACAAATTAAAAAGGCAATCGGTCTCATCCTTATCACATTAATACAATGTTGGTCACCACTATATAAAATACTATTAATATAATTTTCTCTTTCATAATCTCGATTCACACGAGGGTGAGAAGCAATTTACTTCCTAGTTTTTAATTTTTTAATCCAAAGAGCCCCAAAAGCTAAAACTGAAGCCACGACTCCGACAATTGCATTTTAATCTTGACTACGATCCATCTACACAAAATAATGCTACACAAATATTTGATCACTACAAAAAAGGAGCAAGCTTTTCATAAGATCACATATATGAATAAATAAAGAAATACAAAGGGGAAAAATTATTTTAGAAAATATATCAATATATCAATATTCAAATTTAAAATTTCCATATAACAGTCAAAGGAAAAAACTAATATTTTTTTTTATCACACAACAGTTTCCAAAATAATCTAAAAATAAAGTTATCTACATACCGCCATATGAACCATACATTTGCAAGATAGGATACAATCTTTTAAAGATAACTATATTAATCAATCATATTTAGGTTATTCCATCAGGGATAGTTATCAATTGGACACTAGTTGATATTATCTATAGATATGAGCCACCCCACCTACCTATGTATTATATCATTTTCCAGAACTGGGAATCTGATAGTGACCGACCCATAAACTAGTAAACTAGGGAGTTAATTTCCTAAAGTATATTTTGCTACATATATATATATATATATATAAAGTTGATAAACTAGATATTAATTAGATAATAAAGAAAACATGAAATAAATGCAGGGAGTGATTAATAAGAAATTCATTTTATACTTTTTTGATTAATAAGAAAAGAAATTCGTTTCATACTCATTCATATTATTTTTTTCTAAATTATGTAACAAATATATGTTATTTTAAACTAATATTTAAAATAATTTTCTTTATTAAAATTTTAAACATAAATAAATAACATACTATATATTATTACACAGTTTGTGATGTGATTCACATCATATATACAATTAAAACAAAATAACATATTACATAATTAAAAAATAGGTTAATTGAGTTGGACACTGAATGTTAGAATTTAAGCTCATATCATATTTTAATTATGTTTATTTTATTGTTCAAACTCATTTTTTAAGCATAATATTTTTAATTAAACCATTTCAAATTTAAATAAGATTATACCATTAAACAAATTGGAATTTTTTTTCCTTCACACATGTTTGGGAAAAACTATACAACTCAAAAAAATAGATTAATGCTGGAAATATTCTGGTCTTTTGTTTTTCGTTTTGAAATTGTCTATAGATAATTTCAAAACTCACAAAGCAATATCTTCATTTCCTTTTATTTTCCTTTTTCAAAACATTAACAGAAAGTTAGGGTATATATTTGATAATAATAAAAAAAGGGATTAAGGAGCTTAGGCTAAAGCAAAGCAAACTTTGAATTTGGAATATTGAGTTTTCTCATGGTACAAAACCAATCAATATTATATGGTACAAATGAATCGTACTACGACATCAGTATTATCCAATCAAGAATAATTTCATGCTTGCAAGTTGTTTGTAAAATTGTACCACTCTTTATTTTTAATTTCTAAATACATTAATAAATTATAAAATTTACAAACCAATACCTAAAATTAACTGGACAAACCAATACCCATTCTAGATTCAACTGGACACGCGTAAGGCTTCTAACAACCAGAAAGATGCTAACTTTGTGGAAAATCAAGAGCATATCAGTAGAATTTTGGAGTTAATGGATAAAAAAGGACTACTAGCAAACCAGAATCTTGGGAGCACAAAGACCTATGCTTATTTAGATTCCACCAGTAGCTACTCACCAAGGTGAAGGCAAGAAATCTTTAGAAGTTACATCATCGATGCAAAAGTTAAATATACCTATAAGCATCATGATTCTGGTTTACTAGACAACCATGCTTCACCTGAAACCAGTAAACCAGCTTATAGAACAATGAGACCAATATATCATGATTCAGTCAGATGCACATCTTACAAGGGATAATGGCGAGCCATTCAACAATCTTAAGAGAGGATAGTTAACATCTAAATTACAAAAGCTGATGGGAAAAGAGCCACAATCAACGGCAGGATTGTATATGTTAATATCTAAATGTAATGCGTGAAAGAAATACAGCGCAGAGTTCTTGCGCAAGATTTCTTGCGTTCCTACTTATTAGATGAGATCAAGGAACCTTCAGAATTACCACCTGCAAGGTTACATGACCTTACTATTTACCTAACCCCTAAACTTGTAAACCTCAGACCTTACAGATTTCCTTACTACCCCAATTCACAAGGTGGAGTACTTGCTAAATCAGCTAAAGGGTAATACATTTTTCGCAAAAACAGATTTAAGATCTAGCTATTGGCAAATCAGAATCAAGAAAGAAGACATTCCAATAGCCTATGGCCTTTCCTATTTCGCAATCACTCCATTTCTACATGCACCAAATCTGTGTACAGAACATGTGCATATTAAAACAAGAGCAAAAAATCCAAAGACAGGCTCATTGACCTTAAGTGGCCTAGATGCAACTATTTGCAGCACTCTGCTTCATGATACAGAGATAATGGCGAGCTATAGTGATCTAAACTGATACTAGCTAGCTCCCTGATTTCTTATCTTTCTAAAACGTACTATAAACTAGACATGGAAACAAGATTCACTAACAAAGGAGTTGCCAGGAAATAATAGAAAAAAAAAAGAATCAAAAAAACCCAAAACAAAATCTCCAATCAGAGCTCAATCCTAACAAAAGTAAAAATAAAGGCGAAGAAAAGGATTGATTTTATTTTTTTGCTTTAGAATTAAACCAACCCTGTTTATTCAGCAATAATTTCTTCAAGGGCTAACTACGGTCAAGAAAACAAATGAAAGAAAAATTAAGGAAAAAATTCATCTTTTACTAACAGTTGAGTCCAAGCTAAGCAACACAAAACAGTAGCTCAAATTGATCGGTTAAGACAAAGTTGAAAAACGAAGGGCTTCAATTTTTCTTTTTTATTATTTAAAAAAAATCTGTATTACATGAAACAAAAATTAGAGAGAATAAAGGAAGGAAAACAGAGAGTAATCAGTCAGAGATGAGACATTAGAGAAATATGCAGATACCTGGAGGAGATCAGAGATGAATTTTTCCAAGAGATTCCAAGACCCAGCGAAAGGAGGAACTGGAAAAGTCTGAGAAAGAGAGAAAGAGATTTGTTGGCTGAGAAAGAATGAAGGAATGAGAAGGAATGAAGAAGGGAAGAAGGAGAAAGACTTACCTGGATGAAGGGGAAAGATCCAGAAAATGTCTTACGGAAAAAGAAATCGGTAAGACATTTTCCCTAAATGGAAGCCATTTTACCCGTGTGATGGAAAATATTTTCCAAATGGAAAATGTTTTTCGGCAAACAAACACTAGAAAACCGGGAAAACAATTTTCAGAAAATATTTTCCAGCAAACAAACGCACCCTAAGTGAATCGCCCTCCACTGTACCGATTGAGATCCTAGCTCAATTGCAAAGATGATGGCTTGCTCACATGCCTGTGCTTCGACAATGAAGGCATCAGCAAAACCATGGTGGGGATAAGTACATACAACCATAATAAGATATGAAAAATTTCTAGCCATAATAATTTTTTATTATTTCAAACTTCATTTATCAATTCTTTTAATTTAAAATTTTAGGGTAATGTAATATCAATTATCTGCTTTAAAATTAAACATTTATATTCAAATAAATGATTGAATAAATTAAAAAATTTTCTCACTCAAATAAGAAAAATAACATTCTTTCAAGCATTTTAATAAAATATTATAAATAGAAATAAAAAAATATATTAGTCATTACTTAGATTAACATGTTGCATTAAAATCCTCAACTATGGGCACATATGTATAATGTATAATGTTATTATAAAGTGTGATACAAAATTAAGTAACAAATTATGTTATAAGTGTCATAGGTATTAAATTGTCATGAAAATAATGTGTAGATACCATAAGTTGTATTTATAATTTGATGTGGGGCCAAATTATAAATACCTAAAACTGATTTAATAATCAGTTATTTTAAAACGAGGTAGTGGTCCCCAAAAAATAGATAAATAACTCGTATTTCATTTCTATCCCCATCAGAGGGAATATACAAAGAGAGAAAACTATTTTCTTGGAAGATCAAAACCTTCTAGGCAATCTCCAACAATGTATTCAGGTATGCTTTCGTATTTAGTTTTGTTCTTGATTTATTCTTGGTGATCTAACATAACAGATCTTGGTTTATTAAATTTTATGTCAGATTTTTACGGTTCTAACAAGTGGTATCCGAGCCTCGTCATGTCGAATCATTAGAAATTGAGTAAGTTTCTATTCTTTTTGGAATGATTGGTTCATGAAATTTCATAGGTTTGATATTTTGATTTGATATTTCGATTACATATATTAATGTTTGAGATGCATATTGAAGTTTTTAAATTTGGTCATTTATATTAAAATTTTGGGTTTATGAATATCGATTAAAACTTATGAATTGATATCAATTATACGAGTTGAATAAAAAAAAGTTAATTAAAGTATGTGTATAGTGTCTTTATATACCAATTTGGTTGGATTTTATTTATGATTTCGATTGAAGATTTTTTTTTTTAATTCGTATATATAGATTTATGTATATCTATGGGCAAATTGGTTATTATTTATCTTTTCATGAATTTATTTTTTAATGAAAATATAGTTTGGATTTGATGGAAACTTGAATATTGAGAATGGAGGTTTATGGGATTTAAGTCTTCGAATGTAAGTTATTTCTAATTTTGAAGTTTATAATGCACAAATTGCTCAATGCTGTGGATTTTATATGTTTGAGAATTTTTTTTACTGATTTGGACTCAACAATTTGAAGTTTATTAGCTTGAAAATATTTTAAGTATTCATGCATAAAAAGTTTTTTTATGTGAATCTTTGTTTAATCATAAATATAATTTTGAATTTATATGGTATATGCAGGGTAAATTTTTTTATTTGATTATGAATACACGCATATGCGTGAATTGCTTTGGTGTTTTGTTTATGCCAAAATCATGAATACATATGTTTGTTAATTATTTGGTCTTAAATCACTACATTATTTTTGTTTGGTTTTGATATATATAGTTTTGGAACAAAAGCAATATATAATTTATAGATTTATGCTATTATTAAAATAAATATTTTTCTTGTTTTGATTGCGACATTAAGATAATCTTATTTACGATTATTTCGGGAAATGACATGATTAGAAATTTTAATTCTGACCTTTGTTTGTTATGAAAATTTTAAATTTGAATATAGATATGTTTATATGTATTTAAAAATATATTGTTATCTTTTAATTTGATTGAAATATGAAATTAAGAGAAATATTTTGAAATAAATAAATTTAGATTTTGGCTTTTGGGTTTTAATTAAGGATGTCTAATATTTTAAATAGATTAGTTGAAACAAAATACCACCAAAGTGACCTCTTTTTGCATAGATTAGTTTATTTAAAATATCAAGATGATTATATATATATTTGTGATTCATGCGTTTATTAATTGACTCAAAGGTAAGTTAATATTTGAAAGAATTTCAACGACATCTGTGGTGATAAATGTGTGGCAATTATAAGGTACTCTATGTGAGTAATATGTTAGTCCGAAGATTGATTTATTGTTTGACATAATTTATTGTCAATGGTTGATTGCTACAACAAGAGTATCGTTTACTGTTAATATTATTGTCCAAAGACTTGATATTAATGTTGTGTTTGGTATCTTGAGATAGAATTAGCCATTATTTTGAATTTATTGTTTACTTATGAATATTGATGTGAGTTTGTTTTTATTTATTTTTGTTCTATATTCTGCTAGGTCATCTTTTGCTGCCACAATATATGCTAATACCAATTCTATACCCATGCCTAAAAAGACCAATTTCAAGGAATGAAAAAGACACTTACTTATAGTGCTTGGTTGTATGGACATAGATCTTGCATTAAGGAAAGAACAACTTGTACCTCTCACTGCGGCAAGCACTCCTGAAGCTAAACGGGATTTTGAGAGGTGGGATCGTTCAAACCACACGAGTCTAATAATCATGAAGCATAATGTTCCAAAAGCCTTTAAAGGCACAAAATCTGAAGAGATTACTCATGCAAAGGGTTTCCTTGACAAAATTGAGAAACATTTTGCCAAAAAACGATAAGGTTGAGATGACATCACTTCTGGCTTCTTTGATGTCGATGAAGTATAAGGGTCAAGAAAATGTGAGGGAGTACATTATGGACATGTTCCATGTTGCTTCAAGACTTAAGAAATTTAAGATCGAGCGTTCAGAGGAATTACTTGTTCTAATGGTTTTGGTATTGCTTCCTGCACAGTTTAACCAATTCAAAATTAGTTACAACTGTCAAAAGGAGAAATGGACTCTGAATGAGCTCATTTCTTATTGTGTGCAAGAAGAAGAAAGGTTGATGCATGATAAGTTTGAAAGCACTCATTTGGCTAGTGCCTCTAAAGATAAGGGCAAAGAAAAGAAAATATCATAATGAAGCTGCTAAGGGTCCAGCTCAAAAGAAACAACAAGTTACTGAGGGTTGTTTCTTTTGTAACAAGTCTGGACACGTGAAGAAAGAATGTGACAAGTATCACGCCTGGCATGCAAAGAAAGGTATAATTCTTACTTTGGTCTGTTCTGAGGTTAATTTATTTTCAATACCTAGAAACACTTGGTGGATAGATCCTTGTGCTACTGCTCACATAAGTGTTTCTATACAGGGTTGCCTAAGTTACCAAAAGCCAAGTGATGGTGAAAGACACATCTTCGTGGGTAATGGAAAATCAGTGGAAGTGGAAACAATTGGACGTTTTAGGTTGTTATTAGGAGTTGATTTTTATTTGGATTTAAAAGACACTTTTGTAGTACCGTCTTTTAGACTAAATTTAGTTTTTATTTCTTTGTTGGACAAATTTGGATATTGTTGTTCATTTGGAAACAATCAGTATAGTTTTTCTTTAAATTCAAATGTTGTTGGAACTGGTTATTTAAATTCTTATGACAACCTTTATTTGCTAGAAACAATTGCATCTTATAATGAAACCCTGCATGTGGAATCATGTGGTGTTAAATGAAAATTAAATAAGGAAAATTTGGCTTTACTATGGCATAAGCGCTTAGGTCATATCTCAAAAGGTAGAGTTGAGCACCTTGTGGCTGATTGCATTTTGAAGTACCTTGACTTCATAGACTTTGATGTCTGTGTCGATTGCATCAAGGGAAAACAAACCAAAACCAAGAGATTGGGTGCCAACAAATCTTCAGATGTTTTAGAATTAATTCATACTGATATTTGTGGGTTATTCTCTACGGCATCCTGGAATGGTCAACAATATTTCATAACGCTCATAGATGACTACTCACGTTATGGGTACCTATACCTCATTCATGAGAAATCTCAGTCTCTAGACACGTTCAAAGCTTATAAAGCTGAAGTTGAGAATAAAATCAACAAAATGATTAAGAAAGTTAGGACCATTCGCAAAATTCTTAGAGGAATGTGGTATTGTCCAATAGTACTCCATGCCAGGATCACCTAGTATGAATGGTGTAGCTGAAAGACGAAATATGAATTTTAAGGATATGGTAATGAGCATAATTGCTCATTCTACCTTACTTGAGTCTCTCTTGGGAGAAGCATTAAATACAACGACTTATATTTTGAATAGAGTACCCACTAAAGCAATTGCAAAAACACCTTATGAGCTTTGGACTGGTCAAAAGCCTAATCTAAAGCACTTTCACATTTGGGGATGTCCAGCTAAGGCAAGGCCTTATAGGCCACATAAAAAGAAATCAGACTCCAAAATAATGTGCAGTTGCTTTATTGGTTATTCTGAGCAATATAGGGGCTATAAGTTTTATGATCCCATAATTAAAAATATTTTTGAGACGAGAACTAGAACATTTTTTGAGGATGTTGAGTTTGGATAGAGAAATAAGGTTAGAGACATTGCTTTTGAGGAGGAATTGGATTTTAACTCAGTTCCTGCTATCACTTTTGACGACTTTCAGGTTCCCATACCTATCATTGATCAAGAAATGAATCCAGACCCTCAACAACACAATGTTGAATAACTCTCTATTCAAGATGAGATAATTGTTCTAGAAGAACAAACTCAACAATCTCAAGAACAAGTGCCACTAAAGAGTTCCACGAGAGAGAGGGGAAATGCTATTTTAGATGATTATGTTGTATTTCTCCAAGAACATGATGATGATAATGGAATGATGCAAGATGATCCAATCAACTTTCGTCAGGCCATGAAAAGTTCTAATTCTCAAAAGTGGATTGATGTCATGCAAGAAGAGTATACATCTATGCAAGATAATAAAGTTTGGGAACTTGTCCCACCTGAAAGTGCAAAAACAATTGGTTGTAAATGGATATTTTAAACCAAGAGGGATGCAAATGGTAATGTGGAGAGGTATAAGGCATGTCTTGTAGCTAAAGGATATATTAAAAAAGAAGGCATTGATATTACAAAAACTTTCTCTCCAGTTTCATCTAAAGAATCTTTTAAGAAAATCATGACGCTTGTTTCTCATCTTAATCTTGAGTAAAATCATATGGATGTTAAGACCGTGTTTCAAAATGGCGACATTGAAAAAACAATTTATATAGTGCAACCAAAAAACTTTGAGTTGGGAGACCCAAAGAATATGATTTGCAAATTAACAAAATCCATCTATGGACTTAAACAAGCTTCCTGGCCGCTTCTGGATGTACTAACGTCCAGAGTGTGAATACTGCAGTAAAAGATATATATGAGGTGATATCTGCAAGTATACAGGTCCAATTGTAATATAGTTACAACAAAGTAGGTGAGTACTCCAAGGATCGTACCCAAAGGAGGCTAGTGTCAGATCAATTTTAACCTAAACACCAAAAGATCTAATAGTACTCGAAATAAGTTATAGTACGAAAATATAAATGAAAGGAATTTTTAGGGTTTTTATAATAGTAAAATATAAAAAATAAATATCAAGAGATTGGAAAGTAGAATTAATCAAATCTGGTTATGGGTGATTAGCTCGCTTTGGTAATCTTCATCAACTGTTGCTTCAGGTTCCTCGTCAATGAACTAGTTTCTATCCCAACAGGATCATCTAATCTTCTACAAAAATAATGAGCCGACAATGACTACTTATCTTCCAACCTCACAGTCTAGATCAGCATGGGGTGAAGGTGTTCACGGATAGGCGATACCAATTTTAGGTTAATTCCCATATTGATGACTTCCTAGGGTTTATAAGTTCTTCCTTTCCCAAATAACTGATCCGTTGAGTAACCCTATAAAACAATTAAGAGATCATACCTCCACTCGTTAATCCCCCATAGAAGGATGAGTTCCTCATGGTTTTCATAAACAATATAGAATCGATATAAATAGTAAACATGACAAATGGATCAAAAGTATAGAGTTTAAGAAAAAACCTGATTTGTATTAAGAATGAACGTGAATCCACAAAGTTTGATTGTACCCACAAGTTAGATCCCTCGAGATAAAAAAAAGAACAAACTAAAAGTAAATCTAAAACCTAATAAAAGAAAAAAACTAAACTGAAATTAAAAGAGAAATTCTAAGCTAAGTAATTGGTGTCCATAATGTGTGACAAATGATCCTATCATAGATTTCAGGTGGCCATTGTCCTTAATCCTAGGTTAGCTGATGTTTTCGAGCTTTAAGTTTGATTGTTCAGACCAAAACGCCCCCTGGCTTGTGTTAATTCCCGTTCAGAGTCGATGTCGCGACACATCAAGACCTGTGTCGTGACATAGGAGTCTATATACTTCTCTTCAAGATGTCTTCAGGGGTATGTCGCGGTACCCTTTAGCTGTGTCGCAATGTCAAATACAGTCTTGGAATTTCTCTATTCTACTCCCTATATTGCGACATCAAACCCTCCGTGTTGTGACATAGGGACCAGTATCAGTTTAGCACACCTTCTAATGGTTTCTTGCACAATTACAAAGTTTATTACCTCACCCTTAGTGTAATGCCCTGAAAAATTCAAGTCTATTTTTGTGAAATCTGACATAAAATGTGTATCTGCTTCAGGAGTTAAGTGTTCTGGGTGTGTGTATGAGGTCTTGGGTTAAAGTCCCTCATTTGGAGAATTTTGGTTATTGTTTATTCTAGCCTTATCCTTAGTGGTTTAGGTTATATTTTATCTTTAGTAAACTCATACCAGAATGAGCCTGCTGGTTCGAGTGGTAACGGGGTTGTTGTGCTAGAGGTCCTGTGTTCGAATCCCTGCGGGAGCGAAGGTGTTAATTTTTGTTTCGGTTGGTTGAAAGAGTTTGAGTGGTCTTGAAATTATGAGATGATGGGGTAGTTAGTGGGATAATGGGAAGTTGAGATATTAGGATTTTCAAATCTTATTTTATTTTTTTATTATTTTCTTCCCAAAAGTTTCTTACGTCAAGATTTTTTTCTTTCTCTTTTTCCCTATTCTGACATTTTTCCCTTTTCAGTAAACTTCCTTTCATTTTCCTTTGATTCGGTCTGTGAATCCTTCGTTCAATCGTCACTACTGCGATTTCCTGGTTCTTTAATCTGCTCGTAAGTAAAACTTTGCATCCCTTTAACTTTTGGTTTGGGTTTACTGATGTTAGACTTGTAACACCCCTTACCCGTGTTCGAAGCCGGAACCGGATACGAGGCATTACCTAACTCAACATGCTTAAACATGACGTTTCAGGCTATAAATTTTTGTTTCGTCTCAAAAACTTTCCATTTAAACCCATAACATACTCATCCTAGGCCTACGAGGCCTTAAACATACTTTCGGAAGGTTTTGGGAAATAATCGGAAACTTTTACGCACTTAGAAAAATCTTGCCTAAAAAGGGGACACACGCCCGTGTTGCTCAAAGGACACGCCCGTGTGCCCCTGAGACATGCCCGTGCTCCTCGCCCGTGGTCGACACTAACTTAGTACACACGGCCGGACACACGCCCATGTCCCTGGCCCGTGTCCCTCACACGGCCTCGACGTGCCCGTGTCTTAGCCCATGTGCCAAAACCTTGGCATTCTGTTTATGACGTCATCATCTCACTATGGTCACACGACAAGGCACACACCTGTGTCATCAGACCGTGTGTCGAATTAAATTCCTAACTTCAGGTGCAGACTTCACACGGCCTGGGCACACGCCCATGTTCCTGGCCGTGCCTCCCACACGGCTGAGACACACGGTCGTGTCTCGGCCCGTGTGTTTACTCATCGAGCATACCGACTTGCAACTCTAGCATGCAAGGGGGACACACGGCCGAGCACCACGCCCATGGGTTTGATCAGTGTGTCACACACGCGCCTAGACACACGCTGCAGTGTGTCGCCCGTGTGGACAATTATATGGCTATCTACCAAGAAATTTGCCACCCTAGCAAGAAATCACACTCATACCAAAACAATTCAATATTTAGGATGACCATATGGTACCTCTAAGAACTCAAAAGAATCAAGACATCCACAAAAACTTACACTCCATGAAATTCATCTTCATTGAATGTATGGACATATCAAGTATAGGCCAACCTCCCATGACCTTTTACAAAATAAATTGAACAACTAGAATAGCCAACACATTTGGATTACAAATATGATAGCACAAAAATACCAAGTCCTATACATGCCATACTCAAAATGAATCTAGTGGGCTATACCAAATAGTAGTCGATAGTGTGATCTCCAACTCTGACGTCTGCGATTTCTCGAGCTATCTTGGCAATACTACAAGGAAGAGAGAAATGAGAGGGGTAAGCAATAAGCTTAGTAAGTTTGCATGGAATTAAATAGAAACCATAAACTCATAAAGATACCCATCAATGGCATTAAATAACCATACACAATGTCATAGGCTCTTTACCATAGCTTACTCTTATTTGCCCTTATCTAGCACTTACCACGCCACATAATGTAAATGTTACTCGTGAATTATTCACGCATACCTGTTTTCAGTCAATCACATAACTTTAAATACCAATCTCAATTCTATATTTACTGCTAGATTATTTAATCCCAATAATTTTCTAGGGACACTCAAAGATGCATATTCATTAGCACTATCATGAACCCGAAGCCAATGCCACATCCCAGATGCAGTCTTATATGGGATTACCTTTGATTACCGATGCCATATCCCAGACATGGTCTTATACGAAACCTCACCTCAAGTATCGATGCCATATCCCGGATACGGTCTTATACGATTCTCATATTCAATACCAAAGCCATATCCCGGATATGGTCTTATACGAAATTTCAATTTGGTGCCGAAACCATGTCCCCGACATAGTCTTATACGGGACCTTATCTATCTCATGTCTCGATAATAATATACTCACATTCATTATAGTCCAACCGGGACTTCAACATTTCAATTTCTTAGAATATCGTACATCAATATAATGTCAAACATTCTTAAACAATACGAGTATAAATGTTGAATTTATCACATACAAACTTACCTCGATTTCAAAATAAGCTAGATCGTCGATCTAGTCCGAGACTTTATTCTTTCCCCGATCGAGGTTGATTCTTGGTTCTTCTTCCTCTATAATAGCAAATTAGCACGTTTCAATCATCACATTAATAAAAGCATTTTAATAATCATGCTTTGGCAAAATTACTATTTTGCCCTTACACTTTGGCAAAATGACCATTTTACCCCTAGGCTCAGAAATCAATTCTAATCAAATTTCTACCTTTAATGAGCATAGGTGAACATTTATTTCTCTTATGGCTATCATCAAAACCCAACATTTCACACATTTACTACCAATTTTACAACCTTTACAAAAAGGTTCATTTATGTGTTTTCATGGCAACACCTTTCACAAAAGTTGTTCATCTAACAACTAAGACTCATTTTCTTCCATAAAAATGCAGAAAATCAGATTCAAGCTCTCATGGCAAAACCCTAAACTTTTCACCATATTGCAAATTAGTCCCCTCCTTAGAAAGCTTAAGCTCTAGGGGTTCTAAAAGTACACCTATCATCAAGAAAAACCATTAAAATCACTTACTTGAATGGAGAAGAGCTTGCTGAAATTTTGAACTTTCAAAACCCCTATTTTGCTTGCTATTTTCGGTGGTGAAGAAGAGAGAAAAAGATGATATCTTTTCTTTCTTTATTTTATTCTATTTATCAATTTAATCCACCAACTACACCCACTTTGACCAATTTTTTGACTTCTTTGTCCCCTTATGGCCGGTCAACCTTCATTTAAGGGGTTAATTGCCTTTTAAAGACCTATAATTAACATTCTATAGCTATTTGGCACCCTTAGCTTATAAAATGGAATTTTTGCACTTTATGCGATTTAGTCCTTTTTCGCGATTAAGCAAGAAATCGCTAAAATTAAAATACCAAAATTTTCATGTTCTAATATAATCATGCTCCGACTCATAAAATATCATGGAAAATAATTTTCTCTAACCTCGGATTAGTGGTTCCGAACCACTGTTCCGGCTAGCCCCTAAATCGGGCTGTTACAATTCTCCTCCTTAAGGATTTTCGTCCCCGAAAATCTTACCGGCGAAAAGGTTGGGATATTGGTTTCTCATAGCTTCTTCTGGCTCCCATGTAGCCTCTTCTAGTCCATGTCTCTGCCATAGCACTTTAACAAGATCTATACTTTTGTTTCTTAACTGTTTGACCTCTCGTGCCAAGATCTTAACCTGTTCTTCACCATAAGTCAAGTCAAGTCCTGCTCTTAACCTGTTCTTCACCATAAGTCAAGAACAGTATCGACGTAACATGGACACGTAGAAGACATCGTGAATCTTTTCCAGTCCGGGTGGTAATGCCAAACGATAAGCTACCGGTCTTATCCTTTCGATAACTTCATAAGGTCCGATAAAACGCGGACTTAATTTGCCTTTCCGGCCAAATCTGAGGACCTTCCTCCATGGTGATACTTTCAGAAATACTTTATCACCGACTTGGAATTCAATCTCTTTCCTTTTTAAATCTGAATAGGACTTTTGTCTATCTGGGGCCGCTTTCAGACACTCGCGTATCACCTTTACTTTCTTTTCAGTTTCCCTGATCAAGTTGACCCCGTGTATCTGTTTCTCTTTGAGTTCTGACCAATACAAGGGCGCTCGACACTTACGCCCATACAATGCCTCATAAGGTGCCATTTTCAAACTTGACTGAAAACTATTGTTGTAGACGAATTCCACCAACGGTAAGTATTTCTCCCAATTACCTTGGATTTTCAAAACACAACATCGAAGCATGTCTTCGAGTATCTATATTACTCTTTCCGACTGCCCGTCGATTTGTGGATGGAAAACTGTACTGAAGCTTAATTTTGTGCCCAAGGCCCCTTGTAACTTCTTCCAAAATCGTGACGTGAATCTCAGGTCTCTATATAAAAAAATCAACAACGGTACCCCATGAAGTCTTACTATCTCTGACACGTACAAATCCGCCAATTTATTAAGAGAGTAATCAATTCGCACTGGTATGAAATGGGCTGACTTCCTGAGTCTATCGACTACGACCCACACAACATCTTTCTTTTTGGGCATCAACGGTAAACCCGTCATGAAGTCCATAGTAATACGGTCCCACTTCCACTCGGGAACCATAATGGGCTGAAGTAGACCCGAAGGTACTTGGTGTTCAGCCTTCACTTGCTGGCAAATTAGGCATCTCGACACGAACTCAGAAATGTCTTTCTTCATACAGGGCCGCAAATACCACTTCCTCAAATCATTGTACATCTTTGTGCTGCCTGGGTGCACAGTTAAGCACCCGCTATGTGCTTCATACAAAATCTTATGAACAAGTTCATTATTTCTGGGTACACAGACCCTATATCGATACGTCAAACATCCATCAGGGCTTACCCCGAAAGTCTGACTCAACATTTGACTCACATAGAACTCTTTTGGCTTGTAAGCTGCTGTCCTCTTTCTGAGCTTCACAAATCTCTTGAAGAAATAATGGTCTAGCCCTCAACTTGGCTAGAATAGAACCATCATCCCACAAAGCCATCTGAGTATTCATGGCTCTCAACGCAAACAATGATTTTCTGCTCAAAGCATCGGCGACTACGTTCGCCTTTCCCGGGTGGTAGTCAATCACTAACTCATAATCCTTAATCAGCTCTAACCACCTTCGTTGCCTCAAATTCAATTCCTTTTGAGTCATCAAATATTTTAGGCTTTTATGATCAGTAAATATCCGACACTTTCCGCCATACAAATGGTGTCTCCATATCTTCAATGCGAACACAATGGCGGCCAACTCTAAGTCATGGGTCGGGTAATTCTTCTCGTACGGCTTTAATTGTCTAGAGGCATATGCAATCACCTTACCCTCTTGCATAAGTACACAACCTAATCCATTCAAGGATGCATCACTGTAAACCACAAATTCTCTTCCCGGCTCAGGTTGTACCAAAACAGTAGCCTCGGTCAACAACGCCTTTAGTTTCTCAAAACTCTGTTGACACTTTTCTGTCCAATCAAACTTTACATCTTTTTGCAAAAGTCTCGTCATCAGGGTAGCTATCATTGAAAACCCCTTGACAAAACGCCTATAATAGTCGGCTAGGCCTAGAAAACTCCTTACTTTAGTTACGCTCCTCGGCGGTTTCCAATCAACAATTACTGAAATCTTACTCGGGTCGACTCTAATCCCATCTCCCAAGACAACGTGCCCCAAAAATCCTACTTCCTTAAGCCAAAATTCACTCTTGCTAAACCTTGCATACAATTGTTTTTCTCTCAAAAATTGTAGAACCATACTCAAATGCTCGGCATGTTCGTTCTCATCTCTAGAGTAGATCAGTATATCATCGATGAAGACCACGACAAATTTATCCAAGTATGGCCAAAAAATGCGATTCATCAGGTCCATGAAAACGGCATGGGCATTCGTTAGACCAAAAGGCATGACCAAAAATTCATAGTGGCCATACCTAGTCCTAAATGCGGTTTTCGGTACATCTGAGTCCTTGACTCTCAGCTGATAGTACCCTGACCTCAAATCTATCTTGGAAAATACCGTGGCTCCCTTCAATTGATCAAATAAATCATCGATTCTCGGCAACGAGTACTTGTTCTTCACAGTTACCTTGTTAAGTTGTCGATAATCTATGCATAATCTCATAGAACCATCTTTCTTCTTCATGAATAAAACGGGAGCACCCCACGGAGAAAAACTCGGTCTTGCGAAACCTTTATCCGTTAGTTCTTGCAACTGTACTTTCAACTCTTTTAGCCCGGTTAGAGCCATTCTATAAGGAGCAATAGAAATGGGGGCGGTACCCGGAGCTAGCTCAATCCCAAATTCGATCTCTCTAGCCGGAGGTAACCCTGGCAATTCTTACGGGAAAACATCTGAATACTCGTATACTATGGGTACCGACTCAATTTTCAACTCAGTCTCTTTAGTATTCATCACAAAGGCAAGGTAAGCTTCAGACTTTTTCTTAAATACTTTTGAGTCAACAAGGATGATATCACTACTGGTGATCTATCCCGCTCGTCTGATTCAACACGAATAAAATCCCCATTTTCACATTTCAACTCAACAAACTTCTTTCCACAATTTACGATTACATCATGAGTAACTAACCAATCCATCCCAAGGATGACATCAAACTCATCAAACAGTAATAAAATAAGATCAACCGGAAAGAAATGACCCCTAATCGTCAAAGGGCAACCTTTGCATACTCTATCAACCAACACATACTTGCCTAGGGGATTAGACACTCTTATTACAAATTCAGTAGACTCTATAGGCATGCTCATGCTAGAGACTAATTTTATGCATATATATGAGTGGGTAGATCCTGGATTAATTAAAGCTATAACACGAGTATCATAAAGAGAAAATGTACCCGTGATTACGTCAGGGGAAGATGCCTCTTCACGAGCACGAATGGCATATGTTCTCGCTGGTACTCTACCCTCGACTCTTGCAGTCTGCTCTATAGATGTATTCTTGCTACTCATCTCATTTCCCGAGTTTCTCTGTGGTCTTCCTCTAGCAGCGCTTCCTGGTCTTGTATTCTGAGACTTCTCTTTTTTGCCCATCTCAGGGCAATCTCTGACAAAATGGTCTAAAGACCCACATCTGAAACAAGCCTTCTCATTCGCTCGGTACTCACTAGAATGACGCCTGCCACACTGTGGACATTCTGGTCTACTTGGTCGAACGTTGCCCACACTAGCAACTGATGTGGTCTGCACTTTAGACCCCGAAAACTGTTTACCCTTACTTCGGTTTGAAAACCCAACCGAAGTAGCTGGTCAAGTAGCAAAATCCCTCGATTTCTTAAATGAAGATTGGAGTGACTTATTCAGCTGTCTTTTCCTCGAGTCATGAGACTCAATCTCAGCTCTTCTTTTCTCTTTAGCCAACTCTTCCGCCTTACAGGCTCTATCTACCAACACTACAAATTCTTTTAGTTCGAGAACTCCGACTTATAAACGGATATCGTCATTTAGCCCGTCCTCGAATCTCTTGCACATGATAGCCTCGGTAGACACGCACTCCCGAGCATACTTACTAAGTATTACGAACTCCCGTTCGTAATTGGTCACTGTCATTCGGCCTTCCTTTAATTCCAATAACTCTTTTCTCTTATGGTCGATGAATCTCTGGCTGATATACTTCTTCCAGAATTTCTCTTGGAAGAATTCCCAGCTAACTCTCTCCCTTGGTACCACCAACACAAGGGTGTTCCACCACCGATAAGTCAATCTCTCAAGAGAGATACCAAGACACTTTAGGCACTCCTCAAAGTGCATGACAATTCATCGAATACCCTCGATGGTATTCTCGAGCTGCACTCGCTTCTTTCGGATCATCATCCTTACTAGCCCGCAATTCCTCGGCTCCTTGTTTCCAGATCTTATCGATCGGAGGCCTTTCTCTTCTCACTACCTCAACCACTTGAGGAGCTACCGGAGCGGGTTGAGGAATAGGTGGGGTGGAGGGGTTGAGCATTAGGATTTGCTTGAACGTACTCGTGATACCGCTTGCTCATCATATGGAGAAAGGCTTCTCGTGCCTCTTCACCCCGACCCAAGGTCTCGTGTCGACTACTTTGTCGGCGCACCCCCTTGAGCGGGAGCCGGCAGATTACTCGCAAAGATCATCTACCGCAGCTTCGTCTGGATCGTAATCAATGTACTATATAAAAACACAATTTAAAACGTCGAGAGCCATCACAATATCATTACTCAATTACTCTTACATATGGCATGTATAGCTAAACTCATACTTACGCTACGTTAGTCCGAGAATCGACTAAACCGTAGCTCTGATACCACTAAATGTAACACCCCTTACCCGTGTTCGAAGCCGGAACCGGATACGAGGCATTACCTAACTCAACTTGCTTAAACATGACATTTCGGGCTATAAATTTTCGTTTCGTCTCAAAAACTTTCCATTTAAACCCATAACATACTCATCCTAGGCCTACGAGGCCTTAAACATACTTCCGGAAGGTTTCAAAAATTAATCAAAAACTTTTACGCACTTAGAAAAATCTTGCCTAAACAGGGGCCACACGCCCGTGTTACTCAAGGGACACGCCCGTGTGCCCCTGAGACATGCCCGTGCTCCTCGCCCGTGGTCGACACTGACTTAATACACACGGCCGGACACACGCCCGTGTCCCTGGCCCGTGTCCCTCACACGGCCTTGACACGCCCGTGTCTTAGCCCATGTGCCAAAACCTTGGCATTCTATTTATGATGTCATCATCTCACTATGGTCACACGGCCAAGGCACACGCCCGTGTCCTCAGACCGGGTGTCGAATTAAATTCCTAACTTCAGGAGCAAACTCCACACGGCCTGGGCACACGCCCATGTTCCTGGCCGTGCCTCCCACACGATTGAGACACACGGCCGTGTCTCTGCTCGTGTGTTTACTACTGAGCATGCTGACTTACAACTCTAGCATGCAAGGGGACATACGGCCGAGCACCACGCCCATGGGGCTGACCGTGTGTCACACACGGCCTAGACACACGCCCGTGTGTCTGTCCGTGTGGACAATTATATGGTTATCTACCAAGCCATTTGCCACCCTAGCAATAAATCACACTCATACCAAAACAATTCAATATTTAAGATGACCATATGGTATCTCTAAGAACTCAAAAGAATCAAGACAGCCACAAAAACATACACTTCATGAAATTTATCTTCATTAAATATATGGACATATCAAGTATAGGCCAACCTCCCATGACCTTTTACAAAATAAATTGAACAACTAGAATAGCCAACACATTTGGCTTACAAATATGACAGCACAAAAATACCAAGTCCTATACATGCCATACTCAAAATGAATCTAGTGGGCTATACCAAATAGTAGTCGATAGTGTGATCTCCAACTCTGACGTCTGCGATTTCTCGAGCTATCTTGGCAATACTACAAGGAAGAGTGAAATGAGAGGGGTAAGCAATAAGCTTAGTAAGTTTGCATGGAATTAAATAGAAACCATAAACTCATAAAGATACCCATCAATGGCATTAAATAACCATACACAATGTCATAGGCTCTTTACCATAGCTTACTCGTATTTGCCCTTATCTAGCACTTACCACGCCACATAATGTAAATGTTCCTCGTGAATTATTCACGCATACACATTTTCTCACCAATCACATAACTTTAAATACCAATCTCAATTCTATATTTACTGCTAGATTATTTAATCCCAATAATTTGCTAGAGACACTCAAAGATGCATATTCATTACCACTATCATGAACCCGAAGCCAATGCCACATCCCGGATGCGGTCTTACATGGGATTACCTTTGATTACCGATGCCATATCCCAGACATGGTCTTATACGGAACTTCACCTCAAGTATCGATGCCATATCCCGGATACGGTCTTATACGATTCTCATATTCAATACCATAGCCATATCCCGGATATGGTCTTATACGAAATTTCAATTTGGTACCGAAGCCATGTCCCCGACATGGTCTTACACGGGACCTTATCTATCTCATGTCTCGATAATAATATACTCACATTCATTATAGTCCAACCGGGACTTCAACATTTCAATTTCTTAGAATATCGTACATCAATATAATGTCAAACATTCTCAAACAATACGAGCATAAATGTTGAATTTATCACATACAAACTTACCTCGATTTCAAAATAAGCTAGATCGTCGATCTAGTCCGAGACTTTATTCTTTCCCCGATCGAGGTTGATTCTTGGTTCTTCTTGCTCTATAATAGCATATTAGCTCATTTCAATCATCACATTAATAAAAGCATTTTAATAATCATGCTTTGGCAAATTACTATTTTGCCCTTACACTTTGGCAAAATGACCATTTTACCCCTAGGCTCAAAAATAAATTCTAATCAAATTTCTACCTTTAATGAGCATAGGTGAACATTTATTTCTCTTATGGCTATCATCAAAACCCAACATTTCACACATTTACTACCAATTTTACAACCTTTACAAAAAGGTTCATTTAGGTGTTTTCATGGCAACACCTTTCACAAAAGTTGTTCATCTAACTACTGAGACTCATTTTCTTCCATAAAAATGCAGAAAATCAGATTCAAGCTCTCATGGCAAAACCCTAAACTTTTCACCATATTGCAAATTAGTCCCCTCCTTAGAAAGCTTAAGCTCTAGGGGTTCTAAAAGTACAACTATCATCAAGAAAAACCATTAAAATCACTTACTTGAATGGAGAAGAGCTTGCTGAAATTTTGAACTTTCAAAACCCCTATTTTGCTTGCTATTTTCGGTGGTGAAGAAGAGAGAAAAAGATGATATCTTTTCTTTCTTTATTTTATTATATTTATCAATTTAATCCACCAACTACACCCACTTTGACCAATTTTTTGACTTCTTTGTCCCCCCTATGGCCGGTCAACCTTCATTTAAGGGGTTAATTGCCTTTTAAAGACCTCCAATTAACATTCTATAGCTATTTGGCACCCTTAGCTTATAAAATGGAATTTTCGTACTTTATACGATTTAGTCCTTTTTCGCGATTAAGCAAGAAATCGCTAAAATTAAGATACCAAAATTTTCATGTACTAATATAATCATGCTCCGACTCATAAAATATCATGAAAAATAATTTTCTCTAACCTCGGATTAGTGGTTCCAAACCATTGTTTCGGCTAGCCCCTAAATCGAGTTGTTACAAGACTGTAGTGATTAATTGGCGGATTCTGTGATTAGGTGAAGGTTGTGAGGCGGAGAATTGCACTCCAACGGTTAGTGCACGTTAGAGGTGGTTTGTCATCGGTGGTAAGTCAGTTTTGTGTTGGTTCTTGTTGATGAATTCGTTAATCAAACTTCTAAATCGGTGTTGGGTATTTTGTTTTTATGTTTCTAAAGGCTCGGGATTGTTTTTGCATTGAAACAAACCAGGTGTGTAATCCTAACGCAAAAAATTGAGCTTCAGAGAAAGCCAAAAAAGTATTCTGTCGATGCTACACGAGCATGTGCCTGGCCGTGTGGTTGGCCGTGTGCGAGACACGGTCGTGTGTTTGACGAAGGCGTGGTCGTACCCAAGACACGACCGTGTAATGGTGTGAGTGTAATCGTGTGGGCCACACAGGCTAGGCCATATTGGGCGTGTGAGCCCACATGGGCATGCCACACGGGCGTGTGGGTTTTGGGCCAGGCTGTGTGGGTCACACGGGCAAGGCCAATATAGGCGTGTGGGCCACACGGGCATGTGGGCCCATAATTCTAAAATTTTCCCTAAGGTTGCACGGGTCGTTCCGATCAATTGTGGGCCTACCGTAGAGTCGGTAAGGGCTAACCAAACCCAAAATATATGATCTAATACTCTGATAGTCTGCTATGAGTAGGACACCGATATGTAAATCTAACTGTTCTATTTAAGTATATATATTATTTGTATATGAGCATGTTATGCATGATATTACTGTATCTGTATTTTGTATCATTAATTGGGGTGGGAATTGTATATGCGGAAGAAGTGATATGCAATGCGACTCTTCGCCTATATTCTGGTAGCTTGTCTGCATATTATCTTAAATGTGTCGCATCGAAACTATATGGTGTGTAGGGATGGGTGGGTGTTTTTAACCCCATATGGTGTGATAGGATGGTCGGAGATCGTGTGTAAATGATGGGGGTAAGACTTTGGATATCTGCTCTGTTTATCTGATTTTGTATCTACATCTGTCATGGACCTAAGTTCGAATTTGTATCTGTCTGTATATGAGATTTCTTTGTATACTGCATGTCTACCTTTGCTTGGTTACACACTGAGTTTACGAAAACTCACGTCTGTTTGTTTGTTCTGTACAGGTAATCCACAGACTTAGACGGATCGATTCGACAGAGTCTCACGGTGACCACAAGTTTGTGAACTGACTTTAAATAATGGTTTTTATTTAATTAAGGATTATTTCTGAGAGTTTTGTAATTATTGGACTCTCCGGACTGCTTGATTTTTATTTTGGTTTACGTTTTGACTCTTTTATCGTGAAGGTTGACTAGAAACACGATTTTAGGAAAATAAAGGTTTTTCTAAAAATACGAACTAAATTTCCAAAATATAACGTTTTCTAAGACTTCCGCTGTAAATTATGTTTTGGCAAATAAATTAATTAAATAACGCTTTCAGAAATAATTATGTAAACGAATATAGGTTATAGAACTTGGATGAATTATCGAACAACTATACAAAGTTTTATTGAAGTAATACTGATTTCAAAACCCTTCTTTGTAACACTCCCGGATTTGGCCATAATGTTTAGGCCGGATTTGGAGTGTTACATTTAGTGGTATCAGAGCCAGGTTACAAAGCTCGGGCTGTAAATTTTGGGTTCCAAAAAGGACTGGTTTTGAAATAATTTGGATAATTTTGAGTAAGTATGTGGTACACCGAGTCTCCGGTGCCGATCCTGTAAGTATTTCTGAACTTAGATAGAATTTTCTGAAAACACTGTAGTTAGCACTTTCTGAAACTATACTGAGTTAGTTAGAGATTAAAACCTCTGAAATACTTCTGAACTTCTGATAATTTAAGCATAAAATATCTGCTAATAAATATTGGAACTGATGCATAAAATTTTATTATGTAGACAAATTTGAAATATACGATGAGCGCTCGTGGTATTCGTGGGCGTGGTAGGGGTCGTAGGGGGCTTGAGCTGAATCTTCTTCTCTGGGCAGTTGTAAACGGAAAAATATATAGGAATTTTCCTATGTAATTTATCACCTTTTTACTTAAATCTGTTGTTAAAACTAAGTAATTGTTTAATAAATTAATGAAATATGTGAAAATATGAAATTAGGACATAGAAATTATTAAAATGTGATTTTATGCTTTATTATATAGTTTTCATGCAATAAATGGCTTATTTTATATTAATTTGAATATATTATATTTTTTAAGACATAAAGTGGGCTATGCATGATTAAATTAAATAATAAAATATAAAATTATATTTAATAATTCATTTTAAATATTTCATTAATAATTTGGGTTTTAATTAATTAATTAAATTGGATAAATTTTATTCTTTGGTCCTCTAACTTGTTGATTTATTCTAGACATGTCTGATAGCTTTGCTGGATTACAAAACCGTCCAAATTGGAGACCAAGTCAACCCAATATTCGGCTACACATGGCTGTCAATTTAAACCATTCTTTGGTTTAATTACACAAGGTCCTTGCAGTATTGAAGAAATTAGAGATTGGCCCGAAGATTTACGACTGACCGAGTCTCAGTCCTGAGTTGTGTGGCATCCAAAATTGCTTAAAAATCAAGCAAAAATCAAGTCAAAAGCCACTAAGCATGGCCGGCCACAATTTGAGGAGATTTGAAGAGGTTAACATCCACTATTTTTAGCAAACTATCCCCCTCTCCTCACCTATAAATAAGACCCTCTCATTCCCTCATTCATCATCCCTAAAGCATCCCTCAATCTTTCCTCATTCATTCTCATCATTCATCATTCTCTCCTTTCTCCAAATTCTCTTAGCCTTTTCCATTACCACGCCTAGCATCATCTCTTCATAGAGATTTTAGCAATTAAGCCTCTTAAAGAAACCTTGGTCGGCCACCTTGGAGAGCAATTAGCAAAGGAGCAAAGCAAAGGAACGAAACAGCCTCGTCAGTCAGAGTCTTGAGTGACAGCCACTCTGAATTGGGTTTAATCTTTCTTTTCTTTAATTTAATCTAAAGATGTTTGCTATGTGTTCTTTGTTCTTGTTTATAACAATGTTAGCTTAATTTCATTTAAGCTAGGATGATTGCTTTGATTAAATAATATTTATTTGATTCATGCTTATAATGTTTGTGCCTCAATAGATCATGTTTTCAATTAAAATCAAGTCTGTATTTCGTTCATACATGATTGAAATACACCTGAATTAGCTGATCGATCCTGACCAGAAGACGACTAATGGACACATAATTGAAATGTGCATGCTCAATTTAGATCCTGACCCGATTAAATTGTAGGTTGCATAACAACTCTGACCAAGCTCTGTTATCTGCATAGTTTTTAGATTTTTTTGATTAAACTGTTTCAAACCTAATACGTCCCTGTTACCTCACACAAAGGCTAAGAAACCCTTAGTAAATAAGGATCAGTAAAATGCGTATTTACTAAGTAAAGGATTCCGAAAGGACCTAATGTGGTTTCCAAACTCATGAAAGATCGAGTTGGCATGGAATGTTTTTTTGAATGTTATTAAGCATGTTGATAATAAATTGAGATTAATTAAAGTAATTGTCCTAGTTTATTTATGTTATAATTGTTGCAAATTGTGTTTAATTTTGCTAAAATCTATTTCATTCATATAGTTTGCATACTTAGGATAATCTGCATTAGGGATCATTGCATTTAGTTTAATGTATTTTAATCACCACTTCTCAACTATATTGTGTTTTTATTTACCAAATTGTTAATATAATTTTACAAATTAAGTGACTTAGCACAAATACAATCCCTCTGGAGACAATAACTCGATACTTATTACTTGATAACGACTGTGCACACTTGCACAAACCTACGCATTACAAGTTTTTGGCGCCGTTGCCGGGGATTGTCAACTGTTGCCATAGTCATTTCTTTCGTGCAATTATTTATTTTCAATTTGATTCATTCCTAACATTGCTAACTTATTCTTTTTAATTTTTTTATTTTCTTTTTAGGTGTTTATGAGCATAGATCGAATTATCGATTTACTCCCTGTAGACCCTGAAATTGAGTGAACTTTCAAACAAAGAAGACGTGAACGAATAGCTCAAAGACAAGTTGAGATGGACCTTGGAAATTAGAGTCAAGACCAAGGTAATGAAGCCGATCATGTACTAAATCCCATCCTCATTGCCAATGATAGGGATCGATGCATCAGACAATATGCTGTACCACTTTTCAGTGAGTTAAATCCAGGAATTAGAAGGCTAGATATTGAGGCAACCCAATTTGAATTGAAACCAGTGATGTTTCAAATGCTACAAACGGTGGGAAAATTTAGTGGTATGCCCACGGAAGATCCACATCTCCACCTTCGGTTGTTTATGGAGGTGAGTGATTCATTCAAGATAGCTGGTGCGACTGAAGACGCACTGAGGTTGAAGTTGTTTCCATACTCGTTGCGAGATCGAGCACGAGCATGGCTCAATTTATTGCCACCAAGTTCCATACCTACATGGCAAGAATTAGCAGAGATATTTTTTGGTTAAGTATTTCCCACCTAGCAAAAACGCTATGTAACACCCCTTACACGGATTCTATGCCGGAACCGGGCACGAGGCATTACCGGACTTGACTTGCTTAATCATTCCACTTTAGGCTATAAAAATTCTCTCCAATTTAAAACTTTTCATTCACCACCGTAATGTTCTCTATCATGGGTCAACGAGACTCATTACACCCGCTCGGGGTATCAAGGAGCCAAACCGTAACTTTTCAAATACTTAGAAAATTTTCACCTAATAGGGGCCACACGCCCGTGTGAAATGGGACACGCCCGTGGGGGCAGGCCACGTGGTCTCACACGCCCATGCCCCTACCCCGTGTGGGATTTATTTTCATTTCGAACCTACAGGGGTTTTCACACGGCCTAGACATGCCCGTGTCCTGCCCGTGTGTAAAAGCTTGGGTATTATGTTTGGGTCACACGGCCTAGGCACACGCCCGTGTGGTTAGCTCGTGGCCGACACTGACTTACAACACCAACATGCAGGGGACACACGGCCAGATCACACACCCATGGGGCTGACCATGTGTCACACACGGCCTAGACACATGCCCGTGTATCTACCCGTGTGGACCAATTCAAGGCTATTTTCCAAGCCATTTAGCCACCTTCACTTGCACACATTCACACACACCATACAACATTCTTAAATTATCAATATAATTCTTGAATTAAACACATATGATTCATAAAAAGAAAGTCTTCATCCCTTACACGAGGGAGAACTATTTCTAGTACAATTACAAACGACTTAAGCCATCATCTATGGCTGTACACAACCAAACTATAAACTCTCTTAGGCCAACACATTTGCCTATATCAACTAGGACTTAATAAACTTTAACAATATCCCTATACATGCCATAACTCATAAGGACTTGAAACCTCATATCAAGTGTATGTTCGATAGTGTGAAAACATCTCCGGCGGTCTCCAACCCGAGCTAGTTAAGCTAACCTATAAGAGATGGGAAAAGAAAAGGAGTAAGCAATAATTCTTAGTAAGTTCATATGCAAATAATAATCAATTATTGATATTCATTAATTATAGTCAACCACAAGGTATTATAATGAGTTTTATTCTTAACTCATGGTTACCTATTCAATCATTCACAATGCTTACTCATTCTGTCTCTTACCACGTTCTAACCATACAACGAGCATAACGCTCTAGCATACATTTCCTGCACCTAAGACCACAATTTCTCATGATACAACACATCATAAGTTATCACTAAACCAAATCTCTCAGTGGCTTCGCACTTAGCCCACCATAAATCTCTAATAGGATGGTACCACACTTAGCCCACCATTAATCTTTAATAAGGTGGTATCGCACTTAGCCCACCATTTGATACTAAACACGATGGTATCGCACACAGCCCATCGGTAACAAATAATAAGGTGGTAACGCACACAGCCCACCATTAATAATATTGTTGATGGTATCGCACTCAGCCCATCTCTAACAACTAATAAGGTGGTATTGCACATAGCCCACCCTTATTACTCATCCACGGATAGTTATCTACATACCTTTCCCTATTTCAAATGTTCATCCGGGAACATCCTCACACACTATCATTCCTAATTAGATTTCTACAATAATCATTCACATTCACGAAAAGTATTTATAAACACAACATATGCAATAAAGATGTATCCTTTGCACATAACCCACTATGGGTTCATCATATACCGAACTCACCTCAATTTAGTTCTAACACATACCTGTACCTCTCCTGGCACAACCACGTACTTTCTCATTTTCCACATACCTATTGAATCACTCATAATGCTAAATAATATTCGTGAGTCTCCTACACATAAGATCACATTGACATCATACCAATGCCATGTCCTTCACATGGTCTTATACAATATCTCACACTGAGGCCATATTCCAATATGGTCTTACACGGAACCTTAATTAACATCATATCATACTATTTGCATTTCCCACTATTCTTAGTCTAAGTTAAGATTTTCATTTCTTGACATCACGTCAAAACATATTTAACATATACATAGAGAAATAGACAATCCATACAACATCGAAATATTAAATATTTCACTTAGAGTTGTATAATGTAGCACATGAACTTACCTCGATATCAAAAAGGGTAGAAAGGGACCTATTTGCCCACATTTCTCTTTTCTCCCGTTCTAGGTCCGAATTTCATTTTCTTTGATCTAGAACAATAAAATTTACTCATTTAATCACTTTATACATCATAATACATCATAATCTACACTTAGACAAAAATGACTATTTTTCCCTTGCACTTTGGCAAAATTACAATTTTGCCCCTAGGCTTGTAAATTACTTTTCATCACATTTTCTTATTAAACAAGCCTAGATGAATGTTTAACCCTCTTACAACTATCCACAATTCCAATTATTTCATGCATTAATGAATAAACTACAACATTTGCATCTTAGTCCAAATTAGGTGTTTTCGTAACAACACCTTTCACAAAAGTTGTTTCTCATCTTCCTAGCATTCATTTTCTTCCATAAAAACTCAGCAACCAACCTAAACTCTCTCATGGAAAGTCCCTAGACTTTCAACCATATTTCAAATTAGTCCTCTCATTAGCTAGCTTAAGCTTTGGGGACTCCAAAAGTACAAAAATTATCAACTAAAACCATCAAAATCACTTACTTGTAGAGAAGATGAGTTATTGAAATTTTGAGCTTCAAGAACCCCCATTCTTGCTTGTATTTTCGGTGGGAGAAGAGAAGAAAATAAAAAGATGATAGCCATTTGCTTATTTCATCTTATTTTATTCATTAAGTCAACAAAAGTCAGCAACTCTTGTCAAATTTTTAATTCCTTGCCCCTTGACCGTCCATCTTTCTTAGGAAGGTGTAATTGCACTTTAAAGACCTCAGATTTAAAATCTATAACTATTTGGCCCCTCTAGCAAATAAAATAGAACTTTCGCACTTTATGCGATTTAGTCCTTTTTCGTGATTAGGCATGAAATCGCTAAAATTAAGGCACCAAAATTTCCATGCATCCTTATAAACATGTTATAACACATAAAATAACATGAAAATAATTTTCTCTAACCTCGAATTTGTGATCCCGAGATCACTATTCTGACTAGCCCCTAAATCGGGCTGTTACAATTCTCCCCCCTTAGGGATTTTCGTCCCCGAAAATCTTACCAGGAGAAGTTGCTCTTAACATTCCTGAAACGTTTCCACCAACTCTTCAAAATCACAAATCGACTTATCCTCAAGTTTCTCTCGCCAACACCCGTTAAGCTATAGTATACAAGGTCGAAGCACAACTTTGAGACCTAGATTACTCTTCCTCCCGGGCACATATACTCAGTAGTCTTAAAACTGTCAAAATGATCATTCGGATCTTTATCGCATACTTCACTAAAATTCGGATGACATCCCCCTCCTTGGAAATCAAGTCACTTCAAATTTGAAATCTATTTTATTTTATCTCACTTTATCACTAATATATTCACCGACTGTAATAGTCCTAACTTGCACGCTTTGAAATTTCAGCTTTTAGTGGTTGACTACTTCTTGTCATAAACTCAATCAACTCGTGAAATGTACTCAATTGTCAAAACATTTATGCATATAACTGCACTTTTTCTTAGTCTTGCATGAGTAGACATGCTATTACTAAGTCTCATACCAAAACCTTCTGTATAAGTTCTGAATTCATCAACATACAATTTCTACCTCAAGGTAACATCAACAAAGGAAATCTTATTCGACCTAAATTTTAACGTCTTAGTCAAAATCACTCAGAGCTTATTTTAAATTACCATTCATTATCTCATTTCTGAGCTCCTTTGTCTCAAAAGGAAAGACTCGCTCCAGTCATTAACCTCGCTGAAACTAGGGTATTACCAACTAAGGTCAATCGAGTAACTAATTCGCATTGCTTAAACCAGGATCTTCCTCCAAACATCTGCATTATGTCTACTATCTGAGAAGTATTTCAATAACTATACACACCATTGTAATAGTTCAAGCCATTTTCATTAACTTACATTCAAATTTTCTGCAGCATTAGAAACTCAATCTCATTAGGATTTAGAAAACACATGACATTTTCCCCACAATTTATATTATAACCTCAATTTCACAACTCAGACACAAAAGTGATCGTCTCAGGATCACCATTCCAACAATTCTTTCCGATGTAACTCCCATCACTCAAAAATGTAAACTATTCCTTTACACACTGATATTAAAACACTTTTCAATTTATTCATTAGCGCGTCACTAAAATTCATAAACCCTTTT